>OX941087.1:79667500-82167500 GCA_954870635.1 Arctium minus | reverse complement strand
ACATCAAGTGAGTTATTGTTTATGTGTTTGACACCTTGTTAGCCTAACTGTTAGGCTTGCCAGGGCCCAGGATATATTAGGGTTTTGAGTTGGCTCATATTTGTATAGTCACACATTTGAACCAAGACCGTACAAAGAGTACCAAACAACAATCTTTATTTGTTAGAGTACTTTACCCAAATAGTCATTCTACCCTACAAAATTGATATTTTAGCCATTTTTTTCTCATTTTTACCAAAATTTCATTACATCTGTAAAAAATAGTTCCGCAATTGCGGACATAGCTAAAAAGACACAAAAAACGAACCTGATCAATTTTCTAAATTTGTTTTTTTTGCGGACATGGGCATGCAAATTGCAGACCTGGACCTAAAAATTGCGGATGTAGTGATATTTTGGTAAAAAGGGGAGAAAAATAGCTAAAAAACCAACTTAAGAGGGTAAAATAGCTATTTAAACTAATTATGATGTGGCAAAACCTTGACATCCATAGTTGGGATTTTGTGGTAGTTTTGGAAAATGTCGCGATTACTATTTAAGGTATGCATAACAACATTACGGTAATTAACATCCATTACGGATTTGGTTTCACACACACGAGCACTATGACGTCAATGGGAATTTAGAACAACACAAACAAAGAGCACAAAGATTTTACACTGTTCGGCTGAAAAAATCTAGTCCACGGCCACACACGCGAGTCAATTACAACAAGGAGTATTTAAAGGGGAAGATTAAGCCAACATTTGCAACATCAGACTCTATACTTAACAATTCTTCATGTGATAAACTTATCCCATCAACCAAATTAACCAAAAATAACTTAAACCCTTAAAGAACCATAGAATTCCCATGGTTCCTTGATTAAAGACATGATACTTTTAGGGTTAGGTCCAGGATTTGGTAAAGAATATCCCAAGTTGCTAAACTTTAGTTTGAATGTATTCTATAGATCTATGATAAATATTTGTGGGTTTGATCTATCTTTCTGCTATATTGATCATCAGGCAAGTGGTTGTGATCAGTTTCTGGAGACCTTTCCTTATGAGGAGGTATACAAGCAGGCTGCAATAGAGATAATGCTTTGGGTTAACTCTAAATAATCATAATCTTCTCAAGGGTCATTGCATGGGTGTGCAGAGAAGAGAAAAGATATGGTGTTGTTTTCCTATTGAAGTTGATTTAATTGCTCTTAGTATGTGTGGTTATTTGTACATGTAAGCTTTGAACCTTTTACAAGTCTATTATCTTCCCAGAATGCAAGTCTATGTATTAAGTTATAATTTGCCAAGACATTTGAATGTTATTCTTTTGTTATTTATACTTTTAATTAGAAGTTTTTGCTTGCCTCTTATTCCCCTCTCATTCTTAATTAATTTTATGTTACTAGTGCATGTTCATCTTAGTATTATCACACTACTAGAAAATTGCTTATCACCGACCAACAATTTCCGACGGACCTTATCCGTCGGTAATTACCGACGGAACACCGACGGAAAAATAATATTTGCGACGGATAGACCATCCGTCGGTGATCCGTCGATAAATATATATATTTCCGACGGATATAATTTTTTTTTAAATATTTAAATCCGTTGGAAATCCGTCGGTAAATTTAATAATTTAATAAATAATTATTTTTTTCTGATGTCTGTCGGTGATCCGTCGGAAATTACCGACGGCATTTAGAATTCCGTCGGTAATATGTATGTATGTGATCATGTATGTATGTATGTATATATGTATATATGTATGTATATATATATGTATGTACGTATGTGATCATGTATGTAATATGTATGTATGTACATGTACGTACGTATGTATGTATGTATGTATGTATGTATGTATGTATGTATGTATGTATGTATGCATGCATGCATGTATGTATGTACATCATGTATAGTATGTATGTATGTATGTACGTATGTGATCATGCATGTATGTATATGATATGTAGTATGTATGTCTATAGATCATGTCTATGTCATATGTGTATGTATGTATGTATATATGTCTATGTATGTGTATATATATATGTATGTATGTATGTCTATAGATGTATTGTATACATATGTATTGCTTGTATGTATATGTAGTGTATGTCTGTAGATGTATTGTATACATATGTATTGCTTGTATGTATATAGCACATATACGTCTATATCATGCATGTCTATGTATGTGTGTATGTATGTCTATAGATATTGTATACATATGTATTGCTTGTTTGTATATGTGTATGTATGTCTGTAGATGTATTGTATACATATGTATTTCTTGTATGTATATAACACATATATGTCTATATAATGCATGTGTAGGGTTACGGGATCTCAAGCACAGCGAAAAATAAAACCGTAACCCTCCAAGGACACATACGAACCGGAATAAATCGGGTGTTTCGAAATTATACCTCACAGTTAACGAGACTTTGAATCACAACAACAAAGCAAGCTTGATGCCTCCACGATATCCACGCGAACAATCCGAATCCTTTGCCTTCTCGTGATGCTAGTCACGGTTTCAAAACTTAGAAAGGAAAGGGAGCATATAGTTGTAGGTGATTTTTAGAGAGATTTGCAAGAACAACAATTGCATACAATGTCATACATTATATATGGTGATGGAAGTATGGCCTAAAGAAATCACCATCATCTCCACACCTTACTTGAGTGTAAGAGTGGCCATGCACCATCACTTTCTTACATAACCATACCTAGTCAACTTTATTTATGTCCAACATAAATAATATCTGGTTTTATTTAATCAGATTAAATCAATACAAATCAGATATAATAACTAAACGTTTTAACTATTAAAACTCCTTATTCGAATATGTTCAAAGCGTGTGACTCAATGGGTTCTCAACATGTTGATAATAATTATAAATCTCATATTTATATTTATAAACGATGAGCGGTATCTAGCTATACATCATCGTCACCCAAATGACGAGAATTGGTGATACAACAAATTATCGTTTTGTAGTCAATTTTAGTTTACACATTTAATTTCTTTGTCCTTGATGTCTAGATTGAACACGAGACATTAAATGTGTCATTCTCGTTATGTTCAATCTCTAGTTTCTTGATTCCCTAATATACTAAAAACACAGATCATGATATCTCATATCAATTATCCGAGCATGCATGCATTTCCTTAGTATATATATTTATCAAGGGGTCCAGAGACATCACTCCCATCATAAAGGAGGGACAAATCCTATCTCGATATATGCTAGTTCTACCATGTGATTTATAACATACCCAACAATAATTCTGTCACCCAGTTACGGAATGATTAGAACAAATGTCAAAATATATTACTCACACATAGCAAACTCCATATTTCTCAAGTCAAAGAATTACATGTACATTGACCACATGAAAAACACTTATGACACTTACATGACATCCAATGAAGTGTTCTCATAGCGAGTCACGTCCGATACACAAAATCTCCATTTTGTACCAATATGCAGATTCAATATCTCTATATGAATCCCTACATATGCTAGTCATTATCATATTACTTCAACCTTAAAACCCAAAATAATATTTAACTAGGGACATTTAGAATACATTATTCTAAGGTTATTTATTATGAATAATTAAAACACAGAATATAACATATACATAATAAATTGGGCAATGCCTTTTATTTATTTATTAATTTCATGAAACAAAACTCAAAATTACAATCATCGTATGATTAGCTTTGGGGCATTCACTAACAATCTCCCACTTGCACTAAAGCCAATCATTCATGCATCGTATACCAATGGAGCTACAGTGGCCATCATGCTTCTGTTGTGTTAACGACTTGGTTAGTGGATCAGCAACATTGCTGTCAGTTGACACTCTGCTTATACTAACATCGCCTCTTTCCATAATCTCTCTAATGAGATGATATCTTCTAAGAATATGTTTGGATCTTTGGTGAGATCTAGGTTCCTTGGCTTGTGCTATAGCTCCATTGTTGTCGCATAACAACTCTATAGGACAATCATTGCTAGAAACAACTCCAAGTTGAGAAATAAATTTCTTGATCGAAACGGCTTCCTTGGTTGCATCTGATGCCGCGATGTACTCAGCTTCCGTTGTAGAATCAGCTACTGTTGCTTGCTTGAAACTCTTCCAGCTCACAGCACCACCATTAAGACAAAACACAAAACCGGACTGCGATCGAAAATCATCTTTATCCGTTTGGAAACTTGCATCAGTGTAACCCTTTACACTTAACTCTTCTTCACCGCCATATACCAAGAATGAAACTTTTGTTCTTCTTAAGTATTTTAGGATATTCTTGACGGCAATCCAGTGACCATCACCTGGATTGGATTGGTATCTACTCGTCATGCTTAAAGCATACGATACATCAGGTCGAGTACATATCATAGCATACATGATAGATCCAATTGCCGAAGCATATGGAATCTTACTCATTCGTTCACTCTCTTGAGATGTAGTAGGGCACTGCGTCTTAGAAAGTGATATGCCATGAGACATTGGTAATAACCCTTTCTTGCTATCAGACATGTTGAACCGTTTCAACACTTTGTCTATATATGTACTCTGACTTAAGCCAAGTAATTTCCGCGATCTATCTCTATAGATCCGAACACCTAATACATAGGCAGCTTCACCTAAGTCTTTCATTGAAAAACATTTTCCTAACCAAGCCTTTACAGACTCAAGCGTCGGAATATCATTTCCAATGAGTAATATGTCATCTACATACAATAAAAGAAATGATACAGTGCTCCCACTAACCCTTTTGTAGACACAAGGTTCATCCTTATTTTTTAAGAAGCCAAACTCTTTGATCGCTTCATCAAAACGTTGATTCCAACTCCTTGAAGCTTGCTTCAATCCATAAATAGATCGTTGCAACTTGCATACCATATGAGATTTTTCAGGAGCGACAAAACCTTCAGGTTGTATCATATATACATCCTCAAGTAGATTTCCGTTAAGGAAAGATGTTTTGACATCCATTTGCCAAATCTCGTAATCGTGATATGCTGCAATGGCTAGTAAAATTCTAATAGACTTAATCATTGCGACTGGAGAGAAAGTTTCATCATAATCAACACCTTGAATTTGTTTGAAACCTTTTGCAACCAATCGTGCTTTTATAGGTAATCACATTACCATCCATGTCGGTCTTTTTCTTAAAAACCCATTTGCACCCTATAGGTCGTACCTCGTTGGGTGGGTCAATTAAGTTCCAAACTTGGTTTTCATACATGGAGTCCATTTCTATTCTTATAGCTTCTAGCCATTTCTTAGAGTCAGTGATTGCCATAGCATCTTGGTAACTAGTGGGCTCATCATCCATGAGCATCACATCCCCGGTATGAGTGATAAGTAATCCATATCTCTCAGGCTCATTCCGTTTTCTACTAGATCTACGAGCACTTTGTGTTACGACATCAGACTGCCTTTCCATATCGCTTTGTGGATCCACAATTACTTGTGGTATCTGTGTTAATTCTATCTGTGTTGAAATATTTTGATCTTGAACAACTTCAAGTTTTACATTCCTCCCACTAATACCTTTGGAAATAAATTCCTTTTCCATGAAGACACCAGTACGCCCAACAAACACTTTATTGTCGTGAGGATGATAGAAGTAGTATCCCATTGTTTCTTTGGGATATCCTACAAATATGCATTTATCAGATTTTGGTTCTAATTTAGTTGTGATTAGACGTCGTACGTAAACCTCACAACCCCAAATTTTCATAAAAGATAATTTAGGACTCTTCCCAGTCCATATCTCATATGGTGTATTTTCAACAAATTTTGATGGAACTCGGTTTAGTGTGAAAGTCGTTGTCTCTAGAGCATATCCCCAAAAGGATGTCGGAAGGTTAGATTGACTCATCATAGATTGTACCATGTCCAACAGTGTACGATTCCTCCTTTCGGAGACACCATTCCATTATGGTGTTCCAGGTGGAGTGAGTTGTGATACAATACCACAATTTCTAAGATGATCAAGAAAAGCCTGGTCTAAGTATTCACCACCTCGATCAGATCGAAGAATCTTAATACTCTTTCCAAGTTGGTTTTGTACTTCATTTTGAAATTCTTTGAACATTTCAAAGGACTCGGACTTATGTCGCATTAAATATACATAACCAAACCTACTGAGATCATCAGTAAATGTAATGAAGTATCTATAACCACCTCTAGCATGTATGTTCATCGGACCACATACATCACTGTGTATGATTCCCAATACATCACTTGCTCTCTCACTTTGTCCAACAAAAGGAGCCTTTGTCATCTTTCCAATTATACAAGCTTCACACGTCCCATATGATTCAAAATCTAATTTGTTCAATAATCCATCTTTATGGAGTTTGGAAATGCGAGTTTCGTTTATATGACCAAGACGACAATGCTAGAGATAGGTTAAATTTAAACTATTCGATTTGACATCCCTTTTATCTATGTTATAAATCGGATTATCCATATTAAGAACATAAAGACCATTAATCAAACTTGCGTCACCATAATATATATTACTGTCAGGATCGAATTCTCAACAAGAATAAAGTCTCAGAAACAATATCAAAGAAGTTGCGGAAAAACACTTTGATATTTAATGTAACAGTAAACAAACAGTATATGATTAACAACTTGCAAACTTGTATTAAAATCACAAGATTACACACTCAACCTCAATCTTGAAGAACAAGCTCTTTCAAGACGAATTCTACTTCTCTAGAATTAGGAACTATGCCTTGAGGTTGATTTTCTCTCTAGAACTAAAACTTAGAATGAAAATCTGTCAATCTCTCTCTAAACTATTCTGTCAAAACTATACATATACTGAACAAAAAGATAATTACAAATAAATAGAATATCTTCAGTATATCTTCCATGAATATCTTCAGAATATCCTTGTTTATCTTTAACCATGATCTCTTCATCATTATCTTCACATTATCTTACAAGCAACATTAACTGAGTCTTGGCAGCATTAACTACTAAGCAGCACTAACTTCTAGCAGTACTAACTAGCTAAGCAGTACTAACTTTGTTCAAGCAGCACTAACTTTGACTAGCAGTATTAATTCTACTAGCAGTAGTAATTCTAAACTAGAAGCATTAACCATACTTGAGATTTTCTTCAGTTCCCAACAATCTCCCCCTAACTTGACTTTTAGGAAGAGAAGTCAAGTTCTTCAGATGCTCCCAAAATACCATTCTTCAGATCCCTGTATCAACATTTATCCCCAAACTTTGATTGATCATTCTCTGAATCAGATATTTGGCCATTTCTGAGTTTTCAACACATCCAAGCTTCTTCTTCAGCATTGCATGAAGCTTAAGTCTGCTGTGATTGTATACTCTATCCACTAGAAAGTATTCTATGTGATTTCTATCCAAAGTCACTGCATATACTCCACTAGTTTCATATAGAGTCCAATTGGTGACTACTTGAAACACATTTCTTATGACATGCTCCACTTCTTCAGGTTTGAACATCATACACAGATACTCCATCACCAGTTTTGTAATTGAAATCCCTGAAGCTTTTAACTGATCTGCATACAACTTCATCCCTATTTCAAACATTTCTTCTATATCAGACCTAGAGCATGTTCTGACAATCTTGGCCCAAGTGTTGAATACCTCATATTTATCATCCTTCCTCTTGAGCCTGATATACTCCTTTCCATCCACTGTCAATATATCACAATGAATAACTTCAGGAGGCTTTACACCAACAGGTTCTACTGAAATTGGTTCAGGAACTTTGTCCATCACTACCATGTACATCTTTAAATCATCAGTACTTGAAGATTCTTTCTTTTCAGATGACTCAGGTGCCCCTTCTTCTTCAGCAACCTTCTCAGCCTCTCCTTCCGTTATTCTAGGCTTCTTGGTTATCTTTCTTCTTGCCACCATCTTGGTTCTTTTAAGAGTCCTTAGACTTTCACCAAGAGTGGCTTCTTTCTTTGGTGGTGTTTCTTGCTCATCTAGAAAAGGTTTTTCTATCATGAAATCATTGCTTTCTTTCATTCTCTTCTCCATCTCTACCCTGGCAGTTTCATTCCCTTGAAGCTTGGTCATTTCAGAATTGTACAGCTCCTTGATCTGCTCAAATGTCATCTTGGAGAACATCTCCTTTCTGACTCCTATAGCACCCTTGAGAAAAATTATAATCTTGTTTCTCTCTTGAGTACCAAGGAAAGTCTTTGAGGGTTGTCTCTTCTTTGCAGCTGTTTTTATCACCACAGATTTATTCAAAGATGTTGCTTTCTTCTGTGCAAGTTCAGTTGCCAGGCTTTGTTGATAGGCTTCATTCAGTTCAACAGCTAGAGCCTTTGCCATCTCCCTGTCTTTTTCAACCTGAACTCTTTCTTCCTTTTCAATATCAGCCTGCATCTTCCTGGCCAAAGCTTCATCTGATTCAACCAACCTTTGCTTTTTGACTGGTTGATCAGATTCCACCATTTTTGCTTTTCCTTTGTCTTTGTTCATTACCTTCTTACTGTTATCTTTCTTGATCACTTCACCTTGTTCTTTGATAACTACTCCTTTGGTCTTTGAGGTGACCTTGGGAGTATCATGCTTGGCTTTAATTAAGGTTTTTGCAATCTCAAGATCTGTTAATACTTCTTTCACAAGGTTTCTGCTGCTTGTTTAATTTCAGCAGTATTAACCATTTCTGCTGCTTTACTTGAACTAGCAGTATTAATGGTTTCTACTGCTTGCTCTGTTTCTGCTGCTTGCTCTTTTGTTACTGCTGCTTCTTGTGTTTCTATTTCTGTTTCTGCTTCTTGCTCCCCCTCAACATCATGTTTTACTCCATCAAGCTCCCCTTTATCTGTGACTTCTTCCATGTTAAACTCCCCCTTTTTGGGAACATCATCCCCTGATTTCCTTCTCCTTAGCACAAATTGTCTTTTCTTCTTTTTGTGGACTAGCTTCATCACCAATTTCTTGAGTTTGGTAATTTGCACTTGTTGGAACAAGATTATCAGCTTTATTTCTTCTATGTCAGCTCCTTGTTTGATAACATCCATGTTGATGTTGCCCAAAGTATCCATCAATTCTTGATAGTTATATCTGTCCTCACCTTCTCCAGAAGTGTTACCCTCTTTTGAAGGATCATTGGATCTTTTTGTAGTGGGAGCCTTCTGCCTAACAGAAGCACTCTCCACCCCCTTGGTTTCTTGGCACCGGGGACCTTTGAATGATTGCTCATGCAAAGTTGCCATGGGGAAGGTCTTATGTATATTACCACTGACCTCCTCTGAGCTAGCAGGAGTAGTGGCAGCCTTCTCTCCCATATGCTCTTCCTCCTCCTCAGAGAGCACCTCCTTTGGGTTGGGAGACACCCTTGTGGGTGCCCTGTTGATATTCTCTAAGAAAGAATCCTCCCTTAGAGGGCTTAAAGGCTGAGGGGTTGATGGTACAAGAAGGGAAGGAGCCTTCTTTACCTGTTTCCTTTTGTAAGTATGGGTTATTGGTGAAGTTGGTTTATCAAGAAGAGACTGGGGAATTGATTTAGAGTGGGAAGGTTGGGATTGGCTAGCAGTGGGTTGGTCTAATGGGGGCCTTGACCCTGCTGCCATACCTTCATCAGTTTGGGACACCACCATCATTGTAGAGAACAATGGGGTGTCAACTCCTTCCGAGTCCAGAGGGGATCTTTTCATGTTTGAAAAAACCTTACCTTTGGGAATTTTTGGTACATATACCCCATCAAAATGAGGAATATCCGTCAATTCATGGTTAATAACTTCTTGGACAAACCTGGGGTACATATAAAAGCTCTTTTTACTTCCCAGGTTTGAGACAAGATCATTAAAAATCATTTGTGAAAAATTATACTTTCTGGCAGTGGCTAAGCATACCAAAGCATAATCAAAGGTGCTACTGAACTCACTCCATCCAGTAGTCTTTTTAGATATACAGTGCATAAGGATATGGACAAAGAAACGCCATTGGGGTGAAAATTTGGCTTTTGAGAACTTGAACACACCCAATGGGCCTCCATACCCCATTCTTGTAAGAGTAGAAAACAGTTCATCATTAGAGATAGAAGTTATACCAGAGGCATCGTCTAGACGTAGACTGATGCGAAGTACCTCTTCAGTAACTGTCAAGGGTTTGTCACACACCTTTGTTTTGATCATTTGCACACCATTCTCAGTATCAATGGTGGCATTTGCCCAGAATTGCCTCTGATGCTCTATGAAGATGGTAGGAGATAGAGTGAGAGCATAGGCAATATGGCTTGACTTCAGAAAGTCGACTATCTGGTGAAAACCTTCAGCTTGTTTTGGCTTTTGGAGCATCGCGATTTCATTGTGCTCGTCTATGAACGCCATGGATGCCATTGACCTTGAAGGTTCTTGCTTGAAAACTTTGAGAGAGAAAGGGTTTAGAGCGCAAGTGAACAGTATGCAAAGAGTCGTTATGAACGTTTAGGCGGGCAAAGGGTATTTATAGTATTCGGGACATAAGCAGTATTAACCTAGAGCAGTATTAACTGAGAGAAGTATTAACCACTAGCAGTATTAACTGAAAGCAGTATTAACTGAAAGCAGTATTAACTGAAAGCAGTATTAACTGACAGCAGTATTAACTGAAAGCAGTATTAACTGAAAGCAGTATTAACTACTAGCAGCATTAACCACTAGAAGTATTAACTGAAAGCAACATTAACCACTTAGCAGTATTAACTGAAATCAGTATTAACTACTAGCAGTATTAACTGAAAGCAGCATTAACCACTAGCAGTATTAACAATGCACTGGCAGTATTAACAATGCACTGGCAGTATTAACAATACACTGGCAGTATTAACAATGCACTGGCAGTATTAAAAATGCACTGGCAGTATTAACAATACACTGGCAGTATTAACAATGCACTGGAAGTATTAACAATGCACTGGCAGTATTAACAATGCACTGACAGTATTAACAATACTTACTCTTTTCAACTTGTGATGAACTGAGGACTGCTATGTATTCCTTGAAAAGAAAGATTAGGACCACCAAGAATACACAATATACAGGTATTGAACCACTTTTTGAGAAGGTGTTTATTCAGAGTTGATCATTCCCACACTTGTTACCAAGAAAGTGAATCTACCCACATCAAAGGCTTTGGTGAATAGATTAGCAAACTGGTTGTCAGTATGAACCTTTACAACTTGAATAAGTTTCTTTTCATTACAGTCTCTTATGAAGTGATACCTGATCTCAATGTGCTTTGTCTTTGAGTGCTTGACAGGATTATTCACAATGTTAATAGCACTGCTATTATCAATAAAAATTGGAGTGTGTAGAAAGGTTACCCCATAGTCCAACATTTGATTTTGAATCCATAAGACTTGAGAACAGCAACTTGCAGCTGCTATGTACTCTGCCTCTGTTGTAGATGTGGACACTGTGGTTTGTTTCTTGCACTGCCAAGACACTAGTCTTGCACCCAAAAACTGACATCCTCCAGAAGTAGATTTTCTGTCCAAGTTTGCTCCACCTAGATCACTATCTGAGTATGCAAGTAGGTCAAAGGATGAGTCATGAGGATACCAAAGTCCCAATCTGGGTTGCCCTTTGAGATATCTGAATATCCTCTTAACAGCTTGATAGTGAGATTGCTTTGGCCTAACTTGGAATCTTGCACATACACAGACTGGAAACATTATATCTGGTCTAGATGTTGTAAGATACATGAGAGAGCCAATCATGGATCTATAGTGATGAACATCCATATCCTCCCCCTCAAGATCTGATGTTATCTGCTTGTGTGTCTCCATAGGTGTGCTGGCAGGTTTTGAATCTGAGAAACCAAACTTGGTTAGAATGTCCTGCACATACTTGGACTGACAGATAAAGATTCCATCTGACTTCTGTTGAACTTGGAGTCCAAGGAAAAAAGTAAGTTCCCCCATGGAACTCATTTTGAACCTTTGATGCATTAGATCCTCAAACTCCTTGCACATGTTGTCTCTTGTAGATCCAAAGATGATATCATCAACATAGATTTGGACCAGCAAGATATCCTTCTTCTTTCTCTTGATGAATAAAGTCTTATCAATGACTCATCTTTCAAAGCCATTTTCCAAGAGATAGGATGACAGAGTGTCATACCATGCTCTTGGAGCTTGATGCAGTCCATAAAGTGCTTTCTTCAATTTGTATACCCTGTCTGGATAGCTTGGGTTTTCAAACCCTGGTGGTTGACAGACATATACTTCTTCCTCAATTGAGCCATAAAGAAATGCACTTTTCACATCCATTTGATAGACTTTGAATTTCATATAAGAAGCATAAGCCAGGAATAATCTAATTGCTTCTATCCTGGCCACAGGTGCAAATACTTCATCATAGTCTATTCCCTCTTCTTGTGTATACCCTTGAACCACCAGCCTTGCTTTATTCCTTATCACAATACCTCTTTCATCTCTCTTATTCCTGAAGACCCATTTTGTTCCTATTGCTCTTTGGCCTTTAGGAAGGTCTACCAGATCCCAAACATCTTGCAGCTTGAATTGCAGTAGCTCTTCTTGCATTTCTTGTATCCAACTGGATTCTTTCATAGCATCATGTGCCTTCTTAGGCTCAAGCTGGGATAAAAAGCAAGAAAGCACTGTATGCTGTTGATCTTGCAATTCTTGCAGCCTGCTTTGATTTCTAGTCATCATAGGAGAGGATATATCTCCTATTACCAGTGGTGGAGGATGATTCTTTTGAATTCTGATGTGATGATTAGGTTCTTCATTAAGTCCCACCTCTAGATTTGAGTCATTCAACTCAACTGAGGTGTTTTCAGCAGCTACTTCTGATTCTTTATTGACTTGAGTCTCCTCATCTCTACTTTCTTCTTCACTCTGACTTGGGTCAGTAGATGGTTCCTTTTCACAGTCTTCAACAGGATCTACTGTGGGTACGGGAAAGATCACAGATTGAGATAAACTGTCTTGAACTTATGTAGTTCCTGATCCTCCACTCCCTGAACCTGCATAATCATCACTACTGACACCAAAAGAGTTAGTTAGTGAATCAATGTCAAATAGCCACTGAGGACCAGACCCAATTGGATTTGGTGTGTTCTCATTGCATTTGAGATTGTCACTTTCTTCAATTATTCTAGAAGAAGAGTTAAAGACTCTGTAAGCCTTACTCTGAGATGAGTAACCAACAAGAAATCCATCATCTGCTTTGCTATCAAACTTACCTAAGTGAGATTTGGTATTGAGAATAGTACAAGGACACCCAAAAGGTTTGAAAAATCCAATAAATGGTTATCTTTTATTTAAAAGCTCATATGGGGTCTTGTTCTTTGGCTTGACTACTAGAACTCTGTTTTGGACATAACAAGCAGTATTAACTGCTTCAGCCCAGAAGGTAATTGGCAGTTTTGAATCAGCTAACAGAGATCTAGCAGCCTCTATTAGTGTCCTATTTCTCCTCTCAGCAACTCCATTCTGTTGAGGAGTCCTAGGGGCACTATATTGTCTCTCAATGCCTTTCTCTTCACAAAAGGTGTTTAGATCAAGATTTTTAAATTCAGTCCCATTATCTGATCTAATGACTTTTACTTTTTGATTAGTTTGGTTTTCAATTCTTAGGATACAGGATTTGATCAGTCTACTTGTCTCATCCTTAGTCCTTAGAAAATATACCCAAGTAAATCTGGAGTAATCATCAACAATAACCAAGCAGTAAGATTTCTTGCCTATACTCATAACATTTGTAGGACCAAACAGATCCATATGCAATAATTGGAGACAAGAAGAAATAGAAATTAACTCTTTGGTCTTATGAGAAGTTTTGTGCTGTTTGCCTTTAAGACAAGCAACACAATGATCATCACATGAAAAGACTTTTGATGGTAAACCTCTTACAAGGTTGTTTTTAACAAGTTTGTTCATAGTCTTGAAATTCATGTGACACATCCTTCTGTGCCAAAGAGAGGATTCATCCACAGAAGCTTTTGAAACAAGACAGTTCAGGGATGAATCACTATCAACATTGTCCATATCTAGACAATAAACATTGTCCTTTCTTGGAGTTCTAAGTAGTATCATGCTTTCATCAACTACCTTGAACCCTGGAGCAAGGATCATACACTCTGTGTTAGTAAATAATATGCTATGTTGTTTGTCACAAACCTGTGATACACTTAACAGGTTGTACTTCAATTGATCAACATAGTAGACATCCTCAAATGTCATCTTACCTTTTGTGACATTACCTTTGCCACTTATTTTACCACCAGTAAGATTATTTCCAAAAGCAACATGTCCTCCATTGATATGCTTGAAATCCTGAAGGTATGACATGTTGCCTGTCATGTGCCTAAAGCAACCACTATCAACATGCCAAATGCTCTTTCCCTTGAGCTGTTGGTTGCCCTGCACATAAGATAAATCAGTTAGTTTGAATTAGGAACCCAAGCCAAAGTGGTCTTGGGTACCCCTTTCTCATCAAAATACTTGCATTCTTTCTTGACAAGATTTTTAAACTTTGACTCCTCATTTCTGGAGTACTTTGTCACAATGATAGGCTTGGAAACACATTTGCTAGAAGTAGTACTAGTTTTAGAAGTATTAACTGCATTATCAGCACTTGCATGCTTAGCAGTACTAACCTTATTAGAAGTAGTAACTGTTTTAGCATCAGTAACTGTGTTAACAGTATTCATCTTTGAAGAGGTACTAACAGTATTAGCAGCATTAAAATTTTCAGCAGTAGTAATGCTTCTAGCAGCACTATCTCTGTCAGCAGTATTAACAGTTTTAGTGCTTCTAGGTACCCACATTTTAATACTTTCATTCAAAACCTTTTTCTTCATGGGGCCTTTGTTTTCAACAGATTTCTTCACCACATGTTTCTTTCCAGCCTTCCTATAACCAACAGGTTTTTGCACAAATCTTTGAAAGTTCATCTGTTGGTTAATAGGGTTAAAGTAACAGTACTTAGCCAAATGGTTTAACTTTCCACATATGAAACAAGGCTTTGGTCTATTGATTTTACTTAGATCAATGCTGTCAGGATCGAATTCTTAACAAGAATTAATTCTCAGAAACAATATCAAAGAAGTTTGCGGAATAACACTTTGATATTCAATGAAACAGTAAATCAAAACAGAAAATATGAAGAACAAACTGTAAACTTGTATTGAATGCTTTGAAGTTACAAGATTACACACTCAACCTCAATATTGATGACCAGGCTCACCAATACGAATTCTACTTCTCTAGAATTAGGATCTATGCCTTGAGGTTGTTTTTCTCTCTAGAACTAACACTTAGAATGAATGAATGAATCTCTCATCTTTTTAAACTACTCTATCAAATCTATACATATAGTGAATACAAAGATAATTACAAAAAAATAAACATATCTTCAGTATATCTTCCATGTATATCTCTAAGCTTCCATGTATATCCTTTCATGCGAATCTTCATCATATAAGCAGTATTAATCTTCAGCAACATTAAATTTCTTCTAGCAACATTAACTACTAAGCAGCACTAACTACTAGCAGTACTAACTAGCTAAGCAGTACTAACTTTGTTCAAGCAGCACTAACTTTAACTAGCAGTATTAATAGTACTAGCAGTAGTAACACTCAGCAGTATTAACCTTTAAGTCTTCTAGCAGTAGTAACTTTGAACTAGCAGCATTAACCATACTTGATGAATTCTTCAGTTCCCAACAATCTCCCCCTAACTTGACTTTTAGGACAAGAAGTCAAGTTCTTCAGAATTAATCTTCAAGATGCTCCCAAAACTCTATCATGGCCTAAATTCCAGTGTTTGCATCCAATCCCAAACTCTGATTAATTGTTCTTTGAATCAAGTATTTAGCCATTTCTGAATCTGTAACACATCTTAACTTTTTGTTCAACATGGCATGAAGCTTCAATCTGCTATGATTGTACACTCTATCCACTAGGAAGTATTCAGTGTGATTTAAATCCAAAGTCAATGTATATACTCCACTAATTTCATATAGAGTCCAACTGTTGACTGACTTGAATACATCCTTGATCACATGCTTTACTTCTTCAGGTTTGAACATCATACACAGATACTCCATTACCAGTTTTGTAATTGAAATCCCTGGAGCCTTTAGTATATCTGCATACAACTTCATTCCTGTCTCAAACATCTCTTCAAGATCTGACCTAGAGCATGTTCTTACAATCTTTGCCCAAGTATTGAACACCTCATACTTTTCATCCTTCCTTTTTAGCCTTATGTATTCCTTTCCATCCACTGTCAATGTATCCCAGTGAATGACCTCAGGAGGCTTAACTCCTACAGGTTCTGCTGAAATTGGTTCAGGCACTTTGTCCATCACTACCATATACAAATTTAAATCATCTGTGTTTGCTGGCTCTTTCTGTTTAGATGACTCAGGTGCCCCTTCTTCTTCAGCAGCCTTCTCAGCCTCTCCTTCAGCTATTCTAGACTTCTTGATTGACTTTCTTCTAGCCATCATCTTTGTTCTCTTTAAAGTCTTTAGACTTTCTCCCAGGGTGGCCTCTTTCTTAGGGGGTGTTTCTTGCTCATCTGGAAATGGCTTTTGACAATCAAAGTCATTACTTTCTTTCATCCTCTTCTCCATCTCCACCCTAGCAGTTTCATTTCCCTGAAGCTTTAACATCTCTGACTCATACAGCTCTTTGATCTTCTCAAAAGACATTTTGGAGAACATCTCCTTTTTGACTCCTACAGCACCTTTGAGAAATATAATCATCTTGTTTCTCTCTTGGGTACCTAGGAATGTCCTTGAGGGTTTTCTCTTCTTTGTAGCTGCTTTTACTACCACTGATTTCTTCATAGCTGCAGCTTTCTTCTGTGCAATTTCAGTTGCCAGATTCAGTTGATAAGCTTCATTTAGTTCAGCAGCTAGAGCTTTTGCCATCTCCCTGTCCTTTTCCATCTGAACTCTTTCTTCCTTTTCAATATCCTCTTGCATCTTCCTGGATAAGGCTTCATCTGATTCAACCAACCTTTGCTTCTTGACTGGTTGATCAGATTCCACCATCTTTGCTTTTCCTTTGTCTTTGCTCATTGCCTTCTTACTGTTATCTTTCTTGATCACTTCACCTTGTTCTTTGATGATTACTCCTTTGGTCTTTGAAGTGACCTTGGGAGTATCATTCTTGGCTTTAAGTAAGGTTTCTGCAATCTCAAGATCTGTTAATACTTCTTTCACTGTTTCTGCTGCTTTATTTATGTCAGCAGTAGTAACTGTTTCTGCTACTTCTTGTGTTTCTATTGGCACTGAATTTCTTTGTGTTTCTGCTTCCTGCTCCCCCTCAACATCAAATTTCTCTCCATCAAGCTCCCCCTTTCTTGTGGCTTCTTCCATGTTGATCTCCCCCTTTTTGGGAGCATCATTCTCAGTGTTCCTTCTCCTTAGTTGGAATTGCTTTCTCTTCTTCCTCTGTACCAGACTTAGCACCATCTTCTTCAGCTTAGCAATCTGGACTTGTTGTGACAGAATGACCAGCTTCATCTCCTCTATTTCTTTTCCTTGTTTCATAACATCTAGGTTGATGTTTCCCATGGTTTCCATCAATTCCTGGTAACTATATCTGTCCTCACCTTCTCTAGAAGTGTTACCCTCCTTTGAAGGATCATTGGATCTTTTAGTAGTGGAAGTCTTCTGCCTAGCAGAAGCACTATCCACCCCCGTGGTTTCTTGGCACCAGGGTCCTTCGAATGATTGCTCATTCAAAGTTGCCATGGGGGAGGTCTTATTTATGTTACCACTTTCCTCCTCTGTGCTAGCAGGAGTAGTGGCAGCCTCATCACCCATATGCTCTATCTCCTCCTCAGAGAGCACCTCCTTTGGGTTGGGAGACACCCTGTTGATTTCCCTTTGAATATTCTCTACTGGAGAATGCTCCAATAGAGGGCTTAAAGGCTTGGGGGATGATGGTACAAGAAGGGAAGGAGCCTTCTTTACCTGTTTCCTCTTGTAAGTTTGGGTGATAGGAGAGGTTGGTTTTTCAAGAAGGGACTGGGGAATAGATTTTGAGAGGGAAGGTTGGGATTGGCTAGCAGTGGGTTGGTCTAATGGGGGCCTTGACCCTGCTGCCATACCTTCATTGGTTTGGGACACCACCATCATTGTAGAGAACAATGGGGTGTCAACTCCTTCAGAGTCCCCAGCAGATCTTCTCATATTTGAGAAAACCTTGCCTTTGGGGGGTTTAGGTACATATACCCCAACAGGTTGAGGTATATCCGTCAATTCATGAGTAATAACTTCTTGAACAAACCCGGGATACATAAAGAAGCTCTTTTTGTTTCCCTTGTTTGAGACAAGATCACTGAAAATCATTTTAGAAAAGTTATACTTTCTGGCAGTGGCCAAGCACACCAAAGCATAAGCAATAGTGCTGCTGAACTCACTCCATCCAGTAGTCTTTTTGGAGATACAGTGCATAAGAGTATGGACAAAGAAACGCCATTGGGGTGAAAATTTGGCTTTAGAGAATTTGAAAACACCCAATGGGCCTCCATACCCCATTCTTGTAAGATTGGAAAACAGTTCATTGTTTGGGATAGAAGTTATACCAGAGGCATCGTCTAGACGTAGACTGATGCGAATAACCTCTTCAGTAACTGTTAGTGGCTTTTCACAGATCCTTGTCTTGATCATTTGCACACCATTCTCAGCAACAATGGTGGCATTATCCCAGAACTGCCTTTGATGCTCGATATAGATTGTAGGGGATACAATAAGAGCATGAGCAATATGGCTTGAGTTGAGGAAATCCACAATTTGATGAAATCCTGCAGCTTGCTTTGGCTTTTGTAGCATCGCGATCTCATTGTGTTCATCGATGAATGCCATGGATGCCATTGATCTTAGTGAAAAGCTTGCCTGAAAACTTCGAACTTGAGAGAGAAAGGGTTTAGAGCGCAAGTGAACAGTATGCAAAGAGTCGTTATGAACTTTTAGGCGGGCAAAGAGTATTTATAGTATTCGGAACATAAGCAGTATTAACCTAGAGCAGTATTAACTACTAGCAGTATTAACTGAGAGCAGTATTAACTACTAGCAGTATTAACTGAAAGCAGTATTAACTGAAAGCAGTATTAACTACTAGCAGTATTAACTAACTAGCAGTATTAACTACTAGCAGTATTAACTAACTAGCAGTATTAACTACTAGCAGTATTAACTACTAGCAGTATTATCTGACTAGCAGTATTAACTACTAACTAGCAGTATTAACTAACTAGCAGTATTAACTACTAGCAGTATTAACTACTAGCAGTATTAACTGACTGGCAGTATTAACTAACTAGCAGTATTAACTACTAGCAGTATTAACTACTAGCAGTATTAACTACTAGCAGTATTAACTATTAGCAGTATTAACTAACTTACTCCTTTAAGCTTGTGAAACACTGAGTACTGCTATGCATATCCTGGAAAAGAAGATTAGTAACACCAAGAATAAAAATATACAGGTATAAAACCACTTTTTGAGAAGGGGCTTATTCAGAGTTGATCATTCCCACACTTGTTACCAAGAAGGTGAATCTACCCACATCAAAAGCTTTAGTGAATAGATCAGCAAACTGATTATCAGTGTGAACTTTTACAACTTGAATAAGTTTCTTTTCATTACAGTCTCTTATGAAGTGATACCTGATCTCAATGTGCTTTGTCTTTGAGTGCTTGACTGGATTATTCACAATGCTAATAGCACTGCTGTTGTCA
Source organism: Arctium minus (assembly GCA_954870635.1). Lineage (NCBI taxonomy): Eukaryota > Viridiplantae > Streptophyta > Magnoliopsida > Asterales > Asteraceae > Arctium > Arctium minus. The sequence continues at coordinate 82,147,759 of OX941087.1, read as the reverse complement.
ATAAGAATGGGAGTGTGTAGAAAGGTTACCCCATAGTCCAGCATTTGATTCTGAATCCATAAGACTTGAGAACAGCAACTTGCAGCTGCTATGTACTCTGCCTCTGTTGTAGATGTGGACACTGTGGTTTGTTTCTTGCACTGCCATGAAACTAGTCTAGCACCCAAAAACTGACATCCTCCAGAAGTAGATTTTCTGTCTAAGTTTGCCCCACCTAGATCACTGTCTGAGTATGCTATTAGGTCAAAGGGTGAGTCATGAGGATACCAAAGTCCCAATCTGGGTTGCCCTTTGAGATATCTGAATATCCTCTTAACAGCTTGAAAGTGAGATTGTTTTGGCCTAACTTGGAATCTTGCACATACACAGACTGGAAACATTATATCTGGCCTTGATGCTGTGAGATACATGAGAGAGCCAATCATGGATCTATAATGATGCACATCCATATCCTCCCCCTCAAGATCTGCTGTTATTTGCTTGTGTGTTTCCATAGGTGTGCTGGCAGGTTTTGACTCTGAGAAACCAAACTTGGTTAGAATGTCCTGCACATACTTGGATTGACAGATGAAGATGCCATCTGACTTCTGTTGAACTTGGAGTCCAAGGAAGAAAGTAAGTTCCCCCATGGAACTCATTTTGAACCTTTGATGCATTAGATCCTCAAACTCCTTGCACATGTTGTCTCTTGTAGATCCAAAGATAATGTCATCAACATAGATTTGGACTAACAAGATATCCTTCTTCTTTCTCTTGATAAATAGAGTCTTATCAATGACTCCTCTTTCAAAGTCATTTTCCAAGAGATAGGATGACAGAGTGTCATACCATGCTCTTGGAGCTTGATGTAGCCCATAAAGTGCTTTCTTTAATTTGTATACCCTGTCTGGATAGCTTGGGTTTTCAAACCCTGGTGGTTGACAGACATATACCTCTTCTTCAATTGAGCCATAGAGAAAAGCACTTTTTACATCCATTTGATAGACTTTGAAGTTCATGTAAGAAGCATAGGCTAGGAATAATCTGATTGCTTCTATCCTAGCCACAGGTGCAAAAACTTCTTCATAATCTATACCCTCTTCTTGAGTATATCCTTGAGCCACCAGCCTTGCTTTGTTACTTATGACAATACCTCTTTCATCTCTCTTGTTTCTGAAAATCCACTTTGTGCCAATTGCTCTGTGACCTTTAGGAAGGTCTACTAGATCCCATACATCTTGTAGCTTGAACTGTAACAGTTCTTCTTGCATTGCTTCTATCCAGCTGGATTCTTTCATAGCATCATGTGCCTTTTTAGGCTCAAGCTGGGATAGAAAACAAGAAAGGACTGTATGCTGTTGATCTTGCATTTCTTGAAGCCTGCTTTGATCTCTAGTCATCATAGGAGAAGAGATATCTCCTATTACCAGCTGTGAAGGATGATTCTTTTGAACTCTGGTGTTATGACTAGGTTCTTCATTCAGTCCAACCTCTAGATTAGAGTCATGCAACTCAACTGAAGTGTTTTCAGATGCCACTTCTGATTCTTTAATTTCTTGAGTCTCCTCATCTCTAGTTTCTTCTTCACTCTGACTTGGTCCAGTAGATGATTCCTTTTCACAGTCTTCAACAGAATTCACTGTGGGTATGGGAAATATCACAGATTTAGATATACTTTCTTGAACTTGTGTGATCCCTGAACCTCCACTTCCTAAACCTGCATACTCATTACTGAAACCAAAAGAGTTAGTTAGTGAATCAATGTCAAATAGCCACTGAGGTCCAGACCCAATAGGATTTGGTGTGTTCTCATTGCATTTGACATTGTCACTTTCTTCAATTATTCTAGAAGATGAGTTAAAAACTCTGTAGGCCTTACTCTGAGATGAATATCCAACAAGAAATCCATCATCTGCTTTGCTATCAAACTTACCTAAGTGAGATTTGGTATTGAGAATTGTACAAGGACACCCAAAAGGTTTGAAGAAACCAATGAAAGGTTTTCTTTTATTTAAAATCTCATATGGGGTCTTGTTCTTTTGCTTGACCACTAGAACTCTATTTTGGACATAACAAGCAGTATTAACTGCTTCAGCCCAGAAAGTAATTGGCAATTTTGAATCAGCCAACAGAGATCTAGCAGCCTCTATTAGTGTCCTATTTCTCCTTTCAGCAATACCATTCTGTTGAGGAGTCCTAGGAGCACTATATTGCCTCTCAATACCTTTCTCTTCACAAAAGGTGTTTAGATCATGATTTTTAAACTCAGTTCCATTATCCGATCTAATGACTTTTACTCTTTGATTAGTTTGGTTTTCAATTCTTAGAATAAAGGATTTGATAAGACCACTTGTCTCATCCTTAGTCCTTAGAAAATATACCCAAGTAAATCTGGAGTAATCATCAACAATAACCAAGCAGTAAGATTTCTTGCCTATACTCATAACATTTGTAGGACCAAACAGATCCATATGCAGTAACTGGAGACAAGAAGAAACAAAATTTAACTCTTTGGTCTTATGAGAAGTTTTGTGCTGTTTGCCTTTAAGACAAGCAACACAATGATCATCACATGAAAAGACTTTTGAAGGTAAACCTCTTACAAGGTTGTTTTTAACAAGTTTGTTCATAGTCTTGAAATTCATATGACACATCCTTCTGTGCCAAAGAGAGGATTCATCTACAGAAGCTTTTGAAACAAGACAATTTAGAGATGAATCGCTATCAACATTGTTCATATCTAGACAGTAAACATTGTCCTTCCTTGGAGTTCTAAGTAGTATCATGCTTTCATCAACTACCTTGAACCCTGGAGCAAGGATCATACACTCAGTATTTGTAAATAATATACTATGTTGTTTGTCACAAACCTGTGATACACTTAACAGGTTGTATTTTAATTGATCAACATAGTAGACATCCTCAAATGTCATCTTACCTTTGGTGACATTACCTTTTCCACTTATCTTACCACCAGTAAGATTATCTCCAAATGCAACATGTCCTCCATTGATATGCTTGAAATCCTGAAGGCATGACATGTTGCCTGTCATGTGCCTAGAGCAACCACTATCAACATGCCATATGCTCTTTCCCTTTAGCTGTTGGTTGCCCTGCACATAAAATAGATCAGTTAGTATGAATTAGGAACCCAAGCCAAAGTGGTCTTGGGTACCCCTTTCTCATCAAAATACTTGCATTCCTTCTTAACAAGATTTTTGAACTTTGATTCCTCATGCTTGGAGTATTTTGCCACAATAATAGGCTTAGAAATATTTTTGCTAGAAGCAATACTGGTTTTAGAAGTACTAACTGCCTTAGCAGCATTTGCATGCTTAGCAGTACTAACCTTGTTAGCAGTAGTAACTGTGTTAGCAGTAGTAACTGTGTTGGCAGTATTAACCTTTGAAGAGGTACTAACAGTATTAGCAACATTAATATTTTCAGCAGTACTAACACAGGTAGCAGTAGTAACCATGTTAGCAGTACTAACAATTTTAGTCCTTCTAACCCTGTCATCAGTACTAACAGTTTCAGTGCTTCTAGGAACCCACATTTTGACACTTTCTTTTAAAATCTTTTTCTTCATGGGGACTTTCCTTTCATCATGTTTCTTTATCACATGTTTCTTTCCAGCCTTCCTATAACCAGCAGGTTTTTGCACAAATCTTTGAAAGTTCATCTGTTGATTAATAGGGTTAAAGTAACAATACTTAGCCAAATGATTTAACTTGCCACATATGAAACAAGGTTTTGGTCTATTGATTTTATTCAGATCAACTCCTTGTTTCTGAGCCCATTGATTATTCCAGTTTCTTTGATTTCCTCTTTTTAAACCAGAATTTAGGCTCTTGGCTTTACTGCAATCACACTGTTTACAATATCCAGGATTCACAACTGTGGTTTGTTTGTAATGGACCTTGTTATCCTTTCCTTTTGTTTTCTCTATCTCCTTGGACTTTACCCAGATTTTCCCACATCCCTCATTGGTGATAATGTTATTTTCTAATGGGATCTTTTTACTCACATCATTATCCCTATACTCACTGGCTTCTTTCTTAGTTAAATCCTTAATTACTACTTCATCCAAAGGATGTATCTTAAAGGCTTTCTCAGATAAGTCCTTTTTCTCCTTGGTTTCTAACAAGTCTGAAGTAGGAGGGATATAATTGTTATTGTAAGGAGGAGGTGTATTGTTGTATCCAATACCAGGCTTCATCTTGTCATGAATCTGAGCCTTTAGAAGAGAATCCATTGCTTTTGAAGCATATGAAAACTTTTCTATGTCAAGTTTAACTTTAGACAGTTCCTCTTTCAGCCTATCACTCTCTTCTAAGGATTTAGACAGTTTGGTCTCTAACTCATTCTTTTCCCACTTCCAATAGTTTGTGTCATAAGAGTGTTGAAGTTCATTAGCTTGAAAGCCTTTGATTTACTCTTCAAATCTCTCTACTATCACCACATACTCTCTTCTGTCCTTTTCTAATCTTTTGAGGTCATCACACATACTCTGATTGTGATCCCTGTATCTTGTGACAGTGTCAATGCAAGATTTAGTACAAAGATTAGAAATTACCTCAGAGGGAAGATCAGACACTTCTGCCATAAGAGCTTGATTCTGAATGGCTTCCTCAGCTTGATCACTCCAGTCAAATCCCATTCCTTGTTGAGAAACAAGGGCTTGAGCAGGATTCTTGTTTTGATTGTAGCCTCCATTCTGAGCTTGTTGGTGGTTGTTGTTTGGAACAGCACTCCTGCATTCTCTAGCAAAGTGTCCTTTCATGTGACACTTATAACATTCCACCTTGGTCTTGTCAAACCCAACTCCATCTTCTCTTCTTTGAGAGAAGTTATTCCTTCCTGTTCTTTTAATGAACTTCTTCACCCTCATTGATAACATGGCCATCTGCCATTTAATATCCATCTCCTCCAGGTCATCAGGGTGAATTTGATCCAGATCATCATTAATCAAAGAATTGCTGCTATGACTGGACAAAAAGGCTTCAAAGATAGTTTCAGTGCCTTTTTCTGAACTTACTCCACTGGCAGTACTAACTGCTTCAGGGTTAGCAGTAGTATCAGTGGATGCTGAGAGAAGTGCAGCATTGTGGATATAACCAGAGGGCTTCTTCTTGGTTTCTACCTCAGTTTCAAAAACTCTTAGATCATTGTATAGATCATCAAGTTCTTTCTCTTCCAGATTGTCACTCTGTCTATATGAGACAGTGTACATAGTCCATTCATCCCCAAGAGATCTGAGGAACTTTCTGTTGATATCATCTTGTTCCATCTTTACTCCTACAGTAGCCAGTTCACCTATGAGTTTGTTGAACCTATCAAAAGTTTGAGTCATAGACTCATTCTTTGAGGAAGTAAAGTTCTCATACTGCTGCTTTAGAACATCTCTTTGATTTCTTTTGATGCTCTTAGTTCCAGCAAATCTTTTCTCTAGAGCATTTCAGAGAATCTGAGCATCAGTGCAGTTGCAAAATTGATGCTGATATTCATTGGGGATGGCCAAGAGCAGAGTGCTCAAGGCCTTCATCTCTGTCTGTCTGATCTTCCTCTCACCATCTGTCTTTGGTGGAGGTCTTTTCCCATCTGCTCCTATCCTTCCAGCTTCAGAAGGACCATTCTCAATGATATCCCACATTGAGTAGTCAGTGAGAAGAATATATTGTCTGATTCTGATCTTCCACATGTCAAACTCACTGGGTTTGAGCATTGGAACCTTAGAGACCAAAGTACTGCTTGATTCTGTAAGATTTTCCATGATGAATAGATGTTTCTGAGAGAGTTTAGCTCTGATACCACTTGTCAGGATCGAATTCTTAACAAGAATTAATTCTCAGAAACAATATCAAAGAAGTTTGCAGAATAACACTTTGATATTCAATGAAACAGTAAATCAAAACAGAAAATATGAAGAACAAACTGTAAACTTGTATTGAATGCTTTGAAGTTACAAGATTACACACTCAACCTCAATATTGATGAACAGACTCACCAATACGAATTCTACTTCTCTAGAATTAGGATCTATGCCTTGAGGTTGTTTTTCTCTCTAGAACTAACACTTAGAATGAATGAATGAATCTCTCATCTTTTTAAACTACTCTATCAAATCTATACATATACTGAATACAAAGATAATTACAAAAAAATAAACATATCTTCAGTATATCTTCCATGTATATCTCTAAGCTTCCATGTATATCCTTTCATGCGAATCTTCATCATATAAGCAGTATTAATCTTCAGCAGCATTAAATTTCTTCTAGCAGCATTAACTACTAAGCAGCACTAACTACTAGCAGTACTAACTAGCTAAGCAGTACTAACTTTGTTCAAGCAGCACTAACTTTAACTAGCAGTATTAATAGTACTAGCAGTAGTAACACTCAGCAGTATTAACCTTTAAGTCTTCTAGCAGTAGTAACTTTGAACTAGCAGCATTAACCATACTTGATGAATTCTTCAGTTCCCAACAAATGCCTTGTTTTTGTGCCCATTGGTTGTTCCAGTTTCTTTGATTTCCCCTTGGTTTATCATGTTTTTGGGGCTTAAATTTATTGCATGCACACTGTTTGCAAGGGATAGGGTTCACAACAGTGGTATGCTTATAGTGAACCTTCTTGTTCTTTTCCTCAGTCTTCTCTATCTCATTGGATTTGATCCAATGCTTTTCAGATCCCTCATTGGTGATTATGTGGTTTTCTATAGGAATCTCACCACTCACAGTGTTGTCTTTATCCTCGACACCTTCTTTCTCAGTTTTATCCTTAACAACTACTTCATCTAAGGGATCTATCTCAGTGGCTCCCTTAGGTAGGTCCTTCCTATCCTTTGTTTCTAACAAATCTGAACTAGGAGGGATGTAGTTGTTGTTATAGGGTGGTGGTGTGGTATTATACCCTATTCCTCTTCTAAGTTTGTCATGGATTTGAGTTTGGAGCAGAGAGTCCATTGCTTTAGAAGCATTGGAAAATTTCTCAATATCCAGCTTGGCTTTCTCAAACTCCCTTTTTATCTTCTCATTCTCCTCTTTGGATCTGGTCAGTTGAAGTTCTAAGTCATTCTTCTCCCACTTCCAGTAGTTTGTGTCATAAGAGTGTTGAAGCTCATTGGCTTGAAAACCCTTAATCTGCTCTTCAAATCTCTCAACTATCCTGACATAATATTTTATGTCCTTTTCCAATCTCTTAAGGTTATCACTCATGTTCTGATTGTGATCCCTATACCTCTTAACAGTGTTAATGCAATTTTGAGAACAAAGATTGGAAGTTACCTCTGTTGGGAGATCAGACACCTCTGCCATTAGAGCTTGGTTCTGAATGGCCTCTTCAGCTTGATCACTTCAATCAAACCCCATGCCTTGTTGAGAGACAAGGGATTGTGCAGAGTTTCTGTTACTATTGAAGCTTCCAGATTGAGCTTGTTGGTGGTTATTGTTTTGAGGCATTCCACTTCTGCATTCTCTAGCAAAGTGTCCTTTCTGATGGCATTTATAACATTCCACCTTTGACTTGTCAAAACCTGCTCCATCATCTCTTCTTTGTGAGAAGTTGTTCCTTCTAGTTCTTTTGATGAACTTCTTAACCCTCATAGAGAGCATGGCCATCTGCCATTTAATGTCCATCTCTTCAAGATCATCTGGATGGAGTTGTTCCAAGTCATCATTAATGAGAGAAGAGTTTCCATGACTTGCTAGAAAGGCTTCAAAAACAGTTTCAGTGCCTTTATCTTGAGGTGCTCCATTGGCAGTACTAACTGATTCAGGGATGGAGGTAGAATCAGTTGATGCTGAAATAAGTGCAGCATTGTGAACATACCCAGAAGGCCTTTTCTTAGCCTCTACCTCAGATTCAAAAACTCTTAGATCATTATACAGATCATCAAGTTCCTTTTCTTCCAGTTGATCATTCTGTCTGAAAGACACAGTATACATAGTCCATTCATCACTCAGGGACCTTAGAAACTTTCTGTTCAGATCATCTTGATCAATTTGTACTCCCACTGTAGCAAGTTTACCAATAAGTTTATTGAACCTGTCAAAAGTTTGAGTCATGGACTCATTCTTGGTTGACATAAAGTTCTCATATTGTTGCTTCAGAATGGCTTTCTGATTTCTCTTGGTACTTTTGGTACCTGAGAATCTCTTCTCTAGAGCATTCCAGAGCATCTCTGCATCAGTGCAGTTGCAGAACTGATGTTGATATTCATTGGGGATAGCCAAGAGCAAAGTGCTCAAGGCTTTCATCTCTGTCTGTCTAGTCTTTCTTTCAGCATCAGTTTTTGGTGGAGTTCTCTTTCCATCTGCACCAATCTTTCCTTCTTCAGAAGGACCATTCTCAATGATGTCCCACATAGAATAGTCAGTGAGGAGTATGTACTGCTTGATTATGATCTTCCACATATCGAACTCATTGGGTCTGAGCATTGGAACCTTCGAGACTAGAGTACTGTTTGATTCTGCAAAGTTTTCCATGATAAGTGAATAGATGTTTCTGAGAGAACAGGCTCTGATACCACTTGTCAGGATCGAATTCTCAACAAGAATAAAGTCTCAGAAACAATATCAAAGAAGTTGCGGAAAAACACTTTGATATTCAATGTAACAGTAAACAAACAGTATATGATTAACAACTTGCAAACTTGTATTAAAATCACAAGATTACACACTCAACCTCAATCTTGAAGAACAAGCTCTTTCAAGACGAATTCTACTTCTCTAGAATTAGGAACTATGCCTTGAGGTTGATTTTCTCTCTAGAACTAAAACTTAGAATGAAAATCTGTCAATCTCTCTCTAAACTATTCTGTCAAAACTATACATATACTGAACAAAAAGATAATTACAAATAAATAGAATATCTTCAGTATATCTTCAGAATATCCTTGTTTATCTTTAACCACGATCTCTTCATCATTATCTTCACATTATCTTACAAGCAGCATTAACTGAGTCTTGGCAGCATTAACTACTAAGCAACACTAACTTCTAGCAGTACTAACTAGCTAAGCAGTACTAACTTTGTTCAAGCAGCACTAACTTTGACTAGCAGTATTAATTCTACTAGCAGTAGTAATTCTGAACTAGAAGCATTAACCATACTTGAGATTTTCTTCAGTTCCCAACAATTACCAAAAGAGAATGAACAACATTTGTTTCCAATACTGAAGGTAAAACCTTTCTTGTCCAAACAAGATACAAAAATCAAATTTCTAGAAATAGATGGTACACAATAACAGTCATCAAGTTCTAATAATCATTTGGTCGGTAAAGTTAACAAAATAGATCCTACGGCTATAGCAGCAACCTTTGCCCCATTTCTAACACACAGATCAACTTCACCTTTACTCAACCTTCTAGTCCTTTTGAGTTCCTGCACATTTCTACAAATATGAGAACCACATCCAGTATCTAATACCCATGATGTATAAGAAGTAGAAAGATTAGCTTCTATCACATAGATACCTGAAGTGGAAGTTACACTTCCTTTCTTCTTTTCCTGAAGGTAGAGAGGACAGTTCCTCTTCCAATGCTCGGTTTGTTGCAATGAAAGCACTCACCCTCCTTAGGTTTCTTAATGCCTACTTTTGGCTTCAAAGATTTAGAAGTGAGTTTGGCAATGGACTTTCCTTTGCCTTTCCCTTTCTTGTCTTTACGGACCATCAAAATGGTGGACTTGTTCTTTGCAAGCTATTGCTCGACTGTTCGTAACATATTGAGCAATTCTGGAAGGGATTTGTCAAAGTCATGCATGTTGTAGTTCATCACGAATTGACTGTAGCTATTTGGAAACGATTGCAAAACTACATCAATGGCCAACTCCTTTCGTAAAGAAAAACCTAATCCTTCAAGATGCTCAATATGCCCAATCATTTTAAGCATATGAGTGCCAACAGGACTACCTTCAGACATTCTACAACGGAACAGTTCCTTGGATGTTTCGTACCTCTCATGTCTAGCTTGCTCTTGGAATAGCAATTTTAGGTGTTCGATCATATCGAAGGCCCCCATGTTTTCATGTTGCTTCTGAAGCTCAGGTTCCATGGTTATTAGCATTAGACATGAGACGTCCAAAGCATCTTCATCATGTTTTTTAAAAGTGTCCCTTTCAGTTCTAGGAGCACTAGAATTAGGTTCTTCAGGGATTTGTTTGTAACACCCACGTCCCACGTGACCGGAGGACGGTGTGCTACGAAATGAAAGCACAATAACATAACTAGCTAACATATACGGGAAGAAAAGTTACTACAAAAAAATTCCATCAAGAGGGAGACCAAATTTAAGACAACATAATTATAGTACAATATTTACAGAATCAAAAGTTATTCCATCTAATGTCGTCTTCAAAATGGTTACACTCCATAGCTCTCATTCCTGAGATGATCCCATCTGCGATCCTACACCTGCCGAGGACAAAACAAACCTCGGCTGAGCCAAATGCTCAGTGAGCGGATAATTTATATAATAAAAATCACAGTCATAAACAAGTTAATAAAAAGAATAAGAGTAAAAGAGTAATAATGACTCAAAACCGAAACATAAAGTGATATGTCACCAATTTACACAATTATCTCAACTGGTAACTAAAACGTATCATCACACCAAAAGTCAAGAATTAAGAAAATCATCTGGGTTCGAGGGTTGTACGGACCACTCGAACAATAAGAAATGAGTATAGGGCAATACACTCAATTCCCTTCCGATAACCGGCTCCCGATAACGGTTCCCGAAAACGGCTCCCGAAAACGGTTCCTAGGATCGATCCATTCGCCCTCAAGTTGGCCGGTACCAGGCCAGACCCACTTATTGACATTGGGGTACTAATAACAAGGACGCCATGACAATTTATAGTCGCCATGGAGGCGTCAAAACATCGTTGCCCTCGTTGTCGTACCTTAAAACACGAAATATTCAAATCGTTGAAAACATGTCAAGTCGATGTGTAAAGAGTAATTTTATAAAATATGTGACTTTCAATCACTACATATCAAAATAGTATTCTGAAAACGGTTCTAATCCAAAAACAATTCAAATCCGACAACGGGTCAATCATCAAAACTAATCGGATCCAAAGGTAGTTCAATTCAAAATCTGATAGCTAATAATGAATATATCAAAGAAAAGCCATGGTGGTAACTCCAAATAAATACCATGATCATAAACATTATGATATCGACAATTAGATGAGTTATCAAACTCACAATATCCCAATATGATTTCGTGAATTGAATATGAAGAATTATAATCATAATAGAGTAATAGATGTATAGATGGTAAACGGGATACGATATTGCCTCAATAATAGACTAATGTATAAGGAGATTCGCAAGAATCAGATATCCGTACCTTATATGGTAATCGGAGTAATGCTTCACGTTTCGGATGTTCTGGCTTTAAGCCCCGTCACTCCAAGTTACCTTAGAGTTTTATATAAGCATATAGCCTCTATCCCATTGTTAAGACCCCTTTCTTATCTTAAGATTGACCCTGAATAAGATTAAAAATGATTGGGATCTGATTACATATGTTACAAGTCCTTAAAGCACAAGGTACAAACAAATAATGCAACATATATAATCCCCTGCACCTGACAGCTTTGAACCAACTCGCTTTTGAGTCTTTTTATCATACTTATAGGTACATTCAGGTATTAATGTCTAAACAAAAGTTGTACCTCTATTTCTTAGGGTTCTAATCCTTTTGGATTCATCCAATTTGAAGCAAATACCTATTTTATATGAATTTTCTAAAAAACATGCATAAATCCCGTTTTTCACAGGACCAGCTCAAGAAACTTAATGTTTTGAGCCTTATAGAGTTAAAATCAGCTCTTGACTTAAACTACAAAGTTGCAATAGACACATAGACTTTTCCAACGGTGTATTACACACCTCAATCGGATCAACGAGCGATTTTATATGATTTTTCAAACATCCTGTAAATTTTGAAATTCTTATTGTCAGCTCAAAACACATTTCTTTTTCATAAGATTGCTACCAAAATCATCATGAATTAACTAGGTACCATTCCCATATCACAAACAATTGTTTACAACTTAATTTCCAACTTATTTAAACAACAATTTGATGTACATACCTTGGTTTGTCTTCTACAACTAGCACTCCTTCAAGATTTATACCTCAAGTTCTTAATCCTTCAACCATAAACAACATACCTTGGAATTTATATAATCATACCTTAATTCTTTACTTTCTCTTCAATGATTAAACTTCAATCTTTCATAAAATCAACATCTTCATAGTTGCATGATGAGAATTGAAGCAAACCCTAGCTTTGAATGTTGAGAGAATTTTGGTTCTAGAGAGAGAGGCTAAGATTAAAATGAGAAAAAATGGCTGGAAATATGGGTTTAAAAACTTGGCAAAAAGGGTTTAGAGTTTCTAATTTGTCCAACAATGAACCTCATCTATAGCCTAATTCACTATTGGTCCTTATATGGACATTTCATAACATTTCAAATCCTAAGCCAAGTTTCATTTATAATTGACCCCCACATAAGATTTTGACTTACATTAATAGTCTAAAATACAACTATTTAAACTATGGTTACAAGTAGGTAATGCATCATATATATCAATATACCGGTAACGAAATTTTGGGTGTTATAATCCCTCCCTCTAAGAAAAAGATTTCGTCCCCGAAATCAAGTTAAGGTATAAAAATTATGTACCTGGAATAGTTGAGGATATTCTTTATGCATCGAATCTTCTGTTTCCTATGTAGCTTCCCGTTCTGAATGATTTCGCCACAATACTTTGACAAACGGGATTACTTTTGGTCGCATCACTCTCTCCTCTCGAGCAATAATTGCTTCAGGTTCTTCAATATAGGATAGATCACTTTCAATTTTGTCACACGTATAATCTACCACGTGAAGAGGGTGGTAATTGTACCCGCGAAGCGACGATACATGGAAAACATTGTATATGTGCAATAACTGAGGCGGTAGGGCTAGACGATACGCGACTTCTCCAACACGCTCCAACACTTCGAACGGACCGATATATCGAGGGCTAAGCTTGCCTTTAATTCCAAATCTCTGGATGCCTTTGAATGGCGAAACTTTCAAAAAGACATGTTCACCCGGATGAAATTTGAGAGGCCTGCGGTGTTTGTCCGCATAGCTTTTCTGGTGTGATTGAGCCTCTTTCATTTTCTGGCGGACAATATTGACTTTTTCGGTAGTGATACGAAACAAATCGGGTCCCTCGATGAATTTTTCTCCGACTTCAGTCCAACAAGTTGGTGCGCGACATTTCTGTCCGTATAGAGCCTCGTACGGAGCCATCCCAATACTAGATTGCCAACTATTATTATACGAGAATTCCACCAGATAAAGAAATTCATCCCAACTACCGGACTACTCCAAAACATATGCCCGCAACATATCTTCGAGCGTCTGTATTGTTCATTCAGTTTGCCCGTCGGTTTGAGGATGAAATGCAGAACTCATAGTCAATCTTGAACCCCAAGCTTTATTCAGTCCGGTCCAGAATCGTGAAGCGAATCGCGGGTCTCTATCAGAAGTAATAGAGACCGGCGTACCGTGTAATCTCACGATTTCCCGTTGGAAGATTTCAGCAAGTTTACTGGCTGAATATGTTTCTTGGATCGGAAGAAAATGAGCAGATTTCGTCAATCGGTCCACCACAACCCAAATCGCGTTATGTCTCCTTGGCGTTCTCGGTAGCCCGATTATGAAATCCATGGAAATGTGTTCCCACTTCCAGACAGGGATTTCTAATGGTTGAAGTAAACCACTGGCCCGCTGATGTTCAATTTTGACTTGTTGACAAGTTAAACAACTCGCTACATAATTGGCGATATCCCTTTTCATTCCATTCCACCAAAAATACTGTTTCAAGTCTCTGTACATTTTGGTAGAGCCCGGATGAATCGAGAAAGATGAGTTGTGGGCCTCGTTCATGACTGCACTTTTGAGATCAGAAACATGAGGCACACAAAGCCGATCTTGGAACCAAATGATACCATCACTATCAACCCGAAACTCAGATTTTGGATCATCTTTCAACTTTTGCACAACCGCCCATAATTCACCATCTTCACTTTGAGATTCTTTAATTCAAGAAATCAAAGTTGGTTCAACCATACAAGCAGATAACAAACCAACATCTCTGTGAAGATAGAATTCAATGCCCGACCTTTCTAGATCTGCAGAAATTTCAGGAGGCACCACCATACAAGACACATTGCCGAAGTTTTTGCGACTTAAAGCATCGGCGACAACATTGGCTTTACCTGGATGATACTGAATTCGAGCATCGTAGTCCTTTAAGAGTTCGAGCCATCGTCGTTGTCGCATGTTCAACTCTTTTTGGGTAAATATGTACTTCAAGATCTTGTGACCTGTAAAGATGTCACAAGTCTCTCCATACAAATAATGGCGCCATATTTTTAGGGAAAAGATAACGGCTGCTAGCTCCAGATCGTGCGTCGGGTAGTTAGCCTCATAAGATTTCAATTGACGAGAGGCATACGCAATAACCTTTCCATGTTGCATTAAATTACATCCAAGGCCATTTCGAGAGGCATCACTGTAGACCTGAAAACCTCCTGACCCGGATGGTAAGGCTAATACTTGAGCTGATACCAATCTGTACTTGAGTTCTTCAAAACTGCATTCCTGATCGCTACCCCATTCGAATTTAACCCCTTTTCGAAGTAGTCGAGATAAAGGAAGGGCGATTTTCGAGAAACCTTCAACAAATCGTCGGTAATATCCCGCTAGACCCAAAAAACCACGAACTTCCGAAACATTGGTTGGTCGTGGCCATTTAGTGACGGCCTCTACTTTAGCAGGATCGACTTGAACTCCCTCCGCAGATATGATATGCCCCAAGAAGATCACCTGATCAATCCAAAACTCACATTTAGAGAACTTTGCATATAAGCTTTGTTCTCGAAGAGTTCTCAGAGCTATCCGCAAATGATTTTCGTGATCTTCTTTTGTTTTAGAATATACCAGGATGTCATCGATAAAAACGATAATGAACTCATCGAGGTAATCCTTGAAAATACGATTCATCAGATCCATAAAGACTGCAAGTACGTTTGTCAATCCGAATGGCATGACAACGAATTCAAAGTGGCCGTAACGGGTACGAAAAGCAGTCTTATGGATGTCTTGTTCTCGTATTCGCAACTGATGATAACCTGACCTTAAATCGATCTTAGAGAAAAATTTAACGCCTTGTAACTGATCGAATAAGTCGTCAATACGAGGTAGGGGGTATTTATTTCGGATAGTAACACGGTTCAACTCTCGGTAATCAATACAGAGTCTCATGGAACCATCTTTCTTTTTAACAAATAGAACAGGAGCACCCCATGGAGATACATTGGGGCGGATAAAACCTTTATTCAACATGTCTTCAATTTGCACTTTAAGCTCTTTCATTTCCGAAGGAGCCATACGATATGGGGCCTTTGAAATTGGGGAAGCTCCCGGAATTAAATCAATAGAAAATTGAACTTCGCGTTCCGAGGCAACTCCAGGGAGTTCATCTGGAAAAACATCCAGAAATTCATTAACAATATGAATATACTAAAGTTTAAGTTGTACCTCGCCCGGATCTTGAAGTGTATCTAAGAAGCCTACACAACTTTGCCAGATCAAAGCTTTAGCTTGGACAACCGATATAACTCGAGTTTCAGGTTTAGACGAGACGCCTTGGAATACACATTTTGGATTGACTTTATCCCTAATAATATCACTTGCTTTAAATCGCAATCGATCACAACACGGTGCTCAGATAACAAATCCATACCAATAATTATATCAAAATGGTTCATCTTCATCGGAAGTAGAGTGATCTTCCGAATTCGATCTCTAATAGGTAAGGGACAATCTTTGAATTATGCAACAATATAAACAGAGCTCCCCATAAGGGTAGAAATAAGCAAGGGAAATTCAAGGCATTGCTCAAATTGCCTAAGGTTATTTTCAAGATGTTCCGCAACTATAGAGTGAGTTTCCCCAGTATCAAATAAAACATATATGATCTGGGCAACCTAGAACTCGAAATATCTTTTCCAAATGTATGATCCAGTCTTCGGCATCGACTGGAGTAGCTGCAGAAATAAATACTCGAGGTTTCTGTTTGTGAAATCGTTCAAGACATAGATGGATCTCTTGATAATTATACCCAGTGTTTGTTCTTTAACCCGGAGTCTATGGTGGTTGGTTCACAACATTTGGATTTGGACCCTCGTCAGATTGACGAAGTGCTTCTATTGATTGTGCTACAAAATTTGGTAGCATTTCAGACATGATTTGATGGATCGTTTATGAAATGTTAAGGTCAATTGGCTGGGTTGCCAGGCATTAGACACATTTTCTGGCCCAGTTTGATTTCTTTTGGGTCGTCCTCGACCCCGTCTAGGTCTTTCCAATCTCGGTGGCATCACGAATTACTAAATTCGCCACATAAATTTCATTAAAGCCAACATTGTATATAAAGAAAAACAAGAGGCACATTTGTAATGTAACAGAAAGCGGAAATTGAATTGAAAGAACGAGAATAATGCAATTAAGGAGGGAAACCTAAGCTACCCGATCCTAATACTACCCATTCCTCACAGATCAAACTTAGTCGTACTACAGGATCATAACCTATAGCTCTGATACCATAACTTGTAACACCCCCGTCCCACGTGACCGGAGGACGGTGTGCTACGAAATGAAAGCACAATAACATAACTAGCTAACATATACGGGAAGAAAAGTTACTACAAAAAAATTCCATCAAGCGGGAGACCAAATTTAAGACAACATAATTATAGTACAATATTTACAGAATCAAAAGTTATTCCATCTAATGTCGTCTTCAAAATGGTTACACTCCATAGCTCTCATTCCCGAGATGATCCCATCTGCGATCCTACACCTGCCGAGGACAAAACAAACCTCGGCTGAGCCAAATGCTCAGTGAGCGGATAATTTATATAATAAAAATCACAGTCATAAACAAGTTAATAAAAATAATAAGAGTAAAAGAGTAATAATGACTCAAAACCGAAACATAAAGTGATATGACACCAATTTACACAATTATCTCAACTGGAAACTAAACGTATCATCACACCAAAAGTCAAGAATTAAGAAAATCATCTGGGTTCGAGGGTTGTACGGACCACTCGAACAATAAGAAATGAGTATAGGGCAATACACTCAATTCCCTTCCGATAACCGGCTCCCGATAACGGTTCCCGAAAACGGCTCCCGAAAACGGTTCCTAGGATCGATCCATTCGCCCTCAAGTTGGCTGGTACCAGGCCAGACCCACTTATTGACATTGGGGTACTAATAACAAGGACGCCATGACAATTTATAGCCGCCATGGAGGCGTCACAACATCATTGCCCTCGATGTCGTGCCTTAAAACACGAAATATTCAAATCGTTGAAAACATGTCAAGTCGATGTGTAAAGAGTAATTTCATAAAATATGTGACTTTCAATCACTACAAATCAAAATAGTATTCCGAAAACGGTTCTAATCCAAAAACAATTCAAATCCGACAACGGGTCAATCATCAAAACTAATCGGATCCAAAGGTAGTTCAATTCAAAATCCGATAGCTAATAATGAATATATCAAAGAAAAGCCATGGTGATAACTCCAAATAAATACCATGATCATAAACATTATGATATCGACAATTAGATGAGTTATCAAACTCACAATATCCCAATATGATTTCGTGAATTGAATATGAAGAATTATAATCATAATAGAGTAATAGATGTATAGATGGTAAACGGGATACGATATTGCCTCAATAATAGACTAATGTATAAGGAGATTCGCAAGAATCAGATATCCGTACCTTATATGGTAATCGGAGTAATGCTTCACGTTTCGGATGTTCTGGCTTTAAGCCCCGTCACTCCAAGTTGCCTTAGAGTTTTATATAAGCATATAGCCTCTATCCCATTGTTAAGACCCCTTTCTTATCTTAAGATTGACCCTGAATAAGATTAAAAATGATTGGGATCTGATTACATATGTTACAAGTCCTTAAAGCACAAGGTACAAACAAATAATGCAACATATATAATCCCCTGCACCTGACAGCTTTGAACCAACTCGCTTTTGAGTCTTTTTATCATACTTATAGGTACATTCAGGTATTAATGTCTAAACAAAAGTTGTACCTCTATTTCTTAGGGTTCTAATCCTTTTGGATTCATCCAATTTGAAGCAAATACCTATTTTATATGAATTTTCTAAAAAACATGCATAAATCCCGTTTTTCACAGGACCAGCTCAAGAAACTTAATGTTTTGAGCCTTATAGAGTTAAAATCAGCTCTTGACTTAAACTACAAAGTTGCAATAGACACATAGACTTTTCCAACGGTGTATTACACACCTCAATCGGATCAACGAGCGATTTTATATGATTTTTCAAACATCCTGTAAATTTTGAAATTCTTATTGTCAGCTCAAAACACATTTCTTTTTCATAAGATTGCTACCAAAATCATCATGAATCAACTAGGTACCATTCCCATATCACAAACATTTGTTTACAACTTAATTTCCAACTTATTTAAACAACAATTTGATGTACATACCTTGGTTTGTCTTCTACAACTAGCACTCCTTCAAGATTTATACCTCAAGTTCTTAATCCTTCAATCATAAACCAAAGTTTTTGATCAAACTTTTGTATAACTTTCTAAAACTTCAACATACCTTGGAATTTATATAATCATACCTTAATTCTTTACTTTCTCTTCAATGATTAAACTTCAATCTTTCATAAAATCAACATCTTCATAGTTGCATGATGAGATTAAAGCAAACCCTAGCTTTGAATGTTGAGAGAATTTTGGTTCTAGAGAGAGAGAGAGGCTAAGATTAAAATGAGAAAAAATGGCTGGAAATATGGGTTTAAAAACTTGGCAAAAAGGGTTTAGAGTTTCTAATTTGTCCAACAATGAACCTCATCTATAGCCTAACTCACTATTGGTCCTTATATGGACATTTCATAACATTTCAAGTCCTAAGCCAAGTTTCATTTATAATTGACCCCCACATAAGATTTTGACTTACATTAATAGTCTAAAATACAACTATTTAAACTATGGTTACAAGTAGGTAATGCATCATATAGATCAATATACCGGTAACGAAATTTTGGGTGTTATATTGTTGCTCCAAGACATACAGTTTCTTTTCAGCTTTGAGGACAATTCTCAAATTACGATACCAGTTGATGAAATTTGTTCCTTTAGTTTTTCTTTCTCAAGAATCGATCGCAAAGTGTTTTTGTTTCCATTGATGGTTTGTGCCGTTGATAATCTACAATAGAAAAGCAGAGTTCTTAGTGTCATGAAATTTTATTGTTTAATAAGGACTTTCATCAAACAAGCTCCCACTATTTTAATCAAAACAACAACCTTCTTTTATTGTTTCGGAAAACGTCATAAGCTTTCTAGCGGGCCAAGATCCATATTCTCATTATCGATCAATTTAACTTTAGCTAACTGATCAACCAATAATGTTTTAGGTAAGCAACAATATTGCTAATTACATCTCTATGTAACTCTTGGATAGTTAGGTGAATAACTTTTATTTAAATTCATCATATGAATGTTCCCAACACATGACTCCAAATCCCCAATCCTATTAGGCTTAATTTGGTTAAGTCCGACCCAAAATGGCTTGTAGGAATCCTATGCTTACCTTATCTTACTAAGATTAAAGAGAGTAACCAACTTTAGCATGACTCACCCTCAATGATCAAAGTCTTGACAAGTGCCATGTTTGGAAGGCATCTTAAACTTAATATTTTGGTGAGGGATTTTAGTTAGTTTGATCTTACCATTCTTTCTTTTGTAATAGATCGTTTCCTCATAGTTTGATTTAACCAGAATCCAGATTGGAGGAGGATCACGAGGATCACTTAAATACCTTCCTTTCTTTGGCGGTTTAGGCCTTTGTGACAAAACCGGTTGAAATCTTACTATGATGTACTAAGACCTTATCACTCAAGATCGACGATCCACTTTATATCTTATATAAATATCAATTTTTATTTTATCAAAACTCATTTTGATTTGTAAAACTCCTTTTACGTATATATTTTAAAATCATATTTGTTTTAAAATGTTGTAACAAATATCACATACATACAACCACGCATAATATATCATAATATATAAAGCGTAAAATAAAACATAAAAATAAATGTGAGATGGTTATAGCCCCCCTATGCGATATTCATAGAGCCAAATATGAATATCATTACATAAAATAAATTCTTATGGTTCTCATCTTCATCACTTCATAACGCCTCCATCTCTTGCTTTCTTTTATACAAAATATTTTACATTTCAAACAAAGAAACCTCGAGTTACATTCGAGGGGATTGGATGAGAGGATAATGTACAAATAGAGTATATAGAGAAAGGCACGACATGCAAGTCGTATTTACCAAATATAATACATCCATGACTAAGGGCTATAACCATTCACCAGGCAAATCACATTATACATATTCAATCACATTGAAACATAAAGCCGATTTGCAACACCACCGTATAAAATTAATACAAAATTTATACGATATCGAAAAAGGGTGATTCAAAATTCTTTGGAAAACTAACAAAAAGATACACATCTTTTATGTTTTAGGATTTCAAAGATCTAGAACCTTTATGGGTCGAAAATCAAGTCAAACCCGAAGTGGGTTCGATTTTCGGACAGCATTGCGACACTGTCGTAAAAAATTCATAAAAAATTCATACGAAGTTGAAATGATGCGATTCAAAATCCTGTGGAACCCTAACAGAAAGATCCACGTTTTTCATGTTTTAAGTTTTCTTAGATTCAGAATATTTCTGGGACGAAAAAACCAAAACATTTACGAAACAAAAACATACAACAGCAAAACAGTTTTTAAAAATGCATGCATGTCACCAAAAACCGATCTAGAGGTTCGTAAGTAGCTCTGATACCACTGTAGCTATGTTCTTTATTTCTTGTCTAGCAGAAACTAATCGAGCTCCATTTGATCTCCCAGAAGCAGAAGCTGAATCAGTTGCAGGCTATAATGTAGAATATGCGCGGGATACGATCCTTAATAGTTCACTGTTGGCGGAAGCCAATGTCCCGGGGTCCCGGGGACTCATTCTGACTGAAACAAGGGGCAGGTCTTTACCAACTTAAAAATATGCTATTTTAGGGAAGCCAAAAAACGTGAGCGCCTAGCGCGAGCCTTATTGAAAAGGCCCTTTACTAAAAACATAGAAGGTAAGGCCGGATCTCAAGCACAGCGGAAAATAAAACCGTAACCCTCCAAGGACCCATACGAACCGGAATAAATCGGGTGTTTCGAAATTATACCTCACAGTTAACGAGACTTTGAATCACAGTAACAAAGCAAGTTTGATGCCTCCACGATATCCACGCGAACAATCCGAATCCTTTGCCTTCTCGTGATGCTAGTCACGGTTTCAAAACTTAGAAAGGAAAGGGAGCATATAGTTGTAGGTGATTTTTAGAGAGATTTGCAAGAACAACAATTGCATACAATGTCATACATTATATATGGTGATGGAAGTATGGCCTAAAGAAATCACCATCATCTCCACACCTTACTTGAGTGTAAGAGTGGCCATGCACCATCACTTTCTTACATAACCATACCTAGTCAACTTTATTTATGCCCAACATAAATAATATCTGGTTTTATTTAATCAGATTAAATCAATACAAATCAGATATAATAACTAAACGTTTTAACTATTAAAACTCCTTATTCGAATATGTTCAAAGCGTGTGACTCAATGGGTTCTCAACATGTTGATAATAATTATAAATCTCATATTTATATTTATAAACGATGAGCGGTATCTAGCTATACATCATCGTCACCCAAATGACGAGAATTGGTGATACAACAAATTATCGTTTTGTAGTCAATTTTAGTTTACACATTTAATTCATTTGTCCTTGATGTCTAGATTGAACACGAGACATTAAATGTGTCATTCTCGTTATGTTCAATCTCTAGTTTCTTGATTCCCTAATATACTAAAAAACAGATCATGATATCTCATATCAATTATCCGAGCATGCATGCATTTCCTTAGTATATATATTTATCAAGGGGCCTAGAGACATCACTCCCGTCATAAAGGAGGGACAAATCCTATCTCGATATATGCTAGTTCTACCATGTGATTTATAACATACCCAACAATAATTCTGTCACCCAGTTACGGAATGATTAGAACAAATGTCAAAATATATTACTCACACATAGCAAACTCCATATTTCTCAAGTCAAAGAATTACATGTACATTGACCACATGAAAAACACTTATAACACTCACATGACATCCAATGAAGTGTTCTCATAGCGAGTCACGTCCGATACACAAAATCTCCATTTTATACCAATATGCAGATTCAATATCTCTATATGAATCCCTACATATGCTAGTTATTATCATATTACTTCAACCTTAAAACCCAAAATAATATTTAACTGGGGATATTTAGAATACATTATTCTAAGGTTATTTATTATGAATAATTAAAACACAGAATATAACATATACATAATAAATTGGGCAATGCCTTTTATTTATTTATTAATTTCATGAAACAAAACTCAAAATTACAATCATCGTATGATTAGCTATTGGGCATTCACTAACAACATGTATATGTATGTGTGTACGTATATGTGTATGTATGTCTATAGATGTATTGTACACATATGTATTGCTTGTATGTATATTGCACATAGGTCTATATCATGTCTATATATGTATGTGTGTATATATATGTATGTCTATATATATGTGTATAGTATGTATGAATATGTCATATATATGTCGCATATGTATATATGTATGTCTATAGGTGTATTATATACATATCTATTGCTTGTATGTATATGTATATGTCGTATGCATATAAATGTCTAAATTAATGTCATGTACATGTTTCCGTTAACGGGAAAAGATAACGGTCGTTTAGTCTAGTTCGTTAAGTCTAGTTAGTTCAGGGGTATATATATATATATATATATATATATATGTATGTAGATATGTATGTATGAATGTATGTGTATAGATGTATGTATGTGTGTATAACACGTTTAGTCCCTGATATAACTGGAATTAACGGGAAAAGATAACGACCGTTAACTGTTTCCGTTAAGTCTAGGTACTTTAGGTGTATATATATGTATGTATGTATGTATGTATGTATGTGTGTGTGTATAACACGTTTGGTCCCTAATCTAACTGGAATTAACGGGAAAAGATAACGGTCGTTAATTGTTTCCCTTAAGTCCAGTTACTTCAGAGGTATTTTAGACAATTTAAATATAATTTGATAAATTAATTAATAATTTTAAATATAATTTGATAAATTAATTAATAATTTATTTAATAAATTTAGTATTAAATAATATATGAGAATTTATTTAATAATTTATTAATTTAAAAGTAATTTATTTAATAAAAAATAAAATCCGTCGGTAAATACCGACGGAATTTCTGTCGGAAATCCGTCGGTGAATTTCCGAAATTTCTAAAAAAAATAAGCGGGCTTAAAGCCCTAACTCTCGATCTCAGTCTCTCCCTCTCAATCTCTCCATCTCTCAGTACTCTCTCCCTCTCAATCTCTCGATCTCTCCACCTCTCTCCCTCTCTCCCTCTCAATCTCTCCATCTCTCGACTCTCTCCCTCTCAATCTATCGATCTCTCGACCTCACCTCTACCGGCGACGACCTCCACAGCCACCGACGAACTCTCACAACCCTCATCCCTCACCTCCCTCCACCGGCGACGACCTCACCATCGCTCGAACTCTCACAACGCTTGTCCCTCTCACAACCCTCGTCTCACAGCCATCGGCGACGACCACCTCCACTTGTTCAGGTAAATATGATTAGTCTGTGTGTATAAATATGTGTGTGTATCTGATTAATAATCTGTGTGTGTATAAATATGTGTGTGTGTGTGTGTGTATGTTTGTTTGGGATTCCGCCTCTTGTCTTTGGGTTTTGTTAGAGCCAAAAGACGTTAATGTATATAATATGTGTATAATTTGTGTGTGTATAATGCATATAAATTATTTGTGTATAATTTGTGTGTGTATAAAACATATATATGCAATTGTTAGAGCCAAAAAAACATTAATCCAAAAGACTTTAATGTATATGATGTTATCGATCGGTAGGAATCATAAATATGTATCTTTCATAGCATGAAAATAATAACATTTATTTTGTTAAAACTAAAGATTAGTTATATATATTGTTAGGATATATATTTGGAAAACATTTACTAACAATTACATATAATTTTGTTTTATAAATTTATATATTAAGTTGATTTATAAAGTTTTTGCCTCTCCTAATTATATCCTAAACATTGAGATTTTGATTTTCAAAACCAGAAGGATTCTAGTAGTCAAATAATTTTACCAAAATTGAAGAATTTCTTTTTGTTTGGGATTATGTTTGTTAATAATCTTTGTGTGTGTATAAATCTGTGTGATAATGTTTTTGTATGAGTTTAGCTTATGATTTGATTTTTGTGAAAATGTTTTGGTATGATTTGGTTTGATAAACTTGTGATATTAATTAGTTGGATTGTCAATTATTGGACAAACATTAGGTTCATAAATGGAAACATTTGGTATGATTTAGGATTTGATTATACTTGATTTTATTTATTTATTTTAGTTGGGTTGCCAATTGTTTGGCAAACATTAGGTTGATATACGGAAATATTCATTTTATAGTCGTTATGCCGCCGAAATTTTAAAAAACCTACGGTTTTGACTTTCCAATAGTCAAACCATTACACTTAGAGTTTTAGAGTCATCCAAAACTCCTCTATACCTATGGTTTGACTTTCAAGAAGGCAAACCATTACATGTAGTGTTCAATAGACTTCTAACTTCGTTGACACCTACGGTTTGCCTTTTAAATAGTCAAACCATTACACGTAGGGTTTTAAACTTTCCAAAACACCTTTCTTTGATTGTAACCTACGGTTTTGACTTTCCAATAGTCAAACCATTACATTTAGAGTTTTAGAGTAATCCAAAACTCCTCTACACCTATGGTTTGACTTTCAAGAAGGCAAACCATTACATGTAGTTTTAATAGACTTCTAACTTTGTTGACACCTACGGTTTGACTTTTAAATAGTCAAACCATTACACGTAGGGTTTTAAACTTTCCAAAACACCTTTCTTTGATTGTAACCTACGGTTTTGACTTTCCAATAGTCAAACCATTACACATAGAGTTTTAGAGTCATTCATAACACCTCTATACCTATGGTTTGACTTTCAAGAACGCAAACCATTATATTTAGTGTTCAATAGACTTCTAACTTCATTGACACCTATGGTTTGACTTTTAAATAGTCAAACCATTACACGTAGGGTTTTAAAGTCATCTAAAGCTCATCTAAACCTAAGGTGTGACTTTTCAATAGTCAAACCATTACACCACCTCTATCTTAATTATGTCGATTAGCTACTTCTTTCTTTGTTGTAGTGGTTGAATATGTCAATAGATAAAGGATGGATGTATAGAAAGAACGACAGTCGGGGGTTTCTTAGCGTCGACTATATTGTTGCAATGGACAGTTTTTTGGACTATGCCTATGCCGATGAAGGGACTGTTGAAAGGAAACCTACACGTGATGGGACAGTGCTTCGTATTAGATGCCCTTGTAAGAAGTGTCAAAAATTACGCTATAAAGAAAGGATTGACGTGAGGCTGCATTTGATGAAGCACAGTTTCATGCCTGATTATACCACATGGTGGGCACATGGTGAAACTTATTACCATAATGAAGGGCATCAAGACGTGGGTCAATCTTCTACTCCGGTAGTAGATCATAATGAAGGGTATGTTGAAATGGTGAACGATCACATGATACATGATGGCATGACATGGGAAGAAGAAACCCCTAATACTTCTGCCCAAGGATTTTATGACATGTTACAAGCTGCTGACGAGCCATTATGGGACTGGTGTCCAAATTACTCGAAATTAGGAGTTGCGACGAGATTGTTGAATTGGAAGGCAGAATGTAATGTACTCGAGACGACTTATAACCGTAATGTTGCTATAATTAAAAAGATGTTATCCGAGGGTGATAAACTACCCGGTAACTTCTATGAGACGAAAAAGAGTTTAAAAAATCTTGATCTGCCAAAACAAAAGATCGACGCTTGCAAAAACCATTGCATGTTATTTTATAAGGATGATTATAAGTTGACCAACTGCCGAGTGTGCAATGAATATCGTTTCAAGACAAGTGGTCGAAGCAAGGTCCCTAACTTGGTGATGACGTACTTGCCGATTGTTCCTAGACTTCAAAGATTGTATATGTGAAAGAAGACGTCTAAAGAGATGACTTGGCATAAGGATCATCAGACAGAACCGGGTGTGATGGTACATCCAAGTGATGGGGTGGCTTGGAAGCATTTCGACATGGTACATCCTGACTTCGCTTCTGAGGTCCGGAATGTGCGTCTTGGCTTATGCACCGACGATTTCAACCCGAATAATTCAAATTCGAATCCGTATTCACTTTGCCCAGTGTTTCCTACCATCTACAATTTACCTCCTTGGTTGAGTTTGAAAGATTCATATATGAAACTTGCATTGGTCATTCCAGGTAGAAAGAACCCCGGTCAGAATTTGGATGTCTTTCTTAGGCCACTAATAGATGATCTCAAGATGTTGTATACAGTGGGCGCACTTACGTATGATGCTTATCGTAAGAATAATTTTGAGATGAGGGTTATACTTCTATGGACCGTCAGCGACTTCCCTGCCTACGCAATGTTGTCGGGTTGGAGCACGCACGACAAGCTAGCTTGCCCGTACTGCATGGGTACAGTCGATTTGTTTCAGTTAAGAAATTGAGGTAAATCTTGTTGGTTTGACTGTCATTGGAGATGGTTACCTAGTGCACACCCCTTCCGACGTGATCGAACAGGGTTTCTGTACGGATCTAGGGTGTTAGCCGGTCCACCACCCGAGTTAACCGGTGAAGAAATATGGGAGCAGGTCCGTCATCTTCCAACTGTTTACGATGGCTCCCCGTTTCGATCGACCAATAGAAAAATTACCGATTTCAAAATTATTCATAATTGGATGAAGAGAAACATCTTTTGGGAGCTGCCATATTGGAAGACATTGTTAATCCGACACAACCTGGATGTCATGCACATTGAGAAGAACGTCTTTGAGAATCTCTTTAACACTGTCATGGACACATCAAAAACGAAAGACAATATAAAAGCAAGGAGGGATGTAGAGATTTATTGCAACCGATCGCAGTTGCACATAGCCATGTCAGGCAATAAAGTAGTGAAGCCGAAGTCGTCGTACACTTTGACGAAACAACAAGTAAAACAAGTATGTGAATGGTTGAAGAGACTGAAGTTTCTGGACGGGTATGCTTTGAATATTGGGGGTTGTGTAAACATGGCAGACTACAACTTTTATAGCTTCAAGAGTCATGATTGTCATGTGTTTATGCAACTATTGCTTCCTATTGTGTTACGAGGGATGATACCGACTCCCATATGGGATGCGATAACGGAGTTATGCATATTATTTCGTGTAATCTGCTCAAGGGTGTTACACTTAGAAGACTTGATTCCATTGCGAACAAGTATCGTTCAAACAATTTGTAAGTTGGAACAAGTCTTCCAGCACAGATTCTTTGATTCTATGGAAAACTTAGTGATACATTTCTCACGAGAAGCCATAAATGGTGGGCCGGTCCAATATAGGTGGATGTATCTTTATGAGAGGTAAATGAACTTTTCCATTCTAATACTCACCCATTTATTTTCTAACACGTATTTCAATCGTTGTTTAGGAAACTTGGGTCGTTGAAGAGGACTGTTAGAAACAAAGCAAGGGTGGAGGGGTCTATCGTTGAGTCTTATATAGTAAATGAACTCTCCACCTATTGCTCCTTGTATTTTGATCCACAGATAGAAACTCGACATAATCGCGAGTCAAGAAACTTTGCCCCACAGATATTCCTAGTTCTTCAGGAATAGACGATCGCTTGAGCATATTCAAGGTTCCATCTCGTAGATTATTCGAGAAGGGGGGGAAAAAGACCATCTTGACTCAAGCCGTGATTCACAAGATCCACACATATGTGTTGTTGAATTGTGAAGAAGTTTGACCTTTTCAATGGACATTCGATGAGTGGATACGATAAAGAGAACCTTATCTTGATGCAGTTGCACGAGATAAAGCTCGGGATGAAAGGTTTTCTACTTGGTTCGAACAACACATGAGTACAAAAATATGAAATTTACGTATGTAATGTTACACACATGTAATTTATTTCTTATTTGTGGTTTTATAGGTCATGCTCAGATCAGGCGATTTCTCCGATCATTTGAAATCCCTAGCACGTGGACCGGGCCGATATGCTTTGTCGCATAAGGGATATTTTGTCAATGGTTACAAGTTTCATACGGTAACACATGTTGATGGGCGTGTCACACATAATAGTGGCGTATGTGTGAGAGGATCTTGTTATAAAGACTCCGAGTTTGACTATTACGGATTGTTGGACGACGTGTTAGAGGTGGAGTATTACGGTGTGGGCTATTGTGTTGTAATTTGTTCAAGTGTACATGGTTTGATAGTCCAAAGGGAGTTAGAGTCGACCCTAAACATGGGTTGGTTGATATCAAATACAAGTTTAGACTCAGAGGTGAGGACTATTATGTCCTAGCATCACAAGCGGAACAAGTGTACTACACACCCTATCCTTCAGGAAGTAAGGATTTAAAGGACTGGTGGGCAGTTATGAAGACCAAAGCCCGTGGAATATATGAAGATGCAGAAAGGGCTATCGATGTGTTGGATGATGATAACGTGGATGGAGAACCGTTCTTTCAAATCAACGAACGGGCAACTCATAATACAAACAATTGGGTAAATGAGGACCTCGATTCCGTCCCTCTTGTCACTGGGGAGCTCAACGTAGTCGCCACAAATGACAAAGCTAGCGAGGAAGATGCATCAGATCATGAAGCTAGTGACGAGGAAGAAGAATTTGAAGACGTGGACAATGATGAAGATAACGAAAACGAACTTATGTTATCTGATCACTTGTCTGAGAACTAGTGTGGCTTTCTTATGTAGACATTTTGTGTTAACCATTCTCTATTTTGTATTAACCATTTTCTATTTTGTGTTAACCATTCTCTATGATTTATGTACACTTATATCATTTATGTAGACATTTTCGTGTTAACCATTCTCTATTTTTCCTCTCTTATGTAGACATTTTTGGGTCTTATGATTTATGTACACTTATATCATTTTGTGTTAACCATTCTCTATTTTTAGATGTCGGGACGCCCTTCTAGGGGTAGTAGGGGTAATAGGGGTAGGGGCAGTAGCAGCTCCGCCGGGTGTTGTGACCCCCACGCCGATGAGTTCACCGAGGACGAACTAGATCAGAT
The DNA here is from genome assembly GCA_954870635.1 of Arctium minus. Lineage (NCBI taxonomy): Eukaryota > Viridiplantae > Streptophyta > Magnoliopsida > Asterales > Asteraceae > Arctium > Arctium minus. Next base: position 82,118,222 of record OX941087.1, on the reverse strand, counting down.
CCAGTCTGATGACGGACTAGCAGCGGGCTCGAGGGTTAGAGGCCCGAATGTTGCATCACAGACGCCCCATTCGAGTCAGCGACCGTCACTTTTGTTGTCTGAAGCGGGCGATAAGTAGATGTGATATATTATTTATTCAAGTACATAATAAACCGATCCTAATGTTTTTTATGTTGTATATTTTGCAATTGTGAAGGTTTAGTGACAAGTTGGCAGTCCGGAGGGTCGTTGTCGTCTTTAAGTCCATGTTCGATGGTCCGTAGGCTCATTTTAGGGATGTCCCTGATGAGCACTATCCACAGATGATGGATCGATTACGGGTAGATATTTTACTCTATTTAACTAATTGAGTGGATTTATTTTTACTTAATCCAAACAATGTGTTTGCAGTTATATTATAGTTGGCCTCCTGAGATGGACGCCGACGTAGTAGCTGCATTCTGGCATATCCTAAATAATAGGTACACGGACATGATGAGAGATGCCCGTCTATTTGCCCAGGGCAGGGCTTTAGCCATTGATGGTGTCCAGTTCGACGGACGTGACTACACGATTCTTGCCGCACACCCTCCACAGTGGATCCGTAGTGAGTTTTGGGTCCAGATGATTAAGCAGGTTTGTTTTGTTTTGAATAATTGTATCGGGTTGTACTAGGATTTATATTGATTTATGCCTTCTTTTTAACAGGTATGGAACACCGATGCGTTCCGGCATGTATCTGCGGCCAATCGGGCCACCGAGTATGAGGGGATGATATCTAGACACTGTACTGGATCTATTAGTACCACTATGCATCGGGACCGCATGGTAATTTATCATACACTAGACTAAATGTATATAATTGATGAATATATATACATGATTTTATTACCTACTAACAATTTAAGTTGTCTATTGTAGAGAGATGCATGGGGCCGTGAACCTACTAGCGACGAGGTTTGGGAGACTACACACTGCACCAACATGAAGCTTGTTCCGGGTGCGATTGGTCCATCCACGGATCCTCCGATCTACGTTTACCCAAAGGCAGCTCATATGGCGGTAAGTTCAATTATGCATGGCTAGATTTTTGTTTGTTTTATAAGATATATAGAAATTATAGCATACTTAGTTTGGGCTGCCATTGTTGGGCAGACGATAGGATTGTTTTGATAAAAGCAGGTCATGGATATATATGTTCAAATTACAATTGAAATGTTGCCGAATTTTCTATAGGTTAGTTGATTTAACAATGTTTAATTTGGTAAACTGTAGGATAACTACCATCAGATTAGGAGCGAATAGATCATTTTGAAGTGTTAATGAGGAAGTTTCAAGATCACCCCTTTCCCCCTCCGTAGGATTACGTTTTTGTACTACGTTTATGTATTTATAGATATTAAATTAAGGTTTTGTACAGTTTAAAACTTAGTATTAATTAAAAATTGGCAGGCTTTGTACAAATTAAAAACTGGAATTTTTTAATATTTAATTATTTAAAAAATAAATAAATTACCGACGGATAATCCGCCGGTAAATATTTTTTAATTTAATTTTTATTTATTAAATATCCGTAGGAAATCCGTCGGAAATGATCCGTCGGTGAAAATTCGTCGGTAATCCGTCGCAAAAAAGAGATCGTCGGTGATCCGTCGGAAATTAACACGCCGTTGGTGATCCGTCGGAAAAATAAGTCGTCGGTGATCCGTCGGTAATCTGAACGACGACCACTGCTATATCGACGGATCACCGACGGATTTCACTTTTACCGGCGGATCACCGACGAATTTGTCCGTTAGTGATAAGCATATGTTTTGTAGTGTTAATCTCATAATGGTACATCAAAATGAAACGTATTTTATTTTGTTTTGTATTTTGGGAACGTAATTAAATTTCAAAAGATCATTTTCGTGGAATATACTATGTCTATACTATGTATCTGATGTAATTAAAGAAACATATTCTAATTTTCTAGAAAATATATAATGGTTTGTAAGCAAAAAGTTATTATTGAAAAAACTTGGGGGGGGGGGGTTTGGTTCGCAGAATGATTTCTCAAGGAATGGAATCTGTCTAATAAAATTGGAATATGGAAGGAATTGGAATGGAATGTTATCAGGTTTGACCAAGTGTTTGGATGGCAGGAATGGAATGTAATCAGTCAAATGAATTGTAATCTGTCTGTTTGGTTTGCAAAGGAATTGGAATGGAATTCTGAAAAATAACAAAAATACCCTTTCTTTTATTTTTATTTTTTTAAATGCCGAGAGAGAGGAGAGAGAGAGGGGGGAGAGAGGAGAGAGAGATTGTGAGAGAGGGAGCGGGTAGAGAGAGGGGAGAGAGAGGAGAAAGATAAAGATATGAGAGAGATAGAGAGGAGAGAGGGGAGAGAGAGGGGAGAGAGGGAGAGGAGAGAGAGAGGAAAGAGAGAGGAGAGAGAGAGGAAGGAGAGGAGAGAAAGAGAGGATAGAGAGAGGAGAGAGAGAGAAGAGATGAGAGAGATAGAAGAGAGGAGAGAGATCAGAGAGAGGAGATAGGAGAGAGAGAGAGAGGAGAGAGAGAGGGTTTTTAGAAAAGGTAAGGAGGGTATTTGTGTCATTTTGAGAAAATCTGATGGAATGGAATTCAATTCCATCCATTTTAAGAAGGAATGACCAAATCCATGATTAAAAGAATTCATGGTAAACCACAAGGGCTGTGGTGTGGTGGTAAAAGGCTTGGGGAGTTCATAGCACTCAACCCAGGTTCGAGCCCCACTAGCAGCACTTGTGGCCACTGAGGATAAACTCAGGGCTGCACGCTTTAGCAGCTGGGCCAAAGGCCCTAATTGCCAGGGATTAGTCTGGGCCATAGGCCCAGGATACCCTTTCCAAAAAAAAAAAAGAATTCATGGTATTCAACTCCATTCCATTGGTAACCAAACAGCAGGATGGAATTTGGTCAATGCAATTGACCATTCCAATTCCATCAGATTCCGGCGGAATCCAGCGAACCAAACGCCCCCTTATTAAACAACATGAAATTTTTGAAAATACGTTCCAATAAATATGAACAATGACAATGTATATTCTTGAAATATTGGCAAACAGAAAACAAAACAGGTGTTATCCCAAATTACATTGTTCATTTAGCTAAAGAATGAAATAGAAGTTAATATGATAGTGTCTATATATATAAAAAGAGATGTAAAACTTTATTGTAAATTGAGAAAGGAAAAATTAATATATAATTCCTCATTAGAAAAAGAAAATCCAAAATTTATGAAATATTTTGTCGTATTAGTAGGGTTAAGTTCAACATTTATGTTGTATTTGAACGTACTTATCAATTACTTTATGGAGTTGAAAACTTGAAATATGGAAATTTATGAAGTTGTACGGTAATAAGTTGTATATTTGAATTTTAAAAATATATGTATTAATAAGCAGTACTTGATACTTAATAAGTTGTTTTAAGAGTTTAGATCAATAATTAATGTATTAGTTATGTGTGCTTGTGTAGTGGAGCATATTTAAAATTTTATTGTAAATTGAGAAGGAAAAATTAATTGCAACTTCTCATCTTAAAAATCCAAAATTTATGGAGTATTCTGAGGTATTGGTAAAGCTGAACGCTTATCTTGTATTTCAACGTGTTTATCAGTTGTTTTTAAAATAGCTTTAATAAGTTGTGTATATGCAATACTAAATTATAAACTTAAATTTTTAAGATCAAATCCATTAATAAACAATACATAATATATAAGAAGTTGTTTTCCTCTGGTCGGAGACATTCTTTGGCAAATCACATAGATTAAACTTCATCCATTGATATGCATCGATCAACTTATTCTCTCTTCATTGGAGGAGTTGGACATCAGTTTTCTTTTCTCAGACGGAAAGCTGCTTTTGGTGGTGAAGCGGCGGGGTGGCTTGGGATGGGCGTTCCAATTTAGGTTTTCTTTTACATGCATTAAACACTTACACGTATGTATTCTAGAATTGTATAATAAAAATTTATAAAAAGAAGGTAAAAGGATGAAATCATCCTCGTCTATTGTGCATGTGGGCTTACTTAATGGAACAAAATACACAAACGTCAAGGACCAATTCTAAACAAAGTACAAACGTTGAGAGGTTTTTTTATAATAAATGAAATTTATGGACCAATTTCTAAATTATCACCAAACCAGAAGAATCAAGCCTAGGAATTTAAAAGAATATTAAATAAATGAATTTGGTAAAAGAGTTGTAATTGTTATAATGAATATCGGGTTGTCCATGTAACCCGATTTAAGATTGAATGTGTGAAGTATAAATACGAATACCCTTATAAGTATGAGGAATGATTTGAGATATATTTTTTTTGGAAGGGTGTCCTAGGCTATGTTTAAACTAATTCCGACAAATTATGACTACAAGAACCCAAATAAACTTAGTAGCCACAGTTGTTGTGTACGCCTAGATTCGAATCCTGGGCAGATGGATATTCCACCACATTCCCAAGGCCTTAACCACTACACCACAACCCTTGTGGTTTTGAGATAGAGTTAAGTTATGAATAAAATGGTTATGACAAAGGTGCAAATAGTTGAATCACAAAAGTAAGACTGAATAAAAGAGTGGACTAATGTTGTTTAAACTGGGCTTAAATTCTATGAATAAGTTGGAGGGAATTTATGTTGAATGGATTTGAGCCCACTTAATATTATAAGTTTGATATTTTAGTTGGGCCCATGTAACACCCGTGGTTTTCGGTAAGTAAAGGTCACCCAGACGTTTTTACAACGTGGAAATGGTGGGACTTATGTTGGGAAAACATTATTTAAAGTCCCTAAGAGTATCGGGGGTGTTGTCATTGAAAAAGTTGGGTTTCGGGGCTTGGAAAGGGTCCGGCTACAATGCCCGACGACTATGGCAATGTCATAGCCGCACGGTCATAGTCGCACAAGTTGGAATGCCCACGGTACACTTGTTGCGACTATAACACGCGACAATAGCCGTGTCATATTCGCATGTCAATGTAGCACAAAGTGTGCGACTATGACACACGACATTGACCGTGTCATAGTCGCGTGTCATTGTCGCACCAGGGGGAGTGAATGCTGTTAAAATCGGGATTTCAGCCATTTTTCTCATTTCTCACATCTAAACTTCTCCCTTTCTCTTCCAAATCGTTTCTCCTCTTTCCCTCACAAACCCTAACTAATTTTGGAGCCATTTCTTGAGTTCTTAAGGTGTTCCATCATCAAGTTAAGGATTGGAAGCTAGGATCAAGAGCCTCCATCTTCATCTTTAACCTCAAGCTTCATTTTAGGGTTTTCTAGGTTTTCACCAAAACCTAAGTGGTAAGTTCATACTCTCCATTTCTAAACCTTATTACGAGATATAAATACTCCATTGATGATTTCCTAGTGATGGTGTTTCTCGAATTTCGGATTTGATGATTTTGGAGAAATTAGGTCAAAATTTGGGTTTTGGCTAAAATGGAGATTTTGATAAAAAAATGTTTGGGGAACGATCCTAAATGGTTGAATATGATTATTTATGGTTGAAAACTTGTGGATCTAGGTTTTTGGAGGTTTTGGCTTGAGGATCCAAGTTTCGTCAAAGAAGCTCAAAGTAGGGAAAATCTAGATTTAGCCTAAATCTAGCAAGGTGAGTTCAAGTTGATTTCTGAAAACGGTGTACATGCAAAATAAATGTCAATCTTTGAATGTTTATATCTTTTACATGAAATTATTAACCGTTGAGTCATTTGATGAGTTTTGGCTATTTGAAGTGTCTAACTTTATAAACTTGTAAAACACCCATATTTGGGATTTTGGGCATTTTGATAAATGAATCATAAATATTGGCATCTTAATGATTTGTTTTATAAAGGTATTTTTAAGTCTAAATATTGTATCCAAGATTTAATAGGAAAGTCAAAGGCGTAAAAGTCAACATTGTCTAAGTCAAAGGTGTTTAGTTTCCTTAGCCTTTAAGGCTTTGTTATAGATAGGTGGTATATATAGGTTTTGCCTTTGTAATCATGTAACAACGCTAGAGAACTATTCACGTATTGTTTGTGTGAGATTGGTGACTAATGCAAGATCTACTTTATCTCTCTAGACTCTCTTTCTAGTTCTTGATCTTTATAGTCAAATATTGAGTAATTGCTTGATTATATTGGGATTTTGAAATTAACAATTGATATCAGAGCTGAACCAAATTTTTCGGAAATGATTTGATCAGAGTTTGAATTGAAATCTGAAGTTTTAAATCGAAAATTTGAAGTTTTCTGAAAATTTTCAAGAACTCGTGATATTCACTGTTTCATCCGATTTTTTTGTGAAAAATCAGTTTTATTGCAAGAAAATGGAATCATTGAGTTCGTTTTATGATTAGGTTTGATTCTTTTATTGATTACATATTGTGATTTTAACTAATTCAATGTCAATTTTCGAAATTTGAATTTTCTGGAAATATCTTGTTCGAACTCTGTTCTTGATTGAAAATGTGCGATTTGGTGTTTTTAATCGAAATCTGATTGTAATTTTGTGTTTCGTACTGTTTGTTGATGAATATGACTAGTTCTTGAGATCAAATGTGCAGGTTTGAATCGATTTGAGAAAGTAACAGCCACGAACTCGACTTTGCGCAAGTTCATATGGTTTGCGCAAGTTTCATATGGTTTGCGCAACATTCATAGACGTTTGCGTGAGATCATCCAAGTCTTGAGAGGAAAAAGCTACTTTGCGTATCACGTTGCTTGCGCAAAGCTCCTTTTACGCAACACATTGCTGACGAGAACCATACTTTGCGCATCAAGTTCAACATGCAAAGCTCACTTTGCGCATCAAGTTCAACACACAAAGCTATTTTGCGCTTCAAGGCTAATACGCAAAGTCACATTTGCGCATCCTTCGGCGTACGCAAAGCTCACTTTGCGCATCCTTCAGCATACGCAAAACTCAATTTGCGCATCCTTCGGCGTACGCAAAGCTCACTTTGCGCATCAAGACACTTACGCATACCTACTTTGCGTTTCCAGCGTGTTACGAGAACCGTACTTTGCGTTTCACACTACTTGCGAGAACTTACTTTGCGCCTTATCTTTCATGATTTAAAAAAAAAAAAAAGAGTCTGGAAATTTTTTTTGGTTTGTCATATATGGATTTTTTTTAACTTTGCGTCATAACAAGTGTTCTTCAATTTTTCATTTTTTACGAAATATTTTCAATTCAATCTGATTTTTGATTTTCTGATATATAGTTTGGAACGGTCATTCACATCAAGCTGATTACTCTTTCAAAATGTCAATTTTGTATAAATCTGAGATATCTGTTATTGAACCTGAACGAAATGATCTGAAAATAAAAAATTCAGAATATCTCAGAAGGATTTAGGAGTTGCAACTTAAATTGTTCAATTGTGTTAAAACTCCTGAATGTATACAGTGTACTAATAATCTTTCTAAATTTTTAGATATAATCTATGAGAAGGAAAAAGAGATAAAAGAGAAAGAAAGAGAAATTATAACTCTACAAAGCCAACTGAACAGAAATCACCTGAGCTACAAGCAGAATTAGTTGAGCTTCAAAACAAGTTGAAGGCTTTCAAAGAGAAGATGAAGGGATTGGAATATGAGAATGCTGAACTTAAAAAGAATATATCTGGCTTGGATCAACAGCTTGCTGAAAATAAAGCTGATTTTGAAAAAGAAAAGAAAAGTTTTTCAAAGAAATTCTCAGATTTCTCAAAGAAGTGTTATGAAGAAAAGAAGTCAGTGGAGTTAAATGCATTAAGCTTTCTCAACAAATCTCCGATTTTGAGAAAGTACTGATTTTGGAAAGAGAGAAATTTGCTCAAGAAAAGAAGGCCATAGAACAGAAGAATGTAGGATTTTTAAAGAATTATCCGTCCAGAGAAATGATTCAGAAAAAGGATTTGAAGAAGAAAGATCCATCTTTGAGTCTGAAATCAAAAGGCTAACTTCCAAGTTGTCTGAACTGTCTGCTTCTGCGCTGAAAGAGCAAAAGATGAAGTTTGAGTTCTCAAAGAAGATTGATCAAATTGTGAAAGAAAGAGACATCTTTGCATCAAAGATCAAAGAACTTGAAAAGTCTGCCTCAAGTTCAAATCAGAAATCTGTCTCTTCACAAAGGTCAGTTAAATCCTTTAATCAGATTCGTCGATCTAACATCTTCTTTGATGAATATATAGATGGTTCAGATACATATCCAAGGAGAAGAAGTTACAAGAAATAGAAAATGGTCTGGATGAAGAAATCAGACAAAGATGACAAGAAAGATGAGCTGAAAAAGAAGACATCATGTGTACATGCTCACAAAGCAAAGAAGAACAAAGAGCATAAAGGTAAACCTGACCTCATATACTCACGAGACCAATTACTCAGGTTTTCAGGTAATAAATTTTATTGTTCTTACTACTGTACACATGATCATATCCACAAGACCAGTGATCATTACTGGTATGGTTCTTACTCTGTTGCCCCTACACGAACTGCAACTAACATTTCTGGACCCAAATACCAGTGGGTACCAAAGAAGAAAACAGATTCTGTGTTGCAGGCACCTCAAGTCAAGGGGGAGTAAGAAAACAATGGCTTTTGAACACAACAGTTCAAAACCCGCACCTCAATGTCAAGATTATGGCTTCTAAGCACATCAGCTTAGGACCCGTTCTTCAAAGAAGTTTGACTTCTAAACACAACAGTTTAGGACTCAGACCTCAGCGATCAAAAAGACCTTACTCCTATGTTTCTGCATCCGATGGATATGATGGTCTACGTCCCAAGAGAATTGATCTGATCTCTATCCTATACTGTTTCACTGACAGTTTTTTCTGATATGATGGTCTACAATTCAAAAGGGAGTCTCTGATCTCTATCTTGTTTTAACTGATATATCTTAGATGCCTAATTTAAGGGGGAGTAAAGGTGATGACTTCTGATTAATTCAGATCAGAACTCATACTATAAACCGTTTTACTGCTTTCTTTTATTTTTCTTTTAATAAATGTTCTGAATAAAGTGGCTTCTGATCACATGACAGATCAGGACTCGTTTTTCAATGATCAAAGAAGGATATTATGCTAATATCCAGGGGGAGCTCAAAAGACATAAATCATTATATCATGATTTGAGGGGAAACTGAAAAGGTAAAAATCTTCTGATCTAGATCTCTGATTGTTTGAAAGAAGGACAACTTTCGAACATGAAAAACAATTTCTGAAATGTTCAAACCACTTCTTATTCTCAAAAGTTTTATGAATTTAGAAGTGTGCTTTTAAATGTTTTTCTAAAATTTTTGAGCTTATTGTTTAACTGATGGTGTGTTTCCAAAGATCAATACTTGTGTATTATCTTGTCCATATACTGTCAAGTATTCATACACACCGGTTCAGTATTTTATTTGAATATGTTATTACCATGTCTCAAATTCAAACAATTTTTCGATGGTAATACCCCCGTTTGAAATTCAAAGTTGTTGAGCATCATTCATCTTTTTCATATTTGTGCTTTCATTGATAAATTGTTTATATTTGTTCATATAAAAAAATATCCAATTATTTGATACCCTAACCATTTGATTTGATCTGTTTAATTCATTGTCAGATTCTCAAAACAATTCTCTTGACTTCATTTCATTCATTCAATATTCTTGTTTGGAGAAATATTCAACGTTCAAATGCTCAAATTTCATTTCTGATTTTTGATGAGCATACATACACTGAGATATGATTTCTTGTGATTTACATGTCAAGAAAATCATTGACCAACATGTACTTTTAGGAACATGGGATTCAATGTGAGTGCTTAATAGATCTTCTATGGATTCACGATAACCAGTGTTTCCTACCCCGGAAGAAATCCTTTGAGTGATTGAGGGGAGAGGGGTCTAAAAGAATTGAGTGTGGGAGTGAGCAGAGGTAAAATGAAAATGAGAGTTTGGTTAGATGTGAGCTTATATATTTAAAAGAAAGAGGGTGTGAGATCAGAGTTAAAAGAATATCAGAACTCTGCACCAAACATCTTTCTGAGCCGGGCTGCCATATTACTGATTGGTTCACATTTCTTTGGTGACCATCATTGAAATAGGCAAATAACCCATGCCATCTCTTGTATACAACCCCACTAGCTACTCATTCTTTTCTTAAAAAGATAATGTTTCACATTTTCTGGGGAAGCAGCATATAATCTATCGGATCTTCTTTTGGAAGATACTGATATTGAAAAAGAAGGAAAGTTGCCCCACCTTCGACCCTTTCTCATGCACATTGAGTCCATGTAGAATCATTGTTGTCTCAGTGATTTACATACTTTGAGCCTTTATGAAACACAATCATTGTGCTAAATTATTTCAAACACAAGCACGAGCACACAGAAAATCTGTTTTTCTGTCAGAACATTCATAGATAAACCTTGTGTTTTTCAATGATTGAATGGAAGTCCTGGGGAGTCATCATAAAGCCAGCTCCTTATATTGTACATTCGTTGTACACAGTGACTCCGTGTTACTGACAAACACTTACTAACTGTTTCATTTGTTGATTCAGGGTTACCATGTTCAATATATCTGATTTTGAAAAGATTTGGATATATATCTTTCATGAATTGACGACTCTCAGATCAAAGCGCACCAACTGTCAAAGGGGAGATTGTTTTTTATCACAAAGGGGGAAATCAAAGTCTGTGCTGAAATTGAAGAAATTTTGATGATTATGATGCTCTCAATCATCAAAAAGGGGGAGAATTTTACAAAGATCAACTTCAAAGTTGAATTGTCAAAAGTTCAAAATGCTTCCGCTAATTCAAAAAGATAAATCAAGATGTTTCGTGAAAGTTTGTTCAAAGCTAAATCAAGACAGTACAGAGATCTGAGTGATGAAGATAGAAAGTTGTTTCAAAGATGAAGTTTCAAGTTCAAAGAAGTTTAAAGAATTCAGTTTCACGTTCAAGGCATGTTGACTTTTCAAAGCTTCAAAGTTTAAAAAGACTTTTCAAGATTCTTAAAAGGCCAAAAGACTGAAGACTGTTAAAGCCTCAAAGTTCAAGAGACAAAAGCTGAAGAATCAAGAGCTGAAGATCTATAAAATTTTTATTAAATCTTGAATACAAAGGGGGAGATTGTTAAGTCTAAATATTGTATCCAAGATTTAATAGGAAAGTCAAAGTCGTAAAAGTCAACATTGTCTAAGTCAAAGGTGTTTAGTTTCCTTAGCCTTTAAGGCTTTGTTATAGATAGGTGGTATATATAGGTTTTGCCTTTGTAATCATGTAACAACGCTAGAGAACTATTCACGTATTGTTTGTGTGAGATTGGTGACTAATGCAAGATCTACTTTCTCTCTCTAGACTCTCTCTCTAGTTCTTGATCTTTATAGTCAAATATCGAGTAATTGCTTGATTATATTGGGATTTTGAAATTAACAGGTATATTTTTGAGTATCAAGTACTTTTATTGTGTGTTTTGGAGAAATGTTTGATTTTGTGTTATGGGACATTTTTTAAAGAATAAGTGCTATAAACTCACTTGGAAAATGTTTTGTCCCAATGTAGACTATGTCAGAGTTATCTTTATATTTTGGAGCATGGGTTTGCATAAATGCGGGTTGTTTACGTTTGATTTCATTTTATGATTTTCTTACAATTGATCTTTTGATTTGTTGAGCCTATGGATCGGTTTGGACCACGTTGGGTCTTGGGAACAATTGTCCGGGTTTTGATAGCTCAATAAAGAGCGTTTGGTCATGATTTACATTTACTGCATCTTATTTGAGAATTACATGTTTTGAATGTGTTAGTTCATTCTTTTGGAGTCATGTAATGTTTTTAACTAATGTAATGGATCCATAGGAATGGTGTTCTTAATGTCCTGTTTTTGACAAGTTCACCACTTTGGCACGGAATAGGTATCGGGTCACCATGGTAAGTAAGGAGTGGACCTATATGGTCGGGCAAAGTCTCATGGGAAGTAAGGTGTAATTCCAAATGTGCTTGTATGTTTTGTGTGGATTGGACATCTCAAAGCATAGATCTAGAGGGGTTGAATTTGAGTCTCCACGGGCAAAAGGTCTAGAGGGGTTGAGCTCGATATGTCTTATGAGTATAATCCATTCGTTTTAGTTTTCTACATAATTATGTGACCTACTTTTGTGTTCGGTCACGTGCATTGTAACTGGGTCTCCCCCGTCACCGAAAGGTGTTGTTTTGGGTATGGAGTTTTATAATCCATGTTTTCGGTGACGTTTTGAGTATGGGTCGTTATCCATATTATGTGGTGTTAGCAACACTGTGAAAGGATGACTGCTAGTTATATGCACGTGAAAGAGTAACTTGGGTGAAGTCTTTCGTATTTTAGAGATAGTGACTGTTATTGGGTTTTTAGTAATATCCATCCCTATTACAGACTGTGTATAAGGATTGAATTGTGTTTATTGAAGTTAAACCTTAAATTGTTGTTGTAGATGAATCAGTTATCGATGTATTTATAAATTTTAAATTAGTTGCTATTTCCAGTTTTGAGGGTGTTACAAGTTGGTATCCGAGCTTAAGTGTGAGAGAATTAGGTGCTGATTTTCGATGCCTAGACTCAAACTAGCGTTCTTTAAGTGATTGAAAGTGAAATTTCACTACTAGGCACTTTAAGGTAAGATGTTTTGAGGTTAATGGAGTCATTAGGAACGGAAATCACGTCGAGGGTAGATAGGATGATCATGTACAATACGTTCATAATTGCACCTGGCCAATGTTATGGTGAACTTACAAGTTACATGTGTATGCTTGGACTACTTTGGTGTGACGACCGTTGGGGTAGTGAAGAAGTTTCTAAATGTGTAACCGTTAGAAGAAGTTGATGATTTTAACATCTGTCATTTAGAGTGACAGTAAGCATGAGGATTGTATTAAGTGAATCGTTCTGGTTCGGAATTATTGGTTGGATTAGAACCATAGAATTATGGGATCGACATTATTCGAGGATAAATTGTAAGGTAAACCAATAGAACTTTCGAGTATTACCTTAAGATGTTTAAGCATCCGGATGACAAAAGTATGACTGGGAAATTGAGGAGCGTGGTTTCGAGACTTTGAGTGCCGATCAATTTCATGCACAAAATTTATTTCTAAAATAAATTGCATCAATTATTTCTCATGTTTCTGAAATCATCATGTAGATTATATTACAAATCTTGGAAAGATGTTTAGCACACACAAGGTTTTAAACCTTGATTTTAAACATGCATAAAATTAATTGATTGCATGAGGTTGCAAACTTTGCTGAGATTTTCCTTATTCTCATTGTTGTCCAACGCTATTTTCGAATATTGTAAGTATCTGCGATTTAACCTTGTTTAGGGTATTGGAAAAGTAACTGCGATTTATGTAACACCCGTATTTTCGGGTGGATTTCCCTTTATATATATATATATATATATATATATATATATATATATATATATATATATATATATATGTTAAGTCTGATTTTATAGTAATCATTGTATTTATAGGCTTGGTCAAATACTGTGTCTATTGTCATATACTGTATTGTATTGACCAAGGGTATTTAAGTCCCTTTGGTCTTGTGTCCTTGTAAGAACATTCACGCACTCATTCAATACATCTTACTTTTGCGCTACATTGCTCTCTCTCTACTTTCTCTCTCTAGAGATTTAGTGATCTTGGACTCACAATTGGTATCAGAGCCATCTGCATCTTGAGAGGATTGAGAGATTGTATTTTTCGTCCCTGAATTTGTAGATTAATTTAAAATTTGATTGATTTTCTTGAATTTATCAAGAAAATCTCGTTTTCTTGAGTTTTCATCAAATTTGGGATGTGTTTTTTGAACGAATTTTATTGAAAATCAGTTTGTTGGATTCGATTTTGATAGAAGAAAACTTTTGATTCACATTGTTTTTCAAGAAATTCAGTTTTTGAGGTTCGATTTGAGATTTTTGAAAATTCTGAAAAAACGTTTTTACATTATGTTCATCTTACGAATTTTCAAAATTGTGGTAGTTGATCGAAAAGTTTGTTTGAAATGTGTTAGAAAGTTGTTTTCGAAATTGGTTGTGTAAGAAAGTTTAGAAAATTTCGTTTATGAAATCAATTTCTGAATGATTTCTGTTTTTGCATTCGGTTTGCGCTATATCTCTACTTTGTGCCAGTTCATATGCGTTTGCGCGAGTTCACCTTAGTTTGCGCAATCTACTAATCTTGTCTTAGTGTTTCAATTGATTTTCTTTCAGGTTTTCTCTTTCAGTTCATCACGCAAAGTACAATTTGCGTTTCTCGTGGATCACTCAAAGAGAACTTTGCGTCTCCCTTTCTTCAAGAGAAGTCAAGTTTGCGTTAGCCTCCTATCACGCAAAGCTACTTTGCGTCTCCTTCAGTTCAAGAAAAGCTTTCTTTGCGCCTTAAGTGACTCACGCAAATCCAAGTTTTCGTTTTACTTAGCTCACGTAAATCATAGTTTGCGTCTCCCGCTACTCACACAAAGTTGGTTTGCGTTTCCAATAGCTTACGAGAAGTCAAGTTCTCGCCTCGGTCTACTCACGCAAAGTTGGTTTGCGTTTCCAACAGCTTACGAGAAGTCAAGTTCTCGCCTTCGTCTGCTCACGCAAAGTCAGTTTGCGTCTTAAGTGTTTCACGCAAACCTAAGTTTGCGTCTTCCCTTACTCACGAGAATCATAGTTTGCGCTTCCGTCTTATCACGCAAAGCTCAGTTTGCGCTTTCTGCCTCTCACGCAAACATCAACTTTACGCCAGTCTCAGACTTAGAATTTTTCTGGATTCTCTGAAACATGGATTCTGACAAATTTGCTTATCAAGCTCAGTTTTACAAAAGTGATCTTATGATGTCTTTGGGTACTGAAAATCGTCCACCAGTGCTGATTGATGAAAATGAATTTACACAGTGGCAAGATCGGTTCCTGAACTTCATTGAACGTCAAAAGAATGGTAATGACATGTTGATCATTCTATCTGAAGGACCGTTTGAAAAACTTAAATTAGCTTCTGGATTATATAAGCCCACTAAAGAATATTCATCTGAAGAGTTGTCGGCATATCAAGCTGATCGTGATATTAAAGCAAATCTGATGCTAGCCTTGCCAAACTCTATATACAACAGGATTGATTGTTTCAAAACTCATCCTAATCTGATGTGGCAACAGCTTGAGAAGATTATGCTTGGTTCTTCGGTCGCAACTCAACTCAGGCGTACGCGCTACATGAATAACTTTGAAGAATTCAAAGCCAAGGATGGGGAGCCACTGAAAACTGTGTATGACCGATTTTATGCAGTGATCAGTGATCTTAGGAAGATTAAAGTTGAAAAGACTGAGTTTGAGACAAATCTGAAGTTCCTTAACACATTGCAACCAGAATGGAATAAAACATGTCACAGATTGAGGAATGATGTCAGAATCTCCACTATGCAAATCCAAGAACTTTATGAAATTCTGATGACTGATGAGAGCTTGGTGCTTGAGAAGAAGGCCAAACTAGATAAGAAGAACAAGAAATCAGTAGACCTGGCTGCACTCCTCACGAGCCAACTGGCTGAACAAGCGTTGTCTGATAACTCTTACAACGGGTCAATTGATGATGATGGTGAGGCTCTGCAGAAAGCGATGATCCTTCTCTCACAACATTACCAGAAAAATTTCCAACCAAGATCTGGTTCCAACACTTCTCGCTTCACTTCTGGTTCAAGAGTCAAAGTGCCCGAGCCAAAGTCTACTGCCTGCTATAATTGTGGAAAGTCGGGTCACATTTCAAAAGAGTGTCGAGTGAAGAAGGTTAGGGACTCAGCTTATTACAGGAAGAAACTGGAACTGGCTGAAAAGAGAGAGAACATAACTGCTCTTCTTGCTGAAGAAGAATTCTGGCTGGATCACTCTGACGATGAAGCTGCAAATGTCGAGATCGCTCAGATTTGCTTGGTTGGAGATGATCAGTCAGACGATTCTGAAACTGATGAATATGAGGTATATTCAGAATTTGATTACAATTTTATATCATCTCAGATGAATATCATTATATCTGCTTTATCTGATCTTCGCTTAAAGTTATTATCTGAAAAGAATTCAAATTTCGAAAAGTCAGATTTGATTGACAAATTGAAAATTTCTTTGAAAGATGAAAAATCTATTTTGGAAAATACTAAAGACATCTTTCAAAATAAATTGGATGATTTGGAAAATTCAAATAAGACTTATCTTGAATCTTTGACTGACATGACCAAATTAAAAGATGAATTTTCAGATAAAATAAATAAGTTAGAAGAAAAGCTTTATCGAAGGAACCAATCTGAACAAACAATTTTTATGAAAAAACCGAGGAGTGAAGAAGCTTTAAAACAAAGGTGGGGACTTGGTTTTGACAATCCTCATTGTTTAAACAAAGTGATAAACGAAGTTCCTACTTTATATAAATACGATTATCTAACTCTTGCACATTTTGCTCCTCAGTTCAAATTTCATTGGACTAGTGAAAAGCAAGTGTTAGAACTCGAAAATGAGAAAAGGACAAATAACAAAAAAAGGAAATTCCTTTTGTTTACACAAGCGAAAATGCAAAATATTTCCCTGAAAAATCAAGGAGAGGCAGAAGAATGTTAAATGATATATCTCCTATCAAATCTTCAATGTCTGATGATTTTATTGATCCTTATGCTTCTAATTCTGATAAGGAAAATATTTCTCCAATCATTTATGATTCTAAGAAATATACTCCTCCGTTAGTATTAGAAAGCAAAATCATCGATATTGAATATAAGATAGAAGATCAAAATATTTTAAAAGAAATTGAATCTGATATTATTCTTTCTTTCATGACGTCTAGTCTTTAAGAAAAATTATTTTCTCCAAAACCAGATTCTATTTCTAGCCTTTCTTCTGATTTTCACGAAAATAAAAAGGAAGTTTCCAATTTTAAAATCTTTTCTCAAAATTCTTCTGACTCCGAGGAAAATTCAGATTTATTAGTTGATCAGATTGGTTGCTTAGGTAAAATTATTTCTTCTGATTTAAATATTTCGTCTAAAATTCTTGATGATTCTTTTACGCTAAATGATCAGTATTATAAACCGAAGTGTAAAAGAAGACGGCCAAAGAAGTTAAAGAAACAAGATAAAGTTATTTCTGACAATTCTAATTCTTCTGATTCAATTCTTATAGATAGGACTTTGAGAGCTCGATCAAAGAAGCAAATCTGGAGAGCGAAGCAGACATCTACTGATTCTATGATTGATGAGGATAAATGTGTAGACAGACTTTATAAAAGTGATTCATTTGCTACATGTAATAAAATTTCAAAATATTCCATAAAGCAAATGATTCGAATTTCAAAACATGTCTCATGTTCCTCCTCGGATTCTAGTTCGGATGATTCTGTTCATTCGTGTGATTATATCTCTCGTGCTTTAATTGTTAAATCTAACAAATTTATCCCCATACGAATTGAAACTAACAAACACGGGCCCAAATTCAAGTGGGTACCCAAGTCTAAATCTGATTCTAAGTTGCAGGCACCTCATGTTAAGGGGGAGTAAGAGAAAGAATGGCTTTTGAATACATCAGTTCAAAACCCGGACTTCAATGTCAAGACTATGGTTTCTGAGTAATTCAGCTCAGAACCCGTGCTTCAAAGACTTTGACTTCTAAACATGTCAGTCTAGGACTCGTTCTTTATTGCTTTAAGCTTCTGACTAATGAGAAACTGTGAGTGCATCTACTTAATTTCCGCTGCATTTATCTCTGATATTGATGTTGTTCCAGTTTTCTCAAATGTTTTAAAAAGAATCTGAGCTTTTCAATTCAACCCCTGAATTTGTTCAACCCAATTTTTACAAATGAGACACAATTTTTTTTTACATTGTGTGAAAGATAATATTTTTGAATTATATTTTGTTTCAACTGAATATAAACTTGCCGATCAAATATTTCTATTTTTAAAATCTCGGCATGTTGTTTTAAAAGTTTAAACATTTACAAATTTTAAATCTATAAAGTAAAATTTTTACAATTTTTCTTTCTTTTGAATAAAATGTGTGTCCAGGATAAATTTTCAAGTTGTTTTGTTTATATTAAAGTTCTTATATGTTCAAATTTCAGTTCTAACAAAAGTCGAAAAGTCAGCAACATGTTTGTAACTTTTGATTTTGCTTTAAAGTTGTGTGATTCGGAATATTTATAGTTTATAATGCTTAGAAAACCTAAAAAGTCGGAATTTTGGATCGTAATGAAAATATGGGCTAAGCACTTAGACGTAAAACCTTGTGTTTGAGATGATTATTAAATTCTTATAAATCAGAAATCTCTAAGTTTAAAAGTTTGTACCTGTGACCTTTCTGGTTTGGGAAAGTAAGTTCTGTGGGATGCTTATCATCTGGTCCCCTAAGGTCATTTGATCTGGGAGTGATCGAACCCAAATCCTTCTATAGAATCAGATCGAAAGTCATGTTCTACTGGTATGAATGGGTTTAGGATATGTCGATGTAGCCTTTCTGATCTGGGAAAGTAAGTTCCAAGGGGTGCTTGACACCTAGTTCCCTAAGGCCAACTGGTCTGGGAGTGGCTGACCCAAATCCTGCAATAGGGTCAGATAGAAAGTTACGTTTACGGCATGTTCTCTACTTAATAAACTTTTTGATTCAAAAGATGCCAAGGTGCACATGCTTAAAAGATGTCAAAGAGCACACTCATGTCAAGATGCCAATGAGCACAATGCTAAAAGATGGCAATTAGCACACATCTCATGATACTTGGTGATATTTCTGAGTTGCGATAAACCTGTAAATTTGTGAAAATCTTAATTCTTGATGGCTTAGTGTGATTACATGCAAAGTTCTCTATTATATTTTTAGAATTGCATTTTCTTGAAGCTAATCGAAGTTCGCATGATTGCACACTGAATAGATTGATGAAAGTTTTTGAAACTGAACATGTCTTAACTTGATATGCAATAAAACTTGTTTCTGTATCCAAACACATACATTTGATTTCATCTGACGGATTTTATTGTGATTTTTACTTAGTAAAATTTTATTTGTTTCTGTTTAAATTTTTATATATTTAGTCGTTTCAAAATACATATTCAGTATATTTTTCTTTCTACATTGATGTTTCATTCATTATGATCTCATATGTCTTTACAAATGGGTTTGAGCATTATTCAAGGGGGAGTGAAAAAGGAGAATTTTCTTAATGATCATATCTGTTTTTGAGGGGGAGTATCTGATTCTCTATATAAATGCTAACTTGAATTGTCAAATTTAGTGCATTTGTGTAGGGGGAGTCAAAGAGCTTAACAGGTAAAATGTTTCAGACTTCAAGTCACATTTGCGCCACCTTGGTGTAACGCAAACCTCACTTTGCGCCACCTTGTTGTAACGCAAACCTCACTTTGCGCCACCTTGGTGTAACGCAAACCTCACTTTGCGCAACCTTGGTGTAACGCAAATCTTACTTTGCGCCACCTGCGTGTCGCGCAAACCTCTCCTATTTT
This sequence comes from Arctium minus, assembly GCA_954870635.1. Taxonomy (NCBI): domain Eukaryota; kingdom Viridiplantae; phylum Streptophyta; class Magnoliopsida; order Asterales; family Asteraceae; genus Arctium; species Arctium minus. Next base: position 82,098,743 of record OX941087.1, on the reverse strand, counting down.
CTCCGTTTCTTTGTTTTTGCAGATCTTACACTGTCTCGTCTCCAACATTTACATGACCAAGTTGATCTAGATCATCAAGGTCATGAGGGGGAGAAATCAGAGAAGTCAAGGAGAAGTTAAAGAGACAAAGAGCTCAAACGTTTATCTGCTGATCAAGATTCGCTCAAAGATTCTATTCTCTTAGCCATTTTAATTCTTTTGTTGTTCCTGCTCCGACCTCCATAGTTCATTCAAGATCTTTCAAAAGAGGTGTGTCGTTTAGAGCACAAGCTACTGGTCCAGACTTGTCAAAGGCAGCAAAGACAAATCAAACTGAAAGATGCTAAGAAGAATTTTTCTTTTAAAAGTGCTTCATAAAGTCGCTTTTATGGTCCGTGCTGATATAGAAGATGAATTTTGAAGACCAAAGCGCCAATGATTACTAAGGGGGAGATTGTTAAGTCTGATTTTATAGTAATCATTGTATTTATAGGCTTGGTCAAATACTGTGTCTATTGTCATATATTATATTGTATTGACCAAGGGTATTTAAGTCCCTTTGGTCTTGTGTCCTTGTAAGAACATTCACGCACTCATTCAATACATCTTACTTTTGCGCTACATTGCTCTCTCTCTACTTTCTCTCTCTAGAGATTTAGTGATCTTGGACTCACAATATATATATATATATATATATATATATATATATTTATATATTTATATATCGTTATGGGATTTATTCATTGGTTCATCAATGCCTTGAGTGCGTTATTGAGTTTGGTTTAGTGGGCACCTTTCATTCGTCATTATCGGATCAGTACGGGACGAAAAGAGGAAATTTTCGGAGCACATCGCACCCCAGGAGACAATGCCCAACGACTATGACATATGTCAATGTCGCGTGGGCTAAGTCGCGGGGAGGAGTGGACTCACGGTACATCCACGGCGACAGTGCCCGACAACATTGCTCGGGTCACTATCGCATGGTCATAATCACGAGCAGCGTACAGTGAGGGTTCCAACGCGGGCGACATTGCCCTGCGACTATGCCATTGGCATAGTGGCCGTGTCATAGTCGCCGACGTTCTATTTGGGTATAAAAATCAGATTTCGGGATTTTCAGAATTGTTTGTGTTGGAAGCAGATTTGGGGAGCTTTTCTTCAAGCGATTTTTGGGTGAGTTCTAACCCTATATTTCCATATTTTCATTTATTGCTCTTCCATAAGCATTTATGAGGATTTAATGCTTGTCTAGGGTGATCTTTTGGTAGACTTAGCTTGTTTCAACTTCTCAAGTCTTCAACTCTCCACCTACCATTTCTAGGGTTTGATTTCTTGTAAGAAATCACTAAGGTGAGGGCATTTCTTGACTTTCCTACTTATATACATGCTTAATAATGTGCTAACGACTATATTAACCTTTTCTTGTCTTTTGAGTTGATTATGTAAGTTAACCTAAAATCCCATTTTTGGGTAATGTCTCAATTGAAGAGCATTGAGGGGACATTTGATCTTAGCATGTAATATGAGTTATGTGAACTACCCCGACATATGTTGGTCTTGTTAATAGCTTGCTAATGGGTTATAGTATCGGTTGATGGAGGTATATTAAATAGACTAAAGACTCGGTTTAAGTTGATGTAGCATTAGACTAAAGACTCGGTTTGAGTTGATGTCGCATTAGGCTAAAGACTCAGTTTGAGTTGATGTCACACTAGACTAAAGACTCGGTTTGAGTTGATTGTCACGATAGGCTAAAGACTCGGTTTGAGTTGATGTCACAATAGACTAAAGACTCGGTTTGAGTTGATTGTCACGAATGACTAAAGACTCGGTTTGAGTTGATGTCACGATAGGCTAAAGACTCGGTTTGAGTTGATGTCTCCACTAGCTAAAGATCTAGTTTCGGTTGATGCTATCAATTTAGATGGCTTTGGTGGAACTATAATCATGATAGCGAAAATTATATTGTAAACTAATCTTTGATGTCAGGTGAAGTAATTCGGTGGCGAATCATATCAATGTGTACGTTTGTGTATCGTAACTTTATTTGTTAAATACTTTATGATTATACTTTCTCACTAGGCTCAAGCCTAACACTTCTTTCTTTGGTTGTCATGTATGACAGGGCATCCTAGTGGCGGGAACCTTCGGGAATGAGTAGTCGATCGCGTGATCGAGAGCGGTCCTTTTTGGAGATTTAGAGACCGGTTCATACATTTTGTTAGCTAACCATTTTTGGAAGAATAGCGACACCCGACCGTAATCTAATGGAATAGTTTAAATTATTAGGTTGCAGTATATTTATTCTTCATTCAATGAATTTGTAAACATTATACTATATTCCCCGTTTGGGACGATACTTTGGGATCTTTTTGGCAGGTCTTTGTATAATCAGGTTTTGATCAATTTACAGCTGTAATATTGCCAAAATTTTAAGTTTTAAATTACCCCAATTTTTAGGGTATTACAATTTATGACCTTGACATTGGATTTCCTCCACATAAGTTAAGGTTTTAAAGGAAAAGGTTATTCCCACTATTTTGGTGTTTGAGTTTTGTTGGGATTTTTATTCCATGCATGTTTTGTTGAAAAGTGTCATTTTATATCCCTTTGCGATAAAAAGGAAAAATTTGAATTATGACATTTTAGTCATAACTTTGCCTTGTGCTATTTGATTATTGGGAACGAAAATTTTGGCACCACTTGATTTTTGGGTGTCATTGAGTTTTATGGAAATTTTATTGAGTTTTAACGAGTTCTATTTTACGACATTGCGAGTCGCGTAGGTGAACCTTGAGACGCTAATACTTGTTTTATGGTGTGCGTTAATTTATGAGTTTTGTTTAATATTTTGTCTCATGCGATTTTGCTCATGTCTTTTCGCACCCTTATGAGACGTCTTGAGATTTTTGTTGATAGATGTTATCCCATATGTCTTTTGGGGAGTTTCAATGTCGTGTGATTTCACTTTTAGGTTTTATGCAAGAGTATTTCGTTGTATGCTATTGAGTATTTGATTAGATTTATACTTTGGTGTGAGTAAACATATAAAGTACCTCTGATGGTTCGTGTTGAACTGTTGTTGTATGCATTCTTCGATTGTTGATTTTGTCGTTATTGTTTCACGCAATGCATGATAGTGATTCGTTGGTATGCATGACTTTGTAGCTACTACTTTTGGATAAAAGCATTTTATTTGCGCGCATAAAGTTTAAAGTCATCTAAATTATTTTATGTTTGACCGAATCACAAACACCTATCGTTATACTAAATTTGGGAAATAAACTGATGTATGTGGGTTTTGTTGAAAATTTTATTCCACATCATTTTATGATTAAATGGAAATTTTTGGAACTTGATTATGTAAATTTCTCCTTCTGGAGTTTATACAAACAATTGTTGCACACCGCTTTACTGCGGGAAATTATTTTACATACATGGTATAAAGTGATGCATGTTCGGACCATAGCGGTCCATTTGAAAAGGTTGTTGCACATCTTTTATTATTGTCATTATTAGCTTTAGTAATGACTGAATGACTTTCGAAATGGTTTTATATGTGTGGCGTTTGTGACCACTTTGTGCAACTGCCGAGTAAGCGGTAGCGGATTTTCACATGTACGATTAATTGTTATAAAGGTTTTTGCGTTTGAAAAATCTTACGAAATTTTCAATTGGCATATTTGTTAAGTCCTACAGTTGAAAAACCTTGAACTCATTAGAGCAATAGATTTAAACCATCTTATGAAAATAATTGTGATTTGGGACTAGAGGAGTCCTCGGGAATTGAAGTGTCGGATGATCCGACTTGTGGCCATGTTTGAATTGTGGATTTCAACCTTATGAGTAGGTTCACGTATGAATAATTGAGGTATTAGATTCAAGCTTTCTCCCAGCTAATTTAGTGGTGATCATTCTGTTTCGACGAATCTTTGGGTTAAAGCCTGGTGTGGCTGCTTGCGTATGGTTGGATATGATCTGATAGGTTATTCGTTCGATGACATGTTATGTGATGGTGGTGTACCATCTTGGAGAACTTTCGTGAATAAAGGTAGTAGCGTGGTTCGTCGTTAGAGATGTAAGATTGGGATATTAGTGTCATATTAGGTGTCAACTTTAATTTGGCAATGCCAATCTGGAATGAAATAATTGGCGGTACACCCATATTTGCGGTATAGTCGTTTTGAGGATGGGTGTCGACATCCGATTTTGAGGACGATGACCGTTGGGATGCTTCAGTGCACTTCCGAGGAATCCTGTGTGTTTGCACTATGTGGCAACTTTAAAGGTATTAGACGTTAGCAATTAAGTATCGATGATTAAGATTGTCTGGTTATGGTAAAGGCTTATAGTGGCTGAATATTGGATGTTTGGGTATTGTTTGGAGTTGCGTAACAGTCGAATTTGAATAAACCGACTCCCTGTAGATTGTATTGGCACGTCCCTTGAAGGAAGGCTCTGCCAATAGCAAGGGCGATTTACTAAGGAATTTTGGGGATTCTTTGAGTTTGGTGTTGATCAGTGGGATTCGGATCCAGAATTGTGTTGAACTAAAACGAATTTGTCAAAGAGAGGTTGAGGTCACAAGCTACCCTGGAGGTAGTAGGTGTCACCTAAGGTTGGGAAGCAACCGAGGTCGCATGGTTAGAAATCGCTCTAGTAAAGTGTGGCGTTCACACTAGTATGATTGTAGCGTATCAAGGCGGATATTGGATATGGGAGTCTTCAAAAAAATCAGTATGGTAGTTGCGTGAGGAAGTTATCAGGTTTTGGCAAAAGGATGAAGTGGATTAGAGACAACCCCTTGTGAAGGGAGACGGTCGACTTGGGAGAATGGCATCTTTGAGGTCTACAATTAGTTCACTACCCTCTTGGGTACCCAGGAAACCCAATAAGTGCTAAGGGTGGTAATGAAATACCTTCGGTGAGAAATAGATTTCGGGGACGAAATTGTTCTAAGGTTAGGAGGATTGTAACACCCGTGATTTTCGGTAAGTAAAGGTCACCCGAACGTTTTTACAACTTGTAAATGGTGGGATTTATGTTGGGAAAGCATTATTTAAAGTCCCTAAGAGTATCGGGGGTGTTGGCATTGAAAAAGTTGGATTTCGGGGCTTGGAAAGGGTCCGACTACAATGCACGATCATAGTCGCACAAGTTGGAACGCCCATGGTACACTTGTTGCGACTATGACACGTTACAATGACCGTGTCATAGTCGCGTGTCAATGTAGCACAAAGTGTGCGACAATGACCGTGTCATAGTCGCGTGTCATTGTCGCACCAGGGGGAGTAAAGGCTGTTAAAATCGGGATTTCAACCATTTTTCTCATTTCTCACATCTAAACTTCTCCCTTTCTCTCCCAAATCGTTTCTCCTCCTTCCCTCACAAACCCTAACTCATTTTGGAGTCATTTCTTGAGTTCTTAAGGTGTTCCATCATCAAGCTAAGGATTGGAAGCTAGGATCAAGATCCTCCATCTTCATCTTCAACCTCAAACTTCATTTTAGGGTTTTCTAGGTTTTCACCAAAACCTAAGTGGTAAGTTCATCCTCTCCATTTCTAAACCTTATTATGAGATATAAATACTCCATTGATGATTTCCTAGTGATGGTGTTTCTCGAATTTCGGATTTGATGATTTTGGAGAAATTCGGTCAAAATTTGGGTTTTGGCTAAAATGGAGATTTTGATACAAAATGTTTGGGGAATGATCCTAAATGGTTGAATATGATTATTTATGGTTGAAAACTTGTGGATCTAGGTTTTTGGAGGTTTTGGCTTGAGGATCCAAGTTTCGTCAAGGAGGCTCAAAGTGGGAAAAAATCTAGATTTAGCCTAAATCTAGCAAGGTGAGTTCAAGTTGATTTGTGAAAAACGGTGTACATGAAAAAAAAATGTAAATCTTTGAATGTTTATATCTTTTACATGAAACTATTAACTGTTGAGTCATTTGATGAGTTTTGGCTATTTGAAGTGTCTAACTTTATAAACTTGTAAAACACCCATATTTGGGATTTTGGGCATTTTGATAAATGAATCATAAATATTGCCATTTTAATAATTTGTTTTATAAAGGTAGATTTTTTAGTATCAAGTACTTTTATTGTGTGTTTTGGAGAAATGTTTGATTTTGTGTTATGGGACATTTTTGAAAGAATAAGTGTTATAAACTCACTTGGAAAATGTTTTGTCCCAATGTAAACTATGTCGGAGTTATCTTCATATTTTGGAGCATGGGTTTGCATAAATGCGGGTTGTTTACGTTTGATTTCATTTTATGATTTTCTTACAATTGATCTTTTGATTTGTTGAGCCTATGGCTCGGTTTGGACCTCGTTGGGTCTTGGGGACAATTGTCCGGGTTTTGATAGCTCAACGAAGAGCGTTTGGTCATGATTTGCATTTAATGCATCTTATTTGAGAATTACATGTTTTGAATGCGTTAGTTCATTTTTTGGAGTCATGTAATGTTTTTAACTAATACAATGGATCCATATGCATGGTGTTCTTAATGTCCTGTTTTTGACAAGTTCACCACTTTGGCACGGAATAGGTATCGGGTCACCATGGTAAGTAAGGAGTGGACCTATATGGTCGGGCAGAGTCTCATGGGCAGTAAGGTGTAATTCCAAATGTGCTTGTATTTTTGGTGTGGATTTGGACATCTCAAAGCATAGATCTAGAGGGGTTGAATTTGAGTCTCCACGGGTAAAAGGTCTAGAGGGGTTGAGCTCGATATGTCTTATGAGTATAATCCATATGTTTTGGTTTTCTACATAGTTATGTTACCTACTTTTGGTGTTCCGCCACGTGCAATGTAATCGGTTCTCCCCCGTCACCGTAAGGTGTTGTTTTAGGTATGGAGTTTTATAATCCATGTTTTCAGTGACGTTTTGCGTATGGGTTGTTATCCATACTCTAAGGTTTTGAATATTGAATCTTATCTATGTTTTTGGATGTTTGGACGATAGAGTTTATCCACGTTTTTAGTATTTTGTTATTAAAGTATAAGTTATGTTTTGTGTGAGTTTTGGGTTTTAAATTTATATTCGAATGAATGTTTTGTATCGTGGTTTTAATCATGAAGATGGTAAGTGTTGGAAAAGAGGCTGCTTTAATGTATTTCATTTTGGAAACCATGTTTTAAATAACATTCTTAAAGTGTATTGCTTTACATATTTACGATGAAAACTCTTAAGCTCACTAGGCGTTAGCCTAACATTTTTATTTGTCGTCATGTGCATCAGGTTCGGCTGGGATTTGGTGTTAGCAACACTGTGAAAGGATGAGTGCTAGTTATATGCACGTGAAAGAATAGCTTGGGTGAAGTCTTCTGCATTTTGGAGATAGTGAATGTTATTAGGTTTTTAGCAACATCCTTCCCTATTATAAACCGTGTATAAGGATTGAATTGTCTTTATTGAAGTTAAACTTTAAATTGTTGTTATAGATGAATCAGCTATCGATGTATTTATAAATTTTAAATTAGTTGCTATTTCCAGTTTTGAGGGTGTTACAGCCCATGAGTGTAGGTATAAAAAGGGGATTCTCTTTTATTTCTACTTTCATTTTGAAGCCTGAAAGTAGGTGTTAGTGAGTTTTTTATTCCCCAAATCGATTCCACCCCTAGGGTTATTCAGTACTCATCTTCACTCTAATCTTAATCCCCAAATCAGTTGCCAAATCAAAAGGGGAAGCATCCTTAATGGATTTTAAAACCTGGACAGCAAGGTCCTTGAAGAAAGCATGAAGATTTTTGAGCTTTAGGAAGAGATTCAAGTTGGAGAATGAAGAAAGAGAAAGTGGAGCTTTAACTTATCATCATCTTCATTATTCTTTACATTTTTCCAGAAGGTAAGACCCTTTCCTTTGTGATTTGGATGTTGTAAAAATCATATAAAATCAACCGTAACTCCATTTTAGGTGTGTAACTAGTCATTTTAAAAGTACAATAGTCTGTTTTGATACTATAATGGTTTCATTGGCTAAAACATAGTAGAAGAAACTCAAATTTCTGTTTTAGTAGAAATGGGTCAGATTTGAAGTGTAATTTGGGGAAAGGGTGTTGTGTTAATTAGTTGTAAGGGTATGCGACTAGGTGGATCACACTCTAAGGTGTTTATTAGATAAAGTATAGTGTGGTAAGGTGTATTATATGCTTAGAAGTCAAAATTAGAATGTGGTATTCGGTTTATGAATTAATAAACTGAATGATGTAACTTTTAGATGTTCGGTCAAAGGTTGGTGATCAAACTATTATGGAAATACTTATGGGACTACAAAGTGAGTACACAAACCCTTCAAGATATGGTCATACATCATACCTAATTATGTACATGTCTTGTGATTTGTAAATGTGTTGGGCAGAATATGTCTTGTATAAAGGCGAGGGCACGTCTTATTCAATAAAATACTCTTAATTTGATTAAGTGTTGGACAAAAGATGTTTTGTCATTAGGCATGGACACATTTTATGTTGTGAGAACTTTCTGTTTCTTCTACTTTGTTTTTGTTTAGCAACATGATTTGTAAGTTGTGGTTTAATGACTTGATAAGAGAAATAATGGCTTATCTATTGTTGTTAAAATGGGGTATAGAATCCATATACTAGCATAGTTTCTTAACATTATGCTTGTAAAAATGGACTTATAACCCATGTGTTGTTGCGTATGGCACCGTAGATGTTGTGGAATAACATCAAGATATTTGAGATGGAAATTTATAAAGGTGTTGCGGAATGACACCTTAGGTGTTGAAGAATGATACCATTTATGTTGACTTTAAATTTTTAAGTTTATACTATTAAAACTAGGATGAATAAAAGGTTGATGTTCATTATTATGTATTAACTTAGCTTCTTGCTAATGTGTGTGATGTATGTCCTTGTAGGTGTTGATTAAACCAAGTCTAAAGATAAAGGAAAAGCTTCGATCTAAGAAGCTATCAAGGTGGATACAAGTCAAAAGCTTTTACTTTGTTTATTTGTCAAAAGTTCTTTTGAACCATATGTAATGGTGTAACTATGTAACCCCACATACTTTGGTAAAACATTTGCGAGAACATGTCATATGCCAAACAATTTGTATTCAAACTTCCATTTTTTGTTGATTCGTATTATAAAAAAGAAGGTTATCATATTATATATTTCTTTATAAATTGAATTTGAAGAAAATAGAAATGGGGTGTTACATAATTACCATAAATAATACACACATATATACATATTGATAATTGAATGATAATTTGATTGTATCGGTTTGGTTATTGTCAAATTGGATAGATAGAGAGTGAGACTTGTAAACTCCTTATAAGCTTTAGGCATTGTTTGGCAAACTAGCTTATAAGCTAGCTGGTAGCTGATAAGTTAGCTGGTAGCTGATAAGCTAGCTTTTCAAAACGCTACTATAAGAAGCTTTTCAATAAGCTAGCTTATGATTATCCAAACATGTACCAGGAAAAAAAGTAGCTTATAAGCTAGCTTTTCTAGCTAAACATAGCCTTAATGTGTGGCATTTCAATAACTTTTATTATGGTTTTAGGTTGATTATTGTTACAAGTCTATTGCTTTGGACTTTGGGTTGTCATAGTCCAGTTTGATATTGCAATTTTGAAATCCTATCAAATCTAATTAGAATTAAATGTTTAAATTACATAGTTTCAGTTGTTATTTGATCGAATGACTTTCTTCACAAGACCCTCTAAGACTTCACATGTATGTGTATCAAATTTAATTTCTATCTGTACAATAAGTAACCGTTTATCATATGTATGTGTGCTTATTATCCATCCTCAACGAAAAGAAATATACGTTGCTGATAAACATCTATCTCAAAATATTTATGTAACGTTTGGTTTGATTGAATGAGTTTTAGGGATTTGGATTTCATGGAACGATTTGGGGGGTGTTTGGGATTGCTTATTTAAAACAACTTATGCTTATTTTAAAAAGTGTTTATCAACTTATGTGGTGTCAAACCGGAGTTTTTAAAAAAGTGTTTTGGATTAGCATATTGTGGTGTAACACACTCGATTTCGGTAAGCTCTAATTTGATTATTAAACTCTTGTATCGAACCTAGCGTTGGGTCGCGCGCACATTTGGATCAAAGTTAGTCAATTTCAGTCTCGGTACATTTGGGGCGACAGTGCCCGCGATTGTGACAAAGGTCACTCTCGCGGGGTTTGTATCGTGGCTTCGAGAGGTGGCGCGATAGTGCCCGCGATTGTGACAAAGGTCACTCTCGCGGGGCACTATCGCAGGGTTTGTACCGCGGGGCATAGAACTCGCGCGATTGTGACACGCGATTGTGACAATGTCACTGTCGCGTGGCACTATCGCGATCGGGCCCCAGTGCCTTAAATGCTTATGTCCGAATTTTTAAGTCATTTGGTCTTTTCAGGGAGCTTTGAAGGGCGATTTTGGAGAGCAAAAAGGTAGGGTTTTCATCCTCCTTCATTGAATGCTCCTAGTAGAGATTCTAATATTTGGTTGGTTTGTGGATTTGATTTAGGTTCTTGATTGTGATTAAGAAGCTCAAGTGTTATTCCTTCTTTTCCCTCAAGTATCACATCTATGGTTTGGTGTATAACCCTTACAAGGTGAGTTTTCTTAACCATTTCTCTATTATCAATTATAGGGTTTATGTATTTATGAACTCGTCTTTATCTTTTAATCACATTTGGATTTTGTTGGGTTTTGACCTAACTATGGGTTTTGGAGATGTTAAGATTATTGGTTTAAACAAGGTTTTCAAGGGTTTGTGTTCTAAAGAAAATTTATCATTTCAATGCTTACTAACCCTTTTGACAACTAAAACTTGTCCTTGGAGTTTTGAGGAGACCCGAAGTGAAAACTAGGGTTTTGGTGAGATTATATGTATTGGACTAATTAATGGATTGGTGGACTTTATAAACGGGATTTACTGTATTATCAATTATGAAGTGGGGTTGTAAAGTTTCCCTAAATCAATGTGAGATAAGTCTCATGTTAGTAACTTATATATTTGGGAATTGGTTTCAAGAATTTCATGCATACTCAATAATGAATGTATTAGCATGTCTTGGTATTTGATTTTAGTGCAATGGATCCATAGGCACGGTATTCCAATGTCTTGTCCGGACGTTTGGTTACCCTTGGCACGGGATAGGAATCGGGCTCCATGGTAAGTAGGGTGTGGGCCTATACGGTCGGGCAGCGTCCCATGGACAGTATGGTGTAATCCCAATGTGCATGAGTCCTCCTGTTTTGGGGCTCTCAAGAATAGACCTGGAGTGGTTGACTTGATGTTTTCGGGCAATGGACTTGGAGTAGTTGAGATCGCTATGTGAATTTAACTGTTGTACGTATTTTTATGGATGCTAATGGTTATTGGATTTGTTTTGATTTAGCTCACGGCTAGATCGGCTACGTGACTTCAATCGGGTTTATTATTTAAGTTTAATTCCCGTTTAATTATTCTCACTAGGCTCTAGCCTAACACTTGTTTTTGGTTATCATGTTTGCCAGGTCATTCTAGAGGTGGGACTTGTCGGGATTGAGAGGACGGCCTTGGGGTCGAGAGAGGTCTTTTTGAGGATATAGTGACCATTGAATTGAAGTATAGAATTTATATCTTTTGGAAGAATAGTGACAACCGCACCAAATCTTGCTCGACTAAGTTAGATTAGTAGGTTGTCGTATTTTATTCTTTATTTGTTTTTGGGTTGTAATTACCGTATTATAGTCCCCGTGTTGGGTTGACATACTTTGGTTAGATTTGTCGCAACTGTTTATTACATGTTTAAGGATCTCCCTTTTTGGGAAGATTGGTTTACACCAATTATAGACGTTATATAGCCAAATTTTTAAGTTTTAATTTCACCTTAATTTTTGGGGTGTTACAAGTTGGTGTCAGAGCAGTAGTTTAAGAGAACTAGGTATGAATGTGAGATGCCTAGACTTAAACTGAGGTTATTAAGCTATGACTTGTGAGATTGGGGTAGAACTCCTAAGATAGGTGGTCGTAGAGTCGACGGAACTTGCACAAATTGAAAGTTGTAGTAATGGTAACGAGAACTCTTACGTATCATGTGTTCATAATTTCACTTAGCTAACGTTATTATGAAGTTGTTTTACGTGGGCATACTTGATTTACTGTTGTTATGATAATTGATAAGTGTAGTAGTACGTTTCCTTGTATTATTCTTGTAATCTATCTCTTACTTCTATTACGTGTTTGGGTATGGCAGAATAATGGTTACCACCAGGAATAGACAGGAGGGGCAAGATGCCGCAACATCCACTGCCGACCAACCGCGGGTGACCACGGTAGTAGAGCCCACTCGTCCGGTTAATGAGTTAGGCGGGGGACCCGAACACATTCCCCGATGCAATATAGAAATGGAAGAGCCCATTATGGAGGAGGTGACAGCGGAGAAAAGAATGATGGACAGAATGATGGTATCTATGAACAGAGCAATGGCGCAACAACAGGAGTTATTCTTAAAACTCCTAGAGGACCGGGACAACCACAACAACCGTAAGCATGAGACAGTGGAAGAGAACATAGTTGTGGCGGGATCCAGGGGTACCGGACCTAGAATTCCTACGTATGCAACCATGACTCCGGGAGTTGGGCAGACGATGAAGACCTGCACTTTCAAGGCCTTTTTGGGTTGCCGGCCACCGGAGTATAAAGGTTCAGATGATCCATCAGTCTGTGTGGGTTGGATTCGGGAGATGGAGTAGGCTTTCCGATCGAGCAAGTGCGGGGAAGGACAGAAAGTGATCTTCGGATCACAAATGTTGAGAGGGACGACCCTCACTTGGTGGAATGTATATTCCGCTTCCCTCGAGGTGGTCGTCTTGGCCAAACTGTCTTGAGCAACGTTTAAAGAGAAACTACTCGAAGAATATTGAAACGAAAGGTCGATGGACCTAATCAAGGAAGAATTTCAGAACTTGAAGATGGGTAACCGGTTAGTGAAAGAGTAAACTCGGTTGTTCATGGACAAACTGGGATTGGTGGGACACCTGGTCCCAACGGAGAAGGAGAAAATCAAAACCTTCATTAAGGGACTCCCGTCCGACATGATGTCGATGGTGAGAGTGTCGAAGACTTCTACTCTCCGGGAGGCGATTGAGGAAGCGCAATTAATGGAGGATGCTTACACTTTAGGAAAGGAGAAAGGTTCTCGCCTAGTCGAGAAGAGAAAATGGGAGGGGAACTCTTTGGCCTCTAAGAAACCAAGACCATCCAACAACAACTACTATCAACGGGGAGCCGATTCTAGGCGGGAGGCTAAGTGGTGTTCCAAATGTCGAAACAAACATTTTGGTCCGTGCAATTTTGTTCCCGGGGCTTGTTTTAAATGTGGAAAGTCCGGGCATGCTTATAAAGATTGTCCCGTCAAGGGGCGCTAGTGTTTTGAGTGCAAGGAACTGGGTCATATTTGAGATGAATGCCCGAAGTTAAAGACCGGTGGAAACAGCGGAAAGAAGATACACCCTCCAAGAGCGGCTGGAAGAGCTTTTCAAATGTCTTCCGAGGAAGCCAAGGCCTCTACTAATGTGGTGTCTGGTACGTTTCTCCTAAACTCCGTGCCTACACGTGTTTTGTTTGATTCGGGTGCTAGCTTCTCTTTTGTATCCGATACTTTTTGTCAAAAGCTTGCCATGCCTAGGATCATCTTAGAAGATGCTATTGTGGTAGAAATAGCTAATGGGGGCCAAGTGATAATTCGGGATTGTTAGTCCCAAAATGGCACAACAAGTATTGTAGAAGGGGGGGTTGAATACAATACACAAAATTACTTAGAAGATATTAAAGAACACAAAGACTTAATCTTAGAGAGACAAGGAAAAATATCAACCTGCTTGAAAACTTGTGAATCTGAATTCTTGAGTTGAAAGTGTGAGTAGCAAGGTGCTACCTCCATCCTTTATATACTATCCAATGTAATGAGTGCAAAAGACATATAGGAGTAAAGGCATGGGTGGTTGAGATGTTGTCAATAAATTATAAGATATTTGATGTGACATGTCATAACACAAAAGGTAACTTTTGTGCTATGAAAGTACAATATCTATTATAAAATATTCAAGGGACAATCTTTTTTAGATCAAAAAGAAAATAAACATCTAATCAAATTAAGACTAAATGTAAATCTTCTCAAGGAAGAAAAAAGTTTCCATTCCCATTGTCAGAAGATCATTGGGAACGAGGAAGTATGTCAAATCATGAGGGTTTAACATAAATGCTCTTACAAGATAAAGAAGCAATATGTAAGAGGAAGACTACCGAAAGAGGAATTCAGTAACAGAGGTATGTACCAAACAAAGGTAGTTCGGCACAAAAGAGAAGGTATGCCGAACAAGGAATCGACAAGGGTATGTTCTGACGAACAGGAATCGGCAGACTAGGCTTAGTTCACTTTTGAAGTTCATCTCAATCCGCACTGTAGACTTCCTTCATGTTGAATTCGGTTTATCTTCGACTCACCGATCTGTTTAACTAACTAAGCTATTACAAAGAACCACAAATCAAAATACAAGGTTCAAACATCAATAGAGACTAAGGAGAGGTTATCTTTAAATCTTAGATGACCCAACAATCTCCCCCTATTTGATGATAACATCTCATAACACATAAAGTAAATGAATAATGCATTTTGACCCTTTCTTATACTCTTTTGGGTTCTTTTTCACATAGACCATTCTTTTTGTTTCTTTTTGGAGTTTTTTTAGAGTATCCGACATTTACAAGTATAAAAGAATGAAATAATGATTTGTACAAACTATTTACGAAAATCAAGAAAAACTCAATGTATTAATCTTTTTAAGAAGATTACAATACAGAGGAAAAGTAAATAAATACAAACATAAAACTACACCGAGTTTATTCAAAAGAAAATTGTGGTTCAGCATCCCTCTTTTTAAGTTCGTCGGTAGTAGCCACATAGAGATCCCTTGCCGATATTGGAATTATTTGGATAATTCCGTGGAGAAAGGTGGTGTCGGCAATAGGGATTTGACTTGATCTGAAGAAGGAGATCTGCCCAAGCGCATCGTTGAAGAAAATACCATAAGTAGGCTCAAAAATCACAGTGGTTGAAGGATGAGGAACCGGAGTCGGTAAGGATAGATCCAGATTTGAGGTTTTCGGAACCTTTCCTTCTTTAGCCATTTAAGCAAACACATCTTCCTTTTTGGATTTTGGCTTGTATTTGGGAGGGGGACGATCAAACCTAAGACTTTCGATGAGCTTCTCTTCAGTCGGAGAGTGAACAATATTATACGTCTTTCGGTACGTCCTGAACTTCGTTTGGAGATCTGTAAGAAATTTATCAACCTCAGGATTGAGAGCATTTCGGCTTTTATTCAAACAGATACCAATTTTCATCCATTCGGCAACTCCGAACAGAACAAGAGAATCCAGTCTATCCATAGAACTTGAAGCAATCTCCCTTATAATCCTTAGTCGAATGACACTGCAGCTAGAAGACGGTTTGATAATTTTGACATCTGTGATTTTTGCAGAGGATCGGCGTCTAGAGAGAGCTTTGTGGTACCAATCAATACACAAAGACTTTATTTCTTCAATTTTCTTCGCCGATTCCTCCAGAGCACTCACCTGAGCTTTGATTGTGTCGGTAAGATCTTCTTCGGCAGCAAGTTTAAAAGCCAGGTCGGTATCTCTGTCACGAGCAATCTGGGCAAGCTTTGCATTTTTAAGTTCCTCTTCGGATAAGCCTAAATCAGGAGATGTAGTCTTTGGGGGAGGAAGGTGAAGACCAGTACCATCTGCAGCTTTCTTTATTAAAGCATCTTTACGACGCTTTTCTTTAGCAGCTACTTCATCTGGTGACATAACAACTTTGCCCTTAACCTTTTTGGGCTTTTTCTCCCCCTCAGACTCTTCGACCACCAAGGGGTGATCGGTGCCCTTCTCTTCGGTAGCAGAAGGTTCGGCAGCAGCAGCAGCAGTGGGTTCGGTAGCAGCAGAGACTTCGGCAGAAGCAGAGGGTTTTCCCTGACTCGTACTGACTACATGAACCTGAGGGATTTTCTCCCCCTGAATTTGTTGCTCCCCTTCAGTTGGTTTATCCCCCTCAGAACGAGTCGGGGAAGAAACACCAGCTTTAGCCGACACACGGCCAAGACGACGATCAACACGCTCCAACACTGTGCGATCATCAAGAGTAAAAGCAGACTCGGTGATGTCGATGTCCAGAGATTGAGCACAGTATTGAGCCACATCGGCAGGCATAGAATCAAGACGCCGATTTATATTCTGAAGAGCAGTGAGAATTTGAGAATTTACAGATTCCTGTGCCAGGGCCTGCTTCCGAAGATTGATGAGATCCTGATCCCGTACATCAAAGGCTTCCTTTAGAGTGGCCACTGACAATGTCAAGGAGGTATTATTGTCGTTGAGCCGGATTACCTCCTTGAGGACAGGATCTAGAGTGGCAGAGAAAGGAGCACGAAGACCATCAATTTGAATATGTACCACATCCAAGCACCGAAAGATGTCCTTGTTGAGGTCAATACACTCAGCATTCTGTTCCTTGATGAGTTGAAGCAGTCCATCAAGGAGAGAATTTTGAGTTTCCAAAGATGCTGAAATCTCAGTATCTCTAATGGCTTTTCTTAGTAACTCATACTGAGTGCCAAGAAATCGTACCTGCCGATTTGTATCCAGAATATCGGCAAGGACGTTGGTTGGGAGATTGATGGGTTGTTGAGCAAACGTAGAAGAAGATGCCGAAGGTCCAAGGTTGTTGGTCTGAGGAGATGGAGACTTAGGAGGGGTAAATGGTTTGTCGGTAGGAGAAGGGGATTTCTTCGGTGAAACTCTCGGCGAGTGTTTAGGAGAAGGGGTTGTCTTCGGCGAGGGTTTCGGTGTTTCTGGGTGAGAAGAACCCTTCGGCGAGGATGGGGGAGAGAAAAACCCCAGAAACATATCCTGGGTTAAAATCCCAGATTGTGCAATATCAACGGGATTGACCCCGGGTGATAGGTTGTGTTGTGAGGAAGAAGAATGTCGGTCCGGAGAGGAGACCGACTCATCTTCAATCTCCACAGAAGGAGGAGGAGAAGGAATATTAGGGGACTCCTTTTATACAACCAAATCTTGTTGAGAAGGTTTGGAGGAGGTGGGAGAGGGTTGAGCAGATCCACGTGGCCCTAGAGGGGGAAGAACAACATCTGCCGATTTTTGAGAATCGGTAGATGGAGTGTGTGGATCGGCCGAAGGTTTCTGAAGTCTCTTAGAACGAGACTTAGGAGGGGATTTTGAGCCCCGTCGCTTAACAGAAACAGAAGGGGTAATGACCTGGGTAGCCACCGACGGATTTGTCAGCAGCAGAGTCATAAGAGCAAGTGCGACGTTGTCGGTGTCCTTTTTCTTTTTAATAGCCACCGACTTAGCTCGGGAAGGTTTTGGGGGAGAGGGTACCACCGATTTGGATGGCTTTGTAGAAGATGAAGGCCTTTCAGATTCACCTTCGGCAAGCGTTCCCCAAATCGGATTGGGAGAAGAGATGAAAGAAAGCATACCTGAGGTGAGCGGAGAGTCGGTTGGCTTCGCTGGTTTGAAAATAGTTTGCTTGCTAATTTGAGAAATTGGCAAGTCAAACTTGATCATCGGCTCGGGGAGAGCAGCATCGACACTCAGTTGTGCAGACAGCTTGTGATTGATAATGAGATAGATGAAGCGAGGAAGTGCCACATTGTGATTCCTGGGAGGTGAGATGGCAGAGACCAGGGAATCGAAGAATACCTGAGCAAAGTCGATCCGCCTCATAAAAATGAGAGCATGAGTCAGACGAGTAATGGCTGCCGGAGATTGATCCCATCCCAAAGTTTTGTGGGAAAGACAATAAAGGAGGTGAGAAAAGAAGTAGTTCCATAGTGCACCCATATTCTTTCGTAGGAGAGTGCCGGAACCCTTAGATTTTCCTTCGTGCACATACTGGAGAGCGGCAACGACCTCATCATGCTCTCGATTTGTAGGAAATGGAGCAGACACATTAAACTCGGGTATTTGGAGAACCGCGTGAATGTCATCCACCCCAAAGGAAAGATCGGGGTGCTCTTCAGAGGATAGAACAGAAGCAGGCACCTGGTGAGTGGTAGAGTCATACTTACATGTTAGCCAAAAGTTACCAAGGAGCATTTTGCTCATCTTGGTGGAAGCAGTGAGAGCATGTCACGGTGGAGATCTTTGGAGAAAGATGGAGACTTGGTTGAACTCCGGATGATCAGCAAGCAGGGAAAGTGAGAGATTCACGAGTGAGAGGAGTATCCTTGGAAGCCTTAGTCGATTTGGATGATGCCATTGAAAAAGAAGAGAGTTGCAGGTTTAGTGATTCTTGATGAAGAAGATGAGAATACAGGTAAAGAATGAAAAGGAAAGATAAGAGAAGTATTTATAGGTTTGAAAAAGAAGAGGGAACTGTCAGGATCTTAATTCTAAACAAGAATAAACACTCAGAAACAATATTAAAGGAGTTTGCGGAATAACACTTTAATATTCAATAATCAATGAAAACAGTGAATCAGAAGAACAACTTGTAAACTTTATTGAATGATTGTAAAGCTACAAGATTTAACACTCAACCTCAATATTGATGAACAGGCTCACCAATACGAATTCTAATTCTCTAGAATTAGGATTACAAACCTTGAGGTTGATTCTCTCTACCAAAAACAAAAATTCAGAATTTTTTTTTTCTATTCTAAACTATTCTTTATATAATGAAGATTGAAGATAAAAGATAATTACAAATAATAAAAGATCTTCAAAATAATCTTCCATCTTTATCTCCAAGCTTTCCATAATCTTCAAACTTGATCTGCACGAATCTTGATAATCTCATAAGCAGCACTAAGTCTTCAGCAGCATTAATACTTTGAGCAGTATTAATGTTCAGCAGTATTAACTACTAGCAGTACTAAAATTGCTTAGCAGTAGTAATCTCCTCTAGCAGTATTAATCTTGACTTAGCAGTACTAATCATGATCAGCAGTATTAACTTCACTCAGCAGCATTAATCTCAGAAGTAGTAATCAAGTTCTTCTAGTAGCATTAACTGTACTTGTGTATTTCTGAATTTCCCAACAATCTCCCCCTAACTTGACTTTTGGGAAGAGAAGTCAAGTTCTTCAAATGGTCTTCTTAGATGCTCCCAAAACTTCATGGCTCATACACCTGTATTTGCATCCAACCCCAAACTCTGATTGATTGTTCTTTGAATCAAATACTTAGCCATCTCTGAATCTGGAACACATCCTAGATTCTTCTTCAACATTGCATGAAGCTTCAGTCTGTTGTTATTGTACACTCTATCCACTAGAAAGTACTCTATGTGATTTATGTCCATAGTTAGTGCATATACTCCACTAGTTTCATATAGAGTCCAATTGTTGACAGTTTTGAACACATTTCTGATCACATGCTCCACTTCTTCAGGTTTGAACATCATACACAGATATTCCATCACTAATTTTGTAATTGAAATCTCTGGAGCTTTCAGTTGATCTGCATACAACTTCATTCCTATGTCAAACATCTCTTCTAAATCTGACCTGGAGCATGTTCTTACAATCTTTGCCCAAGTGTTATACACTTCATACTTTTCATCCTTTCTTTTGAGCCTTATGTATTCCTTGCCATCAACCTTCATTGTGTCCCATAGAATAACCTCAGGTGGCTTCACTTCAACAGGTTCAGCTGAAATTGGTTCAGGCACTTTGTCCATCACTACCATGTACATATTTACATCATTAGATCTTGCTGGTTCTTTCTGTTCAGATGGCTTAGGTGCCCCTTCTTCTTCAGCAACCTTCTCAGCTTCTTTTGTAGCTATTCTAGGCTTCTTGGTTGACTTTCTCCTTGCCATCATCTTGGTTCTTTTTAAAGTCCTTAGACTTTCACAAAGAGTGGCTTCTTTCTTTGGTGGTGTTTCTTGATCATCTGGAAAGGGTTTTTCTATCATGAAGTCATTGCTTTCTTTCATTCTCTTCTCCATTTCAACCCTGGCCATTTCATTCCCTTGAAGCTTGGTCATTTCAGAATTGTACAGCTCTTTAATCTTCTCAAAAGACATCTTTGAGAACATCTCCTTTCTGACTCCTACAGCACCTTTGAGAAATGTAATCATCTTGTTTCTCTCTTGGGTACCTAGGAAGGTCTTTGAGGGTTGTCTCTTCTTTGCATCTGTTTTTACCATCACTGATTTCTTCAGAGTTGCAGCTTTCTTCTGTGCAATTTCAGTTGCCAGGCTTTGTTGATAAGCTTCATTCAGTTCAGCAGCTAGAGCCTTAGCCATCTCTCTGTCCTTTTCAACCTGAACCCTTTCTTCTTGCTCAATATCAACTTGTATCTTCTTGGCCAAAGCTTCATCTGACTCAACCAACTTTTTCTTTTTAATTGGTTGATCAGATTCCACCATTTTAGCTTTTCCTTTATCTTTGCTTGCCATCTTCTCAATACTAGCTTTCTTGATCACTTCACCTTGTTCTTTGATGACAACTCCTTTGGCCTTTGAGATGACCTTGGGAGTATCATGCTTGGCTTTGATTAAGGTTTCTGTAATCTCAAGATCTGTCAGAACTTCTTGCACTATTTCTGTTGCTTCTTTCAGTTCAGCAATATTAACAGTTTCTGCTGCTTGGCTTGAACCAGCAGCATTAAATGTTACTGCTGCTTGCTCTTTTACTGCTGCGCTGCTTGATGTTTCTGCTGCTTGTACAGTTTCTTTACTTACTTCATCAATCTCTCCCTCAACACTATGTTTCTCCCCCTTATCTGTATCAGCTTCCAATTTGTCCTCAGCTTCTGACTCCCCCTTTTTGGGAGGATCAGTTACTGGTTTCCTTCTTCTAAGCACAAACTGTTTCTTCCTCTTTTTCTGGACTAATCTCTTCACCAAGTTCTTCAGTTTGGAAATCTGAGCTTGTTGAGACAGGACTATTAGTTTCAGCTCTTCTATGTCTTTTCCTTGGTTGATCACATCCATGTTGATGTTTCCCATTGTTTCCATCAATTCATAGTAGTTATATCTGTCCTCACCTTCTCCAGGAGTGTGACCCCCTTTTGAAGGATCATGGGATCTTTTTGCAGTAGAGGTCTTCTGCCTAGCAGAAGCACCTGCTACCCCCATGGTTTCTTGGCACCTGGGACCTTTGGATGATTGCTCACCCAAAGTTGCCATGGGGAAGGTCTTATTTATGTTACCACTGACCTCCTCTATGCTAGCAGGAGTAGTGGTAGTCTTTGCACCCATGTGCTCAAACATCTCCTCAGTGGGAACCTCCTTGGGGTTGGGAGACACCCCTGTGGTTTCCCTGTAGATATTCTCTAATGGAGAATTCTCCATTAGAGGTCTTAAAGGCTCAGTGGGTGAAGGTACAAGAAGGGAAGGAGCCTTCTTTACCTTTTTCCTTATGTAAGTTTGGGTTATTGGAGAAGTTGGCTTTTGAACAAGAGACTGAGGGATTGATATGGAGGGTGAAGATTGGGATTGGCTAGCAGTGGGATGGTCTAATGAGGGCCTTGACCCTGCTGCCATACCTTTTTCATTGTGGGACACCACCATCATTGTAGAGAACAATGGGGTGTCAACTCCTTCCGAGTCCAATGGAGATCTCTTCATGTTTGAAAAGACCTTACCTTTGGGAATTTTGGGTACATATACCTCATCAAAGTGAGGCATATCCGTCAATTCATGGGTTATAACTTCCTGTACAAACCTTGGGTACATGTAAAAACTCTTTTTGCTTCCCAAGTTTGATACAAGATCACTGAAAATCATTCTTGAAAAATTGTACTTTCTGGCAGTGGCCAAGCAGACCAAAGCATATGCAATGGTACTGCTAAACTCACTCCATCCAGTAGTCTTTTTGGAAATGCAGTGCATCAGGGTATGAACAAGAAAACGCCATTGGGTATAAAATTTTGCTTTTGAGAATTTGAAACCACCCAATTGGCCTCTATACCCCATTCTTGACAAATTTGAGAACAAGTCCTCATTTGGAATAGAAGTAATACCTGCAGCATCGTCTAGACGTAGACAGATGCGTATCACCTCTTCAGAAACTGACAAGGGTTTGTCACACACTCGAGTCTTGATTATCTGCACACCATTCTCTATGACTACGGTGGCATTTGCCCAGAATTGTCTTTGATGCTCTATGTAGATAGTTGGTGACACAATAAGAGCATGGGCAATGTGGCTGGACTTGAGAAAATCCACAACCTGGTGAAATCCAGCAGCTTGTTTCGTCTTCTGTAGCATCGCAATCTCGTTGTGCTCATCAATGAATGCCATGGATGCCATTGTGCTTGAGTAATCTTGACTGCAACACTTGGTGCTTGAGAGAAAAGGGTTAGAGAGCATATGAATAGAAAGCAAAGAGTCGTTATGAACTTTTGGGACGGCAAAAAGGGTATTTATACGATTCGGAACATAAGCAGTATTAACTCCTAGCAGTATTAACTAACTAGCAGTATTAACTGAGAGCAGTATTAACCACTGGCAGTATTAACTAACTAGCAGTATTAACTGAGAGCAGTATTAACCACTGGCAGTATTAACTAACTAGTAGTATTAACTGAGAGCAGTAGTAACCACTGGCAGTATTAACTAACTAGCAATATTAACTGAGAGCAGTAGTAACCACTAACAGTATTAACTAACTAGCAGTATTAACTGAGAGCAGTAGTAACAACTAACAGTATTAACTAACTAGCAGTATTAACTGAGAGCAGTATTAAAACTGCACTGGCAGCATTAACTATACTTACACTTTTTGAAGCTTAAGGTACTCTGAGCAAGGTAATAACTTCCTGAGAAAGATGTTAGTAGCACCAAAGAATAAACCAATAACGGCATGTAAACACTTTTTATAACATGAGCTCATTCAGAGTTGATCATGCCCACACTTGTGACCAAGAATGTGAATCTACCCACATCAAAAGCTTTAGTGAATAGATCAGCAAACTGGTTGTCAGTATGAACTTTAGCAACTTGAATTAGCTTCTTTTCATTACAATCTCTGATAAAGTGATACCTGATCTCAATGTGCTTTGTTTTGGAGTGCTTGACGGGATTGTTAACAATGCTTATAGCACTGCTATTGTCAATGAAGATTGGAGTGTGAAGAAAGGTTACCCCATAGTCCAGCATCTGATTTTGAATCCATAGAACCTGAGAGCAGCAACTTGCAGCAGCAATATACTCAGCTTCTGTTGTTGGTAAGGACACTGTGGTTTGTTTCTTACACTGCAAGATACTAGTCTTGCACCCAAAAGTTGACATCCTCCTGAAGTAGACTTTCTGTCCATGTTAGCACCTCCCAAGTCACTATCTGAATAAGCAATCAAGTCAAAGTTGGATTCATAAGGATACCAAAGACCTAATCTAGGTTGCCCTCTTAAGTATCTGAAAATCCTTTTAACAGCTTGCAGATGTGATTGCTTTGGCTTGACTTGGAATCTGGCACACAAACACACTGGAAACATGATGTCTGGTCTTGAGGCTGTGAGATACATGAGAGATCCAATCATTGATCTATATAGATGGACATCAACATCCTCCCCCTCAATATCAGCAGTGATCTGTTTATGAGTCTCCATAGGTGTGCTTGCTGGCTTTGAGTCTGTTAATCCATATTTTTCCAGGATGTCTTTCACATATTTTGATTGGCTTATGAAGATCCCATCTTTCTTCTGTTTCACTTGAAGCCCAACATTGAACTCATTTTAAAGCTCTTGTGCATCAACTTTTCAAAGTCTCTACACATCTGATCTTTTGTGGATCCAAAGATGATATCATCCACATAAATCTGAACCAATAGAATGTCCTTCTTACTTCTTTTAATGAAGAGGGTCTTGTCAATTATTCCTCTATCAAACCCATTCTCCAAGAGGTAGGTAGACAGAGTATCATACCATGCTCTTGGGGCTTGATGCAGACCATAAAGTGCTTTCTTCAGTTTGTATACTCTGTCTGGATATGATGGATTTTCAAATCCAGGGGGCTGACAGACATATACTTCTTCTTCAATTGTACCATACAGAAAGGCACTCTTCACATCCATTTGGTATACCTTGAACTTCATGTATGAGGCATAGGCTAGAAATAGCCTAATTGCTTCTACCCTTGCCACTAGAGTAAACACTTCTTCATAGTCAATGCCTTCTTCTTGAGTGTACCCTTGAGCCACCAGCCTTGCTTTGTTCCTTATCACAATACCTCTCTCATCCTTTTTATTCCTAAAAATCCACTTGGTGCCAATAGCTCTATGACCTTTTGGAAGGTCCACCAAGTCCCAAACTTCTTGTAATTTGAACTGCAGTAACTCTTCTTGCATAGCTTCTATCCAACTGGAATCTTTCATTGCCTCAAAAACCTTCTTAGGCTCAATTTGAGATAGAAAGCATGAGAGTACTGTGTGTTGCTGATCCTGCAGTTCTTGAAGTCTGCTTTGATTCCTTGTTATCATAGGAGAAGAGATGTCTCCTATGACCATCTCTGGAGGATGATTCTTTTGAGTTCTAGTCTGATGACTAGGTTCTTCATTGATTCCCACATCCAGATTGGAATCATTTAAATCAGCTGAGGGGATCTCATCAGCTGCTTTTGGCTCTTCATGCACTTGATTCTCCTCATCTCTTCCTTCTTCTTCACTCTGAATTGGTTCAGTCATTGTCTCTTTTGCACAGACATCAACAGGCTCTATTGTAGGTATGGGAAAGATCACAGACTGAGGAATAATGTCTTGTACTTGTACTTGTTCATCCCCTGATCCTCCACTTCCTGAACCTCCATCTGGAGTATTACCAAAGGAAACATGACCACCGTCAATTTTCTTGAAATTCTTGAGGCATCACATGTTCCCTGTCATGTGCCTTGAGCAACCACTATCAATATGCCAGATACTCTTCCCCTTGAGCTGCTGGTTGCCCTGCACATAAGATTAAACAATTAGTATTGATTGGGGACCCAAGCCAAAGTGGTCTTGGGTCTCCCTTTCTCATCAAAGTATTTACATTCCTTTTTGATGAGGTTTTTAAACTCAGAGCACTCTTTATTAGAGTACTTTGACAATATGATTGGCTTAGCAGCACAAACACTAAAAGTAGTACTAACCTTAGAAGCACTAACGAAGTTAGCAGTATTAACTTTTGAAGAAGTACTAACAATGTCAGTAGTACTAACATTGTTAGCAGTAGTATTACTTCTAGCAGCACTATCATTGTCAGCAGCACTAACAATTTTAGTGCTTTTAGGAACCCACATATTAACACTTTCTTTAACAGACTTTTTCTTCATATGGCTTTTAGATTTAACAGTTTTCTTAGCCACATGATTCCTTTCAACCTTCTTCCTATAACCAAAGGGTTTTTGCATAGATCTTTGACAGTTCATCCTTTGGTTCATAGGGTTGAAATAACAGTTTTTGGCAAGATGATTCAATTTGCCACAGATAAAACAAGGTTTTGGTCTATTGATTTTACTCAAATCAACCCCTTGTTTTTGTGCCCACTGATTATTCCAATTTCTTTGATTTCCCCTCTTTTTATCATGTTTTTGAGGCTCATTCTTATTGCATGCACACTGTTTGCAAGGACCTGGATTCACAATTGTGGTCTGTTTGTAATGGACCTTACCAGACTTTCCCTCTGTCTTCTCTATATCCTTGGATTTGATCCAAGCCCTTCCACAGTCCTCATTGGTGATAATGTTATTCTCTAGAGGAATCTCACCACTCACTTTGTTATCCTTACTCTTACCAACCTCTTTCTCAGTCTTATCCTCAACAACTACCTCATCTAAGGGATCTATCTCAGTGGCTCCCTCAGGAAAGTCCTTCCTATCTTTGGTTTCTAGCAAGTCTGAGGTAGGGGGGATGTAATTGTTGTTATATGGTGGTGGTGTGGCATTATATCCAATTCCTCTTCTCAGCTTATCATGAATCTGAGTTTGTAGTAAAGAATCCATTGCTTTAGAAGCATTGGAAAACTTTTCTACATCAAGCTTAACCTTGGTTAGCTCCTCTCTCAGCTTTTCACTCTCCTCTTTAGATTTAGTCAGTTTAAGTTCTAGATCCTTTTTCTCCCACTTTCAGTAATTGGTGTCATATGAGTGTTGGAGTTCATTGGCTTGAAAACCTTTAATCTGTTCCTCAAACCTCTCAACAATTCTCACATAGTCCTTTATATCCTTTTCTAATCTCTTAAGGTCATCACTCATCTTCTGGTTGTGATCCCTGTACCTTTTAACAGTGTCTATGTAAGTTTTAGAACAGAGATTAGAACTTACCTCAGATGGGAGATCAGATACTTCAGCCATAAGTGTTTGATTTTGGATAGCCTCTTCTGCTTGATCACTCCAGTCAAACCCCATTCCTTGTTGAGAAACAAGGGTTTGAGCAGAGTTTCTGTTATGGTTGAGGTTTCCAGACTGTGCTTGTTGGTGGTTGTTGTTGTGAGACACTCCACTTCTGCATTCCCTGGCAAAGTGTCCCTTCAGATGGCATTTGTAGCACTCCACCTTTGATTTATCAAACCCTGCTCCATCTTTGTTGGGAACTGAAGAATTCATCAAGTATGGTTAATGCTGCTGGTTCAAAATTACTACTGCTAGAAGATTTAAAGGTTAATATTGCTGAGTGTTACTACTGCTAGTATTAATTAATACTGCTAGTCAAAGTTAGTGTTGCTTGAACAAAGTTAGTACTGCTTAGCTAGTTAGTACTGCTAGTGGTTAGTACTGCTTAGTAGTTAATGCTGCTAGAAGGAAGTTAATGCTGCTGAAGATTAATACTGCTTATATGATGAAGTTTCGTATGAAAGGATATACATGGAAGCTTAGAGATATACATGGAAGATATACTGAAGATATTTTATTTATTGTAATTATCTTTGTATTCAGTATATATTGTATAGTTTAGAATAATAATTTAACTTTCAGTTTTCATTCTTTTAGAGAGACAATCAACCTCAAGGCATAGACCCTAATTCTAGAGAAGTAGAATTCGTATTGGTGAGCCTGTTCATCAATATTGAGGTTGAGTGAGTAATCTTGTAACTTCAAAGCATTAAATACAAGTTTACAGTTTGTTGATTATATTCTGTCTTTATTTTCTGTTTGATTAAATATCAAAGTGTTATTCCGCAAACTTCTTTGATATTGTTTCTGAGAATTAATTCTTGTTAAGAATTCGATCCTGACAAGTGGTATCAGAGCAAAACTCTCTCAGAAACAGTTATTCATCATGGAAAATCTTACAGAATCAAGCAGTACTTTGGTCTCAAAAGTTCCAATGCTTAGATCCAATGAATTTGACATGTGGAAGATCAGAATCAAGCAATATATTCTCCTCACAGATTACTCTATGTGGGACATCATTGAGAATGGCCCATCTGATGAAGGAAAGATTGGTGAAGATGGCAAAAGAACCCCTCCAAAGACAGATGCAGACAGGAAGACAAGGCAGACAGAGATGAAAGCCTTGAGCACACTGCTCTTGGCCATTCCAAATGAGTATCAACACCAATTCTGCAATTGCACTGATGCACAGATGCTCTGGAATGCTCTAGAGAAGAGATTCTCAGGTACCAAAAGTACCAAGAGAAATCAAAAGGCAATCTTAAAGCAACAGTATGAAAACTTCATCTCAACTAAGAATGAGTCCATGACTCAAACTTTTGACAAATTTAATAAACTAATTGGTGAACTAGCTACTATGGGAGTACAGATTGATCAAGATGATGTGAACAGAAAGTTCTTAAGGTCCCTTGGAGATGAATGGACCATGTACACTGTGTCATTCAGACAGAATGATCAGTTGGAAGAAAAAGAACTTGATGATCTGTACAATGATCTTAGAGTATTTGAAGCTGAGGTGGAGGCAAAGAAGAAGCCTTCTGGATATATTCATAATGTTGCACTCCTATCAGCATCAATTGATTCTACTGCTAACCCTGAATCAGTTAATGCTGCTAATGGATCAAATCAAGATAAAGGCACTGATTCTGTGTTTGAAGCTTTTCTTTCTAATCATGGAAATTCCTCTTTGATTAATGATGACTTAGAACAACTCCATCCCGATGATCTGGAAGAGATGGATATTAAATGGCAGATGGCCATGCTCTCCATGAGGGTTAAGAAGTTTATAAAGAGGACTGGAAGAAACAACTTCTCCCAAAGAAGAGAAGATGGAGCAGGGTTTGATAAATCAAAGGTAGAATGCTACAAATGCCATCTGAAGGGACATTTTGCTAGAGAATGCAGAAGTGGAATGTCTCACAACAACAACCATCAACAAGCTCAATCTGGAAGCTTCAATAACAACAGAAACTCTGCTCAAGCCCTTGTTTCTCAACAAGGAATGGGGTTTGATTGGAGTGATCAAGCAGAAGAAACTATTCAGAATCAAGCTCTTATGGCTAAAGTATCTGATCTCCCATCTGAGGTAAGTTCTAATCTCTGTTCTAAAACTTGCATAGACACTGTTAAAAGGTACAGGGATCACAATCAGAAGATGAGTGATGACCTTAAGAGATTAGAAAAAGATATAAAAGACTATGTAAGGATTGTAGAGAGATTTGAAGATCAGATCAAAGGTTTTCAAGCCAATGAACTACAACACTCATATGACACCAATTACTGGCAGTGGGAGAAAAAGGATTTAGAACTTAAACTGACCAAATCTAAAGAGGAGAGTGAAAAACTGAAAGAGGAGCTAACCAAGGTTAAGCTTGATGTAGAAAAGTTTTCCAATGCTTCTAAAGCAATGGACTCTTTACTACAAAATCAGATTCATGATAAGCTGAGAAGAGGAATTGGGTACAATGCAACACCTCCACCATATAACAACAATTACATTCCTCCTACTTCAGACCTGTTAGACACCAAAGATAGGAAGGACTTGCCTGAGGGAGCCACTGAAATAGATCCCTTAGATGAGGTAGTTGTTGAGGATAAGACTGAGAAAGAGGTTGGCAAGAGTAAGGAGAACAAGGTGAGTGGTGAGATTCCTCTAGAGAATAACATTATCACCAATGATGATTGTGGAAGGGCTTGGATCAAATCCAAGGACATAGAGAAGACAGAGGGAAAGTCTGGTAAGGTCCATTACAAACAGACCACAGTTGTGAATCCAGGTCCTTGCAAACAGTGTGCATGTAAGAAGAATGAGCCCCAAAAACAGGACAAAAAGAGGGGAAATCAAAGAAACTGGAATAATCAGTGGGCACAAAAACAAGGGGTTGATCTGAGTAAAATCAATAGACCAAAACCTTGTTTTATCTGTGGCAAATTGAATCATCTTGCAAAATTCTGTTATTTCAATCCTATGAAACAAAGGATGAATTTCCAAAGATCCATGCAAAAACCCTTTGGTTATAAGAAAATTGAAAAGAACCATGTGGCTAAGAAAACTGTTAAAACTAAAAGCCACATGAAGAAAAAGTCTGTTAAAGAAAGTGTCAATATGTGGATTCCTAAAAGCACTAAAACTGTTAGTACTGCTACCACAAATAGTGTTGCTGACAATGATAGTGCTGCTAGAAGTAATACTACTGCTAACAATGTTAATGCTGCTAACAAGGTTAGTACTGCTAAACCTGTTAGTACTGCTAAACCTGTTAGTACTGCTAACTCTGTTAGTACTTCTAAGGTTAGTACTGCTTCTAGTGTTGGTTCTGCTAAGCCAATCATATTGACAAAGTACTCTAATAAAGAGTGCTCTGAGTTTAAAAACCTCATTAAAAAGGAATGTAAATACTTTGATGAGAAAGGGAGACCCAAGACCACTTTTGCTTGGGTCCCCAAATCATACTAATTGATTTATTTAATGTGCAGGGCAACCAACAGCTCAAGGGAAAGAGCATATGGCATGTTGATAGTGGTTGCTCTAGGCACATGACTGGCAACATGTCATGCCTTAAGGATTTCAAGCATATTAATGGAGGACATGTTGCATTTGGAGACAATCTTACTGGTGGTAAGATAAGTGGAAAAGGTAATGTCACCAAAGGTAAGATGACATTTGAGGATGTCTACTATGTTGATCAATTAAAGTACAACCTGTTAAGTGTATCACAGGTTTGTGATAAACAACATAGTATATTATTTACTAATACTGAGTGTATGATTCTTGCTCCAGGGTTCAAGGTAGTTGATGAAAGCATGATACTACTTAGAACTCCAAGAAAGGACAATGTTTACTGTCTTGATTTGGACAATGTTGATAGTGATTCATCTCTAAATTGTCTTGTTTCAAAAGCTTCTGTAGATGAATCCTCCCTTTGGCACAGAAGGATGTGTCACATGAATTTCAAGACTATGAACAATCTTGTTAAAAGTAACCTTGTAAGAGGTTTACCTTCAAAAGTCTTTTCATGTGATGATCATTGTGTTGCTTGTCTTAAAGGCAAACAACACAAAACTTCTCATAAGACCAAAGAGTTAAATTATGTTTCTACTTGTCTCCAGTTATTGCATATGGATCTGTTTGGTCCTACAAATGTTATGAGTATAGGCAAGAAATCTTACTGCTTGGTTATTGTTGATGATTACTCCAGATTTACTTGGGTATATTTTCTAAGGACTAAGGATGAAACAAGTGGTCTTATCAAATCCTTTATTCTAAGAATTGAAAACCAAACTAATCAAAGAGTAAAAGTCATTAGATCAGATAATGGAACTGAGTTTAAAAATCATGATCTAAACACCTTTTGTGAAGAAAAAGGTATTGAGAGACAATATAGTGCTCCTAGGACTCCTCAACAGAATGGTGTTGCTGAAAGGAGAAATAGGACACTAATAGAGGCTGCTAGATCTCTGTTGGCTGATTCAAAATTGCCAATTACCTTCTGGGCTGAAGCAGTTAATACTGCTTGTTATGTCCAAAACAGAGTTCTAATGGTCAAGCAAAAGAACAAGACCCCATATGAGCTTTTAAATAAAAGAAAACCTTTTATTGGTTTCTTTAAACCTTTTGGGTGTCCTTGTACAATTCTAAATACCAAATCTCACTTAGGTAAGTTTGATAGCAAAGCAGATGATGGATTTCTTGTTGGATATTCATCTCAGAGTAAGGCCTACAGAGTATTTAACTCTTCTTCTAGAATAATTGAAGAAAGTGACAATGTCAAATGCAATGAGAACACACCAAATCCTGTTGGGTCTGGACCTCAGTGGCTATTTGACATTGATTCACTAACTAACTCTTTTGGTTTCAGTAATGAGTATACAGGAACAGGTAGTGGAGAACCAGAGATCACACAAGTTCAAAAAAGTATATCTAAATCTGTGATTTTTCCCATACCCACAGTAAATTCAGTTGAATACTGTGAAAAGGAATCATTTACTGAACCAAGTCAGAGTGAAGAAGACACTAGAGATGAGGAGACTCAAGAAAACAATGAAGTGGCATCTGAAAACACTTCAGTTGAGTTGCATGAATCTAATCTTGAGGCTGGATTAAATGAAGAACCTAGTTACAACACCAGAGTTCAAAAGAATCATCCTCCACAGTTGATAATAGGAGATATCTCTTCTCCTATGATGACTAGACATCAAAGCAGACTTCAGGAAATGCAAGATCAACAGCATACAGTGCTTTCTTGTTTTCTATCACAGCTTGAGCCTAAAAAGGCACATGATGCTATGAAAGAATCCAGCTGGATAGAAGCAATGCAAGAGGAACTGTTACAGTTCAAGCTACAAGATGTGTGGGATCTAGTAGACCTTCCTAAAGGTCACAGAGCAATTGGCACAAAATGGATCTTCAGAAACAAGAGAGATGAAAGAGGTATTGTTATAAGAAACAAAGCAAGGCTGGTGGCACAAGGCTATACTCAAGAAGAGGGTATAGATTATGAAGAAGTTTTTGCACCTGTAGCTAGGATAGAAGCAATCAGACTATTCCTAGCCTATGCTTCTTACATGAACTTCAAAGTCTACCAAATGGATGTAAAAAGTGCTTTTCTCTATGGATCAATTGAAGAAGAAGTATATGTCTGTCAACCACCAGGGTTTGAAAACCCAAGCTATCCAGACAGGGTATACAAATTAAAGAAAGCACTTTAAGGACTACATCAAGCCCCAAGAGCATGGTATGACACTCTGTCATCCTATCTCTTGGAAAATGACTTTGAAAGAGGAGTCATTGATAAGACTCTATTTATCAAAAGAAAGAAGAAGGATATCTTGCTGGTCCAAATATATGTTGATGACATTATTTTTGGTTCTACAAGAAACAACATGTGCAAGGAGTTTGAGGATTTAATGCATCAAAGGTTCAAAATGAGTTCCATGGGGGAACTTACTTTCTTCCTTGGACTCCAAGTTCAACAGAAGTCAGATGGCATTTTCATATGTCAATCCAAGTATGTGCAGGATATTCTAACCAAGTTTGGTTTCTCAGAATCAAAACCTGCCAGCACACCTATGGAAACACACAAGCAGATCACAGCAGATATTGAGGGGGAGGATATGGATGTGCATCATTATAGATCCATGATTGGCTCTCTCATGTATCTCACAGCATCAAGGCCAGATATAATGTTTCCAGTCTGTGTATGTGCAAGATTTCAAGTTAGGCCAAAGCAATCTCACTTTCAAGCTGTTAAGAGGATATTCAGATATCTCAAAGGGCAACCCAGATTGGGACTTTGGTATCCTCATAACTCACCTTTTGACCTAATAGCATACTCAGACAGTGATCTAGGTGGGGCAAACTTGGACAGAAAATCTACTTCTGGAGGATGTCAGTTTTTGGGTGCTAGACTAGTCTCATGGCAGTGCAAGAAACAAACCACAGTATCCACATCTACAACAGAGGCAGAGTACATAGCAGCTGCAAGTTGCTGTTCTCAAGTCTTATGGATTCAGAATCAAATGTTGGATTATGGGGTAACCTTTCTACACACTCCAATCTTTATTGACAACAGCAGTGCTATTAGCATTGTAAATAATCCAGTCAAGCACTCAAAGACAAAGCACATTGAGATCAGGTATCACTTCATAAGAGACTGTAATGAAAAGAAAATTATTCAAATTGTAAAAGTTCACACTGATAATCAATTTGCTGATTTATTCACTAAAGCTTTTGATGTGGGTAGATTCACTTTCTTGGTAACAAGTGTGGGAATGATCAACTCTGAATAATCTCCTTCTCAAAAAGTGGTTTTATACCTGTATATTTTTATTCTTGGTGTTACTAATCTTCTTTTTCAGGATATGCATAGCAGTACTCAGTGTTTAGCAAGTTTAAAAGGAGTAAGTTGAGTTAATACTGCTAGTGGTTAATACTGCTAGTAGTTAATACTGCTTACAGTTAATACTGCTAGTAGTTAATACTGCTTTCAGTTAATACTGCTGGTAGTTAATACTGCTAGTGGTTAATACTGCTAGTAGTTAATACTGCTTTCAGTTAATACTGCTAGTAGTTAATACTGCTAGTGGTTAATACTGCTGGTAGTTAATACTGCTAGTGGTTAATACTGCTAGTAGTTAATACTGCTTTCAGTTAATACTGCTAGTAGTTAATACTGCTAGTGGTTAATACTGCTAGTAGTTAATACTGCTTTCAGTTAATACTTCTAGTAGTTAATACTGCTTTCAGTTAATACTGCTAGTAGTTAATACTGCTCTAGGTTAATACTGCTTATATTCCGAATACTATAAATACTATTTGCCTGCCTAAAAGTTCATAACGACTCTTTGCATACTGCTCTCTTGCGCTCAAAATCTTTTCTCTCAAGTTCGAAGTTTTCAGGCAAGCTTTTCACTAAGACCAATGGCATCCATGACTTTCATCGACGAGCACAATGAGATTGCGATGCTACAAAAGCCAAAGCAAGCTGCAGGATTTCATCAGATTGTGGATTTCCTCAAGTCAAGCCACATTGCTCATGCTCTTAGTGTATCCCCTACAATCTATATCGAGCATCAAAGGCAGTTCTGGGCCAATGCAACCATTGTTGTTCAGAATGGTGTGCAGATGATCAAGACAAGAATCTGTGATCAATCACTCACGGTTACTGAAGAGGTTATTCGCGTCTGTCTACGTCTAGACGATGCCTCTGGTATAACCTCTATCCCAAATGATGAACTCTTTTCAAACCTTACAAGAATGGGGTATGGAGGCCCATTGGGAGTTTTCAAATTTTCTAAAGCAAAATTCTCACCCCAATGGCGTTTCTTTGTCCATACTCTTATGCATTGTATCTCCAAAAAGACTACTGGATGGAGTGAGTTCAGCAGCACTATTGCTTATGCTTTGGTGTGCTTGGCCACTGCCAGAAAGTATAATTTTTCTAAAATGATTTTCAATGATCTTGTCTCAAACATGGGAAACAAAAAGAGCTTTTTTATGTATCCCAGGTTTGTTCAAGCAGTTATTACTCATGAATTAACGGATATACCTCAACCTGTTGGGGTATATGTACCTAAACCCCCCAAAGGCAAGGTTTTCTCAAATATGAGAAGATCTGCTGGGGACTCTGAAGGAGTTGACACCCCATTGTTCTCTACAATGATGGTGGTGTCCCAAACCAATGAAGGTATGGCAGCAGGGTCAAGGCCCCCTTTAGACCAACCCACTGCTAGCCAAGCCCAACCTTCCCTCTCAAAATCCATTCCCCAGTCCCTTCTTGAAAAACCAACCTCTCCCATCACCCAAACTTACAAGAGAAAACAGGTCAAGAAGGCTCCTTCCCTTCTTGTACCATTAACCACTAAGACTATAATCCCTCTACGGGAGAATTCTCCCCTAGAGAATATCCAAAGGGAAACCACAAGGGTGTCTCCCAACCCACAGGAGGTGCTCTCTGAGGAGGAGGTAGAGCATATGGGTGATGAGGCTGCCACTACTCCTGCTAGTACAGAGGAGGAAAGTGCTAACATCAATAAGACCTCCCCCATGGCAACTTTGAATGAGCAATCATTTGAAGGTCCCTGGTGCCAAGAAACCACAGGGGTGGATAGTGCCTCTGCAAGGCAGAAGACTTCCACAAATAAAAGATCCAATGATCCTTCAAAGGAGGGTAACACTTCTGGAGAGGGTGAGGACAGATATACGTACGATGAATTGATGGAAACTATGGGGAACATCAATCAAGATGTTCTTAAACAAGGCAAAGAAATTGAAGAAATGAAGCTAGTAATTCTGTCACAACAAGAACAGATTGCTAAGCTGAAACGGATGGTAGTTAGTCTGGTACAAAGGAAGAAGAGGAAGCAATTCCAATTAAAGAGAAGGACCACTGAGGATGATGCTCCCAAAAAGGGGGAGATCAACATGGAAGAAGCCACAAGAAAGGGGGAGCTTGATGGAGAGAAAGTTGATGTTCAGGGGGAGCAGCAAGAAGAAACAGTTACTACTGCTGACATTAATAAAGTAGCAGAAACTGTGAAAGAAGTGTTAACAGATCTTGAGATTGCAGAAACCTTACTAAAAGCCAAGAATGATACTCCCAAGGTTACTTTGAAGACCAAAGGTGTAATCATAAAAGAACAAGGTGAAGTGATCAAGAAAGATAACAGTAAGAAGGAAATGAGCAAAGATAAAGGAAAAGCAAAGATGGTAGAATCTGATCAACCAATCAAAAAACAAAGGTTGGTTGAATCAGATGAAGCCCTAGCTAAAAAGATGCAGGAGGATATTGAAAAAGAAGAAAGAGTTCAGATGGAAAAGGACAGGGAAATGGCAAAAGCTCTAGCTGCTGAACTGAATGAAGCTTATCAACAGAGCATGGCAACTGAAATTGCATAGAAGAAAGCTGCAAGTATGAAGAAATCTGTGGTGAAAATAGTTGCAAAGAAGAGAAGACCCTCAAAGACATTCCTAGGAACCCAAGAGAGAAACAAGATGATTATATTTCTCAAAGGTGCTGTAGGAGTCAAAAAGGAGATGTTCTCCAAAATGTCTTTTGAGAAGATCAAAGAACTCTATGATTCAGAGATGTTAAAGCTTCAGGGAAGTGAAACTGCTAGGGTGGAGATGGAGAAGAGGATGAAAGAAAGTAATGACTTTGATTGTCAAAAGCCATTTCCAGATGAGCAAGAAACACCCCCTAAGAAAGAGACCACTCTAGGAGAAAGTCTAAAGACTTTAAAGAGAACAAAAATGATGGCAAGGAGAAAGCCAATTAAAAAGCCTAGAGTATCTGAAGAAGAAGCTGATAAGGTTGCTGAAGAAGAAGGGGCACCTGAGTTATCTAAACAGACAGAGCCATCTAACACTGATGATGTTAATTTGTATATGGTAGTGATGGACAAAGTGCCTGAACCAATTTTAGCAGAGCCTGTAGGAGTTAAGCCTCCTGAGGTGATTCTCTGGGATACATTGACAGTGGATGGAAAGGAATACATAAGGCTGAAAAGAAAGGATGAAAAGTATGAAGTGTTTAACACATGGGCTAAAATTGTCAGAACATGTTCTAGATCAGATATTGAAGAGATGTTTGAGATAGGAATGAAGTTGTATGCAGATATTCTAAAGGCTTCAGGGATTTCAATTACAAAACTGGTAATGGAGTATCTGTGTATGATGTTCAAACCTGAAGAAGTAAAGCACTTGATCAAGGATGTTTTCAAATCAGTAAACAGTTGGACTTTATATGAAATTAGTGGAGTATATACAGTGACTTTGGATTTAAATCACACTGAATACTTCCTAGTGGATAGAGTGTATAATCATAGCAGATTGAAGCTACATGCCATGTTGAAGAAAAAGTTAAGGTGTGTTCCAGATTCAGAAATGGCTAAATACTTGATTCAAAGAACCATCAATCAGAGTTTGGGATTGGATGCAAACACAGGAATTTAGACCATAATAGAGTTTTGGGAGCATCTTGAAGAAAATTTGAAGAACTTGACTTCTCTTCCTAAAAGTCAAGTTAGGGGGAGATTGTTGGGAACTGAAGAATTCATCAAGTATGGTTAATGCTGCTGGTTCAAAATTACTACTGCTAGAAGATTTAAAGGTTAATACTGCTGAGTGTTACTACTGCTAGTATTAATTAATACTGCTAGTCAAAGTTAGTGCTGCTTGAACAAAGTTAGTACTGCTTAGCTAGTTAGTACTGCTAGTGGTTAGTACTGCTTAGTAGTTAATGCTGCTAGAAGGAAGTTAATGCTGCTGAAGATTAATACTGCTTATATGATGAAGATTCGTATGAAAGGATATACATGGAAGCTTAGAGATATACATGGAAGATATACTGAAGATATTTTATTTATTGTAATTATCTTTGTATTCAGTATATATTGTATAGTTTAGAATAATAATTTAACTTTCAGTTTTCATTCTTTTAGAGAGACAATCAACCTCAAGGCATAGATCCTAATTCTAGAGAAGTAGAATTCGTATTGGTGAGCCTGTTCATCAATATTGAGGTTGAGTGAGTAATCTTGTAACTTCAAAGCATTAAATACAAGTTTACAGTTTGTTGATTATATTCTGTCTTTATTTTCTGTTTGATTAAATATCAAAGTGTTATTCCGCAAACTTCTTTGATATTGTTTCTGAGAATTAATTCTTGTTAAGAAGTCGATCCTGACAATCTTCTATTCTTTGGGAGAAGTTATTCCTCCCAGTCCTCTTAATGAACTTCTTCACCCTCATGGAAAGCATGGCCATCTGCCATTTAATATCCATCTCTTCCATATCATCAGGATGAAGTTGTTCCAAATCATCATTAATTAAGGAGGAATTTCCATGGCTGGCAAGAAAGGCTTCAAACACAGAATCAGTGCCTTTTTCTTGATTTGCTTCATTAGCAGCATTAACTGATTCAGGATTAGCAGTAGAATCAATTGATGCTGATAGGAGTGCAGCATTATGAATATATCCAGAAGGCTTCTTCTTTGCCTCCACCTCAGCTTCAAATACTCTAAGATCATTGTACAGATCATCAAGTTCTTTCTCTTCCAACTGATCATTCTGTCTGAATGAAACAGTGTACATGGTCCATTCATCTCCAAGGGACCTTAAGAACTTTTTGTTTACATCATCTTGATCAATTTGTACTCCCATAGTAGCTAGTTCACCAATCAGTTTGTTAAACCTGTCAAAAGTTTGAGTCATGGACTCATTCTTAGTTGACATAAAGTTTTCATACTGTTGCTTCAAGATTGCATTTTGATTTCTCTTGGTACTCTTGGTACAAGAGAATCTCTTCTCTAGAGCATTCCAGAGCATCTGTGCATCAGTGCAATTACAGAATTGGTGTTGATATTCATTGGGAATGGCCAAGAGCAGTGTGCTTAAGGCTTTCATCTCTGTCTGCCTTGTCTTTCTTTCTGCATCAGTCTTCGGTGGAGTTCTTTTTCCATCTTCACCAATCTTTCCTGCATCAGATGGGCCATTCTCAATGATGTCCCACATAGAGTAGTCTGTGAGGAGAATGTATTGCTTGATTCTAATCTTCCACATGTCAAATTCATTGGGTCTGAGCATTGGAACCTTTGAGACAAGAGTACTGTTTGATTCAGCTGTGTTTTCCATGATGAATAAGATTTCTGAGAATACTCGCTCTGATACCACTTGTCAGGATCTTAATTCTAAACAAGAATAAACACTCAGAAACAATATTAAAGGAGTTTGCGGAATAACACTTTAATATTCAATAATCAATGAAAACAGTGAATCAGAAGAACAACTTGTAAACTTTATTGAATGATTGTAAAGCTACATGATTCAACACTCAACCTCAATATTGATGAACAGGCTCACCAATACGAATTCTACTTCTCTAGAATTAGGATTACAAACCTTGAGGTTGATTCTCTCTATCAAAAACAAAAATTCAGAATTTTTTTTCAATTCTAAACTATTCTTTATATAATGAAGATTGAAGATAAAAGATAATTACAAATAATAAAAGATCTTCAGAATAATCTTCCATCTTTATCTCCAAGCTTTCCATAATCTTCAAACTTGATCTGCATGAATCTTGATAATCTCATAAGCAGCACTAAGTCTTCAGCACCATTAATACTTTGAGCAGTATTAATGTTCAGCAGTACTAACTACTAGCAGTACTAAAATTGCTTAGCAGTAGTAATCTCCTCTAGCAGTATTAATCTTGACTTAGCAGTACTAATCATGATCAACAGTATTAACTTCACTCAGCAGCATTAATCTCAGAAGTAGTAATCAAGTTCTTCTAGTAGCATTAACTGTACTTGTGTATTTCTGAATTTCCCAACAGGAATGGATGGAATTCAAAATGTTTAAAGGTAATGATGGTACGACGCATACGTGCATCATGGAAAAGTGCAAGAGCCGAAAAACGGCATGGTGTCAGGTCGTGGACGTCCCATCATCTGACGTACGAACATTGAAGTGCCACGTGGCGTTAAAGCATTGGGTAACGAAAAGGTGCCGAATGTATTCGGTATGTGTGATGTGGATAAGGATGACACATCATACAAGATACCGAAATAGAGAGGTACCGAAATATGAGAGATGCTTCGGTAGGTAGAGATACCGAAGATATACGCCGAAAGAAAGTAGGCCGAATGTACCGAAGATATATGCCGAAAATTTGGTCTTAAAACAAATTTTCGGTACGGAGGTACCGTCAATTATTGGGCAATAGTCAACTTTTCCGTATTCTTTTTTAACATAAATTTAACATACCTAAGGATCCCACAAGGAAGTTGAATCGTGCCTCATCCAGTGGTTTTGTAAAGAGGTCTGCAAGTTGAAGATTTGTAGGAATGAAGTGAAGTTCAATATCACCTTTAGAGATATGATCTCTTATAAAGTGATACTGAATATCAATGTGTTTAGATCTGGAATGTAGCACCGGATTGTTGGCAATGGCTATGGCACTAGAATTGTCACATAGAATCGGTACATGAGAATAAGACTTGTCATAATCTTGTAGTTGGTTTTTCATCCACAAGATTTGAGCACAACAACTTCCAGCTGCAACATATTCGGCTTCGGCAGTGGAAGTGGATACCGAATTCTACTTCTTACTGGACCAGCTGACCAAATTTCCACCTAGTAATTGACAGCTGCCAGTTGTACTTTTTCTATCAACCTTAGACCCTGCAAAGTCAGAATCTGAATAGCCAATTAGATCAAAACCTGAGTCCTTGGGATACCAAAGACCCAGATTCATATTACCTTTTAGGTACCGAAAAATACGTTTCACAACCGCCAAGTGAGATTCCTTGGGATTTGCTTGATAACGTGCACACAGACACGTAGCATACATGATGTCAGGTCTACTAGCAGTAGGATAAAGAAGAGACCCTATCATTCCTCTATAATTTGTGATTTCTACCGACTTGCCGGCAGAATCGGCATGAATTTTTAGAGGAGGTGCCATTAGAGTTTTCATGGAAGAGCAATTTTCAATATCAAACTTCTTCAACAGATCATGAATATATTTATTTTGACAAATGAAAATACCTTCAGAAGATTGTTTAATTTGAAGGCCAAGAAAGAAAGTAAGTTCACCTATCATGCTCATCTCATATTTACTTTTCATGAGAGAGGCAAACTCCTGACAGAGATGCTCATCAGTGGCTCCGAAAATGATATCATCCACATAGATTTGAACAAGAATGATATTACCTTTATTTTTCTTAAGAAAGAGAGTATTATCAATTTTACCTCTGGTATATCGGTTGGAGAGAAGAAAGTCAGACAAGGTGTCATACCAAGCACGAGAAGCTTGTTTCAGACCATAGAGAGCTTTGTCAAGTCTGAACACATGGTAAGGATGAGCTGGATCTTCAAAGCCAGGTGGTTGTTTCACATAGACTTCTTCAGCAAGTTCTCCATTGAGAAATGCACTCTTAACATCCATTGAAAGACCTGGAAGTTTTTATGAGCAGCATGAGAAAGAAAGATTCTTATTGCTTCAAGTCTAGCGACAGGAGCAAAGGTTTCATCATAATCAATACCTTCCTCCTGCCTATATCCTTGAGCAACAAGTTTGGCTTTATTCCGGATTACAGTACCGACTTCGTCCATCTTGTTTTGGAAAACCCACTTAGTACCGATAATGGTCTTACCGAAAGGTCGTGGCACAAGTCTCCAGACTTTGTTTCTCTCAAATTGAGACAACTCTTCTTGCATGGCAGTGACCCAACAAGAATCTGCTAGAGCTTCCTCAATTTTCTTGGGCTCGATAATAGAGAGAAAATTCACATAGAGACAAATATTTCCAACACCTCTTCTAGTTTGGACACCTGCTTGCTGATCACCGATAATTTGATTTATCGGATGATCTTTTGTCCATTTTAGAGCTGGGGGAAGAGGTGCAGGAAATATGTTTGAAGGTGAAGGATCGGTGGGTATAGGATGTGTGTGATGAATGGGTGAAGTATGTAAGGTAGGTTCGGTGGGAGCAATGGGTTCGGTAGTCGGAGAGGGATCTGCCGAACAATGATATAGAGAAGAAGAAGATACCGAGAATGGTACATATGGAGGTCCTGTGGATAGAAAATTTGGAGATTCTTCTCCAACACAGGAGATAATCCATTCATGAAGTTCAATATCATCACAAGATAATGAAGACGTTTTGTGATCATCAAACTTCACATGTATTGACTCATCAATACATTTTCTTCTTAGATTGTATACTCTGTAGGCTTTAGAAGATAGAGAATAACCCACAAATATACCTTCATCAGCCTTGGGATCAAATTTCCCAAGATGCTCTCGATCATTCAAGATAAAACACTGACAACCGAAAACATGAAGAAAACCAATGTTTGGTTTTCGGCCATAAAAGACTTCATAGGAAGTCTTGTTGTGTCTTTTCACAATAATAGATCGATTTTATGTGAAACAAGCTGTATTGACAACCTCAACCCAAAAATAGGTTGGAAGATTTGATTCACTTAGCATGGATCTTGCAGCTTCACATAGCGTACGATTCTTCCTTTCCACAACACCATTTTGTTGTGGAGTTCTTACAGCTGCAAAGTTTTGAGAAATACCTTTGTCACAAAGAAAGGCATCTAAGGTAGCATTTCTGAATTCGGTCCCGTTGTCACTTCTGATAGATCTGACTAGTTGACCGTTGAGAACTTCAGATTTCTTGATAAAGTTGATGATTTCTTCAGATGTATCACTTTTGTACCTGAGAAAGAATACCCAAGTGTAACGTGTGTATTCATCAATAATGACAAGAATGTACCTTTTTCCACCTAGGCTGGATGTGCTGACAGGCCCACAAAGATCCATATGCAGCATCTGAAGAGGAGTAGAGA
The DNA here is from genome assembly GCA_954870635.1 of Arctium minus. Classification (NCBI taxonomy): domain Eukaryota; kingdom Viridiplantae; phylum Streptophyta; class Magnoliopsida; order Asterales; family Asteraceae; genus Arctium; species Arctium minus. The sequence goes on along the minus strand of OX941087.1, from coordinate 82,056,518 downwards.
TAGAAAAACACTGTTTTGTTTTGAAAGAAGATTTTGTCAATTTGCCTTTCTCACAAGCTGCACAAAGCTTCTCTTTAGAGAAAGAGATTTTCATCAAGCCGACAACAAGCTCTTTGTTGGAGAGAGCATTTAACGTCTTGAAGTTAAGATGAGAAAGACGTTTATGCCAGAGCCAGTTCTTCTTGTCAGAGTCTTCAGAGATGAAACAGATGCTTTCACTTTCAGATGAATTGCCACTCATGTTGATGACGTACACATTGTCCTTTCTAAAACCAGATAGGACAGTGTAAAAGCTTTTATTGGTAATGAGGCGATAATTTTCTCTAAAAATCACATAGTATCCTAAGTCACATAGTTGACTAATGCTCAAAAGATTATGTATTAGTCCTTCCACATAGGCAACTTTGTTGAAAGTAATGGAACCATTAGAGAGAGTCCCATAACCTTTAGTGGAACCACGAGAGTTGTCACCAAAAGTTACAGATGGACCTTTTTCTTTTACAAAGTCTAGAAGAAGAGATTTGTTCCCAGTCATATGCTGTGAGCATCCACTATCAAGATACCATGTTTGATGATGCCCATAGACCTGTAGACATAAACAAATTAGTCCTTTGGAACCCGCTTTGAGGTGGGTCCTTTAGGGTTAGAAGAAGAAGAAGAAGGATTGGTCTGATGATATCTTTCGATACGGTCCTTTGGACAGTCTTTGGCCAAATGAAATGTGTCACCACAGTTGTAACACTTTCGGTAAATGAATTTCTTCTTTGGTTCAAGAGAAGCAGCTTTTACCTTTCGTTTAGATTTAGGAGGATTGGAAAGGTGAGAGGGAATGGGATAGCTGTTAGGAGCGTGAGGGTTAATAGGAGCATATCCAAGGATTCCTTTGTAAACAACAGAGGAAGAGTTGATTGATATTCCTTTGGATTTCTTTATTTTTAAAGCTCTAGGAATGAATTATGTTGCGTGCATGGGAGATTTACCTTTTGAAGAAGGTGTAATCTTTCTTTTGTAGGGAAGATCAACGACAACTGATTTTCCTTTAGAGAGGAGAGGAGTCTTTTTCGAAGAAGAAGAAGAAGAAGAGGAAACCTCTTTTAGTTTTAAAGACCTAAGAAGATCATTTACAAGTTTAACCAACTCATTAGAGTCTTGATCTTCTGTTAGAAGAGGCTTGGAAGTTTTGGCGGACACAAAGTAACCAAACTTTCTTGAATCACGAAGATCCATGGAATAAACCGAGTTAGAATCTTCTGAGTTAGAATCATCCCAATCAGAAGAATATGAGGGAAGTTTAGAAGACAGAGGAATATTATGAGTAGGAGAACAAATGTTCTCAGAAGGAGTACACACAACATTCTCTTTCCAGTACCCTAAACCATAAGTTTCACCAACAACTTGATCTTGAAAAATTTTCTCAAGATTTTTAGAAGAGGTGTTCCATTTGTTTAGGGTTTCTTGTTCTTTCTGAAGCTTCTTAAGAAGCTTGTTCTTTTCCTTGGCAAGCACATAGTTTAAAGTCTTCAAGTCATCTAACTCAGCTTTTAGTTTATTAAACTGTTCTAGCTGGGATAGAGAATCATGAAGTTGAGAGGAGAGAGACTTGACTTGAGCATTGGCTCTTTTCTTTGCATCCTTTTCATTATGAAAAAGTACAGTTAAAGAGTCAAAAGCCTCAATCTTCTCTTCATCAGAGAGAGAGTGGAAGGGATGTACCTGAGAAGAAGAAGAGGAGCACTCAGCTGTGAAATCCATCCTTGAGCAGGAGTCTTTTGGTTCTTCATCGAGTTTAGCCATGAGGAATTTACTCGACACTTCCTTCTCACTATCGGAAGTAGGTTCGTCTGCCCAGTCTAAAGTTTCTGCCATTAGACCTTTGCCTCTTCTTTGAGAGTTGAAATTTCTTTCTTTCTCTCTTTTGTATTTGGCTTTGTATTTGTCAGCTTTGTCGGAAAGCTCTTTAAATGACGAAGACGGAGAAGATTTTCTTGGATGCGATCTACCTGTAGAATTAGATCAAAGATTTCTTCTTTTAGAAGAGTTAGAAGAATTAGATTTAGAAATCCTAGAAGGATTTCTTCTACACTCAGATGCAAAATGGCCTTTCTTACCACATGCATAGTAATCCTCCTTGAATTTGTTTAAGGAGTTTCGAGAAGAAGAAGAAAAGTTTCTGTTGCACTGAAATTTATTAAAAGAGTTCTTTCGAAATTTAGAGAAATTGGCAAGCATACTCATCTCCTCTGTCAAATGATTGACAGTGGGATCTTCTCCTTCATCATCAGCTTCACTTAGATAAGCCTCCGAGGAGTGATTCAGATTATCATTACTTTCTCTATCTGAATCATCAGAAGGATAGGTTATACGAGGAACACACACAGATTTCTTGGAGCCATCACTTATAAGAGCCATCGAGGGGGCTCTTATCTCTTTGAAGATGGTCTTCCTTTGTAGATGGGTTTGTTCGTGATTATGAAACATACCATAAATAGAAGTAAGAGGAAGGCTTTCCAAGTCCTTGGAAGTCTTAATGCATGTGGAAAGGTTATTCTAGAAATCTGGAGGACCATCCATAAATTTGCATATGACTTCCTCGTTGTCATAAAGTTTTCCAACAAGTTTTAACTCGTTTAAGAGACTGTTAAAACGATTGTAGTAGGAAGGAAGAGATTCTCCTTTTTCATGAGAAAAGAATTTGTATCTACGAACAAGAGAGATTTTCTTAGATTTCTTTACTTCATTTGTACCTTCATACAAAACACATAGGGATGACCACATCTCTTTTGCAGTTTTAAGACTAACAAGAGATTGGTACACTTCATCAGGAAGTGATTGAGCAATGATGGTTCGCACTTTGGAGTCGAGTCCAATAATGCGCCTATCTTCATCATTGAAATCTTTTGTTCTTTTCAGAACATAACGACCAGTGGCAGAAGTTCTTTGCTCCTCTGACGAGTCATCGGAAACTTGAAAAAGAGAGTCTTTTTCTTTTTCCTTATCCTTATCCTTATGGGTTTTGACAAATTTATCCCAGACTTTTGGGATAAGAGGAACTTCACTGAGAATGGTTAGATAACGACTGTCAGCTCCTTCCAAGAAGAGCATCATCCGCCTTTTCCATAAGGAGAAGTTGTTCGAATTGAACTTAGGAGGTTTGACAGTAGATCCATTGTCAGAATAGAAAGAGTTTTGAGAGGAAGACTCAGGTTTTGGAGAAGGAGATGCCATTACGAATCTGGTTTATTAGATTAAACCAACCGCTCTGATACCACTTGTTAGTCCCAAAATGGCACAACAAGTATTGTAGAATGGGGGGGGGGTTTGAATACAATACACAAAATTACTTAATTTTAATTCTTTTATTGATATGAAATATCAAGAATTACACAAAGAGAAATAAAGACTGTTGCGGAAAAAGAATAGTTAAGAACTACTCTAAACAATCTAATACTTAGAAGATATTAAAGAAAACAAAGACTTAATCTTAGAGAGACAAGGAAAACTATCAACCTGCTTGAAAACTTGTGAATCTGAATTCTTGAGTTGAAAGCGTGAGTAGCAAGGTGCTACCTCCATCCTTTATATACTATCCAATGTAATGAGTGCAAAGGACATATAGGAGTAAAGGCATGGGTGGTTGAGATATTGTCAATAAATTATAAGATATTTGATGTGACATGTCATAACACAAAAGGTAACTTTTGTGCTATGAAAGTACAATATCTATTATAAAATATTCAAGGGACAATCTTTTTGAGATCAAAAAGAAAATAAACATCTAATCAAATTATGACTAAATGTAAATCTTCTCAAGGAAGAAAGAAGTTTCCATTCCCATTGTCAGAAGATCATTGGGAACGAGGAAGTATGTCAAATCATGAGGGTTTAACATAAATACTCTTACAAGATAAAGAAGCAATCTGTAAGAGGAAGACTACCGAAAGAGGAATTCGGTAACAGAGGTATGTGCCGAACAAAGGTAGTTCGGCACAAAAGAGAAGGTATGCCGAACAAGGAATCGGCAAGGGTATGTTCTGCCGAACAGGAATCGGCAGACTAGGCTTAGTTCACTTTTGAAGTTCATCTCAATCCGCACTGTAGACTTCCTTCATGTTGAATTTGGTTTATTTTCGACTCACCGATCTGTTTAACTAACTAAGCTATTACAAAGAACCACAAATCAAAATACAAGGTTCAAACATCAATAGAGACTAAGGAGAGGTTATCTTTAAATCTTAGATGACCCAACAGGGATGTAGTAAGAGATTGCACCCTTGAGTTTGATGGTAGAAAATTTCCGGTTAGTTTGATGCCTATGCAAATCGGTGGGTTCGATGTGGTAATAGGGATGGATTGGTTATCGGAGAATCACGCCGAAATAGTATGTTCCAAGAAGTTGATCCGTTTGCCCGTAACTAATGGAGAGGCGACAATCATTTATGGTGAAAGGATAAAAGCCGAGGTGGCGATTATCTCAATGATCAAAGCAATAAATTTTTTGGCGAAAGGATGCTCATCCTTCTTGGCGTATGCTATCGACGCCAAACTCGAGAAGAGGAAGCTAGAAGAGGTAAGGGTGGTACGCGAGTTTCCCGATGTATTTCTGGAAGACTTGGCCGGTTTGCCACCCGATCGACTAGTGGAGTTCCGAATCGATCTTGTTCCGGGGGTGGCCCCGATTGCCCGAGCTCCCTATCGATTGCCTCCTACCGAAATGCAAGAGATGATGACTCAACTTCAAGACCTTCTTGAGAAGGGTTTCATTCGACCGAGCTCGTCACCTTGGGGAGCGTCGGTTTTGTTCGTCAAGAAGAAGGACGACTCAATGAGGATGTGTATCGACAACAAGGAACTGAACAAGGTAACGGTAGAGAATAAGTATCCACTTCCGAGGATTGACGACTTGTTTGACCAACTACAAGGTGTGGGTTATTTTTCAAAGATCGACCTTCGGTCGGGGTACCATCAAGTGAAGGTGGAAAAGGGCGACATTCCAAAAACGACGTTTAAGACGCGTTACGGTCACTATGAGTTCCTAGTGATGTCGTTCGGTCTAACCAACGCGTCGGCTATATTCATGGACTTGATGAATCGGGTGTGTCGACCATTTCTCGATAAGTCGGTAATTGTGTTCATCGATGACATCTTGATTTACTCTAAGGATGAAGAGAGCCATGAACGACACCTTCGGGAGGTATTGGAGGTTCTAAGACGAGAAAAACTCAACGCAAAGTTTTCAAAATGCGACTTTTGGATCCAAGAGGTTCAGTTTTTGGGGCATGTTGTCACGAAGGAAGGGGTGAAAGTGGACCCCGTAAAGATCGAGGCTATGATGAATTGGGAACCACCCAAGAGTCCGTCCGAGATCCGAAGTTTTCTAGGATTGGCGGGATACTACCGGAGATTCATCCAAGACTTTTCTAAGGTAGCCTAAACATTGATGGCCCTAACCCGTAAAAACGTGAAATTCGTGTGGACCGTGAAGCAAGAAAAGGCGTTCCGAACTCTACAAAGGAAGCTTTGTGAAGCTCCCATCCTGTCCTTACCCGACGGAACGGAAGACTTTGTGGTGTATAGCGATGCGTTGAAGATGGTTTTGGGTTGTGTTTTAATGCAAAGAGGTAAAGTGATAGCTTACGCGTCACGGCAACTCAAGGTTCACGAAGCCAACTATCCAACTCATGATTTAGAATTGGCAGCAGTGGTGTTTGCCTTAAAGTTGTGGCGACACTACCTTTATGGCACGAAGTGCACCCTTTATACGAACAACAAAAGTTTGAGGCATATTTTTGATCAAAAAGAGTTAAACATGAGGCAACGAAGGTGGTTAGAGTTATTAAAGGATTACGACTGCGAGTTACTTTACCACCCGGGCAAGGCAAACGTTGTCGCCGATGCCCTCAGTCGAAAGGACTATGGGGGGAAATTCCAAAGCTACTTTCACGCGCATCGAGTTGACGTCAACACTCATCGACCGAATCAAAGTGTCGCAAGTCGAAACTTTACTTGAAGAGAACCTCAAGGGAGAGGTCATATCAAAGCAACATCTACTCTTGACGAAGGATGGCCGATGGATAAAGCTTTTCAATGGGCGAGTTTGGGTGCCTAAGGTCGGAGGCAATCGAGAACTTCTTCTCGAGGATTCCCACAATTCAAAGTATTCCATCCATCCAGGGAGCCGAAGATGTATCGGGATTTAAAGTTACACTATTGGTGGCCGGTGATGAAGCTTGATGTAGCACGTCATGTGGAGCGGTGTGTGACTTGCCTGCAAGTAAAGGCCGAGCACCAACGTCCTTACGACAGCTTACAGTCTTTGGAGATCCCGGAGTGGAAATGGGAACACATCACGATGGACTTCGTGACAAAATTGCCAAAGGCCTTACGAGGTCATGACACTATTTGGGTGATAGTGGACCGTTTGACCAAGAGCGCTCATTTCTTGGCCATGCGGGAGACTTTACCTATGGACAAGCTAGCAAAATTGTACATCGACGAAGTGATATCTCGTCATGGAGTACCGTTATCTATTGTATCGGATCGAGATAGCCGTTTCACGTCACATTTTTTGGATGGTTTGCAAAAGGAATTGGGTACACGTGTGAAGTTGAGCACGGCCTACCATCCTCAAACTGATGGCCAAAGCGAGAGAACAATCCAGACGCTAGAGGATATGTTGAGATCTTGTGTAATCGACTTTGGGGGTAGTTGGGACTCACACCTACCTTTGGTGGAGTTCGCATACAACAATAGCTACCACTCAAGCATTGGAATGGCACCGTTTGAAGCGTTATACGGTCGCAAGTGCTGGACTCCCGTATGTTCGCTTGAAGCGGGAGAAAAGCAGTTTGCCAGACCTGGAATTGTACAAGAGACAACGGATAAGGTGAAAGATATACTTGAACGCCTAAGAGCGGCTCAAGACCGACAGAAGAGTTACGCCGACAAAAAGAGGCGACCGATAGAGTTCCAAGTGGGGGATCGTGTCATGTTAAAAGTGTCCCCTTGGAAAGGAATTATCCGTTTTGGAAAGCGCGGGAAGTTGAGTCCCCGTTTCCTTGGGACATTTTCCGTGATTAAGCGGGTAGGGCTTCAAGCCTACCAATTGGAACTCCCTCCAGAGATGAGCGGAATTCACAACACCTTTCATGTATGTTACCTCCGTAAGTGTTTAGCGGAGGAGGAGAGTGTCATTCCACTCTCCGAGATTAGAGTTGACGAGGGAAATCGTTGCGTTGAAGAACCTGAAGCGATTTTGGAAAGAAAGATGAAAAAGCTTCGTCACAAGGAAGTCACCATGGTCAAAGTTCAGTGGAAGCACCACCGAGGTACCAATGTGACTTGGGAGTCTGAAGAGGACCTGAAGCGAAGATATCCACACCTTTTCTCCTAGCTAAGATTTCGAGGACGAAATCTTCTCCAAGTTGGGGAGGATTGTAACACCTTCGATTTTGGTAAGCTCTAATTTGATTATTAAACTCTAGTATCGAACCTAGCGTTGGGTTGCGCCATCATTTGGATCAAAGTTAGTCAATTTCAGTCTCGGTACATTTGGAGCGACAGTGCCCGCGTTTGTAGGTCACTCTCGTGGGGCACTATCGCGGGGTTTGTACCGTGGCATCGAGAGGTGGCGCGACAATGCCCGCGATTGTGACAAAGGTCACTCTCGCGGGGCATTATCGTGGGGTTTGTACCGCGGGGCATAGAACTCGCACGATTGTGACACGCGATTGTGACAATGTTACTGTCACGTGGCACTATCGCGATCGGGCCCCAGTGCCTTAAATGCTTATGTCCGAATTTTTAAGTCATTTGGTCTTTTCGGGGAGCTTTGAAGGTTGATTTTGGAGAGCAAAAAGGTAGGGTTTTCATCCTCCTTCATTGAATGCTCCTAGTAGAGATTCTTATGGTTGGTTTGTGGTTTTGATTTAGGTTCTTGATTGTGATTAAGAAGCTCAAGTGCTATTCCTTCTTTTCCCTCAAGTATCACATCTAGATTTGGTGTATAACCCTTACAAGGTGAGTTTTCTTAACCATTTTTCTATTATAAATGCTGGGGTTTATGTATTTATGAACTCATCTTTATCTTTTAATCACATTTGGGTTTTGTTGGGTTTTGACCTAACTATGGGTTTTGGAGATGTTAAGATTATTGCTTTAAATAAGGTTTTCAAGGGTTTGTGTTCTAAAGAAAATTTATCATTTCAATGCTTACTAACCCTTTTGACAACTAAAACTTGTCCTTGGAGTTTTGAGGAGACCCGAAGTGAAAACTAGGGTTTTGGTGTGATTATATGTATTGGACTAATTAATGGATTGGTGGACTTTATTAACGAGATTTATTTTATTATCAATTATGAAGTGGGGTTGTAAAGTTTCCCTAAATCAATGTGAGATAAGTCTCATGTTAGTAACTTATATATTTGGGAATTGGTTTCAAGAATTTCATGCATACTCAATAATGAATGTATTAGCATGTCTTGGTATTTGGTTTTAGTGCAATAGATCCATGGGCACGGTATTCCAATGTCTTGTCCGGACGTTTGGTTACCCTTGGCACAAGATAGGCATCGGGCTCCATGGTAAGTTGGGTGTGGGCCTATACGGTCGGGCAGCGTCCCATGGACAGTATGGTGTAATCCCAATGTGCATGAGTCCTCCTGTTTTGGGGCTCTCAAGAATAGACCTGGAGTGGTTGACTTGATGTTTTCGGGCAATGGACTTGGAGTAGTTGAGATCGCTATGTGAATTTAACTGTTGTACGTATTTTTATGGATGCTAATGGTTATTGGATTTGTTTTGATTTAGCTCACGGCTAGATCGGCTACGTGACTTCAATCGGGTTTATTATTTAAGTTTAATTCCCGTTTAATTATTCTCACTAGGCTCTAGCCTAACACTTGTTTTTGGTTATCATGTTTGCCAGGTCATTCTAGCGGTGGGACTCGTCGGGATTGAGAGGACGGCCTTGGGGTCGAGAGCGGTCTTTTTGAGGATATAGTGACCATTGAATTGAAGTATATAATTTATATCTTTTGGAAGAATAGCGACACCCACACCTAATCTTGCTCGACTAAGTTAGATTAGTAGGTTGTCGTATTTTATTCTTTATTTGTTTTTAGGTTGTAATTACCGTATTATAGTCCCCGTGTTGGGTTGACATACTTTGGTTAGATTTGTCGCAATTGTTTATTACAGGTTTAAGGATCTCCCTTTTTGGGAAGATTGGTTTACACCAATTATATACGTTATATAGCCAAATTTTTAAGTTTTAATTTCACCTTAATTTTCGGGGTGTTACATGTGGTACCAAAACGTAATAAGCTAATTAGTTGTTATTTAAAGGTGTTTGGGATTGCTTATACATATAAAATAACCCAAAAACTGATAAACACTTTTCAAATAAGTTGATAAGTTAAAACCAAATGACTTATCAAAAATTGTTTTTCAGCGGTTTGACACCGCTATAAGTTATTTTAATTTATCCTCATCCAAACACTCAAAAGTGTTTATCTCTGGTGCCAAATCGCAATAAGCTAAAAAACACATCAAATAAGTAATCCCAAACACCCCCTTGGAATTGGAGGGATTTGGATTTATAATGATCTGAAATTTTTTGTGTGTTTGGTTTATAGGATTTCAGTTCCGTTCTTTATAAATAATTTATTAAAAAATATTAAAATAATTAAATTACTTTTTTATTAATTGATTATTACAAAATAAATATTTTTAACATGTTTTAAAAGGTTATTACATACAAATCATGAAATACCAACCTCACTTGTGGGATTTCAAAATCTTATGTTTGTGGGATTTCAATCAAATCCCGCCATCCTGGGATTTTCAAATCCAAAGTATCATTCAAACCAAATATGGGATTGTAATGGTATTCAATTCCAAATTCCTCCAAATCCAATCTAATCTCGCAAACCAAACGGGACCTAAATATATTTTGTGGCAAAAATCCAACACAAGTGTTTTTAACATGTTTGTGAGATTTCATCGAAAACCTAGGATTTCAATTCCGAACATTCCTTTAAATCAAACACATGATTGGAATGAAATCCAATTCCAAATCTCATAAAATCCCACAAACCAAACAGACCCTCCAAGATTTTAATCTACTTTTTTACTCCAACATAGGGGTGTTCAAAAAAAAAGTCGGACCGCTTAAACTGGTCAAAGCAAGTCAAATTAAATCGTTTTTGGCGATTTGAGCAACCTGACGATCCAGTCCAGTTTGAAATTAGTTAAACTGTTTGATTTAGTCCAACTTGCAGTTTGAATGTTTTTTTTTAGCGGTTTGTAACGAACTGACCGTTGGAATACACATATATTAATTATATCTAGTTTTAATGTTGTAGACTTAACTTTTATAGTCAAGTTAAAAAAAAGGTCAACCCAGGACATTAAATTTTTAGTTTTCATTTTTCAGTTAATAGCATTCCCTAAATCGGCAAAATTCTAAGATCCGTCAAAATCAAAATCCAAAATTCCAAATTGTCCTTTGACTTGCTCAATGTTTGTCAAGAACTGCACATCGAGAAAATCCAATTGAAAGACTTAATTAGATGTCACCCAAGAGATCAATGATTGAATCGACCCCTTAAGAGACTTGAGAGTTTCTAAATTTTTTTCCAAAACGAAGCCGCAATCCAAATTACCTCTTGCAAGATGCCCTTTAATGAATCCGACATTTATCTTCCCTCATCAAAGTTGAGTAGTTTGTGTGTAGATAGATCGCAATTGATGTTCCACCAAATGAAGATGTAATCTCTACAATTGAAAAATACTTGAAATGGAATATAATTTTTGATTCTCTACTTTTTAAAAGAAATTTTAAAACATATGTCTAATTTTGCCTATAATATGTCATATCCTTTATCTATTCCGATAAAAAGTGAAGCCTTGTTGTTGAGACTTCGAGAAAAGAAAACTCTAAGTTTTGATAATTCTTTAAAATTTGATGGGGAGAAATAAATGTTTTTTCTTTTCATTTCCATTAATGAGATTAAACTATTATCATTTTATTAAAAAAAATTAAAAGTGTATTAAAATTATAAAATTATTGAATATTTTAATGATATAACTAATGTTGAAATTTCTAAAATAAAAAATATGTTAGAGATTTTAACTTTTAATTCTATACTTTAAATAAATTATAGATAATCCGTTGAAAATGATGAGAAATCCAAATTTTGGGTTTCAAATTACATTTTGTTTTCTACTTCTTTCCTTTCACTTTCCGTTTCTTTTATTCAAACGTCATATTTTGTTACTATAAATGGTAATAGTTGATTTAACATTTTTATATTTAAAAAATTGTTTATCATTTTATATAAAATATATTTCATCTTAACAAAATATAAGCGACTAAGGGGTTGTTTGCTTGTTTTTTCATTAAGTCATGTATGAATAAAGTTGTGTATATAAATTAATGAAATTGTTGTTTATGATTAAAATAACCATTTTATCCTTTCATTTATATTTGGTCTATTTATCTCCTAATACTAAGAGGTTAATAAATAAAATTCATTAAAGAACAATACCACCAAAGCAAAACAAATCTTTGTAATTCATGTCAAAAAATTGATCCCAAAATGAACAATCACAAAAACCCCTCCTCTTTCAAATTTGAACAAAGGATTAGAACAACTACAACATCAAATGAAGAACCAAAATAAGGTTTGAGAGATTCAAACCATCGCAAAAAAATGAACAATATCCCAAGTCACAGTGGCCTTCCATTGCGGTGAGGGATCACATTTGGCTTTAATTGCTACATGATTCCTCTACATCATCCTCTCAGTTGAACGCACCCAACAAACTTTGAAAAATTTAGATTCTCAATCTAACCACTATAGAACCCTAAAAATATCACTTGATCCATCATTGATTTCAAAACTTGTCCCAAAATGAACAATCGCGAAACCCATCCCTTTCGATTTACCTCTCAAACCCAGGGACACGACAGGAAGGAAGAGGACGTGGATCTGTCGACGGAGAAGGAGAGAAGGCAGCGCGATGACGGGGAGGAGTAGAGAGAAGGGAGCAAGGAGACGACTGGGTGAACCAGGGAGGTTTGGTTTTTCATATGAGACCTTTGTGAGAACTAGGAAGATTAGGGTTTTCCATGTCCGTGATTTTCAAAGGTGTAGAATAAGAAATATGGTGTCTGTATGCATAAGGGTCTCATCTAAAAACTTATTCGGTAAGCTCACTATTAAATCATTAATCCACTTCCAAACACCATAAAATGGCTGAGGGAATAAGCTGAAGATCGAGCTCATTAAGCTTATTAAGTTGTTTCCAAACAAGCCCTAAGCAATTTTATAATAATAAGATAACTTTTTGATGAAATTCAATTTCATAATCTTTATAATATAAGGAATTGAAACTAAAGGTTTTACAACAAAAATATTTATAATTCACATGAGGTTTGCCTAACTTTTAATTCCAAAGCTTGATGAAATTAGTCGATGTCAGCACAAGCTAATTAATTCAAACACCATAGTTATTAGATATATATATATATATATATATATATATATATATATAGAGAGAGAGAGAGAGAGAGAGAGAAAGGGGTTTTCAAACAAGAATGTTAACTATTTAAGAAAACAAGAAAACAAAGAATCAAGTGCAAAATCATATATGATTCGGCATTAACGGCAAAAAAATGGACGCGGGCAACTTTAACCGCGACTTCTTATACATTTAGCTCTTCTCTACTTCTCATACATTTAGCATTTTTCATTTGAACATCTTCTTATATTAAAGTTTACCATAAAATTAATTTGTAACATGTAATCATTACAAATAAATACGTAACACTCGTCCGCTACATCTATGATAATGAGTATATTCTTATTTATCATCACAACATAAAATATATACAGACAAAAGAGAATATATTCTTTAATGGATGATGAGATGGAGTATGATATTTATATTGTTTGCGCTCTCTCTCATAACATACATGTATATTTATATATGGGCTTTTTTTTTTTTTGAACGGAAACAGAAATTTTATAAACACGAAAGACTAGCAACGTCCGATACAAGGAACAAGAACAACAAAACTAAGACATGTCCACCACAAAGGACCGAACCCAAGAGACTCGAAAGAGTTATCAAAAAATCAAAGGTGACCCTCCTCGTGAAGCCATCAAGAGAGCAGACCACATAGCCTCAAGTTTGCGAGTCGCAAACCCAAGTCTTCCAGCAGCCCTTCGACTCACGATGAAACCAATAATCTTAAACACTTGGTCGTGACCCGAGCTGATCTACGGACCGGAGCTTTATCGAATTGCAGAGATTAAAGCTTAATTACCAGACGGGTTAGTGAGCCACGATACCCAATCTATCGCGAGATCCTTGTTTCTTCGAGAGACCCATTCGAAGGTACGTCTTTGAAAGTCAAACATCATATCGTGTAAATCCGAATTCTTCCTGTTGAAAACTATATTATTTCTATTGCCCCAGATTAGGTATAGCATACACCATATCGTTGCTTTCCAGCGCTCCACACCGTTCCTATTTATAGTCGACTGATGATCGAATTCGAGCAGGCCGTTTACTGTGTTTAGCGCCTCCACGTTTGTATTCCACCATCTTCCGATAGCTTCCCAAAATACCTGCACTTTAACACAAGAGACCAAGGCATGGTCGATGGATTCCGCCTCCAAGCCACATCGCGGACATAGACACGAATCAAGGTCTATTCCTATTTTGTCGAGTACCGCCCGGGCAGGAAATCGTCCTAACGTCGCTCTCCAGATGAATGTACAAATCTTTTTAGGAACCGTATTTGTCCACCTTGTAGGAATCGCCACGCCTTGCACTGCATCCTTCTTATCTTCCTAACGCCGTTCCTATATATGGGCTTTATTTTGAGAAATTTGTAATTTATAGGATCTGTATGATCTAATCTATACTATATTATAAGACATTTATTAAAAACTCTTAAAAACAATTGTTAAAGTTTAATATACCGTTATTTAATGTTACTTACTTAAAATCTCTTAAAAACAATCATTAAAGCTTTATGTATTACATTTAATTCTATTTATTAACTTTCAATCCTTATCTCTAACTATTTTAAATACTCTAAAATCACTCTCCACTTCAACTCCCCTAAAATCACTCCATACATAATTAAATAAATGATAAAAATCAAATTTTAAATATAAAATATAATTAAGCAAATTTAACATAATATTTAATGTTTATTTTATAAAAAAACATGATATTATTAAACCTAAAAATAAATTACAATATTGTTAAACTATAGAATAAACTCTTAAAAACAAGCTTTTATGCATTAAATATTGTACACACATTACTTAAAATTCAAAATTACAAGTCATAATGAATGAGTACAAATTTCTAAAGTTATATGTTTGAATTTATAACTAACTGATAAACATAATCAAAACAGGATAAACATCTCAATTTGAATATAAAGAATTTAAAATTTATAAGATAATCATTGAATTCTAACAAAATACTTAATTTTTTTATATAAAGAACATTATATTATTATGCTTAAATTAAACAAATTTATAAATAAAAAAAACCATTATCACTATTTCAAAACCGTCCAAAATCGTACTGTAAATCAACAAAAAACAAAAAATAAAAGGAAACATTAAAATCGTGATTTATCTCGATGCATTGCACGAATACGCTTCTAGTATTATTAAACCGTACATTATATTGAATTAAGAGTTTAATTAGAAAATAAATAATTTTGATAATTAAAATTATTAGTTTATCTCCATGTAAGAATATTAAATGGAGATAAATTAATAATTTTAGTTTATCAGATTTAGCATAAAAAGCCTTTAGCTAGTTCTTTTATTGTTTATTTTGAAAAGAAAATGGGTATAATGAAAACCGTTTTATCCACAACAACACAAACCTAAGTTTTACACATGACAATAATTTATAATCTACATAACATAATTTTAAGGGCCAATGTAACCGGCAATGCCTCAAGCTCCCCACGTATCATCCCGTTCTAGGGTTCAAGAACATTATGTGGGAGATAAATCAGGTACGCAACTAAAGGCTCGCTATTAGGCTAACTTAAGAGCCGGCCCAATACCCACAAAAAGCCGAATCCTCAAAGAAATTTGAACTCCAACACTATGGTTTTCGGACTATAAATCTTCATCTGTTTGTACAACAGTACAAGTAGCCAAGTATTTATACCACCCCGTAACTGATTGTTATAATATTAATATTGATTTATTTCCAATATTTTATTATAAGTTTTATTTTCCTCTACGATATAACTAACAAATGATCTTAGGACAAACTTTGAGATATATTGAAAAAGTTGAATTTTGGGTCTTTACATATAAAATAGTTAAGAAACGTAAATAGACAAATACAAACATTCCATTACATTCATATTTCACACATTTTGAATAGTTTTACATTTGGACTTCAGATATACCATCTCTTAATTTTAAAATTTCAAACTAATTAAGTACTTCTACCATATACCATGCGATTCCTTCTCTATATATGCTTTCAATTCACACAAGAACCTTTAATTAAGAAGATCTATGGTTATTTGGAGTTGACCCAAAGCATTATCTCAAGTGCAGCAAGCTTGTATATCTCATTATAAGGAAATATCTTCATCAACTCATCACCAACATTCACCTGTTCAACACACATAAATTTATATCATATATAAAAATATAAGAAACAACGATATTATCATCAAAACTTAAAGAAAATTATGTGCAGAAATAAAAAAAAAGGAATAATTACTATATTTTTTAGGGTTTTCCCTTGATCTTTTCCATATATACTTACACGAACATGAATCATAAACATGGTTTTATATTGATCCGAAGAAATCTGAGCAGAAACGATCTCTAAATTGTGCTTCTCCAAGACCAAGCAGATTGCGGTAAGCAGGTGAGGCTTCCGGGAAGAGCAAATGCTGATATGAGCATCTCGGCCGCACACATTCAGGGTGAGATTAGAAGAAGTCCATGTTTGAAAAACGAGTGGCGAACGCGAAACTGATGCAGGGAAGATTTTGGAGAATGGGCGAGATATGATATTGTCAAAGTGTCTGTTGCAGGTTGAGGAAGAGGAACCATGATCAGCTAAAACGGATTCCCTGCTGGTGTTGTTCAGCCTCTCTAGCTTCTGCATCTCAAGATTTTTGAGGGTTTGTTGCAAGGTTTGGATGTAACTTATTGCCTCATCAACTATTGTGAACATTTCTGCCTGTGGGACAGTTAACTTTTGGTTATATATCAGAAAGATATCAATCTTAGAAAAAGATACATGGATATATTTTTGTGAGAACTGTGAGACCACATTTTTACACTTGAAATTTAGTGTTTTTTTGATGTGAAGGTTCAGATTTTTTTATCTTCACAGTGTTTTACTGTGATGTTTCAAGTATAAATATATGGTCTCACGGGTCTCATAAAAACAGGTTGGTCTCACGTGAACCCAACTCTGTATATGTATATACCTTAGGAGGGAGTTGAGGGAGTAAAGCATGAAGATCATGGAACATGGTCCTCATCTTCTTTCTTCTTTGTCTTTCTGTCCATAAATGTGCAGCATGATCATCACTTGATTTGTTCTTCTGATCACCATCATCAACAGCTTGTATGTCATCTGAACCCATCTGATCATGAGGTTGGTTCATGGGACTATGATCATCAGGCAACTTGTTAACAACTGTGGATTTGTCTTCACTACTTGCACCACTATTAGAATTGTCACCCATACCCCACAAAAACCCAACCTCACCATCCCTTTCAGCTGCCATCTTAGATTTCATATATATATATAGAGAGAGAGAGAGAGACAGACAGAGAGAGACAGACAGAGAGAAATAATGATTTGGTAAATAATAGATGGCAAATCAAAGGTGTATTTATAAAGTGGTAAAGAGGGGCAAAAGACCACAAAATGGGGCCGTTACTCTAGCTAGCTTCAAAACAAAATTTGCAACTTATATTTTGTTTATATGCAACATCATCTCTCTCTAATTTCATAGGTGTGCTTAGGGCATAAAAACATAATATAATGAAAAATAAATGTTCATTTTTCTAGTTTTCTTAACTATTATTTTTAAAATCTCATAAGATTAGTTGATATATTCTATGTAACAAGATGGTCTTGACATTTAAGGTTAAAAAAGACTCTATCTTATTCTTACCAAGTGTATATATGTATATACCTATAATGTCTTATAAAACATTTAGATAAAACTATTAAGACCATTTTTAACAAATTTTTTAAAATAGAGAAGACTGAGATTTTAGAGATTTGTGGCATTTTTTTTTACTTCAACATATTTTTCAAAACATTTCTTCAAAATAGAAAAAGTAGGATAGATAATGTAAAATTCTTCAAATTTGGAGAATCTCGAAAAATAATTACAATGAAAGAGAAATATTTTTTTTTTATTATATTTCCACTAATGTTTGAAATTAAATATTTAAAAGAGAAAAATAATATTTTATTTTATATATGAAATCTTTTAATAATATAAAATCTCTAAAATTAAAAAAAACTGTTGAAGTTAAATATATAATTTTTTTTTATAGATTTTAATGTTTGATTCTTTATTAATTTTATACAAATCTTAGTGATAGATGTTCTTAAATTTCAAAAATACAACAATAACAAATCATTAATGCAATAACTTGTGATGTGAAATTATGAAGAATGGCTAGCTTGCCCAACAAAAAAATTTTAATAATTTATTTTTTTATTTTTAAATCTAAAGTATTTAATATATACATAATAAAATTTGAATTAAATAAATAAGATAAACAAAGAGAAAAATATATTTTTTTCAATTTAACATTCATATCGATATATTTTTTTGGGATTTTATTTTATCAAGTTTTCAACTTAACAAAACATATTCAATCATCACTTATAATTTTTATGTTCATAATTTCATATTTAATTTGTATTTTACTTAGGATTTGAATTACTTTTCTATGTTCGAATTACAATAAGATCTTAGATATCGTTGTATTGAACAAATACACAATTAGGGGTGAGCAAGGAGTCCCAAATCCCGATACCGAACCGGTACCGTACCGATCCCGGACCGTCCCATGTATTTCGGTACGGTAATCGGTTCCATGTTTTTCCTATAATCGGTAATCGGTTCGGTACTGATGGGGTACTAGTACCGAAATATCGTTATTATTACCGGTACCGGTACCAAACCGGTACCATACCGATCTAATCGGTACGGTATTCGGTATCGAGTTTTCCACATTTTCGGTACGGTACCGGTACGGTACTGGTTCCATGCTCACCCCTATACACAATTAGTATATATGTATGCACATATATATGTGTATCTATGAGAGAGGAAGAGAGCATTAAAAAAACAATATAAATAATTAAATATCATGCTCCATCTCATCATCCATTAAAAAAATTTCTCTTTTTGTCTTTATTTATATATATATATATATATATATACACACTAGAAGCGTACTCGTGCAATGCAGCGAAATACATCATGATTTTAATGTTTCATTTTATTTTTTGTTTTTTTGTTCATTTACAGTACGGTCTTAGATGGTTTTGAAAAAATGATAATGTTTTTTTTATAAATTTGTTTAATTCAGACTTAATAATATAATGTTTTTTTATATAAAAAAATTAAGTATTTTGTTAGAATTCAATGATTATCTTATATATTTTAATAACATCTAGAAAAAATAACCAATTACATATTTAATAATATAATTAAAACAAATTTATAGTAATATAATATATTAATTAATAGTGATACATGGAAATGTCTGAATAAAAGGAAGGTACTGCACATACCAAATTGATGAGTGTTAGAAACTTGCAGTAGTAATATGTATCTTGTGATTTGAAACTTGTAAATTAAGAGATTTTTAAAATCTTTCATAAAATGATTGTACCTTGTGGCTAATAATTTGTATTTAAGAGTTTTTTTATCTGTGTTTTATAATATAATATAGATATATATTTTATGTTATGAGGATAGGTAAGAATGTACTCATTATCACATATGTAACGGACAAACGTTACATATTTATTTGTAATGATTAGATGTTACAAAATTTTATGGTAAACTTTTATAGACATGTCATTATAACATGATTTTAAGATAAAGGTCATTGATTTATGTTTCAACAAATAAACTATATATATACGTCTTGTGTAATAGTAAAATTGTGTTACTCATAGCCTAGTTATTATAAATATATATTACCAACAAAATTAACATGAATCATATATCTTATATCAACATTATTTATTAATTAAACTGGATTTTATGATTTTTAAATTAAATTTTTTCGAACAACAATTAAATCAATATATAGAGAGAGAGAAAGGAAAGTTTAAATGAAAACTCATTTTTCATTGTGAATGTGAGGACAAATCTTAGTCACTCGATCTATTTTGATCCAACAACTAATATTAAATAGAGTTTTTAATTATAAAATGTTTAGGGGTAAAAATGGAAGAAAAAATTAAACATACGCCTACAAAATTTGACATTTTATTTTCTTTTTTAATTAAAAACTTTTTACCCAATTAAAATTTAAAATAAATTATCTTAAAAATTACTAATATTTTAATCAAACAAATTACATCAAAAAAACGAGAATTTCGTGTTCTTCGATATGACATCCATCTCGATATAGTTTTTTTGTCGTTTTAACCGTTTTTTACGTGAAATGCCATATATGTGTTATATTCATTACGAATATTTATGTACGTTCAAGTTTGTACAACGCCTCGACACCGTAAGTATGTAACTCGACATCACCTTCTTCAACACTTTCTTCAACGTCGTAAGGCATCACGTTTCTTCAGCACCGTAACCCAACACCCATCAAGACGAATCGAGAACCTATCGACTAATTCTGTTGTGAATCAGGGAACAAAAGAGAGTGCGCCACGTCTCCAAATCTTCATAGGTCATTCATGTGTTATTCATCATGAATAATGTATCATTCAGGATGAATAATACAACAACCAGGGTGAATAATTCACGATTCTTGAATTCGTATATTATTCGTCATTAATGTTGTGTAATTCATCTTGAATACTATATTATTCATCATGAATAATGAATGAACGTTCACAATTGTTATTAATACTGAATGTGGGACATCCGGGGATGCGCATACATATTCATAATGAATTAAACCAAATTTCGGTTGTGAATTAGGAAACAAAAGAGAGTGTGCCATGTGTCTACACATTCACGGGTCATTGATATATTATTCATCATGAATAATGTATCATTCAGGATGAATAATAGAACATTCAAGGTGAATAATACACGATTCATGATAAATAATACATGAAACATGGATTCATGTATTATTCATCCTGAATATTGTATTATTCATCCTGAATACTGTATTATTCATCATGAATGGTGAATAAACGTTCACATTTGTTATTTATACTGAATGTGGACACCCGAGGACGTACATGAATATTCATAATGAATATAACACATATATAGAATTTCACGTAAAATTCTATACGATTTGTAATAAATAATACATGAATCATGAATTCGTGTATTATTCATCCTGAATGTTGTATTATTCATCCTAAATACTGTATTATTCATCCTGAATAATGTATTATCCATCATGAATAGTGAATGAACGTTTACCTTTGTTATTCAGACTGAATATGGACATTCGGGGACGTGCATGCATATTCATAATGAATATAACACGTATATAGAATTTCACGTAAAAAACGGTTAAATCGAGAAAAAAATTATATCGAGATGGATGTCATATCGAAGATCACGAAATTCTCGTTTTTTTGATGTAATTTGTTTGATTAAAATATTAGTAATTTTTAAGATAAATTATTTTAAAGTTTAAGGGGGTAAATTTTTTTTAATTAAAATAAAAATAAAAAGTCAAAGAAGGTATGCGTTGATTCAAAATTACAATTTTGTCCTTAATCACTTTCCAATTAATCTTATTATGTAATAACCATTGATTAGTTTTCTAAGTTTTGATCAATGGTTGAGATTTGTTTTCATGTACACAATGAAATATGAGTTTTCATTTGAACTCACCCATATATATAAAGGAGCGCAATGGAGAAAGGATTAAGGATGACTCATTCTACCTATTTATTTTTTTCTCATAATTTTGAATTATTTTTAATTGATTTTCACACATTAAATGTTAAAACTTTTCATTTTCTTTTTTAATTTAAATTAGAACTCATCAATCAATATATATACCTATTATTATTTAAAATATTATTTTCATTACATTTTTAATTATTCAATGAATCCAACAAAATTTTTTATTTAAATCTAGAAACTTATTATTATTTTTATTTAATTAATAGGGTTTATTAAACTTATGAACTTATTATTTTTATTTAATGTTTTGTAGTTTTTTCTTTGAAAGCTAACAATGCTTATAATTCAAAACTTTTATTTAACTTTTATAATTTTTATTTTTTAGTTAAGCTAACAATTCTTATAAATCAAAACTTTTATTAAAATGATTTAATTTTTCGTATTTTTTTTGTAAGTTAACAATGCTTATAAATTAGAAACTTTATTAAAATGGTTAATTTTTATTTAATTTTATGTAATTTATTTGTAGGCTAACATTGCTTATATTTTAAAACTTTTATCAAATGTGACATTTTTTTTGGAAAGCAAGCATTATATAAAACCAAGAACCAAGAACAACATTTACCAGAAATACAAATGTAACAACCCAACCAAAGCAACTAGATAACAATTTAATCTTCATATTAATAATGCCAAAACGACCCCAAGCGTACAATATAATATCAAGATTCTCAAAGTCAACCTACACAACTGAGATAATAACGAGGAATATCTAAGATGACAGTCTTCTAACTCTTTCCGCTACATCTTCTCCTGCCCTTATCTGATCTCAATAAATTCACTCTTACCTGAAAAGATTTTTAGTTTTGAAAGAGCGAGGGTTAGACCATAGGTCTAGTGAGTCCCCTCAAACAATTAAGCAATAAAATAGCTTTCCAGAATTTAATCAACAAATTTATAAAAACATAAGGATAAGCACGCTACTGACCACACGACCGTCAAAGACGATGTGTCTAACTCGCGTTGTCTTAATGTTGGGGACACCACCCCAACGGCATAAATGGACCACACTCCCCGGCACGAGTAGGCGGGCCACACTCCCCGACTTAGGTCAAAATCTCCACATAGAATGTATGCATACATTTAAACAACAACGATTTATAACACACTTGAAGACATTTCATAGATATAATGTCATCATAAATAAATCAAAGTTTAAAAATTAAACTTCACATAATTTTGTTACCAAAGAGGTTTAGTTCAGAAAAACTCACCTGATGTCCTTTACTTTACGCTTTACGTCTACTATATAACTCGAACCGAACCTATAAAACAAGACATCACCCGGTGAATTTCCGTTACTTTCTATTTTAACGAAGTTTGACCTTAACCCCCTCACCCCAACGTCATCTATCCTTTGACTGAACTTAACCCGCTAAATCTTACTCGACATAAAAAGTTGAGTCCTTGCATAAAACAAGATAAAATGCAATGGGCCACCCTTACCAATCCAAACTCAAAAATCAAATAAAGTCACCAAAAGAATTATGGCCCAACTAATAAGTTTAATTCAATTTAAATGGTAGATGGGCTTCGGCCCAGATGAGGAGACCATGGACCGGGGCCAAAAGGCCGACCGGTGTCTCATCCATTGACCGGGGTCTCCCCCAGGAGCGCCGACCGGTGCCAGATCGTGACCGGGGCCTCCCCCCTGCACGCCGACCGGGGCCAATTCGTAACCGGGGCCTCCTCTTGTGCGTCGACCGGTGATTTGAGTCGACCGAGGTCTCCCTTCACCGACCGGTGTCCCCTAATTCGACTTAAATTCTCTCGACCGATGCCTCAATAATCGACCGGTGTTTACCATTGACCGATGCCAACGCAATCTGGTGCCCGAATTATCGAACAGAAAACTCGGGGTTTCGATTACGAACTCTCGAATCGCAGAATAACTCTGAAAACAAAACAAATCATTCCAAACCCAAAAACAGATGTAAAAACTTGGTATCATTATGCATTTTATTCATCACTTAAATTCCACTCATGGGCTCTCAATAGACTCAAACACAGAAAACTCAGTCCTACAACTTTAACCATAACCTGAAACACAAAAATGCTAAACTCTTGTCAATGGAAAGAAGAGAGGATTGAAATTTACCTTGAGGATTTGAAGATCACCGAATCACTGCTTCTTTTGCTCTCTTCGATCGAATCGCCTTCACCTTCTCTCCCTAACCCCAAGACTTGCCAGCCGCCAACCACACCAATTCTATTATCTCTAGGGTTAAAACCCCCTTTTCCCAATATTTCTCAATAGACCCCTCCATAATGGGACTTGTCTCATTTCTTACCCAACTTTTATATTATTTACACTAAACCCGGTTATTACAACAAACAATCGCGCAATAACCAAACGAACAACAACCAAAAACCAAACAGAAGGGATAGAGAGCAACATCTTGCAAGGTGACAATGTTTATAAATCAAAATTTTTATTAAAATTTATTTTTTATTTTAACATATATTTTTATGTTTATCTACATTTTATTTTTTACACGAGTCCATTTCTTAATACCAATGATTATAATAACCTTTAATGTTATAATTAATATTGATGACAATCAATTATGTCAATTTAATTACATTTGATTTACATTTTATGTTAAGAATCATAAATGACCTTTAGTATTAATTAATATATACAATTATACATAACACTCATTACTCATTATGTATTTTTGTTATATAAGTAAATGACACAATTAAAAGATCAATATGTACATAATAGTCATTTTATATTTTTATATTTCATTATATTTTTAATGTCAATTTCATTACTTTTAGTTTAAATGTAAAAAATCTATATAGTAATCAATTTACATAAATGAAATATTTAAGATAATTGATAATAACTAATTTACCGTTATCATTAATTAATAATAAATGATTAATTGTGTAACACTCATTTTATAGTTATGTTATATAATTAAATTACCGTTATCGCTAACATTATTATTACATAACACTCCTTATAGGTGTTATTTAAATAAAACTTTTTTTTTACTAAATGAGCCTAATCACATTTTTATGATTATTTCTTTTACATTTGTATCATGATATCATCCTTACGTTAATTGAAAATTTTCTAAATTTTTTATTTTCTAAAATGATTATTTTATTAAAGACTTTTTGGGTTTTTGTATGAAATATTTTATTAAAGACTTTTGGGTTTTTTATTAATTGGATTTTTTGTTAATTTCACCTACATCATGTAACTCTCCAACTTATCCATCTCCATCCTACCTATTCATCTTCATCTCCCATACCCTCTCACATTATGTTTCTATTTTATCAATCTCTAAATTTATTTCTCTCTATTCATCTCAATTTATTATTTTATTTTTGGTTTCTCTCATGTTTACTTTTTGAGATTCTTGTTAGTTTTTTTTCCATTAATGTCGGGATTTTGATGACTTATCTCAACAGTTTGTCATTGTATTCGCTTACTCGAAATTGTTAAGATTTCCGGGTTATGAACTAATTTAGGTAAGGATTTTATGTATGTTCGTTTCGTGATATTGATCGCATTATATATTTATGTATGATCATAATGTGATTTTGATTGAATACTCATTCTATGTATGTTCGTATTGTGATTTTGATTGAATGATAGTTTTATGTATCTTTGTATCATGTATGTTGCTATTGCGATTTTGATTGTATGATAATTTTTTGTATACATTCTATTTCGTTATTTTGATCGCATTATAATTTTATGTGTTCATATCGTGTATATGGACCACATTATAATTTTATGTATGTTTATATCAGGTGTGGATCGCACTATTATTTTTTTGTATTAGGTCATGAATATTTGAAGTCTTCAAGTTCGGTATGTGGTTTTCTGGTTATGATCTAAGGTAAGAATTTTATATATGTTCGTTTCGTGATTTTAATCGAATTATAATTTATGTATATCCATATCGTGATTTTGTTTGCATTACTTTATGTATTATGTCATGAAAATTGGAGGTCTTCAAGTTCGGTATGTTATTTTTTACTTATGTTTGGCGTATTTTTGTTTGCATAGTATCAGATACTTTAATTTTCATTTAACATATGTTATTCCTTATATACCATGTAATAACCATGTCCAAGTTATAATTTTTAAAGTTGGGTGCTTAGTTGATCGAAACTCAAAGATGAAGGGGGTTAGATGTAACATTGAAATAAAAAGGGTTTTAACCCTAATGATCTCATATTGTTTTTGGTTGGCGGCTGAGAAGAGAAAGGGAGACTAGGGAGATTTCTTGTGGAACTAAGCAAGGAAGGAGACGACTCGATTAGGATTTCAAGATTTCATTGATTCCTCCTTAAGGTAAGTTTCTTTTTAATCAATATCTTCATTAGTAGATGTTTTTGTAGCAGTTTTAATCTTTGGGTTGGGATTGTTGGAGTGATCTGATGGCGATTGGTTTTGGGGTTTTATTTTAATCGGCATAGTGTGGGTTGATGGATTGATAGGGTTGAAGTGTTAAGTTATTAGTGTTGTAATCGATCCATAGAGAGGGTTTTGGATGTCAAGAATCGTAAAGGGACGATTCTGGGTTTCGATAGGTCTTCGATGGTGGTTTGTTACAAAGACCGATGTGTTCGGGGGACCGGGGGACCCCGGGCACGAGAGTGCCGGGCGATCCTATAACAACCCAAAAACTGATAATCAACATAAACATGAATATCGAGTTTCCAAACCAAGGAAATGTCTTACAATAAACAAATATATCTGAGGTTTTGCACCAAAGCAACCTATTACACAACTGAGAGTAAATGCAAAATTTCTAAATGGTAGTCTTCTACTGACAAAACCGCTCAAATCTTCTCCTTGCCTTTACCCGATCCCCTAGCTTCACGCCCACCTGAAATAGATTTTTATTTTTGAAAGAGCGAGGGTTAGACCAACGGTCTAGTGAGTCCCCCCTAACAACACTTTAAAATCCAATACTCAACAATAATTATGCGATAAATAGCTCAAATTAACTTTATCAAAACTTCACACTTTCATCAAACACTTTGGATCACACTACCGTCACCCGCAAGTAACGGTGTGTCTGGCTCACACTGCCTTATTTGGGACACCCCCAATGGAATAAATGGAACACCCCCCCCCCCCCCACAGTATGAGCACAGGCGGAACACCCCCCCGACTTTGAGCACAAAGCAAATAAAACAATGTATGCATACATTTCTACTAATAAATAACAAAATACATATCATGGACTTTTTAACAATTCTCACATATCAAATAAGCATTTGTAAGTAAGAATCTTATTTAAACTCGCATGCAAAAATAGTCGTCTTTAATCTTTAAAATTTAATTTAAAGAAAAACTCACCTGGTGTCCTTAGCTTAAATCCTTCGTCTACCCACACGATTCGACCCAGAACCTATAAAAGAAACATCGACTGATGAACTCCCCATACTTTATAATTTGATACGGAGTTAACCTTATCCCCCCACAACCTCAACCGGTAAGTCTAATAGAAATCGCTAGATTAAGCTAACGGAATTAATCACCTTAATCCGGATACAAGAGAAATGGGTCGGTCTCTCAAAATCCTAGCCCAACATTTAAACTAAGTTTCATCTAAAAGTTCCCATATGGGCTTCGGCCCATCAACAGAACCCGGGGACCGGTCAAGGTGGTCGCCCGGATTAAAACACGACCGGGGTCTCCCCCTACCGTCTGCTGACTGAGGCCTCCCCCCTTACCGACCGAGGCCGCCCTCCACACCGATTGGGGCCTCCCCCTGTGCCGACCAGAGCCTTCCCCCGTGCGTCGACCGGGGCCTCCCCCCGTACGCCGATCGGTGTCTTCCCTGCCCCGACCGAGGCCACCCCACACCGACCGGGGTTTCCAAATCAAATAGCGACCGAGGTCTGATGTTGACCGGTGCCCCAACGACCAGTGTCATTTGGTCTGGTCGATTCGATGGAGATCGACCGGTGTCAAAACCCCAAACTTCGAACAACAGATTTCCCAACCACAGATTACCAATTAAATTCCATATAATAAAATTAGAAACTCAAACCAACATTATTCCGGCTACTTAATCACATCTCTCCTAATTCCATTAAGAACTCACTAATAAGGATTTAGGGAGTTTTTCCACTTCCATTCTCTAATCACCAACAACATCAGAGATTATTCTAACACCCTTTAAAGAAAAACAACATAGAAGAAGGAACATTACCTTGATTATGATGAGCTCCCAACTAGAATCTTCGCTTGATTTCTTTTCTGATGCTTTCCTTTCCCAAAAATCGCCCCAATCTTCTTTCTCTCCTTCTGCGTATTATGGAAGCCGCCCATATGAAAATGAAAGAGATTTAGTGTTAAAACCCCTTTTTCCCAAGAATCAACTTAGACCCCTTCACTTAATAAAAATGGAAAATTTTCCCCAAACTTTTAACTTTTAATATTTTAATGCGGTTATTACAATATCCTCCCCTCAAAAGGATTCCATCCCCGAAATCTCATTGACAAAGTTAGCTCATTTAGGTGTTCGTGGAAGTCTTGTGACAAAGTCCATCGTGATTTCGTCCCACTTCCATACCGGAATTTCTAAAGGTTGAAGCTCCCCGCACGGTCTTTGATGCTCCGCTTTCACCTTTAAACATGTCAGGCATCGCTCAACAAAGTGGGCGATATATTTCTTCAAACCTGGCCACCAATAAATTTGCCTCAAGTCTCGATACATCTTATTGGTTCCCGGATGAATAGAATAACGAGACTTATGGGCTTCCTCTAACACTTTCTTTCGAAGATCTCCATTTTCGGAACCCACACTCTATCTTTAAAACACTTCACTCCTCGACCGTCTGTCTTTAAAGAATTAATATACCCCACTAATCTCTCGCTTTTCAGATTCCCTTCTACCAGCGCTTCCTTTTGTATTGTCTTGACTTCCTCTAAGAAGGCAGAAATTGCCTCCACTCGAAACGCTACGACCTTCGTTGCTTCGCTGCGCTCCTTCCGACTCAGAGCGTCGGCCACTACATTAGGTATACCCGGGTGGTAAAGAATCTCACAGTCGTAATCACTTAACAGCTCCATCGATCTTCGCTGCCTCATATTCACTTCTTTCTGGTTGAACAGATGTTGCAGGCTTTTGTGATCCGTAAAAATCTGACATTCAACCCCGTACAGATAATGCCTCCAGATCTTCAAAGCGAAAACCACTGCGGCCAATTCCAGATAGTGCGTCAGGTAATTCTTTTCGTGCTCCTTCAACTGTCGAGACGCATAAGCAATCACTTTACCTTATTGCATCAACACACACCCCAGACCCAACTTCGAGGCGTCGCTATAGATCACGAATCCTTCCGTCCCGTTGGGTAGAGACAAGATAGGTGCACTACTCAGACTCTCCTTCAATCTATTGAATGTTTCTTCTTGAGCCTCCGCCCACGCAAACTTGACATTCTTCCTGGTTAGCGCCATTAATGGTGTGGATATTCTCGAGAAGTCCTGAATGAACTTCCGGTAGTAACCCTCTAATCACAGAAAACTTCTTACTTCAGATGGAAATCTAGGCACTTCCCACCCTTTAATGGCCTCTATCTTGGTTGGATCGACTTTAATTCACTCTTCCGATACCACATGACCTAGAAATTGTACCTCTCTCAACCAAAATTCGCATTTCAATAATTTGGCGTACAATTTCTCACGCTTAAGCAATTCCAATACGACTCGCAAGTGTGATTCGTGCTCCTTTACGGACCGTGAGTATATCAGTATATCGTTTATAAAGACAATAACACACTTGTCCAGAAGTGACCTACACACTCTATTCATCAGGTCCATAAACGCTGCGGGTGCATTTGTCAAGCACGAAGGGCATGACTAAGAACTCGTAATGCCCGTACCTTGTACGAAAGGCAGTCTTAGGCCCATCCTCTTCTCTCACCTTCAGTTGATGGTAGCCCGACCACAAGTCTATCTTCGAGAAGTAACTCGCTCCCTGCAACTGATCAAAGAGATCATCGATTCGGGGGAGTGGGTACTTATTCTTTACGGTTACCTTATTGAGTTCGCGGTAGTCTATACACATCCGCAAGGACCCGTCCTTCTTTTTGACAAATAGTACAGGTGCTCCCCATGGTGAAGAACTCGGGCGAATAAATCCTTTATCTAACAGTTCTTGCAGCTGAATCATCATTTCTTTCATTTCTGCCGGTGCCAGACGGTAAGGTGCTCGAGCAATCGGTGCCGCTCCCGACATCAGATCTTTCCGAAACTCCATTTGCCGATCCGGTGGCAGAGTGGTCAAATCTTCCGGAAATACTTCCGGATATTCTCTCACTACCGGAATTGATTCTATTCCCCTCTTCTCTTTCCTAGCGTCTACTACATACGCTAAGAATCCCACACACCCTTTTCCTAAACACTGCCTAGCCTTGATCATAGAAATCAAGCATGATTTCCTATCCCGACGATCCCCATACACTACCACCTCTTCCTCACCAGGCACCGCTATACGAATCAACTTCTTGATACACACTATGTGTGCATCATTAGACGCCAACCAATCCATTCCCACTATAACATCAATCTCCCCTATGCCCATCGGGTACAATTTCAGTGGAAATGAATGGCCGTCGATATCAATGGTGCACCCTTCATATACTTCCCTTTCTAAGACTCGACTGTCATCCGCTACTTCTACTTCAAACCCTAGACTAAGCTGTTTAGGTTTCACACACAATTTATGATCAAAGTTCGGTGACACAAATGACCGGCTTTCACCCGAATCAAACAACACCTTAGCAAAAGTCGAGTCAATAGGGAAAGTACCTGTCACCACATCCGGTGTTTCCACCGCCTCTTCAGCTGTCATGTTAAACACCCTGTCTTTTGCTCGGGCGGGTTCCACCTTCTGATCTCCTCCTTTTCCCCCAAAGTTCCCAACAATTACCCTCTTCAGTTGCGGACAATCAGTCTTGATGTGGTCCGGTGAACCACATTGATAGCAAGTTCTTGTTCCTTGACAATCCCTAGCCATATGACCTGCTTTCCCGCACTTGTAGCACCCATCCTTTTCCATCAGACACTCCCCTTTATGCATCCGGTTGCACTTACTGCACGACTTAAATTCCACCCTTGAGGTCGTTCGCTGATCTGACTTGGTACTCTTAAATTTATTCGACTCACGTACTGGTCCTTCCCACTTCCTTTTCTCACTGCTCCTCTCCACCATCTGTCTTTCCTTGTCTCTCTCAGTCATTTCTGCTGCGTTGACGGCCGCTTGGAAAGTTGCAGGTTCACGTGCCGCCGCCAATTCTCGAATGTTACTCCTCAATCCGAATAAATACCTATCCACACGGCGTTCCTCGTTGGGTACATAAACTTCAGCGAAATGAGCCTTTTCAAGAAATTTGGTGGTGTACTCTCTAACAGTCATGTCTCCTTGTTCAAGATTTAGAAATTCTTCCTCTAATCTCTTAACTGTTGCTAAAGGACAAAACTGTCGCTTGAACTTCGCGACAAAAGTATCCCAATACATCCCTCTTACTGCTCTCGAACCCTTACCCCCAGATTCCGCCTCCCACCAGAAGACAACATCATCCCTCAGCATTGACAACGCAAACACGACTTTATCCTCTTCAGCACACTTGCAAGTGTCAAATGCTAATTCCATGTTTCCAATCCACTTAACCACTATAACGGGATCACATTCACCTTTGAAGGCTGGAGGTTTGCTAGTGGTGAACGCTTTGTAGTTGCAACCCTTCTCTGACGATGTCTTGACTTCCAAACTTGGGTTAGACTGTGAGTGACGACCCACCAAAGCTATTGGTGAGTTAGCCATCTCAGTTGTCTCCCTCTCTTCGCTCCCTTCCGGATTCACCGCAACACCCCCAGTTTGATGAGCCAATAAAGCTTGCAAGGTCTCCTGTAGTTTTCCCATTTCAGCAGCAAAAGTCTCCTGGGTGATGAACGCTTGAGTCCGACCCCCCTCCCACGGTTCCTTACTGGCCTTCTCCCTCTTGCAGTAGTTGAACTCTCTTGAAGAGAGGGTTCCCGCTCAGCCATAATATCCACACTTTTAGCTCGTCGTGTGGCACGTACTGTTGTCTTTCCCTAGGCTCTCACTTCTGGTTCCTCTACTTGAGTGACTGCTTTTTGAGTTGTCTTTCCTTTAGGTCTTCCACGCCCTTTTCCTCGCGTGGCAGCAGCTCGAGGAGTAGCGACTGGTCCACCCTCAATAGTTTCATTCACCGGTGCGGTCTCCACCATAGGCACCGATCGACTCCTTGTTACATGCTCTAACATGACTACAGACAAGACATAAACATACAAAATTCAATACGGTAGGTTTAACGCAATAAGGTAAGTTAAGCACGCATACGTAACTGTAAATTTGCAATTACACTGGCCAGATGTAATTCCAAATTTACCTTACATGTTAGTCCTTGCTACCCTATCATATCACTGGATTTCCTATGGTCCCTCTATTTCTCAGTTGTGTCCTACTTCCTAAATTTAAGTCTAGGCCCCTCACCTAGATCCCTTAAACTACGAATCTGATACCAATTATAACAACCCAAAAACTCATAATCAACATAAACATGAATATCGAAATTCCAAACCAAGGAAAGGTCTTACAATAAACAAATATATCCGAGGTTTTGCACTAAAGCAAACTATTACACAACTAAGAGTAAATGCAAAATTTCTAAATGGTAGTCTTCTATTGACAAAACCGCTCAAATCTTCTCCTTGCCTTTCCCCGATCCCCTAGCTTCGCGCCCACCTGAAAAATAGATTTTTATTTTTGAAAGAGCGAGGGTTAGACCAACGGTCTAGTGAGTCCCCCCTAACAACACTTTAAAATCCAATACCCAAGAATAATTATGCGATAAATAACTCAAATTAACTTTATCAAAACTTCACACTTTCATCAAACACTTTGGCTCACACTACCGTCACCCGCAAGTAACGGTGTGTCTGGCTCACACTGGCTTATTTGGGACACCCCCCCCCCCCCCCCCGACTTTGAGCACAAAGCAAATAAAACAATGTATGCATACATTTCTACTAATAAATAACAAAATACATATCATGGACTTTTTAACAACTCTCACATATCAAATAAGCATTTGTAAGTAAGAATCTTATTTAAACTCGCATGCAAAAATAGTCGTCTTTAATCTTTAAAATTTAATTTAAAGAAAAACTCACCTGGCGTCCTTAGCTTAAATCCTTCGTCTACCCACACGATTCGACCCGAAACCTATAAAAGAAACATCGACTGATGAACTCCCCATACTTTATAATTTGATACGGAGTTAACCTTATCCCCCCACAACCTCAACCGGTAAGTCTAATAGAAATCGCTAGATTAAGATAACAGAATTAATCACCTTAATCCGAATACAAGAGAAATGGGCCGGTCTCTCAAAATCCTAGCCCAACATTTAAACTAAGTTTCATCTAAAAGTTCCCATATGGGCTTCGACCCATCAACAGAACCAGGGGACCGGACCAGGTGGTCACCCGGATTAAAACACGACCGGGGCCTCCCCCCCACCGACCGAGGCCGCCCTCCACTCCGACCGGGGCCTCCCCTTGTGCCGACCGGAGCCTTCCCCCGTGCGCCGATCGAGGCCTCCCCCCGTGCGTCGACCGGTGTCTTCCCTGCCCCGACCAGGGCCACCCCACACCGAATGGGGTTTCCAAATCAAATAGCGACCGGGGTCTGATGTTGACCGGTGCCCCAACGACCGGGGTCATTCGGTCTGGTCGATTCGATGGTGATCGACCGGTGTCAAAACCCCAAACTTCGAACAACAGATTTCCCAACCACAGATTACCAATTGTTGGGTCTAAAATGTGGTAAGTCTGGTTAGTACTGCTAAGCATGGGAGATTAATACTGCTGAAGATATTAGTGCTGCTACCTGAAGATTTTAGTACTGCTTGAAGGATTACTACTGCTAGTAGTTAGTACTGCTTAAAGAGTTAATACTGCAAGTTAGAAGTTACTACTGCAAGCATGTTAGTACTGCTGAGGATGAAGATACTGCTATGAAGATTAATGTTATTTATGATGATAAAGATGGTTGGTTGCTTAAAGCGAAAGACAAGGAGATTGAAGATAATTATGGACTGGATGCTGAAGATCAATATTATTTTTGTAATTATCTTGTAATCTGTTTTGTATATATAGTCTAGAAGTCTTTTGCTTATTATCAATAGATATACAAAGCATAGATACGAATACAGATACAGATATACGTATTGTTTTTTGTTCTAGAGAGAATTAGCCTCAAGATTCTTAGAAATCCTTTCATTAGAGAAGTATTGAACGTCTGTTGAGTCTGTTCAACAGATTGAGGCTTTGGTTGTAATCATTAAGTTAATTCAATATAACTTGTGATTTGATCCATATACTGTTTCATTGATTTATTGTTAAAGTGTTATTCCGCAACTCCTTTAACAAAGTTTCTGAGTGTTTAATTAAATTCTTGTTTAGAATTTCGATCTTGTCAAGTGGTATCAGAGCTAAGGAACTCAGAAAGCAATAATCATCATGGACGGATCACACGACAATGTTCTTGTTTCAAAGGTTCCCATGCTCAAACCTAATGAGTTTGACATGTGGAAAATTAGGATCAAGCAGTATATACTTCTTACAGACTACTCAATGTGGGACATCATTGAGAATGGTCCCTCCAATGAAGGAGAGATGGGAGCAGATGGAAAGAGACCTCCACCAAAGACTGATGGAGAAAGAAAGATGAGGCAGACTAAGATGAAAGCCTTGAACACTCTGCTCTTGGCAATTCCTAATGAATACCAACATCAGTTTTGCAACTGTGCAGATGCCAAAATCTTGTGGAATGCTTTGGAGAAGAGATTTTCAGGTACCAAAAGCACTAAGAGAAATCAGAAAGATATTCTCAAGCAACAATATGAAAACTTTATGTCTACAAATAATGAGTCTATGACTCAAACCTTTGATAGATTCAACAAGTTGATTGGAGAATTGGGCACTGTTGGTGTCAAGATGGACCAAGATGATGTCAACAGAAAGTTTCTAAGATCTCTTGGTGAAGAATGGGTAATGTATACAGTATCATTCAGGCAGAATGATAATCTGGAGGATAAGGAACTTGATGATCTCTACAATGATCTCAGGGTGTTTGAAGCAGAAGTTGAATCTAAGAAAAAGCCCTCTGGATACTCTCACAATGCTGCTCTCTTATCATCCACTGCTTCTGCTAATATAGAATCAGTTAGTGCTGCTTATGGCTCAAAACAGGATGGACCCAATGATTATGTTTTGGAAGCCTTTCTTGCTAGTCATGCTAAATCTTCTCTTATCAATGATGATCTGGAGCAGATTAATGTTGATGATCTTGAAGAGATGGACATCAAATGGAAAATGGCAATGCTCACAATGAGAATCAAAATATTCATTAAAAGAACTGGAAGAAACAACTTTGCCATGAGAAGAGAAGATGGTGCTGGATTTGACAAATCTAAGGTGGAATGCTACAAGTGTCACAAATTGGGGCACTTTGCAAGAGAATGCAGAGGAGGAATTTCTCAACAGCATGGAAGCAACAATCAACAATCAATGTCCACTAACTATACCAGGAACCCATCTCAAGCACTTGTCTCACAAGATGGAATGGGATTTGATTGGAGTGATCAAGATGAAGAGGCAATCCAGAATCAAGCATTGATTGCTGAGGTTTCAGAGTCTTCAAGCACTACAATTCCCACAGAGGTAAAATCTAAGCTCTGCTCTAAAGTCTGTCTTGAAACTGTTAAGAAGTACAGGGATCACAATCAGAGCATGTGTGATGATCTTAAAAGACTGGAGAAACATAGGAGAGATTCTAATTTGATCATTGTGAATTTTGAAGAATAAATTAAGACATATCAGGCCAATGAACTTCAACATTCATATGATCAAAACTATTGGAAGTGGGAGAAGAAGGAGTTAGAGATTAAGCTAGAGAAGGCTAGAGAAGAATGTGAGAAAGTCAGAAGTGAATTTGAGAAGGCCAAATTAGACATTGAGAAATTTTCCAATGCCTCTAAAGCAATGGACACTTTACTCAAATCTCAAGTTCATGACAAACTGAAGAGAGGTATAGGATATAATAACACCCCTCCACCTTACAACAACAATTATATTCCACCCACTTCAGACCTTTTAGAAAGGCAAGATAAGAATGACTTACCTGAAGGAGCCACTGAAGTAGATCCTTTAGACACTGTAGTGGTTGAGGCAGAATCTGAAGAAGAGAATAAGAAAGACTAGAAAGAAATTCCCTTAGAAAATCATGTTCTTACAAATGAAAGGGGAGGTAAACCTTTTGTCAAGAGTGAGAAAGTGGAGAAGTCTAAGAGTGGGGTAGAGACTGTTAAGAGTGAGAAAGCTGAGACCTCTAGGAAAGGGAAGGAAAAGGTACATGGAGATCACTATATGCAAACTACTGTTGTAAATCCCTGTACTTGTCAACAGAACAAGCCCCATCAAAATGATAAAATAAGGGGAAATCATAGAAACAGAAATAACCAGTGGGCTCAAAAACAAGGAATTGATCTAAGCAAAGTCAATAGACCAAAGCCATGTTTTATTTGTGGCAAGTTGAATCATTTAGCCAAACACTGTTATTTCAATCCTATTAACCAAAGATTTACTTTTCAAAGACAACATCAAAATTCTGTTGGTTATAGGAAGCAATCAAGAAGATCAAGGAACCACATGGCTGAGAATGTGAGAACAGCACCAATGAAAACTGGTACTGCAAAATCTCATATTCAGAATAAGTTTGCTAAAACAAAAGAAAATACTCCAAGAAAATTAAGAAGTAACTCAAAGAATAGGAAAGCAAACAACTCTGTCTTAATTTGGGTTCCAAAAGAAACTAAACCTGTTAGTACTGCTACCTCAAATAGTACTGCTAACAAAGTTAGTACTGCTGACCAAGTTAGTACTGTTGACCAAGTTAGTACTGCTAATAAGGATAGTACTGCTACCAGTGTTAATACTGCCAAGCCTATAATTAAGACAAAGTATTCTAGCCATGAGATTCCTGACTCTGATCATCTCATCAAGACTAAGCCTAATGAATATGAGTATGTTGATGAGAAAGGGCAACCCAAGACCACTTTGGCTTGGGTTCCCTCAAGAAACTAACTGTTTTAACTTATGTGCAGGGCAACCAACAACTCAAGGGGAAGAGCATTTGGCATGTAGATAGTGGTTGCTCTAGGCACATGACAGGTAACATGTCCTGCCTTCAAAATTTCAAAAGGTTTGATGGAGGACGTGTTGCTTTTGGTGACAATCCAACAGGAGGTAAGATCAGTGGTAAAGGTATGGTATCAAAAGGTAAGATGACATTTGAAGATGTTTACTATGTTGAGTAATTGAGATACAACCTGTTAAGTGTATCACAGGTCTGTGACAAGAAACATAGTATATTATTTAATGATACTTAATGTATTATCCTTGCTCCAGGACTCAAGGTAGTTGATGAAAATATGATACTACTTAGAACTCCTAGAAAGAACAATGTTTATTGTTTGGACTTAGAGAGTGTTTCATCTGATTCATCACTTAACTGTCTGTTTTCAAAAGCCTCTTTAGATGAATCATCTATTTGGCACAGAAGGATGTGTCACATGAATTTTAAAACTATGAACAATCTTGTGAAAAACAACCTTGTAAGAGGTTTGCCTCAAAAAGTGTTTTCATGTGATGATTATTGTGTTGCATGTCTTAAAGGTAAGCAACACAAAACTTCTCATAAGTCCAAAGAAATAAACTCAATCTCTTCACCTCTTCAGTTATTACATATGGATCTCTTTGGTCCTACAAATGTGATGAGTATTGGTAAGAAATCTTATTGTTTAGTCATTGTTGATGACTTCTCTATATTTACTTAGGTATATTTTCTGAGGACTAAGGATGAGACAAGTGGACTGATCAAATCCTTTGTCCTTAGGATTGAAAACCAAACAAATCTAAGAGTTAAAGTCATCAGATCTGATAATGGAACTGAGTTTAAAAACAGTGACTTAAACAACTTTTGTGAGACTAAAGGTATTGAGAGACAATTAAGTGCTCCTAGAACTCCTCAACAAAATGGTGTTGCTGAGAGGAGAAATAGGACATTGATTGAGGCTGCTAGATCTATGTTGGCAGATTCAAAATTACCTATTACTTTTTGGACAGAAGCAGTTAATACTGCTTGTTATGTCCAAAACAGAGTTCTAGTAGTCAAATCCCAAGGAAAGACACCTTATGAACTTTTCAAAAAGAAGAAACCTTTTATTAGATTTTTCAAACCTTTTGGGTGTCCTTGCACAATCCTCAATACCAAATCTCATTTAGGCAAGTTTGAAAGCAAAGCTGAGGATGGATTCCTTATTGGATACTCCTCTCAGAGTAAGACATATAGAGTATTTAATAGTTCTTCCAGGATTATAGAGGAAAGTGACAATGTCAAATGCAATGAGAACACACCAAATCATATTGGTACAGGTCCTGATTGGCTGTTTGACATTGATTCACTAACTAACTCTTTGGGTTTCAGTGATGTACAAATTGCAGGAACAAGTTTAGAAGAGAAACAAGCACAGAAACCAGAGTTTGTGCTGTTTCCTATACCTACAATTGATCCTGTTGAATTCTGTCAACAAGAAAAGAAGAATTGTTCAGAAACAGAGGATTCTTAACCAGATCAGGATGAAGAGGATAAAGGTGATGACAAGGATAAAGATGATAATCACTCTTCAGGAAACACAGGTCCTGAATTGCCCATTCTATCAGAAGATGATACTGATGAAGAAAATTCTTCAGTATTTGGTGGAAACACTCCTGAAAAGAATGACTCTAATGTAGATGCAAATATCAATGAGGAGGCTGCCCATCAAACAAGAACTCAGAAGAATAATCCTCCTCAGTTGGTGATTGGTGACATCAATTCTCCTAGGATCACAAGGCATCAAAGTAAGTTAGGAGGATTGAAAGACTTGCAGTCAGGGTTGTTATCTTGTTTTCTATCTCAGATTGAACCCAAGAAGTCCTATGATGCAATGAAAGAACAAAGATGGATAGAAGCAATGCAAGAGGAGCTGCTGTAGTTTGAGCTGCAAAATGTGTGGGATCTAGTTGACCTTCCACAAGGACAAAGAGCAATTGGAACTAAATGGGTTTTCAGGAATAAGAAAGATGAGAGATGTATTGTGATAAAGAATAAGGTCAGGCTTGTGGCACAAGGGTATACACAAGAAGAGGGGATAGATTATGAAGAAGTGTTTGCACCAGTAGCCAGAATTGAGGCAATTAGGCTGTTTCTAGCCTATGCTTCTTTCATGCAGTTCAGAGTATTTCAGATGGATGTTAAGAGTGCATTCCTATATGGGAAAATTGATGAAGAAGTGTATGTTTGTTAGCCTCTAGGGGTTGAGAATCCTACCTTTCCTGACAAAGTATACAAACTAAAGAACGCACTCTATGGGCTACATCAAGCACCAAGAGCATGGTATGACACTCTGTCTACCTATCTCTTGGAGAATGGCTTTGAAAGGGGAATCATTGACAAGACCCTGTTCATTAAAAGGAAGAAGAAGGACATCCTGCTAGTTCAAATCTATGTGGATGATATCATCTTTGGATCCACTAAAGCTTATATGTGCAAAGAGTTTGAGGAGTTGATGCATAAAAGATTCAAGATGAGCTCTATGGGTGAACTTACATTCTTCCTTGGGCTACAGGTTAAACAG
The DNA here is from genome assembly GCA_954870635.1 of Arctium minus. NCBI lineage: Eukaryota > Viridiplantae > Streptophyta > Magnoliopsida > Asterales > Asteraceae > Arctium > Arctium minus. The sequence goes on along the minus strand of OX941087.1, from coordinate 82,017,589 downwards.
AAGAAAGATGGCATATTCATAAGTCAATCCAAGTATGTGCAGGATATCCTTACAAAGTTTGGATTTTCAGAAGCAAAGCCTGCAAGCACACCTATGGAATCATACAAATAGATCACTGCAGATCTTGAGGGGGAGGATGTGGATGTTCATCATTATAGATCTATGATAGGCTCCCTCATGTATCTAACAGCTTCAAGGCCATACATTATGTTTGCTGTATGTGTGTGTGCCAGATTTCAAGTGAGACCTACGCAATCTCATTTTCAAGCAGTTAAAAGGATCTTCAGATATCTTAAAGGACAACCTAGGTTGGGTCTTTGGTATCCTCATGACTCACCATTTGATCTACTTGCATATTCAGATAGTGATTTGGGTGGTGCAAACTTGGATAGAAAGTCTACATCAGGAGGATGTCAGTTTTTGGGTGCAAGACTAGTTTCATGGCAGTGTAAAAAGCAAACCACAGTGTCCACCTCTACAACAGAAGCAGAGTATATAGCTGCTGCAAGCTGCTGCTCACAGGTGCTATGGATTCAGAATCAGATGTTGGACTATGGTGTTACTTTTCTTCACACTCCAATCTTCATTGACAACAACAGTGCTATAAGCATTGTCAATAATCCAGTGAAGCACTCAAAAACCAAGCATATAGAAATCAGGTACCATTTTATTAGAGATTGCAATGAAAAGAAGTTAATTCAGGTTTTAAAGGTACACACTAGTAACCAATGTGGGCAGATTCACATTCTTGGTCACAAGTGTAGGCATGATAAACACTGAATAAGCCTCTTTAGATTTTATTTATGTACCATTTCTGTATAGCTTCTTTCATGCTTACTTTCTCATATTGTATTGTGCATGGTGCTGCTAACTTTGTGTGTTTAACTGTTTCAAATTACCTTGATGATCAGATACTTGGTACTTCTGGTTAAGTTAATACTGCTCTCACTATTAATCCTACTGACAGTTCAAATATGGTTAAGTATGGTTAATACTGCTAGGTGGTTTATACTGCCAGTGCAAAGTTACTACTGCTTACCTTATTTCTACTGCCAGACAGTGTTAATACTGCTGGTCTGTGTTAATACTGCTAGTCTGTGTTAATGCTGCTGGTATGTGTTACTACTGCTAGTCTGTGTTAATACTGCCAGACAGTGTTAATAATGCTGGTATGTGTTAATACTGCTAGTTTGTGTTAATGCTGCTGGTATGTGTTACTACTGCTAGTCTGTGTTAATACTGTTAGTCTGTGTTAATCCTGCTGGTATGTGTTACTACTGCTTATATGGGTTAGTACTGCGGGCTTGTTAATGCTGCTAGGGTACTTAGTACTGCTTTTAACTGAAACCCTCCACCTATAAATAGCCTCTCTAACCGCCAAAATCCAAACGACTCTTTGAATTTCCTACGAGTGTTCATCCTCTCTCTCTCTCTCTCTCTCTCTCTCTCTCGAATTCTTGCTTCCCAGTGCATAAACCCTAGTGTTGATTCGAACCCAAGAACGATGGCAGGACTGGAGTTTTTTGACGATCATAATGAGCTTGAAATGCTGCAAAAACCCAAACAAGCTGAGGGTTTCCATGAGATTGTGGATTTCCTAAAATCCTCACACATCGCCTATGCGTTAACTGTCAATCCCGCAATCTTTGTGGAACATCTGCGACAATTTTGGACCAATGCCTCCATTCAGAATGTTAATGGCAATCAGGTCATCCAATCCAGGGTATATGATAAACCTATCACAATCACCGAAGGCTGTATTCGCACTCATCTACGTCTAGATGATGCATCAGATATATCTACTCTCCCAAAGGAAGACCTATTTCTCGAAATTGGTCGAATAGGGTATGAAGGTCCTACTGAGGTTTATAAGTTCTTCAAGAGCAAATTTTCACCTCAGTGGCGATTCTTTGTTTATACTCTTCAACATTGTATTTCTCGCAAAACAACTGGATAGAGTGAGTTCAGCAGTACCATAGCCTATGCTCTTGTCTGCTTAGCTACCTCCAGAAAGTTTAATTTCTCTCAAATGATTCTGAATGATCTGCTGTCAAACCTGGATACCAAAACCAAAACAAAAAGATTTTATATGTATCCAAGGTTTGTACAAGAAGTACTAAATAAGGAATTGATGAATTTACCCTATTTTCAAGAGGTGTATGTACCTAAACCTCCCAAAGGGAAGGTGTTTTCCAACTTGAAAAGGCCTAGTAAGAACTTTTCTGGAAAAGACACACCATTGTTCTCTACAATGATGGTTTTGTCTCATTCCCAAGGTGAGACATCAGGGTCAAAGCCCACTGATGACCTACCGACACCATTCATTTCAAATGATCTTCCTCAGATCCCTGTTGTGAAGCCAATATCCCCCATCACTCAAACATATGTAAGGAAAAAGGTACAGAAGGTTCCTTCCCTTACTGTATCTTCACCCCAAAAGCCTGCAAGCCCTCTGATGGAGCATTCTCCATTAGAGAATATCCAAAGGGAAACCACAGGGGTGTCTCCCAACCCCAAGAAGGTGCTCACTAAGGAGAAGGATGAGCATGTGGGCAGTAAGGCTCACACTACTGACTCTGCACAAAGTGTGGATCAGGACAGTGTGAACATAACTAAGACCTTCCCCATGGCAACTTTAGATGAGCAATCATCTAAGGGTCCCAGGTGCCAATAAACCAAGGGGGTAGTAGGTGCTTCTACTAGGCAGAAGGCCTCTACTAAAAGATCCAAGGATCCTTCAAGGGTGGTCAACACACCTAAAGGAGGTGATGACAGATATAACTATGATGAATTGATGGAAACCATTGGAAATGTCAATCTGGATGTCATCACTCAGGGTCAGGAGATAAAGGAGATGAAGCAAGTGATTATTTCTCAACAACAGCAGATAGCCAAACTAAAGAAGATGGTGCTTAACTTGGTACATAAAAAGAGGAGAAAGCAATTCATCTTAAAGAAAAGGAGAAGTGCACATGATGCTTCCAAAAAGGGGGAGAGTTCAGAGGCTATGGAATTTCAAGTTAAGGGGGATTTTGATGGTGAATCTGAAAAGAAGGGGGGAGAATCAAGATGCTGACTGTGAGGAGAAAAGTTCAGAGGCTATGGAATTTCAAGTTGAGGGGGAGTTTGATGCTGAATATGAAAAGAAGGGGGAGAAGGAAATAGTGAAAGCAGCAGAAACTGAGAAAGCAGCAGAAACTGTGGAAGCAGCAGTAACAAATAAACAAGAAGTAGTAACTAAACCAGCAGCAGAAACTGGAATGTCAATAGAAGAAATAGAGATTGTTGATACTTTGGTAAAGGCAAAGCATGACACTTCTAAATCCACTCAAAAGGCTAAGGGAGTGGTGATCAAAGAAGGAGAAATAGAGAAGAAAAAGAAAGAGGCCAGTATGTCAGAGGTAAAGAAGAAAGGCAAAGAAAAGATGGTAGAGCCTGTGAAAGCATCAAAGAAGCAAAAGCAGATAGAACTGGATGAAGAATTGGCAAAGAAGATGCAAGAAGAGCTTGAAAAGGAGAATGAGATTCAAACTGCCAAAGACAGAAAGATTGCATTAGAGTTGGCAAAAAGGCTCAATGAAGAATATCAGAAGAGCTTGAGACTGGTTGCAAAGAGGGTTACTATGAAAGCTTCACAGAAAAGACAGCCCTCAAAGACCTTCCTATCCAATCAAGAAAGAAGAAAAATGATAAACTTCCTGAAAGGATCCATTGGAGTTTCTGAAGGGATGTTTACCAACATGTCTTTTGGCAGAATAGAAGAATTATAGAAGAAGGAGATGGCCAAGCTTCAAGGAGATTTCGGTCAGAGGGTTGAGTTTGAAAGAAAAATGAAAGAAAGACATGATCTGAACATTCAACAGCCTTTCCCTGACAGTGAAGAAGGCACTCCTACAAAAGAAAGGGCAGAAGTAAAGAAAGAAGAAACACTAGCCCAGAAGATTAGAGTTGTTAAAAGAATGAAGTCAATTGCTTCAAAGAAACAGGCAAAAAGGCCAAGGACTGAGGAAAGTGAGAAAGAGCAGTAGAAACAAGCTGAGCAAGTTGAAAAGCAAGAGAAGAGTCAAGAGCAAACAAGTCAACAATCATCAGAACAACCAAGATAGCCTGAGCAGTTTGATTTATACATGACAGTGACATATGAAGAACCTCTGAAAGTTGATCCTATCTCAGTGAATGCTCCAGAAATCATCCATTGGGATACTTTGTTGGATAAAAGAACAGAGTACTTCAGAATCAAGAGAATGGGTAACAAATATGAGGTTTACTCAACTTGGGGAAAGATCATCAGAAGCTGTACCAGGGTTGATTTGGAGGAGTTGTATAAGGTTGGTCTGAACTTATATGATGACTTACTGAAAGGAGCAGGTATGAGTCTAACCAAGATGGCCATGGAGTATTTATGCATGATGTTTGACCCTGATAGAGTGAAGTATCTTGTCAAAGATGTGCATCATGAAAATGGATTTAAAAAGTATTGATAACTGGATGCTTTTTGAAAGAGCTGGACTCTATGTCATAACCATTGACAAAAGTTTCCATGAGTATTACTTGGTTGATAAGGTGTATGACCACATCAAAGTGAAGTTGCAGAGGATGCTGAAAGCAAAGTTGGTCTGCCCTAAAGGTTCAGAAATGGCAAGAATAGTGATCAGAAGAACCATTAATCAAAGTATGGGATTGGATCCTAATCTGGGAAATTGAGCAGTTATTTTGAAAGCATCATGAATACCATATTCTGAAGAACTTAACTTCTTGGATTGAAAAGTTAAGTTAGGGGGAGATTGTTGGGTCTAAAATGTGGTAAGTCTGGTTAGTACTGCTAAGCATGGGAGATTAATACTGCTGAAGATATTAGTGCTGCTACCTGAAGATTTTAGTACTGCTTGAAGGATTACTACTGCTAGTAGTTAGTACTGCTTAAAGAGTTAATACTGCAAGTTAGAAGTTACTACTGCAAGCATGTTAGTACTGCTGAGGATGAAGATACTGCTATGAAGATTAATGTTGTTTATGATGATAAAGATGGTTGGTTGCTTAAAGCGAAAGACAAGGAGATTGAAGATAATTATGGACTGGATGCTGAAGATCAATATTATTTTTGTAATTATCTTGTAATCTGTTTTGTATATATAGTCTAGAAGTCTTTTGCTTATTATCAATAGATATACAAAGCATAGATATGAATACAGATACAGATATACGTATTGTTTTTTGTTCTAGAGAGAATTAACCTCAAGATTCTTAGAAATCCTTTCATTAGAGAAGTATTGAACGTCTGTTGAGTCTGTTCAACAAATTGAGGCTTTGGTTGTAATCATTAAGTTAATTCAATATAACTTGTGATTTGATCCATATACTGTTTCATTGATTTATTGTTAAAGTGTTATTCCGCAACTCCTTTAACAAAGTTTCTGAGTGTTTAATTAAATTCTTGTTTAGAATTTCGATCTTGTCACCAATTAAGTTCCATATAATAAAATTAGAAACTCAAACCAACATTATTCCGGCTACTTAATCACATCTCTCCAAATTCCATCAAGAACTCACTAATAAGGATTTAGGGAGTTTTTCCACTTCTATTCTCTAATCACCAACAACATCAGAGATTATTCTAACACCCTTTAAAGAAAAACAACATAGAAGAAGAAACATTACCTTGATTATGATGAGATCCTAACTAGAATCTTCACTTGATTTCTTTTCTGATGCTTTCCTTTCCCAAAAATCGCCCCAATCTTCTTTCTCTCCTTCTGCGTATTATGGAAGCCGCCCATATGAAAATGAAAAAGATTTAGGGTTAAAACCCCTTTTTCCCAAGAATCCACTTAGACCCCTCCACTTAATAAAAATGGCAAAATTTCCCCAAACTTTCAACTTTTAATATTTTAATGCGGTTATTACAGATCCGGGTGTAAGGATCCAGGTCGACCTCGGGAGTAGTGACCCCGGTCGACACCGGGGGTTGTGATCCCGGTCAGTACCGGGCTCCGGTCGACCCCAGGTCCGGGCGGTCCTGGTCGGGGGAGGTGACTCAGTTTTCTTGGGTCTGAGGGTTTGTAATTTAAACCAACCTTCTCCAGTAGCCTTGAATTATAGGGTTCCTTAGTTTCGGAATTTAACTGTGAGATTTACCGATGTTACCTTTGTGCATTAGGAATCTGTAATTCGGACCCGTTCTAGAGGAAATTTTGATCAGGACCTCAGGTGAGTTTTCTAAACTAAAGTCTTTCATGACGAAGAAGTTATGTTTATAAAGTTATCTACAAGTTTTGAAATGATGTTGGTTATTAATTACATGCGAGTTTTATTTAAATGTTCAAGATGTTTCTGTTACTGTTTCGTAAGTGGATATGTATGCATACATAGTCATAAGTGTGTTATGCTCAAATTCGTTGGGTGTGGCCCGCCTGTGCTCATACCGAAGGGTGTGTTCCGTTTATGTCATTGGGGGTGTGTCCCAATACAGCAGTGTGAGTCCCAGACACGCCGTCACCTTAGGGTGACGGTAGTGTGAACTGAGAAGTTTGTTAAAAGTGTGGTTGTTTCTTTAAATCTGAAAATGAATTATTTATTGTCAAATCTTTTGAATATTTGTGAGATAAAACTGTTTTTAGAGGGGACTCACTAGACCGTTGGTCTAACCCTCGCTCTTGCAAATCTAAAAACCCTTTTCAGGCCGACGTGAGCTAGGAAGAGTTGTTAAGGGCAAATATAAGGTGTAGCAGAGGTTGTCTAGAAGACTGTCACTTTAGTTTATTTTCTTTTCATCTCAGTTGTGTATTAGGTTGCCGTTGCAAACCTTGATTTTAGTTGTAAGCTTGGCGCCATTTTGGCATGGAATATTATTGCAATTACTTTTAATTGTCCTGTCTTGGTTGGGTTGTTATAGTTGCTATCTGAGCCATAGTTTAAGCGATTTAGGTGACCTGATGGGACTAAACTTAAACTGTGGAGTAGGGAACACAACTGAGATTTAGGAAGCCTTCAAGGAAGACCTTGATCATCATGAGGCGTGATAACAATAGTGAGTACTCTCATGTAAGGTAAATTCAGAATTTCATCTGGCCAATGCCATTATGAGTTTACAGGTGCATGGGCATACTCGTTTGCTATTGTTGAGTGTGGTTTAGGGTAGAGAGTCTTATCTATGAATTGATAGTGTTGGTTTGGCGTGTTATGTGAGTTCGCTTGTGGTTGTAAGGTGAATGTCATTTGGGAGCGGGATGTAGATACTTCATTGGGAAATGATCTCATGGGTCCATAAGGAAGATAATATGATAGGAGATGAGTTTTTCGCTTCAAGGGAGTCTTCGGTTTGGTAGATTGTTATGGCGATTGGTGGGAAGCAGGAGAGTGTTAATCCAGGAATCGAAGGATAGAAATGAGGCTTTTGGAGCTGTAGCTAATTGAAGGGCGGTTAGCTGACGATATCAGTGCTGACTGTTAAAATGTAGTGGGGATCAGATGTAATTGAGCTATGGTTGATAAGCTTGTGTGAAGTCAAAGTGGGGACGCGCAATTTGCAAAATTTTAGTCGCGATAGTATCTGGTACTTGGACATTCAAGGATGTTGGGAAGCGTTGGTGCCGGAGGTTGTGGCATAGGAAAGGAACCCGACTGGTTGGTCGGAAGTAAGAAGTCTGGGAAAAATCATAGTGAGTGTAAACAGTTGACCTTGTTAGAGTAAATAGCCTTCAATGTTATTGAGTCCCATGCATTGTGTTTCAGACAATTTGTTGAAGCCTTTTTCATATCATTCATATTAGATATTTTTGGTGTGTGTGCCTTACGAGGTGTTTATTTTGAAAACGTGTCAACGCGTGCAAACGTGTATTGGTATTGAACAGATAAGTTTATTGCATTGAATGATAAAATTTCAATTTTTGGTGTGGGAGAATTATTTCATATCTCTTTGAAAATGAGTTAACTTTGTTATGAAAATCAAAACAACATTTGGCCGCATGATTTTATAAGTGAGTTTGGTACATGCATGTGTTGTCATATCAATGAGGGTGAGAGTCGTTTGACACGCTAAGTATAAGCAATTTTGTAGTATTTTATAAATCTGGTGGGTAAAGTTCGTCGAAAATAATTTCAATTGTGCCAACACCGATATTGGTGTGTGGTGAAGAGTATTTTGTCGTGGAGTTGGGGTTGAACAATTCTTGAAATCGTTGCGCGTGGCTAGTCGGTGTTGTGTAGTGTACAATCAAGTTTTTTTCATAATGTAGTTCCCTCTAAATTTTCAAAGGTGTCAAGAATTTAAATTCTGGTGTGTCACACATGAAGGCTATGAACTCTCTAGGTCGTGGGGAAATGTTGCAGTTAAGAATGATGATAGTTTTGAGAGTGGAAGTGTGATGCTCGATCAGAGGGTAGTCAATTCTTGACTTTGGCGTTCCTGTTAAGGAAATGTGCTAAATAGCAGGAGGTGGTTATTGGAGGCCTTGATCTTCAACGTTAAGGATGTTTTTATGGCGTACTCGCTTGTTCAGTGGCATAAGATGGGGATATCGGTAGATGTTTGTGCCCAGGGTGGAATTCGAAGTCGTTATGATGCTCTTATATTAGTAAGTTGTTGTATTGGGAGAGGTAGGTCCCATTGGGAATCCTGGTTGGTCGGAGATGTGGTTGAAGTATCACCATGTCGACTGTCGATGTTGAAGCCAGCGACCATTTTCGAGGTCAATGACGGGACGCTGAAAATGAAGAAGTAGCCATGGATGGTTTCGTTGGGTGTTTATGGTGTGATGCTGGACCACCTGTTGTGAGTACTTTGGAATTGGATAATTACCTTTCGGTTAGGTGATCTTCGACGAGGTTTTGTTGGTTTGTGTAGGAGTGAAGTTATTTAGCTCAATTGGAGGGGTTTCGCTTCGAGCGTTTAAATCTTAAGGGTAGTACGCTTAATCTTTCATGCTGCCAGAATTTGTTTCTAGCAGATCGCGATTGAGCTGGCAAGGAACAATATCTGGCCGAGTAATTTGGAGGATTATAGTTTTGCGTTTTATTCAGACTCGAGGAAGACCAAGTCGCGATGTGCCTTGAATTCAGATATTGGTGTTATCATCCGTATGAAAATGGAGGTAAATGTGTATGGGCAAGTTAGTTGCGGAGATTTTGGGTGTGCTGTGATAGGGTGGTAAGGTGGTGGTTGCATCGTTGAGTTGGTGATTTTCATGACATAAGTGGGTGTGCAATTCATTATGGTGGGAAGGAACTTCTTTAAGGGTGGTGGTCGACAAGTGTTTTGTTATAGGATGAACGTCTTTGTCTGGAGATTTCTGGGGAATGATTTATAAGTGGCAAGTTTGTTGATGGGGATATGTGGATGAGTCAATGATATTTATGCCAAAGTAGACGTCCAAATCCTTGGTATGTAAAGACTTCTTGAGGATAAGTAGTGGATTCGAGTTGTTGAACTGGAATGAGCGTAGGTAGAAATACTCGCCTGAGGATTTTGGTATCTGTCCAAAAGTGGTGAGTGTGTCGTTGAATGAATGGGCGTTTGGTTGGTATCGGGGTATTAGTAAGTTAAGGATAATGTTTCGAATGACAGTTAGCGACTATCTAAAAGAGGAACCTGGTGTTCTTGTGTTGCATCAGGTTATGGGCGAATATAGCTTATTCCACCAAGATATTGTTGGAAAGATCGAACGGATTAGTTCTTGAGGTTATGGTAGTATTTATGTTAATCCGTGGGGATGTCGAAGTCACCTTTGGGGAAAAGGAATTTTAGCGTACGGAACGACCCTTTTTGGGAAAGCGAGAAATGCGCAGTGTATTCAAGCATTATGTATTGCTTTGGGAGAGCCTGGTTGAGTATTTCGAATGAGGATTGTGAGGAATCGTTGGTTAACGCAGTAGTATAAAGGTGCTTATAACGCAATTGGTCTATCAGAGAATGGAACGAGTAATGTCCTACATTAGTAGAAGGAAGTGGAAATGGTATGTTAAATACAAAAGTGTGGGAAATATGTTTTCAGACTTCGTCGTTAGTAAGTTTATGAATCCCTAGCGAAGGGGGTGAAAAAGAGATTATGGCGCACGTTGCAGTTTGAGTGTTGAGCAATCTAAATCGTGCGGATGGTCTAAAGCTTGCACCGCTAATCAGTGATTTGGCCTTTAGAAGTAGGTTTAAAGTCTTCTAGAAGGAAAGGAAGAGGTGGTTGGACGTAGTGCTCAGAGTGAAAGACCATAATGGCAGACCAGAGATTGCGTGGAAAAGATTTCAAATGAGCCGGTTGTCTAATGCTAAACTAATTGGAACAGTTCGTGTGAGCATAGTCACTCCGTATTGAGCAAGTGAAGCTTGGTTTTTTGGTACATATGGTTGGATGATTGTGGATGCAATGAGAAATTGAAATATGCGTCACATCAATCGGCCAGTTGAAGTTGGTAGACTACGGAGGTCTTGGATTGAGGAAGTTTTCTTCCATTCCGTAAGCAGTTGGAGTGTTGACGTTGGGGCGATGTATGTTTGGTGTGTATGAGTTGGGTAGCACCGATGAGTTGTGATCAGTGTGGTTGGGGAAAGAAAGTACTTCTACGCTAGTCGAATGTCATATTAGGACATGTTACTTTGCTATGGCGGGTTGCCGGATGAAGAAACTCATGATTGTGAGTTCATGGTGATGTTTAAGGAGGACTATATATGTTATGTTGGCAATTTGGATGGTTACTTTAGTCAGTGAGGCATGTGGTCGTGGTGTTAACTCCGGTAAAATCTTTTCTTTTAGGGAGTTGTAGTTAATTGAGGGGTATATCCGATGGTTACGTACGACTATGTATTTGATCAAAATGGTTTGAGCAATTGAGTGGAACTAAGTTGGATAGATTGAAAAGTATGAGGCATGAGTCTCAAGTGGGGACAAGGTAAAGTTACTAGTCCCACCTTGGAGGAGTGTGATAAGTTTCGGGAAGAAAGGGAAGTTAAGACCAAGGTTCGTTGGTTCATCCGCGGTCATCGAGCGAGTTGGAGAGTAGCCTACAAACTAGAATTACCCGAGGATCTGCATGGGATCCACCCCACTCCTCACGTGTCAAATCTGAAGAAGTGTTTGGCTGAAACCGATGTGGCGATACCGTTGGACGAAATGCGTGTGGATGAGAATTGAGTTTATCTAGGAACCAATGACTTTTATGGACCACAAGGTGGGAAGTTAAGGAATAAGGAGATCCGATTCGCGAAAGTGTAGTGGCAATTTCATAAAGGACAAGAGGTGACTGGGGAATTGAAATCGGATATGATATCCCAGTACCCCAACAGTTCAGCGATGGAATTCCGGGGACGGAATTCTTGTGGGGGGGGGATATTGTAATAACCATGTCTAAGTTATAATTTGTAAAGTTGGGTGCTTAGTTGATCGAAACTCAAAGATGAAGGAGGTTAGATGTAACATTGAAATAAAAAGGGTTTTAACCCTAATGATCTCATATTGTTTTTGGTTGGTGGCTGAGAAGAGAAAGAGAGACTAGGGCGATTTCTTGTGGAATGAAGCAAGGAAGGAGACGAATCGATTGGGATTTCAATATTTCATTGATTCCTCCTTAAGGTAAGTTTCTTTCTAATCAATAGATTCATTAGTAGATGTTTTTGTAGCAGTTTTAATCTTTGGGTTGGGATTGTTGGAGACATCTGATGGCGATTGGTTTTGGGGTTTTATTTTAATCGGCATAGTGTGGGTTTATGGATTGATAGGGTTTAAGTGTTAAGTTATTAGTGTTGTAATCGATCCATAGAGAGGGTTTTGGATGTCAAGAATCGTAAAGGGACGATTCTGGGTTTCGATAGGTCTTCGATGGTGGTTTGTTGCAAAAATCGGTGTGTTCGGGTGACCGGGTGACCCCGAGCACCAGAGTTTCGGGCAATCCCGGGTGTAAGGATCCCGGTCGACCCCGGGAGTAGTGACCCCGGTCGACACCGGTGTCAGGATCGAATTCTCAACAAGAATTATAAATACTCAGAAACAATATCAAAGAAGTTGCGGAATAACACTTTGATATTCAATGTAACAGTAAACAAACAGTGAGTATGATTAACATCTTGTAAACTTGTATTGAATGATTAAAATCACAAGATTACACACTCAACCTCAATCTTGAAGAACAGACTCTTTCAAGACGAATTCTACTTCTCTAGAGTTAGGAACTATACCTTGAGGTTGATTTTTCTCTTGAACAAAAACTTAATATCAAATCCTCAAACTATTTTGTACATTCTATACATATACTGAGTAAAAGATAATTACAATAAATAAAATATCTTCAGAATATCTTCCATGAATATCTTCAGTCTATCCAGTTGTCATTCTTGTAATTCGGATCTTCATCTCATAAGCAGCACTAATCATCTTGGAAGTATTAACTGAAACTTGGTAGCATTAACTCCTAAGCAATACTAACCTCTAGCAGTACTAACTAGCTAAGCAGTACTAACTTTGTTCAAGCAGCACTAACTTTGACTAGCAGTATTAATTCTACTAGAAGTAGTAATACCTAGCAGCATTATCTTTGATATGCTCTGGCAGTACTAATTCTGAACTAGCAGCATTAAAGACTTGTTCACATCTTCAGTTCCCAACAATCTCCCCCTAACTTGACTTTTGAAAGAGAAGTCAAGTTCTTCAAATGCTTCCAAAACCTTCATTGATCTACTCCAATGTTAGGATCCAGTCCCATACTCTGATTGATAGTTCTCTGAATTAGGTACTTTGCCATTTCTGAATTTGGTGCACAACCCAGCTTCTTATTTAGCATGGCATGAAGCTTCAATTTGCTATGGTTGTATACTCTATCCACTAGAAAGTACTCAGTGTGATTCAAATCCAAAGTCACTGCATATACTCCACTAGTTTCATGTAGAGTCCAATTATTCACTGTTTGAAAGATATTCCTTATTATCTCCTTCACTTCATCAGGTTTGAACATCATACACAGATACTCCATTATCAGCTTTGTAATTGAAATCACTGGAGCTTTCAGTTCATCTGCATATAACTTCATCCCTATCTCAAACATTTCTTCAATATCAGATCTTGAGCAGGTTCTGACAATCTTGTTCCAAGTGCTGTACACTTCATACTTCTCATCCTTTCTCTTCAATCTGATATATTCCTTTCCATCTACCACCAAGACATCCCAGTAAATGACTTCAGGAGGTTTGAATCCAACAGGTTCAGCTGCGATAGGCTTTGGAATTTTATCCATTACCACCATGTACATGCTTACATCTGAACTCTGTGGTACTTCCTGAGATTCAGCTTTCTTTTCTTCATTCTTAGGTGCCTCTTCTTCTTCAGCAACCTTTTTCTCTTCTTCTACTCTAGGCTTCTTTACAATCTTCTTTCTTTTGGCCATCATCTTAGTTCTCTTCAGAGTCCTTTGACCTTGCCCTATAGTAGTAGCTTCCTTCTTCTTTTCTTCCTTTTTCTCTGCCTTTTCTTTGGTTGGAGTTCCCTCTTCACTTTCAGGGAAGGGTTGATTAATATTCACATCATGCCTCTCCTTGGCTTTCTTTTCAAACTCCACTCTATCCTTTTCATTACTCTTTAGCTTTCCCATTTCTTTCTCATAGAGGTCCTTGATTTGATCAAAGGTCATCTTCACAAACATTTGTTTATTTACACCAATTGCACTCCTCAAGAAAGTTATCATTTTGTTTCTTTCCTTAGTTGCAAGGTAAGTTTGTGAAAGTCTTCTCTTCTTAGCACTTTTTCTGGCCATCATAGCCTTTCTCAAGCTCATTGCTCTTTGCTTTGCCTTCTCTGTTTCCAACCTTTTCTGGAATGCTTCATTTAACTCATTTGCAAGTGCTCTGGCTATTTCTCTGTCTTTTTCAACCTGTTCTTTTTCTGCTTGATCTAACTCTTCTTGCATTTTCTTGGCTAATGCTTCATCTGACTCAATCATCTTTTGCTTTTTGGATGGTTGATCAGATTCTATCATCTTTTCTTTTCCCTTTTTCTTTGCATCTGCAGCCATTTCTTTCTTCTCTATTTTCTTTGCTCCCCCTTCATTTATGACCACTCCCTTTGCTTTGGGAGTGTCATTCTTTGCTTTGACAAGCATTTCTGCTACTTCAATTTCTGCTGGTGTTAACTCTGTTACTGCTGCTTGTGAAGTTTCAACAGCACTAACAGTTTCTGCTGCTTGTTTTGGCTCAGCAGTAGTAACAATTTCTGCTTCTGTGGTTGTAACTGCTGCTGGTGTTGTTTCTGCTGCTTTCTTTTCTTCAACAAACTCCCCCTCAATCTGTTGATTTATCTGTTCTGAGCTTGAATTCTCCCCCTTTTTGGAAGCATACACAGTTTCCTTGTTGGTTGCCGCCTTTCTCCTTCTTAGAACAAACTGACCTCTTCTTTTCTTGGCCATGAGCTTTCCCACCAGTTGTTTGAGTTTGGAAATTTGCTGTTGTTGGGAGATGACCACTTGCTGCAATTCTTTGATTTCCTTTCCTTGATTAACCACATCAACATTAATGTTGTCTAATGCCTCAATCAATTCCCAGTAAGTATATCTATCCTTACCTTCTTTAGGTGTTTTACCCACCCTTGAAGGATCACAGGAACCTTTGTCCATCAATTCATCAGTGTCAGTTCTGTCCTCACCCTTTTTGGATGTTTTGCCCATCCTTGAGGGATCCTTGGATCTTGTAATAGTGGCCTTCTGCCTATCAGAAGCACCAACTACTCCCTTGGTATCTTGGCACCGGGTTCCTTTGGTTGATTTCTCACCCAAAGTTGCCATGGGGAAGGTCTTAGAGATGTTACCACTGTCCTTCTCTGTGCTAGCAGAAGTAGTGGCAGCCTTCTCACCCATATGCTCCTCCATCTCCTTAGAGAGCACCTCCTCAGGGTTAGGAGACACCCTATTGGATTCCCTGTTGATATTCTCTATTGGAGAATGCTCCAATAGAGGGCTTAAAGGCTCAGTGGGTGATGGTACAAGAAGGGAATGAGCCTTCTTTACCTGTTTTCTTTGATAAGTTTGGGTGATTGGTGAAGTTGGCTTATGAAGTAGAGACTGGGGGATTGATATAGAGTGGGAAGGTTGGGATTGGCTAGCAGTGGGATGGTCTAATGGGGGCCTTGAACTTGCTGCCATACCTTCTTGTGGTTGGGACACCACCATCATTGTTGAGAACAATGGGGTGTCAACTCCTTCCGAGTCCCTAGCAGATCTTCTCATATTTGAGAAAACCTTGCCTTTAGGGGGTTTAGGTACATATACCCCATCAAAGTGAGGTATGTCCGACAATTCAGTAGTTATAATTGTCTGAACAAATCTGGGATACATGAAGAAACTCTTCTTGTTGTCCAGATTTGAGACAAGATCATTGAAGATCATTTGAGAAAAATTATATTTTCTAGCAGTGGATAAACACACCAAAGCATATGCAATGGGACTGCTAAATTGGCTCCAGCCAGTTGTTTTCTTTGAAATACAGTGCATCAAGGTATGAACAAATAACCTCCATGGGGGTGAAAATTTAGCTTTGAAAAACTTAAAAATCCCCATTTGGCCTTCATACCCTATTCTTGAAAGATTTGAGAAAAGTTCCTCATTAGGAATAGAGGTTATACCTGCAGCATCATCTAGACGTAGACAGATGCGTAGTACCTCTTCAGTAACGGTTAGGGGTTTTTCACACACCCTTGTCTTTATCATTTGCACACCATTCTCAGTAACAATGGTGGCATGAGACCAAAATTGCCTTTGATGCTCTATGTAGATAGTTGGTGATACAGTGAGAGCATGGGCAATGTGGCTGGACTTCAGAAAGTCGACTATCTGGTGAAAACCTTCAGCTTGTTTCGGCTTTTGGAGCATCGCGATTTCATTGTGCTCGTCAATGAAAGCCATGGATGCCATTGAACTTGAGTGTTCTTGCCTGAAAACTTGGTACTTGAGAGAAAAGGGTTAGAGCGCAAGTGAACAGTATGCAAAGAGTCGTTATGAACTTTTTAGGCGGGGAAAGGGTATTTATAGCTTGTGGATTATAAGCAATATTAACCCTAAAAATTTAGTGAAAGCAGTATTAACAGTGAACAGTATTAACTGAAGGCAGTATTAACAGTGAACAGTATTAACTGAAAGCAGTATTAACTGAGGGCAGTATTAACTGAAAGCAGTATTAACTGAGAGCAGTATTAACTGAGAGCAGTAGTAAAATTGTACTGGCAGTACTAAAACTGTACTGGCAGTATTAATCATACTTATACTTTAAAGCTTTGTGAATGAGTGAGTACTGCTATACTTTTCCTGAAAAAGAAGATTAGAACCACCAAGAATAAACAATATACAGGTATTGAACCACTTTTTAAGTAGGAGCTTATTCAGAGTTGATCATTCCCACACTGGTTACCAAGAAAGTGAATCTACCCACATCAAATGCTTTGGTGAATAGATCAGCAAACTGGTTATCAATATGAACTTTTACAACTTGAATAAGTTTCTTTTCATTGCAATCTCTTATGAATTGATACCTGATCTCAATGTGCTTTGTCTTTGAGTGCTTGACAGGATTATAACAATGCTGATAGCACTGCTATTATCAATAAAAATTGGAGTGTGTAGAAAGGTTACCCCATAGTCCAGCATTTGATTCTGAATCCATAAGACTTGAGAACAACAACTTGCAGCTGCTATGTACGCTGCCTCTGTTGTAGATGTGGACACTGTGGTTTGTTTCTTGCACTGCCATGACATTAGTCTTGCACCCAAAAACTGGCATCCTCCAGAAGTAGATTTTCTGTCCAAGTTTGCTCCACCTAGATCACTGTCTGAGTATGCAAGTAGGTCAAATGATGAGTCATGAGGATACCAAAGTCCCAATCTGGGTTGCCCTTTGAGATATCTGAATATCCTATTAACAGCTTGATAGTGTGATTGCTTTGGCCTAACTTGGAATCTTGCACATACACAGACTGGAAACATTATGTCTGGCCTAGAGGCTGTAAGATACATGAGAGAGACAATCATGGATCTATAATGATGAACATCCATATCCTCCCCCTCAAGATCTGCTGTTATCTGCTTGTGTGTCTCCATAGGTGTACTGGCAGGTTTTGAATCTGAGAAACCAAACTTGGTTAGAATGTCCTGCACATACTTGGACTGACAGATAAAGATTCCATCTGACTTCTGTTGAACTTGGAGTCCAAGGAAGAAAGTAAGTTCCCCCATGGAACTCATTTTGAACCTTTGATGCATTAGTTCCTCAAACTCCTTGCACATGATGTCTCTTGTGGATCCAAAGATAATATCATCCACATAGATTTGGACCAGCAAGATATCCTTCTTCTTTCTCTTGATGAACAGAGTCTTGTCAATGACTCCTCTTTCAAAGCCATTTTCCAAGAGATAGGATGACAGAGTGTCATACCATGCTCTTGGTGCTTGATGCAGTCCATAAAGTGCTTTCTTCAATTTGTAGACTCTGTCTGGATAGCTTGGGTTTTCAAACCCTGGTGGTTGACAGACATAAACTTCTTCTTCAATTGAGCCATATAGAAATGCACTTTTTACATCCATTTGATAGACTTTGAATTTCATATAAGAAGCATAGGCCAGGAACAATCTAATTGCTTCTATCCTCGCCACTGGTGCAAATACTTCTTAATAATCTATTCCTTCTTCTTGTGTATACCCTTGAGCCACCAACCTTGCTTTATTCCTTATTACTATTCCTCTCTCATCTCTCTTATTCCTGAAGACCCATTTAGTGCCTATTGCTCTTTGACCTTTAGGAAGGTCTACCAGATCCCAAACATCTTGCAGCTTAAATTGCAGTAGCTCTTCTTGCATTGCTTCTATCCAACTGGACTCTTTCATAGCATCATGAGCCTTCTTAGGCTCAAGCTGGGATAAAAAACAAGAAAGCACTGTATGTTGTTGGTCTTGCATCTCTTGCAGTCTGCTTTGATTTCTAGTCATCATAGGAGAAGAGATATCTCCTATTACCAACTGAGGAGGATGATTCTTTTGAGTTCTGGTGTGATGACTAGACTCTTCATTGAGTCCAATCTCTAGATTTGAGTCATTCAACTCAACTGAGGTGATTTCAGCAGCTACTTCAGATTCTTTATTTTCTTCACTCTCCTCAGCTCTTCTTTCTTCTTCACTCTGATTTAGTTCAGTAGATGGCTCCTTTTCACAGACTTCAATAGGATCCACTGTAGGTATAGGAAAGATCACAGATTTAGATATACTATCTTGAACTTGTGTAGTCCCTGATCCTCCACTCCCTGAACCTGCATAATCATCACTACTGAAACCAAAAGAGTTAGTCAGTGAATCAATGTCAAACAGCCACTGAGGACCAGACCCAATAGGATTTGGTGTGTTCTCATTGCATTTGACATTGTCACTTTCTCAATTATTCTAGAAGAAGAGTTAAAAACTCTGTAAGCCTTACTCTGAGATGAGTAACCAACAAGAAATCCATCATCTGCTTTGCTATCAAACTTACCTAAGTGAGATTTGGTATTGAGAATTGTACAAGGACACCCAAAAGGTTTGAAAAATCCAATAAAGGGTTTTCTTTTATTTAAAAGCTCATATGGGGTCTTGTTCTTTGGCTTGACCACTAGAACTCTGTTTTGGACATAACAGGCAGTATTAACTGCTTCAGCCCAAAAGGTAATTGGCAGATTTGAATCAGCCAACAGAGATCTAGCAGCCTCTATTAGTGTCCTATTTCTCCTCTCAGCAACTCCATTCTGTTGAGGAGTCCTAGGGGCACTATATTGTCTCTCAATTCTTTTTTCTTCACAAAAGGTGTTTAGATCAAGATTTTTAAATTCAGTCCCATTTTCTGATCTAATGACTTTTACTTTTTGATTAGTTTGGTTTTCAATTCTTAGGATAAAGGATTTGATCAGTCCATTTGTCTCATCCTTAGTCCTTAGAAAATATATCCAGGTAAATCTAGAGTAATCATCAACAATAACCAAGCAGTAAGATTTCTTGCCTATACTCATAACATTTGTAGGACCAAACAGATCCATATGCAATAACTGGAGACAAGAAGAAATTGTATTTAACTCTTTGATCTTATGAGAAGTTTTGTACTGTTTGCCTTTAAGACAAGCAACACAATGATCATCACATGAAAAGACTTTTGATGGTAAACCTCTTACAAGGTTGTTTTTAACAAGTTTGTTCATAGTCTTGAAGTTCATGTGACACATCCTTCTGTGCCATAGAGAGGATTCATCTACAGAAGCTTTTGAAACAAGACAGTTCAGGGATGAATCACTTGAAACATTTTCCATGTCTAGACAATAAACATTGTCCTTTCTTGGAGTTCTAAGTAGTATCATGCTTTCATCAACTACCTTGAACCCTGGAGCAAGGATCATACATTCTGTATTAGTAAATAATATGCTATGTTGTTTGTCACAAACCTGTGATACACTTAACAGGTTGTACTTTAGCTGATCAACATAGTAAACATCCTCAAATGTCATCTTACCTTTTGTAACATTACCTTTTCCACTTATTTTACCACCTGTAAGATTATCTCCAAATGCAACATGTCCTCCATTGATATGCTTGAAATCCTGAAGGCATGACTTGTTACCTGTCATGTGCCTAGAGCAACCACTATCAACATGCCATATGCTCTTCCCGTTGAGCTGTTGGTTGCCCTGCACATAAGATAAATCAGTTAGTATGAAATAGGAACCCAAGCCAAAGTGGTCTTGGGTACCCCTTTCTCATCAAAATATTTACATTCTTTCTTGACAAGATTTTTAAACTTTGACTCCTCATTTCTGGAGTACTTTGTCACAATGATCGGTTTGGAAACACATTTGCTAGAAGCAGTACTGGTTTTAGAAGTACTAACTGCATTAGCAGCACTTGCATGCTTAGCAGTACTAACCTTGTTAGAAGTAGTAACTGTGTTAGCAGCAGTAACTGTGTTAGCAGTATTAACCTTTGAAGAGGTACTAACAGTATTAGCAACATTAATATTTTCAGCAGTACTAACACTGGTAGCAGCAGTAATGCTTCTAGCAGCACTATCCCTGTCAGCAGTACTAACAGTTTTAGTGCTTCTTGGCACCCACATTTTAATACTTTCTTTTAAGACCTTTTCCTGAATGTTGCCTTTGGTTTCAACAGATTTCTTAACCACATGTTTCTTTCCAGCCTTCCTATAACCAACAGGTTTTTGCACAAATCTTTGAAAGTTCATCTGTTGGTTAATAGGGTTAAAGAAACAGTGCTTAGCCAAATGGTTTAACTTACCACATATGAAACAAGGTTTTGGTCTGATTATTTTATTCAGATCAACTCCTTGTTTCTGAGCCCATTGATTATTCCAGTTTCTTTGGTTTCCTCTTTTTATACCAGAATTTAGGCTCTCAGATTTGTTGCAAGCACACTGTTTACAAGGTCCAGGATTCACAACAGTGGTTTGTTTGTAATGGACCTTGTTATCCTTTCCTTTGGTCTTCTATATCTTCTTAGACTTGACCCAGATCCTTCCACCTCCCTCATTGGTAACAATGTTGTTTTCTAAGGGTATCTCTTTATTCACAGCATTGTTCCTATTCTTACTGGCTTCTTTCTTAGTCATATCCTTAACAACTACCTCATCCAAAGGATCTATCTCAAAGGCTTCCTCAGACAAGTCCTTTTTCTTCTTGGTCTCTAACAAGTCTGAAGTAGGATAGATATAGTTGTTGTTGTAAGGAGGGGGTGTGTTGTTGTATCCAATACCAGGCTTCATCTTATCATGAATCTGAGTCTTTAGAAGAGAATCCATTGCTTTTGAAGCATATGAAAACTTTTCCATGTCAAGCTTAACCTTAGATAGTTCTTCTTTTAGCCTATCATTCTCTTCTATGGACTTAGACAGTTTGGCCTCTAACTCATTCTTTTCCCACTTCCAATAGTTTGTGTCATAAGAATGTTGAAGCTCATTGGCTTGAAAGCCTTTGATTTGTTCTTCAAACCTCTCAACTATCAACACATAATCTCTTCTGTCCTTTTCTAATCTTTTAAGGTCATCACACATGTTTTGGTTGTGATCCCTGTACCTTTTGATAGTGTCTATGCAAGATTGAGTACAAAGATTAGAAATTACCTCAGAGGGGAGATCAGACACCTCTGCCATAAGAGCTTGATTCTGAATGGCTTCCTCAGCTTGGTCACTCCAGTCAAACCCCATTCCTTGTTGAGAAACAAGGGCTTGAGCAGGGTTCTTGTTTTGATTGTAGCTTCCATTCTGAGCTTGTTGGTGGTTGTTATTTGGCACACCACTTCTGCACTCTCTAGCAAAGTGTCCCTTCATGTGGCACTTATAACATTCCACTTTTGTCTTGTCAAACCCAGCTCCATCTTCTCTTCTTTGAGAGAAGTTGTTCCTCCCTGTTCTTTTAATAAACTTCTTCACCCTCATAGATAACATGGCCATCTGCCATTTAATGTCCATATCCTCCAGGTCATCAGGGTGAAGTTGTTCCAGATCATCATTAATCAATGAATTGTTGCTGTGACTGGACAAAAAGGCTTCAAAGACAGTTTCAGTGCCTTTTTCTGAATTCACTCCACTGGCAGCACTAACTGCTTCAGGGTTGGCAGTAGTATCCGTAGATGCTGATAGAAGTGCAACATTGTGGATATACCCAGTGGGCTTCTTCTTGGTTTCTACCTCAGTTTCAAAAACTCTTAGATCATTATATAGATCATCAAGTTCCTTCTCTTACAGATTATCACTCTGTCTATATGAGACAGTGTACATAGTCCATTCATCCCCAAGAGATATGAGGAACTTCCTGTTGATATCATCTTGCTCCATCTTCACCCCTACAGTAGCCAGTTCACCAATGAGCTTGTTGAACCAATCAAAAGTTTGAGTCATAGACTCATTCTTTGAAGAAGTGAAGTTCTCATACTGCTGTTTTAGAACATCTCTTTGATTTCTTTTGATGCTTTTAGTGCCAGCAAATCTTTTCTCTAGAGCATTCCAGAGAATCTGAGCATCAGTGCAGTTGCAAAATTGATGCTGATATTCATTGGGGATGGCCAAGAGCAGAGTGCTCAATGCCTTCATCTCTGTCTGTCTGATCTTCCTCTCACCATCTGTCTTTGGTGGAGGTCTTTTCCCATCTGGTCCAATCCTTCCTGCTTCAGAAGGACCATTCTCAATGATATCCCACATTGAGTAGTCAGTGAGAAGAATGTATTGCCTGATTCTGATCTTCCACATGTCAAACTCACTGCGTTTGAGCATTGGGACCTTAGAGACCAGAGTACTGTTTGATTCTGCAAAGTTTTCCATAATGGAAGAATAGTTGTTTCTGAGAGAGCAGGCTCAGATACCACTTGTCAGGATCGAATTCTCAACAAGAATTATAAATACTCAGAAACAATATCAAAGAAGTTGCGGAATAACACTTTGATATTCAATATAACAGTAAACAAACAGTGAG
Source organism: Arctium minus (assembly GCA_954870635.1). Taxonomy (NCBI): domain Eukaryota; kingdom Viridiplantae; phylum Streptophyta; class Magnoliopsida; order Asterales; family Asteraceae; genus Arctium; species Arctium minus. The sequence goes on along the minus strand of OX941087.1, from coordinate 81,995,141 downwards.
TATGATTAACAACTTGTAAACTTGTATTGAATGATTAAAATCACAAGATTACACACTCAACCTCAATCTTGAAGAACAGACTCTTTCAAGACGAATTCCACTTCTCTAGAATTAGGAACTATGCATTGAGGTTGATTTTTCTCTTGAACAAAAACTTAATATCAAATCCTCAAACTATTCTGTGCATTCTATACATATACTGAGTAAAAGATATTTACAATAAATAAAATATCTTCAGAATATTTCCATGAATATCTTCAGTCTATCCAGCTGTCATTCTTGTAATTCGGATCTTCATCTCATAAGCAGCACTAATCATCTTGGAAGTATTAACTGAAACTTGGCAGCATTAACTCCTAAGCAATACTAACCTCTAGCAGTACTAACTAGCTAAGCAGTACTAACTTTGTTCAAGCAGCACTAACTTTGACTAGCAGTATTAATTCTACTAGAAGTAGTAATACCTAGCAGCATTATCTTTGATATGCTCTGGCAATACTAATTCTGAACTAGCAGCATTAAAGACTTGTTCACATCTTCAGTTCCCAACAACCGGGGGTTGTGATCTCGGTCAGTAACGGGCGCCGGTCGACCCCGGGTCCGGGCGGTCCCGGTCGGGGGAGGTGACTCAGTTTTCTTGGGTCTGAGGGTTTGTAATTTAAACCCACATCTTCTCCGGTAGCCTTGAATTATAGGGTTCCTTATTTTCGGAATTTAACTGTGAGATTTACCGATGTTACCTTTGTGCATTAGGAATCTGTAATTCGGACCCGTTCTAGAGGAAACTTTGATTAGGACCTCAGGTGAGTTTTCTAAACTAAAGTCTTTCATGACGAAGAAGTTATGTTTATAAAGTTATCTGCACGTTTTGAAATGATGTTGGTTATTAATTACATGCGAGTTTTATTTAAATGTTCAAGATGTTTCTGTTACTGTTGCGTAAGTGGATATGTATGCATACATAGTCATAAGTGTGTTATGCTCAAAGTCGGAGGGTGTGGCCCGCCTGTGCTCATACCGGAGGGTGTGTTCCGTTTAGGTCATTGGGGGTGTGTCCCAATAAGGCAGTGTGAGCCACAGACACGCCGTCACCTTAGGGTGACGGTAGTATGAGCTGAGAAGTTTGTTAAAAGTGTGGTTGTTTCTTTAAATCTGAAAATGAATTATTTATTGTCAAATCTTTTGAATATCTGTGAGATAAAACTGTTTTTAGAGGGGACTCACTAGACCATTGGTCTAACCCTCGCTCTTTCAAATCTAAAAACCCTTTTCAGGCCGGCGTGAGCTAGGAAGAGCTGTTAAGGGCAAAGAGAAGGTGTAGCAGAGGTTGTCTAGAAGACTGTCACTTTAGTTTATTTTCTTTTCATCTCAGTTGTGTATTAGGTTGCCGTTGCAAACCTTGATTTTAGTTGTAAGCTTGGGGCCGTTTTGGCATGCAATATTATTGCAATTTCTTTTAATTGTCCTGTCTTGGTTGGGTTGTTACATACCATGCATTATATAATTTCTCATTTAGTTGATATTATATTTCGTTCAACTATTAGTTGATATCACATGTCGTTCAACTATTAATAAAATATTATTATTATTTTTATTGCATATCTAATTATTCATATGACTATATGTGCATGAATTTATAAAATAAAAAAATTATGGAAATATAAGCGTTACAAGCTAAATTGAAAAGATAAAGTTTGCGTACACACCATAATATGTAATATTAAGATACACCTGTGACCAATCATTTTTGTACAAATTTTTAATCGTTATTTTGCAACAATTTTTTTTTAAAAATGTATGAACAATATCAGTGAAAATAATTTGCATAAAAATACTCGAATACATTCATCATCTTATACTACATTTTATTATCAAATTTTTCTTTATCTTAATTTGGTTACATATTTCCTAATACAAATTTCATCACCGCGCGTTGCGCGGTGCCAGACACTAGTTATATATAGAGGGGGTCGTAATTAAATGAGAACTCCATATATTGTGATAACCATGAAATTTTTTAACTTAACGTATTGTTTCATATGATATTTTTTCCATCTAAGACTAACATTTAATGTATTGATGATCTATATTTGTTTCACAATGTGTTTGCTTCATATGTATTTAGTTTGCAATGTAAAAAATTTATGTATAACTTTTGTTTCACAAACATGTTAAAAAGTTCACAATATAAAACAAATAAATGTAAAACTCAATTACATGTGAAACAAACATATTATGAAACAAATATATATTAATAATACTCTGAATCTTAGTTTTAAATAAAAAAAATCATATGAAATAGCACATAATACACTAGTTATTAAGGTTATTACAATTTCATTAGTTAAAAAAAATGCCCCTTATATACATAGACATATAGAGGGCCCTTCTTTTGTTAACCATGTTATTAGTGTTAACCTTGTTAATTAACCATAAGTGACCAATCAGATTCAATCTTTTAACCTTCTTTCATCACATGTCTGTTGGTTAATGTGAGGGTATAAATGGAAATTTTCTTTTTTAAACGGGCATGGTTGTGTTTCCTTAAATATCTCATAGATAAACCTGGTAGTTTTTTTTAAAAAGATTTTCTTTTTGTTATTTATTTTTTATACTTTTTCTCAAGATATTGTTATCTCCTTCCTGTTGGGGAGGGTGCAGAATATAGAGGGAGAAGAATAGAGTGATCAGAATTCGGATAAAGAATTAGAGATCGCGTGAGAGCTCACTTTCCTTAAGTGATATTTCAACCCTATTCTGCTCGGGTATCATGAAATTCACTCGAGGATAATCTCAATTCACCGTCTCGATTTAGGCAGAAATCGATCCTATTTAAACACCTTGAAAATCGTAACCGACCCTATATTAATAATGATAATAATACCCCATTGAATGAAATTGATTGTTGGACATAATGGTGGCGGTTACAAACTGATATCATAAATAGAGCGGTTGCAAAATTGATTTCACAGTGCACCACACGGGTTTTGCCACGGGTTAACCCGTGCGGGTCACTGTTCCGTCTCCACTTCCAGTGCACTGCGCGGGTTAACCCGTGGCATAACCCGTCTGCGTCGCAGAAAAAAGCATATCAATTTCAAAACTGATAAAATCGCCAAACATGACCATCCAACGATCCCGGGTCATAGTTAGCTTACACGAGTGTGCACTCCACACCTCCTAACTCGTGTTATATCTTAGTTACCAACCCCATTATTATCTTGTGAATCCAATAACATAAAATGAATCGATGATTTCACTAAAATCACCAACAATCCTCCCCCATTTAGTGCAATTCTTGATTCACAAACAAAAGTTAATATAGGATAACAAACTCATGCATTAATCAAAATATCTAGAAAATTGAATTTTCATCTTAGTACATTACACATTTCAAACACTCGAGAATCCGGGTGTCCTATGGATTAAACCCTTCAACCCATTTGAGTACCAGAAAATAACATACACATGAATTTAAATAATTCTCTAAAGTTTAAACTTGACACTATACAAGTCATGTGTCCTTATCCATTCGTGAGTGTATCAAAGCCAAGTCCAAACTTCTTGAAACGACCACACTTCACACTCATATAGGTAGTTCCTTTCATCATGCACATGCATATGCACTTTTACAAAAGAACTATTACTTCCTTCAATTGCAGTACCAAGCACATACCTTGGGATGATTATCTTGTGCTCCAATCCCTTAGAGTGAGCTTTCCCATTGATTTCAACTTCTTATGTTGTATTAGAAGGAAATTGGGCATCTCACCGTTAGAGATTTAGATGGACTTTAATCCCATCCATATCACCGACTTGTGAACCAAGTCCCTAGCTAACCCTTTCGTCAAGTGGTCCGCTAGATTTTGTTGTGACCGAACAAATTCCACCGAAATCACCCCATTCGTGATTAGCTCACGAATCATGCTATGTCTAACACCTAAGTATCTAGACTTGCCATTATATACTTGACTATAAGCTTTAGCCAAAGTAGCCACACCATCACAATAGATAGAAATGGGTGATATTGATTTCGGCCATAACGGAATTTCATGGACTAAATTCCTTAGCCACTCCGCCTCTTTACCGGCATCGACTAATGCCACCAATTCCGACTCCATCGTCAAACTCGTGATGCAAGTTTTCTTTTTTGAAGCCCATGAGATGGCACCTCCCCAAGCAAGTACACCCAACCACTCGTAGAAGAGTAATCTTCTAAGTTGGTAATCCAACTTGCATCCGAATATCCCTCTAATATCTTGTCCGCTTAGTTTAACATAAAACCGTTGGACAAGACAACAACATCAAATTTTTGATGCCATTGTTTGGGTGCTTGTTTCATCCCATACAATGATTTTACATGTTTACACACCTTATGCTTCGTCCCGAGCATAACAAAACCTTCCGCTTGTTTCATGTAAACTTCCTCCTCCAAGTCACCATTCAAGAATGTCCTTTTGACATCCATTTGTTGAATCACTAAATTGTGAATAACTCCCAAGGCTATTAACAATCTAATCGTGGAGATCCTTGCAACTGGGACATAGGTATCGAAATAATCAAAGCCTTCCCGTTGTCTAAAGCCTTGGATTACTAATCGAGCTTTGAACTTGTCAATTGATCCATCGGCTTTCATCTTCCTTTTGAATATCCACTTGCATCCCAATGGTTTACAACCCGGTGGCAAGTCCGATAATACCTAAATATTATTCCCCACGATGGAGTCCATCTCATCATTTATTGCTTCTTTCCAAAAAACAACATCTTGAGACTTCATAGCCTCATCAAATGATTTTGGATCCTACTCAATACAATAATGGTAAGAGAATTGTGACCCAATCTCATCTCTTGATCCCTCTACTAAGTATACATGGAAATCGGGACCAAAGGATTTTTCAATCCTTCATCTTTTCCTCCTTCGAAGCATCGGAGATTCGGTTGGAACAATTGCTTGTTCTTCAACCTCACTTGTTCCACTACTACTTGGAACTATGTCTTTCGGCCTAGGTATTGAAGAGAATCTAGTCTCATCAAATAATGCATCTCTCGATTCTATAACGGTGTGAATCGCTATATAATCATTAGGTTCAATAACATAGAACCTATAGGCTTTGGAATGCCCGACATATCCAACAAAGATGCAATCAATATCTTTCTCACCCAATGTTTTCCTTTTGGGTTTGGGTAGTCGAACAACCGCCCGACAACCCCAAACTCGAATATAACTCAAGTTAGGCCTTTTCTTGACCCAAAGTTTATATGGGGTAATCTTGTTCCTATTATTGGGAACTCGATTCAATAACTAACAAGCCGTTAGCATGGCTTCACCCCAAAATCCATCACTCAATCCCGAGTAGGATAACATAGAGTTCACCCTTTCTTTGATAACTCTATTTTTCCGTTCCGCCACACCATTTTTTGTGGTGTATAAGGCGTCGTAGTCTCATGAATGATTACTACATATTGGAAAAACATGGGGTCATAATACTCCCCACCACGATCGGTGCTTAAACATTTTATCAAAACAATTAATTTGCAATTCAACCTCCGTTTTATAAATTTTAAATTTGTCTAATGCTTCATCTTTTGAGTGTAACAAAAATACATATCAAAACCATGAAGCGTCGTCAATAAAAGTAACAACATACTTTTTATTACCCAAAGACAGAGTTGAATGCAAATCACAAAGATCACTATGAATTAATTCAAGCACCGACGAGTCCCTTTTCACGTTAGGAAAAGGTTGCCTAGTGATCTTTATTAACATGCAAGTTTTACATTTTTCGGTTTTAATGTCAAAGGCTGGAATAAGACGTCTTTTGACATTTCATCCATTCTTTTAAAATTCACATGACCAAAGCCTTGCATGCCATAAACTAGAATCAACAAGATTTCCATTTGCAACATAAACAAAGTTTGAAACAAAACTCTTTTTATTTAAATTTAAATTTAACATAAACATATCATTCATCAAATAACCGAATCATACAAAAGAGCCACCTTTTGACAAGATAAACTTTCCATACTCAAATACTTGCCTATATCCTAACTTATTCAAGACACTATCGGAAACCAAATTCTTTCGAATTTGTGGTACAAACAAAATGTCTAAAAGTTCAATTATTTTGCCAGAACTAAACTCTAGCCTATCCAAGAATGGGAGCATTCGACTCGTTCCCCATGTGTATCATGGATCCATCTTCAACCGATTCTAAAGTGGTGAACCAACGTCGATCCTTGGACACATGACTCGTAGCGCCTGAATCGATCCACCACGCAACATCATCATCATGCACGTAAAATGATTCGGATATTAGTGGTACATAACTCAAATTCGAATTAAAACCAAAGTCAAGAAACTGACCTTACCATGGGTTTTGATCCTTGGATCCATGCCCACCACTACTTATGCTTTCTCCACTCTTGTTCTTGACAACCTGACAATCCAGCTTGAGATGGCCGGTCATAGCACAGGTCCAACAGGTTAATTTAACCTTTTTGTTAGGCCCTTTCTTGGCTTCATTGAACTTGCGTTTTTCCTTGAAGTTGTTGGATTTTCCCTCTTCCACCATGTTCACCGAATGGGCAGAAATCTCTTTTATCTTAGGTTTCTCAGCCTCTTATGCCCGAAGAGATTCCTCTATGCGCAAGTGACTACTGAGTTGTACAAGGGATAACTCTTCCTTCTTGTGTTTCAACATGTGTTTGAAATCTTTCCAAGAGGGGGCAATTTATCAACTATGCTCAACACGGAGATGGATTCGTCCATCTTCATATTATGCCAAGCATATTGGCCTAGAATGTGTAGGAGCTCATTATATTGCTCCATCACATGCCTTGAGTCCACCATCTTGTAATTGTTAAAATTACTAACGAGGAACTTCTTACTAGAAGCATCATCCGTCATGTATTTAGGCTCAAGAGAGTACCATAGCTCGTTGGCAGACTCAATGTTTTGATAAATGTCAAAGAGGGAGTCACACATACCGTTAAGATGTAGCCACAACAGATGTAGTCGTCGTTCTTCCATTTTCCGCAACCCCGAGTCATCTTCAACGTCTCGTCTTCCATCACCTCTGGCATTGGAGTGCTTAACACGTATACCACCTTCAACGTTGTCAACAAGAAGTGCATCTTCTTCTGCCATCGTTGAAAATCGAAGCCTTCGAACTTCCCAAGTTTGGTGAACTTCGTCGGCATATCCCTCACGGATTGATCACTTGCCATCTCTCTCATGATGAACAAATGTCACTTAAGATTGTTGGGGAGGGTGCAGAATATAGAGGGAGAAGAATAGAGTGATCATAACTCGGATAAAGAATTTGAGATTGCGTGAGAGCTCGCTTTTTCTAAAGTGATATTTCGACCCTATTCTGCCCGGGTATCACGAAATTCACTCGAGGATAATCTCAATTCACCGTCTCAATTTAGGTAGAAATCGATCATATTTACACACTTTGAAAATCATAACCGACCCTATATTAATAATGATAATAATACCCCATTGAATGGAATTGATTGTTGGACATAATGGTGGCAGTTACAAATTGATATCATAAATAGAGCGGTTACAAAATTGATTTCACAATGCACCACGCGGGTTTTACCGCGGGTCAACCCGCGCGGGTCACTGTTCCATCCCCACTTCTAGTGCACGGGGCGGGTAGCAGCACGGGTTAACCCGCGACATAACTTTCCCACGTCGCGGAAAAAAACATATCAATTTTAAAACTGATAAAACCGCCAAACATGACCATCCAACGATCCCGGGTCATAGTTAGCTTACACGAGTGTGCACTACACACCTCCTAACTCGTGTTATAGCTTAGCTACCAACCCCATTATTATCTTATGAATCCAATTACATAAAATGAACCGATGATTTCACTAAAATCACCAACACTTCCAGTTTATCATCCATGGAGGAACAAGAATCTGGTCGTTTGGATGAAAGCATCGCATGTGAAGGTATGAATGATTTGGAGTGGCGTCTCGCAGTGCAAAATCTATCGAAAATGATAAACACATTAGAGATTGAAGAACCTATCGATTCCCATGGGTCTTGATCAAATGAAAACGAGAATTATACATTGATGGACGAATCGAATGTTCATTATGTTGCTGAAGATATATTTGTAGAACATTATAATTTTTCTAAATGTCAATCTTCTAGTACTATGATCGAAGAATTGAATAGTGGGTTTTTGAATGGTAAGTATTTTATCGTCTAATATTTTTATCAGATGTGCAGAAATGAACAAGTTCATATGGTCAGATGTATGAACATGTTATATGTATACATATGTTCATATACATGTTAGATTTATACATATTCGCATATACGAACATGTTAGATTTATAAATATGTGTATATATGAACATGTTAGATAATGCATGTGTTTATATATATGATTATATGATAGGGTTATACATTTGTTCATATATGATCATGTTAACCTTACACATATGTGCATGTATGAACATGTTTCAAACTGTATCAAAAACCAGTTATGAATAGATGAACACATGTATCAGAATCGGAAACCTTTTTCAATTTTTTGAAACCTTCCTATTTCTTCGAGGCGTGAAATATGGGGGTGATATGGTTTCCTTTTTTCAATATTTTGATTTTACTACTTTACCCTTATTCACATATGAAATTCCCAAATCCTCCATGTTCACCTATTTCATTTAATAAAAAAAAACTGATTTAGTATGAGCCTTTGATTAACAAGATGAACAATCCTGATGGGTTAACAAGGTTAACACTAAATCCTTGGTTAACAAAAGAAGGGGGACCCTAGACATATATATATATATATATATATATATATATGAAGAGGTTCATTTCAGAAATGCTAAATATATGAGAAATGGAGAAGTAATCCTAGCCTTTCATTCGGTCAAGATCGGCTTGACTTGTCAAATATTGCGTCTTTGATTGGTCAAAAATTACGACTTTGACTGGTCAAAAGTTGTGGCTATTCCAAAAATAGAAGGACAATTTCGTAATTTTTACAAATACACGGGACAAGTTCAAATATGAACATGTATGATTCACATATGAGTTATATGTTCATATGTGAACCAGTGTAATTCACATATGAATTCTTTTAACTGATTCATATATGAACCTTTGTTATTCATATATAAACCAATTAATTGTCCCGCATATTTTACGAAACTACCCCTCTATCTGCTACATACCACACAAGGAATTATCCAGTGCTTCACGGTGACCAGATAAAAGGCTAGAATCATTTCTTTATTTCTCATATTTTTAGCATTTCTCAAATGAACATAATCATATATATATATATAGGATCCTCTTCTTTTGTAACCACCCCATTGGTACTAACCGTGTTAACCAACCACAACTACTGTAGATGCATCAGATCAATGACTGTGATTAGTAAGGGTAATTTTGGTAAGTCACACGCGCTTTGCATTTTGTGCATATGCGCATAGAGGTAATTTTGTCGAAACGTAAGAATCATAAACATGGCAAGTGCTATCAATGGTAACCGATTCCTGAAACAATTAATTTGTGCATTCATAAACAAATAAAAATAAAAATAACTACCAAATTTTAAAAAAGAAAAGAAAAATATGAAAACAATACATGGAGGAAATCTTGAATTTGTGCGTACATGAACAAATTCAAAACCAGACATTAACCCATTACTTGAAATTCGTAAATAAAAAAAAATTAATACATAATAACAAAACTTAATTTGTGCATACATGCACAAATTCAAAAACAAACATTAAACCATTTACATAATTTGTACATACATGAACAAGTTCAAATAAAATAACTATCAAATTTAAAGAAAAGAAAAATATGGAAACAATATACGGAGGGAATCTTAAATTTGTGCATACATGAACAAATTCAAAAACAGACGTTAAACATACTTATATGGTTAAGCACTTGTGTATTTTTGCTTATGTGAATTTGTATGTATATGTGCATATGTGCATTTGAATAAAAAAACCGTATTAATCAGTTAAAACGTCTATATTGATCGATATCTTCTTTGATATTAAAAAATTATTTTAAATAAAATAGATTTCGAAAATAAAGATTAACACAAATAATGTAAATATAATAATGTAACGACCATTATCTCGGTGTTAACTCAAGATTAAGTTGAGTGGTGTCAAAATGATGAAATAAGGAAGTGTGAGGACCATTTTGGTAATTTTATGCTTTAAGGACCTAAAACCCTAGTCAGACCTCAAAATTTTAGTCTGGGGAATTATTGTGTGTGTGTGTGGCACTGAATCTAGAGAGAGAGCAGAGATTGTTCTTGGAAATTCTAAAGCATTGAAGATGGTTCTTGAAGCTTTTGAGTAATCAGAGTGTAGAAATTCCTCTTCTCAAGAGGTAATCTTCTATTTGTATTTGGATTTGGTGTTATTATCGATTTGTTAGCATTTCAATCTGAGCAATAGAAATCTGTTGGGGATTTGAGTCTCTTTTATTTTAATAAATGTATCTTACCCTCGTTATGGGATACTCGAATCAAATCAGATCCTGGTTTGGGGTTGTCGTGTAGAAACCTTAGATTTAGGATTTGAAATCGATCAACCTATCTCTTTCGATTGGGTGGAAATCGATTGGTATGTCGACGTGAGTTTTGAAGTCCTTTATCCGTGTAGTCGCGAAGAGGTCAAAACCCTTGATCGTTAGGAATCTCCCTCCCCAAGTAGCTCGGGATCTCATTCGAGCCGGACCTGGACCCGGACCTCAAGGAGTTGGGCGTGCCATAGAGCCGGACATCAATTGAGTTAGGCGTACCATGGAGCCGGACTTCAAAGGAGCCGGGTGTGCCTTTGATTCGGGGGTCGCACAAGAGTCGGGCGGACCCGGGTTGGGCCGCCGTGCACTGGACCAGATCACACGGACAGTAGCCCACTTCTAGTTGGGTGAAAGTCTTGACCAAGCCACGGGTTTTTTTTCTAAGTAGAAAGAGGTAAGCATTTAGGATTCTAAATTTGGGACATTTTGCAGAAATTTAATGGTCGACTTTATCAAACCTGTAGGAGTTGATATTCGGAAATTTAATTTTGTGCAAGTGTGCCGAGTTTCCAATTCGTCAAGTGAGTTTCCCTTATCTCAAATTGCTTATAAACTAGAAATGGATTGAATTGATAAAGTTCATTCTGCGTAACATAAAATTTTGGTAAAATAAAACTTTGAACGGTGACGTATTGGGCTTGTTTACAATGCCATGTATATGTATTTACTTTATGTGTTCAATTTTATGAAAGTCGATATTATTAAATGAGTTGGACATCATGTCTTAACTTCAATCATCGGGGATTGTTGACCTGTGTGTTTGGAATTCGTTTCCTTACACACGGTAACGACATCGACTAGGGGGCCGAATGGGAATCTAGTGGGGCCCCCGAATGTACGAAGGGTTCCTGATGGAAAGTAATAACTTTCGAACGTGGAATGACACATTATATGGTGATTGATTTCCCGTTGTGATTAATCCTATTTACCTGTTCCGATTTATTTTTCTATAACATTTGCTCTTGGGATCTCACTAGATCCTTTTGGTCTAACCCTCGCTTTCAAACTTTTCTAAAACCATTTCCAAGTAAGGAAAAGGTTGGTGGCTCTGCTAAAGGAAAGGAGAAGGGTTGAGTTAGCAGATCAAAGGGGGTTTGCCTTAGTTACGGTGTTAGATGCAAGCTAGAGTTTCTCGGTTGTAATAGAATGCTACTTTTGAGCTATGTTGACATAGAAGTTTTCATTTATTTGTATTGGGACCCATGATTGGGAGTTTAAAATTTATATATTTATGTTATGTTGAATTTGGGTTGTTACATTTGGTATCAGAGCCATAGTTTAAGTGATTTAGGTGACCGTTTGAACCTAAACTTAAATTGTAGAGCGAGGGACACAACCGAGAAATAGGATGTCCTAGGGGTTACCACTATAGGAATGTGTGTAATGAGAGCTGGGATTAACATGTAAGGTAAATTTGGAATTACATCTGGCCAATGTAATTGCAAATATACAGGTGCATGTGTGTGCTTAGTTATCTTATTACAGTAGAGTTGGTTAAATTAGGTTTTGTTTGTGTGGTTCTTTCAGAAGTCGTCAAGTCTGAGCGGGTTTTGCGAAGTAGGACGGTGCCGTTGGAGGAGGAAATGCCGATGAATGAGGTTCTTGTTGAGGAACCAGTGGGCCCAGCTGGGCAAGTTGCTACCTGGGGAAAAGGTCAGGGTCGTGGACGGGGGCGGACAACCCAAAAAGCTACGACTCAGGTTGGAGAGACCAACGTCGGAAAATGAAGTAAAACAAAGACTCGTGCTTCTCGCATGGCGAGAAGTGTTGAAATTCCTATAGAGAGGGAAACCTCTCATCAATAAATCTCGGCAACTGTGAGAGGGCGGGGAACCGCAAGGGTTTGTGAGCGGGGCCGAGCTCAAGACTTTGTGACCCATGAAACCTTTGCCACTAAAATGGGGAAGCTCCAAGAGACCTTGCAAGCACTTTTGGCACATCAGGAGAGAGCAGCACCGGGAAGCAGAGATAAGAGCGAGAGCAAGGAGGGTATGTGTAACACCCTCAAATTTGGTAAGAGCAACTAATTTAAAATTTTCAAATATATACATCAAATAAGGATAAAATCTATTCTACTAATCATCACTTGAGTCACCTCAATTAGAATTATAGATTAACCTTCAATAAATAATAGGTCAAGTCTTGTATAAAGACTAATCAAAGTCGAGTGTTACTAAAACCCAACAACAATTGCAATCTCCAAAAGTGCGTAAGGCTGCACCAAGCTACCCCCTCTCGTGCATAGGACTAGCACTCATCTCACCACGAAGTCGCTAGCAACAATCCTCAACCAAACCTAATGTTAGAATAGCGTTTTGAGTCAATTTGTAATGTAGTTTTGTTTAATTGTGTTGACCTTTTTCATATAGCTTGTGTAGTGGTCAAGTTCATGTTTGACCCTATATAAGCATATCTTTTGTCTTGTTTTAGTAAGTCTTGTGTTGGAACTTGTCATATTGTAATCTTTCTCTGTTAGATCAATGACTACGACACTTGTGACTTTTTCTCTCTCATCTTATTCTTTTGATTGTTAATTCATTTGATTGTGATTAAACATGATTGCTTGATTTATGGGATCACAATTGGTATCAGAGCAGAATTAGAAATTTCATAAAGATTTGCTATGCAGATTTGAAGACAGAAAGATCGTATTTCCTATTTTGGAAAATGCATTGTTCTATTGAAATCAAAATTTTTATTTCATGATGTTTTTAATGTGAATTTGCACTTACAATGTTCGTTTGATAGAGAATATCAATTCTAGTTTTGGTTGTCTACTCAATTGATCAACAGATTGATTGGAATTGGATAAATTTTTACATTTTTGGAAAGTTTCATTCGTTGACTGTCCAAGATCAATTCTCACATCAATTGCTATTCTAGTGAAAATTCACTCCGTAGGGTTGATCACGATGTTATAAAGAGTGTTTCTATAAAGTTTCAAAGTCAAACATCATCATTTGGGTGGATTTCAAGTAGAAAGTTGAAAAATATCGAAGAGATCTACAGAATTCGCAGAATCCATGAAGAACTCGCAAGTAGAACTCGCAGAGTCAAGGAATTCACATATTCATTGATCTGAGTATTTCTTAAGGAAAGAACTCGCAAACCACAGAGAGGAAAAATTGTTAAGGAAGGAATTCGCACAAGTGGTCATACGAAAAGCCAAGGATTCGCGAGTGTGAGATACACGAATTCTGAAGAATTCGTACCTTTGCTTATATGAATTCATAGAACTCGCATAAGCCTTCTTGCGAAAGCTCAAAACTCGCATAAGCTTTCTTGCGAAAAGTTTAAAAATCGCATCAGCCTTCTTGCAAAAAGCTCACAATTCGTATCCTTTCATATATCCTTTTATACGAATTGCTTTCTTACGAATTCTATACTTGTAAATTTCTCTGTGTGCCTTGCGAATTGTGTGTCTTGCGAATTGTAGTTTACGAATTCTTGCTTTGTTTGTCATTCTAAGTAATTTTTACTTCAAAATTTTTCAGTTTTTCTGATAAAAGATCATTTCAAGCATCATTGTTAATAGATACTAATCATGCCTTATACTGATGAGAAGGGAAATTTATGTCTTACTAACAGGGAATGTGCATTGTCATATATGTCGGAGATTCCAAAGATATAAGCTGAGAATGAGAAACTTAAAAGTCAAAATTCAAAGCTGAAAGCTCAAATTGATGTCCTGAATGTCAAACTCAGTAAAGTTGAGACACAAGTATCAACTTATGAATCCAAAGGAAAAGAATGGCTACAGAAAGTTGTTGAAAGGTTCAAGAAAGAGAAAGCTAAACTTGAGAAAACCTTCAATCTGAAATTATCTGAACTTTCAAGGAAAGTTGAGTCAGAAAAGAAAGAGTTAGAATTCAGATGTACAAAACTTTCTAAACAAGTTTTTGATTTTGAAAAAATAGTCATTACTGAAAGAGATGTCTTTGTTAAAGAAAAGAAAAATGTTGAAAAGAAACATACTTTACTATTCAAAGAAATCTCTGAGAAAAATCAGAACTTAGAGAAAGATTTTGAAACTGAAAGAAAACATTTTGAATCTGAAATTTTTAAACTTACTGACAAGATTGCTATCTTATTAACAGATATACAAAAGAGACAGAAGATTAAATCTGAATTGCAAAGCAAATTTGACAATCTTTGTAATGAAAAAGCCAAGTTGAATGACAAGATTAGTCAACTTGAAGTGGCTAATGCTGATTTGTCTGACAAATTAGCATCTGACACACCTGTATTATATTCTTATGATAATGATGCAAGTGAATCAGTTTGCTCTTTTGAATCAGTAAATAGCTTGTTTCAAAAAATGATTTCAAGAAACAATATGTTAAATCTGAAAAATTGAAAACAAATCAGGTTAAACCTTCTAGTCCATTCTATGTCAAATCTGTTAATAGATATGCTTCTGGATTCAATGCTTTCAAGAAAGAGAAGATGATTTGGGTTGTCAAAGGTTCTCTAGAGTCAGTCAAATACCAAAAATCATCTGCAGAAGCTGAATTGAAAAAGATGAACAGAGTTCAAAAAGGTAAAACTTTTGCACCTGATGTTATCAAGTCAAACCAGCATCTAATCAGGTTAGCAAAAATAAAACTTTGCTGTTCATATTGCTTTAGTAATGATTTTGTTCATAAAGCACATGTTCACAAAAGGTATTTTTCTAATAAGAAGTTTAATGATACTGTTTATCACAGAGGTGGAAATCACTCAATGAAGCTTCCACATACTAACCAGAATGGACCCAAACTTATCTGGGTACCAAAACCTATAAAACCTATGATGCAGGAACCTTCACTCAAGAAGGAGTGAGCATAGCAATGGCTTCTAAACACAGCAGTTTAGGACCCAATCTTCAATGTACAAGGACAATGACTTCTAGACATAGCAGTCTAGGACTCAGACTTCAATTTCAAGATACTGAAAATCTTGAATGTTATATTCTTAAAGGGAGTTTTACATTGCTTAAATCAATTGTGTAATTTGAAGTTGAGAACAAATTATAATTGTCATATTTTATATGTGAGGGAGAATGATTCTTTTATATAAGGAGAGAATGTTCTTAATTGTTATATTTTATCTGTATGAAGATATTAAGGGGGATCATATATGTACAAGTGTTCACAAGATCCATACAATGTCAAGGGGGAGACTAGCAAAAATAAAGCAGACAAGTATATATCATGTCAAAGAACAGAAGAAACAGATATTGAGTCAAGGGGGAGCTTATAGATTATATCTGAAAAGGGTTGTAAGTGTGGAGTGTGTGTAACTTGTTTGGGAATTCAAATGAGTAAAAATGTCATTTTTGGAAAATTTTCATTTATGGAAAGTTTCTATTTTTGACAATTTGTGAAAAAGTTTCTAAAATTAACAAATTTCCTTATTTAGAATGTCTTTCAAAAGCTGGAAATTATGCTAAATCAAGAATTCGCATAACACACACATGCGAAATCTGAGGAATTCGGAGATGTGTGTGATACGAATTCTTGAGAATTCACATATCTGCGTGTTACGAATTCTAACAATTCGCATAAGCCTATCTGCGAATTGTGAAGAACTTGCATCACACTGATCTACGAATTCTTGAAATTCTTGCACAGAATTCGCAAACTTGTATCTTGCGAATTCTCACACACATTGTCTTGTTTTTCAACGACAATTCGCATCAGTCTATTCTGCGAAAAGTTGTTGGTCTAATCAGATCATGCCATGTATCACTCTTACTCTTGAGTATATATAGAGTTGTCATCTACGAAAACCTCACTTTTCGCATATTGTTTATCTTACGAACTGATTCAGTGCACAAAACCTCTCAAAATCCTTGTGTGCGACTTCTCGTGTTCTTCTTCGATTTCTTTGAATCCTCAACATCAAAAGGTGTTCATTTGATTTGTTTGTTTGTATTATTGTTTATCGTATCTTTGTTGTTTGTTTTTGTTGCAGGCTTACCTAATCTGGACTTAGTTTAGGGTTTTTGTCGATTCGTCTGGACTGTTCTTCAAGAACTCGTATTGAACTTTGAATATATTTTCTATTTTGATCGTGATAATGTTTCTAAGTGGAAATTCGAACTAAAGGATCATTAATAATCTGAAATCGAACCATTTTCAATCATTTTTTTTACATAATTTTGATTCTTGTTGGATTGATTTGTTGAGAAGAATTTTGAAACTGACTTTTGGTGTTCTTTAATCTGGGTTTTTTTGTTTTTCTTGATAAAAAATCAAGATTAAGTCTTAATAATGTTAAACTCTAAGATTAATCGAACAAAAAGCTTTGATAATCATAAGTCGATCCTAAGAAAACAAATTTCTAGGATTAAAAATTCAAATTTTGAAATTTTGAATCTGGGTTTGACTACAAGATTTGAATGTGTTCTTGATGTTCTTATGAACACTTAGAAATTTTTTTCAAGAAATCAAAGTTTATACGAATTCTTGATTTTAACAGCGTCCTTACGAATTCTGAGATTCCATGTTCATTTTTCGCTAAGTATGAAATTCGTATCCTTGTTCTATACGAATTCTGGTTTGTCATGTTTCATATTTTTCTTAAGTGTGGATTTCGTAAAGTTGTATCTTACGAATTCTGGGAGTCTTACGAATTCTTCTAACGAATTCTTGCTTGTTTCCTTGAGTTCCTAAGTACAGAATTCGCAGATCCCTATCTAGCGAATTCTTGACTTGGAGTTTTTCAAACTTTGGTTTTCATCGTCAAAATTCATTTTTTTTTTGTGTTTTTCACTAACCCATTTGGACCTTGTCTATTATTGATTGTATCTTTTCAGGTACCAATGGCATATCAGACTATAGATCAGCAAGTTCAGACCGGTGATAATTCACCAGAAGCACAACAAGCTTCTGAACAATGTCCAATGGCATCCTCCCGATCTGATTTCCAAATTCCACAAGATGTGAATCCTGATCAACTCTTGATCTCACCTTCTGAAATGAAACCACAACAGCCAAACAATCATCATCTCCAGTTCTCTATCCGTATTGATCCTTTGGTACTGGATATCTTGAGAAACCATCCACTTCGAGATGCTCTTTCTGCTCAAGCTGTTGTTCCAGAACTAAATGTACATCAGGCATGGAAAACTATCAGAGTTTCTCACATGAAGGAAAAAGGAGTAAGAGTTCAGATCTTTAAGCTGGAAATTGATCATTTTACATCTGTTCTTACACAAAAGAGGTTGAGATTCATTCTAAGTCTTCCATCTGAGACTGCAAGAGAAGGAAGAACCAGTTATGATGAATTACCTTCTGAAGCTGAAGTACTCCGAGGCATTAGAGACATGGGGTATGTAGGACAACTTACTCAAGTGAGTCAGTTCAAGAAAAACAACCTACCTCCATTCTACTACACTTTGTTCTCTGTGATCAATCGGTGCTTCACTGCCAAGAACTTTGGATCAGATAATGCCAGCAGTCACATTCTGAAACTATTCTATTCAGTGGTTCATGACTTGCATATTGATTATGCTCAGAGATTCTAGACTGAGCTATATGATAAAGTTGTCGCCAAGAAGACTTCAAAAGCTCCGAACTACATTCCTTACCAACGGTTCATGAAGCTTATTGTCCGAAGCATGTTGAGGAGTAACAAAAGCATTCCAAACAAAATTAATCATCCACGTGCTCCAGTTAGTGAGATGAGGTATCTTATGAGGCAGAAGAAAGAATTTTTATTCACTATGCCTATGCCTGATGCTTCATTAGACTATGCAGATCCAGAGTATCCTAGTATCATAGATTATAGAGAGTCTATGGGATGACCAGAACCGGTCATCCCTACCCAAGGCTCCACCCCTAGGCGAGCGGAGTCTGTGAGGGGTTCTTATACCTTGGGGGTATAGAAACGGGGAACGAAGAGAAAAAATTCCGAGAGGGGTTCTAGAAGGGGTCAGAGACAATGACTAGAGGCATCAGGGTCATGGGTTGTTACCCCACGTATAGTGACACCTCCTGTCGATGAAGGTCATGGCTTTGAACATGATCTGGATCTTGCAAATGATGATCAGACAGACAATGAAAGTGATACAAGTATAGTGCCATCTGCTTCTAGTTCAAAGGATGATGATCAAACAGATTTTGACACCGAAACTGCTAAAGACGGATCAGATAGTGGTGGTGATCATGATGATGATGATAATGCTGATGTTGGAAATTTGGTTGAAACTACTGATGTAGCTACTACTCACACAGATCAAGATGATGTCTGTGATGATGATGATACTGATATTTTTGAACCATTCTATGGTACTGATGCCATGGAAGTGGATGAGCAACAACGTGTCGACTCAGTTCTTAATGCTGTTGTTGGAAACATAAGGCAGAACGAGGGAGTTTTAGTTGAAAATTGTGAGAGAGAGAGTGAAATTGTAGTAAAAGAACATGGTGAGCGTGTGATTACCCAAACCTACATTTCCAAAAGGGCAACCACATCTAGCACTTCGTCGCATGTGTTGCGTTCGGATGCTCAAGTCATAAGCAACCCAATTATGCACTCGTACGCGCTAGCCAACCACTCTATGTCTTCTCAACAAGATATATTTTCATGTTCTCATGGGGAATTAGCACAAAGTCTACCGGGTTCTCATTTGGAGAATCAAGGTATTGAAAATAGAGAACAAAAACCCCCGTTCTCAATTTCTATTCCTTCACAGTTGAGTCTAGCGCCATATCGTTTACCCATTATTCTTCCTAGGACACTTTTACTGATTCTACCATCGGTTGTCTTAGTGATCCGATTGGAACATCCGTAGTAGATTCGCATAACGGACTACAAGGATCAGATGGAAGTCCTCTCATCGATACGTCTATGCCAATGATGAACACATGCCATGCAATTGATTCGTCAGTTGTCATGAAAACGGTTAATCTAAGTGATACCGGTGTTACTCACCCAGACTTCGTGTCAAAGGAACTACTCGACGATGCCTTAAAGGCTGTTGAATCTTGTATTCTTGAGAAGGTACAGGAGGAAGTTGGAAGTATTAAACGTCTTTTGAAAGGGAAGGATACAGTAATTCAACCTGATCCTGTCCAATATAGTCAGCAAATTCCAAACACTTAACCTGCTGATTTATCCATTGATGAGCTTAAATCTATATTGCTTGCAAAGTTGATATCTGTAGCTCCAGATTCTCAGCAATCCCACCATCAAAATCAACCGCCACAAACTGTTCAACCAGCAGATGTGGTTAGTGCCTCAGAATTTCATTCTTTTAAATCTGATGTTATGTTTGCTCTATCTGAAATCAAACAGGTAGTTCAAACTTCTTGCAAATCCCAAGCAGCTGTTTCTACTAGAGAACATGATCATGATCCAGATAATGATCATGAGGGGGAGAAAAGGGAGAAACAGGCAGCTGCTACTGGATCTGGTGTATCAGTTATGGAGGAAGAGAGAATTGATAATGTTGAAGGTGAGGAAAGGGGAACTGATCATGTTCTGAGCAAAATGATCAAATGGAGATTGTGTTATTTGTTGGAGAAGGTGTTGGATCGAGGGTTGAAAAGCCTAAGATTGCAACAAGACAGGAAATTTTGGAGATTACAGGTCTTCCTAATCCTGATGTAATTGCTCTTGAAGATGATACTTTTGATGAAGCTGATGCAAAGTATGTGCTATATTGGAAAATGAAAAAGGAAGATCAAAGAGATAAATTCTTGGAGCTGGAATCTGATGATGAAGTTGTTGATGTTACTGAGTTTGTCAAAAGAGCTCAAGAGATTCCAAAGAATGAAGCCAACATACTTGATGATTTATTTGAGGACAGAGACACATATGCACTGAATGATATGTTTGCTCAAAGTACACCTGAGGGATTACATTTAAGTCCTGTTCATGAGCATATTCCTGAGCCAAGTGTTGATGCAGTTCAATCTGTTCCTTCATTCAGTGAGTTTGGTTCTCATCCCAGTGTTGTTCAATATGATGTTGCTGAGTGGAATCTTGAATCAACTGTTAATCCTGATTCTGATGTTCATATGTCTGATACTCATGTTTCTGATACGCATATAGAAGAAGAATTGCCATATCAGAAGAAGCCTGGAAGTCCAGTTCATCAAGAGGAGTTTGTAGAAGAACCTCCGTTTGTGCCAAAGTTTCCACAAACTGAAGCAGGTTCTTCAGATAAACCAACAGAGGGTTATACTCCATTTACTGGATATGATGAATCTGATATGTCTATGCAAGAGATTAAAAGAATCAGAAGTATGTTAAGAGTTCCTTACTTGGAAGAAGGAGTTAAGATTTTTGTGAGCTATATTAGACAGTTGGATCAAGCTCAACTTCTGGGAATTCAAGACAAGTCACCAGAGTACCAGAAGGATTACATCAAAATGTTGCAAGTAAGGAGCAAAACTCAAAAAGAAGTCAGGATCAAGCATGAAATTGTGCAAGTTTACTTTGTTACCATGAAGAAGTATAATAGCATATGATATCCACAGTTTAAAGTTCAGAGGAAGAACTTGTCTACTTATTCTTTCAGTGAAGCTGATTTTGCCAACATAAACTTTTGGGATATTGAGTTTATGTATGATGACTTCAGAAGTAGAACCATCAGGCATCCTGATATTGTATTTGCTTTGGATTGCATCAAGAGATTCATCCGAAGGCATATCTATCATACTTATCTGTATGATTTTCAGCTAGGCATTGAAACTAACCAGAGGAGGGTTAATTTGATTGCACCTGACATGAATTATCCTGTACTTGAAGAGATTCCACTCTACACAATACTAAGAGAGCCAGAACTTGGTGTTATGTATGAGAATGATTTTAAAAAGGAGAAGAGATTTATGAGAGCAATTGAAGTAGCTAAGTATTCTGATGGAACTATAAAAGATGTTTTGAAAAAGCTAGAAGAAAAGTATGAGGAGAGTGAGAAGCAAAGAATAGCTGAAAATGATCATATGCGCAGAATGCAAAGGATTTGTACTGAAGATGTCATAGATATAATCAAGAACAGAATCAGATTCAGACAGGCATTCAGAAGGTTTGAGGGATATCTGGGATTGAGAAGAACTAGCATGAAGAGATGGATGAATTGAAGTTTTTCATATTTCTCAAAACGGGGGAGAATGTTAGAATAGAGTTTTGAGTCAATTTGTAATGTAGTTTTGTTTAATTGTGTTGACCTTTTTCATGTAGCTTGTGTAGTGGTCAAGTTCATGTTTGACCCTATATAAGCATATCTTTTGTCTTGTTTTAGTAAGTCTTGTGTTGGAACTTGTCATATTGTAATCTTTCTCTGTTAGATCAATGACTACGACACTTGTGACTTTTTCTCTCTCATCTTATTCTTTTGATTGTTAATTCATTTAATTGTGATTAAACCTGATTGCTTGATTTCTGGGATCACACCTGATGTACATGCCGACAAATAAAAAGGTTAGGCTAACGCTGAGTGAGTTCAAGAGTTTCTAACATGAATAACTATCTTTGTTAAAAGGAAAGAGTGCATTTTAAATCATAATCTTTCAAAATTGTTTACTTTGAATATTAGATGACTCATTTTCCAATAACACACACTTTTAAAGACAAGTATCCCAACATAGACATTTCTTTGTAAAGCAACTTCAACTCCAAACTCACCCAAAACATGAATAGTAAGTAAACTCCCAATTTATAAAAATGTGGAATAAACTTTATTTCCCGAAACACCGCAAACACGGGCGGGCATAATACTCAACCCATAAATCTTGGGTAAAAAAATCCATATATGCAAAACGTCACCGAAAACATGGATAATAAAATAATAAAATTTAATACCCAAAATAACACCTTCTGGTGACGGGGGAAACCCGATTCCATTGTACGTGGCAGAACACAAAGTTAAGCCACATAGCCATGTTGTCGAACTATACCTCAGATCGTTACAGTATTACCTGCTCTGCCGAGCTACACCTCCAGTAGAACTTTACTTCAAGTCCCAAAAACACTGTATCCCCGATTGCCTACTCTGCCGAGCTGCACCTCAAGGATACACGGTCTTATTGCCTGTTCGGTCTGTAGTGGAGTTTCATTCTCAGGGTACCAATTCGACCCCTAGTGCCTACTCCCTAGGCCCTAACATTTAAGATAGGAGACACAACTCCTTAATTGATAACTCATGATGTCTAACCCTCGTGTACAAGAATTAGAACATCAAATTACAAAACCCATGGTCCCGAAGTACAACCCATAAAGGTTCCTCTCCGCAAAACGATCGGGACAACAACAATATCAACACAACATAATTACCATGGTGAGAATATCAATACTCCTCACTCTTAATCCAAAGCATTACAGTCTAAAATACATGACTCCAAATGAATGACACACGTACTCAAAACATGTATTATCCAAAATGAAGTGCGATAAATGCTACTCACCCCCAAAGCTCCACTTAAGTTCTTAAAACCGGACAAATGTCCCTAAGACCCGACAAAGTCGAAAATTGAGCCATAAGGTCAACTAATCAAATGACCATATGCTAAAATCCACAAAACGAAATAAAGCGCAATCGACCAATGTTTATGCAAACACATGCTTCAAAATACATGAATAACTCCAACACAATTTAGATTGGGACAAATCATTTTTCCAAATGCATCTATACCATTTGTTCTTTCAAAAATGTCCCATAAAACAAAATCAATCATTTCTCCAAAACACACACTAAATGTACATTTATACTCAAAATATCTACTTCCATAAAATAACTCATTAAA
Source organism: Arctium minus (assembly GCA_954870635.1). Classification (NCBI taxonomy): domain Eukaryota; kingdom Viridiplantae; phylum Streptophyta; class Magnoliopsida; order Asterales; family Asteraceae; genus Arctium; species Arctium minus. The sequence continues at coordinate 81,971,822 of OX941087.1, read as the reverse complement.
ACACAAATACTTGTGATTTATTTGTCAAAATGCCCAAAATCCTCACTATAGATGTTTTACAAGGTTTATAAAGTTAAACACTTCAAATTATCCAAACACGTCATATAACTCAACAGTTGATAATTTCATGTAAAACATATAAACATTTAACATTTGACATTTTGGCATGTACACCGTTTTCACAAATCAACTTGAACTCACCTTACTAGATTTAGGCTAAATCTAGATTTTACACCAACTTGAGCTTCCTCGGAGAAACTTGAATCCACAAGCAAAACTTCCAAAAACCTGGATCCACAAGTTCCAAACATAAATATTCATATCCAACCACAAGGAATCGTTCCCCAAACATTAAACATGAAGATCTCAACTTATACCGAAACCCTAATTTCCATAAATGAAAAAAATAGAGGATTACCTTAATACCAATCAAGATACCTCTAGGTCACCAAAATGAGCCATAGACTCCCAAACTTCAAAATGACAAGAAGGGTTAGGCGAAAACCCTAGAAAATTGGTGAAGATGATGAAGAAGATGAAGATACCTTAGCTCTAGCTTACAAACCTTGCTAGATGATGACAAATCACATGAAACCCTCTAGATTTGGTGCCTTGAATATATAAAACCGAATTTAGGGTTTGAGGGTCGGTCCTAGAGAGAAAATGGTGAAATGGTTAATGAGAAATGGGAGAAAACAAGGGATTTAATGCAAACACTGGACCCGTCGGCGACATTGAGACGGCGACTATGCCCTTGGCATAGTCGTGGGGCATAGTCGCTCGCTTCCCATAGCTCGCGGTACCAGTCCCGCGAGAATGCCCCTACGACAGTGACCCTGACATTGTCGGTGGCCACTGTCGCCGCTGAGGTACCGTAGGCTTTGTCGACCCTGTGACTTTGCCTGCGATAGTGACACATGTCACAATCGCGGGCACTGTCGCCCAAATAGAGCAGGACCCCGAAAATTCCCTTTTTCGACCCTGAATGTTCCCGACACCCGATGAATTCAAAGCATTACGATTCGTACTCATAAATCATAGTCTGAAGGTCAGATCCCCATAAATAAATATATGCTCACATAAGAAATAACTTTTATAGAAAATTACGGGTGTTACAATCCTCCCAACCTTAGAATGATTTTGTCCTCGAAATCATCTTTCCTCCCAAGGCATTCCATTACCACACTCAGCACCTATTGGATTTCCTCTGCCCCCAAAAGGTGACCACTATTCATAGACCTCCAAAATGTCTTCCTCCCAGAATGATCGCCTCCCTTCCCAAGGGGTTGCCCCTAGTCCATTTCATCTTTGGGCTTAAACTCGTCGACCTCCTGACGAACTGCCATACCGATTTTCGTTAAAACTTTCACACCAAATATCCATCATCATACGTTACACTCGTACAAGGGTGAACGTCGTACTTTACTGGAGCAATTTCAATCCATGCGACCTTGGTTGCCTCCCAACCTTAGATGACACCTACTACCTTCATGGTAGCTTGTGACTTCAACCTCTCTATGACCAATTCGTTCTAGCTCAAAACGATTATGGACCCGAATTCCAATGGTCAACACCAAACCCTAAGAGTCCCCCAAAATTCCTAAGTAATTCTCCCTTGCTATTGGCAGAGCCTTCCTTCCAGGGACGTGCCAATACGATCTATAGGGAGTCATTTTATTCAAATTCGACTGATGCGCAACTCCAAACTATTCTCAAACAACTAATATTTAACCGTTATAAACCCTTACCAAAACCAGACAATCTTAATCATCGATGCTTAATTGCTAACGGCTAACACCCTTAAAGTTGCCACATAGTGCAAGCACACAAGAATCCTTGGAAGTGCACCGAAGCACCCCAACGGTCATTGTCCTTAAATCGAATGTCGACGCCTATCCTCAAACCGACTATACCGCTAACGTGGGTGTACCGCCAATTATTTCATTCGAGATTGGCATTGCCGAGTTAAAGTTGACACCTAATATGACACCAAAACCCCAAACCTTGCGTCTCTAACAACGAACCGCGCTACTACTTTTATTCACGAAGGTTTCCCAGATGGTACCTTACCATCACAGAACATGTCGTCGAACGAACAACCCATCAGATCAAATCCAACCACACGCAAGCTGCCACACCAGGCTTCAACCCTAAGATTCGTCGAAGCAGAATGATCACCACTTAATTAGCTGGGATAAAGCATAAATCTAATACCTCAATTATTCATACGTGAATCTACTTATAAGGTCTAAATCCACAATTCAAAACTGGCCGCACGTCGTGTAACACCCTCAAATCAGGAAGGAGCAACTGATTTAAAATTTTCAAAAATGCCTCAAGGAAAGACAAAGTATCTTACAACAAGTCTATTCTTTAAATACTGTTCTAGATTTAACCATCAGCAAATATAAACAAAGTCTTACACATAGACTAATCAAAGGTCGGGTGTTACTAAACCCAAATACAAGTTGCTATAACCCAAGATAACGGGGGAAGGCTTCACCAAACTAATCACCCTCGAGCATAATCTATTTCTCATCTCTTCACATTGTAGCTAGTACCACGCCTAACCGGGACCTAATGCACATGCCGACAAATAAAAAGGTTAGGCCAACGCCTCGTGAGATCAAAAGTTTTTAACATGAATAAATATATCGTTAAAAGGAAATAATGCAATTTGAATCATAATCTTTTAAAAAGATTTATCTCAGATATGAATACGACTCGTTTTCCAATAACATGCATCTTTAAGGGCAAACGTCCCGATACAAAATATTCTTTATAAAATGATGCCGCTCAAAACTCACTCAAACGTGGATAGAAAGCAGACTCCCAATTATAAAAACGCGGATAAAACTTGGCATCCCGAAACACCCAAAGACACGAGTGGAGCGTAATACTGAATTCGTAAATCATGGAAAGCATTCCATATAAAAATAATATGCCATCGGAAACATGGAACTAAAATACAATACTCACGCGACCATAAAATGGGATGAAACCCAAATGTTAAAACATGGACAATTAAATATCCAAAATACTGTTGGCCGACAACGGGGGAGACCCGTATCCATTGAGAGTGGAGGAACACAAAAGTATGTCACCCATACAACGTTAATCGTATGACACTTCATGACATGAAAGCCCAAGTTCCCCTACGACTCCCTTCATGGTACACCCAAAGAGACAGCTAACCTTAGCGAATATTACCATGAATACCGCCAAAGGCCCGGTAACATTCGAGTACTACAACCATGGCATTACCTCGAATAGCAGAGGTCCAAAATGCCCATCAATCATGATAACGTAACCGGACTCAGCCCTCCTAGTGTACACTTGATAGACTGACTTACATGCCTATGGATCCTGTGAATCCCAGTTTGCAAGTATAATCAACAAATGAAAGAATAACAATCAATATATTTCATCAAATCTGGTCATATGATTGTATTAACTGATAAAGATCAAAAGGTTTACAGAGATAATTTTATCTGATAAGCGTAAACCTCTAAATGACCATTAACCTATAAACTAGGTTAAACAAAACATTATATACCCAGTGCTAAAGCCTAACAGGCCCAGAGCCCATGTAACACAGAAAAACCATTATAGATAAAGAGTTAGAATAATTCATTTTGCACCCCTCTACTTCAATTCAACATATAAAACACACACTAACAATCTCCCCCTTTGAATTGAAGTTCGTAGTCTCTCCAGTTTGGAACACGTGCTTTACGAAGTCCAAAGTGCATCTCGAAGATCCTTATGGAATTCCGGTACTCTAGTCTTTCAAGGATCAAATTCAAGGCTCCTGTCACAAGTTTTCTATAATTTGGATCCAGCTGATTCTGACCTTTGTCGTGTTGAGACAACATAGCACGAAGTTTGTTTCTAAGGATGTACAGAGTACCATCACAGAATCTGGCAATCTGACTGAATCTGAAGTAGCACATTTTTCCTTTCCTGTTAGGATACATCATGCCAAGTTCCACAGTTTCAATCACTCTGTATGCTGAATGATCCTTAAAGTTACTTGGTAGTTTGAGATCCGGTTTGAACAGATTGATCTTCGTTTGATGACTTCCAATACCAATCTGTAAATCTTCAAGACATGCTAACTTCATCGTGGTCATCATGAAACGCTTTACAGCAGTCAGGGCATCTTGAATTACACCAGGACGTATGGTATGAGTCTTCAAGTCACGTAGCGAAAACATAAAATCTCGGAGCTCTAGATCCTCAAAATCAAACTCTGTGAATTTCCATTGCATCCCATCTTCTCGAGTAACAAGAAAAGTTGGATACCATATTTTTTCTTCGGAGCAGTCAGTACCAATTTCATCAACAGATTTGATTCTAAGTTTTGTTTTGCCCGTGCTTGGTCTATTGTTGTTCTCTCTCAAGAAACAATAATCGAATTGTTTCCTTCTGTCGAATGACCTAATACCATAGATAAACGCCTTATCATAAGTTCTGATCCAATGAGCAAAGATCCTTTTGTAAGATTCTTCAAGAAAGGGAACATTGATCCTTACTCTTTCCCATTTCAATGGTGGACCAGTTCTTTCGTTTACAGCTTCTGGAACTGGAGTTTCTGACATATTATGATCGGGTAGATCTGGTGGAACAGAAGGAACTGATCGTAAAGGGATGACGCCAGAAAGTGCCTCAGTAGATTGAAACTCTAGTCGCATATGCTCAAATAAGCAATCATAGTCTCCTTGTTGCATACATTATGCATCTTCAAATGTGCATAATCCATTGACTCCTTCTTGGAATACCACTAAAGCTCTTTCAGATACCAGTTCAGTTGATTCACCTAAATTTACAAATTGATCAGTTAAATCATAATTTCTGACCTTAACAGGTGAGTCTCTATCGTCTTCACAATATATTAATTATGTGACTGAGCAATCTGCCTGAAGATGACTCGATTGTGAAATAGCCTCTGTCTGTGCCTCACTGATCTCTGTATCGTGAACTGATTCTGTGTTCTGAGCCCCTTCTGATTGTTTATCTTGTGCAGTTCCCGGTGGACAAGTATCTGTTCTTGTTGCTGTGTCATTGAGACGTTGTCGTTTCTCCCCCTCATGAAGATCGGGATCATCACGGTCGTCATACGAACGTTTCGAAGAACCAGCTTGAGAGAGGAAAGTATCCTCGAGTACCTTAACCCTGTTGGAAAGGGCAGATATCGAAGACTGAAACTCAGTAGAGATAGATTCCATCTTTGCTGTGAGATCGCGAAAACCTGCTCGGACTTCATCCTGGAAAGCACGGGACTCAGACTGTTGGAAAAGAATGGCTATCAAACCTGCATCTTCAGGTGTAGCATGACATAGAAGATCGGATAAGAGCATGGATTTGAGCTCGGAAGTTGACGGTCGCTGCTGAACTGGTGGAGATGGTGGTAGTGTCGGTGTTGAAGGAGGAGTTTCAGCTACTAGGGAGTTGCCTTTCAGCATTCGGAGAACCGTTTGTTGGAACTCCTCAGTTGATCGGCGCTGTTGTTCTAGTTGGCGAGAGATGGAACCATCTACAGCATGCAAAGCCTGCTGCAACAGTTCTGGTGTAATAAATGAGGGTAAGCTAACACCTGGGTCACATAGACTTCAGTTCGACTAACGACTGTTGAAGTCGTATCGCCTACGTTCACAGCTGGCGTGATGATAACTGTGGTAGGACTTCCATCCAATCCTCGTGGAGCACCGCTTGTGGAAGTCACTATAGCCGTTCCGGTTGGACCACACAACTCGCAACAATAGACTCAGTATGTGTCCTAGAGTGTATAGGCTCTAGACTCGATATGTGCTCAAACGAAGTCGATGGTTGGGGATGGGGCCTATCTTGTTCAATATCTTGACTCTCCAAGTGAGATCCCGGTAGCATATGTGCTATATCCCCGTGTATATCTGAAACAACCATCTGTTGAGAGATGATTGAGTGGTCGAGTGGGGTTTGTGCTTGCATCGCTGGTCCACGACGTCTTCTTCACTACCTCGTCCCAACACATGGGAGTTGATAGTAGATGTGGCTACCCGTCTAGATGTTGCTATGATACTTGAACGCTCTTGATTTCTCTTACTCCGCCTTTCCTTCACACAGGCTCTCTCATTTTCATTCTCATTTTCAACTGATACCTCCTCCGCTCTCCTTATGTCTCCAGAGTTGGCTTGGGAAAGGGAAGGTGTAGGGGTAGGTTGGTTTGAAGATGTGGGGGAGGTAGGTTGAGGAGTAGTGGGTGTAGAAAAGATTAGTGTAGGTGAGGCTGGTTGGGATTGAGAAGAGGAATAGGATGGTGTGTTTGGTTCGGGGGAGGGTTGAGTGGAGGAGATAGGAGATGGGCAACGACCGATAGGTGCGAAACGAAATTGTGTGTGGTCGTTGTCCGATTCGGTGGAGGATGAGGAAGAACTGGATGGGGTAACACCCTGCGATGCATTACTCTCAGTACCGGCTATGATTTGGTCGCTGGTGACCGGTACATCATGGAGTGTAGAGGAAGTATTAGGATCGGTTGGTCTTATCCTACTAGCAGTAGCATGGTCATCCACGACACCTCCTACACCAGAACCCCTCACGATTTTGTCTCTCTTCGCACCCTGTCCGGAGGTCCCTACATTCCGGACTTTTGGAAGTCTCACTCGTGGACCCTAATGTCGCTCGGGTTGTGCTCCCTGGGTAGGTCTGGCTCGACCACTAGAGCTAGTTGGTCTACGTAATTCCTATAAAATACCACACTAGGTTCCGTGGGACAAGCATATGCTAGTAAGGATATGGGTATATGCATCGGGTGAAGATTGGGAGTTTCTTCGTGAACAGTGAGGAGCATCTTGTTAGAAGTGCATACCTGATGAGATCGTCGTCGAGGAATCTGGGAGTTTCTGTTCATTAATCGATCAATGGCAAGTTGTATAAACCGCATATAAGGAATGAAATTCCGGCGGTTTCCAGTGTTCTTGTCTTGAACAGTTTGAACCAGCCCCTTCCAGATAAGTCCGACGTAGTCGACTTGTCGATGATAGACAACACCATGAAAGAGGCGTAGGAAGGCGGTGCTGCACTGATCGATACTTTTTGTGTTAGACGAGAGGCAGCGGTTGAGAATGGTGAAGAACGTGAACCAGATAAGGTGGAGATGTTTGCGATTGAATGCGGTCACTTTGGCGAGTGAACCACGTAGCCGAGCGCGTGGATCTCTCTGAGAAGTTGTTCATCAGGTATATCTGGATCAAAGTTTGCGCGACATTGAAAGATAGCGCCTGGCAGATTGAGAAGCAGTTGGAGACTGTTGGTTTTGAGTACCAACGGGAATTTGTCTACGAGGGCCTCTAGCTTTTCAATTTTGTTCCGCTTGTCGGAGACGCATCGACTCGTGTGCCAAACCTGTTGCAGATAGATTTCTGGGACTTCGGCGGTAGCGGTGAGAGCACGGCAGAGGGGATGGCGTCTGAGGATTTCGAGTACTATCTGGTGTGTACAACGGAATGTGACAAAGTCGATTCTGTAGTTGTTCGGAGTCAATGGCTGGTAAGAGTTGGGGATGATAAGAGTAGCATCTGCTACAGGATCAATCGGGTCGGCCACTTGGACTTTTGGTTTTTCCGCCATATGGTACCTGAAAATAGATAGGGTTAGTAAACCGATTATGTAGTGTAATTGTGTGATTTGGATTATCACCCGGTTGAGTAACGTGAGTCCAGTGCATACTTCACCCCACAACTGAACCACATTCTGACCGAAGCAATGTTGTGGCCGGGGCCGAAGCCTGGTTGAGGCCGAGGCCGAAGGATGGTTGTGGCCAGCCGAGGCCGAACAAAATTAAAATAACTATAAAGTTTTAAAAACCTAACACTTAACTAAAAAAAAACTAGATAAGAAAAAGAAAGGGCTCCCCCTCGGAAAAAAAAAACTATGGTTTATCCTCCTAAACCGAAAAACGTCTTTCGAAAAAATATTCTCCCCCTTGACTGATGTGAAATACCAAACGATCAGAAAATCGAACTTTGTACTCCCCCTCGATCTGAGAACAGGAAAGGAATGAGAAACTTACCTGGTATTTAGTGGTGGAACTTCCCATGCACTTTCGAGCGAGCGTGAAGCCGAATACAGAAACATACGCATAAAATAAAGAATAAAAAAGAACGAAAACACAGAGATAAAATAGAAGCACGTAAACAGAGAACGAAAAACGAATTCTAAAATGAGAATACAGTAGTTTAAGCGATTTTGTGCGCGACACAAGTAAAATATAATGAACATGGAGTGTTGTCTTGACCATCCGGAGAGAATTCGAGATGGAAGAGAATCCAGTACATGTTTAAGATATAGAACTTGTGTCAGACGCAGAAAAACAACCTAAACTTTCAGATTTAGCATTCCAAGCTTGGACACAAGAAAATTGAACCGATTTTCGTCCAAGGGTTTGGTAACTAGGTCTGTTAACTGAAGATTTGAATTCACAAAATTGATTTCGACCGTACCTCGTTCGACGTGATCTTTAATAAAATGATACCGAACATCTATGTGTTTCGTCTTGGTGTGCTGGACAGGATTGCTTGTGACGGCGATAACACTCTTTAAGTCATAGTAAATAGGGATCTTGGAGTAGTGGAACCCATAATCCTTCAGTTGTGTGGGCATCCAAATCACTTGAGAGCAGCAACTGGCAGCAGCAACGTACTCCGCTTCAGCTGTGGAGGTGGACACGCAATTCTGCTTCTTTGACGCCCAACTTACGAGTTTGTCTCTAAGGAACTGTACATGACCCGTAGTACTCTTTCTATCCAACATACACCCTGCGTGATCTGCATCAGAATAGGCAACTAGCTCGTACCCAGTATCCTTGGGATACCAGCGACCAAGATCAGTAGTACCTTTCAAGTACCGAAAAATTCTTTTAACTGCTATGAGATGAGACTCTTTAGGCTTAGACTGAAATCGCGCACACAGACATGTCGAAAACATAATATCTGGTCTACTAGTCGTTAAATACATCAACGAACCTATCATGCCTCTATAGATCGTAGCATCTGCTTCCTTTCCGTCAGGATCGGAGTGTAGCTTAGACCCTGGTGCCATAGGAGTTTTCATGGGAGAGCTGTTTTCCGACTTGTATTTCTTTAAAATATCTAAAATATATTTTGGCTGATTAATGAAAATTCCAGTGGAAAGTTGTTTGACGTGAAGGCCAAGAAAAAAATTTAGTTATCCCATCATACTCATTTGGAACTTTGACATCATTAAGGCAGAAAAGTTCTTACAATATTGTGGGTTCGTAGAGCCAAATATAATATCATCTACATAGACCTATATGAGTATGATATCAGCCTTTTCCTTCTTAATAAAGAGAGTGGTATCGATCTTACCTTTTGAGAAGCCCGACTTGACTAGGAATTGAGATAGAACATCATACCAGGCTCTTGGGGCTTGTTTGAGATCATAAAGAGCTTTTTCCAGTCAGTAGACATGTGTCGGTTTGTCTAGATCCACAAATCCTTCTGGTTGGGAGACGTACACCTCTTCCTTCAGGATTGTTGGGAACTGAAGAATTCATCAAGTATGGTTAATACTGCTAGTTCAAAGTTACTACTACTAGAAGACTTAAAGGTTAATACTGCTGAGTGTTACTACTGCTAGTACTATTAATACTGCTAGTCAAAGTTAGTGCTGCTTGAACAAAGTTAGTACTGCTTAGCTAGTTAGTACTGCTAGTGGTTAGTGCTGCTTGGTAGTTAATGCTGCTAGAAGAAATTTAATGCTGCTGAAGATTAATACTGCTTATATGATGAAGATTCGCATGAAAGGATATACATGGAAGCTTAGAGATATACATGGAAGATATACTGAAGATATGTTTATTTTTTTGTAATTATCTTTTTGTTTAGTATATGTATAGAAGATACAGAATAGTTTTAGAGTGATTAAAAAAAATTCTAAGTTCTAGAGAAAAACAACCTCAAGGCATAGATCCTAATTCTAGAGAAGTCGAATTCGTATTGGTGAGCCTGTTCATCAATATTGAGGTTGAGTGTGTAATCTTGTAACTTCAAAGCATTCAATACAAGTTTACAGTTTGTTCTTCATATTTTCTGTATTGATTTACTGTTTCATTGAATATCAAAGTGTTATTCCGCAAACTTCTTTGATATTGTTTCTGAGAATTAATTCTTGTTGAGAATTCGATCCTGACAAGTGGTATCAGAGCCAAAACTCTCTCAGAAACATCTGTTCATCATGGAAAATCTTACAAAATCAAGCAGTACTTTGGTCTCTAAGGTTCCAATGCTCAAACCCAGTGAGTTTGACATGTGGAAGATCAGAATTAGACAATATATTCTTCTCACTGACTTCTCAATGTGGGATATCATTGAGAATGGTCCTTCTGAAGCTGGAAGGATAGGAGCAGATGGGAAAAGACCTCCACCAAAGACAGATGGTGAGAGGAAGATCAGACAGACAGAGATGAAGGCCTTGAGCACTCTGCTCTTGGCCATCCCCAATGAATATCAGCATCAATTTTGCAACTGCACTGATGCTCAGATTCTCTGGAATGCTCTAGAGAAAAGATTTGCTGGAACTAAAAGCATCAAAAGAAACCAAAGAGATGTTCTAAAGCAGCAGTATGAGAACTTCACTTCCTCAAAGAATGAGTCTATGACTCAAACTTTTGATAGGTTCAACAAACTCATAGGTGAACTGGCTACTATAGGTGTAAAGATGGAACAAGATGATATCAACAAAAAGTTCCTCAGATCTCTTGGGGATGAATGGACTATGTACACCGTCTCATATAGACAGAGTGACAATCTGGAAGAGAAAGAACTTGATGATCTATACAATGATCTAAGAGTTTTTGAAACTGAGGTAGAAACCAAGAAGAAGCCCTCTGGTTATATCCACAATGCTGCACTTCTCTCAGCATCCACTGATACTACTGCCAACCCTGAAACAGTTAGTACTGCCAGTGGAGTATGTTCAGAAAAAGGCACTGAAACTATCTTTGAAGCCTTTTTGTCCAGTCATAGCAGCAATTCTTTGATTAATGATGATCTGGATCAAATTCACCCTGATGACCTGGAGGAGATGGATATTAAATGGCAGATGGCCATGTTATCAATGAGGGTGAAGAAGTTCATTAAAAGAACAGGAAGGAATAACTTCTCTCAAAGAAGAGAAGATGGAGCTGGGTTTGACAAGACCAAGGTGGAATGTTATAAGTGTCACATGAAAGGACACTTTGCTAGAGAATGCAGGAGTGCTGTTCCAAACAACAACCACCAACAAGCTCAGAATGGAGGCTACAATCAAAACAAGAATCCTGCTCAAGCCCCTGTTTCTCAACAAGGAATGGGATTTGACTGGAGTGATCAAGCTGAAGAAGCCATTCAGAATCAAGCTCTTATGGCAGAAGTGTCTGATCTTCCCTCTGAGGTAATTTCTAATATTTGTACAAAATCTTGCATTGACACTGTCACAAGATACAGGGATCACAATCAAAGTATGTGTGATGACCTCAAAAGATTAGAAAAGGACATAAGAGAGTATGTGTTGATAGTAGAGAGATTTGAAGAGCAAATTAAAGGCTTTCAAGCTAATGAACTTCAACACTCTTATGACACAAACTATTGGAAGTGGGAAAAGAATGAGTTAGAGACCAAACTGTCTAAATCCTTAGAAGAGAGTGATAGGCTGAAAGAGGAACTGCTAAAGTTAAACTTGACATAGAAAAGTTTTCATATGCTTCAAAAGCAATGGATTCTCTTCTAAAGGCTCAGATTCATGACAAGATGAAGCCTGGTATTGGATACAACAATACACCTCCTCCTTACAATAACAATTATATCCCTCCTACTTCAGACTTGTTAGAAACCAAGGAGAAAAAGGACTTATCTGAGAAAGCCTTTAAGATAGATCCTTTGGATGAATTAGTAATTAAGGATTTAACTGAGAAAGAAGCCAGTGAGTATAGGGATAATGATGTGAGTAAAAAGATCCCATTAGAAAATAACATTATCACCAATGAGGGATGTGGGAAAATCTGGGTCAAGTCCAAGGAGATAGAGCAGACAAAAGGAAAGAATAACAAGGTCCATTACAAACAAACCACAGTTGTGAATCCTGGATCTTGTAAACAGTGTGATTGCAGTAAAGCAAAGAGCCTAAATTCTGGTTTAAAAAGAGGAAATCAAAGAAACTGGAATAATCCATGGGCTCAGAAACAAGGAGTTGATCTGAATAAAATCAATAGACCAAAACCTTGTTTCATATGTGGCAAATTAAATCATTTGGCTAAGTATTGTTACTTTAACCCTATTAACCAACAGATGAACTTTCAAAGATTTGTGCAAAAACCTGTTGGTTATAGGAAGGATGGAAAGAAACATGTGATAAAGAAACATGATGAAAGGAAAGGCCCCATGAAGAAAAAGATTTTAAAAGAAAGTGTCAAAATGTGGGTGCCTAGAAACACTGAATTTGTTAGTACTGATGACAGGGTTAGAAGCACTAAAATTGTTAGTACTGCTAACATGGTTACTACTGCTACCTGTGTTAGTACTGCTGAAAATATTAATGCTGCTAATACTGTTAGTACCTCTTCAAAGGTTAATACTGCCAACACAGTTACTGCTGCCAACACAGTTACTACTGCTAACAAAGTTAGTACTGCTAAGCATGCAAGTGCTGCTAAGGCAGTTAGTACTTCTAAAACCAGTACTGATTCTAGCAAACATATTTCCAAGCCTATTATTGTAACAAAGTACTCCAAGAATGAGGAGTTAAAGTTCAAAAATCTTGTCAAGAAAGAAGGCAAGTATTTTGATGAGAAAGGGGTACCCAAGACCACTTTGGCTTGGGTTCCTAATTCATACTAACTGATCTATCTAATGTGCAGGGCAACCAACAGCTAAAGGGAAAGAGCATATGGCATGTTGATAGTGGTTGCTCTAGGCACATGACAGGCAACATGTCATGCCTTCAGGATTTCAAGCATATCAATGGAGGACATGTTGCATTTGGAGATAATCTTACTAGTGGTAAGATAAGTGGAAAAGGTAATGTTACCAAAGGTAAGATGACATTTGAGGATGTCTACTATGTTGATCAATTAAAGTACAACCTGTTAAGTGTATCACAGGTTTGTGACAAACAACATAGTATATTATTTACAAATACTGAGTATATGATCCTTGCTCCAGGGTTCAAGGTAGTTGATGAAAGCATGATACTACTTAGAACTCCAAGGAAGGACAATGTTTATTGTCTAGATATGGACAATGTTGATAGTGATTCATCTCTAAATTGTCTTGTTTCAAAAGCTTCTGTAGATGAATCCTCTCTTTGGCACAGAAGGATGTGTCACATGAATTTCAAGACTATGAACAAACTTGTTAAAAACAACCTTGTAAGAGGTTTACCTTCAAAAGTCTTTTCATGTGATGATCATTGTGTTGCTTGTCTTAAAGGCAAACAGCACAAAACTTCTCATAAGACCAAAGAGTTAAATTCTGTTTCTTCTTGTCTCCAGTTACTACATATGGATCTGTTTGGTCCTACAAATGTTATGAGTATAGGCAAGAAATCTTACTACTTGGTTATTGTTGATGATTACTCCAGATTTACTTGGGTATATTTTCTAAGGACTAAGGATGAGACAAGTGGACTTATCAAATCCTTTATTCTAAGAACTGAAAACCAAACTAATCAAAGAGTAAAAGTCATTAGATCAGATAATGGAACTGAGTTTAAAAATCATGATCTAAACACCTTTTGTGAAGAGAAAGGTATTGAGAGGCAATATAGTGCTCCTAGGACTCCTCAACAGAATGGTATTGCTGAAAGGAGAAATAGGACACTAATAGAGGCTGCTAGATCTCTGTTGGCTGATTCAAAATTGCCAATTACCTTCTGGGCTGAAGCAGTTAATACTGCTTGTTATGTCCAAAATAGAGTTCTAGTGGTCAAGCAAAAGAACAAGACCCCATATGAGCTTTTAAATAAAAGAAAACCTTTCATTGGTTTCTTCAAACCTTTTGAGTGTCCTTGTACAATTCTCAATACCAAATCTCATTTAGGTAAGTTTAATAGCAAAGCAGATGATGGATTTCTTGTTGGATATTCATCTCAGAGTAAGGCCTACAGAGTTTTTAACTCATCTTCTAGAATAATTGAAGAAAGTGACAATGTCAAATGCAATGAGAACACACCAAATCCTGTTGGGTCTGGACCTCAGTGGCTATTTGATATTGATTCACTAACTAATTCTTTTGGTTTCAGTAGTGATGATTATACAGGAACAGGAAGTGGAGGATCAGGGATCACTCAAGTCTCAGAAAGTATATATAAATTTGTGATATTTCCCTTACCCACAATGAATTCTGTTGAAGACTGTGAAAAGGAATCATCTACTGGACCAAGTCAGAGTGAAGAAGAAACTAGAGATGAGGAGACTCAAGAAATTAAAGAATCAGAAGTGGCATCTGAAAACACTTCAGTTGAGTTGCATGACTCTAATCTAGAGGCTGGACTGAATGAAGAACCTAGTCATAACACCAGAGTTCAAAAGAATCATCCTCCACAACTGGTAATAGGAGATATCTCTTCTCCTATGATGACTAGACATCAAAGCAGGCTTCAAGAAATGCAAGATCAACAGCATACAGTCCTTTCTTGTTTTCTATCCCAGCTTGAGCCTAAAAAGGCACATGATGCTATGAAAGAATCTAGCTGGATAGAAGCAATGCAAGAAGAACTGTTACAGTTCAAGCTACAAGATGTATGGGATCTAGTAGACCTTCCTAAAGGTCACAGAGCAATTGGCACAAAGTGGATTTTCAGAAACAAGAGAGATGAAAGAGGTATTGTCATAAGGAACAAAGCAAGGCTAGTAGCTCAAGGATATACTCAAGAAGAGGGTATAGATTATGAAGAAGTTTTTGCACCTGTGGCTAGGATAGAAGCAATCAGATTATTCCTAGCCTATGCTTCTTACATGAACTTCAAAGTCTATCAAATGGATGTAAAAAGTGCCTTTCTCTATGGCTTAATTGAAGAAGAGGTATATGTCTGTCAACCACCAGGGTTTGAAAACCCAAGCTATCCAGACAGGGTATACAAATTAAAGAAAGCACTTTATGGACTACATTAAGCTCCAAGAGCATGGTATGACACTCTGTCATCCTATCTCTTGGAAAATGGCTTTGAAAGAGGAGTCATTGATAAGACTCTATTTATCAAGAGAAAGAAGAAGGATATCTTGCTGGTCCAAATCTATGTTGATGACATTATCTTTGGATCTACAAGAGACAACATGTGCAAGGAGTTTGAGGATCTAATGCATCAAAGGTTCAAAATGAGTTCCATGGGGGAACTTACTTTCTTCCTTGGACTCCAAGTTCAACAAAAGTCAGATGGCATCTTCATCTGTCAATCCAAGTATGTGCAGGACATTCTAACCAAGTTTGGTTTCTCAGAGTCAAAACCTGCCAGCACACCTATGGAAACACACAAGCAAATAACAGCAGATCTTGAGGGGGAGGATATGGATGTGCATCATTATAGATCCATGATTGGCTCTCTCATGTATCTCACAGCATCAAGGCCAGATATAATGTTTCCAGTCTGTGTATGTGCAAGATTCCAAGTTAGGCCAAAGCAAACTCACTTTCAAGCTGTTAAGAGGATATTCAGATATCTCAAAGGGCAACCCAGATTGGGACTTTGGTATCCTCATGACTCACCCTTTGACCTAATAGCATACTCAGACAGTGATCTAGGTGGGGCAAACTTGGACAGAAAATCTACTTCTGGAGGATGTCAGTTTTTGGGGGCTAGACTAGTTTCATGGCAGTGCAAGAAACAAACCATAGTATCCACATCTACAACAGAGGCAGAGTACATAGCAGCTGCAAGTTGCTGTTCTCAAGTCTTATGGATTCAGAATCAAATGTTGGATTATGGGGTAACCTTTCTACACACTCCAATTTTTATTGACAACAGCAGTGCTATTAGCATTGTTAATAATCCAGTCAAGCACTCAAAGACAAAGCACATTGAAATCAGGTATCACTTCATAAGAGAGTGTAATGAAAAGAAACTTATTCAAGTTGTAAAAGTCCACACTGATAATCAGTTTGCTGATCTATTCACTAAAGCCTTTGATGTGGGTAGATTCACTTTCTTGGTAACTAGTGTGGGAATGATCAACTCTGAATAAGCCCCTTCTCAAAAAGTGGTTTTATACCTGTATATTGTTTATTCTTGGTGTTACTAATCTTCTTTTTCAGGATTTGCATAGCAGTACTCAGTGTTTAAAGGAGTAAGGTAGTTAATACTGCTAGTTAGTTAATACTGCTAGTTAGTTAATACTGCTAGTAGTTAATACTGCTTTCAGTTAATACTGCTAGTTAGTTAATACTGCTAGTTAGTTAATACTGCTAGTAGTTAATACTGCTTTCAGTTAATACTGCTAGTTAGTTAATACTGCTAGTAGTTAATACTGCTAGTTAGTTAATACTGCTAGTTAGTTAATACTGCTAGTAGTTAATACTGCTTTCAGTTAATAATGCTAGTTAGTTAATACTGCTAGTTAGTTAATACTGCTAGTAGTTAATACTGCTTTCAGTTAATACTGCTAGTTAGTTAATACTGCTAGTTAGTTAATACTGCTAGTAGTTAATACTGCTTTCAGTTAATACTGCTTTCAGTTAATACTTCTAGTAGTTAATACCGCTTTCAGTTAATACTGCTAGTAGTTAGTACTGCTAGTGGTTAATACTGCTAGTAGTTAATACTGCTCTAGGTTAATACTGCTTATGTTCCGAATACTATAAATACTCTTTGCCCGCCTAAAAGTTCATAACGACTCTTTGCATACTGTTCACTTGCGCTCTAAACCCTTTCTCTCTCAAGTTCGAAGTTTTCAGGCAAGCTTTTCACTAAGATCAATGGCATCCATGACATTCATCGACGAGCACAATGAGATTGCGATGCTACAAAAGCCAAAGCAAGCTACAGGATTTCATCAGATTGTGGATTTCCTCAAGTCAAGCCATATTGCTCATGCTCTTATTGTATCCCCTACAATCTATATCGAGCATCAAAGGCAGTTCTGGGCTAATGCCACCATTGTTGTTGAGAATGGTGTGCAAATGATCAAGACAAGAATCTGTGATCAACCACTAACAGTTACTGAAGAGGTTATTCGCATCAGTCTACGTCTAGACGATGCCTCTGGTATAACTTCTATCCCAAATGATGAACTGTTTTCCAATCTTACAAGAATGGGGTATGGAGGCCCATTGGGTGTTTTCAAATTCTCTAAAGCCAAATTTTCACCCCAATGGCGTTTCTTTGTCCATACTCTCATGCACTGTATCTCCAAAAAGACTACTGGATGGAGTGAGTTCAGCAGCACTATTGCTTATGCTTTGGTGTGCTTGGCCACTGCCAGAAAGTATAACTTTTCTAAAATGATTTTCAGTGATCTTGTCTCAAACATGGGAAACAAAAATAGCTTCTTTATGTATCCCAGGTTTGTTCAAGAAGTTATTACTCATGAATTGACGGATATACCTCAACCTGTTGGGGTATATGTACCTAAACCCCCCAAAGGCAAGGTTTTCTCAAATATGAGAAGATCTGCTGGGGACTCTGAAAGAGTTGACACCCCATTGTTCTCTACAATGATGGTGGTGTCCCAAACCAATGAAGGTATGGCAGCAGGGTCAAGGCCCCCATTAGACCAACCCACTGCTAGCCAATCCCAACCTTCCCTCTCAAAATCTTTTTCCCAGTCCCTTCTTGAAAAACCAACCTCTCCTATCACCCAAACTTACAAGAGGAAACAGGTAAAGAAGGCTCCTTCCCTTCTTGTACCATCATCCCCCAAGCCTTTAAGCCCTCTATTGGAGCATTCTCCAGTAGAGAATATTCAAAGGGAAACCCACAGGGTGTCTCCCAACCCAAAGGAGGTGCTCTCTAAGGAGGAGATAGAGCATATGGGTGATGAGGCTGCCACTACTCCTGCTAGCACAAAGGAGGAAAGTGGTAACATAAATAAGACCTCCCCCATGGCAACTTTGAATGAGCAATCATTCGAAGGTCCCTGGTGCCAAGAAACCACAGGGGTGGATAGTGCTTCTGCTAGGCAGAAGACTTCCACTACTAAAAGATCCAATGATCCTTCAAAGGAGGGTAACACTTCTAGAGAAGGTGAGGACAGATATAGTTACCAGGATTTGATGGAAACCATGGGAAACATCAACCTAGATGTTATGAAACAAGGAAAAGAAATAGAGGAGATGAAGCTGGTCATTCTGTCACAACAAGTCCAGATTGCTAAGCTGAAGAAGATGGTGCTAAGTCTGGTACAGAGGAAGAAGAGAAAGCAATTCCAACTAAGGAGAAGGAACACTGAGAATGATGCTCCCAAAAAGGGGGAGATCAACATGGAAGAAGCCACATGAAAGGGGGAGCTTGATAGAGAGAAATTTGATGTTGAGGGGGAGCAGGAAGCAGAAACACAAAGAAATTCAGTGCCAATAGAAACACAAGAAGCAGCAGAAACAGTTACTACTGCTGACATAAATAAAGCAGCAGAAACAGTGAAAGAAGTATTAACAGATCTTGAGATTGCAGAAACCTTACTTAAAGCCAAGAATGATACTCCCAAGGTCACTTCAAAGACCAAAGGAGTAATCATCAAAGAACAAGGTGAAGTGGTCAAGAAAGATAACAGTAAGAAGGCAATGAGCAAAGACAAAGGAAAAGCAAAGATGGTGGAATCTGATCAACCAGTCAAGAAGCAAAAGTTGGTTGAATCAGATGAAGCCTTAGCCAGGAAGATGCAAGAGGATATTGAAAAGGAAGAAAGAGTTCAGATGGAAAAGGACAGGGAGATGGCAAAAGCTCTAGCTGCTGAACTAAATGAAGCTTATCAACTGAATCTGGCAACTGAAATTGCACAGAAGAAAGCTGCAGCTATGAAGAAAGCAGTGGTAGTAAAAGCAGCTACAAAGAAGAGAAAACCCTCAAGGACATTCCTAGGTACCCAAGAGAGAAACAAGATGATTATATTTCTCAAAGGTGCTGTAGGAGTAAAAAAGGAGATGTTCTCCAAAATGTCTTTTGAGAAGATCAAAGAGTTGTATGAGTCAGAGATGTTAAAGCTTCAGGGAAATGAAACTGCTAGGGTGGAGATGGAGAAGAGGATGAAAGAAAGTAATGATTTTGATTGTCAAAAGCCATTTCCAGATGAGCAAGAAACACCCCCTAAGAAAGAGGCCACTCTGGGAGAAAGTCTAAAGACTTTAAAGAGAACAAAGATGATGGCTAGAAGAAAGTCAATCAAGAAGCCTAGAATAGCTGAAGGAGAGGCTGAGAAGGCTGCTGAAGAAGAAGGGGCACCTGAGTCATCTAAACAGAAAGAGCAAGCAAACACAGATGATGTAAATTTGTATATGGTAGTGATGGACAAAGTGCCTGAACCAATTTCAGCAGAACCTGTAGGAGTTAAGCCTCCTGAGGTCATTCACTGGGATACATTGACAGTGGATGGAAAGGAATACATAAGGCTGAAAAGAAAGGATGAAAAGTATGAAGTGTTCAACACATGGGTAAAAATTGTAAGAACATGCTCTAGGTTAGATCTTGAAGAGATGTTTGAGATAGGAATGAAGTTGTATGCAGATATTCTAAAGGCTCCAGGGATTTCAATTACAAAACTGGTAATGGAGTATCTGTGTATGATGTTCAAACCTGAAGAAGTAAAGCATGTGATTAAGGATGTATTCAAGTCAGTCAACAGTTGGACTCTATATGAAATTAGTGGAGTATATACAGTGACTTTGGATTTAAATCACACTGAATACTTCCTAGAGGATAGAGTGTACAATCATAGCAGATTGAAGCTTCATGCCATACTGAAGAAAAAGTTAAGATGTGTTCCAGATTCAGAAATGGCTAAATACTTGATTCAAAGAACCATCAATCAGAGTTTGGGATTGGATGCAAACACTGGAATGTAGACCATTATGAAGTTTTGGGAGCATCTTGAAAAGAATATTGAAGATTAATTCTGAAGAACTTGACTTCTTGTCCTAAAAGTCAAGTTAGGGGGAGATTGTTGGGAACTGAAGAATTCATCAAGTATGGTTAATACTGCTAGTTCAAAGTTACTACTACTAGAAGACTTAAAGGTTAATACTGCTGAGTGTTACTACTGCTAGTACTATTAATACTGCTAGTCAAAGTTAGTGCTGCTTGAACAAAGTTAGTACTGCTTAGCTAGTTAGTACTGCTAGTGGTTAGTGCTGCTTGGTAGTTAAGGCTGCTAGAAGAAATTTAATGCTGCTGAAGATTAATACTGCTTATATGATGAAGATTCGCAAGAAAGGATATACATGGAAGCTTAGAGATATACATGGAAGATATACTGAAGATATGTTTATTTTTTTGTAATTATCTTTTTGGTTAGTATATGTATAGAAGATACAGAATAGTTTTAGAGTGATTAAAAAAAATTCTAAGTTCTAGAGAAAAACAACCTCAAGGCATAGATCCTAATTCTAGAGAAGTAGAATTCGTATTGGTGAGTCTGTTCATCAATATTGAGGTTGAGTGTGTAATCTTGTAACTTCAAAGCATTCAATACAAGTTTACAGTTTGTTCTTCATATTTTCTGTATTGATTTACTGTTTCATTGAATATCAAAGTGTTATTCCGCAAACTTCTTTGATATTGTTTCTGAGAATTAATTCTTGTTGAGAATTCGATCCTGACAAGGATGCCATTTAAGAAGGTCATTTTCACGTCAATTTGGAAGACCGTGAAGTTCTTGTGGGCTGCATATTCTAGGAACATCCGTATAGCTTCTATCCGTGCTACTGGTGCAAACGTATCGTCATAGTCAATGCCCTCTTGTTGTCGATAGCCTTTAGCGACAAGTCGTGCTTTGTTACAACCCACTATTCCGTCTTCATCTCTTTTGTTTTTGAAGATCCATTTTGTTCCAATGATGGTCTTGTTGCGAGGCCGAGTTACAAGTCGCCACACCTTTAGGGTTTCAAATTGGGTAAACTCTTCTTGCATCGCGATAATCCAATGAGGATCCTTCAGCGCTTCAGAAACTGTCGACGGTTCTATCTTACTAAGAAAGATCGAGAACAAACAGTCGTTGGCAGACATGGATCGTGTCTGAACTAGGGCATTTGGATCACCGATAATCTGGTGTATAAGGTGGTCCTTTGTCCAACAATGTGTGTGCGGAAGCGGTTGAGTGTTCTGATCAGGAGCAGAGTCGACATAGTTTCCCGACGGAATGTCTTGACGTGGTCAGAATCTTGCTCTGGTGCTGAAGAAGGCTCTTTGGTTGGGGTGACGGCTAAAGTTGAGGTACCACTCGCTGCTTCAGGTGTCCTTATCTCGGTGGTTCCTCCAGTAGAGGTCGTTGTCTCGACACTGACAGTCACAACTGGATAAGTAGAGGAGCTTGGTTCTTCAGTAGTTGCAACATGGATAGTTGGATCATCTCGAGTGATTGTGTTTGAAGAATTAGAAGATCCTGGGATAGAGACAACGGTCTCAGCTCTAGCTCCATTATCCCTGTTTGAGACAGAGGAGATAAGCTTAGTAGAACCAAAATATTCATCATAGAAACATTAAAATAATAGATCCAAATCATCTGATGGTGATTGTGATGTAGACGGTCGATCTGGTGGGTGTTGTTGCTAATCTACAGCTAAAATACCAGTTAGTGCGAGTTATGAACTGATGTGTTCAGAAGCCAAATCTTCTAACTCATCGAAGGTGGCGTTGACACTCTCCGTAACAGTTTTGGTCCTTTTGATGTAGACTATATAGGCAACAGACTCAGAAGAATAGCCGATGAAGACGCCTTCGTCTGCCTTTGGGTTGAATTTGCCAAGATCCTCTCTGTCATTCAGGACAAAACACCTGCATCCAAAAGCATGAAAGAATTTTATATTAGGGATGCGGTTGTTAATGATCTCATATGGAGTCTTTCCAAACCGTTTGTTGACAATCGAACGGTTTTGGGTGAAGCAGGCAGTAGCAACGGCTTCGGCCCAAAGAAATAGTGGAAGCTTCGATTGTGTCAACATGGTACGAGCAGCTTCTACAAGTGTTCGGTTTCGTCTTTCAACGACTCCATTTTGCTGAGGCATGCCAGCTGCCGAGTAGGTGTGAGTGATGCCGATAGACTCAAGATATGTACTCAACACCCTGTTCTTAAACTCCTTTCCATTGTCGGTTCGGATGGATTGTGCCGTCATCTGTAAATGAACTTGCACACTCTTCAGAAAGCTGATGATGAACTTAGGAGTTTCATCTTTGGTTTGGAGGAACTTTACCCATGTATAACGCGAGTAGTCATCTACCATGACAAGAACATATTTCTTTCCATTTATACTCTGGATGCGCATCGGGCCACACAAATCCATATGAATCAGTTCGAGAGATCTGGAGGTGCTCGGTTCTACTTTCGGCTTGTGAGAGGCTTTCTTCATTTTGCCCATTTCGCAGGCCGCACAAAGATGCTCCTTTTCAAATTTGAGTTCCGACAATCCTTTGACTAACCCTCCGATGACTAACTTGTTGATGTTCTTGAAATTAAGATGGGAGAGTCGGCGATGCCAGAGCCAATTTTGTTGTAAGGAAGCTTTGGACAAGAGTCAGACATCCTTGGCAGTCTTGACGGATGCCAAGTCAATTGTATATAGATTGGATCGTCTTGTCCCAGATAAGAGCTCTGTACCATCTTCTGTGCGAATACTGCATCGTCTGGCTTTGAAGTTGACTTCCAGATTCTTATCATAAAATTAACTGATGCTGAACAGATTGTGTCCTAGTCCTTCGACATACGAGACCTTCTTGATGGTGATGTTGTCTCGCACAATGTCTCCATACCCCATAATCGGTGAAAAATGATCGTTGCCAAAACGAATTGTGCCGCAATACTTGTCGGTGAAATTTGACAACAGCTCCTTTCTTCTTGTCATGTGTTTGGAGCAACCAGAATCTAAATACCACACATGACTGGCCTGCAAAACCGATTAACGAGGTTTAGGTACCCATTCATAAATGGGTCCTTTCAGGTTAGATTTAGGCACCCACTTATAAACAGGCCCTTTGCGATGTTTAGGGGCACTATAATGGGAAGGACGATAATGATAATTATACTTGCCAAACTAATCAGATGCAGTATATTTATCAACAAAATCATTCGATCCACACCAATAGCAACAGATATTATCATGGGCAAGATTAAT
Source organism: Arctium minus (assembly GCA_954870635.1). Taxonomy (NCBI): domain Eukaryota; kingdom Viridiplantae; phylum Streptophyta; class Magnoliopsida; order Asterales; family Asteraceae; genus Arctium; species Arctium minus. Next base: position 81,948,534 of record OX941087.1, on the reverse strand, counting down.
AAAATGCTCAATGGAATTAATATTGCAAGGAAACGGAAAAATATGTTCAAAAATAACATCCTTATTAAAAACACCACTAGAAATATTGTTTTTCCTATCACTAAAAGTGGAATTAAATGACTTGTTGTTCTTGTCCTTTAATGACTGCTTTGCTACCCAAACTTACTTAACTCCCATTTGAGTGAATTGATTATCTGAAAAATCAGTAAACCGAGAGTCAGAAGAGTGAAATTGAGATATACTTGATTTTTGAGATTTTCCAGTTTTTCGTCGTTTCTGTGAACGCCTTTTGGATTTAGAAGTAGATTTAGATTGGGAGACATTCACAGAGACACGTTGAGAGGTGGAAATAGAGCTTTTGTCCATATCCATGAAATTTGGCAAAATATTGTTTTTCCCTTTATCAAGAAACTCGGTATGGCTTGGAAGTTTAGGATCAAAGTCAAACTTGTTCACATCATCATTCAGACATTCCTTAGAATTCATTAAGGCAGAAAAGAACTCTTCGTCAGACTGTATGCCCTCTCCTAGATTCGGTGAGTAACAGGAATTTGAGGGTATGTCAAAACGATTATCAGTTACCCCTATGAAAGCTTTGCATGATGATGCTTCTGATTTCACTGACTGATTTCAGAATGACTACCTTCAGGAACAGAAGTATCCGTACTCTTAGCTGGGGTTTGAAATTGAAGTTCCTCAATTTTAGAAATTAGCAACCCCCTCTCCTTATCAAAAGAACTCATAGCTACTTCTAGATCCATTTGAAGATTAGTTTTGTCTTGTTGTTCTTGCAAAAATTTCAGTTGTTAAACTAGACAACTGTTTTGACAACTTGTTAATTTCAGAATTAAACAACTCTCGTTCTTTTTCAAATTCCTGTTCAAGTTGAACCAATTTATTTTCTAAATCCAAAGATGGGACATAAATCTTTGGTTCAACAAGTTTGGAATGAATCTCTTCATTGGAGTAACTACGAAAGTAGTTGGTCGAGAGTGTTAGTTCTCTCGTACGATAACTTGCATTGAGTTCGTCATAAACAAAAGGAAGTTGCACATTGTCAGTCTTTTTCCTATTTAAATCTTCCTGTGCTTCAACCTCTTCAGGAGATTCCATAAACTGTATTTGATATTCCGGACGAAGATCCAGATATTCAAATTTGTAGAGACTAGGTGTTTCTGACAAAGCCTTGGTAAGGTAGCAAGGATTTTCATATCCCAAACCTGATTTATCTTTGGGATCTTTGAATTCTTTTAATGTGATCAAGTGAATGGTATGATCTGATTGTCCAAGTTTGTGCAATTTAAGTTCAAGGGCTTTCAGTTTATCAAGTAAATCATTCTTTTGAACTAAAGCAAACTCATACTTATTCATGTAATCCTCAGTCTCACGTTCAGACTTTTTAAGCTTACTTGAAAAATCAGAAATCTGTTCATTTAAAGCTTTGTTAGATTCAGCAAGTTTGGCCTTTTCTGCTTGCAGGCTCTATGCCCAACTAAGATTATCAGCACATTCACCGTTTACTTGAGTAAGAACTTTTTCATTGTTTAGTAAATGTGCTTCTAGTTTGGCGACAAGAGCTTGTTCACATTTTAAACGATCAGTTATATCTTTTAGCTTAAGCATCATTATTTGCATCTGATCAAGTAAAGTAGTATAAGTCGAAGAACTTACCTCAAAACCATCTTCAGAAGATTGTGATGCACGATCATCATTGTCGGAGTTGTAAGTCTTAGAGTTTCTTGCCATGAAGCACAGGTGGGCATGAGCATCTTCTTCATCTTCATCGTTTGTGAGATTCAACCAGTGAGCATCTTCTGCTAGCAGAGCTTTTCCGGCCTCCTTTTGCTTGGCTAGAAGTAACTTGTTCTTGTAGTACTCAGCGTTCTTGACAACTGGTTTCTGACATTCACGAGCAAAATGTCCCGTCTTTCCACAGTTGTAGCACTTAGATGGCTCGTCAGTTCCCTTAATCTCTAGTTTAGCCTCCGTTGGTCTTTTTGCATCAAACCATTTCTTTCCTTCATACTTCTCCTTGTACTCATGATGTTTACCCCCTGTGGCGTACCGCTGATTGTTGGGAGTAGAGCGCTTGAAGAACTTTTTCTGTACAACCTTGGTTAGAAACAACATCGCTTCTTTGATGTCATGTAGCTCTGGGTCAACATCACTGTCATCATCTTCCCCCTCGGACTCACTTGGATCCCGTTTTTTCCTTGGCATGTGAGATGATCCTCTGTCCCGTTTATGAGACACGAGAGCAAGAGTGTCGTTCGGTTTATCCACTTTTTGATTCGGCTCAACAATTTCTGAAACCTCTTCTTCGTTTTGCTTAAGAATCTCATACACCTCATGTAACCCGATTTCAGACAAAGCCTTGTTTTGCCGTATCTGAGAGGTGAAGCGCTTCCATTCTGGTTGTAAGTTGTTGAGAAACTTGACGTTGTTCTCAATAACAGTCTTGTGGATGTGGTTCTTACTGAGTTCGTTTAGCAGGAGACAGAACCGATCATAAGTTTCTTCAAGAGATTCTCCTTCCCTAGCTTTAAAATCTTCATAGTTGTTAATGCAGATGGTAACTTTTAGTTGGTTTCCAACCTTGGTTCCATCATCGTCATCTCTATTTGTGTCCACATTCCAATGACAGTCTCTTTATAGCTGTCAATAGTGGTGTAGATGTCGTTTGGAAGACTTTGAAGCAGGTAGGATTTTGCTAATTTATTACCGTGAGCCCGTCGCTTCTCTTCCTCTGAATATTTTTCCTTTTCTTTCACTTTCACCCCTGCTGGTATAGGTGGATTCGCGTTTGGCATAGCGGGCGTCTCGGAGTAAAATATGCGTGGTCCTTCGGTGAGGGAATCAAGAATTTTCTCTCCAAGATCATGCCGTGAAATGAAATCCAAGAATCTGTCCCACCACTAAGGATATTCACCTCTAAAAAGGACGGGAGGTCGAGTGTCCGTACCCATTGCCAAAGCTTCGTGGGTAGACATCGTTCTAATACTTGCAAATGACCGTGAGACGATCGCGATTTGATTCAAGAAAGGTGAAAAGGAACGAGAAACACTCTAAGATGACGCTTTACGATAAGAACGTGGGACAGGGCTTGGGAGGGAACAGGGGTTGGGAGAACAGGGGTTGGGAGAACACGTGGTGACAACCAGGGTTGGTGACAACCAGGGTTGGTGACAACCAGGGTTGGTGACAACCAGGGTTGGTGACAACCAGGCTTCACGAGACCTAGGTAGGTTAAGACAGGGTTTCACGGTGCTGTGATCCCAAAAACAAAAAAATAAAAAATTTAGTCCAAACCAATGAACTTAAGCAACGATTATGGATTAAATTCAGATATCTAACACTTTTTAACGATTTTTTTGAATTAAAAACCAATGAATCAATGATTTTCAACCAAAAAATCAAGAACACAGACTAAAAACTTTAGATCTATAAAAACCCAAAATTGAAAATTATTACATCGAATCAGAAGACGAGACTTTACCAATCACTTAATCGAACTAAACTAAAGAGATTAGGAGCAATTAGACTCAAAGATTTAGCAAAAATCAAGAAACCCAAAAATCAATTTAAGAAAATCGATCGACACATAGAATAGAGAGAAAAAAAAACTTTATCTTTTTCGAATCAAATCTTCGTCTCTTTGCTCTTATACCAATTGTGAATCCCAGTTTGCAAGTATAATCAACAAATCAAAGAATAACAATCAATATATTTCATCAAATCTGGTCATATGATTGTATTAACTGATAAAGCTCAAAAGGTTTACTGAGAAAATTTATCTGATAAACGTAAACCTCTAAATGACCATTAACCTAGAAACTAGGTTAAACAAAACATTATATACCCCGGGCTAAAGCCTAACAGGGCCAGAGCCAATTTAACACAGAAAATCCCATTACAGATAAAGAATTAGAATAATACATTTTTCACCCCTCTACTTCAATTCAACATATAAAATGCACCCTAACAATCCAATGCAACACAGTCTAACATTACATGACTATACATGAATGACCAACGTACTCGGGCATGTAATTATCATAAATATGCAATAAGATGCATTAAGATGCCAATCGTATATAGGCTCTACATAGAGCCATTAAACTGGACAATATCCATAAGACTCTTTAAGTCAAAACCGAGCTAAGATGCTCAAAACCTATTTGATCAGTAAACATCGGTCCCCGAATAGAAAATGCATTCAAACAGCGTTTATGGAGGCACATACCTCAAAGATGTGATTAACCCAAAACTCATCACATATTGGGACAAAAGGTTTTCCAAATGGGTTCATGCCCTTATGTTTTTCCAAAATGTCTCATAACACGGAGACAATCATTTTCCAAACACATATACACCGTTGACTCTTTCAAAACTTCTCATAACACAAGGTTGAACATTTCTCCAAAATACATAGTAAGTGTATTTACACCCAAAGGACTTATACCCGTAAAATAACTCGTTAGAATTGTCAATGCTTAAGATTTGCCCATCAAAATACTTGGAATGTGTCTTTTCCCAAAAACCAAAAGATGTACAATTTCCGAAATATTCACAAGGTCGGGAATGATCAAAACCCAATAACTCACGCGTTGATACTTTCAAAGCATCTCATAACACGGACTATGCATATTTCCAGCAAACACAAAAATGCATTTTTACCAAATAATCCCCATTTGTGCAATTCATTATTAAAACATTTTCCTTAATGGCTTATTTATCAAAATGCCCCAAAAGTCCCAAATATCGGGGGGGGGGGGGAGGGGTTTACAAGGTTTATAAAGCCAAACACCTCAAATAATTAAACTCAACAAATAACTCGACAAATGATAATTTCGTGTAAACGCATAAACATTTTAAAATAGGCATTTTGGCATCTACAACGTTTTCATAAATCAACTTGAACTCACCTTGTTAGAGTTAGCCTAAATCTAGTTTTTACCCCCAAAACTTGAATCTCCTTTGATGAAGGCTTGAAATCTCCAAGTAACCTCTCAAGATCTTAGATCCAACACATCTACATGGTTTCCTTCACCACACAAGTCATCAATATCACACCCAAGTTGAATGATGAAAGGAAAGAGGATGTAAACATCAAACCCTAGCTTAACATTAAAGAGATGAGAAGCTTACCACCATAAAATACTCTTGGATACTCTAATAAACTTAAAATATTTTGATATATACTTGAAGATCTCTCAAAAACGAAACCATAGCAACTTGAATCACCAAAATCGGATTTAGGAAGAGAAAGTTATGAGGAAATGAAGTTAGATCTTCGAAAATCGAGTATAAAACCCTCAGGTCGTTTCCCGCAGTTTGGCATGTGGCTTGGAAGCAGCGGGGTAAACCGCACACTTCCTTAGCATCAATCTAGAGGGTTAAGCGGCCTAGGGTTGCCCACCAACCCGTGGCCTCCGAAATCCCCCATTTCTCAAGTCCGATCACTGTTTTGGCCATAACTTCTTCGTTTTAACTCCGATTTTGCTCCGGAAAGAACCGTTGGAGTTGTATTTGAATTCTTCATCCAACAAGACTATAAAATCTAAGATTCAAGCCCAAAATATTAGTTCTTATATTTCTCTTAAAATACTGATTTCTATAATAACTTGAAATTATACCTTTCTAAAATCGGGTTGTTATAATCCTCCCAACCTTAAAAGAGATTACGTCCTCGAAATCTAGATTCCCATGAAACGTTGACCGCAGAATAGGTTGCCTCTACTCCGCTTGCCAGAACTACCACCATAACCTTATATTGGTCCTCATAATAAATGTCCCCATGGACACCTCACACTTATATCCGAGTGGACACTTATCTTACTAACGTAGCCTTTAACCATGAGACTATGGTTGTCTCCCAACATTGGGTGACACGTACTAACTCAAGGATAGTTTGTGATCTCAACTTCTCACTGGACAATTCACCTCATATCCACATGTTTCTGAACCCAAAACCAATACGCTCTTCGGGTAGCTGGTTAATGCAAATCCGGCTATTATTCAACTCCGATATATTCTCAACCTCAAGACATTCCCTCACTAATGTCTTAAACACATTGGGAAAACCTATACGCACCAATACTTAATTACCAACATCTAATCTTCCTTTAAATTTCACCACCGAGAGGTCATCAATTCTCATGATGTAACAGGGGTACCTCCAAGTATTCCAAGATTCATTGACTTCAAGAAAACAAGTCGACGCCTAAAACCAAAATGGTGACATAAAAAATGTGGACATCCCGCCCAATATTTCATTCCAGAAGTATTGTCGCATTAAGGTTGACATCTAACAGAGGGCTAATATTCCCAATCTTACATCCCTAACGAACGGACCACGATAATTCCTTTATTTGTGAAAACCCATTAAGACGATACACTATCAACATATAACATGGTATCAAACAGACAAGCAACCCATCAAATCAAACCCAATCAGGTGCAAATAGTCACATAAGAACTTATCCTGCAGGTTTACCGAAGCATAAAAATCACCCCTTAATTAACTGGGAAGACTTAAATCTAATACCTCCATTAATCATGCACGCACAAATTCAAAACTGAAACCCAAAATTCAAGACCGACCGCAAGTCGGATCATCCGACGCTTCAATTCCCAAGGACTCCTCTAGTCCCTAGTTACAACTCTTTTCAAGGTAGGGTTTTAAATCTATAGCACTAATGAGTTCAAGGTTTTTCAACTAACATGCCAATTGAAATTTTATAAAACTTTCAAATGCCCAAACTTTATAACGATTCATCGTATGAGTAAAATCCACTACCGATTTCTCGATAGGTGTGCAAAATGGTCATTAAAGTTACACATATAAAGCAATTTCGAAATTCATTTGGTCCTTAATCACGTTAATAATGACAATAATAAAAGATGTGCAACAAAATTTTCAATGGACTACCATGGTCCTAGCATGCATCAATTAATACTACGTACGTGAAAATAGTTTTATGCACTGAAACATATGCAACAAATGTTTGTACAACTCCAGAAGGGACCTTCACAATTTCAAATTCAAAATTCTTTCCTTTAAACCACGAAACGTCGTGGAATAAAATTTCCAACAAGGACCGTATACATCAATTTATTCCCCAAACTTAGTAAAACGATAGGTGTGTATGACTTGGTCACATATAAATAAATTTTAAATCAAATTCAAACCTTGGGCCGCACAAATAGAATGCACTTATCCAAAAATAGTAGCTACAATGACATGTATACCGATAACTCATTTAATGCATTGCAGAAATTTATAACAGTAAAATCAGCAACTGAAGAAGGTATAAGGCAAAAGTTCAACTCGAACCATTAGAGATCTTTCACATGTTTACTCACAGAAACTGTAAATCAATTCAAATGTTAATTAGCATACAACGAAATGATTTTGTATCAAAACCCAAAAGACAAACCACACGACAATGAACTTCCCAAAATAACATGTGATATAACAATCATCAACAAAACTCTCAAAACGTCTTTTATGGTTGTGAAAGGACATGTGCAAACCCGCACGAGACAAAATATTAAACGAAAATTCATAAGTTAACGCACACAATAATGTAAGTATACACATTCCAAAATTTTATCTACGCGACCCAAAATGTCGTAAAATAAAACGCCATAAAACCCAACTGAATTTCCATAAAACTCATTAACGCTAAAATCAAGCGGTGTCAAAATTTTCGTTTCCCAGCATAAAAGTATAAGACGACAATATGTCTAAAATGTTAAAATTCTAAGAGTTTCCCCTTTTACCGCAATAAAGTGACACTTCTCAACAAAGCTTGCATGGGACACGATGTCTAATAACCTGCAAATTTACCCGCAATAAAATTAAAACTCACGCATTTCAAAGTACACTCGTGCGTAGCAAAGCGTCATAAAATAATATTTCATAAGTCCTAGCAAAACTCACATGGAATAAAATTTCCAATAAAACTCGAATACCAAAGTATGGGAATAGCTTCTCCTCTAAGACCTTAACATATGCGGAGGAGTTCCAATGTCAAGGTCATAAATTTCACAACTACTTGCCTAATACCCCAAATAACATTAAAACACGGATGTCACAATATCCGAAAATATCATTTGACAAAAACAGGGATAAAGAAAATCTCGACAAAGTTTGCAATCGTGTGCAATAAAACAATTTTATGCATGTTTAAACTCATGGTCTAAAATCTTGTGTGTGCTAAACCTTTTTCCAAAATTTCGTAACTCTACTCATTTTATGCTTTGAGAACATGAGAAACTATTGATGCAAACTTATTTTAGAAATAAATTTCGTCAATGAATTTTGGTCGGCACTCAACATCATAGGACCACGCTTCTCAAATTCCTAGTCACACTATCGTCATTCGGATGCATCAAACATCTTAAAGCAATAATCACACTAATTTGATTAACTTACAATTTCTCCTTGAGATAGAGTCAATTTAATAAGCCTATGATTCTAATTCAACCAATAACTCCGGCCTAACATGGTCAACTTACTGTATTCATAGTGCTTATCTATCACTCCAAATGAAAATGCTATAAACATCAACTCTTCTATCTGGTACTCGCTTAGAAACTTCTTCACTACCCTAACGGTCATCACACCAAGGCAGTTCAAGCATACACATGTAACATGTAGGTTCACCATAACACTGGCCAGGTGTAATTATGAACAAACCGTACATGATCATCCTTGCTACCCTCGACGAGTTTTTCGTTTCTAGCAACTCTATCTGCCTCAAAATATCCTATCTTAGAGTGCCTAATGGTGCGAATTCACTTTCAATGACTTAAAAGTACGCTAGTTTGAATCTAGGCATCCAAAATCAACACTTAACTCTCTCAAACTAAAGCTCTGATACCAACTTGTAACACCCTCAAATCAGGAAGGAGCAACTAATTTAAAATTTTCAAAAATGCCTCAAGGAAAGACAAAGTATCTTACAACAAGTCTATTCTTGAAATATTGTTCTAGATTTAACCATCAGCTAATATAAATAAAGTCTTACACTGTAACACCCTAAAAATTGACGAATTAAAAATTCGAAATTTCGGCAATATAATGTCTCAAATACGGATATCCAAAATACCCTGTAAGTATAAGCATTCAACAAGGACAATTCCCAAATTTCAAAACAACTAAAACCCAATGAAGTCGGGATAGTTTGTACCGAAAGTAGTTGCAAGAATGAGAGACATCACAATACAACAACCTACTTAATCTAGAATGAATTACGACTAGATTAAATTTGGGTGTTGCTAATGCACCAAAAATATCTCTTCACATGAAACCCCAAAAGACCGACACTTCAAGATCTCCTACGTGCCCGGTTGACAAGCCCGACAACCTACAATCCACCATGAGTAGGATTTGTGGGAAAACAACAACCACAATAAGTGTTAGGATGAAGCCTAGTGAGATCACATAAATTATATAATTCACCCAAAAAATGTCATAATGCAATAAAACAAGACTTGTGTTACCGAACTTCATTGTCTCATAATATTGTTTCCACCGCAACCATGTTCCCAAACCTGAACATAAACATACAAGAGATAACCCTTGAAAATACGGGGGAGACCCGTTTCCATCAGGGTGACATATACACGGGAGTGGAGTCACCCATGATGTTATTGGATTACACCTCATGTCCCGGTCCTAGTTCTCATTCCATCAAGACATCACAACCTCAAACCATAATCATTGCTTTATTGCCTACTCCATCGAGTTACACCTCAAGGTCTTACAGGACATTATTGTCTATCCATATCTAGACGAGTTACACCTCAAGGGACCACGTCCCCATATTGCCTACTCGCTAGCAAACCCCACAAACCAATCAATATTAGGTCCAATTAACATATAATTACTTCCTCGTGCACAAGAAGTAGAAACCCACATTCTTATCAGGTGATCACATTTAGATTAAGTATACTCAAATAGACATATGTAGTTCTGTGTGTCCCTGAATCTAGTTTTTAAACAAGATTAATCAAACAAGATACAAATACGAATCAATTACCTGTTTGATTTTACTTTCAATCTCAAGATTACACTTTCTCTCTCTACAATCTCTCTCTAACGAACTATCTTTCTCTCTGATATTTGTCTCTCTAAAATTACAACTGAAAAATGCTTCAATTAAGTTCTCTACTGAAATTACAAAGAGAAAAAGTATTTATACTACCACCTAATACAAGAAAACTAAAATACAAAACAAATACAACTAAGTTTGACTTATTACAAAAGACTTTGACTTTGATGAGATTTGACTTTAGCAACTTTGACTTTCTCAACTTTGACCTTCAGTATTATTGATCTTGTATCCAACAGATTTATGCTCTAACAATCTCCCCCTTTGGATTCAAGATCACTGTTGAAAAAATCTAGTAATTCAGTCTTCACTTTAAGCTCTGTCAAAACAATCTCCCCTTTTTCTTTGACGGTCTTCTTTCCAAAACTGTCTTCAAACGAGTAACAATCTCCTCAAAACTTTCACAGAAAACTTTCAGTCTTTGGAAAGAAATTGTCTTCAGAATCATCTCAAATTGCTTGAGCAAATAATCTTTAAAGAAAATTTCCTCAAATCTTCAGAAATTCTTTGATCTTCTTTAAATCTTTCCTTTGAACTTTCTGACTTGAACATTTCAGAAAATCAACTCACAAATCTTTATCAGATCTTGATATCATCTCCCACAAACTTCAAAACTTTAATATTTCTTGATACCATCTCCCCCTTTTTGATGATTTGAGCATCGATATCATCAAAACTTTCTCCAAGAAATGTCTTTGACCAATCTGATATGTCAAACTGAGCCTCTGATTCTATGATCCATAACCAAGTATTCATCTAGATCTTTTCAAATCCAGACAAAATAAGAATAGGTAACTCATGAATCAACAGATGAATCAGTTAAAATGCCTATCAGTAACACAAAGTCACTGTGTAACGAATACACAATATAAAGGAGCTTTTGTGATGTTCACTCCCCCAGGGCTTCCATCCAATCATCGAAACACCACAAAGGCAATTTCTATGAATGTTATGACAAAGAAACAAATTCCTTGTGTGCTCGTGCATGTGTAGAAATAATTAAACACAAATAATTGCTTTTCAATAAGGCTCAAAATTGTGTAAACCACTGAGACAACAGTAGATAAACACAGACTCAGTGTGCATGATTGAAATGCGAAGGTGGGGCAGACTTCCTTCTTTTTCAATATCCAGATTTTCCAAATGAAAACCAGATAGATAATATGCTGCGTCCCTTTGAAAATGTGAAACATTTTCTTTTTGAGAAGAAAATGAGTGGTTGGTGGGGTTTAAGCAAGAGTTGGCATGGGCTATTTGCCTGTTTCAATAATGTTCACGAAAGAATTGTGAAACATTAGTAATGTGGCTGCCCGGCTCAGAAAGTATTTGGTGCAGAGTTCGATATTCTTTTACTCTGATCTCACACCCTCTTTCTTTTAATCATTAAGCTCACTACTAACCAATCTCTCATTTCCATTTTACCTCGTCACACCCACACTCATTTCTTTTGACTCCTCACACTCAATCACTAAGAGATTAACTTCTTGGGTAGAAATCACTGGTTAACGTGATTTCATAGAAGTTCAGTTAATTCCTAGCACAAAGAACCCATATAATCCTAATAAGCATGTGTTGCTCAAGATGGTTTAACTATATCAGTTAAAGCTCAATAATACAAATGTCAGATGAATATATGCTCTTAAAATATAATCATGAAGGTATGAGCATTTAAAAGCATTGAAGATATTTCAAACAAGTTAATTGAATGAATGAACATGAATGCAAGAGACTTGTTTGAAAATCTGACATTGTATGAAAATGATCAGAAATGAATGATATAACAATCAAGGCTTTATGGTCAAGAATAATTGATATTTGTCTATACGAAACAAAATATAGACATTCTTGAATTGATCGTTTCGAAATGAAATATCGCTCAAAATTCATTGAATACAAGCGGAGTGTCTTACCATCGAAGAAAAATTGTTTCAATTTTGAGACATGGTAAGAACATATTGAACAAAGATTCAAACCGGTGTGTATGAATACTTGAAAGTATATAGAAAAGACAATACACAAGTATTTATCTTTGGATACACACAGTTTATTTATCAATTAAGCACAAAAATAAAATGAAAACATTTAAAATCACACTTCCAATTCATGAAATCTTTTTAAAGAATCGGTAAGTAGTTTGAACATTTAAAAATATGTTTTCTATACCTGAAAGTTGTCCTTCTTTTAGATATATTTGAGACTAAGATAAGAAATTTACCTTTTCGCGCAATCTTAATTCTCAGAAAGTCAAGCTGTAGTCATTTAGATATGATCTTGTCAGCTTCTCTCATCCTGCAAGTCTCAAAGTCTAGTCAAAAATTTATTCACAAAATTTATTCTAAAAGAAAATGACATAAAGCAATAAAACGATTAATGTACGAGTTCTGATTTGAAGTAATCAGAAATCATAGTCTTACTCCTTTTGACTTATAGGCTCCCCCTAAAATCATGCATCACAAAAATTTTGTCAGTTAAAATGTATAATGCAGAAATTAGTTTTGCTCCCCCTCAAATGAATGTAGATCATCTAAAATCTTCTCTTACTCCCCCTGAGATCATGAGCAAAAAATTAAAGTGTAGATATCCTTCAGACATAAAGATAAAGAAAATGATGAAAAATAACAATACGTAACTTTATGAGGTAATGACCGATTATGTCTTAAGATTTAACATACCAAGCTTAGAGACAAGAAAATTAAATCTCTTTTCATCTAAGGGTTTGGTAAATAAATCTGCAAGTTGATAATCTGTTTTTACAAAATAAAGTTCAATTGTTCCTTTTTCTACATTATCTTTTATAAAATGATACCTGACGTCAATGTGTTTGGTTTTCGTATGCTGGACAGGATTAGCAGATATCGCAATTGCATTCTTCGAGTCACAATAGATTGGAATTTTATCAAACTTGAACCCATAGTCTCGCAGCTGTGTTCGCATCCACAAGACTTGAGAGCAGCAACTGGCAGCAGCTACGTACTCTGCTTCAGCAGTCGATGTGGAAACACATAATTGTTTCTTTGATGCCCAGCTAACGAGCTTATCTCCAAGAAATTGAACGTGACCAGAAGTACTCTTTCTGTCCAACATGCAACCTGCATGATCTGCATCTGAATATGCAGTCAGTTGAAACCCAGTATCCTTAGGATACCACAGACCAAGGTCTGCAGTCCCCTTCAGATATCTAAAAATCCGTTTGACAGCAGCCAAATGGGATTCTTTGGGAGCATCTTGATATCTAGAACATAAACATGTTGAAAACATAATATCTGGTCTACTGGATGTAAGATACATTAACGATCCTATCATACCTCTATAGTTTCTAACATCAACACTTTTACCCGAAGGATCAATGTGAATCTTAGTTCCTGGTGCCATCGGGGTTCCAATTGGTTTACAATTTTCCATTTTGTACTTCCGAAGAATGTCCAAAATGTACTTAGATTGGTTAATGAAAATCCCCATAGAAAACTGTTTTACTTGTAATCCGAGAAAGAAATTCATCTCTCCCATCATACTCATTTGAAAACGTGACACCATGAGGTTAGAAAAGTTTTTGCAATATTTTGGATTAGTAGAACCAAATATTATATCATCAACATATATCTGAATAAGAATAATATCAACTTTTTCTTTCTTGATGAATAAATTGGTATCAATCTTACCTTTGGAGAAACCAGACTTGACCAAGAATTTGGATAAGACGTCATACCATGCTCGAGGGGCTTGTTTTAATCCGTAAAGGGCTTTGTCCAAGATGTAGACATGATCTGGCTTATCTGGATTGACGAACCCTTCTGGTTGAGACACGTACACTTCCTCTTTAAGAATGTCGTTCAGAAAAGTTGTTTTCACATCCATCTGAAAGACTGTGAAGTTTTTATGAGCTGCGTAGGCAAGAAACATTCTGATTGCCTCTATACGCGCTACTGGAGCATACATCTCATCATAGTCGATGCCTTCCTCTTGCCGGTAGCCTTTGGCAACAAGTCTAGCTTTGTTTCTTATAACAATACCATTCTCATCCTTTTTATTCTTGAATACCCATTTAGTTCCTATCACGGTCTTTCCTTCTGGCTTAGGAACTAATCTCCAAACCTTTGGGGCTTCAAACTGATTGATCTCTTCTTGCATAGCAGATACCCAGTCCGAATCAGCAAGAGACTCAGATACTCGTGTTGGCTCAATCTTGCTGAGGAACGAGTCATGCATACATTGGTTAAGAGTCGCTGACCTAGTCTGTACAAGCTTGTTGAGATCTCCAATTACTTGATGTAATGGATGCTCTTTGGTCCAGCGATGCTCATGAGGGAGTGGAGTAGATACTGATTGAACATGATCATCATCTAGAAATCCACTATCAGAATCTTCAGTTTGAATAACAGAAGGGGGGTTCTCAGTTGAAGTTTCATGTGCAGAAGTATCAGTTGAAACAGCAGATTCTGGCTGTTGAATAGACATTGTATCACATCCAACTGAAACAGTTACTTCTGGCTCAGCAGTTACTTGTAGGAGTAACAGTAGGAATGTGAGTTTCTGACTGAACTGGGGATTCTGGTTCAGTTATGACTTCTGAAGTGACTGGATGACTGCAACTTGTGTCTTCAGACCTGTCAGTCACAGCAGATTTAGATACATTAGAACCTAGAAACTCATCATAAAAGAATTCAAATAACAAATCTAAATCAGATAAATGTGAAACTGAAGTAGAAGCGTTATCCGAATTTTTCTCTGTAGAAACAGGTTCTGGACTGATCTGCCCATAAGCTAATACTCCAGTGATCACGGGTTCTGAACTGAGTTGTTTAGAAGCCATCTCTTCATCGAATGTGACATTAACACTCTCAACAACTTTCTTTGACTCCTTAAAATAAACACGATATGATGCAGATGTTGAAGAATAACCGATAAAGATGCCTTCATCCGCTTTAGCACTGAATTTATTCAGACTCTCTTTGTCGTTAAGCACAAAACATTTACACCCAAATATGTGAAAATACTTGATTGTTGGTGTTCTGTTGTTGATCAGCTCATATGGAGTCTTTTGAAAACGACGATGTATCATGGAACGATTTTGAGTATGGCATGCAGTCGACACAGCTTCTGCCCACAAGAATAGAGGTAAGTCCGATTGGCTAAGCATAGTCCGAGAGGCCTCGACTAGCGTCCGATTTTTCCTTTGGACTACTCCATTTTGTTCAGGCGTACGAGCAGCAGAGTACTGATGTGATATCCCGACCGATTCGAGATATTCTTCAACTATCTTGTTTTTAAACTCTATGCCGTTGTCCGTTCGAAGAAACTTGACTTGTCGCTGCATTTTCACCTGGGTCGTCTTTAAGAAAGTAATGAGAACTTCCGGCGTCTCATCTTTTGATCGAAGAAATTTGACCCACGTGTATCTTGAGTAATCGTCCACAATAACCAACACGTATTTCTTTCCATCCAAACTCTGAGTTCTCATTGGACCACACAAATCCATATGTAACAATTCTAACGGAGAACTAGTGCTTGGTTCAGGCTTTGGTTTATGTGCGGCTCTCTTCATCTTACCCTTCTCACATGCAACACATAAGTGTTCTCGTTCATATTTCAGCTCAGGAAGACCTTTGACCAATTTCCCACGAACCAGCTTGTTGATGTAACGAAAGTTCAAGTGAGATAAACGTCTGTGCAGAGCCAACTTTGCTGCGTTGAAGCTTTTGTCATCAAGCATACTTGATTGTCAATCTGTACTTTGGAAAGATTGATGGTGTAGAGGTTTGTCTTTCAATGTCCACCTAAGAGTTCTGTCCCGTCTTCAGTACGAACTGAGCAACTCTTAGACTTGAAGTTGACCTCTAACCCTTTATCGCAGAATTGACCAATGCTGAATAAGTTGTGCCCCAAGCCTTCGACATAACTCACCTTACTTATCGTTATGTTGTCTTGAATGATGTCACCATATCCTAAGATAGGTGAAAGCTGATCGTTTCCAAATCTGACATTTCCACTGAATTTCTCTGTATAGTTAGACAATAAATCTTTTTGCCCAGTCATATGCTTGGAACATCCACTGTCCAAGTACCACATATGCCGGGTCTGCAAGAGAAATCAGGAGACAATAACTTTAGGTACCCATTTAAAAACGGGTCCTAACAGATTAGCATAAGATTTTGGTATCCATTTAAATATGGATCCTCCTTTTCTTTGAAAAACATTTGATCTCGAAGAATTAACATGATAAGATCCATACCAATCAGAAGAATTATGAGAATAAGAAAAATCATTTCTCTGATAAGGATAAGATGTAGTAGTAATAGGAGACAATTGAATCAATTGCTTTATTGAATATCTCTTGTAAGAAGTTACAAGGTTTTGATTATTAGAAGCAATTTGATCAATAACATCAGTATCACTACTCACTGATCTAATACAAGTATTATCAGAAACTGATTCGACTATCTCATCCTCCTTCCGTTTTGGTCTCCATTCAGATTGAGCTTTCAACTTTTTCTTCCTTAAATTAGAAACATAAGATATAGATTTATTAGGAAAAACAGATTTCCGAGACTGAGTATACTTTCGTGTACCAGTGTATTTCTGTTTCTGTAATCGCTGTTTCTTATGTTTCTTACCTTGAGCATAGTAATCAACAGTTACAGAAACTGATTCACCAACTTTAGTTGATGAGTCCACAGTATTTACACCACTTGGTAACACTTTGTCATTTTTAAGACAAGTAGAATGATCAGGAAGTGTAGTATTGACATCAAACATATCAAATTCTTCCATGCACCCATCATCAGAATTTAGAAAATCACTTGCAGACTCAAATAAGTCATCAGAATTATCAGATGAAGATTGAGATGCCTTAGAAACTGTACAACACTTTGTAGATTTAGTTTGAAAAACAGTGTTCTTTATAACTGTAGAAAATACATTTTGTTGAATATCAGCCAAAAGTTTTTCATCAGATAAAACATTTTCAAGCTCGACTATTTTGCTTTCAAGAATAGATGTAGGAACATAAACCTTTGCAATCGCAGGTTTTGCCTTCATCTCAAAAGCGGAATAACTAACAAAATAGTCAGTTGAAATAACTTTTGGTGTTTTGGAAAGATAACTATCATTTAACTTTTCATAGTTAAACGGTAGTTGCATTTTCTTTTTATTCTTTCTATTTTCAGTTTCTTGGTCCTCAACTTCTTCTGGCAATTTGGTAACAAATTTGGGTTTTAAATGAGTATGTTTACCAGCACAAGCAAGAAAATCATAGTTATAAACTGCCGGCTGTTTTCTGATGGCTTTCTTAAGATAATGGGGGTTTTCAAAACCAAGTCCCCATTTCTCTTTAACATCAGCCTCTTCATTAGGTGCATTGAGAAAAATGGTTTGATCTGTTTGACCTCTCGCATAAAGTTTTGCTTCCAGACCATTTACCTTCTTATTCAAATTCTTATTTTCAACCTGCAGTTTATAAACAGTTAGTGCAGATTCATTTCTCTCAAACTCATATTTAGACACTTTACCTTCAAACTCAGAAATCCTCTTTTCAAATTCATCTACTTTAGATTTAGAATCAAAACCAGATTTGCGTAAAGAATCAATCAGATCTTTGTTTGAAATAACAGACGTATTAAGCTCAAAAATCTTCTTGTTCTTTTTAGCAACTCTTTCTTTTTCCTTTTTCAAATTATTTTGCAAATTTTGTAGCTCAATCACCATAGATTCCATTTTGGTAATAAAATCTTTTTCAGATAAGTTTAATACCTCATTAACTACCTCATCATCTGACTCGTCATCCTTAACTTCTTTGCCCATGAGACAGATATGAGTTGTTTCTTCTTTCTTGTCATCCTCTTCTCCTTCTGAGTAATCCAGCCAAAACTCATCTTCAGCCATTAGAGCGACACCCGCTTCTTTTTGTCTTGCCAAAAGCAACTTGTTCTGATAGTACTGAGAGTTGCGAACTTTCAGCTTCCGACAATCTTTTGCAAAATGACCCATCTTGCCACAGTTGTAGCATTTGATGGAATCTGTTGCTGGCTTCTCAACAACTGTGTAGTCATTCACGAACTTCTTCTTCTCATCCGGTTTCTTCTCCACATATCTATCCTCTTCATACCTCTTTCCTTCCACTTTCTGTCGATGTTCATGATTCTTTGAACTAGATGAAGAATACCTTTGAGAATTTGATCCCGGCTTCTTGTAAAATTTCTTCTGGAATGCACGGGTCAGCAATATCATGGCTTGTTTCAGACTTTCGCCATCATCACTATCTGTAACTGAATCTGACTCAGAGCTGGTAAGAACTATCTTCTTTTTCTTCTCTTTCTTTTCTTTCTTTTCTTTCTCCTTCTCTCCAGCTACCAAAGCAATCGGATCAAGAACTTTTTATGCCTTCTTCTTCTCAGCTCTTTTCTCTTCTACTTCTTCTTCATTCTGCCTCAATGTTTCAAATACCTCATGTAATGGAATTTCATTCAAATCCTTCATCTGCTTCATCCTTCTTGTATGCTTCTTCCATTCAGGGCGTAGGATACTCAGAAATTTGACATTGTTTTCCAACTGCTTCTTTTTGACTTTGTTCTTTGTCAGCTCATTCAGAAGCAATACAAACCTTTCATAGGTATCTTCCAGACTCTCATTCTCCTTAGCTTTGAATTCCTCATAACTATTAATGCAATTCGCCACTTTCATTTGATTTCCAACCTTGGATCCCATCATCATCTTTTGCAACTGATCCCACATCTTCTTAGCATTGGCTTTATAGCTATCAATCTTGATGTAGATCTCGTTTGGAATGCTTTGAAGAAGTAATGATCTCGCTTGTTTATCTGCTTTGTATCGGCTTTTCTGATCTTCAGAATATTGAGAAATATCCACTGTCACTGTTTTCATCTTTTGCTCTTTTTCCTCAGTCCCATCTTCACTATCAGAAGAATCAACATCAGGTACTTGAACTGTTATTGGAGCCATTGGACCTTCAGTGATAGACAGAAGAATATTCTCTCCATTTGAATGCCGATCTATGAAATCCAAGAATCTGTCCTTCCATTGTTCATACTCGCCTTTGAATAGAACTGGAAGCTTAACATCAGTACCAATCTAAAGTGCATCTTTGGAAGTCATCTTGTATAATCTGTTTGAAAAAATATATCAATAAGAAACTAGAACTGATCGTTAGTCCAAATGAAACAATCAAGAAAATACAAAAAAACTTGAAATATAAAATCAGAAATTTTTATGACAATCAGAAATATGTCCCCCTTCGCAGACTTAGCACGGGGGTCCCGCAAACCCTAACTTTGCGTATGAAACACAAACCACACTTTGCGTTTGTAACATGGAACGCAAACCCTAACTTTGCGTTTGCAGTGTGGAACGCAAACCACACTTTGCGGTTCAAGAAGGAAACACAAACCACACTTTGCGTTTGTAACATGGAACGCAAACCCTAACTTTGCGTTTGCAGTGTGGAACGCAAACCACACTTTGCGGTTCAAGAAGGAAACGCAAACCACACTTTGCGTTTGTAACATGGAACGCAAACCCTAACTTTGCGTTTGCAGTGTGGAACGCAAACCACACTTTGCGTGTCAAGTTACACCCGCAAGATAAACTTTGCGTGTCTAGTTACACCCGCAAGATAAACTTTGCGTGTCACATTACAAACGCAAACCCAACTTTGCGATTGTAGTTACACCCGCAAAGCTCGCTTCTCGGTTTTTGATAAAAACGCAAATATCACTTTGCGTGTCTCGTTGAATACACCCGCAAACTTTGAATGACCCGCAAACCTGTTTGAATGAAACGCAAACTTGAAGAACACCTGCAAACCTCTAAAACCGAACAAAATCGCACCAAAAACTCATTTAAACCTAGAATTTCAACACTAAATTTCAACAATTCACTCGTTTAAACATCTAGAACACAAAACTAACACTGATTTTCGATCAAATACACAAAAATGTAAAAATCGACTCAAATACAGTGCACAGGACTCATGAACTTCGAACTCAACCAAAATCACAAATTCGTGAGTATTACAATGCAATACATAAATTAAAGTACATAGACTCTATCTATTACACTTTTGGAACTATTCCTAATCAAAATCTGCTCCAAAAAACACTCAAACTCAGAATTCGATTTTCTGCTCAAGAACAGTGACGAACCAACAATTTCTTGAATTTCTTGATCTGATTTCACTTTGGATCTGCTCTGATACCAATTGTGTGTCCCTGAATCTAGTTTTTAAACAAGATTAATCAAACAAGATACAAATACGAATCAATTACCTGTTTGATTTTACTTTCAATCTCAAGATTACACTTTCTCTCTCTACAATCTCTCTCTAACGAACTATCTTTCTCTCTGATATTTGTCTCTCTAAAATTACAACTGAAAAATGCTTCGGTTAAGTTCTCTACTGAAATTACAAAGAGAAAAAGTATTTATACTACCACCTAATACAAGAAAACTAAAATACAAAACAAATACAACTAAGTTTGACTTATTACAAAAGACTTTGACTTTGATGAGATTTGACTTTAGCAGCTTTGACTTTCTCAACTTTGACCTTCAGTATTATTGATCTTGTATCCAACAGATTTATGCTCTAACAAGTTCCCAAAACATCTCCTCATAATGATAAATCAATATATTCTTACTAATGATAAGTCATCTTTACATTTCACTTGGTAAATCTACATAGCCTTTATTAACCATTGTGATATAGAGTTGTGTTTTCTTCCGCATTTCCGTAAGAACCAAGTTACTTAGATCAACCACATAATAAAGATATTTTCAAGTGTTACCCATGTAAGCATGTTCTTTAGGTATATTTATAATTTAAATAAACCCACATAATTAACTAGTATAGTTTATAGAAGAAACTCGCCATCTAGGGTTTGCAAGGTAAAACCTTAGAAGTTAGGTCAAAAATTCAAATAAATGATATACATATATAATGTAGGGAATATTGCAAGTAATAAGTGAGTAATAGAGAATTTAAGGAGTATGAACTCACAAACTAGGGTTTGTAGAGAGAAAACCCTAAAAAATGGAAGGTGGATTTGATAAACTTGTTTTTCTTCCTTGAAGCTTTAATGGCACCAAGGATTAATCTATTGAGTTCAACCACCTCTTGAGATCAATAAATGCTAGGTTATGATTTGGGGTATTGAATGAGGTGAGAGATGGAAGGAGAGGTAGCAAAATCGTCGTGAGGTATGAGAGAAATAAATCTGATTGTTTAGGTTTGAGGAATGAATTAAATTTGGCTTAAAAATGGATTTTAAACTCAGCAGACCTGCCCCATCGGGTGACCTTGCCCTTCGCGACTATGCCCTGGCATTATCGTCGGGCATAGCCGTCGTGTTCACCTAGTCTCGGTACGCCAATGGCGATAGTGCCATCTGCGACTATGCCACGGCATTATCGTCGGGCATAGTCGCCCATGTCCTAGTGGTTGCGGTACAAGTTCCGCAGTTGTGCCCTCA
Organism: Arctium minus; assembly: GCA_954870635.1. NCBI lineage: Eukaryota > Viridiplantae > Streptophyta > Magnoliopsida > Asterales > Asteraceae > Arctium > Arctium minus. Next base: position 81,926,933 of record OX941087.1, on the reverse strand, counting down.
TCGTCTATGCCACGGCACTATCGTCGGCCATGGTCGCGCCCCTCCACCGACGCCTCTTGAATCCCTGTCGGCTACAAATGGTTAACGACGATATGTTCCTACAACCAAAAGAAATAGGATTTCCTATGACATAGAATCATGCATAAGCTCATATACACACAAGATGGTCATGCACACAAACACATGATCACAACGAGAGCACGTATTCATTATTCTCATAATCAAATAGACTTGCAAATATTTAACTCGACTTTTCAACCAAGACTCGTTAAGCCTTAAATAGGATGCTAGAAATAAGGACGATTTTGTTTGAATTAAAATCAACGAAGTTTTCTTATAAGGGTTATTAGTAGACTATGAGAACTCACTTGACGGAAATTTGGGGTGTTACATACACATACACTAATCAAAGGTCGGGTGTTACTAAACCCAAATAGAAGTTGCTATAACCCAAGATAACGGGGGAAGGCTTCACCAAACTACTCACCCTCGAGCATAATCTATTTCTCATCTCTTTACAGTGTAGCTAGTACCACGCCCAACTGGGACCTGATGCACATGCCGACAAATAAAAAGGTTAGGCCAACGCCTAGTGAGTTGAAAAGTTTTCAACATGAATAAATATTATCGTTAAAGGGAAAGAATGCAATTTGACTCATAATCTTTTAATATGATTTATCTCAGATATGAATACGACTCGTTTTCCAATAACATGCATCTTTAAGGGCAAACGCCCCGATACAAAATATTCTTTATAAAATGATGTCGCTCAAAACTCACTCAAACGTGGATAGAAAACGGACTCCCAATTATAAAAACGCTGATAAAACTTGGCATCCTGAAACACCCAAAGACACGAGTGGAGCGTAATACTCAATTCGTAAATCATGGAAAGCATTCCATATAAAAATAATACGCCATCGGAAACATGGAACTAAAATCCAATACTCACGCGACCATAAAATGGGTGAAACCCAAATGTTAAAACATGGACAATTAAATATCCAAAATATTGTTGGTCGACAACGGGGGAGACTCATATCCGTTGAGAGTGGAGGAACACAAAAGTATGCCACCCATACAACGTTAATCGTATGACACTTCATGACATGAAAGCCCAAGTTCCCCTACGACTCCCTTCAAGCTACACCCAAAGAGACAGTTGACCTTTGCGAACATGAATACCGCCAAAGGCCTGACAACATTCGAGGACTACAATCATGGCATTACCCCGAATGAGGAGGTCCAAAATGCCCATCAATCATGATAGCACAGCCGGAATTAGCCTCCTAGTGTACACTTGAAAGGTTAAAGTCATAAAACATGGCTCCCGAAGCCCAACCCCGTAATACCCAATTGACCATCACATAAAGACTGACTTACGTGCCTATGGATCCAATGCAACACAGTCTAACATTACATGACTACACATGAATGACCAACACACTCGAGCATGTAATTATCATAAATATGCAAAAAGATGCATTAAGATGCCAATTGTATATGGGCTCTACATAGAGCCATTAAACTGGACAATATCCACAAGACTCTTTAAGTCAAAACTGAGCTAAGATGCTCAAAACCCATTTGACCAGTAAACATCGGTCCCCGAATAGAAAACGCATTCAAACAATGTTTATGCAGGCACATACCTCAAAAATGCGATTAACCCAAAACTCATCACAGATTGGGACAAAAGGTTTTCCAAATGGGTTCATGCCCTTATGTTTTTCCAAAATGTCTCATAACACGGAGACAATCATTTTCCAAACACAGATATACCGTTGACTCTTTCAAAACATCTCATATCACAAGGTTGAACATTTCTCTAAAACACATAGTAAGTGTATTTACACCAAAGTACTTATACCCGTAAAATAACTCGTTAGAATTGTCAATGTTTAAGATTTTCCCATCAAAATACTTGGAATGTGTCTTTTCCCAAAAACCAAAAGATGTACAATTTCCGAAATATTCACAAGGTCGGGAATGACAAAAACCTAATGACTCACGCGTTGATACTTTCAAAACATCTCATAACACGAACTATGCATATTTCCAACAAACACAAAAATGAATTTTTACCAAATAATCCCCATTTATGCAATGCATTATTAAAACATTTTCCTTAATGGCTTATTTATCAAAATGCCCCAAAAGTCCCAAATGTGGGTGGTTTTATGAGGTTTATAAAGCCAAACACCTCAGATAATTAAACTCACCAAATAACGCGACAAATGATAATTTCATGTAAACGCATAAACATTTTAAAATAGGCATTTCGGGATGTACAACGTTTTCACAAATCAACTTGATCTCACCTTGCTAGAGTTAGGCTAAATCTAGTTTTTACCCCTAAAACTTGAATCTCCTTTGATGAAGGCTTGAAATCTCCAAGAAACCTCTCTAGATCTTAGATCCAACACATCTACACGGTTTCCTTCACCACACAAGTCATCAAAATCACACCCAAGTTGAAGGATGAAAGGAAAGAGGATGTAAACATCAAACCCTAGATTAACATTAAGAGAGATGAGAAGCTTACCACCATAATATACTCTTAGATACTCCAATAAACTTCAAATATTTTGATATATACTTGAAGATATCTCAAAAACGAAACCAAAGCAACTTGAATCACTAAAATCGGATTTAGGAGGAGAAAGTTATGAGGAAATGAAGTTCGATCTCCAAAAATCGAGTATAAAACCCTCAGGTCGTTTCCGTAGTTTGGCCCGTGGCTTGGAAGTCGTGGGGTAAACCGCGCGCTTCCTCAGCATCAATCTAGAGGGTTACGTGGCCTAGGGTCGCCCACCAACCCGCGGCCTCCGAAATCCCGCATTTCTCACGTCCGATTGCTGTTTTGGCCATAACTTGTTCGTTTTAACTCCGATTTTGCTCCGGAAAGAACCGTTGGACTCGTATTTGAATTCTTCATCCAACAAGACTATAAAATCTAAGATTCAAGACCAAAATATTAGTTCTTATATTTCTCTTAAAATACTGATTTCTATACTAACTTGAAATTATAACTTTCTAAAATCGGGGTGTTACACGTCGGATCATCTGACGCTTCAATTCCCAATGACTCCTCAAGTCCCAAATTACATTTTTTTCACAAGAGGGTTTAAATCTATAGCTCTAATGAGTTCAAGGTTTTTCAACTGTAGGATTCAACAATTATGCCAATTGAAATTTCTATATGACTTCCAAACGTAAAATCTTTATAATGGTTAATCGTACGTGTAAAAATTCTCTACCGCTTACTTGGTACTTGTGCAAAGTGGTCACAAATGCTACCCATATAAAACTATTTCGAAAAGCATTTGATCAGTACTCTCGCTAGTAATGACAATAACAGAAAAGGCGCAACAACTTTTCAAATGGACCACTATGGTCCTAATATGCATTAATCTATGTCGTGTAAGTAAAACAATTTTCTGCACCAATACAATGCGAAACATATGTTTGTACAAACTCCCAAAAGAAGAACTTCACAATTTCAAGATCCAAATTCTCCTTTTCTTAACCTTAAAACGTCAGGAAATAAAATTTCTAGCAAAACTCACATACGTTAGTTTAGTTCCCAAACTTAATAAAACAATAGATGTATGCGATTTGGTCGAAACGTAAAATAATTTAAATCGACTTCAAACATTTAAGTTGCACAAACAAGTCATTCTTTGTTCCAAAATAGTGGCTACCATGTCATGCATACCAATAGACCAATAAAATGCATTGCGCAATACAATAACGGTAAAACCCAACAACCCAAAATGTTTAAAGCAAAATTTCCACGCGAGATACCCTTGTTATAAACCCAAAAGCACAACTATGCAGCATGAAGAATCTCAAGACGCCTCTTGCGGTTGCGAAATGACATGTGCAAAACCCGCCTGAGACATGGCGCTCAATAAAGCTCATAAATTTACATACACCAAAATTAAAGCTTACGCATTTCAAAGTTTATCTACACAACGCAAAATGTCAGAAAAATAGAACTCCATAAGGCTCAACAAAATTTCCATAAAACTCAATGAAACTCAACGACACCTAAAATCAAACGGAGCAAAAATTTTAGTTTACCATAATCAAATATCATAATACAAGGTTATATCCAAAGTGTCATGTTTTCAAAATTTCTCTTTTATCGCATCGCGATATAAAGTGACACTTTCCAGCAAAACTTGCATGAGACATAACGCTTAACAAACTCATGAATTTACACGTAACATAATTAGAACTCACGCGTCGAAAAACATCGCAAAATAATACCCTATGAAACTCAACAAAACTCGTACAGACTAAAATTCCCAAGAAAACTCAGACGCAAAACAAGGGAATAACTTTTCCTTTAAAACCTTAACATACGTGGAGGAGATCCAATGTCAAGGTTAAAATTTCGTAGTTACTTGCCCAATACCCCAAATAACATTAAAACACGGATATTACAATAACCGAAAATAGTGTTAGACAAGAAACGAGTATGAAGAGAATTTCAATAAAAACTTGCAACTACGCAATAAAACAATTTTATGCATGTTTAAACTCACAATTTACAATCTGGTGCGTGGTAAACACTTTCCCAGATTTCATAATATAACTCACTTTATGATTCGGGAAACATGAGAAATAATCGATGCAAACTTATTTTAGAAATAAATTTCGTGCATGAACTTTGGTCGAGACCCAAAGTCTCGGGACTTAGCTCACCAAGCCCAACAATTCACTACTGACGTCCGAGTGCTCAACATCTTAGAGTAACAACAAACAAGTAATTCGGTTAACCTTACAGTTTCTCCACAAATAATGTCAATTTCATAAGTCTAAGGTTCTACTCCAAACGATTATCTCGGTCCAAAATGGTCAACTTACGACATTCATCATTCTTAACCGTCAATACAAATGACAGGGCTATAATCACTAACTTCTTCAAGCCACTACTCCTCGGAAGTTCATCCACTACCCCATCGATCCTCACATAAGGGTGGTTCAAGCACACACGTGTAACATGTAAGTCCACCACGATACTGGCCAGGTGCAATTATGAACGTATCGTATATGATTATCCTTGCTACCCTTGTCATGATTCCTGATTCTAGTGACTCTATCGGCCTCAAAATATCTTATCTTAGAGTGTCTAGTAGTGCAATCTCACTTTCACATACTTAGAAGAACGCTAGTTTCAGTCTAGGTATCTGAAATCAACACCAAATTCTCTCAAACTTATGCTCTGATACCAAATTGTAACACCCTCAAATTTGGTAAGAACAACTAATTTAAAATTTTTAAATATACATCAAATAAGGATAAAATCTATTCTACTAATCATCACTTGAGTCACCTCAATTAGAATTCTAGATTAACTTTCAACAAATAATAGGTCAAGTCTTGTATAAAGACTAATCAAAGTCGGGTGTTACTAAAACCCAACAACAATTGCTATCTCCAAAAGTGCGGAAGGCTTCACCAAGCTACTCCCTCTCGTGCATAAGACTAGCACTCATCTCACCACGAAGTCTCTAGCAAAAATCCTCAACCAAACCTGATGCACATGTCGACAAATAAAAAGGTTAGTCTAACGCCTAGTGAGTTCAAGAGTTTCCAACATGAACAAATATGTTTGTTAAAACGAAAGAATGTATTTTAAATCATAATCTTTCAAAATGGTTTACTTTGAATATTAGACAACTCATTTTCCAATAAGACACACCTTTAAAGACAAGTATCCCAACATAGACATTCCTTTGTAAAGCAACTTCAACTCCAAACTCACCCAAAACATGAATAGTAAGTAAACTCCCAATTTATAAAAATGTGGAATAAACTTTATTTCCCGAAACACCCCAAACACGGGCGGGCATAATACTCAACCCATAAATCTTGGGTAAACAAATCCATATATGCAAAACGTCACCGGAAACATGGATAATAAAATAGTACAATTTAATACCCAAAATAACACTTTCCGGTGACGGGGGAGACCCGATTCCATTGTACGTGACGAAACACAAAGTTAAGTCGCATAACCATGTTATCGAACTACACCTCAGATCGTGATTGCATTGCCTGCTCTGCTGAGTTACACCTCTAGTCAGACTTTATTTCAAGTCCCCAAAACACCGTATCCCCCATTACCTGCTCTGCCGAGATACACCTCAAGGATACACGATCTTATTGCCTGTTCGGTCTCTAGTGGAGTTTCATCCTCAGGGTACCAATTTGACCCCTTGTGCATACTCCCTAGCATTCAAGATAGAAGACACAACTCCTTACTTGATAACTCATGATGTCTAACCCTCGTGCACAAGAATTAGAACATCAAATTACAAAACCCATGGTTCCGAAGTACAACCCATAAAGGTTCCTCTCCGCAAAACGATCAGGACAACAACAATGTCAACACGACATAATTCCCAATGTGAGAATATCAATACTCCTCACTCTTAATTATGACTGACTTACATGCCTATGGATCCAAAGCATTACAGTCTAAAATACATGACTCCAAATGAATGACACACACACTCAAAACATGTATTCTCCGAAATGAAGTGCGATAAATGCAACTCACCCCCAAAGCTCCACTTAAGTTCTTCAAACCGGACAAATGTCCCCAAGACCCGACAAAGTCGAAAATCGATCCATAAGGTCAACTGTATCACTCTAAAAATTAGAGTAAATTAAAACCTGGAATTATGGCAACATGACACTTGTATTGATATAAACCTCCCATAAAGGGGATCAGTCCTTAAGACTTTACAAAACCTGTACAGATATAGAATTCATCAACAAACTAATCTAGACACATCTATCTAGATTACATCAGATGACAATTCATAGTTCACCAAAAGAATGGGGCTTAACAAATGCCCAGTTACAATACTAGTCATCTCAAGAAGCCTCGAGACCAAACCCGTCTCTCAAAACCCTGGCAACCCACCGCTAAGGGAAACCTGATACATATCATTTGAGAAAAAGTGTTGGGCTTAAAGCCTAGTGAGAACATACAGTTTATAAATTTCAAGAGATATAAACTTTTGTATCAAAGGGAATCCTTTCAAATAAGCATTTCCAAATTAACTGTTGATAAGAATGAAATCCATTAAAATGAGACCATAAACCTTCTATCCAGAACCTCACAATTTAATGCACAAGTAGTTCTTTTATAAACTTCCCGAAATATAAACATCAGTATCATAAGGAAATCTTTTCATAAAGGTTTAATTTATAAAAGATAACATTTCGCCACAACCGGGCCTCTTCGGTCCAAAACTCATCATACGATGACAAAAGAACCATTTTACCAAGGATTGTGGTGTAACACAAAGTAGACCACCAATCCGAGTTATGAGCTAAACAATTGAAATCCAAGGATACGAACACAAAGGTCCGTGCTACAACGTGAGATCTAGCCCCCAAGCAAAACCAATGTATACTCCTTCACTACGATCACTATGAACCATGGCTAGTATCCGGCCTCACATAACCGTACCAAGTTTCCCCCGAGGATCATATGCATCCACAACTACAAAATGGGGAATATGACATCCCAACAATACAGTCGACTCAAAACCTAGGGATCCGCTAGTAATGGTACAGACTCGTCACAACAACATATGTGACCAACCATAAATAAACATATGGTATAAATACATTTTATAAACAAAATGTCATTTCCAGTTCAACTTCTGGTAAGAATGAAAATCATTAAAAAAGAGTTCTTAAACATTCTTTTCACATATCCACATAATGTGCAAGTAAAACATCATTTTACTTCAATAAGGCGGAAACAGTCATTTTAGTCAAAACTGATCGGGAACCCCGAAAATCACCAAAAACTTCATTTATATCAAAATGTAGAAAACATGAAATCATACCGTAGAAATACTTCGGATTTCGCAAATAAGAGTTTTGACATGAATAAAGTTTGTAAAATGGTAGTAGGAACTCACCAGTAGGTTTTAGAATAAAACCCGGAAAACCAGATATCGATCACGACGAAAGGGTGAAGCTTAAAACACCGACCCCTTGCTAGAAACACCGCAAACTAGCAACCAAACGAGACTCGAAGATCGAAAGAAGAAAAGGAAAAAAAGAAAGAGAGAGAGAAAACCAGAGATAGAGAGAGATTTGAGATATATGAGATATTTTAGAAAATATCTCACAAAAAGATATTTATGCAGAAATCAAAACCTCCACTACCTAAGGCGCACGACCCGTGCGTTTTGTCTGAAGGCACAAACGAAACCTTAACCTTCATTTCTTCTTCGCAAAAGACCAAACGAAATTCGGGGTGTTACATCAACCAATCAAATGACCATATGCTAAAATCAACAAAATGGAATAAAACGCAATTGACCAACGTTTATGCAAACACATGCTTCAAAATACATGAATAACTCCAACACAATTTAGATTGGGACAAATCATTTTTCCAAATTCATCTATACCATTTGTTCTTTCAAAAACGTCCCATAACACAAAATCAATCATTTCTCCAAAACACATACTTAATGTACATTTATACTCAAAATATCTATTTCCATAAAATAACTCATTAAAACACAAATACTTGTGAGTTATTTGTTAAAATGCCCAAAATCCTCATTATGGATGTTTTACAAAGTTTATAAAGTTCAACACTTCAAATAGTCCTAACACAACATATAACTCAACAGTTGATAATTTCATGTAAAACATATAAGCATTTAACATTTGACATTTTGGCATGTACACCGTTTTTACAAATCAACTTGAACTCACCTTGCTAGATTTAGGCTAAATCTAGATTTTACCCCAACTTGAGCTTCCTCGGAGAAACTTGAATCCACAAGAAAAACTTCCAAAAGCCTAGATCCACTAGTTGCAAACATAAATATTCATATCCAACCACAAGGAATCGTTCCCCAAACATTAAACATGAAGATCTCAACTTATACCGAAACCCTAACTTCCATAATTGAAAAAAATAGATGATTACCTTAATCATAACTTGAATCCACCAATCAAGATACCTCTAGGTCACCAAAATGAGCCATAGACTCCCAAACTTCAAAATGACGGGAAGGGTTACGCGAAAACCCTAGAAAATTGGTGAAGAAGATGAAGATACCTTAGCTCTAGTTTCCAAACCTTGCTAGATGAAGATGAATCACTTGAAACACTCTAGATTTGGTGCCTTGAATGCATAAAATCGAATTTAGGGTTTGAGGGTCGGTCCTAGAGAGAAAATGGTGAAATGGTGAATGAGAAATGGGGGGAAAACAAGGGATTTAATGCAAACACTGGACCCGTCGGTGACATTGACACGGCGACTATGCCCTTGGCATAGTCGCGGGGCATAGTCGTCCGCTTCCCATAGCTCGCAGTACCATTCCCGCAAGAATGCCCCTGCGACAGTGACCCTGGCATTGTCGCCGGGCACTGTCGCCGCTGAGGTACTGTGGGCTTTGTCGACCCTGCGACTTTGCCCCGCAATAGTGACACATGTCACAGTCGCGGGCACTGTCGTCCAAGAAGAGCAGGACCCCGAAAATTCCCTTTTTCGAACATGAATGTTCCCGACACACGATGGATATAAAACATTACGATTCGTACTCATAAATCATAGTCTGAAGTTCAGATCCCCATAAATAAATATATGCTCACATAAGCAATAACTTTTATAGAAAAATATGGGTGTTACAGTACAGAACTATCTAGTCCATCTGTGACAGATGTGGGAGTCATTCGCTATCAGTGACCTTAGTGGAAAATGAAGTGACTGCAAAAGGGTGTAGTTACAAGGAATTTGCCACTTGCAAGCCTCCTACTTACAAAGAAGAGTGTGACCCAGTCCTGGTGATGAAGTGGATTAAGGAAATGAAGCTGGTATTTGATACCAAAAAATGTGCTAAAGGAGATAAGGTGATCTACACTCTATCCATGCTGAGGTCGGAAGTCGTCTTATGGTGGGATGCGGAAACGGGTGGACAAGGATCGTCGGCAGCTAAGGGTATGTCGTAGGAGGCCTTTGTTGGGAAATTTAAGGCACAATTCTGCCCTCTGGCGGCAGTCAAGAAACTACAAGAAGAGTTTATGAATCTAGAATAGATAGAGATGACAGTCCGAGAATACACTTCCAAATTCATCAAGAAGTCTCGATTCGCTGGAGTGTACTTACCAAACGAAGAAAGTCGGGTTGAACGTTATATCTTCGGGTTGAAGAGTAGTCTGTGGGAACTGTCTCTGCGAGAGAGCCTGTTACTTTTCAAGCGGCCGTCAATGCGGTCGAGATAACAGAAAAAGAAAAGAACCATCAAGTACCGAGAAAGTGAGAGACAAGAGAAAATAGGACGGACCGGGATTCGATGTAAGGAAATGGAATACGTTCCGATCTGAGCAGTGAGTAGCACGTGGAAGTGCGGACAAACCCTGTGGAAAATGTCGTCGGGTTCATCGAGGGGAATGTGGGTCGGAATTGAGATCATATTTCCAGTGTGGAATTCCAGGGCATATATCTTGTGATTGCCCAAGTAAAAGAGTTTGTTATCAGTGTGGATCGCCTGACCATCTGCGGTCTGATTGCCCACAAGTGAAAAGGGGCGGACTGACTCATGTTGGGGATCGCAGAGGTGGGCGAAGGGAGGAGAAAAAGTGGGAACTGGCTCGTCCGAAAGGAAGAGACTTCCATATGATGGCGGTGGAGGCGGAAGAGGTCCCAGATGTGGTATCAGGTACGTTTTTGGTGAACTCCTTACGTGCAAGAGTGTTGTTTGACTCGGGGGCGAGTTGTCCTTATATCCCATGATTTTTCAAAATGTCTAGGTATTTAACCTAAGCGGTTAGATCGGGCGTTAGAAGTAGAAACCGTAGATGCAAATCAGGTGTTAATTAAGGAAGTGATTGAGGGTTGTGTCATAGACATTGAAGGGAGTTTGGTTCCAGTGTTGTTGTACCCGATGATCCTGAGAGAACTTGATGTTGTGATTGGAATGGATTGGCTAGCTAGAAATGACGCTAGCATTATTTGTAACAAGAAATTGATCCATGTGTTGTTGCTTGAAAAGGGGATGGTAGTGATTTATGGAAATAGGAATGATAGGAGCTCTAGCCTGATTTCTTTGATTAAGGCATGCAAGTGTCTGAGGAAAGGGTGTCGGGGATTCCTGGCATATGTTGTATACACTAATATGGAGAAGTGCGGATAGTAAGTAAGTACCCAGAAGTATTTCTAGAGGATTTGACTAATCTACCCCCGGATCGTCAAGTCGAATTCTGGATTGGCCTAGTGCTTGGAGTCGGCCAATCGCACATGCGTCGTACCGACTGGCACCTGCGGATATGAAGGAGATGATGTTGCAGTTACAAGAATTTTTAGACAAGCGATTCATCAGGCCTAGCACCTCTCCGTGGGGAGCGTCGGTCCTCTTTGTGAAGAAGGACGGTACGATGCGAATGTGCATAGACTATCGGGAGCTCAATAAGTTGACGATTAAGAATAAATATCTGATCCCTAGGATAGATGATTTATTCGATCAACTTCAAGGAGCAAGTTTCTTCTCCAAGATCGACATGAGTTCGGGTTACCATCAGCTCAAGGTGAGAGAAGAAGATATACCGAAAACGGCTTTTCGTACAAGATATGGACATTTCGAGTTCCTGGTGATGTCGTTCGGTTAGACCAATACTCCTGCCGCATTCATGGAAATGATGAATAGGGTGTGTCAACCCTATCTCAACAAGTTCGTAATAGTGTTCATCAACGACATCTTAGTGTACTCGAAGACCGAGAGGGAATACGAGAATCATTTGCGGACAGTGTTAGAACTATTAAAGCGAGAAAGGCTTTACGCAAAATTCTTGACGGATGCCAAGTCCACCAAATAATACTTCCAAATTAGCACACGATTTTACAATAAAAATTTCAAAAGTGGTAAGTTGGGTCGAATCCACAGAGACTCGATTCTAACTTAATTTATACCGAATCAACAAATACAAAATTGTTTACTTAAAAGTAACTATGAAAAAGGGGGGTTTTGTTTGTGCAAGAAATTAACATATGAAATTTAAATACAAGCTTAAAAACAATATAAACGGAATGAACTCAACTTTGGGTAGCAAACACTAATGCAATTCCATTCAAAAGTTGTATCATAGATAATGTATACGATTATCGCAACTATTTCGATTAACCCGGTTATAATTGTTAAAAAGATCTAACAATCAATTCCATCATAATTAGCATTTGAAAGGAATAAGCTCTCCTACCAAACCTTAGTATATAATTAGCCTCAAACAGGCTCTTGAAAGCTTAACTTATACTAGCATCAAAATTTATGGAACCCGAATCCGGATAAATTAACACATAAGCTCGGTTAATTCAACTTTTCCGTCTCATCCAATCTCACAACAAAAAGTAGGAATCTTTGACAAAACCCACTTCCTTGTTTGTCACTAACAATTGTTAACTAAACAATTACGGATTTAGCAAACAAACTAACAACAATCAATTTCCACACAATTGATCAAAAAGCATGAAAACTAATTTTATAAACCATAAATCTTAGAAATTGGATGAATAATCAAAATAAAGTTGGATTGCACCATCTCAAACAACCATATGAATTAGAAATTCCAAAAGTTAACAACCCAAAGTCGAATTCTAACGAAAATTAGCCACACATGGCTAATTTAAAACAAAAAGTAAGAAATTGGGAAGAAAAGTTAACCTAATTTATGAAATTGATGAACTTGCAATGATGAATCTCTCCAAAATCGCCTCTTGTTGCTCCCTTACTCTGCAAAATCGACTTCTCCAAATGTTCTCCCTTCCAATCGACGGTTTTCCACGACCTTTATACCTCCCCAACGAAAACCACTTGAAAATAAAACGTGGCTGCTCAAATCAGACGCACGCGACTTAAGTCGCTCGATGCTCTGCTCTCTTGGACGCCCCTTTCTCTCTTTTCTTTTTCTTTGCATCTGATTTGGGCTGCTGACTTGGGCTCCATAAGTTTTTTTTCTTTTCTTAACGTGGGCTTCACCAACAAAGACCAAATCAAATAATTAATTTATTTTTCCTTCTTTTGTTTGCTTGCTGCTGCATGACACAAGGACCAAATGTAAATAATTTTTTTTTCTTTTTGTTTTATCTACAACACACACACACACACACAACACACTTAATTATAAAAGTATTTTTTTTCTTTTTCTTTTTAAACACTAATAATAAAATGTAAAACTCAAACCAATAGGGGCATTTTAAGCACTTAATTACCACTTATTTTTAGGGTAAAATTGACATAAAAATGTATAAAAATGACACTTATCAATTCTCGAAGTGCGAGTTCTAGTTGTGTGAGGTGCAATTCTTTGGGCACATCGTGTCCCAAGACGGAATCAAGGTGGATCCCGCTAAAGTGGAAGCAATCCGAAATTGAGAAGCACCAACGAACCCTTCGGAAGTCCGAAGCTTTCTGGGATTGGCCGGATAGTACCGAAAGTTTATCAAAGATTTTTCTCGGATCGCAATACCATTGACTTCATTGACTAAGAAGAGTGTAAAGTTCGCATGGACGGAAGCTCAGAGGGAGGATTTTCAGAAATTGAAGGACATGTTGAGTAGCGCTCCAATCTTGGCTTTGCCATATGGCATGGAAGACTTCGTAGTGTACAGCGATGCGTCTAGGATGGGTTTAGGATGCATTCTAATGCAGTGTGGGAAGGTGATCACTTACGCATCCCGCCAGCTGAAGGATCACGAATCATGATACCCTACACACGGCTCGGAGTTAGCCGTCGTCATTTTTGCACTAAAAATCTAGAGGCACTATCTTTATGGGGCGCAATTTTAGGTCTTCACAGATCACAAGAGCCTTTGCCACCTTTTCGATCAAAAGGAGCTGAATATGCGCCAACGTTGATGGATGGAGCTGCTAACCAATTACGATTGCAAAATCGAGTATCACCCCGGGAAAGCCAACGTGGTAACCGATGCCTTGAGCCGGAAGGAAAGAAGTGAAAGGCTAAAGGTGGTAGCTATGAGAGATGTGGTGACTCCAACTTTATTGGAGGAGATTAAGAAGTTCCAGGCGGAAGCCTTGACACCTGGAAATCTTAAGGCTGAACGAATGACCGGTCTTGTGTATTCGCCAGTGGAGGACTGTCGAGGACTGAAGTGTCTCAACAGAAGGATCTGCTTCCTAGACTCGAGGAAAAGTGAAAGGTAATTCTAGAAGAAGCGCACAAGTTGAAGTACTTGATCTACCCGGGAACTAACAAGATGTACGAAGATTTGAAGCGGGACTACTGGTGGCGGGGTTGAAGAAGGGTAAAGCATATTTTATGGAGATATGTCTGACGTGTTTAAAAGTAAATGTGGAACATCATCGACCATACGGAAAATTGCAACCACTCAACATTCCTGTGTGGAAATGGGAACAAATCACGATGGATTTCGTAACTAAGTTGCCTTGAACACCGGAGGGTCACGATGCTATATGGGTGATAGTAGATCGACTCACCAAATCTGCACATTTCTTGCCCATCAAGGAGACTTACTCTATGGAAAGGCTGGCAAAGTTGTACATCGAAGAAATCGTCGTTCGCCATGGGGTTTCATTATCGATTGTGTCCGACCGTGATAGTCGATTCACGTCAACATTTTGGAAGAGTTTTGAAAGAAAGATGGGGTCGCAAATCAAGATGAGTATGGCCTATCACCCACAAACCGATGGGCAGACTGAGCGAACTATCCAAACCTTGGAAGATATGCTAAGTGTGTGTGTCCTGGACTTTCAAGGGTCGTAGGAAAGTCATCTATTGTTGATTGAATTCGCCTACAACAACATATATCATGCGAGCATTTAAGTTGTCCCGTATGAGATGCTTTATGGTAGAAAATTTCGCACACATTTGTGTTGGAATGAGGTCGGAGAGAATCAGTTGGCCGGACCAGAGTTAGTGCAACTAACTGCGGATAAGATCGTTCAAGTGCGAGAAAGACTGAAGGTAGCGTGTGATCGCCAAAAGTGTTATGCAGATAAACGGCAGAAGAACATAGAGTTCCTAGTATGCGATAGGGTGATGTTGATAATATCACCTTGGAAGGGAGTAGTTCGATTTGGAAAGAGAGGGAAGCTGAGCCCACGCTATATTGGCCCTTTCGAAATTGTGGAACGGGTAGGGGAGGTGGCGTACAAGTTGGAACTACCCGAGGAATTGAGGGGTATTCACAACATATTTCATGTCTCAAATCTGAGAAATTGCTTAGTGGATGTCGAAATGGCGGTGCCATTGCATGAGGTACACGTAGAGGAGAAATTGAATTTCGTTGATGAACCGGAGAAAATCATCGATCGGAAAGTCAAGCGTTTGAGGACAAAGGAGATCAGCCTAGTAAAGGTTCAGTGGAAGTTTCACAAGGGGCGAGAAGCGACGTGAGAGTTGGAATCGGAGATGAAGTCTAAATACCCACACCTTTTCAACAAAGAAATTTCATGGACGAAATTCTTCTAAAGGGGGGAGTGTTGTAACGACCGTTATCTCACTGTTAACTCAAGATCAATTTGAGTGGTGTCAAAAGGATGAAATAAGTAAGTGTGAGAACCATTGTGGTAATTTTATGCTTTAAGGACCTAAAACCCTAGTCAGATCCCTAAATTTCAGTCTGGGCAATTATTGTGTGTGTATGTGGCGCTGAATCTAGAGAGAGAGCAGAGATTGTTCTTGGAAATTTTAAAGCATTGAAGATTGTTCTTGATGCCTTCGAGTAATCATAGTGTAGAAATTCTTCTTCTCAAGAGGTAATCTTCTATCTATATTTGGATTTGGTGCTATTATCAATTTGTTAGCATTTCAATCTGAGCAATAGAAATATGTTGGGGATTTGAGTCTCTTTTATTTTAAAGAATGTATCTTAGCCTTGTTATGGGATACTCGAATCAAATTAGATCCTGGTTTGGGGTTGTCGTGTAGCAACCTTAGATTTAGGATTTGAAATTGATCAACCTATCTCTTTCGATTGGGTGGAAATCGATTGGTATGTCGACATGAGTTTTGGAGTCATTTACCCGTGTACTCGCGAAAATGTCAAAACCCTCGATCTCTAGGAATCGCCCTCCCCAAGTAGCTCGGGATCTCATTCGAGCCGGACCCGGACCTTAAGGAGTCGGGCGTGCTATGGAGTCGGACTTCAATTAAGCCAGGCGTCCCATGGAGTCGGACTTCAATTTAGCCGGGCGTGTCATGGAGCCGGACTTCAAAGCAACCGGGTGTGCCTTTGAGCCGGGGGTTGCAAAAGAGTCGAGCGGACCCGGGTTGGCCGCCGTGCGTTGGACCAGATCACACGGGCTGTAGCTCACTTCTAGTTGGGTGAAATTCTTGACCAAGACACGGGCTTTTTTTCTATGTAGAAAGAGGTAAGCATTTAGGATTCTAAATATGGGACATTTAGCATAAATTTAATCGTCGACTTTATCAAATCTGTAGGAGTTGATCTTCGAAAATTTAATTTTGTGCAAGTGTGCCGAGTTTCCAATTCGTCAGGTGAGTTTCCCTTATTTCAAATTGCTTATAAACTGGAAATGGGTTGAATTGATAAAGTTCATTATGCTTGACGTAAAATTTTGGTAAAATATAACTTTGAACGGTGACGTATTGGGTTTGTTTACGATGCCATGTATTTGTATTTACTTTATGTGTTCTTTATGAAAGTCGATATTATGAAATGAGTTGGACGCCATGGCTTAACTTCAATCATCGGGGATGGTTGACCCATGTGTTTGGAATTCTTTTCCTTACACACGGTAACGGCATCGACTAGGGGGCCGAATGGGGATCTACTGGAGGCCCCGAATGTACGAAGGGTTCGTGATGGACAGTAATCACTTCCAAACGTGGAATGACACATTATGTGGTGATTGATTTCTCGTTGTGATTAATCCTATTTACCTGTTTCGATTTATTTTTCTATAACGTTTGCTCTTGGGATCTCACTAGACCCTTTTGCTCTAACCCTCACTTTCAAACTTTTCTAAAACCATTTCTAGGTAAGAAAAAGGTTTGTGGATCTGCTAAAGGAAAGGAGAAGTGTTGAGTTAGCAGATCAAAGAGGGTTTGCCTTAGTTGCGGTGTTAGATGCAAGCTAGAGTTTCTCGGTTGTAATAGAATGCTACTTTTGAGCTATGTTGACCTAGAAGTTTTCGTTTATTTGTATTGGGACCCATGATTGGGAGTTTAAAATTTATATATTTATGTTATGTTGAATTTGGGTTGTTACAAAAAACTACCATACTAAAAAGTGAGCAAATTAAGGAAACATTAAATAGACGGAATCTTGCTAATTGAGGCGTGAAAAGCAAATCCCAAAAATTCCTCCATTTGAGAAGTCACGCATGTAAAGTAACCTGAAGGTAAAATGAATTATGATTGGTTGAAATTCGGTTAGCATGGTTAGTACCAATGGGGTAGTTAGAAAATGAATGAGACTCTCTCTCTCTCTCTCTCTGTATATATATATATGGGTGTAGGGGCTTAATCAAATGAGAACTATCTTATTTGTGATAACCGTGAGATCTAATGTGAACCAATCATTTAACATAATTATAGTTATTCACTAAAATAGAATAAAGGGTAAATTAGTAAATTAAATGGGGCTGAAAACTCATCAAAACCCTAAAAATAATTGTCAAAACCCTAAAATAATAGTAGGCGCCGCTGCACTGGTTCATTCTCTTCTCCACAAGACCACAAGCATGTTCCAATGACAACCCACCACCACCATCACCTTCCACGACTTGCACTGGTTCATTTTCTTCTCCACAATACCATAATCATATTCCAATGATAACCCACCACCATCATCACCTTCCACAGTAGTTTCGAGTTGCTATCGATCTTCGCCACCGTACTTCCGTCGTCATCTCCACCATCCGCCGTGCTAACATCTTTTGCTAACAGATTCGCCATACCACTAGCTGGTCCACAAGGGCAGACGGTCGGTGGCGCCGACATTGGTCCGCCCATAGCCGTTGGAACATTTTACATCGTAGCGGCTTCCTTCAACAACCCATTCTACCACCGGTTACCAATAGAAGAAGAAGAAGAAGAAGAAGAAGAAGAAGAAGAAGAAGAAGAAGAAGAAGAAGAAGATCGTGTAAGAAGTTCTGGTGGTACTAGGTCTGTTTCAAGTGGTGGAGATGGTGGAAGGCATCATGCAACACCGTCAATAACACCGTCAACGACGACAAATCACAATGTATCGTAAGGTGTATCACGTTGTGATACATAGTGATTCGATATGGTATCACAGTGGTATTACATTGAGTTTATGTCTTACTGCTACGAAAGTTCTTTGGTATCACATTGAGTTTCTGTCTTACTGTCTTACAAAGTGTATCACAGTGTGTCTTCACTGTTTTACAAAGGGTATCACAACATTTCTTAGTTATTTTCGATGTTTACAAAAGGTATCACACTGTGTATCATATGGTCACCGGAATAAAGTTTGCCAGAGAGAGGAGAGAGAAAATTTCTAAAATACCTAGAATACCCTTTAATTGAAATTTTAATTAAAATTACCAAAATTATTATTTTTCTAATTTATCCTCTCATTTATGGTTAAGATTGGATCTCACGGTTACCACGGATAACCGAGTTCTCCCTTGAATGTCCCCCTAGGGTTGTATATATATATATATATATATATATATATATTAATAGGGGGCTTTCAACCAAGGCTTTTCCTTCTGTTTATAGAGACCCCAAAGGAAATGGGATTAGGATTCGAACCCATGCATGATGTAATCTTCTTGTATGTCGATTTGGGAGATAGCTAGTTAACTTCCTCTTTTACCTTCTGAATTAATGCGAGCTTCCTAAGGTCGTTATCTAGCCTTTAAAGATGACCTTTTGAAGCTTGCCATATTTGAGAACCTATAAAATTCTGATGACCTTGAGAAGGAGTACATTATGTGTATTTTACATGATTCTTTTTCATCTACGTCTTGGATTTAGTGTATTAATTAACATATATAATTATTTCACAATGTGTCACTGTGTTTGTTTTTCCCTTAAAAAAACTTGTTTGTTTCACAGTGTAAACATTTTTTATGTGTTTGTGAAACAAAATATACAACTAAAGAGTTTCACATTGTGAACCGATGTAACAACCTAAAATCCAAACTTCATACTACGTTAATAAAACGGCCAAACCGGCTCCCCAGTAAAGGGGTACAAAGTAAACAGCACATCTCAAAGATTTCAGTGGGAAAACAACGTCTATAGCTGAGAATTTTACACGGCTAAAGGTAAGCTAAGCTCCAACCATATGTCTAAATGGTGAGTCACATCCTTCCCTTTTCCAATGGACGAGCTTTATACTTAAAACTTGCCTAAAAATGGTTTAGTTTTCAAAAGCGATGGTTAGACCTAAATATCTAGTCAATTCCCCTTAAACAAACATGGATAAGCATAAGACATTTAAAATAATATCCGCCTTAAAGGCTGCTAGCTCCAAATCTTCATTTGTTAAAGTGTTGAAAATATCTAAGTCCTACTTTAGAGGACTTCAAGAGACAGGCTTCAGAGGACGAAAACGTCAGAGGACGAAAACGTCATAGGACGAAAACGTCAGAGGACGAAGACTTCAGAGGACAAACTATCAGCAGAAGACATCAAAGATGGCTTCATCAGAGGCTCTAAAGACTACATCAGAGCTCTGAAGATATTCTCTCTGAAGAAGGCGCTGAATCATTTTCCTGAAGTATTAGAACAGATAACCAATCACTTAGTGAAAAGAGATTTACTTTATAGAGTAGGTTACTGTTCATGCATGTCTTGAGCTTACCTATTAGGTAAGACACTGTTTAAGCATGCTTCTATTTGTCAGAATAGTACACTGTTTACTTTATGGTCCTATAAATAGGACCATCACTCCTTTGACAAAAGTTTGTTTTTTGATATCTTGTATTAGAAGAATCAACTGAATATATCTTGAGAAGATCTCGTTCTTACTGCTTATCTTATTATATGAACTGTGATATTTGAATCTGCTTTTGATATTAAACTATATTGCTTCCGTTGTTATTACTCTTGTTGTTTATATCATTATTACTGTAAGATTAAATCTGGGATCCAACAATTGGCATCAGAGCCTCCTTTGTTTTCTAAAACAAAGAAAGATCATATATGCATACTCGGATAGATTTAATTCTTACTCATTCAAGCTTTTAATATCTATGCATGTTTATATAAACCCTGGTTTATTAAACTTCATATGCTCCAGATTTGAAAGTAAATCACAGTTACATCATTTGATAGAAGATCTTCATAGAAAAGCATCAGTTCTTCAAATCTTCATCTTTTCTTCACAAAAATGGGAAACTCAAGCATGAGTGCCATTTATACAGTTGGATCATTAACCAAACCTCCTACACTTCTAAGGCATGAATATCCTCAATGAAATATAAGGATGGTAAATTTCTTAGAAGGTATGGACAGGGATCTGTTAAGATCAGTGAACGATGGACCTCACCAACCAATGGTGTTGGTACCAAGAGTTCCAGCAACAGCAGATACTGCTGAAATCCCTGCTTACTATGACAAGAAAACTTCAAACTTTACGGATGAAGAAACTAACATGATGGAAAATGATTCAAAAGCTGTTAGATTACTTATAATGGCCATTCCCAATTATATCTTCCAAGAACTTGATTCTTGTGTAACTGCAAAAGAGATATGGGATCAGTTGTTAAATCAACTTGAAGGTGGCCTACAAACTCAATAGAATAGGAGAAATCATTGTATCAATGAATATCATGATTTTCATGCATTACCCGAAGAAACCTTACACCAAACATACTCAAGGTTTAACATTCTCATCAATAAATGCAGAAAATTTGGGGTCATGAGGACAAAAGAAGAAAATAATATTCTTTTCCTTAAAAGTCTAAATGAAGAGTGGTCACAACTGTCAATGTCAATACAAGCCAATCAAAATCTTGAATCATGGTCATTGACTGACATTTATGGCACCTTGGTAGCACAGGAAAAAGAAGTTGTTAAACAAAAATCAAAAACATCTTTAAGTGGACCACTTGCACTCATGTCAAAACAAAAAGGTGTATCACAAGAAAGCAGAAATACAGAAACAAATAACTGTTTAAGGAGGGAATCTAAAAGAAAAACCAAGAAGGTTCTGGTGTCTGAAGAAGTTGAACACTCAGATTCAGACTCAGATGATGACATCAATGCTTTTGCCAAATCTCTTGCATTAATCACCCATCAATTTAACAAGAAATTTGGCAAGAAAGTTTTTGAAGGACGAAGAGATGATGAAGAAAGAAGAGGAAATCCAGAAAGGAGATTTCAGAAAGCTGACTATCAACAAGAGCCCAGATCTACTCTGCATAGTGATCAAAAGGGCGTTCATTTCACCAATCATGATTCTACTCAACAATCATTTCAGCCAAGGTATCCTCAACCTCAGAGGTACTTAAAGCCACAACCACAAGCACAGAAGACAGAATCAGACACTGCTCTTCCATCAAACCAAAACGATGGAAGATGTTTTAGATGTGGAAAGCCAGGCCATTACTCTGCAAAATGCAGAGGTAGACTCATCAAAGATGAAGACTACTACAAAAAAAAGTACAAATACAATGTCAAAGAAAGAGTACTTGTAGCAGAGATGGAAGACTGGCTGTCAGACTCAACAAGCGATGGAGAGGAAGAACCTACCAATCTCTGTGGTATGGCTTTCACAGATGATCAGAATGATGGGTCATCAGAGGACTACTCTGAAAAGGTAAACTCTCCTTCCACCTCTGATAGTGAACTTGAATTGGATGTTATTAAGCTAACAGATGAATTTCAAATCTTAAAGCAAAAACTTGTTGAGGAAAAAGAAAAAAGAAAACAAATGACAAAAGATCTTAGTTTTTACAAAAAGGAAAAAGATATTCTTGAGTCAGAAAAGAGAGATATTTTTGTTGAAAAATCTGAACTTGAAAAAGCTTAGAAACATAAAGAAAAATCTTTTTCAGAAAAATTCAAAGAACTTGAGAAAGTTTTAAAAGTTAAAGAAGAAGAAGTAAAAAGATCTGAGTATGAAAGACTCAATTCTGTTGCCTTAACCAATTTTTCCAAAAAGAAAGAGAAATCTTACATCAATCTCTGGAAAGGAAAAAACTTCAAATCAAAAGCTATCTTGATGCTCAGGATGTGCTTATAAAGATAAACTCTCAAATGCATACTCATGGGCTGGGATTCAATGAATTGGTTCCATTCACTGGATTGAAGAAAACTTCACTTTCTTCCACTTTCTGTATAGAAAGGTCCAGAGCTCTGATTGTCCATCTCTGAACAATTTCAAGAGAATAAAAACCTCATATGGATAAAAAACAAGAGCTCTGAACTTTAAAAATGTTGCATACTCTGAAGTGCAAAGCTTTCCAAATTCTATCTTAAAAGTAGAAAAAGAAACTTCAGAGGTATTTTTCACAAAACCTCAGAGCAATGATCCCAAAGAGATTTTCAAGTTTGATGTATTTATCAAAAATGAATCAGAGACATCTGAACAAAGTACCTCTGAAACAAGTACTTCTGAAGATGAACCTCATAGTTCACTTAATCCAGATGCTCCTCTGTATTCACCAATCTCTGATGAATGCATCAGAACTACATTTGAGGATGACATCAAAAGAATAAATAAAGAAAATATTATAGCTGATTTGAAGAAGAGAGAGAGCATGAAAAGAATCATCAGAGTCTCAAGACCCAAGAAAATTGAGAAACCATCAGAGGTAGTTATCTCTGGTAAGGCTGAAAGAGACTTTCTTGACTCTGACTCTGAATCTGATCCAGAAATAGATGAACAGATTTTCTGCGGATCAGAGGAAGCAATTCATAAAAAGATAGAGACTGTTGGTTCTAGAATTTTGAATATTCCTATTTATGTTTTGAAAAATAAACCTAGAATACCAATATGTCCTGACTTTGCAGAAATGTGTCTTCAAGCAAAAACTTCTCTAGATCTTGAAAAAGAATTACATGTAAAGGCAAAGAATAAAACCATCACTTCTCAACTCTACACTTATAAACCAATCAAGTTTACTCCTGAACAAAAAGGAAAATGGCAAGAAATTAACCATTCTAATCCTATTTGTGCAGTGAGCAATAAAGAGAAGAGGATGTTTCTGAACAAGAAAAGACAACTTGAAAAGAAGGTTGTCTTTCAAGCTAGAAGAAAGGAAGTAGTTAGGAATACTTGTAATATTCCTAGTACTAATTCAAAAAGGAATCATAATGTATCGAATGCATTTAATGAAATGAAAACCTTTGCTTCTACTTCTTCTTGTTATGTAAAGTGCAATTGCATCCAACTCTTGATGAAACTGAAAAATCACTTCAGAGGTTCTCACTATTTTCTAAATCAGTCTCTGAAAAAAAATTCAGAGACAAAGCCTCAAAAGAAAAAGGACAACTCTGCCAAAACATCAAATAATGAGAAGGAAAATTTTCAAATAGATAATTAGAAGTCTAACAAAACAGGACCCATAATGACATGGGTTCTTGCAGAAACAGTCTATGTCGATCTGGTACTTAGATTCTGGATGTTCAAGGCATATGACTGGAGATAAGAAGTTACTATCCACTTTCAAAGCTAAATCTGGAGGAGCAGTAACTTTTGGAGACAATATGCAAGGGCAGATTAAGGGTTATGGTGAGTTTACAAGAGGTAATGTTTCTGTATCCAAGGTTGCTTATGTTGATGGGTTAAAGCATAACTTAATCAGCATAAGTCAACTTTGTGACCATGGTTTTGATGTGAAATTTCAAGAAAAACATTGTTCATTACTTCACTCAAAAACAGGCCAAGAAATGCTCAGAGCTGACAGAAAGGGAAATTTATACAGAATGAATTTTTCCAAACACATAAAAACTGACTCAGAGAAACTCTGTCTAGTATCTCTGAACAATGAAGATGTTTGGCTCTGGCATAAAAAGTTCTCACATCTGAACTTTTCTTCACTTAATAAGTTGGTCTAACTAAATCTGGTTAAGGGATTACCATCTCTGAAGTTTAACAAATATCATCTTTGTTCTGCTTGTGAAATGGGAAAAATGAAAAGATCTTCCCACAAGACCAAAAGTGATAATAATCGTCCAAAACCTCTGCATATGCTTCATTAGGATCTCTGTGGTCCTATCTCTGGGCAGAGTTTATCAGGTAAAAAGTATATTCTCGTTTTAATTGATGAATACTCTAGATATACTTGGATAGAATTCATCAGAGCCAAGTCTGATGTCCCTGATATTTTAATAAGATTGTTAAAAAGATTGCAGGTTCTGTTTGATAGCAAAGTTCAGAAGCTGAGAAGTGATAATGGGACAAAGTTCAGAAATGCCAAAATCAACACATATCTTTCAGAAGAAGGCATAACTCCAAACTTCTGTACAGCAAGAACACCTCAACAAAATGGTGTTGTTGAGAGGAAAAACAGAACACTTGTTGAAGCTGCAAGAACTATGCTTGCAGGATCTGATCTTCCAACAAATTTTTAGGCAGAGGCAGTGGCAACAACCTGTTTTACTCAAAACAGAGTTACCATTGTCAAAAGAATCAAGAAAACATCTTATGAACTCATTAACAATAGGAAACCTAATGTTAAATATTTCCATGTTTTTGGATGCAGATGTTATATTCTAAATGATAGAGAATCTCTTGGAAAGTCATTAGCCTCAAAAGCTTTCAGAGTGTTCAATCAGAGAACAAGAACAATCCAAGAGAGCATCAATGTGTCTTTTGATGATGACAGAAATCTTGCCACCAATGATGTCAAATACAACCACCAAGAATATCTCTGAATCGTCCAAGATAAGAGAATCTAAACTAAACAAAATATTCGAAGACTTCTTCGATGATGAAAATTCAGAGTTTCTATTCAGAGATATTCACAAATTAACTTCAGAGGAACCTCAAAATACAGGTACAAATCTTTCTGGTCCTTCTGAAGTTCCAACTTCTGCTTCCTTAAATACAGGTCCAAGATATGAAACAAGACAACCTGGAGAACAATTATCTTCAGAAGCAGAAGATGAGCAAGAAACATCTGAAGAATTTCCAGAAACATCTCTTGAAGAGACTTCAGAGCATACTTCATCTCCGGAACCTACTTCAGAGCCTCTGGAACCCACTTCAGGGCCTCTGGAACCCACTTCAGAGCCTCTGCACAGCACAACAGAGATGTCTCCTACAATCAACTCTGAAGCTCAAACTCAACCTCATATTCATGCTCCACACACAAGATGGACAAAGGATCATCCCCATGATCAGATCATTGGATCACCTTCAGAGGGTGTCAAAACAAGATCAGCCACAATCAATGAATGTTATTTTGTAAACTTTTTAAGCATCATTGAACCAAAGAAGGTAAATGAAGCTCTTGAAGATCCTCATTGGATCTCTGCAATGCAGAATGAGCTTCAAGAGTTTGAAAGAAACAAAGTCTGGACCTTAGTTCCCCTACCTAAAGGAAAATTTGCAATTGGAACTAAATGGGTCTTCAGAAATAAAAGGGATGAGGATGTCATTATAATCAGAAACAAAGCAAGGTTGGTTGCTAAGGGATATTGCCAAGAAGAGGGTATTGATTATGATGAAACCTTTGCACCTGTAGCTAGGCTAGAAGCAATTAGAATCTTCTTAGCCTATGTTGCGCACAAAGGGTTCAAAGTATATCAGATGGATGTTAAATCTGCCTTTCTGAATGGTAAATTAAATGAAGAAGTTTATGTTCAGCAACCTCCTGGATTTGAAAATACAGAGTTTCCTAACCATGTTTATTATCTTGATAAAGCTCTATACGGACTTAAACAAGCTCCAAGAGCATGGTATGCTACTCTGTCCACATTTCTGATAAATAATGGTTTTGAAAAAGGTACAATAGATACAACTTTGTTCATAAAAAGGTACAAAAATGAGATGCTTTTAATACAGATATATGTTGATGACATTATATTTGGCTCTACAAATCAAAAGTATTGTGATAAGTTTTCAGAGTTGATGAAGAGTAAATTTGAGATGAGCCTCATGGGAGAATTAACATTCTTTCTAGGCTTACAAGTAAAGCAAACATCAGAGGGTACTTTTATAACTCAATCTAAGTATGTCTCTGACATTTTGAAAAAATACAGACTTAATGATTCAACCTCTATGAAAACACCTGTTGCAACAGGAGTCAAGCTTGACTCTGATATTTCGGGAAAATCTGTATATGTCAAAACCTACAGAGGCATGATAGGATCACTTCTATACTTGACTGCAAGCAAGCCTGATATAATGTTCGCAACATGTCTCTGTGCTCGATATCAAGCAAATCCAAAAGAATCTCATTTATCTGCAGCCAAAAGAATTTTTAGATACCTCAGAGGCACACCTTCTTTAGGTCTCTGGTATCCAAAACTGCCTAGCTTTGATTTAACATCATACACTGATGCAGATCATGCAGGATGCAAACTCGATAGAAAGAGTACATCAGGATGCTGTCAATTATTGGGAAATAAGCTGGTACGTTGGACATCCAAGAAGCAGATCTGTGTTTCAACTTCTACAGCAGAGGAAGAATATGTTGCTACTGCTAGTTGTTGCTCTCAAGTCATATGTATGCAAACTCAACTCAGAGACTATGGCTTACAGTATGACAGAATTCCAATTCTGTGTGATTCAAATAGTGTCATCACCATCTCTGCCAATCCAGTGCAGCATTCCAAGACAAAGCACATTGATGTCAGGTACCACTTTCTGAAAGATCATGTTGAAAAGGGAACAATAGAGATGTATTTTGTACCGACTGAACTTCAACTTGCTGATATTTTCACAAAAGCTTTAGATGAACGAAGGTTCAATTTCTTGATTAGCAAGTTGGGTATGTTGAACATGTCTACCTAAAACAGGAAAACATCAGAGTCTCTGATCCTTTCATTAGAGCCTCTGACATGCGTAGCATGTTCAACCAGCGCTTCTGAAACTAATTTCAGAGCCTATGGATTTTTCACAAATGGTAAAAATCATTTTTTTGTATCTCTAAGCATCTGTCAAGGGGGAGAAGATAAAAAGAAAGCATTCTTTGGTTAAGGGGGAGACAAATAACCATCTTTCAAAGGGGAGTGATCTTGTCTCTGATACTCATATCAGAGCCTCTGATCTTGTCTCTGATACTCATATCAGAACCTCTGATCTTATCTCTGATACTCATATCAGAGCCTCTGATCTTGTCTCTGATACTCATATCAGAGCCTCTGATCTTGTCTCTGATACTCATATTCAGTAGATCACAATAAGAACTTTGTCCCCCTCCACAGACTTAGCATGGGGGTCCCGCTATTAAAGGGAATATTACAGTTTAGAAAATTTCTCAGAAAATATTCTAAGTATGGAAACACGCAGATCACTATGAAAATTTGAAACTCGCAGATTACTATTCACTGAGAAACACGCAGACGCCTAAACTCTCAAACCACTATTCAAAGAGAACTCGCATACTTAAGCATGCGTGTTTGAGAAACTCGCACGCAAAGACTTGCGTATTTTGATAAACTCGCTAATTGTTGAACTCGCTAGTCATTGAAACTCGCAAGTAACTATTCACAATGAAACGCGCTAATAGAGACGTGTGTGTTCCAACACTTAGAAAATTTTTCCCAAACTTCAAACTCGCAGGCTTCGATCTGCGCGTTTCTAGAACTCGCAGATAACGACTTGCGCGTCTTGTCCAAAAATCAATTTCCTTCGACTTGCACGTTCTTCCAGATGAAGCTTGCGCGTTCTTTCGATGAACTAGCGCGTTTCACAGATCTTGCGCGTTCTTGGGCTCTTCGAACAAAAAATCGATTTTCCCACTGAAATCCATCAAAACCTTCGAATTTGATCTCGAAACTTTGTACGAATCTTCTATTTCATCACTCGATCAGGTTACAATAGAACAATTTTAGATTAAAACACTAAAAATACAATTCGATCTGAGAACAGTTCGTATACAGACTCGAACTCAAATCCAACAAAAATTCAAAATTCATGTCTAAACAGTGTGAATTAGACAAAAAGAATCAAACACAATGTGTTCTAAACACCAAATTGAATCTAAAACAAGCAATTACACGACCAAAACAATACAAAATCGAAAAAATCAAATCTCAACAGTTCCTTGCAAGTTCTTGAAAATGTCGACCAAAATTTCTTGAATTCGATCCTTGTTTCTGAATTTCTTCTGCTCTGATACCAATTGATATTCCCTATTTTTTTTAACTTGTTACAAAGACTTAGGGATTGTTTGTTTTTTTTAAAAACCTCTTAATGACTCTTAAATCTGAATCATTCAGACCTTTTTACACACTACCTCTTATTAATCATAACTAAATTAAGACTTCAGACTTTAGACCTCTTAAAAAACAAACGGCACCTTACAAAGGATACAAGGTATTTATACCCTTGACAATTACAAAGGAAAAACAAAATACAATTACATTGACTTTGACTTTGACTTTATTAACAAATGACTTTGACTTTGCTTAAGAGTTGACTTTTCCAGCTTTGACTTCTTGATCTTTTGTCTTCAATCTTTATGATCTTGAATCCAACAATTATGTGCTCTAACATTCTCCCCCTTTGGATCAAGATCATTACTAAAAGATTTAGCAATGCGATCTTCTCTAATTATGCTCGATTTGATTAAGCTCTCCCTTTGATAAACCTTTATCTTCTCTTTGAAATCTCCCCTTTGATACAAACATGATTTACAAATACCCCTTAACACGATGAAATTCTTCTTTTATAAGCTTTGTTCTTCAAAAAACATTCAACAATCTTCCCAACGTCTAATCTTCAAAAATAGTAACAATCTCCCCCAAGATTATAAACAAACCTCATTCAGACATTGAAAGAAATTATCTTCATTTCCAGCTCTGAATGATTTATCCTGTTGAGGAGAAATCCCAACATTTTCTGGGAATGCCACAAGCATCCAGCGCCCTCACCTTCGACTCGGGAGTACGTAACTGGCCGGGACTAACAGCCCGACCCGCTGGCTCCATGAAAGTGGTGCAGCCCCTCATGTCCGCCTGTCGCTTAGTACGGGGCTTTGCGCTACCATGGTTTAAGGAAATAAAGTTGCGCCTTCACCATCAGCAATTGCTTTTGGTGTAGTGGTAAGCGCTTGATTCTAACAAGTTAAGCGTGCTCGGGCGAGAGCAATCCTAGGATGGGTGACCTCCTGGGAAGCTCAAGCCTTGGGACCTAACAATTGGTATCAGAGCGAGGTCGCGGGTTCGAGTCTCCCAGTGTGCAAATGCTGGGGGGGATTGTTGAGGAGAAATCCCAACATTTGCTGGGAATGCCACAAGCATCCAGCACCCTCACCTTCGACTCGGGAGTACGTAACTGGTCGGGACTAACAGCCCGACCCGCTGGCTCCACGAAAGTGGTGCAGCCCCTCATGTTCACCTGTCGCTTAGTACGTGGCTTTGCGCTACCATGGTTTAAGGAAAATAAAGTTGCGCCTTCACTATCAGCAATTGCTTTTGGTGTAGTGGTAAGCGCTTGATCCTAACAAGTTAAGCGTGCTCGGGCGAGAGCAATCCTAGGATGGGTGACCTCCTGGAAAGCTCAAGCCTTGGGACCTAACATATCCAACTTTCTTCAAATAAACTTTCTCCAAAATCTACTTGCTTTCGAAATTCTTTGAACTTTCGCTTATCAACTTTGATCAAACTTCAAATCTGAAATATCTCTCTCCATATCCAATACAAACACTTCTTTCCGGACATTTCTTTCAACTTTAACATTTCTTTGAATCACACATTTGTTTATCTTCTCCCCCTTTTTGATGATTAGAGCATCGATATCATCAAAACTTTGTCCAAGAAATGTCTTTGACCGTTCTGATCTGTCAAACTGAGCCTCTGATTCTATGATCCATAACCAAGTATTCATCTAGATCTTTGCAAATCCAGACAAAAATAATAACATGTAACCCCTGAATCAACAAATGAATTAGTTAGAATGCCTGTCAGTAACACGAAGTCACTGTGTGTAACAGATACACAATATAAAGGAGCTTTTTGAAGTTCACTCCCCCAGGGCTTCCATCCAATCATCGAAACACCACAAAGGAAATTTCTATGAATGTTATGACAAGAAAACAAATTCCTTGTGTGCTCGTGCAAGTGTAGAAAGAATTAAGCACGATGATTGCTTTTCAATAAGGCTCAAAGTTGTGTAAACCACTGAGATAACAATAGATAAACACAGACTCAATGTGCATGATTGAAGTGCGAAGGTGGGGCAGACTTCCTTCTTTTTCAATATCCAGATTTTCCAAATGAAAACCAGATAGATTATATGCTGCATCCCCAGAAAAATATGAAACATTTCCTTTTTAAGAAGAAAATGAGTGGTTGGTAGGGTTTAAGCAAGAGTTGGCATGGGCTATTTGCCTATTTCAATAACGTTCACGAAGAAATGTGAAACATTAGTAATGTGGCTGCCCGGCTCAGAAAGTAGTTGGTGCAGAGTTTGATATTCTTTTACTCTGATCTCACACCCTCTTTCTTTTAATCATTAAGCTCACTACTAACCAAACTCTCTTTTCCATTTTACCTCATCACACCCACACTCATTTCTTTTAGACTCCTCACACTCAATCTCTATGGATTAACTTCTTGGGTAGAAATCACTGGTTAACATGATTTCATAGAAGTTCATTTAAGTCCTAGCACAAAGAACCCATAATATCCTAATAAAGCACAATGTTGCTCAAAATGGTTTAACTTTAACAGTTAAAACTCAAAATACAACTGTCAGATGTTTGTATGCTCAGAAAATAATCATGAAGATATGAGCATTTTTAAACAAGGAAGTATTTTCAAACAAGTAGATTGAATGAATGAATATGAATGCAAAAGACTTGTTTGAAAATCTGACATTGTATGAAAATGATCAGAAATGAATGATATAACAAACAAAGCTTAAGGTCAAGAATAATGGATATTGTCTATACGAAACAAAATATAGACATTCTTGAAATGACGTTTCGATCACTCAAAATTCTTTAAAGTACAAGTGGATTGTCTTACCATCGAAAAATTGTTTCCATTTAGAGACATGGTAAGAACATTTTGAACAAAAAGATCAAACCGGTGTGTGAATACTTGAAAATATATAGAAAAGACAATACACAAGTATTTATCTTTGGAAACATACGGTTTATAAACTTTGAAGCACAAATTAAAATGAAAACATTTAAAAATCACACTTCCAATTTATGAAATCTGTTTAAGAATCGGAAAGTGGTTTGAACATTTTAAGAACATGTTTTCTATACCTGAAAGTTGTCCTTCTTTCAGATATATTTGAGATTAAGATAAGAAATTTACCTTTTCGCGCAATCTTAAATCTCATGAAGTCAAGCTGAAGTCATTAAGATATGATCTTGTCAGCTTCTCTCATCCTGCAAAAATCTCAAAGTCTAGTCAAAGCAACTTTATTCACAAATTTATTCAAATGTAAAAGACATAAAGCAATAAAACGTTGATTGTACGAGTTCTGATCTGAATTAATCAGAAATCATAATCCTTTTACTCCCCCTGAAATTATGCATCAAGAAATTTATCAGTGAAAAACACATGATAGAGATCTACAACTCCTTCTGGAATGTAGTTCGTCATATCTTTCTAATGCATAATGTTCAGAAAAATAATGTACTCCCCCTTGACGGTTGATTTCTTCATTCGAGTATCGGAGTACAATCTCTTCTCAGCCCGGGAGTACCATCTCTTTTTTTTAACTTTTAAGTACGAGTCCTAAACTGTTGTGTTTAGAAGTCAAACGCCGTTAAAGTACGGGTTCTAAGTTGATGTACTTAGAAGCATTGGTTCTCTTACTCCCCCTTAACAGTAGGTGCCTGCAACACATAATCAGTCTTTGGCTTTGGTACCCACTGGTATTTTGGTCCATGTGTGTTAGTTGCAGTTCTTATGGGAGTAACTGAATAAGAACCATACCAGAAATGATCACTCGTTTTATGAACACAATCATAAGTACGACAATAAGAACAATACCTCTTTTTAGATAACCTGATCAATTAATCTCTCGAATAAGCAAGATCAGGTTTACCTTTTAGCACTTTGTTCTTCTTGACTATTGATGCATGTATACATGATTTGTTACTTGTCTTCTCTTCCTTCTTTCCTTTCTTTTCTTTCTTCTTCTCATCATTCTTCTTATCTTCAACTGGTTTTACTTTCCAAACCAGCTTCTCTTTTTCATATCTTTTTCTTCTCCTTCTATGTGTACCTGAATCATCTATTTTCCAATCATAGAAAATGTTAGTTGTACGAATCTGATCAGAAGATTTACCTGACCTGTTTCTAGAAACAGTTTGTTGTTGTGAGCTTGATGTTGGCTTGTTAGAACCAACTGAACAATTTCTAGGTGATTGTATTTTTGACTCTGGAGTCGTGTGCTTAGTCACCACCACCTTTGAAACAATCTTTTCAAGCTCTTTTACCTTTGAAGAGTAATTGTCTCTTTCTTTTAGAAGAAGGTCAATCTTTGTCTTGAAATCAGACTTCGTTTTCTGCTCTTTAAGCACACTTGTAGATAGCTCAGATAGTTTCTCAGTAAGGTTCTTAATCTCCTTCTCAAATATAATTCTTTCTTCTTCAAAATCTTTTTCGACATTCTTTCGTCCATCAGATATCTCTTTAAAGAATCCAACATTCTTTTGTTCTATAATCTTCTTCTCCTTGTCAAATTTTTCTCTTTCCAAAATGATCACTTTCTCAAAGTCGGAAACCTGTTGAGAAAGCTTTATACATTTCTGCTCAACCGTCTTCTTCTCGTCAGCACATTTTCTGGAAAAATCTGAGAACTTCTTAGCAAACTCTTTCTTTTCTTTCTCAAAAACTGATCTTTCTTCAACAATTTGAAATTCTAATTCAAAGATCTTCTTTTCATTAGCACACCATGTTTGCTTAAACTTGATAATTTGATCTTCTAAGTCTGAGATCTTGCATTGTAACTCAGTATGTTCAGCTTCCAAAAACAAGACCTTTTCTTCATTAAGCCCAGAAATCTGTTTTAGCAGATCTTCATTTATTTTCTTTAACGCACTGACTTCTTCTCTCAGTAGCTTCCTTTCATCATTATATCGTTTTGACCTCTTTGAGTAGTAATCAACTGAAGAAGCAAGATTTTTGTTCTCTAATTTGAGCTTTTCAATCTTCTTTTCATCATCATCAGAAAAAATATCCCATCTTGAATTATCTGTTACAAAAAAAAACTTGAAATGATCGTTAGAAATTCAAAAACAGTAGATCACAATAAGAACTTTGTCCCCCTCCACAGACTTAGCATGGGGGTCCCGCTATTAAAGGGAATATTACAGTTTAGAAAATTTCTCAGAAAATATTCTAAGTATGGAAACACGCAGATCACTATGAAAATTTGAAACTCGCATATTACTATTCACTGACAAACACGCAGACGCCTAAACTCGCAAACCACTATTCAAAGAGAACTCGCAGACTTAAGCATGCGTGTTTGAGAAACTCGCACGCAAAGACTTGCGTGTTTTGATAAACTCGCTAATTGCTGAAACTCGCTAGTCGTTGAAACTCGCAAGTAACTATTCATAATGAAACGCGCTAATAGAGACGTGTGCGTTCCAACACTTAGAAAATTTTTCCCAAACTTCAAACTCGCAGGCTTCGATCTGCGCGTTTCTAGAACTCGCAGATAACGACTTGCGCGTCTTGTCCAAAAATCAATTTCCTTCGACTTGCACGTTCTTCCAGATGAAGTTTGCGCGTTCTTTCGATGAACTAGCGCGTTTCACAGATCTTGCGCGTTCTTGGGCTCTTCGAACAAAAAATCGATTTTCCCACTGAAATCCATCAAAACCTTCGAATTTGATCTCGAAACTTTGTACGAATCTTCTATTTCATCACTCGATCAGGTTACAATAGAACAATTTTAGATTAAAACACTAAAAATACAATTCGATCTGAGAACAGTTCGTATACAGACTCGAACTCAAATCCAACAAAAATTCAAAATTCATGTCTAAACAGTGTGAATTAGACAAAAAGAATCAAACACAATGTGTTCTAAACACCAAATTGAATCTAAAACAAGCAATTACATGACCAAAACAATACAAAATCGAAAAAATCAAATCTCAACAGTTCCTTGCAAGTTCTTGAAAATGTCGACCAAAATTTCTTGAATTCGATCCTTGTTTCTGAATTTCTTCTGCTCTGATACCAATTGATATTCCCTATTTTTTTTTAACTTGTTACAAAGACTTAGGGATTGTTTGTTTTTTTTTAAAACCTCTTAATGACTCTTAAATCTGAATCATTCAGACCTTTTTACACACTACCTCTTATTAATCATAACTAAATTAAGACTTCAGACTTTAGACCTCTTAAAAAACAAACGGCACCTTACAAAGGATACAAGGTATTTATACCCTTGACAATTACAAAGGAAAAACAAAATACAATTACATTGACTTTGACTTTATTAACAAATGACTTTGACTTTGCTTAAGAGTTGACTTTTCCAGCTTTGACTTCTTGATCTTTTGTCTTCAATCTTTATGATCTTGAATCCAACAATTATGTGCTCTAACACATGGAACTCGTATCCTTCACTTTGCAATAAGTTCAGAACTCCCATCACGCGGTTTGTGAGTTGTTAGTTCTCGGATATAGTGACCTACGAGTATGCATAGGAATGACACCTGCCCCATTGGGGAACCCGGTGTACCCACCCCGACGGGGATGGGGATTCCCCGCAAAACTGGGGATCGGAGATGGGGACGAGGATCCCCGAAAGTTAAAAATTGGGGCCCCGTCCCCACATATTAAATATATTATATAATTATTAATAAATATTATGTATATTTATTACTAAATATATTGTACATCTATTTTTAAATATATTACTTATAAAGATTTAGATGTAGTATCTTTCAGGTTTAGAAATGGTATTTTGATCTTTCTTGTTACATCTTTTTTACTTGTCTTTACTTTTTTAGATAAAAACCATAGAGAGCGGAAAATGTTTGATCAAATAATTATGTATGATGTTGTGATTTTGTTCATGTGAATATTTGATAGTCCGCAAAAACAAATTTTGGAAATATGTGAGATTTAGACATGGACAACTACGATCGAGTATATATAATGCTCAACACATTCCATTTAAAATATATCACATAAATGAGGGAAAATCCCCTTTTACCCGTTGGGGATCCTCGTTCCCCGTTGGGGACGGGGATAGGGATGTAATCATATTCCCCAGTGGGGACGGGGACGGGGATTGGGGTCCCCGCTCCATTCCCATGTCTATCTACGAGTAGTTCACTTCTCGGGTGCAGTTCTTTACGACTAGTGGTTTTCAGAGCTTTGCGCCAAGTTCAACAGTGCTTTACGACAAGTGAAGTCCTTTGGTCTGGGACTTCTATACTTAGTCAATTTTTTGACAAGTTTCAGATTTTGAGAAAAATTTCTGATTTTTGTAAATGTTCAAAGCAAGTGATTTCAAGATGACTTCCAAGGATGAATTGGCTATTGGTACTGATGTAAAGCTACTTGTATTGTTCAAAGGAGAATATGAGCAATGGAAGGACAGATTTTTAGATTTCATTGATCGTCATGACAATGGTGAATATATAAAACAGTCAATTGATGAAGGTATGATGAAGCCAATTACAGTGGAGGTTCCAGATGATGATTTGTCTGACAGTGAAGATGGTGATGAACCAAGACAGCAAAAGACAAAGAAGATTGAACTTGACATTTCAAAATATTCTGCTGAACAAAAGAAAAGGTATAAAACTGACAAGCAATCAAAATCTCTCATGCTATAAAGTATCTCGAACGACGTCTACATTAAGATAGATAGCTATAAAGCTACTGCCAAAAAGATGTGGGATCAGCTTGAAAAGATGATGATGGGTTCTAAGATCGGAACCAGATGAAAGTAGCAAACTGCATCAATACTTATGAAGAATTTAAAGCTAAGGAAAGAGAGAGCTTGGAAGCTACTTATGACAGGTTTGTATCATTACTGAATGAACATGCAAAGAAAAAGGTTAAGAAGAAGCAGATAGAAAACAATGTCAAGTTTCTAAGCATTCTGCAACCGGAGTGGAAGAAATTTACTCGACAGATGAAACAGATGAAAGATCTGAATGACATTCTACTTCATAAAGTTTATGAAACTCTCAGACAAAATAAAGAAGAGGTAGATCCTGTAGCATTGGTTGTGGAAAGGAAAGAGAAAAAGAAAGAGAAGAAGAAGAAGAAGGTTGTGGTTTCTGATTCTGATAAGAGTGGAAGTGCAGTTTCGGATTCAGATGATGGTGAAAGTCTGAAACAAGCTATGATTCTTTTGACCCATGCATTACAAAAGAAATTCTACAAGAAGTCGGGTTCAAACAATCAGCGGTACTCATCTGGATCTAGAAACTACGAGCACAAAGAAATAATAGAAGGAAATAAAAAGTATGAAGAAAGGAAATTTGAGGACAGAAATCCTGAGGAGAAAAGGTATGTGAATAAGTATCATGAGAAGAAAACAGATGAGCCAGTGAAATGTTATAAATGTGGAAAAATTGGTCATTATGCCAAGGACTGACTAAAGCCAAAAGTGTGCAACTCCGATTATTACAAGAATAAGATGGTGCTTGCTAAGCAGAAGGAGGCTGGAAAAGCATTAATGGCAGAAGATGATCATTGGCTTGATCTAACTGATTCAGCGACAGAGAAAGATGAGGCTGCTCATATGTGTGTGATGGACAAGAAGGTTACCTATGACGAATCCGATGACGACACATCTGATGAGGTAACTGATCTAACTGAATCTGATTTTTAAAAGAAAATGGAATCCATGATGGTTGAGCTTCAAGATCTACAGGTAAATCTTAAAAAGGAAAAAGGCGTTGTTGAGAAAAAACGTCAAACAATATTTAATCTCAACAAGGATATTGTTGTGAAAACAATGTTGATTGACTCTTTGAACAATGATGTCAGCAATTTTGAAAAACATAAGACTTTTCTTGAAAAACAAATATTTGAAGCAAATTCTAAGTTCAACTTGTGTGAACTTGAGAAGCAAGAGTTTGTTCGACAACATAAAGATTAAAAATATGTAAACAAGTCTTTGAAAGCAAATATTAGTGGTTTAGAAGCAAAGATTTATACCAGAGGCCAAACTGACCAAACCATTCATCTAAACAAACCAAAAGAATTTACTTATTTCAACGCTTATTGGGGAATTGGGTATAACAACCCACATTATTTGAAGAAAGGTATTTCATAACATCATGCTTTGTATAATTTTGATTTTCTACAAGTGGCTGACAAACATCCTAAATTGAAAGTCAGATGGACTAAGTCATCTGAAGAGGTGGAAGCTAAGGAAGATAGTAACAGGAAAAACACACTTAAAATGCAACTACCATTATGTTATGACAAACTGAATGAGAGTTATCTTTCTGGTCAACAAACATTTCCTTCAAATGATTATTTCAATATCTATTCTACTGAAGAGATGGAGGCTAAGCCTATTCAGGAAAAAATCTATGTTCCTCCTCTCATCTTAGAAAGAAAAAGTTCTGAGCTTGAGAAAACTTTAAAAAATGAAAGAATTTTGGTTGAGTTAGAGAAGATTGTGTTTTTAACTGTTTTATTGAACACTGATTCAAAATCTGAGTTTAAAGTAGATGATAAATCAAAGTCAGACAGAGTTTGTGAAAACAGCTATACTGATTCAGATGCTTCATCTTGCAAAGCTTTTATGTGATACATATGT
This sequence comes from Arctium minus, assembly GCA_954870635.1. Lineage (NCBI taxonomy): Eukaryota > Viridiplantae > Streptophyta > Magnoliopsida > Asterales > Asteraceae > Arctium > Arctium minus. The sequence continues at coordinate 81,889,069 of OX941087.1, read as the reverse complement.
TGTAGTGTTAAACCATCATATTTTAAACAAACGCCTTACCAAAAATAGTGTTCAAAAGAATTTAAAGATTTTATGTTTCCAAAATCTTCCAGTGTTTCATAATCTTTAGATGATGATGATTTGTTTGATGAAGTTGATTTCTTGAATTCTGAGGAATGTTTTGATGAGTGTATGAAAAAGTTTAAGTTCAATGCAAAACTTCCAGATCATACTAACTTTGTTGTTAATTTTGAAGAGTTACCAAGTGTATATGAAGTTGGTGAATCGTCAACTAAAGTTGATGACACAATTTCTGTAAGTGCTTATTATGCTAAAGGTAAATAAGAAAAGCACTCACAGAAACGGAACAACACCGGTAAGTCTAAGAAGAAACAAACTCAGTATTCTCATAGTTCTAACAAGCATAAATTTTTTGTTTCAGATATAAGATACAAAAGATCTGAAGTAAAACTTGAATGGAGACCAAAGAAAGATGAAGAATCGGCAAAATCATTTTTAGCGTTTGATTGTAATAGGACTACTGAAAGACGTAATGATATAGTTGATCAATTTGCTTCGAATAAACAAAAAATTGTACTTCCATGCAAGATTTATACAATAAAGCAATTGATTCAATTATCTCATTCTACAATTCAGTGTTCTTGTGGCCGGAATGATTTTGTTGGTCATAGTTATTCTGATAATTGGATTGGTTCATATCACATATATCATTCTGCTAGATCAAATGTTTTTAGAAAGAAAAGAGGACCCAAATTTCGTTGGGTGCCAAAATCTGAGACTAACCAGACAGGACCCATTTACAAGTGGGTACCTAAACTTGTTGTTCCTTGATTTCTCTTGTGCAGACCCATCATATGTGGTACTTGGATTCAGGTTGTTCCAAGCATATGACCGGGAGAAAAGATATTTTGTCTAATTATACAGAGAAATTTTATGGCAATGTGCATTTTGGGAATTGCCATTTTTCACCAATTATTGGTTATGGAGATGTAGTTCAAGAGAACATAACGATCAAGAAGGTGAGTTATGTTGAAGGACTAGGACACAATTTATTCAGCATCGGACAGTTCTGCGACAAAGACTTAGAGGTTAATTTCAAGGCCAAGAGATGTTGTGTATGAACAGAAGATGACAAAGAGCTCTTGGTGGGTACTCGAAAGTCCAACCTCTACACAATCAATCTGTCTAATGTAAAGCCTGAGAGTGCAGTGTGTCTACTCTCAAAAGCATCTATGCAACAAAGTTGGTTGTAGCATAGTAGGCTTTCTCACCTCAACTTCAGATATATTAACAAACTGGTAAAAGGAAATTTGGTGAAAGGTTTATCTGAGCTTAAATATGAAAAAGAATATCTATGTGATGCATGTGAGAAGAGGAAGATGAAAAGAGCTTCGCATAAGCCAAAGCCTGAACAGAATACGAATGATCCCTTGGAGTTACTGCACATGGATTTATGTGGTCCAATGCGTACCTAAAGCATAAATGACAAACGATATGTCTTAGTGATAGTGGATGATTATTCACGATACACTTGGGTAAAATTCTTAAGAACAAAGGACGAGACTCCAGATATCATCATCTCGTTCCTCAAAAGTATACAAGTGAATCTGCAGAGAACAGTGAAGCTGATTAGAACAGACAATGACACAGAGTTCAAAAATAAAATTGTTCAAGATTATCTTGAATCAGTCAGGATAACACATCAGTATTCTGCTGCCAGAACGCTTGAACAGAAAGGGGTAGTCGAAAGATGAAACAAGACTCTAGTTGAGGCTGCTCGTACGATGCTAAGCCAATCAGACTTACCTCTATTCTTATGGGCTGAGGTTGTTTCTACTGCATGTTATACGCAAAATCGATCAATCATTCATCGTCGATTCGGTAAAACGCCATATACTATTATAAATAATAGAACACCAAACATTAAACATTTTCATATTTTTGGATGCAGGTGTTATGTGCTAAATGACAAGAAAAGTTTGAGTAAGTTCAGTCTGAAAGTTGAAGAAGGGATTTTCATCGGATCCTCTCAAATATCCGCATCATATAGAGTTTATCTGAAGAAATCAAATATCGTTGTGGAAAGCGTAAATGTCACATTTGATGAAGCTATGGAAATGGCTTCTGAACAAAGTAGTTCAAAACCCGTGATTACAGGAATATTAGCTTATGGGCATCTCAGTCTAGAACCTGGTTCTAATGTTTCTAATTCTGATAAAGCTTTAACGTCTACTTCACATTTAACTGAATTAGATTTATTGTTTGAACATTTTTATGATGAGTTTCTAAGATCTAAAGTTTCTAAACCTGTTGTGATTGATAGTTCTGAAGAGTCTAGTAAACATCAACCAATCACTTCAGGTATATCAACTGAACCAGTTTCCCCAGTTCAGATAGAAACTCAATCATAGACTCAATCAGTTGAAGATGCACAGAATGTTGAACAGACAGAATATGTACAACTGGTTGACAATACAGAAGTGTCTACTCAACAAACTACAAGTGTTCAACCAGTTGGAACTTCTGAACCTGTAACTTCAACTGAACCCCAAGATGATGGATACATAGACGATCAAAGTGATAAATCTACCTATGTTCCAGTCCCTCACATAAACAAATGGACCAAAGAGCATCCAGTACACCAGATTATTGAAGATCCTTCAAAACCGGTGCAAACTAGGTCTGCAACAACAAATGAGTGCATGTATGGTTCTTTCTTGAGCATATAGAGCCAACACGCATATCAGAAGCTCTTGAAGATCCTGATTGGATAGCCACAATGCAAGAAGAGTTCAATCAGTTTGAAGCCTTGAAAGTATGGCGACTCGTGCCTAGACCAGAACAAAAGACTATTATTGACACTAAATAGGTATTCAAAAATAAGAAAGATGAAGATGGGATAGTTGTCAGAAACAAATCCCGAATTTAGATAAAGGATGCCGGCAAGAGGAAGGTATTGATTATGATGAGACAAATGTTCTAGTTGCACGCATCGAGGAGATTCGAATGTTTCTCGCATATGCTGCACACAAGAACTTTATTGTCTATCAGATGGACGTGAAAACCGCTTTTCTGAACGGCATCTTGAAGGAGGAAGTGTATGTTTATCAACCAGAAGGGTTCGTCAGTGCTGATAAGCCAAACCATGTCTACATCTTAGACAAAGCCCTTTATGGATTAAAGCAAGCACCTCGAGCCTGGTATGATGTTCTATCCAAGTTTCTAGTCAAGTCAGGGTTCTCAAAAGGTAAAATCGACACTACTCTTAACAGGTGTCGAGTCCGGCAAATAATACAATTTATATAATTGAAGCCTATTACCTCTAAGCACAATGAATTGTGATAGTGATAAGTAGGGTCGTCTCCTCAGGGACTCGGTGTCAACCATAAGTCCAAGACGAATTCACATGCAAAAGTATCAAAAGCATTAAATAAGGGGGGGTGGATGTTTGATTTGAGTCTAAAAATGCAAAATAATCTAAGACAATAAATAATAACGAAATGAATCTAGTAATGAATGTAATCAATCTTTTATTAAACAATGTATCATTGACTTGTATAAAAACAAATTTTCTCAATTGATTTCAGACCGACTGTAAGTGTCGACAAGCGCCAAACACTCCGTTTGTCCTTACGATTAAACTAGCCTGAGGAGCTCGGTGAACTAATTCCTAATTGATTAAGTTAAGTCTAGTCACGAACTTAGGCTTAACCTATCAATTGCATTATAATTAGACAAACGCCAATCCTAACTAATGACCGAAAGTCCAACCATTTAATCTAGATTAAACAATCCTATAATGCAATTCAAATGATATGGTGTTCAATTGATGCACTATTTGCTACTTACTTGAAATTAAGAACGATTACGATTATTAAAATCAACTAGCAATTCAAAATTTAGGCTATAGGATTCAAGGGATCCTTCTCAATACCAAAACCCAAAAATTGAAAAACACACTTCTAATAAGGATTGCATAAATGAAATCTAATTGATAATCAAACAAAAATCAAGTCTCAACAAAGTTTAAAAGCATCTAGTTACATCTCATTACTAGAAATAGAGAATTAGTTACTCATAATCCTATTTCAAAATGCAAAATTAACTTACAAATGTTAAAAATCTGGAAATTGATGAAGAACCCTAGTTAAAGAACTCCAAAATCTTCAAAGATCTGGAAATCGGCCTTGTGATTCACCCTCTGAAAAATTGATCGATTCCCCCCCCCCCCCTCTAATCGTCGGTTAACAAGCTATAGTTTATACCCCAATCGAAAAACCGCTTGAAAAATAAATGTTTCCACTCTGATTTTTGACGCAGGCGACTTGGGTGCGAGTTTGGTAGCGTGGAAACTCGCCCGGAACTAAAATTACCCATCGAGACAGTGTTTAACGTGGGTTTGGCGCAACTTTGGCCGCCGAAAACTCGCGTTGTTCTTGAAATCATCACTCGAACAGTGTTGAATGCGAGTAGCGTGCGAGTTTGGTTGTTGCGAACTCGCCGACGTGAAACAGAGAAGGCGGTCCTGGGTAGCTAGACTTGTCTTCTCCTTTTAGGCTGGTGCTGAAATTGGCATGTGGGCCTTGAGTCACTTGTAAATTGTAATCAAGAAACCATTTTTTTATTTGGGCTTCATTCCTTTTCTAATCTGCAACCCACGAAAATACACATTTAAGTAAACTTTTTTTTTCTTTTTAATCCAGAACAATAATATAGTTAAGACTTTTTTTTCAATTCAATTTAATTTCAAACAATAAAAATGCTAGAATTAGGGATATTTTAAGCATTTAAATAACACTAATTGTAGGGAATTTTTAACATAAAAGTGTGTAAAATTGGTGCTTATCAACTCTCTTCATTAAGAAAGAAAAAGCGATATTATTCTCATTCAAATTTATGTGGATGACATAATTTTTGGGTCAACAAATCCTAAGTACTGTAAGAATTTTTCTGCCTTAATGGTGTCACATTTTCAGATGAGTATGACGGGAGAGATGAATTTCTTTCTTGGATTACAAGTCTGACAATTTTCAATGGGGATTTTTATTTATCAAGCTAAGTACATTTATGACATTGTAAAGAAATTTAAAATGGAAAACTATACACCTATTAGCACCCCGATGGCACCTGGTACTAAGATCAGAGCTGACCTTAATGGAAAAGTTGCTGATCTAAAGACCTATAGAGGCATGATTGTTTCTTTAATGTATTTAACAGCTAGTAGACCTGATATTATGTTTTCCACATGTTTGTGTGCGAGATATCAGGCCAAGCCCAAAGGGTCACATCTATCGGCTGTTAAGAGAATATTTAGATATATGAAGGGCACCGCAGATCTTGGTTTGTGGTATTCTAAGGATACAAGATTTGAACTGACAACATATTCAGATGCAGATCATGCAGGTTGTATGTTAAATAGGAAGAGTACATTGGGTCACATTCAATTTTTGGGAGACAAGCTCGGTAGTTGGGCGTCGAAGAAACAAATTTGTGTATCCACTTCAATAGCGGAAGTAGAGTACATAGTTGTTGCCAACTGATGTTCTCAAGTGTTGTGGATGAGCACACAACTTCGAGACTATGGATTCCAGTTCAAAAAGATTTCAATATACTGTGATTTGAATAGCGTGATTGCAATATCAGCAAATCATGTTCAACATACCATGACAAAGCACATTGATGTGAGATATCATTTTATCAAAGACCATGTTGAAAAAGGTATGATCGAATTGTACTTTGTGAACACGGATTATCAGCTTGATGATCTTTTCACTAAGTCGTTCGATGAAAAAAGATTTAATTTTCTGATTTCAAAATTAGGCATGCTGCATCTTAAAACATGATCTTTACATAATCCATATTCAAGGCACATGGAATAATAACTCCCAAGAGATTCCACTATCTCAAGGTACACTAATCCCACTGTGCAAATCCAACCACGTATACCAAGTTATAAACCATAATCAGTGCTTTAAAATAAGTAATCATTCCATATACCAAATCATAAACCATAATTTGTGCTTTAAAATCAATGAAAGATGATTCCACATTTAGATAAAGGGTCAAGGGAACTCACCTGAGGTTCAGCATACCACCACACGTCCTAACGGATAATTAAATTCAAACCAAACACCTATATTAACGGACATGGGAAAGGTGTTAACCCCCTTTAAGCATCCTAAAATACATCTTACATAACCCCTAAGAAACCCCCTAGAACATTGCTTTGAATGTAGAAACACAACGACACAAAGCAGTATCAAACAGCGCCTAATTAAGGAGACTTTATACCGTGACCAAACTCGCGAACCAAGTCGAGTGGACTGTTGTTTGACCTGCATGGTCGTAGAAACCAAATTTCAAGCAATAACTCATTCCCAAATATTTCCAAATCGATTTGAAGGTCCAAAACGAGAGAATCGATAACTACAACCATTATATACATTAAATTAACCAACCCACATGGATTAATCCATCAAAACTCATTAAATCCAATGATTTATTCTCTTAAACTTGAAACCATTGATTTCTAAATGAAACCAACATCAGAGGTGGGTTTTCTTGAGAGAAACATTGGTAAACACCAAGAACAATCCAAAACCACCATTTTACTAACATTAAACCAAAGAACTCCAAAAGATAGAAATCCTTCCAACAAAAATCAAAACTTCATTAATGGAAGTTCTAAGCTCAAAGGGGAGAAGCCTTACCTTGAAGATGAAGAGCTTTTTCTCATAAATCTTCAATTCTTCACCACCTCTCCAATGGGGATTCAATAACATGTACTATCTTTTCTCTCTAATTTCTCCATAACCGTCGACCGTATGTGAGGATGGAAAGAGGGTTTACCGTCTTTTAGCCCTTAAATTACCAAACTAGTCACTGCAAAAGACAAAGGTTTACATCCACACCCTTAGCCTTCCATGAATTACCAAATTAAAGAAGTGAGGGTTATTACAACCGAATACACATGAAAAAAGTACATTGTGAAACAAAAATATGTTATTCATATATTAAATTATAGCCTTAGATGGAAAAAATCATGTGACACAATACCTTCCAATAATAATTTTCATAGTTATCACAATAGATGGTTCTTAAATGATTAAGTTTATTTATACATATACATATATAGAGGAAGGTTATATTGTTAACCATTAAAAAAGTGTTAACTTTGTGAACTAACTTCGACCAATAGGATTGCTTTTTCATTTGTTGTTTGTTTTGCATGTGTAATAAATGAATAAGGGCATGAAGGGAATTTCATAAGTTTGAATATTTTTGGATATTTAATGAGGAGTTACAAAGATAGATGATGCATGATTTTAGCTAGTAGTTTATTTTCAACTTTAAGTCCATATTCATTTTTCATTCTAATATGCTTATGAACATAACAACAATTAAATGGAGAACATCAAACTTCATTATGGATTACGAGAGTATAAACGATGTCGATGGAGGGGTTGTTGTTAATAATTTTTCATCACTGATAACAACAAAAATGGATGTAGTTCATCAAACGCAGCTCAACAACAATGATGAATGTATACCCCGTAACGGAAGCAGACATGAATGCAATGCCGAAATAGTCAATTCCAATAACAAAAATTATATTAGTAAGTTTTTTTGTATGTGTGTTGAGTTACTATGATTAATAAGTTATATTGGATTTTAATTTTAAAAAATGTGAAATAATCCTTTATGAAGCCCATGTGTAAGTTTGTCCATCATTCTGAGTAGTTGCGAGTGTGTAGTCTTTATCCATATATACATGAACATATGGGAACACTTACTTATTTTTCCAAGATGTTCATTGATGGTTTGTAAATATTGCAGATTAACATCATTCCAGTCATTCTAAATAGGTCATTGTGTTATACTGGTTTATGAACATATTGGTGTATGAACATATGTGAAGTAGTTTTATAATTGTTCATTTTTTATAATGTCTTTTAGTGTAGTAGTGGAACTTGGATTCATGAAAGAGGTAAATATGAACATATGGGAACAATGATATAATTGAATGTGTAGTTAACAAACGCGGTGTGCTTCAATATTAGGTATTTGTAAAAACAGGGGTGAATGGGAGAACAATTACCTTTGGTAATGAACATTTGTGAAAAATATGCCAACCAAGCTTGGTCTCATAAGTGACCATGTATCTGAACAAGGGTGATCAAACATTCACCATTGTTCATGAAAAATATACCAAAATAAATGTTCAAGTATTCACCACATTCACCACTGTTCATGAACATGGGTAACTAATATGAACATGTATGATCATGTATATGTGAGCCTCCAATGTTATTTGTATTTAGCATGAACATGTGTGCACTACATTATTCAAAGTTTATCCTCGTATCATCGTATGCAAATGACAAAGAAAATGAATGCAGGTAAGGAGTGATTAATGGTTTCGATTTTGTTCAACGATCGTCGGTTTTGTTTTGGTGTGAGAGAAATTAATCGACCAATAATTATGTTAGAAGAGATTGGAGATATATTTTTTGTAATAATTATGTTAGAAGAGATTGGAGATATATTTTCCGTAATTGCCCTTGATCAATATGGTTCACCACATCCGTTATTAAATTAGACCTCATTTAATGATTTTTATTGTACGTCAAATATCCACCATCCATTTTCAAGATCAATGGCTTGGATTGGTTCATTAAGTTAATAACAAAATTGAGGTTAACAAATGAACTAGACCTTACATATATATATATATATATATATAACCATAGGTTCAAATGATAAATGATAAATATGTGAGAAGTAGAAAAGTAATTCCATCCTTTCATACGGTCATTATTGGATTTAATTGGTCAAAAAATAGAGGGTAGTTTCGTAACTTTTACAAATAGGCAGCAAACGGGTTCATACATGAACCCGTGTGATTCACATATGAACTATATGGTCATATGTGAACCCGTGTAATTCACATATGAACTATTTTAACTGTTTCACATATAAACCCTTGGGATTCATATATGAACTAATTAACATATTCACATATGAACTAATCAACTAATTCTCATATGAACTAATTAACTGATTCACATATGAACCCGTAGGTTCATATATGAATCAGTTAAATAGTTTTCATATGAACTAATCAATGGTTCACATATGAACATATAGTTCATATATGAATCACATGGGTTCACATATGAACTTGTTTGTCGTCTATTTGTAAAAGTTACGAAACTACCACTCTATCTTCTGCAGATCATGGAGGAATTATCTGGTGTTTCACAGTAAAAGCCGCAAATGTTGACGAGATGAAGGGCTAGGATCACTTCTCATACATTTAGCACTTCTCATTTGAACATCTCCATATATATAAATATATATATATATACACACACACACACGGCCTTTGTTTTGAGAACTCATTAAATTGTGATAAGCTTAAGAATTAGAGTATCTTGTGGTAGTTCGTATATTTTTGTTCATCTAAGATCAAGGTTCTAAATGGCGTGAGGCGTGGCGTGGCAGCGAGGCCAAGCCTCAAGCCTTAAGAGCCACGGCGAAGCAATGGCGTTTTCAAGGCGTGACTTATAACGTCAAATTTATAATTCATATATAATATTATATATAAAAACGTATGTCTTGTAGTGTTACTCAATGAGTCATTAATAATAAACAAGTTAAATTAGGTTATATATTTAAAATATGCAAATAAGACATTAAAAACGTAAAGAAAAATCAAATATCTCATTACGAGAACTACGCATTAGGCCATGGCGTACCATAGGCTTAATGTGGCGTGACACACAAGCTTTGGTGCCATGGTGTGCCATGGCGGCTGTGGAACGAGTTTTTTGGAACAATGTCTAAGATTAGGATTTAAAATATTGATTAACATATATTTATTAAAATTGTGAAAATAAATAATAATAAATCTCTTAACCAGACTAATTTATTTTATTATATATCTCACCATTTTATTTCTTTGAAAATTTGTATTCTTTTTTTTTATTATTATTATACACTTTTTTTCAAAACTGAAAAGTTAATATGTGAAAAGAAGATGATAAATTTTTTAGTATGATATATTTATTTTAAATTTAAATGAAGTAATAAATTTATGGAAATTAATTATGACATCTAATATATGTAATTTTTGGAAATATATTGAATATTATCAAATGTATGTATTTATTTACCATTAAATGTTATATCTAATTAAAACTTAGAGAAAATTACAAAAATCGTCCCTAAGCCTTTATGAAAACTCGAGTTTCGTCCACAATTAAGATTACAAGGCACGTTGTCAAGGTTTCAATTTCATTGTCGTTTTCGTCCCTGACCCTAACAGCCGTTAGGGTCATAGATTAAGTGCTCTCACGTGCAAGTCATGTGCAGAACATTTCAATTATTTTGCATGTTGTTTTTTTTAATCAAAATAAGTATATAAATGTATAAAGCATATGTACAAGTATGTAAAACATTTCAAAAAAAAAACCTTTGAAATTTAAAATATCATCGTCCCTTCATGTGAACACCATCTTTTACGACTGTACCAAACACCCCATCTTCGGTGACTGTACCAAGTCATTATTAATTATAATTAATATATCTTAATCAGATAGATTATTACCCTTAATTCTCTAATGTTTCAGCCGACCTTATCCTAACTCCATGAACTACAGTTGTATGGCTCAAAGAATCTCTTAAATATAGACTTGTATCATCAAAATATGTTGATAATCGTGTTTTCAGGCATTTAATTATCTGTTAAAACTTCACTTTTGGTCCCTAACATTTGTCGATTTTAACGGATTTCGTCCCTAAACTATCGAAACTCGGATTTGGTCCCTCACGTTTGTCATGTCACTTTAGTTTTAGTCTTTCCCACTAACGATCGTTAACTTTTTCCGCTAAGTTCAATTTATTGTGGGGTATTTTAGTCATTTTCGTATTTTCTTGATTTCTTATTAAAATTTAGGAAAAAAAAACAAAATAAAAACATATTCCACCTATCGGATCATGCCACATGTCCCCATTTTTCTCTCATTTCCTCCCCGACCTCTCCAACCAAGAACCTGTCGTCGACTCCCCCTTCACCTTGACCTACTACCTGCAACTCCTTCCCCAACTCCGACCAAACCCATTCCCCAACTCCGATTTACACCTGCAGCTCCTTCCCTTACTATAACCATCGAAACACCTGCAGTTCCTTCCCTTATTGTAACGTTTCTACACTTTTCTCCCTTACTATAATCGTAGAAACACCTCATCTCTCTCGTTATAAATTGAAACCAACAGGTAAGATTGATGGGGAGGGGAGGGTTTCTGGTTCTAAAACCCCATCTTCGTCCTCACTCTTCTTAGCTCTACTCAATTGTCGTAACCCATATCGGTGATGGTTAATGGGGAGAGATAGGGGAATTCAACGGAAAAGGGGGAGGGTCGTGGTACTCTGCCATGGTTGTCCCTATGTTTGTGGTGGTGGTTTGGGGAAAAGAACACACAGGGAAGGGGTGATTTTGGGGTTTGCTTCAAGATTTCGATGGGTTTAAAGGGAATGGGGATGAAAATGGAAGTTAAAGATAAAGGTGAAGGTGAGGTCAAAGATGGAGATGGTGGTCGAGCGGTAGGAAGACGATGTGCTTGTAGTCAGAGGGAAGTTGCAGGTGGTGGTGGGGCGGCTGAGGACGGGGTCGACGGTGGGATTCACTGAACGGAAGGGAAACATGGGGGGGATACCGATCTCTCTCTCTCTATATATATATATATATATATATATACATATATGTATTATAAATATATAATAATAAAATAAAAATAAATATGATATTTTTCAATAGGGTAAAGACAAAAAAGTTATTAGAAAACTAAGAAAATTTGTAAAATGACTAAAATACACCTCGTTTAATTAGAGTTGACGGAAAAAATTAACGACCGTTAGTGGAAGGGGCCAAAATCAAAGTGAAATGACAAATATGAGGGACCAAATCCGAGTTTGGATAGTTTAGGGACGATATCCATTAAAATTGACAAATGCTAGGAACCAAAAGTAAAGTTTACTCAATCGTTAATTTGTATATTTTTATTCCTAAAATTCATCCACTTAAGTCTTTTATTTTATTTTGTTAAGTTCAGGCCAAAGAAAAGAAAACACCACCCAAGTTTTGGGTCTCTCTCCCTTGCTGAACTCCTCAGCCTCACGTGGGTTTGTAAGCGACAGTAGTCGCACACACTCGTCGGGCACACTAGAGTCATGAACAAACAGAGATGCGGGGAACTTTCTTTGTGCCTGAAGTCGCTGGAGAACCCGTCGAAGACACTGGACTCGATATATTGAAGGAAGGACGAGTGACCAAGGTCGCGACTAAAGTCACACATAGGGTCGCTAACGATGGTTTTTAGGGACCAAATTTGGGTTTTTTCGATTCTGAGACAGCTTATTCCTTGGGCTCGTTTAAAAAACTTGATCATAACTGCAATTGAGGTGGAGTCAATGATACGAGGTTTATACACTCTCAGACATGGGATAATTGGAACCAAATGTAAGTATACAATATGACCCAATATTGCCTTCTACAAGTAATAATGGTAAAGATGTCAAATATTGTCCACGAAGATTAGAGTAAGATCGTAGTAAAAGTTAAATGAAAGAAATGATTTCAGATGACGAATTTGAAGAAATCTTTTTGGTTGGAATTAATACTAATGGAAGTAATAGAACATAAAAAAAAAATCATGGGTGTAAGCAATGACGGAGGGAGTAGGAGGGGGGTGCCCAACCCCCTCCAATGGCCCAACTTAGTACATCATAATAAGTAATGTATCTCTTTAAAACTTCCACGTGGTAGCAACCTCAAGTTAGTGTTTTTTAATCTTTTTTTCTATTATGTTTACATACATATATATTGTTAGTTTATTTATTAAATTTTTTTATTTTTTTAAACATTTATATATTTTTAATATTTATTGGTTTTTGTTATAAATATTTCACCATTTGTATCATTTCTATAATTATAAAAAAAAAATTCGCTCATGTTTATGCTATATAGTATAGTTATAAATATATATATAGTCTCAACCATCGGATTTGTACATAATACATATAGACATTTGAAGTTCAAACACTTAGAAATAAATTCTCTTCTTTGTCAAACAAAATTAGGACCAATCCGATGTATACTTCACACATCGGATTAGTCACTCAATAAAGGTTTAAATCCGATGTTTTCCCAAAAAGAAAATCAATCTCAAGAACCATCGGATTGAATGCCTTAGAGTACATGTGACAATCCGGTGGAAGCTTCTAAGCAACCATCGGATTGTTACCATTATCGAATTCTATATAATCCTTTGAACTATTATATGCATTTAATATCTGACTAAGCTATCCTTTAATAAATGTCTATAACTGATAACTGTTGTATAGATTATAGTTCAGAATAGACAAATAGGATTTTTACTTGTAAAAGTCTTATTACTATCTTTATTGTTCCAAGAGTAAAGAGTGTTAGTGCACAAATATGTTGGATCCAAGATCATGGGAATCAAAGTCAAAGCTCAAGTCAAACCTTCAAGTAAAAATCAAAGTCTTTTGTAATAAGTAAAAGTCAAAGTCAACTTGTTTTATTTTTAGTCTTGTAATTGTAAGGTAGTATAAATAGTTTTTGTTTTATCTTTGTAAGTAAGTGTGTAGATCAAATAAGACTAAGTGTAGAACTTAAGTACGCGGACAGAGAGAATCTTAGAGAGAGAAAGTTTTCTGTGTTCGTATCTTGTAAACTGTAGATTGAGATCAATGACATATGACAAGTTGAATTGATTTTTCTTGTTGATTGATCTTGTTTAGAACTTGTATTGTGGGACACACAATTGGTATCAGAGTCGAATTCAATCGAAATCAAGAAAAATGTTCTTCGCACCTCTGTTCATTGACATTTGATCGATGTTAGTGTTTTAGTGTGTAATTGTCAAAATTTTCAATTGTATGTTGGTCGATTATTGTTTTAGAATTGAATTGTATCCATTTGAATTTCAATTGCACTGTATTTGTAGTTTAATTTGGTAATTTTTAAAATCTTGAGTTGACGAGTCGTAAGCACTGTATTGATTCAAAATGTATGTTTGATTGAATTTCTTTGAAATTCATTACTTGCAATCGATTCATGTAGTGTTTGTGGATAATATTGGGAAATTTTAGACTCAGAATCGAAGATTTGATCGAGTTTTGAATTGATTGAAGTGTTTTTGGACTGTAAATTGAAGAATTCGCATGGGAATTTGAAGAACTCGCAAGATCTACAGAATCCGTATCAAGAACTCGCATAGATAAAGGAATTCTCATAAGATTTCAATTGTCTGAAAATTTACAAGTATGGAATTCGCATAAGAGTGATATACGAATTTCACAGAATTCGCATAAGGCTTTGTGCGAATTGATCAGAATTAGCATAGCTTTGTATACGAAAAGTTGGTGTAAACATTTCTAAGGATAGATTTCGGATAGGTAATTATACGAAAAGTAGAAGACTTCGCATAAGGAAGCATACGAATTCCTTGAATTCACATTGTGCTTCATGCGAATTGCTCAGATTTCGCATAGAAAGTTGAAATTTTTTTTCTAAGTGTGGATTTTGCTTCGATACGAATTCTTTGAGGTTCAAATAATTTCTAAGTATAGAATCCGTATCTCCCTATTGTGCGAAAAGTTTCGTGCGAAAAGTTGGAAGCTCGAGAATATTCTAAGTCTAGAATTCGCATATAGTTGTATGCGAAAAGCTCATAATTCGCTTATAGCAGTGTGCGAATTTCTGAAATTCGCATCTCAAAGTGTGCGAATTGCCTAGGGTATGAGAATTACTTAAGGTGTGAGAATTGTTCAAGTTCTGCGAATTTCTAAGTGTTCTGCGAATTTCTAAGCTTCAGTGGTGTGAGGATTCTTGACTTAGAAAATTTTTGGAAACTTATTTCTGAAATTTTTTCTAAGATTTTCTGTATATTGATTTCTTTTGAACTAACGATCATTTCAAGTTCTTATTTTACAGTTTATTTGTCAGGATGACTTCGAGGGATGCTCTTGTTGTTGGAACCGATGTCAAGCTACCAGTTTTATTCGAAGGAGAGTATGAGCAGTGGAAAGACAGATTCCTGGACTTCATAGACATAAATGAACTTGGTGATTACATCAGTTTATCTTTGAAAGAAGGAGTGATGAAACCTCCAACAAATATTTATTCTACAGAAGCTCAAGGAGTAGAGGTAGTGAACAACGAATATCGGATGGATGTAGAGAAATATTCTGATGAACAGAAAAAGAGACTCAAAGCTGACAGGCTAGCTAGATCTTTTCTACTCCAAGGTATTCTCAATGAGATCTATGTGAAGATAGATAGTTACAATGCTACTGGAAAACAAATATGGGATCAACTGGAGAAGATGATGTTAGGATCAAAGATAGGCAATCAGCTGATAGTTTCAAACTGCCTCAACAACTATGAAGAGTTTAAGGCAAAGGAAGGTGAAAACCTAGAGGCTACTTATGACAGATTTGTTACTCTTCTGAATGAGCTCAGCAAGAACAGAGTAAAGAAATCTCAGATTGAACTGAATGTAAAGTTTATGAGTATCTTACAGCCTGAGTGGAAAAGATTTACTCGTCAAATGAAACAGATGAAAGATTTTAATGAGATTCCTTTACATGAAGTGTATGAGACTCTGAGACAGAATGAGGAAGAGGTAGAGAAGATAAGAGATGAAAAGAAGAAAGCTGAGAAACCGATAGTTGATCCAGTTGCCTTGGTGGTTAAGAGAAAGGAGAAAAGATCAGTGAGTCTAAAGAAGAAGAAGGAGATGGTGTCTGAATCTGATGAAGAGACTAGTGATGATTCTGATTCTGATGATGGAGATAACCTAAAGCAAGCAATGCTACTGTTGACCAAGGCTTTCCAGAAGAAGTTTTTTAAGAAGCCAGGTTCAAACAGTCAACGATATTCATCAGGATCAAAGAATTTTGAGCACAAAGAGAGAGTGGAAGGCATAAGGTTTGAAGAGAAGATTCCTGAAGAAAAGAAGTATGGGAATAGATATGAGGAGAAGAAATAGGTTGAACCAGTCAAGTGCTACAACTGTGGCAAAGTAGGTCATTTTGCTAAAGATTGTCGGAAGCCAAAAGTTCGCAATTCTGAGTACTACAAGAACAAGATGCTTCTGGCCAAACAGAAAGAAGATGGCAAAGCACTAATGGCTGAAGACAACTACTGGCTGGATCACTCTGAGCCTGAGAGTGATAAGGAAGAAACCGTCCATATGTGCTCCATGGGTCAGAAAGTAGCTGAAGAAGATTCTGATGACGAGGATTCTGAAGAGGTATGTGATATGTCTGAATCTGATTTCTTAACTCAAATGCAATCCATGATGGTTGAACTTCAGGATTTGCAATCTAAACTTAAACGTGAAAAAGGTATCATTGAAAAGAAAAACCAAGAAATACCGAAACTCAACTATGATATTGCTGAGAATAATGTATTGATTGAGGCTTTACATAAATATATTGATACCAGTGCTAGAGAAAAGACTGTAATCCATAATCAATTATCTGAAACATCTTCAAAATTCAAATTGTGTGAACTTGAGATTAAAGAGGTTGCTAAAAAGTGTGTATCTTTAAAGAAAGAAAACAAGTCTTTGGTTGATAAAGTGAATGTTTTGGAAGAAAAACTTTATACTCTAGGTCAAACTGAACAAACCATTCATCTTAATAAACCAAAAGAGTAGTGAATGTTGGGGTATTGGTTACAATAACCCACATTATTTGAAAAAGGGGTATTTCTAAAGTGTCTGCTTTATATGATTTTGGTTTTCTAAAATTGGCACCTAAATATCCTGAACTCAAAGTTAAATGGACAAAATCATCAGATGAGGAAGAAGCTAAGGAAGATGAGAAAAGGGAAAATAAAACTAAAATGCAACTTCCATTTCGTTATGAGAGGTTGAACTCTAGTTACAGTTCCAAACAATCAAAATTTCTTTCTAATGATTATTTTAAAAGCTATTCTATAGAAGAAATGGACGCAAAACCGATTGAAGGCAAACTTTATGTTCCTCCACTCATTTTAGAAAGTAAAATTTCTGAACTTAAAAACACTCTTGTAGAAGAGAGAATTTTGACTGGACTAGAACATATGATATTTTCAACTGTTTTTGTAAACACTGATTTCTCAAAGTCTTCCAAAGTTTCTAAATCAAATGATGTTAATGGTCTGTTAGATGAAGAGTTTGATTTTCTAAACTCTGATGATTGTTTTGATGAATGTGTAGATCAATTTGATTTTAATGCAAAACTTCCAGATCATTCTATGTTTATTGTGAATTCCAAAGGTTTGACAAGTGTATTTGAAAAGGTTGCATCATCAACGAAAGTTGATAAACCAGTTTATGTGAGTACCAAACATGCCAAATGTAAAAAAGAAAAAGAATAGGCATTCACAGAAACATATTAACACTGGTAAATCTAGGAAAAGACAATCTTTTAAATCTCACAGTTCTAACTTTCATAATTCATATGTTTCAGATGTGAAAAAGAAAAAGCCTAAAGTGAAATCGGAATGGAGACCAAAGCAAAAAGTTGGAGAGAATATAAAATCATTTTCTGATACTGAATGTAATAGGTTTACTGTTAGTGATACTGATGTAATTGGTAATATTGCTTCTCATAAATCAAAACTTGTATCTTCTTACAAGACTTACTCAATAAAGCAATTACTTCAATTATCTCCATCTACTAATAAGTCTTCCACATATCGTCAAAATGATTTTGTATCTCGACATTATTCTAATGATTGGTTTGCTTCATATCATGTCTATTCTAATAATTCTGTTTCAAAAGTTTTTCAAAAGCTCAAAGTGTCCAAATTCAAATGGATGCCAAAATCTTGTGCTAACTTGCTAGGACCCATCTATAAATGGGTACCTAAACCTGTTGTTACTCCTAATAGAACTGCAACTAACAAACATGGACCCAAATACCAGTGGGTACCAAAGCCAAAAGATTCATCTGTGTTGTAGGCACCTCAAGTCAAGGGGGAGTAAGAGAACCTAGACTTCTGAGTAAATCAACTCAGAACTCGGACTTCAATATCAAAAAGTTTGACTTCTAAACACAACAGTTTAGGACTCATACTTCAACGATCAAAAGAAAGTGTACTCCGATGCATCAAAAGAGATGATCAACCTTCAAGGGGGAGTATACATATTATCTCTACTGATAATATTGCGAATGCATATTTTTAGGGGGAGTAATTGACTTCTGATTACATCTGATCAGAACTCGTTCTTAAAAGTTTTATTGCTTTCATGTCTTTATTTTTCAATAAAGTTTGTGAATAAGACTTTGTACTTTGACGACTTTTTAACTATATGCAGATTTTGAGGGGGAGCTTACATGATCATATCTATTATGACTTTGGAGCTGACTTCATGAGATTTAAGATGAGCGTAAGGATAAGTTTAGAATAATTCTATTCTTAATCTCATACATATTTGAAAGATGGACGACTTTCATATATGACAACATGTTCTTAAACGTTCAAACCACTTCTTGATTCTTAAACAGATTTCATGAATATGTAAGTGTTATTTTAAATGTTTTGTTTTATGAACTTTAATGTTTAACAAACCGTGTGTTTCCAAAGATAAATACTTGTGTATTATCTTTTCCTTATACTGTCAAGTATTCATACACACCGGTTTCGTACTTTTATTGACTAAGTTCTTACCATGTCTCAAAATTGAACATAATTTTTGATGGTAAGATACTCCGTTTGAACTTCATTGATATTTGAGCAATTAATTCATTCAAAGCATTTCTTTCAAGAATGTCTATATTTGATTCATATAGACAACATCCAATTTTTCATGACCTAAGCTTTTATTGATAAATCATTCATATTTGATCTTTCGATACATTGTCAGATTCTCAAACAAGTCTTTTGTACTCATTTTATTCTTTCAAATATACTTGTTATGAGAAAATCTTCCATGATTTAAATGCTCAAATCTTCATGAGCATACATATATCTGACATGTATCTCATTTTGTGTTTTAACTGAAAAAGTTAAACCAATTGAGCAACGTTTTGCTTATAGGACAAATACATGGAATTGTGTGAGCTTAATTGAACTTATATGGATTCATGATAACCAGTGTTTCCTACCCAATAAGTTATTCTTGAGTGATCGAGAGGCGAGGATTCAATATCTGAGTGTGGGTGTATGCTGAGATGAAATGAAAAGAGAGTTTGGTTAGAAGTGAGCTCAATGTTCAAAAGAAAGAGGGTAAGAGAACATAGTTAAAAGAATATCAAACTCTGCACCAACTACTTTCTGAGTCGGGCAGCCATATTACTGTTGTTTCACAATTTTTTTCGTGAACATCATTGAAATAGGCAACTAGCCCATGCCAACTCTTGTTTATATCCCACCAGCTACTCATTTCTTTCTCAACAAAGAAATGTTTCATATTTGCTTGGGGATGCAGCACATAATCTATCTTATCTTCATTCGGAAGATTTGGATATTGAAAAGAAGGAATTCTGCCCCACCTTCGCACTTCGATCATGCATAATTGAGTTTGTGTATTACTGTTGTTGTCTCAATGGTTTACACATTTTGAGCCTTTTATAAAACATTCATGTTTTAATTCTTTCATACACAAGCACGAACACACAGAAAATTTGTTTTTCTGTCGGAACGTTCATAGAATAATCTTGTGTTATTGGATGATTGAATGGAAGACCTGGGGAGTGAACATCAATAAAACTCCTTGTACAGTACATCTGTTGTACTAAGTGACTTTGTGTTACTTATAGACATCTTAACTGATTCATTTGTTGATTCAGGGTTACATTCTTATTTGTATGAATTTGAAAAGATTCAAATAAATACATTATGAATTGACGGATGATCAGAGGCTCATATGAAAGGATCTTGGTCAGAAAATGATGACATTTCTTGAAGAAGTTTTGATGATTTCTATGCTCTACATCATCAAAAAGGGGGAGAAAATTTCAAGAAGTGGTGACTAAAGTCCAGATGGGAAAGTCCTGAAAGATTTATTGTCCGAGTTATGGGGAGAATGGTTTGAATATTATCAAAAGTTCAAAGAATTTGGAAAATTTGTTGAAAGTTGCTGAAATTTTCTTTGAAAAATATTTGCTGAAGAAAAGTGAGCTAAATCTGAAGATAATTTCTTTTCTGAAGTCTTACCTTGGGGAGATTGTAAAAGATTCTTGCAAAAGACATTTACAGACTTTGGAAGAGATTACAGAAAGTTCTTAAGACAGTTCAAAGGAAAGAAAGATTGATTTTGAACAGATTCACAGAGATTGACTTTCAAAGCAAAATTCTTTGTGAGAAACTTGAAGAGGGAGATTATTCTTTGATGCTGAAATTTGTTTTTTGCTTATCCAAAGGGGGAAATAATTTGTTTCTGAATCCAAAGGGGAGCTTCAATGCATATCTTGTTGTTGATGATCTTGAATCCAAATTGGGAGATTGTTAGTGCACAAATATGTTGGATCCAAGATCATGGGAATCAAAGTCAAAGCTCAAGTCAAACCTTCAAGTTAAAGTCAAAGTCTTTTGTAATAAGTAAAAGTCAAAGTCAACTTGTTTTAGTTTTTGTCTTGTAATTGTAAGGTAGTATAAATAGTTTTTGTTTTGTCTTTGTAAGTAAGTGTGTAGTTCAAATGTGACTATGTGTAGAACTTAAGGACACGGACAGAGAGAATCTAGGGAGAGAAAGTTTTATGTGTTCGTATCTTGTAAACTGTAGATTGAGATCAATGACATATGACAAGTTGAATTGATTTTTCTTGTTGATTGATCTTGTTTAGAACTTGTATTGTGGTACACACAAAGAGCCTTCAGCAAAGTCGAAGATTAGTTGAAGAGTGGTCAGATTGTCACCAAAGCGGATTGGTTTGTCATCTAGCCAAAAGAAGATCAATACAAGATACAGTCAGTATGTAGTCTGACAAATACTACTACTGGCAAGTCGAACTTCAAGTGAAAACTTGGCCAGCAAGTTTGGTTTACCAACTCTTTTTTGGACTCCCATCCTAATGTATAGGAACATGCAAAAGCATGTCACTTTAAGTATGTTCTAAAGTATTATTTTAATATTTGTCATACTTTACTGTTCCCTCTGCATATAAAAGGATGGGAAGGGTTAACTAATGTCTACATCAAGTCATTAAATCAAAAGGCTGAAGTGAAAAGCAAAAACATGCATGAATTAGCAAATCTGACGAAGACACATGTTAAAGTTGAAGGAGAACATTTAATGCAATGAAGGCTATAAAATGACTTCATTGTGTTAACTTGCAAATCACCCATTTTGAAAGAACATATCTCTATGATAGCTTCAAAGTAAATTTGGCATCAATATCTGAGAGTTATTTTAGTCTCTCAAGTCTAAAAGAGAACCTTCTTCTTCTCTCTTTCAGTGTGTAAATTTGTCCCCTCAGATAGTTTAGAATAAAGGTCTTGTCTCCTAGCTTTCGCAACGTATCTGTAATTTTATATTTGAAATAAACTAAAATTATAAAGAGCAAAGTTAATGTGTTTGTATTCACCCCCCCCCCCTTCTACAAACATATTATGTGTAAGTCATTATGGTCCAGGAACTACAGTAGCCAAAATAAATGTTTATATTGATATCACATTATAAGGGTCGATCCAAACAAAAAGGCTAAATATCGTGAAAATGTAAGGAGAGAAAGTTAAGGGAATGTTCATATGTGAATAATTGAAAAAATCCGGGATAAAATATTTGAAAATGCATATGTGAACCGATGTTACAGATTACTCATATGAGTTCACATAGGAAAAATTAAATGAATTTTTTCAATGACTCACATATAAACCTTTCATTCTTACCTTTTCCATGGTATTCAGCATTCTTATTTGAATCTCCCACCAATGTTATATTTATTTATAATGGAAATAATGGTTCACTTGATTATAAAAAAATATATTTAATGCTTCCATTTATACCATAATATAAAATATTTATATATCTTCCAACAATTCACAAACAAAAGTCATAATTATCATGAATTTGTTTATTTTCTATTTACAATCTCTCAGAATTCTTAATAATCCACCCATTGCAACTCAAAATTTCTACCAAAGTCTCACGAGATTTAAGACAACCAACATTAATCACAGTTATCAAGCTAACATCTTGTTTGAATACCTTTAATCGATGTTATAAGTTCATTTTGTTTTACATTTTATATCCCCCCCCCTTCTGCCCAAAAAAAGTAAAATCCTGAATCTGCCCCTAGAAATTACACAAATTACAACAGACCAATGTTGTAGAAATGCTACAACATGTGTTTGTCAAACTAGTTCCAATTTCTATTTTGAGGAATCTCTTCTCAAGCCTCAACCATTGCACTAGCATCTGTCTTTTAGATCTACATATCTCTATGTAGTACCAGGACCAAGAAGTATCACATTGGAAATAATTGAAAATCCTATTTATAATTATAAAAGAAGAGCGACATCTAGCAATACATCATTGTTACCCAAATGATAAAGTTTGGTGATTCAGTTAATCAGCAAACTGTGTGATCATTATTAGTGTACACATTTATGTCCCTTTGTTTCTGATATCCAGATTGAACATGAGGTATGGATGTGTCATCCTTGTTATGTCTGATCTTTAGTTTCTCGATTCTAGAATATGTTAATAAGACCGATATTAGTATCCTATACTGACTATCTGAACATGCATGCACTTTCTCAATACTATTCAATTAAGGGCCCTAGGGATATCACTCTTGTCGTCCAAGAGGAACAAATCATATCTTGATCCATACTAGTACTATCAAATGATATATGATATACCCAACAACTATTATATCACCCACTTACAGAATGATTTGAATCAGATATCAAAGTACATCACTCACACAAAGCAAACTCCACGATCTCAAGTAAAAGGACTATATGTACAACGATCACATGAGAAACGTCTATGGCACTCATATGACATCCAATGTAACTTTCTCATAGCAAGTCACGTCCGGGGTACAAGATTCCATCTTATACCCATATGTGGATTCTAAATCTCCATTATGAATCACTGCATATACTAGTCGTACCATATTAATTCAATCTAAACCCGAATTAATACTTGACTAGGGACATTTTAGAATACATTATTCTAAGATTACTATTACGTTTAGGTATAACGCAGAATAATATATAAACATAATAATAATTGGGCAATGTCTCTTATTAATTAATATCATGACATAATGTCCAAACTGAATCATTCAATGGTTCGCTTTTGGGCATATACACTAATATTAAACTCTCCAAAAAGCCACCAAAACCACCAGATGCCAATGTTGGTTGCATAAACACCTTGTTCACAAGGTCAAATTAGCCATCCATTGATTTAAAACAGGTAAATCATAACATTTAGCTCCATGAAACGATAAATGGAAAATAAGATAACAAAAGACACAAGATTGGGATTTTAAAGGAAAATAAGCTAATCTATAAGTGAAGAAATGAGTGCTTAAGCACTGAATAGTAAATGTTTATCAGTTGACTTCTGGACAGATTGAGAGGGAGCATGGGCCGATTGGAAGCATATTTCTTCATCAATTCTACTTCCCTTTTTGTAAAAAAAAATATTTGTACTTGTAACCCTAAGTTAGTCATGTGTGGCTAAGTTTTTCATTTCAACCTTAGGAAGCTTTAGATTTTCCTTGCAATTATTTCAAGATTCCATTTTCAACAATTTGGGACAAACTTATTTGCTTGATTCCGACTTAAGGTTATTTCCACTTGAATGCACAATTAGTCTGATCAATTTGTTGAAATACTAAAGGAGAATTGTTGTTCAAAAAACTTAGATACATAATTGTCTTAAAACATTGATAACAGTTGAATTCATTTGGTCTCAATACGGTTGCCGAATTGAGTTCTTGAAATATTGCAATCAAAGTCGTAATAAGTTGAGCTTACAAGCTTATGGCTTTGATTTGGTGTTTTTCTAGTTCAATAAAGTTAATTACACCTGGGAATTTGAGGGTTTATTCAAATTCCCATTTGTGAATAAGATCTTGTTGAAAAGCTTATTTAACCGGTGTAAATCTAAGGAAAAATATAGGTTGTTGTTAACAACCATTACCAATTTGGGTTTGTTCTATATGTTTACACTTTTGGAATCAATGATAGGTACTAGCATCTTAATCGGAAGCGAACTAATGTTGGGTTTTTAATTCATTGTTTTAAAACCTAGTTTCTATGAATTCGACTTGTACCGCAATTATAATCTTGGTTGTAATTGGCCAATAGTTGGAACTTATTATTTGGTGGACTTGGCATCCATTATATGCCCTTGTTGACACTTGTTCACACAACGCAAACTAAATGTGTTGTTTTGATGCGTTATGACTTATGAAAGGTGCAAGCTTATGATGTTAATAAGCTGTAACCTTACACTTTTTATGTAACATTACACCTTCACAATTGCATTGTTTTTTTATGTATATATATATATATATATATGCTAGAAGTGTATAGTGTAATCTTTATTCGATTATGAAGCTGAGAATTCGTACCCTCAATCATGCTTAATGTT
Source organism: Arctium minus (assembly GCA_954870635.1). Taxonomy (NCBI): domain Eukaryota; kingdom Viridiplantae; phylum Streptophyta; class Magnoliopsida; order Asterales; family Asteraceae; genus Arctium; species Arctium minus. The sequence goes on along the minus strand of OX941087.1, from coordinate 81,864,433 downwards.
TTGTCTATTTTCCATCCCTTTCAATTTTATTTTTACGGTTTTATGCGATTTTGAGATAGCGAGAAAGTGATAGGAAGGATATCAATATTATGTAGTATAATGTCGTATTAGTAAAGTTCAACTTTTATCATATATTTGAACGTGTTTATCAGTTGATTATCATCTAGTTTTGTGAAGTTTTTTTAGAAGGGTGTCCTAGGCTAAGCCTAGACTAATCCCTTGGAAAATTATGACTGTAAGACTTCAGCCCTGATTAAACCTTCGTGGCCACAATTGTTGTGTATGTCTGGATTCGAACCCTGGGCAGATGTGATTATCCACCATATCCCTATTCCACCACATCCCTGAATGCCTTAATTAGTACGCCACAACCCTTGTGAAGTTCAAACGTGAATATTTGAAAAGTTGTATATATGTAACAATAAGTTGTAAACTTGAATTTCAAAAAGAAAAATAACAACATATAGTAAATATGTTTAATATAGTTGTCAGCCGATTTACTGAGGCCATTAATCTTATCCACACCACAACAAATTGGGTTTATAGACGTCAATAATTTTTAAGTGTTCTAATAGACTGCTTTATAAGATTTAATTTATATGACCAAAAAAATAAAACATCCTATCTAAAGACGTTCTAATAAGTTTATAGGACCCCTTTTGGGCATCTTAACAAGTGTTTAAGACACTATTAATACAAAACGTCACATTACCTATTTTATAGGACATTTTTTAAAAATGTCCTATAAAAACATCTTTTTATATGACACTTATTTTTGTAAGACACTTTTTTTAAATAGTGTCCCATAAAATAGCTAATACGACGTTTTCTAATAAAAATGTCCTAAAAAAACTTGTTACGACACCCAAAAACGTCTTATAAATCTATTATAATGCCTTTAGATAGGACGCTTCATTTTTTTGGTAATATAAAGTAACTCTTATAAAGCGATCTATTATGACAGGTTAGAAATTTTTGACGTCCTAATAACCTAATTTAATTGTAGTATCATACTCCATCCATCCTTTGTGTATTCATGCTCCCAAGATATAAATAAGGCCAACTATAATATTAATATTTGTTTTTATTTTTGTGGATCCCAGAATAGTGCAATCACGATAATAATAATCAATAAACAGTAAAGAATATGATTGAATCACAAAATCTGGTCATATGATTAGATTGATCGATAAAGGGTTTAAGGTTTACAGAGAGAATTTGAGTTAAAGCGTGTAAACCTATTATGACCATTCCCACTCTCTAAACCCTAAGTGCACACTATTTATACCAAGAGCCTAAACCCTAAGGCCCAAGCCCATTAAACAAGACTAAGCCCAATAACAATTAAAGACTTTTACTATGCATTAAATAATAAAACAATTAAACTCTATAAATGTGTTATACAACTTTCAACGCACTAGGACTTTCAGTCCTAACAATCTCCCCCCTAAAGTTGAATAAAACATTTATCATCTTGAGATCTTCAGGTTTTGATCTTCTCTCCCTCTTGAATCTCTGAAAAAATTTAGTGTTGCTTTTTTCATGTCTTTCCAAGCTCCCCTTGAATAAAGCTCTTGGTCTTCATATTTCAACTTTGTAACCAGATTCAATGTACAATCGTCTCGACTAAGCGCACTATTAAGTAGCTTTCATCTGTAGAAACTCAACACATCAAATCAGCACGCAAGAAAGATAATGTTCGAGTTACGTGACATTCCACGGTGCATCTTCAGTTTAAAACCAAAGAATATGTTTTTGAACCGCGAGTTGAATATGCTTTCAGCTTAAGAACTTGTTTCAATCAGCTCGTAGGAGGAACAAACTTGTAGCAGAAACCACTTGATAGGGGACAAGAAGAAACAATCAAATCAACAGAAGAAATGCAATCTTGAAATCCAATGGCTTTTCAACCTCAGATTTAAGAAATTATGTTACTCCCCCTCAACTTTTGCTAGATCCCCTTCATCATCATGATTTGTGTCTTTGAATTGTGTGTCATTCTCTCCCTCATGACGATTAGGAGCATCCTGAGCATCATGTATCTTCAAAGACTAATCAGATGAGTAGCAAAAGATCAGATAAATTGATTCAGAAACCAAGGGTAACAGCTAACACAGAAACACATTAGTAACTGTTATCACAACAATTGAAATAATTGTGTGGCCTATTTTCAAATTTGGCAATGGGGTATCTCTGATAGGACTTCCAGTTATCACCGAAGTAAAATATTAAAAAAATTACTTCTCAAACTGTTCCGCCAATATCACAAAGATATGCGATTGGAATCACAAAGATTCGTAGGTGTGTGAAAGAAATATAAATCATATCGATTAGATTCAAAGATTGATTCAACCTGGGACGCAGGTTAGAAATCAATAGACACGGTGAGATGAATATGAAGTTTGGAGACCGGAGTTGATGTCTTCTTTTTTCAATATCTAATACCTCCGAGTGAGGAATAGATAGAATATGTGCTAAATCTCTGTACATATATGAAACAAGTATCTTTTGTGAGATACTTGAGTGGCTAGGTGGGGTAACACGAGTTATCGATATTGGGTCCATGTCTGTTTCAATATCTATCTCCAAAGAGCGAGAATGAATAGATTATGTGGTAACCCGGATAACTAACTCGGTTTGGTAAGGACCAATAATTCTTTTAAGTTCTGTCACATCCTCACCATATTCTTTTCACTCCGAACTCATCTATCAATCTAGACCCCGCACTGATATCTATGAATTATATGTGTTTCTTGGGTAGGTCCCACTGGTTCTGGATTGACCATAGAAACATTAAAAGCCCTAACACTCCTTTAACTTGCCAAAATAGAACATTCAAGTAAACATTGAAGTACGAGTCATGAACTAGTTTGTTCAGAAGTCTAAATGGAAAATAAACAACATGGTACTCCCCCTCAAAAGATGGCATAACCCTTGATTGTATTCATGTGATGTGAATAATCTGAATTAAATCACACATGACATTCCTGCAAAACAGATTAGGAAGATTTTGGTTTTGGTATCCATGTTGTGATGGATCCTTGATGGTTAGTTGCCTTGGATTTGAAGCTATTAAACTAAGGATTGGGGATGCTATAAGTACCATACCAACTATTAATGTACCTTGGATGGACAAATTCACTCTTTCCACGGTAAGTGCAACAGATCTTTGCTCGGTTTAGACTGATCAACTTCGCTGTAGAATACACATAAGAAGGTGAATCAGTCTTGGAAACAGATGACTGTGTATCAACTACAGGAGAATCATGAGACTTGTTTCCATCACTAATTTATGTAGTCGATTTGTTTCTCCAAACCATCTTGACTTTTTGAAACACTTGATTATTTGAATCATCAACAAGAGAATTATAGAAAAGATTTGAAGGGCGAATCCGATCTTTTGATAATTCATTTGATTTGACAAACTTCTTCGAAGAGTTAGTTGTAGAAGGTGAACTTAAAGAATTAGGAGACTGAACAACAGTATCGGCATTGGCTTGTTTAGATAAATTAGCCTTAAAATTATTTCATCAAGTTTCTTGACTTTTGCGGATAAAACATTTATTTCTTCGAGAATTAAGTCAATTTGTTTTTGTAAATTGGATTTTACCTTCTATTCTTTCAAAATCTCTGTTGCTAATCCAGATAATTTATTTGAATGCTTATAAATCTCTGTTTCGAAAATCTTTCTTTCACTTTCAAAATCCTTTTCTACACTGTTGCGTTTATTAGATATCTCTTTAAAAATCGCAACATTCTTCTTTTCAAGCATTTTCTTTTCTTTCCCAAAAGAATCTCTCTCAATTATCAAAACATTTTCAAAATCAGAAATCTATTTTGAAAGTTTACCATGCTTGAGCTCAAAGGTTTCTCTTTCGTCAAAAACTTTCTTTGAAAGATCAAGAATCTTTCTTTCAAAATTCTTTCTTTCATTTGAAAAATCAACTTTTTCTTTTTCAAAAATATCAAGTCTTTTCTTCAGCTCGAGATTTTCATTCTCCAACATGTTTCCTCTTTCTTCAAGCACCAGGTACTTCTCTTCTTTGGCTTCAAAATCTGCAACTTTTCGTTCAAGTACAGATATTTTCTTTGAATTTTCTGCCCTTGTCGGATCACTTCTCTTCATATGAACTTCTCTTTCAAGATCTGAAATCTCTTTGTTAAGATACTTTATTTGGTCACGATACATAGTGTAATATGAATTATTTTCTGTTGCCTTTTTAAGTTCAGAATTCTTGCGTTTGAGGCTGTCATTGCTTCTCTGTAACCAACAAATTTGTTGATACGATTCTCTTTCTGATTTCACATTGTTCAACTCTACCTGAAGACCTACTTTCTTTGCCATCGGTGTGCTAACGGTTTCTAACCTGCTTTCTAATTTATTTTCGAGAGTTGCAATCTTTGCTTTGTGTTCAGAGATGGGTACATAAGACATTGTTACTTGGAAAGCTTGAAGTCTATGGACTAAAGTTGTCAATATTTTAAAAATTCAAAGTGCAAGGACCACAAGTGACAACGAGTGAAACTTGAAAGTTCAAGGGTCAAAATGACAAACTTTGAGATTTTGAAGTAAAAGGACTAAAAGTGACACTAACTAAAACTTAAAACTAGAGGGACTAGAAATGACAGAAAGTGAAACATAAAAGTAGAAGGACCAAAAATGACATATATGGAAACTACAAACTAGAGGGACTAAAAGTGTGAACTTTGAAACTTCTAACGAACTTGAGTGGACACTAACTGAAAATGGACTAAGAATGAAATAAAAGTAACCAAACTAACAAGATAACAGAGACTTAACGAAAAGGACTAAAATGTACAGCTTTTAATGGCAACTTAACGATATAGGTTTAATTAAATGATAATCCTAAAATTTAAGAAGTTTGTAAGATCTAAGGTGAATCAATTATTTAAGATAAAAGTTATGTTATTTATAAATGAGTAAATTGCATTTTTAGTCCTTGTGGTTTGTTAAAAATTACGGATTTCGTCCCTGTTGTTTGAAATTTTGGTTTTTGTCCTTATGGTTTGCATTTCATTTCTATTTTCGTCCCTAAGGTAAAACACTACTTTTAAGTATAAATGACTAAAATATAAATGAATTGTAAACTACAGGGATGAAAAAAGTAATAAAATTTAAATCATAAGGATGAAAAAGGTAATGAATTATAAACCAAATGGATAAAAATCATAACTTCAAACCCACAAGGATGAAAATAGAAATTTTCAACAAACTATAGGGACTAAAAACGTAATTTACTCTTTATAAATAAATATAAAAGAATAATTTAGTAATAATAAAATCTAACTCATAAAGATATTTAATTAATTTTATTACCCCATAAATAGGAAATCCATAACTAAATCATAAAGGCATTAATTGTTCACAATTTGTATTCCTTACACTACTTTTATGGATATGTAGTTTTTTTGGGTTTTTTTTTGGTATTGTTGTGACAGGTTGTGTTCACAAGGTGATCACAATATGTAATAAAAACTTGTAGTCATAATGTTTAATTGAAACAATATATTTGATAGTGATTCATATTGTGATACTATAGGTTTTGGTTATGGCTTTAACGAAGATGTCTGACTGGTGTTTATATTTGATTATTGATTCACAATGTATATGCAATTCTTTAGACAATGTTTTCAAGGATTTGTAGTGTTTGTATTTTTTTAGTTTTTTCTTTCTTGGTGTTTTTGTGTTCACAAATGTGTATTCAATGTTTAATTGAAACAATTATTTTATAGGGGTTCACACATCTTGGTTTTGTTCACATGTGTTCCTATGTATAGACCAGGGATGGACTTAATGTAGGGATTACGGTGGCACGTGCCACCGTATTATTTCCCTGTCGAAGGGTTAAAGTTTTTACGATTATGAAAGGTGCAACCGTATTGTTTTAAAAGGTGTCACCGTATGATATTCAAAAGTTCAAGATGGAGCAACCGTACCTTGTAATCAACCAAAAACCCAAAAAAAAACTCTTGAAATCAACCCAAAAAAACGAAAAAGTCTCTCGAAATCGATAAAAAAAAAACTTAAAAATCTCTCGAAATCAAGCAAAAAACTATAAAAATCGCTCGAAACGGTGGAATTAGGCCAAAAACACGTCGGGCGATATTGAATGTTGGTAACACGTCGATAAAAATCGTACTTATTGTAATTATTTTTTATCTATATTATATAGTATCACCATATGAAAAAAATTCTGATCCATCCCTAGTATAGACCGTGAAGAGGAGAGATTTTTAAAAATTGGTTAATCTCTTTGCACCTCCCCCCTCCCCCTTAACTTTTCTCTCCCAAATCCTAAATTTGTCCATCAATCTATCAATTTGTAAAGATTATTTTTTTATTAATATTGTACTATTATTTACAATTTAATATTAGGTTTATTATAATCCTATCTATTACCCCTATTATCCAATAATAGGCTATATTATTTTTAATTTTTATTCTTATTTATTGTAAAATTATTGTGTTATGTTTTAATTATTTTGATTAAATTAAAAAATAAATTATGTCAATATAAAAAATATGATAATAATGTAAATGAAATTGAAAAAGTCAAGGAATAACATTTAAAAGCAAATCATTTTATTTCTCGATGACAATCACCTTTCCACTCTAATATAACATGTTCCCTTGTGCAGGTAAACCGTAAATATTGAGTGTAAACATTTATTCTACTCGTATACGGAGTAATCCATGAAGTTGCACATGTAAGTCTGAAACGAAACCAACTTGACATAATAGTAGGAATTGGGTATCCTTTTGCTAATGTCACTCTAACATAATGACAACCATTAACGTGACGGATTTCAAAAGCAACATGTTGATACCGTGGTGGTGGAGTTTACCGTAGTGGTAAGAATGTCATATTGCCTACGTTCATTAGAACGTGTAATATCACATTGTAGCTTGAAGCAATAAGGTAACCCATTTCTAGCATAGTTATCCAATTTTCAAAAGGTGCAAATCAAGGAGTTATAAACTTGAAGCCATACATCATGACTACTAAACAACTCGATATATTTTGTCTTGTGTGCACCTAACTCCTCCATTAAATTATACCGAATATTGGGCCATGCATCTTCATGTAAGCCGAGACAAACAGTTATCGCTCGAAATCCACAATTTTCATCAGATCTTACATCTTGTACATGTGTGATGTAAGGATGAAGTATTTTTGGAAACTGATTAATGTATGGATGTGAATATTAAGAACTATGTCTTGTTGGTTGTTGGTACTCTAAATCATCCGACTCAACAAATTTTTGTGCATTTGAGCTACTACGTCTATGGGGTTCTTGAGTTGGTGGAGGTGGTTCAACTTTAACTTTTCTAAACTGTTTATCTTTCAACGAGGGACGACCATGAGTATTTTTGTGAAAAGTTGGTTCACCAACCAAAGTTGTTGATGGCACAAATATATCTTTCAACTTTTTTAGAAAATTAGACCTACCAGTTCTCGATTTGTTGTTGAACTGTTCTTTAGACATATCGGCTTCTTGTTCAAAATTGTTGTGGCCAAATTTGTATTAGCACAAATCAGACTAAGACAAATGAATCGTGATGCAAGTATACACCTCTAAACATTATCACCTTTCAAGTAATAAAGTGGTAAGAATCAAGTATCGTATTCCACAAGGACAGGAAGCTCTGAAATCTTTGGAAAATCAAATCAGAAAAGTCAACTTCAGAGGATGAATTTGGAAGAAAATATCTTTGTGAGTGATTTGCAGTTAAAAGTAAATAAAATCAAAAAATAAACAGTAAACAAGAATGAGACAATGCAAGGGTGTAAAGTTTAATTGAGGCTTCCAACAAGCAATCTGGTGGATGTGTGCTGCAACATATTTCAAATAAAGGTGATGTTGCAGCATGAGATCCATTAGCTTAGAAAATAAGTTTAACATCCGACCATCAACTAAGAGTCACTCGGGTTAAAATTTTGATAAGCACTGCTCCACATATCTCAAGTGTCACGCTTGTGATATGGGCCAAACGGTCGGTCATCTCCTCTTAAGTTGCATGGGTAGGAATAAATATCCATTTTTTGTATCTTATTTTAATTTAAAAACAAGATGCAACAACATTTGGTATGATTTTTGGTGTTTTCATATGAAACTAGGATGGATATAATTATCAGTTTGAAGTTGTTGGGAACTAAATGAATTATAACATTGAATTTGGATGGCTTTTGAATTATGAAGTTGGTGTACTGTAGATATATTTTTTTTCAATTGACATGTCTTCTAGTTTACTATTCATGACCCAAGTTTTTTGAAAGTTTACATGCACACATTTAAACAATGAGGGTGGTAGTTCACAAATTGCATGTTTCATATGAGCAGTAGCACATGAACTTGTTCTTTTATGTTCATCCATTCTATTCATGATTGTTCATTACTTACCCATGAGGCATATGAACAAAACCTATTCATGAGTCATATGAACAGTAAGGTGGTAGTTTAGGAATTTCAGGGTTGCATATGATCAGTAGCACATGAACTTGGGCAATTATGTTCATCCATTCCGTTCATGATGGTTCATTACTTGACCTTGTTCATTCATGAATGTGTGGTATGTATTTGGGTTCATTATATGGGTTTTAAAATTCTTGAAGTTTCACATTTGAACACATATGGAAAACATGGATTTCATTACGCATAACCTCTTACCATTCCAAACAAAGACACTTCATGGTAACATCAAGAAGACAAAAATAAATTGATACATCCATAATTAAGGGTTAAAACACTAGGATCATCTCGTAAAGATTAACGGGGTGGTCGGCAAGTGCATTCCCGACAAAGTTGATTGTACTTCGCTTTGAGGACCGCGAGGTCAGGGTTGGACTTCACAGATCTTCTGGCAACGCCAAGTTCTTCTCCTCGAAATCATCCCTTTTTGCGCCCTCCTCCTTGAGAACCGCTTTCATCCACTCCAATTCCTCAACGGTATCTTTGTATGTTGTCTCCAAATGATGACGCTCGGTCAGTAGCCTCTTTTTTCTCGGATGAGGGCATTGATGGCAACCACTTGGTTGGAATGGTTGGCAATAGGGTTAACACCATTTTGGTGTTGGTTGTGATATGCCATGTACCTGAATAACAAAAAGGGAGAGAAAAGAGTTAATGAAACATTCCAACTTGTGAAGCTTACAATGTTAGTGTTAACAATCATGAAACATGAAATGCATGAACTACCACCTTAGTTTGGTTATGTATGGGATGGCAAGACGATTTGTGGAGGGGAAATGTCAGATGTGCTTAAGGGTTATGGGTGGAGTGTGGATTTATAGATTGAACTTGGAAGAAAAGAATCTTTTTGGTACGCAGACAAGATTGGACGGGATTGGACAGGACAGAACTGGACAGGACTGGACAGGACAAGAGGCTAAGACAGGACTGGACTGGACAAGACAAATGGTTGTCTTGTGTTTGGTACGACTAGGACTGGATAGGACAGGACTGGACAAGTTTCCCTAAAAGTTGTTTGATAATTTTATATGTCATATAATAGTTATAAATAACACAAATAAAGAATATTCTTAAATAATTTAATTAAAAAACATTATTAATTTTTTTTACACAATTTTCATACATATAAATACAGACAAAAACAATAGTAGGAAATTTGAATGAAGAATCTGAAATAATTGATGGTACTTCGAAAAAATCGGATTCATATAAAAAAATATAATAGTTGATTCAATTTGGAAGATCTTAATGAATTGACGGATGCATAGTTGTAGCGACGAGTAAAGATAAAAGACGATGGGTAGCCGGTGAAAGACGATAGTTGTGAAAAAGGTGAAAGATAACAATAGAGGTAGTGGTGGTGGCGGTGCACAGTGGTAATTGAGGTTATTGTAGTGGAGGAAAAGACGGAGGTTACCAACGATGGTTGACGGCGAGCGACAGTGGTGGCAGCCAGCGATGGTGGTTGGCGGTGAGCGTCGGTGACGGCGGCGGCAATGGGTGGTGGTTGTGGAGGTGGTGTAGGAAGTTGTTGTAGTAGTTAAGGAAGAGGTGGAAGTGGTCGACGATGGTTGGTGGTAGCTACCGGTGGTCGTCGATGGTGGTGGCGACAATAGGTGGTGGTGATCGGTGTTAGTGGAGGTGGTCGACGATGGTAGTGGTGGTGGTGATGACCGATGGTTGTGGAGGTGGTGGAGGAGGTGGAGAAATAGGTATAGGTGGCCGACGGTGGTTAGCGGTGACTACTAGTGGCCGCCGATGGTGGTATTAGCGACGATGGGTAGTGGTGACCCTTAAGACTAATACCATATTATGATTATATATCAAATGGCGGTAAATCAGTGATTTTTAGTTTCTGTCTCATTTATGTCCCATGTTGTTCCACCTATTTTGGTGGAACAAGAAAATACCTCTTTTTGTCCCATCTTGTCCCACCCTGTCCAGTCTTTGTCCCTGTCCCATGTCGCGCCAAACATGGGACAGTGAACTTTTGTCCTGTCCCATGTCACGCCAAACATGGGACAGTGAATTTTTGTCCCGTCATGTCCCACCCAGTCTGCAAACCAAACGCACCCTAAGGGTTACGAGTGGAGTGTGGATTTATAGATTGAATTTGGAAGATAAGAATCTTTTTGGATTTGCCTGTTTTGTTTGATAAGACCACCACCCCTCCCCCCATCCACTGATATGATTCCCTTTTTACATGAATGCTTTAGTCTTCATATGTATAATCAATGTAGGCTTCTCTCCAAGGAAAAAGTTTAATTGTCCTATGTATCATGATGGCATCGAGATTCTATGCATAAAAAATAGATTGTGTAGATAAAATTTAGAACACCTTATCAGCTTAAAAGGGTATGTACAGATATAAATTACATGAACCTTTATGAAACAATCATCCAACAAACCCATATTTGGAACAATTGGTTCGATGGCAGTAGCCTTAATAAAAATGACATATCAAACAATCATCCTCAAATATACTAGGTGGATCTGTTCAGATAATACCAGAACAAGTAAATCTATCTCTGACACAGACGAACCAGATCAAGGTATAAAGAACAACAACATAATGATATGAAATTAAATAAACTCAATAAAAACTCATGGAATTTAAAATTCAAATGAAGTTATTTAATAAGAGAGAAAATTAATGTCTCAAAAAAACTCAAACATGTAAAGTAAAGTAAACTTCCTTAATATGTTAGTAGAAACAAAAACAAATACAACTTATGACCTATCAATTCTAATAACTATAACGAATTATTGACTGCTACCAATTTCATGCGCCTTAACGTTGGGGCAATTCCGGGAGTCATCCCCGGTACACTGTCCACACTTTGCATATTTGCGCTTCGGTTTTTTTCTATTTGATTGCACCTTTTTTGTAACACTAACCATCCTTTTCCCCGTGCCACACCCCTTGTTCCTGATGCCTTATGGGGGGGTATTTAGCGAGTAACGATTTGTCGTTCCGTTCTCAACTTACGATATCATCGAATTTGGAGTAAACATCACGAATTCATTTCTCTTTTTTCGTATCCCTATCTCCGTATCTAACACGGGTATATTGCATCTGGACTGGAACTAACTGTCGGGTCCAACGATGTAATATATATCTTTCCTGAATGCAATCAACCTTATCGTTAACAAGGACAGCCAATGCATGCCGGTATAAATAACCATTCTGAATGAATAATTTACACTTGCATTCGGCAGTTTTTTAGAGTAATTGCGGTCCACCTACAATAACAACGAGATTAACCACAGTCACATTCACAGAAAGAGAATATACACGTATATGGTTAAATTGGACTGAAAATTACCGTATACTTGATTAGACACAGAGATGACTTTGATTTCTGGCTTATTACAAATGTCTTCAATTCAGCCCGAGATTCAACACCTTCGATTACGCACCCAAAGTGCCTTCTTGATTTCCCTTTGGAAGTCGTAAAACATTGATTGACTATATATCTTTGATGCATAAACCTCAATACCCAATGGGTGGAATACCGGGGAGTCGTGGTACTCGTTACAGATTCATTAACAGATTGTTCATACCTTTGCTTCTCGATAGCAATATCATAGTTATTAAGAAATTGCACCAAATCAAAGGAAATCGATAAGTATATGTTAACATATACGTTAGCACTCTCGGACCTTGATGTCGTTTTCATAAAGCCAGACATCGGGGTGTCATTGTAAAATGTTGGAATCCAAGACTGGCGAATCTCGAACATCTCATCGAACCACTTATCCTCCACCAATCCATATTTCTCGATCATGTTCTGCCATTGTGACTCGAATTCTTCTGGACCAATTTTGACATTCCAAACGAGCTTGTTAATAACCCTATTGAACTCTACGTTATGCTTCAATGTAATACTGAGTTGTGAAGATATATGAACAAATGATGCAAGCAACATGTGAAAATATGACACATTTTTTAATTCATTATAATTTAATAGATTAACGTACTTACCTTGCTAGGAACTTTTTTCATAATGTGCCACATACACAACTGGTGTTTGGATTCCGTGAAAACCAAGGGAATAGATTGTCTCATTGGTGCACACTGTTTGTAATGACAAAAACAGGTTGCTTCCCATGACACGCCAAAAAGGCTCAGAGAACCCAAGTGAATTTGTCAATCATCTCGCCATTTATCAAAGTCGACCCAACTACCATAGACGCCTTGTGATTGTCAACAGCAAGGAATGGGACAAAAACCATCGCATGCCAACAACAACAAAAACCCATGCGTCGATATTAAACATGATCGCTATAAAAAGGGAAATATATGACAAGCTAAATAGTTAACTCACAAGTTGGTTTGGAAAGTTACATCGAACAAAATGATGTCATCAAATTCTTTGTAGTTGATAGAGCAACTTCGTCCGCCCAAAAAATCGCATTCAACTCCCGTCCATCGCACTTGTACTCGTAAAAGTATTCTGGAACTAGATCACGCCTATTAGAAAACTTATTTATCAACATCTTCTCGTCTTTATTACCGACAAATGAAACGGAATCTCTCTTAAAGTTTTTATAATCTACAAATGTTGACCGGGATTGCTCAAACTCACCATTTAAAATGGTTTAATAACGGTGAGCTCTAGTCGCACCAATCTTATAACTAGAGCTATTTAGAACAAGTTTATAGTCGGTATATTGCATTTGTCTATTCTTCCTAGAGAATCGATGATCGTTTGAGTTAAATAAAACATGGTTGTGCGTTTCGACAAATTCATATATTTCATAACGAGACCTATCTGTGGTCAAGTGAATTTTAACACACGCCTCGCATCCTGACCATTTTAAATTTGAGTTTCGATAGCGCCAATCACCCGGCTGAAAATCGAGGGAATCAATTTATTTTTCCTTTAGAATGCCTTCCATACTACATACGAACCACCCTGTCTGGATATCACCATACTTATTCGTCTTTTTGGCATTCAATCTCACGTCAAACCCAGCCTTGTCCACGTACTTTCTGTACATTGCTTCTGCTTCTTTTAAAGATTTAAACTTGTCATTGAGCTTTGGTTTAATGTCATCAGCGACGTTTGGGATAAAACACTTCATTCCCTCAGAAGACTCCAAAAGATCATAATCTACCTCATCATCTACCAAAAAAGTCAACAATAATGACAAATTTAGTGCATTCTTGTTCCATAACAAATGAAGATGATGCTCAAAATTGAACAGATTGAGCATACATATTTCATACCTACATACACTCATTCTATGCAGTGTTCATACCAATTTAATTCTTACTACATGAACACATGTGTTCATACCCATATGCCTTTCAAGAACCCAAAATTTTAACATTTGTGTGTTCACACGTACATTCATATGTTTTCCAATTTGTGCAGTGTGTTCACACATGTTCAGTGCCCACATTTAACACGAATGAAGACATGGATGAACACTACAAAAAAAACCCACATCCCCGATATAAAGTAACCAAACATCTCTTACAGAATGAACTTAGGTGATTAGATAGCACAAGGATGAACACAAGGGAACACATGGATATTCAATGTGTGTAGTTGATACATAACTTATATGCAGTTGTTTATTATGGAAGGGTGTTAAAACAACAAAATCAGACTAACCAGTTCAGTATACCCCATGAAAAGAGCACCATTTCACATAACCAATTTTGAAATGCCAATTTCATGATTCATATATGACGCGAAAATTTTATATACGTTCCATTGATCATTCAAAAAACATCAATGATTCACGAACGTTAATTATTGGGTGTGAAATTTTTGTTTTAATGAAAACATTGATGAACTAAATAATCAAAACAACTTGAAAACATTAAAAAAACTTACCAATACAATTTTTGTTATTTGATTCGATTATATCCACGTTGCATTAAGGGGTGAGCAAAGGCGGGTACCCGCCTAAAATTCACATTCACGGAAGCGGTCCCGGAACCGGAACCGGTTCTTTATTTGGGAACGGGTCCCGGAACCGTCGATTCCGGTTCCGGTACCGGGTACCCGCTGTCTAATTTTTAATTTTTTTTATCAATAATATTATAAAAAGATAAATATTAATATATTACAAAGTCCAAACGTAAAGAAATAAATACCACAAACATGAAAACTAATACGATAAAAACTAATAAATACAACAAACGATGCTTACAAAACAAATAAATATTACAAACGACGCTTATAAAACAAATAAATACTACAAATGGTGTTTCCAAAACACTTTGTGTCATTAAAGTTAGTTGATGCTAATAAATACTACAAACAGTGATTCCCTAAACGGTAGTTTATTAAATTTTTCATAAATAAATAACATATATTTTATTAAAAAAATAGCGGGTTCTCGTCGGTTCCGGTTCTGGGTACCCAGCGGGACCAGGTACCCGGTCCCGGGACCTGTCCCAGCGGGTAACGGTTACAAGAAAATGAGAACCGGTCTCGATCGGTTCCATATTTTAGGAACCGTAACCAATCACATCGATTTCGGTTATGGAGCCGGCAGTTTCGAAGTGGTTCCGGTTCCAAAGGCGGTGTAACACCCGGAAAATTCAAGTAAGATTTATTGGCGTGTCACGTCTCATCTTCGTAGTATGTTGTAACTCGAGCTTAATTTTCAGTCTATAACCTCTCGATAATCCTAGACCCTTAAGCTTGGTCTCGTAAGTGCCGAAAAGAAGAAAAATTGGGTCGAGTCATGCTTGGTGCGAGAGTGATTCGTGACTGTGACAAGGGCACAATCGCCTATCACAGTCGCCTGGTCTGTACCGAGGCTGAGTGAGGCTCGGCGACATTGCCCACGACAATGCCATAGGGCATAGTCGCCCTCGGCGTGTTGTTTGTATAAAAACGGGGTTTTGACCTATTCTAACCCCATTTTCTTCTACCACTCGTTTTGGAGACGATTTTGGGAGGCTAGAGGCGATTTCCTCTCTTCCAACCCTTCTCCTTCATCAAATCTTCATCTAAGGTTAGTGGAATCATCTTCTAAGTCTCAAGTATTGTGTTTGGGATATTTATTGCAAGGTTTTCATGTGTGAGTTCAAGATTTGAGTTCCTTCCTCATCTCCCTAAATTTCCAGGGTTTCACCCAACTCACTTCCATTCCTTGGAGGATTGAAGATCAAGGTCATATTTGTGGCCCTAGGAGTAATTAGTTGGTGAGATCAAGTTGTGGTTAAGGTAAATTCTCTTTCCCTCATCTAAGAAATTAGGGTTTCATGGTTATCTCTTCTTTCCATTTGTTGGGAATTGATTTGACTTAGGAACACTGTTCTAAAAAACTCGCCACACAGCCGCCATGGCGCGCCATGGCACCAAGGCTTGTGTGTCACGCCATGTTAAGCCCATGGCACGCCATGGCCTAATGCGCAATTTATCGTAATGAGATATTTGTTTTTCCTTATGTTTTTTATATTTTATTTGCAAGTTTTTAATATATAACCTAATTTAATTTGCTTATTACTATTAACACATTGAGTAGCACTACAAAACATACGTTTTTATATATAATAATATATATGAATTAGAGATTTGACGCCATAAATCATGCCTTGAAAACGCCATAGCTTCGCCATGGCTTCTAAGGCTTGGGGCTTGGCCTCGCCACCATGCCACGCCTCACACCATTTAGAACCTTACTTAGGAATATTTGTAGCTAAGGTTTGTGGTGGAAACTTGGAGCTAGTGAAGGGATTCAAGACTTCATTCTAGAAGTTCAAGCTTTGTGGGTAAAACCTAGATTTAGCCTAAATCTAGCAAGGTGAGTTCTAGTTGCTTTACAAAACTATATACATGTCAAAATATAAATGTTTTGGGTTTTAAACATACAATTATGTGTTCATTTGATATTCAAATAGGTTTTGATGGTTTCGGGATTCTTGAGCATAATGGGTTGTTAAATGTTTCTAAACAATTTATAAAATGATATTGGGCGTTTTGGCCACCAAAGTGGATGTTGATCCATTAGTAAACATTTTATGGGATTTTGAAGGATTGGAATAACATAATTCGTTGCTTTCTAAATGTGAAATTTGGGGTTACAAATGGGTTTTGATGGAGTATTTTAAGAGTTGGAAACTTATGGGTAATTATTTGATTACGGTTTATTTGGTGATTTTACCAAACTAACGAGTTTTGAATGTTGTAACTTAATGACTTTACTTGGGTTATTGGGACGGCCATTCTTGACCTTATGAATATTGATTAATTGTAAACCTTACGTTTTGGCCTTCGGCCAACCATACTTTGGAAAGTGTCATTTTTGGAAAAGTTGAACTTTGGCTCATGTAGCCATAATGGGTTTATTATTTTGCCAACGTCTTATGATACCTCATGGCTTGTTTATCACTCAAATGAGTTTTGGGACGTCGTCCGGTTTAAATGACTCAATGGAGCATTTTATGGAAAGCTAACTATTATAGAAATGTTGGTTATTACATGTTTGAATGCATTATCTCATTCATTTGGAGTCATGTAATGTTTAGACTGTAATGCAATGGATCCATAGGCATATGAGTCGAGTCGTTATGTTCATCATGAAGTTTTTGTTGTCCATGTTTGAGTCTAGTGAGTGGTCCCCAAGTCATGTTGTTATGTAAGCTTGCGGTGGTGCTCTGCAAAGCCGTATACGGAGCTAAGTCTTGCGGTGGTGCCCATGGTGAGCCAGATGCGGGGACTTGTGACTTTTGTGGTGACACTCATCTAGAGGTCGAGTAGACTAGGGTCATTTGGGCATCTTGCGATGGTTGCTCAACGGATCCGTATACGGGGATCCATGATCATGGTAACTCTCGTGAACGTTGATAAGTGGCTTAACTTTATGTTCCACCACATTTGATGGAATTCGGGTCTCTCCCGTCACCGAAAGGTGTTATCTTCGGGTATTCCCTTACCCACACTTTCGGTGTTGAAACGTACCATTTATTTATAGAAATAGCTTTGATAAAATAGTTCATGGGTGCATTTTGGGAGAAATTGAATGGTGTTTAATTATTTAAAAAGGTGTATTTGGTGTGGGTAGAGACGTGATATGGAAATAAAACCTTTATAACTGATGTTTCAAGTATGGATTTTTTTTAGAGTGCGTTATTGGTTTTTATCTTATTATTTATATATGATTAAACTGCTTTAACTCACTAAGCGTTAAGCCTAACACTTTTTCTTATCGACATGTATATCAGGTCTTAGATGGATCTGAGTGGCAAGTGAAGCTAGGTAGAAGTTCCGGTAGGATGACTCTAGTGACGTCATCCGGTTTGAGAAGACAGCGGACTTGGTGACTGTAGTAACACCCGTCAAACTTTGTTTCCGTTTGTGGGACTAGATAGTTCCATTAGAACTCTGATACATATTGTTGTGTTTCTTCCCTTGTAACTGTAGATTTTCGTGTTCCAAGTTATGTAATTAAGGGATTTTTGGAAGTTTTAAATTGTCTGCTATTTTCAAATTTTAGGGGTGTTACAGGCGGGTACCCGCTTCCGATGTTCACCCCTAGTTGCATATACCGTTGCTCTCATTTTGGTGTTTACGGTTTATGAGTTGATTTGATTTCCTTCATCCATAGTTTCTATTTCCAGAGTCGAAAAAGTTTCATCAATCGCACCTCTATCGACGTCGTTAAGAAGCCGGAATTCATAATGTCGGTGGACGTTGTGCGTTCATTGTCGGATGTTCACAATTTTATGAATTAAAATGAATACTGGATAAAGTGTTTGAAAACATACCACTATACGATTTTGACAAAAAATTGAAATCAAACTTTGAAAATGTTCATATGATTTTAGCATGAAATTGAAAATGGAAAATTTTTTGAAATCAAAACATAAGCCAAAATCATGGAATATTTATTCTTGTAACTTCCAAATAACTAGATGAAATATTGGACAATTTAGAATTTACCTTTCTACCCTTTAGCATTAAATATACAAACAATCACAATAACACTCTTGCATTTATATCGGTTAGTTTAGGTTCACAAAGTTAACAACATTTTGGTGGGTAACAAATGATCCTCACTCTCTCTCTCTCTCTCTCTCTCTCTCTATATATATATATATATATATATATATATATATATAGTGCAAATCTAATACACACTATACGATTGTTGCACCCCTTACAAACCTATCTCCACTCTTGATCTCAACATATAGTTTCCTTTTTTATTTTAATTATTTAAATACCTGGGTTACAAATATTATTTTATTTAATTAATTTATTAATAATATTGGATAATAAGAAAACTAAATATTGATTCCAAAAATATAACATATTGCTTTATTTGATCATTATTTTTTCCTGCATTTGGTATCTTCTGGCAATCATTATTCCAGCAACAACTTTTGTATATTCAAGCAACCATTCTTCATAGGGTCGTGGAATCATGGTTTGTGAAAATAATGAAATCGATGAACCTAATAGAGGAAAGCACACAGTGGATGAAGATATGTTGGCCGATGAAGATATCACACTCGATGTTAATGTTCCAGATTTTACTTTCGATGAGATGCATGATAAAGAAATCACTCAGATATCAAATGATTTTGTAAACGAATATTTTCACAATGATGTTGTTGATGAAACCAACGTGGATGACGACAATTGTAAGAAAGTGTTATTTTTAATGTGTATTGTGTATTTCATATGTACAATTGTTGAAGAGATATCGAGACCAATTTGATATTTTAAGATATATGTAATAATTTGTTGTTGATTAATCAAAATATTGGAGACGTATAATTTTTTATTTTTATAGATCGGTGGATATCGTAGCCATTTTGATATTTGAAAATTCATATGACTACATATAGAACATTTATATTTTCACAGAATCATATATGAACATTCATATTTGCACAGAATCGTATATGAACATTCATATATGATACTGATATGAAATTCATACACATATGCATAGAATCATATATGAACCTTCATATATGATACTTGTTTGAAATTCATGCACATATGCTTTAAAATGAAGTTTATGCACATATGCACAGAATCATATATGGAAACAATGTGGTGTATGAATTTCACTTATGGAAACAACAAACATTCCGCTGAACGTATATTATTTCCTTAATTACCCAAATATGCATTATTCCTATTCTACTATTTCCATGCATGTATGAATTTCATTTATGGAAACAATGTTTAACATATTTACACTTTCTACCCAAATTAATCTTGACCATTAGATTATATAATTAATGGTCATGATTGGTTTGTAAGGGTTGTAAGATATGCAAGGTTTGTATATGAAGGACCCTTTATATATATATATATACATATTCAATAATACCTGGATAGTCAGATATATTGCTTCAAGTTATTCGAAATTGAACTTGTATGCTTCATGTGTTTCAGAGTAAATTAATGTAGTCCATGCTTTCTAGAAGGCATCCCAAGATTTCTTTGATGTTATCGATAGTCTGCACCTTTTGAGAATATTTTGATAGATGTGTCATCTACAAAGTAATTTTTTAGCATCTGGGAATACAATATTGCATGCTTTCAATGAAGCCAACTCTCTATTTGTTACAATAACACGTGGCCAAATACATCCGTTAGTCGTTGATTTCAAACAATTTAACACCCAAGTATAGTTGGATTCTCTCTCTTTGTGCATAAAGACAAATGCTATGTTGTACCGAGTGATTTGGCTTGATAATATGTATAGTAGCTTTATTTAAATATTATTATACCTTGTCGGTGGAAAAACTCGATGTGTCATTCTCAATTTCCACATCTTCCTTCTAAATAAATACACATAAAGGATATTAATTTTGAACAAACAATTGTTTAAGAAACAACAACAATTGAAATTATCATGTCATTTGAATTCCAATAATATTGCGAATCTTCCCTCCAACTCGTCATTTACTCAAAATTTCCTCCTCTTAAATGGATGATAAAACTAGAGAACAAATAGATTTAACTATGAGAATCACATTTGATGAAAACTTCACCATTTATATGAAAAAAACAAGCATGGTGTTTCCTTTTTTATTATAATGCTTTCGGTTTGCAAGTTCCGGTTTGCAAGTTCCAAGAGAAATGCTTTAGGTTTGCAAGTTCCAAGAGAAAGAGAATCTCTTTATTAGTATAAGTTACAATTCTGGTTCTTGAAGGTTGTTCAGTTTAACAAAAATGGTACCTACATTTTACACCTTATATTAATAACTTTAAGCCTAATTTAATAAATATAAAGTAATATTAATAATATTCAATATTGGTATCATTTTAATTGTATGGACAAATACTTTTTAATGATGTAAAATGTTAAAACAAAAACGTATTCTTTTGTTATATATTTAATAAATACGTTATTATATAAATATGATAGGGGTGTAAAATGAAAATTGAAAAAGACAATGACCAAATTTTAATAAAAGAAGATTATTTAGGGGTTTAAAATGTAACTTTAATTAAAAAAAATATATGATTATTTGAAAAAATATAGATTGCAATAATTTACCTTAATTTGCTAAACGGATCAAATAAATAAATCTATCTATACATATAATAAATAAGTAACTAGAAGGACACGTGTCGCCTTCTCGTGAGCCCATTTTTTCATTTTTCCGCCTAAACATGTATCTAGACGCATTTTATATTATAAGTTCATTTAGCACATCCGCATTCATTCCTCCTTAAATCTTTCCTTAATTCAAGTTTTTTAATTTAAACCTTACATTTACTACCCTTATAATTAGGTATGTATTTTACTTTTAATCTCTTACTTTTTTTTATTTTTCATTTTAGACTCTTATCATATAAACATAAATAATAAATATGTACTAAAATGCATTAAAAACATTTTTGTTTTTTACAAATTATATCATTGTAATCGCTTCGTCAATACCTTCGAAATGAGTCCAATATTGAATATTTTTGGATTTAATTATATTATTAAATATCATAAATATATACGAATTAATGTGTCATGATTAGTATGAGATTTGTTGAAATTAGTATGAGATTTGATACAAATAATAACTAAATTGTCTTAATTTTCTTTTGGCTATTTCATATCAATTTTTACTTCAAGAGTTTTTTTTATAGAAACTTCATCATCTTTAAATTTTTATACAAGAATTTTGATTTTTATCATGGAGTTTTATAAAATAACATTTTTTATTTTAATTTTAATTTCTTGACGTTATGATATTTAGTATATATCTATACATATAATAAATAAGTAACTAGCATTTCACGTGTCGTCTTCTAGTGAGCCGACTTCAGTATTTTTCCACCTAAACATGTATCTGGACGCAGTTTACATTATAAGTTCAATTAGTACACCGCATTCACTACTCCTTAAATCTTTATTTAATTCAATTTTTTTAATTTATAAGTTACATTTATTACCTTTATAATTATGTATGTAGTTTACTTTTAATTCCTTACTTTTTTATTTTTCATTTTAGACTTTTATCATATAAACATAAATAATGTATATGAACTAAAATGCATTAAAAAAACAATTCTATTGTTTACAAATTATATCATTGTAATCGATTCGTCAATACCTTCGAAATGAGCCAAATATTAAATATTTTTGAATTTAATTATATTATTAAATATCATAAATATATACGAATTAATGTGTCGTGATTAGTATGAGATTTGTTGAAATTAGTATAGGATTTGATACAAATAATTACTAAATTGTCGTGATTTTCTTTTTTGCAATTTCATATCAATTTTTACTTTAAAGTTGAATTCATTCGACGAATTACAATTCTATCAAATTTCATTATGTCAACGAAACACACTTAAAATTATCATAAGAAATTTAATTACATGAAAAAAAAGATATCACTTATCAACTTATCATTTGTGAAAATTGCCTAAAACAAGAACATTTTCTAACCAAATGCAAAAAAAAAAAAAAAAAAAAAAAAAAAAATATGAAGGGAAAAAAGTTTGGAAAAGTAGCATCGTATTTTCGATGGTCATTCATATCTGTAAGATAAGTTTTCTGACATGATTTAATTTTTCAAAATTACCCCGTGTAATACACGGGGTCAAACCTAGTAATATATACACAAGTATAAGATCAGGTTCCAATGAAAAAAGAATGTATACTCTAATTTTTAATATATAGTAATTTTTTTTATTTTAAAGAATATTAATTTTTTTAGTTTCTAATAACATAAAGTTAAAAAAAATAGTACATGTAAATAATATCGTGCATATTAAATTTATTCGTAAACTCCCATTACACGTAAACTTTTGTTATTTAATTTACTTTCTATTTTTCATTTTACACTTTTATTATATTAACACACATAATAGTATATTAACTAAAATACATCAAAAAAATACGTTTTGTTTTTTACAAATTACATCATTATAATCATCTCGTCAATACGTTCAAAATAAAATATTGAATATTTTTTTAAGTAATCTTATATTATTAAATATTATAAATACCTACGAATGAAAGTTACGTAAACTTTGGCTATTAGAATAAATTCCTTCCTAGATTGACTAAAAAATGAAAATCACTTTGTAGATTGGTTATTTTCATCAATTTCTCCTCAAAGGGGTGACAATAGTAGCACCATTTTCTTCTCACATTCTCAATACTGACTTGACTTGATTAACGTAAAGAGAATACATATAACAATCTTATTTTAAAAAATAAATGAAGTTGTAACATATTTATCTTGTATGATTAAAATTTTAGTTTTTAATAATATAAAGATTAATGTGGAGCTCGTGTTGCCGTTGGACATGATCTAACCTTAAATAAAAAATATAAAAATAGAAAGAATGTGGAGCTCTAGAGGGACATGTCAAATTGTCAATATCAATCATCTTATTCGCATTCCATCAAAAAGGTGCAAATACTAACATCCTTTGAAAAATACTCATAATGTTTTTATGGATATTTTTTTTACCAAAATTATCAAAATAATAAAATCATTAATTTAACCCTTGATTTAAATTAATTTATTGTTGAGATTGGATCTCAAAGATCTTAGTAATTTCACAAAATACCTAGTTCTCCCTTAAATGACCCATTATGTATATATGTGTGTGTATATATATGTGTGTGTGCATGTGTGTAGAAAGAGAGAGGGAGAGAGGAACATTATGTTTCTTTCTTGTTTCTAATGTGAATTAGGGGACAAATGAGAGTGTGACACATGTCCCTATTTGTTCTCATTCATTATGAATAATAAATCATTCATCATGAATAATTGATTTTTTACATTATTAAAGATGAATGATATACCATTCGTGATGAATATCCCATGAATTTCTGGGAAACATGCGTGCTCTTCTGTCCTCCGATTCACAATTGGACTTAAGTTTGCAATTAAACCTACCCATATATATATATATATATATATATACATACACACATATGAGTGAGATCTAGAGAGAACTAAAAAAATAATCAAAAAACCACACAAACACGTATGAAAAGTATATCAATACAGTCAAATTAAAGAGAAACAACGATCGTTTCTTTGTTGTAATTTGTTTCACTCCAATTTGGTTATATTTTGCCAACTTTCGACTAAAAAATAGGTGATATTTTTTTTTTTTAAAAAAGATGGTTATAACCACATTTTTAATGGCATCAGTTGGATCATTTCAATAAGGGTTTATGATAAGTTGTTTTTTTTTGGGCTTACCTGGTATACGCTTATAAGGAAACTTGCCTTACTAGATGAACATGGCATAGACGATAATCTTACCTAGTAAGAACGATAACAAGGACCGAGAGTTTTACTCGGTAAGTGAGAGTGACGACTTTTACCCGATTAACGCATACCAGAAAAATTGTTGCATTCAGTGTCATTTCGATAGACTATAATCTTATCCGGTAAGGTAAATGAGAGTGTCGAATCTTACCGATAAGCGTTTGGGTAAACGGACCCTTAATACTATTTATAAAGTTTATCAATCAATTTATAAGTCAATTTTGTTAAATTCAACACTACTGGAAAAATCGTTATCACCGACCAACATTTCCGACGGATAATATCCGTCGTTAATTACCGACGGAACACCGACGGAAATTTAATTTTTGCAACGGATAGACTATCCGTCGGTAAATATATAAATTACCGACGGATATTAATTTTTTTTTTATTTTTAAATCCGTCGGTAATTTATATAATTTAATAAATATTAATTTTTTTCTGAAGTCCGTCGGTGATCCGTCGGTAATTACAGACGGATTACCGACGGATTTTTTAAATCCGTCGGTGATCCGTCGGTAAATTTAATAATTTAATAAATATTAATTTTTTCTGTGATCATGTATGTATATATATATGTATGTATGTATGTATGTGATCATGTGTGTATACACATGTACGTATGTGATCATGAATGTATGTACACCATGTATAGTATGTATGTGATCATGTATGTATGTACATGTACATATGTAATCATGTATGTATGTACATCATGTATAGTACGTATGTGATCATGTATGTATGTACATGTACGTATGTGATCATGTATGTACCATTAAAGCCCAACTAGGAACGTTGTGATCATGTATGTATGTACATGTACATATGTGATCATGTATGTATACACATGTATGTATGTGATCATGAATGTATGTACACCATGTATAGTATGTATGTGATCATGTATATATGTATATGTACATATGTGATCATGTATGTATGTACATCATGTATAGTACGTATGTGATCATGTATGTAATATGTATGTATGTACATGTACGTATGTGATCATGTATGTACCATTAAAGTCCAACTAGGAACGTTAAAGCCCAACCAGATCCATTAAAGCCCAACCGGATTCGTTTAAAGTCCAACTGGGTACGTTAAAGCCCAACTGGGTACGTTAAAGCCCAACTGGATCCATTAAAAGCAACTGGATATATTAAAGCCCAACCGGGTCCATTAAAGCCCAATTGGATACGTTAAAGCCCAATTGGATACGTTAAAGCCCAACTAGGAACGTTAAATCCCCACTGAATCCATTAAAGCTCAAATGGATCTGTTAAAGCCCAACTGGTAACGTTAAAGCCCAACTAAATCCATTAAAGCCCAACTAGATCCATTAAAGCCCAACTGGATTCGTTTAAAGCCCAACTTGGTACGTTAAAGGCCAATTGGATACGTTAAAGCCCAACTGGGAACGTTAAAGCCCCACTGAATCCATTAAAGCCCAACTGGATCTGTTAAAGCCCAACTGGTAACGTTAAAGCCCAACTAAATCCATTAAAGCCCAACCGGATTTGTTTAAAGCCCAACTTGGTACGTTAAAGTCTAACTGGTCACATTTGGTCCCTGATCTAACTGGAATTAACGGGAAAATATAACGGTCGTTAATTGTTTCCATTAAGTCCAGTTACTTCAGGGGTATTTTAGTCAATTTAAATATAATTTGATAAATTGATTAATAATTTTAAATATAATTTGATAAATTAATTAATAATTTATTTAATAAATTTAATAAATTAAATATAATTTATTAATTTAAAAGTAATTTATTTAATAAAAATAAAAAATAAAAAAAAATCCGTCGGAAATCCGTCGGTAATTACCGACGGAATTTCCGTCGGAAATCCGTCGGGGAATTTACGAAATTTCTAAAAAAAATAAGCGGGCTTAAAGCCCTAATTTTGGATCTCCCTCTCAATCTCAGTCTGTCTCTCCATCTCGAGCTCCCTCTCAATCTCAGTCTCTCAGTATCGATCTCTCAATCTCTCCCTCTCGATACTACCTCTCAATCTCTCGATATCTCAATATCTCCCTCTCGATACTCCTATATACCTCCCCCCCCCTCTCTCTCTCTCTCGGCGACCTCTCACTCTCCACAGTCCCTCTCTCACCGACGATGACTCTTACCGGCGACGACCTCTCTCACCGACGATAGAAACTCACCGGCGACGACCTCTCTCTCTCTCACGACCACCTCTCCCTCTCTCCACAGTCCCTCTCGATCTCTCTCCACAGTCTCTCTCGATCTCTCTCCACCGTCCCTCTTGATCTTCTCTCCACATTCCGTCTTCAGGTATTAATTTGAGCCCTAACTCATGTATTTTCTTAGATACGAAATTTTGTGTGTATAAATTTGTGTGTGTGTCTGTATAAATTTGTGTGTGTGGGAAATGGCTATTATTGAGTTGTTGAACATTTTGAAATGCAAATCACATGAGTTGTGGCCTTGTTTTGTAGTGCAAGCATTAAATTTTTTTAAATGTACATTGTCTATTATAAATTATAAACTTAGTTTTAAAATATTCATATTAATAAAAGGTATATGATTTCTAATAAATTGTATTTAAAAGTTTTTATCAAATACTCTATTTTATAATATAGTAAACATATATTTTTTTTCATAAGTTTTAATTTTATACAAAAAATATGATACTAGAATCTCAATACCCATTTTCAAAACCCTAACTGCACTTCTAATATAAGCTTCTCACACTTACAAACCATTGCCTTCCCCTCTTCGATACCAAGCTCTCTCTCTCTCTCTCTCTCTCTCTCTCTGTGTGTGTGTGTGTGTGTGCAAACATGGCCGCAGCTCCACCCAATTCCGTCAAATGCTTCGGCTAGGGATGACAATGGGTCAAGTTGGGTTAGGTTCGGGTTTAACCCATTTATTAATTGGGCTGAAAATCTCAACCCAACCCAACCTGTTTAATTAAATGGGCTGAGCTATTCAACCCAACCCAACCAGTTACTTAAATGGGTTGGTAGCGGGTTGACCTGTTTATGATTCTCTCAACCAAACTTGTTAAATAAATGGGTTGAACCTGAGTTGACCCATTTAATTTTAAAATTTTAAATTAAATAAAAATGATTAAACTACTTAATTTCATGACAAATACACAACCACAAAAGTCAAATAAATTGTTCAAAGTTTCAATAAAACACAAACACAAAGTCAAATAAATTGTTCAAAGTTCCAATTCGTAGAAGTCAAACAGTGGAAGTCATCGTGGAAGAATGACAGGAAATCTATGGAAGTCAAACCGTGGAAGTTGTTTGACAATAGTGGTCGTGGAAGGGCATTGAGTCGTCGGTGGTCATGGAAGGGCGTCGCTGCGTTGGGCATCGTGGTCGACTAGGGTTTTGAGGAGTCGACGAGTATTATAAACGAAAGAGAAAGGGTTTGTTTGGTCAATGTGTCAAATTGTCAATGTGCCGTCGAATGTAATTAGGATTTAGGAAGCATATTTTTCCTATTAATTTTTTAATTATTAAAAAGATATTAAATTATTAACTATAATTAAATAATGATAATTAATTAAAAATAAAATAAAATTATGTAGTATTATAAATGGGTTGAAAACAGGTTGACAATGGGTTGAAATCGGGTTGGAAACAGGTCGGAAATTTCAACCCAACCCAACCCATTTACATAAATGGATTAGACGGGTTGACCCATTTAACTTAAATGAGTTGAAAATCTCAACCCAACCTACTAATTTTGGGTTGGGTTCGGGTTGGGTTGGGTTCGGGTTGGGTTGGTAGGTTGGGTCACTTTTTGCCACCCCTAGCTTCAGCAGAAAGAAGATTGCAGTGGTCATCACTCACTGCAATGGAGTGGTGCGGAAGACATCCCCATAGAATGGATTGGCACGTTGTGAGAGGAATGTGAAGTTGGGCCACGTTATTTTGGGGCAGTTGCAATTATTGAAAAGTTGGAGAGATAGTGTATAAAATTAGATGTACTCGATGAAACTATGGAGAATTTATAAGGTGTTCTATTTCTCTAATTTAGACAGAGTGCTTGTTGGAAGTTGGTATGGCGATACTTTTAAATTATTGAAAAGTCAGAGACGATCATTGACCGTAAAGTCAAGAAGTTGAGAAACAAGGAATTTGACCATGTAGAGATGCAATGGGCAATTCCGTAGAGCTAAAAGGCAACTTGGGAGGTTAAGGCAGACATGAGGTCCAAGTATCCTCACTTATTCGACGATGGAATTTCGGGGACAAAATTATTTTGAGGGGGAGGTATTGTAATAACTGTAATCCACTATTTTGGAGAATGATGAAAGATTATGCGTCAATTTCCAATTATTTGGGAGCGGGGTGCAAATAAAGGGCTATTAGAGGCCAAAATCCTCTAAAACCCTTCTCATTTGTGATGTACATGACTTGGTGGATAGAGAGATAATTGGATAGCTCTTGCATTCTTCTTGGAGAAAACTTGGAGATAGAAGTTGAAATTAGTGGTTTGCTCTTCATCCTCTTCAAGGTGATCATCCCCTCTCTTGTTTTCTTTGGTTAGTGGGTTTAATGGGTTGAGTTTGGTGAGAGGTTCCTATTCTTGATGTGTCTTGGAGTAAAAACCTCAAGGAAATATTGTTTTGTTTGGGTATTGATTGACTCCATTGCGGTCTTGATTAAAAATCACCAGTGTTGGTGTTTTCTTCATGTATTCTTCATTGTTTGATATTATGGATGAAATATGACTTCTAATGGGTGGGTTTCTATGGATTAATGGATGTTATATTGTTTGGATATTGTTGGGAAAAGTTTAGGGCATCGATTCCCTTAGTTTGGAAGGTTAAAATCGACGTGGAATGAGTTGGGATTGAGAAACCGTGAGGTTTTTGGCTAAGAACTGCGTGCAGGGGTTGTGTAGTGCTCCACACACGTATTGGGGCGGGGTGGGGTTTTGGCGCGGGTATTGGCGTGGGTTTGGTCGTGTGGGAGGCCACACCAGGCTCTGTCAGGCGATTTCGTTTATCGTCTGGGGCTAGGATCGAGGAATCGATCAGGGGTTGTCTCATAGTTTGTAAGGGGTGTCTTTGGGGGACATTAAGTAGTTTAATACCCCCGTTTGTCACATGATTTAGGTGTTCGGCTTGGATATCCGTAGCATAAAGCGTGGACGACAGGTAAGTTTTTATTAACTAACTTTATTTGACGTACGAGCTCTGAATACGTATGATGTTTATCAAAATGTATGTTTTACATTGCTTTAAAGTATGTTTGATGGTGTGGATATTAAAGTGTGTGTGCATTTGGGGTGGGGCATGTGATGGCATGAAACGGGGGGTGTGTCCTGTTATTACTCATACCGTGGAGGTGTCTCGTTAATGCCTATATGGGGGTGTGTCCCATTAAAATGAAGTATGAGCCGAACACGTTGTCACATGTGTACATGACTTAAGTGTATGCCATCTACATGTGTTTTGTGTGTGCATGGTGGTTTTAAAGGTGTGAATCATTGTAGATGCTTATAAATCGTTTTGAATGATATTTTGTGGTGCGATGCTAAACCTTAAGGGAACTCACTAGACCTCCGGTCTAATGATAATGTCAGATTTGGACATTATTTATACGCTAAATCCAGCGGAAAATGCACGATCCCAAGGAAAATAGTGATAAAACTAATGGGTTTCTGGAAGAAAAGTATAAGTCAAGACGGGATGAGAAGAAGAAGAAAAATTCAAGATAAAATCGTCTAAAATGTTGAATTGGGTAGTCATTCTCAATTTCGTGAAGAATGGTGAGAACTTGAAGTGCAAAAAGGATGAAACAGTGCATCGCACGACCTTGAGTGCGACTTTCTGAAGTCGCACGGGTTTGGGTAAGTGGGTGACTTCCCACGCGACCCAACCCGTTCCATAACCCGCGCCACGCACTGAAACAGTCTTAATCGACTGTTTTTGCTAGGGTTGGGGGTTACACATTTTTTGAAAAAAGCTAGAGGCAGCTAGAGGCGATTTTGGAGAGCAACAAGGGAGAAAAACGCAGAGAAAAGGTGGGGATATCTTGGTGGAAACGCATCCTCGATCGATTTACAATTCTTATGCTTAGAGAATTGAGATCTCAGGGAGTTTTTGTATTTTTTAGCATTCTTCATTTCAGAACAATGTTTAGAACTTCAATAATTTCATTATGTGTTTTGATCTTCAATACCCCCAGCATGAACTAATCTCTTCATGTTGGGGGTTCGATGATTGTTGGGTGTAATTTCATTTAAACTTGTGATTGGGTTTTGTATTTTGGATTAATTATTTCATTGAAGCATATGACACAATTTTAATTGATTCCGTTAGCCTGATCAACTAATGGATAATTTCTCTTGGCCTTTCTACTCTTTGAGAAAACTTTATTAAGGTTAGATGTAATTGTCATATGCCTATGGTAAGGATTGGATAGAGATATACCAATTCAACCATAGAATTTGTTTAATCATGTTTTTGTAAGCATGTTTGAATTGATTGTTGAGATCGAAAGATGAAACATCATTTTTCCAACCGCTAAGGTTGTTATAGCTTGAGGAAGTGTAGTAACTATTTTTGTGATTGATTCCATTGAACTATTGAGAAAAAGTATTCAACCCATCCATTGTTTAAAATAAGATGAACCCAACATGAATCCAATCCCCAACTGCTTTTTTATCGCTTGAGTTTATCCTTTTGAATTTTCAAGGTTGCCATTCTAATGTGTTTAGTTTAATATGTTGTTATTTTCAACTCAAATCAATTATTGCTAGTCTAGTTAATAATTTATATAGTAACTGTGGTACTCAATACCAAGTTCCTCTGGTTCGATATTCATACTTAGTACTATTACTTGATTTCGACCCGTACACTTGTGGCTAGATTTAAGGGAGTTGTAAACCCGACCTATCATCTAACCCTCGCTTTTATAAAACTGAAAACCTTTTTCAGGCAAGTGTATAGTGGGAGTTTGTCCAAGGGGAAAGAGAGCAGGTGACGTGGTAGAAGAGGCATGGCGAAGGCTTGTAGTCACTGGTAGGTGTTTAGTAAATCTCAGTTGTGGATATGTATAACCGCTGTGAAAAGTTGAGTTGAAGTTAATGTAATTAGTTTATTTGGGACCATTTTGGTTGTAATGCTACGTTTTAGCTAATGTTGGTTTTGGGTTGTTACATAAAATATTAATATTTGTTTTTATTTTATTTTATTTATCTATCTTCGATTGCTTCCCTGGCATCCAATCATGGATACGCCACTGTAATATATGTATAATTAAATGAGAATTCTAAAATTTGTGAGATCTGTAAGATCTAACGTGAAACACTCATTTAAGATAAAAGTTATGTTATTTATAAATAAATACAAAATAATATTTTAAAAATAATAAAATCCAACTCATAAAAACATTTAGTTAATTTTATTACCCCATAAATAGGAAATCCATAACTGCATCATAAAATTATTAATTGTTCACAATTTGTATTCCTTACACAATGATTTTAGGGATCTGTAGTTTTTTTGGTTTTTTGTTCTTGGTGTTGTTGTTAGGGGTGTGCATAAAGTCAACCGATCCAATAGGAATCGACTGATCCAATTAGAACCGACCGACCATAATTGGACATCCAATTGTAATTGGATCGGATTGAAAATTTCAACATCCAATTTGGATCTGTCGGTTCTTGGATAGCAGTCCAGAACTGACCAAACCGATCAACATCCAATTATCCATCCAATTAACCATCCGCTCACCATCCACTTATCCATCCAACTATCATCCAATTAATTTGTTTGAAATTTGCTTAAATATGAATTTGTTTTGTGTTGATTTTTGAATTTTTAGTCTCACTTGTGTTGGTTTTAACACATCTTAAAAGTGATTGATCAATTTCTTTCATTGTTATAAAATTGGATTAAATTAACACATTGAATGGATCCGATCCGATCCGATCTGATCATCCATTAGATGTCGGATAGATCCAATCCGATCCAATGGATATCCAATAAGAATATCTAATGGATGAAACCGAACCGATCCAATCATCCATTTGATTGGGAAAATTCAACATCCAATGGATGATTGGATTGGTTCGGTTGGAAAAATCTAACATCCAATGAATGATTGGATCGGTTCGGTTCCCCTCACATCGATTGTATATCAACCGATGAACAGTCCTAGTTGTTGTGTCAGGATCACAATATGTAATTAAAACACGTGGTCACAATGTTTAATTGAAACAATATATTTGATAGTGGTTCACATTGTGATACTATAGGTTTTTGGTTATGGGT
Organism: Arctium minus; assembly: GCA_954870635.1. Taxonomy (NCBI): domain Eukaryota; kingdom Viridiplantae; phylum Streptophyta; class Magnoliopsida; order Asterales; family Asteraceae; genus Arctium; species Arctium minus. The sequence continues at coordinate 81,831,931 of OX941087.1, read as the reverse complement.
TCAACGAAGATGCCTGGTGGGTGTTCAAATTTGATTATTGATTCACAATGTATATGCAAGCCCTTACACAATGTTTTTAGGGATTTGTAGTTTTTTTTTATTCTTGGTGTTTTTGTGTTCACAAATGTGTATACAATGTTTAATTGAAACAATTATCTGATAGGGGTTCACACATCATGGTTTTGTTCACAGGCGTTCCTATGGATAGACATTGGAGAGGAGAGATTTTTGACAAATATCCATATTTTTTGCCAAAATTATCAAAATAATAAAATTATTAATTTAGCCCTTGATTTAAATTAATTTGTCGTTGAGATTGGATCTCAAGGATATTAGGGATCTCACATAAAACCCAGTCCTCCCTTAAATGACCCATTATGTGTGTGTGTGTGTGTGTGTGTGTGTGTGTGTGTGTATATAGAGAGAGAGAGAGAGAGAAAGAGTAAGAGGGGGGGGAGAGGAAAGTTTAGTTGCTTTATTGTTGTCGTTGTGAATTAGAGGAAAGATGAGAGTGCGACACCTGTCTCCATGTGTTCTCATTCATTATGAATAACAAACCATTCATCATGAATAATGAACATTGATTTTTTTACACCATTAAAGATGAATGATATACCGTTGGTGATGAATATCCCATGAATGTCTGGGAAATATGGCGTGCTCTTCTTTGTCTCACGATTCACAATGGGACTTAAGTTTGCAATTGAACCTACCCCTATATATATTTATACATATGAGTGAGATCTAGAGAGAGAAAAACAAAGAACTGAAAAACCACGCAAACACATATGAAAAATATATCAATACGGAGGTCAAATTAAAGAGAAAAAACGACTGTTTCTTTGGTGTAATTTATTTCGCTCCAATTTTGGTTATATTTCACCAACTTTTGACTAAAAAATAGGTATGATAATGTTTGTTTTTTTTAAATGGTTATAACCACATTTTTAGTGACATCAATTGGATCATTTCAATAACGGTTATGATAAGTTTTTTTTTTGGGGAGGGGGTGTTATAAAAAATAAATGTTTATGTAATTTATTTGATTAAAAAATTAAGGTTGTTTACCCAACGCTTACCTGATATATGCTTATTAGGTAACTTGCCTTATCGGATGAACATGGCAGGGACGATAATCTTACCTAGAAAGAACGATAACAAGGACCATGAGTTTTACTCGGTAAGTGAGAGTGACGACTTTTACCCGATTAACGCTTACCGGAAAAATTGTTGCATTAAGTGTCGTTCCGATAGACTATAATTTTATCCGGTAAGGTAAGTGAGAGTGTCGAATCTTACCGATAAGCGTTTGGATAAACGGGCCCTTAATACTATTTATAAAGTTTATCAATCGATTATAAGTTAGGGGTTGTTTGGTTCATGGAATTGGAAGGAATTAAAATGGCCAATTCTGTTGACCAAATTCCAAACCCATGTTTGGTTCACGGAATGAAAGTGATGGAATCCTTCAAATTCCATTGAATTCCACAATTTAAGAAATTCATCATTTCCCGGCTTAAGTGAAAGAATTGAATTCCTACCAAACAAACGTGTGGTCAAATTCCATTTCAATTCCTTCAAAGTCAAATTGTTTCGATGGATTCTAATTTCATCAAATTCCATTTTATGAACCAAACACCCTCTTAGTTTTACCATTAATTCTTTTAAATACACGTTGTCTATTATAAATTATAAACTTAATTTTAAAAAATTCATATTAATAAAAGAGTAAATTACATATTTAGTCCCTATGGTTATATGAAATTTTGGATTAGGTCCCTCAAACAAAGTAATTACATGTATGATCATTGTGGTTTCACTTTTGTTATGGATTGGATTCCTTGTCCTAACCTTATTAACCTTAGCTCCATATGCACATAATCAAATATGGAAACAATGTGGTGTATTTACCAATGAATCCTCTGGTTTTCAAGCTTTCGATTAAAGGCTTGAACCGTTCTTTGAACCTTTTTCCCTCTTGTTCTTCAGAATAAAATACTAATTCTTTAATAGAATAGTATTCTTCAGTATCCAAGTCGAGTTCTTGGATTGACGCCCCCTCTGTACTTTGAGCTTTAAATCCTCAGTTAGTTTAAGAGCCTCCTCTTCTACTAACTTTGGTTGTTTGGCTATTTCTTGGACCAAATCCAAGACTTCTTTATTTGTGAGTGGCTTTGATTCTTGGACCTCAGATAATATATGTTTAAGGTTATATATGGTTTCACTCTGGGTTTTTCGTAGTGTTTCCTCACAACTTTATGTGAAAACTTCCTCTTATTTTGGAACCTCTTGGTAAGATTTTGCAAGCATTATGTCAAAAATTCCTCTTATCAATATTTTGGGCATCATAGCTTATTGTTGGAACATCGGTTAGCTTTTAGATTTCTGTGACTTAATTGGTTGCATTGGGAGTCATGAACCCATACTTGTTGTTGCATTTAGTCCGACGTGGGGACGCGAGTCTCTCACATCGAGGCACGTTTAGGCATCGGATTGGGCTATAAGTCCTACGTGCTAAGTATGTACGATATTGGATGAAGATCTCAACGTAAGGGCCCTATGTGGTTGAAGTTGAGTTTCCGCTGGTGTACGTTTAAAGCCATGGAGCCTAACATCCCTTGCGTGTACTTTTATGTGTTTGGCTTTACTGATTCTAAGTGGCCTACTTTTGTGTTCCGTCACTTGTATTAGTAAGCAGGTCTCCCTCGTTAAACCAAGAGGTAACTAATTATAGTAATTGCATCGTTATTCAGATCATATCTCAGCTCTCTTTATTCATATTTATTGTTAAATATTTTAATTCAACTGTTTGAGCTCACTAGGCGTTAGCCTAACACTTTTTCTTAAAATGACATGTATAGCAGGTCAACCTAGCGAGGGGATTCGTCGGGAATGAGCGACCGGCCTAGAGGTTGAGAGCGGTCTTTTTGGGATAACACATTGACCAATACGATAGCAATAGTGGATACACATTTTTGGGAGAAAAGCAACACCCGATATTAATCTTTCTTGCCTAACCTAGATTATTAGGTTGTTGTATGTTATTCTCCATTTGATTTAACTGTAAAGGCTACCTCTATACCCGTTTTCGGGATGATACTTTGGTTTGTTATGGCAGCTTTTGTATGTCCGGTTTATTCGATTTATAGCCGTCATATTGCGAAATTTCCGAATTTTTATTTCTCTAAATTTTAGGGTGTTATAATTTGGTATCAGAGCATTAGTTTAAGTGAACTAGGTATGGTCGTAGGATACCTAGACTTAAGTTGCGGATTTAAGTTACGATTGAGTGAGATTAGGTAGAACTCCTAAGATAGGATGGTCTTAGGGTCGACGGAAACTACACGAATTGAAAGTTATGGTAATGGTGATGAAAATTCTTATGTATTGCATGTTCATAATTTCTCTTAGCTAACGCTATTATGAGGATGTTTTACGTGATTATTCTTGTTCTCCATTGTTATGATGATTAATGCATGTAGTAGTACGTTTCCTTGTTTATAACTCGTTTAAGCTATGTCTCATCTATGTTCTCGCGTATGTGTGGCAGAAAATGGTAAATACTCGTAATAGGCCAGAAGGCCAAGAGGTGTCGGCATCTAAGGCCGACCATCCTAGAGTTACAACAGCGGATCTACCACTTCGACATCAAAATGTGTTGGGCGGAGGGCCCGAATTTGTACCTCGTCGCAACATAGTCTCACCCGACCCCATAATAGAAGAAGTGACCCCAGAGTCAAGGATGTTGGACCGGATGATGCAGGTCATGAATGCAGTGATGGCCCAACAACAAGAAATGTTTATGAAGCCACTTGAAGACCGAGATGCTAGCAACCATAGGCACGAAGTGGTCGCGGAGAACATTGTAGTGGCGGGATCCGGGGGCATCGAACCCGTGATTCCTTCTAATGAAACCCCAACCCCGGAGATGAGGCACGCGTCAAAGGCTTGTACTTTCAAGGCATTCCTCGGATGCCGACCACCGGAGTTCAAAGGCTCAGACGACCCGGTAGCTTGCGTAAACTGGATTTGGGAAATGGAGCAGGCATTTCGGTCAAGCGAGTGTGGGGAGAACCAGAAGGTTGTGTTCGGATCTCAAATTCTTAGAGGGCCGACCCTCACATGGTGGAATGTATATTCCACTTCCATTGAGGCCATTGTGTTGGCAAAACTGAGCTGGAAAACTTTCAAGAAGAAGGTTATGGAGGAATTCTGCAACGAACGAGCTATGGATCGGATCATCGACGAATTTCGGAGCTTGAAGAAGGGAAATTTGTTGGTAAAGGAATACAACAGGCAATTCATGGATAAACTGGGCTTAGTGGGACACTTGGTCCCAACCGAAAAGGAGAAAATCAAAGCATACATCAAGGGTTTGCCTACCGAGATGATGAACATGGTTCGAGTGTCCAAGGCCTCTACTCTTCGGGAGGAAATTGAGGAGGCGCAACTAATAGAAGATTCTTATGGCTCGAACAAAATGGAGAAGAGCGGTTCGGTTGAAAAGAGAAGGTGGGAGGGGAGTTCGATGCACTCCAAGAAATCCAAGCAGTTCAATAACAACAGTCAACGGAGAGTGGGCCCAAGGCGGGATGTCCCTTGGTGTCCCAAATAGGCATGGAAATGGGCCCCGACCCGTCGGGGAACCCGATCCACCCGCCCCGATCGGGGATGGGGATTCCCCGCTAAACCGGGGATGGGGATGGGGACGGGGATGTAAGTCTTTTGTCAGCTTAAGACATATTGAATAACTGCCCCAGCTTTCAGGAAGACTTTCCAAGAATTTTGTTAGGACCTCAGAATTAGAATAGGTCCTTCCAACAGTTCTTAGGTCAATGATCAGGCAGTTAAACCGCTGATGAATGTTAGAAAGAGATTCATTCTTACCAGCGATAAAACTTTCATACTGTCTTACCAAGTTAATCTTTCGAGTCTCTTGAATTTCAGTGGTGCCCTCATATTGAACACATATGGTTTCCCACATTTCTTTAGAAGTTTTCAGATGCATGATGGAATGGAAAACTTCATCGGGCAGAGCCATTGAGATAATGGTTTTTGCTCTTGCATCTATTCCTACCTTCCTTTTATCTTCATCACTCCACTGTCTTATTTCCTTAACGACATATCGTTCAGGGACAGCTTCAGTGGTGGCAGTAGCGGGAACCGCAGCTATAATTCTAACAGGTTCATAGGGTCCGTTTTCTATATATTCAGGTATAGTAGGATCTGCACCTTCAAGAAATAGCATCATTCGATTTTTCCATAGAGAAAAGTTATCTCTGCTAAATCGAGGAGGTTTAGAAAGTGAACCATTATCATAGTAGTTTGTGTTTGTGTTTAGTGCCATTTTAGAATAACAAGGAAGAGTATACAGCAAGATCTTGTTTATTAGATTAAACAAACTGCTCTGATACAACTTGTTGGTCCCGAAGGTGCTTAACAAGTTTGTAGAAGGGGGGGGGGGTTGAATACAAACACAGAAATTAAAGTTTAATAAATTGTTTATTGATAAATCAAAATACAATTTACAAGTTTGTTGCGGAATAAGATTAAGACAGACTCAATCTAAACAAACTTAAGAAACACTAAGATGATTGCACAAGAAATTCAGAGAATGGAGGATTAAGAGAGATAGAAAACAAGGGTTTCTATATGGAGTTCAAGGATTGAGCACACCCACAGATGGAGGGGTGAACTTCCTATTTATACCCTATGCATTAAATGCATGGCAGGACACTTTACACGTGGCGTTCACAGATTGGCTTTGGGAGTCTGACTTTTGGGAGACATGCTTTCGGCCGGGTCATGAACAGTGTAGTTGACAGAGTTGTTGTACGTATGGTGGCAGAGACATGTCCGTTCTGACACATAGTACTAGTTTGTGCAAGGATAGACAAAAGGAAACTTGAGACATAAGCTTTGTGATCTTTTGATCGCTGAATATCTCTTCTTTCAGAGATAAAAGAGGTTCAGCTATCGCTGAAGCTTTTCCTCATGTTCCTTCGCGTATATGTAGAGTTGTCTTTGATTCACTGATATCCGCATCAGATCACTAGTAGACTTCTCTTTGTTCAGCAGCTTTGTCTTCGATTCAGCTATGAACATATGTTGACGCGAGACTTGTCTTCAGGGATTACGTTACTGTTTACATCAGAAACTATCAGTGATAACTGAACAGACTCAGTCTAATCACTGATAGTGAAACACTAATACATAGAAATGTTTATAAGAAAGACTATCAGCGATAACTGAACAGACTCAGTCTGATCGCTGATGGTGAAACACTAATACATATTAAAACGTAATTTTCACTAAGTATAGAAGAGGGTCGTTATCAAATCACTGAGAGAGTTTGGATCAACAACATGATCAGGTTTACCTTTTCGCACATTGTTCTTCATGGCTTTTGTAACATGTACACATGACTTCCTACCTTTCTTTTCTTCCTTTTTCTCATCATCCTTCTCATCCTCGATTGGTTTCACTCTCTAAACTAGCTTTTCTTCTTCATATCTCCTTCTTCTTCTTCTTCTGTATGTATCTGAACCATATACATTTTCATCAAAGAAAACGTTAGTTCTATGAATCTGATCATATGATTTAACTGACCTTTTTGATGAAACAGTTTTCTTATGTGAGCTTGCAGCTGTCTTGAACGAACATTCAGAATTAGCTAAATTATCTCGAGGTGTGTGGATTTGTGACTCTGGAGTCGTGTGCACAGTCACCACAACCTTTGAAATAATGTCTTCAAGCTCTTTTATCTTTGAAGAATAATTGTCTCTTTCTTTGATGAGTAGGTCAATTTTCATCTCGAATTCAGACTTCGTATTTTGATCTTTCTGTGCACTTTCAGATAGTTCAGATAGCTTCTCAGTAAGCTTTTTGATCTCTGCCTCAAAGATATTTCTTTCTTCTTCAAAGTCCTTCTCAGCGTCCTTTCTCTGACCAAATATTTCTTTGAAGATTCCCACATTCTTCTGTTCTATAGTTTTCTTCTCTTTGTCAAAATTTTCTCTTTCCAAAATGATCACTTTCTCAAAGTCAGAAACTTGTTGAGAAAGCTTTATACATTTGAGCTCAACCATCTTCTTCTCTTCAACACTCTTCCTGGAAAACTCTGAGAATTTCTTAGCAAACTCTTTCTTTTCTTTCTCAAAATCAGATCTTTCTTTAGCAATTTGTTGCTTTAAGTCAGAAATCTTCTTGTTCGGCTCATGATTCTCAGTCTCCAGACTCTTAATCTTCTCCTCATAACTTTCAACAGATGCAGCTTGTTGGATTTGGATAATCTGATTTTCCAAGTCAAAGATTTTTCTTGTCAGCTCTGTGTTCTCATCTTCCAAACTCAGTATCTTCTCATCATTCAGCCCAGAAGTCTGTTTCAGAAGATCTTCATTAATTGTCTTTAATACACTAACTTCTTCCCTCAGTATCTTCCTTTCATCAGAATATCTTTTTGATCGCTTTGAGTAGTAGAGAACTGAAGAAGAGAGATTTTTGATCTTTATTCTGAGCTTGGTTATCTTCTCTTCATCATCATCAGAAAAACTCATCTTGAAAGTCTGTTACAAAAAGAACTTAACAATGATCGTTAGTCCAAATGAAATCACACAATAAAATTCAGAAAATCAAATTCCTAAAATCACCAAGTTTGGAATTCGCAACTTATACAGAAGTATAAGGAATTCGCAAACAACACTGAGGTACAAGGAATTTGCAAACTACACAAAGAAGGGCAAGGAATTTGCAAATTACCAAAAACACACACAGAATTCGCAAAATACAAAAACAATCACAAAATTCGCAATGCACAAGAATTCGTAAGATGAAAGATACGAATTCTAAGGAATTCGTAACACTCTCACTTGCGAATTCTATACTTTTCGCAACACTCACATAAACGAATTATGTCCTTACTTTTCGTAAACACTTTTCGCGAATATGGCCTATGCGAATTCTTCCCTTAGAGATAATTCGATAACAAACTTTTCGTAAGAAATCCTTCTGTGAATTATAAGAATTCTCAACACTCTAGCTTGCGAAATCAGAACAATTTGCAAGAGACATAATTGCGAATTCTGTCCTTCAACTTTTTCAGAAATGATAATGCGAATTCTGATGATCTCAACGAATTCTTCAAGCCTTTTTACGAATTCTTGACACTCTGCGAGTTCTTGAGATGAGCCTTGCGAGTTCTTGAGCAAGTTTGCGAGTTCTTCAGATCTGTTATAAAAAAAACGCTCTGAATCAATCAAAAACCTACCTAGACCTCAAATTTCAATCTGAAACTTTGACATATTGACAACCTATACACCTAGAATAGAATCCTACCAATGAATTTTAACAAAATTCAACAAGAGGTACAAATTGATCCATTACAGTGCTCGACAAACTCGTGAAACCCAAACTCGACAAATTCAAAAATTTACAATCATTTACAGTGCAACTGTTCGAATCACCTATACAAACTCAGTCTAGAACATTAAACGAATACCCTTGTCCAATTACAACTCCTAATTCGCACTAAAACTCAAAAATGATCTGAATTTCAATGAAATAGTGTCGACAACATTTCTTGATTTGATTTCAATCTAGATCTGCTCTGATACCAATTGTTAATGCCCAATTCAAGTTCTAATTGCTATTCCAAACAAATCAAGATGAGAATTAAAATCATATGTCATTGATTTCCAAATCCACAGATTACATTCTCTCTCTCTCACTCACTACTTTCTCTCACTAGAATGAATGACAATTAACTCTTCTCTAATCTGCTCATACTCTTACTTACTGATTGATTTAAAGATTACAAGGAAAAGACTATTTATACTAACAAACAAATACAAGAAACAAAACAATAGCATTGACTTTGACTTTATTAACATAGACTTTGACTTTGTTTTTTGGTTTTTATACACATGTGCATTATACACTTGTGCATATGCACGTGTACATGTTACAAATTACTTGTATGTACAAGTGCATATCGTCCAGATAAAGGGTTAGTAGAGTGTTCCTCAGTCTTCCGTTTTTTGAGATTTTCCCCTGAATCTGACCATATATATATATATAATCATAAATATATAAAATAATAATTATAAAATATTTAAGTTTTTAATTGAAAATGAAAATGAAAAAAATATCAAATGACTAAAACGCCCTTGACTTAACAAAGTTTAAGTTAACAAAAATAGGACAAGGGACCCAATCCATAATAAAAATGAAACCATGATTGTAATTATTTCATTTAAGTGATCTAATCTATAATTTTGGTTATATGGACCAAATCTCTAATTTACTCTTAATAAAATTTACACATTTTAAAAAGTTTTTAAAATATAGTAAAGATTACTTATACAAAAAATATGATTACCGGGCCAAGATTAATTTGGGCTTCAGAGGTAAGAGAGGCCCAATACCCATTTTCAGAAACCCTAACTTCATTTCAAATATAAGTTTCTCTCGCAAGTTACAAGCCATCGCCTCCCATCGCCTTTCCCCCTCCGATACCAGTTTCTCTCTTTGCAAACATGGCGGCAGCTCCACCCAATTCCGTCCAATGCTTCGGCAGGAAGAAGACTGCGGTTGCCGTCACTCACTGCAAGGCTGGCCGTGGCCTCATCAAGATCAACGGTGTTCCAATTGAACACGTTCAGCCGGAGATCCTCCGTTTCAAGGCATTCGAACCGATCCTCCTTCTCGGCCGCCACAAGTTTGCCGGCGTTGACATGAGGATTCGCGTCAAAGGTGGAGGTCATACCTCTCAGATCTACGCGATCCGTCAGAGCATTTCGAAAGCGCTCGTTGCGTATTACCAGAAGTTTGTTGATGAAGAGCAGAAGAAGGAGATTAAAGATATTCTTGTGAGGTATGATCGAACTCTGCTTGTTGCTGATCCGAGAAGGTGCGAGCCAAAGAAGTTTGGTGGTCGTGGTGCTCGTGCTAGGTTCCAGAAGTCATACCGTTAAACACAACAAAGTAATCTTACGGTCTTTTTTAAAATTACAGGAGGTTCATGTTACGTTTCCTTTCGAGAGTATTCTAAGACTGAATATGATTTTTTTTTCCTATCATTTCTGATGAAAGTAGTTTAAGTTTTCGTGTTAGACTATGTGTTAATGATGTATGGATTTCTGTTGGTTTTCTATAATTCACCACCATCTCTTTTGGATATGGATTTGTTCGATTTTTTCCTGATATGGAGACGCTCTACCATGGCTCTAAGATGTTATGCTTAAGCTGTTTGTGGCGATTGGCCATTAGTTGTAGCTTTAGTGTTCGTGTTTACAATTTGATTTAATCTCTTGAAGTTTTTTGGTCTTTGGTTCTTGGTGTATAATGCAAAGTATATTGGCCTAGTAAATCAATCTCCCTTTTACAATGTTGTAGAATCTGTACGTTTTAGGTTTCAAGAACATGGTAACCGGTCTATGATTGATTCCTTAGTTTATTCTTTTTAATTGGAATAGGGATGCAACACATCTGTTGATATTTGCAGTGATCTAATGCAATGCATGCTAGATATGCAATTGTTTCACTGATTATATATCTTGTTCTATCTTCTAAAGCTGTATGATTGACTTGTTTTTTCTATTGTTGACTGGATTATCCTAAATTTAAATCAACAAGTTGTGATAATCAAACACCCATGACTTGGTAAAAATTGGCTTCATATACTCCAAAAGACTTCTTTGGGGGATCAGAGTAGTATATAATAACACTCTAGCCATGTTAGTATGGTGGTTTTACATTTATTTGTTGTTAAGTTGAGCATTTGTAAGTTCTAACATGGAATGTGCTGAAGGTATTTTGCTACAAAAGGACTTGGGTGTTTTATGTAGGTAACTTGGTTTTGATGAATGTTTAGCTGGACTTTTGTAGACAAGCTACTTCTAGGCAGGGATCCCCATGGGTTACTAAAAGCATCTCCAATGAAGGTTCTTATAACCAAAGAGTGTATTGGCTTATAAGAGCTACGAGTGGAGAGAGTTCTTTAGTGTCACCCACATTCTTGGAGTTCTTGTACATATTATTGGGTTTTTTTATTTTTATATCCATTTATTATTGATGTTGCGATAATACATGAGACCCACAAAAGGAGGTTTTTATTAGTCACAATCATTGTAAAGTTTTATGCTAGTTCTTAAATTGCTAGGGTCAGCAATGATATGGCACAAAAAAAATACAAAATTGAGGTTCTTATAAGTCACTCCATTGGAGATGCTCTAGTAATGCAACACATTGGATGCCATCAAGTTGTGTTATTGTGATCACTTAAAAGCAAACAATTTGAGGTGCTTTACAATTTGATTGTTATGGTTTCTTTGTTCTCTTTGAGACCTGGCAATGTCATTTGATGATGAGGCTTTGGTGAAAGTTTTGCTGGGCTTTTGATTGGGTGCTACCATTTTCCCAGGCTATGAACACCATCTATGTTTAAGACTCCTGCTGAAATCGAACGTAATTCGACTTAAAGTACGTTTTTAGATAGGTTGCTTCGGTTTCCATAGGAATGGCAATCTATCTTATTGGCGTCTTGCGAGTGAATATTTAGCTGGATTCTAGTGTGAGCTATCTTCATTTGGGTTTGTATTACAAGTGTCGACTAGCAGGAGTCTTTTGTGGTCAATGGTCATCTAACTTATGGTCAAGACTAGCCTTGGTTTGACCTTACAACTCCCCGTTGTCCAGTTCGATTGTCATTTGATAGCGTACTCACGAGTCAAGTCCTACATCTGCCGCTGTCACCAAGTTCGCATGGGGAATGATGCATGCTCTTTTTCCTGCAAAGTTTAAGACATTGTGCCATTTGGTTCTGACTAATAGCTACCATGTAGACCTTTAACTTGCTATGGTCTCACTGCGTTTGATACACGAGACCGGCAAAAACTTAAATCCGTTCAGTTTTCATCAGTTGTGTCTAATCCAGTCGTTCAATCCTCAACTGGCCCGTTCATGTATAACAAAGGATTGCAAGGCACTAAATAGATATAACAAAACTCACAAAACACCTTAAATAGATCGGCTACACCATACATAAGACCAGTCTTAATGACATTCCATCTTTTATGCAGCAATTGTAAGCATCTTCTTCTTGCTTCCTCTCTTCTTTCTAAACAGAAGCTTCCTCAGCAGCTCAAAACCATTACCACGTTTCTTAATAGGTACAATGGCCAAAGCCCCAGGTACAACATGTGATTTACAGCTGCCGACACGAACAACAGATGGGGGTGATTTTGTCTCCGTGGTGCTTATGATCTCCTTGGTCTTGGGGGAGCTTAGCTGATCCTCCATGTAACTGCCATCTTCCGCCACCATATGGTCACGTAAACATGAATGCTGGCTTGATTTCTTTTCAGCGGTAGACTCTCCCGCCTCCGTTGGTGGCGCCAGTGCTTTCAACTGTCGGCCAATGCTGAATATGGTTTCTTGACACTCGGCCAATTTTGCAGAAGCTGTTGTTATCTCCCATCCCTGCAAAAGTTTATCAACTTAAAATCTCTTGATATAGTGCCTGTTTTATATGTTTAGGATCAATTATCACATACAATGATGTTTTCCCAAGTATTTACATGAATCTGTTAGAGCCTAAAAGTTGAAAGTAAAAGTTGTTTCAACGGGTAAGGAGGTGGGCATCATTGTAGAATGAGTTGAAGGTATGACGGGTTTGGCTCATGTACGGACCCAAAGAAGTGCATACGGTGGCACGTGCCACCGTATTATTTCTCTGTTGAAAGGTTAAAAATTTTATGTTTATGAATGGGTGCAACCGTATCCGTTTAGAAGGTGCCACCATATGATGTTCAAAAGTTCAAGAAGGTGCAACCGTACCTTGCAATAAAAAAAACCGGAAAAAAAAAACTCTTGAAATCAACAAAAAAAAATGAAAAAATCCCTTAAAATCGATAAAAAAAGGTAAAAATTCCTCGAAATCAAGCAGAGGACTTTAAAAATCATTCGAAGCGGTGGAATTAGGCTATAAACACATCGAACGATATTGAACGTTGGTAAAAAGATGAAGACATGTCGATAAAAACAGTGTTTTTGTAATTATTTTTGTCTATATTATATTATATGGTGCCAGGGTCCGTCCCTGGTAGGCACCCTCTGTTGTTGAGAGGTGCGATTTACCTCTCGATGATGGTCGTAGGATCGATACAGTGGAGGATCTCGAGGGGGTGGTGTAGGCTATGTTTGGCAAACTTAACTGGTTTAGAAGTTAGTTGATAACTAGTCAGATTTGGTAAAAAACTAGTTGGCAAGTTAGATGAAAATATAAAATGATCTAAAAGGAAATATAAAGGGGTATAATTGGAATTTTTTGAAGAAGAAAAAACCTTAATATTTGAAGAAGTTTTTCAAAAAGCTATCAAACGGGACTTTTTGTTAATAAGCCCAAAAAATAAACTAGCTTATTGGCAAACATGGGCAAATAGGTTATAACCTAACAGGCTCCAGGCACCATCCTTGTCCTTAGACATGCAATTTACCTTCCCACGATGGTTGTAGAACTGGTATTTGGTGAAAGCACTTGACAGCGGCGTCATACCATTTATTACCGTTTTCTCTATTTCAAAAGATAAAAAGTTACTTACAGTTCGAAGCAGCTTCTCCTCTTGCTCGACATCTACATTTTCCACATCTTTATCCGACCCGCCACTGCAGGATACATCTTTCAAAAATCAGAATCGAATTCATTTTCGGCAAATTGTCAAAACCCGAAAGCCAAAAACACGTACCTCGCCAGTTGGAGTTGTAGCTCGAGACATGTTGCTTCGAGTTCTTCGCAGCAGTGACATCTATCTTCCAGCTCCACTTTGAGAGCCGATATCTTTTGATTCCCTTCGTTTATTTGAACTTTGGCAACTGAAAGTTGATGATCAAGATCTTCATTGATCAATTTTTGGTTCTCTAATTGGTCTTCGATCATCGCCTTTGACTCTTTCAAGCTTTCCAGCTCTGTTTCCAGGCTCAAAACGCCTTCTTCCGGTACCACGTTCGCTTCATTGCTTGATGTTTCGGCATCAGGGGTTTCGGTTTTCCAAGTGATGTAACCGCTAACAGGATCCTCGTTTGAGCCTGAATCATATCGGTGTCGTAAAGCTGCTCTAATGTCCTCCAAGAGTTCATCGAAACTTCTTTTTGAAACACGGTTTTGCTCCGAAATTGCATTAAGAACACTCGGTAACCAACCGGAGTCTTCGTTAGATGGATTACGGGCATCACCTTGTGCCACCGGAACTAATTCCTTCCCGACCGAATCAAGATTATTTGCATCGGAAGAATGAGCATCGACAGAAACAATCGCTAATCTTTCCATCTCGACAAAATCATCCATTAGACTCATATCCGAATCGCCAATCATCGTGCACCGACTTGCACCGTTTCCATGGCTTTCATCATATCGAATTTGAGCAAATTCCACTTGCAAAAGTCGGATTTCGTCGTCTTTTTTATGCATATTTTCTTTGAGAATCTTGTTTTCTTCTTCGGCTTCACATAACCGATTGATCATGAAACTCATTCGTCTATCCAAACCTTCGGAATGACCACTTTCGGTTTCACGTTTCGTCTTGACTTGCACAGGAGACCCTGTGATCGGCTTTTTCACCAACAACCGAAGCTTCTGACATTCGGCATCTAGCTTTGCTGCTCGTTTCACGCTTTCTTGGTGCTGCCGGTTTGCAACATCAGCACATCGGCTTTGTATCTCAAGCTCTCTCTCAAGAACACGATACTCGTATTTCAAGATACCGTTTTCCTTTTCAGCGGAATCTAATCTTGAAATCAGCTCGTTGAACCCCACCGTCGCTTGAGACATTTGACGACTTACGTCTTCGATTAGTTCCTCTTTCATCGCAAGGGCCTTAGCAAGCTGAGCATTCTCAACCGTAAGATTTGCAAGCTTTTTGCTCGCTTCGTTGAATTTCTCCTCAGATCTCTTATTTGCCCTTTCGAGTTCATCCACCGCTTCACTTACCCTTTGATCTTGTTCTTCTTTTAACGAACTCAGCTGCTGCCGGTAATCTTTTAATGCAGCATTCAGGAGAACTAATCTCTCGTTAGCCTCTACGTTCTGCTGCACCGCGGCTTCTAGTTCTTGATTCCGCAGAGCCAGTTCCGCAATAGCCTTTTCCCGGCCTTCAAAAACCGAAGAAGATACACAATCAACAAAACATTTAAAAAAGTAACCCAAACCAAACAAACCCAATGAACCCCACATGTAGGGTTGTTATTCCGTCGGTTAAATTGGTTTTCGTTTTTCTTTTTTGGGTAACCGTGGGTTTTCGGGCCAGCTTACGCCCACCGACTAATCCCCCGGCGACCACGAATGGCTTGGAGTCATCGCAGGTGAACCTCCATGGCCACAAGGGCACTACCGCAGGTGAACCTCCATGGCCACAAGGGCTTTGGTAGTGCCTGGATTTGAACCTGGGGTGGGGTAGATGAGATTTTCCACTACATCCCCCTAAGGCTTAACCAGTGCGCCACAACCCAAGTGGTTCGGTTTCCTGTTTATTCCGTTTGCGTTAATCGGTTTTTGAGTTTTTTAAAATTAACCAATAACCAAACCAAATAAGGTTCGGTTTAATAGGTTTCGGGTTATTCAGTTTGGTAACTGGTTAAACCGAATAAAGATTTATATTTTTTCGTTGGATACTTGCTCAAATAATTTTCCTTGCTGTTTCTAATGTATAATTGTATCATACATTCATACTCAACAATTGACTTATATCAAGTAAAACACAACATCTATCAAAAACCAATATCTACCAAATAACATTATTTTTTCATGCGACGTTGTAAATCAGGCAAAAAATCGTAACCTAATAAAAAACATTATCTAATATCAATAAAAACATTATCTAATAGTATAATATGAATTTGGTTTATTTTTTTATAAACATGAAATATATAAAACATTAGTAAAATGTGTTATTCGTGTTATTCAGTTTAATCAATTTAGGAAAAGATTAACCAAAAACTGAACCGAATAAGGATCCTTATTCGGTTAACCGAACCGTTTAACCCGAAACCGTTTAACCCAAATTTCTTTCGGTTCGGGTGGGTTATTCGGTTTCGGTTATTTTTGACACCCCAACCCACATGGAGTAAGGTTTGTGACAGTATCAAAAACAATAAATCAAACCAAACGAAACGAAACGAAACACGGTATATTCCAACACATAGGTAACGTCTTAGGAGGGTAGGATGTATGCAGTCTTTACAAAACAGGAAACCAGATAAATGGAACCCATTATATATCATAGGTGGTAGGGTCAGGGGAGGGTAGGATGTATACGGACCTTACAAAACAGTATACCAAACCAAACAAACCACGTATATCCCACACATAGGTAGGGGTTGGGGAGGATAGGATGTATACGGACCTTACAAAACAGTATACCAAACCAAATAAACCCAGTATATCCCACACATAGGTGTGGTGTTTGGAGAAGGTAGGATGTATACGAACCTTACAAAACAGTATACCAAACCAAATAAACCCAGTATATCCTACACATAGGTGGGGTTTGAAGAGGGTAGGATGTATGTAGACTTTACAATACAATACACAGGTACACATAGCGCTTAGGGAGGGTAAGATGTAGGCGGACTAACTATAAGATAGGTAGGGTTTAGGGAAAGGTAGGATTTACATAGAATTTACTTCCACTCCAAGGGGCAAGGAGACTTTTTCCGTGAAGACCCGACATGCAAAACAAATATTTAAAGCATTGAAATTAAGAAGAGTATAAGTGATCACCTGCAATGGCTTCTTGTGCAGTGTTTGCTTGTTCAACCATGAGGTTATCTTTGGCATTGCATTCACATAGAAGAGAAGCTACCTTTTCATGGAGGTTTTTCACAGTCCTCTCTAAAGCTGCTTCTTTATCATATTGAAGCATCTGTGTTATATAAATGGAACATGCTCACTATCATCGATCATAAACAACGAAAATGGTTGATCGTTCTTGGCTTTCTGTCATAATCATATCATGGGTCTTTTTGTATAATTGCAAAAAAGAACACTAGGTTTGGTGGGAACGAACGATTGTGCATAAATTAATTATCTCAATTCACATTGCCTAAAATTATTCGGTACTGTAAACTAAAGTGTTTTATGACATTTTCCAAAAAACGACCTCACTTTGAAGAGTCTCTTTTACAAACCAATAATTTGTCCAAAGTTACAATTCAATTTTCATCAACATATATGCAAATGACGCGTGGGGTTTTATAAGTGAAACGTTCAGACCTGTTTTTGTAAATTTGTACAAATTATTGGGTTTGTAAATATTTATTTATCTCACTTTGAACGCAAAATGATCTTTTTTTTTTTTTTTTACGGCAACTTGGGCTAAGCCCATACACACACGCACCCACGGTATCCGGGCATCCAATTGGACAGCACCGACTCAACTCATTTTCTTGAATTGTTTGTTGAAATTGATAATGTGAAAAGTAGGTTGATGTTTTCTGGTATATAAACATGAATTTAAACAGTAAAAATATCCATTAAAATGAAGTAAAATCAAGCCTTTACCAGTTCTTCATTTCCTTTTGCAGAGATTTCAGCTTCACTGTTTGCATCGATCGACTTCTGGGCAGATCTTTTCCTCCATAACCATGTTTTCTGGTCCATCATCTTCTGCTCTGAAGTCTGACCACGTAAATACAAAAACAAAGTTTGGATTTCTAGAGCATTTCTAAATGGATCATGACCAGCAAACAAAACCGAAAATGAGAGAATATATAAACTCCAAAGTTGTTTCAGAAGACGAAAAAAATGCCTGTTCTTGATAAACCCAGAAAGAAAAATTAAGGATGCTTACCCGTAAGAAGGCAGGTGAGAGATTTAGGTTGATTTGACCCAGAAAGCAGCGTATAATAAGTTAAAATGTTGGTAGAGGAATTTCAACAAACAGGTTGCAGGCATGAGAGAAATGAAATGAAAACATGGAGACAAGGCAGCACCGACAGAGAGAAATGGTTTGATAAGAATAGTGGGGGTGGGGGTGGGGGTGGTGAAGAAAGTGGAAAAAAGAAGAGTGTGAGTGTGAGTGTGGGTGTGGGCATGGCGAAAGGTGAGAAAAAAGATAAAGGGTAGCCGTATAAAAGTCATCGCACAGTAGTACTGTGTGACAGAGTCCTGGAACTCAACCCAGTAGCATCATCATGTTTTGTTTTATGTTGACGTTAACCATTTTAATACAGCCTCAATATTGTTAAATGGGAGAGGCTAATTGCACCTTTAACTTTGCTAAATGCACCTACATGATTAATTTTGGGGAGTGCTATTTGCACCAAAAATTATGTCAAAATCAGGTCAATTCATTCATTGGGAATGTAATTCATGTATTGAGAATGTAAAAAGAAAATTTTGATATTGATGTGTATGAGAAGAAAATTAATGATGAATGTGCATTTAGCAAAGTCAAATGTGCAATTAGCCTCCCCCTTAATTTTTTCCTCACACACATCAACATCAAAATCTGTTTTTTACATTCCCAATGCATGAATTACATTCTCAATGCACGAATTGACCTGATTTTGACATAATTAAGGGTGTCATTAGCACTCCCCATTGTTAAATGCATTTGGCAAACTAGCTTATAAGCTACCTGGTAGCTTATAAGCTAGTTTATGGTCTTCCAAACATATATCAGAAAAAAAAGCTAGCTTTTTTTTGTCAAACATAGCCTAATATCAAAATTTATTTTTTACATTTTTAATGTGTAATTTGATATGATTATGAGGATTGTCATTTATTATATAAATAAATATTAGAGTAAATTATTACACTATGGTTTACTCATATGTTAGATATAGTTCATCTTTCAAAATGTGTACGTTCAATGTCCCTATGGTTTGCATTTTATTACAAGTTGGGTCGCTTGTCTTAATTCTGTTAAATGAACTTGCGTTAAGTAAGGGGCAATTTTTGTCTCGTTTTGAATAAATAATTATCTATACTATATTATAAAGCACGGATAAAATTTTTTTAAATACAAATTATTAGGCACAAGGTATCATCATTTTATGCAAAATTTTAAAAATCTCTTAATTTACAAGTATCAAAGCACAAGATACATATTAATACTGCAAGCTTCTAACACCCACCAATTTGATATGTGCAGGACATTCCTTTTATGCAGACCTTTCCATGTATCACTATTAATTAATATATTAAATTACTATAATTTTGTTTTAATTATATTATTAAATATGTAATTGGTTATTTTTTCTAGATGTCCTTAAAATATATAAGATAATCATTGAATTCTAACAAAATACTTAATTTTTTTTATATAAAAAACATTATATTATTAAACCTAAATTAAACAAATTTATAAAAAAAACATTATCACTTTCTTAAAACCATCCAAAATCGTATTATAAATCGACAAAAAAATAAAATGAAACATTAAAATCGTGATTTATCTCGCTGCATTACGCGAGTACGCTTTTAATATATTATATTTATTATATATTTTTATGTATATACATAGTAGTAATATACTGAGAGAGTTACATACGCCTCTCTAACCGACAAGACATCTACCCTTCCCATCGGCGTCACACCCTCCCAAATGTCACTTCACAACCTTCCACCCCATGACACCCACCTGCACCGATGAAATAACCCCATTAGAGGGAGCATCTCCAATGGTAAATTTAATAGCTTGATGAATGATTTTATGAACACTTGATGCCAAATTTCATTATTGGAGCAAAAACTTGAAGATTAGCTTGACATCTAATGACTTGGTGGATGTCAAGTGTTTGAGGATTTATAGAATGTTTATATTTGATCCCTCAACAATCATAGGTTTACATTTTTTATTTTACACTTTCATTCAATAATAATTCATTTATTAAATATATAAAATATTATTATTATTATTAACAAAATACATTATTTGTGCACACTCATATCCTATTCTTATATCATCATCTCATTCTCACGTATTTATGCTTTAAATAACGACAAATAATGGAAAGAGTTTTATAAAACATTTCAAATAGATGAGGATAGTTTATGTATATATATTAAAAATGAATTAAAAATGCAAAAAAACGCTTTTGAAAGACTTGACCATTGGAGTAGTAATTTGAAGATGACTTTTTCGTGACGTGACAAATAGATCAAGTCTTTAAAAGACTTGACCATTGTGGATGCCCTTAGCTTTCCACCAATGAAATACCCCCATGAAATACTCCCTAGAAAGACCATCTATTTGTTTTACCCCCAGCTCTTCCACCAGTATGTAGGGGTGTACACGGGTTTAATATGGACGGTTTGAGACATTTTTACAACCCAATCTAATTATGACGGTTTGGAAAAATTTCAACCTAACCCAACTCATTCAAAAGTATAACCCAACTCAACCAAACCCTTGCGGTTGTTGCGGGTTGGACGGTTTAGTTAGTATACATAAAATTGTAGAATAAAATATGATAAATACTACTAAAAATATACAAACGTTTAGCGAACCAAGAGGTTACTTGGTTAGCACTTAGCAGCGCTAAGGCTGTAAATAAACAAAATGTTTAATGAACCATTCGGCGGGAAATTTAATGAACCATTCAATTTATAATGTATTCTATGCTATTCTATATTACACTTCCATTTATATACCAAACAAAACAGAAAAATTAGCGTCCAATGTGATGGAAAATAGAAAAAATTCATGAAACATGACTTCCATTTTCAGTTATTAGTCTTCAAACTCTATGATTTTTAGATCTCGGTAAATAACTAGTATATATATATATATATTATGATATTAATATGTAAAACAATTAATTAAATTAAATTTTTAGAATTCCTTTTTTATTCTTCCTAAATTTACCCGTTTTTCATTTTGTTATGTTATTTAGGAACGAAATGATGATTAATGATGGTTGTTTTTGGTTTATTTATGTACGTTCTTTATGTTCGTTTAACATCTTAACGAACAAACATAACCGAACACAAATAAAAACATTTTCTTAACAAACGAACATGAACACAAAAAACTCCGTTCTTTTACCGTTCGTGTTCATTCATTTGTTTGATTAAGTTTAACAAACGAACACGAACAAACCTCCATTCGTTTGTTCGGTTAAGTAAAATGTATATATATATAGCCTTAGGTTCATTTGAGAAATGGTAAATATATGAGAAATAGAGAAGTAATCTTAGTCATTCATATGGTCAAGATCGGATTTGACTGGTCAAAAGTTGCGACTATTCCAAAAATAGAAGGACACTTTCGTAATTTTTACAAAATACACGGGCTGTGTTCATATATGAACATGTATAATTCACATATGAACTATATGTTCAAATATGAATAAGTGTATTTCACATTTGAACTCTTTTAACTGATTCATATATGAACTAATTAACTGTAAGTTCATATATGAATCAGTTGAACTAATTAACAGATTCATATATGAACTTTTGTGATTCATATATGAACTAATTAATTGATTCTCATATGAACTAATTAACTGATTCATATATGAATGTATAGTTCATATGTGAATCATATATGTTCATATATGAACTCATCTCGCGTATTTTACGAAACTACCCCTCTACCTTCTATAGGCCATGCAAGAAATTGTCCGGTGCTTCGCGGTCAAAGCCGCAAATGTTGACCAGATTAATGGCTAAGATTACTTCTCTATTTCTCATCTATTTACAATTTCTCAAATGAATCTCTCTCTCTCTCTATATATATATAGGGGTGGTTTCAATTGGAAACCAAATTTTATTGGAAACTTTGGAAACCAAATTTCAACCATTGATGTTTTTAATCAATGGTCAAGATTCATTTGAATTATATATGGTAATAAATTAATTAACTTATTAATAAAAGATAATAATAATATGTCAAAAGGGTAAATGTGTCTACATTTTTATTACCTGTTCATCAATATGCAATATGTAAAAACCCAATTAAGTTTCATTACCATTATTGTTTAATTACTTTTCCATTATGTTTCACTATATCAAATCTGTTTCATCATGTTTCACTATATTAATATTTTGTTTCACTATATTAATATTTTGTTTCATTACCTTTCCATTATGTTTCACTATATCAAATTTGTTTCATCAGGTTTCACTATATTAACATTTTATGTTTCATCAGGATTCACTATATTAATATTTTGTTTCACTATATCAAATCCATTATGTTTCACTATATTAATATTTTGTGTCTAGAGGTAATATTGAAAATTTCATATGAATATAAACTTTCATTCATTGGATGAATCAATCACTGATTCATAAGAATCAGAAAAAATAATTTGATTTGCAGCTTGCGTATGAATCAATTTGTGTTTACCTAAATTAAATTTTTATGTTTAAATTAATAAAGGATCAATATTACCATATATAAAATACATTAAAATTAAATAATTAATATAATAATAATAACACTTACTATATATATTATGAAATTATGTAAAAGACTAAAATAACCTTATCAATTAAAAGTAAAAATAAAAAAAGGAAATTTAATGATTGGTTAATTTCGGTTTTCAAAGTTTCCAATGTAATATTGGTTTTCAATTGATCTCTCCCCTAAATATATATATATATATATATATATAAATAAATTTTATAAATATTATATATTAGCGGTGGGTTGGCTGGTTGAACTAGGCGTAACCCAATTTCAACCCTCTTAATTTGCGGGTTGATGGTTTGGCCGGTAGGCGGTTTGGCGGGTTGAGTTTAATTGGGTTGTTAGCATTTTGGGTTAGGCGGGTTTCGCGGGTTGACAGTTTTTTTACACCCCTACCGGTATGATTTCTACTTGAGGAAGATAGTCTCTCTGCAATCACGTTTGGCAAGCTTTTCACCATGTTTTTCTTTGTGTTGCATTTTCAAGCATTAATTTGATTCTAAGGGATGATTCCTTTGTCTATGTATATAAATTGATCAATACAGGCAGTAAGAATAGCGTGAAATCAAAATTCACAACAAAAAAATGTAACAACTTAATTAATTTTGGTTTTGGAGTTCATCTAACAAATGGTGAAATATGGAAATGAAAAGTTTGGTCTTTGGTCATTCTCTTCCCCACCTAAAACCATAAACACATCATGTAAATGATAGTCAATTAATGTGCATGTGATAATGGATATCCAATAGATAGAGATAATATTGTTTCTAGATAGTATTTTATGGTATTTATCTTATTTCCTAGGTAAGCTCTTGTGATGGCACTATATTAGAGGGAGGAGATACATTGTGAAGGATCAAGGAAACATTAATTATTATGCTATCAGAGCTCTACCTAATCTCTGACCTCACGACAATAGAATGATCGCAATGACGAGTGAGACACTATCGCTTGTCATAACATCACAATCTTCATCTTCGTCTAACCCGGCTCTTGTCGTATATTTGAACCTTTATTCCTATTACTCTAGAGATTGAAAAAGGTCAATATGCATCATGGATAGAATTATTCAAGATCCATGCCACTGCCTATCAAGTTCTTGACCACATCATTCCTCATTTCCTCCCAAAGATGCCTCCGTAGATTTCACATTATGGACACGTGTAGATGCAATCGTTCAACAATGGATTTATGGCATGATATCCCAGGATCTCCTTCAAACTATTCTAGAACCAGATTCAACCGCCCAAAAATCTTGGGATCATTTTCAAAACGTGTTTCAGGATAATAACCATTCTCATGTTGTGCTTCTTGATACTCACTTTACACATATTCAACAAACTGATTTTTCCTCCATCTCTGCTTACCTATTCCTCTAAAGTAACAAACAGTTTCAATATTTCAACACTTTCATGCTTATATACATACTCAATTCGATCGCAATATCAAACAATTTCAATGCGACAATGGCGGAGAATACAACAACACATAATTTCATCAACTATGCTTGGAAGCAGGCATTCATCTTTGTTACTCTTGTCCTTATTCCTCGTCCCAAAACGGCGAAGTCGGACGCAAAATACAAACACTTAACAAAATTGCACGTACCTTACTCCTTCACTCAAAAACACCATCTTCTTTTTGGCCCTATGCTCTCCAAACTGCCACCTATCTCCATAACATTCTCCCAAATAAACATCAAGTGCCCTACCCAATGTCTTTACAACAAATTTCCGTCTTACTCCTATCTCCGGGTTTTCGGGCGCTTGTGCTTTCTTTGCAGTCCTGCCTCTACCATCCACAAACTCTAACCCGACTATACTCCATGTGTTTTTCTCAGTTTCCCACAACATCATCGTGGGTATCATTGCTTTGACCTATCATCCAAGAAGTTCATTGTGTCACGACATGTGACTTTTGACGAATCCATGTTCCTATTCTCAAAATCCTCCAACCCACCCGACACCTACACCTTTTTGGATTCCACCGTATCCTCGATGTTTAGACTTCACCTGGACAACCCGTTTATGGGCACAGTCTCGGGAAAAGCTCCCTGCCCTCCTCCTATGGTTTCGGCTGAAACCCCTAGACCCACCCTGTCACCTGTCTACCCTATTCAGTAAACCCACCCCCACACCCCATACCCTTAGCAAGGCGGGTATCTTAAAACCCAATCCCTGGTACGCTCTTCACATCAATGCCCTCCTTGACCCAAATGGGTCCGATGCTACGAACAATGAGTGTAAGGCACTTCTACAACAACAACTCCCGTCGACACCGGTCGTCATGCAATTCTACAACAACTCCCGTCGACACCAGTGCCAAACTTAGCGCATCCGTGGGTACCCTGTCAAAGACCCTACCTTGTACAGGAGTCTAGTTGGCGCTCTTCAATATTTGACTTTTACTCAGCCAGACATTTCTTATGTTGTGCAACAAGTTTGTTTGTTCATGCATGATCCCCTGGAACTTCACTTACATGTTTTAAGGCGCATTTTACATTATCTCCATGGTACTCTCCAATTTGGTTTATAGTTGACCGCCTCATCCACTACGGATCTTGTAGCATACACGAATATCGATTGGGCGGCTGCCCCGACACTCGCCAGTCCACTTTAGGATATTGTGTTTTTCTTGGCAATTCCCTCATCTCCTGGTCCGCTAAAGACAAGCTATGATTTATTGATCAAGTGCCAAAGTTGAATATCATGGCGTTGCAAATGTCATGGCCGAGAAATATTGGCTGCGAAACCTTCTAGTCGAACTGCGTTGTCCACTTTGTAAAGCAACCTTGGTTTAGGGGCTGTTTGGTTGGTTTTCCATTAAGTTCTGTATGGATAAAGTTGTCTGTGTGGATTAATCTATCTGTATAGATTTATAAGGTTTTTATTTGAGAGAGTTTTTTCATAGATGAAATGAACGTGTTTTTTAATAGGAGGGACTGGTTTGGAAAAAAACTTGGTTTTCTGCATAAAGCTCCCCCTTAAAATCTTACTGAAGAAGCCACTTTCTATATCATTAAGCCACTACCAAACAGTCATATATAGCTGACTGAATAAGCTGTGATTCTCATTACGCTCATTAAGCTGCTAACAAACAGGCCCTTACTGCGATAATAGTAGTGCGATCTATCTTTCCGGGAACCCAGTTCAACATCAACGTACGAAGCATGTGGAGATAGACATTGACTTTGTCCGAGAACATGCCAGTTTGCCGACATGTTTACCAAAGGTCTCTCATGAGTCCTCTTTGAGGAGTTTCGTTCCAGTCTCAACGTTCAAGACAACCACGTTTCAACTATGGGGGAGTAATAACTGATTAATATGCATGTGATCATGCATATCCAATAGTTAGAGATAATATTATTTTTATATAGTATTTTATGGTGTTTATCTTATTCCCTAGATAAGCTCTTGAGATGGCACTATATTAGAGGGAAGAGATACATTACGAAGGATCAAGGAAATACCGATTATTAGTAAATACAGAGGACACACATAGAACACACATATACACCCATCTGCTCCCCCTAGGGTCGATCTCAAACCACTTCCTTCCTTCGCACCAATTTTGCTTTTGCACATTCATCTCTCTACACCTTCAACCTTTTCTTTATTAAATGAAATAAACAAATTTTTTTTTGTACAATTAGAACAAGCCTAAGAGGCACTGAAAACAAAGATAAAATGAAGAAAATGAGAAGGGATTGTAGGTTTGGGGAAGGGAATGGGAAGAGGGAAGGAGGGCTAAAGATAGGTTCACTAGAGGGTTGCAAGTTTGGGGAAGAGAGGTTTAGAGAAGGTGTTGCAATCCGGTGATGCTGGTGGAATGAAAGGGCCAGGGGAAATGTTTTTACGGTGGAGAAGGAAGAAAGAGGGTTGGCTAACCGGTATTGGATATGGAGGCTACCAGTGTTGGATATCGTCGGAGATGGAGCTCCATGGCGTCGATGATAGAACAATACGTGGAAAGTGAGGGTGTGAGGAAAGATGAGCTATGTCTTGTGGACCTAGTTTTTGAGGACCTTGGTAAAAGTCGGAGAGAAGTGACTAAGAGGTAAAACCACTAGTGAAAAATAGTTTTTTTTATAAAATTTCCCGTTGTATGAATTATTGATTTATACTTGATGCTTTAATATTTATATCATTAAAAAATAAAATGTTTTTAAAAAACAAAAATTCAAATATTCATAATAAATCAAATATTCATAATATTATATAGATTGTATTATTTCTTAGACTCAACTTAAATAAATTTTGTATTGCTAAACAAACTTTTTAACCAATTTCATCTTTTATATATATATACATATATATATATATATACATATAAAGGAAAGTTCAAACGAGAATGTTAACTGTTTAAAAAAACAAGAAAACAACAAATCATGTGTAAAATCAAAAAATCATATATGATTCGACATTAACGACCAAAAAATGAACACGCACGACTTTAAGTCGTGGTGAATCATATATGATTTTGTATGTAATCGGTCGTTCTCTTGTTTTCTTAAATATATATTGTTGTTATATGAATCTACCTCTACATATATATATATATATATCCATGTATATTTAGTTTTTTTCTTTATCCAATACATGATTTAACTCACAAAAAGATTTATTTATTAACTATAAATCATGTTTAATGTAAATAGTTATATACGGATGGAAGTTGATCTTACATTAAACAAAAGAAAAGTAGGAAGAAGGGAGTGAGGGGAAGATAAATAATAAAACCAGGTAGGGTCCCTTATCATCATGGAGCGTTACACACCTCAATTTATCAAAAAAGGTCGTTTATTAACCCATAAATGCTCAGAAATAGTTGTTTTGATCGATGGTTTTTATCTCTTAGGGGTTGTTTTTTTTAAAAACAAACATCTTAATGACTCTTAAGTCTGAATCGTTCAAACATTTTTACACACCACCTCTTATTAATTATAACTAAAATAAGACTTCAGACTTTAAACCTCTTAAAAAACAAACGGCACCTTAGTCATCTTTCTTTTATTTTCATTATTTTATCAATAAATTCGTAAGTGTCCTTGCTGTAAATGGCCCATCCGTAAGTTGTGTGAATTTATATTCTGAACTTATATGTGTGAATTTATATTCTGAACTTGCATTTTTTAAATGGCCCATCCGTAAGTTGTGGCAAGGGCAATACGGAGGTGTTGATAAAATGGTGAACATGAAAAAGAGATGGTTAGGAGATGAAAAGTGTCGGTAAAAGGACCATTTATGATAATTTCTGTTATTAACATTAACCAAGTAAGTATTTATTGGGTAAAAGACACGATTCTCACTTACTTTATTAATAACAACATTTATGTTATAATTTTTTTAAAACTAAGCATTAAAAATTAAAATCTTAAAAAAATGACATCCAACCTCAACAACTACTCTATTTTAGTAACTCTAACATTAATTATATTATTAAATATTCAGTATATTTAATAAAATATTGTTTCTCTTTCCTAAAACATTTATTTTAACAACCACCGACCACCGTCAACCACCACCGATCTGAACCACCGACGACCACCATGATCTGAACCATCATCGACCACCACCGATCTAAACCACAATACTTAGATTTTGGTTTCAAAATTTCAAAAAAGGGTATTTAGGTTATTTACCAATATTTCATTCCAATTGAAAAGCTATATTATGTGAAGCAGACAAACAAATTCCAATTTTAACAAATTCTATTTCAATGTCTGTCAATCAAATATGTGGTTCAAACCTGATAACATTCCATACCAATTCATTCAAAGTCAAAATCTCTTGACAGATTCTATTTCATCCGTAAACATTCGGCGAACCAAACACCCCCTTAAAGGTTTCTCTCTATTTTTGCATACGTTTTAGCATAGTTACTGGAGCAAAAAATTGCTAAATCTCCTAAATTTTCTATCTTAACATAGTTGTTGGAGATGCTCTAAGAATCATGGCCTTCAAATGATATATCAAGATTACTGGGTTAAAGTTACTACCCACACTTATCAGTATGATTTTTGGTTCTTATCATTCTTCTTTCGGTTCTTGTCATGTTCATCTGCTAATGATAAGTGCACGATGAACATTTACCTTTTTAATGTTTGGTAAACGAACCCTAAATTTTAAAAGATCAGGTCAATTTTAACAATTATTCTTTATTATTATAATATTTAATTGGTTTTTAAGTGTCATATATATATATATATATATATATATATATATATATATATATATATAGGGAGAGGTTCATTTGAGAAATGGTAAATGTATGAGAAATAGAGAAGTAGTTTTAGCCATTTATCTGGTCAACATTTGCGGCTTTGACCGCGAAACACCGGATAATTCCTTGCATGGTCTATAGAAGGTAGATGGGTAGTTTCGTAAAATATGCGGGATGAGTTCATATATGAACCTATATGATTCACATATGAACTATACGTTCATATATGAATCAGTTAATTAGTTCATATGAGAATCAGTTAATTAGTTCATATATGGATCACAAAAGTTCATATATGAATCTGTTAATTAGTTCAACTGATTCATATATGAACTTACAGTTAATTAGTTCATATGTGAATCAGTTAAAAGAGTTCAGATGTGAATTACACTGATTCATATATGAACATATAGTTCATATGTGAATTATACATGTTCATATATGAATACAACCCGTGTATTTTGTAAAAATTACGAAAGTGTCTTTCTATTTTTGGAATAGCCGCAACTTTGACCAGTCAAAGCCGCAATATTTGACCATTCAAATCCGATCTTGACCATATGAATGACTAGGATTACTTCTCTATTTCTCATATATTTACCATTTCTCAAATGAACCTAAGGATATATATATATATATATATATATATATATATATAAACTATATTTTAATTGCATTAAATATTTGTTGTCATAATTTAATACAAAAATATCAGTTTACTATTAAATATCAATATAATGATAAAAATAAGATAATAATTGAAATATAAATTAAATTAGTTAACAAATATATTTTATTTTATTTTAAATTATATATATATATATATATACTAGAAGTGTACTCGCGCAATGCAGCTAGATACATCACGATTTTAATGTTTCATTTTATTTTCTGTTTTTTGTCGATTTACATTACGATTTTGGATGGTTGTGAGAGAGTGATAATGATTTTTTTTATATAAATTTGTTTAATTTAGACTTAATAATATATTGTAATTTATTTTGGTTTAATAATATAATTTTTTTATAAAATATTCTGTTAGATTTTTTTAATTATATTTTAGATTTTTTATATTTAAAATTTGATTTTTATTCTATATTTAATTATGTTGAGAGTTAGTTTAGGGGAGTTAAAGTGGAAAATGATTTTAGGGAAATTAAAATGATTAGAGATAATGATTGAAAATTAATAAATAGCATTAATTGTAATACATACAACTTTAATTGTTGTTTTTAAAGTAATTAACATTAAATAGCGGTACATTAAGTTTTAAGACTTGTTTTTAAGAATTTTTTATATCTGATTTATAATATAGTATAGATTATAATAAGATAATCATTAAATAATTATGTTTGTATTTAATTCATCAATAAATTAGCCAACAAAAATATTAACATACAACGCTTATTAACCGATAAAGTATCATAAAGATACATAGTCCACTTTTATATTAAGAATTATTTTTCTTCTCTAAACCGTTATCAAATATCCTCAACCAAATACGATTGCAATCGTTTATCGGTCGACTTGTTACCTTCTAATATGATTTTTGTAAATAGTAATCATACTTCAGAAGAATGTATATATATATTTCTACATGGTGTAACTCATGCAACCCCTTTATCCACCACACATTTTACTTTTAGTTTTTTTCTTTTATTTAATTACATAAAATGTGTGGTGGATAGAGGGGTTGTAAAGGTTGCACCATGTAAATGGGTTGCATTATATATATATATATATATATATATATGCGAAAGATCATGTGAGAAGTTGAGTTAAAGGGTGAGAAGCGTGAGAAGTGGATCTGAACCGTTACTCTCTTTTAATTTCAAGTCCTTCCATGAATTGCGGCTTAAAAAAGAATTGATCTGGTGCATCGCGGTACATGTTATCTCGATACATCTCATCCTAATATCCATCAATTTCTCATCCAATGGTTAATAACAACTTCTGACGCTTCTCACATTAACCTCAACTTCTCACCAGAACTCAACCCTATATATATATATATATATATATATATATATATTAAAATATCTATATATTTCGGTAACCAATATTTAAAAATATGTAGACTTTAAAAAATAAAAAATAAATCATTGCTTTTGTTGAGTAATTTTCACTACAATCCCTTTTATGAAGCATCAATTCTTTATGTCCAAATCGACCATATAAACCATGAGCTTTTTATAAGTTGAAATGGTCAAAAAGAGAAAGGAATGAAATGGAAATGATCCTTTTTATAAGTTGAAATCATCACCTTTGATTTCTCTTTCTACTTTTGCTTACCAAAGGAATCTAAAAATTTCTCAATTGCTCAATAATAATATAACTTATAAGATACAAATGAGATAACCACAAGGCTTGTGGTGTAGCGGTAATCACCTGGGGAGTTCATAGCACTCAACCCGGGTTCGATTCCCTGCATTCGCAACTTTGTAGCCACTGGGCATAATCTCAGGGCTGCATGCTTTAGCAGTCGGTTGCATTACCAAAGGATTAGTCTGGGCCAAGGACACTCTTTCAAAAAAAAAAAGAAGATAAAAATGAGATGGTTAAAATTTAAAAAAAAAATAAATACAATAAAAGACCGTTAAAGGGACCCAAATTTAAAATCGTACTCTGAAAGCATTTTGGAACCATGTAGCATAACAATTCATCTATAAATAAATAGTTTCATATAGAAACGTAAACTCTAACTTGCTATTTGGAGTGGTATTTGATATGTGAAATAAGATTGTATTTAACTCAATTGTACATATACATATACGTATTGTCATCACTATATTTCCCATATGTTATGACGACTTAAACGTAATACACAATGTTAAACATCTTATAAATATATGCAGTGGCAACTTAAAATATGCAACTTGTCTTAGATATGACGTCTATTTGAAATACATAAGTCAATTTGAGTTGAAATAAACTTGGCGTAATCGTGAAGATAAGCTTAAACAATGGCCAGTGTATCACACTATACCTTCTTTACCCTTGTTGGTATCAATCGACGTGCCCTGAAATAGATGTTACTTGTCAGCTTTACGCTTAATGTGTTCATGGTTTACATGTAAAAAATATTTTTTTTAATAAAAAATATTTTTTTTAATAAAACACATTACAGAAATTTTGCATCCAAGGAACCAACTTTACTTCCATCAATCATACAAATTTTACATGTGTTGGCTCTTGCATCTTTAAAGTGCCTTGCATGTCACTATTGGCATCCCAGTATGGAGTCTCACCTGCCTTCTTAAAACATATATTTTTTATTTATAACATACATAAGCATATACAACATTCTTGAAAGCTTTAAAACACAATAACACATAGCATGTGAATTAGAGTCTTTAAAAATATTGTAGCAATATTTGTTTATAAGCATGTACTCAGTTTCAAAAATTACATAAAATTCACCTCAATGTACATATACTCTTGATCCACTTGTAATCTTACATACACATACATAACATCTTTCTAAGTCAATTGTCAACTATTCGGAGTGGCACGATTGTTCTAGACACCACAAAGAAACCACATGATCGTGTAGTAGGCCTCTTGATATGATGAATCATGTCAACCAACAAAAGAAATGTTTGCAAGATCATGTGAAAGTCACAACATCTCTGTAACACCCGTAATTTTTATGAATTAAGGTACATTTTGGAAGTGTGAGAATCATTGTTAGATCCGATATTAAATTTTGAGAAATTAATGTTGAGCTGAGTCTATTTAATGTCGAGTTGGTTCGGGTTGATTTGGGGCCGAAAATGGTGAATCGGGAGGTTCGGGGGACTTCTCGGGCGACCTAAGCCACGCGAAATGTTGTCCGAGCTTCTATTTTGGGCTGATGAATCGTGCATCTCGAGAAATCCGAATTAGGGGTCGAGGCCACCCACGGGGTGCCTAAACCCGCCCGAGAAGGCTACTCGGGTTATGCTGTGTGTGTGGGCCGAGTGTGCGGCCACAAGGAGGGGAGCGGGAGATTATGCCCGACGACTTAAGTCGCACCAAGGGCCAGTCGGGGCTTTCTAGGCGCCTAAACCTAGTGCCCTTCCCCTATTCCTTATTTACTTCTTTTGTTCTTCCCCACTTCCTTTCTCATTTTCCCATCTTCTCTACCCTTAATATTTCCCTTCCTCATTTTCTCACTAAGTTAAGACCTTGGGAGCTAAAGGACCGATTATTGGGTCTCTCATAGTCTTGGTGGATGATTTTGAAACCTCTTAAGAGTTGAAGATAAATTTATAAATTCTCATCTTTTAACCTAGGGTTTTGATCTCTTTGCACCCACAACCTCTAATATCTTCCTTGTAGTATATTTTGGTATTTCGAAATAAAGGGAGTATTTTGGGAGCTTCACACTTTAGGTTGAGAGTTAGCTCAAAGGTCTCAACCCTTCATTAAAGAAAAATCAAGTTTTGAGGTAAAACTTTAGATTGAGTGTTGGCTTAAAGGTCTCAACCCTTCACCAAAGGAAACCTATATTTAGATTAAATCTAGGAAGGTGAATTCTAGTTGGTTTGTAAAGCTATATACATGTCAAAATGCCTCTATTTTGGGTTTTAAATGCATATTGATGGGTTTGTCACTTATTTGATGATTTTGTGATTCTTGTGAACTTGGGTATGTTTTGTGTCTCAAAACTTGAGAAAATGTTTACAATGATTTTATTGATTATTTGAGACATAAACTTTCATTAATTGCCCCAAATGATATTTATTGTGCTAAATGATATTTCTTAAGTTTTTGGATAATTTGAGAGTATTGTATTATTATGAGTTTTGAAAAGTTTTGTTTTGGGATTTAACCCATCTTATGAACTTTAATGATGGCATTGAGCCCTTTTGGTCATAAATGCACAAATCTTTGATAAATACTTTCATTGTCTTTGTGAGAATTCTAAAAGTACAAACCGCACAATTTTAGACCTTTTGGCTATTATGTTTCAACGGTATATGGATGTATTCATGTTGTAGGTGCCGTACATTTATTAAATGTCGGAATTTTGCCTTTTAAGCTTATATGGTTTAAGTTGACTTATTTGAAATGGTTAATTGTTTTATAGGGGCCTATTGGCTTGATTTTATCTCAAATGAGTTTTGGGGACATTTATCCGGCTTTAATAGCTCAATGTGGAGCTTAGACGTATAATGCATTCATTGCATAATTGCTGGATATTACATGCTTTAGTGTGTTGTCATTCAATTAAGGTTATGTAATTTTAAATTGTAATATATTTGATCCATAGGCATAGGAGTCTGTCTTGTTGATAAGCGTGGAGTTTTGATGTCGTCATTTAAGTCTAGTGAGTGGTGTATGTTAGGACTGAAAGTCCTGTGTGTTGAAAGTGGAATAAAGTATTTATAAGGGTTCGTAATGTAATTATTCTAAAGTTAATTAATTAGATGGGCCCAAGCCCATAAGCCCGTCAGGCCTGCGTGCCTAAGTATTTAAAGGCTTTATTAGTTCATAATTAGGGTCGAACAGTTTAGAGAGGTTAGAAGTTCATTATTCAGTTTTCTAGTCATTAGGTTTACAAACTCTTATCAGAATTTCTCTCTGTAAACCTAAACCCTTTGAAGTAATATCAATCATATGACTAGTTGTCGTGGCCTATAATCTGTTCATCTTTGATTGCTGTTATTCTGATTTGCACTGCACTGGGATCTACAATTGGTATCAGAGCAGAATCGAATTAATTTTATTCGATACGATCAAAAAGGTGTGATCCAGAAAAGGTTTGTCTAAAACCCTTAATCGATTATCTGTCTTAGTTATTATTATCTGTTTGCTTAATCGATCTGGTATTGAAAATTTAATTTTCTTGTCGGTCGAACAGTTTGATTAATTGTTTCTGAACAAAAACTTTTTCATAATCAAATTTTTTTTTTCGATTGAATTGTGTGTGAGCTTCTGCATATCGATTAATCTGGGCTTTATTGAATTTCTGGTTTATCACTATCGGTCTAAGAACTTCTCTGTGTTATCGCATCCGTCAAATATTTGGTTGATTATTTGTGTTTCATTCGATCGAAGGATCGAAGTTTCTGGGTTTGGTTTCGGTCGAATCCCAGAAGTTCATCGTGTTCTTCGGTCGATTCATCGTGTTTGTCGGTCTTATTTGTTAATCGATCATATCTGTTACGTGTTTATCGATATTATTGTTTTGACCGATAGTTATTCGACCCGAGCCTTCGACCGAGAGTTTGTAAACACCGGTCCTTACTTCGACCGGGTAGTTGTGATCTCCGGTCATTCCCTTTGACCGGACCTTAGTATTCCCCGGTCTTTCCCTTCGACCGGGTAGGTGCATCGACCGGACCTTAGTGGTTTCCGGTCTAGAATTGGACCGATACTCGACTATTTCGGTCTTCGTCCTTCGACCGGGTACTTGATACTCCGGTCTTGCCATTCGACCAGGTACTTGCTACTCCGGTCTTGCCATTCGACCGGGTACTTGCTACTCCGGTCTTACCCTTCGACCGGGTACTTGCCTACTCCGGTCTTACCTTCGACCGATATCTTGCATATTCCGGTCTTTTTGTTCGACCGATAGATTGCTTTGACCGATACCCTTGCTCGACCGGGTTTATTTAAAAAAAAAAGATTAAAAAAAAAAGGTCAAATTTTTTGTCTCACGATCATTTTGCAGTGCATTTCTTTTAGCCCCCGTACTTCAAGGATTCAGCGTGTCATTTGTGACCCTAAACTTTCAAGTTTCACACGTTGTCACTTTTGGTCCCTGCACTTTCAAGTTTCATCTCTCTTCAAAGCCGGAGCGAATACATTCTATTCGAAACGATCAAAATGGTGTACCTACCAAGGCTGAAATCCAAAAGAGAATATGAAGAGTGGAAACTTTATTTTTTGAATTGTGTGGACGAACATGAGGTGGGTCCCTACATCAGATTATCTTTGACTGAAGGGGAGATGCAATCCCAGATTCCTACAGAAGCTTCACCTGTGGAAAAGGAGGAAAGAGAGAGGGCTAATAATGTAGCTCGAAATTATATGACTGACAGTATTACTTGTGAATTTTTTCGTGACATTTTTAGTGAACTTATTGATCAAATAAATACCTATAAAATGACAGGAAAAGAGTTGTGGGATTGTACTGAATGGTTGATGTTAGGGCCAAATGAGATTTTAAAAGGAAGAAAATTGGAAGCTGAGAACTCTGAGCTAAAAGGAAAGATTTCTATTTTGGAAGCTAAACCTCAGCAACCAGTCTCCGCTGAAAGCTATGAGAAAAAGATCTCTGATCTGAAAGATGTAAATGCAGAACTTCAAAAGCGTTTATCTGATTTGGAGCAACTGCTTGCTAAACACAAATCTGATTTTGAGACTAAAGAGAAATCTTTCGCAAAGAAGTTCTCAGAATTCTCGAGAAAATGTGCTGATGAGAAGAAGGAAGTTGAGCTGAAATGCATAAAACTTTCTCAACAAGTTTTTGCTTTCGAGAAAGTAATCATCCTTGAAAGAGAAAAGTTTGAAAAAGAAAAGAAGGCCATTGAACAAAAGAATGTGGGATTCTTCAAAGAAATATCCGGCCAAAGAAATGATGCTGAGAAGGGATTTGAAGAAGAGAGAAGCATGTTTGAGACTGAGATCAAAAAGTTGACTGCCAAGTTATCTAAACTATCTGAGAAGGCACTAAAAGAGCAGAGAACGAAGTCTGAATTCACGAAGAAAATTGACCTGCTTGTTAAAGAAAGAGACAACTTTGCTTCGACGATTAAAGTGCTTGAAAAGTCTGTATCAGATGGTTCAGGTACACATCAAAGAAGAAGGAGATACAAAGATGAGGAACTGGTCTGGAAGAAGAAACCAGTTGAAGATGAGCTGAAAGAAAGAGAATCGTGTGTACATGCATCTAATGCCAAGAAGAACAAAGCGAGTAAAGGTAAACCTGATCATATCTACTCGAGAGATCAATTACTCAGGTTGTCAGGTAAGAAATACCATTGTTCTTATTGTCGTACACATGATCACATTCACAAATCCAGGGATCATTTCTGGTATGGTTCTTATTCTATATCCCCCACAAGAACTGCAACTAACATTCACGGACCCAAATACCAGTGGGTACCAAAGCCGAAAACTGATTCTTTGTTGCAGGCACCTACTGTCAAGGGGGAGTAGAAGAACAATGGCTTCTAAGTAAATCAGCTTAGAACCCGGACTTCAACGAAGTTTGGCTTCTTATCATATGACAGATCAGGACCCGTTCGTCAACGTTCAGACTTGGATATGTTGCAAATATCCAGGGGGAGCTTAATAGATTTATATCATTCTATCATGATTTGAGGGGGAGCTTAAAAGGTAAATATCTTCTAATCCTAGATCTCTGATTGTTTGAAAGAAGAACAACTTTCAAGCATGAAAAACAGTTTCTGAAATGTTCAAACCACTTCTGGTTCTCAAAAGATTTTATGAATATAGAAGTGTGATTTTAAATGTTTTTCAGTTTTGAGCTTTAATGTTTAACTAACTGTGTGTTTCTAAAGATCAATACTTGCGTATTATCTTGTCTTTATACTGTAACGTATTCACACACACAGGTTCAGTACTTCGTTTGTATTTGTTATTACCATGTCTCATATTGAACCAATTTTTCGATGGTAATACCCCCGTTAGAAATTCAATGTTGTTGAGCTTCAATCATAATTTCTAATTTTGTGCTTTCATTGCTAAATTGTTTATATTTGTTCATATAAACAAAATATCCAGTTCTTTGATACCCTAACCTGTTTAGTTGATCTGATTGGTACATTGTCAGTCTGTTCAAAGATCAATTGCTCAAATCTCCTGAGCATACTTTCTGACAGTGTTATCTTATTTGAGCTTAAATGTTCAAGTTAAACTGTTGAGCTACTATTCTTTTTAGGACTTACATGGGTTTTGTGTGAGAACTTAAACAGAACTTCCATGGATTCACGTTAACCAGTGTTTCCTACCTCGGAAGTTATCCTAGAGTGATTTGAGGGGTGAGGGGTCATAAATCAAAGAGTGGGGGAGATAACTCATCGGGTCGAGTTTTTCTCATTGTGTTGAGCGGAAAAATGAAAAGAGATTTTGGTTAGAAGTGAGCTTTAATGTTAAAAAGAAAGAGGGTGTAAGAACAGAGTTAAAAGAATATCAAAACTCTGTACCAACCACTTTCTTAGCCGGGCAGCCAAATATTCTGATTGGTTCACATTCTTTGGTGACAATCATTGAAACAGGCAGTGAGCCCATGCTAACTCTTGCTATAACCCCACCAGCCACTCGTTTCTTTCTTAACAAAGAAATGTTTCATTTTCTTTAGGGACGCAACATATCTGCTATCTAGTCTTCATTTGGAAGATTTAGATATTGAAAAAGAAGGAAAGTTGCCCCACCTTCGCACCTCTTTCATACACATTGAGTCCGTGTAATATCTGTTGCTGTCTCAACAGTTTACACAATTTGAGCCTGATCAAGCTAAGTAGCTTCAATCATTTCTACACTTTCACGAGCACACAAGGAATGAGTTTTCTTGTCATAACATTATTAGAAAATTCCTTTGTGGTTTTTCGATGATTGAATGGAAGCCCTGGGGGAGTGAACATCACAAAAACTCCTTTCCAATGTACATCCGTTGTACAAAGTGGCTCTGTGCTACTTACAGGCATACTAACTGTTTCATCTGTTGAATCAGGGTTACATTGTCCATTATGTCTGAATTTGAAAAGATTCAGATATATACATTTCATGAATTGACGGATACTCAGATCAAAGGACGAGGAATATCATATTATCATAAAGGGGAGATCAAAGAATGCGTTGAAATTGAAAAAGTTTTGATGATCATGATGCTCACAATCATCAAAAAGGGGGAGAAGTTTTCAAAGTTCAATTTCAAAGTTTTGAAGAAAGAAAGTTTGTTTTTCTGAAGACGGTCTAAAGATCAAAGAGATGAAGATATGAGTTTAATGCTATGCTAAATTTGTTTGTCTGAAGACAGTGAAGTTTTCAAAGTTTGTATTGATTCTTTCCCGTATCATGTGGTGTCTGCTACAAGTTTCTTCATTATTCCTCCTACGAGCTGATTGAAACAAGTTCTTAAGCTGAAAGCCTATTCAACTCGCGGTTCAAAGACAGATTCTTTGTTTTAAACTGAAGATGCATCGTGGAATGTCAAGTAACTCTCACATTATCTTTATTGTGTGTTGATCCGATGTGATTGAGTTTTTACAGCTGAAAGCTGCTTGATAGTGCGTTCAGTCGAGGCTACTGTACATTGAATCTGGTTACAAAGTTGATACTATGAAGAACAAGAGCTTTATTCAAGGGGGAGCGTGGAAAGACATGAAGTCAAGCAACATCAAAGTTCTTCAAAGATTCAAGAGGGAAAGAAGATCAATGTTTGAAGATTTCAAGAAGATAAATGCTTTATTCAACTTTAGGGGGAGATTGTTAGGACTGAAAGTCCTGTGTGCTGAAAGTGGAATAAAGTATTTATAAGGGTTCGTAATGTAATTATTCTAAAGTTAATTAATTAGATGGGCCCAAGCCCATAAGCCCGTCAGGCCTGCGTGCCTAAGTATTTAAAGGCTTTATTAGTTCATAATTAGGGTCGAACAGTTTAGAGAGGTTAGAAGTTCATTATTCAGTTTTCTAGTCATTAGGTTTACAAACTATTATCAGAAATTCTCTCTGTAAACCTAAACCCTTTGAAGTAATATCAATCATATGACTAGTTGATGTGGCCTATAATCTGTTCATCTTTGATTGCTGTTATTCTGATTTGCACTGCACTGGGATCTACAGTGTAACACCCTCAAATCTAGAAAGAGCGACTGATTTAAAATTTCTTATTATACATCGAATAAAGGATAAATCTGTTTCTATAAATCAATACTTGGATAACTTCGAATGAGCATTCTAGATTTAATATTAACAATTGATAGATCAAGCCTTACATAAAGACTAGAATAAGGACGAGTGTTACTAAATCCAACAACGATCGCTACCTTCAAAGCAAGGAAGACGTGTCTGAATCACTAATTCATTCTTGTGCCTCTAACTAGCACTTATGTCATCACAATGTCGCTAGTACCATTCCCCAACTAAGACCTGATGCACATGCCGACAAAAAGAAGGGTTAGACTTAACTCATAGTGAGTTCAAACAATTTTCATCATAGTTATAAATGGTAAACTGAAAGACTACTTATTTAAATCATAATTTCCACAATAAAATGTACTAAATATATAAGCAACATCATTACCAAAGACCCACTATTTTAGTGATGAAAACTCATTAATCAAAACACTCATTTAAATATGAAACCAAACCCACTACTCACTCAAAACGTGAATAAGGCTCAATAATCAAATACTGAAACTTGGATAAGACTCTAATATCCAAAACATCAAAATAAGGGTAAGACTCAACACCCAAAATCACAAACTATGGATAACACTTCATACTCAAAATGTCACTGAAAACATGGACAAACACTATATCCAAAAACAACGCCTTCCGGTGACGGGGGAGATCCGTTTCCGTTGAATGTGGCGGGAACACAAAAGTATGCCGTGTATCAATGTTATCAAACTATACCTCAGATCATTATGCACACTATATTAAACTTCACCTCAAGTCCCCAATACCTTTAGTGTTCACCTCTACTAGGCATCACCTCAAGGTCACAACACCTTTAGTGCACCTGCCCCATTGGGCTTTGTAGCAACCTGTTTTAATTAATAAAAAAAGTAATATAGCTGCTGAAATTTTAATAAAACAGAAAAAAGAAGCTGCTGGATATTATTAAATAGAAATAAATAAAAGAATTATTATGTATTAATAAACAAAGAAATGGGTTGTAAATAAAGTTGATTTATATGCTAAAGACAAAAGAAAAAGGGGCTGGAAAAAGGAGGTTGTTAGTGGCAGCTTGAGGTATTCTATGGTGGCATATGGTGCATGGGAGGAGGCCACATCAAGTAGTGACTAACCTACTTCCAAGCTCCT
Organism: Arctium minus; assembly: GCA_954870635.1. NCBI lineage: Eukaryota > Viridiplantae > Streptophyta > Magnoliopsida > Asterales > Asteraceae > Arctium > Arctium minus. The sequence continues at coordinate 81,791,294 of OX941087.1, read as the reverse complement.
CAACCTTAGGTATAAATAGGTAGTCTTTTCTTGTTATTTCTCTTCTTTTGTGCAACCTCCAGTAGAAAACAATCACACACACACACACACACACATACAATTCCGTATTTTGTGAGAAGAAAGAGAATATTAGCAAGCAAGGGTAGAGGGCTGCAGAGTTTAGTTTCATTTAGCCAAAAACCAAGGTGATTACTCATATTTTCTTTTGGTTTAATCCCCAAACCTGAGATACATATTTGTGTACATGTTTTCATGAAATTTTGTTCATATTTGGTTATTATAAACAATATGGACAAACTTTAATGACATAACTATGTATGACATGTAATATGTTATTTAAAACGCATGCTAAAGGAACAAATTTGATTACCGGTGGAATAAGAATCACTGAGACGGTATAACCGCGGTAAGGGGTCGTAGAAACGGTCCCGGATCCTTGACAAAGGGTTTCGAATAAAAGCCGGAAAGGGGCGACACCCATCGGGAGAGATTAAATCTGAACATAAATGTTTAAATGTTTTACATGCATATACATGATACAATAGCTTATTTGAGGTTGTGAATTGATTTTCTAAATGTTTTGTGCAATGAAATGAGATTGGTAATCACAAGTCAATCAATGGCTTAAAATTATAAATGTGTATCTCAGTTGTGGACAAGGTTACTTGAGAGGTGAAAATGATGTTTCGAAGGGATTATCGAAAGCTTCATTTCATGGTTTAATAGGGTGTTGTTTTGGTTTGTATAATTTGGTTTATATAACATAGCTTAGTATGTGTTATTAGAAGATAAATATGTACTTTGTAACTATGATCCATCGTGGAATGTTTTGATTAAAATAAACTACGTTCTTTTTCCGCATTTCCCTAATGTCTTCTTTCAATTCTATATAAATGGTTGAGACTTGGTTCGTAACATCCTTCATTGGGTCTCGGTTTAGAGGCGGAAACGAGGGCTGTTACAAGCTTGGTATCAGAGCCAACTTTTTGAGGGATTTGAAAATTTTCAAACTCAAAGTCTACAAAGAAATTTGAAAACCGATGGATCAAGTTAACTATTAGGATGGAGGTTGGACCAAATAAACAAGTTGAGGGTAGACTAAAATGACGAATATATCGTCAAAAAGGGAAATCTAACTAAGTAAGATGCGTATACGGGGATATATATGTATAGAATTGAGTCCTAAAACCTATTGTGTGTTAATATATAAGAGTTGCTACTTTACAAAAAAGATGAATAAAAAAACAAGAGAATAAAGATAGAATAAGGGTCTGTCCGGGGGCTGTCAAGGTTTGTCCAGGGGTTGTTCAAGGGTTGTTTAAGGGTCTGTTCAAAGGGCTGTCCGGGGATGTCCAAGGGTCTGTCCACTGACTGTTTAGTGAGTTTTGTGCTACTTTTTTAAATTCTAACTTGATATATAATCTTTGGAAGTATGTTATATGAATATTAAAGTGTGCTCAAGTATAAAAAAATGATTAAAGATAAGGTATGATCAATTGTTTAACTCACTTGGACTTGTGTAACAGGTATGTCAACTTCTTCCGAAACAAACCCTAGCATGAACACTGACAAGAACCCCTATTTCGCAGATGTGGAGATAAATGAACCCCCACCACCACAGGTTTACATTATTAGTGATGATGAAATAGAAGAAAATAATGACCAAGGGGTGACTGAAGCATTCGTCCAAGAAATGACTGAGCTAATTAATCAAAGGAACCATTACCGATTTTTTATTCGTTGGATGGATCGTGAGTTGATCATAAAAAGCAGGGGACTAAGGACAATTGTGAAAGATAAATTACACTATGTTAAAGATATGATCAAGGAGGTTGTTGTCGGTTCATATACTTATCTACTGAGTGTAGTTGCATGGATATCTCATCGACCTAGGTTCCATGCTTATCTCTATGAGGAGACCCAAGTGATGTCATATAGAGAATGGGTTCGACTTAAGTACCATTCACGACGGGCAACCAACTAGGGTGTGAAATGTGAAAGGTTTTTGTATGTCTTTAAGCCGGTTTTTGGGAAAGTACAACCAACTATGGACTTGTATTTTTTATTTAATTTTTTTGGAAGATGTCTTTGTATATATGAGCCCTAGAAAGGCTAGGATATCTTGGTACATGAGGTATGCTCTATGTAAATACCTTTTGTACCCCATGAAAAGATGCCACCTCAATTAATCTAATTTCCTACAGATGTAAAATATATATGTACATAAAGGAAATGTTTGTATAAGTACTTGTGCTTTTGGAAATATCTTGTTATGTATGGTATATTAAAATTCCTATTAAAAAAAATCTAGTTAGAAAATGATGATAAACATAAGATAACGTGTATATATTGCTATATCCAATCTCAGGGAATGGCTTCCCAATTTCAACAAACTTATCAAAGAGGAAAAGGATTGAATGGAACAGAAACAAGTAGCACCGAACTAGAGACGATGAGAGATAATGATATGACTAAAAGTATATGCAAGAACAATGATTTAGAAACACTCTTGAAGAATGTTCTACCTGCAATATTAAAAGAAATTAGGGAAGAGACAACTCGCTTAATAAATACCCCAAAAGAAAAAGGTGCGACCGTGCAAGGGTAGAACCAAATAATATACTCTCAAAAGAAGTCAATTATAAAACTTTTATGAGCACCAAACCAACCACATTCAAAGGTGAACGTAAACCCCATAAAGCCATGGACCGGTTAACTAGAGTAGAAAGAAACTTTGAAACATGCCAGTGTTTGGAAATGCAAAAAGTTAGGTATGTAACTACCTTACTTCAGGAAGACACATTGCACTGGTGGAATTCTGTAAAGGCTATAAAAAGTACCGAGGAAACTACACCTTTGTTATGGGATCAATTCAAAGAAATATTTCTGAATGAATATTGTTCAACTATAGACCATAAGCGTATGGAACAGGAATTCCTATAGTTTAGGCAAGGAAACCTATCAGTACAAGATTACGTGTCTCAATTTATAAAGAAGTCTAGATTTGTGGAGCATCAAGTAGCAACGGAAGCAAGAAAAACAGATTGTTTCATTGCAGGATTAAGAAACAAAATTCGAAGGTTTGTACTGGCTGGACTACCAAAAACGTTTCAGAAAGCAGTCAACATCGCCAAGGTAGTCGAGAAGGATATGACACCTACATATCAGGACTCTTTCCAATTAAAGCGAAAAGAACAAAGTGTTGGCCAAAATTGGAATAAGAAACCAAAGTTTGGGGTTCAGAATTTTGTTAAAATAAATCAAAAGAAACCTTGTGACCATTGTGGTAAGAATCACCCCAGTGAGTGTTGGGCGAAGACAGGAGCATGTTTTCGGTGTGGGAAACAAGGACATTTAAAACGGGATTGTCCTCAAGGTAACGGGGTTCAGAATATAAATCAGCCACATCCCGAGGTTAACAGGAATATTAAAGAGGGCAACAAGGGAAAAATGAAGGCTCGAGCATTTCAAATGACAGAAAAAGAGGCAAATGAAACACCAGACGTACTGACAGGTACGCACTTTATCAATAATCAACCTGCCCGTATCTTTTTAATTGTGGTGCAAGTAGATCTTATATGTCTCTTTCATTTTATCAATAGTTGAAAGTAGACGGTAAGGAACTAAAACCAGGCTTTGAGGTTGAACTAGCTGACGACAACCATGTTAGGATCAACAAGATTTGTAGAGATTGCACAATAGAAATTGACGGACATCAAATGGCCATTGACCTAATACCCATGACTTTAGGTGAATTCGAGGTGATAGTAGGAATGGATTGGTTATGGAACCACCATGCCAAGATAATTTGTGATCAAAAGAAACTTGAAGTTAGAACTTCGGAAGTAAAAACAATAGTAGTAAACGGGGACAAGCAGAAAACTAGGATGATGCTAGTAAGTTTAGCTAGAACACAACGTTGTATAAGGAAGGGATGCCCAACATTCTTAGCTTATGTTATCGGTGAAAGAAAACCAGAAATGATAAAAGCAAAAGATGTACCGGTTGTACATGAGTATTTAGATGTGTTTCCAGAATATTTGCCAAGATTGCCTCCCGACAGACATATACGATTTGGGATTGACTTAGTACCTGGAACTGTACCAATAAACAAAACTCCATATCGATTAGCTCCATCTGAAATGCAAGAACTTAGAAGTCAGTTACAGGATTTACTCGATAAAGGTTTCATCTGAGAAAGTACATCACCATGTGGTGCACCAATCCTATTCGTTAAGATAAAGGACGGGTCGATGCACACCCGTAATTTGGAGACTTCCTTTAGTGATAGTTCAGGAGTCTTTTGGATTTTGGAACGTAAAGGTGTTGAGAAATCAGATGGGTTTTTGCTATGGAATCATCGAGGATCGAATCAGGTGAGAAGACGCGAGAAAACCGAGAATTGGGCTGCCGCGAGTTGTGGCACGACTTGGGGTCGCGACACAAGTCGCGTAACTCACAGGAAGTGAGTTCTGGGAAAACGAGCGACTTATGCCACGACTTAAGGTCGCAGCATAACCCGCGTGACGCACTGTGGAGCTAAAAGCCGATTTTCAGCCATTTATCCTCATTTCTCACAATCACAATCCCAAACCCTAAATCCTCTCCCCTTTTCTCTCCCAAATCTCAAAGTCGAACCCTAACCTATTTTGAGGGTTTATCCTCCTCAAACACCATGAACCTTCTTTATCTATCTAGTTGGGATGATAACCCACAAAACCTCCATCTTCATCTTCCTCGTCAAGTTCAAAGTGTGGGAGCTCGGGTTGAAGAGTTGGATTGGGTGTCCTCGGAAAGTCTCGTCATCTTTAATGGTGAGCTCCTTGATTTAAGGTTATAAATGTTCTTTGGATGTTTCCCTAGTGTTTGGTTTATCATATCTCGGATTTGTTAGTTTTGGAGAAACTAGGGTTTTGATCTTGTTTAGGGATTTTTGTATATAATGTTGGGAAATGTTTCTATGTGGTTGATTGTGGATATTTATGGTTTGGAGTGTTTGGATCTAGGTTTTGGAAGTTTTCGGCTTGAGGATTCAACCGTCCTTCAAAAGAGCTCGTTGGGTGAAATCTAGATTTAGCCTAAATCTAGCAAGGTGAGTTCAAGTTGATTTGTGAAAATGGTGTATATGCCAAAATGTTTATTTTATAGTGTTTTACATGAAATGGTTAACTGCTGATAAGTTTTGGGTATTTTAAAGTAAAATATGTTTTACTTGGTTATTCGTCAAAGTGTGAGTATTTTGATAAGTTTTCATATTTGGTAAACTTGGGTTGTGTTAACCTCTTAAAATGCTTATATTGGGTTTGAACATTTTAGCAACTAAATAGCATGATTTACGTATTCTTGGTGACTTTGTACAAGTAAGATTTATCTTATGATTTATGCATCTTCGAGGATTTTGTACAAATGGAGTCTATTTCATGTTATATGCATTTTGGTGTATTTGCATTCATAAACTCTTTGGAAAACCTTTGGTCCCATTACGCGTTGAGTTTTGGGTTAATCTCGTCTTTGAGGTATGTGTCTTCGTAAACGTTGTTTAAAGACATTTCATTATTTGGGGGACCATTGAATATTGGTCAAATGGATTTTGAGCATTTTAGCTCGGTGTTGGATTAAAAGAGTCCTGTGGACATTTGTCCGGGTTTAATGGCTCGATGTAGAGTCCCATTTCATGGCTTACATCTTAATGCATTTTATTGCGTATTTATAATTACAGACTCGAGTTCTGTTGTTATTCAGGTATAGTCGTGTAATTTTAGACTGTGTTGCATTGGATCCATAGGCACATGAGTCAGTCTTATTTGATGGTCAATTGGGTGGTACGGGGTTGGACTCCGGGACTCATGTTTTATGACCAACATGACAAGTAGGTACTAGGAGGAGGTAGTCTTGGGTGACACCATGTGGGTGGGTGCCTAGATCTCCGCCGTAGGGGAATTTTCCTCAGTTGTTAGTCCTCGGACGTTCCGGGCCTTTCGGGTATCCTTTGTGGCATCAAGGTATCTCGTCTCTTGGGTGGAAATTGTCAAGGATTCGTAGGGACACTTTGGCATTTATGTCGTTAGGTGTCATGCGATGAACGATGGTTGAGTGGCATACTTTTGTGTTCCTCCGCTCTCCACGGATACGGGTATCCCCCGTTGTCGGCCCGATGTATTTTGGATATTTAATTGTCCATGTTTTGATACTTGGATTTCCTTCCATTATATGGTCGCGTGAGTATTAAGTTTCAGTTCCATGTTTTAATGGCGTATCATATTTATATGGATTGTTTTCCGTCATTTAAGGGTCGAGTATTATGTTCCACCCGAGTCTTGGGTGTTTTGGGCTATGAAGTGTTATTTACATTTTAGCACATTCGAGTATCGAACTATGACCCCGCTTTGGGTGAGTTACGGGTTGCATCGTTTTATAAGAAATGCATGCTTGGGAAGCATTGTCCTTAAAAGTGTATATTATGGGAAAATGTGTCGTTTCCATTTTGACGTATAATATTTCGAAGGATCTTGCTTTAAAACTGATTTCCTGTCTTTTAAAGATATATTCATTCATGTTAAAACTCTTGAGCTCACTAGGCGTTAAGCCTAACCTTTTTATTTGTCAGCATGTGCATCAAGTTTCAAGGTTGGGGGTTGGTTCTAGCAATCCTGTGAAGAGTAGAGCCTTAGCTAGATCCGAAAGTAAGAATTCGGTGAAGTCTTCCGCATTATGGAGATAGTGACTATGCATGGGTATTAGTAGCACCCGTCCTTTATAGTCTGTATAAATAAGGTGGTATATGTGTATTGTAGTTGAATTTAAATTTGTGGTTGTAGATGATTCATTTGTTGATGTATTTAGAAAAATTTTATCAAGTTGCTATCTTTAGAATTAAGGGTGTTACACGCATGTGCATCGACTACCGAGAATTAAATAAACGAACAATAAAGACTATATATCCCCTCCCTAGAATCGATGATTTGTTCGACCAACTACAAGGCGCCAAATGCTTCTCAAAAATCGATCTGAGATCAGGATACCATCAACTAAACGGCAAGAGTGAAGATGTTCCCAAAATGGCATTCAGAACAAGATATGGCCATTATGAATTTTTGGTCATGCATTTTGGGTTGACAAATGCACCAGCTGCCTTTATGGACTTCATGAATCGAGTATGTAAACCATATCTCGACAAGTTTGTGATTGTGTTTATAGGTAACATTCTCATTTATTCCAAGAATGAGGGTGAACATAAAAAACATTTACATGCAGTACTGAGTCTTTTAAGGCAAGAGACGTTGTACGCCAAATTTTCAAAGTGTGAATTTTGGCTCAAGTAAGTTCAATTTCTCGGACATGTGGTTAATGAACGAGGAATACGAGTAGATCTTGCTAGGGTGAGTGACGTTATGAAATGGGAAGCTTTGAAAAGTGTGTCTGAGATACGAAGTTTTTCTAGGATTAGCAGGATATTATCGTAGATTCATTCAGGACTTCTCCAAAATAGCATCTCCAATAACGGCATTGACAAGAAAGGGTAAGAAGTTTGAATGGGGAAAAGAGCAAGAACAAGCTTTTCATACTTTAAAAGGAAATCCAAGTAATGCACCCATTCTATCATTACCAGATGGAACAGAAGGATTTATAGTATACATCGATGTTTCAAGACTGGGACTAGGGTGTGTACTTATGTAATACGACAAGGTTATAGCTTATGCGTCAAGGAAACTAAAGGAAAACGAGAAGAAATATCCGACACATGATTTAGAACTCGCTGCAGTTGTATTTGCACTATAGATCTGACGATATTACCTTTATGGTACTCATTGTATCATCTATACTAACCACAAGAGTCTGCAATACTTGTTTAGTCAAAAGGGCTTAAACATGAGACAACAACGATAGATGGAATTACTTAAAGATTATGATTGTGAAATTCGATATCATCCTAGCAAAGCTAACGTGGTAGCAGATGCATTGAGCAGAAAGGAATGCGAGAAGCCGACATGAGTTAAAGCGTTGAGAATAGATGTGATGCCTGAATTTTTAGTAAAAATAAAAGAAGCTCAGGCTAGTGCACTTACCGAAGAACATATTAAGAAAGAGCGTATGGTATGACAAGCTAAATTCTTAGAAACCGATAAACAAGGAATGTAGAAGATTTTATGGAAGATTGTGGGTTCCATTGGTAAGCGGTCGCCATAAGGTTTTGTTAAGTGACGCTCATAAGTCCAAATACTCCATTCACCCTGGCATGGATAAGATGTATCGAGATTTGAAGTTACTATACTGGTGGCCAGGGATGAAAATGGATGTTAGGAATTTTATTGAGAAATGTATGACTTGCCTTCAAGTAAAGACTGAGCATCAGAAACCTTTTAGAGGGTTACAACTTTTAGAGATTCCAATGTGGAAATGGAATCACATCACTATGGGTTTTGTGATGAAATTACCTCGAACCAAGAAAGGTAATGATTCCATTTGGGTAATCGTTGATAGGTTAACCAAATCAACTCACTTCTTGCCAATTAAAGAAAGCTATACAGTAGAACGACTTACAAACCTGTATGTTGATGAAATAGTCTCAAGGCATGGGGTACCATTATCCATAATATCAGATAGAGATAGCTGATTTACATCACGATTATGGAGAAGTTTTTAGAAAGAAATGGGGTCAAGACTAAACTTAAGTACAACTTATCGTCCACAAACTTACGGACAAAGTGAACAAACCATTAGAACATTGGAAGACATGATTAGAGGTTGTGTAAATGATTTAGGTGGTGGTTAGGATGATCACTTACCCCTAATAGAATTCTTGTACAACAATAGTTATCACGCAAGTCTAAAAGTTGCTCCATATGAAGTCTTATATGGTAGAAAATGTTGAACCCTAGTGTGTTGGAATAATTTTGAAAACAAAGGAATGACGGGATCAGAACTAATTCAACAAACTTCAGAAAAGGTAAAACAAATTCGGGAAAGGCTACAAGCAGCCCAGGATCGACAGAAAAGTTATGCAAATAAGAGACGAAAACATATAGAATTTCAAGTGGGGGAATGGGTTATGCTGAAAGTTGCTCCTTGGAAAGGGTTGATTAGATTAGGAAGGTGAGGAAAGTTGAGTCCTCGTTATATAGGACCCTTTCAAATAATTCAAAGGGTCGGAGAAGTGGCTTATCGGTTAGAAATGCCAGTTGAGCTACAAAAGATACATAATACATTCCATGTATCCAACTTGAGGAAGTGTCTGGCTGATGAAGAAATGAAGGTCCCATTGGATGAAATTCGAGTGAATGAAAAAACTGACATATGTGGAACAACCAGAAAGGATAATTGATCTAGCAATTAGAAGATTGAGGAATAAAGAGGTTCTGTTGCATAAAGTAAATTGGAAATATCATAAAGGTTGCAATGCCACTTGGGAAAATGAGAACTAAATGAGGACGAAGTTTTCCTATCTATTATAATGAAAGTAGATTCCGAGGACGAAATATTTTGTAAGAAGGGGAGATTTGTAGTAGCCTGTTTTAATTAATAAAAAAAAGTAATATAGCTGCTGAAATTTTAATAAAACAGAAAAAAGAAGCCACTGGATATTATTAAATAGAAATAAATAAAAGAACTATTATGTATTAATAAACAAAGAAATGGGCTGTAAATAAAGTTGATTTATGTACTAAAGACAAAATAAAAAGGGGTTGGAAAAAGGAGGCTGTTAGTGGCAGTTTGAGGTGTTCTATGGTGGCATATGGTGCATGGGAGGAGGCTAAATCAAGTAGTGACTAACCTACTTCCAAGCTCCTCAACCTTTGGTATGAATAGGTAGTCTTTTCTTGTATTCCTCTCCATTTGTGCAACCTCCAGTAGAAAACAATCACACACACACACACACAATTCCATATTTTGTGAGAAGAAAAAGAAGATTAGCAAGCAGGGTAGAGGGCTGCAGAGTTTAGTTTCATTTAGCCAAAAACCAAGGTGATTACTTATCTTTTCTTTTGGTTTGGTCACAAAACCTGAGATACATATTTGTGTACATGTTTTCATGAAATTTTGTTCATATTTGGTTATTATAAACTATATGGATATCCTTTAATGATATAGCTATGTATGACATGTAATATGTTATTTAAAATGCATGCTAAAGGAACAAATTTGATTATCGGTGGAATAAGAATCACCGAGACGGTATAACCGCAGTAAGGGGTCGTAGAAACTATACCGGATCCTTGACTAAGGGTTTCGAATAAAAGCCGGAAAGGGGCGACACCCACCGGGAGAGATTAAATCTGGAAAACATAAATGTTTAAATGTTTTACATGCAGATACATGATATAATAACTTATTTAAAGTTATGAATTGATTTTCTAAATGTTTTGTGCATTGAAATGTGATTTGTAATCACAAGTCAATCAATGGCTTAAAAATTATAAATATGTATCTCAGTTGTGGACAAGATTACTTGAGAGGTGAAAAGGAAGTCTCTAAGGGATTATCGAAAGCTTCATTTTGTGGTTTAATCGGGTGTTGTTTGGGTTTGTATAATTTGGTTTTTATAACTTAGCTTAGTATGTATTATTAGAAGATAAATATGTACTTTGTAACTATGATCCATCGTGGAATGTTTTGATTAAAATAAACTACGTTTTATTTCTGCATTTTCCTAATGTCTTCTTTCGGTTATATATAAATGGTTGAGACTTGGTTCGTAACATCCTTCGTTGGTTCTCGGTTTAGAGGCGGAAACGAGGGCTGTTATAGGCTTCACCTCAAGGATACCCGATCTTAGTGCCCATTCGCTCTCTAATAGAGTTCCAACCTCAAGGTACCCATTCGACCTTTAGTGTCTACTCACTAGTATTCAAGATAGAAATATAAACTACCTACTTGATAACCCAAGATGTTTAACCCTCATGCATAAGGGTTAAATAATCAAATCCACAATACCCATAATCCACGAGTCTGACCCATAAAGGTTCTCCTATGCAATACTAGGACGACCACAATGCCGACTCGAGCATTGTTCGCAAAGTGAGAACATCAAGACTCTTCACATATTAACCACGATTGAATCATATTCCTATGGATCCAATGCATCACAGTCTAAATCACATGACTCCAAAATAATGTCCAACACCCTCAATACATGTAACTTACAAATAAATATGTCTCAAATGCATATAACTCTAGAAGCCCAACTTAGAGCAATTTAAATCGGACTAATATCCCCAAGACTCTTTTAAGTCAAAACTGAGCCAAAAACTCAACAAATCATTTGACTATTTGATAACGGTCATAATATGCGATAACACGTAATTAACCCACCTTTATGCGGACACATACTCCAAACACATGAATAACTCACAACACAACTTTAGATTGAGACAAATTATTTTCCAAATGAAATCATACCATTCATACTTTCAAAACACCCCATAACACGAGAATATGCGTTTCCCCAAACCACACACTAACAATGCATTTTTACCAAACGATCCCTATTAATAAGATAAATCATTAAAATACATATACTTATGATTTATTTATCAAAATACCCAAAAATTCCAAATATGGGTGTTTCACAAGATTTATAAAATCAAATACTCTAAATAAGCAAAACTCGTTAAAGATTACAACATTTGATAATTATCAAATAAAACACATAAATACTTCAAAATGGACAATTTTGGCATGTAAAAAGTTTTATAAAGCAACTTGAACTCACCTTACTAGGTTAGGTTAAACCTAGGTTCCAAACTCCATATCTAGCTTTAAAAAATGAAGACTTTAGATCTCCGTGATAACTTCTTGATCTATGCTATAAACCTTCTCAAGAACATCTATTTTACTCCCAAAACATGTACAAACAAACCCAAGAGAAGAAATGAGGGCTGAGGTGAAAAGAAACAAACCCTAGGTTAAGAAATGGTTGATTATAGGCTTACCTTTCGACTTATAGGGACCCAAATTCGAAATACGAATCTGTAGCTTCCGAAATCGCCTCAATCGGGTTAGAAAATAGAAAGTTATTGCCAAATGAAGAACAACCCAAAAATCAGATTTTAGCCTGGAACCCGCTGACTTTGCCATGTGGGATGTACTGAGGCTGGTACAATCCCCACGACTTTGCCTTGCAACTATGCCATTGGGCACTGTCGCCGAGTAATGTAGCCCCAATCATACCGAGAGTTTTTCGACCGCTTTACCGACCGTTTCTCGATCGTTTTCCAAGTCATTCATCAACCTTTTTCTCGGCCGTTCACCAACTGTTTTTCTGGCCATTCACCGACCCTTTTCTCGGCCGTTCATTGACCGTTTTCTCTGCTGTTTTTCGACCGTTTTCCCGACCGTTTGTACAAAAATTTAGGGTGTTACAAGTGGTCTCTAAGTCATGAGTAGAGAGTTTGCGGTGGTAGCCTATTGGGTTGTATACAGAGCTATTAGCCTGCTGTTGTACTCGGTTGAGTCGTATACGGGGATAGGTCTTACGGTTGTACTCATGGGAGCCGTATACAGAGTCCAATGACTTTTGTGGTGAGACTCATCTTGATGTTTATTAGACACAAGTCATTTGGGAATCTTGCGGTGGTGCTCAATGGATCCGTATACGGGGATCCATGACCCGAGGTGAAAGACAAGAATATTGATAAGTGACTTAACTTTGTATTCCCGAGATATTCGATGGAATCGGGTCTCCCTTGTCACTGAAATGTGTTGTTTTCAGGTACTTCGTTACCCATGCTTTTGGTGTTTTGAATATATAATTTTACCTATATAGTTGGTTATTGGATATTGCGCCTTACATATGTTTCGGGTGAATTGGATATTGGTTTATTATCTAAAACGAGTATTTGAATGGGAAAATATGAGCTTTGTAAATATAATCCTCTTATGACTTATGTTTTAAAGAACGTGTCATTGTTAAAGGAAAATGTTCATTTTAACCGTTTTTATGTTTTATGAGATAATACTGTTTTAACTCACTAGGCGTTAAACTTAACATTTTTTCTTATCGATAATACTGTTTTAACTCACTAGGCGTTAAACTTAACATTTTTTCTTATCAATAATACTATTTTAACTCACTAGGCGTTAAACTTAACATTTTTTCTTATCGACTTGTATATCAGGTCTTGGTGGGATCCGAGTGGCATATGGAGCTTTGTAGAGATTCCGATAAGATGGATTAGTGGCATCATCCAGATTTGAAGATAGCATATTTGGAGGTTTTAGGTAACACCTAACGGGTTCTAATCCTTTTTGAGAATTAGATAGTCTTGTTTAGAACTTTGATATGTGTCTTGTCTTCATTTCTTTGTAAACTCTAATTATTTTGTTGTTAAAATGGTTTTAATTTAAAGGATTTTAAAAGTTTAAATTTATCTGCTCTTTTATAAATTTAGGGGTGTTACAATCTCCCTCTAAAGGATCAACACAATTGTGTCACCATTTCCTGCCTAGTTACCACATTAAAGCACTATTTCTCTTCATTCTTGTTGCTTAAAATGCTTATAACATATACATATCCACCATTTTGCACTTTAAAAAATTATTAATTAGAAATAATTTGTTTGAATTCGTGTTTTTTCTTTCTCTGTTGCACAACGAGTGCCTTGAATATAATTTATTACTACATTGATGGCCTTATGGTGGTCTTCTTATCAATGTAATTCTTATGCAAATACCTCTTAATAATGATTAAACATAAGTGTAGCATACAAATACTTACCTTAATCATTAATAAAGTTTTTGAACTTCACTGGATACCTCCTCTTCCTATTGTCTCATATGGCATTTGGTTCATTGGAATTTGACGGAATTTGAAGGAATTGGAATGGTTAATTTCATTCATGTGTTTGGTTCATTCTTTGAATTTTGATAAGGAATCTGAATTCCACATATGGTGGAATGTAAATTCCTTGGGTTCTAGCAAAAGAATCTGAATTCCACATATGGTGGAATGTAAATTCCTTGGGTTCTAGCAAGGAATTTCTTGGTCTCATCTTTTAAGAAAAACTAGTATGCTCTTAAATTTACTCCATTCCATTAAATCCCACAATGATGGTTGCCACTATTGATGTCGCCTCCACCACCAACACCACCGTTACCCTCATCACTTTCACCCCACCACCACCGTCGTCACCACCACCATCACCATAGCTGTAACAACCCAAAACATAACACAAAAATAACATTAAAATTTAATTCCATAACCGGGTCCCAGCATAAAATTTTAATAAGGAAGGGTTTGCACGATTCCAAACATGTCTATTACAACCGAGAATCTAAAGAAAAATTAAATCTATGCCGCTTCTATTTCCAGCTCTCCGACTCTTTTGCATCTAACACTTCTCCTTTCCTTTGGATGATCCAGGAGCAACCCTGTTAATTGAAAAATGGGTTTAAAAAAAATAGGAAGCGAGGATTAGACCGGAAGGTCTAGTGAATTCCCAACATCGTCCGTTTTATAAAATACAGAAGAATTTAATCAATTTCGTAAGATAAATCTCAGAAACTTCATGTCATGTAAAAAAATGTCTAGTTTCACATTGACAATTCTTGATCAGTAACACAGGACCACTCGTCCTCGGGAGCCTCCCAGTAGATCCCCATACTCCCCCCTAGTCGATGCCGTTACCGATGTGTAGGAAAACGAATTCCATACACACGGTTCAACCATCCTCGATGATTGAAGTTAAACCATGACGTTCAATTCACGAAACAATATCAATCCCAAACGATGAAAAGTAAAAATGATACACATGCATAATGTTTAAGTGAATCAAATCTATCACAGTTCAACGATGATTTCCATTGAAAGCCGTAAACATCGAATCATTTTTAGAAAAAAAGTTTTCAGGTTCTAAGAGATTTATAATAAGGTAACTCACCTGATCAGATGAACGGCAAACCACACGAACCACTATCCACACAAACGAGTTCCTACATTTAGTAATAAAAAGACATTACAAATTATGCAATCTTCTAAGAATTTCCTCACTCACTGGATTGATCACAGGAACTGGACTGATAACAAGGTCCAGTCGTGAGGCCCCGGTTGAGTGCACACCGGGCGACCCCGGTCGAGTGCATACCAGTGACCCCGGTCGACAAGGCAGCCCCGGTCGATGAGATACCGGGCCACCCCGGTCGATGTGCTTTTAGCGACTCGCAGGAACTGCTATCGCACCCCTTCACAGACAAACCCAAACAGAAATCGATCACTTGATCTCGTCCAATAGTTCATTCCTTAAACCATTAATTTAACACCTACCCAACTTTAATATCGATAAAGTCTCTAATCCAATTTACTCATTCCCCAACCCCAGTCCAGACTCGATCCCAAAACTAAAGATGTTTTAATCCTCCAACTTAAATCGATAAAGTAAAGCAAGGATTCTAATTCGATACTTACCTCCTCGAGATGAAACCCAACACTATCACGATTTCTGATTCCCAACTTCTGAATTTCCAAACTTCAATCGATCCTCCCCTTTCCTCCCTTAATCGCCGCACACACACACCAGATACTGTTTTTCCCAAACAAAATGAATAATGCCCTAGGGCTTTAGGCCCTAAAAGACCACATTTTCCATAAAGCCCACCTTAACTCTTAGCTTTTCACATTTCACCCTATTTTCCTTTTATTTTAAACAAAAATGAAATAATGACACAAAGTCTCATGTTGAAGATTGTTACAACTCTCCCCCCGTTAATAGAATTCCGTCCTCGGAATTTCTTTGACAAATAAATGTGGATATTTCGACAACATCTCTGATTCTAACTCCCACGTCGCTTCTCGCCCTTTATGGAACTTCCATTGAACTTTCACGAGATTGATATCCTTCGACCTTAGACGTTTAATCTTACGATCCACTATAGATCTAAGTTCTTCAGCGAAGTTCAACTTCTCGTCCACCCGGATGTCTTGCAAAGGTACAACCATATCTACACTTGCTAAACACTTTCTCAAGTTGGAGACATGGAAGGTGTTGTGGATACCCTTCAGCTCTTCAGGTAATTCCAACTTATATGCCACGGCCTCGACACGGTCAATAATTTTAAACGGCCCAATAAGTCGTGGGCTTAACTTCCCTTTCTTCCCAAAGCGAATTACCCCTTTCCAAGGTTATACCCTCAACATTACTCTATCGTCTATCTCGAATTCTATATCTTTCCGGCATTTATCAGCGTAACTCTTCTGACGGTCACGCTCCACTTTCAGTCTCTCTCGCACTTGAACGGTTTTATCTGCAGTTTGTTGCACTTACTCTGGCCCAGCCAGCTGTCTTTCCCCAACCTCATTCTAACACAAGGGAGTTCAACACTTTCTACCATAAAGTATTTCATACGGGGCAACTTTGATGCTCGCGTGGTAACTATTATTATAAGCGAACTCGATCAACGGTAAATAGTTTTCCCATGAACCTTGGAAGTCCAAGACGCATGCCCTCAGCATATCCTCTAAGGTCTGTATAGTCTGTTCACTCCGGCCGTCGGTTTGCGGATGATACGCTGTGCTCATCTTAATTTTCGACCCCATCTCCCTTTGGAAACTCTTCCAAAAAGCTGAAGAGAATCGGCTATCCCGGTCGGACACGATCGATAAGGGAACTCCATGGCGAACAACAATCTCATCGATATACAATTTCGCGAGTCTTTCCATGGAGTAGGTTTCCTTAATGGGTAGGAAATGCGCTGATTTGGTCAGCCGATCCACAATGACCCAAATCGCGTCATACCCCTTCGGGATCCTGGGCAACTTAGTCACGAAATCCATCGTGATTTGTTCCCATTTCCAGACGGGAATTTCTAACAGTTGAAGCTTCCCATACGGTTGCTGATGCTCCGTCTTTACTTGCAGGCATGTCAGGCACCTCTCCACGTAATGCGCTATATCTTTCTTTAGTCCCGACCACCAGTAATTTAGTCTCAGATCTCCGTATATCTTGTTCGTCCCTGGGTGAATCGAATACTTTGACTTATGATCTTCCGCTAAGATGATCATCCTCAAATCCCCAATTTTCAGAATCCAAATCCTCCCACGGTAGCATTTCAGTCCCCGACTGTCCTCTATTAGCGAACTTGCAATACCCACCATTCTCTCAGCTTTAAGATTTTCAGGCCTCAATGCTTCCACTTGAATTCTCTTAATCTCTTCTAGTAGCGTTGGTGTCACCTCAGTCCTCGTAGCTACCATCAACAGGTTCTCACTTCTATCCTTCCGACTCAAGGCGTCCGCTACTACGTTGGCTTTTTCGGGATGGTATTCGATCTTACAGTCATAATCGGTTAGTAACTCCATCCATCTTCGCTGGCGCATATTCAACTCTTTCTGATCAAACAGATGACAAAGGCTTTTGTGATCCGTGAAGATTTGACATTGCGTTCCATAAAGGTAATGCCTCCAAATTTTTAGCGCAAAAACCACGATGTCCAGCTCCAGATCATGGGTAGGGTATCACAATTCGTGATCCTTCAACTGACGAGATACATAAGCAATGACTTTCCCTCTCTTCATAAGTACACATCCCAAACCCAACCTAGACGCATCGATGTATACTATGAAGTTTTCCGCACCGTCCGGCAGGGCCAAAATCGGAGCGCTGCTCAACATACCCTTAAGTCTTTGGAAGGCCTCCCTCTGAGCTTCCGTCCATAAGAACTTTACATTCTTTTTCGTCAACGAAGTTAGCGGAGTGGCTATTCGAGAGAAGTCTTTTATAAACTTCCGGTAATACCCTGCTAGTCCTAAGAAACTTTGGACTTCTGACGGGTTCCTTGGTGCCTCCCAACTACGAATTGCCTCCACCTTGGCCGAATCCACCTTGATTCCATCTTGGAACACGACGTGCCCAAGGAACTGTACTTCTCGCAACCAGAATTCGCACTTTGAGAATTTTGCGTATAGTCGCTCTATCCTCAATAACTCCGACACTGATCGCAAATGCTTCTCATGTTTCTCCTTGGTCTTCGAATACACTAGAATATCGTCGATAAACACTATCACGAACTTGTTAAAGTAGGGTTGACACACCCTATTCATCAAGTCCATAAACGCTGCAGGAGCATTGGTCAACCCAAATGGCATTACAAGGAATTCGTAATGCCCATACCTTGTATGAAAGGTTGTCTTCGGTGTATCCTCTTCCCTCACCTTGAGTTGATGGTATCCCAACCTTAAATCGATCTTGGAGAAGAAACTGGCTCCTTGAAGTTGATCGAATAAGTCATCTATTTGAGGAATCGGGTACTTATTTTTGATTGTTAGCTTATTAAGCTCCCTGTAATCTATGCACATTCGTATAGACTCGTCCTTCTTTTTCACAAAAAGGACTGGCGCTCCCCACGGTGATGTACTAGGCCTTATAAACCCCTTATCCAACAATTCTTGCAATTGTGACATCATTTCTTTCATCTCCGAAGGTGCTAATCTGTACGGTGCACGCTCTATTAGAGCGGCCCCAGGTACCAGATCAATCCGGAAACACCTCCGGATATTCGCTTACTACCCGAACTTCCTCTAGACTACCCTTCTCTTTCTTAGCATCTACCACATATGCTAAGAATCCCTTACACCCCTTCCTCAAACTCTTATTCGCCTTGATCATGGAAATTAAACTAGAATTCCTCTCTCGTTTATCCCCATATATCACTACCACCCCTCTTTCTGGTAAAACCATACGGATCATCTTCTTATTGCAAACGATGCTAGCATCATTCCTAGCCAACCAATCCATCCCAAGGACCACGTCGAACTCTCTCATAGCCATAGGGTATAGTACTACCGATACTAAACTCCCTTCGATGTCTATCATACAACCCTCAAACACCTCTCTAATCGACACCTGATTAGCATCGGCGGTTTCTACATCAAACTCACGCCCTAAACGCTTAGGCTTTAATCCCAAAAACCGAGCAAACGCGGGTGATATAAAAGAGTAAGTTGCTCTTGAGTCAAACAATACTCTAGCACAAGTAGAGTTTACCAGAAACGTACCTGCTACCACATCCAGAATTTCTTACGCCTCCGTTACCATCATATTAAAGGCTCTCCCTTTCGGACGAGCCGACTCCCACTTCTTTTCTTCTTTTCTTCCTCCCCCACGCTCCTCAGTTTGAACTGGTCCACCCCGCTGACCTGCGGGCACTCAGACCGAAGATGTTCTGGTGACCCACACTGGTAACAACTTTTCTTGTTCGGGAAATCCCTAGACATGTGCCCTGGCATTCCATACTGAAAACATGATCTGTCTCCTGAACCACAATCCCCCCGATGTACCCGATGAAACTTCCCGCATGGCTTCTCCCCAAATCCACGACCCCCTCTTGGCTCTGGTCTGGAATTCTTACCCTTTCTCGGATCTGTTGTTGGTCCGTCCCACTTTCTCTTGTCACCTACTCTATCATTTAACTGGAGGTTCTTCTCTTTCTCCATCATTTCGGCCGCATGCATGACAACCTGAAAAGTTGCTAGTTCCCTTGCAGAAACCCACTCGCGCAAATTGCTCTTCAGTCCGAAAATAAAACGTTCCACCCTACTCTCCTCATCTGACATGTATGCTCCAGTAAAACGAGACTTCTCGATAAACTTTGTAGTGTACTCCCTTACTGACATGTCCTTTTGTTCCAACCCCAAAAATTCCTCCTGCAACTTCTTCACTACCTCCAGAGGACAGAATTGTGCCTTGAACTTTCCCACAAAATCCCCCAAGACATACCCTCTGCTGCTGCCACCCCCATTCCGCCTGTTTCCGCATCCCACCACAAGGTGGCTTCAGACCTTAGCATGGATAAGTCATACGTAACTTTGTCTTCTTCGACACACTTGCTGGTAGAAAACACTAGCTCCATTTCTTTAATCCATTTCATCACTGGGACTGGGTCACATTCCCCTTTGTAAGTAGAGGGTTTGCAGGCTGCAAACTCCTTGTAACTACACCCTTTCGCAGCTACCTTGGTTGTCGTCACAGTCGTAGAAGAAGAGTTACCCCCGACCTCTGCTGCTGGCGGGCTTGACAGTGTAGTTAATTCCCTGCTCTCGCTCTTTCCCGGCTTCCCGAAGCTCTTTTCTCCTGGTGAGACAATAATGCTTGCAGAGTCTCTTGAAGTTTCCCCATTTCTGCAACAAAAGTCTCGTGTGTTACGAAGGCCTGGTTTTGACCCCGACCACGAGCCCTTGCAGCTCCCCGTCCTCTTATAGTCGCTGAACTCTCCTGGTGCGATGATTCTCTATCCCCTATAACCACAACGCTCCTCGCCCTACGAGCAGTTCGGGTGTTAGCTCCTCCCCGATTTCCAGCATTAATTCCCTCCACTTGGGTCGTAGCCTTTCGGGTAGTCCGCGCCGGACCACGCCCTTGACTACGGCCCCGTCCCCGAGTTGTCGGCCTTCCAGGAGGACCTC
Source organism: Arctium minus (assembly GCA_954870635.1). NCBI lineage: Eukaryota > Viridiplantae > Streptophyta > Magnoliopsida > Asterales > Asteraceae > Arctium > Arctium minus. The sequence continues at coordinate 81,770,902 of OX941087.1, read as the reverse complement.
TTGGTATCTCAACTCGAATCTCATCTGCCGGCGTAACTTCCCCAGCCGACACCACCCTAGCTCGTAAAACTCTCTCCGCCATGACAACTGAAACAACACAAAGATACACTTTAATGTTAACAGTCCTAGATGTAACAAGGTTTATAGACACACATATGTACTTGTAGATTTGCGATTACATTGGCCAGTTGTAATCCAAAATCTACCTTACATGTTAGTCCTTATCTCTCATTACATATGCTCCTATAGCGGCAATCCTACGACGTCCTATTTCTCGGTTGTGTCCCACTTACAGTTTAAGTTTAGGTCCAAACAGGCCACCTAAATCGCTTAAACTATGGTTCTGATACCAATTGTAACAACCCAAAACATAGCACAAAAATAACATAAGAATTTAATTTCATAACCGGGTCCCAACATAAACTTTTAATAAGGAAGGGTTTGCACGATTCCAAACATGTCTATTACAACCGAGAATCTAAAGAAAAACTAAAATCTATGCCGCTTCTATTTCCATCTCTCCGACTCTTTTGCATCTAACACTTCTCCTTTCCTTTGGATGATCCAGGAGCAACCCTGTTACCTGAAAAATGGGTTTTAAAAAAATTAGGAAGCGAGGATTAGACCGGAAGGTCTAGTGAATTCCCAACCTCGTCCGTTTCATAAAATACAAAAGAATGTAATCAATTTCGTACGATAAATCTCACAAACTTCATGTCATGTAAAAAAAATGTCTAGTTTCACGTTGACAATTCTTGATCAGTAACACAGGACCACTCGTCCTCGGGCCCCCCTAGTAGATCCCCATACGGCCCCCTAGTCGATGCCGTTACCGATGTGTAGGGAAACGAATTTCATACACACGGTTCAACCATCCCCGATGATTGAAGTTAAACCATGGTGTTCAATTCACGAAACAATACCAATCCCAAACGATGAAAAGTAAAAATGATACACATGCATAATGTTTAAGTAAATCAAATCTATCACGGTTCAACGATGACTTCCATTGAAAGACTTAAACATCGAATCATATTTAATAAAACAGTTTTCAAAACAGTTTTCAGGTTCTAAGAGATTTATAATAAGGGAACTTACATGATCAGATGAACGACAAACCATACGAACCACTATCCCCACAAACGAGTTCCTACATTTAGTAATAAAATGAGATTACAAATTATGCTATCATCTAAGAATTTCCTCACTCACTGGATCGATCACAAGAACTGGACTGATAACAGGGCCCGGTCGCGAGGTCCCGGTCGAGTGCACACCGGGCGATCCCAGTCGACAAGGCAGCCCCGATCGATGAGATACCGGGCCACCCCGGTCGACGTGCTTTTAGCAACTCGCAGGAATGCTATTGTACCCCTTCAAGGACAAACCTAAACAGAAATCGATCACTTGATCTAGTCCAATAGTTCATTCCTTAAACCATTAAATTAACACGAACCTAGATTTAATACCGATCAAGTCTCTAATCCAATTTACTCATTCCCCAACCCCAGTCCAGACTCGATCCCAAAACTAAAGATGTTTTAATCCTCCAACTTAAATCGATAAAGTAAAGAAATGATTCTAATTCGATACTTACCTCCTCGACATGAAACTCAACAATATCACGATTTCTGATTCCCAACTTCTGAATTTCCAAGCTTCAATCGATCCTCCCTTTTCCTCCCTTAATCGCTGCACACACACACACACCAGATACTGTTTTTCCCAAACAAAATGAATAATGCCCTAAGGCTTTAGGCCCTAAAAGACCACATTTTCCATAAAGCCCTCCTTAACTCTTAGTTTTTCACATTTCACCCTATTTTCCTTTTATTTTAAACAAAAAATAAAGAATGACACAAAGTCTCATGTTGACGGTTGTTACAATAGCCACTACCGTCACCACAATCGTCGTTACACCGCCACCACTACCATTACAATCTACACCACTACCGCCTCCACCTCACCACCATTATTATATTCAACAACCCAAATAGACATATTCAAATTCTTTTAACAGATTTCATACCAATCATTGCCAAACGCATGGTCAAACCTGATTAAATTCCATTCTAATCCATTTAGCATATTGCAATTACGACAGATTCCATTACATGAACCAAACGCCACCTTAGTTTTCTCATTCTTTTATTGCCAAAACTTTGAAATTCTTCTGTGGAATTTTTGCAAATGTGTAAGGATCAAAATGACAAATTTTCTCTTACATTTTTATGCTTAAATGCACCTCCAACGAAACTCCAAATAGTTGTTGCTTCTTCTCAACCTACATTAATTTTCAAATGTCTTTAGTGTCTTACATAATAGGCCCATTAGGTTGATATAATGACCAATCACACCTGTACATAGAGATGGCCAAAAATTGGTCTCGTGTCGGACCAAATCGGTCGCGGTCCTAAATAGTGAATTCATAACTGGTCCCGGTGTAACCGGTTCCGATCCCGACCCAAATACGAAACCTGATTAAGCTTAATAAGACCCGGTTATGAGAACCGGTCCTGGTCCGGGCCCAAATTGGTCCCACTTAACTTTTTTTTAAATTGTTATTTAACTTATAAAAAATATTTTTTTGAAGAATTTGGTCAATCAAATACACTAACAAATACGTTTTTATTATAATTGCGTCAATCAAATACACTAACAAATACATAAATTTTAATTGGGTCAATCAAATACACTAACAAATACGTTCTTTTATAATTGAATCAATCAATTACACAAAAAAGTACGTTTTATTATAATTGGGTCAATCAAATACAATAACAAATACGTTTTTATTTAAAAATATACTTTTTTTGGCAAGGCTGTACACCTAACTTTCATGAATTATCACATTTAATTCTTCACCTTCACTATATTCATATACAGGGAAAGATTCAAACGAGAACAACCGTGATTTACGCAAATGCGAGAACACTTGTAAGCCCATCATTCTGTTTTAAGTCACAATTTTAGAAAGATTGAGGGATCTGTAAGTGCAACCTTAGGGGGGAAGGTTGCAAGGATCGAAAAATTAACGTTTTTTCAAAATTTAAATGATTCTAACAAACTTAAAAAAGGAAGAGTTTGTATATATATATATGTGTGTGTGTATAAATAAAAAAAAAAAAATATATATATATATATATATATATATATATATATATATATATATATGGATGGATTGAAATACCAAGTCCCACAATACAAGTTTCACAAACAAATAACCACAAATATTATATGCACATAAATATTGGTAAAAATGTAAAAGGATAAGGAAGAGGTACTTGACACTAGTTTTACTGTGCTTCACCCAACTTGGCTACATCCTGTAACACCCCAAAATTTGGGATAAACAAAAACTTCCATAAATGGAAATGTAGTATATATAATGTCATAGCATGAGCCTCCCAAACATGGGGAGATAAAAGCACCTGTTTAATTATAAGTTTGTAATTTTAATGTGTTAGAGCACATTTTTATTGGATTCAAGATCATCAATATCTGAAGATGGAAATTTGAAGTCAAAGCTGATTAAGTTGACTCTCATCACATAGTCTAGGGTCCTTTGTAATAAATAGTCAAAGTTTGTTTCTGTATTTTCGTTTTAGTCCTTTTGTTTTAAAATAGGTTTATGGTATTTATTTGTGTTTTAGGTTTTTGTTTAGTTGTTGGGTGTGTGTGCCGTACATTGAGATATATATCGAGAAAAAGAGCATCGGCGGTATAGAGGAACGAGAGAGAGCTTGATCGATTTCTTCATCAACCTTGTAACCATTCGAATCATTTGATTAATCATATCAGGTTTTGCTTTATATTATTGTTTAAATCGTTTTGCTTGATTGAATCGTTATTCACAGGGACACACAATTGGTATCAAAGCAGGTTGAAATCAAAAGAAAATTAATTTTCTCGACACTGTTTTATATGTCCAGATTCAATTTTTGAATGTTTGATTGTTAATTGAGTAAATTTTGTTTGGATTGTGATCGATTTGCGTATTATCTTGACTGGGTATTGATTGTTTTGAGTATTGCATCGATTTGGATTGCTTATTTGATGATTTCTGGTGTGTTTGTTTTTTCACTAGTTCAGACACTGTTCCATTAATCTAGTCATTATTAGAGTGCTTGTTTTTGAAATTACTTGGTTGCAATCAGTTCTAGTTGATTAGGAGATCGAATTGGCCAAGTTTTTTGTAGTGTAATTCGTGTACTCAATTGGTTTCTGGGTTGTTTATTGTTTTATGGGTCGAAAGCCTCAAGAACATACCGGTCGACATTCAAATCGGCACCATACCAGTCGACCGTATAATATCGGTCGACATATCGGTCGAGTAAACCCCGGTCAACTCTCCTTACCGGTCGACACAATACCGGTCGTTACCTTACCGGTCGACATAATACCGGTCATTACCTTGATCCGGTCGCACCATACCAGTGATGAACTTCGGTCGAAATAACGGTCGACACAATACCGGTCCAAGCAGGACACCGGTCAAAAGGGTCCGGTCAAGCAATACATCGGTCGTAGCAAGACACCGGTCGTGATATCTCTTTTGCGCCAACAGTTGTTCGAGAAATCCTCAGTTTTGCGCCATTGCCTGGTCACACAAACCCTCTTTTGCGCCACCCAAGGTTTACGCAAAACTCACTTTTACGCGACCTACATCTCGCGCGAAACTCCTTTTGCGCTACCTTCCTCTCGCGCAAAACACAAGGGTTTCAAGTTTACGAGGTCTACTTTGCGCCAAACTCTATTAGCGTAAAATCGCTTTTGCGCCACTGCCTTTTGGCGCATTTCTGACTTTTTGCTCCAGATTCTAGTATTTCATTATTAATCAGTATTTACTTGATTTTATCTGGACTAACAATATTTTCAAGTTTCTTATCAGTTCTTTGCTATAATCATATCAGTAAGGATGTCATCTCGGGAGGCTCTAGCTATCGGAACCGATGTGAAACCACCAGTACTCTTCAAGGGGGAGTACGAGCAATGGAAGGACAGATTTTTGGATTTCATCGATCGAAATGATTTGGGATATTACATCAGAAAATCTCTGAAGGAAGGAATCATGACACCTCCAACCAAGGTTCTCACTGTAGCTGGAGAAAATGGTGAAGAAGAAGAGAAAGAGTATAAATTACCAATTGATGAATACTCGGATGAGCAGAAAAAGAGACACAAGGGTGACAAACTGGCAAGATCATTTATTCTCCAAGGCATACCGAATGAAATTTATGTCAAGATTGATAGCTACAACGCTACCGGCAAGCAAATGTGGGATCAGTTGGAGAAGATGATGATCGGATCTAAAGTCGGCAACCAACTCAAAGTATTCAACTGCTTGAACAACTATGAAGAATTCAAGGCCAAAGCTGAATGAGCTAAGCAAGAATAAGATCAACAAATCTCAAGTTGAGCTGAATGTGAAATTTCTCAACAACCTTCAGCCTGTGTGGGAGAGATTCACCAGACAGATGAGGCAATTGAAAGATCTGAACGACATTCCACTTCATGAAGTTTATGAAATCCTCAGACAGAATGAGGAAGAGGTGGATGAGATCAAGGCTGAGATGAAGAAGGCTGACAAAGCAGTTGCACTTGTGGTCAAGAAGAAGTCTAAGAAGAAGAATATGATAGCATCTGAATCAGAAGAGGCTGATAGTGAGGTGAAGTCTGACTCTGACGATTGTGAACAACTGAAGGAAGCTATGCTAATGCTAACCAAGGCCTTCCAAAAGAAGTTCTATAAAAAGCCTAGCTCCAACAGCCAGAGGTACTCATCTGGTCCGAATAACTACAAACACAAGGAGAAAGTTGAAGAAAAAGGACCAGAAGAAAAGAAGAAGGATAGAGCCGAAGAGCCCAAGCAGGAAGAACCGATAAAGTGCTACAAATGTGGCAGACTCGGTCACTTTGCTAAGGACTGCCGAAAATCTAAAGTCCGGAACTCCGACTACTACAAGAATAAGATGCTACTAGCCAAGCAACAGGAGGCTGGAAAAGCATTAATGGCCGAGGATGAATACTGGCTCGACCATTCGGACCAAGAATCTGAAGAAGGAGAGAAGGACGAGACAGCACACCTGTGCTTGATGGGTAAGCAACAGTCAGAAGCTGAAGCTGATTCTGATGATGGAGATAATGAAGAGGTATGTGACTTAACTGAATCTGATTTTCTGAATCAAATGCATGCCATGATGTCTAAACTCCAAGAATTAGAGTCTAAACTTAAGCGTGAGAGAGGTGTCATAATTGAGAAAAATCAATCTATACAGAAACTTAGCAATGATATTGCTGAGAAAAATGTATTAATTGAAACTTTGCACAAAAACATAGACACCAGCGCGAAAGAGAAGACTATAATTCATAAAGAGTTATATGAAACTGTCTCAAAATATAGAGAGTGTGAGTTTAAGTCTAAAGAGCTTTCCAAAATGTACTCTTCGACTTCAAAAGAAAAGAAATCTTTAATTGAAAAGGTGAATGCTTTGGAAGAGAAATTATATACTATGGGTCAGTCTGAACAAACCATTCATCTAATCAAACCCAAAGAGGATAAAGAGAATTAGGGACTCGGTTATGAGAACCCACAATGTCTCAAAAAGGGTATATCTGAAGTGCTTGCTCTTTATGATTTTGGATTTATGAAACTGGCACCTCAATACCCTGAACTTCAAGTTTTCTGGACTAAACTGTCTGAAGAGGATAAAGCCAAGGAATATGCTAAAAGAAAGAACACAACTAAAGTCCAACTTTCGTTTCATTATGAGAGGTTGAATAATAGTTATAGTTCTGATAAATCAAAATTTCTTTCAAATGACTATTTTGACATTTATTCTGTAAAAGAAATGGAGACTAAGCCCATCGAAGGTAAGCTTTACGTCCCTCCCTAGTTTTGGAAAGTAAAATTTCTGAACTCGAGAGTACTCTTACAGACGAAATAATTTTGATGGACTTAGAACAAACTATATTTTCTACAGTGTTCAAAAATACCGAGTTTTCTAAATTCTCCAAGACTTTAAAATCTGATGATAGATCTGGTTTACTTGATAATGAGCTTAACTTCTTAAACTCTGATGGTGTTTGTGATGAATGTGTTGCTCAGTTTGACTTTACTACCAAACTTCCTGATCATTCATCTTGTGTTGTAAATTATTTCGGTCTACCCAGTGTGTTTGAAAAGGGTGAAACATCAAGGAAAGTTGATAAATCAGTTTCTATGAAATCAAAGAATGCAAAAATGTAAGAAAAGAAAATCTCAGCATTCATAGAAACCGATCACCACGGGTAAACCAAAGAAGAAGTATTCTTCTGATTCTCACCATTCTAACTCTAAAGTTTCAAATGTTTCAGATGTGAGAAAGCAAAGGCTTGGAGTTAAGTCAGCATGGATACCGAAACAGAAGATAGACGAGAAAGCTAAATCTAGTTCTAGTTTTAATTTGAATAAAAAGACTTCTAGTAAAGATGAATTGATTGTGAATGTTGCTAATTTTAAATCTAATCTTGTTGATTCTCGCAAGAAATATTCTATAAAGCAATTATTCAAGTTAGCTCCATCTAATAAAAGGTTTTCAAATTTTGGTGGATATGATTATGCTTCTCGTAAATATTCTGATGTTTGGTATGACTCATATAATGTTTCCTCTTATCGTTATCGTTCTTCTTATCATGCTTATGGTTTTCAAAGACAAAGCGGTCCCAATCTTAAATGGGTGCCAAAATCATGTACTGACACTGTAGGTCTCATTTATAAATGGGTACCTAAACCTCTTTCCTGATTTGTTTTGTGCAGACCCGTCATATGTGGTACTTGGATAGCGGGTGTTCCAAGAATATGACCGGGCAGAAGAGTATGTTGTCTAATTATACAGACAAATACTGCGGCACAGTTCGTTTTGGAAATGATCAGTTTTCACCAATTCTGGGATATGGTGATGTTGTACACGAAAATGTTACGATTAAGAAGGTGAGCTACGTTGAAGGCTTAGGACACAACCTATTCAGTATTGGCCAGTTCTGCGACAAAGACTTAGAGGTGAATTTCAAGGCCAAGACATGTTTGGTACGCACTGAAGACGGGAAAGAATTCTTGGTCGGTACTCGCAAGTCAAACCTCTACACCATCAATTTGTCAATGCCAACGGTCCAGGCTGACAATCAGGTATGTCTATTATCAAAGGCCTCGATGCAACAAAGCTGGTTATGGCATCGACGGCTCTCTCACCTCAACTTTCGGTACATCAACAAACTGGTCAGTGGAAAGCTAGTAAAAGGACTTCCTGAGCTAAAGTATGAAAAAGAACACTTGTGTCCAGCGTGTGAAAAAAGAAAGATGAAGAGAGCTCCACACAAACCAAAGCCTGAACCAAGTACCCGCTCTCCATTAGAGTTGTTGCATATGGATTTATGCGGTCCTATGCGAACGCAAAGCTTAGGCGGTAAGAAATACGTGTTAGTTATTGTGGACGACTATACGCGCTACACTTGGGTCAAGTTTCTACGGTCTAAAGATGAGACGCCCGAAGTTCTCATTACATTTCTGAAGACGACCCAAGTCAATCTGCAAAAACAAGTCAAGATTCTCAGAACTGACAACGGCACAGAGTTCAAGAACAAAATAGTTGAAGAATATCTCGAATCGGTCGGGATATTACATCAATACTCTGCTGCACGTACGCCTCAACAGAATGGAGTCGTGGAAAGGAGAAATCGTACACTAGTCGAGGTCGCTCGAACAATGCTCAGCCAATCTGAACTACCTCTATTTATGTGGGCTGAAGTTGTATCGACTGCGTGTCACACTCAGAATCGCTCCATGATACACCGCAGATTTCAGAAGACTCCGTATGCGTTAATCAACAACCGGACACCTACAATAAAATATTTTCATATATTTTGGGTGTAAGTGTTATGTTCTAAACGACAGAGAGAATCTGAACAAGTTCAGTGCTAAGGCGGATGAGTGCATCTTCATTGGTTATTCCTCTACATCTACTGCATACCGTGTTTACTTGAAGAAGTCGAAGACTGTGATTGAGAGCGTCAATGTTACATTCGATGAGGAAATGGCTTTTGAGCATGTCAGTTCAGAACCCGTGATAACCGAAGTACTAGCTTCTGGGCCAACCAGTCCAGGACCTACACCTCAAGAGAACAAATCAGATGGCGCTTCATCGTCTACTTCTAAATTATCTGATTTGTATTTATTATTTGAACTGTTTTATGATGAATTTCTTGGATCTAATGTGCCTAAATCTGTTGTGGTTGACATGATGGAAAACTCGATGACTACTCATCCAACCACTTCCGATATCTCTACTGAATCCAACTCCCTGATTCGGCAAGAAGTTCCAGTTCAAATGCCTACTCCTACAGTTGAAGTTGTGACCAACACCGACGAGACAGAAATATCTGACTCAGTAGGATGTACTGTAAGGATGGATCAACAGACTGATCAAGCTGTACCTACTGCAACTTCTGCAACTACTACTTCAATTGAAACTCTCATTCATTCTGAACCATCTGAAGGAGATAACAGTGGATTCCTAGATGCAGAACATGATCAATCTACATCTAATCCACTCCCTCATGAACATAAGTGGACCAAAGAGCACCCGATACATCAAATCATTGGAGATCCTTCAAAATCGGTGCAAACTAGGTCTACAACATCAAATCTATGTATGCATGAATCCTTTCTGAGCAAGATCGAGCCTACTCGCATATCTGAGGCCCTTGCCGATTCAGATTAGGTAACTGCAATGCAAGATGAGCTGAATCAGTTTGAAGCACTCAAAGTATGGAGACTCGTACCCAAACCTGAAGGTAAAACCATCATTGGTACGAAATGGGTGTTCAAAAACAAGAAAGAAGAAGATGGTACCGTTATCAGAAATAAAGCACGACTTGTTGCCAAGGAATATAGGCAAGAGGAAGGGATAGACTATGACGAGACTTATGCTCCAGTGGCGCGTATAGAGGCAATTCGGATGTTTTTAGCCTACGTAGCCCACAAGAACTTCACCGTCTATCAAATGGACGTGAAGACAACATTTCTCAATGGTGTACTCAAGGAGGAAGTCTACGTCTCGCATCCAGAAGGGTTTGTGAATCCAGATAAGCCTAATCACGTTTACATCTTGGATAAAGCTCTTTATGGTCTGAAACAAGCTCCTCGCGCCTGGTATGATATCTTATCTCAGTTCTTGGTCAAGTCAGGTTTTACAAAAGGTACGGTAGATACCAATTTATTTATTAAAAAGGACAAAGGACATATCATTCTTATTCAAATATATGTGGATGATATTATTTTTGGCTCTACAAATCCTAAGTACTGTAAGAATTTTGCAAACCTCATGGTGTCACGTTTTCAGATGAGTATGATGGGAGAGATGAATTTCTTTCTCGGATTGCAAGTCAAACAATTTTCAACGGGGATTTTTATCAATCAATATAAATACATTCTTGATATTCTTCGGAAGTTCAAAATGGAAAATTGTAAACCGATTGGTACCCCGATGGCACCTGGTACTAATATTGGCACCGATCTTTCGGGAAAGGCTGTTGATGTTAGGACATATAGAGGGATGATAGGTTCTTTAATGTATCTTACTTCCAGTAGTCCAGATATAATGTTTTCTACATGCTTATGTGCTAGATATCAGGCCAATCCTGAAGAATCCCATTTGTCTGCTGTTAAGTGGATCTTCAGGTATCTGAAGGGGACTGCAGATCTTGGTCTGTGGTATCCTAAAGATACCAGCTTTGAACTAACATCTTATTCAGACGCAAATCATGCTGGTTGCATGTTAGACAGAAAGAGCACCTCAGGTCATATACAATTCCTCGATGATAAACTCGTCAGTTGGGCATCTAAGAAGAATATGTAGCCGCTGTTAGCTGCTGTTCTCAGGTCTTGTGGATGAGAACACAACTGCGAGACTATGGTTTCCATTTCAATAGAATCCCGATGTATTGTGATTCGAAGAGCGCTATCGCGATTTCAGCTAATCATGTTCAGCATACTAAGACCAAACATATAGATGTCAGGTATCACTTTATAAAAGATAATGTAGAAAAAGGAACAATTGAACTTTACTTTGTAAAAATGGATTATCAGCTTGCAGATTTGTTTACCAAACCCTTAGACGAAAAGAGATTCAATTTTCTTGTCTCTAGGCTTGGTATGCTAAATCTTAAGACCTAATCGGTGGTTACCTATTACAGTTTCTTATTGTGTCTTTTCATCATTTCTTTATCATTATTTCCGCAAGATATCTGCTCTTTAATAGTTTGTTCATGATCTCAGGGGGAGTGTGAGACTTACCTCATAGATGGTCAATGTTATTTTGAAGGGGAGCATATTTAACTGCATTGTGATTAATGATAACTTGTTAGTAGTGCATGATTTTAGGGGGAGCGTACAAGTCAGAGGAGTATGGCTATGACTTTTGATTACCTCATATCAGAACTCGTACTTTAATTGTTTTACTGCTTTATGTCATTTTAATTTTTCGTGAATAAAGTTGCTTTGACTAGACCTTAAGACTTTTGCAGTTTGAGAGATGCTTACAAGATCATATCTTTATGACTTTAAGCTTGCCTTCATGAGATGTAAGACTGCACTCAAAAGGTGTAATTCTTTATCTTCATCTCATCTATGGTTGAAAGAAGGACAACTTTCAATCATAAGAAAACATGTTCTTAAATGTTCAAACCACTTCCCGATTCTCAAAAGGATTTCTTGAATTGGAAGTGTGAGTTTAAATGTTTTATGATCCATTGTTGAGCTTTACCTGATCAAGTTAAATCATCTGAGCGACATATGCTTTATAGGATAACATGGGATCAGTGTGCTAGGACTTAAAAGAAACTTCTATGGAATCACGTTAACCAGTGATTTCTACCCAAGAAGTCAATCCATAGTAATGGGGTTTGAGGATTCAAATAAATGAGTGTGGGATATGTGATGAGAGAAAATGTAAAAGCGATTTTGGTTAGCTGTGAGCTTAAAGATTAAAAGAAAGAGGGTGAGAGATCAGAGTAAAAGAATATCAAACTCTGCACCAACTACTTTCTGAGTCGGGCAGCCACATTTCTAATGTTTCACATTTCTTTGGTGAACATTATTAAAACAGGCAACTAGCCCATGCCAACTCTTGCCATTACCCCACCAGCTACTCATTTTCTTCTCAACAAGAAAATGTTTCATATTTTTCTGGGGACGCAACACATATGCTATCTGATTTTCATTTGGAAAATTTGGATATTGAAAAGAAGGAAGTCTGCCCCACCTTCACACTTCACTAATGCACATTGAGTCTGTGTTTAACTAACTGTTGTCTCAGTGGTTTACACATTTTGAGCCTTATAAGCAATCATCATATGCTTAATTATTTCTATCACTTGAACGAACACACAAATAATTTGTTTCTTTGTCATAACGTTCATAGAAATTGCCTTTGTGGTGTTTCGATGATTGAATGGGAGCCCTGGGGGAGTGAACATCATAAAAGCTCCTTTATAATGTGTATTCGTTACACACAGTGACTTCGTGTTACTGACAGGCAATTTTAACTGATTCATTTGTTGATTCAGGTGTTACCTTTCTATTTTGTCTGGATTTGCAAAGATCTGGATGTCTATCTTTATGAATTGACGGATAATCGAAGGTTCTGTATGCAATATCAGTGATCAGACATTTCTTGAAGAAAAGTTTTGATGAACTCGTTGCTCCTTTCATCAAAAAGGGGGAGAAGCGTCAACCAAGAAATGGAGAGAACACAAGTTTTTGATAGAATTTCTGAAGATATGCTGTATTGAAGAAATTTTCTTTGAAGATGATTTGCTAAAGCATTCCAAGCTGAAACTGGAGATAATTTCTTTCCAAATAGATTGGGGAGATTGCTACATTCTAAAGATAAAGAGGGAGATTGCATCTTTGTAATGATCTTGATCCAAAGGGGGAGATTGTTAGAGCACAGTTTTATTGGATTCAAGATCATCAATATCTGAAGATGGAAATCTGAAGTCAAAGCTGATAAAGTTGACTCTCTTTAAATAGTCTAGGGTCCTTTGTAATAAATAGTCAAAGTTTGTTTCTGTATTTTCGTTTTAGTCCTTTTGTTTTAAAATAGGTTTATGGTATTTATTTGTGTTTTAGGTTTTTGTTTAGTTCTTCGGTGTGTGCGCCGTACATTGAGATATAGATCGAGAGAGAGAGAGAGAGAGAGAGCAGCGGCGGTATAGAGGAACGAGAGAGAGCTTGATCGATTTCCTCATCAACCTTGTAACCATTCGAATCATTTGATTAATCATATCAGGTTTTGCTTTATATTATTGTTTAAATCGTTTTGCTTGATTGAATCGTTATTCACAGGGACACACATAATGGAAATAAACGACAACCGAGTAATCTAATTTCTAAATAGAAAGAAGATTACAAAAAGGGTGCCACCTCTACTCCAACAAAAGACTTCACTAAAATGCCTTAAGATGCATTCCCCAAGCTCACACAAATCCCAACTAGACCTTCTTGGGAACGCCGCCGCTAGAACCTGAGATACACATCGATACCAAACAAGCGTTAGGCCAAAAAGCCTAGTGAGTTTGAAAAATCAATGACATGCAAGGATGATGTAACAACGACGAATAATAACAAATTGTATAATAATAATTGGAGTCAATGGGGGAGACCTAAAACACTAATCAAGTTCCATCCAAAGAGTCGAGATACCTTAGCATCAACTATCATGAGTGACACCAAAAGGCTCGACATATCCGGGGGTTACAACTGAGGCATTGCCCCGGAATGGCGGAGGTCTAGCCACATACCTACACGGTGGCACCCAAGACCATGTCCTCCTAGTGTCTACTTGCCTTAGTTCGTCCAACGGTCCAATGAAGCCATAAGGCTCGTAAATCATGGAACATATATCCAATACCATCATAGGCATCTTGTGAAATGAAAATCACATATGTCATGGAGAAGATTTACGTAATAATCCCATATGTCCAAATCTAACCATAATGCATATAACATACCACAAGAGAATCCAAATCATACCATACGATCCATGTACACATTTTAATACTCAAAGCATGGTCATATAGTTTACCAACAATTTTATATGTGATCTAATCCACAAATTTAGATTAACCCTAACATTTAGGTATTTTCATAAAACACTTGTATATCAATAACTCTATGGAAAGACTATTATAATACCTTCAAAAGATCACCAAATAAGACATCACTCCCAAAGAACTCATAAATAATCAATGATGGAATAAAATAGGTTTCCAAGATCTTCAAAGGATTCAACCAAATAATAGAGTTTAAAGCATGAATGAACATACAATATATGTATCTAGTTTTAACAAAGGTTTAGGAACTCACAATCTAGGTTTTGGTAGAAAACCTAGAAAAATGGCAAAACCATAGAAAGTTGAAGGTGATTAAGGTTGAGACTTGATTTGGTTTGTAACTCCACACTAAATGCTCCTCCAAGCCTCCTTGATGATCAATAAATGTTTCTAACAAACCCTAGATTGCAATAAATGAGGAGAGAGAGTCTTAAATGAGAATAAAATCGCCCAAGAAGCTCTCAAAAACGGGTTCAAAGCTGATTTTTGTGAAAATGGGAGAGAAATACATCCAAGGAAATTTGTTAGAGCACATATTTGTTGGATTCAAGATCATAAAGATTGAAGATGAAAGTTCAAGAAGTCAAAGTTGGAAAGTCAACTATCAGTGAAAGTCAAAGTCAATTTGTTAATAAAGTCAAAGTCAACATATTGTATTTGTTTGTTTCTTTGTATTTGTATGGAGGTATAAATACCTTTGAAGTCTTTGTAAGTCAGTGTGTGAGAAGTGAGCAGATTAGAGAAGAGGATTACTGTTACATCATTCTAGAGAGAGAGTAGTGAGAGAAAGTTAGATTTGTAATTCTTGTGATTGAATCAATGACATGTAGCTTCGATTCTCATATTGATTTCTGTTTTACATTGAGAACTTGATAGATTTGGGAATCACAATTGGTATTAGAGCAGATCCAATTGAAATCAAATCAAGAAAAGTTAGTAGACACTGTTTCATCGATGTCCAGATTCGTTTTTGAAATTTTGTGTGTAATTTGAGTTGTATTCAATTGTTTTGAGTGCGATTTGAGTATTAGATTGAGTGTGTATAAGTTTTGTATTGATTTGCACTGTAATCTTTCATCAATTTGATGATTTTATGAGTTTTGTTGTTCATGAGTTCTATGCACTGTAATGAATCGATTTGTACAATTGTGTATGTTTTCTTGATATTCGTTGTTTGAATTTGTTTCTAGATGTTTTAAGAAGCAAATTGTCAAAGTTTCGAGTTGTAATTCGAAGTCTAGATGAGTTTTTGTGGTTTTCAGATCGATTTTTCATTCAACAGTGGAAGAACTCGCTAACTGTTGAAGAACTCGTAAGTTTATCTTCAAGAACTCGCATTGTTTAAGTTTCGCATGGTTCTTAAAGATTTTCGTAAATCTTTAGATTTCACAGGAGTTTAGTTTTTCTGAAATTTTTACAAGTGTAAAAATTCGCAGGTGTCTGGATTGCAAGTTTCATAGAATTCGCAGGTGTCTATGTTGCGAATTGAATAGGATTCGCAAAATAGAGTGTGGCAAATTATGATTTCTTGATCTGCGAATTCTAAAGTGGTAATATGTTTTCTGCGAATTCTGAGTTCATTTCTTACGAATTCTTTTGCTAGCGAATTCTGAAAGTTATTATTTTTCATAGCTTGCAAATTCTGAAGGTTTTCACAATATTTTGCGAATTTCTTACTTGGTTAAATTTGGAAATTTTATTTTCTGAATTTTATTTTATTTCATTTGGATTAACGATCATTTTTGTCAAGTTCTTTTTGTAAGAAAATGACTTCAAGTGAAGCTCCTTCAATCAGCATGGATGAGAAGCCACTAGTACTATTCAGAGGAGAGTACGAACAATGGAAAAATCAGTTCTTAGATTTCATTGATAAACATGAATTAAGGGATCTTATTAGAATATCTCTGAGGGAAGGGAGTATAACAACTCCAAGGAAAGTTTTTACTGTTGTGAAGAAGAATGGAGAAACAGAAAAACAAGAGCTTCCATTACCACTTGATATGTACTCAGACGAGCAAAGAAAAAGATATCAAGCTGACAGATTAGCCAAATCTTTTATATTGCAAGGAATTTCCGAGGAGATTTCAAAAGAGATTTCTATCAAGTTAGAATGCAAAAAGGCTACAGGAAAGCTGTTATGGGAACATATTGAGAAGATTATGATAGGATCAAAGATGTCATCAAGAGTTAAGTTTTTGGAAACTGAGAACTCTGAATTAAAAGGAAAGATTTCTGATTTGGAAGTTACAATCCAGAAGCAAGATTCTGTTGAGAACAATGAGAAGAAAGTTAAGGATTTGGATAATGCAAATGCTGAGCTTTTAAAGAAAATATCTGATTTGGAACAAAAGATGGTGAAAGAAAAAGGTGTTTTTGAAAGTAAGAAGAAAGAGTTTGTTAAGAAGTTTTCAGATTTTCAAGAAAATGTGCCGATGAGAAAAAGACGGTTGAGCTTAAATGTTTAAAGCTTTCTCAACAGATTTCTGAGTTTGAGAAAGTAATTATTCTGGAAAGGGAAAAGTTTGCCAAAGAGAAGAAGGCAATTGAACAGAAGAACGTTGGATTCTTTAAGGAAATATCTGGTCAGAGAAAGGATGCTGAAGACTTTGAAGAAGAGAGAAATATCTTTGAAACTGAGATTAGAAGGTTGACTGTCAAGTTATCTGAACTATCTGAGAGTGCACTGAAATAGAAGAAAATGAAGTATGAGTTTGAGACGAAGATTGACCTTCTCGTCAAAGAAAGAGACAGCTTTGCTTCAAAGATTAAAGAGCTTGAAAAGATTGTTTCAAAGGTGGTGGTGACTGAGCAAACGAATCCAGAGTCAAAAATCCACACACCTAGAAATAGTTCAGTTGGTTCTAACAAACCAGCCTCAAGCTCACATCAGAAAATTGTTTCTTCCAAAAGGTCAGTTAAATCTTCTGATCAGATTCGTAGTACTAACCTTTTCTATGATAGAAATATAGATGGTTCAGGTACACATCAAAGAAGAAGGATATACAAAGAAGAAGAACTGGTCTGGAAGAAGAAACCAGTTGAAGATGAGAAGATTTATGAAAACAAAGGAAAGAAGAAAGAAAATAAGACATGTGTACATGAGACTAAAGCCAAGAAGAACAATGTGCGAAAAGGTAAACCTGATCATGTCTACTCGAGAGATCAGTTAATCAGGTTGTCAAGTAAGAAATACTATTGTTCTTATTGTCATACACATGATCATGTTCACAAAACTAGTGATCATTTCTGGTATGGTTCTTATTCCGTTACTCCTATTTGAACTGCAACTAACACACATGGACCCAAATACCAGTGGGTACCAAAACCAAAGACTGATTATGTGTTGCAGGCACCTACTGTCAAGGGGGAGTAAGAGAACCAAGGCTTCTGAATAAATCAGTTCATAAACCGTACTTCAACGAAGTTTGACTTCTAAACACAACAGTTTAGGACTCGTACTTCAATGATGAAAAAGAGATGCTACTCCCGGGCTGATAAGAGATTATACTCAGATACTCAAATGAGGAAATCAACCTTCAAGGGGGAGTACATAAGTTTTTCTGGAAATATGTATTCGGAAGATATGACGAACTACACTTTAGGAGGAGTTGTAGATCTCTATCATGTGCCTTTTACTGACAAATTTCAGATGCATATTTTCAGGGGGAGTAAAAGAATTATGACTTCTGTTTACTTCAGATCAGAACTCGTACTTTAATCGTTTTAATGCTTTATGTCTTTTAATTTTTGTGAATAAAGTTGCTTTGACATGACTTTAAGACTTTTGCAGTTTGAGAAATGCTTACAAGATCATATCTTTATGACTTAAAGATTGACTTCATGAGATGTAAGATTGCACGCAAAAGGTATAATTCTTTATCTTCATCTCATATAGGGTTGAAAGAAGGACAACTTTCAATCATAGAAAACATGTTCTTCAATGTTCAAACCACTTCCTGATTCTTAAACAAATTTCATGAATTGGAAGTGTGGTTTTAAATGTTTTCAAGATTTGCTTGTGCTTCATGATTATAAACCGTGTGTTTCTAAAGATATATACTTGCGTATTATCTTGTCTATATACTTTCAAGTATTCACACACACCGGTTTAATTCTTTTGTTGAATAAGTTATCACCATGTCTCATATTGACCAAGTTTTCGATGGTGATACACCCCGGTTGTATTTCAAAGAATTTTGAGCGTCATTTCATTTCATTTCTGAAACGTTTTTCAAGAATGTCTATATTTTGATTCATATAGACAATATCCATTATTCTTGACCATAAGCTTTAAATGCTATATCATTTCATTTCTGATCATTTTCATACAATGTCAGATTTTCAAACAAGTTTCTTGTATTCATTTCATTCTTTCAATATACTTGTTTGAAAATACTTCAATATTTCAAAATGCTCAAATCTTCATGATTATATTCTGATCATATAAACATCTGACATTTGTATTTGCGTTTTAACTGTTCAAGTTAAACCATTTTGAGCAACATATGCTTTATAGGAAAATATGGGTTCTTTGTGCTAGGACTTAAATGAACTTCTATGGATTCACGTTATCCAGCGTTTCCTACCCAAGAAGTTAATCCATAGTGATTGAGTGTGAGGAGTCAAAAAGAAATGAGTGTGGGTTGTGCATTGAGGTAAAATGGAAAAGAGAGTTTGGTTAGATGTGAGCTTAATGATTAAAAGAAAGAGGGTGTGAGATCAGAGTAAAAGAATATCAAACTCTGCACCAACTACTTTCTGAGTCGGGCAGCCACATTACTAATGTTTCACAATTCTTTGTGAACATTATTGAAACAGGCAACTAGCCCATGCCAACTCTTGTTATAAACCCCACCAGCCACTCATTTTCTTCTAAAAATTATAATGTTTCATATTTTCTGGGGATGCAACATATAATCTATCTGCTTTTCATTTGGAAAATTTGGATATTGAAAAAAAAAAGTCTGCCCCACCTTCGCACTTCAATCATGCACATTGAGTCTGTGTTTATCTACTGTTGTCTCAGTGGTTTACATAATGTTGAGCCTTTATAAAAGCAATCATCACGCGCTTAATTCTTTCTACACTTGCACGAACACACAAGGAATTTGTTTTCTTGTCATAACATTCATAGAAATTTCCTTTGTGGTGTTTCGATGATTGTATGGAAGCCCTGGGGGAGTGATCATCAAAAAGCTCATTTCCTATGTGTATCCATTACACACAGTAACTTAGTGTTACTGACAGGCGCATTAACTGATTCATTAGTTGATTCAGGTGTTACACGATTATCTTTGTCTGGATTTGAAAATATCTAAATGAATACTTTGTTCGAATTGGCAACGAATCAGAGGCTTATTATGACAGATCAGTGGTCAAAACAGTTACCGACATTTCTTGAATAAGTTTTGATGATATCGATGCTCTAATCATCAAAAAGGGGGAGAAGAGTTAAAGAAATGTTTTGAGTCAGCAATGTTAAAGCTGGGAGAAAATATTCAAGATTGATTGAAAGATGAATTTCTCAAGATTGATTGAAAGTTGAAAGGCTTTGAAGATTTTGCTGACATTTGGTTTGTGAAAGAGGTTTTATAACCTTGGGAGAGAATCAAATTTTGAGAAAAGATTGTTGAAAGTTTTTGAAGAGATAGAGCTTATCAGAGAAAGGGAGAATGTAAATATTTCATACTAATAGGGGGAGCATGTGAGTTGATTGAGAAAATCATTTTTGTATCAAAGGGGAGATTACAAGAGAAGATAAAGGTTGATCAAAGGGGGAGTCATTTCAATCGAGCTTAAAGAGAGAAGATCGCATTGCTAAATCTTTTTAGTAATGATCTTGATCCAAAGGGGGAGATTGTTAGAGCACAGATTTGTTGGATTCAAGATCATAAAGATTGAAGATGAAAGTTCAAGAAGTCAAAGCTGGAAAGTCAACTCTTAGTGAAAGTCAAAGTGAATTTGTTAATAAAGTCAAAGTCAACATATTGTATTTGTTTGTTTCTTTGTATTTGTATGGAGGTATAAATACCTTTGAAGTCTTTGTAAGTCAGTGTGTGAGAAGTGAGCAGATTAGATAAGAGGATTACTGTTACATCATTCTAAAGAGAGAGTAGTGAGAGAAAGTTAGATTTGTAATTCTTGTGATTAAATCAATGACATGTAGCTTCGATTCTCATATTGATTTCTGTTTTATATTGAGAACTTGATAGATTTGGGAATCACAAAATTTTATATGGCCAGACAAAGCCGGGCGACATTGCCCAGCAACTTTTTCAATGGCATTGTCGCCGGAAATGTCGCCGACCTTACCCCAGCTTCTGCCCGAAATCGGTCATTTCCCCACACTCAGCGATAATGACTAGTGATTATGCCTTTGGGAATTCGCGCTGTCATAGTCGCCCACCTCGTACTGCAGGTCTCTTTACCACGTAGACTTTGACATGCTATTATGACTCCTGTCATAGTTGTGAGCATTCTCTCCCAAGACTCCCCATCCAAGGCCCGACCCCGTTTCGATTCGTCGATCCAAGAGTTCAAGTTGAAAGGTTAGGGCCTAAGGTCTTAGTCTTGAATTACCAACTAGGAGTAGAGAGTTAGATTTCTGATATTACTTACCAGGATTTTTCAGGTGTTACGCGTCCACACCGAGACACTTCTCGAGACACTTCACTATGTTGTTCTTTAAATGGTAAAACAAAAACCGTACATATCGATCTTACAAAAAAGATATATAACACTCAACCTTTTGTAAATAGGGAGAACACTCAAACATTTTACAAAAGGGAGAATCATTCAAAAGCGATATGTGTAGGGAGATAACTCAAACCTCACAACAGATGATAAACACTTAAATGATTAGTATATGAAGACAATTTCTCAAACCAAAAATAATATTTAAACACTTTCAAAAATATGAACAAATCTAATCCAAAGATTAGGAAATGTGAAGTGTTTAACTCACACCCTTTATAATGTTTAGAACATACAATGATGATCAAGTGATGAAAATGTTAGCTCTCAAATGAATGAATTGATGTAGAAATCAAAGCTTAGACTTAAAAAACATTCAAGATGTTCTTGAGAGAGTTTTTTGAGGAATTTTCGTGTTTTAGTTTAAAGAGAGGCGTGGTTCAAATGAACGACAAAAGCCTTTAAAAAAAATTTGTGTGTCCCTTTTGATCAAGGATCTTTACCAGATAAATCAAACAACAAACACATATATTGATTACCAACCTGTTTGATAGATAAACAAATAAAGATTACAAGGTATGGTTTTCGGTTTGAAGCTCTCTATGTGATCTCTCTGTTTTTCACCTTTTTGTGTGTGTGTGAATATGATAATCTGATTTCTTCGAAGATAGCTTCTACAACAAACTAAACAACTAATATCTAAACTTAGATATTAAAACTATAATATCTATATTAGATATTATCTAACAACTATCAATATAATATCTAGATATTATCTAACTAATTTAACTAATAACAATAACAACTAACTTTGACTATTTATTACAAACGACTTAGACTTTTGTATCGAGAGTCGACTTTCCGGCATTAGCTTCAGATTGGATCTTCAGTTTGGATGATCTTGAATCCAATAGATATGTGATCTAACAATCTCCCCCTTTGGATCAAGATCATTGCTAAAAAGATTTTAGCAATTCAGTCTTCTTCTTCAGCTCAGAAGATGCAATCTCTTTCTCTAGCTCAGAATGCTTTAGCAAAGTATCTTCAAAGAAAATTTATCTGAAATCAGCATGTCTTCAGAATACTTTGATCTCTCATTTCTTGGTTAGCTTTTCTCTTCTCCAATGTCTTGTAATGTACTGGACTGGACATTTCTTCAAGCTTTAGATTCTCCCTCTTTTTGAGGAAAACAACAACGCTTTCATCAAAACTTGTAGTAAGAAATGTATTTCACTTGGATCCTCTGATCCGTCAATTCAAAAGATATTCATCCAGATCTTTTCAAATCCATACAAAATAGTCGTGTAACACCTGAATCAACTAATGAATCAGTTAATATGCCTGTCAGTAACACTAAGTCACTGTGTGTAACGAATACACATTGGAAAGGAGTTGTTTGATGTTGACTCCTCCAGGGCTTCCATTTAATCATCGAAACACCACAAAGGTAATTTCTATAAACGTTATGACAAAGAAACAAATTCCTTGTGTGTTCGTGCTTGTGATAGAAAGACTTAAGCACATGATGATTACTTATAGGCTCAAAATTTGTGTAAACCACTGAGACAACAGTAAGTTAAACACAGACTCAATGTGCATGATTGAAGTGTGAAGGTGGGGCAGACTTCCTTCTTTTCAATATCCAGATTTTCCAAATAAAAATCAGATAGTAAATGTGTTGCTTCCCCTTTGAAAATGTGAAACACTTTCTTTTTTAGTAGAAAATGAGTAGATGGTGGGGTTTGATCAAGAGTTGGCATGTGCTAGTTGCCTGTTTCAATAATGTTCACCAAAGAGTTGTGAAACACTAGTAATGTGGCTGCCCGGCTCAGAAAAAGTTGGTGCAGAGTTGTGATATTCTTTTAACTATGTTCTCACACGCTCTTTCTTTTAAACATTTAGCTCACTCTAACCAAACTTTCTTTATTTGTTTAACACACTCATTTCTTTTGACTTTTCACACTCAATCACTATGGATTAACTTCTTGGGTAGAAATCACTGGTTAAGGTGATTCCATAGAAGTTGTGTTAATTCCTAGCACAAAGAAATCTTGTTTTCCTATGATGCATATGATGCTCAGATTGGTTTAACTATTTCAGTTAAAGCACAAAAAAATGATCTTGAAAACATTTAAAGTCACACTTCCAATTCATGAATTCATTTTGAGAATCGGGAAGTGGTTTGAACATTTAATAACAATGTTTTCAAATGATTGAAAGTTATCCTTCTTTCAACCATTTATGAGATTAAGATAAAGGATTGTACCTTTACGTGCGATCTTATATCTCATGAAGCTAAGCTTAAAGTCATAAACATATGATCTTGTAAGCATCTCTCAAAACTTCTGCAAAAGTCTTATGTCAAGTCAAAGCAAATTTATTCACTTAAATTGAAAAGACAAAAAGCAGTAAAACTATTAAAGTATGAGTTCTGATCAGAAATAATCAAAAGTCATCACCTTTACTCCCCCTGAAATTATGCATTACAAAAATTTGACATAAAAAGTAAATGCAGAAATATTTCAGAAAAATGTGTACTCCCCCTTGAAGGTTGATTTTCTCATTCGAGTATTGGAGTACAATCTCTTATCAGCACAGGAGTAAGGTCTTTTGATCATTGAAGTACGAGTCCTAAACTGTTGTATTTAGAAGTCAAACTTCGTTGAAGTACGGGTTCTAAGCTGATTTACTTATAAACCACTTTGACTTTGATCTCCGGGTCTTGAGCTGATTTACTCAAGAACCATTTCTCTCCTACTCCCCCTAGACAGTAGGTACCTGCAACACAGAATCATCCATTTTCTTTGGTATCCATTTCCAATTGGATCCAACTGTGTTAGCAAACGATTTTGGCACCCAGTGAAATTTGGGTCCACATGATAATTGCCAAACCAAATCTCAGAATCTTGACAAGAATTAGAAACATGTTTATCATAAAAGGAAGACTTTCTAGCAGATTTAGATAATTGGAATAGTTGCGTAAATGAGTATTTCAAAATAGTAGCAACATTCGATTTCAAAACATCTTTACTAGGTAAAGTCTTATTACAATTAACAGTACAAAAAGATTTAACGGCCTTGTCAAGCTTCTGGTTCGGTTGCCATAGACATTTAACTTCTGGCCTTTGCTTGCTCAGATCTGTAACATGTGAAACTCGTGAGTTAGACTTCTAAGCAACAAACGAATGCTTCTTCTTCGGATTACCAGTAGTGTTCGGTTTCTGTGAATGCTTAAATTTAATCTTTCCTTTAGCATTTTTAGCTTTCACAGAGACTGAGTTATCAACTTTCGTTGATTTTGCACTGTTAACAGGCATACTGGTTTTTCCCAAAGATTGCACAAGAAAAGATGAATGGTCAGGAAGTTTCGCATTAAAATCAAATTGTTCAAAACACTCATCTGAACCACCATCAGAGTTAAGAAAATCAAACCCTCTGTTTGATAAAACAAACATGTCATCAGATTTAGAAGCCTTTGAAATAATAACATTTTTCAGCACGATTGAAAAAACTTTTTGTTGAATCTCAATCAAAAGTCTTTCATCTGATAAAGAGTTCTTGAGTTCAGAAATTTGACTTTCCAAAACAAGAGGAGGGACGTAGATTTTACCTTTAATAGGCTTCGCCTCCATCTCTTTTTCAGAATAACTTTGAAAGAAGTCATTTGAAAGAGATTTCCTTTGATCTTTTCGATCATAACTATTATTCACTTTCGCATAATAAAATGGAAGGTGAACTTTAGATGATTTCAAATGTTTTTCAGTTTCCTTGGCTTCATCCTCTACAGATAGTCCAGTCCAGAAAACTTCAAGCTCAGGGATTCTTCGAGCTAGTTTCAAAAATGTAAGATCATAAAGTGCAGGCACTTCAGATATACCTTTTTGAAGACAGTGAGGATTCTTATAACCGATTCCCCAATTGTCTTTATTCTCTATCGTTTTGTTAAGATGAATGGTTTGCTCACTTTGACCTAATAAGTATAACTTCTTTTCCAAAGCATCTAGTTTTGCAATTAAAGTTTTGTTTTCTTCAGTACATGAAGAATGCATTTTTGTAAGCTCATATAAATCAAGCTCACTTTTTCTCAGTTTAGACTTGAGTTTAGAATTCTCTTTAAGAATTATTGTTTGTTCTTTCGCGCTGGTGTCATTGTTTGTATGTAAAACCTCAACCAATACTTTCTTCTCAACAATTTCATCACTAAGTTTCTGTATTGATTGGTTTTTGTTTGTAATGACACCCTCTTCCCGCTTAAGATTCGACTCTGACTCTTGGAGTTTTAACTTCATGATATGCATTTGAGTTAAGAGATCTGAATAAGATAAAACACATACTTCATCTTTCTCTTCGTCATCAGAATCTGCTTCAGCTTCTGATTCCTGCTTTCCCATCAGGCACATGTTGACTGCTTCATCCTTCTCTTCATCCTCTTCTTCCTCGTCTGAATGATCAAGCCAGTATTCATCCTCTGCCATCAGTGCCTTACCCGCCTCTTGTTGCTTTGCAAGAAGCATCTTGTTCTTGTAGTAGTCGGAGTTTCTGACTTTGGGTCTTCGACAGTCTCTGGCAAAGTGACCTGTTTTGCCACTGTTGTAGCACGTTGGTGGTTCTAACTGACTGGATCCTTCAGCTTGAAATGTTCTCTCTTCTGGTTTCTTCTCCTCTATTCTCTTCCCTTCAAACTTCTTTCCTTCATATCTACTTCCTTCAACCCTTTCCTTATGAGCATAATTGTTAGGACCAGAAGAATACCTCTGACTGTTTGAACTTGGCTTTGTGTAGAACTTCTTCTGAAAGGCCTTAGTCAGCATGAGCATAGCCTGCTTCAGTTGTTCACAGTCATCTGATTCAGAGTTTGCATAAGCTTCATTTTCTTTTGATTCATACACAATCGTCTTGTTCTTCTTCTTCTTGACAACAAGAGCAACTTTGTCTTCAACTGTCTTCACTTTCTGCCTCTTCTAATCTAGAATTTCATCTACCTCTTCTTCATTTTGTTTGAGGGTTTCATACACCTCATGAAGTGGAATCTCATTCAGATCCTTGATCTACTTCATATGTCTGGCAAATCTCTTCCATTCCGGCTGGAGAATGCTGAGGAATTTCACGTTCAGCTCTATTTGAGATTTAATGACCTTGTTCTTGCTTAGTTCATTCAGCAAGGTCACGAATCTATCATAAGTTCCTTCTAGAGACTCTCCACTTCTGCCTTTAAATTCTTCATAATTGTTTAGGTAGTTGGAAAGTTTGAGCTGATTCCCAACCTTTGAACCCAACATCATCTTCTCTAGCTGATCCCACATCTCTTTGCCAGAGGCTTTATAGCTGCCAATCTTACATAGATTTCGTTTGGAATTCCTTGTAGAATGTATGACTTTGCTAATTTATCACCTTTTGCTCTCTTTAGGTTATCATTTTCGAGCTCATGATACTTAAGTTCATACTGTGTCGGCACAGTTCCAACCATACGAGTCGTCTTAACTGGTTTCATAATCCCTTCTTCTATCGATTTTCTGATGAATTCACCCAACTCATGTCTGTCAATAAAGTTCAGGAACCGATCTTTCCACTGTTCGTATTCTCCTTTAAAGAGAACTGGTGGCTTGGTGTCAGTTCCGATTGCAAGGGCTTCTCTGGATGTTATTCTGAATAAAAAGATCCAAGTCTGGAAAACTTTGCGTTTTTAGAAGGTGGCTCAAATGAGGTTTGCGCTAGTGGTGGTTGGCGCAAATGAGGTTTGCACTAGTGGTGGTTGGCGCAAAGATGAGGTTTGCGTTACTAGAGGGTCGCGTGAAATGAGGTTTGCGCGATGTGAGTCTGGCGCACAATAGGTTTGCGTGAAGTTTGGGTAGCGTAAACTGAAGTTTGCGTTTTGAGTTGATCACGCGAATTGAAGTTTGTGCGAGTTGTACGTAGCGCTAATTAGAGCTTTGCGCTTTAAGAGGTTGGCGAAAAGTGAGGTTTGCGCTACAAGGTGTTGGCGCAAAGGTAACTTGGCTTTTCGTGAAGAGTTGATCACGCGAACTGAGGTTTGCGTGATGTGTTGGTCGCGAGATTTGAGGTTTGCGTTTCAAGTGAGTCGCGCAAACTGATGTTTGTGTTTGCAGTTGGTGGCGAGAACTGAGTCTTGCGCGAGACGTGTATAGCGCAAAGGTATGTTTGCGTGAGAAGCGTGTGGCGCAAAGTGGGTTGTGCAAAGTTCAACTTTGCGTGAGTTCGTCCCTTGGTTTGCGCGAGTTCGTCCCTGCAACTTCGAAATTCAACTGAAAACCTGTTTCTTCGTCGATTAGCAGTACCAAACTCTACCAATATGACTAAAAACACTTCTAGTACAGATTGTGACCACTTGATCTCGATAAAAATCACTTTTTGACAATATGATCGATGGCACGGTAACTTTTTAAACTCGACTTTCAGACCACAAAATCACCAAAATGGAACTCGATTTAAGCATTAAACTGAAATCAAACCACTACAACTCGATCTAGCAGCCTAATCGATCACAACCTGATCGATTTCCACACCTAAAACACTCAAATTCTCGAAAATGATTTTGAAAATAAGAACACATAGTCGATCTTTTAAAAACTTGATTGAATCTATTTATCAGGCTCTGATACCAATTGTGTGTCCCTTTTGATCAAGGATCTTTACCAGATAAATCAAACAACAAACACATATATTGATTACCAACCTGTTTGATAGATAAACAAATAACGATTACAAAGTATGGTTTTCAGTTTGAAGCTCTCTATGTGTTATCTCTGTTTTTCACCTTTTTGTGTGTGTGTGAATATGATAATCTGATTTCTTCGAATATAGCTTCTACAACACACTAAACAACTAATATCTAAACTTAGATATTAAAACTATAATATCTATATTAGATATTATTTAACAACTATCAATATAATATCTAGATATTATCTAACTAATTTAACTAATAACAATAACAACTAACTTTGACTATTTATTACAAACGACTTAGACTTTTGTATCGAGAGTCGACTTTCCGGCATTAGCTTCAGATTGGATCTTCAGTTTGGATGATCTTGAATCCAATAGATATGTGATCTAACAAAATTTGATTACTTTGGAAAAAAAAAGTACTTGTGAATCTCTGTGGAAGCATTTCACAAACGTCCACCAAAGCCTACGTGGACCACTTTTTTTTACGCTCTGAAATCTGGTCGTTGGAGAATACTATTGTCAGAAAAGTCAATTAAGATCCGAGAAAACCTTCCGCGGAATTCCGCAACACTGTTCGTAGTTTTTCAATTTTTTGATTTCAAAAGACATTTAGTTTTTTGATTATTTTTACAAATATGATTTCAAATAATCACTACTACAAAATTAGGTTTACATGACGCTTAAAATGTTTAAGCGTCCTAATATCATACTTTATAGAACTTAAGTTTTTTGGACCAAACTATAAAGTGACCTATCTAAAAGGGTTGTAATAGGTTTATATGATGCTTTTTTGTGTTTTAACAAGTTTTTTAGGACTTTTTTTCGTATTAGCTATTTTATAGAACACTATTTGAAAGAGTCTCCTATAAACACAAGTGTCTTATAAAAAGATGGGTTTATACATAATTAAATTAGTACCCTTAATAACTTATTTTCGCTTATTCTATTTTTATTACTGGTTAAACAATTTGGAGACCCAAAAGTGTTCTCGTATTTTTGTAAAACAGGGGTGTTCTCGTTTCAACCTCTGCCTTCATATACATATATACATGTAGCCATAGGTTCAAATGAGAAATGTTAAGTGTGTGAGAAATGCTATGTGTGTGAGAAATAGAGAAGTAATCCTAGCTATTCATACGGTCAAGATTGGATTTGATTGGTCAAAAATTGCGACTTTAACTGGTCAAGAATTTTGGCTTTGACTGGTAAAAAATTGCGGCTATTGCAAAAATAGAAGGACGGTTTTGTAACCTTTACAAAAATGTGGGACGAGTTCATATGTGAACCTGTGTGATTCACATATGAATTCTTTTTTTAACTGATTCATATATGAACCTTTGTGATTCATATATGAACTAATTAACTGTAGGTTCATATGTAAATCAGTTGAACTAATTAACAGATTCAAATATGAACTAATTAAGTGATTCTCATATGAACTAATTAACTTTATAGTTCATATGTGAATCACACCGGTTCATATGTGAATTTGTTTGTCGTCTATTTGTAAAAGTTACAAACCTACCCCTCTATTTTCTGCAGACCATGCGAGGCGGTGCTTCACAGTCCAAGCTGCAAACGTTGACCAGATGAAGGGCTAAGATCATTTCTCTATTTCTCACACCAGCATTTCTCATTTAAAACTCTCCCTATATGTATTCATATACATACATATATATATATATACATACATACATACACACAAATATATATATATATATATATATATATATATATACAAAAATGCGAAAAGCAATCTCAACATCTCACCTCATCAAATCTTATGATTATGAATTGTGATTAATTTGCCAAAATTAGGCTAAAAAAAGGCATGAAAGTAATTTGCTTTCTAAAAATCAACTAACTGTTATAGGGAAAGCAGAATAGAACAACATTAAATAAAGAGAACGAAATCTGTAATTCTCATCAATCATAAGCCCTTTAAATTGGGAGGAGTTTACAAAGAAAAGGAAACATTCATTATGGTAAATTCTAATACTAGGAAAATATTCTTTCAATCACTTCCTTTGATGATGGCACATAATCCTTCAACACTCCTCCTTGTGTCGAGTCAAATGAGTGATTGGTGCATAGTTCCTGCCTCGTTAAAACCTTATGCCAAAGAAACAAAACCTGGTGGGAAAAATAAAAACTTTAGACAAAGGAAAGAGTACAAGGCACCAATAAACAATTCCTTTAGTTTACTATATTTCTTGATTTGTACATCAATTAATAGGTTTATAAAACAAGATGATTTATAAATTGTTGTCTCACTAAAACCTTGCACCAAGGAACAAAAGCCAGTGGGAAAAATAAAACCTTGGGCGAAGGAAAGAGCACAACATACCATTATCACATGTATAATATACTCCCCCTTTGTCTACTACTCCCCCTGATTCGTACATTAATCAGAGTGTTCCCCATGGTAATTACTTATCCAGTTTGGGAACAACCTTTGTATAGATCAGACACCTACCTAATATCAGCAAAGACATACCAAGACATTGTTTGTTTTTTTCTATAAGAGCTAGTACTTTTGCTACTTACATTCTAAGTAGGTATAAATCAATCCCATTTTTCTTTCTATAGGGAAAGTATAAGCCTATATCAATGGTTCCAAAAGATTAATTTGATATCATTCCAATGACATTGCGTTGGCGCTGAGCTAAATCTAGCTAACAAGTTCACTGAGAAATGCAATATACGATCAAGTGTATTGTGCTAAGTACGATAATGCGCATATTGTACTTAGATAGGTACTTCCAACTCCCCAACACTTTTCGTCACTATCCTTTAGACGAAATGGATATTTCCTTACATACAACACTTTGACTCATCATGGGAGTGCTAACCGGATGCGCTTTGTCCATATTAAATTGCCTGATGATTTTCTAGACATATGCGATCGATGAATTAATATTTCATAAACTGGGTGTCCTAGCTCAAATAGCTACACAAAACCAAGTTTTCCCAAGATTTTCCATCTCAAATTTAGTTTTCAAGTAGCTTGTGTTTTCTCTTATTTCATCAAGAGTGCCTATTATGTTCATAACTTCGACATATAAAGTTATTTTGAAAATCTGGAACTTGTTTTCCTAAATAAATACGCAAAGGCACAGTTCATCGTTCTTATATACCCTTTCCCAATCAAGTATTCACTTAGGCGGGTATACCACACCGGATAGATTGCTTTAATTTATAAAGTGAGCGTTTTAATTTTATTGCAAATGCATTTCGTGAGAGTTACTTGATTTTGGTAATGTAATATCATCAAGCACTTTTATATATCTCCCAATCTAGATCCCCGTAGAGATATGTGGTACCTACATTCATGAGCTACATTTCCAGTCCTTCAAAAACTATTAGGCTAATTAATTAGCAGAATGTTATAACGTCCATCACGGGAGAGTAAGTCTTCTCGTGGTCAATCTAGGTCATTGTGAGAAACCTTGCGCCAAAGGAGAACCTCATACATTATGACTTAATTATTCTCATTACACTTTATGACAAATGATTTATCTATGTCTTACAGAATTTACACTTGGTGGGTTAGCACTACCAAACCAAATACCTGTTCATTTGTCAAATAATATGGTTCTCCTGGATTGCTTCTTTTCATGTAGGCCAATTTGTTATTTGTTAATATTTTTCAACTGAGCATGGTTCGATGTCAAAGCAACAATATATGCTAAATATATCATCAATGAATATGTATGATCTGTCCATCGACTCATATACACTCTCATAATTCATTTGAGATATCTTTGATCTCTGGAATCAATATTAACTTCGGAGCATCCTCCAGTAATGATTCATAGACATAGTTTAATCAGAGATAATCTCATGAGAGGTTTATGTATTGATGACAAATAGTTGTGCCTTACTCTTCTCTTCCTTTAGATGAGTATCTATCGAACCAAGTAGCTTCCCCCATTTCCACCATGTGTGATTGCAACGAACTTTCCAGCGACGTTGTGCCTTTGTTTGGGGACTTTAACCTTGTGTGTTTATTTGCAGCTCGTATATGTGATCTTGTCACTTCTGGAATAATATTAAACGTATCAGGTATCGAATCTGTTTCATTTGACTTCAACTTTACATTATGAAGTTTGGGGATCAACATGAGACAGAGTGGAATATTTATAGACACTTCATGTCGTTCCTATGGAAAATCCTTTTTCCTATCTCTCCCTAACGACGGGAAGACTGTCTCATCAAAGTGACAATCCGCAAATCTAGCGGTAAAAAGATCACCCGTCAAGGATTCTAATTAGCGGATATTTTTTGGAGATTCATATCCAACAAATATACTTAATCATTTTAAAGACCCATTTTGGTGTATTGTGGGTGCGTAATTGGCACATATATTGACAACCAAACATGCATAAATGTAAAATATCAGGCTTATATCCAGTTACAAACTGGTACACATGAGACTGGTTAGCTAGTAATAGGTCTCAAAATGAAGAAGTAAAGTTGCGTATAGTATTGCATAAACCCAGACACGTGTAGGTAAATTGGTGTGCATAACTAATGTCTTGGCTACCATCTATATTCTTTTGATGACAACTTCTACGTGACCATTTTAGATATACATGTGGGGTATAGGAAACTCTACATTGATCCCGATACATATGCAATAATCATCAAATCCTTATGATGTAAATTCTCTAGCATTCCAAGTCATGTAGACTTGATGAGATAATCAGGGTGGTGAGCCCTTAAACATATAGCTAGTGCTAGGAGTGCAACATTTCATGTGGACAATAATACGACATGTGTTCATCGTTTCAAAACCAGAACCATAAAGTAATTTAATGGCCCGTATTTTGGATGTTTATGTCCATAAATATCATCTTGTATTTGTTGTAAGAATGAAATATTTTTGTATTATGTCCTTGGCTTTAGGATGGTCTCATTCCTGTCTTGGCTAAGGATCAGGGTATAAAAAAGTTTTAGGTATTCGAGAGGGCATATTATGATAATGGTGTTGCTTCTTATGCTTTAGAAGTCAACAGTTGCAATTTGCCTCATTTTTGCCTTTCACTCGAAAGAGAATGTGTCTGTGTGTATTTTGTAACACCCCAAAAATTGGGATAAACAAAAATTTCCATAAAAGGGAAACATGGTAATAAATTATGTCATAGTATGAGCTCTTCCCAAAAAGGGAGACAATAAACACCTGTTAAGATTACAAGTTTGTAATGTATAACAATGTGAGGGAAAACAACCCTTTAATCTAAATCCAATCTAGGAACAAGATTAACAAAAGTTGTGATCCAATCCAAAAACAAATTTCTATACCGGCGTCCCAAAAATGTCCCCAAGCTCGCATCTAAGTCATCTAGACTTTCTTGGCGGCCGCCCCTCTAGAACCTGAGATACATATCAAACCAAACAAGTGTTAGGCCAAACGGGCCTAGTAAGTTGTACATAAGCATGGCATGATATTCAAGAGACATGTTAAAGCATTAATACGACTCAGTCCACATGGCCATACTGGAATCAATGGGGGAGATCCATTACACCAATGAGTTTTACCTCAAGTCAATGTACCTTGATGTTTGTTCGCATGACAACATCCCAAATGCCCGACACATTGTCCCGGTGGCGGAGGCCTTAGGTGCATACCGTCCCGGTGGCACCTAAGACTACATCCTCCTGGCACATACTCACGGTTCATCCAACATATATATATATATATATATATATATATATATACTATCCATCTCTTATACATATCTCGCATCAACAAGATACATATACATACTATTCATGATTTCAATCCCATATTAAATCTAAAACACCCAATCATGTATGTTCAACAATATACATATACATGATTTCATGTCGATGTACGATTAGTTCTAAAAGCAAATATTCATGAGTACTCCCGATTCTCCCTTTCGGGGCATCCCATAATTCTTTGGGATTTTTAGTAAAGGCATTCCTATGAAAGTTATGATTTATATGTCGTCTCAAAATATAATAATATTTGTTTGTACCTTTTTCAGGAGGCTAGTTTTAGGGTCAATAGGGAGTTGATGGACTTTTAGGTATATTCTTGTAATTTTCTAACAAAAGTTGTTTTTACATTGGATATTCATATTTGTACTCAAGTTCTTTTGAGATTAGGACATTGAATCACAGATGGGTTTTTTCAACCATTTACGTATATAAGGGATAAGATATGATTTTCTAAAACAATGAATCACGGTCTATAGTCATAATATTATGTATGAAATTTCATTATCATAATAATATTGGATTACTGTATACTTACACTTTGTTGATAATACTTCATCAATATTTCATTTGCGAAAAGAAATCACTCAATCTATTGGATTTCCAGGTAGTAGGGGAATCACATGGATTTCTTAAGTTCTTACAAGCCTTAGGGCTATTTACACCCGTTTGACAAAATCCAATCGATATTTTGTAATTTATTTAATTTGAAGATAACATTGTTAATTATAGAATTTTTGGCATGAGACCAAAAATGAATATGAGTTTGGCATATGAAGCCAATTTCAATGTTTTAATACCTTAATGGTATTTTGAGAGATTTTGTCATGAGACAAATAAATATTGATTTTGACATAAAGTCACGTCAAACTTTTAACATATTAATAGTATTTGGGAGCTTTTGATAAAAGATGAAAATATATAAGGGGTGGAAGTGTAGCTTCCAATAGTTATTTATAAGATTGTGAGAAATCTTATAAAATAATTGGCAAATATCAAAACATAAATCTTGATAAATTTTCATGGGAATTTATCTCAAATTCCTTGTTTATTATTATACTAGCTTCGACCCCGTGTATTACACAGGGTAATTTAAAAAAATCATGCCAGAAAACTTGTCTTACAGATATGAATGATCATCGAAAGTACGATGCTGTTTTTCCAAGCTTTTTTCCTTCAAAGTTGTTTTTTTACAGTTGGTCACAAAATATCCTTGTTTTAGGCCGTTTTCACAAAGGATGTTTTGCAAAAAGTTAAAAAAATATATGAATAAATATTAAGAATTGAGTGAATTACACCGGTGGTCCCTGTGGTTTGCATAAATTTTGGATTTGATCCCTAAAGTGAACTATCTACGTTGGTGGTTCTTAACTTTATAAATTTCTTTCGCTCAAAGTCCCTCCTACATAACACCATTTGTTTCATCCGTTAAATGAAAGGACAAATATGTCTTTTTATAAAAACAAATCAATTCCTAATTAATCATAATTATTAAACGTGACTGTTTAGGGGGTTGTTTCTTTCAGAGGTCGGTGGATGATGTAGCGGCGGTGGTTATCGGTGGCTCACAATTCACAAATGTATCCAACATTCCTACAGCGGGAAGCTATTGATGCAGAGTGATCTCGATATAATCTTTGTTAAATTCGACAACAACCTTAACTCCATGTCTGAATTGGTTAACTCAGATGGGTTTCTTTTGTCAAATGCTAATTACGCGATTATAGTTTCTAGACCTGGACCCGGAGCATCTCGAGATGATATCAAGTTTTATGTTAAAGATTTGTTGTGCAGATTCAGGATTGGTCGCGTTGACATGAAGAAACAAGCTATTGTTAGCTTTACCCAAGTGATTCAAGAAGAGGGGGAGAGGTATGTAAAGATTGCAATGAAAATTGATGGGCTTGTTCATGTTTTGCTGAAATTTTTGAATTCAAAAGAAGTTGGGATTCAAGAAGAGGCGTTGAAATATGTTGCTGTAATTTGTGGGTTTGATTCGTATAAGAGTGTTTTGGTTGGAATTGGTGTTGTTTCCCCTTCGATTAGGGTTTTAGAGACTGGTAGTGATTTGGGTAAAGAACTGTCCACCAGGTGTTTGATGAAAGTCACGGCCAATTCTGATAACGTCTGGTCTGTTTCAGCTCATGGTGGGGCGTCTGCATTATTAAAGATTTGTGGTGGGAGTGGTTGTGATGATGCTGGTGGTGAATTGGTTGGTTTGGCTTGTGGGGGTTTTCGAGTAATTGGAAGGGGAAGTTAGGTCTGTGGTGGAAACGATCATCACCACCATCCATTGCAACAAATGCAAACACTGAATCACACACATAAACCTACAAAACAATACTCTTTCTCTCATCTTTTCAATTCTTTCTCTCTCTAAACTTTGTATGTTTCTTTCTTTGTATTTAAAATGTGGAACTTGTGTTGAGTTTTCTCTACATTTTGATGATTGCAGATACTGAACAGTGGGAGAGAGAGAGAGAGAGAGAGGGAGGGAGAAGGAGGATGAGTAAGGGGGCAAGCTTTATGGAACAAAGATAATGAGTGGGAATTATATGGGGGTGAGTTCTAAAAAGCTAAAAAATTATATGGGTGAGCTTTAAACGTTCAAGTCACGTTTAATGATTGTGATTAATTAGGAATTGATTTGTTTTTATAAAAAGACATATTTGTCCTTTTATTTAACGGATGAAACAAACAGTGTTAAGTAGGAGGGACTTCGAGTGAAAGAAAATTACAAAGTTAAGGACCACCAACGTAGATAGTTCACTTTAGGGATCAAATCCAAAATTTACGCAAACCACAGGGACCACCGGTGTAGTTCACTCTTAAGAATTTATAAAACAAATTTTATAATAGAACATAAATTAAATTGTGGAAAAGTACATTGTTAAAATATTAATAAAATAAGAACCACGTATCATAAATTACCAAATACTTCTTTATATACAACATTCTTTGTTTTATTGCTAATTATACCTTCATCATCTATAATTAATATTTTTAAACTCTGCCTACTTTTTACTCTAGATAAAGCAACATACAATTGACCAAGGGTGAAGACTAGTTGTCTCAGAAACAAACCAACCTTCGATAATGACTGTCCCTGACTTTTATTTATGGTCATGGCAAAACATACAACAATTGAAAATTGTCTTCTTTGAAACTTGAACGGAATCCGTTTGTTTGTAGGTGTCAAAGACATTCTTAGAGTAAATGTTCGGCTTCCAATATTGCTTCCATACATGATCTATGCTTCTATAACCCGATTTCCAAAAATAACACCCGTAGTCTAGTTCCATTACATAACCTAGATTTCTGATCAATATTCCTTAGTAACATAACTGGAACATCGACTTTTAGTACTATCTTATGGTTTGACAAACCAGATAATATAAGACCATTTAAGACATCAGGTGAGTACAAAGTTTCATCAAACTGTTCGTGAATATGCTCTGATTCACACAGACTATGTGAATTTAGGTACTCATTTTCCTCTCCTGGAAACAATGATAACAAACGATCATTTATTTCTTGAACGACTTCATGTTTGGGTGCAAGTATTGCTCTTTCCTGAAAATAGGATGAATTCTTGACATTTACAAGAATAGAAAGATAAACAAATTCAGTTAATGCAGATATAGGATCCGTTGAATCGGTAATCGATAAGGTCGGTATTTAATCATTCACAAATTAGCACAAATACATAAAAACGCTTGATTAAGGTGTCGTTTACCCGAACACTTACCCGTTAAATTATAGTCCATTTGTAAAAATAAATAAATATTTTCTATTTACCTTAAAACATCTCTTGCATCTTTAATAATAGTTTTTGTAAAAGAACCTAATTTTTATGAGTTTCATTATTTTTTCAATGTCAATAATCAATAATCTATACTTATATATAAGTAAAATATACTAAATATCATAATGTCAAGAAAATAAAATTAAAAATGTTATTTTATAAAACTTCATGATAAAAATCAAAATTCTTGAATAAAAATTTAAAGAGGAAGAAGTTTTTATAGAAAAAACTCTTGAAGTAAAAATTGATATGAAATAACCAAAAGAAAATTAAGACAATTTAGTAATTATTTGTATCAAATTCTATATTAATTTCAACAAATCTCATACTAATCAAGACACATTAATTCGTATATATTTATGATATTTAATAATATAATTAAATCTAAAAATATTCAATATTTGACTCATTTCAAAGCGATTACAATGGTATAATTTATAAAAAATAAAATGTTTTTTTAATATATTTTGGTTTATATACATTATTTATGTTTATATGATAAGAGTCTAAAATAAAAAATAAAAAAGTAAGGGATTAAAAGTAAACTACATATCTAATTATAAGGGTAGTAAATGTAAGATATAAATTAAAAAAATTGAATTAAGAAAAGATTTAAGGAGAAATGAATGTGCATGTGCTAAATGAACTTATAATGTAAAATGCGTCCAGATACATTTTTAGGCAGGAAAGTTAAAAATGAGTTCACCAGAAGGCGACACGTGTTCTTCTAGTTACTTATTTGTTATATGTATAGATAAGGAAATAAATTATTTATAAAATATGATTTTTATGGTATTGTTGTTATGGAAAGAAAATCAATATCACAAAAACAACAATATTATTTGATACATTATTAGGTACTATATTTACAAGAAATAATAAAAAGTTAAAAAGATAGTTCATATTAATAACTAGATTTTTACGAAATAATAAACAATCAGTTATATAATAA
Organism: Arctium minus; assembly: GCA_954870635.1. Classification (NCBI taxonomy): domain Eukaryota; kingdom Viridiplantae; phylum Streptophyta; class Magnoliopsida; order Asterales; family Asteraceae; genus Arctium; species Arctium minus. The sequence goes on along the minus strand of OX941087.1, from coordinate 81,732,866 downwards.
TCATGAGCAAAATAATTAAATAACAACTTAAATCATTAATGCATAATAACTGTAAGCACTAAAAATACTAATTAAACTAATTAATAATAATAATGGTAACTTAATTAATAACATAAACCCTTTTTTTTTTCAAAAACCATATTGTTATCAAAAAAAAATCTTCCCATTACGTGATTTTTATTTTGAAGTTTTGTTTTAATATCTAAATAATAATAAAGAACAATTAAAAATGCATTTCTCATATTAAAAGATAGGTTTCATTCATATACAAAAACATAATTTAATGCAAAAAAAAACATAAGGACCCGACTCGAAAAGGCTTCCATATCAATTAACAAAAACTAATAATATCTAAAAGTTTATTAGGGAAAAAAACTCCATTTTGAATCCAAATGCAACAATGAGATTTACATATATGTTATTGCATAGCAATTAAAATAGATTATGATATCCAAGCAAGATTAAAGATATCCCGATTTTTTTGTTAAAACCTACTAAAAAGAAGTGCAATTTAGCATATGGTTTCAGAAACAAAGCAGATGCGTGGTATCATTAGATACTACCTACATGTATGCATATAAGCAGAAAAAGTTTGGAAAAAAAATACAACTAGCATAAATATTTCATGGGTTCAAGACGGTAGCATAACAATAATAATTATATATTTATTAAAACTAAAATAGGTTCAAATACCTACATACCGTAATGGTTGGGTGGTATTACCAAGGTATTCTTAACAAAATCCCGTCCTCTCCTTGAGTTGCTTGATGAAGTTAGAAGCTTGAAAGTCAACGATAAGCCGAATGATTGAGCTTACGTGCTGATAACGTGTTATAGAGAAAGCAGAATAGAACAACTGTAAATAGAGATAATGAAATATGTAATTCTCATTAATCATAAACCCTTTAAATAGGGAAGAGTTTACAAAAAAAATGAAACATTTATTATGGTAAATTCTAATACTAGGAAAATATTCTTTCAATCACTTCCTTTGATGATGGCACATAATTCGACACTAACTAATTTTTTAAATCTTTTAAAAATCTCTTTATAGGGGTGGTTTATTTTGCAACCCAGTAAAAGGTTACGACCCCATGCAACCATTATCTAAACCATTCATTTAGCTCATTTATTATGAATTGATTACTGGATTGCATCAATGATTACCGGTTTCATACAATAATCTTGCATGCAATTCATAGTATTTCATTAAATGTATACACTAACATGGAATGCATATTGTTTCATGAATGTACCACCTTCATCCGATACGTCGCATGAACGTACGGTTATATGCATCAACATCTGCTGCAAAAATTCGACGAAATCGGATGCAATCCAGTAATCAATCCAGTGCATGTCTACATAATGAATGAGCTAAATGAATGGTTTAAATTAGGGTTGCACGGGATTGTAACCTTTTACTGGGTTGTAAAATAATCGTGGCCTCTTCTTATATTCTTAATGACATTCAATTATTTTTGGATGACAATCTGACCATTAATTTTTAAACATTTTTAAAGTTTTTTAGGTTTTCTTTCACGTTTTTTTCCCTACATAGTGGACTGTAAACGAACACGAACAATAAACGAACAAAAAAATTTGTGTTCGTGTTCGTTCGTTTAGAAAAATGGTTTGTTCGTGTTCGTTCATGTTCGTTTTTAACATTTTAAACGAACATAAACGAATATTAAACGAACAAATAAACAAACATGAGGTACACCAAAGAGACATTTGGGCTCAAGCCAAAAGGCTCAATCCACGGTTGAGTGTCTAAATAAAAGAAAATGGATAGGATGAGGTTTATATATATAGTAGAGATGAAAGCAAGAGAATGTAAATCCCACCGATGTGAGGTGGGAATATGGGAAGGTGTAAGTTATTATATGCCCACGACACGTGTCACACAAAGATACTGCTGAGGAGTTTGTAAACCTATAGGGTCGCACACAAAGAATGCGTTTGTTTCCATTTGTAGAAACCCGGATTTTATGAAAATATGTGTTAAACTGTAATTATGATATTTACAGGGTGAAAACGTAATTATGTTAATTACGGGGAATTATCTGTAATTATATAATTATATTTTAAAGTTTAAAAGGATAATTATATATATTTATATATAATTATATTTTAAAGTTTAAAAGGATAATTATATATATATATATATATATATATATTGTTATCCCAAATTATCAAGCTAATCTCATACAAACAAGATATATTAATCAAGAACTAGAGAGAGAGTAGAGAGAGAAAATAAATCTTTAATATTTCTCTAAAATATGAAATGTATACAATGAAGTTCTTACCACAAACTTACAAGACACACCCTATTTATTAACAAAACTTAACAACTAAGTAAACAAAACAAAGACTAATACAACTTTGACAATTTTGACTTTGACAATGTTGACTTCTAACTTTGACTTTCCTAATTAAATCTTGGATACAATATTTGGACTTAACAATCTCCCCCTTTGTATTCAAGATTTAATAAAAATTGACACTAGTCTTTAGCACTTGATTCTTCAGCTTTTGTCTCTGACAACTTTGAACTTTGAAGCTTTAACAATCTTTAGTATTTCAGCCTTTGAAGAATCTTGAAAAGTCTTTTACACTTTGCAGCTTTGAAAGTCAACATGTCATGAACAAGAAACAAAATTCTTGAAACTTCTGAAACAATGAACTTTGAAACTTCATCTTTAAAACATCTTTGAAATCTTTGAAACCTTCTTTGAAAACTGTCTTTGAACAATGAAACAGCTTTGAGGAATCTCTGATATTGAATCTTCATCTCTTTGATCTCTTGACTGTCTTCAGAGAAACAAACTTTCACAAATCATCTTGATTTATCTTTGAATAAACTTTCTTCAGAATCTTTTGACTTTGTATCAGCGGAAGCATTTTGAAATGACTTTTGAACTTTCAGAATTTCTTCACAAGTCTTTTCACTTTGACAACTCTTCATGGCTTTGAAATTGAATCTTTATAAAATTCTCCCCCTTTTTGATGATGTGAGCATCATGATCATTAAAACTTCATCAATTTCAGCTCAGACTTTGATTTTCCCTTTTGAGATCAACTAACAATCTCCCCTTTGACAGTTTCCGCACTTTGATCTGTAGAGTCGAATCATGAACTGTATATATCCGAATCTTTTCAAATTCAGACATAATGAGCGTGTAACTCTGATTCAACATATTAAACTGTTAGTAATGCCTGTCAGTAACACAAAGTTACTGTGTACAACGAATGTACAATTTAAGGAGTTGGTTTGATGTTGACTCCCCAGGACTTCCATTCAATCATTGAAAAACACAAGGTAATTCTATGAATGTTCTGACAGAAAAACAAATTTTTTGTGTGCTCGTGCTTGTGTTTGAAAGAATTAGCACAATGATTGTGTTTCATTAAGGCTCGAAGTATGTAAATCACTGAGACAACAATGATTGTACATGGACTCAATGTGCATGAGAAAGGGTCGAAGGTGGGGCAACTTTCCTTCTTTTTCAATATCAGTATCTTCCAAGAGAAGAACCAATAGATTATGTGTTGCTTCCCCAGAAAATGTGAAACATTCTCTTTTTAAGAAAAGAATGAGTAGCTGGTGGGGTTAATGCAAGAGATGCCATGGGCTATTTGCCTATTTCAATGATGGTCACCAAAGAAATGTGAACCAATCAGTAATGTGGCTGCCCGGGTCAGAAAGATGTTTGGTGCAGAGTTCTTATATTCTTTTAACTCTGATCTCACACCCTCTTTCTTTTAAACATATAAGCTCACATCTAACCAATCTCTCATTTTCATTTTACCTCAGATCACTCCCACACTCAATTCTTTTAGACCCCTCTCCCCTCAATCACTCAAAGGATTTCTTCCGGGGTAGGAAACACTGGTTATCGTGAATCCATGGAAGATCTATTAAGCACTCACACTGAATCCCATGTTCCTAAAAGTACATGCTGGTCAATGATTTTCTTGATATGAAAAGCACAAGAAATCATATGTCAGTGTATGTATGCTCATCTAAAATCAGAAATGAAATTTGAGCATTTTTAACGTTGAAGATTTCTCAAAACAAAGATATTGAAAGAATGAAATGAAATCAAGAGAATTGTTTTGAGAATCTGAAAATGTATAAAATCAGATCAAATGAAATATCTAGGGTATCAAAGAACTTGATATTTTGTTTATATGAACAAATATAAACAATTTAGCAATAAAGGCACAAACTTGAAAAAGATGAATGATGCTCAACAACTTTGAAAGCAAACGGGGGTATTACCATCGAAAAATTGGTTCGTTTAGAGACATGGTAATAACAAATTCAACTAAAATATTGAACCGGTGTGTGTGAATACTTGACAGTATATAGACAAGATAATACACAAGTATTGATCTTTTGGAAACACACGGTCAGTTAAACATTAAGCTCAAAATTTTGAAAAACATTTAAAAGCACACTTCTAAATTCATGAAATCTTTTGAGAATAAGAAGTGGTTTGAACATTTAAGAAAGTGTTTTTCATGCTTGAAAGTTGTTCTTCTTTCAAACAATCAGAGATCTAGGACAAAAGATATTTACCTTTTCAGCTCCCCCTCAAAACATGATATAATGATTTATCTCTTTTGAGCTCCCCCTGGATATTAGCACAATATCCTTCTTTGATCATTGAAAAACGGGTCCTGATCTGTCATGTGATCAGAAGCCACTTTATTCACAACATTTATTAAAAAAAAATAGAAAGCAGTAAAACAGTTTATAGTATGAGTTCTGATCTGAAATAACCATAAGTCATCACCTTTACTCCCCCTTAAATTAAGCATCTGAAATATGTCAGGTAAAATACAAGATAGAGATCAATACAACTTCCGTTTGAAGTGTAGACCATCATATCGTAAGTATATTGCAATGAAAAAGTACAGGATAGAGATCAATACAACTCCCTTGTGAAGTGTAGACCGTCATATCTTATCGGATGCAAAAACAGGAGTAAGGTCATTTGATCGTTGAGGTCCGAGTCCTAAACTGCTGTGTTTAGAAGTCAAACTCCTTTGAATAACGGGTCCTAAGCTGATATGCTTAGAAGCCATATTCTTGACATTGAGGTGTGGGTCTTGAACTGTGTTATTCAAGAGCCATTGTTCTCTTACTCCCCCTTGACTTGAGGTTCCTGCAACACATAATCAGTTTTCTTCTTTGGTACCCACTGGTATTTGGGTCCAGAAATGTTAGTTGCAGTACGTGTGGGGGTTACAGAGTAAGAACCATACCATAAATGATCACTGGTCTTGTGGATATGATCATGTGTACAGCAGTAAGAACAATAATATTTATTACCTGAAAACCTGAGTAATTGATTTTTTGAGTATATATGGTCAGGTTTACCTTTATGCTCTTTGTTCTTCTTTGCTTTATGTACACATGATGTCTGCTTTTTCAGCTCATTTTTCTTGTCATCTTTGTCTGATTTCTTCATCCAGACCACTTTCTCTTTCTTGTAACTTCTTCTCCTTGGATATGTATCTGAACCATCTAAATATTCATCAAAGAAAATGTTAGATCGACTAATCTGATTAAAGGATTTAACTGACCTTTGTGAAGAGACAGATTTCTGATTTGAACTTGAAGCAGACTTTTCAAGTTCTTTGATCTTTGAAGAAAAGTTATCTCTTTCTTTCACAAGTTGGTCAATCTTCTTTGAGAATTCAGACTTCGTATTTTGCTCTTTCAGCGCAGAAGCAGACAGTTCAGATAACTTGAAAGTCAGCTTTTTGATTTCAGACTCAAAAATAGATCTTTCTTCTTCAAAACCTTTCTCTGAATCATTTCTCTGGCCGGATAATTCTTTAAAGAATCCCACATTCTTCTGTTCTATGGCCTTCTTTTCTTTAGCAAATTTCTCTCTTTCCAAAATCAGTACTTTCTCAAAATCGGAAACTTGCTGAGAAAGTTTTATACATTTAAGCTCAACTGCTTTCTTTTCTTCAAAACACTTTCTTGAGAAATCTGAGAACTTCTTTGAAAAACCTTTCTTTTCACTCTCAAAATTAGCTTTATCTTCAGCAAGCTTTCGCTCCAAATCAGATATACTCTTTCTAAGTTCAGCATTCTCAGATTCCAATTTCTTAACTTTCTGCTCATTGCTATCAACAGAGACTGTCTGCTGAATTTTAGCTTCCAACTCAGAAATCTTTCCTTTTAGATCTGACACAACTGTTGGCCCTAACATCGTCCATTCAAGATAGTCCCATATCTCCTTTCCTGTTGACTTGTATAAATCTTTTCCTGTCAACTGATAGGTTTTTATGTGACCATTAATATCATGACGAATACTGTTAAACACAAAAGTTCGGGCTAAAATATCAGCTCTTTTTCTTTTCTCCCGATCCCAGTACAATCTTCTGTTGGAGTAAGAGGTTTCATCTCTCCTTCAGTCAACGATAATCTGATATAACAACTCAGCTCATGTATATCTACAAATTTGAAAAAATCAGCTTTCCACTGCTCGTATCTTCCTCTGAGCAAAATTGGTGAACTCATCCTGTTTGAAAAAGAATTTGACAAAATTATCGTGAGTTGAAATGAATTCAAAAACAAAATACGGACAATCTAAAATTTTCTCTCTCTCAGAAAACTTTGAATGATAAACAGCTTGATAAAAAAAATTTGATCGTTCCCAAACAATTCAGAAAAATTTTGACTGAAAGTCAAAATCAGATCACAACAAAATAAACTCAGAAAAATTTTAACTCTGAAACTTTCAAATCAATGGAACATTCAAAACACAGAACTGAAATTCACAAATGAAATGAACCTTGAAATTCTCAGATTAACTGGATAAGCTCAAAAACTACATAAGACTAACTAAAGAAAAAAAATGAAAATAGTGACTAACATCGACAAAATACGAAACTAGTATGAAAAACGAGGACTAAAATTGAAAGAAAGACTTTGCGTGAGATTTGATTGGTGCAAAGTATGAAATTTGCGAGAAATGATGGTGACGCAAACCTGAAATTTACGGATCACGTAGAATTTTCAGATCAACATTAAAATGAACTACTTTGGATGGCGCAAAGTTAGAAGTTTGCGCTATAGGCGCAAACTATTTTCTTTGAACTTCCAATTAGAAACAATTTTGAAAGTCATCAACAAACAATTAAAACCATAGCCCCACTTTGATTAAAATGGCCAGTCAAATTTGAACAACACCAAATGGATAATCAATCCACCACTTTCAACAAACTGAAGGCACGTGTTTGGAAGCAAAGAATGAAATGGATAGAAACTTTGTGTGAATAGCTATTGCGCAAACTGCATGTTTGCGTTGGCACACACTTATGGTTTGCGTAAGATTAAGCACCAGTGGCGGACTCACCATATGAATAGAGGGGGGAAGGGTCCCCATTAAAAGAAAAAAAGATAGAATTTTATTAGGTTAAAAATTAATTTTATTTAAGTTTTTGTTATAGTTCCCCCCAGTAATTTCTTGTCGGGACCCCATCAATTAAAAAAATTACCTTGAAATCAATCAAAAAACTGAAAAATCTTTCAAAATCGACAAAAAAAACTTAAAATTCCTTGAAATCAACCAAGAAAACTTTAAAAATCTCTCGAAACGGTGTAATTAGGCTAAACACATATCAGATGACTTTACTGGCTTTTAATCTACCTTGAAGGTGCCCCCATTAGGAAAATTTTCTGAATCCGCCACTGTTAAGCACCGAGCCATTTCAAGATTTCATCCAATCAAACCAATTCATCTCAAAACCTGTATATTATTTCAATTTAAATCCAATCACAAACTTATTTATTCCACCGACCCATCATGGTATCCAACCAATCACATTTTGAGCATCATAAGAGTTGCGCAAGTAGCAAACTGTTTGCGTCAGTTCATGAATGGTTTGCGCAAGATTCAAAATGTATCATGAATTGCATCAAATTCGATCAAACCTGCAAAATTTAAACTCAAAATCATATCAGTACAATCGAAAAACAATACTAAACACAAATCTAACATCAATTTCAGATTAAAAACAACAATCCACAAAAAATCGATTCAACCAGAGTTTGAACAATATTTTCAAGAAATCCAAAAAAATCAAGAAATTGACATCGATTTAGTTCATATTTCGAGATGTAATCAATACAAGAAAATCTAAAATACAAATTGAATCCAATCATTCCATTTTCTTGCATTAAAAACAATTTTTCATTAAAAAATTTCGGATGAACAGTAACTTTCGAGTTCTTGAAAATTTTTTCAGAAAAACAACCTTTTCAAACCAAAAAATCAAGAAATCGATCCAACTTTTCTGTGAAAATCTTTCTGAAAATGTTTGGTATAGCTCTGATACCAATTGTTATCCCAAATTATCAAGCTAATCTCAAACAAACAAGATATATCAATCAAGAACTAGAGAGAGAGTAGAGAGAGAAAGTAAATCTTTAATATTTCTCTAAAATATGAAATGTATACAATGAAGTTCTTACCACAAACTTACAAGACACACCCTATTTATTAACAAAACTTAACAACTAAGTAAACAAAACAAAGACTAATACAACTTTGACAATTTTGACTTTGACAATGTTGACTTCTAACTTTGACTTTCCTAATTAAATCTTGGATACAATATTTGGACTTAACATATATATATATATATATATATATATATATATATATATATATTTGAATTTGAATTTGAATATTACAGATAATTACTAAACCTTATTTAATCCTTAATTGAATTATAGTTTAACTATAATTCTTCTGGTATAAATAAGGGGTTAGGCTAAACCATTTGAGAGACGATTGAAATTAGATTTAGCCTTTCAGAGAAATACAGAAAAAGAAACCTTTTCTTTTCTGTAAAACACGTATAGTTCTAGGGTTCTTGGGCTAGCACCCGGTGGAGACGGGAAATGTGTTCGTGTGTGGACTACCAGTAGAGGAAACCTGCTTTGGTTTCTTAGTGCTCCATTTTTGTCTCGCTTGATCTATAAAAGGTACACATTCTAAACACCCTATGGTGTGGTTTTAGCAATAATTAAATGCATCATTGGATCCGATTGGGTTTTAAGGTTTATTCTGAAAAGTTTCTATATTAGTTGTAACCAAAACTATTTTGGTTTTCCGCTGCGTTTTATCGGTTACAAATTGTATTAAAACCCTAAAGTGGTATCAGAGCCACTTTGATGTTATTTAATTAAAAGAAATACGAATTCTATATGGCAATTTAAATTGGTCCCAATTTCAAATTGGATTTAAAATTTAAATCTAGTTGGGCTTTCATGTTGAAGGCTTGTATGGTACCTAAAATAAATAAAATAAAATAAATGGGTTATCTTTTTGGTCGATGGTAACAAAACAAAAAAGGGGTTTTATAACCCTAATTTATTGTTCCACATCAAAGCCGCTATAAGGCATTCTGCCTATATGCCGATCGCCGATCGCCGGCCGCCGCTGGTCTTGTGCGGCTGTTTCTACTGCTTGCTGTCATCGCCGGCGGTTTTTCCGTTATGGTTCTGCCTTTTTTCTTCTTCGAGTAGTTGTGGCATCCAGATCGCCGCCCTATGGGGCTGGTGGTGTTGGCTCGTTTTATCTCAAGCAGTCGCTGATGTAATACGGTTGACTTGGCCACCGCCGTTGGCTTTTGAGTCAGGCGGCGATTCTCTTCTTCATCACCGGCTGTTAATGACCCAGTCGCCATTGACAGTCACTGACCGGAGACTAGTTGATTGTCTTCGACCATCATTGTTTCCTGCGGTGGTTAGTCACCCCTCTGATGTGGTTGCTACCATCTCAGATCGATGCACCACCGCCGACGACATCTTCTTCCTCACCGACCACCGTCGTGGTTGATTTTCTTGCAAACTGGAAGTTTTCCGGTTAGGTTCCACGGCTGCTTCCGTTTTCTGGTTGGGTCCAACGGCTACTGCCGTTTTCTTGTTCACCACACCGCCACTCCAAGCGGGTGGAGTTTAGTTTTCCTTTTGTTTCAAGATTCCAATGCTAGCCATCGAGCCAAACAACGGTTTATGGTCAAATCGTTGTTGTTGATAGTTTGGGCTCGTACTAATAGTGGAACAGTGGTGGGACTAGGGCTATGGCCTAAAGTTGTCGTCACCGGCTGCTGCCGTTATTCATTGAACACAACTAAAGGGTTGTTGGTCGTCAGTTTATTTCTTTCCCTCACCATGGATAGTTGATTGCGTGATCCATGGTCAAGCTATTAGTGTTGTTGCCACATGATACGATCACGGTCCAGGACCATATGGTTCATCGGCCTAATCCACAACCTAAATCGTCGATTTTGTTTCGATTAGTTTGCCCCAAATTTCAACGGTTTCGTGTCTAATGTTTTGGGCCAAATCTTTAGTTTGGGTGTTGGACTCCGGCTAGTAGGCCCAAGTGTTTTTTTTTTTTATGGGATGTTTCCCTAAATAATTTGTTTTTAGGTTGTTACCTAAATTTTGGGCTTGGGTCCAAAAGGGTTTTATGTCATGGATTGTTAACCTAAAACTGAAATAGGACAATTAATTTTATTTTGCCATATAATAAGTTGTTTCATTTATCTTGGCCTTTTAATTATGTTAATTCGGCCAATTTTATATTTATTTTATGTTTAGAATAAATAGATAATATATGGTTTGCCCCAAAGACTCGTGGTTGATTACTTTTATTTTGGAAAATTAAAATGTATTAACAGCATGGGATGTAATTTTAATTTTCTAGATAGGTTCAATTGTAAAATAAATTAGAATATGTTATCTTTCTATTCTAAATTGTAAACCAAACAAAGACGGAGTTCCAAGAGGTCGAGATGGAGTCCATAGAGTTCACCAAGATGGCGAGGCCAGTATGAGCGTGAAGACGTCCTTAAAATTGACCGTGGTTGTTGTGTTGGCTCACAACACCACATTAGGGGAAAATCCATATATTATTATTGTGGTTGTTTATTTTATGTTTGCTTTTATTTATTGCTTTATTATTGTCATGATAACTGCAAACGTTTTTAAAATAAAATCAAACGCAAAACAAATTTTAAATCGGTAATAAAATATGATATTTTAAAATTGATATGTTTATCAAAATCAAACCGATTTAATGAGATAAACTTTTAAAACAAGATTTTAGAGATAAAGTCAAACGTTTTAAAGAATTAGAATGTTTTCTAAAATTAAACCTTTTACAAAATGTAAATTTAACGCCACCCATTTAAGGTACTTATCAAGCATACAGGATTCTAGGGTGGTCAGTGCTCAGCCAATCATGCCAGTTGAATGTAGTGTTAGACAAGGAGCCAAATATTGAGATTTAAGTGGACAATTGCTTGGCCATTCACTTAAATAGTCGTATTTTGGACGACTGATCCCAATAAACCCTAAGTCCAGTATTTAGGTGGGATCACGATACCTTAGTATGGTTTGTTTACTTGAGAATATCATAGACAGTTGCTTGGCCATTTATGAGTATTTTCAAAGCGTTGAAGTAGGATTAAACATGCCAATTTCAATATATGATATATTGAATAGGATCCCACGACATCTAAGAGTTATGTTGAACATAATTGGATGATGCCTACCTAAATAGCCTAATTCCATAGACAGTTACTTGGTCATTTATGGAAGTAGGTGAAATATGGATCTTAGCTCAAATCAAATGATTTTTGAAAGGTTAATCTATTTATTTGAGACATTAAAGTTACTAAAATTAAATCATGTTTTTGTAGATGTCTACCTCATATTCAAACTCAAACAACTTATCCCAATTTACACTACGGTCAATCCTGGATAAAGAAAAATTGGACGGAACGAACTTCATCGAATGGTTTCGATTCCTAAGGGCAGTCCTTAGGCATGAAAAGAAGTTCTATGTTCTTGAAAAACCCCCTCCAAATGCTCCTGTCAGAAATGCTCCAACTGAAGTCAGAACTGCTTATGATAAGTACCAAAATGACTCTCTGATTGTTGGTTGCCTAATGTTAGCCACCATGACTCCCGAATTATTACGGGATCATGAAAACATGACTGCTTGGGATATGATATCTTCACTGAAGTCTATGTTTTGGTTACAAATAAAGCAGGAGAGATTTAATATAGTTAAAGCATTGGTTGCTTGTAAAATGACTGAACGTTCGTCAGTTAGTACCCACATTTTGAAAATGAAAGGATACTTTGATCAACTGACCCGTCTTGGTTCCCCACTGGGTCAAGAGTTGGAAATCGATATGGTTCTCAACTCCCTACCCAAAACATATAAGCAGTTCATTAAGGACTAAAATATGAAAGGTTTGAATAAAACCCTCACAGAGCTTTACAGCTTACTTAAAACTACTAAGAGGGATATGAAATCCAAGTTGGGTTCAACCAAATCAAAACAGGCTTTGATGATCAAACCTGACAGTGGGATAATCAAGAAAAAGGGGGAGATAACCAAGGGTAAAACACATGTTGGAAGCTCCAGCATAAATAAGGGCAGAGGAGAAATTCCTGAGGTTGCAGTGTGGTATAATTGTTTTCACCATGGGCACCAAATGAGAACTTGTCCAGCCCGATTGGCAGAAATCAAGAAGCAGAAGGCTAACAGAGCCGGACCTTCAGGTATGTTTACCATTTTGATTTAATTCACTTCTGGCTAAGTGTTACATATTGAGTATGATACTCATATTAGTACTACATTTTCAGGAAATAAGAAGTGAAGAGAAGATGAAACCAGACCAAATGAAGCTAAGCTAGCTGTTTCTGAAAGGGACATATGATATGAACTTTCCAGATGGTCTTACATTAACACTTAACAAGTGTCTTCATGTACCTAGTGCTACTAGGAATTAAGTTTCATTTTCTCAATTACAACGAACCGAATTTATGTTTTAGAAATAAATTTTCGTTTTATCTTAATAAATGTTTTATGAAATTAATAGTTGTAATTATAAATCATTATAACAAATTAAGTGGGGCTTAAAACTGATCTATTTGTGACATTTAAACAAGAAACACATAGCCAAACTCCAGGCGGACGGAGAGTTGGAATCATATGATGATTCATATGATATATGTGTATCTTGTTAGTCAAGATGACAAAAGAGCCTTCAAAGGGTAAACCTTTAAGGGCCACAAGAAATATTAGGGGTTAACTATACTGATGTATGTGAGACTTATAGTTAAGTCACAAGATACGATCATCGCTACTTCATTACATCCTACTGATGACTTCAGTAGACATAGGTATGTTTACCTAATACAACAAATATAAAAGCTTTGAAATTTTCAAAGAGTTTTAGAAAGAAGTAGTGAGTATACTTGGCAAAGGATAAAGATGATTCGGTTAGATCGAGGTCATGAATATCTAAGCCAATAGATCATCCTAGAGATTTTTGGGGATTTTATCCCAGTCAACTCCTCACGGGACATCGCATCACAACGGTGTATCCGAGAAGAGAAATAAAACCTTGTTGAACATGGTTCACTCTATGATGAGTCTCACCACTCTGCCTAAATGTTTCCGGGGTTATGCCCTAGAAACAGATACCCAAATACTAGTTTATGTAGCAACCAACAAGGACCAATAAAATTCACTCTCTTAAATGAACTAGGAAGATCCCAAAGTTATCATATTTGAGAATATGGGGTTATAATGCTTAAGCTAAGCAAAAAGCTTTTGGAAAGCATGATTCAAAGGTCTAAAAAGGTACATCTTTATGTGATATCCAATCGGATATTGTTTCCAGAGGTCTAGCGAGAACAAAAGTTTTGTTAACGCACCCTGGTGAGTTCTTAAGAAAAGATTTTTCTGTCAAGAATCACAATGGGGACACAGTAGATCTTGAAGAAATTCAAGAACCACAAAGATGGGACGATGGTTGACACTGACATACAACATGATGTTGAGCTTCAACAAGTTGTTGAAAACAATAAACGAGACATAAAATAATCCGAAGATCGGATTATTGATAAATGGCAAGATGCCGTGAAGACTGATGTCAAAATCCACATTCCTTAAAAGGAATTTTGAGCGAGGACGTATACAAGGCTTTAAAACATCAAACCTAAAAGTGCAAGTTGCAAAAAGTCCATTTATGGACTAGAACAATCATCTCGTAATTGAAATTTTGTATATATATACAAGAAGGCCAGTGGGAGCATAACAGTATTCTAGATCCTATACGACATCCCAATGCTTGAAGGTGTAAGATCATGGATTAAGATAGTACTTCGCGACGAAGGGTTCCAAGAAAGGAAATTTGCCAATAGAACATAGTGTACATCTGAGTAGAACTCAGAGTCCTAGCACTAAAGAGGACATGAACCGTATAAAGGGTGTTCCCTGTGTTTTCAGCCAATTGTTCAAATCATGTACGCCATGTTAATGTACTAAAACCAGACGTCTCGTATGCCCTGAGCATGACAAGCATATATTAGTCAGACCCAAGTGATGCTCATTGTACAACAGTGAAGAACATTCCGAAGTATCTGAGAATAACTAAAGATATGTTCTTACTGTATAACGGTTATGAAAGAGATCTGTGTGTTTAAGGATATACAGATGCTAGTTTCCAAACCGAATGTAATGACTTGAATTGTAATAGGGATATATTGAGCGGAGGTACTATGAGCTGTAAGAGCTTACATACAAATCTACTTGTCAAGCCTATGTCTCAAAACAAACATGATGTTCATGTTATAGGCTTGAGAATTTTTATATTGAATAATAATTTTAGTAAACTTTAAACTTTATGGAACATTAAAACAGTTATGTTTTTATCTGATATGGCATACTGGGTATGAGTATATACATTAAACATTTCTGTGTTCTTTATTAGCATGATTAAGTATCCTTAAATAAATATGATGATCATATTATTTAGAATTGTCCTTGATCGATTATTACTGGGGACTAGTAATAAATCAAGATCATTGTGAAGTCTGGTCATAGTCCAAGTTGGAAGTGCACTAGGTGCAACCAGAGTCACATGCGCTTGTCGGTGCACAAGGAGTTGGACAAGACCCACGGTCAAGATCACCTCATAGATCGGCGTCATAAGGTGAGTCTTGAAATAGTACAACATTATTTATCCTCAGACCTGAGATGTGCATTGGGATCTAATGCACAAGGAGTGTTATACTTTGATATAGTCTAACGTTACCTTTGACCGGGTAATCATAAGGGCTATATTAGGTATAACATGAATTGTGTAGTTAGTCGTGTACATGCAATATGGGATTTGCTCCTCTCAAGATGAGAGAGATATTTCTGGGCCCCTCGATTACATATTATGATTTACATGCATGAACAAGTGGATTAGTTGGACTAATGACACTTGTATAATCAAATATGTTGGGATCGAAAAACACAATCTTTGAACTATAAATGATGAGATAGATCTATGCCTTAAGTTCAAAATAAAATATCGTCAAGCAAAAGGATAATGAATGATTCTACTATATGATTGATTAGATCAATCAAATTGCTCGAAGGTAAAAGCACATTTACATAGCCTTGGGGACGGTGACGTGTTGCTAAACGCTTACCATCGTTTGTGTTACTGTGTATCGTGTGCAAGTAGGAGAATGTAAGTTATTATATGCCCACGACACGTGTCACACAAAGATACTGCTGAGGAGTTTGTAAACCTATAGGGTCGCACACAAAGAATGCGTTTGTTTCCATTTGTAGAAACCCGGATTTTATGAAAATATGTGTTAAACTGTAATTATGATATTTACAGGGTGAAAACGTAATTATGTTAATTACGGGGAATTATCTGTAATTATATAATTATATTTTAAAGTTTAAAAGAATAATTATATATATTTATATATAATTATATTTTAAAGTTTAAAAGGATAATTATAATGATTTATATAATTATATTTTAAAGTTTAAAAGGATAATTATATATATATATATATTTGAATTTGAATTTGAATATTACAGATAATTACTAAACCTTATTTAATCCTTAATTGAATTATAGTCTAACTATAATTCTTCTGGTATAAATAAGGGGTTAGGCTAAACCATTTGAGAGACGATTGAAATTAGATTTAGCCTTTCAGAGAAATACAGAAAAAGAAACCTTTTCTTTTCTGTAAAACACGCATAGTTCTTGGGTTCTTGGGCTAGCACCCGGTGGAGACGGGAAACGTGTTCGTGTGTGGACTACCAGTAGAGGAAACATGCTTTGGTTTCTTAGTGCTCCACTCTTGTCTCGCTTGATCTATAAAAGGTACACATTCTAAACACCCTATGGTGTGGTTTTAGCAATAATTAAATGCATCATTGGATCCGAGGTTTTAAGGTTTATTCTAAAAAGTTTCTATATTAGTTGTAACCAAAACTATTTTGGTTTTCCGCTGCGTTTTATCGGTTACAAATTGTATTAAAACCCTAAAGAAGGAAATCGGGAATTTCTAGATTTAAAGAGTAAAAGCACCCGAGGTTATCCCACAACGAAGCTTTATAGGAAAAAAAAACACCAAAGCATGTATATAAGGGAATCGATGGCCATATTCCTAAAACAATCAGTTTTCTTTAACTTCTTTTTTCTTCTAAAAATGTAAACTCTTTTTTATATCATTATTAATTATTAATAGAAGTGTACTCGCGTAATGCAGCGAGATACATCATGATTTTAATGTTTCATTTTATTTTTTGTTTTTTTGTCGATTTACAGTACGATTTTGGATGGTTTAAGAAAGTGATAATGTTTTTTTTGTTATATATTTGTTTAATTTAGGCTTAATAATATAACGTTTTTATATAAAAAAAAATTAAGTATTTTGTTAAAATTCAATGATTATCTTATATATTTTAATTACGTCTAGAAAAAATAACCAATTACATATTTAATAATATAATTAAAACAAATTTATAGTAATATAATATATTAATTAATAGTGACTAGAAGCGTACTCGCGCAATGCAGCGAGATAAATCACAATTTTAATGTTTCATTTTGTTTTTTTGTTTTTTTGTTGATTTACAGTACGATCTTGGATGGTTTTGAGAAAGTGATAATGTTTTTTTTATAAATTTGTTTAATTCAGACTTAATAATATAATGTTTTTTATATAAAAAAATGAAGTATTTTGTTAGAATTCAATGATTATCTTATATATTTTAATGACATCTAGAAAAAATAACCAATTACATATTTAATAATATAATTAAAACAAATTTATAGTAATATAATATATAAATTAATAGTGATACATGGAAAGGTCTACATAAAAGGAATGTCCTGCAGATACCAATTTGATACCAAATTGATGGGTGTTAGAAGTTTGTTGGATCAATAGTTCTATTCAAGATTAAAATTTAGAAAGGGGTCTTAATTGTAATTGTCTATAATTCCCTAGGGGGTATTTTATAGTTGTCTAAGTTTTTACCTTGTCTTGGTCATGTGGACCTATATAAGGCAATGTTTCTTTGAGAATCCCTAGGGCTTCATTTTGAATATTACACACACAAGGTAGTGACTACACCAAGAACACGCACTCACATTTAGACTTGTGGCACAAGAGATATATGGCTATTTTGAATGATTATTCTTGATCTCTTGTCATTGTTGTGTTGTGTGAAAAATTTATCAACTAATATTTGGGTTCAACAAAGTCTGCAGTAGTAATATATATCTTGTGCTTTGAAACTTGTAAATTAAGAGATTTTTAAAATCTTGCATAAAATGATGGTACCTTGTACCTAATAATTTGTATTTAAGAGGTTTTTATCCGTGTTTTATAATATAGTATAGATATATGGAAAGGTTTGCATAAAAGGAAGACTCTGCACATACCAAATTGGTGGGTGTTAGAAGCCTGCAGTAGTAATATGTATATTGTGCTTTGATACTTGTAAATTAAGAGATTTTTAAAATCTTGCATAAAATGATGGTACATTGTGCCTAATAATTTGTATTTAAGAGTTTTTTATCCGTGCTTTATAATATAGTATAGATTAATATTAGTTAAAGCTATTTTTATAATTATTACTTAGTGGTTAATACATTATTCTTTGTAAATAAATGTAAATAAACGTAAAAAAACATTAGCGAACATAAACGAACCTTAACGAATGTAAACGAACATAACCGAGCGAACCTTAACAAACATAAATGAATGAACGTTCACGAACATAAATGAATGAACGAGACCTTTGTTCATTTTCGTTCGTTTAACTAAACGAACGAAAAAAACTTGTTCATGTTCGTTCGTTTATTAAATAAACGAACATAAACAAACTTCCCGACAAAGGGTTAACTAAACGTTTGGTTCGTTTACAACCTTACATATCATATGTAATTTGCTTTGACTTTTAACTGAATTAAACATTATTTTTTCAAAATAAGATTTTCTTTAAGATGGCTGTTAGCGCTATTAGTTTGTTACCTAATATTAATACGTGTTAAAGATAAATTTAGTCATTACCGGTCTACTAGTTTTTTTTTTCCTATGGCATATATTGTTCTTTAGCTCTTGCCTTCATTTCAAAATCTTCTCAACATTTCATTTAGCTTACTAATTCATTCTCTACAAATAGTCAAATATAAGCATTTAACATTTTACATATTATCGTTCTAGCTGTATTTATTGACATACAAAATCAGTTTATGGCATACAATACTTTACAAATACAAGCATTTGACAATGTACAAGCATTTGACAATAACTTTTATTGACATAAGACAAATTTCTTTTGTATTTATGGTATACAAAATCCGTTTTATTTTTATTAAAAGAATCTATTTATACTTTTTTTTTGTAATCGTGGATTTCCGGGCCAGCTTATGTGCACCGACTAATCCTCGGACGACCACGAATGGCCTGGAGTCATCGCAGGTGAACCTCCCTCCATGGCTACAAGAGTTTTTGCGGCGCTTGGACTTGAACCCTGGGTAGATGAGATCTTCCACTACATCCCCCAAAGGCTTTACCAGTGCGCCACAACCCAAATTGTTGAATCTATTTATACTTGGTTCAAATTTTCTTGTAATTTAATTTATACTAGGTAACAATACCATGCTTGCATGGTGAATTATAAATATTTTGTAAGAATATAAATAGAATATGGATTATGAATATAACATTTTATGATTATGAATATGCATTTTTTTTTATAATTTTAAGTCAATCACAAAGTTTGATTAAAGAAAAAAAAATGATGTATAGAATTAGTGAAGACATCATCGTGTTCAACAATCAAGGGCGAAGCCAGGATTTTCGATGAGGGTGATCCTTTTGTTTCAACCATATTTTATGGAAAATCATCAATCACTTTTAGATTGTGTCAAGTACCTAGATATGGTAGATCCTAACTTTGCTATAATTTGAGGATATGTGAAACCTCTTTATATCTCATTCTAAAATTGTTTTCAAGTAGGATATATATATATATATATATATATATATATATATATAGTGTTTGGTTCATTTGAGAAATGGTAAATATATGAAAAATAGAGAAGTAATCATAGCCATTCATATGGTCAAGATCGGATTTGACTAGTCAAATATTGCGGCTTTGACCGGTCAAAAGTTGCGGCTTTGACCGGTCAAAAGTTACGGCTTTGACTGGTCAAAAGTTGCGGCTATCCCAAAAATAGAAGGACAATCTCGTAAATTTTACAAAACACACGGGTTGTGTTCATATATGAACATGTATAATTCACATATGAACTATATGTTCATATATGAACCAGTGCAATTCACAACTGAACTCTTTTAACTGATTCATATATGAACCTTTGTGATTCATATATGAATCTGTATGAATCACAAAGATTCATATATGAATCAGTTGAACTAATTAACAGATTCATATATGAATCTTTGTGATTCATACAGATTCATATATGAACTCATCCCGTGTATTTTACGAAATTACCCCTCTACCTTCTATAGACCACACAAGGAATTATCCGGTGCTTCGCGGTCAAAGCCGCAAATGTTGACCAGATGAATGGCTAAGATTACTTCTCTATTTCTCATATATTTACCATTTCTCAAATGAACCTCTCCCTATATATATATATATATATATATACATATATATATAGGGTGCGTTTCTTTTGCAACCCAATCAATTTGTACAAACTATGCAAACCACTATATTAGGAAACAATAGATATATTTATGGATAATGATTATGATTCATTAATAATGATTGTGATATATATGGAAAATGTTAAGTTTATTCATTATAATCATGATTTTAAATTAGGAAATGTTAAGTTTCTTCATTATAATCATGATTTTGAATTAGGAAACATAATAAAATCATATATTCATTAGACTTGATGAACGGTTAATGTTGAGGAGAAATCCCAACATTTGCTGGGAATGCCACAAGCATCCAGCGCCCTCACCTTCGACTCGGGAGTACGTAACTGGCCGGCCCGGCCCGCTGGCTCCACGAAAGTGGTGCAGCCCCTCATGTCCGCCTGTCGCTTAGTACGGGGCTTTGCGCTACCATGGTTTAAGGAAACAAAGTTGCGCCTTCACCACCAGCAATTGCTTTTGGTGTAGTGGTAAGCGCTTGATCCTAACAAGTTACGCGTGCTCGGGCGAGAGCAATCCTAAGATGAGTGACCTCCTGGGAAGCTCAAGCCTTGGGACCTAACAGTTAAGGCTATATATATATATATAGAAAGAGATAGAGAGAGGGAGAGAGAGAGGATCATGCGAGGAGCCAATCAAGTACGATAAGGGCTAAATCACATGTGATTCTAGAGCAAAATCACATTGATATAACATGTTTAGAAGGTGTGACGGTCGTGTGAAAACTCGCACATGCAAAGCCTCGCTATGCGTATGATATGTGATTTTACTCTAAAATTACTTGTTATTTGGTTTTTCTTGTAAGTTGACCGTCTTCTCGTTTAAACTCATCATATATATATATATATATATATAGCCTTAGGTTCATTTGAGAAATGATAAATATATGAGAAATAGGAAGTAATCCTAGCCATTCATACGGTCAAGATCAGATTTGACTGGTCAAAAAATGTGGCTTTGATTGGTCAAAAGTTGCATCTTTGACTAGTCAAAAGTTGTGGCTATTCCAAAAATAGAATGATAGTTTCATAATTTTTACAAGATACACGGGCCGAATTCATGTATGAACCTGCATGATTTACATATGAACTATATGTTCATATGTGAACCAGTGTAATTCACATATGAATTTTTTTAACTTATTCATATATGAATTAATTAACTGATTCACATATGAACTAATTAATTGTAAGTTCATATGTGAATCAGTTGAACTAATTAACAGATTCATATAAACTAATTAACTGATTCATATATGAACGTATAGTTCATATGTGAAACATACATGTTCATATATGAAATTGTCCCGCGTATTTTACGAAACTACCCCTCTATCTTCTATAGACCACGCAAAGGAATTATCCGGTGCTTCACGGTCAAAGCCGCAAATGTTGACCACATGAATGACTAGGATTACTTTTCTATTTCTTATATATATATATATAGTCTCATTCATTTGTTAACCATGACATTGTTATTAACCATGTTAACCAATTATCAACCAATCAGATTCATTCTTAATTACATGTGAATATACATGCCTAATCACAAACAAAGGGGTAATATTGGAATTTTCTTTTTAATGCTTAATAACTACCTTTCCATATTTTAAGGAAGTCTCTAAATTGGAATTGATATCTTTATTTATTAAATATATAATAATTTAAAATTGTAACTTATCTCTAATTTGGAAGTTATCTACTTTTCCATATGTAACACCCCAAATTTGGTGTGGAGTATCACTCTCACGTATCGTTATATAAATTAACTTTGGAACATAATGCATGTGTACGTTATTGAGTTCGGGGCTAGTAGTCAGTTTCGTACATCGTTATCTAATCAGTTTGAAATGGAAAAAGGGATTTTCGAGCAGCTCACACACACCAGGCGATTGTGACCGGCGACTATGACAGGTGTCAAAGTCGCAGGGCATAGTCGCGGAAGGGAACGGGCTCGCGGTACAAGTTCGGCGATAGTGCCCGGCGACTATGCCTAGGTCACTATCGCTTGGTCATTGTCGCGAGGGGCATACCGAGAGGGCCCCAGCGCGGGCGGCATTGCCCCGCGACTATGACATTGGCATAGTCGTCGTGTCATAGTCGCCGACGGGCTGTTTGAGTATAAAAATCAGATTTCGGGATTTTCTGATTATTTGAGTTTGTGAACTGATTTGGGAGCTCTTCTTCAGCGATTTTGGTAAGTTCCAAACCCTAAATTTCATCTCTTCATTTATTGATCTCCAACAACCATTAATGAGGAGTAAATGCTTGGTTAGGGTGAATTTTTGACGAACCTAGCTTGTGTTATCATCTCAAGTTTTCAACTCTCCATCCTCCATTTCTAGGGTTTGATTTCTTGTGAGAAATCAACAAGGTGAGTGCTTTCTTGACTCCTCCATTCTCATACATGTCTAATAATGTGCTAGTATTTATGTGCATTTTGGTTATTTGTTTACTTGTTCATGTGGAGTTAACCTAAACCCCATTTATGGGTAAAGTTGCAAATGGAGAGTATTAAACATACTATTGAGTTGCCATTCATGAATAGACTAAAGACCCGGTTTGGGTTGAGGTCACGAATAGGCTAAAGACCCGATTTGGGTTGAGGTCACGAATAGGCTAAAGACCCGGTTTGGGTTGAGGTCACGAATAGGCTAAAGACCCGGTTTGGGTTGAGGTCACAAATAGACTAAAGACTCGGTTTGTAACACCCCCTTCCCGAGATAGAAAAGGAGGTTACATCCGAACCTAAAACAAACCACGAAATAAGAGCATACAGAGCATTATTAAATCTTAATTAAAATAAACACCATCGAATATAACAGTCATCTCAAACGATACATTTTTTTTCCTTCTAACACTTGCTTCAAAACGTTAACAAAACCTACAAATACAAATCAACAAACCTCTTAGATACTTGGACCCCTTACTCCTTAGTTTATCCCAGAATACCTGTCGCAAAGAAATAAAAACGGCTGAGCCAAACGCTCGGTGCACAGATACAATAGATAACAAACGAATGATTGAACCCATTACCGAATATAACAAAAAAAATCTGAATTTTGGGCACGAGAATCAAATTTCTGAATGTTCATGAAAGCTAAATCGAGTATAATCCATTTCACATCTAACTTCAACAACAGACGGAAATACCCCAAAACAGATAAAACGAAACCAAAAGAAGTTGGACCAAATGACTCAAATTTAATTGTTTAATCAAAGGTCATAACAAAATCAATAAATCCAAATTCATCATACCGAGACAGTAAATTTTGTCAAAGTTCAGGACTGTCAAAACAAACAAATATTGTCAACTAAATATCAAATGAATCTGAGAAGCTTAAATCAAAATCATATCATAAGATTGCATAACGAGCTCAAACAAATAATCGCATACACTTGAGTTTCATGTCACACATAAACAGATACAACAAGTGTCAAACATAAGCCACATAGGCATGTACGTTGGACATTCTCATCCAACTGTACTAAATAATGTGAGATGCGGTGTTGGGCACTACACCGTCATCCACCCTACAAACTAGGGCCGACCCATACGCCTCCCATCACACCACGCCAGCTCTCATCAGAGCACACAAAATCAAAAGGAGACGCCGTGGACTGATCACACCGCCACGGGTGGTGTCACGCCATCGGTGCCACAATGACGTGCCTATGGTACCCCCATAGGTGGTTAGTAGCTCGATACACCTTAACGTATAAACTTCAAAAGTATGTCACAACACATGTGATCATACTAAATGAATATCAAATCATACGAATTACAAAACGAATAAAAAGGGTATTTGAACGCACAAAAATATTGACCGCTACATTTAAAACCTTTATTTTTTTTGAACACTCTAAAACTAAGAGACTTACAAATCGAAAGAAAATTAAATGGGACGAGTTTAGTAAATCGTTGACACAACTTCAAGTACAAACCTTTACAAAAGAGTTTTAAACCAAAACGTACGGCAAATCAAATCCGAACATAGACTAGAAATTTCACACTCACAACTTTTCGAAATCATGTCGTACTATTTTCAGAATTTTATACGTTCACAAATCCGATATTTTATCATAACTCCAATACGTTTTAGAAAACAATATCTAAACAAAAGTTTCAAATAAACGTCTTAGGATTTCAACGAATCAAGAATAAACTGAATCGGATTTAAAATGGATTTTACACGAACTTTTTAAAACAGTCGCGCTGTTATGGCCTAAAACGAGACCAGTTTTGAAAAACCCAGATTTTAGACACCTTAGCATAAAAATTACAGTTTGTTCGTGTGATAGTAAATCGTAGACGACATTTCCATCTTTTCAAAAACATATCGTATACCTTAATCCGATAACCGAGCGACTTATTATGATTTTTACAAATAACACGAAATTTCAAAAAGGAAATTCAGCAGATTTATAAATTGAGTTTGACGTTTTTAACATATTCAAACCTCGGTTTATCTTATGCAAAACCAATAGAGAACTAAACGATCAACTAATTGGACGGGAAAGAAACCGACTTGATGGAAGAAATAGCACATTGACCAAATCGAACGAAAAGAGTCGAAGCGAAAAACAAAGAAATCATACATATATGCAAAGAATCAAATAAACGTAAACGGAATTAACATATAGACACCGGATCGAATGAACACAAAAGTGGGGAACATGAAAACAGATCAAATAAACACATTGGAGAAAAGATAAGGAATCCGTACCTTAGCTAACATCCAAAATCGCCAATAAACTCCATTCGATTTCTTCAATAACTCTTTAAAATCACGATCAAAACTTTAAACACAAACTCAACCTAAAACCCAAATATTGATTCTTGAAACTCCAAAGTTTTCAAAATAATTCTCTCTCTCTCTCTCTCTCTCAATTTTTTTTTCCAACGATTTACTCCTAAAAAAACATACATATGATAGATATTAAATTTAAAATAAACCCAAATTGATAGGACTACTCCTACCTACGGATAACAAAGAATGGTTATCCATAAATCATTCAAGTTTTCTTTATTGTCAAATTAACCCCTCTAACTTTGTAAGGCTTTCAAATTTGGATGAAGACATTTACTTCTATAAAATTTTCACATAAATTATGGGATACTACACGGTTAGAGTTGACGTCGTGTATAAGCTAAAGACCCGGTTTGGGTTGAGTGCTCAAATAGCTAAAGATCTCGTTTGGGTTGATGCTAATCAAGTTAAACGACTTGAGAGAAATTATAAACGCATTGACAATGTTATATTGTGTTTCCCCTATTATGACAGGTGAAGCAAGTTGATGGACCGTCGTGTAAATACGGTGTTATTGTACTGAGGCTACATTTTATAAATTGAATTGTATTTATGCGTTCTCACTAAGCCTTAGCCTAACACTTGCTTCTTTGGTTGTCATGTATGACAGGAAACTCTAGTGGCGGGAATCTACGGGAATGAGTGGTCGATCGTGCGATCAGAGCGGTCATTTTGGGAGGTCTAGAGACCGGTATACTCGATGAATAGTTACCATTTTTGGGAGGATAGCGACACCCGACTGTAATCTGATAGGGAAATCTAGATTATTTAGGTTGTCGTAGATTTATTCTTCATTTAATGAGTTTGTATACATTATACGATATTCCCCTTTTGGGTTGATACCTTGGGATACCTTGGCGGGTCTTGTACAATAGGTTTTTATCAATTTACAGCCGTCTTATTGCCAAAATTTTAAAGTTTTAAATTACCCCAATTTTTAGGGTGTTACAAGTTGGTATCAGAGCATTAGTTTAAGTGAACTAGGTATAGATGTAAGGTACCTAGACTTAAGCTGTGAAATTAGGCTATGACTGTGTGAGATTGGGTAGAATTCCTAAGATAGAATGGTCTTAGAGTCGACGGCGGCTACACGAATTGAAAGTCATAGTGATGGAGATGAAAATTCTTATGTATTGCATGTTCATAATTTCGCCTAGCTAACGTTATTATGAGGATGTTCTACGTGATTATGCTTGTTTTCGTTGTTATGATGATTAATGAATGTGGTAGTACGTTTCTTTGTTTATAGCTATATAGTTTTATCTTATCTATATTCTCGCGTGTGTGGCAGACTATGGTTAATACGCGTAATCGGCCAGAAGGGCAGGATACGACAGCGTCTACGGCTGACCAATCGAGGGTGATGAATAGTGATTTACCCCCACCTCTGGTAAACGCATTGGGTGGAGGACCGGAGTTCATACCCCGTCGTAACATAGCTGCCACTCATCCGATCATGTAAGAAGTGACACCGGAGACAAGAATGATGGACAGAATGATGCAAGCCATGAACGCAGCTATGGCGCAACAACAAGAAATGTTCATGAAGTTACTGGAAGATCGGGACGCCAATAACCGTAGACCTGAAACGGTTGCAGAGAATGTGATTGTGGCAGGATCCGGAGGTTCGGAGCCCGTTGTCCCTTCTAATGAAACTCCTCCTCCCGGTCCACATAAGACTTGTACTTTTAAGACATTTCTTGGATGCCGATACCCAGAGTTCAAGGGTACCGATGATTCGTTAGTGTATATGAACTGGGTAAAAGAGATGGAGCAGGACTTCAGATTAAGTGAATGCGGGGAGAGTCAGAAGGCGATATTTGGTTCTCAGATGTTTAGGGGAACGGCCCTGACGTGGTGGAACGTTTACTCCTCGTTAGTAAAGGCCACGGTGTTGGCCAAACTGAGTTGGTCAACCTTCAAGGAGAAACTGATGGATGAGTTTTGCAACGAACGGGCCTTGGATCGAATGGAGGAAGAGTTCCGGAATCTGAGGAAAGAGAACTTGTCATTGAGAGAATATAACCGTCAGTTCATGGATAAGCTCGGTTTGGTGGGACATCTGGTCCCGACCGAGAAGGAAAAGATCAAGGCCTACACCAAAGGGTTGCCGAGTGAAATGAAGAATCTTGTTCGAGTGTCTAAAGCCTCTACCCTCCGTGAAGCTATCGAAGAGGCTCAATTAGTGGAAGACTCCTATGGTCCGAGCAAATCAGAGAAGAGTGGATCGGTCGATAAAAGGAGGTGGGAAGGAAATTCCGCACCTACAAGAAGGACAAGACCTTTCAACAACAACTACTGTGGGAAGGAATCTGGACGCAAAGCTAGGTGGTGCTCTAAGTGTAGGAGCAAGCATTTTGGTCCGTGCAACTCGGGCGGATCAAATTGTTTCAAGTGAGGAAAGTCAGGTCATGATCGTCGTGATTGCCCGGTCCGAGGGATTACATGCTTTGAGTGCAAGGAACTAGGTCATATTCGGAGTGAGTGTCCGAAGTTGAAGACAGAGGGAAAGGAAATGAGGAAGGCGGATCCTCCGAGAGCGACTGGAAGAGCGTTTCAAATGACCACCGAAGAAGCGAAGGCTTCGACTGATGTAGTGTCGGATATGTTTCTTCTAAACTCCGTACCTACGCGTATATTGTTTGATTCCGGCACGAGCTTTTCGTTTGTATCAATTTCGTTTTGTCAAAAGTTATATGTGCCCACTAGTAGTTTAGAAAATGCTATAGTGGTAGAATTAGCGGACGACGATCAAGTAGTGGTTCGGGATGTTCTGAAAGGTTGTAAGTTAGAGATTGAAGGGAAGGAGTTTCCGATCAATCTAATGTCGATGGTTATCGGGGGATTTGATGTGGTAATTGGGATGGATTGGTTAGCTGATAACCAGGCCGAAATCCTTTGTACAAAGAAACTGATTCGAATTCCGATCTCGAATGGCGACTCGGTAATTGTGTACGGTGAAAGACGGAAGGGCAAAGTAGTGATCATTATCATGGTGAAGGCACGGAAGTGCTTGTCGAAAGGATGTCCATCCTTTTTGGCATATGTGATAGATGCCAAACTCGAGAAGAAGAAGCTAGAAGATGTCGAGGTGGTAAGGGAGTTTCTCGACGTATTCCTGGATGACTTGCCTGGTTTACCACCCGACCGTCAAGTGGAGTTCAAGATCGATCTAACACCGGGAGAGGCTCCTATAGCCCGAACTCCATACCGTTTGGCCCCATCAGAGATGAAGGAAATGATGAGTCATTTGCAAGACCTTTTAGAGAAGGGGTTCGTAAGACCGAGTTCCTCGCCTTGGGGAGCACCGGTCCTATTTGTGAAGAAGAAGGACGGTACCATGCGGATGTGCATAGACTATAGAGAGTTGAACAAGGTGACCGTGAAGAACAAATACCCACTCCCTAGGATCGATGATCTATTCGACCAACTGCAAGGAGCGGGTTGCTTTTCAAAGATCGATCTCCGTTCGGGTTATCATCAAGTGAAAGTCAAAGAAGAAGACATTCCTAAAACTGCTTTTAGGACGCGTTATGGCCACTACGAGTTTCTAGTGATGCCATTCGGTTTGACGAACGCTCCAGCGGTGTTCATGGATTTGATGAATCGCGTGTGCCGACCGTTTCTTGACAAGTCGGTCATTGTGTTCATCGACGACATTCTTATCTACTCGAAGGATGAGGTCGAGCATGTGCGTCATCTTCGGGATGTTTTGGAAATCTTAAGGAAGGAGAAGCTCTATGCAAAGTTTTCCAAGTGCGAGTTTTGGTTGAAGGAAGTGCAGTTCTTGGGGTACGTAGTTTCGAAAGAGGGAGTGAAGGTGGATCCGGCCAAGATTGAAGCTATGACGAATTGGGAACCTCCCAAAATCCCCTCCGAGATTCGAAGTTTTCTAGGCTTGGCGGGGTATTACCGAAGATTCATACAAGATTTCTCCAAGATTGCTTCTTCGTTGACAATGTTGACCAAGAAGAATGTAAAGTTTGTGTGGGCCGAAGATCAAGAGAAAGCATTTCGGACTTTGCAAAGAAAATTATGTGAATCTCCGATCTTATCCTTACCGGAAGGATAGGAGGATTTTGTGGTCTTTAGCGATGCATCCAAAATGGGTCTTGGATGTGTACTAATGCAAAAAGGGAAGGTGATCGTGTACGCCTCTAGGCAATTGAAAGTGCACAAGAAGAACTATCCCACTCATGACTTACAGTTGGCGGCGGTAGTGTTCGCATTAAAGTTATGGCGACATTATCTATATGGTACAAAGTGTACCTTGTACACGGATCACAAGAGCTTGAAGTATGTTTTCGATCAGAAAGAACTCAACATGAGGCAACGGAGGTGGTTAGAACTACTTAAGGATTACGACTGTGAATTACTCTACCACCCGGGTAAAGCAAAAGTGGTGGCCGACGCTTTGAGTCGGAAAGAGTACAGCGGGAAGCTTTAAGCCAAACTCACCAGGGTTGAGTTAGTATCGAGCCTCATGGAGAGGATTAAAGGGGCGCAAGCCGGAGCCTTAAAGGAAGGAAACCTCAAGGAAGAAGTGATGACCAAGCAACGGTTACTATTGACCGAAGATAATCGAGGGATCAAATGCTTCAATGGGCGAATTTGGGTACCAAAGTTTGGTGGTTGCCGGGAGCTCCTTTAGAAAGACGCGCATAAATCCAAGTATTCTATCCACCCGGGAAGCACCAAGATGTATCGGGATTTGAAATTGCATTATTGGTGGCCGATTATGAAATTGGATGTAGCTCATTTTGTAGAACGATGTGTAACTTGTTCATAAGTGAAGGTCGAGCATCAACGACCCTATGGAAGCCTTCAATCGCTTGAAATACCCGAGTAGAAATGGGACAAGATTACCATGGACTTCGTGACCAAACTACCGAAGACCTTGAGAGGGAACGACACTATTTGGGTTATTGTTGACCGTTTGACTAAGAGTGCTCACTTTCTAGCGATGCGGGAAACCTTGCCGATGGATAAGTTGGCAAAGATTTATATAGACAACGTAGTCTCTAGGCACGGTATACCTTTGTCGATAGTTTCCGATCGTGATAGTCAGTTCACGTCAAGATTTTGGGGAGCTTTACACCAAGAGTTGGGCACGCGGGTAAATTTAAGCACGACGTATCACCCACAAACGGACGGACAAAGTGAAAGGACCATTCAAACGCTTGAAGACATGCTTAGATCATGTGTGATCGATTTTGGCGGTAGTTGGGATACCCATCTACCTTTGGTGGAATTTGCGTACAACAACAGTTACCACTCCAGTCTTGGGATGGCACGTTTCGAAGCCTTGTACGGGCAAAAGTGTAGAACCCCCGTGTGTTGGTTAGAAGCGGGGGAGAAGCAGTTTGCTGGTCCGAAAATAGTACAAGAGACGGCTGACAAAGTTAAATCGATTCGAGAGCGGTTGAAAGCGGCACAAGATCGTCAGAAAAGTTATGCCGACAAGAAGAGAAGACCGGTGGAATTCCAAGTGGGAGATCGTGTAATGCTGAAAGTATCTCCTTGGAAAGGATTGATCCGTTTTGGGAAGCGTGGGAAGCTAAGTCCCCGTTTCCTCGGGTCGTTCACTATTCTGAAGCATATTGGGCTACAAGCTTATAAGCTAGACTTGCCACCCGAGATGGATGAAATCCACCCTACGTTTCATGTGTGTTATTTGCGAAAGTGTTTGGTGGAGGAAGAGAGCGTCATACCGCTATCCGAGATTCGTGTGGAAGACAACCATTGCGTTGAGGAACCCGAAGCTATTTTGGAAATGGAAACTAAGAGACTTCGCCATAAGGAAGTCGTGATGGTCAAAGACAATGGAGACACCACCGAGGCACGAACGTGACATGGGAGTCGGAAGAGGACATGAAGCGTAGATATCCTCGCATGTTTGTATAGTATAGATTTCGGGGACGAAATCGTTTCCAAGTTGGGGAGGATTGTAACACCCCAAATTTGGTGTGGAGTATCACTCTCACGTATCGTTATATAAATTAACTTTGGAACATAATGCATGTGTACGTTATTGAGTTCGGGGCTAATAGTCATTTTCGTACATAGTTATCTGATCAGTTTGAAATGGAAAAAGGGATTTTCGAGCAACTCACACACACCAGGCGATTGTGCCCGGCGACTATGACAGGTGTCAAGGTCGTAGGGCATAGTCGCGGAAGGGAACGGGCTCGCGGTACAGGTTCGACGATAGTGCCCGGCGACTATGCCTAGGTCATTATCGCTTGCTCATTGTAGCGAGGGACGTACCGAGAGGGCCCCAGCGTGGGAGACATTGCCCCGCGACTATGACATTGGCATAGTCGTCGTGTCATAGTCGCCGACGGGCTGTTTGAGAAAATCAGATTTCGGGATTTTCTCATTATTTGAGTTTGTGAACTGATTTGGGAGCTCTTCTTCAGCGATTTTGGTAAGTTCCAAACCCTAAATTTCATCTCTTCATTTATTGATCTCCAACAACCATTAATGAGGAGTAAATGCTTGGTTAGGGTGAATTTTTGACGAACCTAGCTTGTGTTATCATCTCAAATTTTCAACTCTCCATCCTCCATTTCTAGGGTTTGATTTCTTGTGATAAATCAACAAGGTGAGTGCTTTCTTGACTCTTCCGTTCTCATACATGTCTAATAATGTGCTAGTATTTATGTGCATTTTGGTTATTTGTTTACTTGTTCATGTGGAGTTAACCTAAACCCCATTTATGGGTAAAGTTGCAAATGGAGAGTATTAAACATACTATTTGGTCAAGACATGTAACAGGAGCCATGTAAGAGTAATAAGTTGTATGTTTGGTTGTATTTGGGACTTGATATTGATTTTAAGTCTTGACTTGAGTTGCCATTCATGAATAGACTAAAGACCCAGTTTGGGTTGAGGTCATGAATAGACTAAAGACCCGGTTTGGGTTGAGTTCATGAATAGACTAAAGACCCGATTTGGGTTGAGGTCATAGGCTAAAGACCTGGTTTGGGTTGAGGTCATGAATAGGCTAAAGACCCGGTTTGGGTTGAGGTCATGAATAGGCTAAAGACCCGGTTTGGGTTGAGGTCATGAATAGGCTAAAGACCCGGTTTAGGTTGAGGTCATGAATAGACTAAAGACCCGGTTTGGGTTGAGGTCATGAATAGACTAAAGACTCGGTTAGAGTTGACGTCGTGTATAAGCTAAAGACCCGGTTTGGGTTGAGTGCTCAAATAGCTAAAGATCTCGTTTGGGTTGATGCTAATCAAGTTAAACGACTTGAGAGAAATTATAAACGCATTGACAATGTTATATTGTGTTTCCCCTATTATGACAGGTGAAGCAAGTTGATGGACCGTCGTGTAAATACGGTGTTATTGTACTGAGGCTACATTTTATAAATTGAATTGTATTTATGCGTTCTCACTAAGCCTTAGCCTAACACTTGCTTCTTTGGTTGTCATGTATGACAAGAAACTCTAGTGGCGGGAATCTACGGGAATGAGTGGTCGATCGTGCGATCGAGAGCGGTCATTTTGGGAGATCTAGAGACCGGTATACTCGATGAATAGTCACCATTTTTGGGAGGATAGCGACACCCGACTGTAATCTGATAGGGAAATCTAGATTATTTAGGTTGTCGTAGATTTATTCTTCATTTAATGAGTTTGTATACATTATACTATATTCCCCTTTTGGGTTGATACCTTGGGATACCTTGGCGGGTCTTGTACAACAGGTTTTTATCAATTTACAGCCGTCTTATTGCCAAAATTTTAAAGTTTTAAATTACCCCAATTTTTAGGGTGTTACACCATATTTTCAACAGATTTTAATAAGGCAGTGCATATCTCTTTCTAAAGAAATGGAGCAAACCGTCGTTCCGCTACAACCACCGCAATCTCCGCCACCACCATTACTGCCACAACGGCAACCACCACTACACACCATGACTCCGTAGACTCCTCACCTCGTTCCCGAAAAAACGATTCATGGGGCGAAAAAACCCTCTATACCCACCAAATAACGGTCCTACAACGGCGGCGACTACGGCGCCGGCTGGTGGTTTGACTAAGCTTTGGTTGATGTGTAGCTACGGCGGTCACATAGTCCCTATGTTATGTCGGCGGCGATACACGTATCATCGTCGTAGACCGCCACACCACATTATGAATCCCAGATTGCTCAAGTAACAATGAATAATAGAACGATTAATTGTATTGAATGATTGAGAAAGTTACAAACATAGGATTGAAAAACAAACTCTCTCTCTCTCTCTCTCTCTAAACTATGAAGCGTACAATATTATCTCTCAATATCTAACCCTAAAGATTAGAAAACAAACATTAAATACCCACGCCTAAAAACCCTAAAGTCCCAAGGCCCAACAAACCAAACAAGCCCAATATTAAATAAAATGCTTTTACAACGTGATTAATAATTAACAAAAAAACTATATAAATGCTTTATATAACTTTCCACGCACTAGGACTTTCAGTCCTAACAATCTCCCCCTGAAGTTGTATAAAAGATTTATCTCTTTGAATATTCAAGTATTGATCTTCTCTCCTTCTTGAATCTCTGAAAAACTTTGGTGTTGCTTGCCATCATGTCTTTCCCAAGCTCCCCCTAGAACAAAGCTCTTGGTCTTCATAGATTCAACTTTGTAACTAGATTCAATGTACCATAGTATCAACTGAATGCAAAAACTGAGCAGCTTTTAACTGCAGAAACTCAACACATCGGATCAGCACACAAGAAAAATAATGTGCGAGTTACGTGACAATCCACGGTGCATCTTCAGTTTAAAAAACAAAGAATATGTCTTTGAACCACGAGTTGAATTGAACTTCAGCTTAAGAACTTATGGAACCAATATGCTCGTAGGAGGAATCAACTTGTAGCAAACACCACTTGATAAAGGATAGAAGAACCAATGCAATCTTGAAATCCATGACTTTTCAACCTCAGATTTAAAATTTTCGTTACTCCCCTCAGTTTTTGCTAACTCCCCCTCAACATGATAATCTGTGTCTTTGAATCTTTTGTCTTTGTCATGTCTCCCCCTCATGATGATTAGGAGAATCCTGAGAATCATGTAACTTCAAAGACTAACCGGATGCGTAGCAAAAGATAAGATAAAACATTTAGTAACCAAGATGGGGTAATAAACTAACACAGAAACACAATAGTAATTGTTATCACAACAATTAAAATAATTGTGTGGCCTATTTTCAGAGTTGGCAAGGGGGTTTCTTTGATAGGACTTCCAGTTATCACTGAAGTAAGCTTTTAAGAATCTACTTCTCAAATTTTTCCGGCAATATCACAAAGATTCGTGCGTGTGTGAAAGAAATATAAATATGTATCTTTTCGGCTCAAAGATTGACTCAACCTGGGACGCAGGTTATAAATCAATAGACACAGTGACATGAATATGAAGTTTGGAGACCGGAGCTGATGTCTTCCTTTTTCAATATCTAAGGCCTCTGAGTGAGGAATAGATAGATTATATGATAAATCTCCGTGAATATATGAAACAAGTATCTTTTGTGAGATACTTGAGTGGCTAGGTGAGGTGACACTAGTTATCGACACTAGGTCCATGTATATTTCAATATTCATCTCCAAATAACGAGAATGAATAGATTGTGTGGTAACCCGGATAACTGACTCTGTTTGGTAAGGACCAATATTTCTTTTAAGTCCTGTCACATCCTCACCATATTCTTTTCATTCTAAACTCCTCTATCAAGCTAGACTCCTCACTAATATCTATGAATTGGATGTGTTTCTTGGGTAGGTCATTCCGGTTCTGGATTGACCATAGAAACTTTATGAGCCCTAACACTCCTTTAACTCACCAAAGTGAAACATTGATGTAAACATTGAGAATTCAAACATTTAGGAACGAGTCCTGAACTGAAGTATTGAGAAGTCGAAAACAAAAGTTTAAAGAGAAACCTGGTACTCCCCCTCAAAAGATGGCATAACCCTTGATTGTATTCATGTGACGTGAATAATCTGAATTAAATCCCACATGACATTCCTGCAAAACAGATTAGACAGGTTTTGGTTTTGGTATCCATGCTTTGATGGATCCTTGACGGTTAGATGCCTTAGATTTGAAGCTATGAAAATGGGGGTTGGGGATACTATAAGTACCATACCATCTATTGACATACCTGGAATCCACAAAGTCACTATTTCCACAATAAGTGCAACAAATATTTGATCGGTTTAGACTGATCAACTTAGTTGTGGAATAGACATGAGTCGATGACTTTTGATCAACTACAGGAGATTTGTATGATGTGTTTCCATCAATGTCTTCTGTAGTTGATTTCTTTTTCCAAACCATTTTCACTTTTTGAAACACTTGATTATCTGTATTATCAACAAGAGAATTATAGAAAAGATTTGAAGGGCGAATCCGATCTTTTGAAAACTCATTTGATTTGACACAACTCTTCGAAGAAAGAGTTGTGGAAGTTGAACTTGAAGAATAAGGAGACTGAACAACAATATCGTGACTGGCTTGTTCAGATAATTCGGCTTTGAAATTAAGTTCTTCAAGTTTCTTGACTTTTACGGATAAACCATTTATTTTCTTCGAGAATTGAATCAAATTGTTTTTGTAAATCGAATTTTACCTTCTGTTCTTTCAAAATCTCTGTCGTTAATTCAGACAATTTCTGTGAAAGCGTACGAATTTCTGTTTCAAAAAACTTCCTCTCACTCTCAAAGTCTTTTTCAATACTGTTGCGTTTATCAGATATTTCTTTGAAAACAACAAAAATTTTCTTTTCAAGCTCTTTCTTTTTATTCTCAAAAGATTTTCTTTCTATCTTAAAATTATTTCGCTCAACTATCAAAATCTTTTCAAAATCAGAAATCTGTTTTGAAAGTTTAGCATTTTGAAACTCAAAAGTCTTTCTTTCCTCGAAAATCTTCTTTGAAAGGTCAAGAATTTTTCGTTCAAACCCTTTCTTTCATTAGAGAAACCACTCCTTTCCTTCTCAAAATCTTTTATGTCCTTCTCAATCTCCTTCTCAAGATCAGCAATCTTTTCTTTCAGTTCGAGATTGTTATTCTTTAAAACACTGATCTCATTCTTTAAAGAATCATCTGAATCTTTGCTTTCATTTTCAAGATTTTTAGATCATTTTCAGGTTTGGGATCTTCATAAGATTTTACGAATTTACCATTCACATACATATAGGTTTTTCCCATTGTTACTTGAACAAAGTGATCGTGAGACGATCACGATTTGATTCAGTGAGGTGAGATTAAAAGAGAAACACACCAAGACCAATAAAATAGATAAAAAGATGATCGAAAACTAAAATAAAAAACTTGATATGAATTAAAAAATTTCGATCAAAATTTTAACTCTAATCAAAATCCAAATCAATTCTCAATCGAAATCAAAATTAAATGAATCCAATCGATTACAGAACTAATACGAACCAAAACACAAGCTAAAATTAATCGTCCTATTCAAATACCACATACCAATCTATCCGCAACTATTATAGCGATTAAGGCAAATCGAAAATAGAACTTGTGAACATGAGAGATCTTACGCAGGAACAAACCCAATCAACTTAAACAAAAACAATCTATCTGACCATATGCATTCGAATAATCCCAACACAACTGCACCGATATCTCGAGTTATCACAAATCGAGATTTGAATCTAATCACAATCGATATAACCAAAGGAATCAAAAAATCAACCAATTAAAATAGATACCAATAAGCCAGAACTCTGTAAACAAAATAGATACAAAAATCCCAAACTATTTAAGCACTCAATTAGATTGAACGGATTGCTAAACTCAGTGAATAAGCACTTTGCAATCAAAATAATGCAATCAATCAAAAGAACCTAAAGCAACAATCACCAAGTTGTTCGAATAACAACCCTATCAGAGAAAGCCAAATCAGATATACCTAAATTGAATGAATCAATTAAATCCAAATCATACCCAAATTGATCAAAACCAAATCAATTTAATCGGTTGAACCATGTATCGCAAATTGAATCAAAAGAAACAATCACCCAATGTAAGCGATCTGGTTTTCAACAAACAGGTTGATGATCCCTAACCAAAAACAACTCAATCGAAATTTAAAAACAACCCAACTAAGAATCGAAATAAAAAACGTATCACACAGGAGCCCAACTACAAATCGAAACTAATTATCACATAGGCGGAACCCTAAGAGGTTCGTTCGATGTTGGACCACGACACTGTCGAATGACAGTGGCGGCGGTGGATGGTGAAAGCCGTAGGCGGCGGTGGTGGTCGTGTGCGGGATCAAGACGAAACGCGAGAGAGTGTGAGGGATTGAGAGATCAATTGAGGGAGAGAGTCGACTGAGATTCTCGAACCACAACCGAGGTTGAGGAGGACGCAGGTGAGGTGATAGGCGGTGGTGACGCTGAGGAGCGGGCTTGGGGATCGGGGTTGAGGGTTTGGGTGGGAACCGGGTTTGGGAAAGTGAGTAAGGAATTCAATAGAAGAGGGCTTTGGGGGGACCGATTTTGGCAAAGAAGAGGGTTTGGCAAGGGAACCGGGTTTGGTAAACGGAACCTGGCTTCGCGAATAACAGGGGTTCGTGGGTGGGAACAGGGCTTCGCGGGTGGGAACAAGGCTTCGTGGTTGGGAACAGGGTTTCGCGGGTGGGAACAAGGTTTCATGGTGGGGAACAGGGTTTCGCGGGTGGGAACAGGGTTTCGTGGTTGGGAAAAGGGTTTCGCGGTTGGGAACAGGGTTTCGTGGTTGGGAACAGGGTTTCGCAGGTGGGAACAGGGCTTGGGGGACAGGGCTTGGGACAACCTGGGGACATGAGATTCGGGTAGGTTAACCAGGGTTTCGTGGCGCTCTTAACACAGTCGACACCAAAACAAAATCAACAATGTTTAATCGAAAACAAATGAACTTTAGCAATGGTAATCGATTAACTCCAGAAATCTAACACCTTTTCAATTGAATTTTGAACTAAAACCCAATGATTTTTCAAAAATAACTCAAGAACACATACTAGAATTTTAGATTTATAAATCTAAAATTCTACTTCAAACCTACGAATTTGGCTAAGAAACTTTACCAAAACCTTAATCTAACTAGAGTAAAAAGGTTTGAATCGAAGAGACTCAATAATTTTGAAGGAATCGAAATACCCAGAAACTCAAGAAAAGCATCGATTGACCAGAACAGTAGAGAGAAAAAAATACCTTTTTCGAATCAAATTTTCGTCTCTTTGCTCTGATACCAATTGTGAATCCCAGATTGCTCAAGTAACAATGAATAATAGAACGATTAATTGTATTGAATGATTGAGAGAGTTATAAACATAGGATTGAAAAGCAAACTCTCTCTCTCTAAACTATGAAGCGCACAATATTATCTCTCAACATCTAACCCTAAAGATTAGAAAACAAACATTAAATACCCAGACCTAAAACCCTAAAGGCCTAAGGCCCAACAAACCAAACAAGTCCAATATTAAATAGAAGGCTTTTACAACGCGATTAATAATTAACAAAAA
Organism: Arctium minus; assembly: GCA_954870635.1. Lineage (NCBI taxonomy): Eukaryota > Viridiplantae > Streptophyta > Magnoliopsida > Asterales > Asteraceae > Arctium > Arctium minus. Next base: position 81,694,448 of record OX941087.1, on the reverse strand, counting down.
AACTATATAAATGCTTTATATAATTTTCCACGCACTAGGACTTTCAGTCCTAACACACACTTTCCGACCTCACTCGCCGTTTCGCCAAAATCCTATTCCGATCACCTATCTCGTCCACGACGGTGTCGTTTACACTTAAATTTTGTGCATATGTGCAATATGCATGAATGTTCATTTGTGCACATGTGCATAAGCATGAATGTGCATACATGCATATCCACATATGTAAGAATGTGCATATTTGCATATTCTTTAAACATTGCATATTTGGATATGCATTTATGCATATTAATTTGTTGGTATAGTGCAAAAAGAGCTAACACTTTATACTCACTGACAGTGCACGTAGGCACAATCTACAACATGTGCACGTATGCATATTACTCACATTATATTAAACGATTTTATCTATAATATTGACAAAAATACTTAATTTGGTAATTATCTCTTTATTTGGTAATTATCTCTTTATTTATTAAATAGAGTAATTGGTTGATGTTCAAATCCCTAATTTCTCTCATGTTTATTTGGTAACTCGTGGACATTAATTGGATGAGTATTTGTTATTTTACATATTTACCCCTGTGTTCATATGCATCTTTCTTCCAAAACCATTTAATTTATTGTTTTTAAAATAAAAATTCTAATTAAATGTGAACCATGGATGTAAATAATTAACGGTGAAGATTGGTTAACACGGTTAATACCAATGTCGTGGTTAACAAAAGAATAGGACACTATATATATATATATATATATATATATATATATATATATATATATATATATATATAGGGAGAGGTTCATTTGAGAAATGGTAAATGTATGAAAAATAGAGAAGTAATCTTAGTCATTCATGTAGTCAACATTTGTGGCTTTGACTGCGAAGCACAAGATAATTCCTTGCATGGTCTATAGAAGTTAGAGGGGTAGTTTCGTAAAATACGCGGGATGAGTTCATATATGAACCTATATGATTCACATATGAACTATACGTTCATATGTGAATCAGTTAATTAGTTCATATATGAATCACAAAAGTTCATATATGAATCTGTTAATTAGTTCAACTGATTCATATATGAACTTACAGTTAATTAGTTCATATGTGAATTAGTTAATTAGTTCATATATGAATCAGTTAAAAAAGTTCAGATGTGAATTATACTGATTCACATATACTTCATATATGAATTACACAGGTTCATATATGAACACAACCCGTGTATTTTGTAAAAATTACGAAAGTGTCCTATTTTTGGAATAGCCGCAACTTTTGACCAGTCAAAGCCGCAATTTTTTACCAGTCAAAGCCGAAATATTTGACTAGTCAAATCCGATCTTAACCGTATGAATGGCTAGGATTACTTATCTATTTCTCATATATTTACCATTTCTCAAATGAACCTAAGGCTATATATATGCAATATGTTTGATGGATATATAAAAACGAAATAGTTGTTAAAACATACAATAGATTAAAATAAGCAACTTCATGTTAAACTTAGTAAAATGATTTTCTAATTCCATATATATAAATGAACGTATATTGTAGCTTTTTATAAACTAAAATATCAAATTTATATATAACTATAGATAGAAAAAGAGAGTGACTTAAGTGATAAATGAAGTGGGTATAAACTATGGATTTTTTCACTCACCACTCCCAAGAACAATAGTGGCCTTTTTTCACTATATATAAGAAGATTTTTTAAAGGGTGAGGGTGATCTTGAGATTACCCTAGCCAATGTCAACAATCACATTTATTGTAAAATATATAATAAACATTGATGGGGAGAGAGAGAGAGTGGGAAAGAGTGAGTCGGAGAGGAAGAGAGGGAGAGAGATCAGGCGAGAGTGTGAGAGTTAGGGCATGTAGGGGCGAGACTAGGTACAGCGGGGCAGTCGGATTTCGACATCAACCAAGAAGTTTTACTAATCGAAAAATGACTTCATACATGTTCTTTAATTTCCCGGAGAAATGGGACGTCCCACTTCTTTGGAGAATCTTCAAAAGATATGGTGAAGCCGAAGACATATGCAATGCGGGAAGAAGGTTAAAAAACGGGATGAAATTCGGTTTCATCCGATTCAAGAATGTGACAAATGTTAAGGAACTGGAGAGGAAACTCAACGGGATCTAGATTGGAACGTATAAACTCAGGGTCTTTTTAGCAAACAATAACACCAAGGTTAATCAAGAGGATGGGGCAGGATATTCGGTCAAAACACGAGAAGACAAAAAAGGGTGTAAGGAGAAGTCAGGTCAAGTTCCAGGCAAGAGAACCTATTGTGAAGTGGCAAAAGAGGCGTTAGGGAGGGAGAACCGAAAGGAAGTCGAAGCATTAGAGAGGTCGAAAAGCACATTGGGTTCGTGGCAAGCGGATGCGGCGGCAATAAGAAAACTTAAGAATAGTTTAGTTGGCAATGTAGTGGCGTTGGAGAGCTTGGAAATTGTTAAGTCTTGGTGTAGTTCGTAAAATACAGGGGAGTGCTAGATGAGTTATTTGGGTGAAAGAAATGTGTTAATATCCTTTGAACAAGAGAATTCTTTAACGAACATCCTTAACAATACAACGTCTGGGCTGGATCATTGGGTTAAGAGACTTAGAAGATGGTCGGTTGGTTATCGAGCTGTGGAGAGGGCGGTATAGGTGAGGGTCTTTGGGGTTCCTCCCCATGCTTGAAACAAGGACGTCTTCATTTCAATTTCTAAGAACTGGGGACACCCTCTTAAATTTATTAATTGTGATTGGGAGGGTAATTTTAATATGGAATCAACAAAGGTGTTAATTGTTACTTCACTTCGGTTAAAATTTGACGAATTAACAAATATAAAGGTACGCAATTTTTTCTACAGAGTATGGGTGGTGGAGGAAGAATCAGACCCGGTAATTTTCTGGGATGATGAGGTATAGAATAGTTCATCAGAGGATGAGGATACGACAATTCTGTCGGAATGGTCAGAAGAGGAGGAAGGGGACGATGAGTGGTGTGTGGAAGAAAGTATTTTTGACACAAACGAGGCCGTTACACGGAATAAGGTAGAAGGTACGGTGCAAGATGATCGACACAATTCGCCGGAGAAATCCTCGACCGGAAACTGCTCTTCAATGCCAGTGCATGGTGAGGGAGGCCAAAAGTCAACAAAGAAAACGTTTGAAAAAATTTCATTTCCCAATGGCAAAGGTAGAATCTATTGTAATGATGAGAATGCATGGGAAAGTTGGGAAAATGGAACAGGTACTGCTGAGAGAGTGAAAAACGTTGGGCCAAAGTCAAATGGGAGTGGTGTTTCAATGGGGCAATTAATAAGGAAGGCCCAGTTCTGTTAAGAGGTGAATCCAAAAGTGATGGTTGCAGCAGGCCTTTGAAACACCTTTTGTGGGCCAAATAACAAAAGTAAGGAAGCATGTTGATGTGGAAAGCCCAACATAGCAGCAAATATGCGTCCAGGAAGGTACGAACAGTGTGTTTGACCAAGGGATGATTAATAAGAATATGCAATCAAAAGAAGGAGAAATAAAGATACAAGTAGGATCGATGAAGCCAGAGATGATTAGAAACGATCTTGAGGAACTATCGGGAGACATTGGGACAGTAATGTTGTCCTCCAGTCCGCAAGAACCCCCCACTTTCAGCGAAAATTCAGAATACGAGGTAGATCCGGAAAGAAAGGTAAAGGAGTAGATAGGCAAAAGAGTAAGAAAAGAGAAGGTATGGGGCTCAGTAGGGGAAAGGTTAGTTTCCATTTAATTAAGCAATTGGCTAGATCAAATTCAAAAAAAGGTAATCAAAAGAGTACACATAAGAAGGAGGAAACAAATAGATCAGAAAAGATTAGAAAAAAATCGAAATCAGGAAGTTTTTTCTGGGAATCATCGGTCAACATCGAATGAATTTAATAGTGTGGATGGGATGGAGAATTTGGAAGACTTTGGTGGCAAAATCGGCTTAACATGGGGTGAAAAAGACCCGATCAAAGGTATGTAGCCCCAGTCTACGGGATAATCGTTCAGGTTAATGTTCCATCTAGTTTCGTTCGTGATTATGTGTAAATGAAGTTAATTTCCTTAAATGTGAAGGGTTTGGGTGCGAGTAAAAAAAGGAGATGGGTCAAAGAGATGTGTGAAAAAGAAAATGTGGACATGATTGGCATTCAGGAGACTAAACTGATAAGTTGGGAAGAGATTCAAGTAGCTAGATTGTGGGTTAAAGACGATTTTGATTATATTCATTCAGATTCAGTAGGGAATTCAGGTGGATTGATTCTCATATGGGACAAGAAACTATTCTTTTGTCTATATACCATTATTGAAAAAAGTGTGGGGGCGATTGGTTCATGGAAAAGGAAGGAAGGAATGTTTGGTTTCATCAACGTGTATAGACCATGTGAACAAAAAGAGAGGGTAGAGGTGTGGAAGAACATTGAACGGCTATGAATTAGGGAGGAAATCAAATGGTGCGTGTTCGGAGATTTTAACGATGTTAGAGGTAACCATGAAAGGCTAAACTCCACCACAAACGTCAAAGTAGTTGAAGTCTTTAATGAGTTTATTCAAGATTGTCAATTGGTTGATATTCTTATGAGGGGTTAAAAGTTTACGAGGGTAAGTGACGATAGGAGGAAACTAAGCAAATTGGATCGGTTTCTAGTTTCAAACAATTTTTGCTTGGCTTAGAGGAATTTGGGAGTAAGGGCTTTGGAAAGGAAATGGTTGGATCATTGTACGATATTGTTATCCGAATCCAAAATGGACTTCCGTCCAAAACCGTTTAAACTTTATGATGCGTGGTTGACTAGCGATCACACGGAAGAATTAGTAAGGAGGGAATGGAGCAAGGATGTGCTAACAAGGAAACCAGATTGTATCTTTAGAGACAATTTGAAGAGAGTGAAAGCGGCGTTAAAAAATAGAAGTGCCAAAGATTTCAAAAAATTGGAAGGTGACTTGGAGAACTTTAAAGAAGAAGTCAATAAGTTGGAAAAAGAAGTCAAAGTGAGACCCTTGGAGGAAGAGGAAAGAATTAGATGGTCGGAAGCAAGGGTTAAATGGTTAGAGGTAGAGAAAAAAAAGTTGGAAATCGAGAGTCAAAAAGCCAAGGTTAATTGGGTGGAAAAAGGAGACGAGAACTCCAAACTTTTCCATGCGGCAATTAGAAATAGAGAGAGGAAAAATGGAATCCAGGGTTTGAATATCAACGCGGCTTAGTCGGAAGATCCGGAAGAGATTAAAAATCACATTTGGGACTTTTTCAAAAACAAGTTCTCATCCAAAACGAAGGTAGGGTCGAGTATTAAAAGCACATTTTTGAAGAAGTTAGATCAGGAAGATGTGGTAAACTTGGAGAAACCTTTTTCGGAGGATGAAATTTGGGAAGCGGTAAAGTCATGTGGAAACAACAAATCTCCGGGTCCGGATGGAATCTCTTTCACGTTTGTAAAGAGATATTGGTCGATAATAAAAAGTGATATCTTGAAGGCGATTGAGAGATTTTGGGAAGTGCCGAAGATAAGTGGAGGATATAACGCGTCATTCTTAACTCTCATCCCAAAAAATGCAAACCCGACGAGCCTCAACGAGTATAGGCCCATAAGCTTAATCGAAGTTTTCTACAGAGTTCTATCCAAGGTTTTGGCGGAAAGAATGAAGAAGGTGATGGGAAGAGTGATCGAGGACACTCAAGCGACCTTTATAAAAGGAAGATTCGTCTTGAACGGAGTGCTAATTGTAAATGAAGCGGTGAATTATATTTGGAAAACCAAAAGGAAAGGGTTGGTGTTCAAATTAGACTTTGAAAAGGCTTATGACAATGTGGATTTTGCTTGAATTGTTGAATGAAATAGGCTTCGGGAGCAAGTGGTGTAAATGGGTCAAAACGTGTTTGGAATCATCGTCGGTATCGGTGACAATGGGTTACCTACTAAAGAATTTGTTATGGAGAAAGGCCTTAGACAAGGTGACCTGTTGGCACCATTTCTCTTTCTTGTGGTGGCGGAAGGTTTAAATGTCTTAATGGTGGAAGCAAAAGTAAAATGTATCTTTAACGGTATAAAGATTGGTAAAGAAGATATAGCCTTTACCCACCTTCAATATGTTGATGATGCGATCTTTTTTGGCAAATGAAGCATCACCAACTTAAAAAATCTTATGAAAATCCTTAAGTGTTTTGAAGTGGCGTCGGGATTAAAGATCAACATTGCAAAAAGGAAGTTATACGACATGGGTGTGGAGTTAGAGGAGGTTAAATTATGGACAAGGGGTTTGGGATGTGGTTGTAGCGAGGTTCCCTTTACATATCTGGGACTTTCGGTGGGAAGATCAATGAGCAAGATTGATAGTTGGAAAGAATCAATTGCAAAGGTGAGAAACAAGCTTAGTTCGTGGAAAACAAAATTGATCTCGATCGGTGGTAGACTAACTTTAGTCAAGTTGATTCTTGGTAGCCTTCCCTTGTACTTATTCTCACTCATTCGTGCCCTGAGAGGTGTGATTCGTGAGTTAGAGAGTGTGACAAATCACTTTTTGTGTGTGTGGGGGGGGGGGGAGGTCCAGACTATAAAAAAAGGGTGGTATGGGTGAAATCAGAGAGGATCTTGAGACGTTTTAAGGGAGGGGGTCTTAATGTGGGGAGTCTTCAATCCTCTAATTGGGGCCTCTTGGGAAATGGTGGTGGAGATTCAAAACGGAGAAGGACGCATTATGGGTTAAAATTATAAAAAAGCATATATTTGAAGGAGGGGGGTTTGGTTGGTGGAGGTAGTAGAGGCCGGGGGGGGGGGGGGGGTTGTACGGTTTAGAGTAACATAATTAGAGTAGGAAAAGAGTTAGAGGAGTTGGGTATAAACTTTGAAGCCTCTTTTGGGATTGAAGTGGGGAGAGGTAGTGAAACGAACTTTTGGTCGGATAGGTGGGTCGGGGGTGATAGGTTGGAGGATAGATTCAAGAGGCTTTACCGTCTCGATTCAAATAAGGGTGGGTCGATAACCGATAAGGGGGAGTGGTCTAGGGATATTTGGGAGTGGAAATAGAGTTGGAGGGGGGATCCACGAGGTAGGGAAGAAGGGGAGTTTGTTGCTCTAAGAGAGGTGCTACAAGGCTGGAGTCCGAAAAGAGAGGTGGCTGATAAAGTGAAATGGTTGGTGAGTGAGGATGGGTCTTTTTCGGTGCAAGAATTAAAGGCATTGATCGATAGGAGGGTGGAGGAGGGAGGTGATCGATATGAAGAAAATATTTGGTCAAGGGAGGTCCCGAAGAAGATTTGTATCTTCTTTTGGAAGGCCAACATTGGTAGACTCCCGTGTAGAGTGGTTCTAGACAAGATGGGGTTGGATGTAGAGTTCGTGCTTTACCCAAGATGCAATATGGAATTGGAAACCTTTGACCATGCTTTGGTAAAATGTCACGAAGTTTACAATTTGTGGCGTTCGGTGCTTCGATGGTGGAAAATTAGAAAAAACAATTTCAACTCGCTAAAGGATCTTTTGGATTTATCTTCCTTTATAACAGGTAGCTCTTCTCGGCCTACTTTATGGTCGGAGACGGTTTGGAGTTTCGGCTATCTTATTTGGGCACACCGGAACCAAATGGTGTTCAAAGGATATAAAAGAAAGATGGAGGACCTTTTCTTCGAATTTCAGCGTAAGTGTTTCGAGTGGATTGCATTCCAGGGAAAAGAGAGGAAAATAGATTGGTGCAGTTGGCTGTCGGACCCGAGTTTGCTGAGGTGATGATGTTTCGGCGGGCTCTAGGTAGCCGTTGTGGCGGTTCCTGTGTTGTATCGTGTACAGCTGTTTGATCGACTTTTCTTCTGTTTTGAGTTTGGTTCGCCTCTTGTGAATTGTTTATTCGTTGTTTTGGTCGCTGGTCTTGGTTTTGTTTATTCTTGAATGTTCCGGTATTTTGTGTTTTGTTGTATTGGTTGGTTTCGTTTGGTAATAAAATATCTTGCCTTTAAAAAAATCACATTTATTGTAAAAGACATCATGTTATCTACAACCATCATAATTTGAGTGGATGTAATCTATGATGGAGGACGTAAAATTCATATGGATGTTACATTGGTAAGAAATGAATATAAGTGGATTAAAATACTAAAATTGAAAAAATAGATATTTAATAAATATACCTTGCAATTGTCGTTGTTATTCACCAAATTTATTAATTCCAGAGGTGGCATATGTGCAATTTGACATAAAACTCATCAACCAAGCAAATCTAGAATGACACAACACACAGTCATTTACACTTTATATATTGATTAAATGTAATAAATATTCATTTATATATATTGATGGTTCATAATTAAAAAAATGTAAGGTTTTTGAATTGATGAGGTTTTAATTAATCATTATTAATATAAATATAATTAACATTCTATTAATTAATATCTCATTTAAATTGAAAGATATTATATTGATTCGAATTTGATTTGTTTATATACTTTGATTTTAATATAAATTAAACAATTAAATAAAATTATTTTTAGATATATTAATAATTACAGTATGTTTTTTTTATTATTTTTTATTATGTATATTGTTTTATAGTCTCCTTTTACTCATATTGTAGGATTCATTTAATAAAAATTTTGATTTATAACCATTGTAAAAAAAAGAAAAAAAGTCATATAAATGAAAAAAACAAATGAAATGATTTTTAGATACATAGTAAGTTTTTATTTTATTTTTATTTTTATATATTGTTTTATAGTCTCCTCATATTGTTGGATTCATTTAATAAAAAGTTTTGATTTATAACAATTGTTACCTTCATTTTAATTTTTGGATTATGTAAAAAAAAACTTCAAATAAAAATATATGTTAAAATAATAAAAAAATTAATAAAAATAAAAGTTATAAATTAATAAATTGTTATTAAAAATATGATGTAAATAATATTTTGGTTTGTTAAAATTGATGTTGTATAAATAAAAAAAATAAAAGATAATAAAAAGATGAAAGGGTTAACTCATTTAATACAACATTTGATTTAAATCTTACTAAGTAAATAAAAAAATTAAATTTTTTTTATTTATAAGCATTGTTAGCTTACTAAAAAGGCCAAATATACTTTATTAAAATAAGTGTTGATCTTTAAGCATTATTATCTTACTAAGTTGTAACACCCAAAAAATGAGACTACAAAATTTCGGATTAAAACAGAAACATGGTATATAAATATCAAAATACGAGTTTTCCCAAAAAGGGAAACTTAGAATACGCCAATAAATTTACAATTTGTAAACAAATGGATTAAGGAATACAACCTCCTAATCTAATTCTACAAAAGAAATATATTACATCGGGTGTCTCCCAAATCGTCAAATGATCCAAAAGAAGGTTTCTCACGTTTCTTCCCAAAAGCTCTCTAAGGCGACTAGAACGCCACCTAAGCAGCCCTACCGCTAGTACCTGAGATACATGATGACACCAAACAAGTGTTAGGCCAAAAAGTTTAGTGAGCATGAACAAGGAAATACAATCAACATATAGTGGAGAAATATCATAACATTGACCAAAAGAAGTAATTTACATACAGGGGTCGTTTATTTTGCAATACAGTGAAGAGTTACAACTCGTGCAACCCTCATCTAAACTAATTCTTTTAGCCCATTCATTATGTAGACCATGGATTGATTAGTGAATTGCATCAATGATTATTGGTTTCATGCAATAATCTTACCTATAATGCATAGTATTTCATTAAATGTCATGTGATGCATACTGTTTCATGAATGTACCATTTTCATTCGATACATCACATGAACCGTTATGTGATGTATAAATTCAAAAAAAATTGATGGAATCAGGTAAATTCATTTAGAGAATCAATGAGAATCCAAATGTAATGGACGGTTTAGATGAAGGTTGCACGGGTTGTAACCTTTAACTGGGTTGCAAAAAAATTGTGGCCTTTACATACATGTATCCTTTCATAATTACTCATATACCAAACTTGTCGTGATCAACAGGGGTGATCCATATTCATTGAGAGTAGTGGGAACACGTAAGTATGCCACTCTTCTAATGATGTAAGATGACTGTAACTAAATATATAGTCCAAATGTCCAGTGACCCTTAACAAGTATCACCTTAAGAATGAGTTGGCCTTAGTGTCTATTCCCACGAATAACACCTCAAGGGCAGGGACGGATCCAGAAATTTTTTCATACGGTGGCACCATATAATACCGACAATTTTTTTTTACAAAAAGCACAGTTTTTATCGACGTGTCTTCATCTTTTTACCGATGTTCAATATTGTCCGATGTGTTTTTAGCCTAATTCCACAACTTCGAGCGATTTTTAAAGCTGTTTGCTTGATTTCGATAGATTTTTAAGTTATTTTTATCGATTTCGAGAGATTTTTTCGGTTTTTTTGGTTGATTTCGATAGTTTCTTTTGGTTGATTTCGATAGTTTCTTTTGGTTTTTGGTTGATTATGAGGTATGGTTGCACTTTCTTGAAGTTTTCAAAACGATACGGTTGCACCTTCCAAAACGATACGGTTGCACCTTATACGAACCTAAAAATTTTACCCTTCGTCGGCGAAATAATACGGTGGCACGTGCCACCGTAGCCACCATAGTGGATCCGTCCCTGCTCAAGGCTCACTATCACTTAGTGCCTACCTCCAAGATAGAACTTCAAGCTTAGTGGTTCTTACTTCTTAGTGTCTACCATTCCGAGTAGCACCTCAAGACCCGACCTTCTTAACTTGCCGTTCAAAAAAAAAAGACCCGACCTTCTTAATATCTACTAGAAAGTCCATATAGTCATAAATCACAAGTGGAAAATGTTCAACAATTCCATGATAGATAAATTCTATAACTCATATTTAAAAGCTACTTCATAACCACATAAGTTCATCCATAAACATGACATTGCACAAAAGGCAAAATCCCTAAGTTAGGTCAGTAAATCCATAAAATGTGATTTTGCATAGATATGTCGAAATATGAACAAAGTTCCATATAATCATCCCAAATATACTCTAAGCATAAAAATATGTTCATCAAGTCTTCAATATAATGGTTCACCCCAAAAATACCTAAAAATGTCCAAAAGTTCATCAAGATGGGTAATATGAAAAAATCACCAAATGAGGAGAGAATAACTAAAATAAAACATATAATGGAGTTAGATTAACACATTTAGGCATGTATCTAGTTTTACAAAGCTTTTAGAAATCACATTGTAGGTTTTTGAAGAAAACCTAGAAATGATTAAAATATAGATTTGGAGAAGATAAGTTAGATCTTGAAGAAATACTTGAAATCTTCTTGTTTGCTATCTTTTAAATGGTTGAAGAAGATGGATTTATTATCATAAATGTGATCCAACAATTTTAGTGAGAAAAGAAAAGGGTTAGAAGTGTGAAAGTGAGAAGAAAAGCAAAAAAAAAAAAAAAAATCAATTTTAATGCCTGCAGTGGTCGCTCGCGTCTAGAGAACCTCCATCCCAGGTTTCTGTCTAACTTTCACGGCCTGGTACATTTCTTCACGGGCGGGAGTCCAATACACTATTTTGGTCCTCCACTTTTCTTGTATTTTAAAACCAAACTTCAAAACCCAGTCACATTTAGCCCAAGCTGATTGTTTTGGTCCACTAGATTATTAATATAAATTCATTTCGTTTTTTTTTTCATATTCAAACCCCAACAAAATAAGTCCACATAGTAAATAAATTTTCAAGGCCCAACGATATATATATGGAGAGGTTTATTTGAAAAATGTTAAATGTATGAGAAATAGATAAATGATCCTAACATTTTATCTGGTCAACATTTGCGGCTTTGAATGTGAAGCACCGGATAATTCCTTGTGTGCTCTGTAGAAGATAGAGAATTAGTTTCGTAAAATACACGTGACAAGTTCATATGTGAACCTATGTAATTCATATATAAACTATACGTTCATATGTGAATCGGTTAATTAGTTCTTATTGGAATCAGTTATTAGTTCATATGTAAATCACAAAAGGTTCATGTATAAATCTGTTAATTAGTTCAATTGATTCACATATGAACCTACAATTAACTAGTTCATATGTGAATCGGTTAATTAGTTCATATATGAATAAGTTAAAAGATTTCATATGTGAAATACACTAGTTCACATATGAACATATAGTTCACATGTGAATCATACTGGTTCATATATGAACTCGTCCCGTATATTTGTAAAATTACGAAACTGTCCCTCTATTTTTGGAATAGTCGCAAGTTTTGACCGGTTAATGCCGTAATTGTTTACCGGTCAAAGACGTAACATTTGACCAATCAAACCCGATCTTGACCATATGAAAGGCTATGATTATTTCTCTATTTCTCATACATTTACCATTTCTTAAATGAACCTAAGGCTACATATATATATATATATATGTATATATATAGGCGAAGGATCGTGTGAGAAGTTGAGTTAACGGTGAGAAACGTGAGAAGTGGATCTGAACCGTTGATCTCTTTTAATCTCAATCCCTCCCATGAATTGCGACATAGAAGAGTATTGATCTGATGCATCTCGGTGCATTTTATCTCGGTGCATCTCATCTTAATGTGTGTCCATTTCTCATCCAACGGTTGATAACCACTTCTCACGTTTTTCACCATTAACTCAACTTCTCACCGGAACCCAACCCTATATATATATATATATATATACATATATATAAAGGAAGGAAGGTTCAAACGACAACGTTAATTATTTAAGAAAACAACGATTATGTGCAAAATCATATATGATTCGGTATTAACAGCCAAAAAATGGATACGCGCGACTTTGCCTGCGACTTTAAGTCGTGGCGAACATATATGATTTTGTACGTAAATTATATGTGACATTGTATTTACTCGGTTGTTCTCGTGTTTTCCTAAATAGATATTGTTCTCGTATGAACTGTAACACCCTCAAATTTGGAAAGAGCAACTAATTTAAAATTCTCAATAATACCTCAAAGAAGGATAAAATCTCTTACGACAAGTTCATACTTGAAATACAAATATAGAGTTAACCGTCAACAAAATAATTAAAGTCTTACATAAAGACTAATTAAAGTCGGATGTTACTAAAAACCTAATGACAGTCGCTATATCCAAAGTTCGAAAGACTTCACCAAGCTATTCACTTCTTCGAGCACACAACTAGCACTCATCTCTTCACAGTGTCGCTATAACTAATCCCGAATTGGAACTTGATGCACATTCCGACGAATATAAAGGTTAGGCTAATGCCTAGTGAGTTCAAGGGTTTTCATCATGATTATAAAAATCGTTAAACGGAAATAATGCAACTTAAATCATGATCTTTCAAAATGAATTACTTTAAATATGTGAACGACCCATTTTCCAATAATACATATTTTATAGATGAACGCCTCATGCCAAAACATTCTTTCATGAAGTAATGCAACCCAACGCTTATTCAAAACGTGAATAATGGTAAATGCTCAACTATTGAATTTTGAATAAAACATTATAAACCAAACGACCAAAATTATAACATATGGAGAACACCCCAAACTCAAAACGTCACCGAAAAACAAGGATAAAACTAAATAACCAAAACAATACCTTTCGGTGACGGGGGAACCTGATACCCATGGTTAGTGGCGGAATATAAAAGTATGTCACTTTCCAAGTTATTGAGCTCACTATACTAGGATCAAGGCTACGAGCATCGCGCGACTCATACTAAGATGTGGGGGAGGGCACCCAATGATCTTAGTTATACTCATTCACTATGATTAAATTTACGGTCTATGACTAGTATCAGGTCCTACATAACCGTACCAAGTTGCCTTCCGAGGGACCAATGTCTCAACTAGTTACAAATGGGAAAATAACTATCCCATAAAAAACAGACTCATAAATTACATCACGGGGCCAATGACAGATGTTTGCCTCTACGAGCCCGCACCATAAGGCCCTCGATGACCCTATGACTAATCCTGGTCCCAACATGGAAACAACCGTCCTATTTAAAATAATACAGACTTCTATGCATATGGATCCACTGCATTACAGTCTATAACATTACATGACTCCAATTGAATGACCAAAGCACTCAAAATATGTAATTCTTGAATGATACGCAATAAACACAATCATGTTCAAAGCTCCACAATGGGCTATTAACACCGAACAAATGTCCCCAAGACTCATCTTAGTCAAAAGCGAGCCAAAAGCTCCACAATTTATTTTATCGTACAATAAAAGTCAGTGTAAATAATAAAACACATTTAGCCAACGGTTATGCAAACACAATGACCAAAGTATGATTAACCCAAAACTCATCATTGTTGAGACAAACTATTTTCCAAATTAACTAATACCCTTGTAATTCCAAAATACCTCATAACACAATAATATGCATTTTTCAAACGGTTTATAACATCAAATACACTAAAAGGACATTTACATCAAATGATCCCCATTTATATATTAAATCATCAAAGAAATATATCAACATGATTTATTTATCAAAATGTCCAAAAATCCTAAATGTGGGTGTCTCAAAAGATTTATAAAACCAAATAACCCAAATGTGTAAAACTCGTCAAACATTCCAACTTTTAATAAAAATCGTGTAAACACATAATCACCTTAAAATGGACACATTTTGGCTTGTACAACGTTTTCACAAATCAACTTAAACTCACCTTGCTAGATTTAGGCTAAATCTAAATTTTCCCTAACTTGAGCTTTTTTGAAGAAATTTGAATCCTCAAGTCAAAACTTCCAAAAACCTAGATCCACAAGTTTCCAACCATAAATACACATATTCAAGTGCTTAGAATCATTCCCCAAACATCTTATATCAAAATCTCCATTTTAGCCAAAAACCCTAATTTGATCTAACTTCCCCAAAATCATCCAAACCAAAATTTGAGAAATACAACCACTAGGGAGTCATCAATAGAGCATTTATAACTCATAAAGAAGTGTGGAAATGGAAGGAATGAATTCACCACTTAGGTTTTGGTGAAAACCTAGAAAACCCCAAAATTCTTCAAGATGGAGGTGACGATGATGAGCTCTTGATATTTGCTTCCAATCCACCACCAAATACTCTAATATATTCTCAAAACTAACAATCAAACCTTAAAAATCCCTCAAAAACGAAACCATATCAACTTGAATCGCCAAAAACAGAGTAGAAATGAAAGAGTTATGAAGAAATGAAGAATGAGGTTGAAAATCCGACTTTTAAGTTGTCTGGTACTACTGTGCTACAATGCCATGCGACTTTGCCATGGCATAGTCGCTCAAGTGGTCCAGAAGGCTCCCCCTTGGTTGCTACTTTGTCAGTACGACTATAACAATGCCATAGTCGCCGGGTATTGTAGCCGGACCCGTACCAAGCCCCGAAACTCGATATGCCAATACTCCCGAAACTCTTGAGGACTTAAAGTAAGATTTTTCCAACATAAATCCCACTATCTACAAGTTGCCAAAACGTTCGGGTGACATTTACTTACCGAAAATTACGGATGTTAGATGAACCCACCTCTAGATATATATAATCTATAATTTTTTGATTTCATAGTTCAACCTTAATAGTCCATACAATTAATTAAGTTGATATAATATTTAATTCATGTAAATTTACTAAGTAAATATAAATAAATAAATAAACTCATTACTATTGTTATAAAATAATAATTAAAATTTTAAAGAATTTAGTGAATGTCGGATTTATCAAATTATGGTTTGATTAAATTAATTTTTTTGATTAAAATCAGTAAAAAAATAAATCGAGAAAATAAAAGGTTAAACTCATTAAAGTTACATTTTTATTTAAAAATAATGTAAAACTCTTACAAAATTCTAAAGCCTCAATTGAGGACTTCTCCTTAATTCACACTCTAATATATATTGATGATGCTAGCTCACTAAGGAAAACAAAAAAAATAAAAAATATAATATATTAAAATAAGTTCTGATTTATAAGCATTGTTAGCTTTCTAAAAAAACAAAAAAAGTTAAATAAATAAAACAATATACTATGTTAAAACAAATATTGATTTAAAATAATACTGATTTATAAGCATTTTTTTCTATCTTATTAAGTTCGTAAAATATTTAATTAATGTAAGCTTACTAAGTAAAAAATAAATAAATAATAAATAAACTCATTACTATTGTCATAAAATAATGATTATAATATTTAAAAAATTAGTGAATGTTTGATTTATTGAATTATGGTTTGATTAAATAATTTTTTTAGTTAAATTAATAAAAAAATAAATCGAGAAAATAAAAGGTTAGACTCATTTAACATTACATTTTTATTTAAAAATAATGCAAAACTCTCACAAAATTCTCAAGCCTAGAGGCCTTAATTCTCACTAGGGGTGCTCAAATTTCGGATCAACCCGACCAACCCAACTCGAAAAAACACAAAAAAAAACTCAAACCGAGATAAGCTGATACATAAGCGATACAAATTTTGCCCAAACCACATCTATTGGGTTGGAAACGGGTTGAATCCAAAGTAACCCGACCAACCCGTCAACCCGACCAAACTTGTACGTATTTTTTTTTAGATTTTTAGCGGTTCTTCTTTCTATCAATTCTCAAGTCTTCCTATCTTAGCCGTAGTTTAGACCATTCTACAAGACCACGCCGATTAAAATCGTATGTATCTAACCTTCAAGTCTTCAGAAAATCTTCAACATCGATAAAATGAAAAAGCAAGAGATACTTTTATTCTACTATTCTCTTCTCTTATTAATTTTATTTTTATATTTCTATTTTGATTTTAGTTTTTTTAAATAGAATCACTTAGTTAGATTGTAAAACAATGTATTAAAGTTTCAAATCGACCAACCCAACCCAACCCACACGGTTTGGGTTGGGTTGGGTTGAGATTTTTCAAACCGCAAACATTGGGTTGAGTTGTTCAAGTGCCTTCAACCCGGCCAACCCAACCCGTGAGCATCCCTAATTCTCACTCTAACGCCTTTTTTTATACATATATATATTGATTGATGATTTGTTAAGCGTTGTTTAAGTTGAGCTTTAAGGTTCAAATAATTGTTTTTGTATTCATTAATTGAGGACGCAAAACCATATTTTCCATTTTATCTTATATTCTTGTTCATATATTTATTTTTTGATTGAAGGTGTAAATTGTTGTAAATATTTTATATACCTAATTTATTTAAATCTTGAAGTCTGATTGACAAATCAAATGTAATAATCTTCTCCTTCATGTTGTAGCCCAGTCGTAAGGTAGCATCCTGGGGGTCAGTGGATGCTATCCCTGACTACCCAGGTTCGAACCCCGTGGTGAGCATCATGTGACATCCATGATCATGGGTCTGCCACATAGTGGTACCCTTAATTGGGTTGGGTCGTGATCGACGGGGATTAGTCGGGTGACACCCTTAAGTGGGAGCCCGGATACCCCGAGAACGTGTGCGTGTGTTAACTTGCCGTTCAAAAAAAAAATGTAATAATCTTCAAATTTCAAAATTTTCAATATAGAGCAAAGTCATTCCAGGATCAAATCATAATGTCGTAGTAGAAATAATTAAGATTTCAAGTAACTATACAGAAATAACTATTTATTCTTAAATCTTAACAAATGTAAAATGATATGATCAAATTTAACTAACAAGTACTATGCACTTCATCTTCTATACCTCTGATTCACACATCTTCTCGTTTCACGTATTTTATCTTAGTTGCGAAGTTTTAGAAAAATGTTTGTGTAAGCCTATAATCTAGTAAATTCATGGTTTTCATGTAATAAATTTAACAGTAGCGTCAATAATTCTAAACAATGTTTCAAAATACACATGTCGTGAATTTCTTTCAAAATACACATGCGTTTATCATAAATCATTTTAAACTTGTTCATTAAGCACAATAGTTGTGATAATCCAGAGATTGTGCACGATTCGCCTAATTCTCTTCTCTACTTGGCATGACCGACTTTTATGCCTTTACGGTTTAATACTTACTAAGTTAGACGAATTCACTTCTCTTGCTCTTACGGCTACCCCCACGAAACCATCACAGTCCAATAATAATACATTCACACTATGTGAGTCAGTGACATACCACACATCACAATGTGCAAATAAATCCATATTCATAGATTTTTAAAAACTAAACACATTCTTGTATGCATGAAAGCTTCATAATAACATTTAAATATCGCATGAACAATACAATTGCATATAAAAATAGCATATTTGAGACAAAACCCATAAAATTGAAACAAAAACACTTACATGTTGATCTCAACCTCAGAAAGATTTTTGTCTCTCTAAAACACTTTTAGTGCTTAAAACATATTTTTTGAAGTTATGGGTCCATTTGGTAATTTCTACAAAAATTTAAAACTTTAAAACTCATGGCTGAAATTAGACTTGGCAAAAGTGTCGTGTCGTGTCGGGTTCAAAGTTAAACGGGTTAAAAGTGTCTAACCCTAACCCGACCCGTTTAATAAACGGGCCAGAAAATCCCAACCCTAACCCGACCCGCCTAACCCGCCTAACCTGTTTAACATTTATAAAATTAAAATTAAAAATCGAAAATTCACAAAAAAAAAATACAAATTTCAATGAAAGCATTAGAAATCCAAAATTTATAGTTCAAAATTATAATCAAATCTAAACACTAAAAATCCAAAGCATTAAAAGGAAAACTTATATATATATATATATATACACACACACACACACACATATATATATATATAAACGGGTTATTCCGGTCATTTTCGAGTTGAAATTTTTGACCCTGACCTTACCCGTTTAATTTTCGTGTCGTGTCGTGTCAACCCGTTTACTTAAACGGGTTGAAATGTATTACCCTAACCCGTTTATTTCGTGTCGGGTTAGCGTGTCATGTCAGTTTTTGCTAGGTCTAGCTGAAATGAAATTCTTCGAAACTTCAAGGGCTTAAATGTGATTTTTGGCTTTATTGAAAATACATGTGGATCTACTTATCTGAGTCTGATTCATGTTGAAAGTTGTAATACAAAACATGAGAATGTAAAAGAGAAAGTTCTAGAGTTTCTGACATGGCTGCACCATATATTCACACACAGGCGTGTGTAATGCAACTTTACAAACAGAAAGTTTGGGGTGTTCTGGCGCGGCCTCACATTATATTCAAACATGGGCGTGCGTAATGTTATTTTGAAAATAAGAAGTTTTGAGTGTCTTGACATGGCCGCACCTTATGATCAAACACGGGTTGCCATAGTGTTATTTCGTGAAACGGAAACTTTTGGGTCTTCAAGCATTGCCACACCTTATAATTTGTCCTTGTTGTGCACGAAGATAATTATGATTTTCCTAGATTTTAGCATTGGGATCAAATTGTGATTCCACCTATGGATTAGTTTAAATAAACCTCTTGAGTTCCATCATGATATGAGAGAATGAAATTGAGAGCTTAGAAGTCCTAGTTTGAGTATAGAAAGTATTGAGAGAGATTATACACAATTTAGTGTCCGGTTTGTAATTTCTCCTCGGTGTTTGGGCGTTCTTCATCAATAAAAGTTACTACTTTTACTTGTGGACGTACATCACCATACAGGTGGTGGAACCACGTAAATCTTTGTGTTCTATGTGTTTTTCAAAGTTCTTTGGTTGATAGATAAGTTGTGCTTTCGGTCCTATTTTGTTATCTGCATTCGTTGTTGGTTGGCATCACATATTTGATTGTCATTGAATAAAGTTCTTTACTTTATTTTGTTTTTGGGACCTTTGTAGTGCTCGAAACCCCAACAAGTGGTATCAAAGCTTCGTTTTTTATTATTGGCGTTTAGGTGAAACATATTCAAGCACTTTCTGAAGCAATGTGATGGCTATCTCCAAAGAAGACGAAAACCCAAGCAAGTCTTTATCAAGTACTTCTTCTATCTATATTAAAGGTTCGTATGCAGCCTACAGATCCATACTTTAGATTGACAGGTGGAATGTGGACGGAGATTGGAAAGTGACAGTGAAAGATGAAGGCGGTACTTCGAAGAAACTGGGTGCATCGTGTTGCCTATGAACAAAACAAACTCACCCCTGATATATCGGCGGAAGAGTTGGAAGAGATTGAAGAATGGGCTCTCACGATGTAACACCCTCAAATTTACAAAGAGCGACTAATTTAAAATTTTCAATAAAACATCAAATAAGGATTAAATACCTTTATAAATATTAACCATTGATTTCATACAACGAAAATCTAGGAATTGACATCAAACAATAGTAGTCCAAACTTTACACAAAGTCTAGAACTTGGACGAGTGTTACTAAAACCCCATAACAGTCGCTACCTCAGAGTGCGGAAGACATCATCGAATTACTAAATCCTTCATGTGCATCTAATTAACACTCAAATTTTCACGGTGTCGCTAGTACCATTCCCCCAATAAGGACATGATGTACATGCCGACAAATAAAAAAGGTTAGGCTTAACGCCTAGTGAGTTCAAGAGTTTCATCTCAAATGTAAGATGGTAAAACGGAAAGAATATTATTTAAATCACAACTTCCAATATGCAAAGTATTTAGAATGAAAAGTGATATCTTTCCCAAAACCCCATTTTCGTGATAAAACGTTTGAATAGAAAAATCCCACAATCATGGAACCAAACCCAATAGTCACACGAAGTACAAATAGAATTAAAATCCAAATACTAAAAACATGGGAATAACCCTTTTATCCAAACCTTCATATATGGAGGGGATCCAATATATCAAAGTCATAAATTGCGTTTAATTGCCAAAACCACCCAAATAATATTAAAGTATTCTTGGATAACAACAACGGGGGAGACCTGTATCCCTTGAGAGTAATGGGAATACATAAGTATGTCACTCGTACAACGGTAATCCCAAAACACTTCGCGACTTAAAGTCCAAATGTCCCTATGAATCCTTAACAAGTTTCGCCTCAAGTGTCGGTTGACCTTAGCATCTATTTTGCAAATTCCACTTCAAGGCCCAACACACTTAAGGACTACCTCCAAGGCATTACCTCAAGTGACGGAGGTCCTGGTGTGTCTCTAAGACAGCACTTCCGGACTCAACCCTCCTAGTGCCTACTTGAAAAGTTTAAGGTCCTGAAACAAGGGTCCTGGAGTCCGACCCCACAATACCCACGCTACCATCTCAATTAGGCCAATGAAATCCCTTGAAAAGATTAGAAACAGAAAACTGAAGAGTAACAACAACAAGTGAACATGAGACTGACTCACATGCCTTTGGATCTAATGCATCACAGTCTAAATTACATGACTCCAAATGAATGTCCAACACCCTCAAAACATGTTTACAAATAAATGTCTCAAATGCATATAACTCCTAAAGCACGACAAAGAGCAAATCAAACGGACAAACGTCCCAAGACTCGTCTGAGTCAAAACCGAGGCAAAAACTCAACAAAATGTATTTGTTCAATAAATAGGTAAACTCATACTCAAAAGTATGTAGGACAAACATTGTCGATATCGGAATAAATCATACCTAAAATATAAACCCTACGGTTTACACTTCCAAAATATCTCATACCACAAAATATGCATTTTCTAAATGATTTATCAAATCAAATACACCAAAATCGCATTACCGTCAAATAACCTTTATTTATAAAATAATTCGTCAAAAGACACATTTGCAAGGTATATTTATCAAAATGACCAAAAATCCAAAATATGGGCATTTCACAAGATTTGTAAATCAAATGTATCAAATATGCAAAACTCACCAAATAACCCACATTTTTTATGAAGAACAAGTAAACACATTAATACTTCAAAAACATTTTTGGCATGTACATAGTTTTCACAAATCAAATTGAACTCACCTTGCCAGATTTAGGCAAAATCTAGGTTTTACCCCAAAATTTGAGCTCCCTTTGGTGAAGAGATGCAATCCTTTGAACCAACCCTCAAGCCAATATATGAAGCTCCCAAAATACTTCATTTACTTCCAAAACACCAACATATACCATAAGGAAGGGATTAAAGGTTGTGGGTGCAAAGAGATCAGAACTCTAGGTTAAAAGATGGTTGGATATAGGTTTACCTTTTGACTTATAGGAACCCCAACTCTTTAACGAAACCTTAATTCTTTTTGTTCACACATTAAAAATCTTCAAAATAGGAATACACAGCCTCCTAAATCGCTTCAATCGGAGTTGTAGTGAAGAAGATATGAGGAAATGAATAACACCTAACAAAATCTGGCATTTAACCCTCTGAACCCTGACCGCGATTGTGCCATGCGACCTTCCATGGCACAATTGCATGGCGTGGTAGCACAAGGTGTATAATGGGTTATTTTACCCCCTTGTAGACCTTGACATTGTATAGTGCCACTGGCACAATCGTCGGGCAAAATAGCCTGGCCCGTACCGCGAGTTTTTCGACCGTTCCCTAATCGCTTTCTCGGTTGTTCACCGACCGCTTGTAGAAAATTTGGGGTGTTATACACGACATTACAACTAGCAATGGGTGATAAACTTATTTCGGAGATATGCTTGTAGACAACCGCACGAGGTATTTGGAACAAGCTAGAAGAGCTCTACCTCACAAAGTCTCTCACTAGTCATTTCATCTTACACAGAACCTTCTTCATCTAAGATGAATGAAGGTACACCAATCAAGTCAAATCTCAACGTTCTTGATGATCTAATTATGAAGATGAAATTGATGGACTTGAAGATAGACGAGGAACAAATGGCAATGATCATTCTATGTTCCCTTCCTGGAACGTATACTAGCTTTGCAAACTCTTTAATTTATGGTAGAGATACTATAACTATGGCCGATGTGAAAATGGACCTCTTAAGTGAGGATCTAGGGGATCAAATGAAAGGGTTAAATGTTGATAAATGTAACACCCTGAAAACTTAGACCGAAGAGAAGGCGAAAACGGCAGTAGCGTTCCACGCGACTCCTCGCGCGACCCTCTAGTTGGTTGGATGTAAATATTTATGGTTGAAATTTATGGATCTAGGTTTTGGAAGTTTTGGCTTTGAAGATTCAAGTTTCTTCAAGGAAGCTCTAAGTGGGGTAAAATCTAGATTTAGCCTAAATCTAGCAAGGTGAGTTCAAGTTGATTTGTGAAAACGTTGTACATGCCAAAATGTCTATTTTATAGTGTTTATGTGTTTTACATAAAATTATCAACTTTTGAGTTATTTGGTAACCTTTGATTATTTGAAGTGTTTAACTTTATAAACTTTGTAAAACACCCACATTTGGGATTTTTGGGCATTTTGATAAATAAGTCATGAATGAAGGTGTTTTAATGATTTATTCATAAATGAAGATTATTTGGGTCAAAATACATTTTTAGTGTTTGTTAGAAATATGCATCATACATGTAATAGGACGTTTTGAAAGTATGAATGTGTGAGTCCTTTGAGTTTGGTAGTTCTTGACTTTGCAAACATTTTAGAAATTGTAAACTTTTTAGTTTTAGGCCGAAGGGCAATTGTGATTTGAGAGACAAAGAATTTTGGGAAAAATGTATTTTGGTTTAAGTAACCTTATTGGCTCACGTATTTTAGCCAAACGTTCATTATGCTTTTTGGGGCTTAGTTTATACTCAGATGAGTCTTTGGAACATTTGTTTAGTTTTGGTAGCTCATTAAGGAGCCTTGGACGTATGGTGTACTTAGTTGCATCTTATTTGAGAGTTACATGTTTCGAATGCCATAGTTCATTCGTTTGAGTCATGTAACATTTTAGACTGTAATGCATAGGATCCATAGGCATATGAGTCATTAGTTGGTTTAGTTGGGGACTTTATCCCTGTTTTGGGACTGGAAATTATTTATGGCTAGCAGGAGCTCGAGGTACAGATCGTGGGTGGTTGAACTCAATAACTGTGTAACCTTTAGTGAAAGGCTAGAGGTATAGATCATGGGTGGTTGAACTCGGTGCCCGTTTGTAATCCAATCTGGTTATTCATCGTGGAATTTACTGTCTGCGTTTGAAGTCTAGTGAGTGGTCCCCAAGTCATGTTTTTATGTAAGCTTGTGGTGGTGCTCTGCAGATCTGTATACAAAGCTAAGTCTTGCGGTGGTGCCTATTGTGACCCAGATATGGGGACTTGTGGCTTTTGTGGTGACACTCATATAGAGGTCGAGTAAACACTAGGGTCATTTGTGTATCTTGCGGTGGTGCCTATGGTGAGCCATATACGGGGATCCATGACTCTATGTGAAGCTAGAGAACATCGAAAAGTGGCTTAACTTTGTGTACCCGCCACTTTCGATGGAATTTGGGTCTCCCTCGTCACCGAAAGGTGTTGTTTTGGGTATTGAGTTTTATTATCCATGTTTTCGGTGACGTTTTGTTTATATGGGTTTTTAACCATGGTTTATGGGTTGAGTATTATGCCCCACCCGTGTTTTGGGTGTTTCGGGATATAAAGTTTTATCCGCGTTTCATAAATTGAGAGTCCGCTTTCTATTCTCATTTTGAGTGAATTTTGGGTTGAATTTAATTTACGAAAGAACGTTTTATATTGGGATCTTAGTCCTTAAAACAGTTTGGTTTAGAAAACGTTTGTATTGGTGTCTCCTTTGTCTAAAATGTATATTATTGGAAAATGAGTCATTTTCATATTTGAAGCACATCATTTTGAAAGATTATGATTTCAATTGCATTCTTTCTTTTTAACAATATATTTATTAATGTTGAAAACTCTTGAACTCACTAGGCGTTAGCCTAACATTTTTATTTGTCGACATGTGCAACAGGCTTCGTTGGGAACAGTTCTAATGACACTGTGAAGAGAGGAGTGATAGTTGCGTGCTCAGAGAGTGATTAACTTGTTGAAGTCTTCCGCCTTTGTTTTGGGAAGAGCAACTTGTGTTTGGGGTTAAGTAACACCCAACTTCGGTTTAGTACTTGTATATTATTGGAGTTTATATTTGTTGAGGTTAGTTATAGAGTTTTAACTTGAGGAATAAACTAAGTTTTGAATTGTATGAGGAAGTTTTGTTCCTTATGTTGATATAATATTATATCGAAACCTTAATTAGTTGCTCTTACCAAATTTGAGGGTGTTACAAGTTGGTATCAGAGCTTAAGTTTGAGAAAATTAGGTTTTGATTTGGAACGCCTAGACTCAAGCTAGTGTTCTTTTAAGTGATTGAAAGAGAGAGAGAATTTCACCAATAAGCACTTTAAGATAAGATGTTTTGAGACTAATGGAGTCACTAGGTACGGGAATCACGTCAAGGGTATCAAGGATGATCATGTACAGTACGTTTATAATTACACATGGCTAGTGTTATGGTGAACGTACGAGTTACATGTGTATACTTGAACTACTGGGATGTGACGACCGTTTGGGTAGTGAAGAAGTTTCTAAGTGGGTAACCGTTGGCAGAAGTTGATGACTTTAACATTCATCATGTGGGGTGACGGTAAGCATGAGAATTGTATTAAGTGAATCATTTTGAGTTGGGATGATTGGT
Source organism: Arctium minus (assembly GCA_954870635.1). Taxonomy (NCBI): domain Eukaryota; kingdom Viridiplantae; phylum Streptophyta; class Magnoliopsida; order Asterales; family Asteraceae; genus Arctium; species Arctium minus. The sequence goes on along the minus strand of OX941087.1, from coordinate 81,668,992 downwards.
TGGATTAGAACCATAGACATGTGGAACCGTTTTTCAAAGAGAAGTTGTAAGATCAATCTATGAAATCCTTGATTATTGCCTTTGAGCATCCGAAAGACGATAGTGTGACTAAGAAATTGAGGAGCGTGGTTTCGAGGTGTTGAGTGTCGAACAACTTCACGCACAAAATTTATTTCTAAATTAAATTACATCAATTATTTCTACCATGTGGATTAAATTACAAATCTTGGAGCAATGTTTTAGCACACACAATGTTTTAAACCATGATTTCGAGCATGCACAAAATTGTTTTATGGCATGAGGTTGCAAACTTTGTTGAATATTTTCTTCATTCTCATTGTTGTCCAACGCTATTTCGGATTTTGCGATGTGCATATTTTGATGTTGTTTAGGGTCTTGGACAAGTAACTGTGGTTTATGACTTTAACATTGGATCTCCTCCACATATGTTAAGGTTTTGGACGAAGAGTTATCTTCCATTATTTTGGTGTTTGAGTTTTATTGAGAATTTTACTCCATGCGATTTTGTGAATTTAATGGGGTGATTTTAATGGCATCCCATTGTATTGTTTTCCCTTGAGTTTTATGCGAGCAGTTTCGTTGCATGTAGTATGCATACATGTTTTATTTGGAATTTCTGTCATAGGGTCTTAGCCAACATTTTAGAACTATGAAACATATTGTTAACTTGGCTTTAAACTTGAAACCAATGTAGATTATTTTGTATTTTAACCGAGGTACATGCATATACCGCGTTACTAGTTTTGTGAAATAAACTGTCGCATGAAAGTTTTCTTGTGGGATCTTATTCCGTGCCGTATTGTGGCTAAAAGAGAGAAAACTTTAAGAGTTTGAGATCATGAAAATTTTGTTTTGGGTTTTGTAATCATTTTATCTGTATGACCTAAAGTTTGGAATCAAACTAAATTATTCTTACGTTTGATCAAATCGTATGCATCTGTCTTTTACTAAATTTTGGGGAATAAACTAATGTATGCGAGTCACGTTGGGAAATTTTATTACATGACATAATATGGTCAATGCGAGAATTTCTGGATTTTGATTTCATGAATTTTTCCTTCTGTAGTTTTGTACAAATGCCTTGTTATACATTGTTTTAGTACGTAAAACTATTTCTCATTCATGGCGTAAATTTATGCATGTTAGGACCATAATGGTCAATTCAAAAAACTTGTTGTATATCTTTGTTCATCGTCATTATTAGCTTGAGTAATAATCAGATAGTTTTCTAAATGATTTTATATGTGTGGCATTGGTGACCACTTTGTACACCTACCTAGTAAACAGTAGTAGATTTTTATTCGTATGACTAATTGTTATAAAGCTTTTGCATTTAGAAGTTTTATAAAAGTTCAAATTGGCATAGTAGTTTGAAAAACCTTGAACTCATTAGAGCTATAGATGTAAGACCTCTTGTGATAGAGGTCGTGGTTAAGGACTAAAGGAGTCCTCGGAGATTGAAGTGTCGGAGGACCTGATTTATGTTTAGTCTTGAATTTGGACTTCAGTTCATGAACTGGTTCACGCATAAGTATTTGGGGCGTTAGATTTATGCTTTTTCCCAGTTAATTAAGTGATGATCTTTCCGCTTTCATAAACCTTCGGGTTAAAACCTTGTGCGGTTGTTTATGTATGGTTGGTTTTGAATTTGTGGGTTAATGGTACGACGACATACTATGTGTTTGTGGTGTACCATCTTAATGGGTATTCGTGAATAATGATGAGGTTATGGTTGGCTAGTAAAGCTGTTTGATTTGGGGTTTTATTTCCATGAATAGGTGTCAACTTTAATTTGACATTGCAACTCTGGAAGGAAATATTTGGTGGTATATCCACGTTGCAGATAGTTGTTTTGAGGATAGGTGTGACCCTTGATTTGGAGAGCAGTGACCGTTGAAGTGCTTCAATGCACTTTCGTTGAAATTGGGTATGTCTGCAAGTTAAGTGGTAACCATAAGGATATTAGATGCTGGTGATTAGTAAATTTCGTCAAGGAAGGGATGATGAATCTTTCATGGTATGGATTATTGGGAGATTGGGTGAGAATATTGAGGTAAACCTTAAGTAGAGATCGATCAGCGAGGAGACCTTAATTTGGTCGAAAGTAGAAATATTGTTTTAGGACAGCAACGGGTGACTGGCATAACAATTTTATACGGATTCCTTATCACTCGGGTAAAGTCAACCTGGTTGAGGATACTTAGAATTAAGAGGAGTATAGGCAAGCGACGGTTGGATCCTTTCTACAAAGGTTGTTGTGTTCTTGAGGGCAAGAAAAGAGTGTGATGTAATTCCATGAAGGACGATTGGAAGTATTTAAGGTAGAAATTCGACGTTCATTCCGTCATCGGTAAGATACGCCTAACCTTGGGATTGAGTTTGTGACGACTCGTTATGAGAAATACAACGATAATCTTAAATGAGATGTAATCGGTTTCGTTTATGGAACAAGGTATTGTTGAGGCATCCCTTTGGATAGGGAACCAATGTATCTCGCTAAATACAACGTTGGGTGTTTGGTCGGTGCCAGATTTCGAGGACGAAATCTCTTTTTAGGTTGGGAGGATTGTAACACCCCGAAAACTTAGACCGAAGAGAAGGAGAAAATGGCAGCAGTGTTCTGTGTGACTCGAGCCGCACCGTGATCTACGCGAAGGTCTGGACTCCAGAAGTCCGCGTGACCCTCCGCGCGAGTCCATCCGCGCTAGGCCCGCACACGACCACTATGCCTTTATAAAAGAAATAATTCGGCCTCTACCTCCATTTTCTCTCAAAACCCTCAAAACTCCTCCCCCTTCTCTCCCAAACCGAACCCCATTCCCCCCAAATGAACTCTAACCTATTTGTGGGGGTTTTCCTCCTAAAATCAGATGATTCTTCATCATCTAACACGTTTTGGAAGCTAGAACCATAATCCCTCCATCTTCATCTTCCTCACCAAGCTTCTTAGGGTTTCACCCCAACCATTTTTCCCCATTTTGAAGATTTGAAAGTTTGTGGTTATTTTAGAGATCTAGAAGAGTATTGTTGATGGATTCAACTATGGCAAAGGTAATCTTCTCTTTTCTTCATCTATGGAAATTAGGGTTTTGGTATCAGTTGTGGTCTTCATGCTTAATGTTTGGAGAATGTTTCTAAATGGTTGGATGTAAATATTTATGGTTGAAATTTATGGATATAGGGTTTGGAAGTTTTGCCTTTGAAGATTCAAGTTTCTTCAAGGAAGCTCTAAGTGGGGTAAAATCTAGATTTAACCTAAATCTACCAAGGTGAGTTCAAGTTGATTTGTGAAAACGTTGTACATGCTAAAAATCCATTTTAAAGTGTTTATGTATTTTACATGAAATTATCAACTTTTGAGTTATTTGGTAACCTTTGATTATTTGAAGTGTTTAGCTTTATAAACTTTGTAAAACACCCACATTGGGATTTTTGGGCATTTTGATAAATAAGTCATGAATGAAGGTGTTTTAATGATTTATTCATAAATGAAGATTATTTGGGTGAAAATACACTTTTAGTGTTTGTTGGAAATATGCATCATACATGTAATGGGACGTTTTGAAAGTACGAATATGTGAGTCCTTTGAGTTTGGTAGTTCTCGACTTTGCAAACATTTTAGAAATTGTAAACTTTTTAGTTTTTGGCCGAAGGCCAATTGCGATTTGAGAGGCAAAGAATTTTGGGAAAAGATGTATTTTGGTTTATGTAACCTTATTGGCTCACGTATTTTAGCCAAATGTTCATTATGCCTTTTGGGGCTTGGTTTATACTCAGATGAGTCTTTGGAATATTTGTTCAGTTTTGGTAGCTCGTTAAGGAGCCTTGGACGTATGGTGTACTTAGTTGCATCTTATTTGAGACTTACATGTTTTGAATGTCATAGTTCATTCGTTTGAGTCATGTAACGTTTTAGACTGTAATGCATAGGATCCATAGGCATATGAGTCAGTTAGTTGGTTTAGTTGGGGACTTTATCCCTGTTTTGGGACTTGAAATTATTTATGGCTAGCGAGAGCTCGAGGTATAGATCGTGGGTGGTTGAACTCGATAGTTGTGTAACCTTTAGTGAAGGGATCGAGGTATAGAACCTGGGTGGTTGAACTCGATGCTTGTTTGTAATCCAGTCTGGTTATTCATCGTGGTATTTAGTGTCCGCGTTTGAAGTCTAGTGAGTGGTCCCCAAGTCATGTTTTTATGTAAGCTTATGGTGGTGCTCTGCAGATCCGTATTCAGAGCTAAGTCTTGTGGTGGTGCCCTATGTGAGCCAAATACGGGGACTTATGGCTTTTGTGGTGACACTCATCTAGAGTCATTTGTGTATCTTGCGGTGGTGCCTATGGTGAGCTAGATACGGGGATCCATGACTCGATCTGAAGCTCGAGAACATCGAGAAGTGGCTTAACTTTGTGTGCCGACCACTTTCGATGGAATTCGGGTCTCCCCCGTCACCGAAAGATGTTGTTTTGGGTATTGAGTTTTATTATCCATGTTTTCGGTGACGTTTTGTTTATATGCGTTTTTACCCATGGTTTATGGGTTGAGTATTATGCCCCACCCATGTTTTGGGTGTTTCGGGATATAAAGTTTTATCCGCGTTTCATAAATTGGGAGTCCGCTTTCTATTCTCAATTTGAGTGAGTTTTGGGTTGAATTTAATTTACGAAAGAACATTTTATATTGGGATCTTAGTCTTTAAAACAGTTTGGTTTGGAAAACGTGTGTATTGGTGTCTCTTTTGTCTAAAATGCATATTATTGGAAAACGAGTCGTTTTCATCTTTGAAGCACATCATTTTGAAAGATTATGATTTCAATTGCATTCTTTCTTTTTAACGATATATTTATTAATGTTGAAAACCTTTGAACTCACTAGGCATTAGCTTAATCTTTTAATTTGTCGGCATGTGCAATAGGCTTTGTTGGGAATAGTTCTAGTGACACTGTGAAGAGAGGAGTGCTAGTTGCGTGCTCGGAGAGTGATTAACTTGTTGAAGTCTTCCGCCTTTTTTTTGGGAAGAGCAACTTGTGTTTGGGGTTAAGTAATACCCGACTTCGGTTTAGTACTTGTATATTATTGGAGTTTATAATTGTTGAGGTTAGTTATAGAATTTTAACTGGAGGAATATACTGAGTTTTGAATTGTATGAGGAAGTTTTGTTTCTTATGTTGATATTATATATCGAAATTTTAATTAGTTGCTTTTACCAAATTTGAGGGTGTTACAATAAAGATCATGGAAGCAACATCCATGGGCTATTCGTGGGGAGAGGACGCAATGAATATTGAAAGAGAGATAAGTCAAGAGGTCGTGCAAGATCACGTAAGCCAGAATCTAGAGGCAAGTCCAAGAAGATTTGTAATTGTTACTATTGTCATCAATCTAGACATTGGATTAAGGAATGTCTGAGTCTTAGGTGGCGTTTATTTTTTAAGAGGTCTGAAGTCTGAAATTTTATTTTATTTCTGATTAATAAGAGGTGGTGCTGAAGTCTGAAATCTGGATCAATAAGACTGTTTGTTTTTATAACGTCTGAAATCTGAAGTCCATTTCATTTAAAACAATTAAATATAAAATCCATTTCTTTTACCTCTTTGTATATCTATTAGAAATTATAAAACAATTATATTATTAAAAAATTAATTTACTTAAACTTAGGAAAAAAGCATTTGTACTTTTGTAGTGTTGTCTTCAAGACTTCAACAAAAGCATTTGTCAGGATGTATCCTCTCTTCAACAAAAGCATCCTACAACTCCTTCCCTTCCATCCCCTTTCTCCGGTGGTACTACCCTTCTCCTCCCTTCTCTCCGGCGAAATCAACCCTCCCCACCCCTTTCTCCAGCAAATCCACCCCACCCCTTTCCGGTGAAACCACCCATTCCCCTTCTCCACCTCATCCTTCACCGTCTATGACAAGTTAAACGGTAAAACCCTGCTTTTTCCCTCCTTCTGACCAAGTAAGGGAGACCCCAATCACACCCACCCACTCTCTCTCTCTCTCTCTAGTGAAACCCCCAATCAATCCACTCTCTCTCAGAAAAGGTAGCAGAAGCAGTCGATAGAGAATAACTTTCATTTGCTTTTCTAATTTGGGGCTTGAGAGGTCGACCAGTCTACGCGGATAGGAAGTTACAAGAGCTTAGATTGTCACTTGTTATTTCAGAGGACTTTCAGAGCTTTTCACCTCTTATTTAAAAAAAATCAAACAGTGTGAAATAACAAATGTCTAACTGAATCAGATTTTAGAGGCATTCAAATGTAATCTTTGAAAAAGAAACGGGCTCTTAAAGTCTAGGCCGACAAGGAAGATTCATCTTCATCTATTTCCGTGAATGATTCGGATGATGCTCTAATTGCGTCAACTGGGAGTGAAACTATCAAGGACCAATGGATCTTGGATTCAGGGTCTTCTTTCCACATGACTCCACATAAGGATCTTTTTTCATCACATGAAGAAAAAGAAGGTAGCAATATCCTCATGGAAAACAATGCAGTGTGCAAAGGTTTGGGTATTGATACCATCAAGATAAAGATGTTTGATGGCAAGATTCAAAATATTTCAGATGTAAGGTATGTTCCCTCCTTGACAAAATCTCTTATCTCCCTTGGTCAATTGGCAAAGCTTGGGGTGCAAGATTATTATGCAAAGTAACTCCTTGAGGATTTCTCATGGGACTCTTGTCTTAATCAAAGGTACGAAAGTTCCAAATAATCTCTATTTTCTAGATGGACAAACGTTGGGTGCATGTGCATGTGTAGGTGAAAACAATGCGAAGAAGGTAAATGCCTCCAAACTATGACATCTAAGACTTGGTCACGCTTCAGGAAAAAACTTGGAGATCTTACATAAATAAAGCCTTATCAAGGAGAAGGAATTCAAGAGCCTAGATTTATGCAAGGAATGCATCCTTAGAAAGCAAACATATGTCTCTTTTGGTGTTGGCAAACACAATACAGCGGGAATTCATGATTATATACACATGGATGTTTGGGGACAGCTAGTAGGGGTGTACATAAAACCGTCAACCCGCGAAACCCGACCAACCCAACCCGCTCCCAACCCAATTAAACCCAACCCGCGAAACCGCTAATTAGAAGGGTTGAAATTGGGTTAGGAAAACTCAACCCAACACAAACCGCCAACCCGCCACTATTTTTTTTTATAAAATTATATATATGCAGTTTATTCACAACCCAAATTAACTTTAAGACTTATGGATTATAATTTATAAGTGGATGATTGTAATTAGAGCTGTAAACGAACCGAACGTTCAGTGAACCGTTTGGCGGGAAGTTCGTTTATGTTCGTTCATTTAATAAATGAACGAACATGAACACATTTTTTTGTTCGTTTAGTTAAATGAACGAACATGAACAATGGTCTCGTTCGTTCATTTATGTTCGTGAACTTTCGTTCATTTATGTTCGTTAATGTTCGTTCGTTTGCATTCGTTTATTTTTTTTTACGTTTGTTTATTATATAAATATATTTATATATTGTGACATTAATATGTAAAATCATTAAGTAAATTGAATTTTTAGAATTCTTTTTTTATCGCTCATAAGTTTACACTATTTTTCATTTTGTTATGTTAGTTTTTAGGAACAGAATGATGAGTAATGGTGGTTGTTTTTTGTTCATTTATGTTCGTTCGTTTATGTTCATTTAAAGTTATTTATGTTCGTTCTTTTTTTTTTGAAAAGCACTTTTATAATTAAACCACCACAACCATTACAAAGGAAAGGACAAGGAATGGTTTGCAAAAATAAAACCAACCCTTCACCAAAAAAAACCACATCCAACCAATGATCCACAGTCACCAAAACAAATGGTACAGAGCCAAAAAAAACAGTAGCTACTTGAAAATCACACACGAAATCAATCAGCAGTTACATGATTACAAAAAAATCAGCAGCTACATATTTGTGTTCGTTTGTTTATGTCTGTTTAAGTCCATTTATGTTCGTTCGTGTATGTTCGTTTAACATCTTAACGAACGAACATAAATGAACACGAACAAACACATTTTCTTAATGAATGAACATGAACACAAAAAATTTCATTTTTTTTAAGTATATAATATTTATATACGGCAAATGCAACAAATAAACTCACACACCCTCCTCACCTTTGGTGAGATTCGAACCTCTGACCTCCTAGGAAGTCAAAAGCTCTTTTATCACTAGGCCAAAGGCCCCTTGGTCTAAAAAAATTTCATTCGTTTACCGTTCGTGTTCGTTCATTTGTTCGGTTAAGTTATTAAACGAACGAACACGAACAAGCCCTAATTGTAATAACTAATAACTTTTGTTGAGAATAATTTTAGTATTATTTATCGTATTTCAATCGGCAAATTTATGTATATTACTAACCCGCCAACCCAACCCAACCCGCCATAACCCGCAAGGGTTGGGTTGGGTTGGGTTATATTTTTGAATGAGTTGGGTTGGGTTGAGATTTTCCAAACCGCCATAATTGGGTTGGGTTGTAAAAACGTCCCAACCCGCCTAACCCAACCCACGTACACCCCTACCAGCTAGCACTAAATCCCATAGTGGAGGTCGTACTTTGTCTCATTATTCTCATAAAGTATGAATCTTTATCATGAAACAAAAATCAGAAATGTTTGAGAAGTTCAAACAGTGGTTAGCCTTGGTGAAAGCTCAAACCGGAAGGAAGTTGAAGATGATGAGATCGGATAATGGTGGAGAATTCAAAAGTGGTGAGTTTCTCTCCTTTTGCAAAGAAAAGGAAATCTATCGACACTTCACTACTTCACATGATCCACAATCGAATGGAGTAGCATAACACATGAATCAAACATTTCTAGAGAAAGCAAGATGTATGAGGTTAACAGCCAGTTTCCTTGAAGTTTTTTGGGCCGAAGCTTTATCTATGATCGTGCTCATTATTAACCGCCTTCCGTCATCAGAGATTAATGGTAAGATTCCCGAAGAGGTATGGCGAGGCAATAAATCAATTTGTCTTGGTTATATTCGTATTTTCGGTTGCCCGATGTATGCCATAATATAGGAAAAGACAAATTTGACCCTTGTTCCATACAAGTACATTTTCTTGGATATACGAATGGAATTAAGAGCTTCAAAATCTGGAATCCAGAGACAAATAAGATAATACATTCCAGAAACATGACTTTTGATGAATCATCCCTAATGAGCCCCAAGGAGGATACTCCATCAAACTCTGTTGAAGATACAACAAGAAAAGAGTATCAAGAGTTTGATCTTCTGCACCCCTTCAAAAAGACTGCTCAAGGAAAAGGTAAGGAGATCATTCAATGAACTTCTTCTCCTTCTAATGAATGCGAAAACAAAATCGAAAGTTCTCATCAAGGTGGAGCTCTTGATGATATGACAAATCAACATGTTTAGGCTGTAAGCGCACTATCAAACCTCCCGAACGTTGTGGGGATTAGCTATGTGCCAATAAGAGCTTTAGCGATCAGTTGGATTATGCACTACATGTAGTGCAAGATGAGTCTTGTGACCTTGACAATGTGCTAAACTCATCAAACAACACCAAATGGCTTAATACTATGCAAGAAAAGATGGAGTATTTGACAAAGAACCAAACTTGGGATCTTGTTCCACTACCCAAGGGAAATCGGGCCATTGGATGCAAGTGGGTGTTCAAAGTTAAGGAATATGGAAGATACAAAACAAGGATAGTGGCAAAGGGTTGTTCTCAAAGGAAAGGCATTGAATACGATGACATCTTTGCACTAGTGGTGAGACACACCTCCATAAGAGTATTGCTCTCCATAATTAATTCACAAGACTTGAAGCTGGAACAGCTTGATGTCAAGACAACCTTCCTACATGGTGATATAGAAAAAACTATTCACATGAAAAACCGGGGGACTTTGTGAAAGAAGGTAAGACCGAGTTAGTATGTAAACTGAAGAAGTCCCTATACGGATTGAAACAATCACCACGTCAATAGTATAAAAGGTTAGACTTGTTTATGTTAAGTATTGGTTTCAATCGAAGTGTGAAAGATCCATCTGTCTATTTTTGTTGTAATGATGGTGTTTGGATCTACTTACTACTTTATGTTGATGACATGTTAATAGCTTGCAAAGATGTTTCAGAAATTAACAACTTGAAATAGAAATTGAAGTCTGAATGTGAGATGAAGAACTTGGGACAAGCAAGTTAGATCCTTGGCATGGAAATCACTTGGGATAGAAGTTCAAGGACATTAATGCTCATTCAAAGTGAGTAAATTCGAAAGGTACTTCATCACTTTAACATGGAAGGTACAAAACCGATTAGCACACCAATGCCTATGCACCTCAATCTCTCAAAAGAAGGTAGTCCATACGATGACAAAGGTAAGGAGGAGATGTAAAAAATCCCTTACGCAAGCGTCGTTTGAAGCCTCATGTACGCAATGGTGTGCACACGACCCGATCTTGCACACTCAGTAGGTGTGGTGAGTCGGTTCATGTCAAATCCAAGCAAACCACATTGGGAAACGGTAAAGATGGTCTTAAGATATTTGAAGGGAATTCCTGGGCATGGACTCCACTTTGGAGGAAAATATCAAGTCTGCAAACTCGGAGGATTTTGTGACTCGGACTATGCTGGAGATCAAGTCAATTGGACGTCAACCTCCAGCTACGTTAGGGGTGTCCGCGTTGTCGTTTGGGGCCAAGCCGCAAACCGTGCATCATATGCGGTTTGAGCATTTTCCCAAACGTACCACATAAACCTCAAACCGCACCGTAACATGCAGTGCGGTTTATGCGGTTTGGCCCTATCGCACTTTATGCCTACAATCCAAAAATTATAAACTTAAAAATACATTATAAAATCAACGATAAAGTGACTGTAGTCCAAAAAAATAAAGAGTTTCAATACATCTGATTCCAAATACATATTTCATAATTAAAAATAGTTTAAGAAGTAAAAAAAATAAACTTCAAACTAACTTAGACGTGTGAGTTGTGACATGTCCGACTTTTTCTTTCATCTCGATCCTTAAGCCCCAACTCCCAATTGGCCAATTGTTTATTCAAGATGGGACTTTGGGCTAAAAACACGAAGTCCAAAAATAGTACATAAATATTAAATTATTCTATATATATATATATATGTTATATATAAAATTAAAAAATAAAAAATATACAAAATATGCGGTGTAGTGCGGTTTGGTAAAAATGCAAACCGCAAACCGCTTCGCGAAAGTTTCAAACCTCGTTTTGCGGTGCAGTGCGGTGTGTTGTTGGTGGTTTGTGTGGTTTGACAGTTTGGATGAACACCCCTAAGCTACGTATTTGTTCTAGATGGAGCAACAAATAGTTAGAGATCACGACTACAAATGGTAATAGCATTATCCACCACAAAAGCTGAGTTAATCGCAACGGTAGAGGCGGCTAAAAAGGCCTTATACTTGAAGCATGTCTTATAAGATTTGCGATTGAAGCAAGAAAGTGTGGAGGTACAATGTGATAGTCAAAGTGCCATTCACTTAGCGCGAAACTTGGCCTTTAGTTCGAGAACCAAGCATATCCATGTAAGGGAGTCATTCTTGGTGGCTCTACATGAAGAAAAGGAGGTAGTTTAAAGAAGATCCACACAAATGACAATGTTGCCGACATGTTCACTAAATCATTGCCAATAAACAAGTTCGAGCATTGCTTGAACCTAATCCAGCTTACGAGGTGTTAGGTGCCTTCGAGCACATTGGGAAAAGGGAAACATTGGAACCAAGGGAAACAATGAGGTAATGTCTTGCATATAAAGTTGATGCTTTATTGATAATGGGTGATGGCCAAGCCGAAGCTCATTGTTAGTAAAGCCAGACCTGTCCCGAGACTCATAATGAACCCCATCTTGATAAGAAGATAATTATTTTCTATCAAGGTGGAGTGTTGAAAGTTGTGATACAAAACATGGGAATGCAAAAGAGAAAGTTCTAGAGTTTCTGACGTGGCCACACCATATATTCATGCACGGGCGTGTATAATGTAACTTTGCAAACATAAAGTTTGGGGTGTTCTGACGCAGACGCACATTATATTCAACCACGGGCGTGCCTAATGTTATTTTGCAAACCAGTAGTTATGGGTGTTTTGACACAGACACACCTTGTAATCAAGAACGGGCAGGCATAGTGTTATTTCTTGAATCAGAAGCTTTTGGGTCTTCAAGCACGACCACACCTTATAATTTGTCTCGGCCGTACGCAAAGATAATTATGATTTTCCTATATTTTAGCATTGGGATCATATTGGGATTCCACCTATTGATTAGTATTTTTAAACCTCTTGAGTTCCATCATGATATGAGAGAATGAAATTGAGAGCTTAGAAGCCCTAGTTTGAGTAGAGAAAGTATTGAGAGAGATTATACACAATTTAGTGTTCGGATGTAATTTCTCCTCGGTGTTTGAGCATTCTTCATCAATAAAAGTTACTCCTTTTACATGTGGACGTACATCACCATACCGGTGGTGGAACCACGTAAATCTTTGTGTTATGTGTGTTTTTCCGAGTTCTTTGGATGATAGATAAGTTGTGCTTTCGGTCATATTTTGTTATCCGCATTCGTTGTTGGTTGGCATCACATATTTATTTGATTGTCATTGAGTAAAGTTCATTATTTATTTGTTTTTGGGACGTTTTGTGGTGCGACCCAACTAAATCGGCTTTGTCTTCTGGCCTACTTGGGTATATAGATGGCAAAAAAATCGGTCCTGGGCTAGGTCGGTCCGGGTTCAAATCTCTCCTGCTCCTAAATTGCTTTCTGTAACTAGTTCCGATGTAACCGGTCCCGGACCCGACCAAAAACCCAAGGTCCGACAACCTTCTTCATAAACCGTTCTCGATCCTGATCCCGGGCCGGGCCCAAATCGGTCCCAAATATTTTTTTCCCAAAAAACAATTTTGAACGTAAAAAGATATTGTTTGGAGATTTTCTTCTTTTTGGTCAATATCTTATTGAAATATCTCATTCAAATACACTTTGATTTTTTTATACAAAAATGTTATAGATGTTTTTATAATTAACGATTTTTCAGATTTAGTATTGGAACACTTACAAAACTTGAAAAATGTCAAAAAGAACTTGAAAAACTTTAAAAAAAACTTGAATTTGGTAGAAAACATGAAAATCTTGTAGAAATATTGAAAACTTAGTATATAATTTATGAAAATTTATTTTTTTTAAATCGGGCGTATGTATAATTGGTCCCGTACCGGGCTAGGCCGTGAAATTTCCTAAAAATCGTAACAACTTACGGACTTGGTCCAAGCTAGGCCGGACATTTGGCCATCTCTACTTGGGTAGTCGGGGTTAGGCTTTTGGGCACACACGAGCCCACCATGCAGGGCCCAATATTGGCCAGTCCAACAAATAACAATCCACGTCTACCTTGATCCCCTTAACCCCGAATTTTAAAATTGGTTCATCACCAATCGTCTACCATTTCTCGTGAGTTCTCGAATTAGGGGAGGAAAGGAAAAGAATTTATTATTTGTGTCCTCGAAAATGAAGGAAAAGGAATGATTTTTTTTCATGTTTTTGAACTTGAAAGAAAGAAAAGAAATATGTCATTTTTACTAATATACGTTTTAAAATATAATACCTTAAAATGAAAGATTGAGTAGTTTTGTAATTTTAAAAACTTTTTAAATATATTTTAAGTTATTTCATTTCCTTTCCTCCCACTTTCGGGAGGAAAACTATTATTATTTTCCTTTCCTTTTGTTTCTCTCCTAAAAATTTTCTAAGAACACGTTTTTTTACTTTCCTCCTCTTTCCCTACCTTTCATTCGTAAAAAAAGGTTTCAAGAACACAATGTTAGTTAGGTGGCGTTTGTTTTTTAAGTGGTGCTGAAGTCTGAAGTCTGAAGTCTGAAATCTGAATAAAAAAGACTGTTTGTTTTTTTGGTGCTGAAGTTTGAAGTCTGAAATCTGAATAAAAAAGACTGTTTGTTTTTGTAAGCTGAAAACGTCTGAATATATACTATTGTCTATTTTATCCCTGAAATCAAATTTAATTAAATTATACAACTAAAATCAGTCTTCATAACAACTAAAATCAACTGAAATACATTAATTGGTTCAGATACAATAGAAAACATGAACAGAGTCTTATAACAACTAAAATCAATCTCCGTTTTGCATCATTTGTGTCGCAATTTCTTCTCTTAAACTAGCCATATATGTTTGGTCAGCGGTACTCCCATGCACTTGAACCTCTTCAGCCTCATCACCGCCATCGTCCCCTTGGTCATTAGTTTGATCATACTCAAAAAACAACTCATCACTTAAACCTTCCTTTCGTATAAAGTTGTGAACCGCAAAACATGCAATAACAACGTTTCTTTGAACCTCAAGTGAAAACGGCGCCATTCTTTTCAATATCGGAAAATGTGCTTTCAAGACGCCATAAGAACGTTCAATAACATTTCTAAGTTTTGCATAAGAATGATTAAACTTTTCATACTTGTTCATTGCACGTCGACGACGGAAATCTCCAAGCCAATATCTAACATTACGATACGGTGCCATAAATCCTCGAGTATTTGTATATGCCGCATCACATAGATAATACTTATCTGAAAACAATAAATAAAATAGTTATTAATATAAATATAGCAAATATATTACCTCTAAATCGTTAGTATACCTGGAGGAGGAAATGGAAATCCAATAACATCATTTTTTAAAGCTTCGGAGAGAACTCTAGAATCATGTGCAACCCCTTCCCACCCTGGAACAACAAATGTAAAAACCATGTTGAAGTGTATTGTTTGTGTTGAGTGTTGGAACCTGTTTTTCAACACTCTATAATGTTGATTGTGACCAATAATCATCAAGAAGATAGCCATCTTTTCTTCGACCAATATATGCTTACGATCCGTTAACCAACCCTTCGCTTTAAAGTGAGCACATAGTTGAACGAAAGCAGCACGAGACATTCGTAACAAGTCAATACATTGTCGATCTTCAAGTAGCTCATCCTTAAATTGACGTCCAGTCATTGCAGACGTATTATCTCTTTTCCTTTTCAAATGCATTGATCGCAAGTAATACATATACAAGAATAAAACAATGACAAGTATAGCTTTTTCATCATCCATGATGAACCTGTTACAAAGAATATAAATTTGTTCAAATAATAAAACATAATCCAAATAACATAAACTTGTCCAAACCATAAAACATAATCCAAATAACATAAACTTGTCCAAATAACATAAACATAAACTTGTTCAAATACCAACACATAAACCAACTAACTTGTCCAAAAACTACTACATAAATCCCAATCTTGTTGCCGTCCTTAAAATCCAGTTTTTTAATATATTAGGATCTGGGGGGTTGATCAACCATGTCTCTCTTAACAAAGTTGTGTGGCCGAAAATGTCAATGGCCGCACTGTAAAGAGGATCACTTTGATCAAGGCCAAGCGTGTTTAACCATTCAACACAAGCATCAAGGGTTGTGGTGGGTTGTTCAACAAGTGCGGGTTGTACAACAATTGTGGGTTCTCATGTAACAAGTGTGTGAAGTACACCCCTCAAATCCACAGCCAATTCATCCATGTCGACCTTGACTTTACTCTTCTTAGATGGTCTAGATGAAGGTTGACTTGGTACTTCGACATTTGAAGGATTTGCACTCGATTTATTGACATTTGCTATTTCTTCCACATCATCATCATCTTCATCCTCCTCATTTTGAACACTGTGGATATGAGATGTATATGATGATGATGAAACCACAAAAGTCCTCTCACGAGTTGAAGTAGGGGCATAAGCACGAGATCCGGTAGCAGAAGTCCCCTCGAATAAAGCAATACACAGTTCAGGAAATAACAATGGTGATGTCTTTAAAGTTTTTGCCTTTGGATGTCCCTGCATCCAAATTCAAATCATTGTTTATATAATACATGTGCTACTTGGATTACTATCTAAAATTGTTAAAAAGAACTAACCTTGAAAAAATCTTCCCATTCTTGATTAGATAAGTTGAACATATTCAAAGTTGGGTCATAAATATTTCATGTTCTATTCCTTAAGTATACCCATCCTGCGTACTTCCTTTTTAAGTAATCATAGTGATTTTTCAGTTGTTTTGCGTCAGCTTTATGTGACACACTTGCTTAATTTTTCCTGCCACATTTACCCACGATTCTTTTTGAAGACTACCCCCATTTCGACCCACTTTACCGATCTCTTCTATACAACTCTCTAAAAAAAAATTGATGGCTTCATTTGTCCACCTTACACGTTGAACGTTCTCATCCATCACTAGTTAGCACACAAGAAATACAAACAAAAGGGAATGTATATGTGAACATCTCATAAATATCATGTGTAAATAGGGGCTGTGTTTTCGATCAACATAAATTTGTTCAAACACATTACAGAAACACATCTAAAATACACATCTAACCCAATGTATATTTGTTTAATCACATATAGAAACATATCTAAAAAACACATGGGGTTGTTTGTTCAAATAATCAGAAGCAAAACAGAAGCAAATAATCAGAAGCAAATCACATGGGGTTGTTTGTTCAAAAAAACTACGTTTACATCTCATGAAGATCTATGTTTACAAATAATATAATAATCATCATCAATCTCATGAAGATCTAAATAAAATCGAATGTTTAACAAATACCCATCATCATCTCATTAAGATCAAATAATCGACTGCAAAACACACATCTACTGTTTAACAACTATTTAAACAGAATAATCATCATCAGCAACAAATACCCATCATTGACTGCAAAAACACACACACACACACAAGAAATCGACAAACAGAAACAAGAGATACCTTCCTCAAAGCTGGAGAAGTTGCTGCTGGAGAGGAGATCGATGGAGGGCTTAATAATCTGCTGGAGGTGAGATTGATGGAGGGTTAGAGGTGAGATGGAGGGCTTAATAATCTGTTGCGTTTGAAGGAAAGGAGATCGATGGAGGCATTTGTTCAAAAATGGAGGTATGTTTTGTAGTCGATCGAAAGAGATGAAGGAGGCGGCTCTAATCTGATGGATGCGTGACAAAAAAAAGTGAAAATAAGTGATAGGTTTATCACTTTTTCGGTAAGTGGGAAATAAGTGTTAAGTGGGTCTTAATTTATGAAAAAAACAAACAGACTTAATTGGCCTACCTCTGACCGAATAAGTGATAAGGGGCAATTAAGTGCTTTTTTATAAAAAACAAACAAGGCCTTAGACTTATGGGCCATTTACTAAATGCTTACTTGGTAAGTGTTTACCAAGTCATTTATCTTACCGAATGAACATGATAAGCGTCAACAAACTTACTGGTAAGAACGATGATAAGGGTGGAGAGTCTTACCCAGTAAGTACAGTTTTGGTCCCTCCTACTAATACCCGTTAACGAAAATCGTTAGGTCAAAGGCGAATTGCCCTTTTTCCTTTTTTCCTTTTTTATTGCTTCCTTTTAAATAAATAAAAAAGTTTTATTAAATTATATATATATATATATATATATATATATATAGGGTTAGGTTCTTTTGTTAACTTAACTATTCTTGTTAACTATATGAACCAATCTAGGCCATCAATCTTAGTAATGGATGGCTATGATTAAAACTAGGTTTTTAAACAATTAAATAGGGTTTATTTAATAAATAGATATATGAACATGAGTGATCAAGGGTATTTTGGGGATTAAATCATTTACTTTTTTTAAAACTCATTAAAAGGGCTCATTAACTTTTCCCATAAGACAGAACGTAACCGATGAAATCTCTCAATGATCGTGAAACCGTCGAAAAATTCACCGGCAATCATTCTTCAGTCTAACAATTGCAGAATCCG
Source organism: Arctium minus (assembly GCA_954870635.1). Classification (NCBI taxonomy): domain Eukaryota; kingdom Viridiplantae; phylum Streptophyta; class Magnoliopsida; order Asterales; family Asteraceae; genus Arctium; species Arctium minus. The sequence continues at coordinate 81,651,133 of OX941087.1, read as the reverse complement.
ACGTGAAATCCAGTGAAGATATTCAGTTTACCAATCGATGGAGAACTTGGGAGTTGGGAGGGGAGTTCACTAATCATCCTAGTGGTATTCCTTTCCATATCCTAGGGTTTTTTCCTAATCAAAATCAAGCAGTTCATAACACTATAAATTTTCCATTGTTCAGTTAAGAATACAATGGAGAACCCTGTGGACGTCGATGATGAGGCAACTGATTTAGAAACAAGAAAGGATTCTAAGTTGAATATCATATCGGATGTCGAACAAGAAAAGGAGGCTAAGGTGAATGTGAGAGTCAAGCTGAAGATTCCATCTCGTGATGGAGCCTTGAAAACGGCTAACAGGTAAAAAAAAACCTTTTTCACCCAATTTAATCTCATGACTTTTATCCAATCATACCTTGTCTCATATTTATGCATCTAAAAAATTGCTTTACGCATCAGTGTTCATTTACTTATAGGCTTCACATATGTGTTCATCGTATTTCTTTATTGTCTTGCTCAGCAAACCAATTTTCTGGTCTTTTAGTAGGAGTTCAAAAGTGATAGAACCCAATTACACGGTCTGAACCTGAATTTACAAGTTAACAAAATAAACCCAAATGCAAAGCCTATGATTAATTTAATTTCAAAGTATCGACAAGCTTTTTTAGGATAATAAAATAGATGGGGTACATTATGGTGGAAATCCTATGATTTAGTTAAGTATACATTAACCAGTGTTTTTATCAGTGTAAAATTGTGATGTTCATCGATGTGCGCATCTATCAATGTTTTTCTTAAATTGTTTGACAAGTGTTTTATGCTTGTTGTAAAAAAATTGAAGTCTTTCAATTAACTGTTTATCTTGTCATTTTTTTTCATTTTTATATCGATTATGTTTACCATTGTTAACTAATTAACCATATGATCAATGAACAAACCTATTAATTAGTCAAATGTAGTGATCAAATTTAACGAGATGAACCCATATCTTCATCTTTATGGTGAGCATATAGTTATGGAAAGTTTATCAATAAGTTAACTTTATGTAATATGCACATTCACATTGATAATGAAATTTGATCATATATGTCATATTGGTACTGTTCATCTCGATAAAGTTGTTACTGTTCCAAGTTGAATAAGTAAAACATGTTTGATTAGCATAGGAATGATTAAATTTTCGGTGATGTTCGCCTAGGTTCATCTTCATAATGAGCATTTTTGTTCATCTTGTTTGTTGTTAACCTGTGACATGGTGAACCACTCGTAGCAGCTTGCATTGAGTTACGAACCTGCTTTGATTCATGCCATATATGCACAACATATACGTTATAATGTTTTATTTGATCTTCAAATGTTGGTCAGTTTTTTTTATGCTTTACTAATCTATATTCCTTTTTTAGTTTTGATTTCATTAAAAAAAGTACCCAATATTAGTAATGAAAATGAGTGCATCATTGTTAACCATTTGACGCATACCTTATTACAGATTGTCTACCTCCTACAAGATTAACACTTTATTTCACTCTTATGAACGTGTTCAACACTAAACATGTTCATATGTGTTCATAGACCTTTTCATCTGGGTAAAACCATGAACCTTTCTGAAACTACCAATCAAGCAACCCCACGTTGGAAACAAAACAGAGTCTACCTACTAAATGACTAATCATGAAACAAAACAGAGTGTTTGTTCATCTCTTTTCATCTTAACAGAACACAATGTGTACTTGTTAAATGAATAATCATGAAACATCGTTTTTGCATTACATTCGTAGGTGTATTTAAGATAACATGTTTAATATTAAATTGTAACGCAACCCTCTTACACTTTTTGAATCTTATAGGAAGCCACTCAGAGGTCCGTGTTGTAGAAGGCAATAATCATCAAAACGTCTTACAAGATTCCAAACAGGGGTATAACCCTGAAAACATGGGAATTAAAAACGTTGTTGCAAAAGGTACTTAACTTTGATGGTTTCATTGAATTTGTCTTTTTTGATCATGACTAATGACTATGAATTTCGGTGCATGATTAGGTTTCATGTGATGCATATGGTTTATGTTCGTCAACAATGTTCTTTAACGTTCATTTGTTACTAACTCCAGACTGTTCATTGTATTTTAGGTGGTAGTTAAATGAACATTATAGATTTAAAGATTCGTTACACATGTGATATTTGGATGATCATGATAGATTTAAAGATTCGTGGCACCTGTTATTACGATTCACCATGTCGGACGTCATTTTTCATCACTAAACAATTACACTGTGTCTTGGTCAGAAGCTGGTCCAACCTGTTATCTGTATACCGTGTCCCATCTATTCTCGATCAATCAATGAAGGATTTATATTTTACGTGCATAATGGGAGTAACCTATTAGAGCGTATGCTAACAAAAGTGATTTGATTTCATTTGATACATACATGTACAACTATGCGACTCTTACGTTCAACCCCATTATTTTACATGTTTATATTCGTCTTCTTGGCACTCAATCTTACGTCAAAACCAGACTTGTTCGCGTACCTTCTGTAGATCGCTTCTGCTTCCTTTAAAGAGTTAAACTTGTCGTTGAGTTTCGGTTTGATGTCATCATCGGCTTTTGGGATAAAAAACTTAGATCCACCCGACGACTCCAAAAGATCAATCTCGACATCATCATCTACCGGAAAAAGACCCAAATAATTACAACATTTAGAACAAAGTGTTTCACCAATATGAATCACATAGTCTTTGTGATACTTAGGTTGTAATTGTTAATTATGTCCAGGTTGTTGTTAATAATCGACAAGATGAACATATATGCTAATCATTCATATACTAATCAATCATGTTTTACTGGTCCAATAGAATTTTCGTTTGTTTAATCAACGACGGTTAACATATATGCAAATCATACGAGATGAAGATATGTGAACATCATTTATGTAATATTCACATTCACATTTATTGAGATGAACAGTACCAATATGGCAGAGATGATCAAATTTCGTTATCAATGTGAATGTGAATATTACATAGATTAACTGATTGATAAGCTTTCCATAACTATATGCTCACGATAAAGATGAAGATATGTGATTCATCTCAATAAATTTGATCACTACACTGCTAATCTTCCATGTTTCACTAATCAAAACAAGGAACATTAGCAACTTTGACAATGACTCACGAAATGAACAGTTACCTATAAGTGCTATTGAGAACATTGATGAACCAAGTAATGTACACATATCGAACACATTCGAATAAAACTCACCAATAGAATTTCCGTTTGTTTAATCAACGATGGTTAACATATATGCAAATCATACGAGATGAAGATATGTGAACATCACAATAAATTTTGATGAAGATATACGTTGTGACTATTAAATCGTACGTTTACATCAAACGACTTTACAACCCCGTTGTTCCACCTTGAAGGTGCACCCACTTAACGAAAATCATGGGTCCGAACGATTCGTTATCGAAGACATTCTTTCCAACATTTTAAATTCATCTTTCTAAATCTTTTTAATTTCATCCCTCTGTTATCCAATCAAAATAAAAGGACAACTTCCCATCAACTTGAACCGGAAAAGGTTGGGCTATGGCATCGATCTAGGCATTAAAGCTTACTATTTTTTTTCCATTTCTTAATCAGAGTCTGCCATTGTTGACATCAATAAAGCAATTAAATTCAGGCATATATAGATGAAGATATGTGAACATCTCAGTAAATTTGATCAATATACTGCTAATCTTCCTTGTTTTACAAATCAAAACAAGGAACAGTAACAACTTTAACAATGACTCACGAAATGAACAGTTACCCATAAGGTCTAACGAGAACATTGATGAACCAAGTAATGTACATATATCGAACATATTTGAATAAAACTCACCAACAGAATTTTCGTTGTTTGGTCGAATACATCCACGGTGCATATTCCGGTGTTCTCCTTTTCGATTCCCTGGGTTACTAGTTGATCTTGATTTCCTCCATCCATATTTTGTGGTTCCCGTATCGACAAAATTCCACCAATCGCAATACTATCGACGTCATTATGTATGCTTGAATTCATAATGTTGGATGTCGTTGGGGCGTTCACTGCAGGGATGTTCATGAATTTAGATGAATATCGGATAAATTTCTTGACAAGAATGACTATACGATATACGATTTTATCAAACATATGAACTGAAATACTATAATAATATTGAAATGATTCAAAAATCATGATGAAAATGGACAAAATACTAAAATCGTAACCTACAATGTAATTATGGAATCTTCATTTTTGTAACTCCCAATAATATTAATGAAAAACTGTTATTTATAAAATGACGTTTCTACCCTTTTACATTAAATATATAAATAAATTAAACATCAAGAAACCTTGCATTTCTATTGGTTAAGCAAGGTTCACAAAGTTAACAAGAAATAGATGATTAACAAATGATCATTGCTCTCTCTCTCTCTCTCTCTCTCTCTATATATATATATATATATATATACACACACTATGGGGAAGGATCGTGTGAGAAGTTGAGGTTAACGTGAGAAACGTGAGAAATAGATCTAAACTGTTGATCACTTTTAATCTCATGCCTTCCCATGAATTGTGCCTTAGAAGATAATTGATCAGATGCATCTTATCTCGATGCATCACATTTTAATGTGCATCAATTTCTCATCCAATGGTTGATAACCACTTCTCACTTTCTCACATTAACCTCGACTTCTTACCGCAACCCAACCCTATTTACTATAACGTTTATGCTTTTATACGTACTTACTATAACGTCTATCCTTATATACGTATTTACTATAACGTCTATCCTGCAATTATATATTTTTTTATTCTTATGGTTGCACTTTTTTAATGAGTTCGATCTATAAATAAAATAACGACTTGAGTCCTTGTGCTCACATTAAAGATCCAACTTATTACAAAAATACAATCACAAGATACGATGTATTGAATTTAAAAAAAAAAAACTTTTGGATGAAACATGTAATCAAGCAATATATATATATATATATATATATATATATATATATATATAAGGAAAACCTAAGAAGGATGATGTGGCACAATGGTAGAGTAGGATTCTATTAAATAAATTTTCTCATTTTTTCTCATTTTTTAAAATACCAAATAAGTTAAAGACCTTTCTACCCTTAAATGAAAATTATATGTTTCATTATAATAAAGATCTTTTGGTAATTTTACTTCTAAATTAATTAGTTTTAACCTCCAAATTATCCAACTTCTTATAACATTTATTTTACTCTATTTATTTCTCCATCTATTATCCATATATCTATATCTGTTTCATATATCATATCAATATATCAATATCAATCTATATATCAATATATATCTAAACCCTAAACCTTATTTTTTTTCTTTTTTCTCCTTCATTCTCTCAATATCCACTACAATCTTTTTATCAATTTATGTTTTTTTTTCTTTTTTTAATATTTGCATTCAACTCCAAACCATTCATCTTCTTCTATTTTAATTCAAGTGACATAACTCCAAACCATCTATCTCCTCCAACTATTGATCTTATTAAAGCCAAATAACTCCAAATCTTCCTATTTTAAGGTTGTTGACAACAACATTGGAGAACAACATTTGCGAGAACACCATCGTCGAAATCATAAATGGTACCAACAAAGTAAAATTCAATCACATCTTCATTTCATAAGGTTAAACATTGAAATCCTTCGTTAACTCCTCAATGCATCATTTTGCTTTCTCATGAGTTGTCTATTGCATAATCTCTTCTTCTATATCTCCATCACTTGATGTGTTCTTAATTCCATAAATTATTATTCTTTTACAAAATCGTTTTTCAGGTTTATTTCGAGAAGACTAATGTGGGTATGTATTTTTTTTTGTTGAGATTTTACAGTTTTTTTTTACTTATGTATTCTATATTTTTCGTATGTATTCCCAATGAAACTGAAGGTTTGTTCTTTGCAACACTTTTAAGGTTTTGATGGCAACAAGGTTTGATGATAGAATCTTAAAGGTATTACAATATATATGTAGCCTTAACTAACTTCAACGTGTCATTTTTCAATGCTTAATTTTATTTTTTCTAGTATTATTCGAGAAGATTAATCCGGGTATGTATTCACTTTGACTTTTTTGTTTTTTATATTTTAAGGTTTTTTTCTTTTAATTTTCCTTTTTTATAATGTTCTTAAGTGTTTTTTTCAATGATGGAACCGAGAGTTTGTTCTTTGCAGAACTCTAATGGAAACAAGGTTCGATGATGAAATCTTGAAAGTATTACAATATATGATGTAGCTTCAACAAATTTCAACATGTCATTATCAATGATTATTTTTATTTTTTCAAGTATTATTCGAGAAGACTAATCCGGGTATGTATTCGTTTTTGACATTTGTTGAGATTTTAAAGTTTTTTTATTTTATTTTGTCCTCTATATTTTTTCTTAAGTTTTTTTTTTCCAATTATGGAACGAGGGTTTGTTTTTTGTAGGGTTTTTAGAGTTTTGAAGGCAACAACAATTCGATGATGGAATCTTGAAAGTATTACAATATTTGATGTAACATTACCAAATCCAACATGTCATTTTTCAAAAGTTATTTTTGTTTTTTGAGGTTACTTTGAGAAGATTAATTTGGATATACGTTTCTTATGAATTTTGTTTGGATTTTAGAGTTTTGTTAAAAATTATCCCTTCTATATTTTTCATATGTTATGGAGCTAATGGTTTGTTTATGACAACGAGAGTTTTGATGACAACAATGATTTGTAACAAAGTCGGAAAATATTATAATCTCTTATATAACCTCACCAAACTTAAACATGCATTTTTATACTTTGTCTACTTATCTATATATCTATATAAAGGAGAAACATCAAAAGATGTGGTATGTTGAGAGAACTTAAAAAATTAGTTGTTATTTTCTCAAAATTTTTAATTATTTTAAAATAAAAATGTATCATTAAATGAATTAACCTTTCATTTACTTTATAGGTTACATGTAAAAAGTTATATATAAAAAAAAATCATCTATCTATAACTATATCTATATAAATGAGGATTCTAAAGAAATGATGTAGCATCTTCTAATTTTTAGAAGCATTCTCCCCTTTTATCTCAAATTTTTGATTTTTTAAAATGTTGAATATGTTAAAGATTTTCCCGTCTCCATATGTAAATTATATTTTCATCAAACATGATGATCTTTTTAATAATTTTACACACCTATCACAGTTTATGTTATTAACCATGTGTTTTTCCTTTTTTATGTTATTAACTATTCATTTTCTATTAATTATCTTAATTAATCATTCAATTTATTGTAATTTATGTAAATTAACTTTTGATTTTCCTTTCATGTTACTAACCATTCATTTTCCTTTTCTTTATTTCAATTAATCATTTATTTTCCCTTTTTTGTTTTTTGTTGGCTATGTTATTGTTTTTTTTAACTCTTTGGTCATACAACAACCTACCTCTCAATCTCTGCCTTTAATACATAGAAACATTTAAACTATAGTTGTTACTAATAATTTTCATCATACATCTAATATATTTTGTAACTCTATTAATGAATCTCTTCAAAGCCAATCTTTATCTAAAATAAATTGTTGTATGTGGATTTGCAACATATTTCATATTTATTGAAATAGTCAACAAAAACAAATCTTACAGTTTCGTTAATATAAAATTTGATCATCGCGCAACGCGCGATGTCGAACACTAGTATATATTAAAGGAGAAACCAAGGTTGATGACATGACTTCTCCTATAAGTTAGAAACTCACTTATCTTTTTTCTCCTTCATCCTCCTCTTAATCCTCTTTTTTTCCCACATTAATTTTTCATCAACATTAATTATTCATTATGTTTGCATTTAAGATTGTGCCCTTCATTTTCCCTTAGCTCCTCTTCATCTCTCAAACTATATCTATATAAACAAAATAGACAAAATCAAGAATAACTTGAAATTGAAGGAGTAGTTGAATGAAATACTTACATGCAGTAATGTATGTGTACCGTGGTGATGAAGCTTTGATGCTCTTCTGCATATTTGACGATCTTTAGAGTTTGTTTATGCTTACTATAAACAAAAGTCTTTTCCCTATATCGATCTTTTAGTAAGAGAAAATATGTTAGAAGGAAAGAATGAGATGTACGTTATATGACAAAGAAGTGAAAAAACCAATAACATATCCAATTAAAAAAACCCACTTGTGCTTAAATAAGGGAAAATGAATTATTAATTAAAATAAATGAAGGAAAATGAATGGTTAATAACATGAAGAAGTGGAAATAAATTATTAATTGACATAAATTAGAATAAACCAAATGATTAATTTTCTCTATATTTCTCTTTTATATATAGATATAGATATTAAAAGTAAAATGGCTTAAGAGATGGAGAGAGTAAAAGACTTCCAATAAAACAAATGATTAATTCTCCTTATGTTTCTCTTTTATATATAGATATAGATATGGATACTTAGGCTATGTTTGGCAAAAAAAAGCTAGCTTCAGCTAGCTTATAAGCTAGTGTACATGTTTGGATGACCATAAGCTAGCTTATAAGCTCTTCAAAGTAGCGTTTTGAAAAGCTAGCTTATCAGCTACAAGCTAGCTTATAAGCTAGTTTGCCAAACAAAGCCTTAAAGTAAAATGAAATAAGAGATGGAGAGAGTAAAAAACTTTAGGAAGTTGGATGGTTTAGGTATTGAATGTTAATTAAAGTGGTGCCAAAATTACTAAAGTAGCCTCTTTGCAATGAAAAATACATTTTTCATAGAAGGGCATTAAAATATTTAATAAATTTAATATTTTAAAATTTCAAAAAACCCACAAAATTCTATCTAAGAATCCTATTCTAAAATAGTTTCATATCACTTTTTGTTGGTTTTCCTCTAATCAGGATCGTTCCTGATATTTTGGAGGTCATGTGTGAAAAACTAAATTTGTTCTTAATTTTTTCATATTCTTTATTAAATTATTTTTTACTACATTTGTCTTATAATAAATCGACCAATAACTTGTTTTTGAATTTGATCAAATTGTCCATCTTTTCTTCTCATTTGACACTAAAATTTAAACTTTAATGTTATTATGTTAGTGTGCATTCAAAATTTATAATTGGCTTTTTAACTTTTAATTATTGTTAGTGTTTTAACTTTCACTAGTTGTATACCTGCACAATGCAGCGGGATGTAAAGGTTCTGTCAAGATACATTTGATTTTGGAATATCAATTTTTTACAAAATATCTTATGAAATATTTGATGGTTCACTTGTTGTATTAAGAGTTTTTCGCGATGCAGAAATAGTCCTATATGCAATTGCAGTTTAAACATCTCCAGCGATTGAAGACTTCTAATAGTAGTAATAGCCAAGGGCAATATGCGTTCTTATTAACCACTCAAACATTCCAGAAAAATGGACCATTACCATTACACATAGCAAAGTGGTTCAAATCACAAGTAACATCTTTCAGTATCAACATACAAAGAACGTAAAATATATGGTGTCAATTACCATTACCATCATCACCTAATTCAAATCAAATATCTACAACCCATATGCAAACTGCTAAAAATAAACCAGACTAATACTAACCAACCGTGGATGGATGGAAGGTGACATGCTTCTTCATTCATCTAAAAAAGTAGCCCATAACACAAAGAAAGAAAAACATGTTCAATCTCTCTCTCTCTCTCTCTCTCTCTCTCTCTCTCTCTCTCTCTCTCTCTCGGCGTTCTATGCATGTTTTGCTTTGATTGGCCACTACTTGTAACACTCGGAAATTTTTACCAAGAATAAACAAAGTGTTTCGAGACCCTTAAAATGCCTTAGTTAATGGATAAGAGCGGGTTAATGCCTTGCGGGTGACGCTCATCGGATCAGGAACCTTCAGAAGTGAAAAGAGTCGATTTTGGGCCGGGAAAGCATCAGGCGACAATGCCCGACGACAGTGCCAAAGGGCATACTCGTTGGGGCATAGTCACGGGTGAAGAGATAGGCTCAGTACAAGTCAGGTGAGTATGCCCGCGACTGTGTCAATGGTCACTATCGCGGGGTATAGTCGCTAAAGGGGAGAGTGCCACGGTACGAGCCCGACGATTGTGACCGGCGATAGTGACATTGTCACTATCGCGTGGCAATGTCGCCCGAAGGGTCCATGAGCTTTTTAAGTTCGATTTTTTAGAGGTTTTCTTCATAACTTCTCACCCTTCCACCCCAAACTCTCTCTCAACTCCTCAAACCTTCCCAATGTCGATCTAGGTTCATCCAAGACTCCATCTTCCCTATTTCTTCTTGTGTGGACCTCATCAATGGTGGGATTTGAATGCTGCACTAAGAGTTTTTCATCTTCTTCCCCATTTCTAGGATTCTCAAGTTTTTAGGGTTTTACCAAACTCTTTTCTCATTCCTTTGGTCCCTTTTCTCATTCCTTTGGTGCTTTGGGATTTGAGGTCACATTAGTGACCTAGAAGTGTATTGTTGGTGTATTCAAGTTGCAAACAAGGTAACCACTCCTTTTCCTTCACCTAAGAAATTAGGGTTTCAAGGTTATCTCTTCTTCCCATTTGTTGGGGATTGGTTTAACTTAGGTTTATTTGTGGCTAAGGTTTGTTGTGGAAAACTTGGAGCTAGTGAAGGGATTTGCATATCTCATTCTAGAAACTCAAGCTTTGTGGGTAAAACCTAGATTTAGTCTAAATCTAGCCAGGTGAGTTTTAGTTGCTTTACAAAACTATATACATGTCAAAATATAAATGTTTTGGGTTTAAAACATACAATATGTGCTCACTTCATATTTAATGAGTTTTGACGATTTTGGGTATTTTGAGCATATTGAGTTACTAAATGGTTATGAAAGATTTATAATATGTTATTGGGTGGCTTGGCCACCAAAAAGGATGTTGGTTCACTAGTAAACATTTTGTTGGATTTGAAGGATTGAGTACTCATTTAATTGGTTATCTAATATGTGTAAAATGGGTCACAAATAGTTTTGGATGGAAAGATTTTAAGAGTCAAAGTCTTATGGACAAGTATTTTGGGTGATGGCGTATTTTTTGGGTTTTGCCCAACTTACGGGTTTTGGATATCGAAACTTTAAATTCATTTGATTTTAAAGGTGTGAGCTATTGGAAACGGTCATCCTTGACCCTATATATATATATATATATATATATATATATATATATTTGGGGAAAATGTGAACTTTACAAATTAGGCCTTTGACCATTTATAATTAAGGTAATTGTTCGTTTTGGAAAACTTATACATCGGCGTATATAGCCATATTGGCCTTATCTAATTTCCAAGTGTTTTATGATGTCCTTATGACTTCGCTTATACACTAAGGGGTTTTGGGACGTTGTTCGGTTTAAATGGCTCATTGGAGCATTTCATGGAAAGGTAACTATTATAAAAATGTTGGTTCTTATATGTTTGGAATGCATTAGTTCATTCATTTGGAGTCATGTAATGTTTAGACTATAATGCAATGGATCCATACGCATAAGAGTCATTTGTTCATCATGGGGTTTTGTTGTCCATGTTTTGAAGTCTAGTGAGTGGTCTCCAAGTCATGTTTTTATGTAAGCTTGTGGTGGTGCTCTTGGAGAGCCGTATACGGATCTAAGTCTTGCGGTGGTGCCCATGGTGAGCCAGATACGGGGACTTGTAACTTTTGTGGTGACACTCATCTAGAGGTGAGTAGACTAGGGTCATTTGGGTATCTTGCGGTGGTTTCTCAAAGGAGCCGTATACGGGGATCCATGACCTGTAGTGAATCTCGTTCTGTTCCGCCACATTTGACGGAATTCGGGTCTTCCCCGTCACCGAAAGGTGTTGTCTTCGGGTATTCCCTTACCCACACTTTCGGTGTTTGAAACGTACCATTTATTTATAAAAATAGCTTTTGACAAAATACTTCATGGGTGTGTTTTGGGAGAAATTGAATGGTGTTTAATTATTTAAAAAGGTGTATTTGGCGTGGGTAGAGACGTGATATAGAAATAAAACCTTTTATGTCTGATGTTTCAAGAATGGATGCTTTTAAAGCGAGTTATTAGTTTTAAAACATCTTATTAATTATATATGATTAAATTGCTTTAACTCACTAGGCGTTAAGCCTAACACTTTTTCTTATCGACATGTATATCAGGTCTTAGTTGGATCTGAGTGGCGAGTGAAGCTGGGTAGAAGTTTCGGTATGATGACTCTAGTGACGTCATCCGGTTTTAAGAAGATAGCGAACTTGGTGGTTGTAGTAACACCCGTCAGATTATGTTCCCGTTTGTGGGACTAAATAGTTCTGTCAGGACTCTAATACATGTTGTTGTGTTTCTTCCCTTGTAACTTTAGATTTTCGTGTTTCAAGTTATGTAATTAAGGGATTTTTGGAAGTTTTAAATTGTCTGTTATTTTCAAATTTTAGGGGTGTTACAATACTGGCAGGCAACTGCAGGGAGGTTAACTGCCTTCCTTTTGGATGGACTTACATATTTCCGCTTCCAGCATCTTTTAGGCGACAGACTAATTTTATTCAAATCAACATGTTCGTCCTTCATGGTAAATTGGCAGGTCGTTTCTTGTACTTGCTTTTAGCCAAGTTCAAAAGGAAGTCTGAAAATATATGCTCGTATTCTGGAATTTTACCATACCCTGTATACCCATGCTCACAATCAAAAATCATCCACAAAAATAGATAAACAAACTACATGTTTTAAGATTTTAATTTACCAGGGAAATAATTTGATGTTATAAGAGTGAAATTGAAAGGTATGCATATCATGTTTAGACAGAAAAAATGGGATTGGTTTCATCCTGTCTGTGAGAGAGCTCAAACACCCAAAATGACTTCACGGATAAGGTCCACATTCAATTCGAATATTAGAGGGATATTAGGTTGCTCTAAGAACAAAGCATAAAAGAAACAGTAGCCAATAAACTAAAGTTTGAATGAACATTTCCCTAAAGTGTAACCAAACAACATGACGTTCTTAAAATTAATTGTGTGGGTACGTTTGGTAAGCAGACATGATAGAAAAGGATTGGATGGGGCTGTATAGAATAGATAACAGACCAATTTACCCTTAATAAGTTGTTTATATTATATTATATTATATATATACTGATTAATTATGTAATTTATAACGAAATAAATATTTTTTATAACAAAATATAGTATTAGAAAATTCTCTTTAAGATAGATTAAAGTGACACAAAAATAAAAAGTTTATATAGTTTTCAATTTTTTTTTTTAACCTTTTCTAAATTTTTTTTACTATTAGTATTTAATAATTTAAATGAATTAATCAAAACATATTAACTATATAAAAATAATATTTGAGGACAATAAAGTGAAAATTTAAAGAACATAAAATAAAATGAATAAAATTTAAAGAATGAATAAAATATAGAGTAAACTCCAATTTTGGTCCTGAGGTTTGTTGATTTCTTTGAAATCGGGACCTGTGGTTTCATAATTCAAGTTTTGGTCCTCATAGTTTGAGCTTGCTCTAAAAGAAGGACTTGGCCACTAACTCTGTTAAAAAACTCCGTTAGAGCTAGGGGTATTTTCGTCAAACCAAGTTTTATCCCCATTTTTGCAATTCCTTTTTGTTTTTTCTTGTTTTTGTAAAAACATCAAATTTTAGGGTCCAACTTCTAAATTACAAAGACTTTCTTCTTCTTCTTCCCCAAATATCATCTAAAAAAATAGAACCATCTCTATGAAGATGACAGACCCATTCTCTGTACTATCAATAGGATCAATTATAACAAGTCACACACTCATATTCCAGAAATACAGAAACAAAGAAATTCCACGGTCCAACTCGTGAACTTAGCCGATACAAAGCTATATGATAGCATCCAATTTTTCCGATTCGGCGGTTCGATCTATGATTTATCATTCATGGACGTCACCTAAACTAGAACTTAATTTAGCAGCTCTTTCCAAAAGGCGTGAATGTAAATAAAAAACATCCAACGTGATAAAAGAATCAATCAAAAAGGACCCCCTAATTCCAATTAGGAATTCGTTGGGCCCCTTAGGAACAGGCCTTCAGAAAAAAAAAACTAAATATCATCTAAAAAAAGAAAAAAAAACAAATATCATCTTCATCACAGTGATTTTCTCATAACACTCTCAACCCTAGTCATTTTATATATTTGGGTTTTTTTACACTCAACCCTATTTCTTCAACACCACCTTCTTTACACTTACCCTTTCCTTATTCATTTCTCTCAGACCCTTTTCTTATACAGACACAAATCAAGAAAACAAGAACAACAACAAATATAACTAAAAAAGAAGATGTTGTGACAATCAGTATGAGCATGTGTTTCTTCTTCATTTGGGTTTGTTAAAAGAAAATGGAAGTGGCTATTGTGGATGAAGATTAGATGAAAGCAACAAGATATGGGTCGGGTCAAGAGATTCAATTCTGGCACAATTAGGTAATGTATAGGAGAAGATCTGGGTGGGAATTTGTTTGGTGTTATATGAAGAAGAATAGATGTAAGAAGACAAAATGAGAAGCCATTATGATTGTTGGATTAAATGTGAAAAGAAGCTTTTCTTTCTTTCTATTTTGAGGAGCAGACAGAGTCCCAGAGAAGAGAAAGAGATGAGAGATCGAGAACAGCGGCTAGGGTTGAGAGTGTGATGAGAAAATCACTCTGATGAAGATGATATTTGAGTTTTTTTTCTTCTTTTTTTAGATGATATTTGGGGAACTAGAAGGAAGAAGAATAAGAAAGTATTTGTAATTTAGAAGTTGGATCCTAAAATTTGATGCTTTTTAGAAAAATAGGGATAAAACACGGTTGGACAAAAATACTCCTGGCTCTAACGGAGTTTTTTAATGGAGTTAGTGGCCAAGTCCTTCTTTCAGAGCAAATTCAAACTATGAGGACCAAAACTTGAATTATGAAACCACAGGTACCGCTTTCAAAGAAATCTACAAACCTCAGGGACCAAAATTGGAGTTTATTCTATAATATAAAAAAGAAGGTGTATTTAATGTTTTAGAAGAGAATTAGATTTTATTTTGAGGTTATATTGGTAAAACATAAGTTTGTACTTTTACAAAGATCAATTTCAAATCAAAGAAGAGTGTTGTTAAAGTGAAAATTGCTTCCGCAAAAGATTCTGATGAAAGAGTATTCAAAGTTAAATCAAGATGATCTGTTAAAGATGTTTTTCTGAAGACAGTCAAGAGATCAAAGTGATGAAGGTACAGTTTTGATGAAGTTTCAAAGTTGTCAATGTTTTTGAGATTCAAGAATTCAGTTTCGCATTCAAGGCATGTTGACTTACAAAGCTACAACGTTCAAAAGACTTTCCAAGATTCTTCAAAGGCTGAAAGAGTAAAGATTGTGAAAGCTTCAAAGTTCAAAGATAAAGAGATATATGCCTAAGAATCAAGAGCTGAATATCAGTATCAAATTTTTATTAAATCTTGAATACAAAGGGGGAGATTGTTAAGTCTAAATATTGTATCCAAGATTTAATGTGGAAAGTCAAAGATGTAAAAGTCAACATAGTCTTTGTAATAGATTAGTCAAAGTTTGTTTAGCTTTTCTTATTGGTTAAGTCTTTGTTAGTTGGTGATATAAATAGGCTTTTAGCCTTGTGGGTTTTGTAATTAGTAGTATCAATCAAGAAGCACGTATTGTAACATTTCAGTTTCAAGAGACTTGTGATGAATGGAATCAAGATCTACTTTCTCTCTCTAGTTCTTGATCATATATTGAGTAATTGCTTGATTTGTTTGGGATTTATTGATTAACATGTACCTTGTTCCTAAACATGTAAACGACTCTCATGAGAATTAGTCTGTGTGTAAAAAGGTGTATTCCTCACCAAGTCTCTCCAAGGAAAAAGTGAGCCATGGGGTGAGGGAGGAACAGGCATGTTCCACTTTTGTTCAACTCTGTCCATGTCTGTTCCACCTAACAGTCCTGCCAAACATGGGACAATGATCCTTGTTCTGTTATGTCCTATTCTGTTCAGTGTACCAAACGCACCCTAAAGGAAGTTGGATTCTACATGATATTCTACCAATATATATATATATATATATGTGTGTGTGAAATAAATAGACACATTAATATGCAAAAGGTAAAGAGGGAAAAAGAGATATGGAGACTATAGAGTATTGATTCCATTTTTTTCTGAAACCAAAATGAGAATAAATAAACATGGGAAATGGTAGAGAAGTAGTCGTCTATAGTTCACCTGAGCTCCCCAACCCTAACCAAATGAAGAAATGGCATACTGTGGAAACCACGAAACCGTCTTATCTACAAGAAACAACCAGACATCTACCAACTTTATAGGTCACCGTTAGGGGTGTAAATGAGTCGAGCTTTTAACGAGTTACTCGAGCTCGAGCTGGTTTATCTTGAGCTTGAGCTTAGTTATTCTCGAGCTCGAGTCGATCTGGAATACAAAAATAGAACTCGTTAAACTTATTGAGCCAAGCTTTATAACACCATTGTTCGATTCGGCTAGTTCAAAAACTCGTTTTCAAGCTGAGTCGAGCCATTCGAGCATACCCTTTTTCGAGCCAAACACACTCATATATTTTTTAATCGTACAATAAAAATATAAAATTTATTGAGCTCAAGCCGATAAACGAGTTAATCGATCGCGAGTTCGAACCCATAAACGAGCATCGAGCTCAAGCTCGATAACTCAAAAAATATTCAAGCTCGAGCCCTACATTGAAAAGTTAATTGAGCTCAAGCTCGAGCCCAGTATTTAGTTTTTTAGCGCGAATCGATTAACCTACTACTCGACTCGACTTGGCTCATTTACACCCCTAGTCACCGTCATGCAAGTAGTCTTTCACTGGAACTGAACCCTGCTTGGCTCAATGAAGTCATATTTGTCATCATCCGATACAGAAACAAAAAGATCATCAATTCATCTTTAGACCCATATGGAGATAAAAATATAAAGCAATTGAAATATTTTATAGTATAGGTTTCCGGATTTCTAACATTTGAGGCTTCCTTTTTTACGTGGAAAATCTTCATGACCAGAGAGCATTCGGTTCAACAGTGATCGAGTTTCTAGATCGAGGTCAACTAGTTTTTTGTTCTCGGATTCTACTTTCTAAGTGTCAATTTTGAGGTTCACCCTTGACCAAAAATTTCCACCATTCCATTTGATCTTGTTTAGTTAAAAGTTTCGAGATAGAATTTTGATCATCTGAAAGAGAAACAACGGAAACATAAACGACATGAAGAAGATGCAATGAAACAAATCACATAAAAAACCAACTAAACCAAATTCAGATTGTAGTACAAAAATACCTAAATCTTGACTTGAACAACTAAGTTGTTGTTCGATAAATTACCAAATGAATTTTGCATATCCAACCAAAAATGTCAAAACAAAGTCTTTGATTTCAAATTTGAAACAGATGAGTCCGCCCTTCTGCATTGCATATAATATTTTAGTAGTTTCAATCATCAAATACCAATTCTAACTGAAACAGATGAGATGGAATCCTTGTTCAGTTTAAAAGTTAAGTAATCAGATAACAATAAAAAGATTTCTTACACAAGAAGAGAAATAACATGAATAAAATGAATAGAAAGAAAAATAGCAACAATGAAGCATACAAAAAAATAATAACAATAATAACAGCTATTGTCATGTTAATAACAATAGAAGGAAAAAAAACAGATGTTATGTGGTGTCGATCTTTACCTTCACAAAAAAAGAGGAGCATGTGTCTTCTAATCCAGAAGTCTGTTCAATACTCCATGATTTTTAAAACGAAATCAATAAGGCAAAAGGTAACAAAACCAACAAAAATGAATTAAAAGTATAAAAACAATAATTTTAGAGAAAAAGAAGAGCAAAAACCGCTAATTGAAAAAAACAACCAAACCTGAACTACCAGAAAACAGACACCATCTGTCAGACTTGGATAAGCAACAGTAAGAAGCAACCTAAACTGTAACACCCTGATTTCTGGGTAGGCAATTATTACCTTAAATCCATGTTTCTCTTGTAGTATAGTTTTAGTTCTCGGTTTTACCCTGAATTCTGTCTTATATGAGGGTTAAGCGAGGTAGCCAAAAAGGAGGGCAAAAGAAGCAACAGTGCTCTGTGCGGCCCTCTACACGACTCAATCCGCGCCTCCATCCATGCGGGGCTCTGCCCTTGCGCGACTCCAGTCCTTGGTGCGCCTCTCTGTGTAGGTCCAACCGCGTGGGCATCTGCGTGTGACCACTGTGCGTGTTAAAAGAGGGAAAATCAGTCCCCAACTTCATATTCACCAAAAGCACTTCTCAAAAACTCTTTCTTCTTCTCCTTCTTCATTAGATATGACCTACAACATTTATTACTACATTTTCCTTCATTTCTTCAAGTTTGAATCATCATCTAAAGGTTTGGAAGACAAGGGTTCAAAGATTCTACCATCTCATCATCTTCATTTTCAACCTCAAGACTCCATCTCCAATTCTAGGGTTTTGCCATTTTAGGGTTTTTACATCATAAACTCATTTGGTGAGTCTTCTAACTGTTACCTTACTATAAATGTGTTTTTACTTATGTGAGAATGGTAGATACTTTGGAGTTCACCTAAAGTTAGGGTTTGGTGGTTTTTGCTAGAATGTGGATATTTGTTCATCTTGAATGCCCAATGTAGTTAAAACATCAAACAAATTACATATTTAAGAAATTAATCAATGAAAGTAATTACATATAATACAACTCAATACTTTCATTGTTTTACGTTGTATTTTATTAGTTGTCAATTAACAAGTATTGTTTCATCATAACTTGGTTACATATTTTCTAATATGACAATTTTAGTCACCACGCAACGCATGGTGCCACATTGGATGAGTTTGAGTATTCCTTAAATTTTGAAATTAGGTTGAGTTTCATCATCCCACATTGATGGGAAGATGATAGTTGGAAGAAGATGATGGGTATATAAAATAGTGATGGAAGGTTTTGAAATCTATATCATGTGTAACACTCATAATTTCAGTAAGCTAGAAATCATTGATTTATCTTTGTTACTTCCACTTTAATTTCCATAACGTGCTTAAACTCTTATAAGTGATGTAGCCTCGAAGCCTCGATACCCAACAGTTTGAAATTTTGGTCTCGGGAGCGTTTGGGCGACAGTGGCGGCGACAGTGCCATAGGGCACTATTGCATGTCATAGTCGCAGGGTCTTGGAATGTCGCAGTACACACCCGACGACATTGCCAGCGAGAATGACATAAGGGCATAATCGCTCGTCACAATCGCGGCCCAGGGCATGGTCTCGGTACACTTACGGGGAGAGTGCCAGTGAGAATGCCATTTTGGCATAATCGCTGGGCACAATTACCCGACCCTGTCTGAGGGTATAAAACCCACTTAGCCGAATTTCACCCTCATTTTTCCAAGATCATTTTGGTATGCGACTTTTGAGAGCTAGTAGGGTGATTTTCATTCCTAAATACACTCTCCTCATTTACTTCCAAGCTAGGGTTAGTTGAGATCATTAATTGGGTTCAAGAGTTGATTTGGAGCATTTATTGTGCATACCTAGCAAGAGTTTAAGTATCCAAACCTCAAGTCTTCACCAATCTCATCTCCTAGGGTTTGCAAGTTTTCTAGGGTTTTCTATAAAAACCTAGACAGTGAGTTTTCTAACCTTTGTAAAACTAGATACATGTCATTATGTGTTGTTTTATCATCATCTTGTTTACTTTAGTGTAATATCTCATGTGTAGTAACATTTTTATAACTCCATATTTAGGTAGCTTTAGGAGCTTTGGTCAATAAAGTTGTTATGTGGAATATTGAAAACTACTAACATGTTGTTTTTCAATAAAGGTAAATGGGTGGCTTTCATGAACCCACCTACTCCTTAGTATGTAGCCCTAAATTGGGATTTTGACGTAATTGGTAGATTTGTATGTTATTGACTATTGTAAGTATAGTCATTATGTCATTATATGTATAAGGTATGTTTTATTACCCAAAATCTTATATGTTATATGTACACTTAACCCCAACCTTGAGGGTCTTGGGAATTTATGTGATTATAAATACATGAATGTATGGTGGTTGGACCACGTATGCCCATTTTGATGCTATACATACCTTGCTTGGAGTAAGTTGTATTGGAATACATATATATATATATATATATATGCATATACAATGCAAATTTGGATGAACCGCAAGTAGGCACTAGGAGGATATAATCTTAGGCGCCACCTTGGAGATATGTGCCTAGATCTCCGCCATTCAGGGGTAATGTGTTGGAGGTAGTCCTCGATGTGTCGGGCCTTTGGGGTGTTGCTCGTGAGAGTGAACACCAAGGTGTATCGACTCTTGAGGTGAAACTTGTTTCGTGTTTTGGGTCTCCCCTATTGATTCCTTATTTAGACCATTATAACATCTTGTTGACCTCTCACTTTATTTGTGATTTATGTCTTGTTTAAACTCACTACGCTTTTGGCCTAACACTTGTTTGGTGTCGACATGTATCTCAGGTTCTAGCGGAGCCGTCTCTAAGAAGGCTTAGTCGGGTATAGAGTGAGCTTGGGGAAAAGACCTTTTGGGACACCACACTTTTGAATATTTGCTTTCTTTTGGAAGACTTGGGGGACACCCGAACTTGTAATCTTATTTCTAAAGAAATTAGAGTAGTAGGTTGTCTTTTCCAAATACTTTGAATTACAAGTTGTAAGTAACAGGTGTTCATTATTTCCCTTTTTGGGAGGCTCATGCTTTGGCATTTTATAAATAGCACTTTTCCGTTTTATGGAAATTTTTTGTTTATCCCAATTTTTGGGGTATTACAAGTGTATCAGAGCTTTAGTTTAAGTGAACTAGGTATTGACTCTAGTATGCCTAGACTTAAGTTGTAGATGTTAGTGGTATAACTGTCCACTTGGGTAGAATTTTCCTAGGTGGGGAGAGTATTAGGATTACGGAAATTCATTGATTGAGAGTTGTGATGATGATGACAAGAATTATTGTGTATAATACGTTCAAAATTTCACATGGCTCGTGTTATTATGAATTTATTGTTACATGAGCATACTTGAAATTAGTATTATGATGATTAATTATTGTAGTAGTATGTGTTGAACCATTAATCTTGTAAAGAATTTACCGGTATGATATTTATCATGTGTGACAGTTCACAATGGTAAACACGAGGAGTTGGGTTATGGCCTCGGACGACGGGATGGAGGAGAGTGTGACGGCTCAGAAGTTCCTAGATAAACTGGACCGGTTAATGATCCACAAAACCCTCCAATTCCAACCATATTGAGGGACGTCATTGATGTGGTTTCACGAGTGAACCTAGAGACCGAAAATCCGGTTATACACGAAGTGGATCCTCAATCGGTCATGATGGCCAGTTTCTTACAGATGATAAATTCTGCCATGGACAAACGGGATGGGAGATTCATGAAGATATTGGAGGACCGAGATGCAGTAACAGAAGACACGAGACGATGGAGGAGAACGCCATGAACGGTTCCGGTAGTGCGGTGAACGTCGTAGGCACCGAGGAACAAGCTGTAGGTGGTGGAAGAAGGAGAGAGAAGGGTTGTTCATATAAAACCTTTCTATGCAGTAAACCACCCGAGTTCTCGGGAACTACTAACCCAGTCGCTTGCATGAATTAGATACAGAAGATTAAGTTGGCATTCGAGTCAAGCGAATGCAACAATTCACAACAAGTCAAATTTGCATCTCAGAAATTTTGGGGGGAGGCTTTGAGCTGGTGGAACCTCACCCGAACAACTATTGGTCCAGAGATCTTATCTCAACTTCTGTAGGTGACCTTCAAGAAGAAGGTGATGGATAAATACAACAATAAACGGGCACTAGACCGGATCGAAGAAGAGTTCAAAATTTTGAAAAAGGGAAATCAATACATTGTCGAATACTCAAGGCAGTTCATCGAAAAACTCAGTCTGGTGGAGCATTTAGTTGCTGATGAAAAGATGAAGATAAAGGCTTATTTGAGAGGCCTACCTGTAGAGATGAAGACATGTGTAAGGAACTCCAAGGTGGACACGTTGCAGGAAGTTATCGAAGAGTCCCAGTTAGTAGAGGACGACCTCACTCAAAGTAAAGAAGGAAGGAGTCAGTCAAGCAAGAAGCGGAAGTAGGAAGGGACAACCGGGCCCACCCGACAATTCGAATCGTTTTCTGGAGGAATAAACTTGGACTCCTGCCGTGAGTCTAGATGGTTCCATAAGTGCAAGAGCAAACACTACGGCCCATGAAACTCAAGACCATTCTCTAACCCATCTGAATGCTTCAAGTGTGGAAAAAAAGACCATGTAGCCGAGATTGTCCCATTCGGGGGCCGGTATGCTTCGAGTGCCGTGAACCGAGGCATGTGAAGAGGGAATTTCCGAAATTGATGGGAGGCAACCGATGAGTTGCAAGTGGGACAACATCATGGAAAGACAACCCACCGAGGGCACCGAGCCGAGCTTTCCAGATGACGGCAGAGGAGGCTAGAGAGATCACAGATGTGGTGTCGGGTACGTTCTTAGTAAACTCTCTATTTGCACGTGTTTTTTTTATTCGGGTACGAACCACTCGTTTGTGTCAAAAACTTTTTGCAAGCAATTTTTCATTTCCGTTAATCCTCTTTTTGATGCTTTGATAGTAGAGTTAGCTAATGGGGAGTAAGTAATAATCCAAGATTGCTTTACTGACTGCACTTTGGAGATAGATGGGAATCCCTTTGAATTGAATTTGTTGTCTATGATTATAGGAGGCTTTGATGTAGTAGTAGGCATGCATTGGTTGAGTAGGAACAACTCAGACATCTTTTGTTCTAAAAAGATGATAAGGGTACCCTTGGCGAATGGTGGCGTCGTGACCGTTTATGGAGAAAAGGGTTAGAGGTCTACCTCAATTATCTCATCACTCAAGGCGCACACGTGCTTAGCCAAGGGATGCTCTTCATACTTGGCCTACATGGTGGACGCATAACTGGAGAAGAAAGGGGTTGATAATGTGGAAGTGGTGCGGGATTACCCAGATGTTTTTCGGAAGACCTACCCGGATTACCGCTAAAACGTCAAGTAGAATTTCACATAGACCTCACCCTGGGAGCCGCTCCGATTGCGCGTGCTCCTTATTGTCTAGCTCCGACAGAGATACATGAAATAATGACCCAACTGCAAGAACTTATAGAGAAGGGGTTTATTAGGCCGAGTTCCTCACCGTAGGGAGCTCTAGTTTTATTTGTGAAGAAGAAATACATGTCCATGTGGATGTGCATAGACTACCGAGAGCTAAACAAGGTCACGGTGAAGAACAAGTATCCACTTCCTCGAATCGACGACCTCTTCGATCAATTGCAAGGCGCGTGATATTTCTCCAAGATCGACCTGCAGTCCAGCTACCATCAAGTAAGAGTGAAAAAGGACGACATTCCAAAACGGCCTTCCGGATGAGGAATGGACACTATGAGTTCCTAGTGATGCCATATGGGTTGACGAACACTCCATTCGTGTTCATGGATTTGATGAACCGGGTGTGTCTTCCTCTCCTAGACAAGTCAGTAATAGTCTTCATCGACGATATTTGGTCTACTCGAGAGATGAGGCCGATCATGGTCGACATTTGCGGGAAGTGCTAAAGATTCTTCGGAGAGAGAAATTGTTCTCTAAGTTCTCAAAGTGCGAGTTATGGCTACAGGAAGTCCATTTTTTGGGTCACGTAGTATTCAAGAATGGAGTGAAAGTGGACCCGACAAAGATCGAGGCAATGATGAATTGGGAACCACCAACAAGTCCAACAGAAATTAAAAGCTTCTTGGGTTTAGCCGGATACTATCAAAGGTTCATTCAAGACATTTCGAATATCACTTCCTACTCACTTCATTGACAAGGAAGAATGTCAAATTTTTATGGACTGAGATGCAAGAGCAAGCTTTCAAAACCCTCCAGGAGAAGTTATGTGAGGCACCAATCCTATCCCTACCCGAGGGTCAGATGATTTCGTGGTCTATAGTGACACCTCCAACATGGGTCTCAGGTTTGTTCTAATGCAAAGGGGAAAAGTGATAGTATATGAGTCACGTCAACTCAAGGACCACGAGAAAAATTATCCTACTCATGACTTAGAGTTAGCGACGGTGGTATTCGCGTTGAAATTACGGTGACACACTGACACTACCTTTATGGGACAAAATGTACTCTCTTTACTTACCACAAAAGTTTGAAGTACATTTTTGACCAAAAAGAACTCAATATGCGCCAAAGGAGATGGTTAGAACTGTTGAAAGACTACGACTGCGAATTGCTTTACCACCCCAGTAAAGCCAATGTAGTAGCGGATGCGTTGAGCCATAGGAGTGAAGTAAAGTTATCACTCACTAGAATTGATGTGGTGTCAAACTTGGTAGAGAATCTCAAGATATGTCAAATGGAAGCACTCTAAGAAGGAAACCTCAAGGCCGAGATTATGGTGAAACAACGGGAATTACTAACAAAAGATAGTTGTGGCCTCAAACTCTTCCAAGGTCGAATCAGGGTGCCAAAGTTAGGAGGAAACTGCGAATTACTCCTAGAGGAAGCCCACAAGTCCAAATACTACATACATCCTGTTAGCACGAAAATGTATAGGGATCTGAAGTTAAATTATTGGTGGCCGATAATGAAGTTTGATGTGGCCAACTACGTGAAGAGGTGTCATTTGTCTTCAAGTCAAGGTGTAACATCAAAGATCCTATGGAAGTTTTCAATCATTGACCATCCCAAAATAGAGTGGGAGCATATCACAATGGACTTCGTCACGAAGATACCAAAAACCTTGTGAGGCCATGATACGATTTGGGTGGTAGCGGACCGACTGACTAAGAGTGCACACTTTTCGGCGATGCAAGAGACATTGCCGATGGACAAATTAACCAAACTCTACATTGACGAGGTGGTGTCAAGGCATGTGTCCCGCTATCTATCGTTTCAGATCAGGATAGTCGGTTTACTTCCATTTTTTAGGATGGCCTACAAAAAGAACTGGGTACGAAGGTCAAGTTGAGCACGACCTACCATCCCCAAACGGATGGTCAAAGCAAGAGGACAATTCAGAGGAAGATATGCTCAGATCGTGTGTTATAGACTTTGGCGGGAATTGGGACTCACACCTACAATCACCCGTCACAATCGCGACCTAGGGCATGGTCTCGGTACACTCATGGCGAGAGTGTCGATGAGAATGCTATTTTGGCATAATCGTCGGGCACAATCACCCGACCCTGTCTGAGGGTATTAAAACCCACTTAGCCGAATTTCACCCTCATTTTTCCAAGATCAGTTTAGTGTGCGACTTTTCAGAGCAAGTGGGGCAATTTTCACTCCTAAATACACTCGCCTCATTTATTTCTAAGCGAGGTTTAGTTGATATCATTAATTGGGTTCAAGAGTTGATTTGGAGCATTTATTGTGGATACCTAGCAAGAGTTTAAGTATCCAAACCTCAAGTCTTCACCAATTTCTTCTCCTAGGGTTTGCAAGTTTTCTAGGGTTTTCTATAAAAACCTAGACAATGAGTTTTCTAACCTTTGTAAAACTAGATACATGTCATTATGTGTTGTTTTATTATCATATTGTTTATTTTAGTGTAATATCTCATATGTGGTAACATTTTTATAACTCCATATTTGGGTACATTTGGGAGCTTTGGTCAATAAAGTTGTTATGTGGAATATTGAAAACTACTGACATGTTGTTTTTCAATAAAGGTAAATGGGTGGCTTTCATGAACCCACCTAGACCTTAGTATGTAGCCCTAAATTGGGATTTTGACCTTATTGGGAGATTTATATGTTATTAACTATTGTAAGTATAGTCATTATGACATTATATGTATAAGGTATGATTTATTACTTAAAATCTTATATGTTGGACATATGTACACTTAACCCCAACCTTGAGGGTCTTGGGAATTTATGTGATTATAAATAGGGGTGCTCACAGGTTAGGTTGTTCGGGTTGAAGGTGTTTCAACAACCCAACCGAATGTTGGCGGTTTAAGATATTTTCAACCCAACCCAACCCGTTCGGGTTGGTCGAGTTGTGTTTAAACAAAGTAAAAGTAATATTGAAAACATAAAAATACGGAAATTTTTCTTTGAAATACGATCCATCATTCAAAAGAATATACGAGTTCATCAAATATTTAGGTATTACATATAACTTTCCAATAATGTCCTCTTATAAGTTCCATTGCTCATTATTGCCGAGTTGTTTTTGGTAACTTATACATATTAAAGGGAAATATAAATAATTTTAGAGAAGTCACTAAAACATTTATCGGGTTATCGGGTTGGTCGAGTTACTTTGAGCCTAACACAATAGCTTCAGCCTTCAGGTTGTATTAATTTTGTATTGATTATATGTCAGGCTACCTCGGTTGATTTTTTCCCGGGTTGGTCGGGTTGGGTTGGTCGGTTTTTTGAGCACCTCTAATTATAAATGCATGAATGTATGGTAGTTTGTCAGGATCGAATTCTCAACAAGAATTAATTCTCAGAAACAATATCAAAGAAGTTTGCGGAATAACACTTTGATATTTAATCAAACAGAAAATCAAAACAGAATGTAATCAACAAAACTGTAAACTTGTATTGAATGCTTTGAAGTTACAAGATTACTCACTCAACCTCAATATTAATGAACAGGCTCACCAATACGAATTCTACTTCTCTAGAATTAGGATCTATGCCTTGAGGTTGATTTTCTTTCTACAAGAATAAAAACAAAAAAAAAATTCTATTCATTATTCTAAGCTATACAATATATATACTGAATACAAAGATAATTACAATAAATAAAATATCTTCAGTATATCTTCCATGTATATCTATAAGCTTCCATAATCTTCAGATTATCCAACTGTCATTCTTTCCATCCGAATCTCTTTAGCAGCACTAACCATGATCAGCAGCATTAACTTCTTCAAGCAGCATTAACTACTAAGCAGCACTAACTACTAGCAGTACTAACTAGCTAAGCAGTACTAACTTTGTTCAAGCAGCACTAACTATGACTAGCAGTATTAATAGTACTAGCAGTAGTAATACTCAGCAGTATTAACCTTTAAGTCTTCTAGCAGTAGTAACTTTGAACCATCAGCATTAACCATACTTGATGAATTCTTCAGTT
Organism: Arctium minus; assembly: GCA_954870635.1. Taxonomy (NCBI): domain Eukaryota; kingdom Viridiplantae; phylum Streptophyta; class Magnoliopsida; order Asterales; family Asteraceae; genus Arctium; species Arctium minus. Next base: position 81,623,947 of record OX941087.1, on the reverse strand, counting down.
CCCAACAATCTCCCCCTAACTTGACTTTTAGGAAAAGAAGTCAAGTTCTTCAGAATTAATCTTCAAGATGCTCCCAAAACTCTATCATGGCCTAAATTCCAGTGTTTGCATCCAATCCCAAACTCTGATTGATGGTTCTTTGAATCAAGTATTTAACCATTTCTGAATCTGGAACACACCTTAACTTTTTCTTCAGCATGGCATGTAGCTTCAATCTGCTATGATTATACATTCTATCCACTAGGAAGTATTCAGTGTGATTTAAATCCAAAGTCACTGTATATACTCCACTAATTTCATATAGAGTCCAACTGTTTACTGATTTGAAGACATCCTTGATCAAGTGCTCTACTTCTTCAGGTTTGAACATCATACACAGATACTCCATTACCAGTTTTGTAATTGAAATTCCTGGAGCCTTTAGAATATCTGCATACAACTTCATTCCTATCTCAAACATCTCTTCAAGATCTGATCTAGAACATGTTCTGACAATTTTTGCCCATGTGTTGAACACTTCATACTTTTCATCCTTTCTTTTCAGCCTTATGTATTCCTTTCCATCCACTGTCAATGTATCCCAGAGAATGACCTCAGGAGGCTTAACTTCTACAGGTTCTGCTGAAATTGGTTCAGGCACTTTGTCCATCACTACCATATACAAATTTACATCATCAGTGTTAGCTGGCTCTGTCTGTTTAGATGACTCAGGTGCCCCTTCTTCTTCAGCAACCTTCTTAGCCTCTTCTTCAGATACTTTAGGCTTCTTGATTGGCTTTCTCCTTGCCATCATTTTTGTTCTCTTTAAAGTTCTTAGACTTTCTCCCAGAGTGGACTCTTTCTTAGGAGGTGTTTCTTGCTCATCTGGAAATGGCTTTTGACAATCAAAGTCATTACTTTCTTTTATCCTCTTCTCCATCTCCACCCTAGCAGTTTCATTTCCCTGAAGCTTCAACATCTCTGAATCATACAGCTCTTTGATCTTCTCAAAAGACATTTTGGAGAACATCTCCTTTTTGACTCCTACAGCACCTTTGAGAAATATAATCATCTTGTTCCTCTCTTGGGTACCTAGGAATGTCTTTGAGGGTTTTCTCTTCTTTGCAACTGTTTTCACCACTGATTTCTTCATACTTGCAGCTTTCTTCTGTGCAATTTCAGTTGCCATACTCTGTTGATAAGCTTCATTCAGTTCAGCAGCTAGAGCTTTTGCCATTTCCCTGTCCTTTTCCATCTGAACTCTTTCTTCTTTTTCAAAATCCTCCTGCATCTTTTTAGCTAGGGTTTCATCTGATTCAACCAACCTTTGCTTTTTGATTGGTTGATCAGATTCCACCATTTTTGCTTTTCCTTTGTCTTTGTTCATTGCCTTCTTGCTATTATCTTTCTTGATCACTTCACCTTGTTCTTTGATGATTACTCCTTTGGTCTTTGAAGTGACCTTGGGAGTATCATTCTTGGCTTTTAGTAAGGTTTCTGCAATCTCAAGATCTGTTAGAACTTCTTTCACATTTTCTGTTGCTTTATTAATGTCAGCAGTAGTAACTGTTTCTACTGCTTCTTTTGTTTCTTTTGGTACTGAATCTCTTTCTGTTTCTGCTTCCTGCTCCCCCTCAACATTAAGCTTCCCCTCTCTTGTGGCTTCTTCCATGTTGATCTCCCCCTTTTTGGGAGCATCATTCTCAAATTTTCTTCTCCTTAGTTGGAATTGCTTTCTCTTCTTCCTTTGTACCATACTAATCACCATCTTCTTCAGCTTAGCAATTTGTACTTGTTGTGACAGAATGACTAGCTTCATTTCTTCAATTTCTTTGCCTTGTTTGAGAACATCTTGATTGATGTTCACCATTGTTTCCATCAATTCATAGTACGTATATCTGTCCTCACCCTTTCCAGAAGTGTTACCCTCCTTTGAAGGATCATTGGATCTTTTATTAGTGGAAGTCTTCTGCCTTGCAGAAGCACAATCCACCCCTGTGGTTTCTTGGCACCAGGGACCTTCAAATGATTGCTCATTCAAAGTTGCCATGGGGGAGGTCTTATTGATGTTACCACTTTCCTCCTCTGTGCTAGCAGGAGTAGTGGCAGCCTCATCACCCATATGCTCTACCTCCTCCTCAGAGAGCACCTCCTTTGGGTTGGGAGACACCCTTGTGGTTTCCCTTTGGATATTCTCTAGGGGAGAATTCTCCCTTAGAGGGCTTAAAGGCTGAGAGGGTAATGGTACAAGAAGGGAATGAGACTTCTTTACCTGTTTTCTCTTGTAAGTTTGGGTGATAGGAGAGGTTGGTTTTTCAAGAAGGGACTGGGGAATAGATTTTGAGAGGGAAGGTTGGGCTTGGCTAGCAGTGGGTTGGTCTAATGGGGGCCTTGACCCTGCTGCCATACCTTCATTGGTTTGGGACACCACCATCATTGTAGAGAACAATGGGGTGTCAACTCCTTCAGAGTCCCCAGCAGATCTTCTCATATTTGAGAAAACCTTGCCTTTGGGGGGTTTAGGTACATATACCCCAACAGGTTGAGGTATATCCGTCAATTCATGAGTAATTCTCAACAAGAATTAATTCTCAGAAACAATATCAAAGAAGTTTGCGGAATAACACTTTGATATTTAATCAAACAGAAAATCAAAACAGAATGTAATCAATAAAACTGTAAACTTGTATTGAATGCTTTGAAGTTACAAGATTACTCACTCAACCTCAATATTAATGAACAGGCTCACCAATACGAATTCTACTTCTCTAGAATTAGGATCTATGCCTTGAGGTTGATTTTCTTTCTACAAGAATAAAAACAAAAAAAAATTCTATTCATTATTCTAAGCTATACAATATATATACTGAATACAAAGATAATTACAATAAATAAAATATCTTCAGTATATCTTCCATGTATATCTATAAGCTTCCATAATCTTCAGATTATCCAGCTGTCATTCTTTCCATCCGAATCTCTTTAGCAGCACTAACCATGATCAGCAGCATTAACTTCTTCTAGCAGCATTAACTACTAAGCAGCACTAACTACTAGCAGTACTAACTAGCTAAGCAGTACTAACTTTGTTCAAGCAGCACTAACTATGACTAGCAGTATTAATAGTACTAGCAGTAGTAATACTCAGCAGTATTAACCTTTAAGTCTTCTAGCAGTAGTAACTTTGAACCAGCAGCATTAACCATACTTGATGAATTCTTCAGTTCCCAACATAGTTGGACCATGTATGCCCATTTTGATGTTATACATACCTTACTGGGAGTAAGTTGTATTGGAATACATATATATGCATATACGTTGCAAATTTGGATGAACCGCAAGTACGCACTAGGAGGATTCGATGCCACCTTGGAGGTATATGTCTAGATCTCCGCCATTCGGGGTAATTCCTTGGAGGTAGTCCCCAATGTGTCGGGCCTTTGGGGTGTTGCTCGTGAGAGTAAACACCAAGGTTTATCGAATCTTGAGGTGAAACTTGTTTGGTGTTTTGGGTCTCCCCCATTGATTCCTTATTTAGACCATTATAACATCTTGTTGACCTCTCACTTTGTTTGTGACTTATATCTTGTTTAAACTCACTAGACTTTTTGGCCTAACACTTGCTTGGTGTCGACATGCATCTCAGGTTCTAGCGGGGCCATCTATAAGAAGACTTAGTCGGGTATAGAATGAGCTTGGGGAAAAGACCTTTTGGGATACCACACTTTTGAAGATTTGCATTCTTTTGGAAGACTTGGAGGACACCCGAACTTGTAATCTTATTTATAAAGAAATTAGATTAGTAGGTTGTCTTTTCCAAATACTTTGAATTACAAATTGTCATTAACAGGTGTTTATTATTTCCTTTTTTGGAAGGCTCATGCTTTGGCATTTTATAAATACCACTTTCCCGTTTTATGGAAATTGTTTATCCCAATTTTTGGGGTGTTACATCATGGTTGGAATCACAATCAACCAAATGGTAAAAGTTATAGTGCAAACTTAAAAGAGAAACCAAGGATGATGACTTGGAACCATGAGGTTTGATTATTCCTCAGATCTTGAAATATGGTTGAGTTTTATCATCTCACACTGGTGGGAATATGTAGTTTGGAAGAAGATGATAGGTATTAAAAGAGTGCTAGAAGGTTTGAAATTTATAACCATGGTTGCAATCAAAACCAATCAAATGGTAAAAGTAATAGTGAAAATTTAAAGGATAAACCAAAGATATGAGTTGGGACCATGAGGTTTGAGTATTCCTCAAATTTTAAATAAGGTTAAGTTTTATCATTCCACATTGATGGACATATAAAAGTTTAAAAGAAGATGATAGGTATATATAAAAGGGTGATGGAAGGTTTTGAAATCTATAATCATGGTTGGATCAAAACCAACCAAATATAGTGCACAATTAAAAGAGAAACCAAGGATGATGACTTAGGACCATTACGTTTGAGTATTCCTCAAATCTTGAAATAAGTTTGAGTTTCATCATCCCACATTCAGGGTCGTTTCTAACTTTTTGAGGGCACTGTTACACATTGGACAATAAAAACGAGTAATAAAGAAATAAATTATAAAAGTTCATACCATACTAATGTCTTACAAATTAAATGGACATAAAATATTTAAAATGATAAAGTAACATGTGAAATTCACTTAAACGAGATCATTCTTCTAGCATTTTTTGAAACGAAGTCTTCAATCAAATCTTCGTAATCAACGTTCACCAAAATCCAATTTCAATAGCTATCAAGGCAAGTCCATTAAGTCTTTCTTGTGTCATCGAATTCAACTTCGAGCAACTTCTTTCTGCCGATACAACAGTTACAGGAATAGCCAACAGAACTCTATAAGCAATAATAACATTAGGAAAGCATCCAACATGTTTCAAATACTCTAAAATATCAACAGGTCACATCTTTTGATTCGCTAAATAATCTTGAAGTAACTTCAATTCCACATACAAGTCATTCCCAGCATCTTGTTTCTTAAGTGCAATTTCAAAATTAGTACAAGAAGACTTCAAACACACATTATCTAAAAAATACAACTTATCAGAAGTAAATAAGAACCCAAACACACTTTCATAATCTTGGTATTGTTCAAATCTCCTATTTAGTAAAGCAATTGCATGATCAACAACACATAAGAAATAATTAACTCTAAATGACTCCTTTGCAGATTGTGAAGTAATTTCAGATGCATCACTCGGATTTTCATCAAAATGTCGTTTTCTTCGAATTTTGCGTCTTTAAGGAAACAATGGATCAATATTCAATTCGGTAGCAATTTCCTTTGTTGATTCTATAGCATCTAAAAATCCGGTTTCTCTATATCCTTCAAAAAAGAAACCATCCCTTTGACTTCTACAATAGCAACATCAATTAGCATGTTTTTTTACTGTAAATGCTTACTAACCAAATTTATGGCATTTAATATTTTATACCAAACCACTATTGACACTAGAAACTCAAAATCACCAAGCTCGTTTTGTGCTAAAGATTTTGCTTCACTTCTTATTTTTGAATCGTTATCAGTTTCAACTACTTGAAGTAAAGCTTCTCTTATATCTAACAATTGAAATCTTATAGCTTTTACACTATCAATACGACTCTCCCAACGTGTCATTGACAATGACTTGACTGTCCATCCTTTCAAATTATCTTTAAACACTTGCCATCTCTTAGTAGAACTAGCAAATATTGTATAAATACGCTGAATAATTCCAAAAAAATTCTCTAGCTTTACCACAAGTGTTGGATATGTCACACAAAGTCAAATTAAGGTCGTGAGAATCACAAGAGGTGTACAAATCTCTAGGATTTATATCTAATAGTTTCTTTTGTACTCCTTGATGTTTTCCCTTCATATTTGAACACCTTGTCCTTGCACATAATCTATATCTAGACCAAGACACTTTAATTCATCCTATAAGACGTCAAACAAACCTTGGCCTGTTGTATCATTAACCTCCAAAAATCCTACAAAAGACTCCTCAATGCTAACAGTTTTAGAACATACATCTACATACCTTAATATTAAAGACATTTGTTCGTGATGACTTATATCGGGAGTGCAATCAAGAATAACGGAGAAATACTTTGCCTCTTTTACTTCTTTTAATAATTTTAGATTTGATTTTCCTAGCAAGCAAATCTATTAACTCATTTTGAATTTTATTGCAAAGATAATGAAAATGCATATCATCTTTAGTTATATGTTGAACATGATCATGAACAATTGGGTCAAATTTGACCAACATTTCAATCAAGCCAAAAAAGTTACCATTGTCGTTCTCATACAATCTTGAATTAGTCCCACGAAATGCAAGGTTATGCTTTGCAAGAAACTTCACAATAGCAACAATTCTTGCCAAGAGTTTTTTCAATGACTTTTTTCTTTCTCAATTTGGCTTTGAGCAACTTTGTCAATAGTTTGATTCTTTTGAAGTCTTAGGGAAAATCATACCAAGTTTTCATATTCAGTACATAATCTATACTTGATTTGTAACATCTCAGGTTAATCGTGTCAGATATTGTCCGCTTTGTTCACACACCTGGACTCACGGTTTTAAAACGCATCTGGTAGAGGAGGTATCCAGTCCCTTATAAGGCAACTTTCGTTCCCCTACCCAACCAATGTGGAATCTTACAATCCACACCCTTGGGAGCCCAACGTCCTCGCTGGCATACTAGTCCGGTTTCCGGCTCTGATACCATCTGGAACATCCCAGGCTAACCGTATCAGATATTGTCCACTTTGTTAATACACCTGGACTCACGGCTTTAAAACGCATCTGGTAGAGAAGGTATCTAGTCCCTTATAAGGCAACTTTTGTTCCCCTCCCAACCAATGTGGGATCTTACATGTTTCATCGTCCTTAAATCTAGTGCTAAGGTGTGACCAATCGCCAAATCCATCATTTGTTAGTTGACTTTTTACATGCCTTTTCTTAAAAAATTTACAACAAAAACAAAAATACCTTATCGAGCTCTACCGAATAGACAAGCCAATCTCTATCATACTTCTCCCCATATGATGAAATTCTAGTATACCATGTGGCAGAAAATCATTTAGAAAATTTGTCTTTAGGATCTTTTTGAACAAAAAAGTCTCTTTTAAGACACTTTGCAACCAGCACATCAATCATTTTAGAATCCAAAAAATCCCAATTTCTTGGATCAAATATATCAATATTATTAAACGCATCATTAACATTAGTAGCATCATCAACGTTAGTATCATCAAGAACATCATTAGAAGCATTAGCATTAACATTGGTATCATCAAGAACATCATTAGAAGCACTAGCATTAACATTAGTGGCATTATCAACATTAGTATCATCAAGAACATCATTAGAAGCATTTGCATTAACATTAGTAGGATCATCAACATTAATATCATCATTGGAGTCATTTTGATTGCCAACGAAATTCTCCAAATTAGGATTTTCATCACAAGCATCATCATGTTGATTATCAAGAGAAGATTGTGATTCTTTAGTGACAAACTTATCAAGATATCCTCTTTGAGACTTTATTATCTCTTTAATTATTTTTTTCTTTTTACGTTTTTCACATCCAGAATCATACTTTCTAACCCTAGAAGACATAATGAGACTGAAATAAGCAAAATGGTATAAAGGAACAAAACAACTTGGCTTGAGAATTGAGAATAAAGTCCCAAACAGTAAGTGCCAAGTGCCAAAGTCCCAAAGCTTTTGACTGTACTGCAAAATGAGACAAACAATATGAATTTCTAATTTATGAGAATAAAGTCATTAATCATAAACAATAAGTTAATTTTGATATCCTAACCTAAATATATGAACATAATATGAGTATCTTAATTTCTAAATCAATTAACCTAAACCTATTAACCTAAACAAGTAAAAACCAAAATCTAATTTACACAAAAACAACAACTGGACAGTAGACAAAAAAAATCGAATTTAAGATATTAGAACTGAAATTTACCTATTATGTTATTCACTGTCCAATGAATGATTTATCAAGAACCAAAAGTTCCATGTCCATATCCTCAAATTAGTTATTGATGTTAAGAAATAAGATGAAGGAGATTGAAGAATGAATATTCTTTGATTCACCGATTGTAGGATGAAGATTGGAAGAAGAGGGAGTCGTTTACCATTAGCCATTGCCTTTGTCGTTCAAAGAACCTAATCGTCCATCTTAGGGATTTTCAATCATCGATAGTCGATACTAGATGTAGATGGATTAATCAGGAATAGTCGAGACTGTCAGTAGAAGCTAGTAGAAGCTGGAAGCGAAACACCGAGAAGGAGATTGAAGATTCTCGCTTTCGGCTTTTTGACTGCAATTAGGCGATGAGATATTTGGGTTTGGGTCTTTGGGATACTAAACCACTTCCACATTATGAGACCCTAAAGAAGATAAATATTGGGCCCCATATTTTTTGGGGGCCCTGTTCACTAGAACAGATTTAACGGGCTATAGCATGGCCCTGCCTACATTGGTGGTAATATGATAGTTTGGAAGAAAATAATGAGTATAAAAAAGAGTGATGAAAGGTTTTGAAATCTATAACCTTGGTTAGAATCAAAACCAACCAAATGGTAAAAATTATAGTGCAAGATTAAAAGAAAACCAATGATGATGATTTGACAACATGAAGTTTGAGTATTCCTCAAATCTAGAAATAAGGTTGAATTTCATCATCCCACATTACTGGGAAAATGATAGTTTGGAAGAAGGTGATGGATATCAAAAAGAGGGATGAAAGGTTTTGAAATTTATAGCCATGGTTGGAATCAAAATGAACCAAATGGTAAAAGTTAAATGCAAATTTAAAAGAGAAACGAAAGACGATAAGTTCAAACAACGAAGCTTGAGTGCTCCTTAATCTTGAAATAAGGTAATGTCCGATTATCCCACATTAGTGGGAATATGATAATTTGAAGAAGATGATGGGTATAAAAAAGAGGGATGAGCATTGGAATCAAAACCAATCAAATGGTAATATTATAGTGCAAAAATAAAAGAGTAATCAACGATCAAGACTTGGTTTATTTTTTGATCAATATATATTAATTGACAGATTACATTTCATTTTAACTTGGTACAATCTATACTACTTTATAAAGCATTTGACCCCTAAACTCTTCAAAACAACCTTTCAAGCTTTATGTACCACTACTTCATGCATATTTACTTAATTTTCAACTTTACAAGTTTCTTAAGCTAAGGTACAACACCATTAATACATATGGTCCACAACTCCATCTCTTAATTACAAGTTAACAAGCAACATGTACAACTTGATAATGCTATGACGAGTATTTAAAAATGTTAGACACGTTCCCAATATCACGCTTCAAGACGCCGATTCAAGTTACCTTCCGACTCCCAAGAACTAATCACGCTTCCCTCTCATGTATTTGAGTTCTGAAAATATTTGCTCAGAGACCCCACTAACAACTTGCGTTCTGTTAACCACAAGGGTTGTGGCATACTGGTTAAGGCCTGAGGATGTGGTGGAATATCCCATCTGTCCAGGGTTCGAATCTAGGCGTACACAACAATTATACGGTCATAATTTTCCAATCTCTCTATTTCACCCTCTGTATGTGTTTCATTTCTGCAAAACCCTAAATCTCTTGAACGAGGTAATTTTAACTATTGTTTTTTCAATAAGATTTGGTTATGTTCTTGCACAATTTTATTTTGTTGCATACTTGCACTCTGGGATTCTTCAAAGGTATTCTGAACTCATTCCTTTAAACCCAATGAATGTAATTTCAGTACTCTAATCGCACTGTTTTGAATTTGTGGAGAACATCATATCTGATGCAGTGAGGAATAATGTTTTGAAAATGGTCTACCTGATAGATTCTACACCAAGTAGAGATGGCTACCTAAATATTGCATTTTTCCAAGGTCCTATCTCTTTTTTCTCTAAATTCTTTTGAACTAGGTTGTTATTTCATATCTGCCAACTGTAGGTTTTCCATAAGACATGTTCTTATTTCAAGTTTTTGGGGTTGCTAAAGATCATGGATTTATTTGTTTTTTAATCTTTCAAATGGGTTTTTATTCATTTATTTCATTCAAGAACAAGTTTCAAAGATGTTTTTATTCATTTCAAAGATTCAACAACATATTTCAAATGGGTTTTTTGTTCATTTGAAAGATTTCTGATATCCATAATCATCATATTTTCTTGTTTGAAGTTCAGGGGGTTGCTAAAGATCACTGATTTTTGACATTTATCCTTGGAGATTTTATGTGTTTTTCTTGAATCTTTCAAATGGGTATTTTTTGATTATGAATGAAAAACTTATTGATTTATGGTTTTGATCATGTTTTCAGATGCAGATTTGATGCATGAATGATGTTGAAAAGACTTACGAAACCGTAAGTTAGTGTTCGTTGGCGATTCGATTAAGAGAAATCAATGGGAATCACTTTATTGTTGGTTATCGATTGTTGTTTCTAACAAATCTTCGATATACGAAGTGAATGGTAGACCGATCACGAAACACATGGGTTTCTTGGTGTTTAAATTTGGCGATTGTGATTGTACGATCAAGCAATATGGAGCTCCGTATCTGGTTCTGCAGAGCTGGATGCCAGGAAATAGGAATGTGTCAATGTGATTGTGTCCAACACCAGGCATTGGTGGAATTTTGAAAAAAAACGACAAAAAATTAGTAAGTGTTCTTGAATCTTGATGAACTTTCAATACGAAAAACGTTAAAAAAAACCCGACATTTTTGTAGTTAATGGAACATAATGGTACCATTATCTGATCGTGTAGAAGACCGAACATATAGGTTTGAAGTTGTCTCAACATTGGATGATGATTAATAACACAATAACGGGTGTTGAAGCAATGAACAGGAATTGGAAAACTGTTTTTTATTACCGAATTAATGGATTAAAACTCTTGATGCATCCTTGTTTAACTACTTGATTTTTTTTCAACTTTCTTAATATAATGCGTGATGATTATTTTTATATGTTGTACTAGCCACATGAACCAACTAGAAAAAGTGTGTAGAGAATTGACAAAATGAGGCTACATCAAGACAACTAGTCATCCATACTTTAGAGGCATCATTTTGCTGCTATAAGTAATGAGATCCTTGGTGGTTTCCTGAAGTACAAAAATCGGTACCGACTTCTCCTAACAATGTATGTACATGGAAAGATACCGTCCATACATATTTATTAAGAATCCATAGTAATTGAGCCCTAAACTGCACAATTTAGATACAACTATGCAACTTCTGTTTTTCTTAGCTCTTTATCTGGCTTCACATAATCAAGTTTCTAAAACAAACACTCTTTCATCAGAGAAACCAAACCTGCATACCAGGTCTTTTTATTTAGTTTTGACTTTTAGGTACAACAAGTGTTATTTTTGGTAGTGTAACAGATGTTGGAGCTAATGTCTATCATGATTTCTCAAGTATTTCCCCCTCTAGGTGTTGGAGCAAATAGATTTCTTATGTTTAACTGGTAACTTTTTGTAACGCCTCGGTTTTCGAAATGGGCGTTGTTACTTTCTTTAACCTTTGATACTACCAAGGCTTGCATGTGAACTAAATTGAACTTTATTTCTTTCAAATCTAACTATTACATCAGAGTTAAAACATCAACGAAAACGTACTTCTTAGCTTATAATACAACAAACTTTGTTGTTGACTAGAATAATACTACTTCATGCTATCTCTCTTTACTCCTTACCTGAGATACATACACGAAGTATATAAGCTTTAAGCTTAGTAAGTAGTCATGGTTTCATGAATAAACAACTTTCATAATGCTTGAAAAATACTTGTCATGCTCATGCATAAAACATTCTTTTGAGATCTCACTTATCACATGTAAGTATGCCATACATACTTGCCTTGAGGTTCAATAACCCCGGGGTCCATAAAGGCTTCCCCATAAGGTCCATTTGCAAGACGTCTCTTCTTGTAACATATCTCGTATGTTGGATATTTATGGCATACATAACATGTATAAAACTTTCATGCCTTGAATGTAAAATACATATACTTGTATCATAACATGCCATCATATACCTTGATCATAAAAATGTATTGTAGTTTCAAACATGTCAAAACATCTTATCAAATTTTCATAATGCATAAAATACATTTATATAGCATATATGTATCTCAGTAAATCTCATAACGTACTTACTTTGATTATTCCTAGCTTTTCCTTGATCTCTTACTTTAAGCTTAGTAATGTATTAAGGGAGAGTGAGTGAATGATTTTGGTATCAATCTAATAGCCTCACTTCATCCTTTATTTATAGGTAAACACAATGCATTATATACTTGTTCTTCTTGTTTTCAAGGTTGCACTCTTATGAGAACTCGACACATCATGCTTATAGGATAAGAGAATCTCGACACCTCGTGCTTATAGGATAAGAGAATCTCGACACCTCGTGCTTATAGGATAAGATCGACACCTCGTGCTTATAGGATAAGATCGACACCTCGTGCTTATAGGATAGGATAATCTTGACACCTCGTGCTTCTAGCTTGCTTTGTCGTGCTTCTAGCTTTCCATATCATGCTTCTTACAATGTACTTTCTATTACTTAGCTTTGCCATATCATGCTTCTTAGGATGTACTTGTTATTACTTAACTTTGTCAATTCATCACTTTATTTTCCCAACACACTATTTTATCCCTTACAACTCATCACTAGATTGCTTTATCATGCTTATTAGGCTTGCTTTGTCATCTATATAGCTTTGCTTTCTCATAATTTGCCTTATAGGCCACTTGTAAGCAACTTATCCTTGATAATATGTTTATTTAATAAAGGCTACAACTGCTTGAACTTTTGGTGTATTTAATTGAATCATAATTCTTGTATTTAAGGCTTAAGACATTGAAATTTAACTAATATAGAAGTAGGGTGTTACAATTTTCCCCTTCTTACAAGAATTTCGTCCTCGAAATTTTTACTCAAAAAGATGTGGGTATTTATTTCTCATTTATGATTCGACTTCCCATGTTGCTTCTGACCCATGACGACAATATTCCCAATGAACTAATACCAAGGATACCTCCTTGTTCCGAAGTTTCTTAATTTTATGTTCAATGATAGCTATGTGTTCTTTTACGATGTTGAGTTTATCATCAACTAAGATTTCTTCAACCTTGTTCCCATAACATCAAAAGTCGTCACCAACTATCTTCCATTCCTTACCATTTACTTGTATGCAAACTCAAAATATCTTATAACTTACTATATCATACTTACATTTCAACTGTTCGATACAATAATATCATAAACTTTATATTTGCGGAAGCATTCTAACAATAGTTCAATAGCCTAACACGTATAATGGCTACTATAAGAACTATAGTTCTTCATTTCGGTCCCTTATGTCTTACTTTAATCTTGCCTGAGAGAATTCTTATTTCATCTTTCCATCCATCATTATACACATGTAATTCACATCTTACATGTAGTACTTTAACGTCATTCTTTGGCAATGATACCATCCCCTAATATATTAACTTAACTAGATAACTCGATCATTTTGATTGATTTAACAATCCTCAATAATTTCTTTAACCTTTATATGACCACTATCAGTGGACACTACTACATAACTCTTATTCTAGTTGTTTAGCATCACTATTTAAGTAGTCAAAACAAAGCTTCTAGATGTACTTGAATCGTATAACACTAAGGTAAAATAATATTTGATAAGAAACACACCTGAAACAATGTCAATGGTTCTTTGGCCTCGTTTGTTGTCATCACATATGCTATTTTATTTGCCTTTGGTTCTTTCTTATTCCCATCCCACTCTTAACGGGACTTCCTCATGTCGACATCTAGACTGTTCTTTTTTAACTCTATTGAAGTTTGGGACAACTTGATCCAATATGCCTATCATACTCCACTTATACATGCATCTCTCTATACACATTTTTCGTGTGTGTCGTGACTTCCCACATATATAGAGTCATTTGCTACTTACTCAGCATACTCATAAGTTTCTCTTATTAGGCTTATTGCATATAGGATAACTCAACTTTGTTGCCTTTATGTTTTGATCATATTATAAACTTGGATGTTCTTCTAAATGTTTTATTATCACATTCTCCCATTCTCTTGATATATTTTCTGAACTTAGTTGGTTAATCAATATATTTCTCACTTATCACGTCCTTGGCTACAAGATCAAAGCCTTGTTCCTAACATAAGTCTCTACTATATTCTCTAGTAGTTTGCAGAACTGGCATAAACTTTCATGAATATGTTCTTATTGTTTACGACTCCAATACCTTGGCCTTTACCTCGGTTTTGATCTCGGCCTATACCTCAGCGTAGTACTACCGTAACACTTGGTTGTATGGTTATATTCATGACATCCTTTCCGTATCTTAATGGTCCTTATTCGTATCTTAATGGTCATTCTCCGTAATTTCCATACATTTGAAATATATACATAATCATATATAAAGAAAAAGAAAATATTCTTAATATTCTTATTATCATGTTCAAATTACCACTTCTTACTTCATCATTAATATCAAGACTTTAAGTCTCATTACACTTCAAATATCTTATATGATGAACTGAATACTTAAGACTTAACAGATCCGTTTAGTATTCTTTATCGTGCTTCATCAATATTTAGATTTCTTATTGCATAGATATTGCGCTAAGGCATTACTACACAAAAGCCAACCAAACTATCTCTTGGTAGCATGGATACTATAAAATTTTCGATTGTCATATCTTTCAAAAATATTGTATGGCATTTACTTGCAAATAGCTACATCTTGTATATTTTTTTTATGTCTATATATTACTTTCATTGTTGAAAGTTATTGTTCACATATTTAGGATACTTCATCTCTTAATATCACTTTATTTCCTTTCCCAAGATATTTAATCTTATACATAGATATATTTGATATCCAAGGACACCATCTTAAAGCCATTTATATGGTATCGTATTTAGATTATATCATATATGATGTCCTAATTGGGCATCATCTTGCTTTGAGCACATAATACTTCAACCTTTTCTTATCATTTTATTTTACACATATTCCGATTACACCATATAGAAAGTTTTATATGTTCATGTTATTCACAATGTCTTATTACTATTCATATTTGACTTAGAACACTTTCTTTTGTATCATACTTAATATTTCAATTCACCTTAGTATCCACATATTTTAAGCATAAAGTAACATCATTCTCTTAGGCTTGATTTACTTTCCAAAGCCTAATATTGATTGATAATCAACTTACATACTAGATGGTATGCATTTCAAGACGTGTCATTTTTAAGTGCTATACATTTGCATCATAACACTTACTTAAGCATGGTGCACTTTTCTTCTTTAACCATGATAGACCTTAGCATTGATGCCATGATACCTCATTATCTTAACTTGAGTCATCATGCGACGACTTATAATAAACCAACTCAGATTTAGATACTCAAACCTAAATTGCTTAAATCAATAATATGAAACTTTTAACATATATCCTTATCTCACTTAGGGAGGTACTATAAATTAGATTTGGTTGTACTATAAATATGTGTCCAAATAAAACCAGGAAAGTCTTTATGGCTGCAAAATCATATGTCATCATTTTGGACATCCATGGTATACATGCGAATACATGAAAACAAATTAATACTTTAATCAGATCGTAACTTAAACACTCATTGGTTTAAGCTCACGTAATCTAAGATAATATTCAAGCCCCTCAACTTTGTAAAATGTACTCATGTGATTTTTCACACATACCATTATTGTTGTCTCATTTAAAAGTATGATATTTTCAGAACATTTCTTTACGACTTACTTATTCATGTCATCGATCATAGTTCATACAATCATTCAACTTACAACCTTGCTTACGACAAGTTCTTAGATAATAACCAGCGTCTCATTTATAGGTAGATTTATACGCTTATTTATTTGATTCATTTTGTATTCTTGACTAAATTAACCCATTCCAGAATTGTTTTATCAATTCATATCATATGTATGTGTTTTATGAACACAATTCTATTTTACAACTATTACTTTTCCACATTTTTTTATATTTAAATATCTAATAATATACACCCATTCTATAGAGCTTTGAACCTTGAACCCTTCCTTAAATGCATGAGTTTTCATCATATTACTTTTACCATCAATCGTTTTGATTGATTATACCTGACTGTAATAACGCGTTTACTTTTATGGTCGCCGTATATTTTGCACATATATAGTAATTTTTTTTAAACATTTTCTATAATGTCAAGCCCCTTCGTAAAATCAACGACCATCTTTCGGTTAAATGCAAGATCTTATCATCCTAGGAAACTCTTGAATCTCATGCTTATCTTAAAGCTTTTCAAGTTATTCCATGTGTATCTCATTGTAAATAAATAATCCATTATGATCGTCATACTTAACCACAACTTTATGAGCGACGATTTCAGAATTTACTTGTTCTGTTAGTTACATTTCAACCTTAGAAATTTCAAAACCTAAAACATATTTTCCTCCATATGTTATATTGCGTATTGCAATCATTCTTTGATGATTGTAAGGCCTCATCTTAAAGTATGCAATCGTTACATGTATCAATTTATTTAACATACATACTCTTGACAATACCCATGATGTTTATCAAAGTTCAAACAACCATAAACCTCCATTATTCCATTTGTATAAATGGTTCTCTAAACCGCAAACTACTTGAACGACCTTTTCTTTTCTTTTACAACTTATATTCGATCAATACTTTAGTTATTCTCTTACGAAATTCAATTCCTTAAACACATATTAAGTGTGCCTAGAATCTCAAATCTCAAATCCCTGATTTACCTAGCCATTCCACATTTTCTTCTTGCAATTTGATCATTGTTTCACTATGATAGATTGAGACATATTATCCTTGCACAATATTTCCTAGTACCTTGTTATCTACATTATTTGTGTGGCCTTAGAACCTTCTATCATCTCATTACCCTTGATACTTAAGTCATCTCAAAACTAAGTATACCTACACACCTTGGTTAAATCTTAACATAGCCATATTCACATTTTCTGTACATCCTCTATACCTCTAGGCTCTAGCTTATCTTATTTTCGACGTTTAACATCTTTCTGTCCATATGCAACATTACCATAACTCTACCTAAGACTTTTATCTTCAACTTTTCATCTATGTGATGTCCTAACTGGCGATATTTATTAGTCATATTGACATTTTCAACAATGTCAAGATATATAATATTAAACAAAATTGATTAATTAATCATATTGACCTTTAAGTCATGTTACGTACTTAAATATTAAACAAATTTGATTAATTAATAAAAAAAATAAAGATTAAATGAAAATTTAGAATAATGAGAGTAAAGTGCATTTAACAAAATACAACTGGTTGTTATAAAACAATACTATTTTTTTCTCGAATTTTATTAAATTTTTCCAATGGTAATTTAAAATAAATAAAAAGCTTTAATAAATCAATAGATAAAAAATATTAATTTTAGGAGATTTAAACCAAAAGCTTTGAAAAAAATATCATGTATTTATCAGTATTTTTAATGAAATTATTTGATTATTTTTATAATTAAAGTTATAATAATTATGAAAATATACAATATAATTAATAGAAAAATAAATGTTTTGATGAAATATAATAAATAAAGAAAAAGTAAAAAATGTAAACTAGAATAAAAATGTAAAAATTTATTTACTACAAGGACCAAATATGTAATTTTCTTATTTAATTTTTAAATAAATTAATACTTAATTTTAAGAGTGAATTACATAAATGGTCCCTCATGAATGCCTGGATTTCACTTTTCGTCCCTCCGGTTCTGAAAATACATTGGTGGTCACTTTACATAAATGTGCCCCTCACGTGAGGGGCATTTTAGTCTTTTTCACCTATCATCTTCTTCCCCAACTATTTTCTCCACACATCAAGAACCCTAAATTCTTTCATTGAATACTAAACCCAGAAAGTTCAAACATTTGTTACAAAAAATAAATAAAAGATAAACAACAATTAGTTAAAAATCATCATCTTCTTTCTTTGATTCTCTAGTCCACCTGCACCATCTCTTTCCTTGAATCTCTAGCCCACCTCATTTCTCATCCAAAATTGATAATCGAGACTGTTGAAAACCAGAAAAAACCCACGAGACTGATGCTTCGATGAATCGGTGAAAACAGAAACCATGAGACTGATGTTTCGCTGAATCGATGAAAACAAAACTGATGATTCGATTGAATCGACTTCCAACAAGAAAACCAACGAGACTGATGCTCTGATTGAAGATTTCCAGAAACCACGAGACTGATGAATCGATGAAACCTAGAAACCACGAGGATGATGCTTCGGTGAGGTTCTTTGATTTGATTGTAGGGATTTAGAGTAAACTACCATTTTTGGAGCCCAAATTCGTAAATGGTGTTTGAATGGGTTTTTTTCTTGTATTTGATTGTAGGGATTTAGAGTAAAAAAATGGGTTTTTTTTTCTTGTGTTTGATTGTAGGGATTTAGAGTTAAAAAATGGGTTTTTTTTTCTTGTGTTTGAATCTGTTTTTTTTTTTTTTTTTTTTTGTTTGATTTGTGTTTGAATCAGGTCATAACCTCGAATATCTGTTTGATTTGGGTTTTTTTCTTGTGTTTGAATCTGATATTTTCCATTTATGGATTTGATTGCTAATTTCATTGTGTTCTTGATTTCATTAATATTAGGGTTTTGCATTTTTGGGTTTGAGCATTTAGTGGGATTGGGTTTGTTATTTCGATTTGGGTTTGGATTTCATGTGTGGTTCGTAATTTGATTTTGAAATCTAGATATGTTTATGGTTTAAATTTGATTTCTTGAGATGATGGTGGTGGAGGTGGAAGGTGGTAGCAATGGTTGGTGTTCTTGTTGAGGAATAACATGGAGGAGAATATGGGTAAAAAGACTAAAATGTCCCTCACGTGAGGGGCACATGGCTGCTCTAACGGAACTTTTTAAACGGCATTAGCGTCAGGGACGAATTTGGGCTCCAAAACTCGTTTTTAGGGACCACCAATGTACTTTGAGAACTGGAGGGACGAAAAGTGAAATCCAGGCATTCACGAGGGATCATTTATGTAATTCACTCTAATTTTAATAAAGTTGGATGGAGGGATAAAAATGAAAGCAAATAGAAACCACAGGAATTAAAAAAACAGTTTTGAAAGACCAGGGACGAAAATCGTTATAACCATCAAACCTAGTTTACTCAAAAATAAATTATAATCACATTACTAGTTTACTCTTTATTATTTAACTAGACATATACCCGTGCGATGCAGCGGAATGTAAGTAAATAACGAACAATTAATCCAGGCATTCACGAGGGATCATTTATGTAATTCACTCTAATTTTAATAAAGTTGGATGGAGGGATAAAAATGAAAGCAAATAGAAACCACAGGAATTAAAAAAACAGTTTTGAAAGACCAGGGACGAAAATCGTTATAACCATCAAACCTAGTTTACTCAAAAATAAATTATCATCACATTACTAGTTTACTCTTTATTATTTAACTAGACATATACCCGTGCGATGCAGCGGAATGTAAGTAAATAACGAACAATTAATGTTACTTCCTTATAGACATGTCATCAACAATCAACCATGACCTAAGAATCACAATTTATGAAACCCTAAACCCTAAACCCATAAAGATATTCAATAATTAGTTTATATTACAATTATTGACAAAAAAAATTATAATGATATAATTTATAATAAGAATGAAACGTATTTTACGATTATGTATTTTTAATGTGCTAACGGTGGAAAAAAAATAAAACGTATGGATAAAAAACAAATTAGTTCATAGATATTCATGATATTTAATAGTACGGGTAAATTAAAAAATATTCAAGATTGCACTCGTTTTGAAGGTATTGACGAGACGATTATAATGGTATAATATGTAAAAAAAGAAACATATTTTTTCATTGCATTTTTGTTCATATACGATTATTTGTGTTAATATGATAATGGTGTAAAATGAAAAATGAAAAAACAAAGGATTTTAAGTAAATTAAATAAGTGTAAGGATGGTAAATGTAACATTGTACAAGAAACACTTTGTACAAATAATATAGATATATATAGATCAAATGGAAACCACTCTAATTTTGCAAACTGTGTAAATCATCGATTTCATTGATTAAATTAATGAAATTAGTTCATGAAATTGTTTAATTTGATGAAATTGTGTTATATAATTATTTTGTTGATGAAATTGTTTCATATATTTGTGTTTTTTTTTATGTAAAAATGAAATTGTTTAATGTATTTTTTCATTTTGATGAAATTGTTTCATGCATTTTCTCAATATGATGAAACTTTTTCATTTTCACATAAAAAACATAAATATATGAAACAATTTTATCAAAAAAATTATATAAAACAATTTATCAAGTATATATATATATATATAGTTATATGTCCGGGCAATGCGGTGGGTGTAAAAGTTTATTTTTATCTTCCAAATTTATTTAAAAGTTAAATAAAGGGCAAAAGGGCCCGTTGAAGATAAACGTAAATTCCAATAATTTAATGTTTATTGTATAATCAAATCAAAGATAACAAATATCACTTCGCTATATGGAATTCACTAGTTGGTAATTTATGTGAACTATTTCAATAATTTGTTATGTGTGTTACAATGTAACTTTTTCAAAATAAAATGAATTGATGAAACGTGTTTTTAATATATTTTAGTTGGTCTACGTATTTTTAATATGCTAAAGGTGAAAATAAAATAAAGTGTAAGGATATAAAACAATCTTATTTGTAGATATTCATGATTTTTAATTGTACGGTTAAATTAAAAAATATTTAATATTAGACTCGTTTTGAAGATATTGACGAGACGATTATAATGGTATAATTTGTAGAAAAATAAACGTATTTTTTCATTGCATTTTTTGTTCATATATGATTATTTGTGTTAATATGATAATGGTGTAAAATGAAAAAAAATAAGGGATATAAAATGAATTAAATAAGTAATTATAAGGGTGATAAATGTAACATTATGAAGGTGATAAGTGTTATTGTACAAAAGTTTGTACAATAACCATATTAGTTTTTTTATATAGCAGTAGAGATAAACTGAGTATGCCACGTCACTACTCTTTGTTTGGAGACAGGAGTAAACACTTTGTTTCCATCGTATTATAACCTTCCACGTAATCGTCTCAGACGCCTCGACTTTTACTATTACGGTCAAACCAAAAGGAAACCGCTGTCGGCCAAAACCGTAAATAAACAAAGAGATAAGGGGCATAGCATAAAACGTAAACCGGCACACATTTTCGCCTCGATCTCCCTTCTCGTCGTAACCTTCCATTAAAATCACGTCCCATTCAAATCCCAACCCAACGACCCCTCCACCGCCATCAACCCCCTTTCTAGATTCAAAAAGGGCACGGACAAACTCGCCGGAACCCTAACATCATATTGCTCTCTCTCTCTCTCTCAATACATGGACATCGCACCGGCGATGCTCGCCGCACACGACGGAGTCGGAGAAGCCGCTCCATCGGCTTCGACCTTCACATCAGAGACTGTGTCGGTTGGTAACAAGAATTCTTCAAGCAATAGGTATGATGATGATGACGAAGAGGAGGATGTTTGCCGGATCTGTCGGAATCCGGGAGATGCTGATAATCCTCTCCGGTATCCTTGTGCTTGTAGCGGTAGTATTAAATTTGTTCACCAAGACTGCCTTCTCCAGTGGCTAAATCACAGCAACGCTCGCCAGTGCGAGGTTCGTTTCTATCGTATTTGGTTCGGTGTAGTTGAATCTTTCGTATTATATGTTGAATTGTTATGCTGAAAAATAATTCATTTTAGTTTTAGTGATGCAGTACGATTTTTATGCTTGATAGTAGATCGTAATTCTTTATCTTTCTTGAATAACACTATCGTACTGTAGCATGATTGAAAGATGTGGGTCTACAAAATTAAAGAAATTTAAATTGAATTTTATGTCGAGCAAAGCTTGCTGGAGCTGCTCTCAAGTTATGATAGGCACCGTAGCCTTCATCATCTTTATGACCAAATTATGCTTTAATTTAAATGAGATAGAAACTATTTTTTTGTAGGTGGGGTGGCTTATTGTCTTGTAGGTGGAGTAGCTTATTGGCAGTCTTATGAGATAAATGAGAGAGCATCTGAGATGTATTTAGGCTATGTTTGGCAAACTAGCTGATAAGCTAGCTTTTCAAAACGCTACTATGTGTAGCTTTTCAATAAGCTAGCTTATAAGCTAGTTTATGGTCATCCAAACATGTTCCCAGCTTTTTTTTGCTAAACAATGCCTTAGTTTTTTCCTACCTGGAAGGTGCAATATAGACTTCATAGCTGGAACTAAAAATTGGCATAGTTGCTGTTACAAGCATTTTAAAGCGTTTTTGCGAGTCATGAGAAGCTTGCATATTTCTGGTTATTACAAGGTTATAGATGGATTTAGTATCCCTTGTTATTGACTAGGTTATAAGGGAATATGACATGTAACCATTATCTTATCTGCACTTGTTGAGAGGACATTCAGCTTTATTAAGAGTATTAGGATTACTGGCAATCTGGCAAACCTGGTGAAGTGCTGATATTTGACCATGCCATGGGTATGAGTATGTGGTTGAGGTACTATGCTTTGGGTAAAAGTGTTGAGAAAAGTATCATTTTGTCTTCCCATTGTTTTTCCCATGGCAGTGAACAATACTTTCTGTTGTTTCAGTATGACTTGCATAGTTGCCAAAAAAACAGTGGAGGATTTAGTTAGGATATTTGTGTACCTGATTTTAGACTTGTCAAATGACTTGTGTAGGCTGCTCTTTATGCTTTTTTTAAGATTTATATTAATCAGATGAGCTTTCTACTCTTTTATCTTTTTGTTGTTATCATATTGCTGTATGTGCTCAAGTATTATTAGCTAATTTTTGCTTTCTAGTTGAACAAGCTCTTTTTCTATCCAGAATTTAATTATTTTTAAGGTTAAAATTTGTTTGTAATTATACATAAGTTAATACTGCAATATGAATGTAAATAATCGATCCTGAAATGGATCATTGACATATGTCTAGTTTTGGAATGGAGAGAATGGTTCTTTTTTGGGTTTTTGTGGTTGTGATATCTTCCTTCGTCTTGATTGCTCCCATAGAATCTACATACAATTCTCTCCATCCCATGGATATATTGCTGCATAGAATTCTATAATGTAGGAAAGGGATGAGAAATTTTACTTGAGCTCAAGTGACAACCCTTGGCTTGACTTATGTGGTGCATATGATACTGTTTTTCCAACATGCTTGCCAACTCGTCTTTCATTCATTTGTGTTTATCTCAACATTTTTGTGTCTAGCAAAAAGATGACGAGTTGCTATCCCGAGAAGAAACTGAACATTGTTTGAAATATGCTTTGATTAGTTAATAAACCAAAATTGTCATGGAACTCGCTGTTTGTAAACTTAAAATCTCGACTCATTTTTTTTTTGCTTGGCACAATGCTAAAGCATGCTAACTTCTAAAAAAATGTGTTCCTTTTCCATAAACCAATATTGTTTTTGTTAGAGCATGTCTCTTCGATGGAAGCTCTTGTGGGCATTGTTATGGTTGCTAGTTTGACTATTTGTATGCCATTGTTGCATTGTTATTGTTATGTCTCTTCACGTCAAACCTCGATTACTTGTTTTGTATGCCATTGTTGTATTTGTGTATTTGTGATTGTTATTTCTTTACATTGCTTGTGGATTGCTTTTTCCGGACGAATCGTTGAGCCCATATTGCTAGACACGTATTTCTGCATTCTTGTATTGGTGTTGTTCACATATGGACTCTGGTTGTTTGTTTGGGACCTTTGGGGATCATTGGTTGCTACTTGTGGTGGACATTTACCTTGAAAAGACCGTAAAAGTGTGCATTTGTGCCAATGAATTGTTAGCATTGGCATTACTTGCTTACTATGAAACCTAACTTTGGAATATGTAGCTTCTGCTTTTCTCACATAATTGGACCCTTGATCCCATACAAAAAAGGGTATCCTTCACCACTAATATAAAGGTTTTAAGTTTATTCATGGTTGTTCACCAATATATCTTTTTTTATGAGGTGTAGGCATGTAGCACATTGTGCAATTGTCTATACTTTTGATTTTTTTTGTTTTCTATTTACCTTTTTTTTCGTTGTTCTTTCAATGTTGGTGCCACTCTCTCTTCTTCTTGTTGCATAGTTGTTTTTGGGTTTAGATCTATTCTTATTTTGGGCTATAAGTTCCAAACATTGTCTTACTATTGTTAATTTTAGTGTTCACTTTGTTATATCTTTTAAATCTCTAACTAATTTGTTTTGAGTAAATTGTGATCAATTTTATGATGTAATTTGAGTTGCACACCAACAGAACACCAGTTTATCCTTTGTTTGGTGAATTTTCTTCTCATACATACGTAAAAGGTTCATACAACCTCTCTGGAGCTGGAATACCGATAGAGAAGTGGAATGGGGACGAAGATTTTTGTAAATGACAATGGACTATGAAAGCCGTCTTGAGGAGGAACCACATACACACGGTAGTATATGCACAAGATCAGTTAGATCCTAGTCTTTCAGCACTAGAGTTATTTGAAATGAAAGAATGGGCATTTACGACATTTCAGATGGCAATGGGAGATGATGTGGTTCCGGAGGTCTTTTCAGAAACCATTGCTGAAGGTATTTGAAATCGGTTAGAAGAATTGTACTTGAAGAAATCGTTGATGAACAGGTGGATTATTACGAAATTGTGTATTTCCTATAAAATGAAGGAAGGGACCATGATGAAGAATCATTTGACTTCTTTCCAAGATCTGATTATGAAGATGAAAGTTGTTGATGCGCCACTCGTTTAGGATGAGGAAGCACTGGCTATTATCTTATTGTCATCACTTCTAGATAGATATATACAGTTAACCAATAGTCTTACTTATGGTAGAGATGTCATTACGTTGTCTGATGTGAAGGCAAGGATCTTAAGTGAAGACTTGAGGACTCAGATGTGGGTTGGAAATAGTTCACAGGAGAACAACAACAAGTCACGACCTATTTGTAGAAAGGAGTCGTAGGGATGATCAACAGGGAAATAGAGGTCACTCACATTCTGGGAACCTGGTAATAGAGGGAAGTCTAGGCATCTTGGCGATTGTAACTATTGTCACAAACCTGGTCATTAGGTTAGAGATTGCTCAAATTTGAAGAAGAAGAGCAAAAACCATCTAATTTAGAGCCTTCTAGAGAAAGTTATTATTGGAAGGGTGCAAGGTGGTCAAAGTGGTGGGATTCGGATTGCAAGAGCATTTAATGTGTTCCTCTGTCTTCTATGTTTCTTACTTTCATAGGTTGTCCCAAGATGTTTTCATTTAGTATAGTATTTTCCTATGCTTTAAGAATGTTCCAAGCTATGAGATTAAAGCATCATGTCTCTTGTAAGCTGAAACACCTTTTTGACTACCAATCAAGGTGCATGTTGCATTTCTATCAATTCTTATTTAAACAAATCTTGTTTAATGGCAAATTATCGTGACTCGCATCAATCTTCATCTTTCTTTCTAAGAGTGTGGCAAATGAAAGTAGGATTCTTTGGTTGTGGCTATTCATCTTATCAAACAAATATTATTTGTTTCTTATTTTCAACCAACCTACCTTATAGGGCACATCAACAAAGGTGCTTGATGCTACATATTTTTGGCATTTGAGACTTGGCCACATGTGAGAGAAAATTTTGCATGTTTTGCATCAAAGAAAGTTGATTAGAGTCAACAAGTCTTGTAGTTGCAAGTATTACAATGATTACATTATGGGTAAACAAACATGATTTCATATGGTGTTGGGAAACAAAATACGAAAGGAATTATCGATTATGTTCATGTGGATGTCTGGGATCGGTAAGCACACAATCCCTTGGAGAAGAGAAGTATTTTGTCTCGTTCATTAATGATTTCTCTCACAAGCTTCGGGTGTATGTGCTAAAGCAGAAATCATAAGTCTTAAAAAACTTTCAAGCCTTCGTTAAGGTCTGATAATGGAGGTGAATACGTGAACAATGAATTTAAGGCTTCTGTTGGCAAAAGGGTATTAACCTTTTTGCTATGGAGGATGTTTGTGTGTACTTTCATACGATCGGTGGAACTTGGATGTATTAGCCTTGTACGTGGATGACATGCTCATTGCTTGCAATGACATATCTATACTCAACAAGTTGAAAGCACAATTGAATTCACAACTTGATATGAAAGACCTTGGCGATGTAAATAGTTGGATGTGGATGACATGCTCGTTGCTTGCAATGGCATATCTATAATCAACAAGTTGAAACTTGAAAGCACAATTGAATTCACAGTTTGATATGGAAGACCTTGGCGAAGTAAATTGATATTGGGCATGGAAGTCGTACGGGCAGTAAAGTCTCGTACTTTTAGGTCGACATAGCATGAGTATATTCAAAAGGAACTCAAGCGGTTTACTCTTAATGGTGTGAAACGGTTATCTTTCTGCTACCTTTGCATATCAAAATCACGAAGAAAGATTGCCTTGTTGACAAGAAAGGCAAATCAAAGATGGAGAAGATTCCTCATTCTAATGCTGTTGGGAGGTTAATTTATGCCATGGTATGTACGCTTCCCGATCTTTCACATTATGTATGAGTGGTTAATTGTTTTCTATAGAAACCAGGTAAATCACATAAGGCAGTAGTGAATATGATACTTTGCTACTTGAAGGGAATTGCATCCCATGGATTGATATTTGGTACAAGTGACATATGTGATATAGTCGGATATTGTGATTCTGACTATGTAGGTAATTGAGTTAGTCGGAAGTCGATTTCGGGTATGTTTTCACTTTCGGTGGAACGTCTGTTTTGTCAACTAATAAGGCCTAGTTAAAATGCCACAGTTGAGCAGAAGCAATGCATTTGCATGAGTTATTGGCTGACTTAGGTTTGGGTCAAAACTCTGTGGGCGTGAACTTTGAAAGACAAAGTGCTATACGTAAGGGAAGTGTATCTAGTTGCATTGGACGAGAGAAGGTCATGCACTTGGCGAAGATTAGTACTCAAGAAAATATAGTAGATGTGTTCACCAAGTCCTTGCCATCGTCAAAATTTGATATAGTTGAAGTGTTAATTCCGTGATGACGCTTTGTGGGAGAGAGGAGATTTGGAAGCATCATGATTTGGGGATATTACACGGTAAGCTACTCGGTTACATTTTGTTTTGCACAATTAAGCTTTTGCTTTTGGTTTTGATGGGTGATGGCCAAGCTGAAGTTCGCCATAGCTGAAATGCATTTGATGCCTAGTGTTGTTGCTATATTTACATTTTAGTTATCAGTTTTGGTACTGTTTTAAGGGTTTGTGCATCAAGGTGGAGTGTTGTATTTTAAGATGCTTGCACAACCCTGCATCGGCGACTCAAATAGGCATGCCTAGGGGATTATATGGTTGGTTTTTTATGAGAACATGTATAGATTAAGCTGTCTATATGAATTAAGTTGTCTAAATTGTTGTTTGTTGTGTTGAATAAACAATTTGAATGAGATAATTGACTATTTTACTCCTCAATCTAGATTATACCTATTTTTTTCCTGTTTGATCAAACATCTTATGTGCACAAACACCTTGTATTAACATGTTTGTTTTGTTGTGCCATTGGTTCTTTTGTAACTAGTTGAAGGTCACATCATACAAGTCCTTTAGCTAGAGCATTGTCTGAAGGTAATGTTGATAGATGATAACTGGTGATTGATACTTGAATTATATTAATAAATCATGCTGGCATACATATCAGGAACACATAGCTTGGGATCTCTGTAGGGCAATATGTAGACATTCTTGTAATGATAAACAATGATTTTTAATCTCCCCTTCATGACTATCAATGAGTAAATGGGGAGAATGTGTATTGATGAATGTTGATCAGCACAATCTATCACTTTCTTTTGTATCTGCTTGACAGGAATTGATTTTGAAATTTATTGGCTTTTGCTTTTGTTTTTACACTGCTTCTCTCGACATGTATTTCAGGTTTGTAAGCACCCGTTTTCATTCTCACCTGTGTATGCTGAGAATGCGCCTACAAGGCTTCCTTTTCAAGAGTTTGTAGTTGGGATGGCAATGAAAGCATGTCATGTGTTGCAGTTCTTTCTGCGGCTCAGTTTTGTTCTTTCTGTATGGCTTCTGATCATACCATTTATTACTTTCTGGATATGGCGCTTCTCATTTGTTAGGAATTATGGTGAAGCCCAGGGACTGTTCTTGAGTCATATCTCCACTACAGTTATTCTTACCGACTGTCTTCATGGGTTCTTGCTCTCTGCAAGTATCGTGTTTATTTTTCTTGGTGCCACCTCTTTGAGGGATTATTTTAGACATTTGCGAGAAATTGGGGGGCAGGAGGGTGACAGAGAAGATGAAGGAGATAGAAATGGTGCTCGTGTTGCCAGAAGACAACCTGCTCAAGCCAACGGAAATCTTATTGGTGAGGGTAATGCTGAAGACGCCGGTGGGGCACAAGGTATTGCTGGGGCTGGTCAGATGATCAGAAGGAATGCAGAAAATGTTGCTGCCAGATGGGAGATGCAAGCAGCCCGTCTTGAGGCGCATGTTGAACAGATGTTTGATGGTTTGGATGATGGGGATGGGGCAGAGGATGTTCCTTTTGATGAGCTAGTTGGCATGCAGGGTCCTGTTTTTCATTTGGTTGAAAATGCATTTACCGTGAGTATAATATTCTATTGCTGTTTCCATCTCCCTTGATCTTTATTTAACTGTTCTTAAATAATCTCCCTCATGGTTTTCTGCAACTAATATTTTCGTAGATGCTATTAAGTCTGGCTTAATTGTGGAAGGCTTCATTACGAAATGCATAACATTTAGGCACACACGTAGCAGAAGGTGGCCCGGGGGGGGGGGGGGGGGGAGAGGCAGTGAAAATTATATAATTTGTGATCTTATACTAGAAATTTTATACACCTTTATTAATTACAAAAGTTCCACCCTCATTGGCCCCGCCACTAAAAGACACATTGTTTAATAGTGGATTTTGACATTAATCTTAATTGTTGAAGGAAGTTACTTCATCTCTAAACGCCTTTAATTGTGACTGCTTTCCTAAAATTCACATTTTAAATTTTATGAGATCTTTGTAGCATTTGCCACCACTCACCATGTTATGATGTATAATACATGATTATCTGCAATAATAACCTGAACAGTATGATGATTCTAAGCAAGTCAATTACATGATCTTGGAACTGTCTTTTTTATTTTTATTGATGTGGGGTGCATGCTTCTTTTGGATCATCTACATACTTTGTTCTTTTAACCGAGGAGATGGCCACACCACCCAGTTTATGCCTTTGAGGCAACTTTCTTGTTAAAGGAAGCAATTTGCTTCCTAGCTCTTAATAGGTTACTTTTTCTCGTATTTTTGTTGATGTTAACTATTAACTGGGTGGTTCTATGTACTGTGAAATATTCAAATACTATGTTGTTTTTACACCATAGTACACTATAGAGCCACTGTTATCTTATGTACTGTGAAATATTCAAATACTATGTTGTTTTTACACCATAGTACACTATAGAGCCACTGTTATCTTATGTTCCTTTTGTTTCAAACCATGTATGTTCATCCGTATGCCAATTCTTTTTCACCTTCTCTTACCTACAGGTTCTTGCAAGCAACATGATATTTCTTGGGGTTGTAATCCTCGTGCCTTTCCATCTAGGACGATTTATACTCTATCATTTGTCATGGCTTTTATCATCTGCCACCAGCCCACTGTTGTCAACTGGTGTACCGCTTAGTGAGCAAGCGCTTTCCTTGGCCAATATTACATTAAAGAATGCATTGACCGGGGTCGCAAATTTGACATCTGATAACAACCCGGATAACAATGTGCTTGGCCAGGTCACAGACATGTTAAAGGTGAATTCTACTGGACTTGTTGAGAACAACGTCACAACTCCCAGTTCAGCAGATATTCTGAAAGGAGTTACCCTTGGGGCATCACGGTTGTCTGATGTTACAACTCTTGCTATTGGCTATATTTTCATTTTCTCACTTGTAATTTTCTACCTTGGAGCTATTGCGGTTATTAGGTACACTAAAGGAGAGCCTTTGACCATGGGAAGGTTTTATGGTGTTGCTTCTATTGCTGAGACAATTCCTTCACTCTTCAGGCAGTTCGTGGCAGCAATGAGGCATTTAATGACTATGATAAAGGTTGCCTTCCTTTTGGTCATTGAGCTAGGGGTTTTCCCTCTGATGTGTGGATGGTGGCTAGATGTTTGTACTATAAGGATGTTTGGCAAGTCGATTTCTCAAAGAGTCGAATTCTTTTCAGCCTCTCCATTGGCAAGCTCATTGATTCATTGGGTTGTAGGGATTGTCTACATGTTACAAATATCAATCTTTGTCAGTCTTCTGCGTGGGGTATGTACTCCAATATCCTTTCTCTGTATCACGTTTGATATTCCAGTTTCCTCTCCTTTTAATGTGAGTAATTATTCTTCACATGCACTGGACAGGTTTTGCGTAATGGAGTTCTTTATTTTCTGCGAGATCCAGCTGATCCTAATTACAATCCATTTCGGGATCTGATTGATGATCCTGTCCACAAGCATGCCCGTAGGGTTCTGTTGTCAGTCACTGTTTATGGGAGCTTAATTGTAATGCTGGTATTTTTGCCAGTCAAGCTTGCCATGCGAATAGCTCCATTTGTCTTCCCTCTTGATATATCGTAAGATCGTATTCTATGTTTCTGAGCATCAACTATCTTTTGTTAAATTTCTACTTCATATGGTATTTTTGCTCACAGTCACTTTCTGTCGTTGCAGAGTATCTGATCCATTTACTGAGATCCCTGCTAACATGCTTCTCTTTCAAATTTGCATCCCATTTGCTATTGAGCACTTCAAGTTACGGGCAACGATCAAGTCTCTTCTGCGCTACTGGTTTGCTGCTGTTGGTTGGGCTCTTGGTTTAACTGATTTCTTATTGCCTAGTCCTGAAGATGAAGGCGGACAAGAAAATGGGAACGGAGATCCTGTAAGGCAGGATAGGCTACATGGTCAACTAGGTGGTCAAGATAGAGCTGTGGTTGGATATTTGGCCCCTGAAGATATAAACAGAGCGAGGCAGGCAGCAGCTGGTGCTAATCTTGCAGAAGAAGCTGATGGCGATGAACAATCTGACTCGGAGTAAGTTGTGCTAATCAATGTTGTACCAAATATTAAACTACGTGTGAATTGGAAGTCACTAGATCACTTGAACTGTAAGAAGGTTGATGAACTGCAAAAGGAAAAATTAATGGCAACAAGAAGAGAAAAAAGAAAACAGAGGATCTGTTAAATTTCAAGTAGTTAGTTTCACCAATAAGATACGGAGACTTGCTTCACATTTGGAATTGCACAAAAAATACTATTCATCTCAGAGAGGTCCGCGGATGGCAGTAGTGAATAATTTATAATACATGATCGCATTGAAAGAAACATTAATCTCTTGGTGTCTGACTGAGAAAGGGGGAAAATAGGGTGGATGGAAGGAGGATCACATCATCATACCACCTTCCATTAGGCCACAAATTGTTACTAGCTTCATTATCTCATTTCCAACCATCAGAGCAGATATCATTACAATACTAGAAGGATGAGCATGCCCTTCAGTAATTTTATAGTTTTTATGTGTTAATTGTCAACGAGAACACCCCAAAAGACATGTTTAGAAAGAAGAAAAATACAATACATGATGCTGACTACCCTCACCAATGCACATCCTACTCATATAGTTTACCTCTCAATGTTGAATGGTGAACCTGACACTATTTGCATTTTCACTCTTAGCTGACCACCTTTTCTTTAATCCATCTTCCCACACTGCTATCACAACTTCTGACATGAGGATTTACATGAAAACTGCTTCCATGTTGTTCTCGCTAGTCGCTACACCAAAATGTCTCCAAGGAATTTTTTTGACTTGATGGCATATCTTATCGTAAATCTGATGCTACAACTTGAGATTTCAATATAGAATTTCTTGTCATGAAGCTCTGATGCATCATGCATATCAAGTTGAATGCAGTGATATTTAAAAACCAATTTCTTATGCCTATATGGAGTTTTCTTCTTTTACAGTTTCGTCAATGCATGAAATGCCATGAACTCTAGGAGTTGGTTGTCCCTCGTCTGTTGGATAATAGAACTAAGTTTTGATTTCAAACTAGATTAGACATGTATCTTCTCATCTCATCTGATACTGGTTTTTTTAATCTACTAGGAGGTATGGATTTGTACTCTGTATAGTGCTGCTTTTGCTGGTGGCATGGATGACACTGCTGGTCTTCAATTCTGCTATAATTGTAGTGCCTATATTCCTTGGACGAGCACTGTTCAACTCGGTTCCCCTTCTCCCAATAACACATGGCATAAAATGCAATGGTAAGAAATTTATCTAAGGGTCTGTTTGTCATCCTCGTGCCATGCACTGGAAGCTTATTTGTTTTGTTTTGCTTCATTGAAAGTTACCTTCAGTCTTATTCTGATGGTATATATTATTACTCATGGAATCAACATGAAATACTTCTGAGAGCATCTCCAACAGAATCTCCAAAATGGAGAAAATGGAGATTTTGGAATTTTTCTTGCTCCAATAGAATCTCCAAAATGGAGAAAAGATGAGAGAGAAGGGAACTCCATATCTGGAGGAGAGGGAATATACATTAATTATTTTATACTTATTTTTGGAGGAGATAGAACATAAAATTATCATTTTATCGATTTTTTTTAAAGTGTGTTGGGATATTAAATGTACCGAATGTTTTAATAATATAATCAAGATGCTAGAATCTCCAAAATGGAGAGACTATTTGGAGTTGAATGCAACTTTTTTGGAGATTTGGGATTTTCTCATCTGTTTTGGAGAAATTATGGAGAAACTGTTGGAGATGATCTTAAACTGTTTTTGTGCAATGATTTCTATGTTCTTGAATTTCTGCATTAATGGTATGCAAGTTCTTTTCTGGTAATTAAAGAATCATGACATTATGATAATTAGACACTATCCTCACAAAATAAGTTCATTTAAAACGACTGCAACTAAACAAGTTTGTTATCTCATTTTGTTTCCTGTTTTTAGAAACAGACACTGACTCTGCAATTAACATTTCTCTTAGACCTATATGCTTTCATTATTGGAAGTTATGTCATCTGGACTGCACTGGCTGGTGCAAGGTATTCCATCGAGCAAATCAAAACAAGGAGAGCTACAATTTTATTAGGTCAAGTTTGGAAATGGTGTTCCATTGTTGCGAAAAGTTCTGTATTGTTGTCTATATGGGTAAGGCCACGTTTCCTGTTGGCTATTTCTCTCCACTAGGTTTCTCTCTTCTTTCACCCCATTTAATGCTACCCTTTTACAGATTTTCATGATACCGGTGTTGATTGGCCTGCTCTTTGAGCTTTTGGTTATTGTACCAATGCGGGTGCCTGTGGATGAAAGCCCAGTTTTTCTATTGTACCAGGATTGGGCCCTTGGACTTATTTTTCTCAAGATATGGACTCGATTGGTGAGTTACTAGCATTTTACTTGGCATCTCGGAATCCATCAATATCAATGCACTTACTTGAACTTCTTATATGTTGCCATATTCATATCGAGTTCTAAAAGTTCATAGACATCTTTTAATTGTTTTAAATTATGAGTGAGGTGGTCTTGGGGTTATTCATTATTGGTCTAGTCCATCTCTGTTCTTCTAATCATAGTATATAATCTTTTCTGCTTGTGTATCTCAAAATTCATGCTATGATGTGAAACACATGGTCATAAGTTCAATATTAAAAGGACATTTCCATCCGGTTCAACAAATGAGATCATATCACAACGTGGAAACTTCCTACGATTCGAGTTTAATGTTTTTAATGTACTTTTTCATCTGATTTTCTAACCAGGTAATGATGGATCACGTGTTGCCTTTGGTGGACGACAGCTGGCGAGGAAAGTTTGAACGGGTGAGAGATGATGGTTTCTCCCGGCTGCAAGGCTTTTGGGTGTTACGTGAGATCGTGATCCCCATTGTTATGAAGCTGTTAACAGCTCTGTGCATCCCTTACGTGTTAGCTCGAGGGGTATTTCCGGTATTTGGTTACCCACTAGTTGTCAACTCAGCGGTTTACAGATTTGCCTGGCTGGGGTGCCTTGGTTTCAGTTTGTTATGCTTTTGTGCTAAGAGGTTCCATGTCTGGTTCACCAACCTTCACAACTCAATAAGAGACGACCGCTATTTGATTGGCCGAAGACTTCATAACTTTGGGGAAGACAAACAAGAAACTCCACATCCCGTGGTGGAGACCTCGGGTTTTGTGGGACTTGCGTTGATGAGAGATAACGGAGGTGATGCTGATTTGGGGTTGAGGCACAGGCGCAATATTCCGATAGAGGATTGAGACAGGTGACATAAAGGGTAAGCAATGTTTCTCATCATCATCTATCCACAACTTAACTTGTTTTTTGTGTTTTTTTTTTCTTAGTTTTGTGAATATATGGTTTGTGGGAGGTTAGGCAAAAGAGTATAAAGATACGAAACTTAATGTATTTTGGGGGTCATATAAAGAGGGTGTTTACTACTTAGGATCTTGTCCAATCGTCAAGTCGATGTTAGTGGCGCTCTAAAAAAGGCGTAGACCAGTATGACCGATTTGATCGTGACCGGACATTCTGATCAGACAGAATATCCAGTCTTTAACTGTAACTTAATTGCATTAATAATGTCTAGATGTTTCGTGATATTCCACTTAAGAGTACAAATGCCCATGCTTTAACCAATGGTTGATTGCTCGTATCATTTTTTATTTTGAAGCATAAAATGATTATATACGTTGCATTATATACACACTTCTTATCTTTGGTAGGGTTTAAGGTTAAAGCTCTTAACAGTAATCAGGATACTACAGTACCATTCCATGCTGCAATCTTTTTTTTTTCTTTTTCTAAAACAAACTATTTATTTCAGAAAATAATGTATCAAAGTAAAGAAATTTGCAGCTGTGAAATTGTTCGCGCAAAACAGTTTTGTTCTTGATGAATTTCATAGTAGTAAGTAGTAACATTATGTCCTTCATGTTGTAGTCCAGTAATAAGGTAACATCCTGGGGGTCAGTGGATGGTATCCCTGATTACCCAGGTTCGAACCCAGTGGTGAGCATCCTGTGACATTCATGATCATGGGCCTGCCACATAATGGTACCCTTAATTGCTTAATTGGGCTGGGTCGTGATCGACGGGGATTAGTCGATACCTCGGGAACATGTGCGTGTGTTACCTTGCCGTTCAAAAAAAAATTATGCCTTTTATTTTTAAGATTCTTTCTTGATATTAATTTAAGTTCAGTTTCCTCTTTAATTAACACTTTTTCATCATTTATTTGTTATTTATTGTCACTAATTTCCATTCCCATAGGCCATAGCCTTGTGATGAATGGTTGTTGTAGCTCTTCATTGTTTCTCGAGTTGTGAAAATAAATGATTTTTATGTATTATCACATAGTTACGTTATCTTTTAATGATTTAAATAAATATAAGTTGAGAAAATAAATTTATGAAAACCAATATCAATTTGAAAAACAAAATCTCTACTTATTATCTCATATTTATTTTGTAAAGTACATTTTCGTTGAAATAAAAAAACACTAATGTTGGGTTCTCGAATTTGAGAACAAAAAGGAAAAGAAAGAGATTTTTTTTATATTTGTGTTCTTGAGAGGAAAGGGAAAGGAAGAGAAAAAATAAATTTTCATGTTCTTGAAAAAGAAAGAAATAAAAGAAAAAAATATTATTTTGAAGAATAGGGATAGTTTAATTTGCAACTCATGTAAATCTTACAACCCATGCAACCCATATATTAATTGTTGGATTTATGATCGATGGTTACAATAGATGTGGGCCTAATTCTTTCAGTTAAAAAAACCAAAAAGTAAAAACAAAATAACCGCTTATCATTAATCTAACGGTTAAGATGTGGGGTTACATGAGTTGTAAGATTTACATGTATTGCAAAATAACCTTGGACTTGAAGGGTATAACTTTATTTATTTTTAAGTAGATTTTAATTGATGAGTAAATATGTAAGTTTATAAATATTCATGATTGTTTTGTTTCATCTCTCCCTCTCCCTCCCCCATTGGGAGGAAAGTTTTGGAACACCTTTGGGGGATGTAGTGAAAAATTCATTTACTTAGAGTTCAAATCCAGACGCTGTCAAAGTACTTGTGGCTGACCATTGAGGTTCACCTACGATGACTACAGGCCATTCGTGGTCGTCTGGGGATTAGTCGGATTAGTCGGTGCGCATAAACTGACCTGACACGGTTAAAATCTTTTTTGAAAGGAAAATCAATATTTTCTTTTATCTTTCCTCCTAAAAAAACTAAAAAATATAACATTTTTTTTCCTTCTCTTTCTCTTAGGTGGCCATTTGGTTCGCAGAATATTTTTGGATGGAATGAAATCTATTGAAGGAATTTGATTTTAAAGGAATTGGAATGTAATGTTGTCAGATTTGACCACCTATTTGGTTGACAGAATTGGAATGAAATTTGTTAAAGGAATTGGAATATGTCTGTTTGGTTCACAGAATGTAGCTTTGGATTTGGAATGAAATGTTGATAAATGACCAAAATACCCTTTTCGATAATTTTAACTTTTCTAAACAAAAAAAATGCTTTAATAAAATAGACATTGAAAATATTTTATTTGTAACGGTGGTCGGAGGTGGTTCAGATCGGCGGTGGTTCAGAACGACATTGGTCGGTGGTCAGCGATGAACGGTGGTGGTTCAGATCGGTAGTGGTCGGCGATGGTTCAGAACCGCGATGGTAGGCGGTGGTCAGTGGTGGTCGGCGATGGTTAGCGGTAATGGTCGACGATGGTTCAGAAAGGTGGTGGCATGTGGTCAGCGGTGGTTCAGATCGACATGGTCGGCGATGGTTCAGAACGATGATAGTCGGTGGTCGGCGGTGGTTTAGAGAAGGAACCGATAGAGGCATGGTTTAATCAAATAGGTTTTATATGATTATGTTATATTGGATTGAGGGCATGTGTAGTATTATAAAAAAAAAGAATTTCATTTCATCAAAATACCTTATAGTTACTAAGGTGCCGTTTGTTTTTTAAGAGGTCTAAAGTCTGAAATCTTAATTTAGTTATGATTAATAAGAGGTGATGTGTAAAAATGTCTGAACGATTCAGACTTAAGAGTCATTAAGAGATTTTTTTTTAAAACAAACAAGCCCTAAGTAATGTTAAATTCCCTAATTTGTGGAATTTGATGAAATTTAGAGATTCCTTCCGTGAAAAAAGAATGAACCAAACAAAAGAAAGAAATTTGATCAATGAAATTCAACATTCTAATTCCATCATATTCCTTTAGAATCTGTGAACCAAACCACACCTCACTTTTCTTCATAAAAAACCACATGGTAGAATGAATATTACCTCTCATTATTACGTTTGGTTGGTCTTTAAGAATTAAAATAGTCATTCGAACATGTTTGTTGGTACAAATTAACACACAATTAAATTAAATTTTAGATACTTTAAATATTATTTTCTCAAATTAAAAAGAAAAACTCTAAAAACTAAGGAGCTGTTTACTAGCCTCTTATTATCCCTTACCGAGGAGATGTTCTCACCAGAGTAAGAAGCAAGGTGTTTACTAACACAAAGGCTATGTTTGGCAAACTAGCTAATAAGCTAGCTGGTGGCTGATAAGCTAACTGGTGAAAAAGTCACGTTTGACAAAAACTAGCTTATAAGATGTAAAATTACCAAAAAAAACATTTAGCAAAAATAATCAATTACAATATTTAATAATATAATTAAAATAAATTTATAGTAATATAATATATTAATTAATACAAATAAGATAAATATGGAAAAAATAATCAAATAATAATTATAAAAATAATAATAATTGATAACTAAAATATATTGATCAATATTAAAAAAATTGATATAATTATCAATAATTCTAAATAATTAAAATTTTATATCAACGTATAATTAAAATTTATGTTATAATTTTCAGATAATATTAATTAATATTTATTAATTAATTAATAATAAATTATAATAATTAATATTTATTTATAATTAATAGTTAATATATAATAATGAATATTAATGAAGGTATAATTAGAATAATCACAAAAAACTCCTAATAAGTTAGGGGCCGTTTACCAGACGCTTACACGGGTAAGCACTTAACTCTAAAATTCAACATTATCCCTTACTTATCGGGTAAGATTTTAGTCCACTAAAACGGTATCGTAAGCAACAATTTTTTCGGTAAGCGCTATCTGTGGTAAGAGTCTTCTCCCTCACTTACCGGGTTAGATTCTCGGTACTTGCCTTAGCTCATACGGGGTAAGATTCTTGGTTCTTGTCATATTCATCTGGTAAGGTAATATGACTTGATAAGTGCTTACCCGGGTAAGCGTTTGGTAAACGGCCCCTTACTCCAAGTAGCTTATGTCCATATAAAATGTACCCAGAAAATAAGCTAGCTCATTTTTGCCAAACGATACCAATTATGAATTATTGTACTGCTGATCGTTCTCTGACCAGAGATAGAGTTAGAAGTGTATCTGTCTAGAGGCAAAGATAAACTTTCCCTATATTACCTATACAATAACCAAACAAACACTCTTGATCGATTTTGGAAAAAAAATGGTAAGAAATGCAAGAATCATAACTCCGTTATCTCTACACTTGTCACCAGACCCATCTTCTCTCTTCTTCAAAAAGCCACCGCCTTGTAGGGTTTATCAGAGGTCTAGGTCCCTCTCCTTCACTGTCGTTGCCACCATCCCTGTTAGAAACCGAATCTTTCTTGAATGTTTATCCTTTATGAACGCCTTTAGAATTTGACATTTTAAAGATTTTGCAAGAAGTAATTAGATGGGTTTCTAAGAGCTTGAAGAGACAGAGAGTATGAAGCTTTGAAGTTCTGAAAATAGGTTTGAGGGGTAATGTTCCAGTTGTGTTTGGGTTTTCTGGAAATGGGTTTGAGAGGTGATTATTTGGACTCTTCTTTGGGGTTCTTTGGAATTGGGGTTTAAAAGTGATTTCTAATTTGGTATTGTAATTGTCAGCTCGTAATTAAGATTTGCGTCCATCAATTGTGAGGAAAGTTTGGGAATATGTGTTATGTTTATAAAAAAAAATATGATTTTGAAGGGATAAGATTATCTTTTTATTGTAAATTATCTTTTAAGTTAATAAAATTGTAGTAATATGTTGTTAGTTAAATTAAAAAATATGACCTGTCATAGATTAAAATTATATGAAAACTATTGATAAACAATAAACTTTTAAATGGTATAATAATAAAAAAAATAAATGGTAAAGAACAATTTTTAGTCTACAATTTTCTTAGATAAAAGGGTCTAATGGTCAATTTTTTAGGTCAACACTTGATAAAAATAATTTTGGTAAACATTAATTTTTAGTTAACACATAACGTAGTCAAACCTCTTATTTTAGTCATACTTCTTACTACAGTCGGTACTTACCCATGTTTTTTTGGTACACAACCCCCTAAGAGCATCTCCAACCGACACCTATTTTCTTGTTTTTGTCGGAGGTGCAGGTCCAACCGGCCGCCATTTTATTTATTTTTTTGCCGGCCACCAAAACCATACGGCATATATGCCGGCCATTCTATTGATCGCCAATTCTGTTGAGCCCACTACTTTACTCTTTTTTTTTCAATTATTTTAATGTAATTCCTTTTGATAACATATATTTAATTAGAGTTTATTCATTTATTATTTATAAAATATATTATTTTAATGTGGGGTCCACAAATTTAGTGTTTTTTTAGAGTATGGTTGGAGTTGAGTTTTTTTTTGTGTTGATGGGGTCACCATATTTGATGTTTTTAGTGTTTTTTTTATGCTAAAGTTGGAGATGCTCTGATAGTTAAATTAAGATTTGAAAAATAAAAAAGTTAATTAAATTAAAATTTGAAAAATAAAAAAGTAAACGAGGGTCATGTAACCGTGAAGCAAACAGACTTTTCTCTTTTTCGGGGTTGGCGGTTTGAATCTTCACCGACCAAGTCGGGTCCACCTTCTTCACGGAAACACATACTTTTCTCCGTTCAACTACATTCTCCGTCAAATCCCCACTATAACCTTTCACACCTTCGCCACACGCATAATGTGATTCTCTTTCTCACACACACACACACACATTTTGTAATGGATTCGATCTTCTTACCGGCGGCTTGTATCTCCGGTGTTGTTTCTGCTTCACAATTACGTCGGTTACCGTGTTCATCTTCACATACTAGCGGTTTTGGTGGCCGGAAATTATTCCTTACTGATTCGTCACTACGGTTTTCTAACCGCGATCATAGTCGTTTGCCAACCGTTCATTCCGTCGCTGCTGATACGACTAATTCCACGCCTGTAAGAATTTACCTTTATGTGATGTTTCTCTTTTGAGAGTTCTTTTTAGTTTCTTATGTTGAATTTTTTTTTTTGTGTGTGTTATGTCGATAGCGTGTTCAGTTTTGCCTTTTCAGATCTGATATTAAACTGAAAGGTAGCTTGTTAGTTTTTGTTTGATTTTACGGTGTATGATTTGTATTAGGTGCTAGCGTGTCGGTATTAAGAAGCCATAGGTCTTTTTATGAAGAGCAATTGCAGTTATCATAGCCTTCATAATCATGAATAATTAGTCTTACGTTGCTGTGCAATACGCTAGCCACCCTTGCTTTTCCATGTGAAGGACAGGGAATCAGAAACCAGATGTATTACAAGATTTCTTCATGGCGCAATGAAGAATGGCTGGTCTAAATTGAACCAAGATTGGATACAATAACAATATCGACCTCCAAGGAAGACAAGACAAATGTTGAACAACATAAGCTCTGAGTTATTGGCCTTGTAAGTTGCCTAGAAGAGTAGTTGTTAGTGGCCCAGTATGAGAGTTGGATTCTATTTTCATACTTAAAATTTGAAATTAGAATACTATATCTTGTGAGGGAGAATGAAAGAGTGTAGAGAATGAGGAGATGAGTGAGAGAGGATAGAATTGTGGCCAGATTTTAATTTAATGTGGAAAAATAAATAAACTGAATCCCTTGAGTGCTCTGTAGTTCTCATATCTGTAAATAAATAAATTGAATCCCTTGAATGCAGTATAGCTCTTAAGCCCATAAATAAAGCGGTTGCAGTTGTAACTCTTAAAAGAGCCAAATGTCATGTATGTATCACCAGAAAAAATGATAATTGCCATCTCAAGTTGCTCTTTTCGGCTGAGTTACTGAGGGTCAGAAAATAATGTATTTCCATGAATTGTTGTGATCGTAATACGAGCATAATTTTTTTTTGCAAAAAATGGATCAAAGACTCCTACAAATGGATCTATCACTAAAAAGCTAATTATATCACTAAAACTTGTAACAAGGGATGCACACGCCCACAACATATCCTAATGTTAGCCAAACTAAGCTTTGGTTAAGGAGATGTTAGGTACTGAAGTCCTCTGCAGCTTTGTTTATGCTTGTTTCTTACCTGCCTAATATTTGAACTCTTCATCTCCAAAATGTGTATCTTACTAGTGTTTGAGTAACATTCAGTTTCTACTTATGGCACACTACTGGCATCTTAGTCTGACTTGGGTGACCAAATTAATTTTGAACAAACAAATATAGGCAAGACTCAAGAGTGAAGCAGGACTAACTAGGGAAGATTGGAGTTACTCTATTATCTATAGCACATATTCTAGGAGACTGGATGAAACCTCCTCTGCCAGTAGATGGTATGATTTATGGAAATAGATGACAAAGACCAGAATATTGTGGGGTTCCCTGTATGGTGCCCAAAGAAGCTGAAAACTTCCAGCTTGAGATGCAGAGCAACAAAGGTTGACAATTTGAGGGTTCCATACCATCAGTTATTAGTGTGCATGTGTTTATTGGGGAATAGTAATATAGGACATTTAATCATAGTTTGAAATCATAAATACTCTTGAGCATGTTTAGGTGATTGCAGGAGTTAACTTGTTCTACATTCCACTTCAGTTGGTCTTTCCCTGATTTGGTATGTGCATTTGCAGCCAAGAGATGGAATATACACAGTTGGTGATTTTATGACAAGAAAAGCGGACTTATTTGTGGTAGAAACGACAACAACGGTTGACAAGGGTATGTATGATTTAGATGTTTTTCTATGGTAAATGTAGAGATATATCCCATCCAATTTTCTGTTCTGTATTAACAGCATTAGAGATTCTTGTGGAGAAAAGAATTACCGGATTTCCAGTGGTTGATGCTGATTGGAATTTGGTATGTTCTTCCCTTGGCATAGTTATACTTTTGTAGCTCGACTTAAAACTATAGGGTTGGTAGCGTAATTAATTATTCTCGATTTATGCAGTCATTGCATTATGAAAGAATTTACCAGTACCATCTCTCTTTCTAAATGTCTCCAGGTTGGTGTTGTATCAGATTATGACTTGTTAGCGCTTGACTCAATATCAGGTACTATCTGTATTCCTCCAACCTCTGTTGAACTTGTTGGATTATATTTCTGACGACTATAATTACTTCTTGCCAATCCTTACACTGAAATCAAATGTGTCGAATTTCATAACATTCTGTCAAGAATGTTTAATATATTATAATCCTAGTTTGAGACGATGAAAAGGGGGCATTGCTATGAGCTGGTATTTTACTCCTGGACTTGGATGTTCGGGTCTACCATATTTTAACTCAAACTTGAAGTTGAATCTCAGATTTTGTGTCAGGATAGTTTAGGTTTGAAAAATTATTGTAAGAATCGTTGATGGGGGGAATGACAAGCCCTGGCTCAATGTCAATAATGAGGTTGCTCTATTGTGTATCTGCCACCCTCCAGTTTCCCCATTTCTAGACTTGGAGGTTATGGTTCAAACTTCAAATTATGCAAGCAACCTTCCTGCTTGCTTCAATGTTTAGATTGCATATGTTAGATCTTCAAGAGCTCTGATATTGCTGGAATTGAGTGCATTAACTCCTTTTTTTGGGGGGGAATCAATACTGGAAGCTCATAAAGACCTTAATCTTTTGACCATGTTGCTTAGTTGTGACTGGTTGCTATTTTATCTTTATCTATTTCTACAACCACATGTAAGCATATCAAACAAAGACACATTAGATGGCAACTGTAAAATCTAAATTAAGAAACAAATGTGAAGCCAGTATGCAACCCATCTAGATTTCCAATTACCGGTGTTCATGATTCATGAACTTTTGGGAACTAATTGTTAATCATAGGAGTAGACTGGTGTATCCTTGTTCATCCAACTATACCCCAAATTGTCAAGTGACTGCAGTTTTGAGAGGGGGAAAGGAAGATTGCCTCATCTATATCTTGTTTTCTAGTTGTTGCACTAGTACCAGTTTACTGTGCGTTATTTTTTGTATCATCTGTCCTTTTGAAGTAAATTAGAGATTTTTGTTCTAGCCATCCTGACTGATTTTCAAAGAAACTTTGCTCATTGGTATTGTCATATATGATGTAGAGCTTGTATGTTTGTCTCTCTTACTTTTTCTTAAGAGGCAAAATGGATAAAATGATCTTTTACCATAACAAAACAACAAAAATATGCCAATCACTTTCATAAACCACAAGGGTTGTGACGTACTGGTTAAGGCCCTGGGGATGTGGTGGAATATATCTCATCTGCCCAGGGTTCGAATCCAGGCGTACACAACAATTGTGGCCACTGAGGTTTAATCAGGGCTGATGTCTTACGGTGATAATTTGCCAAGGGATTAGTCTAGGCATAGCCTAGGACACCCTTTCCAAAAAAAAATGCCAATCACATACTTAGATTGTCACCACCATAATAAATTACGTCTTTTCACACAAATTAACAAATCAAAGTGAAGCTTAAGGGAGTTCAATTAGCTCATATATTGATAGGAAGTCATTGCTAATGAACTAAATCATGGACCTTAAACTATTGAACACTTAGATTTGTGAAATTCATGTCAATTGGACAGAAAGAATGTCATTGATATGTTGTGATAAATTTAAGGATGTGATTTATAATAAATCTTTGTGTTGAGACATGAAAGTGAAAACCATAAAGGCCAGTGATCTTTTTACTTATTTTTCCTTTCTTTAATCTTTTTTTTAATCTCTGTATATGAAACTGTTTACTTTTTGCTGTTTACAAAGCTTATGAATTGTGGCCACTAGCCTATCTTTTTTCTCATATTTTAATATTGGATTCCTTGTGCTCTCTTTTGGCTTTCAGGTGGTAGTCACGGTGACACAAGTTTGTTTCCAGATGTTGATAGTTCTTGGAAAGTATGTCAAAATTCTTCTCTTACTTGCAAGATTCATGTGATTGTTTATATTTTTATCCTTGATTACAGAATAGCCTCAAAATGCATGTTCATTGTCCAATATTTAATTGTTTATCTTGAATCTGTACCCAGATTATCTTAGCTATATATTATGAATTAGGAGCTTTAT
The DNA here is from genome assembly GCA_954870635.1 of Arctium minus. NCBI lineage: Eukaryota > Viridiplantae > Streptophyta > Magnoliopsida > Asterales > Asteraceae > Arctium > Arctium minus. The sequence goes on along the minus strand of OX941087.1, from coordinate 81,579,332 downwards.
GCTGCATTTGTAGACATGAAAAAAATGAGATTGAAATGGAATGGTTTTCTGATCGTGATGAACACTAATGGAATGCACCATTTACATTATTTGATATTTTCAATGGTTTTTATGTGTTCTGTTTTTTCTTACCAAATTTTGAACGGAGTAAAAAGATTTCAAAAATGATTTATGCAACCTTTCATATAGCATCACCATACCTCCGTGCTCTTCCCCCCCCCCCTGTCCACAAGACCACAAGCCAAAACAGACCATATTTGCCAGTCACCACATGCATCTCACTCAAATTGCAGTCATGTGTACACGTCAGCTTTGCTCCTCAGTCCCTCAAGAACAGACCCCTTTTTTTGTTAATGCTATTTTCTCCACCTGAGTGTCACCAACCACATGCATCTTGCTGCACGTCTCCCTATACTACCTGTATCAAACAACATCCACAGCAACATTGTCATCTTCTCCACACCCATATTTTTCCCTGGCAATACCCACAACACCTGCTTCTTGATTCTGGGTGGTCCTTGATTTTCTTAAGGTTTTGTTGTAACTTCTATTTCATACTGAGAAGGGATGATAAAGAAAAAAAATCCCACACATGAGACACCCTAGGAAATGATACAGGATATATGCTTGAATGAGAATCTGAAATGATAACCCCACCCAATGATCATTCATTACATTCCCACGATCATCAACATGTACCAAACATACATCCTTGTATTTGTAAGAAACCAGAAATAAGCATGCATATCACATATGTATATGTGTCTGATATAATATACATTACATACTTTAGTATGTATGCATGCATGTGTGCATACATACAAACATACACACACACACTGACACACATACTTATACATGTATATACACATGAATATATATTGAAACTAGTGGTCTGAATCATCTACTGATCTGCTAAAGCATTATGGTTTAGTAGTTTCCTGAAATTTCACTACCACGACATCATATAGCAGTCATCCGTGTGAGTTTATATGACACATTTATTTATTTTAATTTCTGCACACTGCATGCAGACGTTCAATGAGATTCAGAAACTACTTGGTAAAACTGATGGGAAAGTTGTGGGGGACTTGATGACACCTGCTCCACTTGTTGTTCATGAAACCACTAACCTTGAGGAAGCTGTAAGGTATTGAAGACTCACACTTCTTTCTTTGTCAAAATAACAAAATAGCTCTAATTATCATCCTACTTAATACAGGCTAAAAAATAAGTGTTTATATGCACTAGGTGCTGCTAGAACCATTTCTTGTACCTAGGATGAAAAAAGGAGGGGGGGGGGGGGGGGGGTGATTAGCTTGTGCATCCCCACTGTGAACTGGTTTAGAAGATGTGGCTGTCATAAAATCATGCATGCTGTCTACGCAACTAGGCCTTTCCGGAACCTTACACCTTCCCATGTTGACGCATTTTAATTCTAAAGACTTCGAATTGTTTTGCTTATTTGTTGATGTACTGCTTGGACTTGCAAAAACATCAATCACTGTACCACAATATCCAATTCCTCAAAACTCTATATTACAAAAAAAAATCTTACTCATATACTGTCATCTTATATTTTAGGAAAAAGGGTATTACATATACAAAGTTCTCAAAGCCAGGAGTGTTTCTTACCCATGATTTTTTTTCCATATTAGGTTGTTGCTTGAAACAAAATACCGTCGGCTGCCAGTAGTGGATGTTGATAGCAAGCTGGTGAGGATCCTTCCACTTTGCTCTGATTTTATTATCAATAAATTACGTACCTATTGAAGGAGTTTCTAATTTGATATAGGTTGGACTTATTACAAGAGGAGACGTTGTTCGGGCTGCCCTTCGGATAAAAGATGCTATTAAGAAGATGCAATTATCACAAGACTGAGGGTGAATGATTATGAGTTTGAGGCATTCATGGTAAGCCTGTGGGGTTTAATGCTTCATTCTCTTTCTTAATATATACCTTCTTATTCCTGAAACTTATTGGGGGCAGTTTGTGTCAAATAGAACCAAATTGGATTCTTGTTGCTGCTGTGAAGCCTGGTAGCCATCCTTGGGATTGGAGTGGAATGAGTAAATCAGCAACATGAGGTATTCTGATAGATTGTATATATAGACTGTTTCTGGATGATTGTATTGCTATTACACTGGCATTTAATTCACAAAATTTATAAGGTATTAAGTAGAGTTGCAGAAAATTTGTGAGTAAAGATACTGGCAGCACTACAATTATTCTTGATTAAGGAAATTTTGAAAATTCCAATGCCTAAAACTATGTTGATAGTTAACCTAAACTTGTGGGTTAAATATAATCAAGTCAGTATATATATATATATATATATATATATATATATTTATAGGTAGTTATTTTAGTGAAAGGGTGTGACCATTCATAAAGAGGTATGATGCTTAGTGAAAGGGTGGGACGATTCATGAAGAGGTATGATGCTTAGTGAAAGGGTGTGACCATTCATGAAGAGGTATGATGCTTCATGAAACAACACAACCTTTACCGAACCATTGCGATGGTTCGATGGCACCTTTTCAGTGTTTATAAATAGGGTCAATGTTTTGTGAAGTGTATGAACAAAAAAAATTGCAAGTATCAATAAAATTAGCAAGTGTATTCATACTATTACCTGTGATTTGTTCATCATAACAAGATTATTTCCAACATTTGGTATCAGAGCACGTTAATCGATCCAGGGAAGAACAAGTGCAAGGGGCGATCGATTGGAAAGCAGATACCAAACCACCACCGCCATACTTTGAAAAGAACCAGACAACCACACCATCGGCAAAGTTAAAATAAAAAATAAAAAAATAAAAAAAAACGAATCCTTAGGTTCATAGCAAGTTCCGAACCTTAAGATTCAAATAGCAAGTTGGCACCCTTTTCTTAGGTTCAAATAGCAAGTAGAACCCTTGATTCAAACCAACAAGAAATTAGAATCATTGGGTTTTAATATCAGCAAGAAAGGATCAATTATTTTGATCAAAGCAAGTAAGAACCTGATTAGCAAGTGGGTCAGGAGGCACGAACTGATTAGCAAGTAGGTCAGATACGTGTAGCAAGAGCCAGATTAGCAAGTGGGTCTGGAAACACAATATTGATTAGCAAGTTGATCAATATTGAGCAAGTTTAGCAAGAAAAACTGGTTAGCAAGTTGGCCAGTAGTAAGTAAGGTTTTTTTTTATCTTTCGATCAAACACAAGAGCAAGAAAACCAGAAACCATCTCGGTTCTGATTTGTAAGAAGTAAGCAAGTTAAAAGCAAGCATGAGAGGAAAATGATGAAGACAAACTTCTGATGGCAAGTTCAAACAACCAAAGCCATGGTAAAGGGCGAGGTAAAAATTTCAACAACGAAGCCAAGGAAAACATGAAATGGAAGAACAGTCCAAATACACGTGGAAGAAGTACGATTCAAGGAACTAAAGACAAGAGCACTTTCAGATGTTATGAATGTGGTGACTTCGGTCACTTTGCGAGGGAATGTTCGAAGTGGAAACACGATAAGGACAAGCAAGAAGAGTCTTGTCTCATTAATGATGACGAAGGACCTACGCTGCTGTGAAGAGCAAGATAAAAGCAAGTTAAAGACCTACCTTAAACCAAAGTTTAGTTTAAGGGGGAGTGTTGATAGTTAACCTAAACTTGTGGGTTAAATATAATCAAGTCAGTATATATATATATATATATATATATATATATATATATATATATTTATAGGTAGTTATTTTAGTGAAAGGGTGTGACCATTCATAAAGAGGTATGATGCTTAGTGAAAGGGTGGGACAATTCATGAAGAGGTATGATGCTTAGTGAAAGGGTGTGACCATTCATGAAGAGGTATGATGTTTCATGAAACAACACAACCTTTACCGAACCATTGCGATGGTTCGATGGCACCTTTTCAGTGTTTATAAATAGGGTCAATGTTTTGTAAAGTGTATGAACAAAAAAAATTGCAAGTATCAATAAAATTAGCAAGTGTATTCATACTATTACCTGTGATTTGTTCATCATAACAAGATTATTTCCAACAAACTATACATTTAGAAGAATTGTGATTAGTGATGGATCACATTCAAATGCTATCAATCATAGAACATGGTAATAATCATTTTCTCTGGACCAGCTTCTTTGCATTATGTGCTTCTAGGATCGTGAGATACTAGATGCCATTATAGAACACATAACGGGCTCAGGACCCTTGACTATCATGAAACTGGAACATATCGTGAAGAGGATAACGGTTGAGAAGTAGAGAGTGGACAAACTGACCAAATTTGGGTAGCAATAGAATTGAATTCGTCACCGCAACCCAACACCTGACCACCATTTAATGCACCATCCCAGCACAAGATAAGCTGCAAAGATTCAGAGTATTATGCATGAGAATGGCTACACTTGAAGAAACCTGAATCACTTGACTAGATATATTTGGGATCTACAACTAGTTTTGCTACTATCATCAACTGTAGGAGATTGCAATAGGGCTTGTAGCTTCAGATCAAGATTTCATTTAGTAGTTACCACCCCACAAGGGCTTGAGGATTGATCATAAACCCACTTGTTGTTTCTTGGTCAGGAAGCAAAGGTCGGTCTGTGGCTGGAACTCAACTGTAGGGGTGAGGGGTAGGACGCCGATGGTGACTTGGCTGGTCATGGTGGATAATGAGAAAAGTTGGCGACAGATTTTCTAAGTGTTGAGGTGTCGGTTGGTGACACACGTTGGAGCGTTCCTGTTGATAATAGGGGCTAGGGGTAGTCAAGAACAGTAGAGGAAGATAATAAGGCAAACGAAGGTATTGAATTACCACGCGCCTAGCCTCTAAGGCTCAAGGTCTTGGGCTTTTTAAAGACGAGGCTAGGCATATTCACGAGGCTCACTAAGGTGTTTCTTGGCTGAAGCGTCTTGTGTGCCTAGGCGCACCTCATAAAAGAGTTATTAAATACCTAGTTAAACCTTAATATTAAATAATGTCATAAAGAGTTATTAAATACCTAGTTAAACTCTTTATTAAATATTAAATAAAGAGTTATTAAAGCGTCTCATCTCCGGGACCTCTTTGCACTTTTAACAACTTTACCTCTTTGCACTTTTAACAACTTTGTCTGGTGGGAGAAGGTTATCAAGAAGGATGCATTCGGATTTGAGCGTTTTCATATATGAACTATATTATAGTGTTGTTTCAAATGTGAAACAATACATGTGAGGTATCACAACATGTGAAACAATGCATTAAAATACAAATATGGAGTCACAGGTGAACATTGTATTATTTCACATGTGAAATATTAAAAGTAATTCAACATAACAAACAATTATGTCATAAATGTGAAACATTGTGTTGTTTCACACTTTTACATGTGAAAACAACAAGGGAATGCAACATTTCAAGTGGTGCGAAACAATAAATTGTTTCTTATACATGTAAAAGAATACATGTATTATAATAATACAATAATATTGTTCCATATGTGAAAACAATACATGGTTTCACATGTACATTGTTGATCCAAACTCTCTCAGTGATTTGATAACGACCCTCTTCTATACTTAGTGAAAATTACGTTTTAATATGTATTAGTGTTTCACCATCAGCGATCAGACTGAGTCTGTTCAGTTATCGCTGATGACCTTTCTTGTAAACATTTCATATGTGTTAGTGTTTCACTATCAGCGATCAAACTGAGTCTATTCAGTTATCGCTGGTAGTCTCTGATGTAAACAACAACGTAATCCCAAAAGACATGTCTCGCGTCAACATAGCTGAATCAAAGACGAAGCCACTGAACAAAGACAAGTCTACTAGTGACCTGATGCGGATATCAGTGAAGCAAAGACGACTCTACTTATACGCGAAGGAACATGAGGAAAAGCTTCAGCGATAGCTGAACTTTATATCTCTGAAGGAAGAGATATTCAGCGATCAAAAGATCACGTAGCTTATGCCTCAAGTCTCCTTTTGTCTTACCTTGCACAACCAGTACGATGTGTCAGAACGGACACGTCTCTGCCACAAATCGTACAACAACTCTGTCAACTACACTGTTCATAATACGGCCGAAAGCATGTCTCCCAAAGTCAGACTCCCAAAACCAATCACTGAACGCCACGTGTAAAGTGCCCTGCCATGCATTTAATGCATAGGGTATAAATAGGAAGTTCACCCCTCCATCTGTGGGTGTGCTTAATCCTTGAACTCCATATAGAAACCCTTGTTTTCTATCTCTCTTAATCCCCTATTCTCTGAATTTCTTGTGCAATCATCTTAGTGTTTCTTAAGTTTGTTTAGATTGAGTCTGTCTTAATCTTATTCCGCAACAAACTTGTAAATTGTAGTTTGATTTATCAATAAACAATTTATTAAACTTTAATTTCTGTGTTTGTATTCAACCCCCCCCCCCCCTTCTACAAACTTGTTAAGCACCTTCGGGACCAACAAGTGGTATCAGAGCAGTTTGTTTAATCTAATAAACAAGATCTTGTTGTATACTCTTCCTTGCTATTCTAAAATGGCACTAAACACAAACACAAACTACTATGATAATGGTTCACTTTCTAAACCTCCTCGATTTAGCAGAGATAACTTTTCTCTATGGAAAAATCGAATGATGCTATTTCTTGAAGGTGCAGATCCTACTATACCTGAATATATAGAAAACGGACCCTATGAACCTGTTAGAATTATAGTTGCGGTTCCCGCTACTGCCACCACTGAAGCTGTCCCTGAACGATATGTCGTTAAGGAAATAAGACAGTGGAGTGATGAAGATAAGAAGAAGGTAGGAATAGATGCAAGAGCAAAAACCATTATCTCAATGGCTCTGCCTGATGAAGTTTTCCATTCCATCATGCATCTGAAAACTTCTAAAGAAATGTGGGAAACCATATGTGTTCAATATGAGGGCACCACTGAAATTCAAGAGACTCGAAAGATTAACTTGGTAAGACAGTATGAAAGTTTTATCGCTGGTAAGAATGAATCTCTTTCTGACATTCATCAGCGGTTTAACTGCCTGATCATTGACCTAAGAACTGTTGGAAGGACCTATTCTAATTCTGAGGTCCTAACAAAATTCTTGGAAAGTCTTCCTGAAAGCTGGGACAGTTATTCAATATGTCTTAACCTGACAAAAGACTTACATACTCTCTCTCTAAGCACTCTGTATGGAATATTGCTCAACTATGAGCAATCTAATCTCCTGAAGAAGAATCTTGTAAAAGATTCTAAAGACTCCAAAAGCACTCCTGTTGCTTTAGTCTCGTCAGAGATAATTCCATCTCAGCGATCTACTCTCACCATCACTGAGTTAGATTCTGAATCTGAGGATCTATCAGACCCTGATCTTTCAGAGTTTAATGAGTCCTTAGCACTCTTGACAAACTCTTTTAAGAGATTTGCAAGAAAAAGTAACTTCCGAAGAAGTAAACCTCTCTCTCTTACTGAAAAGCCAAAATCAACTCCGGTTGATAAGGCTACAGCCACTTGCTATAACTGCGAAAAAATTGGACATTTTGCTAGTGAGTGCAGGTCGAAAAAGGTCTTCAAACCTTCTACCTCAAGAAGATCCAGTGATGACAAATACCATAAGCTGAAGAACAAATATCAAAAGCTGAAAAGCTATCAGCGAAAAGGTAAAGGTCTCATCGCTGAAGAACATGACTGGGCTGAATCAGAAGAATCATCTTCTGATGAAGAAGAAGTCGCTAATCTTTGCCTCATGGCTGAGATTAAAGAAGAAGTAGAAGAACCATCTGAACCTTCTATGAGCTACATATAATCTCAGGTATCTATCTCTACAAATCCCTCTCTGCCTGAAGCTGAGAGAAGTCGCGCTGTTGATGTGCTGACGATTGACCTTTATAATGCTCTAAACGACAAAACTCAAGCTGAAAATAAAAATGTTTATTTAACACAAGAGCTAGAGAAATGTCATGAAAAGATCAGTGAACTAAATCTTTTAGAAGAAAAGTTGAAAGATCAAGTCATTATAAATGAAATCATCAGCATTGAACGCGAACAAGCCATCGCTGCTCTAAAAGCAGAAAAGGCTCATGTTGAAAAATGGTGCAAATCATCAACAAAGATCTCTGAGATAATAAATGCTCAAACTCCTGAAAGTGATAGAACTGGTCTTGGTTTTTGGACACCACAGGATGATCCTAAAGAAGAAAGTTCCTCGCTTAAGTTTGGAACTTTTGTCACATCTTTCTTTGACACTTCTTATAATCAATTCTATCCCTGTTCTTCTTCAAATACCATCTCTGAGGAAAAATCCACAGACACTAAGTCTACGGATGAAGGAAAGTCCATTCTCCTTCCTCAGAAGACAACCAGGAAAGCAAAGCTGAAAATTCCTTCTAAACCTTCAGCTAAGCAATCCTCTAGCTCTGTGATAGAAATTTTTGATCTCTGTCCTCCAAAGCTAAAGATTGACCTTAGACCAACGAGATCTGAAGAAATGAAAATCCCTCCCATATCTTATGAGAAAAGCCTTCTCGGACCTGGTCCTGCTCATCTTAAACTTGCAAAACCTTCTACTGATCCTAAAACCATTTTCAAATACAGAAAATGTTATCACTGTTGTTTTACTGATCATATTGCAAGTAAATGTCCAAATACCACCAAAGCTGATAAAACAGCTAAAGTGAAGAAAAATGCCTCTAAGGCAAATAAAGTCACCAAAGTTGAAAAATCAACCAAAGTGAAATATACCACTAAGGTTAAGAAATTAACCAAAGTGAAGATTACCACTGAAGCTGAATCTTCATCAGCTGTGAAGACTGCTGAATCTTCCTTATCCACTAACTCTGAAGGACCCATTGAAAAGTGGGTACCAAACAACGCTTAATCTTCCTTATGTATGCAGGGATCAAAGGGCATCTGGTATCTCGATAGTGGATGTTCTCGTCATATGACTGGACAAAGAGACCTGCTCACTGAATACAAGGAAGAGAAAGGTCCCTCTGTGACCTTTGGTGGAAATGGAAAAGGATTTACCCGAGGGTTTGGTGTCCTCAGCAATGGGACAACTACCTTTCGAAGAGTCGCTTATGTAGATGGACTGAAGCACAACCTTCTAAGCATCAGTCAGCTATGTGACAAAGACTATGAAGTTCGCTTTTCTAAGAAAGCATGTTCAGTGGTAGATGAAAAAGGAAAACTTGCTCTCAGTGGTTATCGCAGAGAAAATGTCTATGTAATAGATATGGACTCTACTATCACTGAAAACTTATGTTTTCTCTCTAAGGCCTCTTCTGATGTCAACTGGCTATGGCATAAAAGCTTCTCTCATCTAAATTTCAAAACCCTGAATTCTCTCTCATCTAAGGAACTGGTTTCTGGTCTTCCTCAGCACTCATATGCTAAAGAATCTCTCTGCTCAACATGTGAAAAAGGAAAACAAACAAAAGCTAGTTTCAAGTCAAAACAAGTTTCCTCAGTGACAAGTCCTCTTCAGCTCTTGCATATGGATCTATTTGTCCCTGTCATCATCCAATCAATAGCTGGAAAGAAATATACGCTTGTCATTGTAGATGAATATTCTCGCTACACCTGGGTTATCTTTCTTCGCTGTAAGAGTGATACTCCAGAAGAACTAATATCTTTTGTGAAAAAAGATGGAAGTGCTGAACAATCTTACTGTTCGTTCAATAAGAAGTGATCATGGAACTGAATTCAAAAATAGTTCCCTGAACAATTTCTTTGAGAACAAGGGAATCTCTCACAACTTCTCTTCAGTAAGAACACCTCAGCAAAATGGAGTCGCTGAAAGAAGAAACAGAACGATCATCGAAGCTGCTAGATCAATGCTCAGCGATTCTCACCTCCCTACTCAATTTTGGGCAGAAGCTGTAAACACTGCATGTTTTACTCAAAACAGATCGCTGATAATAAAGCGATTTGGGAAGACAGCTTATGAACTTTTTCTTGGAAGGAAGCCTTCTATCAGCTTTCTTCATATCTTTGGTTGTCAGTGCTTTATCTTAAACAACAGAGATCAACTTGGAAAGTTCGACCCAAAAGCCGATGATGGAATATTTCTAGGATATTCCTCCATCTCCAAAGCCTACAGAGTTTTCAACAAGAGAAGACAAACCGTAGAAGAAACAATTCACGTCACTTTTGATGAAACTCGCTCAGCGAACTCTAAACCAATCACTGACAATGAAGAGTTAAATGTTTGGATGCTTTCTCACTACAGAGAAACAAAACTTTTCTTCTCAAACCATTAGCATTCTAATCCTCCAACCGCTGATGATGATCCGAACATTATACATCCTACTGCTGAATCCACCTCATGGGTCTCAGCAGAACCTCTAAACACATTACTACCATCAAATCTGCCTTCGTCTGAAAACCTTTCTAGTGAATCTACTCAACAGTTAATCGCTGATGAACCTCAAACGTCCTCATCAGTAAACATTCCAATTGTTGATCCAACCTCTGAGTTAAGCAATCATGCTCCTGCTCAGCGATGGACCAAAGATCACCCAATAGATCAAATTCTTGGTGATCTCGAAGCAGGTATTTAGACACGACGAAGCTCAGGTAATATCTGTCTCTTTGTAAATTTTCTCTCTTTAATAGAACCAAAGAAGACTGATGATGCCCTCAGAGATCCAAACTGGGTCAGCGCTATGCAAGAAGAGCTGACTTAGTTCTCTCGAAACAAAGTTTGGAATCTCGTTCCTAGACCATCTGATAAAACTGTAATAGGCACCAAATGGGTGTTTAGAAACAAGTTAGATGAACATGGAACTGTAACCCGCAACAAGGCTCGACTTGTTGCTCAGGGATACAGACAAGAGGAAGGCATAGACTATGATGAAACCTTTGCCCCTGTGGCCAGGCTCGAAGCAATTCGACTATTCTTAGCTTATGCAGTCTATAAAGACTTCATCGTTTATCAAATGGACGTAAAATCAGCGTTCCTAAATGGAAAGCTAAATGAAGAAGTCTATGTAGAACAACCACCAGGGTTTTATGACCCTAAGTATCCAAATTATGTTTATAAACTGGATAGGGCTCTCTATGGTCTAAAACAAGCCCCTCGTGCTTGGTATGACACTCTCTCATCTTTTCTTATCTCTGAAAATTTTGAACGTGGCAAGATTGATAATACGTTATTTTTCAGAAAGATAAAAGGTCATATAATTCTTGTACAAATATATGTCGATGACATAATATTTGGTTCTACCAACCCATCTCTGTGTACTCGCTTCACTGAAAGAATGAAGAAAGAATATAAAATGAGTATGATGGGTGAGCTGACATATTTTCTTGGTCTTCAGATTAAACAATCTGACAAAGGTACTTTTATCTGCCAAGGTAAGTATGTTAAAAGATATGCTGAAGAAGTTTGATCTCACACAAACTTCAGCGATGAAAACTCCTATGGCACCACCCCTGACACTTAACAAAGATTCTTCTGGTAAACCTGTTAATGTCACTGCCTATAGAGGAATGATAGGCTCCCTGCTGTATCTAACAGCGAGCCGACCTGACATTATGTACTCTACTTGTTTATGTGCACGCTATCAATCTGAACCCAAGGAATCCCATCTGATCGCTGTAAAGCGAATTTTCAGACATCTGAAAGGAACTCCTAACCTCGGTCTTTGGTATCCCAAAGACTTAGGGTTCGATCTAACTGGTTATTCTGATAGTGATTTTGCAGGCTGTAAACTTGACAGAAAGAGTACCACTGGTGGATGTCAACTCCTGGGAGGAAAGCTGGTAAGTTGGATAAGCAAGAAGCAAAATTCTGTGTCCACTTCCACAGCTGAAGCTGAATACGTAGCGGCTGGAAGCTGTTGTTCTCAAATCTTGTGGATGAGAAATCAACTATTAGATTATGACCTTCAGCTGTCAAAGATTCCTATCTATTGCGACAGCACTAGTGCTATCGCTATAGCAAATAATCCAGTGCTACATTCAAAAACGAAACACATTGAGATCAGATATCACTTTATCAGAGATCATGTGATGAATGGTGATATTGAACTTCACTTTATCCCTACTGACTTTCAGCTTGCTGATTTATTCACCAAACCTCTTGATGAGACAAGGTTCAACTTTCTCATCAGTGAGCTTGGAATGCTGAACCTCGAAGAATAATTCTTCAGCGTTCATGTATTGTGTCAGTAATCAAAAGTTCCCCTCTTATCATTCTCTCTGATAAACATTCTGACTCTCAGGTATGTTCTCTCCTTTCCCTCAAAGATGTTTTTCTTCAAAATATAAACTTTAATCACTGAACTTTCTTCAAATGATTAAAAGCTTTTTGAAAAATACATTAATCACTGATATTTCTAGTCAGTGATCCTTTAAAAGGAAAATCTACCCCTATCTTTACAATCAGGGATACTTTTAAAAAGGAAAATCTATCGCTGACTTTTCTTCAGTGATAATTTCAAAACGGACAAATAAACAGTCTCTCTCTTCTATGACGTCATTTGAACCGACAATCCACGACATGCCTTTTCTGACACGTTCGTCCGTTGCTCTTCTATCCAATCAACTTCGTGGAACGTGTCAATGTCATGATGATCCTTTCTTTTCCCGCTTCATTCCTACTCTCTCTCTTCTCTCTCTTCGTATAAAAGGAATTCTTCTCTCCTTTATACGGTTTACGCTTTCAAAACTATCAACGCAAGAAACATTTTCTCTCTCAAGAACACTCAAGCAAGTAAACCCAGAATATTGAACCTGCAACTCTTCTTCTTCAAAATAAACAGGTTTATTTCATGTTTATGTGCATTGTTCGTATGCTTTCTATTCTTTTTTAAATCCTACTCGTTCTTGTTCTTCATGGATTTTATAAAACGTTTTTTTTAAAAACTAAAGATCATTCTTTCTGATTTTATGTTTTTCAATAAAAACCTTTTGGTTTTTAAAGTGTTCTTCATTCTTTCTACCTAGAACACTATTTTTCTATTCCTAAGAATAACTTGATATTTTTCCAGTTTCCCTTCTTCTATGGCAACTGGTAATCATATTATTTTTAATCTAAATCATTTCTTCTATTATGCTTCTTTCCATAACAGAAATGACACAATCTTCAATCGTTGCTTCCAAGCATGTACGATTCGCTCTCACTGAAGTTGAGATTACTAAATGTAATCATTTGGCAAGACTCGAGTTCAAAGCTGACAAATACCCACATCTGGTGGAAGCTGCTAAATTCCTCAAGCAGTCATGTATAGCTTACGCGATCACTGTGGATCCTAAGCCTTCCAAGACTCTACTCCAGCAGTTCTGGTTCACTGCTGATGCAACTGAACTCACCAACAAGAAAGGTGAACGAGTCCCTGCTATCTCTTTCAGCACGGACTTGGGGCCAGGGAGCATGACCGCTCTTAGCCTCAGGAAATCTTTAAGATTCCCTGACAAACCAAAGAGTGGGTTCGACGCACTCCCCACTGATGATGAGCTGATATCATTTCTGGACGCAATGGGTTATTGTTGGGAAAACAAACCGAGATCTTCTATTCCCAACAAGAAGCTCACCAAGATCCTCAAAGCTCAGATGCCCTCACAACTGAACTTTATCTTCTCGCACATAATTCAGTGCATGAGCGGGAAGAGTGGTTCGCTGGATCAAGCCAGCAAAACACAACTGCAGATGGCCTACTCCGTTATCGCTGGTCAAAACTTTGACTACGCCACAACAATCTTTGAAGACCTGAGGTCGAGATTAGAGAAGCCTGAACGAGATCCCAAGATCTCGTACGTACGTTTCATATGTACGTACATCAAGTTCCTCTATCCCAACACCTATCCCACCAAAGATGATGGCACCTTTGCCAGGGTAGGTCAACGATCACTGGAGGTAAAGCCACTCGCCGACGAGGTAAGTCTCTCTCTCCTTCGCTCTCGTCTCTCTCTCCATTCTTCTTCATCTTTAGTGACCACGCAGACGGTTCCTTCGTCTGCTATCCCTGTCGCTACCACTACTTCTAAACGACCATCAGCTAGTCCGATTGGTCCTTCCAAAAAGGCCAAAAAGACTAAGGAAAGTACACCCTCTAGTACTATACCTGAGGGAGCTTCTCAACAAGCTACCTTAGATGCATTTGTAGGTCTTTCCTCCACAACTTCAGCAGTCACTCATACTGCCGTGTCAGCGATCTCGATCGCTGTCACATCATCAGTGACCCCACCTACTATCTCATTCGCTGAGATTAACCCCATCCCTACTTCTATCCCCAAAACTCTTCCCTTTTTCTACTCATTTGGTCTCTGAACCCGCTACCTCTTCTTTCCCTATAGGACCTGAACATCAAACTTTTGAGGAATCTATGCAGTTCTACAAAATGTTTGATACGTCAGGTACACCTATAGGATTAAACAGTTCTTTCCCCACCTCTCCAAATAAGCCCGTATCTGAACTAACATTATTTTCAGGTCCTAGTTTGGCGTCTGTTGACACGCATGTCAACAGTCTGGGAGAGAAGGTGGACGCCCTCACCAACACCATCAACGACACCACCAGCGCCGTCAATCAGGCTGGTGAGGAGCTGAAGAAGTTGACCGCGACCTGCTCATCTAAAGCTGAGAACTCACAACTTTCAGCTGTTGAAGAACAAGTCGTCCAACTCAAAGAGTCCTCTCAACTCTTTCAGGGGCGATTTGAGTCTCTTACCGTTGAAGTTCGGGGTCTCTCTTCAAAGGTTGACCTCTGCACGTCCCTTCTTCAGCAAATTCTACAAAAGGTGAATGCACCAGCTCCAGCGCTGCCTCCCTCCTTCACTGAAGATGATCGGACCAACCTCAACATCGCTGTGGAATTCATCCATGATGCCACGTGCGACATCCCTGCGGTTGAAGACCGGGTCAAGCGTCTGGAGGCTGACGTCCAAGTGCTAAAAGCTTCAACAGCAACTCCGGCAGCTGAGCAACCCCCTACCGCTGATAATGACAAAGTGGGGGAGAAAGCTGTAGAAACATCTATCGCTGCTGCTGGGGAAGCTAAGAGTCCAAAGAAACCTCCCTCTCAATCTGAGGGGGAGAAGGTAAAAGAATACTCATCTATTCATTCTATTCTCTTTGAAGATGATGAGGAAGAAGACGATGAAGAGGAAGATGATCTAGATCTTGATAATCAAGAAAAGGATCAACCCTCCGATGACGATGACGACGATGAAGAAGACCAATCTATGTGGTTCTCCAAGCCGAACGTCGCATCAGGGACAACTTTGCAAGAGGCTGTCAAAGCAGGGGTGAGAGGTGATACATCTTCAAGCGCTCCTTCGCAAAGCAAAGACAAGCAACTAATCGCTGAATAATGCTTGAGGATTGGATCACAATCTGAGGGGGAGCATCCTTCTCAGGTATGTCTTTCAATTGTACCACTCTCTTACTCTTTCCAAACCCCTATTTCCTTCTAGCCTTTATCTCTCCTTTTCTAAAAATATACACTTATCCCTTCTTTCCTTCATTTTCTATCCAGACAGTTCTCACCCCTGCTTAAGGGTTCTGAACTACAAATAATTCCAGCTACTATCGCTGAAGAAATAATCCCAATCTCTATCACTGAGATTGATGAAGAAGAAGAAGAATATTCCCTGGTCCATCCAGGAAGGCCCTCTCAACCATCTCATTGGTCAGAGGAAGTGGTGAAGAAAAGAGTTGAAATGATCGCTCAACTAGAAAGTCAACGGCTGAAAGTCCCTCTTCAAACATTCACAGAGCTCGACTTTCTCACTGAAGCCGAAAGAGAAGAATCTGCCAAAGCTGAGAAGCTGATCGCTGAATGCATACAAGATGCCCAACTCGCTTTAAAGATTCAATCTTCTCTAGTCAAGGACAAAAAGCTGAAAAGCAAGCCTGTGGAAGTTCAAGCTGCACTGCTGAAAGAAATTGAAGAGGAACGCTCCAAAGAACAAGAGATCAACGATAGGTCTATCGAATGGTGCAAACAGAAGATGGATTATCGTTCTGATCTTCTTCCGATATCAGCCGTGACTATCTCTGGTCGCAAGAAGAAGGATCAACTCTCAGTGACCATGGAGATTACCAGAGAGGATGGAACCCAAAAAGCTATGTACGTATCCAAACTTGAGAGCTTCGGATTTACGGAATGGTTGGAGTTCTGGGATGCGCTGAAGAAATCCAAATCTACATACAGAGGCTACGTTGAAGGACTTATTGAAGCCCTCATAAATAGAGTCGCTTCTGTACTAAAGCTGCCATCTCCTCTTCCTCCCAAATCTTTGAAACTCAAGAGAAGAATTGGGTCCTCCTCCTCTGAAGACATCGCCATCATCAGGAATGAAACTTCTATCAAATTTTCAAGAGATGCACTGTTTGGTCCTCCTCCCGATCTTTCAGTTCTGGATCTATCTCTGCCTCCTGGTGGTCCTTTCCAAGGTGGTCAAGTAATTGACGATCCTTATGGAGTGTTCTTCAGAGATGATGATGAGGAACTCAGATTTCAAAGAGTCTCTGAGATTCCTATCTGTCCTCTGAATCATCTCAAGGATCTCTTATGCTTATGGTGTGACTTCTCCCCTGCTGCTGAGAAAATCAAAGAAATTATCAGCCAATAATCTTTGAAACGAAGACAGAAAGGAGAAGAAATACCTGAGTATATGATCAATCCTCCTAAGTCTTCTTTTAATAGCTGATAGATTAGTTTCCTTTTCTGTAATCTATTAGTTATACTTACAGTAGTTAGTTATTCACTTGTACTTATGATTTTCATTTTGTAATTCTATCCCTGAATTAAATGAAAATTGCAGTGATGTACTTAACCCTATCAGTACTGTAAAAGATCCCTCAAAATAGTAATTGGGACATGCATGCTATGAGTCCTTTTTATTCCTATATTTTGAATCATAAAGTAATTTTCTTTAGTTACTTTGTCATTATCAAATAGGGGGAGATTGTTGATCCAAACTCTCTCAGTGATTTGATAACGACCCTCTTCTATACTTGGTGAAAATTACGTTTTAATATGTATTAGTGTTTCACCATCAGCGATCAGACTGAGTCTGTTCAGTTATCGCTGATGACCTTTCTTGTAAACATTTCATATGTGTTAGTGTTTCACTATCAGCGATCAAACTGAGTCTATTCAGTTATCGCTGGTAGTCTCTGATGTAAACAGCAACGTAATCCCAAAAGACATGTCTCGCGTCAACATATGTTCATAGCTGAATCAAAGACGAAGCCACTGAACAAAGACAAGTCTACTAGTGACCTGATGCGGATATCAGTGAAGCAAAGACCGACTCTACTTATACGCGAAGGAACATGAGGAAAAGCTTCAGCGATAGCTGAACTTTATATCTCTGAAGGAAGAGATATTCAGCGATCAAAAGATCACGTAGCTTATGCCTCAAGTCTCCTTTTGTCTTACCTTGCACAACCAGTACGATGTGTCAGAACGGACACGTCTCTGCCACAAATAGTACAACAACTCTGTCAACTACACTGTTCATAATACGGCCGAAAGCATGTCTCCCAAAGTCAGACTCCCAAAGCCAATCAATGAACGCCACGTGTAAAGTGTCCTGCCATGCATTTAATGCATAGGGGATAAATAGGAAGTTCACCCCTCCATCTGTGGGTGTGCTCAATCCTTGAACTCCATATAGAAACCCTTGTTTTCTATCTCTCTTAATCCCCCATTCTCTGAATTTATTGTGCAATCATCTTAGTGTTTCTTAAGTTTGTTTAGATTGAGTCTGTCTTAATCTTATTCCGCAACAAACTTGTAAATTGTAGTTTGATTTATCAATAAACAATTTATTAAACTTTAATTTCTGTGTTTGTATTCAACCCCCCCCCCCTTCTACAAACTTGTTAAGCACCTTCGGGACCAACATTGTTCCATATGTGAAAACAATACATGGTTTCACATGTACGTATTATGTATAGTGTCACAATATTGTTTTAACGTGAAATAAAGCTTTAAAATACAAACATTAACAAATGTGTGTTGTATGTTGATAAGAATAGATTTCCCTTTATACTTCAATGGTGGATTATGCAGTTGCTTGATACACTCCCACACTTCCTTTTCTTCACGCCATGTAGATTATTGTGCACCAATTCATGTATAATCTCTCATGTTTATCGTTGAGCGTTTCACCGACTGAGCGACCAACTGATCTCGAATACCTCACCATCATAAACATCTATGTTGTTTCAATCATCATTGATATCGAAGGAGCTGTGTTTGTCACTGATATTTTGGTAACAAATTGGATGTTTGTCACTAATATGACAACGATTAGAAATTTTGGGTTTAGATTTTGAAGAATAAGTTAAAAAGCAGATTATTAAAAATAATTACATAATTTAATTATCATATTGATTAAGAAATAGGAAATAAAAAGGGGAAATTAATTAAAATAGACATTTCAAAAATACACTTACCCTTCTAGCCATTCTCTCCCTTATTTTTGTGAAATAGCCGGTAGGTTCGTAAAAATGATTCGTATATACGAACTCCTCCCAAAAACTCAAGAAAATTTCAGAATTTAGTATAGGTTTGTAAAAAGTCTTCGTATATACGAAGATAGCTCAAAAATTCAAAAAAACCTAGGTTCATGAAGTGAGTTTGTGAAAGGTTTGAAAGTATTAAAAAATTTACATATTTGGCCCCTATGATTATATACGAACCAAGCTAAAAAAATTACTTTTTTTACTAACTAGGGCCAAAATGTAAGTTTTTTTTAATATAAAAAACAAGGTAAGTTCATATATACGAAGATATTTACGAAGAGGGGCCAAAATTGTAAATTTTTTAATTTATTTGAAAAGCCTTTGTGTTTTACGATGAGGGGCCAAATGTGTAACTTTTTTAAATGACTCTCAACTTTTCACAAACCCTTTTTAGGAATCTGATTTTTTAAGCTATGTCCGTATATACGAACGTGGATTAGATTTTTGACTTCAAAGGAGGTATTCGTATATACGAACTCCTTTCACGAACCTAATGGCTATTTTACTAATTATTGGGAGACTTTGGCTATGTGGTAAACCCGATTTTTTGAAATAACTACTTTAATTAATTTCCCAATAAAAAATCATAAAGATTTTAATTAAGAAACAAAGAGTCATTAAAAATTTGATTAAAAAAAATTAATTTAAAATTTTGAAACTACATACAAGATTCGAACTAAGGTTGATTAAGAAATAGGAAATAAAAAATCATAAAGATTTTAATTAAGAAACAAAGAGTCATCAGAAATTTAATTAGAAAACAAAATTAAATTGAAATTTTGAAACAACATATATGATTTGAACTAAGGAGTAAGGACCTTCTATCACACAATCATAAACTCTAGGCCGCTTGGCTCTTGCCACTGCGCCAGATGACATTTTCTGTGATAATGTGTTTTAATAAATTTATATACTAAATTATTATAAATTGTATTTTTATAAAATAAGAGGCCTCTTGAAAAATGGAGGTCCCGTGCGGCGGCACCGCCCGCACACCCCCAGGGCCGCCCCTGAACCACATTAATATCTTTTAAAACCAAATGGTCGTTGGCCCAAAGGTACTAAAGTTATCGTTAGAGCCCAACCTACCAAGAGGTTAAATGTTCAGTTACCTGTTTAATGTGATGATTGTGTATTGCTATTTGCCATATATAAATATTATCACATTTTGGGTACCAAATAATTTGTAAATACAATCAACTCTTGATTGGTCTTCTCAATGGTCTCAAATTGGAGGGAACTTATATATATATATATATATATATATATATATATATATATAGGGGCAGGTTCAAACGAAAAGCTAAATATTTTGCGAGAAGTGCTTAATCATATATGATATACAAGCTTAATCATATATGATTAAACACACATGCAGGCCGTGTAATCATATATGATATCACACTTCTCGCCTTCTCGCATGATCCTCCCTCTCTCTCTCTCTCTCTATATATATATATATATATATATATATACATATAGGGGTTATTTTATTTGCAACCCTTAAAAATGTTGCAAACCTTGCAACCCACATCTTAACCGTCGGATTCATGATCGGCGGTTACAATAGATATGGGGCCCAATATTTTTAATTAAAAAAAACAGAAAAATAAAAATAAAATAACCGTCGATCATGAATCCAACGGTTAAGATGTGAGTTGCAAAATATCCTTCCACTATATATATATATATATATATATATATATATATATATGTGGCCCTTCATGGGAGAACTGATTATTTTGTGATAATCGTGAGATCCAATCTCAACCAAAAATCAAAGAATAATTTAGGAAATATATAAATTTGGTAATTTTGATTTAAAATTATAGTTAAAGGACATTTTAGGTATTTTTAAAAATCTTATCTCTCCTCTCTCCGACATCCGGTGAAACTAATTCCGGCGAAATACACTATGATACCCTTTTTGATACAAAATAGACTATGATATCAATCGTGATACAAATGTGGTACAAGATACATTGTGATACAAAATACACTGATACTCATCGTGATACAAAATGCAATGTCATACATACAATACATATAAGACCCAATGCGATACCCACTGTGATACCCACTATAATACCATTGTGATACACATCGTAATACCACTGTGATACCCGTTGTGATACCAAGAACTTTAAAAGGTAGCCCACTTTGATACCCACTGTGATACCCATCGCGATACCACTGTGATACCGTTCTGAGCATGGGCTGAGACTAGATCGGTGCCGATGACGTCCACCGTCGAGATCCACCGTCAACACCACCATTGTCGGCTCGATTTACAGAAGTTACTTGTTGTGATCATGGTGGTGAAATGTGGATGGTTTACACCGTAGTGACTATCAATGGTGATGCATATAAATATGAAGGGCAGGAAGAGATCATGGTTTAGAAACGCTATGATTTTCCGGTCGACGAATTTTTTTCAAGGTTTAGAAAGAGATGGAGGGAGAGAGAAAGAGAGATACCAATCTATCCTAAAATTATGGGATTGGAATAAATGAAATTATTTATGAGTTATCATATATATCAATTTACTAAATTAACCTTTAGTATTTAATTAATAATAAAATAAATAATTTTAAATGATTGGTTCACATTGGATCTCACAGTTACCACAAAATACCTAGTTCTCATTTGATTAGACCCCTATATATATATATATATATATATATATAGGGTCTCCTTCATTTGCTAACCGAGACATTGGTGTTAACCGTGCTAACCAATCTCAACCGTACATTATGATGATCCACGACTCATATTTAATTCAATTTTCATTTAATTAATTATTATGCATAAGGGTTGATTTGAATAAATGCACAAGTGCACTGGGTTAAATTGGTAAAATAACTATCCCCTTTTATTTAAAGAAACATGTGTGAATATCACAAAATCCCTAATATTTAGGGATTTCTTCCCGTAAACAGATTAGGCAAACATCAAAACACCAAATATTCAAGAAATCAACAACCAAAATACCCCTGTAGCGTCGAATCCGGAGTAAGCAAAGGGAAATCGAAAGCGACATTCAGAATCATCGAAAAAAAAGGATTAACTATCGAAATAGTGGGAGAAAAGGCCCGATAATGGATGGGGTTGATGTCGATCTGGAATAACACTATGGATAATCATGTCGATGTCGATCTGGAAGCGAACACTAATCTGACTAATTATTTAGTGAACAAAATCGCAGAGGAAGCATAAATTTATACTGAAAGCCCCAACCAAGATAACATGGATGAAATCAAAATGTGGTTGTCCACACTGCATCTGCGGTTGTATGTATAAGATTGTGTTAGTCCATATAGAAATTACATATGCACATTGCACATATGCATACGTGCACATTTGGGTGTATCCATATATAAACTCCAATCATATATACATATGTGCACATTTATAATATATGGAAATTGCATACTGGACTTGAAGTGAATATGTCCATACCTGCATATACACATGCACATATGCATATGTGCATATTTGGGTATATCCACTGTGCACATATGCATATGTCCATATATAATTAACATATACACATACACATATGCATACGTGCAAATTTGGGTATATCCACAGTGCACATATGCATATGTCCATATAGAATTAACATATACACAGTGCACATATGCATGCGTGCATATTTAGGTATATCCACAGTGCACATATGCATATGTCCATATAGAATTAACATATACACAGTGCACATATGCATATGTGCATATTTGGGTATATCCATACATAAACTCCAATCACATATGAGTATGTGTACATTTCTCATATTTGGATTTTACATAAAAAAAATACCCAGATCAAGACAACTTTCTTCAACAACAGTTCCAAAACATAAAAAAAATACCCCAAATCGATGGGTAAACTGATTGTGCAGTTATAAATAAATAAAATGCTTAAAAAAAGGTAAAAGATAACTTCCAAAATTAATAAGATACAAATCAAAATAATATTTTAAATTAATATATTTAATATCATGATAACTACCAAATTAAAAAAACTCCTTTAAATATGGCAACAGATTAAATGGGTCGATATTTAGCAAATTCCCATATTACCCTTTCAGATTTAATAGCATTCATGGCATAACAAAAACTGTAGGAAGCTTCTGATTGGTCGAAATTTGGTTAGCATGGTTAGCACAAATGTCACGGTTAGCAAATGAATGAGTCTCTCTCTCTCTCTCTCTCTCTGTATATATATATAGGGGTTGTTTTATTTGCAACCCTTAAAAAGGTTGCAAACCTTGCAACTCACATCTTAACCGTCGGATTCATGATTGGCGGTTACAATAGATATGGGGCCCAATATTTTTAATTAAAAAAACAGAAAAATAAATATAAAATAACCGTCGATCATGAATCTAACGGTTAAGATGTGGGTTGCAACCTTTTTCAGGGTTGCAAAATATCCTTCCACTATATATATATATATAGAGAGAGAGAGAGAGAGAAAGAGAGAGAGAGAGAGGGAGGATCATGGGAGAAGCAAACTAATTTGCGAGAAGGCGAGAAGGAATGTGGGCCACATAATTTATTAATTAAAAAACCATAAATAAAAAATAAAAAATAGTTTTAAAAATTAGGATAATTATCATTTTAAATTGGATAAATCCTTAAAATTCTCATTATATCTTTTAGATTTATTTATTTTTTAATTTCAATTATTTATTAATTTATTTATTATTTTTTTTGTAAATATACATTTAATAAAAAAAAATTCACAATTTTAACCAAAATATCACATGTGATATAATTATATGAATATTTATGCATATCACATATCATATTATCACATGTGATAATTGTATATATTTTAGTTAATCATGTGTGATTATGTATACTTCTATTTATAGATCTTTTTGTGATGTAAATATTATCACATGTGATTATGCGTTATTTATATTCAGACATATATTATCATGTGATATTTACTAAAATCCACATAATGGGATCATATGTGATACATAATAATATATCACATGTTAAACGAAGTTAATCACATGTGATTCAAAACGTAAATCTAAAAAATAGAGAAAAAAATGGTGAAATAAATAATGAATTATTTAAGGATATCACATGTGATATTTGATGACAATCATGATTTTATCTAGAAAATAATAATATAAATTTGATAATAAAATTATGTATTTATTAAAATTAAAAAAAATTTAAAAGATATTATGAGATTTTTAAGGATTTATTCAATTCAAATTGTAATTATCCTACAAATTTAAAAAAAATTATTTATGCTATTTTTTAATTAATAAATTATGTGGCTCATATTCCTTCTCGCCTTCTCGCAAATTGACTACCTTCTTGTTTGAACCTGCCCCTATATATATATATATATATATATATATAAATCATGTGTTAACCATCCATTTCTTGTTAACTTTATGAAACTTGTTCAACCAATAGAAATGCAAGGTTGGTTGTTGTTTAATTTGTGTATATATTTAATGTAACAGGGTAGAAATGTCATTTTGTAAGTAACCAATATTTCATTAATTTTATTGGGGGTTACAAAAATGAAGCTTCCATAATTATTAAATTATGTTGTATGTTACGATTGCATCATTTTTTCCAGTTTCAACATATTTTTGAAATCATATCAATATTACCAAAGTCTTCCGATTCATATGTTTGTTAAAATCGTATAGTCGTTGTTTTCAAAAAATTTATCCGATATTCATTTTAATTCAAAAAACACATGAATATCACTGAAATGAACGCAACAACGATGAACATCGATAGAGATGAACACAAATGTGTATAATTAAGCTATGGACTTGTCCCTTTTGGTGCACTTCTTATATACTTTATGTGTATAATTAAAAAGGCACACAGTTTATAAATATGTAATTATTACACTTTTTAATAACTGACCCTTAATACTAGATAATACGTTCTTCTCCAACGAATTTTGTTTTGACTCTTAAAAAACATCTTTTAGTGCCACGGAGAATACCCAATAAGGAGTCTCAACTCCATGAATAATAATAGTTGCTTTCTTATGGTCGTTCTCATATTTTCTTTTACCCTTTAAATTTGAAAACATAACCAATATGTTGTTATCCACACTATTGAGGCACATGTCCATAACTTTTACATCAAGAGTCATAGAGAACAACATAAACGTTTAATAACATGTAATATGAAGATAATCATTGACCATAATGGTTTTAAAGTGGAAAACAAACATACTTTTGCCTCTAACTTTACAATTTGTGTTTTGTAAAAACATTATCATTATATTGAATCAATAATTATACATAGACTTAAGTTCTCGTGAGACCAAACAGTTTTCGTGAGACCGGTGAGACCAAACTTTAAAGTATAAAACTTCACACCAAAAAACTGTGAATGTAAAAAAAATCGAACTTTTCATAGGGAAAACACCGTAAATGTTACGTTCACGGTGTTTTTCGCTGTGAATGTTCGTTTTTTTTACCTTCACAGCGTCTTCACTGTGAAGGTTCGGATATACCTTCACAGTCTTTTATCTGTGAAGGTTTGATTTTTTTTAACTTGGTTTAGGTTTTTTTACCTTCATAGTGTGATTACATTATGAAGGTTCAAATGTTTTTTACCTTCACAGTGTTTCAGTGTGAAATTTCATGTTTTAAGGCTTGGTCTCACGCGGTCTCACGGAAAGAGCTTGGTCTCACGTGAACCTGTCCCATTATATATATATATATATATATCTTTGTACTTGATAAATACAAAATATTTAAAAAAGTAATATTGATATTTGCTTTTTTGGTGGGAAATTGTTGAAGTATTAGGGAATTTTGAATTGATGGTGGGTTTGTTAACATATCTTGAATGGGGGAAGACTCCTTTTTGTCTCCCACTCTTGAACTAAAGAACCCACTTTAGTGTTTTTTCTAAACATCAATTATTAAATATTCTTCTTTATTTGTCTCAAAAAACGAATTCCATCTACATCAAAGAATTGTTTTTTTAAAAGAAAATTTCAATCACACGGTATGTTTTTGGATTTTTTTCTTTTTTTAAAATGCATATCATACAATGTTCCGGATTCTAGTTAGTTTACATGAGTATGCACTCCACACCTTCTATCTCGTGATATAGTTTAAACTCACAACCCAATAATCTTTTGTGAATCCAATTACATAAAATGAATCGATAATTTCTCTCAAATCACCAAGAAATTTTAGATTTACAAAAATATGAAAACGAACTCCATGTACTTAAAAGTGCTATTGTTTTTAAAAGACAAAAAAGTAAATAAAAGTTCCATCAAATTGTATATTTTTTTTTTGTCTTTTTTGTTGCAAAATTTGGATTTACAAAAATATGAATATTTTTAACGGAAGAAGCAACAAATAAAAATATGAGCAAGAAAAACAAAAATTGAGAGTTGTTATGTAATATTGTAGCCTCTTTTAAGACCTAAGTGTAATAGAAAGTTTAAATGAAGGACTAATGTTGTCAAGTCTTGAAAGTCATGGATTTGATTGTAAGTCTTGGGATTAATTTGAAAAGAAACCCAACAAGAAATCATTTATATGTAAACGTTGCGTTTTATTGAGCCTATTGTAGCCCATGCTGTTGTAACAAGGGGCGGACACATTATAGCAAAGATGGGGGAGCGGATCTCAGTCAAAAGTAAAAAAAAAAAAAAAAAAATACCCAAGTTAAAATTTTTTTACTTAATTTACCATACGTCCCCCCAGTAAAAAAAAACGGGACCCCATTCTTTAGCCGACGATTCCGGAATCTCGATCATCCTTCCAGACGTCTCGTTCACGTCTCGTTTTAGCGGCAGCAGCAAGCAGGTCGGTCGGTCGGCCGGCGTTTTAGCGATAGTTCACAGAGGAAGACTCAGATTCACAGACCAGTAGGCGACTTCAATTCACGTTCACGATTCAGATTCACAGAAACAATCGATTTAGGGTTTCAATTTCTTCTCAATTTCTCATTTGATTTAGGGTTTCGCCACTTGCCAGACACCACAAGTAAGTAGTAACAACTAACAACCGTTGATTTCTTCTCTTTCTTACCTTCTTCTTCCTCTCTGCTCAATCGATTTTGCTATCGATTTCTTCTAATCTTTTTATTTATTCGATCCTCACTCCTTATGTGCAGCATGCAGGGGCAGACCACAATAGGCAGACGGCAGTAGCTTTGGTTTTCAGTTTTGCAAATTGAAACACAGTAAGTAGAAAATGGGTATTGGGGCTTCGGTTTTCTACTTTTCTTTTAACATGCTTTGAGAATTGAGCAATAAACAGAATATTAGGGCTTTGGTTTTATTTTTACCTACTTTGAAAATTGAGACACTAGGTAGATATAAGATAGTGATTACTGAGAATTTTGTTTTCACTTTCACATACAGTACCTTTGGTTTTCATTAGTAATTCACTTTTTACTTTCAATATGGTAAAAAAATAATTGAAATCGAAATTTACCTTATTTCGTTAACCAAACCATTTAACCCGCAAACCGAACAACCCGAAATCGTTTTGGTTTGGGTGAGTTATTCGGTTTCGGAATTTTTTATACCTCAGGGACCCCAGTCACCTAAATTTCTGGATCCGCCACTGGGTGTAACAACGTTTTGTATGATATATAATGGGGATGAGATTAAGGTTCTAAGACTGTTAATTCGACAAAAAAGCGACTCTATATGGTGTTGTGATGAAAGACTTGATTTTGATGTGTATTATGTTGTTAAATCGATATCTAGGTGTGTTTATAAGTGTTTGCATGTAAAAAGAATTAAGAAAAACAGACAAAAAAACGAGCTAGAACGCATTTGAAATTAGGCCATTACGATTAAACAATTGACTCTCAATGCAGTTCAAACGATTTGCATTGAGTTAGAATAGATTTGAAATTAGGCCATCACGTTTGTAACACCCGTAATTTTCGGGTAAGCATAATTTCAAGTCAATTTGGAAGTCGATCTTTCAAGAAAATAGAAGAAATAGGATTTTTGATTGAATTCTAGATTTTAAAGTCTTGCTAGATGCGAAATTCAAATACGAGTCCAACGGTCCTTTCCAGAGCGAAAACGGAGCTATAACGAAAAAGGTATGACCAAAACAGTGATTGGGCACGTGACCAGTGTCAAGTGGACGTCCGCATAGGATCTTCCGCGGAAGCAACATAAGTTTCATCAGTTTTCGTCCTGATGCATGTGGACGTCCGCATAGGGCTCCAAGTGGACGTCCGCATTGAGTTTGGCGAAATTTTCACCCTTTTTTCACCTTCAACTTTTCCCTCCTCTCTCTCGTACTTTTACCCCCATATCTAGATCTGATATCCCTCTCCCTCATTTCAACTTTCTCCTCCAAAAACCCCAAATCCTTTCTCCTCTCTCCATCTTTCTCTACCAAATCAAACCCCACACCATTTTTATAAACCTTAACTTTTCTAGAACCCTTTTCACTTCATCTTCTTCATCAAGTTTATAGGGTTTCATCCAACCATTTTTCTCCATTTTGAAGATTGGGAGTTTGTGGTTCATTTTGGTGACCCAAGAGGTATTTTGGTTGGAGCATTCAAGTTATGGTTAAGGTAATTTTCTCTTTTCTTCATCTATGGAAATTAGGGTTTTGGTATAAGTTGAGATCTTCATGTAAAATGTTTGGAGAACGATTCTAAGTGGTTGGATATGAATATTAATGGTTGGAAACTTGTGGATCTAGGTTTTTGGAAGTTTGGCTTGAGGATCCAAATTTCTTCAAATGAGCTCAAGTTGGGAAAAATCTAGATTTAGCCCAAAATTAGCAAGGTGAGTTCAAATTGATTTGTGAAAACGTTGTACATGCCAAAATGTGTACTTTAGAGTATTTATGTGTTACATGATTATTATATAATATTGAAATCTTTGGTGAGTTTTGCTATTTGAACAAATAAGATTTTATAAATATCGTGAAACACCATATTTGAGATTTCTTACATTTTGATAAATAAATCATGTTAATACGTTTCATCGATGATTTAATATATAAATGGAGGTCTTTTGATGTAAATGTCCTTTTAGTGCATTTAATCTTATAAACCATTTTGGAAAATACATTTGGAAAAATAGTTTGTCTCGACCGATGATGAGTTTTGGGTTAATCATACTTTTGGTCGTTGAGTTTGCATAACCGTTGGTTAAAGGTGTTTTATTGTTTACATTGATATTTATTGTACAATAAAGTAATTTTGTTGAGTTTTGGCTCGGTTTGACTAAAATGAGTCTTGGGGACATTTGTCCGGTCTTAATAACCCCTTTTGTGGAATTTTGAGTATGATTGCGTTTATTTGGTATCATTTGATAATTGCATGTTTTGAGTGCTTTGGTCATTCAATTGGAGTCATGTAATGTTATAGACTATAATGCAGTGGATACATAGGCATATGAGTCGGTCTTTATGTTTTTTAAGAAAAAGGACTATTGTTTCCATGTTGGGACCAGAAATAGTCATGGGATTATAGAGGGCCTTATGGTGCGGACTCATGGAGTCTAACATTTGGCCTTGGGCCCGTGATGTAATTTTTGAGTCTGTTTTTATGGGATAGTCATTTCCCATTTGTAGCTAGTTGAGACATTGGGTCCTCGGAGGCAAATTGGTATGGTTATGTGGAACCGGATACTAGTCATGGGCCGTAAATGTAATCCTAGTGAATGAGCATGATTAGGATCCTCGGATGCCCTAATCCAAATCTTAGTACGAGTAGGCGAGCTCGTGGCCATGGGTTCTAGTATGATGAGCTCAATAACTTGGAATGTGACTTATTTTTGTGTTCCGCCACTAACCATGGAATTCGGGTCTCCCCCGTCACCGGAAGGTGTTGTTTTGGGTATTTAGTTTTATCCTTGTTTTCGGTGACGTTTTGAGTTTGGGGTATTCTCCATATGTTATAATTTTGGAGACTTAAGTTTTACTCATATTTCGGTCGTTTGGTTTATAAAGTTTTATTCAAATTTCAATATTTGAGCATTTATCATTATTCACGTTTTGAGTAAGTGTTGGGCTAAATTACTTCATGAAAGAATGTTTTGGCATTGAAGCGTTCATCTATAAATGTGCATCTTTGGAAAACGGATCGCTCTCATATTTAAAGTAATTCATTTTGACGGATCATGATTTAAGTTGCATTATTTACGTTTAGCGAGTTTTATAATCATGATAAAAACACTTGAACTCACTAGGCGTTAGCTTAACCTTTTTATTTGTCGGCATGTGCATCAGGTTCCGTTTCGGGATTAGTTTTAGCGACACTGTGAATAGATGAGTGCTAGTTGGGTGCTCGAAGAAGTGAATAGCTTGGTGAAGTCTTCCGCATCTACTTTGGATATAGCAACTGTCATTGTGTTTTAGTGACACCTGACTTTAATTAGTCTTTATGTAATACTTTATTCATTTAGTTGGCGGTAAAATCTGGAATCGTATTTCTAGTATGAACTTGTAGTAAAAAGTTTTATCCTTCTTTGAGGTACTAGTGAAAGTTTTAACTTAATCGCTCTTTCCAAATTTGAGGGTGTTACAACGTTTAAACAGTTGACTCTTGATACAGTTCAAACGATTTCCATGCCACCTGGATGCGACTTCGCCCGAATGTCGCATAGGTTTGGGTATGCAAGTTCCAATTCCAATAGAAGTTGACGCAACCCTCTTAAGCAATTTGGGAAGTCACATATAAGTCAAGTAAAACACTCTTTTGATTACGACGTATCTTAGATAGGTACACGTTAACAATATAAATTGGTATCAATGTTTAGTAACTTGTGGGGTTAGCTCAACTGACAATAAGGCTCGAGTCTTTTTGTGGATCATCTTCATAGGTTACCGGTTCAAGTCCTGCAAGCCACTGGGATTTTCTTGGATGTTCTTCAGGCTCTTTAGAATTAGTCAAGATGTGCACAATTCTGGTCGGACACCCATGATTAGCAAAAAATATTCGTTAACTTGTTAAACTAATTTACATTTATCCATAAAATATAGTTTAGCTATAATAACTTTTGCGTTCTTATCAAAATATAATTATTTTAACCATAAAAATTCATAATCAAATTTGTCAAGAGTTGATTATTCAGACTTAAACTATGTAATAATGCACATTTGAAATCTAAAACAACAAAAAAAAATATTTATGACATTGACGGATGCAAAATGAATGGCTTTTGAAAACGGTTGTTAAATCGTCACCCTCACTTTAATATGATATATGTGGTTAAAAAGATCATAAAATTTAACCAAAATGTTTTTTTTATATAAATTTTAGATTAAAAAAATATTTATGACCTATTGAGTACGTTATTATATATTTAATGCATAGACTTTAAAATAGGTGCACTAATTTCAACATATTTATTTGAAAATAGATCGACTTATTATGTTATATTTTATTTGTATGAAACTCATCACTGCCTCGTAATTGCGTTGGGACCATAACATGTAACACAAAAGTGCCGCTTTTCTGTAGTATTGTCACACAGTTGCTCGTATGTAGTCTTGTTACACAAGATAAGCACACGTCGCCCCGATTGTTGGTCAGGGAATCTAAGTTTTCTTCCCATTTTAAATGTTCACTAGTGAATATAACGGATCAAGTGATTAAATAATTTTTTAACTAAAAGGAAAACAGGTCAAAGAATCAAAAGTTACCTAAAATGTAATTAAATGTGTACAATATCTTTATTCGTTTTATTAAAATATGCAGCAGTCTAGACAACAACTTGCCAAATATCTTTGAAAGATGCCGAAATACGGTTGCCACCGCGGACAACAGTAATTCCGAAATCGAGTATGGGAGAGCTCCGTCCATATTCCACCAAGAGAATATTTGATTCCAGACCGAAGTTACATGATTAATGATCCTTTTTAGTTGTACAAGTTAACGCTTTACTAATTAATTTGTTATAGAATTATAATACTTTCGAATTATGTAAGTCCTACCATTATATTTTTCATTTGTTGCATTATACCTTCATAATATGTTTATTAAAAGGAAATTTTAATTTTAATATTTTTTTTACACAAAATAATACGATACGACCCGATCGTTCTCGTTCTCAACTTTTTTGCGAATTTGTTTTTGTAGTAATTTTTGCCCTGACATATGTTGCAATGTCTTCAATATATAGTAGGGGTGTCAAATTTGTACCATGACAAACCAATCAATTGCATTACCAACCGTACCAATTAAATTGGTACCAACTAACTAAATTGGTTGGTATACCGTACCAACTTCATAAACTTGGTTGGTACGTGGTATTGAAAGTCGCCTACCACGGTAATACCGGACCGTACCGACTTCTATATATATATATAGAGAGAGAGGGCCATTCTTTTGTTAACCCAAATTTTAGTGTTAACTTTGTTAACCATTTTAGACCAATAGGATTGCAGAGAAGTTTTTGGTTTGTTAATCATAACAGATTTATAGTAAGGGTAGATATGTAATTTGGAAATTTAAAATTTTCTTATATTTTATTTTTTCTTCAAAAAACGTGGAGATATATATGGAGAGTGAGATTTTTTAGAGATTTTTATTATCTGATTGATTTTATTTGATTTTTTTCATTATATCAATCGTCTTCATCCTATAAAATAGGAACAATTTTCTCTGTAAATTCTCTTCTTTTTTTATCATGTCCAACAATCCAAACGAACGAGGTTTAGCCATGTATCAGTCTTCCGGTGAGTATCATAATGCAAGCTCGTATCCAGTTGAAGATCGAAACTTGTGTATGGATATAACACAGACCGTTGATGATTTTCATACCCAGACCGGTGCCGATGTGCAGTCCCATGGGATTGATATGTTTATAACCAGGCATTATGCGA
Organism: Arctium minus; assembly: GCA_954870635.1. Taxonomy (NCBI): domain Eukaryota; kingdom Viridiplantae; phylum Streptophyta; class Magnoliopsida; order Asterales; family Asteraceae; genus Arctium; species Arctium minus. Next base: position 81,547,028 of record OX941087.1, on the reverse strand, counting down.
TAACGACGACCGAAGTTTGAACGATGTCTGTGTGAACGGTACGCTTTTGTTTTATTAGTTCAATTCATGTATGTATTTTGTGTATTCAGTTTTTTAATGATCTTTCCTGAATGGTACGTTGGGTATTTTGTGTAATTAAGGACGGTTTTTACATTTTTATTATCAAATCCGAGACATGTTCATATATCAATCGACTTTATGGATAATGTATATTGATCCAACAAGAACCCAACAGCCTGGTATCAAGGTGTAACTGTGTAAGGATAATCCCATTCATGTTCATATATGAGCAAGCTACATTTTGCATGATGTCAAGGTGTAACTGTGTCATTCATCACTGATATAGTTAATTGTCAAATCCCATGCATGTTCATACATGAACAAGCTACTTTAGGCAATACGTCGAGGTGTAACAGTGGCATTCATATGAATATCCTAGGTTTGTATTAGTCGTATCCATATTCATATATGAACAAGATATAGTATGCATAAAGTCGATGTATGGCAATGTCATTTATTATTGACTTAGTTTATTTATAATTTTCTAGTCACATACATGTTCATAAATGAACAACTTAGACTGGTACAATGGACCTATGACATTGACATTCCTAAATGTTCTAGAGTAATTTAGTTTTTCAAATTTCATGAATGTTCATACATGAACAATGTACAGTATGTTAATATGTATTAGTAAGATTATTAGTCAATTGTTTTTCAAGTTTATTGTTATTTTTTAGACGATGAAGCCATGGATGAAGTCATTGAGGCTGATGATGTAACAAAGTTTTGGATTCCTAACGTGCCTGATCATATGAAACCAAAGTTGAATGATGTATTTTCATCCTACAATGAAGCCGAGGTGATGTATAGGAAATATGCAGATATTGCAGGTTTTGATGTTCGATTGAATGCTAAAAAGACAAATAATGATGGCTTTATTCAGACTAGATGGTTTGTCTGTAGTAAGGAAGGTAACCCCACAAAGAAAAATTTCGATACACTTGAATTGGGTCCTGATGATAGGCGTTACCGTAACTCGAATGTTAAACGGTCAGGGTGTAATGCATGTGTTAAAATTCACTTGACAAAAGATAAGTCTCAATACGAGGTATATAAGTTTGTTGAAGCTCATAATCACGTTCTGTTTAACAACAACGATCGTAGATTTTCACGTAAGAATAGAAAAATGCAGTATACCGATTATAAGAAACTTTTAAATAGTTCTAGTTATAAGGTGGGTGCAACAAGGGCTCATAGAATACAAACTGCGTTGAATGGTGGGTATGAACACAATAGATGTACAGTTGTTGAGTACCAGAATTTTAAGAGAGATCTTGGTTTATTTGTTGGGAACAAGGATGCGAGGATGCTTATTAATAAGATGTCAAACCGGAAAGATATTAATAGTGGATATTTTTTTGAGTACAAGTGTAATGAGCGTGAGTTACATGCCATTTTTTGGGCCGATGAATTTGCTCAACTTAACTACAAAGAGTTTGGAGATGTAATTTCGTTCGATGCTACATACAGGACGAACGAGTAAGTAATTTTACACCAAGCTAATATTTTCATTATTCTATGTGAATTTTACTAATTTTTTAAAAATATTTGTAGGCATGCTCTTTCATTTTTACCCTTCCTGGCTGTTGATAATCATAAAGATTATGTTGTTGTTGGTGCTGCTCTCATTGTTGGGGAGACCATTGAGAATTATAAGTGGGTATTGAGGGCGTTTTTGAAATGTTACGAGCGACAACCGTTGGTTGTGATAACTGATCAATGTTCAGCGATGAAACAAGTCGTTCCATATGTGTTCACTGAATCAAGACATTGATTATGCATGTGACACATAATGAAGAAGGTTCCATCGAAGGTAAGTTTACATTGTTTTTATATTGTATTCATACAATTATTTATTTTCATAAATATTTAGTAAAAGTAATTATACATCTTTGATTGTTACTTTTGTTAGATAAGTGTTGCGTTAAACCAAAATCCTGAGTTTAAGCGGGTGATAAACAAACTGGTGTGGAATGTTCGTATTAGTCCTGAAGATTTCGAGAGGCAGTGGCATAGTATGATTGAGGAATACAACCTTGTTGAGGATGAGTGGTTCAAAGAGATGTATGACATTCGTCATTTATGGATACCGGCTTTCTATAATGATAATCCAATGTCCGGTCTTATGAAAACGACATCAAGATCTGAAAGTGCAAATGCATTTTTCAATATGTATCTATCGTTTCACTTTGATCTTGTAGTGTTCCTCACTAACTTTGACAATGCACTTGAGAAGCAACGTGAAGAACAATCTATTAATGAGAATATTACGTGGGCTACGTATCCCCATCTCTTTAGTCCTTATCGAATCGAATTGCATGCGTCGAGGGTGTACACTCGAAAAATATTTTTTGATTTTCAGAAAGAGGTTAAGAAGGCCATGTTGTATTGCGGGATTGAGGGGGTCGAACTTTCAGGTGATGTGAAGACGTATGTCATCAGTCATAATAATAAGTATTCTGTTGTGAAGGCTATGTTCAAGGTAATATTCCACACCCCTATTTGCAGTATTTATTAATATTTAGTAGGTTGTTGTTTTATTTATTGTTTGTTTTTGCGTATTATTATTTAGGTGACGTGCCAAGCTTCAAATAACACGGCTGATTGTGAATGCAAATTTTTTATCCGGAATGGGTATTTATGCCGACATGCACTGAAAGTTTTGATTAATGAGAAGGTTGATTCCATACCGGATCACTATGTTGTGCGAAGATGGACCCAGGAGTTGGTTCCTGTGCATATACAGACCGCTCGTGTTCATTATGGCGAGGTTGATTCAGAGAAAGAGAAAATGATAAATGGTTTGTATTAAAAAATGGATGATATTGTAAGCCGAATTCGCAATGATAAACCATGGTTAGGTAAGGTTTCTCAAGTTCTTGAAGATATAAAAGATGAGATAAATACTCAGCTACCATATGAAGATCCATCGCAACAGAAAACGGATGCAATTACGGAGTATTTTGGTGTGCCGATTCCAAATGAAGCGGACATATTACCCCCGTCTGGACTTAGAAACAAGGGATGTGGTACCGGTAAGCGGTTGGTTAGTACGTCTGAGAAGATTCAGTTGAAGAGTAAAAAGCCCAAACGCAAATGTAAGAAATGTGGACAGTGCACCGGGCATGATTCTCGCAATTGCCAGACAATTCCTCGTTCATGAGTACCTAGTTTGTTTTTTATGCAACTTAGACTATATTAGTTCTTTTTTTTAAGAAATGACATGGTTTCATAGTGTTATTTGTTGATTGATTGGATAAGATTTGTTCTGTTCACATATGAAATTTCAATAAGTCATTAAGATGTTAAAATAGGAAAACCTGTTTTGATTTATGAACTTCTAAAATCTTATACAGTCGAATTAGTTCACAATTGAACATCTAATATTACATACGGTCAAGTTATTTCATACGGTGTCATCCATTACTTACCACTAACAAAGTTGTCTTTATGATGATTGCACTCAATCGTTGCATGTATTTCATTTATTCAAGTAGTTCATGTTTCATCCTTTCAAGTATTTCAAATAAGCAAATGAAATCATATTAATGGATACCATAAATGGAGCTCGTTTAGGAGCCGCTTGTTTTCCCGTATTAGTTTGTTGATGACAATAACTTTGTTTGAATTATCATATTATAGTATAGATGAGAAACACATACGTTTGTTATTTATTAATGTTTTCATATCAGTTGAGAATATATGGTTTTAATATAATCTGGATTTTGTTAAAAAGGAAAGCATTTAATTCTTAGTCATAAATGTAATTAATAATAAACTAGACTTTTATTAAATCAACAACCATATGTATGTAAAGTGTTTGACACATAACCATATCCAAAAAACCTAACCCAAAATGTTTAATACGCAAGGAACAATAAGTAAAAACTGACTAATGTCATCCAATCACTTAACGGTACCAATTCCTTCTATCTTACTCACGATCTTTTTTGCTATTTGCATGTTTATCCATCTTCACAAACCTACGAAAGTCTATCGGTATTGTGTGGTTCTGGATGTTCACATCACACAACAATATCTTCGCCACATACTTTGACCGTAGTTCCTTGAGTTGCTTTTTTTGTTTGGTACTCTCTTTGTATAGTCCGCTCTCCCAGTTGTTTGTGTCATCCCCCATATAAGTCTCCATGTTCCTCATCAACACAACCCCTTTGTCCACTTCGTTTTGCTTTAATTGCCATCGCACTTTAATATGTTATGTTTTTGATTTCCTCAAAAACATGCCAATTCTGGTAACCGTAAGAGCGTAGATGCGTTGTTATCATCAAGTGCTGTTAATAAAAGTTGTCGTTACACTGGGAAATAATAAATATAAATCGTCTATAGCAGAAGCAATTCATTCACATCTATTTCATATATGCACAATACAACCAATTGTTTTTTTGTTCATATATGAACCATCAATTCAAGAACATATATGCACACCAACGTACCAGTTTTCAAATACTGCAATTGAGTACAATATCATATATGAACATAAAAATCCCAGATATGCACCCCAAACTCCACATTTCATATATATCCAGGACTGACTCATTTAAAACCAATTTTTCGTATACATACATGTACTTTCATATATGCACATAAATCAACAAATATAAAAAATAATGTATCTACAGTATACTTTATCAAGGTCCTACTAACTTTGGAATGTATAAAATAAGTGTTCATAACTTGAAATACCAACAGTTATCTAGTAAATCTAAAGAATTTAATGTAAACATATTGACCTGCACTTGAGATTGTTTTGTGAGAAGGAATGAATTCATATATATCCAGGACTGACTCATTTAAAACCAATTTATTGTATTCATACATATAATTTCATATATGCACATAAATCAATAAATCTAAAAAATAATGTATCTACAGTATACTTTATCAAAAGTAGAGGGTTACCAAATCATCTGCATGTCTTTCATCAAACTGTTCCATTTTTCCTTCCCGGTCCTCGCTGTCTATAATTATCACAGAGGGGAATTTAAGGTTCATAACCACCATATAGTAGTGCTGTTGTAGAACGACCGGGAAAAATACCTAAGTTAATAATTAGAGTAAGTGAGTGACTATAAGGAAGGAAATTTAACATGTTTTCAATTTTGAAAATTATGTATTTGTATAAGACTACATACCAAATCCACATTCTTCATGTTGTTGACCGCTTCGTCTGAATGTCCCCATCGCTTTACCATCTTATTGAAACTCGCATACCTTTGTGCGTCGCTTAATTGTGTGTCCGCTATCTTTTCATCTAACTGTAAGTACGATTGAATATGTCATGATGCAAAGTGTTCATATAAGACAAATGTATACAATAAGAAGTCGTTTAAGCAATTATATGATATTGTGATTTAGCAGTAAATTAATGTTTATTACCGCCACGCCTGTAGTCAAGAACAATCTCCGCGGAGAGTCACTGCTGCGGAAATTTTCTGCATCATTCATCACCCCTACCCATGCATCGATTACTTCTCGTGACACCTCTGTTTGGGATGCTAGAGTTACTATTTGCTTTCGATCAAGTGTCTTTCCGTTTCCCGATATGAACATTAGTTCCCTGCGTTAAAACACATATAAACATTAAGGAGCATTATTATACCTATTTTTAGTTGAACGATTCAAAAAAACTTCAAAAATGATGCCGAACTTACTGTTGTCCACCTAAGCCCTTTAACACCCACTTTTGTATCCGTGCTTTCTCCAACGAAACCTCGAATGATACCGACCGTTGCATGTACGGTGAACGCATTTTTTCTCCCAACCTTTTCAAACGCTTATTTCCTTTCTCTATTTCAACATGTCTTTGAACCATTTCGTTCAACGGCCTTGGTGGGCTTATGCCGAGATTGAAGCTCGGTGCGTCGAAGTCGACAAACGTTTTCAGTTGTTTATAAGAGTTGGTCCCTTCGCCTTGTCCCTCATTGCATGATGTGTCGAATATTAGTGCTTTCCCCTTGTCCTTTTGAATAACTAATGATCCTGGTGTATCACTTATTTCACCGGCTGATGTTGGTAGTAATTGTTGATGATGTACCGTTGTCGCTGATTTGTTGGTTCCTTCTGAAGGTGTAGCAACGTCACATACGTGAACAGATTTTGACACTACCAATGGTGTCACCATGGGTTCATCTAGTAGATTTTGTTGATCTGTTCCCGTATCACACATTTCCCACTTGTTCTTGAATATGCTTGCCAACTCCAACTTGTAATTCTGAAAATCTGGGTCGTCTGGGTATTCTGAAATAGCTTGAGTCAACTCTATATCTGCATCCCATCTTTGACCCATGATTTCTAGTATCCTATCGTCCATTTTCCTTTTCAACTCCTATAATAAAATAAAGATTTTATTAGATAAATAAAGTATCTAAGTTCATGTATGTAAAATTCATTGCATCAGTAAATTTGCTACGTAATTTTTTTTTCATATATGCACAAACATTTTATACCAATAACCTATGTGTATGCATATATTCACATCCCATATTTGATAAATACGAGAACATTATATTAGTTGTTCATATATGCACAAACATTTTATATCAATAACCTATGCTTATGCATATATGCACAACCCATATTTAATAAATACGAGAACATAGTTCAACTGTTCATATACGCACAAACAGTGTATATTATTAGCCTATACTTGTGTATATATGCATAACCCACGTTGAATAAATACCAGAACATAGCTCAATTCTTTGAAATCGATACTGTACTTATACTAGAAATCAATTATGCGGATTATAGTTCATATATAGGATAGTTTGTTTCACTTAATTACCTGCCTACGTTTCTCTTTGGCCTCTTCCGCGTTTGGTGCTGCTCTTTGGGTGGACTCAACGTATAAAAGCTTCATGAACCCGTTTATATAATTAGTAAATAATGAAAATAAAAGATTAAACATTTTTAAAGTAGTTTAAATTTAATATTGTATTATAATGTGCTTACCGTAAGATAGGTTAGTGGACCTGCATAAAATGACAGGTGACTATCCCTTTTCCAGTTTTCTTGCTTTCCGCAAGCATATCGTACACGTACTTGCACCAGTTGATCTGTGAGATCATCAGTACACCTCGTATGCGCGTCAAAAACCCTATGTTACAGTATCCGGTTCTACTGCATTCAGCCAGCGTGCTAATTACAATCACCAAGAAGTTAAGTCTAAACTTGATTCATGTGTCCTGCATTCTTCTAATCTCCTCCAGCACGTCTTTTGGTCGAACTCGATCTTTATTGAACCGCTTTAACCAAAAAGCAGTAATGTTTTCCTCACCTTTTGATGGCTCTATTGACATCAAGTCTATTCCGCCAACTGGAATACCCAGCACGGTGTGAATTGATTCAATTGTGATTGGTATTCTCACATTTCTTATCTTTAGCTCCATAAGTGTCGGTTCAAAGTTTTCCACCACGTAGAAACCCAACTTTGATGGGACTCCATCAATTGTGAGATCAAGCAAAGACTCCATGCCCATGTCTTTAACAACTTCTTTCTGTTTAGGGTTCAATGCATGAACGGTGTCAAACAAGGGTTTCGGTGATGTTCTTGTTCGCAAACCAAATGGTTGTTGTGAAGCCCTTGTTCCCTTAGTTTTCTTATCCTTGTTTCTCTTTTTTTTTTTTCTGTAACCCTCCCCTTTCCCACATCATCTCTATTTTGCAATGTTGGTTGGTCAGCAAAATCGCTATCTGAGCTTACATCTGATACAACATAAATGTAGTTAGTATTCGTACATTTTAGTATACATGGTTTAGTCATTTAATTTATGGAAAATACCTCTCATGATCTCATCTACCCCATGTTGATCTGTGTCCGGTTGTGTGTTTGATTTTGGATTATGGACTTCACCTGTGTGGCAATATACCATCGGCTCCTTACCTGTATGTATTGCAAAGTTAGATTTGTTGATTTTTTTCCAAAAAATTTGAATTACAAGTAAGGGCCTTAATTCAAACCCTTGATCGATTTCTCATCCACAATTGACTGTCTCGTCCTGTGTGATGATATTGGTGATGCTATACCTTTATAAAATATATAATATATGTTAACGAATATTAGATGGTAAAAGTATTCAAGCTATTCAACATACATTTAGATATTTACCTTCTCCTGATTTATCTCTATTCACTTTTAAGTCCTTTTTACCTATTGGTTGTTCAACCACAAGTTTTTTACCTATTGATACACGTACCATTGAGGAAGTTGGGTTTGTGTTATATTAGTTGAAGTAATAGATAAATTTCTAATAAAATATACTTACCTTTTGTAGTTGTCGAACATTGATCTTTTTTCCTTTTCCTAGATGATTTAGCTGTATCAAGTGTCACAAGAGGAATAATGTTAAAAATGTATTAACAGAACTATAATAGTTTCCTACATTTACACATATGCAGAACACACAGAGTGTATTTATGCACATAAGTCACATTGTTTAACATATATGAACATAAAACCATAAATCCACCCTTGAAGAAGTATCTCTTATATTAACATATATGAACCCAAAACCATAAGCCCAACCTTCTAGATTTATCTAATATATGAACTAAAAAACATATACCACACTTGTACAATTTTATCATATATGAACAGAAAACCATAATCCCACCCTTGAAAACTATTTTAACATATATGAACAAAAAACTATAATCCCACCCATTAGAAATTTCACATATAAGAACCAAAAACCCACCCTTGAAAACTATAATCACAACCTTCTATAAATTTCACATATGTGAACCCAAAACCAAAAACCCATCCTTCTAATATTTTCATATATATGAACCCAAAAACATTAATCCACACTTCTAGAATGGTTACATATATGAACAAAAAACCATTTATCATCAACTTCGACAATTTGCACATATATGAACAAAAAACTATTAACCAACACTTGAACATTTTTCTCATTTATGATCATCAGAAAGCATAAACCCACACATATATGAATAAGAACCATAAACCAACCCTTCTAAAATCTTCACATATATGAACAAAAAACCGTATGTGTGTTCATGTCTGCCCAAATAAATAAAATCTTCCAAGGAAAAGGGAAGTAAAAAAAAGTTGAAAATCCAAATTGGATATGAACATGAATTAGACAGAAAACCATAATACAACACTTGAACATGATTACATATATGAACCCAAAACCATAAACCCAATCTTGTATGATTTTAACATATATGAACAAAAATCAGAAACCCACAATTGAAAAAGATTCACATATATGAACAGAAACCATAAACCCAATATTCTTAGACTGTCACATATATGAACATCAAACGATAAACCCCCAATTAATAATTTTTAACATATATGAACCCAAAACCATAAAACCACTCTTGTAAGGTTTTCACATATATGAACAAAAAGTATAAACCCACACTTTGAAAAATTACACATATATGTACCCAAAACCATAAACCCACTCTTGTATGATTGTCACATATATGAACAGAAATCCATAAACCCACAATTGAAAAAGATTCACATATATGAACAGAAACCATAAACCCAATATTCTTAGACTGTCACATATATGAACATCAAACGATAAACCCACAATTAATAATTTTTAACATATATGAACCCAAAACCATAAAATCAATCTTGTAAGGTGTTTACATATATCAACAAAAAGTATAAACCCACACTTCGAAAAATTACACATATATGTACCAAAACCGTAAAGCAATCCTCTCACTTAGTTGAACAATGATGTAACAAATACTCTTTAACGCAATAAGCTCATAAAACCCCCAAATATTGTTAACATTACCTTCTATGGCAACAACTTTCTTGGCAATCTCTTCGAGTTTTCGTTGTTCCTCTGCTTCCACATCTACCGCAGTATCCATTGTATTTTTGTAATTGGAAAACGAGGTTCTTAAAGCAATCCTCTCACTTTTTTTTCGAACTAAACAAAGAATCAAGAAGGAATTTGTAAAAGTTGTGTTCTTCAAATCGGTATTTAAACCCTAGATTTCGAGAACTTTTACCTCGAATTAAATTGTGCACGCCTTCAATTTCCGCCATTTTTTTGATCGATTACGTTAATCAAGTCGATGAAATCGCTAACCCTATCTCGATTTGAAGATTTTGTTGATCGTGTAACCGAGATTTGAGGAAGCAGGATGTTTGATTTCTATAGAAATACCGTGAAATGGGGTTTAGTTTCTTATCTACCATGTTTAAAAAATATCCAAAATGACACATATACCCCTGTTCATATATGAATCTGGTTAAATAATCTATTTTATCATTTAATTAATAAAAAAGGTAATTAATTTTAATCCACACCCTTGATTAAAAAAATGGAAGGCTCAGATTGGTTAACAAACTTAACACTAAATGTTTGGTTAACAAAAGAAGGGGACCCTAAATATATATATATATATATAGGGGAGCGATCAATTGGAAACCAGTATTACATTGGAAACTTTGGAAACCGAAATCAACCAATCAGTGAATTTCTTTTTTTTATTTTTATTTTTAATTGAAAAGGTTATTTTTGTCTTTTACATTATTTCATAATATATATGGTAACTGTTATTATTATTATATTAATAATTATTTAGTTTTAATTTAGCTTATATATGGTAATAATAATCATTGATTAATTTAAAAATGAGATATTTAATTTAGGTAAATTATTTAATTTTAATTTAACTTATATATGGTAATAATGAAACAATAATGTTAACACGATGAACCTGATGAATCTATTTTCATATACGGATATGCAACTGAACAGGTAATGAAACAAAAATGGGAAGTTAACAAAAATGGCACAAATTCATCATGTTTCATTATGAAACAATAATGCTAACACGATGAACCTGATGAATCTATTTTCATTATGAAACAATAATGCTAACACGATGAACCTGATGAAATCTGTAATCCAATGAAATATGTAATCCACAAATTCATTCTGTTTCATCACAATATTAGATTGCGTGGGAAATTTTATAATAAAATGAAATTAAAAAAAATACTTTCTTACATTTTAAAAGAAAAATAATTTTTTTGATGAAAAGACAAATGCTCCACATTTTCATAGTAAAAAAATAACAAAATTTAGATTGCATGGGAAATTTTATTTTGGTTTCAAGTAATCTAAATAAAATAAACCTTTCTTGCCATATTTGAGACACAAAATCAAAAGACATATTTACCCTTTTCATCTATTATTTTTATTTATCATTAATAAATTAATTAATTTATTACCATATATAATTCAAATTAATCTTAACCATTGATTATAAAGATCAATGGTTGAAATTTGGTTTTCAAAGTTTCCAATGAAACTTGATTTCCAATTGATACCACCCCTATATATATATATATATATATATAATTATTTATTAAGTAAAAAATCAATTAAGTGGATTATATTTAATTATTAATCATTTTCTTTTAGTGGAATTTATCAATTTAACATCTTATCGTTTATTGTTTAGTACATTAACTCCTCCATGCCTACTCATAACGACCCCAACTCATTACTCAGTAAACTCCTCTCCTCAACGCATACCTACAACATCTACAATCCGCACTTCCATCGTTCGACAACCACACAACAACACCTTTACACGAGTACATGATCACGCGAATCTGCAATCAATCCTCGAAGACGCTCTAATGCATTTCCTATATCTATTCTTGTCAGGATCGAATTCTTAACAAGAATAAAGTCTCAGAAACAATATCAAAGAAGTTGCGGAATAACACTTTGATATTCAATATAACAGTAAACAAACAGTATATGATTAACAACTTGTAAACTTGTATTCAATGATCAAATCACAAGATTACACACTCAACCTCAATCTTGAAGAACAGACTCTTTCAAGACGAATTCTACTTCTCTAGAATTAGGAACTAAGCTTTGAGGTTGATTCTCTCTAAAAACAAAAACTTAGAATTAAATCTATATAAAAACTATTCTGTCAAATCTATATATATACTGAACAAAAAGATAATTACAATAAATAAAATATCTTCAGTATATCTTCCATGAATATCTTTAGAATATCCAGCTGTCATTCTTCTAACTCAAATCTTCATCTTATAAGCAGCACTAATCATAAGCAGCATTAACTACTAAGCAGCACTAACCTCTAGCAGTACTAACTAGCTAAACAGTACTAACTTTGTTCAAGCAACACTAACTTTGACTAGCAGTATTAATTCTACTAGCAGTAGTAATACTCAGCAGTATTAACTTTGAAGTCCTCTGGCAATATTAACAATGCACTGGCAGTATTAACGATGCACTGGCAGTATTAACGATGCACTGGCAGTATTAACAATGCACTGGCAGTATTAAAACTGCACTGGCAACATTAATCATACTTACACTTTTAAGCTTTGTGAAGGACTGAGTACTGCTATACTTTTCCTGAAAAAGAAGATTAGGACCACCAAGAATACACAATATACAGGTATTGAACCACTTTTTAAGTAGGAGCTTATTCAGAGTTGATCATTCCCACACTTGTTACCAAGAAAGTGAATCTACCCACATCAAATGCTTTGGTGAATAGATCAACAAACTGGTTAGCAGTATGAACTTTTACAACTTGAATAAGTTTCTTTTCATTACAGTCTCTTATGAAGTGATACCTGATCTCAATGTGCTTTGTCTTTGAGTGCTTGACAGGATTATTCACAATGCTAATAGCACTGCTATTATCAATAAAAATTGGAGTGTGTAGAAAGGTTACCCCATAGTCCAACATTTGATTCTGAATCCATAAGACTTGAGAACAGCAACTTGCAGCTGCTATGTACTCTGCCTCTGTTGTAGATGTGGACACTGTGGTTTGTTTCTTGCACTGCCATGACACTAGTCTTGCACCCAAGAACTGACATCCTCCAGAAGTAGATTTCATGTCCAAGTTTGCTCCACCTAGATCACTGTCTAAGTATGCAAGTAGGTCAAATGATGAGTCATGAGGATACCAAAGTCCCAATCTGGGTTGCCCTTTGAGATATCTGAATATCCTCTTAACAGCTTGATAGTGAGATTGCTTTGGCCTAACTTGGAATCTTGCACATACACAGACTGGAAACATTATATCTGTCCTAGAGGTTGTAAGATACATGAGAGAGCCAATCATGGATCTATAATGATGAACATCCATATCCTCCCCCTCAAGATCTGCTGTTATCTGCTTGTGTGTCTCCATAGGTGTGCTGGCAGGTTTTGAATCTGAGAAACCAAACTTGGTTAGAATGTCCTGCACATACTTGGACTGACAGATAAAGATTCCATCTGTCTTCTGTTGAACTTGGAGTCCAAGGAAGAAAGTAAGTTCCCCCATGGAACTCATTTTGAACCTTTGATGCATTAGTTCCTCAAACTCCTTGCACATGTTGTCTCTTGTAGATCCAAAGATAATATCATCAACATAGATTTGGACCAACAAGATGTCCTTCTTCTTTCTCTTGATAAATAGAGTCTTATCAATGACTCCTCTTTCAAAGCCATTTTCCAAGAGATAGGATGACAGAGTGTCATACCAAGCTCTTGGAGCTTGATGCAATCCATAAAGTGCTTTCTTCAATTTGTATACTCTGTCTGGATAGCTTGGGTTTTCAAACCCTGGTGGTTGAAAGACATATACTTCTTCTTCAATTGAGCCATAAAGAAATGCACTTTTCACATCCATTTGATAGACTTTGAATTTCATATAAGAAGCATAAGCCAGGAATAATCTAATTGCTTCTATCCTGGCCACAGGTGCAAATATTTCATCATAATCTATTCCCTCTTCTTGTGTATACCCTTGAGCCACCAACCTTGCTTTGTTTCTTATTACTATGCCTCTTTCATCTCTCTTATTCCTGAAGACCCATTTTGTTCCTATTGCTCTTTGGCCTCTAGGAAGGTCTACCAGATCCCAAACATCTTGCAGCTTGAATTGCAGTAGCTCTTCTTGCATTGCTTCTATCCAACTGGACTCTTTCATAGCATCATGTGCCTTCTTAGGCTCAAGCTGGGATAGAAAGCAAGAAAGCACTGTGTGCTGTTGGTCTTGCATTTCTTGCAGCCTGCTTTGATTTCTAGTCATCATAGGAGAGGATATATCTCCTATTACCAGCTGTGGAGGATGATTCTTTTGAATTCTGGTGTGATGATTAGGTTCTTCATTAAGTCCCACCTCTAGATTGGAGCCATTCAACTCAACTGAGGTGTTTTCAGCAGCTACTTCTGATTCTTTATTGTCTTGAGTCTTCTCATCTCTACTTTCTTCTTCACTCTGACTTGGTCCAGTAGGTGGTTCCTTTTCACAGTCTTCAACAAGATCCACTGTGGGTATGGGAAAGATCACAGATTTAGATATACTGTCTTGGACTTGGGTAGTTCCTGATCCTCCACTCCCTGAACCTGCATAATCATCACTACTGAAACCAAAAGAGTTAGTTAGTGAATCAATGTCAAATAGCCACTGAGGACCAGACCCAATAGGATTTAGTGTGTTCTCATTGCATTTGACATTGTCACTTTCTTCAATTATTCTAAAAGAAGAGTTAAAAACTCTGTAAGCCTTACTCTGATATGAGTAACCAACAAGAAATCCATCATCTGCTTTGCTATCAAACTTACCTAAGTGAGATTTAGTATTGAGAATTGTACAAGGACACCCAAAAGATTTGAAAAATCCAATAAAGGGCTTTCTTTTATTTAAAAGCTCATATGGGGTCTTGTTCTTTGGCTTGACCACTAGAACTCTGTTTTGGACATAACATGCAGTATTAACTGCTTCAGCCCAGAAGGTAATTGGCAGTTTTGAATCAGCCAACAGAGATCTAGCAGCCTCTATTAGTGTCCTATTTCTCCTCTCAGCAACTCCATTCTGTTGAGGAGTCCTAGGAGCACTATATTGTCTCTCAATGCCTTTCTCTTCACAAAAGGTGTTTAGATCAAGATTTTTAAATTAAGACCCATTATCTGATCTAATGACTTTTACTTTTTGATTAGTTTGGTTTTCAATTCGTAGAATAAAGGATTTGATCAGTCCACTTGTCTCATCCTTGGTCCTTAGAAAATATACCCAGGTAAATCTAGAGTAATCATCAACAATAACTAAGCAGTAAGATTTCTTGCCTATACTCATGACATTTGTAGGACCAAACAGATCCATATGCAATAACTGGAGACAAGAAGAAATTGTATTTAGCTCTTTGGTCTTATGAGAAGTTTTGTGCTGTTTGCCTTTAAGACAAGCAACACAATGATCATCACATGAGAAGACTTTTGAAGGTAAACCTCTTACAAGGTTGTTTTTAACAAGTTTGTTCATAGTCTTGAAGTTCATGTGACACATCCTTCTGTGCCAAAGAGAGGATTCATCCACATAAGCTTTAGAAACAAGACAGTTCAGGGATGAATCACTAGAAACATTGTCCATGTCTAGACAATAAACATTGTCCTTTCTTGGAGTTCTGAGTAGTATCATGCTTTCATCAACTACTTTGAACCCTGGAGCAAGGATCATACACTCTGTATTTGTAAATAATATGCTATGTTGTTTGTCACAAACCTGTGATACACTTAACAGGTTGTACTTCAATTGATCAACATAGTAGACATTCTCAAATGTCATCTTACCTTTTGTAACATTACCTTTTCCACTTATTTTACCTCCAGTAAGATTATCTCCAAATGCAACATGTCCTCCATTGATATGCTTGAAATCCTGAAGGCATGACATGTTGCCTGTCATGTGCCTAGAGCAACCACTATCAACATGCCATATGCTCTTTCCCTTGAGCTGTTGGTTGCCCTGCACATAAGATAAATCAGTTAGTATGAATTAGGAACCCAAGCCAAGGTGGTCTTGGGTACCCCTTTCTCATCAAAATACTTGCATTCTTTCTTGACAAGATTTTTAAACTTTGACTCCTCATTTATGGAGTACTTTGTCACAATGATAGGCTTGGAAACACATTTGCTAGAAGCAGTACTGGTTTTAGAAGTACTAACTGCATTAGCAGCACTTGCATGCTTAGCAATACTAACCTTATTAGAAGTAGTAACTGTGTTAGCAGCAGTAACTGTGTTAGCAGTATTCATCTTTGAAGAGGTACTAACAGTATTAGCAGCATTAAAATTTTCAGCAGTACTAACACTGGTAACAACAGTAATGCTTCTAGCAGCACTATCTCTGTCAGCAGTACTAACAGTTTTAGTGCTTCTAGGCACCCACATTTTAATACTTTCCTTCAAAACCTTTTTCTTCATGGGGCCTTTGTTTTCAACAGATTTCTTCACCACATGTTTCTTTCTAGCCTTCCTATAACTAACAGGTTTTTGCACAAATCTTTGAAAGGTCATTTGTTGATTAATAGGGTTAAAGAAACAATGCTTAGCCAAATGGTTTAACTTTCCACATATGAAACAAGGCTTTGGTCTATTGATTTTACTCAGATCAATGCCTTGTTTTTGTGCCCATTGGTTATTCCAGTTTCTCTGATTTCCCCTTGGTTTATCATGTTTTTGGGGCTTAGATTTATTGCATGCACACTGCTTGCAAGGGATAGGGTTCACAACAGTGGTCTGCTTATAGTGAACCTTCTTGTTCTTTCCCTCAGTCTTCTCTATCTCATTGGACTTGATCCAATGCTTTCCACATCCCTCATTGGTGATTATGTGGTTTTCTATAGGAATCTCACCACTCACAATGTTGTCTTTATTCTTGACAACTTCTTTCTCAGATTTATCTTTAACAACTACTTCATCTAAAGGATCAATCTCAGTTGCTCCCTCAGGTAGGTCCTTCCTATCCTTTGTTTCTAGCAAATCTGAACTAGGAGGAATGTAGTTGTTGTTATAGGGTGGTGGTGTGGTATTGTACCCTATTCCTCTTCTCAGTTTATCATGAATCTGAGATTGTAGCAAAGAATCCATTGCTTTGGAGGCATTGGAAAACTTTTCTACATCTAGTTTGACTTTAGCTAGCTCCCCTCTTAGCTTTTCACTCTCTTCTTTGGATCTGGTCAGCTGAAGTTCTAAGTCATTCTTCTCCCACTTCCAGTAGTTTGTGTCATAAGAGTGTTGAAGCTCATTGGCTTGAAAACCCTTAATCTGCTCTTCAAATCTCTCAACTATCCTCACATAATCTTTTATGTCCTTTTCCAATCTCTTAAGGTCATCACTCATGTTCTGATTGTGATCCCTATACCTTTTAACAGTGTTAATGCAATTTTGAGAACATAGATTGGAAGTTACCTCTGTTGGGAGATCAGACACCTCTGCCATTAGAGCTTGGTTTTGAATGACCTCTTCAGCTTGATCACTCCAATCAAACCCCATACCTTGTTGAGAGACAAGGGCTTGTGCAGAGTTTCTGTTGTTATTGAAGCTTCCAGACTGTGTCTGCTGGTGGTTGTTGTTGTGAGACACTCCACTTCTGCATTCCCTAGCAAAGTGTCCCTTTTGATGGCATTTATAGCATTCCACCTTTGACTTGTCAAATCCTGCTCCATCTTCTCTTCTTTGAGAGAAGTTGTTCCTTCCAGTTCTTTTGATGAACTTTTTAACTCTCATAGAGAGCATGGCCATCTGCCATTTAATGTCCATCTCTTCAAGATCATCAGGATGGATTTGTTCCAAGTCATCATTAATAAGAGAAGAGTTTCCATGATTGGACAGAAAGGCTTCAAATACAGTTTCAGTGCCTTTCTCTTGACTTACTCCATTGGTAGCATTAACTGGTTCAGGATTGGAAGTAGAATCAATTGATGCTGAAAGGAGTGCAGCATTGTGAACATACCCAGAAGGCCTCTTCTTAGCCTCTACCTCAGATTCAAAAACTCTTAGATCATTATATAGATCATCAAGTTCCTTTTCTTCCAGTTGATCATTCTGTCTGAAAGACACAGTATACATGGTCCATTCATCACTCAGGGACCTTAGAAACTTTCTGTTCAGATCATCTTGATCAATTTGTACTCCCACTGTAGCTAGTTCACCAAGAAGCTTGTTGAACCTGTCAAAAGTTTGAGTCATGGACTCATTCTTGGTTGACATAAAGTTCTCATATTGTTGCTTCAGAATGGCTTTCTGATTTCTCTTGGTACTTTTGGTACCTGAGAATCTCTTCTCTAGAGCATTCCAGAGCATCTCTGTATCAGTGCAGTTGCAAAACTGATGTTGGTATTCATTCGGAATAGCCAAGAGCAAAGTGCTCAAGGCTTTCATCTCTGTCTGTCTAGTCTTTCTTTCAGCATCAGTTTTTGGTGGAGTTCTCTTTCCATCTGCACCAATCTTTCCTGCTTCAGAAGGGCCATTCTCAATGATGTCCCACATAGAATAGTCAGTGAGGAGTATGTACTGCTTGATTCTGATCTTCCACATATCGAATTCATTGGGTCTGAGCATTGGAACCTTTGAAACCAGAGTACTGTTTGATTCTGCAAAGTTTTCCATGATGAATGAATAGATGTTTCTGAGAGAACTTGCTCTGATACCACTTGTCAGGATCGAATTCTTAACAAGAATAAAGTCTCAGAAACAATATCAAAGAAGTTGCGGAATAACACTTTGATATTCAATATAACAGTAAACAAACAGTATATGATTAACAACTTGTAAACTTGTATTCAATGATCAAATCACAAGATTACACACTCAACCTCAATCTTGAAGAACAGACTCTTTCAAGACGAATTCTACTTCTCTAGAATTAGGAACTAAGCTTTGAGGTTGATTCTCTCTAAAAACAAAAACTTAGAATTAAATCTATATAAAAACTATTCTGTCAAATCTATATATATACTGAACAAAAAGATAATTACAATAAATAAAATATCTTCAGTATATCTTCCATGAATATCTTTAGAATATCCAGCTGTCATTCTTCTAACTCAAATCTTCATCTTATAAGCAGCACTAATCATAAGCAGCATTAACTACTAAGCAGCACTAACCTCTAGCAGTACTAACTAGCTAAGCAGTACTAACTTTGTTCAAGCAGCACTAACTTTGACTAGCAATATTAATTCTACTAGCAGTAGTAATACTCAGCAGTATTAACTTTGAAGTCCTCTGGCAGTAGTAATTCTGAACTAGCAGCATTAACCATACTTGGTAAATTCTTCAGTTCCCAACAATTCTTTAACCTATTTGAGCCCATTGTAACTTCAACATTTGAGATGTTGGTACAAAACCGTACCAACATGTACCAACCGAAAAAAGTTGGTACCGGTTAAGTTGGTACAAAGTAGAATTGGTTGATACATGGTATAAATATTTGCGTACCAATTATAATTGGTTGGTACATGGTATTGAGAAAAAAAACATGGTACCGTACCATGTTCACCCCTATCATATTGCATACTCCTACTTTTTTTTTTTCATAATAATACAAGCTTGGAACTCGTCAGTGGGAGGCTACCGTCGACAAAGCGTTGAAATTTAGTCTGAAAGAATAAGTATTATTATAACATTGTCCATGTTTTAAATATTTTGTCATAAAATGATTTTATTTTTAAAACTTTGTCATATAGTAAACTAGACCAACAAAAAATGATAAAATTACTGTTGCACCCTTGAATACATTTTTTTTATTTCATTTTTATGAAAAATATCTCCTTGTTTTACAGGTTTAACTTGTCAAATTATAAACTTAATTCAAACCCCTCCACCGCATTTTTGGCATTGCCCATCACATCATTCTCTTTTTGCCGGTGGGAAAATTGACCACAATAGTATCTCTTTATTCAAATTCGTTTTTTAGTCATCATTCAAATGGAAAAGTTCAAAAAAAACTAAATTGACTTTATTGTTTAGAGTGATTATGTTACTAGACAAATTTTTGGAACAAATAAGTCCTTAGACATCGTTTAGCAAAAATAAGCTAGCTTTATGAAGAGTTTTTTATGATTATTCCAATTATGTTCTCCTTAATATTCATTATTATTAATTAATAAATATTAATTAATATTATCTGAAAATTATAACTTAAATTTTAATTATATATTGATATTAAATTTTAATTATTTAGAATTATTGATAATTATATCAATTTTTTTAATACTGATCAATATATTTTACTTATCATTTTTTTGTAGCTATTATTTGATTATTTTTTTTCCATATTATATATAACAGTTATTTAAAATTATTATTTTAATGTAGTTTTTTTTTTAATTTTGGTTCAAAATTCAAAATTTATAATAATAATAAATTTCAAATTCTTTTAATTAAAATATTATATTATTTACTACCTTATTTGTATTAATTAATATATTATATTACGATAATTTTTTTTATTATATTATTAAATATTGTAATTGATTATTTTTTCTAGATGTTCTTTTTAGTAATTTTACATGCTTATAAGCTAGTTTTTTGTCAAATGTGATTTTTCATCAGCTAACTTATCAGTCATCAACCAGCTTATCAGCTACCAGCTAGCTTATCAGCTAGTTTGCTAAACATAGACATTTCAAAACACATTAAATAAATCATTGGATTTTTGGAAACCTGTTAAATACGTCGTTGTTACTTAAAAATGTAACTAGCAACCTATATAATAAGTAAAACTACAAATTGGAAAAGAAAAAAAAAGGGTAAATTACGTTTTTCGTCCTTGTGGTTTATTAAAAATTTCTATTTTCGTCCCTGATCTTTATTTATTACATTCATAGTCATTGTGGTTTGCATTATATTTCCTTTTTCGTCCTTGGCTTTAAAAGGTCACTAATAATGGTCCATTAAAGTAAGGGCAATTTGGTCTTTTCAGTTTTATTTTATTAAATTTTTTTTTGTTTGTCCTATATGAGTACACCACCCTCTCCTTCTCCTTCTCACACCTCACCCATGATTTTAGCCCCACTCTCTCCCTCTCTCTCTCTCTCTCTTGTTTTCTTTTTTCCCTCTTTCCTCCCTTCTCTCTCTTCCTTCTCCCCTTTTTCCTCTCAATTCGTTGTCTTCTGCAAGTTCATGAAATATCATTCCTCAATTTTAGAAAACCTCAAGTAGAAAAATCTCCAACTCAGGGAAACGTCAAGTAACAAGTAGTATATCAAGAGGGATAAGAGTGGTTCTTCAAGAAGGTGCAGAGGGAGGAAGAATGGGGTTATAACCCATCTGTCGGACATCAACAATGGCTACAAAAATATGTGTTTGAAAGGGAGGTGGGGTTACTCATCATTCTCCTATCCAAGTTCTCAAAAACTCCGTCGTTGTTCATGAAGATGTTTGTTTATCAAGTTGTGATTTCTAGGTTTTCATTTAAGGAGGTGGAATCCCGCCATCATGAGTACTCTCAGATTACCAAAATTGAATTGAAGACCCAAAGAGCAAAAACATGAAAGTATTTACAATAAAATCAGAAAATATGAACCATAGTTGAATACAATGTGGAAATGAATAAATTCTCGTTTGCATTTGATTGTCTGTGTTTAAAGTCATGGGTTTTGGAGAGAGCAAGAGAAGAAATGGGTTTTGCATAGGGAAGAAATGGATTTTGATTTGGGTCATCGGAGAAGATGACCACATAAGAGGTAGTTGTCAGAGGGGGGTTATTAGAGATTGGAGGAGGGAGAAGGTCATCAGAGAAAATGATCAAGGATGTGGGAGTCAATTTTTTATTTTTATTTTTTATTAATAATGTTTAAATAGAAAATGTAAAATAACAAAAATTACCCCTTGCTCAATAGATATTTTAAAGGGTTATTGGTATCAGGGACGAAAAACGAAAAAAAGTGCAAACTACAATGACCACTAATGTAATAAATGAAGACCAGGGACGAAAAGAGAAACTTTCAACAAACCATAAGGACGAAAAACGTAATTTACTCAAAAAAAAAAAGATGTCATCTATTTTATTCCCCTACAAATAAAAAAAACGTATTTTTTTTTGCCTTAAGAATTTGTTTTCGGCAAAAAAAAAAAGAAAAGGAAATTAGAAAACATTTTTATAATTTGTTATTTAATTTACTTTATATCTTCTACTTTTTTATTTTCATTTTAGCTCTTTATTATATTAACACATATATCGTATATTAACTAAAATACATCAAAAAAATACATTTTTTTTACAAATTACACCATTATAATTGTCTTGTCAATATGTTTAAAAAGAGCCTAATATTGATTTTTTTGGATTTAATCTCATATTATTAAATATCATAAATATGTAAACTATATTTAATATTTACACTTTCTATCCTTTAAGGTTATTTATTTAATAATATAAGATTAATCTGTAACTATAAAGGTATAAATGATAATTATTAAAAATAAATGTACGTATTTATGATATTCAATAATGTAAAATTAAGTTCAAAAACAATATTGAGTTCATTTTGAATGTATTGACGAAACGATTATAATGATGTAATTTGTAAAAAAAAAACTATTTTTTATATATTTTAGTTAATATACGATTATGCGTGTTAATAAAATAAAATTGTAAATGAAAAAAGTAATGGATATAAAATAAATTAAATAACTAATTATAACTTTATAAGGATGCAAATGTAAATTTTTTCTAAAACTATAACCAGGAAGTGAATCTTTACACATAAAATTTTCTACGTAAAGATGTTTTTTTTCACTTACATAGAAAAAAAAACATTATGCGCAAACTTTGTCTATTTTAATAAAAAAAACTTTGAAAAATGGTTAAAAAATGAATTTGGTTGATGAAATTGACTATTTAATTAATTTCCCCATTTTTAATTTGTAGGTGGATAAAGTAGGTGACATTTTTTTTAATTTGTAGTTTTATCTACTATGTAGGTTGCAAGTTATATTTTTAAGTAATAAGGATATATTCTATAGGTTATCAAAAGTCCAATGATTTATTTAACATGTTTTAAAATGTCCAAGGACTTATTTGTTTGAAAAATTGTCCAGTGATTTAATCACTTCAAACACTAAATGTAACACCCGGATTTATGGACATTTGTTTATCTGAAGAATCCATTTGTTTAAATAAGAATCGTACCTTATGGCGTAGTTGTCCCTTTTATTTTTAAAATTCTAAGTATTGAATTTCGAGGTAGTACTTGTGTTCGAAGTGTAGTTTCAAGACGAAAATCGAGCCACGGTACCATCTGGGCGATTGTGCCCGAGAGAGTGACAGGGTGTCACAATCGCGGAGGCATAGTCGCGTGAGAGAGGGAACCCTCGGTACCAACTCGACGAGAATGCCTTTGGTCACTATCGCTGGTCACTTTCGCACGGATTGTACCGCGAGTTCGGGGGGCGCGGGCGATTATGCCGGCGAGAGTGACAAGTGTCACAATCGCTGAAGAGTGTGGACGGGTATAAAAAGACCATGTCGCGATTTTAGACCATTTTATCAAATTTCTACGGTTGTGAGGCGATTTTTCTCTGCAGTTTTAGTAAGTCTTCATCCCCAAAACCTCTCACTTCATTTATATGTTTTCTTAGCCATTAATTGTGATTCTTAATACTTTTTAGGAAGTGATATTAGGAAGCTCTCAAGTGGTCTAGCATCCAAACTCTCATCTCATTTATTTCTAGGGTTGGTTCCTTGTATCAACCACTAAGGCGAGTTCATTCTTTCATTTATAAACTTTATACATGTTAAACGTGGGGTTTTAACCTTCTAAACGTCTCTTATTTGATTCCTTTTGATTTAGGTGAGTTTCACCAAAAAGCTAATTTTGGAGATTTTTAGAGTTTACTTGGATAGGTATAAATGTATGGTTAAGAAACTTATTTATTGGGCTAAAGGTGATTTATACACATGGGAAATATGTTTTCCTCTAATCTCATGTTCAACCTCTTCAAATAAAAAACTAGGGTTTGGGACTATTGATGAATGTCTTGAAAGAGAACTTGTATGGGTAATTTAGCATGTGGGAGTTGATATGGCGGGTTTACACCCCCTTAATCTAACCGCAAGTGTACGGGTCGAATCAAGTAATATGTACTTGGAAGTACGAGTATCGAACCAAGGGAACTAGAAACTGAGTATCACAATTACTATATTCACTATTAATTGAACGGTCCAAAAGAGTGAACTATTGGGAATAATTAACTGAATATTAATAAAAAAATAGAATTAACAAATAACTCTTCAAATAACGACTTCGAAAACTTTATATGGAGACAAATAGTCGAGGGTTGGAAATCCTATGGTTCTCACTAATGAACAAGATTCTTGAAGATAACTATCAGTTAAACCCTTTAATGAAAATCTAATCTGTAAAATCACAGTTGCTCTTTCTCAAGCAACAACGGATTTTATTTTGAAAACACAAGTCTCATATCTCGATCTTAACACATGAGTTCAAAAACACATTAAGTTCCAGATTATAATGATACTAAGGTTTAGTTGGTATATCTCAATCCAATTTCTCATCTTAGGCATATAATTCTAGTTCTTGTTAACAATTAATTATCTCGAATTAAATTTATAACGAACAAATCAGATGAAAGTTGATCAGACTCACAAAAGCATTAAAACCTAAATCATATGCTTCATTAGTTAGAAAAACTGATAAAAATCCCAAGTTACATGTTCAATTTAACAACCCAAAACATCCATCAATTAACAAAATAAACGATTAATATAAATTCATGCCAAAACGGCCCCAAGTCTACAATAAATTTCAAGGTTTGCAGAAAGACAACCTAATACACAACTGAGAATAACATAAAATAACTATAAGGTGGTCTTCTAGAATCGGGTATCACTTACACCTTCTCTTTTCCTTTACTAGCTCCACCTACCTCGCGTCTACCTGAAAAAGTTTTAGTTTTGAAAGAGCAAGGGTTAGACCGATGGTCTAGTGAGTCCTCTCTTGCAATAGTTCAACAACAGAGAATGGAAATAATTTATAATATAAATAAAGCCATTCAGTTTAATAAATAACACCATAATTAAAATTCACGCTTCTGGCTCACACTACTGTCACACTAAGGTGACAGTGTGTCTGGCTCACACTGTCCTACGTGGGCCACACACCCCACTGGCATAAACGAGACACCCCCCCCCCAATATAAGCTCAGGCGGGACACCCCCCCCCCCCGACTTGAGCGTATCTCGCTACAATGATGTATGCATACATTTAGAATAACAACATCAATATAAAACCCACCAAATAAATCTCGCGAGTATAAAGCAACGTAAGTAAATAATGCTTTAATAAACTTTCATGCATCTTTAACCACTTAACAATAAAAGCATTTGGTTTTCGAAAACTCACTAGATGCCCACCGCTAAAGTTCTCTCTCTTACTCTTTATGGTCGGTCACAAGACCTACTGCACAAAAATGATAATACTGATAAGTCTCGACTTACCTAGTCATACCGAAAGCCTTTATGATACGAAGTTCATTTCTCCCAAGGAAGTATAAGGGAAAATAGTTATCCAAACTTCACCCTCCACTTCGGCCCAAAAGGAAATAGTCCAGCCCAACAATAAATAGGGACGTGGACTCTCGGTTGCTTGGATCGTGGCATTGGGCCAAAGCCCGACTTCAGATCGCCTGGGGCTGCACCGCCTGGGGTCCCCCACACCAAGATCTCCCGACCTCTTGTGGCCCGGGGTCACTTGGTTCATCTCCCAGTGCATGACCGCTCGGGGTCACCTGACACATGGCCGCCGGGGGTCGCCCGACCTTTCTATTCTCGGCCACTAACGACAAATAACATGTATCGATCTCAGGCCGTGAGTCGACGACGTGGTTTAATGAAGGTTCATGAGGCAAATGTATTTTTTTAACTGCCATCAATTCAATTCCATTCTAATTTACCAAATCAAAGTTTAACAACAAAATGTAACTAATCCAATTTGAACCCAATCTCATTAAGAGAATAAGAACTCTGAGATGGGATTCTTATCAGCAGATTCAAGATAACCTCCAAAGATTTCTAATCCAAACCAACCTAGATGATAATAAAAACTCCCAACACCAAAAGACCAAAGGCAAGGATAGAACTTACCTCCAGGAAATGATGCAGGTTGGAAATCAAGAATATTGCTCCCTTCCTTCTTCTCCAAAATCGCCTACCAAGATCTTACTCTCCCTTTCTCCAAACTCTACTAGCCGCCACCAACAAATGAGGAGAGAATGTGAGGTTTAGGGTAAAACCCCCTTTTTCATCTAATTTCACTTTAACCCCTCCAACCTTCACTTAGTGCTAAACTTCCACCCAAACTACAATTTATTACCTTCTAACACGGTTATTACATTACCCCCCCCCAATAGGATTCCATCCCCGGAATCCCATCGCTGAACAAACTGGGGTATTGGGATATCATATCCTCTTCCATCTCCCATGTCGCCTCTTGTCCTTTATGAAACTGCCATTGCACTTTTACAAGACGAATCTCCTTGGTCCTTAATTTATTGACTTTGTGATCCAAAATGGCCACCGATTCCTCTATAAAATTTAACTTTTCATCCACGCGCACTTCGTCTAATGGTATTACCACATCGGCCTCGGCTAGACACTTCTTCAAATTCGATACGTGAAATGTAGGGTGTACTCCTCGCAGTTCATCGTGTAACTCAAGTTTGTAAGCCACCTCTCCAACACGCTCACTGATCACAAAGGGTCCAACGAATCTTGGTTTCAACTTTCCTTTCTTTCCGAAACGCACCACGCCTTTCCAAGGTGAGACCTTTAACATCACCTTGTCCCCCACTTGAAACTCTATTGGTTTCCTTCGCTTATTTGCGTACATTTTATGGCGGTCTTGAGTTGCTCCCAACCTTTCTCGAATCTGGTTCACCTTATTGGCTGTCACTTGCACTATCTCCGGACCGGTCAATTTTCGTTCTCCCACCTCGTTCCAACATAAGGGTATTCTACACTTGCGTCCATACAACGCTTCAAACGACGCTGCTTGAATACTGGCGTGATAACTATTGTTATAGGAGAACTCTATCAATGGTAGATGAACTTCCCACGAACCTTTAAAGTCGATCGCACATGCTCGAAGCATGTCTTCCAGTGTTTGGATGGTTCTTTGGCTTTGGCCATCCGTTTGAGGGTGATATGCGGTACTCAGCTTGAGTTGCAAGCCCAACTCTCTTTGCAGACTCCTCCAAAATGATGATGTGAATCGTCCATCCCGGTCTGATACAATAGACGATGGCACTCCATGCCTGGATACGATCTCGTCTATGTATAGTCTAGACAATTTCTCTAACGGATACGTCTCCTTAATAAGTAGGAAATGAGCTGACTTTGTAAGTCGATCCACTATTACCCAGATGGTGTCGTGCCCTTTAGGTGATCGCGGAAGTCCCGTGACAAAGTCCATCGCAATATCATCCCACTTCCATACCGGTATTTCCAATGGTTGCAGCTCACCGTATGGTCTTTGATGTTCCGCTTTCACCTTCAAACACGTCAGACATCGCTCGATGAAGTAAGCGATGTCTTTCTTCAAACCCGACCACCAATAACTTTGCTTTAGATCTCGGTACATATTATTGGTTCCCAGATGAATGGAATAACGAGACTTATGCGCTTCTTCCAACACTTTCTTCCGAATGTCGCCCAATTTCGGAATCCACACTCGACCGTCAAAACATCTTACTCTACGGCTATCAACGGTTAACGAACTCATAATTCCGACTATTCTCTCACTCTTTAATTTCCCAGGAAGGTGGAAGTTGCCTCGACTCGAAACGCCACTACCTTCGTTGCATCACCGTGCTCTTTCCGACTCAAAGCGTCGACCACTACATTGGCTTTACCCGGATGGTAAAGAATCTCGCAATCATAATCGCTTAACAACTCCATCCATCTTCGCTGCCTCATATTCAACTCTTTCTGGTTGAACAGGTGTTGGAGGTTCTTGTGGTCAGTATAAATCTGACACTTAACCCCGTACAGATAATGTCTCCAAATCTTCAACGCGAAAACTACCGCTGCCAACTCCAGATCATGCGTCGGGTAGTTCTTCTCATGCTCTTTCAACTGACGAGATGCGTAGAAGATCACCTTTCCTTCTTGCATCAGTACACACCATAACTCTAACTTAGAAGCATCGCTGTAGATCACGAATCCTTCAGATCCGTTGGGTAGGGATAAGATAGGTGCACTACTCAGACTTTCCTTTGAATTTACTGAACGCATCCTCTTGAGCCTCCGCCCATAAAAACTTAACGTTTTTCCTTATTAGGGAAGTTAACAGTGTGGCTATCCTCGAGAAGTCCTGGATAAATTTTCGATAATAGCCCACCAATCCCAGGAAACTTCTTACTTCTGATGGTGATTTCGATGCTTCCCAACCATTGATAGCTTCAATTTTAGCCAGGTCAACCTTAATCCCATCTTCCGACACCACGTGCCCTAGGAATTGCACTTCCCTCAACCAAAATTCACATTTTGAGAATTTGGCGTACAACTTCTCGCGCTTGAGTAATTCCAACACTGATCGCAAGTGTGACTCGTGCTCACTCATGGACCGTGAATAAATTAGTATGTCATCAATAAAGACAATGACACACTTTTCCAAGAGTGGAATACACACTCTATTCATCAGGTTTATGAATAATGCCAGAGCGTTAGTCAAACCAAAGAGCATGACTAAAAACTCATAATGCCCGTACCTTGTGCGAAAAACCGTCTTAGGCACATCCTCCTCTCTCACCTTCAGCTGATGATAGCCCGATCGCAGGTCTATCTTTGAAAAGTAACTCGCTCCTTGCAATTGATCAAAAATATCATCAATTCTGGGAAGCGGGTACTTATTTTTTACTGCTACCTTATTAAGCTCGCGATAGTCTATTTACATTCGCATAGACCCGTCCTTCTTATTAACGAACAACACCGGCGCTCCCCATGGTGATGTACTAGGACGAATAAACCCCTTGTCGAGCAGCTCTTGCAGTTGGGTCATCATCTCCTTCATTTCTATCGGTGCCAAATGGTAAGGTGCATGCTCTTGCAATAGGTGTCGCTCCGGGCATTAGGTCAATTCGAAATTCCACCTGCCGATCTGGGGGTAGAGTGGTTAAATCTTCTGGAAACACTTCCGGGTATTCATTTACTACCGGAACCGACTCCAGTCCTTTCTTCTCCTTCTTAGCGTCTAAGACGTACGCTAAGTATCCCATGCACCCCTTCCCCAAACACCGTCTAGCCTTAATCATCGAGATCAAACACGACTTCCTATCCCGACGATCGCCATATACCACTACCTCTTCCTTATCGGGCAAAGCTATTTGGATCAACTTCTTATTGGATACTATGTTGGCATCATTAGACGCCAACCAGTCCATCCCCACAATAACGTCAAATTTCCCATACCCATCGGGTATAGCCGTAACGAGAATGAATGACCGTCGATATCAATTCTACACCCTTCGTATACTTCCCTTACTAAGACTCGACTATCATCCGCTCCTTCTACCTCAAACCCATGACTAAGCTTATTGAGTTTCACATGCAATTTATGAACAAAGTTCAATGACACAAACGAACGGTTTGCGCCCGAATCAAACAACACCTTAGCATAATTCGTGTCTATAGGGAAAGTACCTGTCACCACATCTGGTGTTTCCACCGCCTTCTCTGCTATCATATTAAATTCTCTAGGCCTCGCCTGAGCTGGCTCCACCTTCCTCTCTCCTCCTTTTCCTCCAAATCCCCCGCCTGCTCCTTTCTTCAGTTGTGGACAGTCGGTCTTGATGTGATATGGAGAACCACATTGATAGCAAGACCTCGGCCCTTGACAATCCCGAGCCATATGCCCCGACTTACCACAATTAAAGCAACCTTCACGATCCATCATACATTCCCCTTTATGCATCCGGTTACACTTACTGCACGACTTGCTCTCAAACCTTGGCAGCGCTCGCTGATCAGATCTTGCACCTTTAAACTTATTTGGGTCACGAACTGGCCCTTCCCATTTTCTATTTTCACCAGTCTTCTCAGACATTTGGCGCACTTTATCTTTCTCAGTCATCTCGGTCGTGTTAACGGCTGCTTGAAAGGTAGTAGGTTCTCGTGTGGCCGCCAATTCTCGGATATTGCTTCTCAGCCCAAACAGATACCTGTCCGCCCGACGTTCCTCGTTCGACACATAAATTTCAGCAAAGCGAGCCTTTTCGAGAAATTTCGTCGTATACTCTCGTATCGTCATTTCCCCTTGCTCCAAGTTCAGAAATTCCTTCTCCAGCTTCTTAACCGCTGCTGACGGACAAAACTGCCGCTTGAACTTGGCAACGAAATTCTCCTAATTCGTCCCTTTTGCCTCCTTCAAACCTTTACCCCCAGTTTCCGCCTCCCACCAAAACACGGCATTGTCTCTCAGCATGGACAATGCAAGCACAACCTTATCTTCTTCAGCACACTTACAGGTGTCAAAAGCCAGTTCCATATTCCCGATCCACTTAATCACCACTATCGGATCGCATTCTCCTTTGAAAGTAGGGGGATTGCAAGAGGTAAATGCTTTGTAGTTGTACCCCTTCTCCGTAACTGCTTTAGTTGCCAATTCAGGAGTCGACTGAGAGTGGTTGCCCATCACAGTCACTAGCGAGGTAGTCATCTCCGTCATCTCCCTCTCCTCGCTCCTTTCCTTACTTACCGATGCTTCTCTAGTTTGATGAGACAATAGGGCTTGCAGAGTTTCCTGTAACTTCCCAATTTCAGTGGCGAAGGTCTCTTGAGTTACAAATGCTTGCGTTCGACCCCCACCTCGACTCTTCGAACGACCTCTTCCCTTCACGGTAGCTGAACTCTCTTGAAGAGAACGTTCTTGTTCCACTCCGACTTCCACACTTCTTGCTCGTCGTCCGGCACGTATCATCTTACGCCTCTCTGACCCCTCCTCGGGTTCCTCCACTTGGGTAACCGCCTTCCGAGTCGTCTTTCCTTTCCCCTTAGGTTCGTCCACGACCCTTTCCTTGAGTGGAAATCGGCTTAGGGGCGGTTGCTGGTCCATCCACAATAACTTCATTCACCGGTACAGCTTCAGCTACCGGCGCAGATCTACTCCTCGTCACTCACTCAGACATGCTAACTGAAAAGACGGAACATGCAACATTTAATCCAACTGGTCCAACGTAACAAGGCAAGTTAAGCACACACATGTACCTGTAAATTCACAATTACACTAGCCAGATGTAATTCCAAATTTACCTTACATGCTAGTCGTCACTACCCTATTACTCGTCTTCCTATGGGCATCCTGTTTCTCAGTTGTGCTTCTATTCTCCTAGTTTAAGTCTAGGTTTGTCCGATCACCCAGTTCCCTTAAACTATGGATCTGATACCAATTGTAACAACCAAAAACATCCATCAATTAAAAAAATAAACGATTAATATAAATTCATGCCAAAACGGCCCCAAGTCTACAATAAATTTCAAGGATTGCAGAAAGGCAACCTAATACACAACTGAGAATAACATAAAATAACTATAAGGTGGTCTTCTAGAATCAGGTATCGCTCCACCTACCTCGCGTCTACCGGAAAAAGTTTTAGTTTTGAAAGAGCGAGGGTTAGACCGATGGTCTAGTGAGTCCCCTCTTGCAACAGTTCAACAATAGAGAATGGAAATAATTTATAATATAAATAAAGCCATTCAGTTTAATAAATAACACCATAATTAAAATTCACGCTTCTCGCTCACACTACCGTCACACTAAGATGACGGTGTGTCTGGCTCACACTGCCTTACGTGGGTCACACACCCCACTGGCATAAACGGGACACCCCCCCCGATATAAGCTCAGGCGGGACACCCCTCCCCCCGACTTTAGCGTATCTTGCTACAATGATGTATGCATACATTTAGAATAACAACATCAATATAAAATCTACCAAATAAATCTCGCGGGTATAAAGCAACGTAAGTAAATAAATACTTTAATAAACTTTCATGCATCTTTAACCACTTAACAATAAAAGCATTTGGTTTTCGAAAACTCACCTGATGCCCACTGCTAAAGTTGTCTCTCTTACTCTTTATGGTCGGTCACAAGGCCTACTACACAAAAATGATAATACTGATAAGTCTCGACTTACCTAGTTGTAACAACCTGAACATTTATATATACAATAAAATAACATTTCAGTCTAAACACTGCCCCAGGCTTACATTTCAGAGTACAAGGTTACACTATCTCTTACTACACAACTTAGTTCAAAAAGGTAAACTACTGCAGGAAGTCTTCTATCTCCTGCTTATAGCTCATATCTTCTCTTTACCTTTATCTGTACCTGCTACTTTTCGATAACCTGAAACAGGATTAAAATTTTGAAATAGCGAGGGTTAGACCAATGGTCTAGTGAGTCCCCTCCAATTACTACTGCAACAGTTCAAATATTAATTAAAACATTTAAACAAAGCTTTATATCTCAAAACATAACCTGCTCTTTTAATCAAACTTTAAAACACTTTATGCTTCACAGGCATAACTCAATCTACTGGCCATCACTGACCACTTTTTACGCTTTGCAAGCGTACCTTAAGTTACTGACCAACATTCCCGTCAAAGACGGTATGTCTGTCTTGCACTGCCTTATTTTAGGGACACACCCTAATGGCATAAACGGGCCACACTCCCCAGTACGAGCAGGCGGGTCACACTTCCCGACTTAGGTCAGACTTCTGACTCAAATGTATGCATACACCTAGTCCTGACTGTATATAAAACAAGTTTATATACCTGAGCATAAACATGCCAAACTGATTAAATCAATCTTTTGAAATAATTCTGCATAACTTTCAATACTATAAATGTGCAGTATATAAAACCCACATTTATAAAATAACTGCTCAAATCATAAAAGATTTATTTGAAAGACTCACCTCTGATTCTCCTTGATTAACTCTGACTTCTACTGATTAACACCACCTACGATGGTATTAAAACAAAGGTAAGCTAACTTGCAACTAAAACTCTTTATTTCTAAAGACTCATCAAAAGAAATCTACTGTTACTATCCCTATACGAAACCATCCTGATCAAAACCTCTTAAGACAAAATTAACAAAATATCGGTCGAACACAACTACCGATCAAATACAACTACCGGTCGAACCACTTACCGGTCCTTTACAACCTACCGGTCGAACCTCTACCGGTCGAATACAACTATCGGTCGAACCACTTACCGGTCCTTTACAACCTACCGGTCGAACCTCTACCGGTCCTTTACAACTACCGGTCAAACCACTTACCGGTCCTTTATCATCTTCCCGGTCGAGCTAGAACTTAAGTCGGCGACTTACAGTTCTAACCCAGAAAACTTTTGATCATTAAATCGATCAAATATACGGTTAAAAGCTTGATTAACAAGACTATTTACCGACTATAACATGCAGATAGAAGTATTAGGCTAGAATCATACCTCTATTTGACCAAAACGGATCGCTTGATCAAGACCTCTTTCTCTTTTTCTCTGCCTTCTTGCTTTCTCTCTTTCTCTCTTTGAATTCTAAGTCGGCTTACAGTATGAGATATGAATCTCAATTATCTGATATTTAGGTTATATAAAACCAAAGTTTCAAATAACCCCCTTGTACTTTGGGTCTCGCTTCACTTTTCACCCAACTTCCAAAATTATTACAAATTTCGGATCCGAATATTACAATCTTCCTCCCTTAAGAGACTTCCGTCCCCGGAATTCTATCGCTAAACAAATGGGGATACTGAGATTTCAAATCTGCCTCTACTTCCCACGTGGACTCTTGTCCTTGGTGAAATTTCCATTGAACTTTCACTAAGCGAATCTCTTTGTTCCTCAACCTCTTTATCTTGAGGTCCGTAATTGCTACGGGCTCCTCAATATAACTTAGTTTTTCATCTACCTGAATATCTTCTAAAGGAACAACTATATCTGCTTCTGCCAAACACTTCTTCAGGTTTGACACATGAAATGTGGGATGAATCCCACGCAAACTTTCTGGTAAATCAAGTTTGTAGGCCACTTCACCAACACGATCAGTGATGATAAATGGTCCAACAAACCTTGGTCTTAACTTTCCTTTCTTTCCAAATCTGATTACCCCTTTCCAAGGTGAAACTTTCAACATTACCTTATCTCCTATCTGAAACTCTATCGGTTTCCTTCGTCTATCAGCATACATTTTCTGACGATCTTGAGCACTCTTTAATCTTGCTCTAATCTGATCGACTTTATCAGCTGTCGCCTGTACAATTTCTGGTCCCGCTAGCTGTCTTTCACCCACCTCATTCCAACATAAAGGTGTTCTACATTTACGACCATACAAAGCTTCAAACGGGGCCGCTTGTATGCTAGCATGATAACTATTTTTGTAGGAAAATTCAATCAACGGCAAATGAATTTCCCACGAACCTTTGAAATCGATAACACATGCACGAAGCATATCTTCCAATGTCTGAATAGTTCTCTCACTCTGGCCATCAGTTTGCGGATGATAAGTCGTACTCAGCTTAAGTTGAGAGCCTAATTCCCTTTGCAAACTTCTCCAGAAAGCTGATGTAAAACGAGCATCCCTGTCCGACACAATGGACGACGGTACTCCATGTCTGGTTACTATCTCGTCGATATACAATCGAGCCAATTTCTCTAATGAGTACGTCTCCTTGATCGGTAGGAAGTGAGCTGACTTTGTGAGTCTATCCACTATCATCCAAATAGCATCATGCCCCTTAGGTGATCGCGGTAACCCAGTAACAAGATCCATCGTAATCTCGTCCCACTTCCAAACTGGAATTTCTAACGACTGAAGCTCCCCATAAGGTCTCTGATGCTCAGCTTTAACCTTTAAACATGTCAGACATCGTCAACGAAGTGAGCAATATCTTTCTTTAAACCTGTCCACCAATAACTTTGCTTCAGGTCTCTATACATCTTATTGGTTCCTGGATGTAATGAATAACGGGATCTATGCGCTTCTTCCAACACTTTCTGCCTCAGATCTCCTGCCTTTGGGATCCATACTCGCTTATTGAAGCACTTTACTCCGCGATTGTCAACTACTAACGAGTTAACAATCCCAACTATTCTTTCATTTTCAAATTTTCTTTTGACGTTGCTTCTTCTTGATACTTTATAACTTCTTTTAAGAAATTAGAAACAACATCAATTCGAAATGCTACAACTTCTGTTATTTCTCCATGCTCCTTACGACTTAGAGCATCTGCTACCACATTGGCCTTGCCTGGATGGTACAAAATATCACAATCATAATCGTTTAATAGCTCCATCCACCTACGCTGCCTCATATTAAGCTCTTTCTGATTAAACAGATATTGAAGGCTCTTGTGATCTGTGTAAATCTGACACTTGATCCCATACAAATAATTCCTCCAAATTTTCAAAGCAAAGACTACAGCTGCCAACTCTAAATCATGCGTCGGGTAATTCTTTTCATGATCTTTCAGCTGTCGAGATGCATAAGCAATTACCTTGCCTTCTTGCATTAACATACATCCCAAACCCAACTTTGAAGCATCACTATAAATTACGAATCCTTCCGTTCCGTTGGGTAGAGACAAAACAGGAGCACTACTTAAACTCTCTTTCAATTTACCGAACGCTTCTTTCTGAGCCTCTGCCCATACAAACTTGACATTCTTTCTGGTTAATGCTGTTAGTGGCGTAGCTATCCTTGAAAAGTCCTGAATGAACTTTCTATAATAACCAGCCAATCCAAGAAAACTTCTTACTTCAGATGATGATTTCGGTGCTTCCCACCCTTTAATGGCTTCAATCTTAACTGGATCAACCTTAATCCCTTCTTTTGACACCACGTGTCCTAGAAACTGAACTTCTTTAAGCCAAAATTCACATTTTGAAAACTTGGCGTACAATTTCTCTCGTTTAAGCAATTCTAAAATCGCTCTTAAATGAATTTCATGATCTTCTTTGGAACGTGAATAGATCAGTATATCATCTATAAAGACGATGACATACTTATCTAAAAACGGATTACACACTCTATTCATCAGATCCATGAAAGCTGCTGGCGCATTGGTTAAACCAAATGGCATAACTAGAAACTCATAATGTCCGTACCTCGTACGAAATGCAGTCTTAGGAACATCCTCCTCCCTCACCTTCAACTGGTGATACCCAGATCGTAGATTTATTTTCGAAAAGTAACTCGCTCCTTGAAGTTGATCAAAAAGATCGTCAATCCTGGGAAGCGGATACTTATTTTTGACAGTCAACTTATTGAGCTCACGGTAATCTATGCACATTCTCATAGACCCGTCTTTCTTCTTAACAAACAATACTGGCGCTCCCCATGGTGAGGTACTAGGGCGAATAAACCCCTTGTCTAACAACTCCTGCAATTGAGTCATCATTTCTTTCATCTATGCCGATGCCAGTCTATACGGTGCTCTTGCAATCGGTGCTGCTCTGGGTACTAAATCAATACGAAATTCCACTTGCCGATCAGGAGGCAAAGTGGTTAAGTCTTCCGGAAATACTTCGGGATATTCACTTACTACCGGAACTGACTCTAATCCCTTCTTAGCATCTATTACATAAGCTAAGAACCCCACACATCCTTTTACTAAACATTTCTTAGCCTTAATCATATAAATCAAACATGACTTTCTATCCCTTCGATCTCCAAATACTACTATCTCTTCTTTTCCTGGTTGCGCTATACGAATTAATTTCTTATTGCATACTATATGAGCATCATTGGACGCCAACCAGTCCATTCCCACAATAACATCAAATTCTCCCATACCCATTGGGTACAGTCGAAGTGGAAATGATTGTCCATTAATGACAATACTACTCCCATCATACACTTCCTCCACTAAGATTTGACTATTATCAGCCACTTCTACTTTCAATTCATGCTTAAGCTTCTTAGGTTTCTCAATCAATTTATGCACAAAATTTGGAGACACAAACGAACGATTTGCGCCTGAATCAAATAATACTTTTGCATAATTCGAATCTATAAAGAAAGTACCTGTCACTACATCAGGTATCTCAGTCGCTTCTTCTGTAGACATATTGAAAACTCTAGCCCTTGCTTTAGCTGGCTCCCCCTTTTTCTCACTTCCTTTTTCTACATTTCCTCCGACCGTTCCCTTTTTCAACTGTGGACAATTGGTCCTGATATGATCAGGAGATCCACACTAATAACAAGACCTCAAATTCTGGCAATCCCGAGCCAAATGCCCAACCTTCCCACATTTATAACAGCCCTCTTGATCAATCTTACATTCTCCCTTATGCCTTCGATTACACTTGCTACAGGGCTTATTTTCAAACTTATTAACAGAACGTTGATCAAACTTTGCAAACTTAAACGGTTTGGAATCACGAATTGTTCCTTCCCACTTTCTTTTATCCCCACTTCTTTTTGTGGCTTGCCTATTCTTTTCTTTCTCTCTCATTTCAGCTGCATTTATTGCCATTTGAAAAGTAGACGGTTCTTTATTCGAGACAAATTCCCGAATATCACTTCTTAATCCAAAGACAAAACGTTCTACTCGTCTTTCTTCATTAGGTACATAAATCCCTGCAAATCGAGACTTTTCAATAAACTTTGTGGCATATTCTCGAACTGACATTCCTTTCTGCTCTAAACCCAGAAACTCTTCTTCCAACTTTTTAACTGCCGCCAGAGGGCAGAACTGTGCTTTAAATCTTTTCACAAACTCACCCCAAACCATTTCTTTAGCTACAGTCGAACTTTGACCTCCGGATTCTACATCCCACCACATTACAGCTTCATCTTTCAGCATTGACAAAGCATAGACTACTCTATCTTCTTCCGCACACTTACTCGTATCAAACGCTAGCTCCATACCTTTTACCCATCTTAACGCTATAACAGGATCACATTCCCCTTTATATGTAGGAGGCTTGCAAGCAGCAAACTACTTAAAACTACAGCCTTTCACAGCTACAGCTTTAACTGACACAATAGGACCTGACTGAGGGTGACTACCCATTCCAGTTACTGGTGATTCTGCTACCTCAGTCACTACTTTATCTTCACTCTTTTATTTACTTGACGAAACTTCATTAGTACGCTGAATCAACAAAGCATTCAACGTTTCTTGTAACTTTCCCATTTCTGCAGTAAAGGTTTCTTGTGTAACAAAACCTTGCGTTCTACCTCCACCATGGTTTCCTGTCTGTTTTCGACCCCTCACAGAAGCCGAACTTTCTTGATGAGAAGTTTCTTGTTCAGATCTTACCTCTACACTTCCAACTTGACGAATACCACGAGTCGTCTTCCCGCCTCGAGTTCCCACATTGGAAACTCTTGCCTGAGTAGCTGCTTTCTGAACTGTCTTACCTTTAGGTCGACCTCGACTCTTTCCTTGGATAGCAGTCGGGTTGACAGCAGTCATTCGCTCTTCGGCAATGACTTCATTATCTGGCTCCATTTCAGGATTCACTATAGATCTACTCCTGGTCACTCACTCAGACATACTTCTGATAAGAATAAACATAAGATATTTAATTTAACATACTACACATTACGGCAGTTTAAGCACAAGCATGTACTTGTAAATTCATAATTACACTAGCTAGATGGAATTCCAAATTTACCTTACATGCTAGTCCTTACTACCTTAATGTTATCTTCTTACGGTCTTCCTACTACTCAGTTGTGCTTCTACTATCTCAGTTTAAGTCTAGGCCCATCTGGTCACCTAGATCCCTTAAACTAATGCTCTGATACCAATTGTAACAACCTGAACATTTATATATACAATAAAATAACATTTCAGTCTAAACACTGTCCCAGGCTTACATTTCAGAGTACAAGGTTACACTATCTCTTACTACACAACTTAGTTCAAAAAGGTAAACTACCGCAGGAAGTCTTCTATCTCCTGCTTATAGCTCATATCTTCTCTTTACCTTTATCTGTACCTGCTACTTTTCGATAACCTGAAACAGGATTAAAATTTTGAAATAGCGAGGGTTAGACCAATGGTCTAGTGAGTCCCCTCCAATTACTACTGCAACAGTTCAAATATTAATTAAAACATTTAAACAAAGCTTTATATCTCAAAACATAACCTGCTCTTTTAATCAAACTTTAAAACACTTTATGCTTCGCAGACATAACACAATCTATTGGCCATCACTGACCACTTTTTACGCTTCACAAGCATACCTTAAGCTACTGACCAACATTCCCGTCAAAGACGGTATGTCTGTCTTGCACTGCCTTATTTTAGGGACACACCCTAATGGCATAAACGGGCCACACTCCCCAGTACGAGCAGGCGGGTCACACTTCCCGACTTAGGTCAGACTTCTGACTCAAATGTATGCATACACCTAGTCCTGACTGTATATAAAACAAGTTTATATACCTGAGCATAAACATGCCAAACTGATTAAATCAATCTTTTGAAATAATTCTGCATAACTTTCAATACTATAAATGCGCAGTATATAAAACCCACATTTATAAAATAACTGCTCAAATCATAAAAGATTTATTTGAAAGACTCACCTCTGATTCTCCTTGATTAACTCTGACTTCTACTGATTAACACCACCTACGATGGTATTAAAACAAAGGTAAGCTAACTTGCAACTAAAACTCTTTCTTTCTAAAGACTCATCAAAAGAAATCTACTCTTACTATCCCTGTACGAAACCATCCTGATCAAAACCTCTTAAGAAAAAATTAACAAAATATCGGTCGAACACAACTACCGGTCAAATACAACTACCGGTCGAACCACTTACCGGTCCTTTACAACCTACCGGTTGAACCTCTACCGGTCGAATACAACTATCGGTCGAACCACTTACCGGTCCTTTACAACCTACCGGTCGAACCTCTACTGGTCCTTTACAACCTACCGGTCGAACCTCTACCGATCCTTTACAACTACCGGTCAAACCACTTACCGGTCCTTTATCATCTTCCCGGTCGAGCTAGAACTTAAGTCGGCGACTTACAGTTCTAACCCATAAAACTTTTGATCATTAAATCGATCAAATATACGGTTAAAAGCTTGATTAACAAGACTATTTACCGACTATAACATGCAGATAGAAGTATTAGGCTAGAATCATACCTCTATTTGACCAAAACGGATCGCTTGATCAAGACCTCTTTCTCTTTTTCTCTGCCTTCTTGCTTTCTCTCTTTCTCTCTTTGAATTCTAAGTCGGCTTACAGTATGAGATATTTATCTCAATTATCTGATATTTAGGTTATATAAAACCAAAGTTTCAAATAACCCCCTTGTACTTTGGGTCTCGCTTCACTTTTCACCCAACTTCCAAAATTATTACAAATTTCGGATCCGAATATTACAATCTTCCTCCCTTAAGAGACTTCCGTCCCCGGAATTCTATCGCTAAACAAATGGGGATACTGAGATTTCAAATCTGCCTCTACTTCCCACGTGCACTCTTGTCCTTGGTGAAATTTCCATGTATCGATCTCAGGCCGTGAGTCGGCGGCATGGTTTAATGAAGGTTCATGAGGCAAACGTATTTTTTTAACTACCATCGATTCATTTCCATTCTAATTTACCAAATCAAAGTTTGACAACAAAATGTTACTAATCTAATTTGAACCCAATCTCATTAAGAGAATAAGAACTCTGGGATGAGATTCTTATCAGCAGATTCAAGATAAACTCCAAAGATTTCTAATCCAAACCAACCTAGATGATAATAAAAACTCCCATCACCAAAAGACCAAAAGCAAGGATAGAACTTACCTCCAGGAAATGATGCAGGTTGGAAATCAAGAATATTGCTCCCTTCCTTCTTCTCCAAAACCGCCTACCAAGATCCCACTATCCCTTTCTCCAAACTCTACTAGGCGCCACCAACAAATGAGAAGAGAACGTGAGGTTTAGGGTAAAACCCCCTTTTTCATCTAATTTCACTTTAACCCCTCCAACCTTCACTTAGTGTTAAACTTCCACCCAAACTCCAATTTATTACCTTCTAACACAGTTATTACATTCATATGCTTAAACCAAAATCAAACCAACCCCAAACATCTAAAGATTAGTTCATGTTGGGGATATTAAACAAGAACGTAGTAGAAGAAGTCATAGATATAAGAAAAGTTCTCTCAAACATCAAAGATTGTAAAACTCCCCTTTGTTTATGTAATACCAACGAAGAATTGGAAGAAATCGGATTACGAATCATTTCCCCAATCGTTTCTAAGCTTCAATTTGGTGTTCTTCACTTGCCAAAATCGCCCCGGGTCGTCTCCTGTTGCTCCTTAGTCGCCAAGTTGAGAGAGGAATGAAAAGTGGGCCAAAAACTCTAAAAGATAAACATAAAAACATGCAACACCCTTCTCGTAGGTTGTCCGTGAGTTCAGCATCAGCAACTCACATGAAAGTCACCCTAATTTCCATTATGGTGGGTTGCAATTGGGTTCAGCTTCAGCAACCCACATGAAAGTCACTTCAACCACTAATTTTGGCCCACTTTTGAAATTGATTTTTCTTCTTAACTTCACTTTCTCAACCAACCATTTCTCGGGCTTGGAACTTGACGGGAGTTATGCTCGATTATCGTTCGAAAAACCAACTTTTCGCACTCAATCTTGGCTATCTCATTACATGATGCAATTCCTAAAACACTTGATTTAAATCATAAAAATTCCGCTAATTTCACTTGGAATTAAGCAATTTTACCCGGTTAGTGATATGAAAATAACACCAA
Source organism: Arctium minus (assembly GCA_954870635.1). NCBI lineage: Eukaryota > Viridiplantae > Streptophyta > Magnoliopsida > Asterales > Asteraceae > Arctium > Arctium minus. Next base: position 81,505,331 of record OX941087.1, on the reverse strand, counting down.
AAATTGGTGTAATCAACAACCCAAACTGAGCGTTGCTAGTCCCCAATCAAATTAGCGTCAATAAAAACACAAACTTAAACCAAACATGCAATTATAAAGGAACCGGACCATGGGCATGTCTATCGGGTAAAAATTTATGGGTGTCAAGCAACAAAAAAAGGTGGATGATACAACCGGTATTCACTATTCAGCAAAGGTATTAGAGTCATAAACATTGAAAATCGAACTAAGAACAGTGACACCATACCTAATCACAACCTAGTCTTCACACTTTTGAGGAGGATTTCGCCTCGACCCTACCTTACGGGATACTCTGTTTACGCTCGAACCCTAGGCTGTCACACATGTTGTTCATGGCGTTGGAGTTTATGTACAAAGATTCACAAGATGTTAGCATGAACAACTAAACAAGAAAAACGCACAAATATACAAAGAAGTGATCTCAGAAGGAATCACGTAACAAGACTGGACTATTAAATTAGAGTTTGTTATTGAATTGGATTGATCTACTAACTAATTTGTTCATTATTGTGAAGATACAACATCTGATTCGAAGAATTTGATAGATTTTTGGACTAAATTTCATATTTTCGAACTGTGAATTCAAGAACTCGCAAGATCTGTGTAATTCGTACGAAGAACTCGTAGATCTCAGAATTCGCAGATAGAATTTGCATATTGTTCATCTAAATTCTTTAAGTAAAGAATTCGCATCACAGTGGTCAACGAATTGTCGTAGAATTCGCATAGATTTTATTGAAAAATCATCTAAGGATGAATTTAGTATAAAGCAAGAATTCACATAAGAGTGTTAATCGAAAAGTGATTCTTCAAAGATTTTAAGGCAAGAATTCACAAACAGTCGTATACAAATCGACAGAATTCGCACCTAGTTGTGTACGAATTCTGAAGAATTCGCAAGTGAGTCTTGAACGAAAAGTAAGAATTCGCAGAGTCTTTCCAATATCTTTTCTAAGTTCAGAATTCGTACGAGGTACGAAAAGTTGGTGAATTTCTCAAAAAATTTCTAAGGAAAGACTTCGTATCTTCGTGTAATACGAATTCTGCTTGCGAATCGTTGCTTTGCGAAAAGTTTTACATGAAAATGTTTCTAAGGATAGAATTTGCATAAGAGAGACGTGCGAATTATGAAGAACTCGCAGAATGCTTCATACGAATTCTTAAGGATTCGCATATAAACTCATGCGAATTGCTTGATTTTTGTTGTCTTTTATGTGCGAATTCCTGACTTGTGAGAATTGTTAGCTTGCTTCTACGAATTCCAAGTGTTATACGAATTCTATTGATTTTTTGTATGTGAATTTCTCTTTGATAGTGGTGCATGCAAATTCTGGACTTAAGGTTTTTAGAAATTTCAGTTTCTGAAATTTTTTCAAGTCTTGATCAAATTGTTGAATTAAAAGATCAATACTAGCTAATTTTTTGTGTTGTGCAGATTGTCAAGATGCCTTATATTGATGAGAAGGGAAACAAAGTTTTAATCAACAAAGATTATATATTGTCATATAAGCCAGAGATTCCAGCACTCGAAGCTGAGAACAAAAATCTGAAAATTCAAAGTTCATCTCTTCTTGCTCAAATCAATAAATTGAAAGAAAATTCTAAAGATTCAGAGAAAAGTTTTATTTGCTCAGACTATGTAGCTAACTCCAAAATTAATTTTGCAAGGATTATTAAATCAAAGGAAAAAGAGATTTCTACTCTGCAAACAAAGCTGAAAAAAGTTTGAAGGTCTAAATGAAAATACTACATGGTCCAAGAAGGAGCAAATGCAAAGAGAGCTTGATGAACTGAGAAGAAGAGCAAATATTGTCAGTGAGACATCTGATGGGCTTAGAAAGATTAATTCTCAAATCTTTGCTGAAAGAGATAAGTTGAAAGATAAAGTCTTCAGTCTTGAGGTTTAAATTAATATGATGAAAGAAAAAGCAACCCAAGAGAAAGACAACACAAAAGCTCAAGATGAGATAAATAAGATTAAGAAGAAAAGAAAGGAAATTGAAAGAGATAATGATGAGCTAATAAAGAAAGTCTCTGAACTGGAAGATCAAATGAATAAAGAAAAGAAAGATTTTGCTAAGAAATTTTCTGAATTCTCCAGAAAAGCTTTTGAAGAGAAAAAATCCATGGAGCTGAAATGTATAAAGCTTTCTCAACAAGTTTCAGACTTCGAGAAAGTAATCATTCTGGAAAGAGATAAATTTGAAAAGGAGAATAAGAAAGTTGAACAGAAGAATGTTGGTGTATTCAAGGAGATATCTGAACAGAGAAATAATGTTGAAAAAGATTTTGAAGAAGAGAGAAAAGTATTTGAGACTGAGATTGCCAAGCTTAACAAGAAACTATCTGAATTGTCAACAAACATCTTGAAGGAGAAGAATGCAAAATCTGAGTTGCATACGAAGTTTGATCTAATGTCAAAGGAGAGAAACAGTTTGTCATCAAAGATAAAGGAACTTGAAGAGATCATGTTCAAGGTGAAACTGACTGAGTCAAAGACTCCAGAATCAATTGCCCAATCACCAAGAGATGATCAAGCTTATTCCGAATGCTCATTCAAGACAGCTTCGAGTTCACGTTTTACAAATGTTTCTAATAATCCTTTATTTGATTCAGATGATAATTTTACACCTAAATCTAAAGATCAAATTCGTCCTTCTAACCTTTTCTTTGATAAAAATGTTGATGGTTCAGGTAACATAAAGAAGAACAAGTCTCAGAAGAATAGATTTTGGAGAAGGAAAGATGAGAAAGAAAAAGAAAAATGGATGTGGATAGTGAAAGGTTCCTCTGAGGAGAAGAAGGAACAAAAATCATTTGAGCATGCATCTAATTCTAAAAGGAACAGTGCTCATAAAGGTAAAACTTTTGGCAAACCTGATCTTGTGTATACTATAAATCAGCTGATCAGGTTAGCTCAAAAGAAGATTAGTTGTTCCTACTGCAGTTCAAATGATTTTGTAAACAAAAATTATGAAAATAGCTGGTATGGTTCTTACTATATCTCTCCTATTAGAACTGCAACTAATCAATCAGGATCCAAATACCAGTGGATACCAAAAGTTAAATCTGTGTTGTAGGCATCTAAATATTAGGGGGAGAAAGAACAAAGACTTATGAATACAACAGTTCAGAACTCATTCTTCAAAGAACAATGGATCTTGGTTAAAACAGTTCAAGACCTGTTCCTCAATGTTTCAGGACTATGGTTTCTGGTTACATTAGATCAGGACACGTTCTTCATTGGTTAAACTGAACATTACTATTCTCACCGGAGAATATGTAATCATGGCTTCTGAATACTACAGTTCAGAACCCGTACTCAAATGTTTTTCTTCTGACAGATGCTTACATAATAACATATTTTCAAGAAGTTTTTTAATTTGAGGGGGAGTTACTGAGATTTACATTGTTATATCTTTTAGGGGGAGAAGATAGACGTTTATACTTTCATTGTTATATTTCTGATAATTTGAATTGTTACAGATTTCGAGGAAGCTTAAATGCTAATATTCATTTTAGGGGAGTTAAGATTCATACTTTACAGGTATATATTTCTGAATCTTAAACTCTATCACTTGTTGAAAGAAGGACAACTTTCACTTGTGTAAAATAATTTTCTTAAATGTTCAAACCACTTCACATTCTCAAATTGTTTTATGAATTTCGAAGTGTGATTTTAAATGATTTTATTTTGGATATTTTGAAGCTTATCTGACCGCATGTTCTTAAAGAATAATACTTGTGTATTTTTCTTTTCATATACTTTGTCAAGTATTCATACACACATTGGTTCAGTACATTTCTTGACTTTGTTATTACCATGTATCAAATGATAAATCTTTCTATGGTAATACTCCCGCTTGCTATTCTTCATTGTTTGAGATCAGACGTCATTTCTATTTTACATGTGCTTTCATTGAACATATGTTTATATTTTGTTCGTATAAACATCTTACGTCTTTGATTTCCCAAAATATTATTCTTCATGAATTTTGATCTAATCTTAATCATTGTCAGATTCTCAAAACATTTCTATTCTTTCATGATTATTCATTCATACAAAGTTTTGAGAAATCTTAAATGCTTACAATGCTCAAATTTCATTCTGATTTTTGATGAGCATATATATACTGACAAATGATTTCTTGTGCTTAAATGTCAAGAAAATAATTGAACAGCACATTCTTTTAGGACAAATACATGGGATTCGATGTGAGTGCTTAAATGACTTCCATGGATTCACGATAACCAGTGTTTCCTACCCCGGAAGTAATCCTACGAGTGATTAAGGTGAGAGGGGTCAAAAGATTGAGTGTTGGTGTGTGAAGAGGTAAAATGGAAATGAGAGATTGGTTAGAAGTGAGCTTAAAAGATTAAAATAGAGAGGGTGTGAGATCAGAGTAAAAGAATATCAGACTCTGCACCAAATTCTTTCTGAGTCGGGCAGCCACATAATCTGATTGGTTCACATTCTTTGGTGACCATCATTGAAAAAGGCAGTGAGCCCATGTCAACTCTTGCAAACAACCCCACCAGCTACTCATTCTTTTCTTAAAAAGAGAATGTTTCACATTTTCTGGGGAAGCAGCACATACTCTATTAGTTCTTCACTCGGAAGATACTGATATTGAAAAAAGAAGGAAAGTTTCCCCACCTTCGACCCTTTCTCATGCACATTGAGTCTATGTATAACTGTTGTTGTCTCAATGGTTTACATAATTTTGAGCCTTATGAAAAGCAATCATTGTGCTAAATTCTTTCATAACATAAGCACGAGCACACAGAAAATTTGTTTTTCTGTCAGAACATTCATAGAAAATACCTTGTGTTTTTCAATGATTGAATGGAAGTCCTGGGGAGTGAACATCACCTCAAGCTCCTTCCATTGTACATTCGTTGTACACAGTAACTTTGTGTTACTGACAGGCATTCCTAACTGTTTCATTTGTTGATTCAGGGTTACCATTCTTAATTTGTCTGAATTTGAAAAGATTCAGATCAATACATTCATGAATTGATAGCTCATTATCAGATCAGTTGGGGAAGTTTAATTACTTTCATACATGGTAGAGATTATTCATATTCTACCAAAAAGGGGAGATTGTTAATCATGAAGATTGTGCTTATCTGGTTATTTGGGGGAGATCAATTAAAGACTGTGCTGACATTGAAAAAGTTTTGATGATTCTGGTTCTTAAATTAATCAAAAAGGGGGAAATATATCAAGGTTTCAATGTCAGACCAAAGTTGATATTATCAAAAAGGGGGAGATGTTTTAAAGTTCAAAGTCAGGTTCCAGAAATGAGAAGAATTTCAAAGTTCATATCAGAAAAAGGAAGATAGTTCGTGATTTCAAAGTCAAATTCATTTCAAAGCAGTAGTGTCAAGGAGATGAAATGAAAGAAAGAGATGTTAAATTCAGATGATTTGTTGAAGTCAAAGGAAAAGATTAAAGATTGACCAAAGCGACAAAGTTTTGAAGATTGCAATGGTTGTGAAGAAAGTGTTAAAGTTGTTGGAAAAGTCAAAGGAGGAGATTTAGTGTTTGTCAAAGATTTTAAGATTTTGAGCTGAAAAGATTGTTTGCTGAAGATTATTCTGAAGATATGAAGACCTGAAGATAATTGTTAAATTTTTTTAATCTTGAATCCAAAATGGGAGATTGTTAGATCAAAATTGTATTCAAGATTAAAATAGAGGGTCTTGTTTGTAAATGTTATATAAGTCAAGGGTTTGAGTTGTAAAGTCAACCAAAGTTGAATTAGTATATAATGTTGGTTTCTTTGTAATTCAGTAGATACGAACAGAGAGACACGCATAGATACAAAAACACAGATTGGTGAGAGAGAACTCGCACACACAGTGAACACACACACACGTGAGACTTGTGGCACATAGTTAGATCTGTGACTTCGTTGTATTTGTATGATTTGATCAATAAGATTATGTTCTTAATCTGATGTGTTAATCATATGCTAGTAATTGGGATCACAATTTCGTGTATCTTCCTACACTTTCCAAAAGACCATCCAGGTCTTTGTAAGGTTGTAATGTGGCTAGGCTTATGGCTGAGAAACGATGGTAAGCGGATCAAAATCCTCAATGTGTCATTGAATGAACAACCAGATTCATCCCATCCCCTTCGGCCAGTTCCTCTCTTTTCACTGTATTTCCCACCTTGTTCCTTTACATTGGTGTTTCCTTTCATGTCTTTCTTTTTCTTCATTCATTTTTCTAATTTCACAACCTTTATTGCTGCTGGGTTTTTTTTTGCAGCTAATAGACCCCTTTTGGTCTTATCGTTCTTTCTAGAACCCACTTTCAATATCTCTTTTTTCCTTTTCTTTCCCTTCCCGTTGTTCCCTACCAGTCGTTCATTACCTAACACATGTTCGGATGCAGGTAGGCTATCAATCAGGCTGAGGTTAGATAAATGGGTTAAGAAAGAAATTAATCACTGTATGGTTGCAAAAGGGCTTAGGTGCACACATTAGAAAGGAACTTAAGATAAAATGATTCAATATTTATTTTACACACAATGCCTGGAATCATCTCTTAAGGTCTGTAATTCAGATAGACCATAATTTGACACTTAATATCCTTATGGTCGTCTTTGCTAACCAATTCAATATTATAGTGAGATCAAACTATAATCACGACAAAGAATCCGAATAAGTGTATATGATTTAAGTGCATAATTATCTCGCAATAAATTGTACGTTATTGGATTCAAATTTCTCTCTGGTGGTCTCCACTAATGTCCCTTATTCGTGCACTTTCCTGATTATTTTTAGGACTATATCTCCGCTCCTAGATTCTCAGAACAATGTAAAGTTATCTAAATGCCTAGGTGCTTCATGAATTCCGGTGTCTATTATCCTAAAAAAATTAACATTTATGATATGCTTGACAAACCTATGATAATTACGCAATTAATGTGCAATACCATAGAATACTCGATAGTATGCTCGGGTTGTAACCCCAAACCTTACTGGCACATTGTCCCTAATGTGCAAGCTGGGTTTGAGTTTGTGAAAGGTTGTAAAAGCAATAAGATAACAAAATTATGCAACATAAAAGAGATAGTAGATGCTATACCCGTGTTCGTGCGAGATGATGCGGAAAGTATGTCTACATGATTACAATTATCCGAATTCAAATTAATAGACGATAACAAGTACCAAGTTCACAAAAATAACAAAGTCAATAATGGGCATCAAGTGGGACGACGGGAGATGTATGGTGGCGTGGAGTGATCTGGGTGAGCGACTAGCTGTTGTGGCGGTATGGATGGTGGTTCCTCCAGCTCGTAATTAGTATCATCCTTATCAGATTGTGCCTCCTACTCGTCCATGAACTCTACCTCGTGGAATATGTGCTTGTACTCTAGCATATTCTTCCTCTCCATCTTGAGGGCGTGGTGGTAGTGGATCGAGTTTTCGGGTGTTTATTGCAATTCAATGGAAGTATTAGTACACAGTGAGAATAGATGGTCACCCCAGACCTAGATTATGGTCTAGGTTTACTCTTGGTAAAGACAAAAAATGGGTCAAATAATGACGACCCCAAACCTATGTTGAGACATAGGTTTGAATGATGTACGACCCTCGACTTTGAAAGAGTATAAGAGTGTGGGTGACCATGTGCGGACGAGCGTGAACATGACGTGATTAAGCACATGAGAATACGACAATGAACCACCCCAAACCTAGACGGTGGTTTAGGTGGAGGGATTGTGTAAGAGGGTGTGTATTTAGTAAACCCCCACCCCAAACCTATGTCGTGGCTTAGGTTGGTGTTGTCTAAAAGAATGATCATCCTCATAACAACTCTCAACATGTAACTGCACGAAGCCCTAAGGTTTAGGTAAGTAGATATGCAACGTTGTAGAGCAATACCATGCACAAAACACGACCATGGTACAAATCATAACGCCCTAGGAGCAAAAAGTGTGATACCATGCAAGGAGACGTCTGAAATCAATCACCACCATTATATGAAAAAGCATGTTAAGGGGTGTTAAGTAACTATGATCTCTGGCAAAAAGTGCAAATAAACCACCCTTATAGCATCAACAAGAACTCCAGTTTATGGAATAATCACAAGGAATAATATGTGGAGAGGAAGAGATGCTCAAACTTTTAAATGTAGAAGTAATCCATAAGATTTGACATTAAAAACCTTACGTTTGAGCAAAACTCAAAGTCCACCATTAAAGCACCAAAGGAAAGCATAAACAAGAAGAATTAAAGATGAGAATCATACCTTGGATTGAGAGATGAGAGATTCTAGTTGAGATTGAAGAGCAAAGCAAGAGAATGATAGAACCCTAGGTTTTGCTTCTTGAAGTCGATTGGAGAGAGGAGGAGTGAGGCATCTGTTAAATCTTAAATGTTGTATCCAAGATCATCAAGATTAAAAGTCAAAACTCAAGTCAAGCCTCTCAAGCAAATTCAAAGTCAAAGCTCAAGGTGAAACAAATTCAAAGTGTTTAGTTTAGTTGTATTTGTCTTTGTAATTGATAGGGTATAAATAGTTTCTCTTTGTTTGTAGACTCATATGACTAGAAGAGAGAGCTTAATTGTAGAGAGAGAAATATTAAAGAGAGAGCATCGTGTACAAAGTTTTATTGATCAATATAAGAAATTGATTGTTGATTGTTGTTAATCTTGATCTGATTTGCATTTATTGGGACATACAGCATCGATTGAAAAGATTAGTGAGGGGAAGAGGAAAAAAATCGGCTAAAAGGGGTTAGGCCCATTGGACTTCGGGTGGGTTGTTCGTGGGTTAGGACTAGTGTAACTCACGAATAAGGTACGCTAGGGGATGTTTGATCGATGGAAAAATGGGTGGGGGGCTCGGGTAGGTTTTGTGTGGGATGGGGAAGTTTGAACTCACGGTAAAGGGTCGTGGGGTTCTGTTTGGTATGGGTCGTGGGTGGCAGATCGAGAGAGAGGACAGAGAGTGGCGAGGGTTTAAAGTGATTTGGGAGGGGGCTAACTCACGAGCAAGCCACGCTAAGGGATGTTGGTCCACGCACCTTGGTCGTAGGTTAGAGGGTGGTAACTCACGAGAAACTCTCGTGAGGGGTTGTTTGTTTGATCGATCGAAAGAGGGCAAAGGGTGTGGTCTTGGGTAGGTTTTGTGTGGGTTGGGAGAGATCAACTCACGGCAAAGGGCCGTGAGGGGCTGTTGGTTTTGTGTTCGATCGAGAGAGGGGAAGGGGAGGGGTGCGGGTGAGTTTTATGTAGGTTGGGAGGTGGTAACTCACGAGAAAGCCTCGTGAGGGGCTGTTTGTTTGCTGGAAATCGAGAAGGGGGGAGAGTTAGGGTGGGTTTGATGTGGGATTGGGAGGGTGTAAGGTAATAGAAGGGTACGGTGGGCGTTGGGTTTTTGGGAGATCGACAAAGGGTGAGAGGCAGTAGTGGAGGTGGGTTTATCGTGGGTTGGAGATGGTTAAGTCATGGCAAAGGTTCGTTAGGGGCTGTTTTTGGCAAAAAAATCCCGGTAATCCAAGTGATTTTTCCGTGGCTTTTGCAAACCCAACCCCACCTTTGGATCACCTTAAGAATTGTTGTCGGTGGTGAGAACGAAGGCCCACAATTCATTTTAAAGCATTCCCGAGTTTAAATAATGTCTTCTAAACCACGATTAGCCTCCTTACTCTTTTCTTTCAATCTCATTACTCAACTTTCAACCAAACGAAAATGACTTACCTTGTCGCGCGGGAATTTCTCCAAATCTCGAGAGACCTACAACGGAAACAAAACTCCTATGAAAACAAATTAAAACTGAGCTAGCAAAACAAATGAAATAAAAAAATAAGAAGAAAAATAACTAAAATTAACGTAAGAAAAGAAAACATACCGAGTGGGTTGCCTCCCACCTAGCGCCTTATTTAGAGTCGTGGCATGACTGTGTAGCTCTCAATTTGGCTCGGTATCGCTTGCGGAATTGAATCGCCCACACATACGACTTTTCCTGATTTTCCCCACATCCGTTTTCCCATTATCACCAGTTTTTGATCCAATCGACCACCTTTCCAGATCACCTCTTTCTTCTACGCTTTTGAGAACATGGAAGGTTACCTTTTCATTACTAAATCTGAAAGTCATCACACCTTCTTCCATATCTATCAAGGCCTTGCTTGTGGCTAAGAACGGTCTTCCCAAAATCAATGGCACTTCAACATCTTCTTCCACATTTAGAACTACAAAATCAACTGGAAAGTAAAACTTTCCGACCTTTATCAACACGTCTTCCACGATTCCATACAGATACTTCACTAATCTATCTGCAAGTTGGAGTGTCATGTTTGTTGGCTTCACTTCCCCCAAGCCAAGTTTCCTGAAAATGGATAAAGGTAACAAGTTAATACTTGCTCCTAAGTCACATAACACTTTATTAAAATGAACAACTCTAATTTGCACAGGTATAGAGAAACTCCCTGGATCTTGAAGCTTCGGAGGAAGCTTATTTTGAATGATTGCACTACACATCAGTAAGTGCAAATGTTGCATGATCTTCAATCTTCCTCTTCTTGGACAAAATGTCTTTCATGAACTTGAGATATGTTGGCATTTGTGCAAGTGCCTCTGCAAATGGAATATTGATGTGTAGCTTCTTAAAAATGTCAAGAAATTTCTTGAACTGTTCCTTATCCTCGTGTGCCTTCAACCGATTCGGAAAAAGTAGCGGTGGCACATACGGGTTGACTATCGGCTTTGATGGAGGTGTCACACCTTTTTCCTTTGGCTCATAACAAGTTAATACTTGCTCCTTTGACTATCTACTTCTTCAGTCTCCATATGCTCTCGGGTAGGGTCCTTTATAAATTCATTGCCACTCCTCACATGAATGCATTGCAATGCTCCCTCGGTTTTCTTTCAGTCTGACTGGGGAATTGACCCTGAGTGCGGGATTGTAGACCTTCAGCTATCTGTACTATCTGTCTTTCTAAAATTTGGATGGAAGATGTATTCTGATCAGTTGCCGCCTTTACTGTGCCCACGGTGGTTGTCAAAGTGCTTACAGATGAAGTAATCTCCTTGACAGTATTGTCCATCTTTGAGATGAACTTCATCAAAACATCTTCTAATCCCGACTTCTTCTCTCCAGATTGTCCTTCATCAAGCCTTCTCTGATTATAACCTAGGGGACGATAAACATTATAAGATTGAGAAGAAGATGAATAATTAGAGATGTTACCATATTGTTGTTGTTGTTGTCCCATGGTTTCTCTTGGTTGGTTTTGCGATTGATTCCATGAGAGATTGGGATACATCTTCCATCCTTCATTGTAAGTATTCGAGAAAGGATCATTCCTAGAGCGATTGTTCCAGTTTTGTAAAAATTGAACCTGTTCAGGTTCATGAGAAGCAAGGAACAAATCGGGAATGTCTCCTTCATAGTGATGTGCAGGCTGGATGGAAGTTCCTTTCAGCTGGTTTGTGATGGCGGCTAGTTGAGCCTTTATCGCCTTTAGCTCGTCAGATTCCTGAACGTTAGTCACTCATCTGGTAGCTGATCGTGGAGTGGCATAGCTATGTTCAGCCAAATTTTCAATCAGCTCAACTGCCTCTTCATAGGTCTTGTTCATCAAAGCACCACCCGTTGCTGCAGTAATATCATTCTTGTACTGCGGGTGAAGCCCACCGAAGAAAGTCTGGATGATCACCCAGTCGTGTAACCCATGATGTGGACACTTTTTAAGCATATCCTTATACCTTTCCCATGCCTCATAGGGTGTCTCCTATTCCCATTGAGCAAAGTGGGTTATTTCAGCCATTAACTGAGTTGTCCTACCCGGTGGAAAGAATTTCTGTAGGAACGCTGCAGTCATGTCTACCCATGTATGGATCTGATCAGTTGGTAGGCTCTCTTCCCATATTTGTGCTCTTCCCTTCAGTGAGAAGTTGAACAACCTCAGTTTGACTGCGTCATTTAACACTCCGTTAATCTTAAATGTGTTACAGATCTTTTCGAATGTACGGAGATGTGCATGAGGGTCTTCTGTTGGTGCTCCACCAAACTGTTTTTGTTGCAACATCTGGATCGTGTCATACTTTATCTCAAAGTTTTTTTCTCCTACTGCAGGGGTTTGAATACTTCTGTTGATAGCTGCCATATTCGGATTGGCAAAGGACCTCATCGGCACTCTTCCCGGAGGCGGAGGCGGAGGTGGCGGTGGTATCTCCTCGTTTACATGCCTTTCTTCACCCATCTGTATTCGCCTTCTAACTTTTGATGCTTTTCTCAGATGGTGCGCGATTCGTACGATTTCTGGATCTATGGGCTCTAGATTTTTTCCTCGAGTACCTCTTGGCATAAACCAATTAGTACCCGCAAAATCAGAAAAGAGAATTTAGTAACCATAAATCAACAGTAAAAATAACTAAAATAAAATACAATGTTCAATGTAATAATGCCTATAGCTGGTAGTGCTAACAGTGCAAACTAGTTCCCCGGCAACGGCGCCAAAAACTTGATATGGTGGATTTACACTCCCCTTAATCTAACCGCAAGTGTACGGGTCGAATCAAGTAATATGTACTTGGAAGTACGAGTATCGAACCAAGGGAACTAGGAATTGAGTATCACAATTACTATATTAACTATTAACTGAATGGTCCAAAAGAGTGAACTGTTGGGAATAATTAACTGAATATTAAAAAAAGAATTAACAAATAACTCTTCAAATAACAACTTCGAAAATTTTATATGGAGACAAATAGTTGAGGGTTGGAAATCCTATGGTTCTCACTAATGAATAAGATTCTTGAAGATAACTATCAGTTAAACCCTTTAATGAACATCTAATCTGTAAAATCACCGTTGCTCTTTCTCAAGCAACAACGGATTTTATTTTGAAAACACAAGTCTCATCTCTCGATCTTAACACATGAGTTCAAAAACACATTAAGTTCCAGATTATAATGATACTAAGGTTTAGTTGGTATATCTCTATCCAATTTCTCACCTTAGGCATATAATTCTAGTTCGTGTTAACAATTAATTCTCTCGAATTTAATTTATAACGATCAAATCAGATGAAAGTTGATCAGACTCACAAAAGTATTAAAACCCAAATCATATGCTTCATTAGTTAAGAAAACTGATAAAAATCCCAAGTTACATGTTCATATGCTTAAACCAAAATCAAACCAACCCCCAACATCTAAAGATCAGTTCATGTTGGGGGTATTAAACAAGAACGTAGTAGAAGAAGTCATAGATCTAAGAAAAGTTCTCTCAAACATCAAAGATTGTAAAACTCCCTTTTGTTTATGTAATACCAACGAAGAATTGGAAGAAATCGGATTACGAATCGCTTCCCCAATCATTTCCATGCTTCAATTCGGTGTTCTTCACTTGCCAAAATCACCCCGGGTCGTCTCCTGTTGTTCCTTAGTCGCCAAGTAGAGAGAGGAATGAAAAGTGGGCCAAAACCCTAAAAGATAAGCATAAAAACCTGCAGCACCCTTCTCGTAGGTTGTCCGTGAGTTCAACATCAACAACTCACATGAAAGTCACCCTAATTTCCATTTTGGTGGGTTGCAATTGGGTTCAGCTTCAGCAACCCACATGAAAGTCACTTCAATCACTGATTTTGGTCCACTTTTGAAATTGATTTTTCTTCTTAACTTCACTCTCAACCAACCATTTCTCGGGCTTGGAACTTGACGGGAGTTATGCTCGATTATCGTTCGGAAAACCAACTTTTCGCACTCAATCTTGGCTATCTCATTACATGATGCAATTCCTAAAACACTTGATTTAAATCATAAAAATTCCGCTAACTTCACTTGGAATTAAGCAATTTTACCTGGTTAGTGATATGAAAATAACACCAAAAATTGGTGTTATCAGGAGTATTGTTCAAAGAATCATGTGGGAACCTTTTTGGGGATTTCGTAAGAATTTGTATATGAACTCTTGAATTATACACTTGATGACATATTAATTGTTTTAAAGATATTGGTTGAGTTTGTTCATTTTGGATTGATTATTTGGTTGCATTTGGGCGTCATGACCCCATAATTATTTGTATCATTACGTCCGATGATGGAACGCTAGTTTTCCACATCGAGGCACAACTAGGCGTCAGATAGGGTATAAATTTTACATGCTAGTACATGTCATTGGATGAGGATAGCTCAACGTAAGGACCCTATGTGGTTGAAGTTGACATTACGTGGGTGTACGTTTAAAGCCACTGAGCCTGACATCCAATGCGTGTATTTTATTATGTGTTTGGTTTTACTAACATGTCAAGTGACTTACTTTTGTGTTCCGTCACTTATGTTAGTAAGCGGGTCTCCCCCGTCAACCCAAGAGGTATTTGTATAAGAGCAACGTTTTATCCATATTTATTTCACACATTTTTCTCTATTTAATGCATTTAGAACTTACTGCTTTTCTAATATAACTGTTTGATCTCACTAGGATTTAGCCTAACACTTTTTTCTTAAAATGACATGTATAACAGGTCATTTTTGCGGTGGGACTCCTCGGGCTTGAATGGAGAGTCATTGGAGGATAGTGTCATTTTTGGAGGTTATAGATGTGTACCCTTGTTATAGTGGTGGTATATTTTTTGGAAGTGAGATGACGACACCCGTTCATAATCTAGATTTAGTTGGTCTAGATTAGTAGGTTGTTGATTTTATTTTCACTTGATTTTTGTATTGTAAACGTCATACAATTATTCTCCTTTTTGGGTGATTTGGTTATGATAGCCTTGTTTATTCCGCATTTATTCGGGTTTAAATTAACCCCTATTTTTAGGGTGTTACACTAAAGTCCATTGGACTTTTTTGAACTTTTCTCTTTTGGAATCGGATTCCCATTTTAGCCAAAGTTTTACATAAATGTCTTACGTATTTGCCTACAACCTATATTCATATTAGAAAGAAAAAAACGCATATGGGGATCCTTACACAAATTTGCATAAAGATTTTTTTAATCTAAAAATCGAGTTTACACACACAAGGCATTTTTTTTTTGAAAGGGTATCCTGGGCCTATGGCCCAGACTAATCGCTGGCAATTAGGGCCTTTGGCCCAGCTGCTAAAGCGTGCAGCCCTGAGATTATCCTCAGTGGCCACAAGTGCTGCTAGTAGACACACAAGGCACTTACCGGATAAAATGAGAATTCGATTGAAAAATAGGGTAAAAAGTGAATTTAGGTGGGGAAATTGGCTATTTTGGTCAATTTCCATCTAATATTTAAAATTTATTTTTGATCGTATTTACAACAAAAAGGTATTTTCTTTTCAAGGCAATTTTAGCAAGATTTCATATAAATGGAGTTGATTACGGTAAGAGCGTCTTCGACATATATTTGCTACAATTGAAAAAATATATATAGATTTTGGATATGTATAGGTGAAACCTGACTCAATGGATTCTTTAAACTTATATCTAGAATGGAGAAATTGAGGGGGAAACGTAACATCATTTATTTTTAAAGTAATCTTCAAAAATTATTTCCAATAGTTTGTTATGTTTTTTATATAACACCCAATGATTTTTTTTTTCCTTCTTTGGAGTGAGAATTAGCATTTTCTAATGAATGTTTAATATATGTGGCAGTTAAATGTATTAACATTTATAATTATAACATTTAACAGTAAAAAAAACTGGAGCTAAATGTAATTTTTTAAATTTAACAAATCTGTTAAAAATGTTTTTGAAAATTAATCTATTTTACATATTTAAATATATATTTTATCAACTTAAATAACACGATTATAATAAGGGTGTTGCTTTGTGCACCCTAGTCTACATGACTATGATGCAATAATGTTAGAATTATTCCATTGATTTCCTAACCAATCACTACAACCATTCATTTTTTATTTTTTTTATTTTTTTAATAATAGTTACAATTTTGGTCCCTGAACTCATTTTATTGATTTACTTTATACCTTTTAGTTTTATATTGTACATTTTATATTTTTATTATATTAACACATATAAGCGTATATTAACTAATATACGTTAAAAAAATAATTTTTAATTTTAACAAGTTACACCATTATAATCGTTTTCTCAATACCTTCGAAATGAGTTCAATATTGAATATTTTTTGATTTAATTGTTATAAAGAGAAAAATACAAATTGTACAAAGTCCAAAATTAATTTTTAAAAACTAATCCGCTATATTGACAAAAGTTTTTTGAGTTGGTTTGAGTTGCTTATAGAATTCTAAACATGACATATATATCTGTGTGTTTTGATTTTATAAATTTATAAAATTTGTAACTTTTGATTTTATTTTATAAATTTGTAACTTTTGATTTCTTATAACTTTGTAAAATGTATTTTCCTTTTTGTAACAATTACATTTTATTATAACTTTGTAAAATGTATTTTTCTTTTAGGGACTTTTCAAGCAAAATGGAAAATTTTAGTTGAATCTCCAACATACATTGCATACATGCAAAATTATGCAAACCTCCAGGCATTATTGTTCGAATGTCCAGGTATCATTCATATATATTTTGAAGTCATGATTTGTTTAGCAAAAACCATTCATTCTATCCTACTCATTTGATTTTCATTTTTCTTCGCCTTGTAGATGTTTTTCTCTATCTTCGTAGTGTTTGGCTAGACAAATATGCAGACAGATTTGTGTCATTGTGGACCGATAAACATATCAATTTTGGAAATTCAACAACAAATAGAGTGGAGAGCCAACACGCCAAGTTGAAAAAACATCTAGATTCAGGGAAATGTGATCTAGACAAATTCATACATGTCATTGAAAAAGTTGTAAAGTCACAAGACACTGCTATCAAAGAAAGTCTTGAAAGATGCACAATCATTCACAATCCAAAATTCAACAAATCGTTGTTCCAGCAACTACAAAGTTTTGTTTCAGAGTATGCTATGGATAAAATTGTAGAAGAGCTTCATCGATCAAATGGACTTGAACGAGGAACCACCTAGGCATAGCTCATCCTTCATGGACTTGAACGAGGAACCACCTAGGCATAGCTCATCCTTCATGGACTTGAACGAGGAACACCCTAGGCATAGCTCATCTTTCATGGACTTGAACGAGGAACCAATAAGCCAATGGTCACACCAGATTGACTTAAACGAGATACTGCCGGAGGGACATAGTTTATTGTTGAAGCAAATTCCAGAAATCTTTCATCCATACATCACGAATATACAAGATGTAAGGGGTGATGGGAATTGTGGTTTCCGATCAATAGCTGTTTGTCTCGTGTATGGCGAAGACCAATGGCCCTATGTTCGTCATCAATTATTAGATGAGTTAACGAGTTCATATGCGACATACTCTGGAGTTTTCTATGGAATCGATGAAATACTTACTTCGTTGTCTTTTTGGGAATCGCCAGCACCAGAGCAACACTGGATGACTATGCCTGAGACAGGTATATTGATAGCCAATAGGTTTGGTGTGATCTTTCACCTTTTAACCATTGGAGGTTGTATGACTTGTTTTCCTCTCTGGAAAGGTCCCGAAGAATTTCAATACCATCGGGTCTTTACAATTTCACACGTAAACAACAATCTTTGCGTGGTGGTCCAGTTAGAAGGAGAGTACCCAATGCCTCCCATTTCAGCATTATGGACCCGAAACAAAATCCCGTCAGCAGCTGGATGGCAAACCATATATA
This sequence comes from Arctium minus, assembly GCA_954870635.1. Lineage (NCBI taxonomy): Eukaryota > Viridiplantae > Streptophyta > Magnoliopsida > Asterales > Asteraceae > Arctium > Arctium minus. Next base: position 81,487,649 of record OX941087.1, on the reverse strand, counting down.
TGTCACGTCTAGAATTCTATAAGCAACTCAAACCAACTCAACAAACTTTTGTCAATATAGAGGATTAGTTTTTAAAAATTAATTTTGGACTTTGTACAATTTGTATTTTTCTTCTTATAAGAGCATCTCCAACAGTTTCTCTAAAATAGAGAAAATGGAGATTTTAGGCATTTTTGTGCTCCAACAGATTCTCCAAATATTTCTCCAAAATGGAGAAAGTAGGAGAGAGATCCAAAATCTCCAAAAATGATTACCATGAGAGATAAATTATTTTTTATTATATTCAACCAATAAGATTTCTTCAAATGAGATGGGTATGAGAGAGAACTAATATTTTATTAGATTTATACAATATTTTAATATTATAAGTAATGATTTCATTTCCAAAATGGAGAATCTGTTGGAGATGGATGTAAATTTTTATGTAGATTTTGATTTTTAATTCTCCATTTTAGAGAAAATTTGAAGATGCTGTTGGAGATGCTCTAACAATTAAATCAAAAAATATTCAATATTGGATTCATTTCGAAGGTATTGAGAAGACGATTATAATGGTGTAACTTGTTAAAATTAAAAATTATTTTTTTAACGTATATTAGTTAATATACGCTTATATGTGTTAATATAATAAAAATGTAAAATGTAAAATATAAAACCGAAAAGTATAAAGTAAATAAATAAAATGAGTCCAGGGACCAAAATTGTAAGTATCATTTAAAAAATAAAAAAAACATGTTTGTGTGAGTATTTTCCCTCTTTTTCATGTGACAAAGACTATCGATTGGAATTTCCACATAATTAACAAGGACCACCTCTTAAAGGCATTCCTCGTCTTTTAACTTTTATATTTTGTACCATCCCTCTTTTATATTTTTCAATTTTCAATTCATCCAATTTAAATGTTATTTTCACCTTTTTATATCATACATTAATAATTGAGTTTTTCTGACCGATTAAATCTATAATAATTGAGTTTTATAGTTGTATATATTTAAATCGAACAAAACTTTACTCTTACGGTATTATATAACTCACAAAAACAAATCTGCAACAAAATAAATGTTTGATTTAATGAGTAGTCTAGCATTGAAGAATGAGTTATAATATTTGCAACAATTTGTTTATAATTTTATAAAACAAAAAAGAAGATATTAAAATCTCAAAAAAAATACATTTAATCCAACAATTTCTATATTTTAAAGATTTCCTCATTAACTATATTAATAAAGTATTTAATGAATTTAATCATAACAAAATTTTCCTTAAAATGTCAATTTTATATTTTATTTCTTCCTTCTCTTACAAAATAAGTAAAAATAATAATTAATATATATATATATATATATATATATTCTATTTCTTTCAAAATTTAATTTTAAAGACTTTTTCCCTCTTCTCCTAATACAGAGATAATTTTTATTTTTCTTCACTTTTAAAGATTTCATCATTAACTATATTAATAAAGTTTAATCATAACAAACTTTTCCTTAAAATGACAATTTTATATTTTATTTCTTCCTATCCTCTTCCAAAATAAGTAAAAAATTAGTTAATATATATATATATATATATATATATATTCTATTTCTTTCAAAATTTAATTTTAAATACTTTTTCCCTCTTCTCCTAGGAGAGAGATAATTTTTATTTTTCTTCACTTTTAAAGATTCCGCTAATTTTAGAGACTTTTTCTCTCTTCTCCAAATACGAAGATAACTTTTAGAGTTAATTATAGATTTGGTCCTTGTAGTTTGGTGGTTTTTACGAAAATGGTCCTTGAACTTCATTTATTACAGATTGGGACTCATCGTATGTTGTTTTGTAACAAATTGGTCCCTCCCGCTAACGGTCATCCAGTTCCTCCGTTAACCTTGAGGGTATTTTCGTCCTTTTGTCTTTACTCGAAGGATCAATTTTCTAATAACCAGACAAACCACAGGGACCAAATCCGTAATTAAGTCTAAAAAATAAAATTTATTAATTTTTTTCATACTTTAAGTTTATGAAATTAATTAATTTAATGTATGATAATTATTATATTTTAAGTTTAAGTTTAATTTTAATTAATCCATTCTCTTTCAAAAAAAAAATATTATCTATGCGCACACACACACACACACACATATATATATATAGCCTCAGGTTCATTTGAGAAATGATAATATATGATAAATAAAGAAGTAATCATAGTCATTCATACGGTCAAGATCGGATTTGACTAGTCAAATATTTCGGCTTTAACTGGTCGAAAGTTGCGGCTATTCCAAAAATAGAAGAATATTTTTGTAATTTTTACAAAATACGCGGGCTATGTTCATATATAAATTTGTATAATTTACATATGAACTATATGTTCATATGTGAACCAGTGTAATTCACATCTGAACTCTTTTAACTGATTCATACATGAACCTTTGTGATTCATATATGAAATAATTAACTGATTCATAAATGAACTAATTAACTGTAGGTTCATATATGAATCAGTTGAACTAAACGGGTGTTACACCCGTTTATTTTGAAGTAAGATTGATTTATGATTTAAAGATTAAGAGTTGAGGAGAAGATAGATATTTGGGTGGGCCTTTGTGTAATTAGACCTTAATGGGCCCAAATAAGGCCTAAAAACCCTAAACTTTGTTCATTCTCTTGTATTGAAAGAAAAAGGCAGTGTGAGTTTTGAGGGTTTGTGTGTGTGCGGCGATTTGAAGGAGGAAAGAGTCGATCAAAGTCTAAGGCGGTGGTCGGAAGTTAAATCTGCAAGGAACTCATCGTGGAAAGGTAAGCATCAAAACTTTAACCCTTGTTTTTCCTCTACCGTTTGTATTTTGAAGATTTGAGAGAGTTGGGGTTCTTTCTGTCTCCTTCATCCCTGGTGTCAAATCGAAATTAAGGATTTCGATTTAAGGATAGATTCACGTAGACAATGTAATGTAGATGGTTAATCAAATTGAAGTTATCAATTGATAACATTTGAGTCCAGACCAGTGTGATTGAGTGATGTTTGGTTTGTGTGTGTGTGAAATCGAGACCGTGACCTGCAAAGGGATTTGGGTGTTGAACTGTGATTAAATATCAAATGTGTTAATGTTTGGGTTTGTAAGGCGATTGGGGAGGATGGAATTGTCAACTAAGAGAGAGAGAGGATCGAGGACCTGCGATCGCCTTGTTCATACTCGGCAAGACCGGTATTCCATTGGTCGATCTTAGCGACCGGTACCCATCGACCGGTACCCATTGACCGGTATTCCATCGGTCGATGTCCTTAGCGACCGGTACCCATCGACCGGTACCCATCGATCGGTTATCCATTGACCGATATTCCATTAACCAGTATACCATTGACCGGTATCCCATTGATCGGTATCCCATTGACCGGTATTCCATCGACCGGTACACCCATGGACCGGTATTCCATCGACCGGTAGCCTAGTGACTGGTGTCTACTGTGAATCCAGTAGCATAAAGAAGTTATAATATTAATACCAAATCATTCAACTAGTTTTATATGAAATCTGTTTGTAGGAGTTAAATTGCCGGGATTAGGATCTGGGTGTGTGCCAAGCTTATCACAAGGTGAGTTTCCTTACTTCTGTTTATGTTTAACTTACTCCTAAACTGGAAATGGACTATACCAAGTGTTATTAATGTTTTTGGTAACTTGAGATAAAATGATGCTTGTCCTCTTTATGATGAAATTGTGTAGGTCCTAATCATCTCTCACTTGTTAATTAAATTTATTAAGCGGAGGTAAAGAGATTTTTGTATGGCCGATCAACTATTAACCATCGGGGATGGTTTATCTGTGTGGAGGGAATTCGTTTCCCTACGCGCGAAAAACGGCATCGACATGGGGGAGCCGTATGGGGATCTACTGGGGGCCCCGGGGACGTTCAGTCCTGGTTATGACAAAAGGCTTTGGTGTGTAAAACGTTATTTCTGGAGATTTAGCCTACGGAGCTATCCTTTTAATTAAAAGTTAAATTGTTAATTGTTATTATTGTTTGGGCGAGTTTGGGAATTCACTAGACCCTTTGGTCTAATCCTCGTCTCTATTTCCTTTTTCTTTCTTTTTTTTAAAACCCATCTCCAGGTAGTAGGAATGCGGCAGGTTCCTCGAAGGGGAAGGAAAAATGTTAAAGACTTTGGATCAGGAGCTCGGACCATAGAAGCGGCATAGTTTTAATTTTTAGCTTACTAGACTTTAGTATTCTCGGTTGTAATAGACTTTCGGAATGTTGGAAATTATGCATTGTTTATCAGATTTCTGTAATCGGGACCCAGTTTTGGGAATTGAATCTCAATTATTCGATTTTGTTATATTTTTCTGGGTTGTTACAAATTGGTATCAGAGCCATAGTTTAAGTGAATTAGGTGGCCTTGTCGAACCTAAACTTAAACTAGGGATGGAACACAATCGAGAAATAGGATGTCTTAGGATTTGCTGCTTAGGAACTTGTGTAACAGGAAATAGGAACTAACATGTACGGTAAAATTGAAATTACAATTGGCCAATGTAATTGCAAATTTACAGGTACATGTGCGTATCTATAAAATTTTGTTACATATAGGATTGTCAGAGCTAAGGTTATTTTGATGTTGTTTTAGTTGTCGTCATGGCAGACCGAGTTTTACGAAGTAGGGTTGTGCTGAGAGAAGGGGAAGAGGTGATAGGCGGGACTGGAGCTGAGTTGCTGAGAGGCCGCGCTGAAAGGTCGATCATCCGGGGACGAAGGCGTGGTCGCGGGCGTGGTCCGGCAGGGATGATTCGTAGGGCTACGACCCACATAGAGGGAACCGATGCAAGAGGTCGGGGAGGAGTTAATGCTCGAACCTCTCGTAGAGCAAGAAGCGCTGAGGTTATTCGAGATGAGGAAATATCGCATCAAGAGAGCTCAACGACCTTGAGAGGACGTGGGACTGTAAGGGCTCGTGGTCGGGGCCGAAACCAGGCCTTTGTGACCCACGAGACGTTTGCTGCCGAAATGGGGAAACTCCAGGAAACTTTGCAAGCATTGTTGGCACATCAAGAGAAATCAGCTTCAAAAGGTAAAGATAAGAGCGAGAGCAAGGAAATGACTGAGCTGACAAGCCCACCGGTAACTGAAGTGGGAGGTAATTCTGGATCGACAGTCGAGACGACAACCAAGGCAGTGGTGAAGGGATGCAGTTACAAGGAGTTCGCAACCTGCAAACCTCCTACATACAAGGGGGAGTGTGATCCGGTCTTGGTAATGAAATGGATAAAAGAGATGGAGCTGGTGTTTGCTACCAGCAAGTGTGCGGAAGAGGATAAGGTAACATACGCTTTATCCATGCTGAGGTCTGAAGCCACCATGTGGTGGGATGCAGAAACAGGGGGATTAGGAGTGGCCGCTGCTGAAGGAATGACCTGGGAGACTTTCGTGGGTAAGTTCAAGGCACAGTGTTGCCCGATGGCGGCAGCGAAAAAGTTACAGAAGGAATTTCTTGGGTTGGAACAAGGAGCTATGTCAGTTAGGGAGTACACCAACAAGTTCATCGAAAAGTCACGTTTTGCGGGATCATATTTGCCGAACGAGGAAAGTAGGGTGGAACGATTCATCTTTGGACTAAAAAGTAACTTGCGTGAGTGGGTTTCCGCAAGGGAGCCAGCGACCTTCCAGGCTGCTTTGCATGCGGCTGAGATGACTGAAAAGGAAAAGAACCGCCAACAATCTGACAGGGTAGGCGATAAAAGGAAGTGGGATGGACCGGGTACAGATACGAGGAGGGGTAAAAACTTCAAATCAGAGCAAAGATTTGGTCGGGGATTTGGGGAGAAGCCTTGTGGGAAATGTCACAAAGCACACCGGGGAGAATGTGCTACGGGGGAAAGATCTTGTTTTCAGTGTGGAATGCGGGGGCACATGTCTAGGGATTGTCCGAACAAGAAAAACTGCTATCAGTGTGGATCGCCAGACCATCTTCGGTTCGAATGCCCGCAGGTCAGGCGGGGTGGATCAAACCAAACTGGAGATCGTGGGGGAGGTAGGAAAGAGGAAAAGAAGTGGGAGTCGACTCGACCGAAAGGGAGAGCTTTTAACATGACAACAACGGAGGCGGAGAAAGTACCGGATGTAGTGGCATGTACGTTTCTATTAAACTCTACTTATGCTAGAGTATTGTTTGACTCAGGAGCGACTTGCTCTTTTATATCTCCCACGTTTGCTCAGTGTTTGGGGTTAAAACCTAAAAGGTTAGGGCGGGAGTTCAGGGTAGAAACTGCCGACGCTAACCAAGTGATGGTTAGGGAGGTGTTTGAGGGTTGTGTGATTGATATCGAAGGGAGTTTGGTACCGGTGGTACTATACCCTATGTCGATGAGAGATTTGATGTAGTCCTTGGGATGGACTGGTTGGCTAGAAATGAAGCTAGTATCATCTGTAATAAGAAGATGATTCGTATGGTTCTACCGGGAAGGGGTGTAGTAGTAATCTATGGGGATAGACGAGAGAGAAATTCTAGTTTGATCTCCATGATCAAAGCAGGTAAGAGTTTGAGGAAGGGTTGTAAAGGATTCTTAGCATACGTGTTAGACGCTAAGAAAGAGAAGAGCAAGATAGAGGAAGTTCGAGTAGTGAATGAATACCCGGATGTATTTCCGGAGGACTTGACAGATCTACCTCCTGACCGTCAGGTCGAATTTCGTATTGACTTGATTCCCGGTGCCGCACCGATAGCGCGTGCACCATATAGGTTAGCACCCTCATAAATGAAAGAAATGATGTCGCAATTGCAAGAATTGCTGGAGAAAGGGTTTATGAGGCCTAGTACATCTCCGTGGGGAGCGTCAGTTCTTTTTGTGAAAAAGAAAGACGGATCTATGCGAATGTGTATAGATTACCGGGAACTCAACAAGTTGACGATCAAGAATAAGTATCCGATTCCAAGGATAGACGACTTATTCGATCAGCTTCAGGGAGCCAGTTTCTTCTCCAAGGTCGATTTAAGGTCCGGTTATCATCAGCTCAAAGTGAAGGAGGAGGATATTCCGAAAACCGCCTTTCGTACCAGATATGGACATTATGAATTCCTTGTAATGCCATTCAGATTGACTAACGGTCCTGCATCTTTCATGGATATGATGAATCGGGTGTGTCAACCTTACCTAGACAAGTTCATGATCGTGTTTATTGACGATATTCTGGTTTATTCGAAGACCGAGGAGGATCACGAGGAGCACCTGCGATCCGTTTTAGAATTATTGAAGAAAGAACGACTTTACGCAAAATTCTCGAAATGTGAATTTTGGCTGCGGGAGGTACAGTTTCTAGGGCACGTCGTGTCCCAAGATGGAATCAAAGTAGACCCGGCGAAAGTGGAGGCAATTCGCAGTTGGGAAGCTCCTAAGACACCCTCCGAACTTCGAAGTTTCTTGGGTCTAGCAGGGTACTACCGAAAATTTATTAGAGATTTCTCCCGGATAGCTACGCCGTTGACTTCTTTGACGAAAAAGAATGCAAAGTTCGTTTGGATGGAAGTTCAGAAGGAAGCTTTCCAGAAACTCAAGGATATGTTAAGTAGCGCTCCGATTTTGACTTTGTCGGATGGTACGAAGGACTTTGTGGTATATAGCGATGCGTCTAGATTAGGCTTGGGATGTGTCCTAATGCAGCAGGGAAAGGTGATCGCTTATGCATCACGTCAGCTGAAAGACCACGAATCGAGATATCCTACTCATGATTTAGAATTGGCCGTCGTGGTTTTTGCTCTAAAGATCTGGAGGCACTACCTGTACGGGACTCAGTGCAAAATCTTCACATACCATAAAAGTCTCTGTAATTTGTTCGACCAGAAAGAGCTGAACATGCGTCAACGAAGGTGGATGGAATTGCTAACAGATTACGATTGTAAGATCGAATACCATCCAGGGAAAGCCAATGTAGTCGCTGACGCTTTGAGTCGAAAGGAAAGGAGCGAAAAACTATTGATGATAGCCACCAGAGCGGAAGTGACATCAACTCTTCTAGAGGAGATCAAGAGATACCAGACGGAAGCCTTGAGACCCGAAAATCTTAAGACTGAAAGAGTGGTGGGTCTTATGGAATCATTGATAGAGGACAGTCGGGGATTAAAGTGCTACAACGGAAGGATCTGGATTCCGAGGCAAGGAGATTTGAGAAAGGTTATCCTAGCGGAAGCTCATAAGTCAAAATATTCGATTCATCCAGGGACGAACAAGATGTACGGGGATTTAAAATTAGACTATTGGTGGTCGGGTTTGAAGAAGGATATAGCGCATTTCGTGGAAAGATGTTTGACTTGTCTGCAGGTAAAAGTAGAGCATCAACGACCGTACGGGAAACTCCAACCATTAGACATCCCTGTTTGGAAATGGGATCAGATTACGATGGATTTTGTGACTAAACTACCGAGGACTCCGAAGGGGTATGATGCAATTTGGGTCATCGTGGACCGACTCACCAAATCAGCGCACTTTTTGCCCATAAAGGAGAACTACTCAATGGAGAGACTTGCTAAACTATATATCGCTGAGATTGTGGTCCGTCACGGGGTGCCGTTGTCAATCGTATCCGACCGGGACAGCCGATTCACTTCAGTTTTCTAGAGAAGTTTTCAGCGAGAAATGGGGTCGAAAATCAAAATGAGCACGGCGTATCACCCGCAAACCAACGGTCAGAGCGAGCGAACAATCCAGACCCTGGAAGATATGCTGAGGGCATGTGTTTTGGACTTTCAAGGTTCGTGGGAAAACCACTTACCGCTGATTGAGTTTGCTTACAATAACAGTTATCACGCAAGTATCAAGGCAGCTCCTTATGAGATACTATATGGTAGGAAATGTCGAACTCCTCTGTGTTGGAACGAGGTTGGAGAAAGGCAGATGTCTGGACCGGAGTTAGTGCAGGTTACTGCGGATAAAATTGTTCAAGTACGCGAGAGGCTGAAGGTGGCACGAGACCGTCAAAAGAGTTACGCATACAAACACCGAAAAGATATAGAGTTTCAGGTAGGTGATAATGTAATGTTGAAGGTATCACCGTGGAAGGGTGTAATCAGGTTTGGGAAGAAAGGGAAGTTAAGTCCCCGATTTATTGGCCCGTTTAAAATTATCGAACGTGTCGGCCTTGTGGCATATAAGTTGGATTTACCTGAATAATTGAAGGGCATACACAATACTTTTCATGTCGCTAACTTGAGGAAGTGTCTCGCAGATGTGGATATGGCAATACCACTGCGGGATGTTCGTGTTGATGAGAAGTTGAATTTCGTCGAAGAACCCGTGTCTATCGTAGATCGTAAGATTAAACGATTATGGACGAAAGAGATTAATTTAGTGAAAGTTCAGTGGAAGTTTCACAAGGGGCGAGAAGCTACGTGGGAATTAGAGTCGAAAATGAGGTCTAAGTATCCGCACCTGTTCGACAAGGAGAATTCTGGGACGGAATCCTTTTAAGGGAGGGAGAGTTGTAACACCCGTTTATTTTGAAGTAAGATTGATTTATGATTTAAAGATTAAGAGTTGAGGAGAAGATAGATATTTGGGTGGGCCTTTGTGTAATTAGACCTTAATGGGCCCAAATAAGGCCTAAAAACCCTAAACTTTGTTCATTATCTTGTATTGAAAGAAAAAGGCAGTGTGAGTTTTGAGGGTTTGTGTGTGTGCGGAGATTTGAAGGAGGAAAGGGTCGATCAAAGTCTAAGGCGGTGTTCGGAAGTTAAATCTGCAAGGAACTCATCGTGGGAAGATAAGCATCAAAACTTTAACCCTTGTTTTTCCTCTACCGTTTGTATTTTGAAGATTTGAGAGAGTTGGGGTTCTTTCTGTCTCCTTCATCCCTGGTGTCAAATCGAAATTAAGGATTTCGATTTAAGGATAGATTCACGTAGACAATCTAATGTAGATGGTTAATCAAATTGAAGTTATCAATTGATAACATTTGAGTCCAGACCAGTGTGATTGAGTGATGTCTGGTTTGTGTGTGTGTGTGAAATCGAGACCGTGACCTGCAAAGGGATTTGGGTGTTGAACTGTGATTAAATATCAAATGTGTTAATGTTTGGGTTTGTAAGGCGATTGGGGAGGATGGAATTGTCAACTAAGAGAGAGAGAGGATCGAGGACCTGCGATCGCCTTGTTCATACTCGGCAAGACCGGTATTCCATCGGTCGATGTCCTTAGCGACCGGTACCCATCGACCGGTACCCATTGACCGGTATTCCATCGGTCGATGTCCTTAGCGACCGGTACCCATTGACCGGTATTCCATCGACCGGTATTCCATCGACCGGTATTCCATCGACCGGTATTCCATCGACCGATATTCCATTAACCGGTATACCATTGACCGGTATCCCATTGACCGGTATTCCATCGACCGGTACACCCATGGACCGGTATTCCATCGACCGGTAGCCTAGTGACCGGTGTCTACTGTGAATCCAGTAGCATAAAGAAGTTATAATATAAATACCAAATCATTCAACTAGTTTTATATGAAATCTGTTTGTAGGAGTTAAATTGCCGGGATTAGGATCTGGGTGTGTGCCAAGCTTATCACAAGGTGAGTTTCCTTACTTCTGTTTATGTTTAACTTACTCCTAAACTGGAAATGGACTGTACCAAGTGTTATTAATGTTTTTGGTAACTTGAGATAAAATGATGCTTGTCCTCTTTATGATGAAATTGTGTAGGTCCTAATCATCTCTCACTTGTTAATTAAATTTATTAAGCGGAGGTAAAGAGATTTTTGTATGGCCGAGGCCATCAACTATTAACCATCGGGGATGGTTTATCTGTGTGGAGGGAATTCGTTTCCCTACGCGCGAAAAACGGCATCGACATGGGGGGGGGGGGGGCGTATGGGGATCTACTGGGGGCCCCGGGGACGTTCAGTCCTGGTTATGACAAAAGGCTTTGGTGTGTAAAACGTTATTTCTGGAGATTTAGCCTACGGAGCTATCCTTTTAATTAAAAGTTAAATTGTTAATTGTTATTATTGTTTGGGCGAGTTTGGGAATTCACTAGACCCTTTGGTCTAATCCTCATCTCTATTTCCTTTTTCTTTCTTTTTTTAAAAACCCATCTCCAGGTAGTAGGAATGCGGCAGGTTCCTCGAAGGGGAAGGAAAAATGTTAAAGACTTTGGATCAGGAGCTCGGACCATAGAAGCGACATAGTTTTAATTTTTAGCTTACTAGACTTTAGTATTCTCGGTTGTAATAGACTTTCGGAATGTTGGAAATTATGCATTGTTTATCAGATTTCTGTAATCGGGACCCAGTTTTGGGAATTGAATCTCAATTATTCGATTTTGTTATATTTTTCTGGGTTGTTACATCTCTCCCCTCTCCTCTCTCTCTCTCTCTTCTCCCTCTCTCCTCTCTCTCTCTCTCCTCTCTCTCTCCTCTCTCTCTCTCTCCTCTCTTCTCTCTCTCCTCTCCCCTCTTTTTCCTATCTCCTCTCTCTCTCCTCTCCCCTCTCTTTCCTCTCTCTGTCTCTCTCCTATCTTTATCTCTCTCTCCTCTCTCTCTACCCGCTCCCTCTCTCACAATCTCTCTCTCCTCTCCCCCCTCTCTCTCTCCTCTCTCTCTCGGCATTTAAAAAAATAAAAATAAAAAAGGGTATTTTTGTCATTTTTCAGAATTTCATTCCAATTTCTTTGCAAACCAAACAGACAGATTCCAATTCATTTGACTGATTACATTGCATTCCTGCCAACCAAACACTTGGTCAAACCTGATAACATTACATTCCAATTCCTTCCAGATTCCAATTCCTTAGACAAATTCCATAGCTTCAGAAATCATTCTGCGAACCAAACGTCCCCTAAGGATTTTAGCTAATCTTCTACTTTTAACTAATTTTCAAAAAGTTTCTTCAAAATGGTGAAATAGGAGAGAGAGAGAGTGAATTTCTTCAACTTTAAAGAACTCTCCAAAAATCATTATAATTAAAAAGGCTTATTTTTTTTAATTATATTACCCGAATAAAAATCATTGAAATTAAATATTTAGAAAAGAAAAATAAGATTTTAATAATATAATGAACGTTGTAAACATTCAAAGATAATTTGTTGGAGTTCAATGTGATTTTCTTTTATGATTTTGAGTTTTGATTGTTTATTTTAGAAAAATTTTGTTCAAGATATTAATTAATATTAGAGTAAATTACATATTTGGACCCTGTGGTTTATGCGTTTTAACAGTTTGGGTCCCTAAAATGAAATATCTATGGATTGCATCATCGTGGTTTGCATTTTATAACGCCTTGGGTCCCTAAAACTAACTATGTTAAAAAAATTCTGTTAATAGGTTAAGTACAAGGGTAATTTAGTCATTTTATTTCAATTTTATTTTTTATAAAAACAACAAGGATCAAACATGTAATTTACACTATTATAATAAAACATATATGTATATCATTTATCTTGGTAAGGCACACGTACATGGACCATTCCCCAAATTATCGGTGGAATACAGGGGATTCTCCGGCGAACACACGACCGACCAATCCTCCGTCAACGACCACCACCATCTCCGAACTTTTCACCTTTCGATCTCTCTCTCCCCACTACTGCAAGTATCGAACGAAAATGGCGATGATGGCGAAGAGAGATCTGGAAACCAGATCGCCGACGACAAAACCCACGACGGATGGAAGGTGACGACACCGAAGATCGAATCTGTTGTAGCTGTTCTTCTTCAAAGATGCGATCGATGACGAATATAGATAAGATGAGCAAATCTGGTTCAAACATATCATATATGGGTTTGTATGAAGAAAACCAAAGCAAGAACACAGCCCCCCCTCGATTCAAACATATCCGGCGAATGCAACACATTTTACATCTGCTTGATTGCAAAACCTTCTACATCTTCATCACAAGATCGAATCGTTTGATGGAATTATTCGATTGCAAAACCTTCTACATCTTCATCTTCATCACGGGTTTAAGGTATCTGTTGGTATGCTATGGCTTCAAGGTGAAGGTTTTACTGGATCCAAGTTATGTTCAAGTTCTGGGTTTTGATTTTGATCTGGGTTCCAGTTATGTTTGCTATCTGTTCGATGAAGGTTTTACTGAATCTGTTCGATGAAAGTCTTACCGATTTTGATTTTGATTTTTGTTCCAGATTTTGATTTCATACAAATCTTGTTAGGGTTAGGAACCGATTTTGATTTCAATATTGTTGTCAGATTTTTATGTGTTCATCCTTCTTCATATCTGACTCGAACTATTCATTGTTGTTGGATATTTTTTCATCACTAAACATAAAAAATGCAATGTAATACAATAGAATATAAAATAATACAATGGATATATTCATTCCTATTCCTAACTATATTCATTCATATTTCCATTTTCATTCCTTAAAACGAACCAAATGCATCCTTAGGTTTTTTATTGTTGTTTGGGGTGTAGAATGATGAGGCAGGGGGGAAAAGAAAGTGTGAGATGAATGACCGCCAGAATAGTTACCGAAGAAATTTCTTAATCAACAAAAGGGAGGAAGGAGAAGAAAAAGGGACATGTGGCATTATCTTAGTGGTGTTTGTTATGTTTGTTTTATTTTTTTAATGTAAAATGAGGAAAATGCATAAAATGACCAAACTACCCATCATGTGCCTTGCACATGACCACTTTAACGGAGAGATTTGAAGCAGAGTTAGTTTTAGGGACCCAAGGCGTTATAAAATGCAAATCACGAGGATGCAATCCATAGATATTTCATTTTAGGGACCCAAACTGTTAAAACGCATAAACCACAAGGACTGTAACACCCTAAAAATTTGGGTAAAATAAAACTTAAAATTTCGGCAATAACATCTAACATGAGATGATTTAAAAATCTGTAACATGACGACTATAACCCAATAAAGTTGGGGTAGTTCTTTAAATGAAGTAGCGGAACAAATAAGACATATACATGACAACCTATTTAATCTAGAACAATTAACAACTAGATTAAGGTGGGTGTCACTATGACTTCAAAACGCTCTCTCTCGAATTCCCAAAAATGCTCGGTCCAAGGAAGGTCGTAGGTGCGCTCCCGGCGAATCAAGGTGCCCTACTCGCACCACTAGCAAAACCTGTGAGCCAATGAACATGAACACAAGCGTTAGGCCGAAGTCTAGGGGATTAATATTCCAAGACAATTTATAATATAAGCATGAACAATAATTAAATGTTACCGGAAGATCCATGCATTGAATCAAGGCCAATACCTCGCAAACGGAACATTATTTCTTTCTTGTACAAATATAACAGAGATAACTCCTGAAAGATGGGGGAGACCCGTTACCATCTTGGGTGACGAGAACACGTGAATGGGGTCACCCGTGATGTTATTGGATTTCACCACAAATCCCCGTTCTAGTTCCCATGCCACGCCGGACATCACAATCCTCAAACCGTTTATGCCTCTAGCGCTTACTCCGTCGAGTTACACCTCAAGGGCTTACAGACAAGGGTGCCTATCCGATCTAGCCGAGTTCCAACTCAGGGACTTACGCCCCCTATTGTCTACCCGTTAGTGCCCAACGGGCAACAATTGTACCAACAATGAACATGCTATCTAAATCCTCGTGCACAAGGAGATAGATGCAAAACCCCTCATATAGATCATGATCAAGTATGGTTAACAATTCTCATGCAAAGCACATTTCTTGCAATTGATATAATCATGCTCATTTCATGCTCATCAATATACTACAACGCTCATGCAATCACGTATTACTCCCTAACCCCAAGTGATACTCCAACTACTGATAAGAATGTGTGTAATTTATTTCAATCTCCTAGAGGAGTGGCCCATTATCACAAATTAGTTTTCTACCATATTACATGCATAAAGGAACCCCTTAAGATGTTTACATGCTCCCATGAACCCTCAAAGTCTTATTTATTGAGAATATGCAAAACCCTAGTTTTAGGTTAATACTTCACAATTCATAAATTTCACATAAGCAAGTAGAAGAGCAAGTAGGAGTAAGTATGGGTTAAGAAACTTACCTAGAGAGTCAAGTAGACAAACCCTAGAAGGTTGAAGAAGAGGAAGAAAGTGATGAGAATCCTTGGTCCACAAAGTAGCTAGAGTTTGAATACCAAAAGAGAGGAACCCTAGGTTATCATTTAATACTCCCAACAAGGATTCTAGTGAGGATTACATGATAAAGAGATGGAGTTTGAAAAGGAGGAACCTTACCTTATAGAGAGAAAATCGGTTGTCTTCCAAAACCCTAAAGTTGCAATAAATGAGTTCTCCAATTGAAATCATGCTTTTAATTCCTTTCAGCCCGTCGGCGATTGTGACATCGCGAGAGTGTCAGGGCACTCTCGCCGGTCACTCTCACCGAGTTTGTACCGCGAGCTTCGACCCATGAGCCCTTTTGTCTTCCGCGATTGTGACTCCGCGAGAGTGACCTTGGCACTCTCGCCAGACACTCTCGCCCGAAATGTACCGAAAGTCCTTTGACTTCGGCGACTTTGCCACCGCGAGAGTGACCATGACACTCTCGCCGAGAGTGCTTTTCCTCCAAAAATTCGACTTACTCCGATTCCGAAATCACGAATAATCTTTAGTGACCTCAAATGAGCGAAACAAAATAAATTACAAATATGAATTAATCAACAGTCCAAAATTCGGGGTGTTACAAGGACCAAATATGTAATTTACTCGTAATATTAATAAGGGTTATAATCGAAAAATTACCAAAAAAAACTCGAAAAATATTACTCCAACTAGCATTTCAATAAGTTAACTTTCATTTTCATCTAAACATATGCTAAAAAAATAATTTATAAGATAGTTTATGTTTGTCAAACAATACTCAGATAAATGTAGGGGTGTTATTCGGTCGGTTAAATCGGTTTTCGGTTTATTCGGTTCGGGTTAATCGGTTTTCAAGATTTTTTAAACCTAACCGATAACCAAACCAAATAAGGTTCGGTTTAATGGGTTTTGGGTATTCGGTTTTCGGGTTATTCGGTTCGGTAACCTGTTAAACCGAATAAGAATTTATATTTTTTCCGTTGGACACTTGCTCAAATAATTTTCCCAAATTAAGTTTTCGTTGTTTCTAATATATAATTTGTATCATACATTCATCTCAACAATTAACTTCTATTTAGTAAAATCACTATCTATCAAAAACCAATATCTAACAAATGATAATATTTTCTCTTCATGTGACGTAAATCAAGCAAAAAACGTAATACCATAAAAAAACATTATTTACTATCATAAAAAACATCATATAGCAATAAAATAAGTAAAATAATAATAGTATAACATGTATTTGGTTTATTTTTTATAATAATAAAATATATAAAATATTAGTAGAACGTGTTATTCGGTTTAACTAAATTAGAAAAAAATAACCGAAAACCGAACCGAATCATATTCGGTTAACCAAACCGTTTAACCCGAATAACCTGAAACCGTTTAACCCAAATGTAATTCGGGTCGGGTGGGTTATTCGGTTTCAGTTATTTTTGATACCGGTATAATACGAAACGATGTCATAAGGTAGCTTATATTTTAAGTTGTCGGTCCTACTCCTACGCTATGGTATGATACCCTCGTGATTTGAGCCATCTCTCTCTCTTTCATCTTAAATTCTCTTCTCTCTCACTCTCAATCTCTCACTACTTTCTCTCTCTACTTGTCCGATGAAACCCACCACCAAGTTCATCGTCCTCCACCCTTCCATCCACAAACACCCCACCGCCGGCGCTACTGTTGCCGGTGGCGGACCTTCCCCTCATCCCAATCACCGTCTCTGCCTTTTCACTCTCCTCTCCCTATTCTCCTTCGCCTTCACTTTTTCCCTCTTCACCACACTCCCTTACACCAGAACCACCGCCACCTCCTCCGCCGCCGCCACCGCCGCCGCCACACACCCCTTACCCAAACCCATCTTCGACGCCCTCCTCCACTACGCCGCAACTTCACCAAACTCAACAAACCCCTCACGGATGTCCGCATCCGAACTCAACACCATCGCCGCCGTCCTCAGCCGCTGCTCTTCCACCTGCAACCTACTTGTTTTCGGTCTGACTCACGAAACCCTCCTCTGGCACGCCCTCAACATCAACGGCCGCAGCACATTCGTCGACGAGAGCGCTTACTTCGTCTCAAAACTCGAAGAGAAACACCCGGGAATCGAAGCGTACGACGTTCAATTCACCACCAAAGTCAGCGATCTACACGAATTGATCGATTACTCGAAATCGGAGGTGAGAAACGAGTGTAGGCCCGTACAGAACCTTCTCTTCTCCGAATGTAAACTAGCAATCAATGATTTACCAAATCACGTATACGACGTCGCTTGGGATGTCATTCTAGTTGACGGCCCACGTGGGTATTTTCCAAAAGCACCCGGGAGGATTGCCGGGATATTCACCGCCGGCGTGCTTGCACGGAGCAAAAGAGGCGGCGCCGACAAGACCCACGTGTTTGTTCATGAGTTTGATAGGGAGGTGGAGCGAGTGAGTAGTAATGAGTTTTTATGCAGCGAAAATTTGGTGGAAACGGTGGATTTATTGGCTCATTTTGTGGTGGAAAAGAGGGATCATCGTATCGATGATTTTCAATTCTGTCGGAATCCTCCGTCGTCGGCGGCGAGATTACCGAAAGCGTTATACCCAGATGATTGAACAGTTATTGTTATAACAAGTTTATGTAAATACAATAGTAGAGTCACCTTCAAATACAAACTTTTTAATGGTGTAAACCATGCAACCCACTTATCTACCACATATTTTGTTTTTACCTTTTTAATAAAAAAATGGGAAAATAAAATATGTGGTAAATAAGTGGGTTGCATGGGTTTGCACGTTTGCATTTGAACACCCCTCTACCAGAGTATTTTTATATTCGATACTTTCTTCTTGATGATTTCTATTTTTAATTTCGTATATACTCTTTTTCATCAAGTCTAATTAAATCTTATATCCATCTAATTGTCATCAACACAAAAATTCTTTCACATTTATAAAAACAAAAAGGAACACATTTTCTTGTATTTCTTTGTTTTATGTGAATGTATTTTCATGTTGAAAACGTCAAGAATTTAGTTTTAAATCCATTGTTTCTTTCTTTTTCACCAAAAAGGGAAAACCGTATAATCATTATAAATGATGTATTTTCAATGTGACAGAGAGATTTTTATTTATAAAATTTGACGAATACTTTTTATAATTTGATGAAGATATCTGAAATTTAATGAATTCGATAACTTAATATGATAGATATTTACATTTGTTTGAAATTCCGGGTTGATTAGTTGGTTGTTGATCAAAGCGGTAGGCGATAATTAACGTTTACTCCTCAATTTTGTATAGGCAACTAATTGAAACATTTTAACAACATTTTCAACAATTTTTTTAAAATGAAGAAACAAAATTCAAAATCTTAAAATATCTTCAACCGATTCTCTAAAATAGAGAAAATATGAGAGAGAGTTTAAAATTTTCCAAGTGCATCATGCACACGTGCATAAAAACCAAAAAATCAACTTAATTTATTTGTATGTACAAATGCATACCGTTCAGATGAAAGGTTACCAAAGTCTTCATTAGTTTCTAATTTTTTGAGATTTCCCTTGAACCCCTCTCTCTCTCTCTCTCTCTCTCTATATATATATATATATATATATATATATATATATATATATATATATATATATATATATATATATATATATGAATAAAAAAGTAAACTAGGATTTTCGTCCTTGTGGTTTGTTGTTTATAACAATTTTCGTTCATGACTTTAAAAGTTGTTTTTTTGGTCATTATGGTTTGCAATTCCTTTATATTTTCGTCCCTAAAACTAATATTCTCAGGGACTAAAAGCGAAAGGAGTTGCAAACCACAAGGACCAAAAAAACAAATTTTAAAGATCAGGGACGAAAGTAGTTATAAACAACAAACCACAGGGACGAAAATAGTAGTTTACTCTAAATAAAATTTTATAAAAATTTATATATTAGCGCCAGGTTGGACGGGTTGAGCTAGGCCTAACCCAATTTCAACTCTCTTAATTGGTGGGGTTACGTTTAATTGGTTGGGTTTCACGGGTTGACAGTTTTCTGTACACCCTTACTTTTAATCTCAAAATAACCTATAAATTACCCTTTAGATGGAAATTGATCTAACGCATCTAATTATTATTGATCTTTAATAGGATTGATTCAAAGATTGATATCCTTTCTCACCATAACTTTAATTTTTATCGGAACCAAACTCTATACAATGATAAATTAAAAAAAAAACTAGTTAATAAGCCATCTTTTTTTTGAACATGTTTGGATGACCATAAATTAGTTTATAAGCTAACTTATTGAAAATTTACTCATAGTAGCGTTTTAAAAAGTTAGCTTATCATCTACCAATTAACTTATCAGTTAGTTTGCCAAACATAGTCATAATCGATATGATTTGGTTAATAGGATGATAATTTTTTAGTGGGTGGTCCCAAGCACAAACTAAATATGGACCCCTTTTATATTTTCTAATGTAATGATTTGTGATGTCAGTTACTAACAGAAGTATTTTATAACGATTTAACGAATGATAACGATATTTCCGCATAAAAGAAATTCAAATTCAACAATTTATTCGTCGAGTCGTAGGTCAAGAAAAAGAAAGCTTAGAAAGTGCTTTAGTTTGGTGCTATTAACCTTTAATAATAATACAACTTTATTAAAATCGTCGGTTTGATAACAATTACTGAGTTATTTATTTTCTTAAAAACAAATATAGTTAGGTTTGATTCTATTTGGGTGTTATCAATTTCTATAAATGACGATGTGCAAAATCTTTATTTAGCATGTTAAATATGTGATTTTGAATTTGTTTTCAAAATTTTGGGACCCAATTTTAATGTGTTTACGCTTTTATCAACGATGTAAAACTATAGCCTACCTTCATAAATCTGTAACTTATATTGGAAGACAAAAGTAATAGACCTCATCACCACCTCTCGAATGTGCCATCCCTCTTCAGGTCATCTTCTGTTCCCGATTCGACAATTGTATTCCCCAAACGCTTAGAAAACAAAATTTAGTACTTGGACCCTGGGACTTGGTTCTGGATACTCAATTTTTTCATATTTTAATTTGAATAGAACCTTTTTTTTTCTCCTCTCATATTTCTAATCGTTGTGTTTGAGCTCCATAAGTAGAAAAAGTAAATTTGATTCTTTTATGTTACTCTGTTTCATTAATTGTCAATGAGTTGTTTGCGATTTCTTTAAACACCGTTGTTCATTTATGTAATTTATGTTCAAATTATTTAGGTTTGGATAATCATATTGTTAATTGTCTATGTATAGCCATTGTATGTAGTTAACATATATGGCATCCTTTGTTATCTCGTTTTGAAATGTAATAAAAAAAAATTAGATGTAACAGACTCTTCAAATAGATTGGAACATCCCGACGATATGTAATTGACCACTGATAAAAAAAAATGATTTTTGTAAAAATAAACTTTTTACATACTAATTTTCCATCATTTAACATAAATTTGAAATTTAAACAACTAGTTATGACCATATTTAAAGATGACTGCCTTTTGAAAAGATAATTGGTTTAAAAAGACCAAAAGGGATATATAGTCATGAAAATGAAAGGTAGATTTATCCTATAATTTGAACATAAATTATCAGTAAGATTTGAATTTGAAATTTTAAAATCCAAGATTTTAGGGTTTAGAAATACAAAAGAGGGAAAAGAGTAATAGCATCTCCAATAGATTATTCAATATGGAGAATTTGGGGATTTTTTTTCAAACACAAATAGGAGATAGAGTGAGTGTATCTCCAACAGATTCTCCAAAATTTTCATTTTACAGATTTTAGAGATTTTTGTTCCAACAAAATCTTCAAAATCTTCTCCAAAATAGAGAAAATATGAGAGAGATGATGAAAATCTCAAAATTTAGAGAACTCTCCAAAAATAAATGATTTTTTTATTCTTTTTACTAATGAAAGTCTTTGAAATTAAATGTTAAGAAAAATAAATAATATTTTATGAATTGTATTGAATATTTTAATAATATGAATAACATTGTAATCTCCAAAATAGAGACACGGTTAGAAATGAACCTAAATTTTTCATGAAGATTTTGATTTTCAATTCTTCATTTTAGAGAATCTGTTGGAGATGCTCTGGAATTCTCCAAATTTGGAAAACTCTCCAAAAATAATCACTTACGAAAGAGAATTGATTTTTTATTTTTTCTATTAATAAGAATTCTTGAAACTAAAATTTAGATAAGAGAAATAATATTTTATAAATTGTATTGAATAAGAATAAATCGGTAGAGATTAACAATTTTTCAATTTTGATTTTTAATTCCGGTTCAGATCAGAAGCTCTAAAGAATTAAAATGAGTATGTCACGTGGGTCACGTGATTAGAAATGGAGAATAGAATTCGTCGGTGGAAGTTGGAAGACACGATGGGCAAATGGGACCGGAGTGGGTAAGTGGGTGAGTGGGTTCGATATGGTTCACACAAAATGGAACCCGTTTAGCAAGAGGGACAAATGGGTTCGGTCAAGTGTCATTTACAAATACAATCGCACATTCACACTCCATTATTACAAGTATCAAACAGGGACACAGTACATTGATTTTGTCTTGGAATTCATTGCTGTTTTTCTCCTAATTAATATACACCTCTTTTTTCTTTTCAATATTTCATTATTTTTTTTTTGGGTAACCGTGGGTTTCTGGTCCAACTTACATGCACCGACTAATCCTCTTGATGACTACAAATAGTCTGAAGTATTTGTAGGTGAACCTCCATGGTCACAAAGGCTTTGACAATGTCTGGATTTGAATATAAAATAAAAGGCAACGATGATGTAGCATGGATGATCAAAGAGTTGATGGACAATATCAGGGATCAATGGGAGAAAAGAAAATGAGCTCGAAAAAAACCCAATCTATCGTTGATTCCTGAATGAAAGCTGAGAGACAGGGGTATATGTGACTTCCGGTGCTACTCAAGTCGCCTGAAGGGTCTCCCAACCCTCTGGAGCATGTCGACATTGGTTCACCCGACCAACCATGTTTTTTTTTGGGAAAGGGTGTCCTGGGCCTTTGACCCAAACTAATCCCTTTTCCAAGTGGCCACAAAGTTGCGAATGCAGGGAATCGAACCCGGGTTGAGCGCTATGAACTCCCCAGGTGATTACCGTTACACCACAAGCCTTGTGGTTCTCAACCAACCATGTTGCGTGGCTAGTTGCCCTCGCACGGCTTGGACGAGATTTGCATAAATGTTTCCCTTTTCCATTTGATTTTCCAATCCTTCTTTTTTCCTTAACAAAATCCTTAACTTTCGTAAACAACCGTATTTGTATCAATCAATTATGGTTTTTATGAAAATATAAAACAAGTTATATCTTGGACTTTGGAGGTGGAATGGGTTTAGATGAACCGTGAAAACGCAGATGCACAAAGATATAGTCGTAACATTTTTTAGGATTTTTTTTCAAGAAAACATCTTTGTAATGAAAACCAAATACTAGCTTTTCGTGTTATAACGAAGTAAAAAAGGTATCATTAAGCAAACTGCACATGAGTTGGGTTGGGTTGGTCGGATTGAAAACATTTCAACAACGTAACCCAATGTTTGCTATTTGAAAAATCTCAACCCAACCCAACTCAAACCGTGGTGGTTGAGTTGGATCGGTTGAAACTTTGGTACATCATTTTACTATCTAGTTTGACGATTATGTTTAAACGAAGTAAAATCAAAATGAGAACATACAAACAAGACTAACAAACTCAAAAAAAAAAAAACCCGGTTGAAATTGTAATATAATTATGAATGGAGCTAATTACGAGCTAGTCTAATATCTAACATACATATACTAATTAAGGACATAACAATCATATTAATTCAATGTTATAAAAATGCATTGAATTTATCGGGTTGAGTTGGGTTCAAATAGCCCCAACCTGATACATACAGATTAAAAAATTTTACAACCCAATTAAAGTATTGAGTCGCTTTAAATTTGAGTTGGGTTGGTCAGGTTTTTGTGCACCCTTAAAGCACCGACAATTGTGTCAGGCCAAGCTCGAACTGATTCAAACGCTCGACAAGTTTTTATTACCAAATTAACATATGGCAGAATGTTGTTTTATCTTTATTGATTAGTTGGAGTTTTTTCTCCGTTCCGACTATGAGATTTGGGTTCATCACTAGACACACATTGAAAAACGGATTAAGGGGCCGTTTACCTAAATGCTTGCCCGGTAAGCACTTACCGGTAGGACTCGACACTCTAATTTACTTTACCGGGTAAGACTCTCCATCCTTGTCATAGCTCTTATCAGGTAAGATTCTTGGCCCTTGCCATGTTCATCTGATAAGGTAAATGGCCCGGTAAGTGCTTATCGGGTTAGCGTTTTGTAAACAACCCCTAAGTTTTGTCTTATAAACGATTTGACATAATGTCATGACCACGGATTCATAGCACCTAAGCGAAATGAGTCCAATTTATATCAAAACCAAGTAAGTCATTCATTTTTGGAGACAACAAATGGTCTAATGATTGCCATTCTGAACCAACCCAAAAGGTTACAAAGTACTCCTCCTAACTAAACGAATCTCGTACCTACAAGTAACACAATGATGGTACGTGCACCCATACTCTTTGACCACAAATATAAAAAGGGAGCAGGATGCATAAATAAAAAGGACAATAATTCACTAGGTTTTCAATATAAATGTTAATATAAGAAATTTAAATCGAAACTTGCATTTTTCAAAATATTGGTCCTCATCTTCTCCATGGTAACCAGTAAACATACTTGTACTTAGAGACGGCCAAATTGGACCCGTCCCAGGACCAATTGGGACCGGTTATGGCCTGACGGTCGTACCGGCTCTAACCGGTCCTTGCCATATTTCAACCTCAAGCAGGCTCGGTTTGTCAGGGACAAGACTTAAAAGTCAAAATGTATCTGTTCGCTCAATGAATATCATGTCATAGAAGATTCATTGATACACATACCTGTGAAAAAGATGGCAAAAATGATCTTCCACTTGACAAGAAGATTGCCTGAATTACAACACAAGTTTGATCAGTTAACTTCCAAATCCAATAAAGACGACAATTTCAAGATGATAAACAAAATGTTATAGAAGATGTCCATGTCATGTTCGTTTAAACCATCGTTGAGAACTCACATAATATCAGTAGATCACTCGTCTGCTTCTTCACTGCAAAAAAAAAAAAGAAAAAAAAAGGCATTGTTAGACTTGAACTTGAAACTTCGATTACATGAAACATTAGTTTAAATGAGTGAGTGATCTGCCCAAGTGTCCATATCTTGAAACGATAAAGATTTCCATTTTTGAGATGTGCTAATGTTGATTTTTAGATTAGTAAAATTCACTTGAAATAAAGCAACAAGATTTATATATAAACAGCAATTTTAATTATAAAAATCCAAACTTTATTTACAAAGTTACAAACTTTGTTTATAAAGTTTAATAATTTAAATAAGACAAAAACTGTTTTGAATGATTATTAGGTGAACCTAATAACGAGACTATCCTTCGCGATAGATTCGTTAGAAGAAAGGGTAGAAACAGAGTGTCCACTCTACTGGACGGAAACGAAAGACACAACAGAAAATGTAAAACCAACCTGTTTAGATATTCTCCAACGAACAACACACGAACTCGAACTGCACGGTTTTATAAACCTGTCCTTAAAGGTTTTTGGCGGATCTCTTTAAACGCTGTGAGACTTATATTCGCTAAACCTCCAGGATTTGATGCAACGTATTCAAACACTAACAGCGATAGTGATTGAACTTAATGCAAACTTGAGACAGAAAGCTTAGGCGGAGAGCACAGGGATCGAGAGAGAGCAGTTTTTCAGTGTGTTAAATCAATAGGGAAAGGCTTTAATTTATAGTTCAAAAATCAGATAAAATCTGATTAATTTTCTTAATTATCCCTCAAGAATCGGATTAGAACTTAGAGTTGGAGACACATAGGTTCTGCCTTGCTTCAGCAGGTTCGGTGGAGTATAAAATATTGTAGAGTACTTCCACTATCCTATGAAAGTTGTTTTGTGTTAGGATGTTCCATGAAAATTGCAACATTTTTACTGATATCCAATGAAAATTGCAACATTTCCTTTTCTAGAAAGTTATCATGTTAAAATTACCTATTTCTTTCTTGGAAATGGGTGATCCGAGGCTTCACCCACACTAATCCCAAGGCAAATCACGATTGTGGGCTTCACCCACAGCCCTCAAGCGCATATGTAGATGGTAGGATTCGAACCCGGGTTGATTTTATCATCCCCTTGTCTTTATCCACCACGCTGTGGTTAAAAGAAAATGCACATACTTCACAAGATGTATAAACTCCAAAGCCTATATACTTGCTCTCTACACCAAACCATTGTGTTGTTCCAATATACACAATTAAAACATAAGAGCATATAATGATCACCAGAATCAATCGGCTTAGTATTGGAACGAATGAAGTCCATATTGAACTTGAATTTAAAAGAGAAATAAGCCAACTGTACCTAAAACATTTCAAGATATCCCTCAACAAATTCAATACTCCTTTCGTTAAGCAAATTGACGATTAAAGAAAAATAATCAAAGACATGGGATTTAAAGAGTCCAGAAAAAAAGGAAAGGAGAAGAAGTTCTGAAAATAAGCTATTGAACAATCATAAACCCAGACATCAAGAATAGATACCATCTGTCTTGGATGCCATTTATATTAAACTTTACCCCTCCATCCCCAAAAAGAGTTCCACATTTCAGATGCATAATATTTGAGGGGCAAATGGTAATATAGACAGTTACATACATTCAACATTAACCGGTTTACAAAAACAAACAGTCTTATCGATTGTGATTTCACACTTCAGTCTTGCCTCTTCTCAATAAGTGAAATAAGACTTTCAGACCTCTTAGAAAACAGACAAACCAAATGTTAATGTTTCATTTGCAACGGCATTCATATCAAGATTTTCATTTGAAAAACACTTGTTTTGAGAATAGGGTGCAAAACAAACAACCCCGTAGTGTGATTTGTAATTTCACTGATTAATAAGAGGTGGTTTGTAAAAAGGTCTGAATGATTCAGACACTTAAGAGCCATTAGGAGGTTTTTTTAAAAAAACAAACAACCCCGTAGTGTGATTTGTGCCTAATGCCTACAGAAATATACAATCAATTACATTACAATATTTACAGTACGAGAGTGGTGAGCACAAATAATACCAAGTGATCATGAACGGTCCCAAACAAAGCAACCAAAATCCAAATATGATCAACCTAGTACAATAATGTGGAAACAAGGGTCTAGCCACGTGTAAATGACAATTAGTTAACAATAAACCATCCACGAAGAATGAAAATGCAATAACCAAGCTTAAAGACACAAGTAATGTAAATGGATGCAAAATTCAGGCACAAGATTTAACGTGATTTCACTATCGGTATGATAATGTACTTTGATAGAGAGATATATCAATTATGTTGATAAAACGGGAGTCACAATGTATTTACAAGATCAAATGGAACACAAAATCAACATAAAAATGAGTTATGCTTCATAGCTTTCTAACGTTATGTTCTCAAATCTAGAAGGAAAGGAATATAAAAGAAAGGAAAAGAAAAAAAAAATATTTGTGTTCTTGAAAAGAAGGGAAAAAAAAGGAAAGGAAATAACTTTTTGTATTTTCAAAAAGGAAGGAAAGGAAAAGAAAGTTGTAATTTTGACAAATATACCCTTATTGTATTTGTCAATAAAAATTAATACTTATAGCCAAATAAACGATGAATTCATCTTGTATTGGTTCAATATAAATTACGAGTTCATCAATCTACTGTGTAATTTTTTTTTAATAATATTTATTATGAGACATATTGTCAAAATAAATTATACAAAAATTTATGATAAAAAAGTTGCAAACATTACATATTTAATCAATAAAAAAATCAAATAACATTTTTATCATCCATAAAAACCGTCAAACACATCAATTGAGCAATTAACTTATACACAAGTTCACTTTACGTAACATAGTCTTTGATGCAAAAAGAGGATGACAAACTAAACTCAAAATCCGAATAAAAATCGTATAGTCGAATAAATTGATACCCTAATAATTTGCACCCATCATTTCTATCAAAAGAGACACCCTCATTGGAAGAGGAAAACCAAATAATGCGTGTGCTTTTTCTGGATTTGTCACTAGAAAATATATGCACGTGATATCTTTTCAGGTCCCACACCCACCATATCGAGCTCGTTATATATCTCTTCCCCTAAGTACACAGATAGATGATATCTTTCGAATACATGTTATAAAAAGTTAATAACGATAATCAGAAATCTGATAAATTCAAATATAAATGCTCATTGATATACAATGTAAACAAACTCAATACCTTAGTACTTTCTCTAATAGCTTTAGCTACATCACCTATGGCCGCCGTTATCTTAGAAGTCGTTACATCTTCCTCTTCTACCTTTCTTTTCTTACTTTTTGATGTGGTTACCTTTGGCTAGTTCATTTGTGATGCTGGCATGGTAGATGTAACTTGAATATCGTCACTACTGTTGAATTCTCCAAATTGATCTCATTGATAAATATCATTCGATCAATTTCATCAATCGTTTCTGGTCTTTGTTGATTGGTGGTCATTCGTTTTCTTCTTTCTTTGGCTGTTTCAGCAACACCACCTGTTGCCCTATCTTTAGCAAACAATTATAACATTTCATTGTAGTTCCATTTTGCAGCATTGGGTTTTTCCTATTAAAAATAAATAATTAATAATCGTATTAGAAATAATAATCAGTAAATATTATAAATTAAATTACTAAAAACATATATTGCTATCAATGCTTCCCAAATCTCTTCTTCTACCTCAAATAACTTTGTCTTAGAAGTCCAAGTAAAACCACTTAACGAAACACCGCGAAAAATGTCATAACACTGAGCAAAATGATCTTTCAGAGTTCAAATAATTTTTGTTGAAAGCTTTGTTAAGACTTTTACTTAACTCATCCACCATATCGGTATATGCTTGAGAAGTGAATGTTCCGTCAACCCTGTTACTTTTACCTTGTTCCTTAAGTATTGCCTGAATGAATGCAACATCCATCTGCAGAGTCCAAACAAATGGCTCTCTTCCCCGTATTTTCATCGGTTACCTTTTTACTCATGGTCGATTACTGCGTAGTAAGCATGCATATTAAACTTAACAATATTAATCTAAAAAATATGAATAACAATTAAATATAATACATAATTTAAATAAATCCAAACATTAATCATTAATCATCCATCAAATTCAAATATCACCATACAATATTAAACAACTATTTAGACGCTTTCTTTTTTAGGTACAACGAGTAACCACTTCATATTTCATTTGCAATTGAACTTCGAATTTGTTCTCCTCTGTCATCTATGTCTCTTGGTGCATGATTTTCTTCTTCTTGTGTTGCATTTAATACTCCGTGTAACACTTCTTCAAGTTCTTGACATGATCTTCGTCAAGTAAAAAGTTATGTAAGATGCAACATGCTAAAAATATGTCTGATTGTGTTTCACACGAGTAAAGTGGTTCCGTCGTACTTCTAGTTATAGGAAATCTTTTCTTTAAAACACCAAAGACTCCTTCAATAGCATTTCGTAATGATCCATGCCAAAGGTTAAATAATTCTCGTAAATTTTGAGGTCCACGAGACGAATATTCCTTCAAATGATATCTAACACCTCTATAAGGTGCAATGAGTGAACTTCTATGGGGTAGGCCGACATCAACCAAATAGTATTTACCTATGAACAAAATAAACTTAGTATAATAATATAAGATTAATTATATAACCAACTTCGGTTTAAAATATTACCTTTGGGAATGAGTAGTTTGTCATTTCTAGTGAGTGCATTTTTTATGATTCTTGAGTCTGATGTCATGCCTTCCCAACCATTCAAAATGTATGTGAACTTTAAATTAAATGTACATGCTGCTAGGTACTCTCACACGATATATCGGGGCGTCTTTACTAGGTACTCTCACACGAACATGTGTTCCATCAATTGCCCCTATACAATCCTTAAAAGATGGATAAAATCTTCTTTGTTCTTGAATTTCTTTTGGAACCTGTAACACCCTCAAATCTGAAAAGACTAACTAATTAAAAATTTCGATATTACATCAAGTAAAGGGTAAAAATCCCTTTCTACAAATCCATACTTGGAAATACCTCAAATTTAATCATACATTTAATCCCAACAATCATTGACTCGAGGCTTATACCAATACTAAATAGAGTTGGGTGTTACTAAAGCCAATCCAAGTTGCTATTCCCAAAGTGCGGAATACTTCACCCAAGATACTCTCTCTTGTGCATATAACTAGCACTCATCCCTTCACGGTGTCGCTAGTATCATTCCCCAACTGAACCTGATGCACATGCCGACAATTAAAAAAGGTTAGGCTAACGCCTAGTGAGTTCAAGAGTTTTCATCATGATTATATAAATCGTTAAAAGGAACGAGTGCAACTTAAATCATTATTTCCAAAATAATTTACTTTAAATATGAAAACGACCCGTTTTCCAATAACGTGCATTTTAGGTGATGAAAATAGCAATATAAACGTTTTCCAACACACACAATTTTAAAGACGAAAACCCCAATATAAAACATTCCTTCGTAAAGTAAACTCAACCCAAAACTCACCCAAAACGTGAATAGTAAATGAATTCCCAATTTATGAAAACGCGTTATCCCGAAACGCCCAAATCGTGGGTGGGGCATAATACTCAACCCATAAATCATGGGTAAAAATCTATATATATAAAACGTCACAAAAAACATGGATAATAAAATTAAATACCTAAACAACACCTTTCGGTGACGGGGGAGACCCGCTTCCATTGTACGTGACGGAACACAAAGTTAAGCCACATAACTATGTTGTCGAACTACATCTCAGATCGTGACTTTATTGCCTGCTTTAATAAGCTACACCTACAGTCGGACTTTATTGCCTGCTTTAATAAGCTACACCTCGTATCCTTTATTGCATTCTTTGCCAAGATACACCTTAAGGATACATGATCTTATTGCCTATTCATTTTCTAGTAAGTTACAACCTCAAGGTTCCCAATAGACCTTTAATGCATACTTACTAGTATTCAAGATAAAAGTCTCAAACTCCTTACTTGACGACCCCAGGATGTTTAACCCTCGTGCACAAGAGTTAGAGCATCTAAACCACAAAACCCATGGTCCCGGAGTACAACCCGTAGAGGTTCATCTCCACAAAAACCGGGACAACAACAATGCCAACACGACATATTTCCCAAAGTGAGAATATCAAGACTCCTCACTATTAAATATGACTGACTTACATGCCTATGGATCCAATGCATTATATTCTAAAGTATATGACTCTAAATGAATGACACACGAACTCAAAACATGTATTCTCCAAATAAAGTGCAATAAATGCAATTCACACCCAAATCTCCACAGTAAGCTATTAAAACCGGACAAATGTCCCCAATACCCAATAAAGACAAAAATCGAGCCTTAAGCTCAACCAATCAAATGACCATATGATAAAAGCCATAATATGTGATAAAACGTGAACAACCTACGTTTGTGCACACATATTAAACCCATGAATAACTCAAAACACAACATTGGGTTGGGACAAACCCATTTTCCAAAAGAACTCACACCATTTACACTTTCAAAACATCCCATAACATAATCTATGAATATTTCCAAAACATATGTTAAAAGTGCATTTATACCAATTACTCTCCATATATATATATATATAATAAATCATCAAAACACATTCATTTATGATTAGTTTGTCAAACTGTCCAAAAATTTTAAATATGGTGTTTCACAAGGTTTATAAAATCGTATTAGTTCATATAGCAAAACTCATCCAAGTTTTCAACATTTGTTAATAATTATGTAAAACACATAAATACTCTAAAATAAACATTTTTGGCATGTACAACGTTTTCACAAATCAACTTGAACTCACCTTGCTAGATTTAGGCTAAATCTAGGTTTTACCCCAAAACTTGAGCTCCCTTTGGTGAAGAGATGCAATCCTTTGAACCAACCCTCAAGCCAATATGTGAAGCTCCCAAAATAATTCATTTACTTCCAAAACACCAACATATACCATAAGGAAGGATTAGAGGTTGTGGGTGCAAAGAGATCAAAACCCTAGGTTAATAGATGGTGGATTAGAGGCTTACCTTTCAACTTTTATGAACCCCAAAATCATCAAGGAATCATTAATCATCTTTGTTTCCATCTTGACAAGCTTCAAACTACGAAACCATAGCCTCAAGAATTGTAACACCCGGAAATTCGCAAGGTAAGTATTTTGTCTCCCTTAATGCATAAATTGCGCTTATGTGAGAATATGTGTCTTTATGTGCATTATATGATCATTATTATGTTGAAATTTCATATATTTGATTTACCATTTTCAATCGTTCAAGCACTCGCGTTCGTTATCAAAATTGGTCAAATTTCGGGAAGTTTGGAGTCTGGTGCGACTATGACAGGCGACTGTGACATTGTCACTATCGTCGTGTCAAGGTCGCGGATGGTGTACTGCGGGTGGGGTGTGTTCGGCGACTATGACACACGATTATGACCTGGTCACTATCGCCGTGTCATTATCGCGGGGCATGTACCGAGAGGTCTAGTGGTTCGACGACAATGCCCTGACGACTATGCCAGTGGCAATGTCGCGGGGCATAATCGCCCGCGTGGTCCAGTCTGTTGTTTTTAATAGAATTCAACCCCTCATTTCAAGCATTTATCATCAAAAACGGGAGAGCATACTCTTTGAGCGATTTTTAGGTATTCTTCACCTACCTCCTTAAATTTCTAGGGTTTGGGTTGGTGAGAGTATTAAGTTATCATCAAAGCTCCATTCAAGTGTCTTTATTAAAGTGTTCTTCAAGGCCCTCACTCCTCACCTCCAAGTCTCATCTTCAACATCTAGGGTTTCCATCTTTTCTAGGTTTTGGTACAAAACCTAGAATGTGAGTTTACTAAACCTTTGTCAAAACTAGATACACATCTTATGCTTCTATTTATGGTTGTTTATCTCTATATGTTCAAATACTTGGGATTTTCTTATGAAGAGATGTGGTTATATGTGAAATACTATGGTGTACTCTAAATGTGCAAGTATCGGGGCTTTTCCTCTTGGATGCATAATATGTATATGTTGAATATGGTAAGTGTATACATGTATCGATATGAAGAGGGTTTCTAGTTGGATTATCTTTGTGGTAATATTAAATATACATGATAAGCAAAATGGTCATTTGGGTCTCTGCTATTCGAGGAATTTCCTTTTTGGTGTAGTCCTCGAGTGTGCCGGGCCTTTTGGATGTTCCTTGTGAAGGGCATCAAGGTATATCGACTCTTGGGTGGAACTTGATTGGTGCTATGGGTCTCCCCTATTGACTCCACATATATTGAACTCTGGTTAACTGCTGATAAGAATTGTAACTGTTCATGCATGCTTCTTATTGTCCAACTCACTAGGCTTTTTGTCCTAACACTTGTTTGGTGTCGATGTGTATCTCAGGTTCTAGCGGCGCCGGTCCTAAGCAGGTTTAGATGCTTTGGGGTGAGAGCTTGGGGATTTTGCACTTGGACGCTCATTACTCTTGAAAATGAACCGTTGGATTTATAGTTAACAACCCTTTTGTAATCTCTTTTCTAGTTGTAGAAATTAGATTAGTTGGTTTATAATGTATTGTCCGTTTAAATTACAATTGTGATTAAACAGGTTATTTATATATTCCCCATTTTTGGGAGGCTTTTGCTATGGCAATTTTAGTGTACCAATTGTCCATTTTTGTCGGATTTTTGTTATCCCTATTTTTAGGGTGTTACAAGTTGGTATCAGAGCTTTAGTTTAAGTGAACTAGGTATTGTTTAGCATATCTAGACTTAAGCTTTAGACTTTATGACTTCACTGTCCACTGGGGTAGCAATCCTAGGTGGGGAGAGCGTTAGGATTACAGAATTACTTTAAATTGAAAGTCATGATGACGGTGACAAGAATTCTTGTGTATGGTTCGTTCATAATTTCACTTAGCTACTGCTATTATGAATGCATTGTTACGTGAGCATACTTGGTTTGCCATTATTATGATAATTGATGAAGGTATCAATACGTACAATGAGTTTAACTCGTTTAGTCTTTTCTCAATCTATTTCTCGTACGTGTATGGCAGTTTGTGATGGTAAACACTCGAAGTAGATTACCGGACATGCCAGAGGGTCAACCAGAAGTGGAATCTGCAGTTGTACGACCTCATGTGGGGGCAACCTCCGATGGAATTCCCGTACCCAGAATCTTGGGAGGCGGACCTGAGCATATTCCGCGTCGGAACCTCAATGCGGATAATGCCATTATGGAGGAAGTTACTATGGAGACCCGGTTGCGGGACAACATGATATTGGCCATGAACTCCGCCATGGACCAACAACAAGAGTTCTTCATGAAACTCTTAGAGGATCGAGACGCCAGCAACCGACAACCTGAAACAATGGCGAAAAACATTGTTGTGGGGTCGGGTGGACCAAATGTGGTATCTGTTGAAGACCCATCTGATGATGGGAACAAAACGAAGACTAAGGGGTGCACCTACAAAGCGTTTATGGGGTGAAACCCTAAGGAGTTTGCGGGTTCCGATAACCCGGTTGCTTGTATGTATTGGCTCAAAGAGATAGAGATGGCCTTTGAGTCAAGTGAGTGTGATCCCTATCAACGGGTCAAGTTTGCTTCTCAACTACTTCGGGGAGAGGCTTTGACTTGGTGGAATCTCACTCGATCAGTCCTCACTCTTGAAGTTCTGGCTAAGTTAACTTGGTCGGTGTTCAAAGAGAAGATTATGGACAAGTATTGTAGCGAGCGTTCGATGGACAAGTTGGAGCGGGAGTTCCGAGATCTGAAGAAGGGGAATCTGTCAATTCTTGGCTACTCCAAACTTTTTTCGGAGAAACTAAACTTGGTGGGACATCTGGTCCCCGATGAACGGTCAAAGATTAAGGCCTATCAACAAGGGTTACCGGCCGAGTTGCGAACGACGGTAAGAAATGCTAAGTGTTCGACTTTACAAGAGGTTATCGAAGAGTCCTTGCTCGTTGAGGACGACATCAATGCTGAAAGGGAAGAGAAGAGGCATGTTGGTGAGAAGCGGAAGTGGGAAGGACCATCTGGGCCCGTTCGTCAATCAAGACCCTTTGCGAGTAGAAGGGCGGGTGATCAACGTCGTGAGGATCGGTGGTGCCACAAGTGCAAGTCAAAGCACTCGGGACCATGCGCTACAAGGACTTACTCCGGTCCAGCCGGGTGTGTCAAGTGTGGTAAGAAGAGCCACACAACTCGAGAATGCTCCATCCGAGGGTCGGTATGTTATGAGTGCGAAGAGCCAAGCATATGAAAAGAAATTGCCCAAAGCTAGGAGGAGGAAATGGTAGAAATTCTGTGGGTTCGACGGCTAGAGTCGAGCAATCACCAAGGGCACCAAGTCAAGCTTTCCGGATGACTACTGAGGAGGCAAAGGAGACCGCTAATGTTGTTTCGGGTACGTTTCTAGTAAACTCCTTGCCGACTCGTGTTATGTTTGACTCGGGTGATACATGTTCTTTTGTATCGAATACCTTCTGTAAGCAATTCACTACTCCTATTAGTTTCCTCCTCGATGCGTTAGTAGTAGAAATAGCTAATGGGGATCAAGTGATCATTCGAGACCGTTTTTGTGATTGCACTTTAGAAATTGATGGGAATTCTTTTGGAGTAGACTTGCTACCTATGGCTATAGGTGGGTTCGACATGGTTATAGGCATGGACTTGTTAATAAAACATAAGGCGGACATCTTTTGTTCTAAAAAGATGATCCAAGTGCCATCGCCGGGAAATGGTGTGGTTATCATTTATGGGGAGAAAGGAAAGAGGAATAATCCCATTATTTCATCTCTCAAAACTCGCAAGTTTCTAGCGAAGGGTTACCCTTTGTATTTGGCCTATGTGGTAGACGCAAAGAAAGAGAAGAAGTCGGTAGAAGACGTAGAAGTGGTGCGAGATTTTCCGGATGTCTTTCCGGAAGACCTACCCGGGTTGCCACCGATACGACAAGTACAGTTTCAGATCGACCTCACTCCGGGAGCGGCTCCGATAGCCCGTGCTCCATATCGTTTGGCATCGACAGAAATGAAGGAGATGATGACGCAAGTTCAAGAGTTGTTGGAGAAGGGCTTCATTCGACCAAGTTCGTCACCTTGGGGAGCACCGGTTTTGTTCGTGAAGAAGAAGTATGGATCCATGCGGATGTGTATCGACTACCGAGAGCTAAACAAAGTCACCGTGAAGAATAAGTATCCTCTACCTCGTATCGACGATCTCTTCGATCAACTTCAAGGTGCGGGGTGTTTCTCAAAGATTGACCTTCGGTCCGATTATCATAAGGTAAGAGTGAAGAAGGAGGACATACCGAAGACGGCTTTCTGAATGCGCTACGGTCATTATGAGTTTTTGGTGATGCCTTTCGGCTTAACCAACGCTCCGGCCGTATTCATGGATTTGATGAACCGTGTGTGCTGCCCATTCTTAGACAAGTCCGTAATCGTCTTCATTGACGATATTTTATTTTATTCCAAGGATGAGTCCGAGCATGGGAAACATTTACGGGAAGTATTAGAAGTTCTAAGGAGGGAGAAGCTGTTTGCGAAATTCTCCAAGTGCGAATTCTGACTCCAAGAGGTGCAATTCTTGGGGCATGTGGTATCAAAGGACGGGTTAAAGGTAGATCCGACAAAGATCGAGGCTATGATGAGTTGGGAACCTCCAACAAGCCCGACGGAGATTCGAAGTTTCTTGGGTTTGGCGGGCTACTACCGGCGTTTCATTCAAGACTTCTCCAAGGCAGCGACTCCGCTCACTTCTCTTACAAGGAAGAATGTTAAGTTTCTTTGGGCCGATGCACAAGAGCAAGCCTTTCAGACGCTCAAGAGAAAGTTGTGCGAAGCTCCGATCTTGTCCTTACCCGAGGGATCGAAAGACTTTGTTGTATTTAGCGACGCTTCCAAGATGGGACTTGGGTGTGTCCTAATGCAAAATGGGAAAGTAATAGCCTACGCGTCGCGACAACTAAAGGATCATGAGAAGAATTACCTGACTCATGATTTGGAGTTGGCGGCGGTAGTTTTCGCGCTAAAGTTGTGGCGACACTACTTGTATGGGACGAAGTGTACTCTTTTCACGGATCACAAGAGTCTCAAGTACATCTTCGATCAAAAGGAACTCAACATGAGGCAAAGGAGATGGCTTGAACTCTTGAAAGATTACGATTGTGATTTACTCTATCACCCCGGTAAGGCCAACGTGGTGGCGGATGCGTTGAGTCGAAGAAACCATGATGGAGGTGTCAAGACGTCCCTTAAAAGAATCGAAGTGGTATCAAGTTTGTTGGAGAGTTTAAGAGCGAGTCAAGTGGAAGCACTTAAAGAAGAGAACCTCAAAGCCGAAGTCATGGTGAAGCAAAAAGAACTCTTATCGGAAGACGGTCGTGGGCTCAAGCTTTTTCAAGGACGGATTTGGGTGCCGATGTTGGGAGGAAATCGGAAGTTGCTTCTTGAAGAAGCGCATAAGTCGAAATATTCTATACATCCCGGTAGCACCAAGATGTATAGAGATTTAAAGTTAATTTATTGGTGGCCGGTGATGAAGCTAGATGTGGCTAGCTATGTGGAGAAGTGTGTCACGTGCCTTCAAGTCAAGGCGGAACATCAAAGACCGTATGGAAGTTTGCAATCGTTGTCCATCCTCGAGTGTAAGTGGGACAACATCACTATGGATTTCGTGACGAAGTTACCAAAGACTTTGCGTGGGCACGACACCATTTGGGTAATTGTTGACCGATTGACCAAGAGCGCGCATTTCCTTGCAATGCGGGAGACCTTGCCAATGGAGAAATTGGCCAAGCTTTATATTGATGAGGTGGTGTCGAGACACGGAGTTCCACAATCCATAGTATCGGATCGAGACAGTCGATTCACTTCGAACTTTTGGGCTAGCTTGCAATAGGAGTTGGGTACTAGACTGCATTTAAGCACGGCGTATCATCCTCAAACGGATGGTCAAAGCGAGAGGACGATCTAGACGCTAGAGGATATGTTGAGGTCGTGTGTAATAGATTTCGGGGGAAGCTGGGATTCACATCTACCGTTGGTAGAGTTCGCGTACAACAACAGTTACCATTCTAGCATTGGAATGGCACCGTTCGAGGCATTGTATGGAAAAAAGTGCAGAACCCCGGTCTGTTGGCTAGATGTGGGCGAGAAGCAATTCGCAGTGCCGGAAATAGTTCAAGAGACGGCGGACAAAGTGAAAGAAATACGAGAACGGTTAAAGGCGGCGCAAGACCGTCAGAAAAGTTATGCGGACAAGAAAAGGAGACCGGTCGAGTTTCAAGTGGGAGACCGTGTCATGTTGAAAGTATCACCATGGAAAGGAATTATTCGGTTTGGGAAGCGTAGGAAGCTTAGTCCTCGTTTCCTTGGACCTTTTGTTATCTTGGAGAAAATTGGTTTACAAGCCTACCAGTTGGATTTACCACCGGAGATGGATGGAATACATCCTACATTTCACGTATGTTACCTTCGGAAGTGTCTAGCCGAAGAGGAAAGCGTAATCCCTTTGTCAGAAATTCGGGTGGACAACGGAAATCGTTGTGTGGAAGAACCGGAGTCGATTTTAGAATCGAAAGTGAAGAAGTTGAGGCATAAGGACGTGGTCATGGTTAAAGTCCAATGGAAGCATCATCGGGGTGCTAACATTACTTGGGAGTCCGAGGATGATATGAAGAAGCGTTATCCTCACTTGTTTAATCTAGGATGAGATTTCGGGGACGAAATCCCAATTAGGTGGGGAGGATTGTAACACCTGGAAATTCGCAAGGTAAGTATTTTGTCTCCCTTAATGCATAAATTGCGCTTATGTGAGAATATGTGTCTTTATGTGAATTTTATGATCATTATTATGTTGAAATGTCATATATTTGATTTACCAATTTCAATCGTTCAAGCACTCGTGTTCGTTATCAAAATTGGTCAAATTTCGGGAAGTTTGGAGTCTGGTGCGACTATGACAGGCGACTGTGACATTGTCACTATCGCTGTGTCAAGGTCGCGGATGGTGTATCGCGGGTGGGGTGTGTTCGACGACTATGACACGCGATTATGACCTGGTCACTATCGCCGTGTCATTATCGCGGGGCATGTACCGAGAGGTCTAGTGGTTCGGCGACAATGCCCTGGCGACTATGCCAGTGGCAATGTCGTGGGGCATAATCGCCCGCGTGGTCCAGTCTGTTGTTTTTAATAGAATTCAACCCCTCATTTCAAGCATTTATCATAAAAAACGGGAGAGCATACTCTTTGAGCGATTTTTAGGTCTTCTTCACCTACTTCCTTAAATTTCTAGGGTTTGGGTTGGTGAGAGTATTAAGTTATCATCAAAGCTCCATTCAAGTGTCTTTATTAAAGTGTTCTTCAAGACCCTCATTCCTCACCTCCAAGTCTCATCTTCAACATCTAGGGTTTCCATCTTTTCTAGGTTTTAGTACAAAACCTAGAATGTGAGTTTACTAAACCTTTGTCAAAACTAGATACACATCTTATGCTTCTATTTATGGTTGTTTATCTATATATGTTCAAATACTTGGTATTTTCTTATGAAGAGATGTGGTTATATGTGAAATACTATGGTGTACTCTAAATGTGCAAGTATCGGGGCTTTTCCTCTTGGATGCATAATATGTATATGTTGAATATGGTAAATGTATACATGTATCGATATGAAGAGGGTTTCTAGTTCGATTATCTTTGTGGTAATATTAAATATACATGATAAGCAAAATGGTCATTTGGGTCTCTTGTTAGACTTATTGGAATTAGGATGGTAATATTGTACCCGTAGTTGGTATCGAAATATGTTGGGTTGAAATATACCTAAAGGACCTCCTATATGCGTTATGTTGGACGAACCAAGTCAGTAGACACTAGGAGGATGTAGTCTTGGGCGCCACTGTGATGGTATGTGCCTAGACCTCCGCTATTCGAGGAATTTCCTTTTTGGTGTTGTCCTCGAGTGTGCCGGGCCTTTTGGATGTTCCTTGTGAAGGGCATCAAGGTATATCGACTCTTGGGTGGAACTTGATTGGTGCTATGGGTCTCCCCTATTGACTCCACATATATTGAACTCTGGTTAACTGCTGATAAGAATTGTAACTGTTCATGCATGCTTCTTATTATCCAACTCACTAGGCTTTTTGGCCAAACACTTGTTTGGTGTCGAAGTGTATCTGAGGTTCTAGCGACGCCGGTCCTAAGCAGGTTTAGATGCTTTGGGGTGAGAGCTTGGGGATTTTGCACTTGGACGCTCATTACTCTTGAAAATGAACCGTTGGGTTTATAGTTAACAACCCTTTTGTAATCTCTTTTCTAGTTGTAGAAATTAGATTAGTTGGTTGTTAATTTATTGTCCGTTTAAATTACAATTGTGATTAAACAGGTTATTTATATATTCCCCATTTTTGGGAGGCTATTGCTATGGCAATTTTAGTATACCAATTGTCCGTTTTTGTCGGATTTTTGTTATCCCTATTTTTAGGGTGTTACAAGAATCGCCCAAAACGGATGAAAAATGAAGAAGTTATGACCAAATGAAGAAAACCCTAGAAAATCCGATTTTTAAGGTCTGCACCCGCTCACGACTATGCCATTGGCATTGTCGCTCGGGATGTACCGAATCTGGTACATTAATCTATGACTATGCCATTGGGCATTGTCGCCGAACATTGTAGCCTCAACTGTACCGATCGTTTTTCGACCGTTTTCTCGGACGTTCCTCGACCGTTCTCCCGAGCGTTCCTTGACCGTTCTCCTGGATGCTCACCAACCGTTCTTTCGGCCTCTCACCGACCGTTCTCTCGGTCGTACACCGACCATTCTCCCGGTCGTTCACCGATCGTTCTCTAGGTACATTTGATGCTATTATGCCAGTTATCGTGCCATTGCTATAACTTACTGGCACATTCGTTGGGACGACCGAACACTCGGTAACATCGGTGCTTTTGTGACACATGTCACAACTGCACGACACTATAGCCGGGACTACCACACTTTCAGTACCATTTGTGCTATTGTGACAGATGTCACAATCACATGGCACTATAGCCGAGACGACCATACTCTTAGTACCATTAGTGCTATTGTGACAAGTGTCATAACCACATGACACTATAGACATACTCCATATTTAGTTATTCCTTTACCGATTCACCTAGTTCAACATTTTTCCTCAATTGAGATAAAAATTAGGGTGTTACAGAACCCTATCACCGTTTAGTTGTCTAAGATATTGATCTTCTAATGATATAATTGTGCTCAAAACTCGATGGAAATGCATAATTGTGGCTGATCTGGACCGACGATAAAACCAAGAGACAAAACGATTTCTTAAATCATTTCCAATGATATGCAAAAATCTAGCAACATGCTCTTCAATTGACATACGTTGAGTTGGTTGAAGGCCACCCTCATTCTTTAACTTTTGACACAATATCTTGTGATCTCACTCATACGAATTAGTTCTCGACATTTAACACTTAATGAGAGACTGGACAACATATTGTCTCGTACTCGTTGTCTATGCAACCTCATATCACGGGTAGGTAGACTAATTTGGTTTCTGTTTTGACGTCTACGATGTATAATAAAATGCACCACCAAACAAACCAAGTGAACGAACGCTAATTGTTGACTTCTTAATAAAAGAAGTGTGTCATCATCCATTGATATCTGTGCATTCATGATTAAATTTAATAAGTCAATATAATAGAACGAAATTGCAACCAAAATTTCATAATTTATTGAACATAAGTAAAACCAAACAAATAATGAGTACATAAGTATGTTCCCAAATCTCTACTGTAATATAATCCATGCAGCTTAAGATGTAGTTTCTACTAGTGATGGACTTTCAGAGACTATATATATATATATGTAGACCAAAGGTCTCAAAGACCTAAAGTTGAACCGCTGAAGGAACCTCTTTCCGTTGTTAAAGCAAGTACGCTTTTCAAGCTTAAGCAACAACGACGTGGCATATGGATTCCTTTGGAAGTTTTGCAGAAAAAAATGTCATGTGAGGGAATGTTAACTTATAGTCCATGAGGGAAAATATTGCCTGTTGTGTTTCTTAAGTTTGAACTCTTGCATGATAAATTAGCAGATCACCTCTTACACTTCCTTTATTTTAGGTGTGGTTGAGTAATTAATTCCTATACAGAGCTTGATGTCCTGGATATATATGAAGAATAAGCATGCTCAAAGGAAGACGATAAACATGTTGGATGCATCCAACATTAAATACTTGGTAATAGAT
Organism: Arctium minus; assembly: GCA_954870635.1. Lineage (NCBI taxonomy): Eukaryota > Viridiplantae > Streptophyta > Magnoliopsida > Asterales > Asteraceae > Arctium > Arctium minus. Next base: position 81,446,131 of record OX941087.1, on the reverse strand, counting down.
GCGTCATGCACTGATGCACATCTTGCTTGTTATTGAAGGCAATGTTTACTAAAGGGATGCTAGAATTTTATTAGGGTGTTTACCAAACACACTTACTCGGTAAGTGCTTATCGGTAAAATTCAACACTATCACTTACCTACCGAGTAAGATTTTTGTCCAACAAAACGACATCATATACAACAATTTACCCGGTAAGCGCTTACCATGGCAAGAGTCATCTCCCTCACTTACCGGGTAAGATTCTTAGTCCTTACCATATTCATCCAGTAAGGTTACATGACTTGGTAAGCGCTTACCCGTGTAAGCTTTTGGTAAACAACCCCTAAGTATACAAGGATTCTGTTAAAAATCAAAGGTTGCAAGGGATCAAGTGGTCTTCTGCTAATATGTAAAAGTTCTCTCACTTTAACCATCAAGCATTTGGATTACACAAGAGCATATTCACGTCATTTTGGTAGTGGAGCTCACAAAGTCACAAGCATAAGATCTTAAGTTGTTAAATTATGGACCCGACCAACTTATGTTGTTTAAAAAGGGTATTGTCTCCCTCTTAATATTTTGTCTTTGCAAGCCTCCGCTGTTGATTTCTGGTAGCAGTCATGTTCGTATAGGGTGCGTTTGGTACATTGAACAGAACAAAAAAACACATAACAGGGATACTGTCCCACGTTTGGCAGGACTGTTAGGTGGAACAGACACAAACATCGTGAAACATACATGTTCCACCCCTACACCATGGAACAAGGTGGAACGGACTTATGTTTTACCAATATAACCTCAAAATAAAATCTAATTTTTTTCTAAAACATTAAATATGCCTTCTTTTTATATTTGATTCATTCTTTATATTTGATTTATTTTATTTTATGTTCTTTAAATTTTTACTTTATTGTCCTCAAATATTATTTTTATATAGTTACTATGTTTTGATTATTTATTTAAATTATTAAATATTAATAGTAAAAAATATGGAAAAGGTCAAAAAAACAAAAATTGGAAACTATATAAACCTTTTATTTTGGTGTCATCTTAATCTATCTTGAAGAGAACTTTTTAACACTATATTTTGTTATAAAAAATATTTATTTTGTTATAATTTAATAAATTACATACTTAATCAATATATATATATATATATATATATATAAACAACTTATTTGGGGTAAATTGGTCATGTTATCTGCTCTGTTCTGTTCTGTCTAGTTCTATTTTACCAACCACAAGGGTGTGGAGTCGTGGTAAGAGCCTGGGGACTTCATAGCGGTTGCCTGGGTTCGAGCCTCACACGCAACATTTGTGCCAAATATTGGCACAGGTGTCATCCTTGTGGCCACAGGATGAATGCCCGCGGGCCAAAGGCCTGTTTTCCGGAGATTAGTCTGGGCCCAATGTGGTCTGGGATACTCCTTCCCAAAAAAAAATAATTGTTCTGTCTTGTTCTATTCTATCTTGTCGTGTTCTATCCTGTCTACGTACCAAACACACCCATAGGTAATAATGTTCACTGGCATATGGATTGCTTTGGAGACCCACAATGGTGTTTTCTAGACCATTGAATAGATGCAAACAGTGGATCCATGCATGCCACCAAGGTCTTTGTCAGGATTATAAAGCATGTGGGGAGCCTACCCAACCATAAAAAATGTTTCCTTATATGTGTTATATATATATATATATATATATATATATATATATTTTTTTTTTTTCAATCTCCTCGTAAAAGACTTTGATGATGATATGCAACAAGAAAATTTCACCATAATTTCAACCACAAATCATGTGTATATATATATATATATATATATATATATATATATATATATATATTGTTAAATCATCTTCCACAACAAAAGTAAACATGACATCATCCAACAACATGGAAAACATTGTTAGTCTTGCTACAAAGCTGTTAACCCTAGCGCTGTGTTATTCCATGTTCTTTCTGTAGAGGATTTATTTCTCACCACATAATTTGTGGAAGAGGAAGGTATCTTATTTATAAAGTAAGATTACAAGAGGAGTTAGTCTCCCAATAGGACACATGTATATATAGAATAAATAAAGGCTAGGACTCTAGGTAGTAGTCTCTTGAGTGCTAACACTTTCTCCTAGCAGTGCAAATATGTATAGAGATGATAAAAAATGGTGAATTCTATCCATGCCCCCTCCTATAGGGGGTATGTGAGTGAGATAGGAGGGGGTATAGGGGGTTTTGTGAGTGAGGAGGGGGTAGGGATAGCAACACCCTAAAAAATTTATGTGTACAGAGATAGCTACTAATCTGTAGAAGAAATAGAGAAGATGCCCAGAAGATGAACACACAGGCAACAACTAGAACTTGGAAGAGGCAGTCGTTGGGGTTTCATGCAGTTGGAAGAGGCGACGTGAATAAAAAAGAAAATGGTTTATTGAGGCCTGAGGGTAATAATGTAATTTTAATCAATTTTTGTTGGGCCTCTCTTCCTTTCCGTCACTTTCTTCCTAACTTTGAGAGGAAAGGTTTCAGAGGAAAGTTATCAATTTCTTTCCTTCCATTTCTTTCCCTTTCCTTCCTAAGAAATTTCGAGAACATGATTTTTTTCCTCCCTCTTCCCTCCCTTTCGTTTCCTTCCTTCGTTAAACAGTTTCAAGAACACAACGTAAATGAGGAAGGAAAACTGAATTTTAAATGTGACAAATGAGTTGTGTACTAACCTTGATTATTGTGACTTTAAAAGATTTAGAAGTTCAAGGGTTATTTGTCTTAACTTCTATAAGTTGAGGGTTTTGTGGTGTAATTATGGTTCCATATAGAAAGGTGTCATCACCATTTTAAATTCCTCCAGAACTTGTCTGCACATCATTTCGACATGTCCTTGTGTCTGTGTTTTAGGTGAGTTTCATAAGTGTGAATCTAGCCATCAAGTGGAAGCTTTAAAATTTAAATATTTGGTTTGTGATTATTCTCTTTCTAAATCTTCAGGTATGAATCATCCTTTCTTTTCTTTTTATCTAAGAATTTTTTTTGTACAAGTTAGGGTTTTGACTAGTTTCGCTGGGGTTTTTATGTGGGTATTTCTTGAAGAATTGTTGGTTTTCTTTTCATTTAAAAAGTTATTTACTTTTATATTCTTCAACCTTCAAGTTTAAATATGGAAGTTGTGGGTTTTATAGTTGTGCCTAAAGAATCAAATTTTCGGTAATTTGAGTTTTGATGGAATCGATTTCCATGGTTTTGGTTTATGGTCTCTTATCTTATTTTGTTTTAAAGAAAAATAATAATTATGTTGCAAGTTCTTAAATATTTTACATTATTGGAAAAAAAAATCTCATTTCCATGGATGGAGTGTTTTTTTTTGAAGGTGTGGTTCTTGGGATGGATGATTTATACCGACCGTTTTTGTTATATAAGTTTGGTTAAGTTGGAAATTTGTAAGTCGCGTTAACCACTATGGCGACGTTTTTTGATGTGTTGTTTCGTATCTTTTTGGGGTCTTTCGGGGTATCGATTAAGCACCTTAGAGAATGTTAAGAGTTTTGATTAGGTTTATTTGCTTAGTTTGTGACCCATGTTAATTTGATTCAGATTATTGTTCGGTCTCGAGTTTCGTTACTGGTTAACTTCGTGTTATCGTATATCGTTATCGAGGTGAGTTTTCTTTAACTATTTTTAATGAAATGCATGTATATTCAAATAATTAACATATTGATGTTATATATTATTGATATGTTTGGACCCGGATTGATTAACGTGATATGATAATTGTTACTTGTTTTATTATTAATACATGTAATGTGAATTATTGATTATTGAGATAAAAATGGACTTTCACAACAGAAGTCGGGTGTGCTAGGACTGTAATGGTTCGAGCAAGGAGTTATATGTAGTGCCCACGAATGTGTTTCGTGTGGTAGGCTACAAGGCTGATTGTCCACGGTTGAGAGGACGGGGAACAAATCTTCCGGGGGTTAGTCTGGGAAATCGGGGAGATACACGCACAACCGGTCAACCCAAAGCAAAGGGACGTGCATTCCAGATGTCTATAGTTGAGGCCGAACAAACTCCTGATGTGGTAACAGGTATATTTTTAGTAAACTTAGTATGTGCTAAAGTGCTATTTGATTATGGTGCAAATCATTCCTTTGTGCCTCCCTCATTTATTGATCGTTTGCATGTGAAACCTAAAGTGTTAGATTATGTGTTAGTAGTAGAAACTGCTAATAATAATCAGGTTTCGGTTAATGAAGTCTTTGATAATTGTTGCATAAATGTGGATGGGTATACAATACCTATTCAATTGTTCCCCATGTCATTGAAAGAATTTGATGTGGTGGTGGGGATGGATTGGTTGGCTTAAAATCAGGCCAATATTGTGTGTAATAAAAAGATGATAAATATTGACTTACCTGGGAAAGGGCCGGTTGTGATTTACGGTGACCGTAGAGACCGACAGACTAGTCTGATTTCTATGTTAAAAGCCTGTAAATGTGTTAAGAAAGGTTGTCAGAGTTATTTGGCCTATGTAATTGATACAAAAGAAAAGAAAAGAGTGTTGTTAAAAACATACCGATAGTTATGAATTTCTAGAAGTCTTCCCGGATGATTTGACTAGTCTTCCACCAGACCGATCGATTGAATTTAGGATTGATTTGATACCAGGAGTCGCACCGATTTCTCGTGCACCGTACCGATTAACTCCGTCCGAAATGAAAGAAATGATGGCACAGTTACATGAATTGTTAGATAAAGGTTTTATCAGACCCAGTACTTCCCCGTGTGGTGCACCAATGTCATTTGTAAAGAAGAAAGATGGGTCGATGAGAATGTGTATCGATTATCGGGAACTCAATAAACAGACGATAAAGAATAAATATCCGCTTCCGAGACCTGTTTGATCAGTTGGTTGGGACTAGTTACTTTTCGAATATTGACTTACGATCGGGTTATCACCAGTTGAAAGTTCGGGAAGAGGATGTATCGAAAACTGCCTTCCGTACCCGATACGGTCATTACAAATTCTTAGTAATGCCGTTTGGTTTGACTAACGCACCGACAACTTTTATGGATATGATGAACCGGGTATGTAATCCTTATCTTGATAAATTTGTGTTCGTTTTTATCGATGATATTCTTATCTATTCTCGATCAGAAGTATAACATGCTAATCATCTTCATTTGATACTGGAACTGTTGAAACGGGAAAAGCTTTTCGCTAAACTTTCTAAATGTGAATTTTGGTTACGAGAAGTTAAGTTTTTGGGGCATATTGTTTCTGAAAACGGTATCAAAGTGGATTACCGAAAATTTATTGCAAAATGGTTATCACTTGAGCTATTGCAAAATGGGAACCACCGAGAACACCGACTGAAGTCAGAAGTTTTCTGGGTTAAGCCGGGTATTACCGAAAATTTATACATGATTTTTCTCGTATTGCAACTTCTCTAACGATGTTAACGAAAAAGAACGTAAAGTTTGAATGGAAAGAATCTTAAGCTGAGGCCTTCCAAAATTTGAAACAAAGGTTGTGTAGTGCTCCAATTTTGTCTTTGCCAGATGGTTCAGAAGATTTTGTGGTTTATAGTGAAGCTTCGAAATTGGGTTTGGGTTGTATTGATGCTGCGTGGAAAGGTTATTGCTTATGCTTCTCGTCAGTTGAAAGACCACGAGAGACAGTATCCAACTCACGATATGGAATTAGCCGTTGTTGTGTTTGCTTTAAAAATTTGGAGACACTATTTGTACGGTACCAAATGTCAGATTTTTACCGATCATAAAAGTCTTCAACACTTGTTCAATCAACGGGATTTGAATATGCGACAGCGATGGTGGTTAGAACTGGTAAATGATTATGATTGTGAAATTTTGTATCATCCGGGAAAAGCAAATGTGGTGGATGATGCTTTAAGCCGTAAAGAAAAGAGTGGAACGATCAAAGCCGTTGCATTACGAGCCGAATTGTTACCGAATATTTTCGAAGAGTTAAAGAAATGTCAGATCGAAGCTCTGAAAGAAGAAAATCTGAAACGAGAAAGACTCCCAGGTCTGTCATCTGTCTTAATGAAAAATGATCGTGAATTAATGTGTTTTGAAAATAGAATTTTGGTACCTCGTTTGGGTGATATTCGTGAAAGAGTTTTGAATGAGGCTCACAATTCTCGTTTTTCTATTCATCTGGGTACTAACAAAATGGATCGAGATTTACGACAATTTTATTGGTGGCTGGGTCTAAAGAAAGATATCGCTCGATATGTTGAGCGTTGTTTAACTTGTTTACAGGTTAAAGTGGAACATCAGAAACCGTTCAGTAAATTACAATCGTTAGAAATTCTGGTTTGGAAATGGGATCATATAACGATGGATTTCATAACGAAATTGCCGAGAACACCGAAGGGTTTCGATGCTATCTTGGTTATTGTGGATCGATTGTCAAAGTCGGCTCATTTCTTACCGATTAAAGAATCGTATCCGTTGGAAAGGTTAGCAAAGTTGTACATCGATGAAGTAGTAACTCGTAACGGTGTGTCGTTATCGATTATCTCAGATCAAGACAGTCGATTTACTTTGATGTTTTGGAAAAGTTATCAAAGAGAAATGGGGTCACCGATAAAGTTAAGTACTGCTTATCACCCTCAAACTGACGGCCAGAGTGAACGAACGATTCAGACGCTCGAAGACATGTTACGAGCTTGTATTATCGACTTTCGTGGTTCGTGGGAAAGGCACTTACCTTTGATTGAGTTTTCTTATAATAATAGTTATCACTCGAGTATTCAAGCGGCACCTTTCGAGGTTTTATACGGTAGAAAATGTAGAACGCCGTTATGTTAGAATGAAGTGGGAGAGAAACAGTTGGCCGGACCAGAAATTGTTCAGTTAACTGCAGATAAAATTGGTCAGATTCGGGAACGTTTGAAAATGGCTCAGGACCGACAGAAAAGCTACGCCGATAAACGCCGTAAACCAATAGAGTTTCAGGTTAGGGACAGTGTGATGTTGAAAGTCTCGCCATGGAAAGGAATTATACGATTCAGGAAACAGGGTAAACTAAGTCCGAGATATATTGGACCATTTGTAATTATTGAGCGAGTTGGTGAGGTAGCTTACCGGTTAGAACTTCCGTCTGAATTGAGCGGTATTCACAACACTTTTCATGTGTCGAATTTAAGAAAGTGTCTAGCTGATCCTGAACAGACAGTACTGTTACCAGAAGTTCAAGTAGATAAGAAACTAAACTTCATCGAGGAACCAGAAACTATTACCGATTACAAAGTGAAAAGGTTGAGAAACAAAGAGATTGGATTAGTAAAGGTTCAGTGGCAATATCATAAGGGTCAGGATGCTATGTGGGAATCAGAATCCGAAATGAGAATCAAATACCCCCGTTTGTTTGATTAATAGAATTCTGGGACTGAACTCCATTAAGGGGGAAATGTTGTAATAACCTTGATTATTGTGACTTTAAAAGATTTAGAAGTTCAAGGGTTATTTGTCTTAACTTCTATAAGTTGAGAGTTTTGTGGTGCAATTGTGGTTCCATATAGAAAAGTGTCATCACCATTTTAAATTCCTCCAGAACTTGTTTGCACATCATTTCGACATCTCCTTGTGTGTGTGTGTGTGTTTTAGGTGAGTTTCATAGGTGTGAATCTAGCCATCAAGTGGAAGCTTTAAAATTTAAAGCTTTGGTCTGTGATTATTCTCTTTCTAAATCTCCAGGTATGAATCATCCTTTCTTTTCTTTTTATCTAAGAATTTTTTTTGTACAAGTTAGGGTTTTGACTAATTTTGTTGGGGTTTTTATGTGGGTATTTCTTGAAGAATTGTTGGTTTTCTTTTCATTTAAAAAGTTATTTATTTTTATATTCTTCAATCTTCATGTTTAAATATGGAAGTTGTGGGTTTTATAGTTGTGCCTAAAGAATCAAGTTTTCGGTAATTTGAGTTTTGATGGAATCGATTTCCATGATTTTGGTTTATGGTCTCTTATCTTATTTTGTTTTAAAGAAAAATAATAATTATGTTGCAAGTTCTTAAATATTTTACATTATTGGAAAAAAAAATCTAATTTTCATGGATGGAGTTTTTTTTTGAAGGTTTGGTTCTAACTTCAAGTTCTTGGGATGGATGATTTATACCCATCGTTTTTGTTATATAAGTTTGGTTAAGTTGGAAATTTGTAAGTCGCGTTAACCACTATGGCGATGTTTTTTGATGTTTTGTTTCGTATCTTTTTTGGGTCTTTCGGGGTATCGATTAAGCACCTTAGAGAATGTTAAGAGTTTTGATCAGGTTTATTTTCTTATTTTGTGATCCATGTTAATTTGATTCAGATTATTGTTCGGTCTCGAGTTTCATTACTGGTTAACTTCGTGTTATCGTATATCGTTATCGAGGTGAGTTTTTTTTAACTATGTTTGGACCCTGATTGATTAACGTGATATGATAATTGTTAGATGTTTTATTATTAATACATGTAATGTGGATTATTGATTATTGAGATAAAAATGGACTTTCACAACAGAAGACGGGTGTGTTAGGACTGTAATGGTTCGAGCAGGGAGTTATATGTAGTGCCCACGAATGTGTTTCGTGTGGTGGGCCACAACCGGTATTGATTACAATCTTATCGGGGTGTGTGCAATTAAATTGTGGTAACTGTTGTGGTTAGTTTCCTGAGAAGAATGTTAAATCAGTTTGCTCATTTTATCAATAACTGATTTATTATTTCATTTTATTGGGTTTATTGAGATTGTGAAACTGACAGGGAGTTCGTCACTAGACCGTATGGTCTAACCCTCATTTTGTTTTCAAAATATGCATTTCAGGATAAGCGCGTATAACTGATAAAGGGAAAGGAAAGTTATTAGCTTATCTGTTTACCTAGTTATATGTGAAGCTGGCAGAAGTGATCTAGAAGTTGTTTTTGTTTGAAAGTTGTCATACAAATGTTATATATTATGACAATTTAGCGAAAAGTTAGTAGTGACTTTTGATGTATTTGTATAGTTTTGTACCGAAAGACCAAATTGTATCCTATATGTGTTTGGATATATGTAAACTAGGTGATATATGTTACGTGAAATATGCGGGTTGTTACAAGTTCCCTATAAATCAACATTTCTTGTTTGAATCCACGTATATAATGTATCGAGGTCACCTGGTTCCCATTTGGGTCTACATGAGTTGTACGCTAAGATGGTGTTAGATCTGATTTTATAGTAATCATTGTATTTATAGGCTTGGTTTTATACAGTGTTTAGTATGCTTATCTGTGTTGTATAAGCCAAGGGTTTTTAAGTCTCTTTGGGCTTTGGTCTTTGTAAGACATTCACGCACATCTTAATAGAAACTTACTTTGCGCTTCACAAACTCTCTCTCTCTACTCTATCTCTAAGTGATTTAGAGGATTCTTGGATTATCAATTGGTATCAGAGCCAATATAGATCTTGAGAGAACTGAGATATTCGTTTTTCAGATACTGAATTTGTGAATTAATCTGAAAATTTGATCGATTTTCTTGAATTTTTCAAGAAAATCTCGTTTTTGGATTTTTCATCAAATTCGGACTTGTTTTTGACTGAATTTCTGTGTAATTTGGTTTGTTGGATTCGATTTTGATTGTAAAACAATTTTAATTCACATCAATTTGCAAGAAAATCAAGTTTTGATCTTCAATTTCTAGAATTTTCAAGTTTCTGGAAAACGGTTTTCACGTACTGTTCATATAACGAATTCTCTGATTTGTGGTTTTTGATCGAGATTTTTGCTTGAAAGTTGTTAGAAAACTGTTTTTGATCTCATATGTGCAAGAATTTTTCATTAAATTCTGTTTTGTCATCGATTTTTGGAAGATTTCTTGTTTTTCTAACGGTTTGCGCCAGATTTGAACTTTACGCGAGTTCATCATTTGGTTTGCGCGAGTTCTTCAGTTTTGCGCTAGATATATCTAATTTTGTGTCAATTTATTTCAGGTTTTCATCTACAGATCTCTTCTCACGCAAAGTTAGATTTGCGCTATCTCAGACTCACGCAAATTCAGCTTTGCGCCTCTTCTTACTCACGCAAAGTCCAATTTGCGTCATCATCTGCTCACGCAAAGTATCTTTGCGTCTCTCCTCACAAACTCAAGTTTGCGTCATCCGTGTGTCATGCAAATCTAAGTTTGCGCAACCTTCTGTTCACGCAAAGTCTCCTTTGCGCCACTGCTTATTCACGCAAATCTACATTTGCGCCAGATTACTCTCACGTAAACCTCAAGTTTGCGCCAGGTCAGTCAAGACTTAGAATTTTTCTGGATTTCTGCGATATGGATTCTGCGATATGGATTCTGCAAAGTTTGCTTATCAAGATCAGTTCTACAAAAATGATATCATGATGTCATTGGGTACAGAAAATCGTCCTCCGGTACTGATTGATGAAAACGAGTTTACACAGTGGCAAGATAGGTTTCTGAATTTTATAGAGCGTCAAAAGAACGTACATGACATGATGAATATTCTATCAGAAGGACCTTTTGAAAAACCCATTCTGGCTTCTGGATTATATAAACCTACCAAAGAATATACACGAGATGAGTTATCGCAGTATCAAGCCGATCGTGATATAAAGGCAAATCTGATGCTAGCCTTGCCAAATTCAGTATACAACAGGATTGATTGTTTCAAAAATCATCCTAATCTTATGTGGCAACAGCTAGAAAAGATCATGCTTGGATCTTTAGTTGCAACTCAACTTCGGCATACACGATATATGAACAACTTTGAAGAATTCAAAGCCAAGGATGGGGAGTCACTGAAAACTGTGTATGACATATTTTGTGCCGTGATTAATGATCTGAGAAAGATAAAAGTTGAAAAGACTGAGCTTGAGACAAATATGAAATTCCTTAATGCACTTCAACCAGAGTGGAATAAATCTTGCCACAGATTAAGGAATGATGTTAGAATATCTACAATGCAAATCCAAGAGATGTACGAGATTCTACTGACAGATGAGTGCATTGTAACTGAGAAAAAGGCCAAACTAGACAAGAAGAACAAGAAGTCAGTAGACCCGGTTGCTCTTCTCACGAGCCAACTGGCTAATCAAGCATTATCTGATAATGCTTACAACGGGGCTACTGATGACAATGGCGAAGCGCTCGAGAAAACAATGATCCTTCTCTCACAACATTATCAGAAAAAGTTTCAACCTCGGTCGGGTTCCAACAATCTTCGCTTCACTTTTGGGTCTAAAGTCAAAGTGCCCGAGCCAAAGACAACTGCTGCTTGTTACAACTGTGGTAAGCCGGGTCACATCTCAAAGGAGTGTAGAGTGAAGAAGGTTCGGGATTCGGCATATTATAGAAAGAAAATGGAACTTTCCGAGAAAAGAGAGAACGGAACAACTTTGCTCGTAGAAGAGGAGTACTGGCTTGATCACTCCGATGATGAATCTGATATTGTTGAGATCGCTCACATGTGTTTCATCGGAGATGATCAGTCAAATGATGATGATTCTGATGCTGATGAAGATGAGGTAATCTCTGAGTTTGATTACAGTTTTATTTCTTCATAGTTGAATATTATGATTTCTGCTTTACATAATCTTCGTTCACAGTTCTTATCTGAAAAGAATTTAAATTCTGAAAAGTCAGATTTGATTGACAAATTGAAAATTTCTTTGAAAGATGAAAAATCTATTTTGATTCATACTAAAGAAATCTTTCAAAAGAAATTGGATGATTTGGAAAATTCAAATAAGACTTATCTTGAGTCTTTGACTGAAATGACCACTTTAAAAGACAGTTTTTCGGATAAAATAAATAAGTTAGAAGAAAAGTTATATCGAAGGAACCAATCTGAAAAAATTATTTATTTGAACAAACCAAGGAGTTATGAATCTATAAAAGAAAAATGGGGACTCGGTTTTGAAAATCCTCATTGTTTAAACAATGCAATTGAAAAATCCCCAACTTTATATAAATACGATTATCTAACTCTTGCTCAATATGCTCCTCAATTTAAAATGGATTGGATGAATGAAAAGCAAGTGTTAGAAATCGAAAATGAGAAAAGGATGAATAATAAGAAAAATGAAATTTCTTTTGTTTATACGAGCGAAAATGCTAAATATTTTCCTGAAAAATCAAAGAGAGGCAGAAAAGGTTTAAATGATATATCTCCCGTCAAGTCTTCGGTGTCTGATGATTTTGTTGATATTTTTGCCAATAATTCTGATAAGGAAAATGCATCTCCGGTTTCTTATGATTCTAGGATATATATTCCCCCTTTAATTTTAGAAGGCAAAATCATTGATCTTAAAGATAAAATGGAAGATCAAAATATTTTAAAAGAAATCGAATTTATTCTTTCTTTTATGACGTCAAGTCTTGAAGAAAATTTATTTTTTCAAAAACAAGATTCAGTTTCTGACATTTCTTCTGATTTTCAAGAACATAAAAAGGAATTTCCAAAATCTGCAAAATTTTCTCAAATTTGTTCTGACTCCGAGGTAAGTTCAGATTTATTGGTTGATCAGTTGGGTGCCTTAGGTAAAATTGCTTCTTCTGATTCAAATATTAAAAAGAAAATTCTTGATGAATCTTTTACGCTCAATGATGATTATTATAAACCTAAGCGTAAAAGAAGACGGTCAAAGAAGTCAAAGAAACAAGATAAAGTCATTTCTGACAATTCTAATTCTTCTGATTCAAAATTTTCAGATAGGACTTTGAGTGCTCCTTCATGGCAGACCTGGAGAATCAAACAGACATCTACTGATTCTATGATTGAGGAATATAGATATGTAGACAAACATTATAAAAGTGATTCATTTGCTGTGTGTAATAATGTTGGATCCCAGATTTAATCTCACAACAATGATATAAACAATAAGAGTAATAACAGCGGAACCAATATAGTTTAATATCAAAGGAGATTCAAATATCACAGTTCATAAAGCAAATAATAGATAAACAAGATATTCTTTGAATAAAATATTCAACTTATATTATCAGTTATAAGACTTCTTTAGCACACTTTGAACAATAAGGTGATGGTCCTATTTATAGGACCATAAAGTAAACAGTGTACTTATCTGACAAATAGAAGCATGCTTGAACAATATCTTACCTAAGAGTTAAGATCAAGACATGCTTGAACAGTGACCTACTCTAGAAAGTAAATCTTATCACAAGGTGACGTGTCATCTGTTCTTCTTTGTCAAGAAATTCAGAGTGAACATCTTCAGAGCTCTGAAGTAGGATCTCTGATGAGGGGCTCTCTGATGTCTTTCCGTGAGACTGTCTCTGAACTGACTTCAGAGACAGACATACTTTCTTTAAGACTGACTCTGAACCGACTTCAGAGACAGACTTGCTTTCTTCAGACTGACTCTGAACTGACTTCAGAGACAGACTTGCTTTTTTCAGACTGACTCTGAACTGATTTCAGAGACAGACTTGCTGATGTCCCTTGAAAGTCTTTAGATGAAGACTTATTTATTTTCAATACTTTCATTGGTTCAGTTTTGGGGCTAACAATCTCCCCCTAAGTACTGAAAATAAATAAAGAACACATAGAACATTTAACTAGAAAGCGAAGAGGAGAAAGTCATCCTCTGTAAATATTACTTCTCATAAGAATTTGGAATTACAAGAGAATAATATTCAAAAAAAAATTAGAACCTATCACTAGAACATATCCTATGAAACTTCATGATTAGCTCTCTGAAGTTAATCATTGAGCCAATTTCCAAGTCTAGTTTCGCCAGTAGGTCTGCTCTGTGCCATTCTTGATTTACATGAATCATCTTTTGTACGCCTTTCAAGGTTTGATCAGAATACTTCGCTACTTGCGAAGCTAGAAAGATTTTCTTCTCTTGGTTCACTCTGTAGATAAAACCCAGAGGTTCTTCAATGATTGATCCAGTCTTCTGTTTGTCCAGGTTTTCGATGGTTTCCACTGGTTCAGTCACTCCGAGCTTTTCTTCACCCAAGTTCAGAGCAATATGAAAGTCACGTTTGGCTCTGTGTTTGATGTAAGCTTCCATTGCTCGTCTTACTTCAACCATGCTCATTCTTATCTTCCTTCTTCCTGAATCGTATCTCGCAGAGAAATAGGCATAGAGATGAGTGAGATCATACAGATTTAGATTTACGAGGTCATTATCATTGAACTCGTAAATCTTCTGATCAGATCGAGTCACCACATAATGCCTATATATGATTTTGTTGAAGGCGAATGTCTTTTCAGTGATTTTCTCAACTTTTATTATTGGAGCATCGTTGAGAACCGCCTTTCTTGGTGATGTCTTTGCCTGTATGAATCTTCGTTCGTAGTCCGGCATATCCTCTCTGATTCTTGGATTCAGAGGGATTACTTGAGTGTCTTCCATATTGAACTCACAGTATATATGCCGAAAGTGATCTTCTATCGATGCTTCAGGAGTGGATTCTAAGAATGTGGGAGGATGAGTGAAGACCTTGGCTGGTAAACCGATGCTTGTTTTCTGAACAAGATTCTCTTGAGGAGACTGTTCATCAACAACCATGGTTTCTTTGTCCTTGGGTTGTGACTAAGTTATCTCTGATGGCTTTTCAGAGATATATCCATCTATCTCTGGAGATTCTCTTAATTCTGAAGCTGTTGAGGTATGATGAGGTTGAGCGTTTTTGAAAACATACTCTTCGACATTAATTACTTCGATCTGATCTCCAGCAGCTTCTTCCTCTCTGTCAGAATCTTTCTGTTCTTTCTCAGACTCTGAGTCAAAGGCATCTCTCATCACCATTAGTTGTGTTTCGGGTGATGAGAATGCATCTTCAGAGGATGTAGACAAATCTACTAATTGTTCGTTTTCTTCCTCTTCCAGAGGTCCAATTTTCTCTGGAGTTGCATCGGTAACTGGAGTGATTGGAACACCTGGTGTTGATGAGGCGAAAAGTATTACCGGTGTTGTGAATGTTTGCAAAGTTCTGTTTTCATCAGAAGAGGTGGTGTTCCTCTCTGGTTCCTTCTCTTGAACTGGTGCAGAGGGAGCAGCTTTATAGGTGTGCACGGTTGTATCTCTGATCTCCCTATCTTGTGATTCAGAGTTCTCATCATCATCTGAATCCTCAGAATCATCAAATCTGGCTTTCTTCGCTGCATCACTACAAGTCCCACCAGAAAACTTGCGTTTGTATTTGGGAGAGTTTGGTTCAGCGATTCCTTTTCCTTTGGGATCCAGAAGTGTCTTCTGAATGGATTCGATTTCCTCTGAAGCCGCAGTTCTGATTTCAGCAATCTGGTCCTCTGATCTATAGTTATGAAGTTCCAGAGTAGCTTTGACCTGCTTCTGAGCAATAGTAGAGATCTTGGAAGAACAAGTTAGCATTCTGCTCATGATTGCGGATTTGAAAGAGGCCAGATCACTTTTAGTGATGAGGTCTTCAGAAGTTCGGGGTGGCGGCTGTGGTGTTGCTGATGGTGCGCTGACAGGTGGAACACAGGCTTGAATTGTTGTTTTGATGAGGTCAGAGATAGAGGCCATTTGATCTGTTGAGAGTGAAGATGATCTGGTGGCTACTACCTCGTCCTTTAGTTCTTGTAGAGCCTTCTGAACATCGATGGTTGTAGATGCTTGATTTTGAAGAGACGCATTCTGAGCTTTAAGATTGGCTATCTCCAGAGATGATTTAGCCTTCTGTCTGAACAGTTCTTGTTCCAACTCTTGGATTCTGTTAGAGGAGTCCAATAGTTGGGTCTTCAGAGTGGAAACCTCTGCTCTGAGGTTTGTGTTTTCAGAGCGAAGAGCACAGGTCTCTGAACCGTCAATTCGTTGAAATTTATGCTCTTTCATGGAGCCTCAGATTTTATGAGAAGTTCAGAGAGGGGTACATTGGTTACAACACATGTAGCCAATTTTTCCTCGAGTTCAGAGGAGCCTTCGTTCAGAGCTGTTTTGATGTTGTCTCTGGAAGGACTTCCACTCAATCCTTGATGTTCCGAAGAATTATCTCTTAGTGTTCTGTTCTCAACCAAGTCCTCCTCCTCAGATTCAGAGGACTGGAAGTGAATGTGGGAGTTGAGCTTGCGATCCAGGCAAGTCAATCCTTGTTCTTGTAGGTCAAGCCATTGTCCCTGAGTTGGACAACTACTTCTGGATATCCTAAAGGGTGAGAGATAATCCACAGAGGAACATTATGTGTAGGATTTTCTGATGTACCCTGAGGCAACTGAGTACTTAAAGTATTGGCTAAGTTCTGTGAAGAGGGCTTATCCAGAATTTGAGTTTCCTCAGTTATGTGAACTTCAGAGGTGGAAAATGGTACCTCTGAAGTGGCTGGCTGGTTTGGGTTCGAGGTGTGCACCTCTGATTCAATAACTATTACCTCTGGATCAGGTATGTTAGATTATGTGGTTTCACTGGGAGATGGGGTTGGTGTCCTAAAATATATGTGCCTTGAGGCATCTTTTTATGTGGAAGGGGAAGAACTCTCAGGTTTCTCCAAGTCCTTAGAAGACTTGCTCTCTTCTCTCTGAGAATGTTCAGAGCTAGTCTCTGAAGATTCATCCTCACTTTCCTCAGAGCTAGTCGAGCTATCCTATACACTAGCTGATGAGGTTTCTTCCATTACTTCCTCATTGACAGCCCTTTCAAGTGCTCTGTCATCTCTCTCAACTTCGGTTTCTCTAGCAAGAGTACCCTCTGGTTCATTCTTGTGAGAGCTCTGTACTTCAGGGTCCTCAGATCCCTCTGAAGTCGATATGCTCTTACTCTCCATTCCAGGTTCAGGACCTAAGTGTGTTGGGGTTCCCAGAACTGGTTTTAGTCCTTGGGCAACACTGAGATAAGAAGCTAAGGCTACAGATTGAGGATTTACCTGATTCAGCATATGGTGAGGGATCCTCCTTGCTTCTGGATAGCCTTCAGATATAATCGTCGGTTTGAAGTTGTTCATTATGTAGAAAGGAGTTTTGGGTTGTTCAGTGGCGATCAAAATATGAAGCTTCTCGATCGCCGCATGGATGATTAAAGACAGAAATCTAGGGAATGTTATTGAAGGAACTTTGGATGATTGGGTCGTTTGTTCAGGGTCCTTTGCCAAGCATTTGTTCTTCTTCTCTATTGATGTCAGAATCATATCAAAGATTATGCCGACCATGTCCAAGTTGCGATTGAAGAATAGGGCATACATGATTGATAGAATTTCTGGTGTTGCTTGATCCATGCTCCCCAGTTTGCAGGTGAGAGTGCGGTTTAGGACAGAGAACATGAAGTTCCAGATTGGTGGTAGGTGTTGTCGTCGGAAGTTGCTCAATCTGGTGATTTCAGTGTTGTAACCTAGCATTCGAATGAACTGGAGTAGGGTTTCAGAAGTTGGGCGTTTTTCAAAATGCGTGATTTGAAGTTCCTCAGTTGTTAGGAGTAGGAGAACTTCTCTTAGAACAGTAGGATTGATGAGTATCCGACATTTTACGACTTGAGATATGTCGAACTCGCCGATTATTCCGTTATGTGCATCGCTGTAGTGACTGGAAGAATACCATTCTTGAACAAACGAGAGTGGACATTCATTGGTAAAAGCAGTTAGGGCTTGAGTCAGTTCACAGTTGGAGAAGAACTCGCATATTATTCCGTATTGTTCCTCAAATTTGGGAGAATCAAGCTGAATCATGTGATTGTTGTCTTTGATTGAAAAACGATACAGTCTTGAAGGTTCGCCAGATTTGGGAAAAAGCTTGCACCATTCATTTGAAGACGCCATTTTTGGGTTGAAGTGAAGAAGATGAAGTTCAAATTCTTTTTTTTTGGAGAGAGAGAGAGAGAGAGTGCTCGAGAGTAATTTGTAAAAATGAATATCCGGATGTAAAATTGTTTTTGTATCCAAATTTAGAAAAAGATACACTTGAGTGCATAAGGTGAAACGGCAGTGATTTGACCCTTTTGATAAAGCCGTTTGGCCTTTCACTCATCCCTTTTTGTGACACGTGGCCTTGAAAATTGTTGTACCTACGAATGTAGGTTCCAAGAAAATAGGAAAGGGGCGCCATTTTTCAATAAAAAATTGAATAACTTCTTTGTGCTGACTAGACAAACATTTCGCCTTAAGAAGTAATTTAAGATATCACTTGTAATAAAAAGGTTCAGTTAAACTGAAATTTTAATTTCAAATGATATCAAAAATTGCTTATTAATTAAAAAGTTCTTGTTTGAGAAATGACTTGGTCTGAAAGTTGTTGACTCCCCCTTGACAGATGATTTGTGAAAAAAATCCTCAATTTCAGAGACTTTGAGATTAATTTCAGAGACTCTGAGAAGACTATAGAGACCATATTCAGAAACTGTGAGATAAATTTTAGTTGATTCAGAGACAAAATTCAGAGATTCTGAGTTGACATTTGAAAAATTCTTTTTCTCAATTTCAGAGACTCTGAGATGAAATTCAGAGACTCTGAGATGTCTTCTGAAAAGTTCTTTTTCTCCCCCTTGACAAAAGAACAACTTTTTATTTTTCTCCCCTTGTCATGTGTTTGGAGAACATTCAGAGACTGATATTGATATATGCTACTTGGTTCAGAGGCTCTGATTATTTGATCAAGAGACTCTGAGTTTCTTCCTTGTTAGGTAGACATATTCAACATTCCTAACTTGTTAATTAAAAAATTGAACCTTCGTTCATCTAAAGCTTTTGTGAAAATATCAGCAAGTTGGAGATCAGTTGGTACAAAATACATTTCTATTGTTCCCCTTTCAACATGATCTTTTAAGAAATGATACCTTACATCAATGTGCTTTGTCTTTGAATGTTGTACTGGATTGGCAGAGATGGCTATGGCACTTTTTGAATCACACAGAATGGGTATTCTTTCATATTGTTGGCCATAATCTCTGAGCTGAGTTTTCATCCATATTACTTGAGAGCAACAACTAGCAGCAGCAACATATTCTGCCTCTGCAGTTGAAGTTGAAACACAGTTTTGTTTTTGGATGACCAACTTACCAGCTTATTTCCCAGTAACTGACAGCACCCAGAGGTACTTTTTCTGTCAAGCTTACATCCTGCATGATCTGCATCAGTGTAAGCTGTTAGATCAAAACTAGAAAGTTTTGGATACCAGAGGCCTAATGAAGGTGACCCTCTTAGGTATCTGAAAATTCTTTTGATAGTAGATAAATGAGATTCTTTTGGATTTGATTGATATCTAGCACAAAGACATGTTGCAAACATTATGTCAGGCCTACTTGCAGTTAAGTATAATAGTGAACCTATCATGCCTCTGTAGGTTTTTATTTCCACAGATTGTCCTGAAGGATCAGAGTCAAGTTTGACTTCGGTGGCTAGAGGCGTTTTCATAGAAGTTGAATCATTGAGTTTGTATTTTTTTAAAATTTCAGAGACATATTTAGTTTGACTTATGAAAGTGCCTTCTGAAGTTTGTTTTACTTGTAAGCCCAGAAAGAAAGTTAATTCTCCCATGAGGCTCATCTCAAATTCACTCTTCATCAACTCTGAAAACTTGTCACAATACTTTTGATTTCTAGAGCCAAATATAATGTCATCAACATAAATTTGTACTAATAGCATCTCATTTTTGTGCCTTTTGATGAATAATGTTGTATCAATTGTGCCTTTGTCAAATCCATTTTTAATCAGAAAAGTGGACAGAGTTGCATACCAAGCTCTTGGAGCTTGTTTAAGTCCATACAGAGCCTTATCCAAATAATAAACATGATTAGGAAACTCTGTACTTTCAAATCCAGGTGGTTGCTGGACATAAACTTCTTCATTTAATTTACCATGTAGAAAGGCAGATTTAACATCCATTTGATAAACTTTGAATCCTTTGTGTGCAACATAGGCTAAGAAGATTCTGATTGCTTCTAGCCTAGCTACAGGTGCAAAGGTTTCATCATAATCAATACCTTCTTCTTGGCAATATCCTTTAGCAACCAACCTGGCTTTGTTCCTGATTATTATTCCATCCTCATCCTTTTTGTTTCTGAAAACCCATTTTGTTCCAATTGAAAATTTTCCTTTGGGAAGGGGAACTAGGGTCCAGACTTTGTTTCTTAAAAACTCTTGAAGTTCATCCTGCATTGCAAAAATCCAATGAGGATCTTCAAGAGCTTCTTTTACCTTCTTTGGTTCAATAATGCTTAAAAAGTTTACGTAGAAGCATTCATTGATTGTGGCAGATCTTGTTTTAACTTTTTCTGATGAGGATCCAATTATTTGATCAATTGGATGATCTTTTGTCCATCTTGAGATTGGAGCAAAAATTTGGGGTGAAGTTTGAACTTCAGAGATGACAGTTGGTGATATCTCTGTTGTGCTGTTCAGAGGCTCTGAAGTTGTTTCCCGAGATGGTGAAGCAGATTCTTGAATTTCTTCACTATTTGTTTCTGGAGTTACTTCAGACACTCCTTGATCATCCTCTTTTTGATCTTCAGCTTCTTCTGATTCACTTTGCTGATCTGCATTTGGTGAAACAGAAGGTGTTAATTCAGAGGGTCCAGAAAGGGTTGTACCTATTTCTTGGGGTCCTTCTGAATTCTTTCTTGGTCTATCTCTGAAGATTACTTCTGGGTTATCTTCATCAAATAAATCTTCAAATATTCTGTTTAATTCAGATTCTCTTGATGATTCAGAGATAGGTGTTGAGAGACTTTCTTGTTGTTCAGAGCTTTTATTGTCATCAAAAGTGATATTGATGCTCTCTTGGATGGTCCTTGTTCTAAGATTGAACACTCTGAAAGCTTTTGAGGCTAAAGAATATCCAATGAATTTGCCCTCATCAGCTTTCTTGTCAAACTTTCCAAGAGATTCTCTATCGTTCAGAATGTAACATCTGCATCCAAAAACATGAAAATATTTAACATTAGGTTTCCTATTGTTAATGAGTTCATAGGATGTTTTCTGAAATCTCTTGACAATTGTAGCTCTTTTCTGAGTAAAGCAGGCTGTTGCCACTGGTTCTGCCCAAAAATTTGTTGAAAGATCAGATCCAGCTAGCATTGTCCTTGCAGCTTCAACAAGTGTTCTGTTCTTCCTTTCAACTACTCCATTTTGCTGAGGGGTTCTTGCTGCAGAAAAGTTAGGAGTAATGCCTTCTTCTGATAGATATGAATTGATTTTGGCATTTTTGAACTCTGTTCCATTATCACTTCTTAGTTTCTGAACTTTGCTGCCAAATAGAACCTGTATCTTTTCAACAATCTTATCAAAATATCAGGTACATCAGATTTGGCTCTGATGAATTCTATCCATGTGAATCTGGAAAATTCATCAATCAGAACCAGAATGTATTTCTTACCTGCTAGACTCTGTATAGAGATAGGACCACAGAGGTCCACATGAAGCATGTGCAGAGGTCTAGGACAATTGTTTTCACTTTTGGTTTTATGGGAAGATCTTTTCATTTTTCCCATCTCACAAGCAGAACAAAGATGATCTTTGTTAAACTTCAGAGATGGTAATCCCTTAACCAAATTAAGTTTAACTAATTTATCAAGTGAGGAAAATTTTAGATGTGAAAACTTTTTATGCCAGAGCCAGACTTCCTCACTATTCAGAGATACAAGACAAAGTTTCTCTGAATCAGTGTCGTTTATCTTGGTAAAATTCATTCTGTAGAGGTTACCTTTTCTGTCTGCTCTGAGTAATTCTTGACCTGATTCTGAGTGGAGAAGTGAACAATATTTTCTTTGAAATTTCACATCAAAACCATGATCACAAAGTTGACTTATGCTGATCAGATTGTGTTTTAATCCATCCACATAAGCAACCTTTGATACTAAAACATTTCCTCTTGACAACTCACCATATCCTTTAATCTGTCCTTGCACATTGTCTCCAAAAGTAACTGCTGCTCCAGATTTTGCTTTGAATGAGGATAGCAATTCCTTATTTCCAGTCATATGCCTTGAACATCCAGAATCTAGGTACCAGATTGGCATTGACTGATTCTGCAAGACAGATTATTGTTTCTTAGGTACCCATCTCACTATGGGTCCTTTTATGTTAGACTTTGGTGGATTTATATGACTTTTTGGCATCTCATCTTTTGATGTCTTGCCGTTACTTGTCTTCTGTTGAAATTTTGTCTCTGAGATATTTTTCAGAGATTGATTTAGAAGACAATGTGATCCTTTGAAATGATTTTTCAGTTTGATCAAGAGATGAATGCAGTTGCAATTAATAGAACAAGAAGAAGTAGGAGCAAAGTTTTTCTTTTTATTAAAAGCATTTGTTACATTTTGACTTCTTTTGAAACTAGCATTAGGAATATTACATGTATCCCTAACTACTTCTTTCCTTTTTGCTTGAAAGACAGTCTTCTTTTCAAGTTGCTTTTTCTTGATCAAAAAATCTTCTTTTATTTGCTGCTTACTGCACAAACAGGATCAATATGGTTAATTTTTGTCCATTTGCCTTTTTGTTCAGGAGAGAATTTTATTGTTTTATAGGAGTAAGATTCAGAAGTGTTTGTTTTATTCTTTGCCTTTTCTTGTAATTCTTTTTCAAGTTCGAGAGACGTTTTTGCTTGTAAACACATATTTGCAAAATCAGGACTTATTGGTATTCTGGTTTTGGTTTTCAAAATTGAAATTGGAACATTCAAAATACCAGACCCAACAGTTTCTATCTTTTTGTGAATTACATTCTCTGGTTTACAAAAAATCTGTTCATCAATCTCTTGATCAGATTCTGAATCAGAATCAAGAAAGTCTTTCTTAGTTTTAATAGAGATAACTACCTCTATTGGTTTTTCAATTTCTTTTGTTCTAGAGACTTTAATGATCCGTTTCATGCTTTCTTTTCTTTTTAAGTCCTCCATGACATTTTCTTTCCATATCTTTTTAACATCATCTTCAAATGTAGTTATGATGTTTTCATCCGACTTTGGTGAATACAGAGGGGCATTCGGATTAAGTGAACTCTGAGATTCATTTTCAGAAGTACTTGTTTCGGATGTCTCTGATTCATTTGAGATGAAAGCATCAAATCTGAAAATTTCTTTGGGATCATTGCTTTGAGGTTTTGTAAAGAGTACCTCTGAAGTTTCTTCTTTTATCTGTAACACAGACTTTTGAAAGTTTTTTTACTTCAGAGTATGTAGTATTTTTGAAATTCAAAGCTCTTGTTTTTGATCCCTCTGATGTTTTCATTCTTTTGAAATTATTCAGAGACGTACCTTCAAAGCTTTGGACCTTTCCCATACGGAAAGTGGAAGAAAGTGAAGTTTTTTCCAATCCAGTAAATGAATTCAACTCATTGAATCCCAGCCCTTGAGAGTCCATATGAGTTTTTATTTTGTCGAAAATACCTTGTGCATTGACATAGCTTTTGATTCGAAGATTTTTTCTATCTAGAGATTGATGTAGGATTTCTCTTTCCTTTTGAAAAAATTTGGTTAAGGCAATAGAATTGAGCATTTCATACTCAGATTTCTTTACTTCTTCTTCTTTTCCTTTTAAAAATTCTCAATTTTCCTTATTTCTTCTGAAAATAATTTTTCTTTTTGCTTGTGAGTTTTTTCAAGTTTGGTTTTTTCAAGAATTTTTTTTTCTTTTCTGATTCCAGAAGATTCTTTTCTCTTTTGAAAAAAATGAGCTCTTTTGTCACTTGCTCTCTTTTCTTTTTCTCTTCAAGAAACTTTTGCTCTAGATCCTGAAGTTCATTAATTAGTTTAAAAGCATCTATTTCAGGATCACTGTCAGAGTTGTAAAGAGAGTTTACCTTTTCAGAGTTGTCTTCTGATGCTCCATCAGTTTGATTTCCATCTAAAAAAGCCATACCATAGAGATTGGTAGGTTCTTCCTCGCCGTCGCTTATTGAGTCTGATAGGCAGTCTTCCATTTCTGCTACAAGAACTCTTTCTTTTACGTTGTACTTGTATTTGTTCTTGTAGTAATCTTGATCTTTGACAAGTTTTCCTCTGCAGTTTGCAGAGAAATGGCCTATTTTTCCACATCTGAAACATCTTACATCATTTTGTTGAGGTCTCTGGTTTCTGTTCTTGAGGTTTGAAATATCTCTGTGGCTGTGGATACCTTGGTTGAAATGATTGTTGAGGTCTTGATTGTTGAGTTGCATCATTGTTGTTGAAGTTTGTACCCTTTTGATCACTATATGGAGTGAATCTGGGTTCTTGTTGAAATCTGACACCATCTTGTTGAAATCTTCTTTCAGGATTTATTCTTTCTTCATTCTCTCTCCTTCCTTCAAATACTTTCTTGCCAAATTTCTTGTTAAATTGATGAGTGATTAATGCAAGAGATTTGGCGAAGGCATTGATATCATCTTCTGAGTCTGAATCTGAATGATTTTCTTCTGCCATTAGGACCTTTTTGGATCTTCTTTTTGTTTCCAAACTTTTTTGTGACTCTTCACAGTTGTTTTCTTTCGAAATTTGTTTTGAAACAAGTGCAAGGGGTCCACCTAAAGACAGTTTTGATTTTTGCTTCATAACTTCCTTTTCATGTGCAACAAGAGTGCCATAAATGTCAGTTAATGACCATGACTCAAGATCTTGATTAGCTTGTATAGACATGGACAGTTGTGACCATTCTTCATTTAAGCTTTTCAAGAAAAGAACGTTATTTTCCTCTTTTGTTCTTATCACTCCAAACTTTCTGCATTTGTTGATAAGAATGTTGAATCTTGAGTATGTTTGGTGTAATATTTCTTCTGGTAGAGCATGAAAATCATGATATTCATTGATGCATAGATTTCTTCTATTTTTCTGGGTTTGTAGGCCTCCTTCAAGTTGTTTTAACAACTGATCCCATATCTCTTTTGCAGTTTTACAAGAATCAAGTTCTTGAAAGATATCATTGGGAATGGCCATTATAAGTAATCTAACAGCTTTTGAGTCATTATCCATCATATTAGTTTCTTCATCAGTGAAGTTTGTGGTTTTCTTTTCATAATATGCAGGGATTTCAACAGTATCTGCTGTTGCAGGAACTCTTGGAACCAACACCATTGGAATGTGAGGTCCAACGTTCCCTGATCTAAAAAGATCCTTGTCCATTCCTTCTAAGAAATTTACCATCCTTATCTTCCATTGGGGATATTCATCCCTTAAAAGTGTAGGAGGTTTTGTTAATGACCCAGCTGTATAAATGGCACTTATGCTTGAGTTTGCCATTTTTGAAGAAAAAGATGAAGATTTGAAGAACAGATGCTTTTTGTATTGAACAGTGATTTACTATCAAATCTTGAGCATATGGTGTACTTTAATAAACCAGGTTTATTTGAACATGCACAGATATTGAAAGTTAGAATCAATGAGATGTAAATCTATCCGAGTATGCAAATGCGATCTTTCTTTGTTTAGAAAACAAAGGTGGCTCTGATACCAATTGTTGGATCCCAGATTTAATCTCACAACAATGATATAAACAATAAGAGTAATAACAGCGGAAGCAATATAGTTTAATATCAAAGGAGATTCAAATATCACAGTTCATAAAGCAAATAATAGATAAACAAGATATTCTTTGAATAAAATATTCAACTTATATTATCAGTTATAAGACTTCTTTAGCACACTTTGAACAATAAGGTGATGGTCCTATTTATAGGACCATAAAGTAAACAGTGTACTTATCTGACAAATAAAAGCATGCTTGAACAGTATCTTACCTAAGAGGTAAGATCAAGACATGCTTGAACAGTGACCTACTCTAGAAAGTAAATCTTATCACAAGGTGACGTGTCATCTGTTCTTCTTTGTCAAGAAATTCAGAGTGAACATCTTCAGAGCTCTGAAGTAGGATCTCTGATGAGGGGTTTTCTGATGTCTTTCCGTGATACTGTCTCTGAACTGACTTCAGAGACAGACATACTTTCTTTAAGACTGACTCTGAACTGACTTCAGAGACAGACTTGCTTTCTTCAGACTGACTCTGAACTGACTTCAGAGACAGACTTGCTGATGTCCCTTGAAAGTCTTTAGATGAAGACTTAGTTATTTTCAATACTTTCATTGGTTCAGTTTTGGGGCTAAAAAATAAAGTTTCCAAATATTCAATAAAGCAAATGATTCAAATTTCCCAAAATGTCTCATATTCTTCTTTTGATTCGAGTTCAGATGATTATGCTTTCTCTTCTTCTGATTATTATGTTCATTATTCTGATAATATCTCTCATGCTTTATCTGTCAAATCTTACAAATATATCCCCATAAGAACTGCAACTAACAAACATGGGCCCAAATTCAAGTGGGTACCAAAATCTCAAATTGCTTGTAAGTTGCAGGCATCTAATGTCAAGGGGGAGTAAGAGAAATATGGTTTTTGAGTACATCAGCTCAGAACCCGTACTTCAATAGACTTTGACTTCTAGACATGTCAGTCTAGGACTCGTTTATCAATGCTTGTTAGCTTCTGACTAATGAGAAACTGTGAGTACATATACTTTATTCCGCTGCACTTATCTCTGATAATGATGTTGTTCCAGTTTTCTCAAAAGTTTTTAAAGAATTTGAGCTATTTTATTCAAACTCCTGAATTTGTTCAACCCAAAATTTTCAAATGAGTCACAATTTCTTTATACTTTATGTGAAAGATAATATTATTGAATTATATTTTGTTTCAACTGAATATAAACTTGTCGATCAAATGCTTCTATTTTCAAATCTCGGCATGTTGTTTTTAAAAGTTTAAATCTTCCCAAATTTTATTCTATAAAGTAAAAGTTTTACAATTTCTCTCTCTTTTGAATAAAATGTGTGTCTAGGATAAATTTTCAAGTTGCTTTGTTTATATTAAAGTTTTTATATGTTCAAATTTCAATTCTAACAAAAGTCAAAAAGTCAGCAACATGTTTGTAGCTTTTGATAATGCTTTAAAGTTGTGTGATTCGGAATATTTATAGTCTACAATGCTTAGAAAACCTAAAAAGTCAGAATTTTCGATAGTAATGAAAATATGGGCTAAGCACTTAGATGTAAAACCTTGTGATTGAGATGATTATTAAATTCTTATAAATCAGAAATCTCTAAGTTTAAAAGTTTGTACCTGTGACCTCTTTGGTTTGGGAAAGTAAGTTCTATGGGATGCTTGTCATCTGGTCCCCTAAGGTCATTTGATCTGGGAGTGATCGAAACCAAATCCTTCTATAGAACCAGATCGAAAGTCATGTTCTACTGGTATGAATGGGTTTAGGATGTGTCGATGTAGCCTTTCTGATTTGGGAAAGTAAGTTCCAAGGGGTGTTTGACACCTAGTCCCCTAAGGCCAACTGGTCTGGGAGCGGCTGACCCAAATCCTGCAATAGGATCATATAGAAAGTTATGTTTACAGCATGTTATTTACTTACAAAACTTGTTGATTAAAAGGATGCCAAAGTGCACAAGCTTAAAAGATGCCAAAGAGCACACTCATGTAAAGATGCCATAGTGCACAATGCTAAAAGATGCCAATGTGCATACATCTCATGATATTTGGTGATATGTTTGAGTTGCAATAAATCTGTAAATTTGTGAAAGTCTGAATTCTTGATGGATTAGTGTCATTACATGCAAAGTTCTCTATTATATTTTTAGAATTGCATTTTCTTGAAGCTAATCGAAGTTCACATGCGAGCACACTGAATAGATTGATACAAGTTTTTGAAACTAAACATGTCTTAACTTGATATGCAATAAAACGTGTTTATGTATCCAAATACATACATTTGATTTCATCTGATGGATTTTATTGTGATATTTTACTAAATAGAATTCTATTTGTTTATGTTTAAATTTTTATATATTTAGTTGTTTCAAAATACATATTCAGTATATTTTTCTTTCTACATTGATGTTTCAATTCTTGTGTTCTCATATTTTTTTAAAATGGGTTTGTTCATTATTCAAGGGGGAGTGAATAAGGAGAAATTTCTGAAAAGATAATATATGTTTTCAAGGGGGAGTATCTGATTTTCTATACGAATGCTAACTTGAATTGTTAAATTTAGTGCATTTGTGTAGGGGGAGTCAAAGAGCTTCACAAGTGAATTTTTTTTTCAGATTCCAAGTCATATTTGCGCCATCAGTTGGTAGAGCAAATCTTAGATTTGCGCCAACAGCTTCTAGCGCAAACCAAGCGTTGCGCATCCTTCAGCTAGCGCAAAACTCGCTTTGCGCTTCCTTCTGCTAGCGCAAACCTAAGTTTGCGCCACCAACGTATAGCGCAAACCTCTCCTATTTTTCCTTTACTCTGATTTTGTAGATCTTAAGTTGTCTCGTCTCCAACATTTGCATGACCAAGTTGATTCAGATCATCAAGGTCATGAGGGGGAGAAGTTAAGGAGATGATAAAGAGACAAAGAGCTCAAACGTTTATATGCTGATCAAGATTCGCTCAAGATTCTATTTTTCTCAGCCATACTAGTCTTTTGTTGTTCCAGCTCCGATCACCACAGTTCATTCAAGTTTATTTGAAAGAGGTGAATCGTCTAGAGCACAAGCTGATGAACCGATTGTTCTTTCAAGTTAATTACAAACAGGTCCAGTCTTGTCAAGACAACAAAAACAACTGAGTTGAAAAGATGCTGAGAATAATTTTTTTTAAGTCAAAGAAGCTGCTTCGCTAAAGTCGCTTAGATGGTTCGTGCTAATTTTGAAGATTGTTTTTGAAGACCACAGCGCCAATGATTACTAAGGGGGAGATTGTTAAGTCTGATTTTATAGTAATCATTGTATTTATAGGCTTGGTCTTATACAATGTTTAGTATGCTTATCTGTATTGTATAAGCCAAGGGTTTTTAAGTCCCTTTGGGCTTTGGTCTTTGTAAGACATTCACGCATACCATTCAATACAACATACTTTGCGATTTCTCTCTCTCTCTACTTTCTCTCTCTAGATTTAGAGGATTCTTGGATTATCAGATGGTTATTGTTGATCCAAACTCTCTCAGTGATTTGATAAAGACCCTCCTCTATACTTAGTGAAAATTACGTTTATTAATATGTATTAGTGTTTCATCATCAGCGATCAGACTGAGTCTGTTCAGTTATCACTAATGATCTTTCTTGTAAACATTCATATGTATTAGTATTTCACCATCAGCGCTTAAATACTAAGTATGTTCAGTATCGCTGATTGTTTCTGATGTAAACAGATAAACGTAATCCCTGAAGACAAGTTTCGCGTCAACAAATGTTCATAGCTGAATCGAAGACGAAGCTGCTGAACAAAGACAAGTCTACTAGTGACCTGATGTGGATATCAGTGAAGCAAAGACGACTCTACTCATACGCGAAGAAACCTGAGGAAAAGCTTCAGCGATCGCTGAACTTCTTTGTATCTCTGAAGGAAAAGATATTCAGCGATCGATGATCACTTAACTTATACCTCAAGTCTCTTTTGTCTTTCCCTTGCACAACCAGTACGATTTGTCAGAATGGACATACCTCTGCTACAATTCGTACAACAACTCTGTCAACTACACTGTTCATGATACGACCGAAAGCATGTCTCCCAAAGTCAGACTGTCGGTCCCTTATATTTGAACACAATCTTACCAGACAATCAAACAATCATAAACATATACGATTTACCAACCTGTTTGATTAATAACCAAGGATTACAAAGATTGATATGATTTATCTTGAAAGCTCTCTCTTTGTTTTCTCTCTAAATGAATAGTGTTCTTGGTTGTTGTATTGTGATATGAGAGATCTGATATTGAGATTGTGAGATAATCTAATATCTCACCTAAAACTAACATAATATCTAAACTAAATATCCTAAAATATCTAATAATAGATATTTAGGAATAATAATAAAATACTAAAAACAAACTTTGACATTTTATTACAAACTAACTTTAGACTTATATTGAGAGTGACTTTTCTGCTTTAGCTTCAGATTCCAGTCTTCAGATTGGATGATCTTGAATCCAATAAATCTGAGATCTAACAATCTCCCCCTTTGGATCAAGATCATTACTAAAATGATTTAGCAATTCAGTCTTCTCTTTCAGCTCAGAAGATGCAATCTCCTTCTTTGTCTTCGATATGTAATAATCTCCAGTTTTAGCTCAGAATGCTTTAGCAAAGTATCTTCAAAGAAATTTTCTCTATAATCAGCATGTCTTCAGAATACTTTGTCTTTGAAGAATTTGATCTTGGACATTTCTCTAAACTTTTGTTTTCTCCCATTTCTTCTCCTATTTCTTGATTAGCTCTTCTCCCCCTTTTTGATGAAAAGAGCAACAATTTCATCAAAACTTTGAGTAAGAAATGTCTTTCATACGGAGCCTCTGATTCGTCAATCCAAAAGATATTCATCCAGATCTTTGCAAATCCAGACAAAATAATCGTGTAACACCTGAATCAACAAATGAATCAGTTAACATGCCTGTCAGTAACACAAAGGTACTATGTGTAACAAATACACATTGGAAAGGATATTTTATGATGTTCACTCCCCAAGGGCTTCCATTCAAATATCGAAACACCACAAAGGTAAATTCTATGAACGTTATGACAAAGAAACAAATTCCTTGTGTGTTCGTGCATGTGATAGAAAGAATTAAAGCACGGATGATTGCTTATAGGCTCAAAATTGTGTAAACCACTGAGACAACAGTAAGTATAAACACAGACTCAATGTGCATGATTGAAGTGCGAAGGTGGGGCAGACTTCCTTCTTTTCAATATCCAGATTTTCCAAATGAAAATCAGATAGCAAATGTGCTGCTTCCCCTTTGAAAATGTGAAACATTTTCTATTTGAGTAGAAAATGAGTGGCTGGTGAGGTTTGATCAAGAGTTGGCATGGGCTAGTTGCCTGTTTCAATAATGTTCACCAAAGAGTTGTGAAACATTAGAATTGTGGTTGCCCGACTCAGAAAAAGTTGGTGCAGAGTTCTGATATTCTTTTAACTCTGTTCTCACACCCTCTTTCTTTTAAACATTTAGCTTACTCTAACCAAACTCTTTTTTTTCTGTATACCTCATCACACAATCCACACTCATTTCTTTTCGACTTCTCACCCTCAATCACTATGGATTAACCTCTTTGGTAGGAAACACTGGTTAACGTGTATCCGTAGAAGTTGTGTTAAATCCTAGCACAAAGAAATCCTGTTTTCCTAGAAAGCATGTGATGCTTAAAATGGTTTAACTTTATCAGTTAAAGCTCAAATTAGATTTAGAAAACATTTAAAAATTACACTTCCAAATTATAAAATCTTATGAAGAATCGGAAGTGGTTTGAACATTTAAGAACAATGTTTTCAATGATTGAAAGTTGTCCTTCTTTCAACCATATATGAGATTAAGATAAAGAATTATACCTTGACGTGCAATCTTACATCTCATGAAGTCAAGCTTAAAGTCATAAAGATATGATCTTGTAAGCATCTCTCAAACTGCAAAAGTCTTATGTCATAGTCAAAGCAAATTTATTCACTGAAATTAAAAAGACAAAAAGCAGTAAAACAATGAAAGTACGAGTTCTGATAAAAAATAATCAGAAGTCATATCCATACTCCTTTGACTTTGAAGAGCTCCCCCTAAAATCATGCATTACAAAAATTTGACATAAAAGGTAAATGCAGAAATTATATAAGCTCCCCCTCAAAATAACAATGATCATCAATGAAGTTTCTTCTCACACTCCCCCTTTGATCATGAACAGATTAAAGAACAGATATTTTGCGGAAATAATGATAAAGAAATGATGAAAAATTTACAATAAGAAACTTTAATAGGTAACCACCGATTAGGTCTTAAGATTTAACATACCAAGCTTAGAGACAAGAAAATTGAATCTCTTTTCGTCCAAGGGTTTGGTAAACAAATCTGCAAGCTGATAATCAATTTTTACAAAGTAAAGTTCAATTGTTTCTTTTTCGACATTATCTTTTATAAAATGATACCTGACATCGATGTATTTGGTCTTTGTATGTTGAACATGATTAGCTGTTATCGCTATAGCGTTCTTCGAGTCACAGTAGATCGGGATTTTGTTGAAGTGAAAACCGTAGTCGCGCAGTTACGTTCTCATCCACAAGACCTGAGAACAACAGCTAGCAGCAGCCACATATTCTGCTTCGGCCGTTGAAGTTGAGACACATAATTGCTTCTTCGATGCCCAACTGACGAGTTTATCACCGAGGAACTATATATGACCTGACGTGCTCTTCCTGTATAGCATGCAACCAACATGATCTGCGTCTGTATATGTTGTTAGTTCAAAACTAGTATCTTTAGGATACCACAGACCAAGATCTGCAGTCCCCTTTAGATACCTAAAATGCGCTTAACCGCAGACACATGGGATTCTTTAGGATTAGCCTGATATCTAGCACATAAACATGTAGAAAACATTATATCCGACCTACTTGAAGTGAGATACATCAAAGAATCTATCATCCCTCTATAAGTCGTAACATCAACAGCCTTTCCTGAAGGATCGGTACCAATCTTAGTACCAGGTGCCATTGGGGTACCAATCGGTTTACAATTTTCCATTTTGAACTTCTGAAGAATATCAAGAATGTACTTAGATTGATTGATGAAAATCCCCGATGAAAATTGTTTGACTTGTAATCCGAGAAAGAAATTCATCTCTCCCATCATATTCATCTGAAAACGTGACACCATAAGGTTTGAAAAATTCTTACAGTATTTAGGATTTGTAGAGCCAAAAATAATATCATCCACATATATTTGAATTAGAATGATATCGGCTTTCTCCCATTTTGCGCGAGAAAAGGATGGCGCAAAATAGAGGTTTGCTCGAGAAGTTGGTCGCGCGAAATGAGTTTTGCGTGAGTAGTTGGTCACGCGAATTGGAAGTTTGCGCGAGATGTTGATGGCGCAAAATGGATACTTGCGCGAGAAGAAGGTTGCGCGAAATGAAACTTTGCGCAAGAAGTTGATGGCGCAAAATAAACTATGAACTGGCGCAAATCTTGCACTCTCGCGAGTTCATCCCTGCAACTTCGAAAAACGACTTTCATCCACAAATTAACCTATCTAGACTTCGATTAGCAGTCCCAAAATTTGACAAATTTACCACTAACACTTATAGAACAAATTACAAGCTTTTGATCTAAAAAACAACCTCTTTTTGAAGAAATGATCGATGGAACAGTGACTTGAAGTCGTGAACTGTTTGACACCAAAATCACAAAATTTGAATCGATTAAAGTGCTATACTGAAATTAAACTATACCCAATCGATCTAAAACAGTTTTCGAACTAAGTGAAATTGTAATCCCAGATCTAAATCAAGAAATTCATTCTCTAATCAAGATGTAACAATGTTAATTCTAGAGAGAGAGTAGAGAGAGAAAGGTTTTTGTCATATATCTAACAGATATTACAATGAATGTCTTAGTTGTGTTACATGATAAACAAGGCAACATGGTATTTATACCAAGGACTAAACCACATGCTTAAACCACAAGATTAAGCACAAAGCTCTAAGATAATCTCACATTGACTTAGACTTAGTTGACTTTACTTGAATTGACTTTTCCTATTAAATTTTGGATACAATAAAATACACTAACATTCTCCCCCTTTGTATTCAAGATTTAAAAAAATTTGACACTAGTCTTCAGCGCTTGATTCTTCAACTTTTAACTCTGACAACTTTAACCTCTGAAGCTCTGACAATCTTCAATATTTCAGTCTTTGAAGAATCTTGAAAAGTCTTTTATACTTTGCATCTTCGGAATGTCAACAAGTCTTGAAAACGAATCAAATGAAGTCTTGAAACAATACTTTGAAAACTACTTTAAACTTCTTTGAAAAACTTCATCTGTGAAACTTTTGAAACTTTGAGGGATCTTTGATCTTTGTATCTTCATTTCTTTGATCTCTTGATTGTCTTCGGAAAAACAAACTTTCTCGAATCATCTTACTTTGGACTTGTCTTCAGAATCTTTTGAGAATGATTTCTTTTCATCAGATTTGAACTTTCAGAAATTCTCCACAAGTCTTGACTTTATAACTCTGAAATTCTTTGAACTTGATCTCTGTAAATTTCTCCCCCTTTTTGATGATTGTGAACATCATAATCATCAAAATTTTCTCAATTTCAGCACTTTCTTTGAATCTCCCCCTTTTACAGATATTCTCCCCCTTTGAGATACATTTGACATTTTCTACCCTTTGATTTGAATAACTGAATCATGAACTGTATATACCCGAATCTTTTAAAATTCAGATATAATGAACGTTATAACCCTGATTCAACGGATAAAACAGTTAGTATGCATGTCAGTAACACGGAGTTACTGTGTACAACGAATGTACAATTTAAGAAGCTGGTTTGATGATAAGTCCCCAGGACGTCCATTCAATCATTGAAAAACACAAGGTTTATCTATAAATGTTCTGACAGAAAAACAAATTTTCTGTGTGCTCGTGCTTATGTATGAAAGAATTTAGCACAATGATTGTGTTTCATAAGGCTCAAATTGTGTAAACTGTTGAGACAACAACATGTATTACACGGACTCAATGTGCATGAAAGAGGTGCGAAGGTGGGGTAACTTTCCTTCTTTTTCAATATCTAAATCTTCCGAGTGAAAATCAGATAGCAGATGTGCTGCGTCCCCAAAGAAAATGAAACATTTCTTTGTTAAGAAAGAAACGAGTGGCTGGTGGGGTAATTGCAAGAGTTGGCATGGGCTCACTGCCTTTTTCAATGATGGTCACCAAAGAATGTGAACCAATCAGAAGATGTGGCTGCCCGGCTCAGAAAATGGTTGGTGCAGAGTTTTAATATTCTTTTAACTCTGTTCTCACACCCTCTTTCTTTTTAACATTTTGCTCAATTCTAACCAAACTCTCATGTACATTTTTCCGCTCCACACAATGAGAAAAACTCAACCGATGAGTTATCTCCCCCACTCTTTGATTTATGACCCCTCACCCCTCAATCACTCTAGGATAACTTCCTGGGTAGGAAACACTGGTTTACGTGAATCCATGGAAGTTCTGTTTAAGTTCTCACACGAATCCCATGTAATTTTTTCCTAAAAAGAATGTTTGCTCAACAATTTAACTTGAACAATTAAGCACAAAAATGTGATAATATTGTCAAAATGTATGCTCATTAAAAATAAGAATGAAATTTGAGCATTTGAACTTTGAAGATCTCTCAAAACAAGGATATTGAATGAATGAAATGAAATCAAGAGAATTGTTTTGAGAATCTGACAATGTATCAATCAGATCAAATGAAATGGTTAGGTAATCAAAGAATTGGATGATTTGTTTATATGAACGAATATAAACAATTTAGCAATGAACGCTCAAGTTGAAATGATGAATGATGCTCAATAACAGTGAAATCAAACGAGGGTATTACCATCGAAAAATAGGTTCGTTTAGAGACATGGTAATAATAGATTAAAATGAAGTATTGAACCGATGTGTGTGAATACTTGACAGTATATAGAAAAGATAATACACAAGTATTGATCTTTGGAAACACACGGTCAGTTAAACATTAAAGTTCAATAATGAAGAACATTTAAAGTCACACTTCTTAATTCATGAAATCTTTTGAGAATAGAGAAGTGGTTTGAACATTTAAGAAACTGTTTTTCATGCTTGAAAGTTGTTCTTCTTTCAAACAATCAGAAATCTAGATTAGAAGATATTTACCTTTTAACTCCCCCTCAAATCATGATAGAATGATTTAGATTCAAGTAAGCTCCCCCTGGATATTTTCAAAATATCCTTATCTGAACATGGAAGAACGGGTCCTGATCTGTCATGTGATCAGAAGCCACAATCTTGACACTTAAGTCCGGGTTTTGAATTGTTTTGTTTAAAATCCATAGTTCTTTGACTTTGAAGTCCGAGTCCTGAGTTGATTTACTCAGAAGTCAAAATCTTTTAACTTTGAAGTCCGGGTCTTGAATTGAATTATTCAAGAGCCATTTTTCTATGCTCCCCCTTAAACTTTGGGTGCCTGCAACACAGATTTAGGTTTTGGTACCCACTGGTATTTGGGTCCTGAAGTGTTAGTTGCAGTTCTTATGGGGTTTACATAATAAGAACCATACCAGTAATTAACAAAGTTCTTACTTACAAAGTCACGTGCTCCACAGTAAGAACAACATATTTTCTTCTGAGCAATCCTGATAAGATGATTAGTAGAATAAAATGTATTAGAATTACCAAAAGAATTACCTTTATGCGCATTGTTCTTTTTGTCTTTGGTTGTGGATGCAGATGCTTTGTCCTTCTTCTCTTCTGAAGAATCCTTTACTCGCCAGACCATCTGATTTTTCTTAGAAGTCTTTCCAAGAGATTTGATGTAAAAATTTGCTGAACCATCAACAGATTTGTCATAAAATAGATTTGATGGTCTGATCTGACTTGATTTGACAATGATTAGTTTGACACTTTTCTTTTTTAAAACATTTTTATCAGGAATAGAACTTGAAGCTGTTTTGAAAGCACAGACTGATTCTGTTGAATGATCAACAGGTGGTTTGTTGGGAACTGAAGATTTGTTTAAGTATGATTACTACTGCCAGAACAACATGGTTAATACTGCTGAGATAAGTTACTACTGCTGAGCCAGATTAATACTGCTTGAAGAAATTAATACTGCTAAGCATCGTTAGTACTGCTGAAGATTAATACTGCTAAGAGTGTTAATGCTGCTATGACTTAATACTGCTTATGTGATAATCAAGATATGCGCAGATCAAGGTTTGAAGATAATCATGGAAGGTTGAAGATAATTATGGAAGAATATATTGAAGATCTTTTATGTTTTGTAGTTATCTTTTATTTTCAGAATATGTATAGAATTATTCTGAATAGTTTGACATACAAGAATTCATAAGTTTTTTGTTTTTAGAGAAGTAGAATTCGTCTTAGTGAGCCTGTTCATCAAGATTGAGGTTTTGTGTGAAAGCTTGTAGCTTTAAATCATTCAATAAAGTTTACAAGTTGTGATTTATACTTTACTGTTACATTGATATTTGAATATTAAAGTGTTTTTCCGCAACTTCTTTAATATTGTTTCTGAGATTCATTATTCTTGTTAAGAATCAGATCCTGACAAGTGGTATCAGAGCCCAGTATTCTCAGAAACCTTCATTCATCATGGACAACACAGTTGAATCAACCAATACTCTTGTTTCAAAGGTCCCCATGCTCAAACCTAATGAGGTTGACATGTGGAAAATTAGGATCAAGCAGTACATCCTCCTTACAGACTTTTCTATGTGGGACATTGTTGAGAATGGTCCCTCTGCTAAAGGTAAAATTGGACAAGATGGAAGAAGACCACCTCCAAAAACTGATGCTGAGAAGAAAGTGAGATAATTGGAGATGAAAGCCTTAAGCACCTTGCTTTTAGCCATTCCTAATGAGTATCAACATCAGTTTCACCACTGCACTGATGCTCAGATTCTATGGAATGCTTTAGAAAAGAGGTTTGCTGGCACCAAGAGCACTAAGAGGAATCAAAGGGATATTCTCAAGCAGCAATATGAGAATTTTACATCTTCAAAGAATGAGTCTATGACTCAAACTTTTGATAGATTAAATAAGTTAATTGGTGAGTTGGCTACTGTTGGAGTCCAGATGGAACAAGATGATGTCAATCGAAAGTTTCTCAGATCTCTTGGAGATGAATGGACCATGTACACTGTTTCATTCAGACAGAATGACCAATTGGAAGAAAAGGAACTGGATGATCTGTACAATGATCTAAGAGTGTTTGAATCTGAAGTGGAAGCAAAGAAGAAGCCTACTGGATATGTTCATAATGCTGCACTCGTATCAGCATCAACTGATTCTACTGCTAACCCTGAATCAGTTAATGCTGCTAATGGAGTAAATCAAGAAAAAGGCAATGAATCTGTGTTTGAAGCCTTTCTTTCCAGCCATGGTAACTCTTCTTTAATCAATGATGACTGGGAACAGCTTCATCCTGATGATCTTGAAGAGATGGATATTAAATGGCAGATGGCCATGCTTTCTATGAGGGTGAAGAAGTTCATCAAGAGGACTAGGAGGAACAACTTCTCCCAAAGAAGAGAAGATGGAGCAGGCTTTGATAAGTCAAAGGTGAAGTGCTAC
Source organism: Arctium minus (assembly GCA_954870635.1). Classification (NCBI taxonomy): domain Eukaryota; kingdom Viridiplantae; phylum Streptophyta; class Magnoliopsida; order Asterales; family Asteraceae; genus Arctium; species Arctium minus. Next base: position 81,408,118 of record OX941087.1, on the reverse strand, counting down.
AAGTGTCATATGAAGGGACACTTTGCCAGGGAATGCAGAAGTGGAGTGTCTCATAACAACCATCAACAAGCTCAGACTGGAAGCTTCAACCATAACAGAAACTCTGCTCAAGCTCTTGTTTCTCAACAAGGAATGGGGTTTGACTGGAGTGATCAAGCAGAAGAGGCCATTCAAAATCAAGCTCTCATGGCAGAGGTATCTGATCTTCCAACTGAGGTACTCTCTAATCTCTGTTCTCAAACTTGTATAGACACTGTTAAAAGGTACAGGGATCACAATGAGAGTATGAGTGATGACCTTAAGAGATTAGAAAAGGATAGAAAAGACTATGTGAAAATTGTTGAGAAGTTTGAAGAACAAATAAAAGGGTTCCAAGCCAATGAACTTCAACACACATATGATACAAATTACTGGAAGTGGGAGAAAAATGATCTAGAAATCCAACTGACAAAGTCTAGAGAGGAGAATGAAAAGTTGAGAGGAGAGCTAGCCAAGGTTAAGATGGATGTGGAAAAGTTTTCATATGCTTCTAAAGCCATGGATTCAATTATAAAGGTCCAAATCCATGATAAGCTTAAACCAGGAATTGGGTACAATACCACACCACCACCATACAACAACAACTACATCCCTCCCTGTTGGTCCCTAAGGTGCTTAACAAGTTTGTAGAAGGGGGGTGGGAGTTGAATACAAACACATAATTTAAAATTTAATAAATTGTTTATTGATAAATCAAACACAATTTACAAGTCTGTTGCGGAATAAGATTAAGTAAGACTCAATCTAAACAAACTTAAGAAAACACTAAGATGATTGCACAAGAATTTCAGAGAATGGGGGATTTAGAATATAGAAAACAAAGGTTTCTATTTGGGGTTCAAGGATTGAGCACACTTCAGATGAAGAGGTGATCTTCCTATTTATACCCTATGCATTAAATGCATGGCAGGGCACTTTACACGTGGCATTCACTGATTGGCTTTGGGAGTCTGACTTTTGGAGACATGCTTTCGTCCGGATCATGAACAGTGTAGTAGACAGAGTTGTGTACGAATTGTGGCAGAGACATGTCCGTTCTGACACATAGTACAAGGTTGTGCAAAGTTAGACAAAAGGAAACTTGAGGTATAAGCTAAGTGATCATTCGATCGCTGAATATCTCTTTCTTCAGAGACATCAAGAAGTTAGCGATCGCTGAAGCCTTCCTCATGTTCCTTCGCGTATAAGTAGAGATGTCTTTGCTTCACTGATATCCGCATCAGGTCACTAGTAGACTTATCTTTGTTCAGCAGCTTCGTCTTCGATTCAGCTATGAACATCTGTTGACGCGAGACTTGTCTTCAAGGATTACGTTACTGTTTACATTAGAACTATCAGCGATAACTGAACAGACTCAGTTTTATTGCTGATAGTGAAACACTAATACATAAAATGTTTACAAGGACTATTAGCGATAACTGAACAGACTCAGTCTGATCGCTGATAGTGAAACACTAATACATATTAAACGTAACTTTCACTAAGTATAGAAAAGGGTCGTTATCAAATCACTGAGAGAGTTTGGATCAACAATCTCCCCCTATTTGATAATGACAAAGTAACTGAAGAAAATTACTTTATAATTCAAAATGATGGAATAATCAGGACTCATAACATACATGTCCCAATTACTATTTTGAGGGATCTTTTACAGTACTGATATAGTTAAGTACTTCACTGAAATTCTCATTAATCCAAGAAAGGAATTACAAGGTATGAAAATTACAAGTACAAGTGATGTACTAACTACTGTAAGTTAAACTAATAGATTACAAGAAAGAAAACTAATCTATCACTTATCTAAAGAGGGTTTAGGAGGATTTATCAAATACTCAGGTATTTCTTTTCCTTTTTGCCTTCGCTCTAAAGATTCTTTCCAGATGATCGCTATGATTGGCTCAGCAGTAGGAGAGAGAGTACACCATAGGCACATGAGATCCTTGAGAAGAGCGAGGGGACAGATAGGTATTTCAGAGACTCTTTGCAATCTGAGTTGTTCCTCGTCATCTCTGAAAAAGATTCCAAAAGGTTCTTCAAGAACTTGTCCCACAACGTATGGCCCGCCAGGAGGCAGAGATAGATCCAGAACTGAAAGATCAGGAGGAGGACCGAACAGAGCTTCTCTTGAGAATTTGATGGAGGTTTCATTTCTGATCACTGCGACATTATCAGATGAGGAGGAGACAGGCTTTCTCTTGATTTGCTTGGACTTTGGAGGAAGAGTAGATGGCACCTTTAGTATAGCAGCGACTCCGTTGATGAGGGCATCATTTACCCTTTCAACATAGCCTCTGTATGTTGACTTTGATTTCTTCAGCGCATCTTTGAACTCAAGCCATTCCATGTAGCCGAAGTCTTCCAGCTTTGAAATGAACATAGCCTTGCAGCTTCCGTCCTCTCTGGTAATCTCCATGGTGACAGAGAGTTTATCCTTCTTCTTTCTCCCAGAGATAGCAACAACTACGATCTTCATTGGGTCAGAGCGATAGTCAATTTTGTGCTTGCACCAATCGACTGTATTATCGCTGACCGCTTTTTCTTTGGAGCGTTCCTCTTCAATCTCCTTCAAAAGAGCTGCCTGGACTTCCACTGGTTTGCTTTTCAACTTCTTGTCTTTGACTTGAGAAGACTGAATTTTGAGAGCCAGAGAGGCATCTCTTTGACAGTCAGCAATCAGCTTCTCAGCCCTGACGGATTCTTCGATTTCAGCTTCAGTCAGGAACTCCAGATCTGATGATTAAGAGGGGATCTTTCGTCGTTGACTCTCCAGATGAGAGATAATCTCCGTTCTTTTCTTTCTCTGTTCCTCTGACCAATGAGATGGTCTGGAGGGCCTTCCATGATGTTGCATGGACTCTTCTTCTTCTTCATCCTCTTCATCAATCTCTCTTACAGAGATTGGGATTATTTGATCATCAGCTTCAGCAGCTGGGATTACTTGGAGTTCTTTACCCTTAAGAAGGGGAGAGAACTATCTGGTCAGAAAAAGAAAAAGGTTAGATTTATTTTTAGGGAAGGAGAGAGATACAGGCTAGAAAGAAACAGGGGTTGGATTTTTATAAAATGATAAGGGAACAAGAGTAAGGCATACCTGAGAAGGATTCTCTTCAGGTAGTGAAATCATCTTCAGGGTTCCCTCAGCAGTTGCACCTTTGCTTTGGGAAGGGGTTCCTGAAGAAGTTCCATGGCTCCCCCCTGCTATGATAACTTCTTTCGAAGCTATCGCTGATGAAGTGACGGCTGAAGAACACCATAGCGATGGATCTTCTTCCTCTTGATGAGGTTCTTCCTCTTGATCTTCAAGATCAAGGGCTTCATCTTCATCGTCCTCTTCTTCTTCATCGTCGATTAAATCTTCGAGAGAAGGAGGGGCTTTTTCAGCAACTATCTCCCCCTCAACCTGAGAGGGAATTTCCTTCTGTTGGACCTCAGCAGCGACTTCAAACTCTGTATTTTCTTCAGCAACTTTCTCCCCCTCTTTGTCATTATCACGGAGGGAGAGATCTTTGGAAGGAGAGGAAGTTTTTGCAGCGGCCAACACCTGAACTTCAGCCTCCAATCCTTTGAGCCGGTCTTCAATTTCAGGGATTTCTGACGTAGCTTGATGAATAAAATCCACAGCTACGCCTAGAGCTGTGCGATCGTCTTCTGTAAATGTAGGAGCAGAAACTGGAGCTGGTGCCTTCAGGTGAGTCAGGATCTGCTGAAGAAGAACTTCACAGGAATCAACCTTTGTAGCCAGGACTGCAAACTGTTGCTGTGAGTCTTCCCTGACTTTGACAATCGCTTCTTGGAGAGTAGCGATTTGAGAAACGTCAGCTTTGGAGGCGCAGGTGGCTGTCAGCGTCTTCAGTGCTTCACCAGCTGATTGAACAACGTTGGTGGTGTTGTTGAGAGAGGCAGTCAGAGATTCCACCTTTGCACTCAGATTATTGACATTGGTGTCAACAGTCTCCAAACTAGGACCTGAAATATAAGTTAGTTTTTGAGAAACAGACTTATATGGTGAGTTAGGAGAAGTGTTTAAGGTTATAGGGATACCTGAATTATCAAACATTTTGTAGAATTGTAACGATTCCTCAAAAGATTAATGTTCAGGTCCTATGGGTCCAAACTGTGGTTGAGTAGAAATAGATGGAGGGTTAGAGATCAAAGAAATAGAAGGACTAGAGATGGGGATAGAAGATGTAGGGATAGGGGTAGTTACCTCAGGTTGTTGTTGAACTGAGATTGGAGGTTGCGTCACTGTTGTTGTGACAGCGACCGAGATCGCTGGCACGGTTGAAGTGGTTATCACTGAGGATGTGGAGGAGAGACCCACAAAATCATCTAAGGAGGTTTGTTGAGAAACATCCTTAGGTCTTGAGTTAGAGGTAGCTTTCTCCTTGGTCACCTTGGCTTTCTTCGAAGGACCAAGGGAGCCAGTTGATGGTCGTTTGGAAGGGGTAGCGGCAGGGATAGCAGAAGAAGGAACCTCCTGCGTGGCCGCTGAAGAAGAAGAAGTGAGGAGAGAGAGTCGGGAGTGAAGTTCAGAGATACTTACCTCGTTGGGGAGCGTCTTGACCTCCAGGGAGCGCTGACCCACTTTTGGAAAAGATGCATCCGAGTTAGTGGGGTAAGTAGCATGGTAGAGGAACTTTAGGTACGCGCAGATGAAGCGTACGTAGGGGACCTTGGGATCCCTCTCGGTCTTCTCTATCTTTGACTTGAGATCGTCAAAGATAGTTGTTCCGTAGTCGAAGTTTCTTCCAGCGATCACTGAGTAAGCCATCTGGACCTGAATCTTGCTGGCTTGGTCCAGTGACCCACTCTTTCCACTCATACACTGAATGAAGTGTGAGAAGATGTAGTTAAGCTGAGAAGGCATCAGTGCCTTCTTCACAAGAGTCAGCTTCTTGTTCGGAATCGTCGTCCTTGGCTTGGGTTCCCAAGAGTATTCCATTGCATCCAGGAATTGGATGAGTTCAACATCAGTTGGCAAGGTGTCGAATCCATTCCTGGGTTTGTCAGGAAAACGCAGAGCTTTCCTCAGCCTTAAGGAAGTCATCATCCCTGAGCCTAGTTCAGTGCTGAAAGAGATAGCAGGAACCTGTTCACCCTTTTTGTTGGTGATAGAGGCTTCTTCAGCGGTAAACCAGAATTGCTGGAGAAGAGTTTTGGAGGGTGTGGGATCCACAGTGATAGCGTAAGCAATGCAGGATTGCTTTAGAAACATTGTGGCTTCCTTCAGATATGGGTACTTAACACCGTCAAAATCGAGGCGAGCGAGATGATTGTTCTTCGGAAGCTCCGAGTCAGTGATGGCGAACTTGACGTTCTTAGAGGCGACAAGTGCAGATTGAGACATTCTGAGAGTAAACAGATAGACGAATAGAAGAAAGGTTTTAGTCTAAAAAATAAAGAAGATTTGTCCAGTTTCTATTTTGGGAAAGAAACATAGAGAAATCAACAATTTTGAAGATTAAAAAGGTGTTCTTAATATAAGATACACGAACAAGAAGAAAAACCAAAGATTTTGAATGAAGAACAATCAAAATAAAATGGTTTTTAAAGAATAAAATCACAAATGAAAATGATTTTATGTGATTAGAATCTTATAAACTCATAATGGTAGACCATAAATGAAGTTTTATGTAAAAAGATTTAAGATAAAAATAAGAAAAAGATCAAGAATAACCTGTTGATCTTTGAAGAGGATGATGCAAATGCTTGAGAATGCTAGAATGATTGAGAGAGAATTCTTGCTTTGAAAGTATTTCCAGAAAGAGTAAAGTGATAAGAATGGAAAAACATTCTTTTTATACGTGTGAGAAAGGAGAGAGAATGTGAGAGGCGGGAAAACAAATGCTTATCATGACATGGACACATCCCACGAAGTTGATTGGATGGAAGGGCAACGGACGAACGTGTCAGAAAAAAAGGCATGTCGTGGACTGTAGGTTCAGATGACGTCATAGAAGAGAGACTGTTCATTTGTACGTTTTGAAATTATCGCTGAAGAAAAGTCAGCGATAGATTTTTCTTTTTGAAAGTATCCCTGATGGTAAAGATAGGGATTGATTTTCTTTTAAAGGATCACTGACTAGAAATATCAGTGATAAATTTTTTTAAAAAAAACTTTTAATCATTTGAAGAAAGTTCAGTGATTATGGTTTATATTTTGAAAAACATCTTAACTGAATGAAGATTCAGTTGTAGGGATGGTGAGAACATACCTGAGAGTCAGAATGTTTATCAGAGTGATGAAAGGGGAACTTCTGATTACTGACACAATGCATGAACGCTGAAGAATTATTCTTCGAGATTCAGCATTCCAAGCTCACTGATGAGAAAGTTGAACCTTGTCTCATCAAGAGGTTTGGTGAATAAATCAGCAAGTTGATAGTCGGTAGGGATGAAATGAAGTTCAATATCACCGTTCATCACATGATCTCTGATAAAGTGATATCTGATCTCTATGTGTTTCGTCTTTGAATGTAGCACTGGATTATTTGCTATAGCGATAGCACTAGTGCTGTCGCAATTGATTGGAATCTTTGATAGCTGAAGGTCATAGTCTAATAGTTGATTTCTCATCCATAAGATCTGAGAACAACAGCTTCCAACGGCTACATATTCAGCTTCAGTTGTGGAAGTGGACACTGAATTTTGCTTTTTGCTTTTCCAACTTACCAGCTTTCCTCCTAGGAGTTGACATACACCAGTTGTACTCTTTCTGTCAAGTTTACAACCTGCAAAATCACTATCGGAATAACCAGTTAGATCGAACCCTGAGTCTTTGGGATACCAAAGACCGAGGTTAGGAGTTCCTTTCAGATATCTGAATATGCGTTTAACAGCGATCAGATGGGATTCCTTGGGTTCAGATTGATAGCATGCACATAAACATGTGGAGTACATGATGTCAGGTCGGCTCGCTGTATGATACAGCAGGGAGCCTATCATTCCTCTATAGGCAGTGACAATAACAGGTTTTCCAGAAGGATCTTTGTTAAGTGTCAGGGGTGGTGCCATAGGAGTTTTCATCGCTGAAGTTTGTGTAAGATCAAACTTCTTCAGCATATCTTTAACATACTTACCTTGGCTGATGAAAGTACCTTTGTCAGATTGTTTAATTTGAAGACCAAGAAAATATGTCAGCTCACCCATCATACTCATTTTATGTTCTTTCTTAATTCTTTCAGCGAAGCGAGTACATAGAGATGGGTTAGTAGAACCAAATATTATGTCATCGACATATATTTGTACAAGAATTATATGACCTTTTATCATTCCGAAAAATAACGTATTATCAATCTTGCCACATTCAAAATTTTCAGAGATAAGAAATGATGAGAGAGTGTCATACCAAGCACGAGGGGCTTGTTTTAGACCATAGAGAGACTTATCCAATTTATAAACATAATTTGGATACTTAGGGTCATAGAACCCTGGAGGTTGTTCTACATAGACTTCTTCATTCAGCTTTCCATCGAGGAATGTTGATTTTACATCCATTTGATACACAATGAAGTCTTTGTAAACTGCATAAGCTAAGAATAGTCGAATTGCTTCGAGCCTAGCCACAGGGGCAAAGGTTTCATCATAGTCTATGCCTTCCTCTTGTCTGTATCCCTGAGAAACAAGTCTAGCCTTGTTGCGGGTTACAGTTCCATGTTCATCTAACTTGTTTCTAAACACCCATTTGGTGCCAATAACAGTTTTATCAGATGGTCTAGGAACGAGATTCCAAACTTTGTTGCGAGAGAACTCAGTCAGATCTTCTTGCATAGCGCTGGCCCAGTTTGGATCTCTGAGGGCATCATCAGTCTTCTTTGGTTCTATTAAAGAGAGAAAGTTGACAAAGAGACAGATATTACCTGAGCTTCGTCGTGTCTGAATACCTGCATCGAGATCACCAAGAATTTGATCTATTGGGTGATCTTTGGTCCATCGCTGAGCAGGAGCATGATTGCTTAACTCAGAGGTTGGATCAACAATTGGAATGGTTACTGATGAGGATGTTTGAGGTTCATCAGCAATTAACTGTTGAGTAGTGGACATGTTGTTGTTATCAGAGAGGTTTTCAGACGAAGGTAGATCTGATGGTAGTAGTGTGTTAAGAGGTTCAGCTGAAACCCATAAGGTGGATTCAGCGTTAGGATGTATAATGTTTGGATCATCATCAGCGGATGGAGGATCTGAATGCTGATGGTTTGAGAAGAAAGGTTTTGTTTCTCTGTAGTGAGAAAGCATCCAAGCATTTAACTCTTCATTGTCAGTGATTGGTTTAGAGTTCGCTGAGCGAGTTTCATGGAATGTGACATGAATTGTTTCTTCCACAGATTGTCTTCTTTTGTTGAAAACTCTGTAGGCTTTGGAGATGGAGGAATATCCTAGAAATATTCCATCATCTGCTTTTGGGTCGAACTTTCCAAGCTGATCTTTGTTGTTTAAGATAAAGCACTGACAACCAAAGATATGAAGAAAGCTGATAGAAGGCTTCCTTCTATGAAAAAGTTCATAAGCTGTCTTTCCAAATCGCTTTACTATCAGCGATCTGTTTTGAGTAAAACATGTAGTGTTTACAGCTTCTGCCCAAAATTGAGTAGGAAGATGAGAATCGCTGAGCATTGATCTAGCAGCTTCAATGATCGTTCTGTTTCTTCTTTCAGCGACTCCGTTTTGCTGAGGTGTTCTTACTGAGGAAAAGTTACGAGAAATTCCTTTATTCTCAAATAAATTATTCAGGGAACTGTTTTTGAATTCAGTTCCATGATCACTTCTTATTGTACGAACATTAAGATTATTTAGCACTTCCATCTTTTTAACAAAGGATATTAGTTCTTCTGGAGTATCACTCTTACAGCGAAGAAAGATAACCCAGGTATAGCGAGAGAATTCATCTACAATGACAAACGTATATTTCTTTCCAACTATTTATTGGATATTGACAGGGCCAAACAGATCCATATGTAAGAGCTGAAGAGGACTTGTCACTGAAGAGACTTGTTTAGACTTGAAACTAGCTTTTGTTTGTTTTCCTTTTTCACATGCTGAGCAGAGAGATTCTTTAGCATATGAGTGCTGAGGAAGACCAGAAACCAGTTCCTTAGATGAGAGAGAATTCAGGGTTTTGAAGTTTAGATGAGAGAGCCTTTTGTGCCATAGCCAGTTGACATCAGCAGAGGCCTTAGAGAGAAAACATAGGTTTTTAGTGGTAGTAGAGTCCATATCTATTACACAGACATTTTCTTTGCGATAACCACTGAGAGTAAGTTTTCCTTTCTCATCTACCACTGAACATTCTTTCTTAGAAAAGCGAACTTCGTAGTTTTTGTCACATAGCTGACTGATGCTCAGAAGATTGTGCTTCAGTCCATCTACATAAGCGACTCTTCAAAAGGTTGTTGTCCCATTGCTGAGGACACCAAACCCTCGGGTATATCCTTTTCCATTTCCACCGAAGGTCACAGAGGGACCTTTCTGTTCCTTGTATTCAGTGAGTAGGTCTTTTTGTCCAGTCATATGACGAGAACATCCACTATCGAGATACCAGATGCCCTTTGATCCCTGAGATGATATGTAGCTCATAGAAGGTTCAGATGGTTCTTCCACTTCTTCTTTAATCTCAGCCATGAGGCAGAGATTAGCGACTTCTTCTTCATCAGAACTTGATTCTTCTGATTCAGCCCAGTCATGTTCTTCAGCGATGAGACCTTTACCTTTCCGCTTGTAGCTTTTCAGCTTTAGGTATTTGTCATCACTGGATCTTCTAGAGGTAGAAGGCTTGAAGACCTTTTTAGACCTGCACTCACTAGAAAAGTGTCCAATCTTTTCACAGTTATAGCAAGTGGCAGTAGCCTTATCAACAGGAGTTGATTTTGGCTTTTCAGTAAGAGAGAGAGGCTTATTTCTTCGGAAATTGCTCTTTCTTGCAAATCTCTTAAAAGAGTTTGTCAAGAGTGCTAAGGACTCATCGAACTCTGAAAGATCAGGGTCTGATAGATCCTCAGATTCAGAATCTAACTCAGTGATGGTGAGAGTAGATCGCTGAGATGGAATTATCTCTGAAGAGACTAAAGCAACAGGAGTGCTTTTGGAGTCTTTAGAATCTTTTACAAGATTCTTTTTCAGTAGATTCGATTGCTCATAGTTGAGCAATATTCCATACAGAGTGCTTAGAGAGAGAGAATTTAAGTCTTTTGTCAGCTTAAGACATATTGAATAACTGTCCCAGCTTTCAGGAAGACATTCTAAGAATTTTGTTAAGACCTCAGAATTAGAATAGGTCCTACCAACAGTTCTTAGATCAATGATTAAGCAGTTAAACCGTTGATGAATGTCAGAAAGAGAGTCATTCTTACCAGCGATGAAACTTTCATACTGTCTTACCAAGTTAATCTTTCGAGTCTCTTGGATTTCAGTGGTGCCCTCATATTGAACACATATGGTTTCCCACATTTCTTTAGAAGTTTTCAGATGCATGATGGAATGGAAAACTTCATCAGGCAGAGCCATTGAGATAATGGTCTTTGCTCTTGCATCTATACCTACTTTTTTTTTGTCTTCATCACTCCACTGTCTTATTTCCTTAACGACATAACATTCAGGGACAGCTTCAGTGGTGGCAGTAGCGGGAACTGCAGCTATAATTCTAACAGGTTCATAGGGTCCATTTTCTATATATTCAGGTATAGTAGGATCAACACCTTCAAGAAATAGCATCATTCGATTTTTCCATAGAGAAAAGATATCTCTGCTAAATCGAGGAGGTTTAGAAAGAGAACCATTATCATAGTAGTTTGTGTTTGTGTTAAGTGCCATTTAGAATAGCAAAGAAGAGAGTAAAGCAAGATCTTGTTTATTAGATTAAACAAACTGCTCTGATACCACTTGTTGGTCCCTAAGGTGCTTAACAAGTTTGTAGAAGGGGGGGTTGAATACAAACACAGAATTTAAAATTTAATAAATTGTTTATTGATAAATCAAACACAATTTACAAGTCTGCTGCGGAATAAGATTAAGTAAGACTTAATCTAAACAAACTTAAGAAAACACTAAGATGGTTGCACAAGAATTTCAGAGAATGGGGGATTTAGAATATAGAAAACAAAGGTTTCTATTTGGGGTTCAAGGATTGAGCACACTTCAGATGAAGAGGTGATCTTCCTATTTATACCCTATGCATTAAATGCATGGCAGGGCACTTTACACGTGGCATTCACTGATTGGCTTTGGGAGTCTGACTTTTGGAGACATGCTTTCGGCCGGATCATGAACAGTGTAGTAGACAGAGTTGTGTACGAATTATGGCAGAGACATGTCCGTTCTGACACATAGTACAAGGTTGTGCAAGGTTAGACAAAAGGAAACTTGAGGTATAAGCTAAATGATCATTCGATCGCTGAATATCTCTTTCTTCAGAGACATCAAGAAGGTAGCGATCGTTGAAGCCTTCCTCATGTTCCTTCGCGTATAAGTAGAGATGTCTTTGCTTCACTGATATCCGCATCAGGTCACTAGTAGACTTCTCTTTGTTCAGCAGCTTCGTCTTCGATTCAGCTATGAACATCTGTTGACGCGAGACTTGTCTTCAAGGATTACGTTACTGTTTACATCAGAATTATCAGCGATAACTGAACAGACTCGGTTTTATTGCTGATAGTAAAACACTAATACATAAAATGTTTACAAGGACTATCAGCGATAACTGAACAGACTTAGTCTGATCGCTGATAGTGAAACACTAATACATATTAAACGTAACTTTCACTAAGTATAGAAAAGGGTCATTATCAAATCACTGAGAGAGTTTGGATCAACACTCCCAAATCATACTTGCTAGAGACCAAGGATAGAAAGGACTTGCATGAGGGAGCCACTAAGATAGATCCTTTAGATGAAGTAGTTGTTAAGGACAAGACTGAGAAAGAAGCTGGTAAGAGTAAGGATAATACTGTAAGTGGTGAGATTCCCTTAGAAAATAACATTCTTACCAATGAGAGTGGTGGAAGGGATTGGGTCAAATCTGATGGTGTAGAGAAGACTGAGGGAAAGTCTAAAAAGGTCCATTACAAGCAGACTACAGTTGTGAATCCTGTTCCTTGCAAACAGTGTACAGGTAATAAGTCTGAGCCCCTAAAACATGATAAAAGGAGGGGCAATCAAAGAAATTGGAATAATCAGTGGGCTCAAAAACAAGGAGTTGATCTGAGTAGAATCATCAGACCAAAACCTTGTTTCATATGTGGCAAAATGAATCATCTTGCCAAGCACTGTTATTTTAATCCAATTAACCAAAGGATAAATTTTCAAAGATCTATGCAAAAACCCTTTGGTTGTGGGAAGGATGAAAGGAACCATGTGGCTAAGAAACCTGTTAAATCTAAAAGTCACATGAAGAAAAAGACTGTAAAAGAGAGTGTCAAGATGTGGGTTCCCAAAAGCACTAAAACTGTTAGTACTGCTACCACAAATAGTACTGCTGACAAAGATAGTGCTGCCAGAAGCAATACTGCTGCTATCAATGTTAGTGCTGCTAAGAGTATTAGTACTTCTAAAACTAACATTGTTAGTACCTCTTCAGATGTTAATATTGCTGACTCTGTTAGTGCTTCTAACAAGTTTAGTACTGCTAAACTTGTTAGTACTTCTAAAATTAGTACTGCTTCTAGTATTTGTGCTTCTAGACCAATCATCTTGACAAAGTACTCCAGTAAAGAGTGTTCTAATTTTAAAAATCTCATCGAAAAGGAGTGCAAGTACTTTGATGAGAAAGGGAGGCCCAAGACCACTTTGGCTTGGGTTCCCAGTCAATACTAATTGATTTATCTTATGTGCAGGGCAACCAGCAGCTCAAGGAAAAGAGCATTTGGTATGTTGATAGTGGTTGCTCTAGGCACATGACAGGGAACATGGCTTGCCTCAAGAATTTCAAGAAAATTGATGAAGGGCATGTTGCCTTTGGTAATACTCCAGATGGAGGTAAGATTAGTGGTAAGGGTGATGTAACAAAAGGTAAGATGACCTTTGAAGATGTTTACTATTTTGATCAGTTAAGGTACAACCTGTTAAGTGTATCACAGGTTTGTAACAAAAAGCATAGTATATTGTTCACTGATTCAGAATGCATTATTCTTGCTCCTGGATTCAAGGTAGTTGATGAAAAAATGATACTACTAAGAACTCCTAGAAAGGATAATGTCTATTGTTTGGATATGGAAAATGTTTCAAATGATTCATCCCTAAACTATCTTGTTTCAAAAGCCTCTTTGGATGAATCGTCACTTTGGCACAGAAGGATGTGTCACATGAACTTTAACACAATGAATAAACTTGTTAAAAACAACCTTGTAAGAGGTCTGCCTTCAAAAGTCTTTTCATGTGATGATCACTGTGTTGCTTGTCTCAAAGGCAAACAACACAAAACTTCTCATAAGTCCAAAGAGTTGAACACAATTTCTTCTTCTCTTCAGTTGTTGCACATGGATCTGTTTGGTCCTACAAATGTAATGAGTATAGGTAAGAAATCATACTGCTTAGTTATTGTTGATGATTACTCTAGATTTACTTGGGTGTATTTTCTAAGGACTAAGGATGAGACAAGTGGACTGATCAAATCCTTTATTCTAAGAATTGAAAACCAAACAAATCAAAAGGTAAAAGTCATTAAGTCATATAATGGTACCGAATTTAAAAATCTTGACCTAAACACCTTTTGTGAGGAAAAAGGAATTGAGAGACAATACAGTGCTCCTAGGACTCCACAACAAAATGTTGTTGCTGAGAAAAGGAATAGGACACTGATTGAGGCTGTTAGATCTCTGTTAGCTGATTCAAAACTTCCAATTACTTTTTGGGCTGAAGCAGTTAATACTGCTTGCTATGTCCAAAACAGAGTTCTAGTAGTCAAGCCTAAGAACAAGACACCATATGAGCTTTTAAATAAAAGAAAACCATTTATTGGATTTTTCAAACCTTTTGGGTGTCCTTGTACCGTTCTCAATACCAAAACTCACTTAGGAAAGTTTGATAGCAAAGCAGATGATGGTTTTCTTGTTGGTTACTCATCTCAGAGTATTTAATTCTTCTTCTAGAATAATTGAGGAAAGTGACAATGTCAAATGCAATGAGAACACACCAAATCCTATTGGTTCAGGTCCTCAGTGGTTATTTGACATTGATTCGCTAACTAACTCTTTGAGTTTCAGTAGTGATGATCATGCAGGATCAGGAAGTAGAGGATCAGGGGATGAACAAGTAAAAGATATTATTCCTCAATCTGTGATCTTTCCCATACCAACAATGGACCCTGTTAAATTCTGTGAAAAGGAGACTGTTACTGAACAAATTCAGAGTGAAGAAGAAAGAAGAGATGAGGAGAATTCAGAGCATGAAGAGCCAGAAGTAGCTGATGAGATCCCCTCAGCTGACTTAAATGACTCCAATCTAGATGTGGGAATTAATGAAGAACCTAGTCATCAGACAAGAACTCATAAGAATCATCCTCCTGAGCTGGTAATAGGAGACATCACTTCTCCTATGATGACTAGGAATCAAAGCAGACTTCAAGATTTGCAAGATCAGCAGCATACAGTACTCTCTTGCTTTCTATCTCAGATTGAGCCTAAGAAGGCTTATGATGCAATGAAAGATTCAAGTTGGATAGAATCCATGCAAGAAGAGTTGCTGCAGTTTAAATTGCAAGATGTTTGGGACTTGGTGGACCTTCCAAAAGGTCATAGAGCAATTGGCACCAAGTGGATTTTCAGAAATAAAAAGGATGAGAGCGGAATAGTAATCAGGAACAAAGCAAGGCTAGTGGCACAAGGGTACACTCAGGAAGAAGTCATAGACTATGAGGAAGTCTTTGCTCCAGTTGCACGGGTAGAGGCAATTAGGCTGTTTCTAGCCTATGCCTCATATATGAAGTTCAAGGTATATCAGATGGATGTGAAGAGTGCCTTTCTATATGGAACAATTGATGAGGAAGTCTATGTCTGTCAACCTCCTGGATTTGAGAATCCATCATATCCTGACAGAGTATACAAACTTAAGAAAGCACTCTATGGTCTACATCAAGCCCCAAGAGCATGGTATGATACTCTGTCTACCTATCTCTTGGAAAATGGGTTTGAAAGGGGAATAATTGACAAGACCCTATTCATTAAAAGAAGTAAGAAGGACATCCTACTTGTTTAGATCTATGTGGATGACATCATATTTGGATCCACAAATGATCAGATGTGTAGAGACTTTGAAGAGTTGATGCACAAGAGCTTCAAAATGAGTTCAATGGGTGAACTCACCTTCTTTCTTGGGCTTCAAGTGAAACAGCAGAAAGATGGGATTTTCTTAAGTCAATCAAAGTATGTGAAAGACATCCTAGATAAGTATGGTTTATCAGACTCAAAGCCAGCAAGCACACCAATGGAAACACACAAACAGATCACTGCTGATCTTGAGGGGGAGGATGTTGATGTCCATATTTATAGATCAATGATTGGATCTCTCATGTATCTCACAGTCTCAAGACTAGATATCATGTTTCCAGTGTGTGTGTGTGCCAGATTCCAAGTCAAGCCAAAGCAGTCACATCTTCAAGCTGTTAAGAGGATTTTCAGATACTTAAGAGGGCAACCTATATTAGGTCTTTGGTAACCTTATGAATCTACTTTTGACTTGATTGCATATTCAGACAGTGACTTGGGTGGTGCTAATATGGATAGAAAGTCTACTTCAGGAGGATGTCAGCTTTTGGGTGCAAGACTAGTATCTTGGCAGTGTAAGAAGCAAACCACAGAAGTTGAGTACATTGCTGCTGCAAGTTGCTGCTCTCAGGTTCTATGGATTCATAATCAAATACTGGACTATGGGGTAACCTTTCTTCACACTCCAATCTTCATTGACAATAGCAGTGCTATTAGTATTGTTAACGATCCAGTCAAGCACTCCAAAACAAAGCACATTGAAATCAGGTATCACTTTATTAGAGACTGCATTTAAAAGAACTTATTCAAGTTGCTAAAGTTCATACTGATAACCAGTTTGATGATCTATTCACTAAAGCTTTTGATATGGGTAGATTCACTTTCTTGGTCACAAGTGTGGGCATGATCAACTCTGAATAAACTCATGTTTAAAAAGTATCTGTATACCTGTTATTTGTTTATTATTTTCTGGTGCTACTAATCATCTTTCTCAGGAAGTGTATGACCCTGCTTAGACTAACACAAGCTTCAACAGTGTAAGTATAGTTAATGCTGCCAGTGCAGTTTTAATGCTGCCAGTGCAAAATTACTACTGCAGGTTCATTATTACTACTGCTAGTCTGAGTTACTTCTTCAGGTATGTGTTACTACTGCTCTCAGTTAATACTGCTAGTTCGTTAATACTGCTAGTTAGTTAATACTGCTAGTTTGTTAATACTGCTAGTTCGTTAATACTGCTAGTTCGTTAATACTGCTAGTTTGTTAATACTGCTAATCAGTTACTACTGCTAGTTTGTTAATATTGCTAGTTAGTTAATACTGCTTTAACTGAAATTAGGGTTAATACTACTTCTTTCCCAAATTGTATAAATACCCTCTTTGCCCGCCTAAAAGCTCACAACGACTCTTTGAATACTGTTCATCTTCTCTCTAACTCTTTTCTCTCAAGCAACCAGTGTGTTTCAGTCAAGTATCCTCAAGACCGATGGCATCCATGGCGTTTATTGATGAACACAATGAGATCGCAATGCTTCAAAAGCCTAAGCAGACTGATGGATTTCATCAGATAGTTGATTTTCTCAAGTCCAGTCATATAGCTTATGCTCTTACAGTGTCACCAACGATTTACATCGAGCACCAGAAGCAATTTTGGGTCAATGCCACCGCTGTTACTGAAAACGGTGTGCAATTTATCAAGACAAGGGTGTGTGACAAACCCTTGATAGTCTCTGAAGAGGTCATTCGCATCAGTCTACGACTAGACGATGCCTCAGGTATTACCTCTATCCCTAATGAGGATTTGTTTTCCAATCTCACAAGAATGGGGTATGAAGGCCAAATGGGTGTTTTCAAATTTTACAAAGCTAACTTTTCTCCCCAATGGCGTTTCTTTGTTCATACTCTTATGCACTGTATTTCTCGAAAAACTACTGGATGGAGTCAGTTCAGTAGTACCATTGCTTATGCTTTGGTCTGCTTGTCCACTGCCAGAAAGTATAATTTCTCAAAAATGATTTTCAATGACCTTGTGTCAAACTTGGATAATAAAAAGAGTTTCTATATGTATCCAAGATTTGTCCAGGCAGTTATCACCTCTGAATTGACGGATATACCTCAGTTTAATGAGGTATATGTACCTAAAATCCCTAAGGTCAAGGTCTTTTCAAATATGAAAAGATCTGCCAAGGACTCAGAAGGAGTTGACACTCCATTGTTCTCTACAATGATGGTGGTGTCCCACAACCAAGAAGGTATGGCATTAGGGTCAAGGCCCTCACTAGACCATCCTACTGATAGCCAAACCCAACCTTCAATCACTATATCACTTCCTCAGTCCCTTGTTCTTAAGCCTAATCCAGTGATATCCAAAACTTATATTAAGAGAAAGGTACACAAGGCTCCTTCCCTTGTTGTACCTCCTTCAAACCCAGAACCTCAAAGCCCTCTAATGGAGCATTCTCCATTAGAGAATATCCAAAGGGAAACCACTGGGGTGTCTCCCAACCCCAAGGAGGTGCTCACTAAGGAGATGCATGAGCATGTGGGTGAGAAGGCTGCCACTACTCCTGCTAGCACAGAGGAGGCCAGTGGTAACATCACTAAGATCTTCCCCATGGCAACTTTGGGTGACCAATCATCCAAAGGTCCCAGGTGCCAACAAACCAAGGGGGTGGAGGGTGCTTCTGCTAGGCAGAAGACTTGTACTATTAAACATTCCAATGATCCCTCAAAAGGGGGTAACACTCCTGGAGAAGGTGAGGATAGATATGACTACCAGGAATTGATTTCTGCCATGTCCAAAATGGCAACTGAACTGGATTCTCAAAAGAAGGTTGTAAATGAACTCAAGAAGGTCATCATCAACCAGCAAGAAGAAATCAACACCTTAAAGCAGTTGGTTAAGAAGGTGGTTCAAAAGAAGAAGAAGCAAAAATTTGTGCTCAGAAGAAGGAACTCAGTGGATGATGCTCCCAAAAAGGGGGAGTCAGAAGCTGAGGTCAACATGGAGAATGCCAAGGATAAGAGGGAGAAACATGGAGTTGAGGGGGAGTTTGTCGTACAAGCAGTAGAAACAGAAACAGGGTTTGAAAAAGCAGCAGTTACAGAGAAAGCAGTAGAAACAGTTAATGTTGCTGAAGCAAGCAAAGCAGCAGAAATAGTTAATGCTGCTGAAATAAATGAAGCAACAGAAATTGTTCAAGAGGTATTAACTGACCTCATTAGCAGAAATTTGGAAGAAATTGAGATAGCTGAAGCACTAATCAAGGCTAAACATGATACTCCCAAGGTCACTTCAAAGGCCAAAGGAGTTGTCATCAAAGACAATGCTGAGGTTATCAAGAAAGCTAGTGTTGATAAGCTAGCAAGCAAGGACAAAGGCAAAACCAAGATAGTGGAATCTGATCAACCACTTAAAAAGCAAAAGTTGATTGAGCCAGATGAAGCTTTGGCCAAGAAAATTCAGGCAGAACTTGAGCAAGAAGAAAAGGATCAAGAGGAAAAAGATAGGGAGATGGCAAGAGCTCTAACTGTAGAACTTAATGAAGCATTTCAAAAGAGTTTGGCAACAGAGATGGCACAGAAGAGATCTGCAATTCCAAAGAAGCCTGTAATGATCAAATTGGGTGCAAAGAAGAGGCAACCTTCACAGACCTACCTTGGAACTCAAGAGAGAAAGAAGATGATTACTTTTCTCAAAGGTGTTGTGGGAGTCAAAAAGGAAATGTTCAAAAAAATGACATTTGATCAAATCAAAGGTTTGTATGATGCAGAAATGACCAAGTTACAAGGGAATGACAAAGCAAGAGTTGAAGTGGAAAAGAAGATGAAAGAGAGGCATGACCTTCTAATACAAAAACCCTTTCCTGATGATCAAGAATCACCAAGGAAGGAAGCTACTCTAGGTGAAAGTTTGAGGACTTTGAAAAGAACAAAAATGATGGCTAGAAGAAAACAAGCTAAGAAACCTAGAGTGGATGAGGAAGAAGCTGAGAAAGAACAGAAGGTAGCTGAAGAAGAAGGGGCACCTAAGTCTGATGAACAGGAATCTCAAACTCAAGAAGAACCATCTAGTACTTATGATGTGAATATGTACATGGTGGTGATGGAAAAGGTGCTTGAGCCTATAACAGCTGAACCGGTTGGTGTCAAGCCTCCTGAGATTATTCACTGGGATACTCTAGAAGTAGATGGGAAGGAGTATATCAAGATTAAGAGGAAAGATGAAAAGTTTGAAGTGTATCCTACTTGGGCCAAGATTGTAAGAGTATGCTCCATATCTGATTTAGAGGAAATGTTTGAGGTGGGGATGAAATTATATGCTGATAAGCTGAAAGCTCCAGGGATACCAGTTACAAAACTTGTGATGGAATATCTATGCATGTTGTTCAAGCCAGAGGAAGTTCAACATATTATCATAAATGTTTTCAAAACCATTAACAACTGGACTCTGTATGAAAGAAGTGGAGTATATGCACTGGATATGGATACAAGTCACTTTGAATACTTCTTAGTGGATAGATTTTACAACCATAGCAGGTTAAAGCTGCATGCTATGTTGAAGAAAAAGCTTGGTTGTGCACCAGATTCTGCAATGGCAAGATACTTGATTCAGAGAACTATTAATCAAAGTTTGGGGCTGAATCCTGATATGGAATTATGAGCAATGGAGTTTTGGAAGCATCTGAAGAACTTGACTTATCTTCTCTAAAAGTTAAGTTAGGGGGAGATTGTTGGGACTGAAGATTTGTTTAAGTATGATTACTACTTCCAGAACAACATGGTTAATACTGCTGAGATAAGTTACTACTGCTGAGCCAGATTAATACTGCTTGAAGAAATTAATACTACTAAGCATCGTTAGTACTGCTGAAGATTAATACTGCTCAGAGTGTTAATGCTGCTATGACTTAATACTGCTTATGTGATAATCAAGATATGCGCAGATCAAGGTTTGAAGATAATCATGGAAGGTTGAAGATAATTATGGAAGAATATACTGAAGATCTTTTATGTTTTGTAGTTATCTTTTATTTTCAGTATATGTATAGAATTATTCTGAATAGGTTTGACATACAAGAATTCATAAGTTTTTGTTTTTAGAGAGAATTAACTTCAAGGTTTACAACCCTAGTTCTAGAGAAGTAGAACTCGTCTTGGTGAGCCTGTTCATCAAGATTGAGGTTTTGTGTGAAAGCTTGTAGCATTAAATCATTCAATAAAGTTTACAAGTTGTGATTTATACTTTACTGTTACATTGATATTTGAATATTAAAGTGTTTTTCCGCAACTTCTTTAATATTGTTTCTGAGATTCATTATTCTTGTTAAGAATCAGATCCTGACATGATTGACTAATCACATTAGCTGTAATCTTTTCTGACAAATTAATGTTTGCAGCTTCCAAGCTTTTTATCTTTTCGGATAAAATGTTTCTTTCAGAAGTTAGTGTCAAACTTTTGTTTCAAATCAGATTTGGCCTTCTGTTCTTTTTGGTAATTTGATGATAGAGCAGTTATTTTGGATTGGATCTTTGATATCTCAGATTCAAAATGTGAACGTTCAAGCTCAAAATATTTTTCCAAGTTCTTGTTCTTTTCAGAAATATCTTTGAAAATCCCAGTATTTTTCTTTTCAGCATTTCTCTTTTCAAGCTCATAAGACTGCTTTTTTCTTTGAAAATCTGTCTTTCTTTTTCAAGCGAGTCTTGTAAAGTAGAAATCTGATTGGGAAGTTCAGTAATTTTGTTTTCAAGAACTTTTCTTTCCTTAGCAAATGTGTCTCTTTCAGTAATTAGAATCTTTTCAAAATCAGACACTTGCTTGGAAAGTTTTAAACATCTCAGCTCCAAATCCTTTTTCTCTTGTAAAGTTTTCTTAGAAATTTAAGATGTCTGTTGAGTAGAAGATGTTTTCACATTTGATTTTTCTTTTTCTGCTTGGAGGCTTGTTTTCAGTTCAGCATTCTTCTTCTCCATAGCAGATATCTGATCTTCAAAAGCCTTAAACTTGTTTTGAAGCTTGACTGATTCATCTTACAATTTTGATGATTTCTGTTAAGTCGTCTTCAGTTGGCTTTGAATATTTGTAATTACAGTCTCTTTGACTTTGATTGCTCTCTCAAGAGACTTAATGGCATATTCTTTTATTTTAATCATTTTCTCTCCATCTTTAATTTGTGTCTCTTTTTCTCTAATTTCCTTCTTTCTTGCGCTGATGATACCTGCATAATCAGATTTAGCATGATTAGCACACTTTACACAATCATAAGATTTATCAGAATTTGACAATTTTGATTTAAACTCCTGAATTTGTTTGATAAAGGCTGCATTCTGAATTCTCAGTTTATCTCGTTAAGCCTCTATAACAGGTATCTCAGGCATGTACAATACTGTCATATCTCTTGCTGACAATACTGTATTTCCCCTCTCATTTGTCTTTGGCATCTTGAATGAAAAATGAGCTTGATTGATATGATCGTTCCCAAACAATTCAGAAGATTTGACTGAAAGTCAAACTTAGATCAGCAAAAAAAATAATCTAAAAAAAATTCAGAAATTTTTCTATCTTTGAAACTCGTAAGTCACTGAAACTCGCTAAGAACTGAACTCGCTAAGAACTGTTTACTTAGAAACTCGCTAGTAGTTGTTAGCGCGAAACTAGAACTCGCAAGACGCTGGTAGCGCGAAACTAGAAACTCGCTAGACTTTGGTAGCGCGAAACTAGAAACTCGCTAGACGTTATTAGCGCGTTTCAACACTTAGAATATGTTTCTAATATTTCAAACTCGCAAGCCTCTTCTAGCGCGTTTCTAAAATTCGCAAGTCACTTCTTGCGCGTTTCTGAGAAACTCGCAGACCTCTGTTAGCGCGTTTGTCAAGAACTCGCAATAACTTGAACTACTCGACCAAAACTCGCAAGCTTTGTCTTGCATGTTTTTGAAACTCGCAAGCCACTATCTGCGCGTTTCTAACCAAAAATAAAATTCTTTGGCTTGCGCGTTCTTCAGCATGACTCTTGTACGTTCTACGGATCTTGCGCGTTCTTGACACTTGTTCACGAAATCGATCCAAATCGATCCAAATCGATTCAAACCTGCAATTTGATTTTCTAATTCATCCACAGTGATCGAAATACAAACTATAACATATTTCTATTAATACAAACTTGCCAAAAACATCAAATTACAGTGCATTTTGATCGAGATACAGACTCTGTGTTCGTGTTTTCAAAAAAATCACAAAAACTCAAAATTCAAATGATACAGTGATTAAATTGTGAAATTGTGTGAATACAAAGTGAGTACAATTACAAATCGACTACCACTAATCCATTCTTACACACAAATTTCAACAACTCAATGTAAATTGTGATCAAACGGTGAATTTCAAGAAACGAGTTCGTAAAAACCAAAAATCCAAAAATTGAATTCAGTTTTGTGATCTGATCTTTCTGAATCTGTTTGGTTTGCTCTGATACCAATTGAAATTGTAATCCCAGATCTAAATCAAGCAATTCATTCTCTACTCAAGATGTAACAATGTTAATTTTAGAGAGAGTACAGAGATAAACGTTCTTGTCATATATCTAACAGATATTACAATGAATGTCTTAGTTGTGTTACATGATTAACAAGGCAACATGGTATTTATACCAAGGACTAAACCACATGCTTAAACCACAAGATTAAGCACAAAGCTCTAAGATAATCTCACATTTACTTAGACTTAGTTGACTTTACTTGACTTGACTTTTCCTATTAAATCTTGGATACAATAAAATACACTAACACTAAGCCTGATTGATTTCAACACCAATAACACTCTAAAACTCAAAAATGATTTTGAAGATGAAGAACACAGAGTCGATGTCTATAAATTGATTTGAATCTGGTTTAGCTCTGATACCAATTGTCGGTCCCTTATATTTGAACACGATCTTACCAGACAATCATAACCTGTTTGATTAATAACCAAGGATTACAAAGATTGATCTGATTTATCTTGAAAGCTCTCTCTCTGTTTTCTCTCTAAATGAATAGTGTTCTTGGTTGTTGTATTGTGATATGAGAGATCTGATATTGAAATTATGAGATAATCTAATATCTCACCTAAAACTAACATAATATCTAAACTAAATATCCTAAAATATCTAATAATAGATATTTAGGAATAATAATAAAATACTAAAAACAAACTTTGACATTTTATTACAAACTAACTTTAGACTTATATTGAGAGTGGCTTTTCAGCTTTAGCTTCAGATTCCAGTCTTCAGATTGAATGATCTTGAATCCAATAAATTTGAGATCTAACACATACCCTCTCTGCCAATCAATGAAGGATACGTGTAAAGTACCATGCACATGCATTAACGATAAACGTCAATTTTATACATTTTAACGTCAAAATTACCCTACAATTAGTGTCAATTGGATGCTTAAAGTACCCTTATAATTTGAGTTTTGTATTTTATTGTTTCTTTTAAATTAAAGGAAAAAAAAGAAAAAAAATTATAAAAAGTTTGTTTTAATCTAAAAGAAAAAGAAGTAAATAAATAAATAAAATAGTTTTTAATTGTGTTGATTTTCGTGTGCAGTCAATGGAAAAAAAAATTATAATGTAATTAATTTGTGGTTTACGTTTTGGTGTTTGATGGCCCAACTAAAAAAAAAGAAAGAAAGAAAGAGGTGACCCAATTAATTTGCTTTTGTTTGGATTCATGCAGGACCATCTCGTGGCCCATGAACTGTAGCACACCAAATCCAGAAAAAGAAAAGAAGGAGCAGTCGGCGCCTCCACATCCAGTGTCTAGCGTCCCTTTCTCGTGACTTCCTCCAGCGGCAACCCACGACAAACATGTGGTATCCACTGCCCTTTTTCACGATTCCAAGCCAATTCCGCGTGACTTTCACGTGGGTTTAACCCACGCCCAAGTCACGGTCGATGCAACGTGTGTTTCTTTTATTTTTCTGAGCGGTTTTCAATGGGAGATATAAATAGCTTTCGACAACTGCCGATGAGGGGGGGATGGGCTGAAGAACGATTGAAGTCGACGAATTGGAGAGAAACACAAGACCGATTTTCAAATTTTTGGAGTGGAAAATTGGATTATTTTAGGGTTCTTCATAATTTCTTATCAGCAGTTCAAGTAAATTGTAAGTACATTTGGTTTTTGATTTTTAGAATGAGTAGCTAAACTTTTTAATTCTAGCAATGGGTATGTGATTGATTTTGAATTTGGATTTGTGGAGATTACATTGATCGATTACATCATTTGAAGTTATTTATGCAATTTTAAAGTTTAATGTTTCTCGTTTTGGGTTGGGTATTTTGAGTAGGGTCCCTTAATTTATTCAATTCAATTTCGAATCACTAGATGAACCGGAAAATCCGTAATTGTTTTTCGGTTTATCAAAGTAGCACATAACACACGATTGACATTTGTGTTGATCGTTGATGTTGTAAAATTGCATAATCTAACTTAAACAGTCTGCGCTCGATTGTTGGTTAGTTTTGGTGTTCGTTTAATCTTAATGCGATTAGCAATCGAATTCTAAGTCTGTGACTAGGTTCGGTTAGCTAATTAGAGATTAGTTGTAGAGTGTTCAAGGGTAGTCATCTTTTGAGAAAATCGTTTAAATGAGTCGGTGATACACAATCCAAAGGATTAGTCGATTGATACTCATTGCTAGGCCTCTTTTATTATCGTTTAACGTTCTTAATTAAATTTTCATTCTTAGCTTAATTATAAATCATCAAAACCCCCTTTTTATAATTACGATGTTTTTAATGAATTTGCGCGTGAATTCGTCTTGGATTTACGGTTAACACCGAGTTCCTGAGGAGACGACCCTACTTACCATTATCACAATTTGTTGTGGTTTAGCGGTAATAGGCCTTAATTATAAATTTTATTATTTGCCGGACTCGACACCCATCAAATTTTTAGCGCCGTTGCTGGGGACTCGGAAAATTTAACTGTTTATGCCAAGATCTTTTCGTGCAGGTTCACCTGTACCTATAGATCTCGAGATCGAGAAAACCGCTAAGAAGTTAAGGAAACAAGCTAAGCTTCGAAAGAAGCAAGGCGAGTCGACTTATTCACCAGTGGTTAACATTTGGAATAAGGATATTGACCTGTCTACCGATTCAAAAATCGATAAGGAGGAAGTGCATTTTGAAGAAGAGAAACCTCATCCGGAAAAGGAGGAACCGGTCACCGAGACCAAAGGAGAAGAGGAGGATATGGTTGAGCATACTTTAAGAGAATGGGCAGCACCCAATGTCGACAAGCAACCCCTTTGCATAACATATCCGGCCGAAGAGGTAAGTGCCGAACTTAAGACTGGTTTAATTCACTTAGTTCCTCGTTTCCATGGTTTAGCTAATGAAGACCCGTTCAAGCATATGACTGAGTTCCACATGGTATGCTTGGGAATGAAGCCGAACGGCACGACCGTTGAGAACCTCAAGCTGAAGGCGTTCCCGTTCTCTCTAGTTGACGCGGCTAGGGAGTGGCTTTTCTATCTACCGTCGGGTTCCATCACCACATGGCCACAAATGGCGAGAGCTTTCCTAGACAAGTTCTTTCCCGCATCCAAAGCCGCCGGGCTTAGGAGAGAGATTTGCGGGATCAAGCAAAAGGACACGGAGCCACTCTACGAGTATTGGGAGCGTTTTAAGCGCCTTTGTGTAAGTTGCCCTCAACACGGTAGATCTGAACAATTACTAATACAATATTTCTATGAAGGTTTGATACCGATGGAGAGGAAGATGATGGATGCCGCGAGCGGTGGAGCTATTGTGAACAAGACGCCAACTGAAGCGAGGAATCTGATAGACACTATGGCGGAAAACTCCAAGCAATTTGGAGCTAGGAGTGACGTTGGTCGAGGAGCTAGTGAGGTACATGCTAAATCCCTTGAAACTAAGATAACTAATTTAACTAACCTTGTGAAACAACTTGCTATCGGGAATGTATCTCAAGTGAAGGCATGTGGATTTTGCTCATCGGTAGCACATCCAACCGATGCATGCCCGACTCTCCATGAAGAAGAAGAAGAGCAAGTGAATGCCATTGGGGGTGGAAATTTCCAGCACTCACACAAACGGGCTCTTGATCCCTTCTCGAGCACATACAATCCTGGTTGGAGGCAACATCCGAATCTAAGCTATGCCCCAAGGCAAGGACAAGGTCAAGGTCAGCAGTTTCAACAAAAGGCTCCATTTCAGCAACCCCAACAGTTCCAACAAGCTCAGCAATTCCAAGCACCACCCGGTTTTCAACCGCAACATCAACCGAAGGCACCATTCCAACCGGGTGCCCAACAGCAACATCAAGGGCCATCTCAAGCTCCTAGTAGCTCAGGTATGTCATTAGAAGATATAGTGAAGTCTTTAGCTACTAACATGGCTAAACTTCAACAGGAGTCACATAATACTCAAGCGAGCATTCAAGATCTTCAGGCTATCGTTGGCCAGTTGGCGAACAAAGGCAAATTGCCTTCCCAAACGGAGACTAATCCGAAGGCCAACGTGAATGCCATCACTTTGAGGAGCGGAAAAGAGCTAAAGGATAGCGTCAACAAGAAGAAGAAAGATAAAGTTCATAATGATGAGGAGGAATTAGAGGTCAAGGAATCTAGTTCGAGTGAAAAGGATGTCAAAGATGAGGAGACAAAGAATAAGACACCCGAAGTGATAGTTCAAGCACCACCATTTCCGAGCCGATTCGAGAAGACCAAGCGAGAGAACGAAGAGAAAGAGATACTAGAGACATTCCGCAAGGTTCACGTAAACATCCCTTTATTAGATGTTATTAAGCAAGTGCCTAGATATGCTAAATTTCTAAAAGAGCTTTGTACTAATAAAAGGAAGTTAAAAGGGAATGAGAAGATAAGTATAAGTCAAAACGTATCCGTTGTTTTACAAAAGCGGTTACCAGCAAAATGCAATGACCCGGGCATGTTTAGCATACCATGTAAGGTAGGCAATGTCTCGGTCAATCAAGCCATGTTGGACTTGGGGGAATCAATCAATGTCATGCCATGTGCCATTTACTCATCTTTGGATGTAGGCCCCCTAAAGCCAACGGGTGTGGTAATCCAGCTAGCGGATAGGTCCACCGTCTATCCTAAAGGGGTGTTAGAGGATGTACTCGTTCAAGTGAACGAGTTGGTCTTCCCGGCGGATTTTTATGTTATAGATATGGAGGAGAATAATACCTCCAAGGCCGGAATGATATTGCTAGGTAGACCATTCTTAAAGACCTCTAAGACTAAGATAGACGTTCATGATGGAAATTTGACTATGGAATTCGATGGCGAGATAATTAAGTTTAATATATATGATGCCATGCGATATCCTAGTGATGTTTCTTCTCTATGTTTTGTTGATATTATAGTCTTTATCTGATACTATGTATGATCTATCTAATGATGATATTTTTGAAGTGATCTTAAACAGGGACTTAACCAACGGGAGCTTGAAAAAGCTTGCCCAAGAGTACAAGCTCGATGATGATTTTGCAGAATTGGTGTCTTGGATGGAAAAAAGGGCGAGCACCAAAGCCAATGTATGAAGTTTCTAAGATTGAATTGCCTCTATCTCATACTAGACTTCTACCTTCTGTTGAACAGGCACCCGAGTTAGAGTTGAAGACGTTGCCGGATCATTTAAAGTACGCCTAATTGGGAGATAAGGAGACCCTTCCCGTGATCATATCCTCTACCTTATTGCCCAAGGAGGAAGGAGAGTTTGTTGGAGTTTTGAAAGAGCACAAGAGGGCAATAGGATGGACCATCGCTGACATCAAGCGTCTTAGTCCCTCGTTATGCTAACACAAGATTTTATTAGAAGGCGAGTACAAGCCTTTCCGAGAGGCGCAACAGAGGTTGAACCTACCGATGATGGAAGTTGTCAAGAAGGAGATATTGAAGATTTTAGATGCCGATATGATCTACCCGATCTCCGACAGCAAGTGGGTAAGCCCGGTCCAGGTAGTCCCTAAGAAAATCGGCATTACTGTGGTAGAGAATGCCGAAGGTGAGTTGGTGCCCACCCGTGTTCAAAACGGGTGGAGAGTTTGTATTGATTACCGTAAATTGAATGCATCAACTAGGAAAGATCACTTCCCCTTACCCTTTATAGATCAAATGTTAGAAAGATTAGAAGGTCGCACTCACTATTGTTTTCTTGATGGTTATTCAGGTTTCCATCAGATTCCGGTGGCAAGAGAAGACCAAGAGAAGACCACGTTTACATGCCCCTTTGGTACCTTTGCATACCGAAGGATGCCTTTTGGTCTTTGTAACGCACCGACGACATTCCAACGATGTATGGTGAGTATCTTTTCTAATTATGTTGAGAACATTATTGAAGTCTTTATGGACGACTTCACAGTCTATGGTGATTCTTTTAGTGTTTGTCTAGATAACTTGACCAAAAATTTAAAGAGGTGCATTGAAACCAACTTAGTCTTGAATTATGAAAAATGCCAATTCATGGTCAACCAAGGTATAGTACTTGGTCATGTTATCTCGGAGAGGGGTATAGAGGTTGACAAGGCAAAGATCGATGTCATAAAATCCTTGCCTTACCCCTCGAGTATTAGAGAGGTCCGTTCTTTTCTTGGTCACGCAGGTTTCTACCGGCGTTTTACAAAGAACTTCTCGAAGATCACCCGACCCCTATGTGAACTCCTACAAAAAGAGGTAGACTTTGACTTCAATGAGGTATGTAAGAGTTCATTTGATTTGTTGAAAGATATGCTTACTTCTGCCCCTATTATCCAATCGCCCAATTGGCAATTGCCATTTTAGATCATGTGTGATGCTAGAAATCACGCGGTGGGGGCAGTATTGGGACAAAAAGATGGTCAGAACTCTCATGTCATATACTATGCATCACGATCACTTGATAGTGCACAATGCAACTACTCGACCACCGAAAAAGAGTTGCTAGCGGTTGTTTTTGCTTTAGAGAAGTTTAGATCTTATTTGTTGGGCACTAAAGTGATTGTATTTTTAGATCATGCTGCATTGAAGTACCTGTTAAAAAAGAAAGATGCAAAGCCGCGACTGATAAGGTGGATTCTCTTGCTCCAAGAGTTCAATTTGGAGATACGGGACAAAAGCGGAGCTGAGAATTTAGTAGCAGACCACCTTAGCCGACTTGTTTTGGATGGAGAACCGAGCCCACTCATTGATGAGTTTCCTGACGATCATCTTTTCTCCATCTCGGGAGAACACCCCTGGTATGCCGACATTGTGAACTATTTGGTCTCAAAGACCTTTCCAGGTGAGTTGTCTAAATCCGAGAGAGAAAAAAATAAAGAGAGAGGCTCGTCTCTACATGTGGGACGAGCCATACCTGTGGAAACATTGTCCAGGCCAAGTTATCCGACGATGTGTGCCCCAATGGGAGTTTGAGTATGTTTTACGTTTTTGCCACTCTCATGCTTGTGGGGGCCACTTCGGCCACAAACGGACATATCGGAATGTCCTAGAGTGTGGTTTATTCTGGCCATCCCTTATGCGGGATAGTTATTTATTTTGTAAAAGCTGTCAAAGATGTCAGATGATGGGAAATATTAGTTCCCGGAATCAAATGCCCCAAACCCCTATGCTTATTTGTGAGATTTTTGATGTATGGGGCATGGATTTCATAGGCCCCTTTCCCGCATCTTGTGGTAACCTTTATATTATTTTGGTCGTTGACTATGTCTCAAAATGGGTTGAGGCAAAGGCCACTCGGACTGATGATTCTCGTGTAGTTGCAGATTTTGTCAAATCTCATATATTTTCCAGGTTTGGGACACCGAAGGCCATGATCAGTGATCGAGGCACCCATTTTTGCAACAAGGTCATTGGCACTCTTTTCAAGAAGTACGGGGTTATCCACCGCATCTCCACCGCCTATCACCCACAATCGAATGGACAAGCGGAAGTGTCCAACCGAGAGATAAAGTCCATTCTAGAGAGGACGGTGAGTCCTAACCGAAAGGACTGGAGTTTAAGGCTCAATGACGCCTTGTGGGCTTATCGTTCGGCCTACAAGATGCCAATAGGTATGTCACCTTTCCGTTTGGTGTACGGTAAGCCTTGCCACCTTCTGGTGGAGTAGGAGCATAAGGCTTATTGGGCGGTTAAGACGTGTAACATAGATTTGGATGAGGCGGGATCGCATAGGAAGCTACAAATCCAAGAATTAGAGGAGAAAAGAAATGATGCCTACGAGAATGCTCGCATTTACAAGGAGAAAGCAAAGGCATTCCATGACTCATGAATTTCACGTAAGAAATTCACTAAAGGTCAGAAAGTTCTCCTTTATCACTCTAGATTAAAATTGTTTCCCGATAAGTTAAGGTCCAGATGGATAGGACCTTTTGTTGTTCTAACTGTTTTTGAGCATGGTGCAGTCGAGATCCAAAGTCTATCTACAGGACAAATTTTCAAAGTTAATGGCCATAGACTGAAGCCGTTCTATGAAGGATTTGATGGAGGGGACTTAGAGAGAGTAGCCTTGGACATGCCAAGCTACACAGATTGAAATGAGTATGGTCTAGCCAAAGACCGAAAAGAAAGGCGCTGCATGGGAGGCAACCCAAAGATTTCAATTTCTTGTTTTTATTGCTTTATGTTAGTTTGTTTGTTTTTGTTAGAATCTTCAATTTCACTCCTAGTCTTACCTGTGTTCTCGTGCTCTCAGGTTCCACCCGAATATTGGAAACTTAAAGGGACGTACCCATCTTCATGGATTCTTACATTGGGAGGTCACTCACCAAATCAGGGGAGTTTTCTGTTTTCCCTCTTCTTTGCATGCTTAGAGTGTCCTTTACATATTGAATACATTGAGGACAATGTAGGAATTAATGTGGGGGTGTGGGTCATTTGCATGATTTGGGGTTGTTTGGGCATATAAAGGCTTTTAGGGGGTATTTTTTTTTCCAAAATTTGTGCTTAAATGTGGATTGTTGTCCATTCTGAAAATGTGTTAGCATGTTTTTATGGATTAAATTGTTGATGATGATGAGTTTGGATGCATGTATAGCATGATTGAGTTTGATTGATAGCACTTAGAGTAGATTAGTGGTAGTATACCGGTCGAAGTTAGACTATTGCTAATCTCTTGAACTAGCTTCAACACCGTGAGATTTTGAGCTTATTAGACTAAACACTTGATATTAGTCTCAAATTCATTTCTTGTGTGATTACGTCATGCATAGTTATGTATCTCTAGAACTTGACTTGTCTCTCCTTAATACTACATGATATTTACATGCTAATAAAAATGACAAAGGCCATCGTTTGATCATTTTTATGTTAACCCATTAGCCTTAAGCCTACCCTTTATGTCACTATTACCCTTTTTGCACACCATTTTTTAGCCTTAGCCTATTTCCTTTGTCACCCACTTCATAAACCAATCCAAACACGAATCACCCGACCAATCACCAATGGAGTAATACTGGTATCCTCATGAGCTTGAAAGTAGGACTTGTATGTTGGGAAAGGAAGAAAAAAAGGAGGAGAAATTCCAAAAAAAAAAAGAAGAAGAAGAAGAAGAAGGAAAGAAAGAAAAAGAAAAAAAATGTCGTCAAAGAAATAAGAAAGAAGGTAAGACGACAAAATCAATGATAAGTTTGAATATAAGCGTTTATATCTACTCCTATTATCCAAAAAGAAATGTACTTCAAAGATAGATATAAAAAGTCCTTTGTGGAAAGAAATTTTAATGGTTGAGTAACCGGGTTCTCCGTGGTGTACGGTCTTTAGTCACTATTTCCCAATGTATCCCTACCTTACCCAAAGCCTTACTTTACTTTACACCCTTAAAAGTCCTTTTGATTTATATGCATGTATTTTATCCAAGTAGTGGAAAGTGAGAGGATTTTCAAGCTTATGGTAGGTGCATGCTAGTGTATTGACGATTTGAGCGATACTCTTTTATCCCAAGGAGTGAATTAAGTGTTGTTTTGATTTCCTATTTGTGAGAGTTCTCGTTATTATCTTGTGTCTATTTGATTTCGTGTGTGCCCGCATTTCAACGCTAAGTTGCAAATCTTGAGTTCATGATATGCTATATGTGTTGATATTCTCATTTGATTCATTTTTATAACATCATGCTGTTGGATCCCAGATTTAATCTCACAACAATGATATAAACAATAAGAGTAATAACAGCGGAAGCAGTTTAATATCAATGGAGATTCAAATATCACAGTTCATAAAGCGAATAATAGATAAATCAAGATATTCTTCAATAAGATATTCAACTTATATTATCAGTTTATAAGACTTCTTAAGCACACTTTGAACATGAAGGTGATGGTCCTTTTTATAGGACCATAAAGTAAATAGTGTACTTATCTGACAAATAGAAGCAGGCTTGAACAGTGTCTTACCTAAGAGGTAAGATCAAGACATGCTTGAACAGTGACCTACTCTAGAAAGTAAATCTTATCACAAGGTGACGTGTCATCTGTTCTTCTTTGTCAAGAGTTTCAGAGTGATCATCTTCAGAGCTCTGAACTAGGATCTCTGATGAGGAGCTCTCTGATGTCTTTCCGGAGTTTCTCTGAACTGACTTCAGAGACAGAAAACTTTCTCTAGGCTAACTCTGAACTGACTTCAGAGACAGACTTGCTTTCTTCAGAGTGGCTCTGAGTTGACTTCAGAGTCAGACTTGCTTTCTTCAGAGTGGCTCTGAGTTGACTTCAGAGTCAGACTTTCTTTCTTCAGAGTGACTCTGAGTTGACTTCAGAGACAGACTTGCTTTCTTTAGAGTGGCTCTGAGTTGACTTCAGAGACAGACTTGCTTTCTTCAGAGTGGCTCTGAGTTGACTTCAGAGTCAGACTTGCTTTCTTCAGAGTGGCTCTGAGTTGACTTCAGAGACAGACTTGTTGTGATCCCTTGAAAGTCTTTAGATGAAGACTTAGTTATTTTCAATACTTTCATTGATTCAGATTTGGGGCTAACAATCTCCCCCTAAGTACTGAAAATAAACAAGGAACACATAAAACATTTAAACTAGAAAGCGAAGAGGAGAAAGTTATCCTCTGTAAATATTACTTCTTATAAGATTTTGGAATTACAAAAGAGAATAATATTCTTCAATTAATCAAAACCTATCACTAGAACATATCCTATGAAACTTCATGATGAGCTCTCTGAAGTTAATCATTGAGCCAATTTCCAAGTCTAGTTTTGCCAGTAGGTCTGCTCTGTGCCGTTCTTGCTTTACATGAATCATCTTCTGTATTCCTTTCAGGGTTTCATCAGAATACTTTTCTACTTGCGAAGCTAGAAAGATTTTCTTCTCTTGGTTCACTCTGTAGATGAAACCCAGAGGTTCTTCAATTATTGATCTAGTCTTCTGTTTGTCCAGGCTTTCGATGGTTTCCACTAGTTCAGTCACTCCTAGCTTTTCTTCACCCAAGTTCAGAGCAATCTGAAAGTCACGCTTTGCTCTGTGTTTGATGTAAGCTCCCATTGCCCTTCTTACTTTAACCAAGCTCATTCTTATTTCCTTTCTTCCTGAATCGTACCTCGCAGAGCAATAGGCATATAGATGAGTGAGATCATACGGATTTAGGTTTACGAGATCATTATCATTGAACTCATAAATCTTATGATCAGATCGAGTCACCACATAATGCCTATATATAATTTTGTTGAAGGCGAATGTCTTTTCAGAGATTTTCTCAACTTTTACTATTGGAGCATCGTTGAGAACCTCCTTTCTTGGTTTTGTCTTTGCCTGTATGAATCTTCGTTCGTAGTCTGGCTTGTCCTCTCTGATTCTTGGATTCAGAGGGATTACTTGAGTGTCTTCCATGTTGAACTCACAGTAGATATTCCGAAAGTGATCTTCTATTGATGCTTCAGGAGTGGATTCTAAGAATGTTGGAGGATGAGTGAATACCTTGGCTGGTAAACCAATGTTTGTCTTCTGAACAAGATTCTCTTGAGGATCCTGTTCATCAACAACCATGGTTTCTTTGTCCTTGGGCTGTGACTGAGTTATCTCTGATGGCTTTTCAGAGATATATCCATCTATTTCTGGAGATTCTTTCAATTCTGAAGCTGTTGAGGTATGATGAGGTTGAGCATTTTTAAAAACATACTCTTCGACATCAATTACTTCGATCTGTTCTCCAGTAGCTTCTTCCTCTCTGTCAGAATCTTTCTGTTCTTCTTCAGACTCTGACTCAAAGGCATCTCTCATCACCATTGGTTGTCTTTCGGGTGATGAGAAATCATCTTCAGATGATGTAGAGAAGTCTACAAGTTGTTCTTCCTCCTCTTCCAGAGTTCCAATTTTCTCTGGACTCGCATCAGTTACTGGAGTGATTGGAACACCTGGTGTTGATGAGGCGTATAGTATGACTGGTGCTGTGAATGATTGTAAGGTACGGTTTTCATCAGAAGAGGTGGTGTTCCTCTCTGGTTCCTTCTCTTGGACTTGTGTAGAGGGAGAATCTTTAAAGGTGTGCGCGGTTTTATCTCTGATCTCCCTATTTTGTGAGTCAGAATGCTCATCATCATCTGAATCCTCTGAATCATCAAATCTTGATTTCTTCACTGCATCGCTACAAGTCCCACCAGAAAACTTGCGTTTATATTTGGGAGAGCTTGGTTCAACGATTCCTTTTCCTTTGGGATCCTGAAGAGTCTTCTGAATATTTTCGATTGCTTCTGAAGCAGCAGTTGTGATTTCAGCAATCTGGTCCTCTGATTTATAATTATGAAGTTCCAGAGTTGCTTTGACCTGCTTCTGAGCAATTGTAGAGATCTTGGAAGAATAAGTCAGCATTCTGCTCATTATTGCTGATTTAAAAGAGGCCAGATCACTTTTGGTGATTAGGTCTTCAGAAGTTCTGGGTGGTGGCTGTGGTGTTGCTGATGGTGCGCTGACAGATGGTACAGAAGCTTGAATTGTTGCTTTGATGAGTTCAGAGATAGATGCCATTTGATCTGTTGAGAGTGATGATGATCTGGTGGCTACTACCTCATCCCTTAATTCTTGTAGAGCCTTCTGAATGTTGATGGTTGAAGATGCTTGTAGAGCAGCATTCTGAGCTTTAAGGTTGACTATTTCAAGAGAAGATTCAGCCTTCTGTCTGAACAATTCTTGTTCCAACTCTTGGATTCTTTTTGAGGAGTCCAAAAGTTGGGTCTTCAGAGTGGAAACCTCTGCTTTGAGGTTTGTGTTTTCAGAGCGAAGAGCAGAGGTCTCTGAACCGTCAATTCTTTGAAAGTTATGCTCATTCATGGAGCCTCTGACTTCTTCACAGAATCTTTGGAACTCAGATTTAGTGAGAAGTTCAGAGAGGGGTACATTGGTTACAACACATGTAGCCAATTTTTCCTCGAGTTAAGAGGAGCCTTCATTCAGAGTTGTTTTGATGTTGTCTCTGGAAGGACTTCCACTCAATCCTTGATGTTCCGGAGAATCATCTCTGAGTGTTCTGTTCTCATCCAAGTCCTCCTCCTCAGATTCAGAGGACTGGAAGTGAATGTGGGAGTTGATCTTGCGATCCAGGCAAGTCAATCCTTGGTTTTGTTGGTCGAGCCATTGTCCCTGAGTTGGACAGCTAGTTCTGGATATCCTAAAGGGTGAGATATGAGCCACAAAGGCATCAATTTTTGTAGGGTTTTCGGATGTACTCTGAGGCAACTGAGTACTTGAAGTATTGGCTAAGTCCTGTGAAGAGGGCTTATCCAGAATTTGAGTTTCCTCAGTTAAGTGAACTACAGAGGTGGAAAAAGGTACCTCTGAAGTGGCTTGCTGGTTTGGGTTCGAGGTGTGCACCTCTGATTCAATAACCATTACCTCTGGATCAGGTAGGTTAGATTGTGTGGTTGCACTGGGAGATGGGGTTGGTGTCCTAAAATATATGTGCCTTGAGGCATCTTTTTGTTTGGAAGGGGAAGAACTCTCAGGTTTCTCTAAATCAGAAGACTTTCTCTCTTCCCTCTGAGAATCTTCAGAGGTATTCTCGGAAGATTCATCCTCACTTTCCTCAGAGCTATTAGAGTTATCCTCTACACTAGCAATTGAGGTTTCTTCAATTACTTCCTCATTGACAGCCCCTTCTGGTGCTCTGTCATCTCTCTCAACTTCGGTTTCTCTACCAAGAGTACCCTCTGGTTCACTCTTGTGAGAGCTCTGTACTTCAGGGTCCTCAGATCCCTCTGAAGCCGAGATGCTCTTGCTCTCCATTCCAGGTTCAGGACCTAAGTGTGTTGGGGTTCCCAGAACTGGTTCTAGTCCTTGGGCAACACTGAGATAAGAAGCTAATGCTACAGATTGAGGATTTACCTGATTCAGCATGTGGTGAGGGATCCTCCTTGCTTCTGGATAGCCTTCAGATAAAATTGTTGGTTTGAAGTTGTTCATTATGTAGAATGGAGTTTTAGGTTGTTCAGGGGCAATCAAAATATGAAGCTTCTCGATCGCGGCATGGATGATTAGAGACAGAAATCTTGGGAAAGTTATTGAAGGAACTTTGGATGATTGGGTCGTTTGTTCAGGGTCCTTTGCCAAGCATTTGTTTTTCTTCTCTATTGATGTCAGAATCATATCAAAGATTATACCGGCCATGTCCAAGTTGTGATTAAAGAATAGGGCATACATGACAGGATCGAATTCTCAACAAGAATAAAGTCTCAGAAACAATATCAAAGAAGTTGCGGAAAAACACTTTGATATTCAATGTAACAGTAAACAAACAGTATATGATTAACAACTTGCAAACTTGTATTAAAATCACAAGATTACACACACAACCTCAATCTTGAAGAACAAGCTCTTTCAAGACGAATTCTACTTCTCTAGAATTAGGAACTATGCCTTGAGGTTGATTCTCTCTAGTACAAAAACTTAGGATTAAATCTGTTTCTAAACTATTCTGTCAAATCTATACATATACTGAACAAAAAGATAATTAAAAAAAAATAGAATATCTTCAGTATATCTTGCATAGTTATCTTCAATCCTTCCATGAATATCTTTATTCTTTACAGCTGTCATCCTCTCCATCCGGATCTCCAATTCATAAGCAGCACTAATCACAAGCAGCATTAACTACTAAGCAGCACTAACCTCTAGCAGTACTAACTAGCTAAGCAGTACTAACTTTGTTCAAGCAGAACTAACTTTGACTAGCAGTATTAATTCTACTAGCAGTAGTAATACTCAGCAGTATTAACTATTGAAGTCCTCTGGCAGTAGTAATCTTGTACTAGCAGCATTAACCATACTTGGTAAATTCTTCAGTTCCCAACAATCTCCCCCTAACTTGACTTTTAGGAAGAGAAGTCAAGTTCTTCAGATCTGATCTTCAAGATGCTTTCAACACTTCAGTTCACACTCCTAGATTAGGATCCAAACCCAAACTTTGATTAATGATTCTGCTAACCACAATCTTTGCCATTTCTGAATCTTTTGAACATGTAAGCTTTGCATTTAACATTGCTTGTAATTTGGCCTTGCTGTGATCATAGATTTTATCAACTAAGTATTACTCATGATAAGCTCTGTCCACAGTGATGACATAGACTCCACACCTTTCAAATATCATCCAGTTTTCTATTCTTTGGAATTTATTCTGTAGATGCAAATCTCTGATCACATGTTGAACTTTGCTAGGATCAAACATCATGCATAAGTACTCCATAGCTAATCTGATTAAGCTCATTCCTTCTCCTTTCAGCTCCTTTTCATATATCTCCAACCCAACTTTAAACATCTCTTCTAAATCTGATCTTGAACAGCTTCTTATGAATCTACCCCAAGTAGAGTATACTTCATATATATCTCCCACTCTCTTAAGCCTGAAGTATTTCTTCCTTTGATCTTCCAAAATATCCCAAAAGATGACTTCTGGAGCTTTCATAGAGATGGGATCAGCTGAAACTGGTTCATCAGCTGTTGTAGTCATATATAGATCAAGATCATATTGCTTACTGGATTGTTCTGGGTTCTTTACAGATTCAGTTGTAGAAGAAACTGAAGGTTCTGCTGTTTCTGCTGTTTCTTCAACTCTTGGCCTTTTGTTCTGCTTCTTGGAGGCAATTGTCTTCACCCTCTTCCCAGATGTAGCTTCTACATGTTCTTCCTTCATCTCTTCAGTTTTATCTTTTGAAGGTGTGGTCTCCTCGGGGAATGGCTTTTGAATATTAAGGTCATGCCTTTCTTTCATTCTTCTCTCAGCCTCTTCCCTTTGGGCTGAATCCCCTTTAAGCTTGAGCATCTCTTTCTGATACAACTCCTCAACCTGAGTGTATGCCATGTTGTTGAACATCTCCCCCTTAACACCAATTGCACCTTTCAGGAAATTTATCATCTTTCTTCTTTCCTGATTGGCCAAAAATGTTTTGGAGGGTTGTCTTTTCTGTTTTTGAATTGGCATCTTCTTGACTTGAAGTTTCTTGACTTTAGTTGCTTCTTTGATGCTTTTCTGATATTCTGCATTCAACTTTCTGGCCATAATCTTTGCAAGCTCTCTATCTTTTTCTGTTTGCAACAGTTCCTCCTTTTCCATTTGGTCTTGAAGCTGCTTTGCTATTGCCTCATCCATTTCAATTTGATTCTTTTTCTTTGCAGGCAGTTCAGCTTCAACCATCTTCTCCTTTCCTTTTCCTTTTGACTCCTTGACCTTTTGAGTAGCCTTAGGAGTGTCATTCTTTGCTTTGACCAATGTTTCAGCAATTTCCATTTCTTCAACAGAAAGCCCTGTTACTGCTGCTTCTGTTACTGCTGCTTCAGCAGTATTAACAGTTTCTGCTGCTTCAGCAAATTCTGGTTCTTTTTCTGCTTCTTCCTCCCCCTCAACCTCAAATGCCCTCTCAGTTGTACTTTCTTTCTCTTTTTCAGCCTCTTTCTCCCCCTTGTTGGAAGCATCTTGAACATGTGCCCTCTTCTTCAGTACAAATTGCTTCTGTTTCTTTTTAAGTACCAACCTCTTCACCAGCTTTTTGAGTTTGGTAATTTGCACTTGTTGGGACAAGATTACCAGCTTCATCTCTTCAATTTCTTTCCCTTGTTTCAGAACATCTTGGTTAATGTTGCCCATTGTTTCCATCAATTCATAGTAGTTATATCTGTCCTCACCTTCTCCAGAAGTGTTACCCTCTATTGAAGGATCATGGGATCTTTTTGTAGTAGAAGCCTTCTGCCTAGTAGAAGCACTATCCACCCCCTTGGTTTCTTGGCACCGGGGACCTTTGAATGATTGCTCATTCAAAGTTGCCATGGGAGAGGTCTTATTTATGTTACCATTGTCCTCCTCTGTGCTAGCAGAAGTAGTGGCAGCCTCAGTACCCATATGCTCAACCTCCACCTCAGAGAGCACCTCCTTGGGGTTGGGAGACACCCTTGTGGTTTCCCTATAGATATTCTCTAAGGGAGAATCCTCCCTTAGAGGGCTTAAAGGCTTAGGGGTTGATGGTACAAGAAGGGAAGGAGCCTTCTTTACCTGTTTCCTTTTGTATGTTTGGGTGATTGGTGAAGTTGGTTTATCAAGAAGAGACTGGGGAATTGATTTAGGGTGGGAAGGTTGGGATTGGCTAGCAGTGGGTTGGTCTAATGGGGGCCTTGACCCTGCTGCCATACCTTCATCAGTTTGGGACACCACCATCATTGTAGAGAACAATGGGGTGTCAACTCCTTCCGAGTCCAGAGGGGATCTTTTCATGTTTGAAAAGACCTTACCTTTGGGAATTTTTGGTACATATACCCCATCAAAATGAGGTATATCTGTCAATTCATGAGTAATAACTTCTTGGACAAACCTGGGGTATATATAAAAACTCTTCTTACTTCCCAGGTTTGAGACAAGATCATTAAAAATTATTTTGGAAAAATTATACTTTCTAGCAGTGGCTAAGCATACCAAAGCATAAGCAATGGTGCTACTGAACTCACTCCATCTAGTAGTCTTTTTAGAGATACAGTGCATAAGGGTATGGACAAAGAAACGCCATTGAGGTGAAAATTTTGCTTTTGAGAACTTGAACACACCCAATGGGCCTCCATACCGCATTCTTGTAAGAGTAGCAAACAGTTCATCATTAGAGATAGAGGTTATACCAGAGGCATCGTCTAGACGTAGACTGATGCGAAGTACCTCTTCAGTAACTGTCAAGGGTTTGTCACACACCCTTGTTTTGATCATTTGCACACCATTCGCAGTAACAATGGTGGCATTTGCCCAGAATTGCCTTTGATGCTCTATGAAGATGGTAGGAGATATAGTGAGAGCATGGGCAATGTGGCTGGACTTCAGAAAGTCGACTATCTGGTGAAAACCTTCAGCTTGTTTTGGCTTTTGGAGCATCGCGATTTCATTGTGCTCGTCAATGAATGCCATGGATGCCATTGACCTTGAAGGTTCTTGCCTGAAAACTTGGAACTTGAGAGAGAAAGGGTTTAGAGCGCTAGTGAACAGTATGCAAAGAGTCGTTATGAACTTTTAGGCGGGCAAAGGGTATTTATAGTATTCGGGACATAAGCAGTAGTAACCAAGAGCAGTATTAACGACAAGCAGTATTAACTGAGAGCAGTATTAACTGAAAGCAGTATTAACTGAAAGCAGTATTAACTGAGAGCAGTATTAACCACTAGCAGTATTAACTGAAAGCAATATTAACTGAAAGCAGTATTAACTGAGAGCAGTATTAACTGAGAGCAATATTAACTGAAAGCAATATTAACTGAGAGCAGTATTAACTGAAAGCAGTATTAACCACTTAGCAGTATTAACTGTGCACTGGCAGTATCACAGATTTAGATATACTGTCTTGGACTTGGGTAGTTCCTGATCCTCCACTCCCTGAACCTGCATAATCATCACTACTGAAACCAAAAGAGTTAGTTAGTGAATCAATGTCAAATAGCCACTGAGGACCAGACCCAATAGGATTTGGTGTGTTCTCATTGCATTTGACATTGTCACTTTCTTCAATTATTCTGGAAGAAGAGTTAAAAACTCTGTAAGCCTTACTCTGAGATGAGTAACCAACAAGAAATCCATCATCTGCTTTGCTATCAAACTTACCTAAGTGAGATTTGGTATTGAGAATAGTACAAGGACACCCAAATGGTTTGAAAAATCCAATAAAGGGTTTTCTTTTATTTAAAAGCTCATATGGAGTCTTGTTCTTTGGCTTGACCACTAGGACTCTGTTTTGGACATAACAGGCAGTATTAACTGCTTCAGCCCAGAAGGTAATTGGCAGTTTTGAATCAGCCAACAGAGATCTAGCAGCCTCTATTAGTGTCCTATTTCTCCTCTCAGCAACTCCATTCTGTTGAGGAGTCCTAGGGGCACTATATTGTCTCTCAATGCCTTTCTCTTCACAAAAGGTGTTTAGATCAAGATTTTTAAATTCAGTCCCATTATCTGATCTAATGACTTTTACTTTTTGATTAGTTTGGTTTTCAATTCTTAGGATAAAGGATTTGATCAGTCCACTTGTCTCATCCTTAGTCCTTAGAAAATATACCCAAGTAAATCTGGAGTAATCATCAACAATAACCAAGCAGTAAGATTTCTTGCCTATACTCATAACATTTGTAGGACCAAATAGATCCATATGCAATAATTGGAGACAAGAAGAAATTGTATTTAACTCTTTGGTCTTATGAGAAGTTTTGTGTTGTTTGCCTTTAAGACAAGCAACACAATGATCATCACATGAAAAGACTTTTGATGGTAAACCTCTTACAAGGTTGTTTTTAACAAGTTTGTTCATAGTCTTGAAATTCATGTGACACATCCTTTTGTGCCAAAGAGAGGATTCATCCACAGAAGCTTTTGAAACAAGACAGTTCAGGGATGAATCACTATCAACATTGTCCATATCTAGACAATAAACATTGTCCTTTATTGGAGTTCTAAGTAGTATCATGCTTTCATCAACTACTTTGAACCCTGGAGCAAGGATCATACACTCTGTATTTGTAAATAATATGCTATGTTGTTTGTCACAAACCTGTGATACACTTAACAGGTTGTACTTCAACTGATCAACATAGTAGACATCCTCAAATGTCATCTTACCTTTTGTAACATTACCTTTGCCACTTATTTTACCACCAGTAAGATTATCTCCAAAATCTACATGTCCTCCATTGATATGCTTGAAATCCTGAAGGCATGACATGTTGCCTGTCATGTGCCTAGAGCAACCACTATCAACATGCCATATGCTCTTCCCCTTGAGCTGTTGGTTGCCCTGCACATAAGATAAATCAGTTAGTATGAATTAGGAACCCAAGCCAAAGTGGTCTTGGGTACCCCTTTCTCATCAAAATACTTGCATTCTTTCTTGACAAGATTTTTAAACTTTGACTCCTCATTTCTGGAGTACTTTGTCACAATGATAGGCTTGGAAACACTTTTGCTAGAAGCAGTATTGGTTTTAGAAGTACTAACTGCATTAGCAGCACTTGCATGCTTAGCAGTACTAACCTTATTAGAAGTAGTAACTGTGTTAGCAGCAGTAACTATGTTAGCAGTATTCATCTTTGAAGAGGTACTAACAGTATTAGCAGCATTAAAATTTTCAGCAGTACTAACACTGGTAGCAGCAGTAATGCTTCTAGCAGCACTATCTCTATCAGCAGTACTAACAGTTTTAGTGCTTTTAGGCACCCACATTTTAATACTTTCCTTCAAAACCTTTTTCTTCATGGGGCCTTTGTTTTCAACAGATTTCTTCATCACATGTTTCTTTCCAGCCTTCCTATAACCAACAGGTTTTTGCACAAATCTTTGAAAACTCATCTGTTGATTAATTGGGTTAAAAAAACAATGCTTAGCCAAATGGTTTAACTTTTCACATATGAAACAAGGCTTTGGTCTATTGATTTTACTCAGATCAATGCCTTGTTTTTGTGCCCATTGGTTGTTCCAGTTTCTCTGATTTCCCCTTGGTTTATCATGTTTTTGGGGCTTAGATTTATTGTATGCGCACTGTTTGCAAGGGATAGGGTTCACCACAGTGGTCTGCTTATAGTGAACCTTCTTGTTCTTTCCCTCAGTCTTCTCTATCTCATTGGACTTGATCCAATGCTTTCCAGATCCCTCATTGGTGATTATGTGGTTTTCTTTAGGAATCTCACCACTCACAGTGTTGTCCTTATCCTTGACAACTTCTTTCTCAGTTTTATCCTTAACAACTACTTCATCTAAGGGATCTATCTCAGTGGCTCCCTTAGGTAGGTCCTTCCTATCCTTTGTTTCTAACAAATCTAAACTAGGAGGGATGTAGTTGTTGTTATAGGGTGGTGGTGTGGTATTGTACCCTATTCCTCTTCTCAGTTTATCATGAATTTGAGATTGTAGTAAAGAATCCATTGCTTTAGAGGCATTGGAAAACTTTTCTACATCTAGCTTGACTTTAGCTAGTTCTACCCTTATCTTTTCATTCTCTTCTTTGGATCTGGTCAATTGAAGTTCTAAGTCATTCTTCTCCCACTTCCAGTAGTTTGTGTCATAGGAGTGTTGAAGCTCATTGGCTTGAAAGCCCTTAATCTGCTCTTCAAATCTTTCAACTATCCTCACATAATCTTTTATGTCCTTTTCTAATCTCTTAAGGTCATCACTCATGTTCTGATTGTGATCCCTATACCTTTTAACAGTGTTAATGCAATTTTAAGAACAAAGATTGGAAGTTACCTCTGTTGGGAGATCAGACACCTCTGCCATTAGAGCTTGGTTCTGGATGGCCTCTTCAGCTTGATCACTCCAATCAAACCCCATACCTTGTTGAGAGACAAGGGCTTGTGCAGAGTTTCTGTTATTATTGAAGCTTCCAGATTGAGCTTGTTGGTGGTTATTGTTTTGAGGCATTCCACTTCTGCATTCTCTAGCAAAGTGTCCCTTTTGATGGCATTTATAGCATTCCACCTTTGACTTGTCAAAACCTGCTCCATCTTCTCTTCTTTGTGAGAAGTTGTTCCTTCCAGTTCTTTTGATGAACTTCTTAACTCTCATAGAGAGCATGGCCATCTGCCATTTAATGTCCATCTCTTCAAGATCATCTGGATGGAGTTGTTCCAAGTCATCATTAATGAGAGAAGAGTTTCCATGACTTGCCAGAAAGGCTTCAAATACAGTTTCATTGCCTTTCTCTAGATTTGCTCCATTGGCAACACTAATTGATTCAGGGTTGGAAGTAGAATCAGTTGATGCTGAAAGGAGTGCAGCATTGTGTACATACCCAGAAGGCCTCTTCTTAGCCTCTACCTCAGATTCAAAAACTCTTAGATCATTATATAGATCATCAAGTTCCTTTTCTTCCAGTTGATCATTCTGTCTGAAAGACACAGTATACATGGTCCATTCATCACTCAGGGACCTTAGAAACTTTCTGTTCAGGTCATCTTGATCAATTTGTACTCCCACTGTAGCTAGTTCACCAATAAGTTTGTTGAACCTGTCAAAAGTTTGAGTTATGGACTCATTCTTGGTTGACATAAAGTTCTCATATTGTTGCTTCAGAATGGCTTTCTGATTTCTCTTGGTACTTTTGGTACCTGAGAATCTCTTCTCTAGAGCATTCCAGAGCATCTCTGCATCAGTGCAGTTGCAAAACTGATGTTGATATTCATTGGGAATAGCCAAGAGCAAGGTGCTCAAGGCTTTCATCTCTGTCTGTCTAATC
This sequence comes from Arctium minus, assembly GCA_954870635.1. Lineage (NCBI taxonomy): Eukaryota > Viridiplantae > Streptophyta > Magnoliopsida > Asterales > Asteraceae > Arctium > Arctium minus. Next base: position 81,363,212 of record OX941087.1, on the reverse strand, counting down.
TTTCTTTCAGCATCAGTTTTTGGTGGAGTTCTCTTTCCATCTGCACCAATCTTTCCTGCTTGAGAAGGACCATTCTCTATGATATCCCACATAGAATAGTCAGTGAGGAGTATGTATTGCTTGATTCTGATCTTCCACATATCGAATTCATTGGGTCTGAGCATTGGAACCTTTGAGACTAGAGTACTGTTTGATTCTGTAGAGTTTTCCATGATGAATGAATAGATGTTTCTGCGAGAACAGGCTCTGATACCACTTGACAGGATCGAATTCTCAACAAGAATAAAGTCTCAGAAACAATATCAAAGAAGTTGCGGAAAAACACTTTGATATTCAATGTAACAGTAAACAAACAGTATATGATTAATAACTTGCAAACTTGTATTAAAATCACAAGATTACACACACAACCTCAATCTTGAAGAACAAGCTCTTTCAAGACGAATTCTACTTCTCTAGAATTAGGAACTATGCCTTGAGGTTGATTCTCTCTAGTACAAAAACTTAGGATTAAATCTGTTTCTAAACTATTCTGTCAAATCTATACATATACTGAACAAAAAGATAATTAAAAAAAATAGAATATCTTCAGTATATCTTGCATAGTTATCTTCAATCCTTCCATGAATATCTTTATTCTTTACAGCTGTCATCCTCTCCATCCGGATCTCCAATTCATAAGCAGCACTAATCACAAGCAGCATTAACTACTAAGCAGCACTAACCTCTAGCAGTACTAACTAGCTAAGCAGTACTAACTTTGTTCAAGCAGCACTAACTTTGACTAGCAGTATTAATTCTACTAGCAGTAGTAATACTCAGCAGTATTACCTATTGAAGTCCTCTGGCAGTAGTAATCTTGTACTAGCAGCATTAACCATACTTGGTAAATTCTTCAGTTCCCAACAATACATGATTGACAGTATTTCTGGTGTTGCTTGATCCATGCTCCCCAGTTTGCAGGTTAGTGTTCGATTTAAGACAGAGAACATGAAATTCCAGATTGGTGGTAGGTGTTGTCGTCTGAAGTTGCTCAATCTGGTTATTTCTGTGTTATAACCTAGCATTCGAATGAACTGAAGTAGGGTTTCAGAAGTTGGGCGTTTTTCAAAACGCGTGATTTGAAGTTCCTCAGCTGTTAGGAGTGGGAGAACTTCTCTTAGAACAGTAGGATTGATGAGTATCTGACATTTTACAACCTGAGATATGTCGAACTCGCCGATTATTCCTCTATGTGCATCGCTGTAGTGACTTGATGAATACCATTCTTGAACAAACGATAGTGGACATTCATTGGTAAAAGCAGTTAGGGCTTGAGTCAGTTCACAGTTGGAGAAGAACTCGCAGATTATTCCATATTGTTCCTCAAATTTGGGAGAATCAAGCTGAAACATGTGATTGTTGTCTTTGATTGGAAAACGATACAGTCTTGAAGGCTCGCCAGATTTGGGAAAAAGTTTGCACCATTCATTTGAAGACGCCATTGTTGAGGTTGAAGTGAAGAAGATAGAGTTCAAATTCTTCTGGAGAGAGAGATTGCTCGAGAGTAATTTGTAAAAATGAATATCTGGATTTTAAATGGGTTTTGTATCCAAATTTAGAAAAAGAAACACTCGAGTATATAAGGTGAAACGGCAGTGATTTGACCCTTTGGATAAAGCCGTTTGGCCTTTCACTCATCTCTTTTTGTGACACGTGGCCTTGAAAATTGTTTTACCTACGAATGTAGGTTCCAAGAAAATAGGAAAGGGGCGCCATTAAAAAATAATTTCTTTTTGCTGACTAGACAAACCTTTCGCCTTAAGAAGTAATTTACGATATCACTTGAAAAAAAATTCAGTTAAATTGAAATTTTAATTTCAAATGATATCAAAAATTGCTTTTTAATTAAAAAGTTCTTGTTTGAGGAATGACTGGTCTGAAAGTTGTTGACTCCCCCTTCACAGATGATTTAAAAAAAATCCATAATTTCAGTGACTCTGATAAGACTACTGAGACCATTTTCAGAGATTCTGAGTTAAAGTTCAGAGATTCTGAGTTTACACTTTTCTCATTTTCAGAGATTCTGAGTTAAAGTTCAGAGATTCTGAGTTTACACTTTTCTCATTTTCAGAGATTCTGAGTTAAAGTTCAGAGATTCTGAGTTTTCTGAGATGAAATTCAGAGACTCTGAGTTTTCTTCTGAAAAGTTCTTTTTCTCCCCCTTGACAAAAGAACAACTTTTTATTTTTCTCCCTTTGTCATGTGTTTGGAGAACATTCACAAACTGATATTGACATATGCTACTTGGTTCAGAGGCTCTGATATTTTGATCAGATACTCTGAGTTTCTTCCTTGTTAGGTAGACATATTCAACATTCCTAACTTGCTGATCAAAAAATTGAACCTTCGTTCATCTAAAGCTTTTGTGAAAATATCAGCAAGTTGGAGTTCAGTTGGTACAAAATACATTTCTATTGTTCCCCTTTCAACATGATCTTTTATGAAATGATACCTTACATCAATGTGCTTTGTCTTTGAATGCTGTACTGGATTGGCAGAGATGGCTATGGCACTTTTTGAGTCACACAAAATGGGTATTCTTTCATATTGTTGGCCATAATCTTTGAGTTGAGTTTTCATCCATATTACTTGAGAGCAACAAATAGCCGCAACAACATATTCTGCCTCTGCAGTTGAAGTTGAAACACAGTTTTATTTCTTGGATGACCAACTTACCAGTTTATTAGCCAGTAACTGACAGCACCCAGAGGTACTTTTTCTGTCAAGCTTACATCCTGCATGATCTGCATCAGTGTAAACTGTTAGATCAAAACTTGATAGTTTTGGATACCAGAGGCCTAAGGATGGTGACCCTCTTAGGTATCTGAAAATTCTTTTGACAGCAGATAAATGAGATTCTTTTGGATTTGCTTAATATCTAGCACAAAGACATGTTGCAAACATTATGTCAGGCCTACTTGCAGTTAAGTATAGTAGTGAACCTATCATGCCTCTGTAGGTTTTTATATCTACAGATTGTCCTGACGGATCAGAGTCAACTTTGACTCCGGTGGCTAGAGGTGTTTTCATAGAAGTTGAATCATTGAGTTTGTATTTTTGTAAAATTTCAGAGACATATTTAGTTTGACTTATGTAAGTGCCTTCTGAAGTTTGTTTTACTTGTAAGCCCAGAAAGAAGGTTAATTCTCCCATGAGGCTCATCTCAAGTTCACTCTTCATCAACTCTGAAAATTTGTCACAATACTTTTGATTAGTAGAGCCGAATATAATGTCATCAACATAAATTTGTACTAAAAGCATCTCATTTTTGTACCTTTTGATGAATAATGTTGTATCAATTGTGCCTTTGTCAAATCCATTTATAATCAGAAAAGTGGACAGTGTTGCATACCAAGCTCTTGGAGCTTGTTTAAGTCCATACAGAGCCTTATCCAAATAATAAACATGATTAGGAAACTCTGTACTTTCAAATCCAGGTGGTTGCTGGACATAAACTTCTTCATTTATTTTACCATGTAGAAAGGCAGATTTGACAACCATTTGATAAACTTTGAATCCTTTGTGTGCAACATAGGCTAAGAAGATTCAGATTGCTTCTAGCCTTGCTACAGGTGCAAAGGTTTCATCATAATCAATACCTTCTTCTTGGCAATATCCTTTAGCAACCAACCTGGCTTTGTTTCTGATTATTACTCCATCCTCATCCTTTTTGTTTCTGAAAACCCATTTTGTTCCAATTGCAAATTTTCCTTTGGGAAGGGGAACTAGGGTCCAGACTTTATTTCTTATAAACTCTTGAAGTTCATCCTGCATTGCAAAAATCCAATGAGGATCTTCAAGAGCTTCTTTCACCTTCTTTAGTTCAATAATGCTCAAAAAGTTTACGTAGAAGCATTCATTGATTGTTGCAGATCTTGTTTTAACTCCTTCTGATGAGGATCCAATGATTTGATCAATTGGATGATCTTTTGTCCATCTAGAGATTGGAGCAAAGATTAGGGGTGGAGTTTGAGTTTCAGAGATGACAGTTGGTGACATCTCAGTTGTGCTGTTCAGAGTCTCTGAAGTTGTTTCCCGAGATGGTGAAGCAGATTCTTGATTGTCTTCACTATTTGTTTATGGAGTTACTTCAGACACTCCTTGATCATTCTCTTTTTGATCTTCAGCTTCTTCTGATTCACTTTGTTGATCTGATTTTGGTGAAACAGAAGGTGTTAATTCAGAGGTACCAGAAAGAGTTGTACTTGTTTCTTGGGGTCCTTCTGAATTCTCTCTTGGTCTATCTCTGAAGACTGCTTCTGGATTATCTTCATCAAAGAAATCTTCAAACTTTCTTGTTGTTCAGAGCTTTTGTTGTCGTCAAAAGTGATATTGATGCTCTCTTGGATGGTCCTTGTTCTGAGATTGAACACTCTGAAAGCTTTTGAGGCTAAGGAATATCCAATAAATTTGCCCTTATCAGCTTTCTTGTCAAACTTTCCAAGAGATTCTCTATCGTTCAGAATGTAACACCTGCATCCAAAAACATGAAAATATTTAACATTAGGTTTCCTATTGTTAATGAGTTCATAGGATGTTTTCTGAAATCTTTTGACAATTGTTGCTCTGTTCTGAGTAAAGCAGGCTGTTGCCACTGCTTCTGCCCAAAAATTTGTTGAAAGATCAGATCCAGCAAGCATTGTTCTTGCAGCTTCAACAAGTGTTCTGTTCTTCCTTTCAACAACTCCATTTTGCTGAGGAGTTCTTGCTGCAGAAAAGTTAGGAGTAATGCCTTCTTCTGATAGATATGAATTGATTTTGGCATTTTTGAACTCTGTTCCATTATCACTTCTTAGTTTCTGAACTTTGCTGCTGAATAGAACCTGTAATCTTTTCAACAATCTTATCAAAATGTCAGATACATCTGATTTTGCTCTGATGAATTCTATCCATGTGAATCTGGAAAATTCATCAATCAGAACCATAATGTATTTCTTACCTGCTAGACTCTGTATAGAGATAGGACCATAGAGGTCCACATGTAGCATGTGCAGAGGTCTAGTACAGTTGTTTTCACTTTTGGTTTTATGGGAAGATCTTTTCATTTTTCCCATCTCACAAGCAGAACAAAGATGATCTTTGTTAAACTTCAGAGATGGTAATCCCTTAACCAAATTAAGTTTAACTAATTTATCAAGTGAGGAAAAGTTTAGATGTGAAAACTTTTTATGCCAGAGCCAGACTTCCTCACTACTCAGAGATATAAGACAAAGTTTCTTTGAATCAGTGTTGTTGATTTTGGTAAAATTCATTCTGTAGAGGTTACCTTTTCTGTCTGCTCTGAGTAATTCTTGACCTGATTCTGAGTGAAGAAGTGAAAAATATCTTCTTTGAAATTTCACATCAAAACCATGATCACAAAGTTGACTTATGCTGATCAGATTATGTTTTAATCCATCCACATAAGCAACCTTTGAAACTAAAACATTTCCTCTTGATAATTCACCATATCCTTTAATCTGTCCTTGCATATTGTCTCCAAAAGTAACTGCTCCTCCAGATTGTGCTTTGAATGAGGATAGCAGTTCCTTATTTCCAGTCATATGCCTTGAACATCCAGAATCTAGGTACCAGATTGGCATTGACTGTATCTGCAAGACAGATTATTGTTTCTTAGGTACCCATCTCATTATGGGTCCTTTTATGTTAGACTTTGGTGGATTTGTATGACTTTTTGGCATCTCATCTTTTGATGTCTTGCCGTTACTTGTCTTCTTTTGAACTTTTGTCTCTGAGATATTTTTCAGAGATTGATTTAGAAGACAATGTGATCCTCTGAAATGATTTTTCAGTTTGATCAAGAGATGAATGCAGTTGCAATTAATGGAACAAGAAGAAGTAAGAGCAAAGTTTTTCTTTTTATCAAAAGCAGCTGTTACATTTTGACTTCTTTTTAAATTAGCATTAGGAATATTACATGTATCCCTAACTACTTCTTTCCTTTTTGCTTGAAAGACAGTCTTCTTTTCAAGTTGCTTTTTCTTGATCAAAAACATCTTCTTTTCTTTGCTGCTTACTGCACAAACAGGATCAATATGGTTAATTTTTGTCCATTTGCCTTTTTGTTCAGGAGAGAATTTCATTGTTTTATAGGTATAAGAATTAGAAGTGTTTGTTTTATTCTTTACCTTTTCTTGTAATTCTTTTTCAAGTTCCAGAGATGTTTTCGCTTGTAAACACATATTTGCAAAATCAGGACTTATTGGTATTCTGGTTTTGATTTTCAAAATTGAAATTGGAACATTCAAAATACCAGACCCAACAGTTTCTATCTTTTTGTGAATTACATTCTCTGGTTTACAAAAAATCTGTTCATCAATCTCTTGATCAGATTCTGAATCAGAATCAAGAAAGTCTCTCTTATTTTTAATAGAGATAGCTACCTCTATTGGTTTTTTACTTTGTTTTGTTCTGGAGACTTTAATGATCCGTTTCATGCTTTCTTTTCTTTTTAAATCCTCCAAGACATTTTCTTTTCATATCTTTTTAACATCATCTTCAAATGTAGTTCTGATGTTTTCATCTGATTTTGGTTAATACAGAGGGGCATTCGGATTTAGTGAACTCTGAGATTCATTTTCAGAAGTACTTGTATCAGAGGTACTTGGTTCGGATGTCTCTGATTCATTTGAGATGAAAGCGTCAAATCTAAAAATTTCTTTGGGATCATAGCTCTGTGGTTTTGTGAAGTATACTTCTGAAGTTTCTTCTTTTATCTGTAACACAGATTCTTGAAAGTTTTTCACTTAAGAGTATGTAATATTTTTGAAATTCAGAGCTCTGATTTTTGATCCCTCTGATGTTTTCATTCTTTTGAAAATATTCATAGATGGACCTTCAAAGCTTTGGACCTTTCCCATAGAGAAAGTGGAAGAAAGTGATGTTTTCTCCAATCCAGTGAATGAATTCAACTCATTGAATCCCAGACCTTGAGAGTCCATTTGAGTTTTTATTTTGTCGAAAACACCTTGTGCATTAACATAGCTTTTGATTCGAAGATTTTTTCTATCTAGAGATTGATGTAGGATTTCTCTTTCTTTTTGAAAAAATTTGGTTAAGGCAATAGAATTGAGTCTTTCATACTCAGATTTCTTTACTTCTTCTTCTTTTCCTTTTAAAACTTTCTCAATTTTTTTTATTTCTTCTGAAAATGATTTTTCTTTTTGCTTGTGAGATTCTACAAGTTTGTTCTTTTCAAGAAAAATTTCTTTCTTTTCTGATTCCAGAAGATTCTTTTCTCTTTTGAAAAAGATTAGCTCTTTTGACATTTGCTCTCTTTTCTTTTTCTCTTCAAGAAACTTTTTCTCTAGATCTTGAAGTTCATTAACTAGTTTAAAAGCATCTATTTCAGGATCACTATCAGAGGTGTAAAGAGAGTTTACCTTTTCAGAGTTGTCTTCTGATGCTCCATTAGTTTGATTTCCATCTGAAAAAGCCATACCACAGAGATTGGTAGGCTCTTCCTCGCCATCGCTTGTTGAGTTAGATAGCCAGTCTTCCATTTCTGCTACAAGACTCTTTCTTTTACGTTGTACTTGTATTTGTTCTTGTAGTAATCTTGATCTTTGACAAGTTTTCCTCTGCAGTTTGCAGAGAAATGGCCTAGTTTGCCACATCTGAAACATCTTCCATCATTTTGATTTGTTGGAAGATTGGCAGTACTTGTCTCTGGCTTCTGTTCTTGAGGTTTGAAGTATCTCTGTGGCTGTGGATACCTTGGTTGAAATGATTGTTGAGGTCTTGATTGTTGAGTTACATCATTGTTGTTGAAGTTTGTACCCTTTTGATCACTATATGGAGTGAATCTGGGTTCTTGTTGAAATCTTCTTTCAGGATTTCTTCTTTCTTCATTCTCTCTCCTTCCTTCAAATACTTTCTTGCCAAATTTCTTGTTAAATTGATGAGTGATTAATGCAAGAGATTTGGCAAAGGCATTTATATCATCTTCTGAGTCTGAATCTGAATGATTTTCTTCTGCCATTTGGACCTTTTTGGATCTTCTTTTTGTTTCCAAACCTTTTTGTGACTCTTTACAGTTGTTTTCTTTTGAGATTTGTTTTGAAACAAGAGCAAGTGGTCCACCTAAAGACAGTTTTGATTTTTGCTTCATAACTTCCTTTTCATGTGCAACAAGAGTGCCATAAATGTCAGTTAATGACCATGATTCAAGATCTTGATTGGCTTGTATAGACATGGAAAGTTGTGACCATTCTTCATTTAAGATTTTTAAGAAAAGAACGTTATTTTCCTCTTTTGTTCTTATCACTCCAAACTTTCTGCATTTGTTGATAAGAATATTGAATCTTGAGTAAGTTTGGTGTAATATTTCTTCTGGTAGAGCATGAAAATCATGATATTCATTGATGCATAGATTTCTTCTATTTTTCTGGGTTTGTAGGCCTCCTTCAAGTTGATTTAACAACTGATCCCATATCTCTTTTGTAGTTTTACAAGAATCAAGTTCTTGAAAGATATCATTGGGAATGGCCATTATAAGTAATCTAACAGCTTTTGAATCATTATCCATCATATTTGTTTCTTCATCAGTGAAGTTTGTGGTTTTCTTTTCGTAATATGCAGGGATTTCATCAGTATCTGCTGTTGCAGGAACTCTTGGTACTAATACCATTGGAATGTGAGGTCCAACGTTCACTGATCTAAAGAGATCCTTGTCCATGCCTTCTAAGAAATTTACCATCCTTATCTTCCATTGGGGATATTCATCCCTTAAAAGTGTAGGAGGTTTTGTTAAAGACCCAGCAGTATAGATGGCACTTATGCTTGAGTTTGCCATTTTTGAAGAAAAAGATAAGTATTTAAAGAGCTGATGCTTTTTGTATTGAACAGTGATTTACTATCAAATCTTAAGCATATGGTGTTCTTTAATAAACCAGGTTTATTTGAACATGCACAGATAATGAAAGTTAGAATCAATGAGATGTAAATCTATCCGAGTATGCAGATGCGATCTATCTTTGTTTTAGAAAACAAAGTAGGCTCTGATACCAATTTTTGGATCCCAGATTTAATCTCACAACAATGATATAAACAATAAGAGTAATAACAGCGGAAGCAGTTTAATATCAATGAAGATTCAAATATCACAGTTCATAAAGCGAATAATAGATAAATCAAGATATTCTTCAATAAGATATTCAACTTATATTATCAGTTTATAAGACTTCTTAAGCACACTTTGAACATGAAGGTGATGGTCCTTTTTATAGGACCATAAAGTAAATAGTGTACTTATCTGACAAATACAAGCATGCTTGAACAGTGTCTTACCTAAGAGGTAAGATCAAGACATGCTTTAACAGTGACCTACTCTAGAAAGTAAATCTTATCACAAGGTGACGTGTCATCTGTTCTTCTTTGTCAAGAGTTTCAGAGTGATCATCTTCAGAGCTCTGAACTAGGATCTCTGATGAGGAGCTCTCTGATGTCTTTCCAGAGTTTCTCTGAACTGACTTCAGAGACAGACAACTTTCTCTAGGCTGACTCTGAACTGACTTCAGAGACAGACTTGCTTTCTTCAGAGTGGCTCTGAGTTGACTTCAGAGACAGACTTGCTTTCTTCAGAGTGGCTCTGAGTTGACTTCAGAGTCAGACTTGCTTTCTTCAGAGTGGCTCTGAGTTGACTTCAGAGACAGACTTGCTTTCTTCAGAGTGGCTCTGAGTTGACTTCAGAGACAGACTTGCTTTCTTCAGAGTGGCTCTGAGTTGACTTCAGAGTCAGACTTGCTTTCTTCAGAGTGGATCTGAGTTGACTTCAGAGACAGACTTGCTGTGATCCCTTGAAAGTCTTTAGATGAAGACTTAGTTATTTTCAATACTTTCATTGATTCAGATTTGGGGCTAACACATGCTAACTTAAGTCATTGCCGGGACGGACAATGATCTAAGTGTGGGGGAATTTGATAAACGTCAATTTTATACATTTTAACGTCAAAATTACCCTACAATTAGTGTCAATTGGATGCTTAAAGTGCCCTTATAATTTGAGTTTAGTATTTTATAGTTTCTTTTAAATTAAAGAAAAAAAAAAGAAAAAAAATTATAAAAAGTTTGTTTTATTCTAAAAGAAAAAGAAGTAAATAAATAAATAAAATAGTTTTTAATTGTGTTGATTTTCGTGTGCAGTCAATGGAAAAAAAATTATAATGTAATTAATTTGTTGTTTACGTTTTGGTGTTTGATGGCCCAAATAAAAAAAAAAAAAAAAAGAGGTGACCCAATTAATTTGCTTTTGTTTGGATTCATGCAGGACCATCTCGTGGCCCATGAACTGTAGCACACCAAATCCAGAAAAAGAAAAGGAGCAGTCGGCGCCTCCACATCCAGTGTCTAGTGTCCCTTTCTCGTGACTTCCTCCAGCGGTAACCCACGACAAACATGCGGTATCCACTGCCCTTTTTCACGATTTCAAGCCAATTCCGCGTGACTTTCAAGTGGGTTTAACCCACGCCCAAGTCACGGTCGATGCAACGTGTGTTTCTTTTATTTTTCTGAGCGGTTTTCAATGGGAGATATAAATAGCTTTCGACAACTGCCGATGAGAGGGGGGATGGGCTGAAGAACGATTGAAGTCGACGAATTGGAGGATTTTCAGATTTTTGGAGTGGAAAATTGGATTATTTTAGGGTTCTTCATAATTTCTTATCAGCAGTTCAAGTAAATTGTAAGTACATTTGGTTTTTGATTTTTAGAATGAGTAGCTAAACTTTTTAATTCTAGCAATGGGTATGTGATTGATTTTGAATTTGGATTTGTGGAGATTACATTGATCGATTACATCATTTGAAGTTATTTATGCAATTTTAAAGTTTAATGTTTCTCGTTTTGGGTTGGGTATTTTGGGTAGGGTCCCTTAATTTATTCAATTCAATTTCGAATCACTAGATGAACCGGAAAATCCATAATTGTTTTTCGGTTTATCAAAGTAGCACATAACACACGATTGACATTTGTGTTGATCGTTGATGTTGTAAAATTGCATAATCTAACTTAAACAGTCGGCGCTCGATTGTTGGTTAGTTTTGGTGTTCGTTTAATCTTAATGCGATTAGCAATCGAATTCTAAGTCCGTGACTAGGTTCGATTAGCTAATTAGAGATTAGTTGTAGAGTGTTCAAGGCTAGTCATGTTTTTGCACGAACGAAGCATCGACGCGTGTTGATGTTATAGCCAATTTGACTTCTTTTGAGAAAATCGTTTAAATGAGTCTATGATACACAATCCAAAGGATTAGTCGATTGATACTCATTGCTAGGCCTCTTTTATTATCGTTTAACGTTCTTAATTAAATTTTCATTCTTAGCTTAATTATAAATCATCAAAACCCCCCTTTTTATAATTACGATGTTTTTAATGAATTTGCGCGTGAATTCGTCTTGGATTTACGGTTAACACCGAGTCCCTGAGGAGACGACCCTATTTACCATTATCACAATTTGTTGTGGTTTCGCGGTAATAGGCCTTAATTATAAATTTTATTATTTGCCGGACTCGACACCCGTCAATTAAATGCATAGGGTATAAATAGAAAGATTACCTCTCCATCTGAAGTTTGTCTCTTTTGGAAGCCTTCATCTTTCTAAAATATAGAAACCCTTGTTTTCTATATCTCTAATATCTCCATTCTCTATATTCTTGTGCAACCATCTTAGTGTTTCCTTAAGTTTGTTTAGATTGAGTTTTACTTAATCTTATTTTGCAACAGACTTGTAAATTGTATTTATTTTATCAATAAACAATTTATTAAACTTTAAATTATGTGTTTGTATTCATCCCCCCCCCCCTACAAACTTGTTAAGCACCTTCGGGACCAACAAGTGGTATCAGAGCAAACTGTTTAATCGAATAAACAAGATCGTGCTTTATTCTCTTCCTTGCTATTCTAAATTGGCACTTAACACAAACACAAACTACTATGATAATGGTTCACTCTCTAAACCTCCTCGATTTAGTAGAGATAACTTTTCTCTCTAGAAGAATCGAATGATGCTATTTCTAGAAGGTGTAGATCCTACTATACCTGATTATGTAGCAAATGGACCCTATGAACCTTTCACAATCATAGCTGTCGTTCCCGCTACTACCACCACTCCTGTTGTCCCTGAGCGTTATGCTCTTAAGGAAATAAGACAATGGAGTGATGAAGACAAAAAGAAAGTTGGTCTAGATGCAAAGGCAAAAACCATTATCTCTATGGCTTTGCCTGATGAAGCTTTTCATTCCATCATGCATCTTAAAACTTCAAAGGAAATGTGGGACACCATATGTGTTCAATATGAAGGCACCACTGAAGTCCAAGAAACTCGAAAGATTAACTTGGTATGACAGTATGAAAATTTCATCTCTGGTAAGAACAAATCTCTCTCCAATGTTCACCAGAGGTTTAACTGCTTAATCATTGATCTAAGAACTGCTGGCAGGACCTATTCTAATTCTGAGGTCTTGAATAAATTCTTAGAATGTCTACCTGAAAGCTGGGACAGTTATTCAATGTGTCTCAAGCTGACAAAAGACTTAAATTCTCTCTCTCTTAGCACCTTGTATGGAATATTGCTCAACTATGAGCAATCAAATCTCCTGAAGAAGAATCTTGTAAAAGATTCTAAAGACTCCAAAAGCACTCCTGTTGCTTTAGTTTCTTCAGAGATAATTCCATCTCAGCGATCTACTCTTACTATCACTGAGTTAGATTCTGAATTTGAGGAACTATCAGACACTGATCTTTCAGAGTTTGATGAGTCCTTAGCACTCTTGACAAACTCTTTTAAGAGATTTGCAAGAAAGAGCAATTTCAGAAGAAATAAGCCTCTCTCTCTCTTACTGATGAGCCAAAATCAACCCCTGTTGATAAGGCCACGGCTACTTGCTTTAACTGCGAAAAGATTGGACACTTTGCAAGTGAGTGCAGGTCGAAGAAAGTCTTCAAACCTTCTACCTCAAGAAGATCCAGCGATGACAAATACCTTAAACTGAAAGAAAAATATCAAAAGTTGAAAAACTATAAGCGAAAAAGTAAAGGTCTCATCGCTGAAGAACATGACTGGGCTGAATCAGAAGAATCAAGTTCTGATGAAGAAGAAGTCGCTAATCTCTGTCTCATGGCCGAGATTAAAGAAGAAGTGGGAGAATCTTCAGAAACTTCCATAAGCTATATATCATCTCAGGTATCTATCTCTACTAATCACTCTCTATCTGAAGCAGAGAGAAGTCGCGCCGTTGATGTGCTGACGATTGATCTATACAATGCTCTAAACGGCAAAACTCTAGCTGAGAACAAAAACATTGATTTAACTGAACAGCTAGAGAAATGTCATGAAAAGATCAGAGAACTTACTCTCTTAGAGGAAAGTTTGAAAGATCAAGTTATTGTAAATGAAATCATCAGCATAGAACGCGAACAAGCCATCGCTGCTCTAAAAGCAGAGAAGGCTACTGTTGAAGTATGGTGTAAATCCTCAACAAAGATCACTGAGATTATAAGTGCTCAGATCCCTGCCAGTGATAGAACTGGTCTTGGTTTTTGGAAACCACAGGATGAGCCGAAAGAAGATAGTTCCATGCTTAAGTTTGGAACGTTCGTATCTTCTATACCTGACACTTCTTATGCTCAGTGCTCTTCTTCATCTTCTTCTAATCCCATCCCTGAGGAAATATCTAAAGGCTCTAAGCCTGCAGATAAAGGAAAATCCATTTTCCATCCTCAGAAGGCATCCAAGAAAGCAAAGCTAAAATTTTCTTCTAAACCTTCAATAAATCAATCTACTAGCTCTGTGATTGAAATCTTTGATCTCTGTCCTCTAAAGTTGAAGATTGATCTTAAGCCTAAGAGATCTGAAGAAATGAAAATTCCTCCCAGGTCTCATGCTAAAGTCATTCTTGGAGCTGACCTTGCTTATCTTAAATTCTCAAAACCTACTACTCATGGTCCTAAAACCACATTCATATATAGAAAATGCTATCACTGTGGATTTCCTGACCATATTGCTAGCAAATGTCCAACTGCCACTAAAGCTGATAAAATAGCTAAAGTGAAGATGAATGCTTCCAAGGCTGAGAAGGTCACCAAAGCTGAAAAATCGACCAAGGTGAAGAATACCACTAAGGTTAAGAAATTAACCAAGGTGAAGGTTACCACTGAAGTTGGATCTTCATATGCTGTGAACATTGATGAACCTTCCATCTCCACTAACCCTAAAGGACCCATTGAAAAGTGGGTACCAAACAAAGCTTAATCTTCCTTATGTTTGCAGGGATCAAAGGGCATCTGGTATCTTGATAATGGATGCTCTCGACATATGACAAGACAAAAAAACCTGCTCACTGAATACAAGGAAGAGAAAGGTCCTTCTGTGACCTTTGGTGGAAATGGAAAAGGATATACGCGAGGGTTTGGTGTCCTCAGCAATGGGACAACTACTTTCAGAAGAGTCGCTTACGTAGATGGACTGAAGCACAATTTTTTGAGCATCAGTCAGCTATGTGACAAAGACTATGAAGTTTGCTTTACCAAAAAAGCATGTTCATTGGTAAATGAGAAAGGGAAACTTGCTCTCAGTGGTTATTGTAAAGAAAATGTCTATGTAATAGATATGGACTCTACTACCACTAAAAACTTATGTTTTCTTTCTAAAGCCTCTTCTAATGTTAACTGGCTTTGGCACAAAAGGCTCTCTCATCTAAACTTCAAAACCCTGAATTCTCTCTCATCTAAGGAACTGGTTTCTGGTCTTTCTCAGCACTCATATGCTAAGGAATCTCTATGTTCAGCATGTGAAAAAGGAACACAGACAAAAGCTAGTTTCAAGTCTAAATAATTTTCTTCAATGACAAGTCCTCTTCAACTCTTGCATATGGATTTGTTTGGCCCTGTCAATATCCAATCTATAGCTGGAAAGAAATATACACTTGTCATTGTAGATGAATACTCTCGCTACACCTGGGTTATCTTTCTTCGCTGCAAGAGTGATACTCCAGAAGAACTAATCTCTTTTGTTAAAAAGATGGAAGTGCTGAATAACCTTACTGTTCGTTCAATAAGAAGTGATCATGGAACTGAATTCAAAAACAGTTCTCTAAACAATTTCTTTGAGAGTAAGGGAATTTCTCACAACTTTTCTTCAGTAAGAACACCTCAGCAAAACGGAGTCGCTGAAAGAAGAAACAGAACCATCATTGAAGCTGCTAGATCAATGCTCAGCGATTCTCACCTCCCTACTCAATTTTGGGCTGAAGCTGTGAATACTGCTTGCTTTACTCAAAACAGATCGTTGATAGTAAAGCGATTTGGAAAGACAGCTTATGAACTATTTCATGGAAGAAAGCCCTCTATCAGTTTTCTTCATATATTTGGTTGTCAATGTTTCATTCTAAATAACAGAGATCTACTTGGAAAGTTCGATCCAAAAGTTGATGACGGAATATTTCTCGGATATTCCTCTATCTCCAAAGCCTATAGAGTCTTCAATAAGAGAAGACAAACTGTGGAAGAAACAATTCATGTAACCTTTGATGAAACTCACTCAGCGAATTCTAAACCAATTGCTGACAATGATGAGCTAAATGTTTGGATGTTTTCTCATTACAGAGAAACAAAACCCTTCTTCTCAAACCATCAGCATACAGATCCTCAAGTTGTTGGTGATAATCCAAACATCATACCTCCTAACGCTGAATCCACCTCATGGGTTTCAGTTGAGCCTCTAAATACACTTCGTCCATCAGATCTTCATTCGTTTGAAAACCTCTCTGAAAATAATGGTATGTCTTACACTCAACAGTTAATAGCTGATGAACCTCAAGCTTCTTCATCAGTAAACATTCCTATTGTTGATTCAACTTCTGAAATGAGCGATCATGCTCCTGCTCAGCGATGGACCAGAGATCACCCCATAGATCAAATTCTTGGTGATCCCGATGCAGGTATTCAGACTCGGCGAAGTACAGGTAATATCTGTCTGTTTGTCAACTTTATTTCTTTAATAGAGCCAAAAAAGACTGATGATGCCCTTAGAGATCCAAACTGGGTCAGCGCTATGCAAGAAGAACTGACTGAGTTTACTCGTAACAAAGTTTGGAATCTCGTTCCTAGACCACCTGATAAAACTGTTATAGGCACCAAATGGGTGTTTAGAAATAAGTTAGATGAACACAGAACTGTAACCCGTAACAAGGCTCGACTTGTTGCTCAGGGATACAGACAAGAGGAAGGCATAGACTATGATGAAACCTTTGCCCCTGTATCTAGGCTCGAAGCAATTCTACTTTTCTTAGCTTATGCAGTTTACAAAGACTTCATTGTATATCAAATGGATGTAAAATCAGCGTTCCTAAATGGAAATTTGAATGAAGAAGTCTATGTAGAACAACCTCCAGGGTTTTATGACCCTAAGCATCCAAATTATGTTTATAAATTGGATAAGGCTCTCTATGGTCTAAAACAAGCCCCTCGTGCTTGGTATGACACTCTCTCATCTTTTCTTATCTCTGAAAATTTTGAACGTGGTAAGATCGATAACACCTTATTTTTCAGAAAGATAAAAGGTCATATTATTCTTGTACAAATATATGTCGATGACATAGTATTTGGTTCTACTAACCCATCTCTATGTACTCGCTTCGCTGAAAGAATGAAGAAAGAATACAAGATGAGTATGATGGGTGAGCTAATGTACTTTCTTGGTCTTCAGATTAAACAATCTGAAAAAAGGTACTTTTATCAGCCAAGGTAAGTATGTTAAAGATATGCTGAAGAAGTTTGATCTAACTCAAACTTCAGCAATGAAAACTCCTATGGCACCTCCTCTGACATTAAACAAGGATCCATCTGGAAAACCTGTAAATGTCACTGCCTATAGAGGAATGATAGGCTCCCTGTTGTATCTTACAGAGAGCCGACCTGACATCATGTACTCTACCTGTTTATGTGCACGTTATCAATCTAAACCCAAGGAATCCCATCTGATCGTTGTCAAGCGAATCTTCAGATATCTTAAAGGAACTCCTAACCTCGGTCTTTGGTACCCCAAAGACTCTGGGTTCGATCTAATTGGATATTAAGATAGTGATTTTGCAGGGTGTAAACTAGATAGAAAAAGCACCACTGGTGGATGTCAACTTCTAGGAGGAAAGCTGGTAACTTGGACAAGTAAAACGCAAAATTCAGTGTCCACTTCAACAGCTGAAGCTGAATACGTAGCCGCTGAAAGTTGTTGTGCTCAAGTCTTATGGATGAGAAATCAACTATTAGACTATGACCTACAGCTATCAAAAATTCCAATCTATTGCGACAACACTAGTGCTATCCCTATAGCAAATAATCCAGTACTACATTCAAAGACAAAACACATAGAGATCAGATATCATTTTATCAGAGATCATCTGATGAATGGTGATATTGAACTTCACTTTATCCCCACTGAATATCAGCTAGCTGATTTATTCACCAAACCTCTTGATGAGACAAGGTTTAACTTTCTCATCAGTTAGCTTGGAATGTTAAATCTTGAAGAGTGATTCTTCATCTTTCATGCATTATGTCAGTGACTATAAGTTCCCCTTTATCACTTACTCTCTGAACAATTATCTCTGACTCTCAGGTATGTTCTCTCATTCTCAATTACTGAATATTCATTCACTAAGATGTTTTTCAAAAATCAAAGCTTTTTGATAAACAAAATCTATCACTGACTTTTCTCATCAGTGATCCTTCTGAAAAGAAAAACCAATATCTGACTTTTATCAGAGGTTCCTTCAAAAAGAAAACCTATCTCTGACTTTTTTTCAGGGATAATTTCAAAAAGGACAAATGAAACGTTTTTTTTTCTCTCTCCTATGACGTCATTTGAACCGACAATCCACGACATGACTTTTTCTCTGACACATTCGTCCGTTTCCCTTCTATCCAATCAACTTCGTAAGACGTGTCCATGTCATGATGAGCATTTGTTTTCCCGCCTCACTCATTCTCTTTCATTCTTCTATCTCTCTCTCCTCCATATAAAAGGAATGCTTTTTCAATTCATATCTTTTTACGCTTTCTGCAAAACCTCTCAAGCAAGAAAAACTCTCAAGGCATTCAAGCAAACAAAAACTCTTTCATATCTTTGGATCTTCATCTTCTCCAGATCAACAGGTTTTTGTTTCACATCTTCTTATCTTATTCTTAAAATCCTTCATATTTCTTTATAATGGATTTTTCAAAAACATTAAAATCATTTTTTTTATTTTATCTTGTTTAAAAACTTTTGGTTTTCTTCATGTTCTTTATTCTTCTCAAAGAACATTGCTCTAATCTGAAAAATAACCTGGTTTTTTTATGTTTCTTTCTAAATACAGAAACTGGTAAAAACTTTATTTATTTTTGGACTCTAAACCTTTCCTTCTATTCTATTCTCCTTTCTATATTCAGAAATGGCCCAAGCTACACTCATTGGCTCCAAAAATGTCAAATTCGCTATCACTGAATCTGAGGTCCCAAAGAACAACCATCTCGCAAGGTTGGACTTTGAAGCTGCCAAATACCCACACCTGGTGGATGCAACTGCATTTTTGAAGCAGTCCTACTTAGCTTACGCTCTAAACGTGGATCTCAAACCATCCAAGACTCTTCTTCAACAGTTCTGGTTCACCGCTGATGAAACCACCATCACCAACAAGAAGGGTGACGTGGTTCCCGCTATCTCCTTCTTAACTGAACTAGGATCAGGCATGCTCACTGCCTATGGTCTCAGAAAGGCACTTCGCCTCCCTGAGAAGACGAAACATGGTTTCGATGCCCTCCCCACTGACGCTGAACTCATCCGGTTCCTGGATGACATGGAATGTTGCTGGGATAACAAGCCTCGTTCCACCATCCCCAACAAGCGCCTGACAAAGATTCAAAAGGCAAACATGCCTTCGCAGCTCAACTACATCTTCTCACACATCATTCAAAGCATGAGTGGGAAGATTGGCTCACTGGATCAGGCTAGCAAAGTTCAGCTCCAGATGGGCTATTCAGTCAATACTGGCAAGCATTTCGACTACGCAGGTGCTATCTTTGATGACCTTAAGTCAAATATAGAGAAGATGGAGAGGGATCCCAAGATCCCTTATGTATGCTTCATCTGTGCGTACCTAATGTTTCTATACGCTGACAAGTACCCAACTTCTCAAGATGGTACTTTTTCAAAGGTTGGTCAACGATCACTGGAGGTCAAGCCGGTCGCAAATGAGGTAAGTCTCTCAACTCTAAGCACTCGTCTCTCTCTCCACTCTTCGCTTTCAGCGGCCACGCAGGAGGTTCCTTCTCCTGCTATCCCTACCGCTACCACTGCTCAAAAACAATCATCAACTAGTCTTCATGGTTCTTCTAAAAAGGCCAAAAAGACTAAGGAGGCCGCCCCTACTGGTTCAATACCTGAAGTAGTTTCTCAACAAACTACTTTGGATTCTTTTGTGGGTATCTCCTCCATAACTTCAACAGCCATCACATCAACCGTGCCAGCAATTACCATCGCTGCCACAACAACAGTGACGCCACCCACCTCCTCAGTTCTCCAACAACCCCCTAAGGTAATTTCCACTATCCAAACTTCTTATATCCCCATTACTCATCCTTATATCTCTTTGGTCTCTAACCCTCCATCTCTTTCACAACAACCTCAGTTTGCACCTATAGGACCTAATAATCAAACGTTTGAAGAATCTATGCATTTCTACAACATGTTTGAAAACTCAGGTACTCCTATAACCCTAAACACCACTCCTATCTCTCCATATAAGCTGAGCATCGATGTGCTCATTCGCTAACTTTACTTGCAGGTCCTACTTTGGCTACTGTTGACGCTCACGTCAACACACTTGCTGAGAAGGTGGATTGTCTAACCACCTCTGTCAAAGAATCCACTGGCGCTGTTAATCTCTCTGGTGAGGAACTCAAGAGGTTGACTGATGCCTCCTCCTTCAAAGCTGATTCTTCTCAGCTATCAACTGTTCAGGAGGACATCATCAAGATCAAGGACGACCTGGTCAGGACTCACCAACAGGTCACTCTTATTCAGGGATCACAGAACACCCTTGAGATGACTTTAGGGATCTCTCTCTCAAGGTTGATTCCTGCACCTCCATGCTTCAGCAAGTACTTCTGAAGCTGAATGAACCAGCTCCAATGCGCCCACCTTCCTTTACAGAGAATGATCGCACATCTCTGAACATAACCATTGAATTCATTCATCAGGCTACTTCAGACATTCCTGTCATTGAAGGTCGGCTTGAGCATTTGGAGGCTGAAGTCCAGACCCTGGCAACTGCAAAAGCTACTCCTTCAACAGCTGAAGTCCCCCATTCTGATAATGACAAAGAGGGGGAGAAAGAGCTTATTGAAGAAAATATGGAGGAAGATGATGCCGAAGTCTAGACGGAAGAACCTCCCTCTTATGTTGAGGGGGAGAAGGTTGCTGACAAAACTCCTCCCTCTGCTTCTCTCGCTAAAATTCTTGACGAAGAAGAAGAGGAAGAGGATGAAGAAGATGATGAAGAACTTGATCTTCAAGATCAAGGGAAAGAGCAACAAGCTGACGACGACGACAATGAAGTGGACCAATCTCTTTGGTTCTCAGCAGCGAACGTCTCTTCAGCGACTACTTCGAAATAAGTTGTCACATCAGGGGGGAGAAGTGGAACTTCTTCAGGTGCTCCTTCCCAAGGCAAGCAGAAGGGTATAGCTGCCGAGGGAAACCTGAACATAGTTTCACAATCTCAGGGGGACCATCCTTTACAGGTATGTCTTTATATTGTACCCATATCCTTCTATACCTATCCCACCCCTGTTTCTTTCTAAGCCTTTATCTTTCTCCTTCCTAAAATAAACACTAACTTCTTTTTCACTTCTTGTCCAAACAGTTCTCTCCCCTGCTTAAGGTAACTGAAGTACAAATGATCCCAACTTCTACAGCTGAAGAACAAATAATCCCAATCTCATTCAGTGAGATTGATGAACAAGAGGAAGAATAAGAAGCCTTGTTCCATCCAGGAAGGCCCTCCAGACTAGCTCATTGGTGAGAGGAAGAACTGAACAGAAGAACATAGATGATCTCTCATCTGGAGAGTCAACGACTGAAGATCCCTCTTCAAACTCCATCTACAGAGCTCGACTTCCTAACTGAAGCTTAAATTGAAGAATCTGTCAGAGCTGAGAAACTGTTTGTTGAATGTCAAAAAGATGCTTCTCTAGCTCTCAAGTTTCAGTCTTCTCAGGTCAAAGATAAGAAGTTAAAGAAAAATCCATTGGAAGTTCAGGCAGCTCTACTCAAAGAAATTGAAGAGGAGCGCTCAAAAGAAAAGGAGGTCAGCGATAAAGCACTTGAATGGTGTAAACAAAAAATCGATTGTCGCTCTGACCCGATGAAGATTATAGTCGTTGTCATCTCTGTCAGAAAGAAGAAGGACCGAACTTTTGTAACAATGGAGATAACCAGAGAGGATGGAAACTCTAAGGCAATGTTCGTGTCAAGACTTGAAAGCTTCGGCTACATGGAATGGTTAGAGTTTAAGGATGCACTGAAGAAATCAAAGTCAACTTACAGAGGTTATGTTGAAGGGATCAATGATTCTCTCATCAATAGAGTTGTTGCTATATTAAAAGTGTCATATGCTCTTCCTACTATGCCAAGGCAAATAAAAAGAAGGCCTGCCTCCTCCTCCTCTGAGAATGTCGTTGTCATCAGAAACGACACCTCCATCAAATTCTCAAAGGAAGCATTGTTTGGTCCTCCTCCTGATCTCTCAGTTCTAGATCTATCTCTGTCTCCTGGTGGACCATATCTTCCCAGGCAAGTACTTAAAGATCCTTTTGGAATCTTCTTCAGAGATGATGAAGGGGTACTCAGATTTCAAAGAGTCTCTGAGATTCCCATCTGTCCTCTAAGTCATCTCAAAGATCTCTTATGCTTATGGTGTGACTTCTCTCCTTTAGCTGAATCAATCAAGACAATCATTAGTCAAGAATCTTCAGATCGAAGGCAAAGAGGAGAAGAAATACCTGACTATATAATCAATCCTCCAAAATCTTCTCTAGATAGCTGATAGATTAGTTTCTTAATTCTTGTAATCTATTAGTTAGACTTACAGTAGTTAGTTCTTCACTTGTACTTTATATTTTCATATCTTATAATTCTTTCTTTGAATTAATGAAAATTTCAGTGAAGTACTTAACCTTATCAGTACTGTAAATGATCCCTCAAAATAGTAATTGGGACATGTATGCTATGAGTCCTGATTATTCCTCATTTTGAATTATAAAGTAATTCAAATGCAGTTACTTTGTCATTATCAAATAGGGGGAGATTGTTGATCCAAACTCTCTCAGTGATTTGATAAAGACCCTCCTCTATACTTAGTGAAAATTAAGTTTATTAATATGTATTAGTGTTTCATCATCAACGATCAGACTGAGTCTGTTCAGTTATCACTGATGATCTTTCTTGTAAACATTCATATGTATTAGTGTTTCACTATCAACGCTTAAATACTGGACATGTTCAGTATCGCTGATTGTTTCTGATGTAAACAGATAAACGTAATCCCTGAGGACAAGTTTTGCGTCAACAGATGTTCATAGCTGAATCTAAGACGAAGCTGCTGAACAAAGACAAGTCTATTAGTGACCTGATGTGGATATCAGTGAAGCAAAGACGACTCTACTCATACGCGAAGAAACCTGAGGAAAAGCTTCAGCGATAGCTGAACTTCTTTGTATCTCTGAAGGAAGAGATATTCAGCGATCGATGATCACTTAGCTTATGCCTCAAGCATCTTTTGTCTTTCCCTTGCACAACCAGTACGATGTGTTAGAACGGACATACCTCTGCTACAATTCGTACAACAACTCTGTCAACTACACTGTTCATGATACGACCGAAAGCATGTCTCCCAAAGTCAGACCCTCTCTGCCAATCAATGAAGGACACGTGTAAAGTACCCTGCACATGCATTAAATGCATAGGGTATAAATAGAAAGATTACCTCTCCATCTGAAGTCTGTCTCTTTTGGAAGCCTTCATCTTTCTAAAATATAGAAACCCTTGTTTTCTATATCTCTAATATCTCCATTCTCTATATTCTTGTGCAACCATCTTAGTGTTTCCTTAAGTTTGTTTAGATTGAGTTTTACTTAATCTTATTCTGTAACAGGCTTTTAAATTGTATTTGATTTATCAATAAACAATTTATTAAACTTTAAATTATGTGTTTGTATTCATCCCCCCCCTTCTACAAACTTGTTAAGCACCTTCGGGACCAACAGTTATGTTGCAACCGCTTCAATCGCCATGTCGCCAAAACTTGTCTCTAAGGTTGAAGCCACTCCAAGCAACTTAGCCAAGCTTGGCTAGGTCGCACACCTTGAGTCGATGTCCCGAAAATTTGTATTGAAACTATTTGAGCTAACCCCAACATTCCAAATGACCTGACCATGTGACTAAGGGTCACATGTGTAGGTTGCACACACCTTATGCAACTAAGATCCACAAACCAAGGCTCACATGCATTGTTGTTGGGGCACTTTATGACTTGGCCAATAACATCTCCAATTTAACGTAACATAATTACGCTACTTCACTCAATCGGATTAATTTATCCCAAAATATACTAATCAAAGTCATAAACAATTGTGCTTAAAATCATAGAATCTCCTCAATCAAAATACAGGTTTAGGATATCTATTTGCTTACGTGGTTATGTATATATATTATGCGTATATATGAATGTGAAGCTGGAAATATTTGAAGTGTAGACGACATTTAGGGGTTGTTCGGTAGTGGCTTAATGGGCTGTATAGCCCATATAGCTTATTCGCTCAGCCATATATTGTTGTTCGGAAGTGGCTTATTGGGTCAAAAATGGGCTTATTCGCTCAGCCCATTTTGTAAAGTCATATCCAGTCAACCCTTTATTTTCCTTTACTACCCTTCTGATAAAACACAAGAACGCACGCCTACTCTTTTCTTTCATCAACAATGGATCCCGCCTCAAGAAATTTATCGATCTCTCCTCCCTAAAATCGATCTAATCTGAAATCGATCCTCTCCTCAAAACAATCTGGCCTCCTTGAAATCGATCCTTGCTGCCGCCATCGCTATCGCTGTCTCCGTCGCCGGTGTTCCAGCCCTTGAACTCGATCCTCTCCTCCTCGTCTAGTGTAGTGGTGAAATCGATCATCTCCTTAAAACGATCTGCCCCACCTTGAAATCGATCCTTACCGTCGTCGTCTCCGTCGCTATCGCCGTCGCCGGTGTTCTCCTCCTCGTCTGGTGTAGTGAGTTTTCAATTTGTTCCAAGACAACAGATCTGTTTTCTTTCTTCCAAGACAAAGAAAACCAGCGACAAAACCCATTTGCTAAAAGGGAGAAAGAAAGAAAACAGATTAAAAAACCCATTTGCTAAAAGGAAGAAAGAAAACAGATTAAAAAACCCATTCTCTTGGTGTAGGATCTGTTGGTATAGGAAGAAAGAAAACAGATTAAAAACCCATTTGCTAAAAGGTTTTGTATTTTATAATGATTATTGATGATTTTTATTAATTTTGTTGTTTATGGGTTTTGTTAAATGTTTTTGGGTATGTTCACAGATAGAAATATGATTGGGAATTTGGGAAGATGAACAAGATTTTTTTTTTTTGTATTCATGAAAAAGCTAAAAGACTGAAAGGGGTAAAATGGTCATTTATATTATTCAGACAATATATTTAGCACAACAACCGAACAACAATTTATCTGTTATCATATAGACAACTTTATCGATACAGACAACTTTATCTATACAGGTCTTAATAGAAAACGAACCGAACAGCCCCTTAGAAGTTGATTATAATTCTTAGTTTAATGTCAATAAAGAATATTCTTTAATATAAAATATTAAAATTTTAAATGTTTTTATTAACCTAAAAATTAAAAAAGAACGACCACACTTGTTAACCTCATTTTCAACCTCATTTTCTTAAAGAGTAAATTACACTTTTGGTCATTATAGTTGCAACTTTCTTTTAGGTTTGGTGCCATTGACTAAGTTTTGTAAATAGTTCAGTTCACTCAAGGGCTTTTTAGGTCTTTATATATATAGGGGTGAGTTCAAATGAAAACTTATCTTTTATTGTGCACATGAGGACAAATCTTAACCATTGATCAAAACTTAGAAAACTAATCAATGGTTAATACATAATATGGTTAATTGGGAAGTGATTAAGGACAAAATTGTAATTTTGAATCAACCTCTACCTTCTTTTACTTTTACTTTTTATTTTTAATTAAAAAAAATTACCCCCTTAAACTTTAAAATAATTTATCTTAAAAATTACTAATATTTTAATCAAACAAATTACATCAAAAAAACGAGAATTTCGTGCTCTTCGATATGACATCCATCTCGATATAGTTTTTTTTTCGTTTTAACCAATTTTACGTGAAATTCTATATACGTGTTATATTCATTATGAATATGCATGCACGTCTTCGGGTGTCCACATTCAGTATGAATAACAAAGGTGAACGTTCATTCACTATTCATGATGAATAATACCGTATGCAGGATGAATAATACAATATTCAGGATTTTTTTCGTTTTAACTGTTTTTTACGTGAAATTCTATATATGTGTTATATTCATTATGAATATGAATACACATCCTCGGGTGTCCACATTCAGTATGAATAACAAAGGTGAACGTTCATTCATTATTCATGATGAATAATACAGTATTCAGGATAAATAATACAATATTAAGGATGAATACTACACGAATCCATGATTCATGTATTATTCATCCTGAATGATACATTATTCATGATGAATAATATAGTATTCAGGATGAATTACACAACATTCATGACGAATAATACATAAATTCATGAATCGTGAATTATTCACCCTAAATGTTGTATTATTCATCCTGAATGATACATTATTCATGATGAATAACACATGAATGACCTGTGAAGATGTGGAGACATGACACGCTCTCTTTTGTTCCCCGATTCACAACATAATTACTCGATAGGTTCTCGATTCGTCTTGATGGGTGTTAGGTTATGGTGCTAAAGAAACGTGATGCCTTACGACGTTGAAGAAAGTGTTGAAGAAGGTGATGTCAAGTTACATACTTACGACGTCGAGACGTTGTATAAACTTGAACGTACATAAATATTCATCATGAATATAACACATATATAGTATTTCACGTAAAAAACGGTTAAAACGACAAAAAACTATATCGAGATGGATGTCATATCGAAGAGCACGAAATTCTCGTTTTTTTGATGTAATTTGTTTGATTAAAATATTAGTAATTTTTAAGATAATTTATTTTAAACTTTAATTGGGTAAAAGTTTTAATTAAAAAAGAAAATAAAAAGTCAAATGTGGTAGGCGTGTGTTTAAATTTTCTTCCATTTTTACCCCTAAGCATTTTAAAATTAAAAACTCTATTTAATGAGTTGTTGGATCAAAAGAGATCGAGTGGTTGAGATTTGTCCTCACGTGCACAATGAAAAATGAGATTTCATTTGAACTTTCCTCTATATATATATATATAGGGAGAGGTTCATTTGAGAAATGGTAAATGTATGAGAAATAGAGAAGTAATCTTAGTCATTCATCTGGTCAACATTTGCGGCTTTGACCGCGAAGCACCGGATAATTCCTTGCATGGTCTATAGAAGATAGAGGGGTAGTTTCATAAAATACGTGGGATAAGTTCATATATGAACCTATATGATTCACATATGAACTATACGTTCATATATGAATCAGTTAATTAGTTCATATGAGAATCTGTTAATTAGTTCATATATGAATCTGTTAATTAGTTCAACTGATTCATATATGAACTTACAGTTAATTAGTTCATATATTAATCACAAAGGTTCATATATGAATCAGTTAAAAGAGTTCAAATGTGAATTACACTGATTCATATATGAACATATAGTTCATATGTGAATTATACATGTTCATATATGAACACAACCCGTGTATTTTGTAAAAATTATGAAAGTGTCATTCTATTTTTGGAATAGCCGCAACTTTTGACCAGTCAAATCCGATCTTGACCATATGAATGGCTAGGATTACTTCTCTATTTCACCCGAATATGTGTGGCCCGTTTAATGTTGGAAAAAACCGGTTATAGGAAAATCGGGCCGGGACGGGCCCAAACTGGGTCGTGATCGGGCCGAGCATTTTTCCGTATTTTAAAAAAAAAATTCTTTATATAATAATTAATTACTAACCTTTAAAAAATAAAAATTGGATTGGATCACTAAAATACACTTTAAAAATGCGTTTTATTTATAATAAATCACTAAAATACACTTTAAAAATACGTTTTATATATAATTTTAAGTTACAAGCTTACAATACAAGTATTTATAGGGGTTTGGGGAGGTAAAAAATACAAAAAAGGTCAAAAAAACGTATATAAATGGTAACATAACGACTCTTTTTTTTTTTTAAAATACGAATCGGGCCGGGTCGGGCCGGGCCGCCAAATCCTCCAAAAACATGAACCGGTTCATGTTTTCGGGCTCCAAACCGGTTTTCCACCGGGCCGGGCTTTCAAGCGGGTCGGGCTCGGTTAACCGACCGGGCCGGGCCGAGATGGCCATCACTACATATGATAATATTTACAACACAAAAAGATCTTTAAATATAAATATACATAATCACATATGATTAACTAAAATATATACAATAATATTTACATCACAAAAAGATCTATAAATAGAAGTATACATAATCAAATATGATTAACTAAAATATATACAATTATCACATGTGATAATATTTACATCACAAAAAGATCTATAAATAGAAGTATACATAATCACATATGATTAACTAATATATATATAATTATCACATGTAATAATATGATATGTGATATACATAAATATTCATATAATGATATCACATGTGATATTTGGTTAAAATTGTGATTTTTTTTATTAAAAGTATATTTCGAAAAAAAAATTAATAAATAACTAAAATTAAAAAATAAATAAATCTAAAAGATATAATAAGAATTTTAAGGATTTATCCAATTTAAAATGATAATTATCCTAATTTCTAAAACTATTTTTTATTTTTTATTTATGATTTTTTTAATTAATAAATTATGTGACTCACATTCCTTCTCGCCTTCTCGCAAATTAGTTTGTTTCTCGTATGATCCTCCCTCTATATATATATATATTGTCTTTTTCAATTTTGTTTTAGAGTAAATCACAAACTTAGTCCCTGTGGTTTATGTGTTTTAACACTCCGGGTTTAGCTACGAATTACATCCTTGTGATTTGCATTTATAACACAATGGGTCCCTAAATCTAACTCCATTCAAATTATTCTGTTAGCTCCATTAGTTTAGAGGGATATTTTAATTATTTAATTAATTTTTTTATTTTTTATTAAAACCACATAGACCAAGAATGTAATTTTCTCTATTTTTTACTTAAACCAAAGGGACTAAGAATATAATTTACTTTATTATAATTTATCTTTCCCAGCACACATTCCCTCTCGACCAACATAGGTTCTGATGATCACCTGGTTCTCGACAAAGCATATCTACCACCCTCACCTAGTTCTCCCATCATCGCTACTACCATCTTGTCCCCACAACCACAAATATTTCTTCATCTTTCCCATCCTCCATTTTCGTTCATATTCTGGAAGATCATCGAAGCTTTGAATCCCTCATCTTTCCCAGCCCTCACCTGGGTTCTCCGACGAAGCAGATGCTATTGGATATTTAATTTAATTAAATGGAAAATTTCAGATATTTTAGTTTCCACTTTTTGGTTTTAGATTTGGTTGATAGTAACTGTCCAAACTTCTTAGCCTTATAAACCTATATATATATATATATAGGGGCAAGTTCAAACGAGAAGGTATTCAATTTGCGAGAAGGCGAGAAGGAATAAGAGTCACATAATTTATTAATTAAAAAATAGCATAAAAAAATTATTTTTTAAAAAATTAGGATAATTACAATTTGAATTGTATAAATCCTTAAAAATCTTATAATATCTTTTAAATTTATTTATTTTTTAATTTTAATAAATTCATAATTTTTTTTATCAAATTCATATTATTTTCTAGATAAAATCATAATTTTCATCAAATATCACATGTGATATCCATAACTAATTCATTATTTATTTCACCATTTTTTCTCTATTTTTTAGATTTACATTTTGAATCACATGTGATTAACTTCGTTTAACATGTGATGTATTATTATGTATCACATATGAACCCACTAGGTGGATTTTTGTAAATATCACATATGATAATATATGTCTGAATATAAATGACGCATAATCACATGTGATAATATTTACATCACAAAAATATCTATAAATATAAATATACATAATCACATATGATTAACTAAAATATATACAATTATCACATGTGATAATATTTACATCACAAAAAGATCTATAAATAGAAGTATACATAATCACATATGATTAACTAAAATATATACAATTATCACATGTGATAATATTTACATCACAAAAAGATCTATAAATAGAAGTATACATAATCACATATGATTAACTAAAATATATACAATTATCACATGTAATAATATGATATGTGATATGCATAAATATTTATATAATGATATCACGTGTGATATTTGGTTAAAATTGTGATTTTTTTTAATTAAAAGTATATTTAGGAAAAAAAATATTAATAAAAAAATTAATAAATAATTGAAATTACAAAATAAATAAATCTAAAAGATATAATGAGAATTTTAAGGATTTATCCAATTTAAAATGATAATTATCCTATTTTCTAAAAATATTTTTTATTTTTTATTTATGATTTTTTAATTGATAAATTATGTGGCTCACATTCCTTCTCGCCTTCTCGCTAAAAGTTTTACAATTTTTCTTTCTTTTGAATAAAATGTGTGTCTAGGATATATTTTCAAGTTGCTTTGTTTATATTAAAGTTTTCATATGTTCAAATTTCAATTCTTACAAAAGTCGAAAAGTCAGCAACATGTTTGTAGCTTTTGATACTGCTTTAAAGTTGTGTGATTCGAAATATTTATAGTTTACAATGCTTAGAAAACCTAAAAAGTCAAAATTTTGGATCGTAATGAAAATATGGGCTAAGCACTTAGACGTAAAACCTTGTGATTGAGATGATTATTAAATTCTTATAAATCAGAAATCTCTAAGTTTAAAAGTTTGTACATGTGACCTTTCTGGTTTGGGAAAGTAAGTTCCGTGGGATGCTTGTCATCTGGTCCCCTAAGGCCAATTGATCTGGGAGTGATCGAACCCAAATCCTTCAATAGAATCAGATCGAAAGTCATGTTTTACTGGTATGAATGGGTTTAGGATGTGTCGATGTAGCCTTTCTGATCTGGGAAAGTAAGTTCCAAGGGGTGTTTGACACCTAGTACCCTAAGGCCAACTGGTTTGGGAGCAGCTGACCCAAATCCTTCAATAGGGTCAGATAGAAAGTTACGTTTATGTCATGTTCTTTACTTAATAAACTTGTTGATTAAAAAGATGCCAATGTGCACAAGCTTAAAAGATGCCAAAGAGCACACTCATGTAAAGATGTCATAGAGCACAATGCTAAAAAGATGCCAATGAGCACACATCTCATGATACTTGATGATATGTTTGAGTTGCAATAAACCTGTAAATTTGTGAAAGTCTGAATTATTGATGGATTAGTGTGATTACATGCAAAGTTCTCTATTCTATTTTTAGAATTGCATTTTCTTGAAGCTAATCGGAGTTCACATTTCAGCACACTGAATAGATTGATGAAAGTTTTTGAAACTGAACATGTATTAACTTGATATGCAATAAAACTTGTTTCTGTATCCAAATTCAAACATTTGATTTCATCTGATGGATTTTATTTTGATATTTTACTAAGTAGAATTCTATTTGTTTATGTTTAAATTTTTATATATTTAGTTGTTTCAAAATACATATTCAGTATATTTTTCTTTCTACATTGATGTTTACATTTTTTTTTTTTGTGTTCTCATATTTTTTATAAATGGGTTTGTGCATTATTCAAGGGGGAGTGAAAAAGGTCATTCTGAAAAGATCAAATCTGTTTTTGAAGGGGAGTATTTGATTTTCTATATGAATGCTAACTTGAATTGTCAAATCTAGTGCATTTGTGTAGGGGGGGGGTCAAAGAGCTTAAAAAGGTAATATTTTTTGAGTTCAAGTTAGATTTGCGCCAACAGTTGGTCGCGCAAACCTCACTTTGCGCCACCTTCGGCTAGCACAAACCTCCCTTTGCGCCACCAATGTGTCGCACAAATCTTCCCTCTTCCTCCTTTTTCTTTGATTTTGCAGATCTTAAGTTGTCTTGTCTCCAACATTTGCATGACCAAGTTGATCCCAATCATCAAGGTCATGAGGGGGAGAAGATTAAGGAGATGTTAAAGAGACAAAGAGCTCCAAAGTTTATCTGCTGATCAAGATTCGTTCAAGATTCTATTCTCTCAGCTACTATTAATTCTTTTGTTGTTCCTGCTCCAACCACCACAGTTCATTCAAGGTCATTTAAAAGAGGTGTGTTGTCTAGAGCACAAGTTGATGAACCGACTGTTCTTTCAAGTTTATTTCAATCTGGTCCAGTCTTGTCAAGGCAGCAAAGATATCTCAATCTGAAAGATGCTGAGAAGATTTTTTTTTTAAAGTCAGATTGCTTCATAAAGTCGCTTGGATAGTCCGTGCTGATTTAGAAGATTGATTTTGAAGATCACAGCGCCAATGATTAATAAGGGGGAGATTGTTAAGTCTGATTTTATAGTAATCATTATATTTATAGGCTTGGTCTTATTCTGTACTTAGATAGGTTTTATCTGTGTATAAGCCAAGGGTATTTAAGTCCCTTTGGTCTTGTGTCTTTGTAACACTTCACGCATATTCATATAATAGAACTCATATTGCGCTTTCTTGCTCTCTCTCTCTCTACTTTCTCTCTCTAGGATTTAGAGATCTTTGGATTAACACGTACTTAGCTTGATTTATAAAAATCTTCGTGGAA
Source organism: Arctium minus (assembly GCA_954870635.1). Classification (NCBI taxonomy): domain Eukaryota; kingdom Viridiplantae; phylum Streptophyta; class Magnoliopsida; order Asterales; family Asteraceae; genus Arctium; species Arctium minus. The sequence continues at coordinate 81,331,079 of OX941087.1, read as the reverse complement.
AATTTTCTGACTTGTAATCCGAGAAAGAAATTCATCTCTCCCATCATACTCATCTGAAAACATGACACCATTAAAGCAGAAAAATTCTTACAGTACTTAGGGTTTGTTGACCTAAAAATTATGTCATCAACATAAATTTGAATGAGAATAATATCGCCTTTTTCTTTCTTAATAAAATAGAGTAGTGTCGATCTTACCTTTCGAAAACCCTAACTTGACTAGAAACTTTGAAAGAATATCGTACCAAGCGCGAGGGGCTTGTTTTAATCCATAAAGGGCTTTGTCGAGAATGTAGACATGATCTGTCTTCTTAGCACTGACAAACCCTTCTGGTTGAGAAACATACACTTTCTCCTTCAAGATGCCATTCAGAAAAGTCGTTTTCACGTCCATCTGATAGACAGTAAAGTTCTTGTGTGCAGCATACGCCAGAACCATTTGAACTGCCTCAATGCGTGCAACTAGAGCATATGTCTCATCGTAATATATGCCTTCCTCTTGCCGTTATCCTTTAGCTACAAGTCGAGCTTTGTTACGGACAACTACACCATCTTCATCTTTCTTGTTTTTGAATACCCATTTAGTGCAAATGATTGTTTTTCTTTCAGGTCTTGGCACGAGTCACCATTCTTTCAGTGCTTCAAACTGATTGAGTTCTTCTGGCATGGTTGATATCCAATTAGGAGCTTCAGCTACATGAGTTGGCTCTATCTTGCTCAAGAAGGAATCATACAAGCACTCATTTGTTGTTGCAGACCTAGTTTGCACCGGTTTCGAAGGATCTCTGATAATTTGATGTACCAGGTGCTCTTTGGTCCACTTGTTAACATGGGGGAGCGGAACATAGATAGATTGATCATGTTGATCATCCAATTAACCTTCATCTTGGGGTTCAGTTGACGTTACAGGTGCAGAAGTTTTAATTGGTTGACCACTTGTTGATTGTTGAATAGGCAATTCGACATACCCAACTGATTGTGCAACTTCTGGATATTCAACATTTGTTGTATCTACAACTGATGGAGTTTCTGTTTGAACTAACTGAATTTCCTCCTGAACTGGGGGTAAAGGTTTAGTAGACACATCTGAAGTGATTGGTTGATGTTCACTTAAATCGTCTGAACTGTCAATCACAACAAGTTTAGAAATTTTAGATCTTAGAAACTCGTCATAAAAATGTCCAAACAATAAATCTATTTCTGTTAAATGCGAAATAGACGTCGAAGCTTTATCAGAAGTAGAAACACTAGAACCAGGTTCTGGACTGATGTGTCCAGAAGCTAAAACTCTTGTTATCACGGGCTCTGAGCTGCTTTGTTCAGAAGCCACTTCCATTGCTTCATCAAATGTAACGTTGACGCTTTCCACAAAAATCTTTGATTTCTTCAAATAAACTCTATACGATGCGGATGTTTTAGATGAACCGATGAAAATCCCCTTTTCAGCTTTTGAACTGAACTTATTCAAGTTATCCTTGTCGTTAAGCACATAGTACATGCATCCAAAAATATGAAAATGTTTAATGCTAGGTGTTCTATTATTTATAAGAGAATAAGGCATTTTACCCAAGCGACGATGAATGATCGAGCGATTTTGCGTATAACATGCAGTCGAGACAGCCTTAGCCCACAAGAATAGAGGTAAGTCGGATTGGCTAAGCATCGTACGTGCAGCCTCAACTAGAGTCTGATTTCTTCTTTCAACTACCCCATTCTGTTCGGGCATTCTGGCAGTAGAATACTGATGTGTTATCCCGACCGATTCCAGATAATCTTCCACTGTTTTGTTATTGAATTATGTGTCATTGTCTGTTCTGATTAGTTTCACTGTTTGTTGCATGTTCACTTGGACACTATTTAGGAACGAGATGATGACATCGGGAGTCTCATCTTTTGACCATAAAAATTTGACCCAAGTGTATCGCGAGTAATCATCCACTATCACCAAGACATATCGCTTGCCATTTATACTTTGTATACGCATAGGACCACATAAGTCCATGTGCAGTAACTCCAAGGGATCACTCGTGTTCGGTTCAGGCTTAGGCTTATGCGAAGCTCTTTTCATCTTCCCTTTCTCACATGCATCACATAGATGTTCTTTCTCATATTTGAGCTCAGGTAAACCTTTCACCAAATTTCCCTTCACCAACTTGTTTATGTATCTGAAGTTGAGGTGAGATAGTCGTCTATGCCACAACCAACTTTGTTGCGTAGAGGCTTTAGACAGTAGACACACAACATTATCAGGCTTCACATTGGACAGATTTATCTTGTAGAGGTTTGACTTTCGAGTGTCGACCAAGAGTTCTTTCCTGTCTTCAGTTCTTACACAACATCTCTTGGCCTTGAAATTAACCTCTAAGATCTTTGTCGCAGAAGTGTCCGATGCTGAATAAATTGTGTCCTAGTCCTTCAACATAACTCACCTTCTTGATCGTTACATTCTCTTGAACAACATCACCATAGCCAAAAATTGGTGAAAATGGTCATTCCCAAAACGAACATTGCCACAAAATTTCTCTGTATAATTAGACAAAAAAAAAATTCTCCCAATCATATGGTTGGAAGAGCCCGAATCCAAGTTGTGTGTCACACAATATGTGCAAATCAATCAAGATGACACAAACAATCAATTTCAAACGATTTCCATTAATCTCAACTTTGAATACAATGTGATGCTCTCACTATTTCTCTCTCTATAAACGCGCTCAACTCTTCTAGTCTCTCTTAGTCATATGAGTCTAATAACAAAAATCTATTTATACTAGACTACATTACAAAGGAAAACACTTAAAAACACAAGACACTTTGACTTTGACATTATTACAAAGACTTTGACTTTCATCTTTCATTTTCATGATCTTGTATCCAACATATTTGTGCACTAACACAAGTACCACATATGGCGGGTATGCACAAGAGAAATCAAGTAACAACAGGTTTAGGTACCCACTTGTAAATGGGTCCTGTCTGGTTAGTCTCAGATTTTTGCACCCAACGAAACTTGGGTCCTCTTTTCTTTATAAACCCATTTGATCTAGTAAAATAAGATATATGATATGAAACAAACCATATATTAGAAAAACAACTATCAACAAAATCATTTCGGCCACAAGTAGAACACTGAATTGTAGAATGAGATAATTGAATCAATTGTTTTATTGTATAAATCTTGCATGGAAGTACAAGTTTTTGTTTATTCGAAGCAAATTGATCAACTATATCACTACGTCTATCAGTAGTCCTATTACAATCAGATCTTTTAAGCTTAATCTCTCTTTGGTCTTCATTCAAGCTTCACCTTAGATCTTATATATCTCATATCTGAAACATAGGATTTATGCTTGTTAGAACTATGAGAATTCAGAGTTTGCTTTTTCTTAGACTTACCAGTGTTAGTCCATTTCTGTGAGTGTTTCTTCTTTTTACCTTTAGCATAATAAGCACTTACAGGAACTGTGTCATCAACTTTAGTTGATGATTCACCAACTTCGAATACACTTGGTAACTCTTCAGAATTAACAACAAAGTTAGTATGATCTTGAAGTTTTGCTTTAAAATCAAACTTATCCAAACATTCATTAGAACATTCCTCAGAATTCAAGAAATCAACTTCATCAAATAGATCATTATGATCTAAAGATTGAGATGCATTGGAAGATTTTCGATACATGAAATAATTAAATTCTTTTATACACTGTTTTTGATATGGTGCTTGTTCAAAATCTGATGGTTTTGGATTACAAAAGATATTGCCCATGAAAGCCTTACAGTAAGATGCATCTGAATCAGTAGAGATGTTCTCACAAACTTTGTCTGATTCTGAGTTATCTTCAATTTTAACCTCAGATTTTAAATCAGTGTTCATTAAAACAGTTGAAAACACAATTTGTTCTAAATCAACCAAAATTCTTTCTTCTACTAGGGTATTCTTAAGCGCAGAAATTTTACTTTCTAAGATGAGTGGAGGAACATAAATTTTCCTTCAACGGGTTTAGGCGTTTAGCCTCCATTTCCTCAGTAGAATAACTTTGAAAATAATCATTTGAAAGAAACTTTGGTTGTTCAGTAAGATAACTATCATTCATTTTGTCATAACAGAATGGTAGTTGCATTTTGAGTGTGCTTTTTCTATTCATATCTTCCTTAGTTTCTACCTCTTCAGATGACTTGGTCCATCTGACTTTCAACTTGGGGTGTTTATCAGCCACTTGTAGAAAATCAAAATTATATAAAGCAGGCTATTTTGAAATTTCTTTCTTCAAATAGTGTGGGTTGTTATACCCAATTCCCCAATAAGCGTTGAAATAAGTAAATTCTTTCAGTTTGCTAAGATGAATGGTTTTGTCAGTTTGACCTCTAGCATAAAGCTTGGCTTCCTAACCATTGATCTTTGCAACCAAAGATTTGTTAACAAATTTTAAATCTTTATATTTTCGAACAAACTCTTTCTTCTCAAGTTCACACAAGTTGAACTTGGAATTTGCTTCATATATTTGATTTTCAAGAAAATTCTTTTGTTTTTCAAAATTACTGGCATCATTGTTCAAAGATTCAATCAACAATTGAAACACCCTAATAATCAGAGTAAATTAAAACCTGGAAAACCTGGCAACATGACATTCGTATTGATATAAACCTCCCATAAAGGGGATCAGTCCTTGAGACTTTACAAAACCTGTACAGATATAGGGTTCATCAACAAACTAATCTAGACACCTATATCAAGATTACATCAGCTGACAATCCATAATTCACCAAAAGAATGAGACTTAACAAATGCCCAGATACAATACTAGTCATCTCAAAATGCCTCGAGACTAAACCCGTCTCTCCAAAACCCCGGCAACCCACCGCTAAGGGAAACCTGTTATACACATCATTTGAGAAAAAGTGTTAGGCTTAAAGCCTAGTGAGAACATACAGTTCATAAATCTCAAGAGATATAATCAAATGCATCAAAGTAAATCTTTTCAAAGGTTTAGTTATGCAAAAATACAGTTCTTTGATAATAAATGGACAACCGGTCCAAAACACATCTTCCGATGACGGGGATTACCCGATTTACCAAGGATTATAGTGGAACACAAAGTAAACCACAAATTCGAGTTATGAGCTAAATACATGGAACCATGGCCACGAACGCTTCGGCCCGTACTACGATGTGAGGGAGGCCCCCAAGGAACCAGTCATACTCGTTCGTTAGACTACATTTGACCCATGGCTAGTAACCGGTCTCACATAACCGTACCAAGTGCCCCCGAAGATCAAATGTATCTAACTACAACAGAAGGGGCATATCCTTCCCAGCCATAAGCCGACTCGATACCTAGGGATCCACTAGTATAGTCATGACTTGTCACAATATTTCATGCGACCATCAAAGCTAGATAAATAGCTATCAACACATTTATATTTCAAAATGCAATTTTCCAGACCAACTGCTGGTAAGAAAGATAATCATAAAACCAGTTTATATACATTCTTTCGATAAGCCACAAACATGAGCAGGTAAACATCATTTTACTTCTAATAAGGCGGAACCCGTCATTTTAGTCAAAACTGATCGGGAACCCCGAAAATCACCAAAAACTTCATTTATATCAAAATGTAGAGAACATGAAATCATACCGTAGAAATACTTCGGATTTCGCAAATAAGAGTTTTGACATGTATAAAGTTTGTAAAATGGTAGTAGGAACTCACCAGTAGGTTTTTAGAATAAAACCTGGAAAACCAGATAACGATCATGACGTAGAGGTGAAGCTTAAAACACCGACCCCTTGCTAGAAACACCGCAAACTAGCAACCAAACGAAGCCTCGAAGATTGAAAGAAGAAAAAGGAGAAAGAGAAAGGGAGAGACTGAGATCTGAGATTTTAATAAACAAAACAACCCAAAATGAGATATTTAACAAAATATCTCATCAGTCCCAACACAGCGCACGACCCGTGCGTTTTCAAAGAAGGGAGGGCGCACGGCCCGTGCGGAAAGCCACTGCCGAGCCCCTGACCCTTGCGCACGACCCGTGCGAAAATCCTGAAGGAGGGTGCACGACCCGTGCGCCCTGTAGACCAGCACAGAAACCTCCTTTTTCTCAATTCTTGTTCGCAAAAGACCAAACGAAATTCGGGGTGTTACAACAATGTTTTTCTAACAATATCTTTGTTGAGATCAAATATTGTTTGACGCTTTTTCGCAACGTCTTTTTCCTTTTTAAGCTTAGATTGTAAATTTTGAAGCTCAACCATCATGGATTCCATTTTCTTTAAGAAATCAGATTCAGTAAGGTCAGTTACCTCATCAGATGTGTCATCATCGGATTCATCATAGGTAACTTTTTTGTCCATCAGACACATATGAGCAACCTCATCTCTTTCATCCTTTGAATCTGTTAGATCAAGCCAATGATCATCTTCTGTAGGGGTGTGCAAAACCGAATAGTCCGAAATCAGAACCGGAACCCAAACCAAAAATAAGGTTTTTTAACAAAACCCGAATACCCCAAAATTCGATAATCCGAAACCCGACTTTTGGGGGGATATTTGGGTTCGGATAGGGTTTGATGTTTAGCCACCCGACCCGTCCGAAAACCTGAAATAATATACATATATATTTTAAATATTATATAAATATATTAATTATCTTTTGAAAATCATAAATTCTAGCATGTTGAAATGTTTTCTAATTTTTAAACTTACTATCGATTTCATCAATCTCTCAATTGATTGAATTCATCCTCAAAATCGATTGAATTTATATATAAGTTTTGCATTATATAATAACCGAACCCGATCGACATCAACCCAAAACCTGACCAACCCGAACCTGAAACAATCCGAAACCGGAAACCTAAAATTCGGGTATTGATTTCCATATCCGAAATCCGATCGGGTTTTTGGTTTACCCACCTGAACCTCCCGATGCACACCCCTAATCTTCTGCCATAAGTGCTTTCCCACCCTCCTTCTGCTTAGCAAGCAACATCTTATTCTTGTAGTAATATGAGTTTCGCACTTTCGGCTTTCGGCAGTCTTTGGCAAAATGCCCGATTTTGCCGCAGTTATAGCATTTCATTGGTTCATTTGTTTTCTTCTCATCATACTTATTCAAATACCTTTTGTCCTCTGTCTTTCTTTCCTCAAACTTTTTTTCTTCATATCTTTTCTTTCCTTCTGCTCTCTCCTTGTGCTTGTAGTTTCGAGATTCAGATGAGTACCGCTGACTCTTTGAACCCGGCTTCTTGTAGAATTTCTTTTGGAATACACGGGTTAAAAGAATCATAGCTTGTTTCAGACTTTCACCATCATCTGAATCCGAAACTACACTTTCACTCTCATCAGTATCAGACACCACAACCTTCTTCTTCTTCTCTTTCTTCTTCTCTTTTCTTTTTTACCACTAATGCTACCGAAACTAGCACAGGTTTCTCAATCTTTTTCTTTTCTTCTCTCATCTCTTCTACCTCTTCTTCATTCTGCCTGAGAATTTCATAAACTTCATGAAGTGGAATGTCATTCAAATCTTTCATATGTTCATCTGACGAGTGAATTTCTTCCACTCTGGTTGCAAGATGCTCAGAAACTTGAAATTATTCTCTATTTTCTTCTTTTTCACCTTGTTCTTTGCTAGCTCATTCAACAGTGATACAAACCTGTCATAAGTAGCTTCCAAGCTCTCTCCTTGCAGTTTGTTACTTTCATCTAATTTCCTATTTTAGAGCCCATCCCCATATTTTCAAGCTGATCCCACGTCTTTTTGGTAGTAGCTTTATAGTTGTCTATCTTAATGTAGATGTCGTTCGGGATGCTTTGTAGCTGGAGAGATCTTGCTTGTTTGTCAGCCTTATACCTCTTTTCTGTTCAGCAGTATAGTTAGAAATGTCAAGAGGAATTTTCTTTGTCTTTGGCTCTCTGGGTTCATCACCATCTCCATTATCCGTAGAATCATCATCTGGAACTTCCGTAATCATGGGCTTCATCACACCTTCATCAATAGACTGTTTGATGTACTCACCCATGACGATCAATGAAGTCTAAAAATTTGTCCTTCCATTGTTCGCATTCTCCCTTGAACAGTACATGTGGCTTGACATCAGTACCAATAGCCAACGCATCCTTGGAGACCTCTGCACCTCACTTAGGTAATCCCTAACTTGATGGTACTATAATCCATAGTCTCCCCAATTTTTTGTAAACAATTACTTGCCTTGATCGTTTACAAAAATCAGAAAATTTTCTCAAAAACTGAAACTTGTCAAAAATTGACGAAGTATAGAAGTCGCAGACCACAACACAAACTTGTCGCAAAACACTGTTCACTGAACTTGTCGTAAGACACTGGATACGAGAAGTTACTATTCGCAAAGCACTATGACCGAGAAGTTCACTATTCGCAGGCCAAAGGATACGAGAACCTTACTTGTCGCACAACACTTTACCCGAGAAGTAAACTACTCGTAAGACCTTGCACCCGAGAAGTAGAAACTCACAGAACAAAACAACCGAGAAACACTCTTGTCACAAATCGATGTGACCGAGAAACTAACTTGTCGAACGCCGCAGTACACGAGTAGTCAGGGGCAGACCTATGCTTCTGGGGGATCCCTTGCACCCGCTCAAGTTCGTCGCGTAAGGGTGAAAAAAATTCGGTTCGTAAGGTGCACCCGCTCAACTACAGGGGCTACTCCATTATATATTTAGTTCTCTAAGGGTGTAAAGTGCACAAGAGCCAAAGTTTTAAAAGATTATCTCTCTCTCCTAATAAATTATACGGTTTTCCTATTTTCCAATGGTATGTGGACCCCACATTCCTATTAACACATTAAAAAAAAGTATTACCTTTATTATGGTGGGCCACGCTGATTAAAAAAATATAAAAAAATGATTGTGTGTATCAGTAGTAGTAGTCGTTGATTTGAAAAAAAAAACCCAAACTCAAATCCCAAAATTTCTTCTTCATTCTTCTTCCTTGTCTTCTTCCTATTTGATGCTCCACCACCCACCATTCCACCAAAATTTTATTTAAGATTTTATTTTAATAGAGAAAGAGCCAAAGAGGAGATTGGAAAAGTGGAACACATATCCACTAACAAATACAAATCATTGTGATTTGGAGATTGGCAATTTTTAAGGTTTTCTTTCAAACCCTAACTTAAATAAATTTGAATATTTGATATACTCACTCTACATATTTAATTGTTTTTGGGATATTGATGAATGATGATTATTGATTATTAGATTAGTGTTTATATTTGACCTAAAATTGATATTAGTTTGTTTCATTGTTTGATATTTGATTAGTTGGTTTCATTGTTTGATTAGTTTGTTTCATTGTTTGGTTATTTGATTAGTGTAAATGTTTTATGTTTATTATTTAGTGTTCATATGGAGAGATTTTGTAAAAGATCACGTCTACCGGAATCCGATGCAAACACCCCAACTAGAAATGCTTCCACGAATGCTTCAAATAACCCCATTTCAAATGATACAACAAGAATGTCGGTAGACGTGGATAATCTTCCATGTGATCCATCTGAGCGACCAAACATTTTGAGTTACAACCCTAATCAAAGAGATGAAATAAGACGAATATTTGCATTTGATGTTGGAGCTTTTAGTGGTGACAAACTCATTGTCGAAATCTCTTCAAAAGAAGGATCAAAACATCTTGGACGCGGCTTTATTGATAGAAGGAACAAAGGTACAACTACAAAGGTATAGGGAAGGTGGGTTTGAGACCCTTTTGAAAAAGGTTGAATCATTTTGTGATTTTCACGATATTGAGAAGGACATGGCGGATGAATATTTGAACACAATAAGAACGAGGGACCGGACACACATTACCAACCGACATCATTATGAGTATGATATATTCAACACCGTCATGGATTTGCAAATTCAAGAATTCGGTGATCGCTTTAGTGAGGTAAGCACCAAATTGATTAAAAATATGGCGGCTTTGAGTCCTCGTGCCTCATTTTCTATGTTCAACAAAGAAAGTTTAGTGAAGCTTTGTGAGTTTTATCCGTATGATTTTGATGGCATGGAAGGGTCAATATTTCGGGTGTATTAGACTTATACTATCACTATGTGCATCAACATGAAAGGTTTGCCAACTTGAATGGTATTCACGAATTGGCTATATCGATGGTCGAAACAAGTAAGCATCTTACTTATCCATTAGTTTATCGATTATGAAAGTTGGCGTTGACTTTACCCGTTGCAACCGCTTCAGTTGAAAGATGTTTCTCTACAATGAAGCTTGTGAAGACATATTTGCGCAATCGAATGGGGGATGAGTTTTTGAATGACGCGGTCATTTGTGCCGTAGAAAAAGAATCACTTCGCAATGTCAAAAATGATGACGTAATTAACCGCTTTCAAAAGATGTGATCTTGTCGGGAACAATTGTAGAAGGTAACTTGTTTTATCGTTTTAATGAATTCGTATGTTTACTTAAAAAAATTAACTCTTAGATTGTGCACCCGCTCACCTAAAATCCTGGGTCCGCCACTGCGAGAAGTAGTTTTTCGCTAGCAAAAGGATACGAGTTCTGGACTTAGACAAAATTCAAAGAATATAAGGAACAGTAACTTGTCGTAAGAGCCAACGTGTGAGTTCCTCACTTTTCGTACATAACTATCTGCGAGTTCTGAGTTTGTCGTGTAGAACTTCTTGCGAATTCTACACTTCTCGTATGCAGCTTTATACGAGTTCCACACATAGAGAAAACACCAAAGCACTCAAACACTTTCTGAAGCTTACGACAACCACTTGAATCTTGCGAGTTCTCTGGATCTTGCGAGTTCTTCACAACTTCGAGTTTATGAACACTTTTTTAGTCAAAAATCGATCAAAACTCCAACTTAGCTTCTGAAAATTTGCAGATTAGTCCACGATCACAATCTGAACATAATTCTAGTACAAACTTTCAACTAAAAACAACTAGTAATCCAACTTTGATTCGAACACAGTGTTTTTCAAGTTTCGAACATAATCTCAACAAAACACCAAAATTCACACAATTTGTTGTGAATTATGCTATACAATACAAACAATACTTATTCTCAAACTGAAAACGAATACTATGCAATCAAATTCAGATCAAAAACTTCATAAAATGATAGAATTTGATCCTTGACAGTTGCTTCTTGCGAGTTCTTGAAAAATTTCCAACTAAAATGGCAGGTTTGATCCAATATTCTGATTTTTGTCTGCCCTGATACCAATTGATAGTCCCCATTAGCAAGTATAAATCAAGATTAACAATCACAATTCACAAATCTCACTTGTTATAGATGTATAAAATGATTACAAGCTTTCTCTCACTAGTTTTTCTCTCTATAAAGTTCTCTCAAATGTATACAATGAATAACACACATAGAAATTACAAAGGACAAATTATTTATACCAAACAACATTACAAAGGAAACCTAACTAAACTAACTAACAAAGATTAAAGCTTTGACCTTGACTTTCTCTTTAAAATGAATTGACTTTGACTTTCTATCTTGAGGCTTTGACCTGAGGATTTGACTTCAAGCTTGATGATCTTGAATACAACAAAATGTACATTAACAACGGCACTTTAGTCTAATTATTAAATCAATTAATTAAATTAAATGATTTAATACAATATTCCTTAGGAATAAATAACTATATAATTTATCTCTCTAAACTAAATGTCACATAAATAATAAACCCAAATGCAAGATTAAACAACATTTTAATCTAATTAATAAATCATCTACATAAATTTTATGATTTGTTAAAATACCCCATTATGAATAAATAAATAATTAAACACATTTCTAAATTATTTTAATATATTAATTAAAATCAATATATTAAATAAAATAGAAAATAACTTAGTTAATATATTTTCTTAATATTATATAGAGCTCTAAATATTTCAAACTCTAATACTAACTTTTCAAATAAATAATTGAATAAAATCTGATATGATAAATTTCCTCTCAAAAAATTTAAAACCCATCTACTTTATTAAGCCCCATGCTAAATTGCTATTCGACCCTTTTATTAATTTACTAATGGCCCAAGATTAAAATATAAAGCCTAATTAGAATTCAGAACCCAAGTCTAGAATGGCCCAAGAAAAGAAAAGGCCCCAGGTCTCATGGCCCATGCCTCGTCGGTCTATGCCTCGCCGGCCCAGGTCACTGGCCTAACGCCGGTCACGAATGTAAACCAGCGTCCAGACGAAAAATGGTCGTTTGGCCTTGTTTCATCGTCTTTTTCGATGATTCTTTTTGCTAAAACTCTAAAAAATGATTTTTCTCAACCATAGAAACAAGAATTAATGAAAACCATCAAGTATTGAGTCTCATTTGCTCATTTAAAGTTTGAGTTGAAATGCCACTCGAAAATCAGTATATAAATGCAAAATCGGACATCCTAAACCAAAATATAAGACATAAGGCTACTAAGGTTCGATAAAGGACTTAAAAAGAAGCTAACCGTATAAAGAACTCGAATTTTGGTTGGGTATTTTACCTTATATCGACGATAAACGGAGGCTTTGGAAGGGGACTTTCGAGCTCCGATATCTCTCTTGATTCTCAGCGAAATTCCGATCTTCTTGAACGAAAATTGTAAAGAACATCCTTAGCTACTTAAATCTGTAAACTTTGTCATTTTTCGTTGACTAACAGAGCCAATAGGAGGCTTCAAAGTTCAACATCGATAAGTCTCTTTCAAAGAATCAGATATGCCTATTTAGAAAACAGGTCCCTCAACATTGGACCTGTTGACATGTGACTCACTCCCTAAAGTTTCAATATTGACATATAGCCCCCTGCCTTTGATACTTTGATCAAAATTACACTTTTCACCCCCAATAAGACATTTTCTTTTCTTTTAGTCCGATTTTCAAAAATTATTATTATTACTATATATATATATATATAATTTTTTTTATAATTTTTTTGGGTTTTACAACTCTCCCCTCCTTCAAGAAAATCCGCCCTCTGAATTGTTATCATCTAAATAGTTGAGGATATTTAGCCCTCATCTCTTCTTCTAGCTCCCACGTCATTTCTGCACCCTTGAAGAATTTCCACTTAACTAACACTTATGGTATAATTATGTTCCTTAGTCCTTTTTGTCTTTCTATCAAAAATATCGACTGGCTCCTCCACATAAGCGAGTTTGTCGTTAACCTCTACATCTTCCAAATCGACAACGATTGATTCATCGGCTACACATTTTCTCAAGTTTGACACATGAAAGGTGTCATGAATTCCGCCTAGCTCTGCAGGTAGTTTCAACCGATAAACCACTACTCCAACTCTTGCAGTTATCTCAAATGGTCCAATATATCTTGGACTTAGCTTACCTTTCTTCCCAAATCTCACAACCTATTTCCACGGCGATATTTTTAACAAAACTTTATCTCCCACCTGAAATTCAAGAGGTCGGCGTCTTCTATCCTTATAACTCTTTTGTCTATCTTGTGCAATCTTTAACCTCTCCCTGATCTAGATTATTTTATCAGACGTCTGTTGGACTAACTCGGGTCCAGCTAGTTGTCTTTCCCCAATGTCTGCCCAACAAAGTGGCGTTCTGCACTTGTGGCCATACAATGCTTCGAACGGTGCCGCCTTGATACTTGAGTGGTAGTTATTGTTATAAGCGAACTCTATCAACGGGAAGTGGTTGTCCCAACTACCCCCAAGGTCAATCACACAGGCTCTCAACATATCCTCTAGCGTTTGTATCATTTTCAATCACTCTGACCATCGGATTGAGGATGATATGCAGTACTCATGTTCAACTGCGTTCCCATCTCTTGCTGAAAGATTGACCAAAATCTCGAAGTAAATCTCGCATCTCTATCTGAGACAATGGATATTGGCACACCATGTCTCGACACAATTTCATTGACGTAAAGTTCGGCCAATCTTTCCAACGTATACTTATCGTTGATTAGTAAGAAGTGAGCAGACTTCGTCAGCCGGTCAACAATTACCCATATGGCATCATGCCTCCTTACTGTCCTTGGAAGTTTGGTAATGAAATCCATTGTTATCATATCCCATTTCTATACAGGGATCTCCATTTGTTGCAACATTCCAGAAGGTTTCTGATGTTCTCTCTTTACCTTCAAACATGTTAGGCATTTTCCTACATAGCTAGTTATTGTCCTCTTCATACTAGGCCACCAATAGTTTTCTTTCAAATTCCTGTACATCTTGTCGCTACCTGGATGCATAGTGTACTTGGACTTATGTGTTTCGTCTATTGCAATGCTTCTTAGGTCTCCCAAACTAAGGGTCCAAACCTGATCCCTAAGTCTATATATTCCATCTGGTCCTGCTGTTAAAGTCTTAATTTGTCCTACCATTCTATCCTTTTAACATTCACTTCAAGTAAAGCTTCCTTTTGGACATCCCGGATTTGATCTATCTGTTCCACCTTGACATTTATCCACATGGCCCGCACCCGGATCGGTTCGTTTCTCTCATTCCTACTAAGTGCATCAACGACTACGTTTGCCTTACCCGAATGGTAGTGGATCTCACAATCATAATCCTTAAGTAATTCCATCCATCTCATTTGTCTCATATGTAACTCTTTTTGGTTGAAAAAGTACTTCAGGCTTTTATGATCTGTATAGATCATACATTTCATACCATACAAATAGTGTCTCCAAATTTGTAGTGCGAATACTACTGCTGCTAATTCCATGTCGTAGGTCAGGTATTTCTTCTCGTGTTCCTTCAACTGACGTGACGCGTAGGCTATGACCTTGCCTCGTTGCATTAGTACACAACCTAGACCCATCTTCGATGCATCACTATAAACGACAAAATCTTCTGCCCCATCTGGTAAGGATAAAACAGGTGCACTGCTAAGTTTCTCCTTGAGTGTCTGAAACATTTATTCTTGTTTCGCTCGCCAGTCAAACTTGATCGACTTCTTTTTCAATGTTGTTAAAGGCGTGCTAACTTGGATAAATCTTGAATGAATCTCCGATAATATCCTGCCAGGCCCATAAAACTTTGAATTTCTGATGCTGATTTCGGAGACTCATTTTTTATCATAGATATTTCATTTTTTATCCAATCCATGACCGCCTCAATCTTAGCCAGATCTACCTTGATTCCTTCTGCGTTGACTACATGACCAAGAAACTACACCTCTTGCAGCCAAAACTCACATTTCGAGAACTTGGCATACAATTGCTCCCTTGCTAGTAATTCAACAATCGTCCTTAAGTGTTGTTCATGCTCTCCTTTGTTCTTCGAATAAATCAAGATGTAGTCTATAAAGACTATGAAAAATTGATCCAAATATGGTCCAAAAACTCGATTCATTAAATCCATGATTGTCGCAGGCGTGTTCGTCAACCCAAACGACATTAATACGAATTCGTAATATCCATAATGAGTTCTAAAAGCGGTCTTTGGTACGTCCTCTTCTCGAACCTTCAACTGGTGATAACCAAATCTTAAATCGATTTTCGAGAAGTAGCTAGCTCCTTGTAACTGGTCAAAGATATCATCAATCCTTGGTAGGGGATATTTATTCTTTATCGTGGTTTTGTTCAACTCACGATAGTCGATGCACATCCTCATCGTTTCGTCTTTCTTCTTGACAAATAATATCGGTGCTCCCCAAGGCGATGAACTTGGCCTGATAAACCCTTTTTACAAGAGCTCTTGTAGTTGCTTCATCAACTTTTGCATCTCCATTGGGGCCAACCGATGAGGTGCCCTCGCGATTGGTGTCGCACCTGGTACCAAGTCGATTCGAAACTCTATCTGACGTTCCGGTGGCACTCCTGGCAATTCCTCCATAAACACTTCTGGATAGTTTCTAACCACTGGAACATCTTGCACAAACTTCTTTTCGAGCTTTGCGTCGATAGCATACGCTAAGTAAGCCACACATCCCTTTCGCAAACATCTGTTTTCCTTAAGTGAAGTTATTAGTCCTACACCGCATTTTTTCCGATCGTCGTAAACGTGAATCGTTTCTCCAGTTGGAGTCTGGATCTTGATCATCTTTTTATTGCATAAAATTTGTGCATGATTGTCGGACAACCAATCTATTCCCAAAACTACGTCAAAACCCCTAAACGCATTGGCATAAGTCTAACAGGGAAATCCTTACCATCTATAATAATTGTGCATCCAATAATGACCTCATCTACCTTACTTTGACCACCGTCAGCTGTTTCTAGAGTGTAACTTTTGTCTAACCTATAAGCATTCCTATTCAAATAGTGGCGGAAAGTAGTAGACACAAAACTACCGTTTGCACCAGAATCAAAGAAAACATGTGCATACACATTGTCGATAGGGAACATACCAGATACGACTTTAGGTGTTTCCTTGGCCTCTTCCAAAGTCATGTTGTAAGCTCGAACATACCCTTTCATTAGTTCCTTCCTCTTGTTTGATCCTTTCCCTAATCCTCCATTCATTGACTTAGCATGTGGCGTCACGCCCTTTCAAAGCTTGGGACAATCAAGTCGCAGATGTCCCGTAACTCCACACTCATAACACGTTTTTCCTTTCGGGCACTCCCGTGCTGAATTCCCGAGTTTATCACATTTATAGCATGTCATACTCCCCGCTTTACACTATCCCCTATGTCTCTTGTTGCATTTGTTGCATGGAGGAATAATGAATTCCTCGCTTCGTGGCCTTGTCGGGGTTGGAGTCCATCTCGACCTCTTGTTGGAATTGTTTGATCCTACCCACCTTCTTTTAGCGTCTCTTTTATCACAATTTTCCTTAATGTTGTTCTCCTCAGCCACCTTCGCCCTGTCTACTGCTTGAACAAATGTGGTCGATTCGGTCAAGTCCACGTACCATTTGATTTCAATCCTTAGACCGTTCTTGAAACGATCTATCTTTCTCTTCTTGGTAGCCACTTGGTAACTGGAAAACCTTGCTTTCTCAAGAAACTCATTAACATATTCTTGAACCGACAATGACCCTTGCTTTAACCCCAGAAATTCCAATTCTAGCTTTTTCACCTCTGATTGTGTGCAGTACTTATCCATCATCATCTCTTTCATTTTCTCCCAAGTCAATGTTGCAATGTCGTCATCACCTCTGATAGCACACTCACTCTCCCACCAATGCAATGCATAGTCCACAAAGGTTGTAGCAGCATAGGTCACCTTTTGATCTTCTAAGCACCTATAGATCTTAAAGTTGCTTTGCATCTTGGTTACTTAGTTCATCAAGGCAACTGGGCCTTCTATTCTCTTAAATTCTTTTGGGTCAGTGCCCTTGAATGTTTTGAAACTTCATCCCTTCTCCTTGATTGATAATTCAATTTTCCCTTTAACAGGCGACTCCGTCTTCTCCTTAGCGGATGACTCAATCTTTTCAGTAACTTGAGTGTTGATCATGGTGTTCTCCTATCGAACGCTTTCCTCCTCTTTATCCTCATTGTCTTTAAATTTTTTTCCCAACATTGCCTTCAGCATACTTGGCAATGTGTCTTGGAGGACTTGAGCCATTTTCTCAACTATCATCTCCTTTGTGAGGGGTTTTTTCATTCCTTGGATTCCTTGACCTCCTTTTTTATCCCTACTGATAGATAAGCTAGCTTGTGCGGATGGAGTTGAGCTGGAACTTGTGGTTTGGACATTGCCTCGGCCTCGGCCTCGACCTCGACCTCGGCCTCGGTTACGTCCTCGAACTGCAGGTGGTGTCGCGCAGTTGGCACCTCCCCTGTTGAGGGCGCTCCATGTTGATCCACAGGAAACCATACTGGAATAATAGGGTATTGGTCATTTTCGGATGGTTCTAAGTTCGATCATAGTATAACACTATTAATTATAACTCAATCTCCGTATATAATAATGAAGTACGTAATAAGGAATTTACACCAAATTTCATTACCACCTTGTAACATAAAATCATCTTTCATTAATTAATCATGAAGAGAGAGAGAGAGTCATTACATAATCCCATTTACTTACAAAAGATGGGAGATACTTAATAATCATAGACATATCTCTAAACCTTGCCAATTACTTAAAAATTCTAATGAAGCACTGGACCTGATAAAGGCTCGGTCAACTATCTAGACGTGCATAACAAAACCATATACTCAAAAGATCTCTCTCTCTAACTGATACCACCTCTAAAACTGATCTAAGGGGTAGTAAGGGAGGTAAGGGTCCCTCACCCACTGATCAAAAGACGAGGATGGTCTGAAACGCCACAACACACTAGCCTTTGGGCCCTTTTTGAAGCACTGGACCCAGTCGGAGAAATAGCCTCTTACTACGTCAGCATAATCTATAGTCATTTTCCTATAAAAGCGAACCATATCTCTGACTCTAGTGCCCAACGGTGAAGCAACAATTCTTCGTTGTTCAAGTATGACTTTATCCCAAATCAGGGCATGACGCTCATCCATCAAATCTGCATTCTCTGTCGCTAACTCGTTTAGGGCCCCTCCCTGCTCGATGTGTGCCTGCTGAAGATTGTTCAGCCATCCCCTCAGTCTAGTGTTACCATTTAGAGTTTGGTCCAGTCTTTTTGTTAGCTCATCGTTCTCACTCCTCAAGGTCTCTATAGTCTCTGCCATGTCTTCCCGAGTGGGGGTGCGAGGCGTGTGCTCTTCAGAAGGCTCAAGTGAGGACTCTTGCCCGACGGACTCTCGTGATGACGTCTCCCCCTTGTAGATAGGACTATCGTTCCTTATATGGTGGCCAGAAACATGTCTGGTACTAGAGCGGTGATTGTCAAAAGATCCCCTACTTGGGCCTAACCCATAAGGTGTCCTACGTGCTCCACGCCCGCATCCACGTCCCCGCCCACGACTGACAACCCTAGTATGAATGATGTGAACCATCTCTCCTACAGATCATGAAGGAAACACTGTGTCTATGTCATATAATGACGTAAGATCAAAACTTAATCGCATGAGAAGCAATATTAACACGCAATATACACATACTTCTAAAATCCATCCAGTTTAAGCTTAGGCTTAAGAAATCTTAACCTAATTCTCTTAAACTAAGGCTTTGATACCAACTTGTAACACCCTCAATTTTTACTGTCAGAAATGTTACGTAATCTAAAACAATTCCTTCATAAATACTCCAAAATATTGGCTAAATTAAAATTCGAAACTGTTCGCAACGGAAGTCTCCAAAATACATAATCACGTAACTTAAGAGTTAACCCGTCCTACATCAGGTTAAGTTACAACTGATTCATACATAAAAGTCTAAACAAAAGATTGAATATAAAACAATAACAGGAAAGCACTCTCTAAGTGTGTCCTTTGCCCTTATCCAACCTCGAACTACCTTGCCCTGAGATGCATACTATAGTCAGCTCATAAAGCTCAGTGAGTTCATGGTTTGCGTGAGTAAAATCATATCTTGGTGTACACATTAGACATATATGCATACTTCATAATAAAAATAACAACTTTCAAAAATAAAAACTTGTGACGCTGAAAAGATAGAGATCTCATATACTGACTAGTCGAGTATGGGACATTTAGTCACAGACACGCCCTGGGTTGATATATTTGTCATAATTGATCACCCACCTGTCTGGGTCGTGTCTTATGTTGGTCGTGACTTACTGGTCAAATGCCCACCCGCTAAAACTGGTCATAAAACTTATGTATGAAATAGCATGCTTGAGTTATTTGAAAACAAATAAACACATAACATGCAGCTGGTCATAAATAACATACATGTAAAATATTATGTATCATGTATGAAAACTGAAACATCATGCATACGTACACATCACCATATAAATCATATAATGCTCAAAATAAATTTGTACGTACGTATGCATCACATTGTAAGTCTCATGAAGACTCACCTGACGATGTAGGTTGCTTAGAGAAAGTCGCCGACCGGTAACCTACAATTAATCTATTAACAACTATTTCCTCTAAAAGTCAACCAAAAGTCAACAATGGTCAAACTCGACCCAACCTAGAGTCAAACTCCAAAATAGGTATCTTAATGTCTCAAATATCACCATTTAATCTCATCATTAAAATCCTTACGGGTTAAACGAGTTAAAAGTCAACTCCTGGTCAACCTTATCAACCTGGCCTAATTTTAGTAAAACCCCAAGTCTAAAATTCGATGATGTCTCAAAGTGTCAAATTTATTCCTACATAATTATATAAATTATTCATTACGACATAAAGTGCTTAAATCTCAATCTCATCAATTCAAGGCACTTTAGTCTAATTATTAAATCAATTAATTAAATTAAATGATTTAATACAATATTCCTATAAGAATAAATAACTATATAATTTATCTCTCTGAACTAAATGTAGCAAATAAATAATAAACCCAAATGCAACATTTTAATCTAATTAATAAATCATCTACATAAATTTTATGATTTATTAAAAAAAACCCAATATGAATAAATAAATAATTAATTATATTTCTAAATTATTTTAATATATTAATTAAAATCAATATATTAAATAAAAGAGAAAATAACTTAATTAATATATTTTCTTAATATTATATAGAGCACCAAATATTTCAAACTCTAATACTAACTTTTCAAATAAATAATTGGATAAAATCTGATATGATAAATTTCTTCTCAAATATTTTAAAACCCATCTACTTAATTAAGCCCCATAATAAATTGATATTGGACCCTTTTATTAATTACTAATGGCCCAAGATTAAAATATAAAGCCTAATTAGAATTTTGAACCCAAGTCTAGAATGGGCCAAGAAAAGAAAAGGTCCAGGTCTCATGGCCTATGCCTCGACGGCCTAACGCTAGTCACGAATGCAAACCAGCGGCCAGACGAAAAATGGTTGTTTGGCCTCGTTTCTTCGTCTTTTTCGATGATTCTTTTTGCTAAAACTCTAAAAAATTATTTTCCTCAACCATAGGAACAAGAATCAACGAAAACCATCAAATTGAGTCTCATTTGCTCATTTAAAGTTTGGGTTGAAACGCCACTCGAAAATCAGTATAAAAATGCAAAATCGGACGTCCTAAACAAAAATATTAGACATAAGCATCTAAGGTTCGATAAAGGACTTAAAAACGAAGCTAACCATATAAAGAACTCGAATTTTGGTTGGGTGTTTTACCTTATATCATCGATAAACGGAGGCTTTGGAGGGGGACTTTCGAGCTCCGATTTCTCTCTTGATTCTCAGCGAAATTCCGATCTTCTTGAATGAAAATTGTAAAGGACATCCTTAGCTACTTAAATCTGTAAACTTTGTCATTTTTCGTTGACTAACAGAGCCAATAGGAGGCTTCAAAGTTCAGCATCGATAAGTCCTTTTCAAAGAATCAGATATGTCCTATTTATAAAACAGGTCCCTCAACATTGGACCTGTTGACATCTGACTCACTCCCTAAAGTTTCAATATTGACATATAGCCCCTCTACCATTTTCTTCAATAGCTTTGCATTTTCCTTCAGCAACTGTTGGTTCTCTTCAGCGAGCTTCTGATTTTCTGCTTTGATGGCTTTTAACTTCTGGGTTTTTTTTTAAATAAAGAGAGGGTGGTTTTCTTGAAACTTACCAGACAAGTTTTCAAAAATGGTTATTTTAATAACCGTTTGATGGAAAGGAAAAACAACATATATATATATATATATATATATTATTTGTTTTTTTAATCTTTTTTTTAAACTTACCTACTCAAGTACAAAAGTATGGTTTTTATACCAACTAGTCACTTTTTCAAAAAGTTTTTGAAATGTTTGGTGAAAAAGTACCATGATTACTTCTTCTAGAAAAAAAACTACCATCTCATCCTTTTGTACCCGATGACTCCATATTTTACCCTCAAAACTTATCTTTTATTTTTGAAAACTCATATTTTTTTCTCTCAAAAATTGGAGTGGTGTACAGCAGTCAATGTTGTAGCATCCCGAGGGTTCTTTGGTCATGCCATTTCTTGTTTTTTTTTTTAGAGTTTGATATTTTTATAAGACATGTTTCTTTGTTCCTCCATCTTACAAAGCTATAGTTTTCTCTTTCCACTTATGCTTATATACGTTTCTCACCACTCGGTTCACTATATGATCATGGCACAAGCTTTCAATGGCATAGATGGGGGAACATTTCATCCCATGAATATTTTTCCACATCACCTCACCAACAATAGACTTTGATTTTCTGAATCTTCCCGAGTCCTTGGATTGATCGTCACATCCCATTTTCAAAACAGCTTGAATACTTTCAGCACAGCTTTGCTGCAAGGATGCTGCAACATCTGCAATGATATGTTTCTGCATAGATTCAAAACATGGGTTAATGAAAATCTTGGCATTTTGTTGCACCTCTTCACTATTTTAAAGTGAAGAGGGGTTGCTCAAATTCTCTTGTGCTTCCTCGGAATTTTCTATCTCTTAAGTATTTTCCAAAGTATTGACCTCATCCTCATCCTTAACAACACACTCAAAATTTTCAATCTCACTTGGTATAGGAATGTGGTTTTGTCTATTGAACTCTTCAACATAAGTTGCAATGTTGTTAATACGTCGTATGTTATCACTCATCATAGTTTGAAAACTTTGCGCATGATCATTCATACTTTGAAAGTGATCATTCATCATATTTTCAAGAGATTCGAAGTTTTCAGTTTGTTCCAAAGAGGGTGTAGGGGGTAAAAATGAGTTGTTAAAATCATCCCCTTTAAAACTCCCAAAAATATCAACTCGTTCCTCCCAAGATTGGTCAAAAGTATTTGAATAAGTGTTACTCCAATCTTGGTAGGGAGGTATTGGTGATGTGAAATTGCCATGATCTTGACCACTTAAAAATAAATTAGGAATGGTCCTCCCATGATTGATTGTAATCGTTGAAGTGTGAGGCATCCCAATTATTATCTCCTATGAAATAATGAGATTCGGGGTTCGAAGGACAATTATACGAGAAATGATTTCCGCCACAATAGTCACAGAAAACAGTTTCATACAGACTAAACGAATGTCCCATGGAATCCATATTCACAGAAAGATAAACTCAAAAATTTGTTGCTTGCACACACATGGAAACGTATGACAAGCAACAAAGATGGTAGAAAAATTATCTTAATAAGACTCAATTTCTCAACAACCAAAGATTTACGCCTATCCCCGACAACGACGCCAAAAACTTGATACGGATGTTTGCACACCTCTAAGACATGTGATAATTGAATCTCAAAGCAAGTATACAATGGGATCCAATATCGTCTTTTCAAGTAATAAAATGGTAAGAACCAAGTATCGTATTCCACAGGGATAGGTATCTTAAGTTGCAAGATCTCGAGATGAAAAACTAACTTCATATGGCGATTTTGAAGACTTTGTTTGAGTTGGTTAACAGTGTTATCATTAACAAGATATATAAAGATAGTATGGGTGCAAGACTTAAAGTGAGGAGTAAACACAAATTCTTGAGGCCAATGCTATAGGGATGCTATAGCATTAGTTTAACAACAACAAGTTCCACCATGTACTTTAAAGAGTATCCTTCCGGATATCTACCATTGCACTTTTGTTTAGCCTTCAATCAACATATGCCTATGCAAATGTCCGGACCAGTGTGAGTGTCAAATGGTTTCTTTAAAGTATATGGATAAACAAATGCCTTTTTTAATAATCACCCTTCCGAGTCGATTCCCATATCATTCAAGTTAATGTGTTCTTAGTGGCTCATTCCTGAGTCCACTACACTTTAACACTTTGACTAATGATCAACCTGTCAAGAATCAATCGATTTGAAAAACATAGATAGCAAGTTCCCTTGCTAGCAACTCTTCCAAGTATACTTCCTGTATCATTCAAATTGACGTGCTTATTCATGGCTTATTCCTAAGTTCATGGCACTTTAACGCTTTAAGAAGTGATCAATTCGTCAAGAAATTCCTTAGATTTTATAAAACTTAAAATGACATAGTGGAACAATGTTATTGAAGAACAAAGTCCACTAGTTTTTGGTTTACAACCTCCCTTTTCGTCTCACACCCAAACTATAAAATTAGCTACTCATTACGTAATATAAATTGCAAGAAATGTAAATGACATAATGTAAAGACATAAAGTAAATGACGTAATGTAAATGACATAAATTAAATGACGGAAATGTAAAGTGCATAAAGTAAGACAATAAGCAATAAAGGAATGTAAAGACAAGCAATGCTATAGCAACTAATAATGAAGAACAAGAATTCTCAAAGTTTAAAGACTTAATATTAAAAGTTCTAGAGAGAGAGTCACAAATCAGTTCTACCACTGATGTATTACGTATCAAAACACAAAGCCATTAACTCCTATTTATACTAAATAACGATGGCAATTCTTGTAAATAAAAATCTTAAATAATAATAAAAGGTACACCAACTAAAGTGTTTCTCCAAAAATATGTCCAAATGATGTCATCAACCTTCCTACTCCAGCCAACTATTCTTTCTACTGTTGTCAAAAAGATCTGGAGGGACCAAAAATCTGGATTGCACATTTTATCAAAAATATCTTCATTGCTCCATCCAAGAACAGCCCTGAATGCTACAACATCAATCTGGCATCAACATAATTAACAAACTTTTAGTTGGATTTCACAAAAAATCAAAATATAAGTAAATCATAAACTTAGCTCCATGAATAAGAAAAAATGAAAAATAAGATAAGAAAATAACTCAAATTGTTGGGATAAAAAGGAAATTAAAATCCTAAAAGATAAGAAAATATGCATTGAATTCTCAATGCATATCACAAACCCATGATAAAACACAACCTTGCACTACCAAATTGATGTCGGAAAAAATGAAAATAATTTCAACAAACCTTTTTCTCATGTAGTTATAAAATATCGGGCGAAATCCCCTCCACTAAGCGAGTCAGTCGACTCTAACACTCATTGGTACGACAACAAAGTGTCCATACTAGTTTCGGTTGTAAAACCATGCAATCAAACGTTTTCGTGATCTCCATAAAAGGTTAACTCAATCATAACAGAGGCGAAATAATTCACCAATTACCAAGTTAAAAATTTTATCATGCAACGTAAATAAGTTTGTATTTTTCTTTCAAACAAACGCTTGCACACACCAACCTGTTTTCAAAACAAGAGACTCACAAGGCACACATATATCTTTAGCATGAAGGACTCATGTAACTCGTTTAAAGACACAATGCATGGAACTCGTTTTACAATTGAAGGTTATTCACTCTAACAAGGCCAACCGTTGTACTCATAACAACTTATCATCGATACTTTACTATTGCCTAACGGTCGTTATCTCACTCTTGCAACCGCTTCTGGTACAGGTGTTTCACAACCTACCTGTTTGACCATCCCATACAGCTTTCGTCTTGAGCACTGATTTACAAATCATACGCTTTCCAACTTTGACCCCTATAGGGGAAGAGAAGCTGGAGGTAACTGAACCTGTGGAGTCATTTGACAAACTTAAAGAACAGAAGACTGGATCAATCGTTGCAGAACCTCTGGGTTTCGTCTTCAGAGTAAATCAAGAAAAGAAGATCTTTCTAGATTCAGAAGTGTCGAAGTATTCTGATGAAACCTTGAGAGGTATAAAGAAATTGATCCATGCAAAAGAAGAAAGGCACAGAGCAGATTTACTGGCAAAGCTTGACTTAGAGATTGACTCGATGATCAACTTCAGAGCTCTGATCATGAAATTCCATAGAATCTGTTCAAGTGACAAATTGTAGTCTGTTTCTTTATTTTTTGATATTACTTTGTATTAAACTTCCAAATGTTTAAGGAGTAATACTTAAGAGGATGATTTTCTCCTCTATGCTTTCTAGTTTAAAATTCAATTCTCTGTTATTTTTGTATCTTTTATTTTCGACACTTAGGGGGAGATTGTTAGCTCCAAATCATCTGTTAAAGTGTTGAAAATAACCGTCCTATTTCAGAGGACTTCAGAGGACGAAGACTTCAGAGGACAAACCTGCCTCTGAAGTACTTATCAGATTGCAACTCAGAAGACATCAGAGGACGAAGAGCAGAGGACAAACCTGCCTCTGAAGTACTTATCAGAGATTGCAACTTACATCAGAGATAGCTTCATCAGAGGCTCTGAAGACAACGTCAGAGCTCTGAAGACATTCTCTCTGAATGCACAAGTTTTCTAATGAACAGAAGAACAGATGACACGTCACTTAGTGATAAGATTTACTTTCTAGAGTAGGTCACTGTTCAGCATGCTCTTTTTGTCATGCAAGTACACTGCTTTTTTATGGTCCTATAAATAGGACCATCACCTTATTGTTCAAGTGTGCTTAAGAAGATATATATCTGATAATATAAGTTGAATATTTTATTCTAAGAATATCTTGTTTATCTTTATCTGCTTTATGAACTGTGATATTTGAATCTCCTTTGATATTAAACTGTATTGCTTCCGCTGTCATTACTCTTATTGTTTATATCATTGTTACGAGATTAGATCTGGGATCCAACAATTGGTATCAGAGCTTCCTTTGTTTCTAAACAAAGAAAGATCATATCTGCATACTCGGATAGATTTACATCTCATTGATTCTAAACTTTCATTATCTGTGCATGTTCATATAAACCCAGTTTATTAAAGAATATCATATGCTCTAGATTTGATAGTAAATCTCAGTTCATTAAAAAAAAAAAAAAAAACATCAGTTCTTCAAATCTTCATTTTTACAAATGGCAAACTCAAGCATAAGTGCCATTTATACAGCTGGGTCATTAACAAAACCTCCTACACTTTTAAGGGATGAATATCCCCAATGGAAAATAAGGATGGTAAATTTCCTAGAAGGTATGGACAGGGATCTTTTCAGATCTGTGAACATTGGACCTCACATTCCAATGGTGTTGGTGCCAAGAGTTCCTGCAACAGCAGATACTGCCGAAATACCTGCATATTATGAAAAGAAAACCACAAACTTCACTGATGAAGAAAATAATATGATGGATAATGACTCAAAAGCTGTTAGATTACTCATAATGGCCATTCCCAATGATATCTTTCAAAAACTTGATTCTTGTAAAACTGCAAAAGAGATATGGGATCAGTTGTTAAATCAACTTGAAGGTGGCCTACAAACCCAGAAAAATAGGAGAAATCTATGCATCAATGAATATCATGATTTTCATGCTCTACCAGAAGAAACATTACACCAAACTTACTCAAGATTCAACATTCTAATAAACATATGCAGAAAGTTTGGAGTAATGAGAACAAAAGAGGAAAACAATGTTCTTTTTTTGAAAAGCTTGAATGAAGAATGGTCACAACTGTCCATGTCTATACAGGCTAATCAAGATCTTGAGTCATGGTCATTAACTGACATTTATGGTACCCTTGTTGCACATGAAAAAGAAGTTATGAAGCAAAAATCAAAAACCTCTTTGGGTGGACCCCTTGCGCTTGTTTCAAAACAAATATCAAAAGAAAACAACTGTGAAGAGTCACAAAAATGTTTGGAAACAAAAAGAAGATCCAAAAAGGTCTTGATGGCAGAAGAAACTCATTCAGATTCAGACTCAGATGAAGATATCAATGCCTTTGCCAAATCTCTTGCATTAATCACTCATCAATTTAACAAGAAATTTGGTAAGAAGGTATTTGAAGGAAAGAGAGAGAATGAAGAAAGAAGAAATCCGGAAAGAAGATTTCAACAAGAACCCAGATTCACTCCATATAGTGATAAAAAGGGTGCAAACTTCAATCATGATGATGCAACACAACAAACAAGACCACAACAACCATTCCAACCAAGGTATCTACAACCATAGAGATACTTCAAACCTCAAGAACAGAAGCCAGGGACAAGTACTGCCACTCTTCCAACAAATCAAAATGATGGAAGATGCTTCAGATGTGGAAAACCAGGCCACTTCTCTGCAAACTGCAGAGGAAAACTTGTCAAAGATCAAGATTACTACAAGAACAAATACAAATACAATGTAAAAGAAAGAGTTCTTGTAGCAGAAATGGAAGACTGGCTATCTGACTCGACAAGTGATGGTAAGGAAGAGCCTACCAATCTCTGTGGTATGGCTTTTTCAGATGGAAATCAAACTGATGAAGCATCCGAAGACAACTCTGAAAAGGTAAACTCTCTTTACACCTCTGACAGTGATCCTGAAATAGATGTTTTTAAACTAATTAATGAACTTCAGGATTTAGAGCAAAAATTTGTTGAAGAAAAACAGAAAAGAGAGCAAGCAACAAAAGAACTCATCTTTTACAAAAGAGAAAAGAATCTTCTGGAATCAGAAAAGAAAGATATTTTTCTTGAAAAAACTAAACTTGAAGAAACCTTCAAGCAAAAAGAAAAATCATTTTCAGAAGAAATAAGAGAAATAGAGAAAGTTTTAAAAGGAAAAGAAGAAGAAGTAAAAAAATCTGAGTATGAAAGGCTCAATTCTATTGCCTTAACCAAATTTTTTCAAAAGGAAAGAGAAATCTTACATCAATCTCTAGATAGAAAAAATCTTCAAATCAAAAGCTATGTTAATGCACAAAGTGTCTTTGACAAAATAAAATCACAAATGGACTCTCAAGGACTAGGATTCAATGAGTTGAATTCATTCAATGGATTGGAGAAAACTTCACTTTCTTCCACTTTCTGTATGGGAAAGGTCCAAAGATTTGAAAGTCCATCTCTGAATAATTTCAAAAGAATGAAAACATCAGAGGGATCAAAAGCAAGAGCTTTGAATTTCAAAAATACTACGTACTCTGAAGTAAAAGACATTCAAGAGTCTGTGTTACAGGTAAAAGAAGAAACTTCAGAAGTACTCTTTACAAAACCTCAAAGCTATGATCCCAAAGAAATTTTCAGATTTGATGCCTTCATCTCAAGTGAATCAGAGACATTTGAACCAAGTACCTCTGATACAAGTACTTCTGAAAATGAATCTCAGAGTTCACTTAATCCAAATGCTCCTCTGTATTCACCAAAGTCAGATGAAAACATCAGAACCACGTTTGAAGATGATGTTCAAAGGATATGGAAAGAAAATGTCATGGAGGACTTAAAAAGAAAAGAAAGCATGAAACGGATCATCAAAGTCTCTAGATCAAAAGAAATTAAAAAACCAATAGAGGTAGATATCTCTATCAAATCTAAGAGAGACTTTCTTGACTCTGATTCAGAATCTGATTTAGAGATTGATGAACAGATTTTTTGTAAACCAGGGAATGTAATTCACAAAAAGATAGAAACTGTTGGCTCTGGTATTTTGAATGTTCCAATTTCAGTATTGAAAACCAAAACCAGAATACCAATAAGTCCTGATTTTGCAAATATGTGTTTACAAGCAAAAACATCTCTGGAACTTGAAAAAGAGTTGCAAGAAAAGGCAAAGAATAAAACAAACACTTCTGGCTCTAACACCTATAAAACAATAAAATTCTCTCCTGAACAAAAGGGCAAATGGACAAAAACTAATCATATTGATCCTGTCTATGCAGTAAGCAGCAAAGAAAAGAAGATGTTTTTGAACAAGAAAAAGCAACTTGAAAAGAAGACTGTCTTTCAAGCAAAAAGAAAAGAAGTAGTTAGGGATAAATGTAATATTCCTAGTGCTAGTTTCAAAAAAAGTCAAAATGTAACAAATGCTTTTAATAAAAAGAAAAACTTTGCTCCTACTTCTTCTTGTTCTATTAATTGTAACTGCATTTATCTCCTGATGAAACTGAAGAATCATTTTAAAGGATCACACTGCCTTTTGAATCAATCTCTGAAAAATATCTCAGAGACAAAATCTCAAAAGAAGACACGTAAAGGCAAGACATCAAAAGATGAGATGCCAAAAAGTCATTCAAATCCACCAAAGTCTAACACAAAAGGACCCATAATGAGGTGGGTACCTAAGAAACAATAATCTGTCTTGCAGAAACAGTCAATGCCAATATGGTACCTAGATTCTGGATGTTCAAGGCATATGACTGGAGATAAAGAACTGCTATCCTCATTTAAAGCAAAATCTGGAGGAGTAGTTACTTTTGGAGACAACAAGCAAGGACAGATTAAAGGATATGGTGAGTTATCAAGAGGAAATGTTTCAGTATCAAAGGTTGCTTATGTGGATGGATTAAAACACAATCTGATAAGCATAAGTCAACTTTGTGATCATGGTTTTGATGTGAAATTTCAAAGAAAATATTGTTCACTTCTTCACTCAAAATCAGGTCAAGAAATGCTAAGAGCAGACAGAAAAGGTAACCTCTACAGAATGAACTTTACCAAAATCACAAACACTGATTCAGAGAAACTTTGTCTTGTATCTCTGAATAGTGAGGAAATCTGGCTCTGGCATAAAAAGTTTTCACATCTAAACTTTTCCTCACTTGATAAGTTAGTTAAACTTAATTTGGTTAAGGGATTACCATCTCTAAAGTTTAACAAAGATCATCTTTGTTCTGCTTGTGAGATGGGAAAAATGAAAAGATCTTCCCATAAAACCAAAAGTGAAAACAACTGTCCTAGACCTCTGCACATGCTTCATGTGGACCTCTGTGGTCCTATCTCTGTACAGAGTCTAGCAGGTAAGAAATACATTCTGGTTCTGATTGATGAATTTTCCAGATACACATGGATAGAATTCATTAGAGCTAAATCTGATGTACCTGACATATTAATAAGGTTGTTAAAAAGATTACAGGTTCTATTCAGCAGCAAAGTTCAGAAACTAAGAAGTGATAATGGAACAGAGTTCAGAAATGCCAAAATCAATTCTTATCTATCAGAAGAAGGCATTACCCCTAACTTCTCTGCAGCAAGAACTCCTCAACAAAATGGAGTAGTTGAAAGGAAAAACAGAACACTTGTTGAAGCTGCCAGAACAATGCTTGCTGAATCTGATCTTTCAACAAATTTTTGGGCAGAAGCAGTAGCAACAGCCTGTTTCACTCAGAATAGAGCTACAATTGTCAAGAGATTTCATAAAACATCCTATGAACTCATTAACAATAGGAAACCTAATATTAAATATTTTCATGTTTTTGGATGCAGGTGTTATATTCTGAAAGATAGAGAATATCTTGGAAAGTTTGACAAGAAAGCTGATGAGGGCAAATTCATTGGATATTCATTAGCCTCAAAAGCTTTTAGAGTGTTCAATCTTAGAACAAGAACTATACAAGAGAGCATCAATATCACTTTTGACGACAATAAAAGCTCTGAACAACAAGAAAGTTCATCACCATTCTTTGAATCATCAAGGGAATCTGAATTAAACAAAATATTTGAAGATTTCTTTGATGATGAAGATATCTCTGAAGTTATCTTCAGAGATAGACAGAGAGAGAATTCAGAAGAACCTCAAGAAACAGGTACAACCCTTTCAGGGCCCTCTGAACCAACACCTTCTGTTTCACCAAATGCAGATCAGCAAAGTGAATCAGAAGATGATCAAGAAGTATCTGAAGCAACTCCAGAACCAAATGATGAACAAAAATCTGCATCTCCGGAACAAAACTCAGAGCCTCTGAACAGTACAACAGAGGCATCACCAACAGAGCCTCTGAACAATACAACAGAGGTGTCACCAACTGTCAGAGACTCTGAAGCTCAAACTCCACCCCAAATTTATGCTCCAATTACAAGATGGACAAAAGATCATCCAATTGATCAAATAATTGGATCCTCATCCGAAGGAGTTAAAACAAGATCTGCCACCATCAATGAATGCTTCTATGTAAACTTTTTGAGCATTATTGAACCAAAGAAGGTAAAAGAAGCTCTTGAAGATCCTCATTGGATTTTTGCAATGCAGGATGAACTTCAATAGTTTGTAAAAAACAAAGTCTGGACCCTAGTTCCCCTTCCCAAAGGAAAATTTGCAATTGGAACGAAATGGGTTTTCAGAAACAAAAAGGATGAGGATGGAATAATAATCAGAAACAAAGCCAGGTTGGTTGCAAAAGGATATTGCCAGGAAGAAGGCATTGATTATGATGAAACCTTTGCACCTGTAGCTAGGCTAGAAGCAATCAGAATCTTCTTGGCCTATGCTGCACACAAAGGATTCAAAGTTTATCAAATGGATGTTAAATCTGCCTTTCTTCATGGTAAATTAAATGAAGAAGTTTATGTCCAGCAACCACCTGGATTTGAAAGTACAGAGTATCCTAATCATGTTTATTATTTGGATAAAGCTCTGTATGGACTTAAACAAGCTCCAAGAGCCTGGTATGAAACTCTGTCCACCTTTCTAACTCAAAATGGATTTGAAAAAGGCAAAATTGATACTACCTTATTCATCAAAAGGTACAAGAATGAGATGCTTTTAGTACAAATTTATGTTGATGACATTATATTTGGCTCTACAAATCAAAAGTATTGTGACAAGTTCTCAGAGTTGATGAAGAGTGAATTTGAGATGAGCCTCATGGGAGAATTAACTTTCTTTCTGGGCTTACAAGTAAAACAAACTTCAGAAGGTACATTCATAAGTCAATCTAAGTATGTCTCTAAAATTTTGCAAAAATACAAACTCAATGATTCAACTTCGATGAGAACTCCTCTATCCACCGGAGTCAAACTTGACTCTGATCCTTCAGGAGAATCTGTGGATATATAGGTTCACTATTATACTTAACTGCAAGTAGGCCTGACATAATGTTTGCAACATGTCTTTGTGCAAGATATCAAGCAAATCCAAAAGAATCTCATTTATCTGCTGTCAAGAGAATTTTCAGATACCTCAGAGGGTCACACTCATTAGGCCTCTGGTATCCAAAACTTTCTAGTTTTGATCTAACAGCTTACACTGATGCAGATCATGCCGGATGTAAGCTTGACAGAAAAAGTACCTCAGGATGCTGTCAGTTATTGGGCAATAAGCTGGTAAGTTGGTCATCCAAGAAGCAAAACTGTGTTTCAACTTCAACAGCAGAGGCAGAATATGTTGCTGCTGCTAGTTGCTGCTCACAAGTAATATGGATGAAAACTCAGCTCAGTGATTATGGCCAACAAATTGAAAGAATTCCAATTCTCTGTGATTCAAAAAGTGCCATAGCCATCTCTGCCAATCCAGTACAACACTCCAAAACCAAGCACATCGATGTAAGGTACCACTTTCTAAAAGATCATGTTGAAAAGGGAACAATAGAGATGTATTTTGTACCAACTGAACTACAACTTGCTGATATTTTCACAAAAGCTTTAGATGAACGAAGGTTCAATTTTTTAGTTAGCAAGTTGGGAATGTTGAATATGTCTACCTAACAAAAATTGGTAAACTCAGTCTCTGATCAATTATCAGAGACTCTGAACCAAGTAGCATATGTCAAACACAAGAAAACTTCAGAGTCTCTGATCCTTTCAATCAGAGCCTCTGGATTTTTTTTCACCAATGGTAAAAATCACTTGTTTTCTCCAAGCATGTGTCAAGGGGGAGAACATCAAAGACTTCTTTCTTTGGTCAAGGGGGAGACAGACCCTTTCAGCTTTTCAAGGGGAAGAAAAGTCTCTGATATTTATATCAGAGCCTCTGATCTTGTCTCTGATATTTATCAGAGATCGTCTCTGATATGTATATCAGAGCCTCTGATCTTGTCTGATATTTATACGACTGATCTTCTCTGATATTTATATCAGAGCCTCTGATCTTGTCTTTGATATTTATATCAGAGACTCTGATCTTGTCTCTGATATTTATCAGAGCCTCTGATCTTGTCTCTGATATTTATATCAGAGCCTCTGATCTTGTCTCTGATATTTATATCAGAGCCTCTGATCTTGTCTCTGATATAAATATCAGAGCCTCTGATCTTGTCTCTGATATAAATATCAGAGCCTCTGATCTTCTCTGATATTTATATCAGAGCCTCTGATCTTGTCTAATATTTATATCAAAGCCTCTGATCTTGTCTCTGATATTTATATCAGAGCTTCTGATCTTTTCTCATTAAACGAATATTCCAGGAAATTCGATTAAATAATAAATCTTTTTGGATAACCATTCGTTTCTTTTTAAACCCAACTGGCGGTTTTCTGACACAAAGCGGCTCTCCCCTACATACCTAAACGTGTCACCTATTAATTAGGGGATGATGGAACGTCCTTTCTGACATTAGGACTCTCATTCGCCGTTTCCATAACCTCTCCCTCTACCCTTTGTCTATAAAAACCCTGTTTCCTTTTTTTTTTATTATCCTTTACGCTCTCAAAATCCAAAATCCCAAATCTCTCTAAGCTTTCATCTTAATCAACCTGCAACAATGGCGGCTCATTCCCAAACTTCAGATAACTCAAGCAAACTTGCTCCAAGCTTGAATATGGTACAGTTCGATGTTCCAGTCAAAGGAAACAACTACTTTCTGGACGTCACCCCATCAAAATACGATGAACAGTTTCGCCCAATCCTCGACTTTTTTACCAACTGCGAACTCAATGATGTTATAACCAAACATGCCTCAGATATTCCCCTTCGCTTTGTCCAACAATGGTGGTATTCAAGTGAATACGACGATGAAAAGAAAGGACTGGTTGGGCACATTGACCTAGGAGAACAAAGCCTGACAATAAGAATAACCCCACAAACCCTGACTCGTCGATTCAACCTCCTCACGACAACTGATCTTCAAATATATGCTTTTGAGAAACTACCAAGTCAAGAAGTCCTTCTTCAGTTCCTCCACCACTTGGGCTACAACAAAGAAATAACACGCCTAAGTCAATTCAGACGTCAGTACCTGCCTCCCAAATGGAACTTTATGTTCAGTGTTCTCAACCGAACAATAACCTGCAAGATTGGAAGTCAGGATCAGACTCATCCAGCGATAATAGCCATAATGTATGCTCTCTTTTTCAACAGAAGCATCAATATGGCTCACATTCTCTTCTGTGAGATGCTGACGGCGGTGGACAAGAAGAACAAGGACTTGGCCAAAGGAAAACAACCAATATCGGTATTGTTTCCTCGATTCATCTCTGTGGTCATTCAACGAGCAATGGAGAAATTCTCCATCACTGAGGAGGGCCCAATGACACCTCTGTTTATGATGAACTCATTCAAAGAAACAGAGGTTCCTCCTTATCCACATGACCGACGATTCCCACACACCATGATTGAGGTAATTCCTACTGACTCTCCTACCCATCTCCTACTTAGTCGTGTTGCCCAATCATCAGAACCAATGATGGGATCCCCAACACACTTAGGTTCTGAGCCTGAGCCTGAATCAGAGAGTGATATCTCTGATACTGCTCAAAACATTAACAGAGCGCAACCAGAGGGTGGCTCTGAGAGGGTGAGGAAGAGAGAACATGAGAACCCTCCCTCTGACGAAGAGAATATCTCTGTCAGAGCAGAGGAAAGTGAGAAAGAGAGAATTCCAGAGGGTGAGTTTCTAAACTTAGAATCTGAGGGCGGTGAGGTAGAAAAAGATGTCCTTGACGACACAAATGAGAGAATCCAAAGCCCAAATCCCAGTGCAACCAAATTTACTGTCCAAGGTGGTCCAGCATCAATGGACATTGAAACAGAGGTGCACACCTCGAACCCTACCCATCCTAACCGCTCAGAGGCATCTGTTTCTGCCTCTGAAGCATGCACCAGAGGGGAAACCTCTGATACGGCTAAGTCCTCCCAAAAGGACTTAGACCAAGATAAAAATACTCAATCACCCCAGAGTATGTCACCTCTACCTACACATGATGCCTTTGTGGCTCAAACTAAGTTGGACCGTCCCTTAGAACGTAAGCATTGCCTGTCAGAAAAAGAATGGCACGACCTTCTTGCACAAGGAATCCTTAGCCTGGACAGCAAGGTTTCCAAACACATTCGGTTCTCATCATCAGATTCTGACTCTGATGATCAGAGACCAATCGGAACCATTATAGGGAAATCCTTGAAAAAGGGTCCCCAAGGATTAATGGGAAGTCCTTCCGGAGAAAACATCAAACCACCTCCGAAAGAAGGCCCCTCTGAACTCGAGGGAAACTTAGAATCATGTGTTGATCCTAAGGTTACCCCCTCTGATTACGTTACCAAAGAAGAGTTCAAAATCTTTGGTGATGAAATCAGAGAATCTCTGAAGGAGATAAAACTTCAAATGGAGAAGACCTCAGAGGCCTCTGCCTCTAACTCTGAAGTTGAAAAGCTCACTTCAGAGGTCTCTGAGCTGCGCACGACGGTTCTCAATCAGAACGAAAAACTGGATGCTCTGGAAAGCTTGGTCATAAAAAATGACTCCGTATTGTCCAGGGAAATTCAGAACTCGAAAACAGAGCTCCTCTAGGCGATTCTACCTACCTCTGCCCCCACTCCAACAAATGCAGACTTTTCTCAATTCAAAGAGGAAGTCTTGCGTTCTTTGGCAGAGGTACTTGCAAAGATCCCTACCTCTACTGCTGCTCCTGCTACAGAGTTTATTACAAAGGCTGACCTGACCAACTTCTCCAAGAAGATCACCAGCAATGTAATGACTATATCCAGCAAGTTCGTCTCCAAGACCACTCAGCAGAACAAGAAGATTGAAGACCTTCTGAAGAATGTCAAATCTTCAGAGGGAGTATTGAAGAGAAAGGAACCAGAGGTCGCATGCTCTGAGGAAGCGCGGAAGAAGGCTAGGTATGAAGATTCTGATGACGAAGATGACCAACCTCAGGGGTCATCCGATCTTCATAAGGGGGAGAAGACTCCTACTCCAAAACCTGTTGAAACACAAAAGGAGTCCACTCCCTCTGAATTAAACCAACACAAGGAGAAAGGAACAGAGAGACGTTCAACCTCCACCTCTGCTGAAGATATTCAGGCCACTCTAAAGTCGCCAGTACCTGTCATCTTTCTAGCACCATCCACTTCAGGTGCTCCAATAGTTCCAAGCACAGCTGAACAAATCACAGCTGCATCTCAAGAAACTATTGGAGCTCTGGACGAAGAAGAAGATGAACAGCTCGTAGACTTCTCAACATCAGAAGATGCATTCTCATCACCAGAAAGATCAACTTATGTGATGAGAGATGCTTACGAATCAGAATCTGAAAAAGAAAAAAAAACAGATTCTGGAAAAGAGATTGAAGAAGAAGTTGAAGTAGTTAATGTCGAAGAATATGTCTTCAAGAATGCTCAACCACATCATACTTCAACAACGTCAGAGCTAAGGGAATCACCAGAGATAGATGGCTACATCTCTGAACCCTCAAAAGAAGATCCTCCACAGACGAAGGAACCAGAAACCATGGTTGTTGATGAACAGGCTCCTTCAGAGAATCCTGTTCAGAAAACAAGCATCGGTCTTCCAGCAAAAGTGTTCAATAAACCTCCCACATTCCTCGAATCAAATCCCGAAGCTTCCATAGAAGACCACTTCAGATACATCTACTGTGAGTTCAACATGGCAGACACACTAGTCATTCCTCTGAATCCAAGAATCAGAGAGGACATGCCAGACTATGAGCGAAGATTTATCAGAGATAAAACCAAACCAAGAGCACAGGTCCTCTCTGATGATCCAATCATCAAAATCAACAAAATCTCAGAAAAGACCTTTGCTTACAACAAGATTATCTATAGGAATTATGTGGTAACTCGATCTGATCAGAAGATTTACGAGTTCAATGACAATGATCTCGTAAATCTAAATCCATATGATTTACCACATCTATATGCCAATTGCTCTGCCAGGTATGATCATGGAAGAAGGGAAATCAGGATGGGCATGGTTGAAGTCCGACGGGCAATGGAGGCCTATGTCAAACACCGAGCAAAACGTGACTTTCAAATAGCTCTGAACCTAAGGGAAGAGAAGCTGGAGGTAACTGAACCTGTGGAGTCATTTGACAAACTTAAAGAACAGAAGACTGGATCAATCGTTGCAGAACCTCTGGGTTTCGTCTTCAGAGTAAATCAAGAAAAGAAGATCTTTCTAGCTTCAGAAGTGTCGAAGTATTCTGATGAAACCTTGAGAGGTATAAAGAAATTGATCCATGCAAAAGAAGAAAGGCACAGAGCAGATTTACTGGCAAAGCTTGACTTAGAGATTGACTCGATGATCAACTTCAGAGCTCTGATCATGAAATTCCATAGAATCTGTTCAAGTGACAAATTGTAGTCTGTTTCTTTATTTTTTGATATTACTTTGTATTAAACTTCCAAATGTTTAAGGAGTAATACTTAAGAGGATGATTTTCTCCTCTATGCTTTCTAGTTTAAAATTCAATTCTCTGTTATTTTTGTATCTTTTATTTTCGACACTTAGGGGGAGATTGTTAGCTCCAAATCATCTGTTAAAGTGTTGAAAATAACCGTCCTATTTCAGAGGACTTCAGAGGACGAAGACTTCAGAGGACAAACCTGCCTCTGAAGTACTTATCAGATTGCAACTCAGAAGACATCAGAGGACGAAGAGCAGAGGACAAACCTGCCTCTGAAGTACTTATCAGAGATTGCAACTTACATCAGAGATAGCTTCATCAGAGGCTCTGAAGACAACGTCAGAGCTCTGAAGACATTCTCTCTGAATGCACAAGTTTTCTAATGAACAGAAGAACAGATGACACGTCACTTAGTGATAAGATTTACTTTCTAGAGTAGGTCACTGTTCAGCATGCTCTTTTTGTCATGCAAGTACACTGCTTACTTTATGGTCCTATAAATAGGACCATCACCTTATTGTTCAAGTGTGCTTAAGAAGATATATATCTGATAATATAAGTTGAATATTTTATTCTAAGAATATCTTGTTTATCTTTATCTGCTTTATGAACTGTGATATTTGAATCTCCTTTGATATTAAACTGTATTGCTTCCGCTGTCATTACTCTTATTGTTTATATCATTGTTACGAGATTAGATCTGGGATCCAACAAGTTTAACAACAACAAGTTCCACCATGTACTTTAAAGAGTATCCTTCCGGATATCTACCATTGCACTTTTGTTTAGCCTTCAATCAACATATGCCTATGCAAATGTCCGGACCAGTGTGAGTGTCAAATGGTTTCTTTAAAGTATATGGATAAACAAATGCCTTTTTTAATAATCACCCTTCCGAGTCGATTCCCATATCATTCAAGTTAATGTGTTCTTAGTGGCTCATTCCTGAGTCCACTACACTTTAACACTTTGACTAATGATCAACCTGTCAAGAATCAATCGATTTGAAAAACATAGATAGCAAGTTCCCTTGCTAGCAACTCTTCCAAGTATACTTCCTGTATCATTCAAATTGACGTGCTTATTCATGGCTTATTCCTAAGTTCATGGCACTTTAACGCTTTAAGAAGTGATCAATTCGTCAAGAAATTCCTTAGATTTTAT
The DNA here is from genome assembly GCA_954870635.1 of Arctium minus. Lineage (NCBI taxonomy): Eukaryota > Viridiplantae > Streptophyta > Magnoliopsida > Asterales > Asteraceae > Arctium > Arctium minus. Next base: position 81,291,842 of record OX941087.1, on the reverse strand, counting down.
AAAACTTAAAATGACATAGTGGAACAATGTTATTGAAGAACAAAGTCCACTAGTTTTTGGTTTACAACCTCCCTTTTCGTCTCACACCCAAACTATAAAATTAGCTACTCATTACGTAATATAAATTGCAAGAAATGTAAATGACATAATGTAAAGACATAAAGTAAATGACGTAATGTAAATGACATAAATTAAATGACGGAAATGTAAAGTGCATAAAGTAAGACAATAAGCAATAAAGGAATGTAAAGACAAGCAATGCTATAGCAACTAATAATGAAGAACAAGAATTCTCAAAGTTTAAAGACTTAATATTAAAAGTTCTAGAGAGAGAGTCACAAATCAGTTCTACCACTGATGTATTACGTATCAAAACACAAAGCCATTAACTCCTATTTATACTAAATAACGATGGCAATTCTTGTAAATAAAAATCTTAAATAATAATAAAAGGTACACCAACTAAAGTGTTTCTCCAAAAATATGTCCAAATGATGTCATCAACCTTCCTACTCCAGCCAACTATTCTTTCTACTGTTGTCAAAAAGATCTGGAGGGACCAAAAATCTGGATTGCACATTTTATCAAAAATATCTTCATTGCTCCATCCAAGAACAGCCCTGAATGCTACAACATCAATCTGGCATCAACATAATTAACAAACTTTTAGTTGGATTTCACAAAAAATCAAAATATAAGTAAATCATAAACTTAGCTCCATGAATAAGAAAAAATGAAAAATAAGATAAGAAAATAACTCAAATTGTTGGGATAAAAAGGAAATTAAAATCCTAAAAGATAAGAAAATATGCATTGAATTCTCAATGCATATCACAAACCCATGATAAAACACAACCTTGCACTACCAAATTGATGTCGGAAAAAATGAAAATAATTTCAACAAACCTTTTTCTCATGTAGTTATAAAATATCGGGCGAAATCCCCTCCACTAAGCGAGTCAGTCGACTCTAACACTCATTGGTACGACAACAAAGTGTCCATACTAGTTTCGGTTGTAAAACCATGCAATCAAACGTTTTCGTGATCTCCATAAAAGGTTAACTCAATCATAACAGAGGCGAAATAATTCACCAATTACCAAGTTAAAAATTTTATCATGCAACGTAAATAAGTTTGTATTTTTCTTTCAAACAAACGCTTGCACACACCAACCTGTTTTCAAAACAAGAGACTCACAAGGCACACATATATCTTTAGCATGAAGGACTCATGTAACTCGTTTAAAGACACAATGCATGGAACTCGTTTTACAATTGAAGGTTATTCACTCTAACAAGGCCAACCGTTGTACTCATAACAACTTATCATCGATACTTTACTATTGCCTAACGGTCGTTATCTCACTCTTGCAACCGCTTCTGGTACAGGTGTTTCACAACCTACCTGTTTGACCATCCCATACAGCTTTCGTCTTGAGCACTGATTTACAAATCATACGCTTTCCAACTTTGACCCCTATAGGGGAAGAGAAGCTGGAGGTAACTGAACCTGTGGAGTCATTTGACAAACTTAAAGAACAGAAGACTGGATCAATCGTTGCAGAACCTCTGGGTTTCGTCTTCAGAGTAAATCAAGAAAAGAAGATCTTTCTAGATTCAGAAGTGTCGAAGTATTCTGATGAAACCTTGAGAGGTATAAAGAAATTGATCCATGCAAAAGAAGAAAGGCACAGAGCAGATTTACTGGCAAAGCTTGACTTAGAGATTGACTCGATGATCAACTTCAGAGCTCTGATCATGAAATTCCATAGAATCTGTTCAAGTGACAAATTGTAGTCTGTTTCTTTATTTTTTGATATTACTTTGTATTAAACTTCCAAATGTTTAAGGAGTAATACTTAAGAGGATGATTTTCTCCTCTATGCTTTCTAGTTTAAAATTCAATTCTCTGTTATTTTTGTATCTTTTATTTTCGACACTTAGGGGGAGATTGTTAGCTCCAAATCATCTGTTAAAGTGTTGAAAATAACCGTCCTATTTCAGAGGACTTCAGAGGACGAAGACTTCAGAGGACAAACCTGCCTCTGAAGTACTTATCAGATTGCAACTCAGAAGACATCAGAGGACGAAGAGCAGAGGACAAACCTGCCTCTGAAGTACTTATCAGAGATTGCAACTTACATCAGAGATAGCTTCATCAGAGGCTCTGAAGACAACGTCAGAGCTCTGAAGACATTCTCTCTGAATGCACAAGTTTTCTAATGAACAGAAGAACAGATGACACGTCACTTAGTGATAAGATTTACTTTCTAGAGTAGGTCACTGTTCAGCATGCTCTTTTTGTCATGCAAGTACACTGCTTACTTTATGGTCCTATAAATAGGACCATCACCTTATTGTTCAAGTGTGCTTAAGAAGATATATATCTGATAATATAAGTTGAATATTTTATTCTAAGAATATCTTGTTTATCTTTATCTGCTTTATGAACTGTGATATTTGAATCTCCTTTGATATTAAACTGTATTGCTTCCGCTGTCATTACTCTTATTGTTTATATCATTGTTACGAGATTAGATCTGGGATCCAACAATTGGTATCAGAGCTTCCTTTGTTTCTAAACAAAGAAAGATCATATCTGCATACTCGGATAGATTTACATCTCATTGATTCTAAACTTTCATTATCTGTGCATGTTCATATAAACCCAGTTTATTAAAGAATATCATATGCTCTAGATTTGATAGTAAATCTCAGTTCATTAAAAAAAAAAAAAAAAACATCAGTTCTTCAAATCTTCATTTTTACAAATGGCAAACTCAAGCATAAGTGCCATTTATACAGCTGGGTCATTAACAAAACCTCCTACACTTTTAAGGGATGAATATCCCCAATGGAAAATAAGGATGGTAAATTTCCTAGAAGGTATGGACAGGGATCTTTTCAGATCTGTGAACATTGGACCTCACATTCCAATGGTGTTGGTGCCAAGAGTTCCTGCAACAGCAGATACTGCCGAAATACCTGCATATTATGAAAAGAAAACCACAAACTTCACTGATGAAGAAAATAATATGATGGATAATGACTCAAAAGCTGTTAGATTACTCATAATGGCCATTCCCAATGATATCTTTCAAGAACTTGATTCTTGTAAAACTGCAAAAGAGATATGGGATCAGTTGTTAAATCAACTTGAAGGTGGCCTACAAACCCAGAAAAATAGGAGAAATCTATGCATCAATGAATATCATGATTTTCATGCTCTACCAGAAGAAACATTACACCAAACTTACTCAAGATTCAACATTCTAATAAACATATGCAGAAAGTTTGGAGTAATGAGAACAAAAGAGGAAAACAATGTTCTTTTTTTGAAAAGCTTGAATGAAGAATGGTCACAACTGTCCATGTCTATACAGGCTAATCAAGATCTTGAGTCATGGTCATTAACTGACATTTATGGTACCCTTGTTGCACATGAAAAAGAAGTTATGAAGCAAAAATCAAAAACCTCTTTGGGTGGACCCCTTGCGCTTGTTTCAAAACAAATATCAAAAGAAAACAACTGTGAAGAGTCACAAAAATGTGTGGAAACAAAAAGAAGATCCAAAAAGGTCTTGATGGCAGAAGAAACTCATTCAGATTCAGACTCAGATGAAGATATCAATGCCTTTGCCAAATCTCTTGCATTAATCACTCATCAATTTAACAAGAAATTTGGTAAGAAGGTATTTGAAGGAAAGAGAGAGAATGAAGAAAGAAGAAATCCGGAAAGAAGATTTCAACAAGAACCCAGATTCACTCCATATAGTGATAAAAAGGGTGCAAACTTCAATCATGATGATGCAACACAACAAACAAGACCACAACAACCATTCCAACCAAGGTATCTACAACCACAGAGATACTTCAAACCTCAAGAACAGAAGCCAGGGACAAGTACTGCCACTCTTCCAACAAATCAAAATGATGGAAGATGCTTCAGATGTGGAAAACCAGGCCACTTCTCTGCAAACTGCAGAGGAAAACTTGTCAAAGATCAAGATTACTACAAGAACAAATACAAATACAATGTAAAAGAAAGAGTTCTTGTAGCAGAAATGGAAGACTGGCTATCTGACTCGACAAGTGATGGTAAGGAAGAGCCTACCAATCTCTGTGGTATGGCTTTTTCAGATGGAAATCAAACTGATGAAGCATCCGAAGACAACTCTGAAAAGGTAAACTCTCTTTACACCTCTGACAGTGATCCTGAAATAGATGTTTTTAAACTAATTAATGAACTTCAGGATTTAGAGCAAAAATTTGTTGAAGAAAAACAGAAAAGAGAGCAAGCAACAAAAGAACTCATCTTTTACAAAAGAGAAAAGAATCTTCTGGAATCAGAAAAGAAAGATATTTTTCTTGAAAAAACTAAACTTGAAGAAACCTTCAAGCAAAAAGAAAAATCATTTTCAGAAGAAATAAGAGAAATAGAGAAAGTTTTAAAAGGAAAAGAAGAAGAAGTAAAAAAATCTGAGTATGAAAGGCTCAATTCTATTGCCTTAACCAAATTTTTTCAAAAGGAAAGAGAAATCTTACATCAATCTCTAGATAGAAAAAATCTTCAAATCAAAAGCTATGTTAATGCACAAAGTGTCTTTGACAAAATAAAATCACAAATGGACTCTCAAGGACTAGGATTCAATGAGTTGAATTCATTCAATGGATTGGAGAAAACTTCACTTTCTTCCACTTTCTGTATGGGAAAGGTCCAAAGATTTGAAAGTCCATCTCTGAATAATTTCAAAAGAATGAAAACATCAGAGGGATCAAAAGCAAGAGCTTTGAATTTCAAAAATACTACGTACTCTGAAGTAAAAGACATTCAAGAGTCTGTGTTACAGGTAAAAGAAGAAACTTCAGAAGTACTCTTTACAAAACCTCAAAGCTATGATCCCAAAGAAATTTTCAGATTTGATGCCTTCATCTCAAGTGAATCAGAGACATTTGAACCAAGTACCTCTGATACAAGTACTTCTGAAAATGAATCTCAGAGTTCACTTAATCCAAATGCTCCTCTGTATTCACCAAAGTCAGATGAAAACATCAGAACCACGTTTGAAGATGATGTTCAAAGGATATGGAAAGAAAATGTCATGGAGGACTTAAAAAGAAAAGAAAGCATGAAACGGATCATCAAAGTCTCTAGATCAAAAGAAATTAAAAAACCAATAGAGGTAGATATCTCTATCAAATCTAAGAGAGACTTTCTTGACTCTGATTCAGAATCTGATTTAGAGATTGATGAACAGATTTTTTGTAAACCAGGGAATGTAATTCACAAAAAGATAGAAACTGTTGGCTCTGGTATTTTGAATGTTCCAATTTCAGTATTGAAAACCAAAACCAGAATACCAATAAGTCCTGATTTTGCAAATATGTGTTTACAAGCAAAAACATCTCTGGAACTTGAAAAAGAGTTGCAAGAAAAGGCAAAGAATAAAACAAACACTTCTGGCTCTAACACCTATAAAACAATAAAATTCTCTCCTGAACAAAAGGGCAAATGGACAAAAACTAATCATATTGATCCTGTCTATGCAGTAAGCAGCAAAGAAAAGAAGATGTTTTTGAACAAGAAAAAGCAACTTGAAAAGAAGACTGTCTTTCAAGCAAAAAGAAAAGAAGTAGTTAGGGATAAATGTAATATTCCTAGTGCTAGTTTCAAAAAAAGTCAAAATGTAACAAATGCTTTTAATAAAAAGAAAAACTTTGCTCCTACTTCTTCTTGTTCTATTAATTGTAACTGCATTTATCTCCTGATGAAACTGAAGAATCATTTTAAAGGATCACACTGCCTTTTGAATCAATCTCTGAAAAATATCTCAGAGACAAAATCTCAAAAGAAGACACGTAAAGGCAAGACATCAAAAGATGAGATGCCAAAAAGTCATTCAAATCCACCAAAGTCTAACACAAAAGGACCCATAATGAGGTGGGTACCTAAGAAACAATAATCTGTCTTGCAGAAACAGTCAATGCCAATATGGTACCTAGATTCTGGATGTTCAAGGCATATGACTGGAGATAAAGAACTGCTATCCTCATTTAAAGCAAAATCTGGAGGAGCAGTTACTTTTGGAGACAACAAGCAAGGACAGATTAAAGGATATGGTGAGTTATCAAGAGGAAATGTTTCAGTATCAAAGGTTGCTTATGTGGATGGATTAAAACACAATCTGATAAGCATAAGTCAACTTTGTGATCATGGTTTTGATGTGAAATTTCAAAGAAAATATTGTTCACTTCTTCACTCAAAATCAGGTCAAGAAATGCTAAGAGCAGACAGAAAAGGTAACCTCTACAGAATGAACTTTACCAAAATCACAAACACTGATTCAGAGAAACTTTGTCTTGTATCTCTGAATAGTGAGGAAATCTGGCTCTGGCATAAAAAGTTTTCACATCTAAACTTTTCCTCACTTGATAAGTTAGTTAAACTTAATTTGGTTAAGGGATTACCATCTCTAAAGTTTAACAAAGATCATCTTTGTTCTGCTTGTGAGATGGGAAAAATGAAAAGATCTTCCCATAAAACCAAAAGTGAAAACAACTGTCCTAGACCTCTGCACATGCTTCATGTGGACCTCTGTGGTCCTATCTCTGTACAGAGTCTAGCAGGTAAGAAATACATTCTGGTTCTGATTGATGAATTTTCCAGATACACATGGATAGAATTCATTAGAGCTAAATCTGATGTACCTGACATATTAATAAGGTTGTTAAAAAGATTACAGGTTCTATTCAGCAACAAAGTTCAGAAACTAAGAAGTGATAATGGAACAGAGTTCAGAAATGCCAAAATCAATTCTTATCTATCAGAAGAAGGCATTACCCCTAACTTCTCTGCAGCAAGAACTCCTCAACAAAATGGAGTAGTTGAAAGGAAAAACAGAACACTTGTTGAAGCTGCCAGAACAATGCTTGCTGAATCTGATCTTTCAACAAATTTTTGGGCAGAAGCAGTAGCAACAGCCTGTTTCACTCAGAATAGAGCTACAATTGTCAAGAGATTTCAGAAAACATCCTATGAACTCATTAACAATAGGAAACCTAATATTAAATATTTTCATGTTTTTGGATGCAGGTGTTATATTCTGAAAGATAGAGAATATCTTGGAAAGTTTGACAAGAAAGCTGATGAGGGCAAATTCATTGGATATTCATTAGCCTCAAAAGCTTTTAGAGTGTTCAATCTTAGAACAAGAACTATACAAGAGAGCATCAATATCACTTTTGACGACAATAAAAGCTCTGAACAACAAGAAAGTTCATCACCATTCTTTGAATCATCAAGGGAATCTGAATTAAACAAAATATTTGAAGATTTCTTTGATGATGAAGATATCTCTGAAGTTATCTTCAGAGATAGACAGAGAGAGAATTCAGAAGAACCTCAAGAAACAGGTACAACCCTTTCAGGGCCCTCTGAACCAACACCTTCTGTTTCACCAAATGCAGATCAGCAAAGTGAATCAGAAGATGATCAAGAAGTATCTGAAGCAACTCCAGAACCAAATAATGAACAAAAATCTGCATCTCCGGAACAAAACTCAGAGCCTCTGAACAGTACAACAGAGGCATCACCAACAGAGCCTCTGAACAATACAACAGAGGTGTCACCAACTGTCAGAGACTCTGAAGCTCAAACTCCACCCCAAATTTATGCTCCAATTACAAGATGGACAAAAGATCATCCAATTGATCAAATAATTGGATCCTCATCCGAAGGAGTTAAAACAAGATCTGCCACCATCAATGAATGCTTCTATGTAAACTTTTTGAGCATTATTGAACCAAAGAAGGTAAAAGAAGCTCTTAAAGATCCTCATTGGATTTTTGCAATGCAGGATGAACATCAAGAGTTTGTAAAAAACAAAGTCTGGACCCTAGTTCCCCTTCCCAAAGGAAAATTTGCAATTGGAACGAAATGGGTTTTCAGAAACAAAAAGGATGAGGATGGAATAATAATCAGAAACAAAGCCAGGTTGGTTGCAAAAGGATATTGCCAGGAAGAAGGCATTGATTATGATGAAACCTTTGCACCTGTAGCTAGGCTAGAAGCAATCAGAATCTTCTTGGCCTATGCTGCACACAAAGGATTCAAAGTTTATCAAATGGATGTTAAATCTGCCTTTCTTCATGGTAAATTAAATGAAGAAGTTTATGTCCAGCAACCACCTGGATTTGAAAGTACAGAGTATCCTAATCATGTTTATTATTTGGATAAAGCTCTGTATGGACTTAAACAAGCTCCAAGAGCCTGGTATGAAACTCTGTCCACCTTTCTAACTCAAAATGGATTTGAAAAAGGCAAAATTGATACTACCTTATTCATCAAAAGGTACAAGAATGAGATGCTTTTAGTACAAATTTATGTTGATGACATTATATTTGGCTCTACAAATCAAAAGTATTGTGACAAGTTCTCAGAGTTGATGAAGAGTGAATTTGAGATGAGCCTCATGGGAGAATTAACTTTCTTTCTGGGCTTACAAGTAAAACAAACTTCAGAAGGTACATTCATAAGTCAATCTAAGTATGTCTCTGAAATTTTGCAAAAATACAAACTCAATGATTCAACTTCGATGAGAACTCCTCTATCCACCGGAGTCAAACTTGACTCTGATCCTTCAGGAGAATCTGTGGATATATAGGTTCACTATTATACTTAACTGCAAGTAGGCCTGACATAATGTTTGCAACATGTCTTTGTGCAAGATATCAAGCAAATCCAAAAGAATCTCATTTATCTGCTGTCAAGAGAATTTTCAGATACCTCAGAGGGTCACACTCATTAGGCCTCTGGTATCCAAAACTTTCTAGTTTTGATCTAACAGCTTACACTGATGCAGATCATGCCGGATGTAAGCTTGACAGAAAAAGTACCTCGGGATGCTGTCAGTTATTGGGCAATAAGCTGGTAAGTTGGTCATCCAAGAAGCAAAACTGTGTTTCAACTTCAACAGCAGAGGCAGAATATGTTGCTGCTGCTAGTTGCTGCTCACAAGTAATATGGATGAAAACTCAGCTCAGTGATTATGGCCAACAAATTGAAAGAATTCCAATTCTCTGTGATTCAAAAAGTGCCATAGCCATCTCTGCCAATCCAGTACAACACTCCAAAACCAAGCACATCGATGTAAGGTACCACTTTCTAAAAGATCATGTTGAAAAGGGAACAATAGAGATGTATTTTGTACCAACTGAACTACAACTTGCTGATATTTTCACAAAAGCTTTAGATGAACGAAGGTTCAATTTTTTAGTTAGCAAGTTGGGAATGTTGAATATGTCTACCTAACAAAAATTGGTAAACTCAGTCTCTGATCAATTATCAGAGACTCTGAACCAAGTAGCATATGTCAAACACAAGAAAACTTCAGAGTCTCTGATCCTTTCAATCAGAGCCTCTGGATTTTTTTTCACCAATGGTAAAAATCACTTGTTTTCTCCAAGCATGTGTCAAGGGGGAGAACATCAAAGACTTCTTTCTTTGGTCAAGGGGGAGACAGACCCTTTCAGCTTTTCAAGGGGAAGAAAAGTCTCTGATATTTATATCAGAGCCTCTGATCTTGTCTCTGATATTTATCAGAGATCGTCTCTGATATGTATATCAGAGCCTCTGATCTTGTCTGATATTTATACGACTGATCTTCTCTGATATTTATATCAGAGCCTCTGATCTTGTCTTTGATATTTATATCAGAGACTCTGATCTTGTCTCTGATATTTATCAGAGCCTCTGATCTTGTCTCTGATATTTATATCAGAGCCTCTGATCTTGTCTCTGATATTTATATCAGAGCCTCTGATCTTGTCTCTGATATTTATATCAGAGCCTCTGATCTTGTCTCTGATATAAATATCAGAGCCTCTGATCTTCTCTGATATTTATATCAGAGCCTCTGATCTTGTCTGATATTTATATCAAAGCCTCTGATCTTGTCTCTGATATTTATATCAGAGCTTCTGATCTTTTCTCATTAAACGAATATTCCAGGAAATTCGATTAAATAATAAATCTTTTTGGATAACCATTCGTTTCTTTTTAAACCCAACTGGCGGTTTTCTGACACAAAGCGGCTCTCCCCTACATACCTAAACGTGTCACCTATTAATTAGGGGATGATGGAACGTCCTTTCTGACATTAGGACTCTCATTCGCCGTTTCCATAACCTCTCCCTCTACCCTTTGTCTATAAAAACCCTGTTTCCTTTTTTTTTTATTATCCTTTACGCTCTCAAAATCCAAAATCCCAAATCTCTCTAAGCTTTCATCTTAATCAACCTGCAACAATGGCGGCTCATTCCCAAACTTCAGATAACTCAAGCAAACTTGCTCCAAGCTTGAATATGGTACAGTTCGATGTTCCAGTCAAAGGAAACAACTACTTTCTGGACGTCACCCCATCAAAATACGATGAACAGTTTCGCCCAATCCTCGACTTTTTTACCAACTACGAACTCAATGATGTTATAACCAAACATGCCTCAGATATTCCCCTTCGCTTTGTCCAACAATGGTGGTATTCAAGTGAATACGACGATGAAAAGAAAGGACTGGTTGGGCACATTGACCTAGGAGAACAAAGCCTGACAATAAGAATAACCCCACAAACCCTGACTCGTCGATTCAACCTCCTCACGACAACTGATCTTCAAATATATGCTTTTGAGAAACTACCAAGTCAAGAAGTCCTTCTTCAGTTCCTCCACCACTTGGGCTACAACAAAGAAATAACACGCCTAAGTCAATTCAGACGTCAGTACCTGCCTCCCAAATGGAACTTTATGTTCAGTGTTCTCAACCGAACAATAACCTGCAAGATTGGAAGTCAGGATCAGACTCATCCAGCGATAATAGCCATAATGTATGCTCTCTTTTTCAACAGAAGCATCAATATGGCTCACATTCTCTTCTGTGAGATGCTGACGGCGGTGGACAAGAAGAACAAGGACTTGGCCAAAGGAAAACAACCAATATCGGTATTGTTTCCTCGATTCATCTCTGTGGTCATTCAACGAGCAATGGAGAAATTCTCCATCACTGAGGAGGGCCCAATGACACCTCTGTTTATGATGAACTCATTCAAAGAAACAGAGGTTCCTCCTTATCCACATGACCGACGATTCCCACACACCATGATTGAGGTAATTCCTACTGACTCTCCTACCCATCTCCTACTTAGTCGTGTTGCCCAATCATCAGAACCAATGATGGGATCCCCAACACACTTAGGTTCTGAGCCTGAGCCTGAATCAGAGAGTGATATCTCTGATACTGCTCAAAACATTAACAGAGCGCAACCAGAGGGTGGCTCTGAGAGGGTGAGGAAGAGAGAACATGAGAACCCTCCCTCTGACGAAGAGAATATCTCTGTCAGAGCAGAGGAAAGTGAGAAAGAGAGAATTCCAGAGGGTGAGTTTCTAAACTTAGAATCTGAGGGCGGTGAGGTAGAAAAAGATGTCCTTGACGACACAAATGAGAGAATCCAAAGCCCAAATCCCAGTGCAACCAAATTTACTGTCCAAGGTGGTCCAGCATCAATGGACATTGAAACAGAGGTGCACACCTCGAACCCTACCCATCCTAACCGCTCAGAGGCATCTGTTTCTGCCTCTGAAGCATGCACCAGAGGGGAAACCTCTGATACGGCTAAGTCCTCCCAAAAGGACTTAGACCAAGATAAAAATACTCAATCACCCCAGAGTATGTCACCTCTACCTACACATGATGCCTTTGTGGCTCAAACTAAGTTGGACCGTCCCTTAGAACGTAAGCATTGCCTGTCAGAAAAAGAATGGCACGACCTTCTTGCACAAGGAATCCTTAGCCTGGACAGCAAGGTTTCCAAACACATTCGGTTCTCATCATCAGATTCTGACTCTGATGATCAGAGACCAATCGGAACCATTATAGGGAAATCCTTGAAAAAGGGTCCCCAAGGATTAATGGGAAGTCCTTCCGGAGAAAACATCAAACCACCTCCGAAAGAAGGCCCCTCTGAACTCGAGGGAAACTTAGAATCATGTGTTGATCCTAAGGTTACCCCCTCTGATTACGTTACCAAAGAAGAGTTCAAAATCTTTGGTGATGAAATCAGAGAATCTCTGAAGGAGATAAAACTTCAAATGGAGAAGACCTCAGAGGCCTCTGCCTCTAACTCTGAAGTTGAAAAGCTCACTTCAGAGGTCTCTGAGCTGCGCACGACGGTTCTCAATCAGAACGAAAAACTGGATGCTCTGGAAAGCTTGGTCATAAAAAATGACTCCGTATTGTCCAGGGAAATTCAGAACTCGAAAACAGAGCTCCTCTAGGCGATTCTACCTACCTCTGCCCCCACTCCAACAAATGCAGACTTTTCTCAATTCAAAGAGGAAGTCTTGCGTTCTTTGGCAGAGGTACTTGCAAAGATCCCTACCTCTACTGCTGCTCCTGCTACAGAGTTTATTACAAAGGCTGACCTGACCAACTTCTCCAAGAAGATCACCAGCAATGTAATGACTATATCCAGCAAGTTCGTCTCCAAGACCACTCAGCAGAACAAGAAGATTGAAGACCTTCTGAAGAATGTCAAATCTTCAGAGGGAGTATTGAAGAGAAAGGAACCAGAGGTCGCATGCTCTGAGGAAGCGCGGAAGAAGGCTAGGTATGAAGATTCTGATGACGAAGATGACCAACCTCAGGGGTCATCCGATCTTCATAAGGGGGAGAAGACTCCTACTCCAAAACCTGTTGAAACACAAAAGGAGTCCACTCCCTCTGAATTAAACCAACACAAGGAGAAAGGAACAGAGAGACGTTCAACCTCCACCTCTGCTGAAGATATTCAGGCCACTCTAAAGTCGCCAGTACCTGTCATCTTTCTAGCACCATCCACTTCAGGTGCTCCAATAGTTCCAAGCACAGCTGAACAAATCACAGCTGCATCTCAAGAAACTATTGGAGCTCTGGACGAAGAAGAAGATGAACAGCTCGTAGACTTCTCAACATCAGAAGATGCATTCTCATCACCAGAAAGATCAACTTATGTGATGAGAGATGCTTACGAATCAGAATCTGAAAAAGAAAAAAAAACAGATTCTGGAAAAGAGATTGAAGAAGAAGTTGAAGTAGTTAATGTCGAAGAATATGTCTTCAAGAATGCTCAACCACATCATACTTCAACAACGTCAGAGCTAAGGGAATCACCAGAGATAGATGGCTACATCTCTGAACCCTCAAAAGAAGATCCTCCACAGACGAAGGAACCAGAAACCATGGTTGTTGATGAACAGGCTCCTTCAGAGAATCCTGTTCAGAAAACAAGCATCGGTCTTCCAGCAAAAGTGTTCAATAAACCTCCCACATTCCTCGAATCAAATCCCGAAGCTTCCATAGAAGACCACTTCAGATACATCTACTGTGAGTTCAACATGGCAGACACACTAGTCATTCCTCTGAATCCAAGAATCAGAGAGGACATGCCAGACTATGAGCGAAGATTTATCAGAGATAAAACCAAACCAAGAGCACAGGTCCTCTCTGATGATCCAATCATCAAAATCAACAAAATCTCAGAAAAGACCTTTGCTTACAACAAGATTATCTATAGGAATTATGTGGTAACTCGATCTGATCAGAAGATTTACGAGTTCAATGACAATGATCTCGTAAATCTAAATCCATATGATTTACCACATCTATATGCCAATTGCTCTGCCAGGTATGATCATGGAAGAAGGGAAATCAGGATGGGCATGGTTGAAGTCCGACGGGCAATGGAGGCCTATGTCAAACACCGAGCAAAACGTGACTTTCAAATAGCTCTGAACCTAAGGGAAGAGAAGCTGGAGGTAACTGAACCTGTGGAGTCATTTGACAAACTTAAAGAACAGAAGACTGGATCAATCGTTGCAGAACCTCTGGGTTTCGTCTTCAGAGTAAATCAAGAAAAGAAGATCTTTCTAGCTTCAGAAGTGTCGAAGTATTCTGATGAAACCTTGAGAGGTATAAAGAAATTGATCCATGCAAAAGAAGAAAGGCACAGAGCAGATTTACTGGCAAAGCTTGACTTAGAGATTGACTCGATGATCAACTTCAGAGCTCTGATCATGAAATTCCATAGAATCTGTTCAAGTGACAAATTGTAGTCTGTTTCTTTATTTTTTGATATTACTTTGTATTAAACTTCCAAATGTTTAAGGAGTAATACTTAAGAGGATGATTTTCTCCTCTATGCTTTCTAGTTTAAAATTCAATTCTCTGTTATTTTTGTATCTTTTATTTTCGACACTTAGGGGGAGATTGTTAGCTCCAAATCATCTGTTAAAGTGTTGAAAATAACCGTCCTATTTCAGAGGACTTCAGAGGACGAAGACTTCAGAGGACAAACCTGCCTCTGAAGTACTTATCAGATTGCAACTCAGAAGACATCAGAGGACGAAGAGCAGAGGACAAACCTGCCTCTGAAGTACTTATCAGAGATTGCAACTTACATCAGAGATAGCTTCATCAGAGGCTCTGAAGACAACGTCAGAGCTCTGAAGACATTCTCTCTGAATGCACAAGTTTTCTAATGAACAGAAGAACAGATGACACGTCACTTAGTGATAAGATTTACTTTCTAGAGTAGGTCACTGTTCAGCATGCTCTTTTTGTCATGCAAGTACACTGCTTACTTTATGGTCCTATAAATAGGACCATCACCTTATTGTTCAAGTGTGCTTAAGAAGATATATATCTGATAATATAAGTTGAATATTTTATTCTAAGAATATCTTGTTTATCTTTATCTGCTTTATGAACTGTGATATTTGAATCTCCTTTGATATTAAACTGTATTGCTTCCGCTGTCATTACTCTTATTGTTTATATCATTGTTACGAGATTAGATCTGGGATCCAACAAGTTTAACAACAACAAGTTCCACCATGTACTTTAAAGAGTATCCTTCCGGATATCTACCATTGCACTTTTGTTTAGCCTTCAATCAACATATGCCTATGCAAATGTCCGGACCAGTGTGAGTGTCAAATGGTTTCTTTAAAGTATATGGATAAACAAATGCCTTTTTTAATAATCACCCTTCCGAGTCGATTCCCATATCATTCAAGTTAATGTGTTCTTAGTGGCTCATTCCTGAGTCCACTACACTTTAACACTTTGACTAATGATCAACCTGTCAAGAATCAATCGATTTGAAAAACATAGATAGCAAGTTCCCTTGCTAGCAACTCTTCCAAGTATACTTCCTGTATCATTCAAATTGACGTGCTTATTCATGGCTTATTCCTAAGTTCATGGCACTTTAACGCTTTAAGAAGTGATCAATTCGTCAAGAAATTCCTTAGATTTTATAAAACTTAAAATGACATAGTGGAACAATGTTATTGAAGAACAAAGTCCACTAGTTTTTGGTTTACAACCTCCCTTTTCGTCTCACACCCAAACTATAAAATTAGCTACTCATTACGTAATATAAATTGCAAGAAATGTAAATGACATAATGTAAAGACATAAAGTAAATGACGTAATGTAAATGACATAAATTAAATGACGGAAATGTAAAGTGCATAAAGTAAGACAATAAGCAATAAAGGAATGTAAAGACAAGCAATGCTATAGCAACTAATAATGAAGAACAAGAATTCTCAAAGTTTAAAGACTTAATATTAAAAGTTCTAGAGAGAGAGTCACAAATCAGTTCTACCACTGATGTATTACGTATCAAAACACAAAGCCATTAACTCCTATTTATACTAAATAACGATGGCAATTCTTGTAAATAAAAATCTTAAATAATAATAAAAGGTACACCAATTAAAGTGTTTCTCCAAAAATATGTCCAAATGATGTCATCAACCTTCCTACTCCAGCCAACTATTCTTTCTACTGTTGTCAAAAAGATCTGGAGGGACCAAAAATCTGGATTGCACATTTTATCAAAAATATCTTCATTGCTCCATCCAAGAACAGCCCTGAATGCTACAACATCAATCTGGCATCAACATAATTAACAAACTTTTAGTTGGATTTCACAAAAAATCAAAATATAAGTAAATCATAAACTTAGCTCCATGAATAAGAAAAAATGAAAAATAAGATAAGAAAATAACTCAAATTGTTGGGATAAAAAGGAAATTAAAATCCTAAAAGATAAGAAAATATGCATTGAATTCTCAATGCATATCACAAACCCATGATAAAACACAACCTTGCACTACCAAATTGATGTCGGAAAAAATGAAAATAATTTCAACAAACCTTTTTCTCATGTAGTTATAAAATATCGGGCGAAATCCCCTCCACTAAGCGAGTCAGTCGACTCTAACACTCATTGGTACGACAACAAAGTGTCCATACTAGTTTCGGTTGTAAAACCATGCAATCAAACGTTTTCGTGATCTCCATAAAAGGTTAACTCAATCATAACAGAGGCGAAATAATTCACCAATTACCAAGTTAAAAATTTTATCATGCAACGTAAATAAGTTTGTATTTTTCTTTCAAACAAACGCTTGCACACACCAACCTGTTTTCAAAACAAGAGACTCACAAGGCACACATATATCTTTAGCATGAAGGACTCATGTAACTCGTTTAAAGACACAATGCATGGAACTCGTTTTACAATTGAAGGTTATT
Organism: Arctium minus; assembly: GCA_954870635.1. Classification (NCBI taxonomy): domain Eukaryota; kingdom Viridiplantae; phylum Streptophyta; class Magnoliopsida; order Asterales; family Asteraceae; genus Arctium; species Arctium minus. Next base: position 81,275,206 of record OX941087.1, on the reverse strand, counting down.
CACTCTAACAAGGCCAACCGTTGTACTCATAACAACTTATCATCGATACTTTACTATTGCCTAACGGTCGTTATCTCACTCTTGCAACCGCTTCTGGTACAGGTGTTTCACAACCTACCTGTTTGACCATCCCATACAGCTTTCGTCTTGAGCACTGATTTACAAATCATACGCTTTCCAACTTTGACCCCTATTGGTCGATAAACAACCATTTATTTCACACTCTACTCTTACCAATTCCTTAATCCAACATCGATATCTTCCCTTCATCATCCTTGTCACTCTACCGTTTGACTGAAGAGTCAAAGGCTCGTTTCTTTCGTTCAATCTTAAGTTTAAGCCTTCAAGATCCTAATCCAGTTGAGTAGTTGCGGGACCCCCCCCCCCAGGTATGAGCAGTTGCGGGACATCCCTCCCCCCGACTTACGCCATCACATGTCAACTCTCAAATGTATGAATACATAACAAATCACATTTCATAACAAGATAAAACATGCAACTTCATAATCATCTCATGCATTAAAATTCGTACGTCAACATCACTTTCAGTTAGAAAGACTCACTTGGCGTCCACGCAAAATTCCCTTCTTTACCGACTAGATTCTGTTAGAGCATAAATCTGTTGGATACAAGATCAAGAAGACTGAAGGTCAAAGTGTAAGAAGTCAAAGCTGAGAAAGTCAACACTCATCAAAGTCAAAGTCTATTTGTTAATAAAAGTCAAAGTCAACATTTGTATTTGTTTTTAATTTCTTTGTATTTTAGATGTAGGTATAAATATCTTGTATTTCTGTTTTTAGTTGTACGAAGAAGTCATTGAGAGAGAGAAAGTTCGTTTGAGAGAGATCTGTACAGAGAGAGAAAGTTCTAGAGAGAGAAAGTTTGTAATCTTGAATTTGAAAGTGAAATCAAACAGGTAATTGATTCTTGTTTGTGTTTTGTTTGATTAATCATGTTTAAGAACTAGAATCTGGGAATAACAATTGGTATCAGAGCAGATCCAAAAGTGAAATCAGATCAAGAATTAGAAAAAGTTTGGTTCGACACTTTGTTATTCAAAATCAGATTCGTTTTTGAGTTTTAGTGTGAATTTTGAGTTGTAATTGGTTTATTAGTGATCGATGAATGTAATAGATTGAGTTTGTATAATAATTTCACGAAATGCACTGTAATTTTCACGAATTTTTGGATTTTATTGAGTTTTAAGTCATGAGTTTTTAGAGCACTGTTACATAGATCAATCTTGTACTTTTATTGTTTTGGTTTGTAATCTTTGCATTGTAATCGGTTCGAATCATGATTTAGAGGAAATCTGCAAAGTTTCAGATCATTTGGTGGAGATTTGAATCGAATTTGAAGTGAAAATCAAGTTTTTGATCGAAAAACTTCAAGAACGCACAAGATCTTCAAAACGCGCAAGTTCATCGGACAAACGCGCAAGACTCATCTGGAAGAACGCGCAAGTCGAAGGGTTGTTTTTGGTTTCAAACGTGCAAGGCATTATTAGCGAGTTCTAGAAACTCGCAGGTTGAAGTCTGCGAGTTTTATCAGGAACAGGGTTCTGCGAGTTTGTTCGTCGTGCGAGTTTAAAAATCTAAGAAAATTTTCTAAGTGTTGGAACGCGTAAGCCGTGGTTAGCGAGTTTACTCAAACACGCAAGTAGTGTCTAGCAAGTTTTGGAAACGCGTACGTCTCTATTAGCGCGTTTCAAAGTGAATAGTTACTTGCGAGTTTTAGGTATTAGCGAGTTTCTTCGGGAATAGTAACCTGCGAGTTCTTTCGATTTGCGAGTTTGTCAAAACGCGCAACCTTTTGCTTGCGAGTTTCTTAAACGCGCACGCCTTAGCCTGCGAGTTTATCTGTGAATAGTGATCTACAAGTTTTAGGCGTCTGCGAGTTTCATAGTGAATAGTCACTTGCGAGTTTCAACGATCTGCGAGTTACAGTGATTAGCGAGTTTCCATACTTAGAATATTTTCTGAGAATTTTTCAAATCTGTAATATGGCTTTCAATAGTGTAATATGGCGTTGCCCCTTGACCCCACCCGCTAACCAGGTAGCGGGAACCCCGTGATAAGTTTGCGGAGGGGGACATAGTTCTGATTGTGATCAAAATTTCTGAATTTTATTTTCAGAGTCATTTCTATATTCTTGTGATTTCATAATTGGACTAACGATCAGTTTCTAGATTCTTATTGCATATTTGTTCAAATAGGTACATACAGGATGACTTCCAGAGACGCTCTCTCAATTGGAACTGATGTCAAGCCTCCGGTGCTGTTCAAAGGAAAATATGAACAATGGAGAGATAGATTTTTGGACTTTGTTGATAGACAATCAAATGCAGATAACATTCTGAAATCTATCACGGAAGGCCCAATGAAGAAACCTACTGAGGAGATTCCTGCCGGTGGTAATGATTCAGATGGAGCTCAGAGAACAAGGAGAGTGGATAAAAAGTATGCTAGTTTTTCTGATGAACAAAAGAAAAGGTTTGATGCTGATAAACAAGCCAGATCTTTGCTTTTACAAAGCATGACAAATGAGATATATGTGAAAATGGATAGCTACAATGAAACTGCCAAATCAATGTGGGATCAATTAAGAAAAATGATGTTGGGTTCTAGAGTTGGAAACCAAATGAAGGTAGCTAACTGCATAAACAGCTACGAAGAATTTAGAGCAAAAGAAAATGAAAGCTTGGAGGAAACCTATGATAGGTTTGTGCTGCTTCTGAATGAGATTTCCAAGAACAAGGTCAACAAGCAACAGATTGAGAACAATGTAAAGTTTCTCAGCATATTGCAACCTGAATGGAAAGAGTACACGCGAAGGATGAAACAAATGAAGGATTTGAGCGAAATACCTCTACATGAAGTCTACGAGACTCTGCGACAGAATGAAGAAGAGGTAGAAGAGAAAAGAGCTGAGAAAAAGAAAGTTGAGAAAGTTGTTGATCCTATAGCATTAGTGGCTGGAGAGAAAGAGAAAGAAAAGAAAGAGAAGAAGAATAAGAAGAAGACAGTGGTATTTAGTTCTGAATCAGAGTCTGAATCTGATGGAGATGATGGAGAAAGTCTCAAGCAGGCTATGCTACTGTTAACCCGTGCTTTCCAAAAGAAGTTTTACAAGAAGCCTAGATCCAATTCTCAGAGATATTCTTCATCAAGATCAAAGAACCACGAGCATATAGAAAGAGTGGAAGGAAATAGAATGATTGAGAAAAAGCCAGAAGAAAAGAAGAAGTATGTAAATGATTACACAAGTACTGAAAAGAAGACGGCTAATGATCTGATCAAATGCTACAACTGTGGCAAGTTCGGACATTATGCAAAAGAATGTCGGAAGCCAAAGGTTCGCAACTCAGAATATTATCAAAACAAATTGCTCTTGGCCAAACAACAAGAAGTTGGCAGGGCATTAATGGCTGAAGATGAATACTGGTTGGATCATTCTGATGAGGAAGAACAAGAAGAGACTGCTCATCTATGCTTGATGGGAAAAGAAGTGAAAGATGATGATTCAGATGATGAGACTGCTGATGAGGTAATGAACTTAACTGAAAATGATTTCATGACCAAAATGGAAGCCATGAGGGTCGAACTTCAAGATCTTCAAAATAAATTGAAAAAGGAAAAAGACAGAGTTGCTAGGAGAAATGAAAAGGTCTTTGAGCTCAACACGTCAGTTATTGAGAACAAAGATTTAATTGATTCTCTACGCAAATTTGCTTATGTTTTTCAAAATGAAAAAGATTGTTTTGAAAGTAAGATTTCTGAATTGCAAAAACAATTGTTTAAGTCTGATTCTGAAAAACAAAAATGTGTTCTAAAATCGTTTAAACTGCAGGTTGAGAACAAGACTTTAGAGAAAAAGGTAAATGGTTTGGAAGCAAAATTGTATCTTAGAGGCCAAACAGATCAAACTATTTTTTTGAATACACCTGATGAAGATGCTAATTGTAAAGAAAAATGGGGATTAGGGTTTGATAATCCTCATTACTTAGAAAAAGCTATCAGAAAACAGTCAGGTCTATATAATGCAAATTATATGTATGCAGCTGATGAATATCCTCATTTGAAACCCAAATTTATCACCAAAGCATCAAAAGAAGTTGAGGAAAAAGAAGATGAGAAAAAAATGAATTTGAAGAAAATGCAACTACCATTCTGTTATGAAAGACTGAATGATAGTTATCTTTCTAAAACACCAAAATTTCTTTCAACTGATTATTTTGCTAATTATTCTTCGATTGAGATGGAGGCAAAACCTGTTCAAGCCAAAATTTATGTACCTCCACTTGTCTTAGAGAGCAAAATAATTGAGTTAGAAAATATTTTATTTGATGAAAGAATTTTGAGTGATCTAACACAAAACGTATTTTCTACAGTATTAAAGAACACAGATTTTATTTGCAAATCTAAAGTGTGTTCTACATCTTCAAAAGTACCTCAAACTTCTAAGACTGATTTTGATGATCTATTTGAGTATGCAAATGATTTTCTAAATTCTGATGAAGGGTGTATCGAGGAAATTGATATGTTTGACTTTACTGCTCAACTTCCAAATCATTCTACTTTTATCATAAATGGAAAAGTTTTACCAAGTGTACATGAGAAAGGTGAATCATCAACTAAGGTTGGTGAATCAGTTTCTGGGAATGCTGATTACTATGCTAATGGTAAGAAACATAAGAAACAGCATTCACAGAACAAGAATAACACTGGTAAACGCAAGAAAAATCAATCTCAGAAATCTGACTTTCCTAATAAATCTAAATCTTTTGTTTCAGATTTAAGAAAGAAAAGGTCGGAAGCAAGAACCGAATGGCGACCAAAAAGGAAGAATGATGAGTATACTGAATCAATTTCTGATAATTTATGTAATAGATCTGATAGTAGTGATAGTGTTGTAGTTGGTCAACTTGCTTCTCATAAACAAAACCTTGTAACTTCTTACAAGCGTTATTCAATAAAGCAATTGATTCAATTATCTCCTACTACTACTAAATCTTATCATTATCGGAGAAATGATTTTGCTTATCATCATAATTCTAATGATTGGTTTGGATCTTATCATGTTTATTCTTCAAGATCAAATGTTTTTAGAGGTTTTCAAAAGAAAAGAGGATCCATATTCAAATGGATACCAAAATCTTGTGCTAATCTGTTAGGACCCGTTTTTAAATGGGTACCTAAAATTGTTGTTTCCTGATTTCTCTTGCAGACCCGGCATATGTGGTACTTGGATAGCGGCTGTTCCAAGCATATGACCGGGCAGAAAGCTTTATTGTCTAATTATACAGAGAAATTCAGCGGCAATGTTCGATTTGGGAACGACCAAGTTTCACCAATCTTAGGGTATGGTGATATCATTCAAGACAACATAACGATTAGGAAGGTGAGTTATGTCGAAGGTTTAGGGCACAACTTGTTTAGCATCGGTAAATTCTGCAACAAAGGGTTAGAGGTCAACTTCAAAGCTAAGAGGTGTTCTGTTAGTTCTGAAGACGGCAATGAACTCTTAGTCGGAAATCGAAAGACGAACCTCTATACCATCAATCTTTCAAAGGTACAGAATGACAGTCATGTTTGCTTATTGTCAAAAGCTTCGATGCAGCAAAGTTGGCTTTGGCACCGACGACTATCACATCTGAATTTTCGTTATATCAACAAGCTGGTTAGTGGAAAATTGGTAAAAGGACTTCCTGAGCTGAAATACGAGAAAGAACACTTATGTGTTGCATGTGAGAAGGGTAAGATGAAGAGAGCTCCGCATAAACCGAAGCCTGAATCAAGCACTAGTTCTACGTTAGAATTATTGCATATGGATTTGTGTGGTCCAATGAGAACTCAGAGCTTGGGTGGAAAGAAATACGTGTTGGTTATTGTGGACGATTACTCAAGATACACGTAGGTCAAATTTCTTCGATCAAAAGATGAGACGCCCGAAGTTCTCATTACTTTCTTAAAGATGACCCAGGTGAATATGCAAAGACAAGTCAAGTTTCTTCGAACGGACAACGGCACAGAGTTCAAAAACAAGATAGTTGAAGAATATCTCGAATCGGTCGGGATATCACATCAGTACTCTGCTGCTCGTACGCCTGAACAAAATGGAGTAGTCGAAAGGCGAAATCGAACGCTAGTCGAGGCCGCTCGCACTATGCTTAGCCAATCAGACTTACCTCTATTTCTGTGGGCAGAAGTTGTGTCAACTGCATGTCATACTCAAAATCGATCCATGATACACCGCCGTTTTCAAAAGACTCCATATGAGCTGATCAACAACAGAACACCAACAATCAAGTATTTTCACATATTTGGGTGTAAATGTTTTGTGCTTAACGACAGAGAGAGTCTGAATAAATTCAGTGCTAAGGCGGACGAAGGCATCTTCATTGGTTATTCTTCAACATCTGCAGCATATCGTGTTTATCTGAAGAAGTCAAAGACAGTCGTCGAGAGCTTTAATGTAACATTTAATGAAGATATGGCTTCTGAACAACTCAGTTCAGAACCCGTTATCATTGGAGTATTAGCTTCTGGGCAGATCAGTCCAGAACCTGTTTCTACAGCCAATAATTCGAATAACGCTTCTACTTCTATTTCACATTTATCTGATTTAGATTTGTTATTTGAATTCTTTTATGATGAGTTTCTAGGTTCTAATGTATCTAAATCTGCTGTGACTGACAGGTCTGAAGACACAAGTTGCAATCATCCAGTCACTTCAGAAGTCATAACTGAACAAGAATCCTCCGTTCAGTCAGAAACTCACATTCCTACAATTACTCCTACAGTTGAAGATATACAAGAAACTGCTGAGCCAGAAGTAACTGTTTCAGTTGGGTGTCATACATTGTCTACTCAACAGCCATATTATGTTGTTCCAATTGATACTTCTGCACCTGAAACTTCAACTGCAAACCCCCTTCCTATTATTCAAACTGAAGAGTCTGATAGTGGATTTCAAGATGATGATCATGTTCAATCAGTATCTACTCTTCTCCCTCATGAGCATTGCTGGACCAAAGAGCATCCTTTACATCAAGTAATTGGAGATCTCAACAAGCCTGTACAAACTAGGTCAGCGACTCTTAATCAATGTATGCATGACTCATTCCTCAGCAAGATAGAGCCCACGCGAGTATCAGAGGCTTTAGTTGATTCGGATTGGGTATCTGCTATGCAAGAAGAATTAAATCAGTTTGAATCCCTAAAGGTCTGGAGCCGGAAGGTAAATCCGTGATTGGCACTAAATGGGTATTCAAGAATAAAAAGGATGAAGATGGTATCGTCATTAGGAACAAAGCTAGACTTGTTGCCAAAGGTTACCGGCAAGAGGAAGGCATAGACTATGATGAGACGTATGCTCCAGTAGCGCGCATAGAAGTAATCCGCATGTTTCTAGCCTACGCAGCTCATAAGAATTTCACAGTCTTTCAGATGGATGTGAAAATAGTCTTTCTGAATGGTATTCTTAAGGAGAAAGTATACGTGTCTCAACCAGAAGGGTTCGTCAATCCAGATAAACCAGATCATGTCTACATCTTGGACAAAGCCCTGTATGGTTTAAAACAAGCCCCTCGAGCCTGGTATGATGTTCTATCAAAATTCTTGGTCAAGTCCGGTTTTTCCAAAGGTAAAGTTGATACCACTTTGTTCATCAAAAAGGAAAAAGCCGATATCATCCTTATTCAAATATATGTTGATGATATAATATTTGGCTCTACTAATCCTAAATATTGCAAAAACTTGTCTAACCTCATGGTGGCACGTTTTCAAATGAGTATGATGGGAGAGATGAATTTCTTTCTCGGATTACAAGTTAAACAGTTTTCAACGGGGATTTTCATTAATCAATCTAAGTACATTTTGGATATTCTTCGGAAGTTTAAAATGGAAAATTGCAAACCAATTGGAACCCCGATGGCACCAGGTACTAAGATCAACACTGATCCTTCGGGTAAAAGTGTTGATGTTAGAACTTATAGAGGTATGATAGGATCATTAATGTATCTTACTTCAAGTAGGCCAGATATTATGTTTTCAACATGCTTATGTTCTAGATATCAGGCTGCTCCTAAAGAATCCCATTTGGCTGCTATCAAAAGGATTTTTAGGTATCTGAAGGGGACTGCAGATCTTGGTCTGTGGTATCCTAAGGATACTGGTTTTCAACTGACTGCCTATTCAGATGCAGATCATGCAGGTTGCATGTTGGACAGAAAGAGTACTTCAGGTCACATTCAATTTCTTGGAGACAAGCTCGTTAGTTGGGCATCAAAGAAAAAATTATGCGTTTCCACATCGACTGCTGAAGCAGAGTATGTAGTTGCTGCTAGTTGCTGCTCTCAAGGTCTGTGGATGCGAACACAACTGCGAGACTATGGATTCAAGTTTGATAAAATTCCAATATATTGTGACTCGAAGAGTGCAATCGCGATATCTGCTAATCCTGTCCAGCATACGAAAACCAAACACATTGATGTCAGGTATCATTTTATAAAAGATATTGTCGAAAAAGGAACAATTGAACTTTATTTTGTAAAAACAGATTATCAACTTGCAGATTTATTTACCAAACCCTTAGATGAAAAGAGATTTAATTTTCTTGTCTCTAAACTTGGTATGTTAAATCTTAAGACATAATCGGTTGTTACCTAATAAAGTTATGTATTGTTATTTTTCATCATTTTCTTTATCTTTATGTCTGAACGATATCTGCACTTTAATAGTTTGCTCATGATCTCAGGGGGAGAATGAGATGTATTTTAAGATGATCTACATTCATTTGAGGGGGAGCATATCTAATTTCTGCATTTTGCTTAACTGACAAATTTTTGTGATGCATGATTTTAGGGGGAGCTTATAAGTCATATAAGAAAAGGAATAAGACTATGATTTCTGATTATTTTAGATCAGAACTCGTACTTTAAATTATTTTACTGCTTTAAAGTCTTTTACGTTTCAATAAATTTGTGAATAAATTTGCTTTGACTAGACTTTGAGACTTATGCAGGATGAGAGAGGATGACACGATCATATCTTATTGACTACAGCTGACTTCATGAGAATTAAGATTGAGCGAAAAGGTAAATTTCTTATCTTAATCTCATATGTATCTGAATAAAGGACAACTTTCAGATATGAAAACATGATTTTCTTAAATGTTCAAACCACTTCCCGATTCTTAAACAATTTTTATAATTTGGAAGTATGATTTTAAATGTTTTCATTTTATTTTTTGTGCTTAATTGTTAAATAAACCGTGTGTTTCCAAAGATAAATACTTGCGTATTGTCTTTTCTATATACTTTCAAGTATTCACACACACCGGTTTGATTGTTTTTTGTTCAAATTGTTCTTACCATGTCTCATATTGAAACATATTTTCGATGGTAAGACACCCCGCTTATACTTCAATGTATCTTGAGCATCATTTCATTTCGAAGCGTTCATTTCAAGAAAGTCTATATTTTTGTTTCATATGGACGATATCTGTTAACCATAAACCTTTATTGCTATATCATTTCCTTTCTGATCATTTTCATACAATGTCAGATTTTCAAACAGGTCTTTTGCATTCATGTTCATTCATTCAATATATTTGTTTGAAAATACTTCAATGTTTTCAAATGCTCAAATCTTCATGATTATATTTTATGAGCATACATTCATCTGACATTTGTATATGAGTTTTAACTGCTAAAGTTAAATCATTATGAGCAACACGCTCTTTTAGGATCATATATGGGTTCTTTGTGCTAGGACTTAAATGAACTTCTATGGATTCACGTTAACCAGTGTTTCCTACCCAAGAAGCTAATCCTTAGTGATTGAGTGTGAGGAGTCTAAAAAGAAATGAGTGTGGGTTGTGTGTTGAGGTAAAATGGAAAAGAGAGTTTGGTTAGATGTGAGCTTAATGATTAAAAGAAAGAGGGTGTGCGATCAGAGTAAAAGAATATCAAACTCTGCACCAACTACTTTCTGAGCCGGGTAGCCACATTACTAGCGTTTCACAACTCTTTGGTGAATGTTATTGAAATAGGCAATTAGCCCATGCCAACTCTTGTTAAAAACCCCACCAGCCACTCATTTTCTTCTCAAAAAGAAAATGTTTCACATTTTCAAGGGGACGCAGCACATAATCTATCTGATTTTCATTTGGAAAATCTGGATATTGAAAAAGAAGTAAGTCTGCCCCACCTTCGCACTTCAATCATGCACTTAGAGTCTGTGTTTAACTAACTGTTGTCTCAGTGGTTTACACTATGTTGAGCCTTACAGCAATCATCAAGTGCTTAATTCTTTCTACACTTGCATGAGCACACAATAAATATGTTTTCTTGTCATAACATTCATAGAAATTGCCTTTGTGGTGTTTCGATGATTGGATGGAAGCCCTGGGGGAGTGAACATCAAAAAGCTCCTTTATATTGTGTATTCGTTACACACAGTGACTTTGTGTTACTGACAGGCATTTTAACTGATTCATTTGTTGATTCAGGGGTTACATGTTCTTATTTTGTCTGGATTTGCAAAGATCTAGATGAATACTTGGTTATGGATCACAGAATTAGAGGCTTAGTTTGATAAATCAGAATGGTCAAAGACATTTCTTGGAAGAAAAGTTTTGATGATATAGATGCTCAAATCATCAAAAAGAGGAGATGGTATCAAGAAATGATAAAGTTTTGAGAGATGATTTTCAGAAATGTCCAAGTCAGAAGATTCAAAGTAAAGATTTGAAGAAGATCAAAGAATTGATGTACTGATTTTTGAGGAAATTTTCTTTGAAGATTATTTGCTACAGCAATCCGAGCTGATTCTGAAGAAAATTTCTTTCTAAAGTCTAAAAGTGTTTTGTGAAAGTTTTGGGGAGATTGTCAATCGTTTGAAGACAGTTTTGGAAAGAATACCATAAAAGAAAAAGGGGAGATTGTACTGACAGAGCTTAAAGTGAAGACTGAATTGCTAGATCTTTCAACAATGATCTTGAATCCAAATGAGGAGATTGTTAGAGCATAAATCTGGTGGATACAAGATCAAGAAGACTGAAGGTCAAAGTGTAAGAAGTCAAAGCTGAGAAAGTCAACACTCATCAAAGTCAAAGTCTATTTGTTAATAAAAGTCAAAGTCAACATTTGTATTTGTTTTTAATTTCTTTGTATTTTAGATGTAGGTATAAATATCTTGTATTTCTGTTTTTAGTTGTACGAAGAAGTCATTGAGAGAGAGAAAGTTCGTTTGAGAGAGATCTGTAGAGAGAGAGAAAGTTCTAGAGAGAGAAAGTTTGTAATCTTGAATTTGAAAGTGAAATCAAACAGGTAATTGATTCTTGTTTGTGTTTTGTTTGATTAATCATGTTTAAGAACTAGAATCTGGGAATAACAGATTCCTCGAATACCGCACACCTTGATGGAGATGAAACACCACACCCACAAGTTGCCTTTTTAAATCAAGTTTCTTGAAGAATTTTCTTGCAAGATTTTTCTCTACACCTCTCTCTCTCTCTAGTCGCTTCCATGTTGATGAAGACCAAATGAAGGCTATTAGGGTTTTTAACCCGTATTTTCATATTCACACTCAAGTCCCTCAAATTAACACTTTTCACACTACACACACTAGACTTTAAATTATTTACAATCCGAACACAGCTATTACACTCATTGTGACACCTAAGCAACTCTACATTTTGCTTTTATATAGATATAGATATAGAGGGGATGGATCTTTCGAAAACCAGTATTATTATGTAAACTTTGCAAACTGAAATCAGGTAATCATTGATTTTCATTTTATTTTATTTTTAATTATGAGGGCTTAATCGTCAAATTAAACTCAATGATTTTTAATTATGGTAATTATGGTTTTGTTTTGGTAATTAGGGTTTCTAATTTTATTTTTGGTTTATTTTAATTATGGTAATACTATAGTCTTGTATTTATGGATGGAGTCCATAGAGGAGCGAGTTTTTATCATAATATTTTTTTCTTTTTTTTTAATTTCATCACAACTAGCATCATCCCAACTAGTTTCTTCAAAATCAATTTCATCACAACTACTTTCTTCAAAACCAGGGACAAAAAAACAACCAATGAGACAAATGAAATTGAATTCATTATTAGATGCAATTGATGAAACTATTGACATGCAACAACCCGTGAAACAGGTGAAACTGAATTCATTACAGTTTCACTATCATAACTTAGTTGATTCATCACATGTGAAATTGATTTCATCCCTGAAACATCATGATTTCATCCGTCCTAATTTCATTAATTATGCATATTAAATTTTAATTTTTATTAAAATAAATAACTCAGATATATATTAACATAAATAGAAACTCCAATTTACGATTATGCCCTTCTGATTTAATTTCATTAATTAAGTATATTAAATTTTAATCTTTATTAATATAAATAACTCAAATACATCTTGACCCTTGATTAATGAAATCTACGATTACAAAATGGGTTGTATAGTTTGCAAAATAAATGTGGTTTGCAAATGAAACCACCTCTATATATAGATATATTGATTTGGGTTGGTTATTTGAATAATTAGGCATTGTTTGGCAAAAAGAAGCTAGCTTATTTTCTGAGTACATGTTTGGATTACCATAATCTAGCTTTTTAATAAGCTATTTGGAGTAGCTTATGAGAATCTTTTTGTAGTTATTCCAATTATGCTCTCATTAATATTCATTATTGTATATTAACTATTAATTATAAATAAATATTAATTATTAAAACTTATTATTATTAACTAATAAATATTAATTAATATTATCTAAAAATTATAACATAAATTTTAATTATACATTGATATTAATTTTTAACTATTTAAAATTATTGATAATTATATCAATTTTTTTAATATTGATGAATATAGTTTAGTTATTAATTATTATTATTTTTGTAACTATTATTTGATTATTTTTTCTATATTATATGTAACGGTTATTTAAAATCATATGTTAATGTAGATTTTTTTTAAATTTGGTTCAAAATTCATATTTTATAATATATATAATAATAAATTTCAATATATTATATTACTATAAATTTGGTTTAAATTTTATTTGTATTAATTAATATATTGTAATTGATTATTTTTTAGATATCTTTTTTGGTAATTTTACATGTTTATAAGCTAGTTTTTGTCAAACGTGATTTTTTCATCAGCTAGCTTATCAGTAGGGGGTGTCAAAAATAACCGAAACCGAACAACCCACCCAAACCGAATGAAATTTGGGTTAAACGGTTTTGGGTTATCCGATTTTTAGGTTAAACGGTTCGGTTAACCGAATAAGAATCCTTATTCGGTTCGGTTTTCGGTTATTTTTTTCTAATTCGGTTAAACCGAATAACCCGAATAACACATTCTACTAATATTTTATATATTGCATGTTTATAAAAAATAAACCTAAGACATGTTATACTATTATTATTTTACATATTTTATTGATATATAATGTTTTTTTATTGAGAGTAGATAATGTTTTATTATTAGATTACATTTTATGCTTGAATTACATCGTCGCATGAAGAAAAATAATGTCATATGGTAGAAATAAGTTTTGATAGATGGTGTATTTTACTTAATATAAGTTAGTTGTTGAGTATGAATGTATGATACAATTATATATTATAAGCAACAAACACTTGATTTGAAAACATTATTTGAGCAAATTTTCAATGAAAAAATATAAATCCTTATTCGGTTTAACCGGTTACCGAACCGAATAACCCGAAACCGAATAAACCGAAACCGATTAAACCGAACCTTATTTGGTTTGGTTATCGGTTAGTTTTTAAAAAGCTTGAAACTCGATTAAACCGAACCGAATAAACCGAAAACCGATTTAACCGACCGAATAACACCCTAGTTATCAGTCACCAGCTAGCTTATCAGTCATAATCTATCTTATCAGCTAGTTTGCCAAACATAGCCTTAATAGGTCCAACAATTAATTATTATTTTGGGTTTAATAATTTATTTAGATAATTAGTTTTTGGGCCAAATATTATTAAAATTTCAGATTTCATTTTATTATATTATATAGATTATATTAGTTAATAATTTAGTTTCTAAATGTATTAATATGTTATTTAATTAATATTAATTAATTAATATTTTCTTAAGTGGGTTATTAAATTGTTTATTAATTTAATACATGTTTTAGAGGTGTCGTAATTTGATGCTATCAATTGTTTGGGACATGTTGATATGGAGCAGATGTTTCCTTTAGTTGTTAAAAGGATAAATCTATATTAAGGATATTTATCAAGTGTAACGCTTAGAGATCTATTAAATGATTTTGATGATTTAATATTCGGATTAAAACATTGTGTGTAACACCCGCAATCCCGGTATGTCGCTAATTTGATCATAAATCTTATTATCGAACCTAGCGAGGGAAATGGATGTTTTCGGGTTTGATTTGGGGTAAAATCAGAATGGGGCAAGTCTGGGGCGACAATGCCCTGCGACTGTGACAGAGGTCACTGTCGCGGGGCAAAGTCGCGAAGGATGTACCGCGGGTGGGGTGAACCCGACGACTATGACCAGTGACTATGACATGTGTCACTGTCGCGTGTCATTGTCGCCAGGATGGTACCGAGAGTCCTTGGACGCGGGCGATTGTGACCAAGCGACTATGACAGTGTCATAGTCGCAGGGCAATGTTGCCGACGGGCTCCAGACCCTTAAATGCTCACTAACCCGTTTTTAGCTCATTTGGTTTTGTTGAGAGCTCATTGAAGTCGATTTTGAAGAACAAAAAGGTAGGGTTTTCACCTTTCCTCATTGAATGCTTCTTGAAAGGATGTTCATTTATGGTTTTCGGTTTTGGTCCTAGGTGATTGTTGTGATTTAGAGCTTGGTGCTTAAAGTTCAAGGGTCTTTCCTCTTTCCTCTAAGATATCTACATCTAGGGTTTGTTAATAACCCTTACAAGGTGAGTTACTTACTTCTCTTAACCTCAATATATGTTCATATCTCTTGTATTTTGATCCTTCATGTTTTTCTAACCTAAATGTGGATTTTGGGGATATTAGGGTTTGGTAACCTAAGTAAAAATGAAAGGAATGTGTTCTAAACTAAAAGAGATGGTATCCTTGAATTCTACTCATTTGATAGACAAATATTGGTTCTATGGGATTTTTGGTTAACCAAAGTGGAGTATTTGGGAGTTTTTGGGAAAACAAGTATTGGGTGAATTAATGACAATCTTGATTTTTAATGAAGAATATGTATGGTATTTTGTTGATGAGTATTGTTATTTAAAGTCTCCTCATTAGTGAGATTCAAGGTTTTTATGTTGGTAACCTCTTACATACGATCTTTCTACATATATGTTTTATGTGAGCATACCATATGCTAGTACGCTTTGGTATTTAGTTTTAGTGCAATGGATCCATAGGCACGGTATTCCTATGTCTCGTCCGGACATTAGGTTTACCCTTGGCACGAGATAGGCATCGGGCTCCATGGTAAGTAAGGTATGTGCCTATACGGTCGGGCAGCGTCCCATGGACAGTAAGGTGTAATCCCCTTGTGCTCGAGTTCCCCTGTTTTGGAACTCTCAAGAATAGACCTGGAGTGGTTGACTTTATGTTTTCGGGCAATAGACTTGGAGTAGTTGAGCTCGCTATGTGGTTTGTAATTATTGGTATCATATGTTGAACGCTAATGGTTTATTTGGCTTGTTTTGATTTAGTTCACGACTAGATCGGTCGCATGACTTCGAATGGGTTTATCATTTAAATATTATTTTCCGCTTAATTATTCTCACTAGGCTTTAGCCTAACGCTTGTTCTTTGGTGGTCATGTATGGCAGGTCATTCTAGCGGCGAGGCTCATCGGGATTGAGAGGATCACCTTGGGGTGAAGAGCGATCTTTTTAAAGATTTAATGACCAATTCATTGAAGTATAAAAACTACCCTTTTTGGAAGAATAACGACACCCGACCTTAATCTTATTTGTTCAAGTTAGATTATTAGGTTGTCGATTTATATTCTTTATATTGTTTTGGGTTTTGTAATTATCATACTTTAGTCCCCGTGATGGGTTGACATACTCTTGGGCTAGTTTGTCTTATCCAAATTATACAGGTTGTTTGGTCTCCCTTTTTGGGTAGACTGGTTTACTCAATTTGCAGACGTTATATAATATTTTGGATGTTATAAGTTGGTATCAGAGCATTAGTTTAAGTGAACTAGGTATGTCTGTAAGATGCCTAGACTTAAACCGAGATTATTAGGCTATGATTTGAGAGATGGGGTAGAACTTTTAAGATAGGATGGTCTTAGAGTCAACGAAACTTACACAGATTAAAAGTTGTAGTGATGGTAACGAGAACTCTTACGTATCATGTATTCATAATTTCACTTAGCTAACGTTATTATGAAGATATTTTACGTGAGCATACTTGATTTACTATTGTTATAATAATTGATAAGTGTGGTAGTATGTTTCCTTGTGTTATTCTTGTAGCCTATTTCTTATTCTTTTCGTGTTGGTGTGTGGCAGAATCATGGTTAACACCAGAAACCGACCGGAAGGTCAAGAGGCCACGGTCTCCACAACCGACCATCCGCGAGTAACTGCGGCAGACGAACCACCACGGGTGGTTAATGTGTTGGGAGGTGGACCTGAGCACATTCCCTGGCGTAACTTAGAAACAGATGAGCCCGTTATGGAGGAAGTGACGGCAAAGACGAGAATGATGGACCGCATGATGCTGTCCATGAACAGAGCCATGGCACAACAGCAAGAATTGTTCCTCAAACTCCTGGAGGACTGAGACACCAACAACCATAGACAAGAAACGGTTGACAAAAACATCATTGTGGCGGGATCCGGGGGTACCGGGCCTAGAATCCCTACAGATGCAACCACAATCCCGGGAGTCGGGCAAGCGACGAAGGCCTGCACCTTCAAGGCCTTTCTTGGTTTCCGACCACCGAAGTTTAAGGGTTTTGATGATCCGACAATTTGTGTGGGATGGATTCGGGAAATGGAACAGGCCTTCCGATCAAGCGAGTGTGGAGAGGGACAGAAGGCGATTTTTGGCTCACATATGTTGAGGGGCGCGACCCTCGCTTGGTGGAATGTATATTCCGCTTCTCTTGAGGCGACCGTCTTGACCAAACTGTCTTGGGCAACGTTCAAGGAGAAGTTATTAGAGGAGTATTGCAACGAGAGATCGATGGATCGTATCGTGGAGGAATTCCGGAACTTGAAAATGGGTAACTCGTCCGTGAAGGAGTATACACATATATTCATGGATAAGCTGGGTTTAGTGGGACACTTAGTCCCAACAGAGAAAGAGAAGATCAAAGCCTACATAAAGGGGCTCCCATCTGACATGATGTCTATGGTGAGAGTGGCGAAGGCCTCGACCCTTCGAGAGGCGATAGAGGAGGCACGGTTAATGGAAGACACTTACAATCGGGGTAAAGAGGAAGGTTCTCGGTTGGTTGAGAAGAGGAAATTGGAGGGAAAATCTATGGCCTCCAAGAAACCAGGACCTTTTAGCCACAATTATCAACGGGGAGCCGATCCGAAGCATGAGGCTAGGTGGTGTTCCAAGTGCCGAAGCAAGCATTTCGGTTCGTGCAATTTCGTTCCCGGGGCATGTTTCAAATGCGGAAAGCCCGGACATGCCTATAAGGATTGCTCCGTCAAGGGGAGATTGTGTTTCGAGTGCAAAGAGTCGGGACATGTTAGAGATGATTGTCCGAAATTGAAGACCGGCGGAAAGAAGATAGATCCTCCGAAAGCGAACGGAAGGGTGTTTCAAATGACTGTTGAGGAAGCCAAAGCCTCTACTGATGTAGTTTCGGGTACGTTTCTCCTAAACTCCGTGCCTACACGTGTATTATTTGACTCGGGTGCTAGCTTCTCTTTTGTATCCAATTTATTTTGTGAAAAGCTTGCCATGCCTAAGAGTAATTTAGAAGAAGCTATTGTAGTAGAAATAGTTGACGAGGGTCAAGTGATAATTCGTGATGTGGTGAGGGATTGCACCCTCGAGATTGAAGGGAAGAAATTCCCCATTAATTGGATGCCAATGCAAATTGGTGGTTTCGATGTGGTTGTGGGTATGGACTGGCTATCGGAGAACCAAGCCGAAATTGTGTGCTCCAAGAAGATGATTCGATTGCCCGTGACGAACGAAGATACGACAATAATCTACGGCGAAAGAAGGAAAGGCGAAGTGGCGATTATCTCTATGATCAAAGCACGAAAATGTTTGGCGAAAGGATGCTCTTCATTCTTGGCATACGCAATCGACACCAAACTCGAGAAGAGGAAGCTAGAAGATGTTAGGGTGGTATGGGAGTTTCCCGATGTATTTTCGGAAGACTTGCCCGGTTTGCCACCCGATCTCCTAGTCGAATTCTGAATTGATCTCATTCCGGGAGCGGCTCCTATTGCCTGAGCTCCCTACCAACTGGCTCCTACCGAGATGCAAGAAATGATGACTCAACTCTAAGACCTTATTGAGAAGGGTTTCATACGACCGAGTTCGTCACCTTGGGGAGCTCCAGTATTGTTCGTCAAGAAGAAGGACGGCTCAATGAGGATGTGCATCGACTATAGAGAACTGAACAAGGTAACGGTGAAGAACAAATATCCACTTCCGAGGATTAACGACTTATTCGATCAACTTCAAGGCGCGGGTTGCTTCTCAAAGATCGACCTTCGGTCGGGGTACCATTAAGTGAAGGTGACAAAGGGCGACATTCCAAAGACGGCGTTTAGGACGCGATACGGTCACTACGAATTCCTAGTGATGTCGTTCGGTCTAACCAACGCACCCACTATATTCATGGATTTGATAAACCGAGTGTGCCGA
The DNA here is from genome assembly GCA_954870635.1 of Arctium minus. Taxonomy (NCBI): domain Eukaryota; kingdom Viridiplantae; phylum Streptophyta; class Magnoliopsida; order Asterales; family Asteraceae; genus Arctium; species Arctium minus. The sequence continues at coordinate 81,256,329 of OX941087.1, read as the reverse complement.
CCATTCCTCGACAAGTCGGTAATCGTGTTCATCGATGACATCTTAGTGTACTCTAAAGATGAAGAGAGTCATGAACGACACCTTCGGGAGGTATTAGAGGTGCTAAGGCGAGAAAAACTTTACGTAAAGTTTTCAAAATGCGATTTTTGGCTTCAAGAAGTGCAGTTTTTGGGGCATGTAGTTACCAAGGAAGGAGTAAAGGTGGACCCCGCGAAGATCGAGTCTATGATGAACTGGGAACCTCCCAAGAGTCCGTTAGAAATTCGGAGTTTTCTAGGTTTGGCGGGATACTACCGGAGATTCATCCAAGACTTTTCCAAGATAGCCTCAACATTGACAGCCTTAACTCGAAAAAACGTGAAATTTGTGTGGACCGAGAGTCAAGAGAAGGCTTTCTGAACTCTACAAAGGAAGCTTTGCGAAGCTCCCATTTTGTCTCTACCCGATGGAACGGAAGATTTTGTGGTTTATAGCGATGCGTCGAAGATGGGCTTGGGTTGTGTCCTAATGCAAAGGGGTAAAGTGATCGCTTACGCGTCACGACAACTAAAGATGCATGAAGTCAATTACCCAACCCATGATTTGGAATTAGCTGCGGTGGTGTTTGCCTTAAACCTATGGCGACACTACCTATATGGAACGAAGTGCACTCTCTATACGGACCACAAGAGTTTGAGGCATATTTTTGATCAAAAGGAGTTAAACATGAGGCAACGGAGGTGGTTGGAATTATTAAAGGATTACGATTGCGAATTGTTTTACCATCCGGGAAAGGCAAATGTCGTCGCCGATGCTCTAAGTCGAAAGGATTACGGGGGAAATTCCAAATCTACTTTCACGCGGATCGAGTTGACATCAACACTCATCGACCGAATTAAAGCGTCGCAAGTCGTAGCCTTACTAGAAGAGAACCTCAAGGGAGAGGTCATGGTAAAACAACATCTACTCTTGACGGAAGATGGACGGGGAGTAAAGCTTTTCAATGGGCGAGTTTGGGTGCCTAAGATCGGGGGCAATCGAGAACTTCTTCTCGAGGATGCCCACAAATCGAAGTATTCCATCCATCCGGGGAGCACGAAGATGTATCGGGATTTAAAGTTACACTATTGGTGGCCGGTTATGAAACTTGATGTGGTACACTACGTGGAGCGATGCGTAACTTGTTTGCAAGTGAAGGCCGAGCACCAACGACCTTATGGGAGTTTACAATCTTTGTAAATTCCGGAATGGAAATGGGAGCACATCACGATGGATTTCGTGACGAAATTGCCAAAGACCTTGCGCGGTCATGACACCATTTGGGTGATAGTGGACCGTTTGACCAAGAGCGCTCATTTCTTGGCCATGCAGGAGACTTTACCTATGGACAAGCTGGAAAAGTTGTATATCAATGAAGTAATATCTCGTCATGGTGTACCATTATCTATTGTCTCCGATCGCGACAGTCGGTTCACGTCGCATTTCTGGGATGGTTTGCAAAAGGAATTAGGCATGCGTGTGAAGTTGAGCACAACCTACCATCCTCAAACCGACGGCCAAAGTGAGAGGACAATTCAGATGCTAGAAGACATGTTGAGATCTTGTGTGATCGACTTTGGGGGTAGTTGGGACTCGCACCTACCTTTGGTGGAGTTCGCATACAACAATAGCTACCATTCAAGCATTGGAATGACACCGTTTGAAGCGTTATATGGTCGCAAGTGCCGGACTCCCGTATGTTGGCTTGAAGCAGGAGAAAAGCAGTTCGCCGGACCCGAGATCGTACAAGAAACGGCAGAAAAAGTCAAAGATATTCGCGAGCGGTTGAAGGCGGCTCAAGATCGGCAGAAAAGCTATGCCGACAAGAAGAGGCGACCGATAGAATTCCAAGTGGGAGACCGCGTGATGTTTAAGGTATCCTCTTGGAAGGGAATTATTCGGTTCGGAAATCGTGAGAAGCTAAGTCCCCGTTTCCTTGGACCATTCACCGTGCTTAAGCGAGTAGGGCTTCAAACCTACCAGTTGGAACTACCTCCGGAAATGGAGGGAATCCATAACACATTTCATGTGTGGTACCTTCGTAAATGTCTAGCGAAGGAGGAAAGTGTTATTCCACTCTCCGAGATCAGAGTTGATGAGGGAAACCGTTGCGTCGAAGAGCCCGATGCAATTTTGGAAAGGAAGACAAAGAAGCTTCATCACAAGGAAGTCAGGATGGTGAAGGTTCAATGGAAACACCATCGAGGGGCAAATGTGACTTGGGAAGCGGAAAGGGACATGAAGCGAAGATATCCTCACCTCTTCACCTAGTCAAGATTTCGAGGACGAAATCTTCTCCAAGTTGGGGAGGATTGTAACACCCGCAATCCCGGTATGTCGCATATTTAATCATAAATCTTATTATCGAACCTAGCGAAGGAAATGGATTTTTTCGGGTTTGATTTGGGGTAAAATCATAATGGGGCAAGTCTGGGGCGACAATGCCCTGCGACTATGACAGAGGTCACTGTCGTGGGGCAAAGTCATGAAGGATGTACCGCGGGTGGGGTGAACCCGACGACTATGACCAACGACTATGACATGTGTCACTGTCGCGTGTCATTGTCGCCAGGATGGTACCGAGAGTCCTTGGACGCGGGCGATTGTGACCAAGCGACTATGACAGTGTCATAGTCGCAGGGCAATGTCGCCGACGGGCTCCAGGCCCTTAAATGCTCACTAACCCGTTTTTAGCTCATTTGGTTTTGTTGAGAGCTCATTGAAGTCGATTTTGAAGAACAAAAAGGTAGGGTTTTCACCTTTCCTCATTGAATGCTTCTTGGAAGGATGTTCATTTATAGTTTTCAGTTTTGGTCCTAGGTGATTGTTGTGATTTAGAGCTTGGTGCTTAAAGTTCAAGGGTCCTTCCTCTTTCCTTTACGATATCTACATCTAGGGTTTGTTAATAACCCTTACAAGGTGAGTTACTTACTTCTCTTAACCTCAATATATGTTCATATCTCTTGTATTTTGATCCTTCATGTTTTTCTAACCTAAATGTGGATTTTGGGGATATTAGGGTTTGGTAACCTAAGTAAAAATGAAAGGAATGTGTTCTAAACTAAAAGAGATGGTATCCTTGAATTCTACTCATTTGATAGACAAATATTGGTTCTATGGGATTTTTGGTTAACCAAAGTGGAGTATTTGGGAGTTTTTGGGAAAACAAGTATTGGGTGAATTAATGACAATCTTGATTTTTAATGAAGAATATGTATGGTATTTTGTTGATGAGTATTGTTATTTAAAGTCTCCTCATTAGTGAGATTCAAGGTTTTTATGTTGGTAACCTCTTACATACGATCTTTCTACATATATGTTTTATGTGAGCATACTATATGCTAGTATGTTTTGGTATTTAGTTTTAGTGCAATGGATCCATAGGCACGGTATTCCTCTGTCTCGTCCGGACATTAGGTTTACCCTTGGCACGAGATAGGCATCGGGCTCCATGGTAAGTAAGGTGTGGGCCTATACGGTCGGGCAGCGTCCCATGGACAGTAAGGTGTAATCCCCCTTGTGCTCGAGTTCCCCTGTTTTGGAACTCTCAAGAATAGACCTGGAGTGGTTGACTTAATGTTTTCGGGCAATAGATTTGGAGTAGTTAAGCTCGCTATGTGGTTTGTAATTATTGGTATCATATGTTGAACGCTAATGGTTTATTTGACTTGTTTTGATTTAGCTCACGACTAGATTGGCCGCATGACTTCGAATGGGTTTATCATTTAAATATTATTTTCCGCTTAATTATTCTCACTAGGCTTTAGCCTAACGCTTGTTCTTTGGTGGTCATGTATGGCAGGTCATTCTAGCGGTGGGGCTCGTCGGGATTGAGAGGATCACCTTGGGGTGAAGAGCAGTCTTTTTAAAGATTTAGTGACCAATTCATTGAAGTATAAAAACTACCCTTTTTGGAAGAATAGCGACACCCGACCTTAATCTTACTTGTTCAAGTTAGATTATTAGGTTGTCGATTTATATTCTTTATATTGTTTTGGGTTTTGTAATTATCATACTTTAGTCCCCGTGATGGGTTGACATACTCTTGGGTTAGTTTGTCTTATCCAAATTATACAGGTTGTTTGGTCTCCCTTTTTGGGTGGACTGATTTACTCCATTTGCAGACGTTATATAGCCGAATTTTTAAGTTTTAAATTTACCCTAATATTTAGGATGTTACATTGTGATTTGAGTTAAATATTTATTGGGACGTTTTAAGTGGGAGAGTTGAATTTATAAGATTATAAATGATTATTTTGACGTTTTAGGACGTTATCAGGTTTTAGACTTGGGGTTTGACCAAAGTTAGTGGAGGTTGACCGCGTTGACCAATGGTTGACTTTTACCTCGTTTGACCACAAGTATTTTGACGATGAGGTCAAATAGAGATATTTGAGTTATTAAGAGACCCAATTTTGGAGTTTGACTTTAGGTCGAGCTGGGTTGATCACAGTTGACTTTTGGAGAAAAATAAGTCATTAACTGGATATGGTGTCATGAAATGTTTAGATTTTCAGTCAAGAGCTATCAGTAGCCGATCTACACGCAATCATGTTAGCCTACGTACAAATTTATTTTGAGCATAATATGATTTGTATGTTGATGTGTACGTATGGATGATGTTTTAGTTTTCATACATGATACGTTATATTTTACATGTATGTTATTTATGATCAGTTGCATGCTATGTGTTTATTTTGTTTTCAAATAACTCTAGCATGTTATTTCAGTCGCAAGTGTTATGATTGGTTTTAATGGGTGGACATTTGTCCAGTAAGTCACATGACAAGTGAACAACCTCGTAATGGGTGTCCAGACAGGTGCAGGTTGGACAACCTAGGGAATGTCAGCGACAAAATGACCCCTACCGGATGAGACTGTTTATGAGACCTCTTTCTTTTTGTGTTGTATGTTTTCAGAAAACACATACTATTTATTACAAAGTTTACAAGTTGATGTGTATGATGTGATATGATTCTATTCATACAAACCATGAACTCACTGAGCTTTATAAGTTGACTATAATATGCATCTCAAGGACAGGAGGTTTCAGGTTGGACAAAGGAAAAAGGGGCACACATCGAGACTTGTCTTGTCTATTCAAGTTTAATATTTATGTTCAGGCATCTATTATAAATAAATACTGTAACGCAACTCGGTATGCGACGAGTTAGCATTTCAGTTAAATATTTATTATTTTAAAGTCTTCCGCTGTAAACAACTTTTATTTAGCCGTTATTTTGAAGAATTTTAGAGAATTGTTTTAGATTACGTAACATTCTTAATGGGAAAATATGGGTGTTATTACTTATTTTGATTTTGTTAAAAAAAAAAATTAATTAAACCGTTGTTCCACGTTCTATTTATTAATATTTAACAATTTAAATTCCATTTAATGTACACCCATAATATTCTATTCAAAATTCCAATCAAATTATTAATACCTCTTATGTATCATCGAAATGTAAGGGTTGTTTGGTAGTTGCTGAATGGTTGAGTGCAGAATAGTTAAGAGGTCAGAATGCTTAAGAAGCTCTGTATGATTTCGTGTAGAATGAAATATGGTTGTTTGGTAACTGCTCTGAATGGACAGTCTGAATGACAACAAATTACCATTTTAACCCTCTGAATGACAGATAGTTGTTTGACAGATATCTGAATAAAACAATTATTTTGCAAATATAACTACATAATCAATATTATTAGTTCAAAAAAGCATTTCATATTAATCCAAACAAGCATAACATTAATTTTTCAAGTTCTAGAATAAACAAAACATAACAATCAAATTCCAACATAATAGTTTTCAAACAATTCTTAAATTTATGCATTTAACATTAACTGATTCACAATCTGATTACATAAATTAGCCATGTACTTATTGTTTTGAGTACCAAAAGGCCTTCCATCCATGTCATCTTCATCACCTCCCTCAATTTCTTCTTGTCCCTCGGCAATAAACGTGGAGTCATTGTCATAATCCATGAATAGTTGATCGTGGATATTGCATCTTCTTATAAAATTGTGAACCGCAAAACAAGCAATTACAACGTTTCTTTGTATTCGAAACGGATAGGGAGCCATTTGCTTTAAAAAAAATAGTACCAACAAAGCAAAAAATCAGTACCAACAAAAAAATCAGTATGTAGCAAATTAGTAGCAGCAAATCAGCAAAGCAAAAAATCAGTACCAACAAAAAAATCAGTATGTAGGAACAAATCAAAAGAAAAAAATCGAGAGGGACGACCTGCAGCTGTGGAAGAAAAGAAGAAAACAAGAGAAAGGGGGACTATGGATACCTTCGAAATCATACAAAAATCTATTCAAATTTCATGTTTTACAGGGATATTAAACCACAGGGAAGTAAAAGAGGAGATACCTTCGAAATAGGCTGTCGATTAGGGTGGATTTCGATGGGTGGCCGACGCCGGAGAGAGGGCTGCCGAAGGGGTGGTCTGCGACGGAGAGAGGGCCGCCGATGAGGTGGCTACCGCTGGACTCTTGCTTGTCGTTCACGTGGGAGGCATGGAATGAGGATGCGTGGAATGAAAGGAGGGCAATTGTGGAAAAAAGAAGGCTCTGAACCATTTTGTAAAACCCTATAGACTCAATTGTTAAGAGGTTATTGTAATGGTTAAGAGGTGTATTTTTTTTTTCCAAACAACTCTAACCTTTGACCGATTCAGAGGTGACCTCTTAATGTCACCATTAAGAGGTAAACAAACAACCCCTAAATGATGCATAAGTTGCACCAAATTGTATTACATGTCTTTATATGATAATTTTACGACAAATACTTTGTGTAAATATGCAAGGTAGTAATTTTTTACTTCATTTGATATAGTTAGTATTTGATTGTGTTGTTAAATAATTATATATTTTCTATTGAATTATACTAATATGAATCTTCCTTTCTTACATTTTCACGATCTTTAGCATTCTTATTTGAATATCCACTATATATATATATATATATATATTGAAATTCCATTAATAAAATTCTACTAATTTTTACAAATCATATAACTATGATTTATCAACTAAACACTGATTCTACTAGAAGTGTACTCGCGCAATGCAGCTAGATACATCACGATTTTAATGTTTCATTTTATTTTCTGTTTTTTGTCGATTTACATTACGATTTTGGATGGTTGTGAGAGAGTGATAATGATTTTTTTATATAAATTTGTTTAATTTAGACTTAATAATATAATGTAATTTATTTTGGTTTAATAATATAATTTTTTTTATAAAATATTATGTAAGATTTTTTAATTATATTTTAGATTTTTTATATCTAAAATATATTGAGAGTTATTTTAGGGGAGTTAAAGTGGGAAATGATTTTAGGGGAGTTAAAATGGTTAGAGATAATAATTGAAAATTAATGAATAGCATTAAATGTAGTAAATACAGCTTTTATGGCTGTTTTTAAGTAATTAACATTAAATAGCGGTACATTAAGCTTTAAGACTTGTTTTTAAGAGTTTTTTATGTCATCTTTATAATATAGTATAGATATAGATATAGATATAGATAGATAGGACAATTTATCGCTTACTACGCAAATTACTCATGCGTTGCACGATTCTCAAACTAGTTATAATTAATTTAAAACTAGTCATATACCCGCGCACGATGCGGCGCGAGGGTTAACTTTCTTGTAAATTGTGATTGAAAAATTAATACGATAAAATGTTATATATTATCTAAATTATGGGTTGTTTGCAAGTAGAATATTATCATGAAAGCCAAATGAAAAATATTAAGGTTGAAGCTTATAAAAATCAATCATTTCGTATAGTTATGTACCTGATCGCAATGCGTCGCGAAACATCTTGAAATCGAAACCAAGCACTGGAGAAGACAATTATGTTTCATTTTTTTTCAATTTCCTTCATTTTCGACGTTAATTTTATGGATATATGTGGTTTTATATCACATTGGTAAGTTGTTTATTCCTGTTACACGAACCACTTGCAATTAAAAAGTTTAGTTAAATTGTCATTTAGTTGATTAAAGTTTAGGCTCCGATACTTTACTCAAGTGATTTCACCGCAAAATAACCTTCCAGGTATTATTTCTAGTAATCATTTAAATAGTTTTCAAGTATGTGTGTGATAAAAATAAACACGCCTGAATGAATTAAACCCAATATAATCACATCAAAACTAATCAAACAATTCATTTAAACATCGCAATTCACAATTTAACTAATCCCAATGTGAATTTAGGCAAAGGATCGTGTGAGAAGTTGAGTTAATGGTGAGAAGCGTGAGAAGTGGATCTGAACCGTTGATCTCTTTTAATCTCAAGTCCTCACATGAATTGCGGCTTAGAAGAGAATTGATCTGGTACATCTCGGTGCATCTTATCTTGGTGCATCTCATCCTAATGTGCATCCATTTCTCATCAAACGGTTGGTAACCACTTCTCACCGTTAACTCAACTTCTCACCGGAACCCAACCCTGTGAATTTAACCTAACATTAATACGATTAAAAGAATTCAAAATGATATATAGGATTATTCACTTAATTTCAATCAAGGAATAAATTTCTCACCAATTCAGTTAAACCTTAATCCAAACAGTAATGACGACATTAAGAACTACCATTCATATTCAATTATCAACATATAAGATGTTCATATTTAATCTGCATGACGATGTAAAACCAGCAGCTCCATTGTCTGTACTTACATTCAATCGAGATCGAGTCAAGGTCTCATACAATCATGTATGAATCATTAATGTATTTTTCTGTAAAAACTTACACTACTCGAATGTATCACCTCTGTGTGTTTGTCAAGAATTTGCATTCATCATTTTCAGATTTGCACCATCCATCTTTGATTGATTGCATAAACTCGAACTCCAATCAATTTCTGCTGTTATTTGTCATATTTCAACTGTATCTCGCTTGTAATTTCACGGTGTTAAAAAAACTGCACGACCGTTTAAACCGGTCGAACCATGATAAAATCGGACAAATTTTGGTGGTTTAAGCGGTCTCACAATCCGGTCTTACTGAAGAATAGTTAAACTGCATATGTGAAGTCACGTTTGCACTTACCTTGCAATAATTCTTTTGAATATGCATATGTGAACAGAAAAAATTCATTTACCAATGATTCACATATGAATCATTCATTCTCACGTTGTCATGCTTTTTGTCTTTCTCATTTGAACCATCCTTTAGTAAAGTAGTATATGACTTGAAGAATGAAGTTTTTTTATTTTTTTTTATCTAGTATTCAAGTGTTGTGACTGAATTTTGGTAAGCATTGACGACTATTTCTAAAAGTCTTTTGTAATGTTGTTCACATTTTTGTCTTGTGGGCATGCGAAGTAGTGTATATGCTTAACTTTTGGATGATCTCGTATATAAAATAAGAGGGATAATAAAAGGGAAAGAGAGAGTTTTCATCAGATATAACAGAAAGAATTAAGACAGAACTGGAAACTGGGGGAATGAGATATGTTATACTTACTCATGGTCCTTAATGCTCTTGGGACATGCAGTTTTTGACAATCAACTAAAACATGTCCTTTTATGAATTTCATTCACATCATCATCCCTCTTAACTACATCAACATCCCTTTCACCAGATGTTAGATGCGTGCGTATGAAACACAAGTGTGTCTGATATATGGACATGTTGACTGATATGGACCCCTTGAAAGAGAAAAACAAATCAACACACATCAGATAAGCATGAAGCAACATTTAAGAATGTTGAAGTCTGAAGCAATGGAACAAACAGACACCTGTCAGAACAAAAACATAGTTAAAGCAGAAAGAGAATAAGAAAATAAGAAGCAACATTTGATGTATTATGGAGCAGATGCCTAGTTTATAATAATTTTGATTGAAGTCAAATAAAATAGAATTGATGCTTTGACATGTATGCAATGTTTTAAAACCCGGGTTGACCCGACCGGTTCAACCGGGAACCGGTGAAGAGACCGGGTCAATTACGACCGGTTTTTTGGGAAATTACGGCTCGGATCGAACCGCCGGTTTTTTGATAGAACCGGTTCAACCGGTCTTATTGAACCGGTAAAAACCCGGGTTGACCCGGTTAAAAAATCAATTTCGTATAACTTGATGTAAAACTTGTTGTTATGTGTATTTTTAATGTTTTAACTTGTGGACATCAAATTCTTGGTTATATATATATATATGCAAGGAAAATGAAAAATACATAGAATTTCTTGAAACCGGCTCAACCACCCGGTTGAACCGTCTCAACCACCCGGTTGAACCGTGACCCGGTCACCACACCGGGTCAACCAAATCACCAGTTTTTAAAACATTGCATGTATGTCATGTCAACTACTCACACAATTCATGTTACTTGAATACTAAATACCACCTAATCTTGGCAGCTGACCATTGCTCTCTTGGGACCCTAATATAACTATATGCTAAAACTATGTCCATTTAATTATTGGTCACTTGATGAAACCCCAACGAATCTACGTAAATGTATGATTAAAGTTGTGCATAAAGGAATAGAACAGGTTGTTTTAAGACATGGTTTACCAACACATGAAATTTTTTTGACTACTTATTCAACCTCATATCACGAGTATTAACATTCACAAGTATGCTCATGGATTACCTGAAAGTAGCTCTTGAGCTTAAAACAACTATATTGACATTTACTGAGCAGAATCCCATTTTGATATTTCAAAAAATGAGAAAAGGCAAAAAAGATCCTTGAACATATCTATATGAAGAAAACCCATGGAAGAACAAAACCCATGGAAGAACAAAAACCATGAAAAAAGTATGGATTTAATTAGGTTAAAGAATAAACAAAAACCATGGAAAAGTAGGATATAGTTGTTTGTAAACATCTTATATCCACTAAACTCTTATCGGGTAACAGTTTTAACTTACCGAGTAATATTCTCGTTCCTTGTTATGCCTCTTAATGGGTAAGATTCCCTGTCCTTATGCCTCTTGGTGGGTAATATTCTCGGTTCGTGGCTCCTTGCGATGCTCACCTGGTAAGGTAAGCGACACTCGGTAAGCATTTGGTAAACATCCCCTAAATGTAATATGTTGGTTAGAAATGATAAAAAGATAATACAAACATAAATGCATCTCCTGATTAAATATGATAAACCAATATTTATGTTTGAACAAATACAAAATCAAAATAATTAGTCACAATATACATATATAACGACTTCTTATAAATAATTGGCTAAGGGAAAAAATTAAAGTTTTATGAAAAAACAAACAAATCATTAAAATGATGATGTATTGTAGGATGAGGACAGATATAACGATGTCAGTTCATTCCATGATCACAACAGAGATGGCTGCAACTGAACCCAAAACATTTTATGCTTGAGGAGTCGGATCAATTTGATCCTTGGTTTGAGATTTGTAAATAGTTTCTTGTGAACACATTATTACATTACTAAATAAAATGATATACATCATTCATCGCTTCAAAGTCAAGACTAATTGATTCTTTGATCAATTTTTAGTGAATCTTATATTCACATCTACAAACACAAAGTAGTAACTTCACTCAAATCTCAAAAGATGTTGACGTTGTAAAGTCCAAATAGTAAAAAGAAATTTAATTTGGGTAACAATCTTGATAGAAAATATGCAATTTCTTTACTATCATGAAGGGAAAACACGAAACTGAAATATGTTCATTTTTGGTAACTTCATTTCTGGTAGCTCCAACAAATGGGAATCCTACCAAAAGTATGAACAATTCAATCCTTTTTTTCCCTTTTTCACCTACACTTGCATTGTTTACCCATCACACAATTGACAATACAAAGTATTTCCAAGAGTTGATCTTTCAAAAATCAAGCACAAACTCAAGCAACGAACATATCTTATACCATATGAGAATTTCAATCAAGAACAATAAAAGAAACCCAGTAAATTATCAAACCCACAAATCGTGTATGTATGATGACAAAAATATAAAGCGACTCGAGAAATAAGAAAACCAACAAGAAGATGCAAAAAATAACAGACAACAACCATGATTAAATAGACTTTTTCCATCTCATCGTTCCTTAAACCCTCGAACAAGAGGATGCAAAATATAACAGAAAGCAACCCCCTTGAATCAATTGTGGTTGTACTGGGTTTGGGATTGAGAGAAGAAACAGAGAAGCAGAATTCGAAGATTTACCCCTGGCGATTAACCCTGGTGCTCGGCCATTTGAATCCGAGAGAAGGAGAACTCGGCCATTTAATCCCAAGAAGAAACCCCCTAGCGAACAAAATGGAGAATTACTTATTATAAAATAAGAAAAATCATCTAGTAGCAAAAACAATCTCAAAACAGTCTAGAAACAACCTGAAAATAACACCATTATAGTAGAAGAACACTGTTGTCCAGCAGCTACAGTCTCAAACAAGACAACCACTTGAAGCTGTTGTCAAACAGTTGTTCGTCACAAGTTCCATAAATAGCAAACATGTCCCCTACCCCAAAGGATAAAAAGTTCTTTTGCGAAGCAAAAACTAAATAAAACAAGACAAGAAAAAAAAATAGAAGTAGTAATGAAGATGATGAACTAAACGGTTTTCATAAACAAACTTGATTGTTAAAAGAAAAACAAACAATTAAAGTCGTAGATAAAGGCAAGGTGAAATATATAAGTGCGTCCCGCCCTACACTTGAGTGTTTTCCGGCGGTGGTTGTATGGAGGTGGTGACTGGGCGTTTCACCAAACCCATTTCCATGGTGGATCCACCGCCATCTTTGGCTGCTGCGGGCTTCTCATCCTTGTGCCCCTTGTTGTTTCTATATATGGCATACAAAATCAACTGCAGTGCACCCAATACGCTTCCGAACCCATTACATACCTGCAAATTCGATTTGAACCAACGTATAAATCTGAAATGAAGATGATGAAGTAATAAAACGACTTACGTATACAAAAGGGTCGTACCAGGAAAAGGAACAAACCAGTGGCATCCCCTGTTTGCCAAAATCACATACAATGAAATCAATCAACAAAATACTGTGATTGGTGTACAAATCCACAAAGCAAATCATAAGAAATCAATTACAATCTACTTGTGAACCGAGATGAAAAACTGCAAAAATTATATGAAGAAGACGCACTGAAAATGCCAAAAACTGTGTGCAAAATAGGAATTGATCCCATTCTTGTTACGATTCAGAGAGATGAAGTACAAATTGTTGTTTAAATAGAAAACCCAAATGGAAGGTAACCTCCTTTATAACTGTTGCATTGAGAGAGAGAGAGAGAGAGAGAGAACTTGAATAAAGAACATATCTCTACAATCAGTGGATAATGAAATACAATTATAACAAAACTAAAATCTAATAAAACATGTAACTATTTACAACTAAGAAACAAAATAGGTTTACTTTGTGGGCTCTAAACTTGCCAGATCACATGCTCTAGCCGTCACTTCAACTGCAGTAAAATTGGAATAGCTTCAGACTAAAGAAAAGATAGAGGATGAATGCTTACCTACGATTGAAGAGAAAAGCGATATCCCTTTTAATGTTGCAAAGACATTTCTCAGTTCGATTGGAAATCGAAACATCATTAGTAAATTTTAAAGAATGATAATTAGGAAGCACGATTTCTTCCATAACTGGATTCATGATTTGTGGTAGTATATGAAAGAATAGGAGAAATTACACAGAACATTTTGCTTTCTCGTTGTCCATTTAAACCCTAAACTGATTAATTGTACATCTAAATATGATTCACATAGATTTCTTCTGTAGATAAAAAGATGAACTTTAACGTAAAGTAATAATATAAACACTAAAACATGAACTCACCTGGTTTAGAGAATCGGAAGATCAGAAGAGTGGGATCGGAGAGGGATCGACGGGTACAGGCCGATGGTGAAGGAACGAATCGTTAAAATAAAGAAAAAAAGGTAGAGACCATACTTTTAACGTTTGGAGAACTCAAGAAAGATGGAGACTATAAAACCCGGGAATGGAGAAAACGTGGGAGGAGAGGGTGCAGTACGTGGGGGAAGATCGCCTACTAAACAGGGTTCCAAAAACTGTTTTCAAGAACCGAAAATTTCAAGAACCGATTAAGGCCCTTTATAATATAGTATAGATAAGGACTAGACTTGATACCGAGTAGCCACACATGAACCAAAAATGAAATTTACTTATTTTTAAAATATAATCAAACGTTATCCGGAGACTCGCGAAGTATATGTTGCAAAGTGTTAGGGATATACTCGTAAATGTGAATGCTTGTACGGGTCAATGTATAAAAATAGAAAAGAAAAAGGACTTTTGCACAAATATGTAAAATTTATTCCACGTATCGACGTTCAATCTCATAGCACATAAAACGCAAACCAAGAAAACGACGACTGCTACTGCTACCGAAAACCTCCCACAACTCACCGGAAACCGCCGTTCTCCACCGCAGTTTAATTACTCACACGTTATCTGTTTGCCACCAGTTCATCCTGTAAGATTTGAGCTAACGTTGTTTTTTTGAGTATTCGTCGATATATGACTGACTGTTTTCACATGTAAATTACCCTATCTGAAGTTGTGTCTATACCATCGCAAGTTTGTGTACACAGGTCTGTAATTTTTTGTTTATGATTGGTGAGGATTGCAGATCAGAAGAAATTCCTAAGTAGAATTTGCAAATTTTAAATTGTTTTGGATCCGTGGATTGGGGAAACTTCACTTTACCCTCTTTTAAGAAATGAAAATATTACTTGCTCATTGTGCAAATTCTGTTGTGCTATTTTTAGATTGTGTAATTAATACCATGACAGCTTAGCAGCTAGGAATTTAAGGGGTTTTATTTTGAGTTTAATGTTCAAGGATCGTGCACATACAGATACAGTAATACCCATTATTAGGTCTTTTCCGAATATAATAAAGATAATGTTATAATTGCTACAGAGTAATCATTGTTATATATCTTCAAAAAGTATCCAATTGAGTACTCAGATGGAATTCAACGGCTGGACTCTCAATTTGAGGCGTAAGATAATGTTTATTTATGAAATGAGGTTGAGATTGGTAAGTTGTTTAGTAAAGGTGGCTACTCAGCTCCATCTCTAGATTTTGCTGTTTTTTCTCTTTTTCTTTTTGCTCAATTACAAATATTTGGCAAATTAAGGAGGTGATTGTACGATGGACACTCTGTGTAGCAACTTATACATGCAAGGAGGTGCAGCAATTGCATCTGATCTTCAAGTTGGTTTGTGATGTGAATTGTGATATGATATCGCACTTATTGTTTTGTACAACTTTTGGTCAATTGTTTTTCCATGCTTCTCTTATGGTTCCAGGCTCAGGAACTAGAGCAGTGGGTACGTGGGTGCATAACTGATTTTTTTTTTTTTTTGTAGTGTGAAAAAAAATTGTAATAGTAGTGTATACACCAAATTCTTTTGTAATGTAGTGCATAGCTAAGTTAGAAGACCTGGGTCTGCCACTGCTAATGAAGGGATATGAAACCTAACTATGTGTTCAAGGAAATATTTTTGACAACTTGATTTGAGAACATTTGTAGTCACTTGTAGCCACAAAGTTTTTTTTCGTAAACTAGTGTATTGAACTGAACTTTTTTCTGCATTAATGGCCCAAATTTTACTACTGATGGCTGATTTTAAGTTAGAGACATCTTAAGCATGTGCTTTTTGTCATACTTGTAGTTTGTACCATATCCAGAGATCATTAATGTTGTCACTAAGGTGGTGTTTGTCTTCTCAAAAAAAGCTCTTATTTGCCACTTATGTCTGATTCGGTCAGACATAAGACAATTCAGACTGTTTGTTTTTTCTTCCTTTTCAGAGCCTCTTAACCCTTAATGTCCTCTGATAAATTAAGTGATAACCTAGACACTTAATCACCTCTTATGTCTGTTCAACACCATTTTTTCAATTTCAACGTCGGTTTTAGCCCAAATGCACCCCAAATTTACAAAAACGCGAAACGCAAAGATTGTAGATATGTGTTGGCTTTCCCGAACATCTTGAATCACTTAAATCAGGGCTTTGGTGTGTGAGATATGATTAAAATTCCACAACCTCGCAAATCTGCCAACATCCTTCTTTTTTTTTTTCGTTTCGTCCTTCGATCATCGATGACCACTTCAATTGACGTATTTAAGTCGATTTTTTAGGGATAAAATAGACAATTATACATATTCAGACGTTTATCAGTTTACAAAAACAAGCAGTCTTATTGATTCAGATTTCAGACTTCAGCATCACCTCTTAAAAGTCAGAAGTGAAATCAGACTTCAGCACCGCTTAAAAAACAAACGCCACCTTAGTCGCTGATTTGGTGTCCCTTTGTGATTCATTTACTTAAAATCATTTTTAATACGTTCGTTGATATCTATAACATCTTAGTGGGAATTTCCTACTTCTTACTCTGTCTGGTTGTTTTCCTAGGGTTGTGATTGCAAGAAAGGTACAGTGGCACATTACCTACATAGTTGGCTGCTTCTGTTTTCCGTTGTGTTAAAGAGATCTGAGACTCAAAATGGATTTGGAGTCTGCTAAGGTATCATCTCCTGTTAAAAACTCAGATGTACAAGCCGGTGCTGCAGTGGATACTGGACATGATCCTGCACAAGATTCGCCATCAAGGCTGTCTGCTTCTGGCATAACCACATGGGCTAAAAGTCTGAAGCTTCCCCAACCTCTGGGAGGCACACAAGATGAATCTTCATCTGAAAATGCTGGGAAATCATCGTTTGCTCGTTTGACTAGTGGACTTGGGTTGCGGTTGTCTCCAAAGGCTCCTCAACAAGATGATAGCCCTGATGGAGCACCAACAACGCCGCAAGCTGGCATTTTTGGGACAATTACTAAAGGTTTTGTAGACACGTCTAAAAATGCGGTGAAGGCTGTCCAGGTCAAGGCTCGTCATGTTGTATCACAAAACAAAAGAAGATATACGGTATCTTGTTGATTTAATCTTTTCTGTGATTCATCTTGCTATATAGGCATGTGACATTACAATGTCACCATTCACAAATCTTGAGTGAATGTATCATCTTTTCTTGTTATTTCTGGAAAATATAGGTGTTAAATTACCGATTGTCAACTCTCATTATGTTTCTTTCCTGTTTATGGATATCCTGTGATTACTAGTACAATGTAAGGAGTCTATCTCTACACTTCGGATATATGGTTGACCTAAAGAGAGTTCATCCAATGTGTAAACAGAGGAGGTGACTGCTTAGTCATGGGAATCTCCTTAGCTGCATGTAGATTTTGTAGCATATGAACAATCATGATTTTGTTTTGAATCAAAGGCAATGGAAAAGCTCTTGAAAGAAAAAGGATTTTAAGATCTATCGAGTTGTTTAGGGTGCTGTGAAAATTTCTATTGGAGGGGTGTTTTCCTATTCTCGTCCAGTTTTAATAGCTTGATTACTTTCAGATAATAGTAGATAGAAAGCAGTTGGGTTTTTGAATTAGAAGAATATTATACAGACTTCTATACAATAACACTACTAGGAGTAGCACTTTAATGGGATGGACAATACGTCTCATGAACCAGAAATCCACAATGAAGCCGTTGTATGGTGACTGCCAACATGAACTTGAAAGAAATTTGAAGCATGGAACTGGTATAAGTCTGGAAGTATAATCCAAAAATAATATAAATGAATGCAAGGAGAACCCCTCACATAAAACTTCCTTTCTATCAATGTTTTTTTCATCCTTTTTCGTGCTATGTAACACCACTTACATTTGGAGGTTTGTATTTCAACCACAATGAAATTCTTGAGGAGTATATGATTATGCTGTGGTTGATCCTATCTCTCAGCATAAATGTATCAAATTCCTAAATGCATGGTTATATTACTTTCTACATCTTGAGAGTACAATTGTCATTACATATATGAATTTGTCTCCTAAATGCTACTTAAGAGAGTTTATAGATAATTTTGTATGTTAGTTAATTCAAATTTTATGAAATCAGTTCACAAATAAGTATTTTATTTAGTACATGACCTATTTTTACATTATCGTGGTTCCAGGAAGGGGGATTTGATTTAGATATGACATACATCACCGAGAATATAATTGCTATGGGATTCCCTGCTGGTGATATGAGCTCCGGTTTCTTCGGATATGTCGAGGTCAAAATAGTGCTTCTATTAACTTAACTAGACATCAGTATCATAGTTGATGAAAACAGTTTTGTTGATACTCTTTGAAAATTTGCTGTAGGGATTTTATCGTAACCACATGGAGGAAGTTATAAGGTTCTTTGAAACCTATCACAAGGTAAGAATGCTTTTTTGTATGTGTTTTTGCATTTAATCTCCAAATCGTGTTATGTTTCATATTTGTCATATAGCGACATTTGTATAATAGACTAGCAATTTCACATTGATCTGATGATATTTGAAGAAGAAAGATGTTATGGTTTTTGAAAGAAGTTAAAGTTATCATATAATATGGATGCATTTTCAAGAGGTTATTACTTGACAGGGGAACACTTTGAAATCTATTTCTCTCTCTGGGGCAAGGCTACGCAGAATGTATTGACTTTAAGTTATACTAGTGTTGGGCCCGTGCATTGCACGGAAGGATAAATTTTTTGTTGGAATATTGAACCGAGTTAAAATGAAACGTAATTTCTCTGTTAACAGTTAATGAAATACAATGTGAAAAACGAAACGAATGTATTTTCTTAAGTGGTTAACTTGCATCGTTTGTTGTTATGAGTTTGTGCAATAATATTGGTAATAGTTTTGTATTATATTATTTAAAACTCAAACGACATGTCTCACAACATATTTATCTGACTATTCATATCAACCTTCTTTTTTCTTCTTTTAATGCTCGTGAAAAAAAAATGTGTAGATTTTATATTATCAAAAAAAGTACGTGTAGATTTTATATTATGCTAATATAAAATACGTGTATATTTTATAAAATAAAATAGATTTTATATTAGCAAAAAAAATACGGAAGAAAAAAGAGTTTATATTACATCTCATTATGTAAAAAGATTTTATAAAATAAAATATGGAAAAAGATTTTATAAAATAAAATATGGAAAAAGATTTTATAAAATAAAATATGGAAAAATCATTATGAGATGTAATATAAAAAAAATACGGAAGAAAAAAGATTTTATATTACATCTTATTACTATAGATTTAAATGTAAAATCTACATTTAAAATAGATTATGCTAATATAAAATATATTTTATAAAATCCTCCACAAAAAAACAAATAGTTATATTAATAAATGAGTATCCATTCCACAAATAGATGATTATATGAGATACTGTGCTTGGAAAGGTTGTACCAAAGCATTAAGAAATTGTAAATTAAGTAATTGGTTTTAATTAGTTGTAACTTGTGCTTAAAATGTTGTAATTAAGAGTTTTTTTTTTGTCGTTTTTATAATATAGTATAGATCCATATTGTAGCAAAGGTACTTGACCTAGGTATCTTATATGAAAAGTTATATCGTGTAACTGAACTGCCATTGTCATGTTGTTTCTTCCACTGAAATCTGGACTAAGCCATTCTTGTTTGCTGGTAAGATGTTCAAATGGGGGATTAAGGTTATCTTTTCTTGTTTTATATGATAAAGATACAGAACAATTAAGTGCTGTTGGTGATATCTATATTTGGTATTCGCTTGAAGTGTTGAACCAGTTTTGATTTTTCATAATTTATAATGATGCAGGGGGGAAGTCAATTTCCTGCATTTTTCTGAGCTTTGTTCTTTGAATTTGCAATGTTTCTGTTATTGTCATTGCTACCCAAATTCTCCATCCATTGTCTCCATAGATTGGGATGTTCCATTTCACTATTGTTATTTTGTCAATATCAGGATAAGTACAAGGTATACAATCTCTGCTCCGAGAGGCTATATGATGCGTCACTATTTGAAGGGAAGGTATGTCAATAACTCACCTACTTTCATTTTTATGTTTTTGTTAATGAAAGTCATGATATTTTATGAGCAGAATTTTGTTTGAGTGTGATAAAAACATTATGTGGCAGTGCCACTACTTGGATTTGTAGGTGCTTAACCTTCGAACTAGAATTGTGTGGGAAGCAATTGGTTTTACCATCTAATTGAAGTACATCTGTTATACCTTAAGTAGTGGGGTCAATTAGTCAAATATGGTAGGCTAAGGTACACATGTCTAATGCACTAGTACAAGTAGTTAATGCAAGAGTAGTATTAAGTCGGGTAGTTTAAATAAGGGGGTTTAGGTCATTAGGGTTTTATCGTTGAATTTAGTGTGTGTTTTGGGCAAGAGCCTTGCGAGACATCCGGCAGTCTCGAAGTGCCTGGAACCCTATGTTCAGTCATTCGATTTTAGTTCTAATTCCATATTGAAGTCATCTTTGTGTACCAATTTCACTGTTAATTGCCCGATTTGCATCAATTGGTATCAAAGCATCTTCCGATCCAAATTTCTCATCTGCCCTGGTCATTTATTTGATTTTGGAACTCGATAGCATCTTCTTCGTCTCATTAAATAGTGGAAAAAATCGGTTTCTTTGATTTTGGAACTTGGTTTGTATCAAGTTTTGTATCGATGTGAATCCAGTGGGTTTAAAAAAAATCGGTTTGTGAATATGTCTGCGGGTATTGTAGCTTCTCAAATGGATGAAATTAGAGGAAGTCATGGAATGTACAGACTCAGATCTGTTCGTTGAAGGAAAGCATGAAAAGAATCAAGAAACAGTTGGAATTATAATAAAAAGGGAGGAGGATGCGTCTAGGGCAAATCCATCGATACAGAAAATCAAGAAGGTTGAGTTACAACCAACAGGAAGGAAATTGGCAGACGAAGGGCAAACAGAGGCGTCTCATTTCCTTGCAATTAAACACATAAATCTTGAGATCCCGACTTCTGATGGAAAGGATGCCGATAATAGGATTATACAGGCTGAAAGGTATTTCTCATTAAACCGAATGAGTAACAAAGAACAAATTGAACTCTTAGGGACTTCGTTTAAAGGTGTTGCACTCCGTTGGTTTCGGGGGCAACACAATAGACGTCCATTTACATGCTGGGAGGAATTAAGGCCTCGGATCGACATCAGAAGGGATATTTTGATTTTTGGGAACAGTTTTGGGCTTTCAAACAAAAAGGTTTGCAAACAGATTACACAATTCACACGGTGCAAGGTTCTACTCCAACTGCTCGTGCATCAACTACAACATCTCCTGAAGTTGTGATGGACTGATGATTAATAAGACCCCATTGGGTGGTCATGGGCTTGATTTGGGGGAATTTGGGGCGAGGAATTTAGTTTTGCAGATTGAGGAAAGCAATATGGTTAGGGGAAGGGAATAGGGATAAAACACATGGGAAATGAAGACAGTCACCAAGGAAAATTGAAGTCAACTTTAATGTAAGAGAATAAAGAGAGAGGAACAGCAGGAAAACATGGAGATGAATTTAGAAGGTTGTGTGATAGTGGGGTACAACAGCAAAGAGTTCATGGTTTATGTTATCGCGGTGACAACATTTATGCTCCTAGTCATAAATACAAGGAAAAAGAGGTGAGTATATTTGGTTTGCAAGGAGAGGTCAATGATGGTAAGGGGGACACTAAACTAAAGAGGAATCAAACAAATAATTTGGAATCGGTGGAGACTAGTCAGAAATTGGAAATGCATTTGAGCTCAAGTATAGATTAATGAATTTGGAAACTATGGAAATGGAGGGAACTATTAAGGAGCTGAAAGGGGTGGGGTTGATAGACGTTGGAGTAACACACAACTTCATTTCAAAGGAGTGGGAGTATATATTTCGGTTGTCATTTGATATGGCAAAGGAATATTGGATTATGATAGGAACATGTGTCACCGCTAAAGAAGAGGGAACAATGTTGGCAATGAGAAATGTCGGTTAGGCGACCCTCATTGCGAACCGCCGCCACCACCACCACTACCACTGGCAGCAGTTGATGTAAAGCATTTAAATCAGAATTTTTATTTTTTTCCACCTTGAGGACAAGGTGAGAGTTTGGTAGCGGGTATTGTTATACCCTAAGTAGTGGGGTCAATTAGTCAAATATGGTAGGCTAAGGTACAAGTGTCTAATGCACTAGTACAAGTAGTTAATGCAAGAGTAGTATTAAGTCGGGTAGTTTAAATAAGGGGGGTTAAGTCATCAGGGTTTTATCGTTGAATTTAGTGTGTGTTTTGGGCGAGAGCCTTGGGAGACATCCAACAGTCTCGAAGTGCCTGGAACCCTATGTTCAGTCATTCGATTTTAGTTCTAATTCCATATTGAAGTCATCTTTGTGTACCAATTTCATTGTTAATTGCTCGATTTGCATCAACACAAGTGAAGAATATATTTTTGGTGTTCAAGTAAAGGACATCGGACGTTTATAATGCCTTTGTCCATCACCTAAGTTTCTTTTTTGTTTCAAGTGGTAATTTGTAAGCATAACGCCCAATGCAGTTAACTTAATCTTCTCTGAACACGTGTAAAACAATTAATTTTCAACTTGGAATATTACTATTTAGTAATTAGCTAGGTTGATCTTTGTGTGGCTAATTTTTTCTTTCTTTTTTCTGGTGCTGTCTCATACTCCTGTTTACTCTATGCAGGTTGCTAGTTTCCCATTTGACGACCATAATTGTCCTCCCATTCGGCTCATAATATCATTTTGCCAGAGTGCATACTCATGGTTGAAGGAGGACATCGAGAATGTTGTGGTTGTGCACTGTAAGGCCGGAATGGCAAGGACGGGCTTAATGATTTCAAGTCTTCTTTTATATCTGAAGGTAACATCAAGTGTTTGATTCACTAAAGCAGAACCAGGTTATAAACTGTATATTGATGTTTTGATTCTGCTCTTCGCTTCTTTGCTCTGGTAGGCGTAGTTATATAAAATTCAGTGTTACTTCCCCCCTGCAGTTTTTCCCCACAGCTGAGGAGTCTATATCATACTACAACCAAAAAAGATGTGTTGATGGGAAGGGACTTGTTCTCCCAAGTCAAATAGTAAGTTTCATTCTGTTTAGAGGTTCTGTTCATTTAATGGCAGCATCTCATTTCAAATTATTAGCATATATCTGATATGCTTCGTTTATCCTCTTGCGGCGCTTAATCATAGAGATATGTCAAATATTTTGAAAGAGTTATGACGTACTTTAATGGAGAAGATCAGCCTGGGCGCAGGTATGCTTATAATGCTAATCATATCTCTTTTTTATTTTGTATGAGTGTATGATATTACTGAAGTCATCTACATTATTTTTGTTACCCATCAATGTATTGGGGTTGATTGCTTCTGAGTTTAATATTGTAGGTGTATGCTTAGAGGATTTCGCCTTCATAGATGCCCATATTGGATCAGGCCCTCTATAACTGTCTCGGATCATAATGGTACACATGTATCTATGTTCTTTCTTTTACTGTTTTGTGAAGTTTCTCGTTTCTTGTTTATCTTCTGGTATCTAGCATTTCACCTGTAAAGTATTGATACATGTACTGTTATTTATATGTTGCACAATTTCATTTCTTTTTAAGAACTGCAACTTATTTTAATACGTTGTGCATGCGTTCGAGGCCGTCTTCTACAAACGAGGCCACTCTTCCCTTATGATGTCCAAACTGAACAATTTTGGAAATGAAGGTTGCTTTGTCACATTTTCTGAACTACCCATGATTTCTTGTCTCTCCACATCTCTGGTACACTGCCTTTTGGATATGAGCATCTTCTTTAACCACATTTTGTAAGTTAATGGGTCCTGCTCTTGAGAAAGTTGAGGCTCATATTGTTATTCGATGGAATTATCTTTTATGTAGTGATTGTGGCTTTCATGTATTTAGACCTCCCTAACTTGGGAGGGAATTAAAGAGTATGTCTATGGCATAGCGTCAATACTTGATGATGCTAATGTGTGTTTTATTGTATGACTAGGTGTGAGATTGTATTTTTGAACTTTTGTAGTTCTTTATATGTGTGAGGTATGGTAGCTAGATACCACTCTTATAGTAACGTGATTTTTCTATTGACAATCTTTCTTGATCTGCAGGTGTTCTCTTTTCAACCAAGAAGCATCCTCGAACCAAGGATCTATCGGTAAGTCTTCTTCACAAAAGTTCTTAGTAGCAACTAGCCAACTAGTAACGATAGATAAGTTTCAAATAAAACATCTTTCTAGACAATTGAGATGTTTTAGTCTTTTAGAACTATTACACTATATCAGTCTGTTTGATTTGATCATCCCAGAAGGCGGAAACTGTAGTCTTTTAGACTAATATATCCTCATTGAAGATCATAGAATTCAAGGTTCTTAACAATGACAATATTCACTGATGACTGGAGTTATCATGATTATGCAGCCTGAAGATTTTTGGTTTTCTGCACCAAGAAAGGGTATAATGGTCTTTGCTCTTCCTGGGGAGCCTGGCCTGACCGAGTTATCTGGAGATTTCAAAATCCATTTTCATGACCGGCAAGGCGATTTCTACTGGTACATATCAATTCTCGACTGAACAGCAAAGTTATCCATGCTCGAAAAAGACAAATGCACCCCCGCATTCTCCCGTCCTACATAACACACCTAGAATGGAAATAGATCATAAAGCAATGAAACAATTCTCAATTCTTTTGTCTTTTATCTTGTATATCTTACTTTTATGGTATCTTCTTCATCTATTTTTTTTCATTCTTATAATTGAAGCTGGCTGAACACAACAATGATCGAGAATAGGAAGGTTCTAACCACAAATGATCTTGACGGGTTTGACAAGGTAACTCTTGATCTATAACGTTACGCATCTACAATATGTGTCCCATTCCATCAAGTGTCCCGTGAATCTTACAAATTGGAGTTGCAATTTGTTCGTTGTGGTCATTGTAACTAGTTGAGGATATGGATATTGATCCAATAGATTCCCTTTAGACATCCCCGAGTTATGTCCCCAATTATCAAACCAAACCAAACCAAATGAGCACATTATATCCCACCCAGAGGTGGGGGTATAGGGGTAAGATGTAAATGGACCTGACCTCTATCCCAAAGTGTAAAACGGCTATTTCCGCGAAGACCACCGGAGTTATCTGCCCAATTATATGTTCTAGTTTTCATATATAGAGGGTGTGTTACACATGTCAAACTAGCTGATAAGCCGATTGTTGGATAGGCGGGCTATTAGCTCAAAAGTTGGTTGTTGTCTAATAAGGTAGCTGTTAATTGATAAAATAGTCATGATCGGTAAAACTAGCTGATAAACTAGATGACAATTTAAAATGACCTAAAGGACATGTTGAAAAATTAATTGGAAAAATATAAGGGGCATAATTTGTAAATAAAGTGGAAAAAAGCCCCTCGAGCTAATTAAACTGCTACTTGAAGTAGTGATTTAAAAAGCTAGCCGATCAAACATGGCCCGAGGCGGGTAGTAGGCATTTCAACTTCAAGTTACAACTTTTTTTTCTTGTATATTTGGTACTTCTGCTGAACTACTTCGAATTATCTGCAGAGGAAATTGCCGTCCCCTGGGTTTCAAGTGGAGGTTGTGGTTGTGGACTACGACAATGCTGCTCAAGCAAAACCCGAAACCGAAAGTAACGCCAAACCAGCCGTGGGTACAAGTGCAAATCCTCCGGAAACCACCCCCTCTGAAGCCACCACCACCACAAACTCACCAAAAGACTCCAGAAATAGCGAAAAAGACGACGAGGTGTTTTCTGACACCGAATCCGAAGCAAAAACCGACACTGTCTCCGAAACAAATTCTGTCTCTGGGAAAATGGCAAGTTTGTCAAATGACACCAAGAATCTTTCTATCGGAAACTCAGGCTCATCACAGATAAGTCCGGCCAGCGAGTCCAAAAACAATGAAGCTGTATCCCTAAACCCGATCGGAGAGGTAAGCGATTTCAAGGCAATGGCTGCTGATACATCCGTGTTTACATTTGGAGATGATGAAGACTATGAAAGTGATTGAGAGGTACCGTAGAGGCACGGTTGGTTGTACATAAAATGGAGGTTGAACAAGTTTCAGTTGTTATTTTAAAAACTTGATTTCATTGATTCAGCAAATTTGGGATGGTAAGTTTGATGAACATTACGAAGGTGGGTTCGGCTGTAACTTGCTCTGTATTTTCTTGTAAGATGCTTCGAAACTGTGGAATAATTGTCTATGCTGGTAATTTCTTATGGAATTTGCTAGTTGCTTTGATGTTTCCCGTGTAGCTAATAATGATAAGGTAGTTGATAAATTAGTCGTATTTGATAAAACCTATGGTCCACATAGCTGGATCATCCAACGAGTCGTTACACAAACATAAGAATGTGGTAATTGTATGGAGCGCTCCAATTGTCACACGTTAAAACGACACAATATGTTAGGTTTACAAATAACTGCTGTATTTTTGTTTGTGCAATTTTCTTTAATCCAAATGCTTTATGTTTAACAATAGAACAACTTAATGAAAAATTTGGTAAACAACCCCTTAGTTGTTGCAGGTTATAGAAGTGACTAAACAACCATAATTGAATCACCAACTTTGCTAGCATCATGCTAGTTAGCTCCCCTTCATAACGGGTAAGATCTGATCATTGGACAAAGTCGGTCAGGACCGGTTGGATCAACAAACGAGACCTGGACCTGGACCTGGATCTTCTTTTAAACCCTGAAAGGTTAACTCGCTCGCAAGCAGGCTTGGGCTTTTGGGGTTCCACCCCTTTAGTCATTGGTTTGTTTCCTTCCGAGACCACTAAAATTTTTTCTTGTCTTCTGGCTTTCTCATATCCCCATAAAATTAGTCGAGATATATGGAAACTTGGGGTGTTCGCGGTGCGGTTTGAACATTTTTCCAAATCGCAAACCGCACCGCATAGTGCGGTACCGTTTATGTGGTTTGTCCCTATCGCACTTTATAACTACAATCCAAAAATTATAAGTTTAAAATACATTACAAAATCAACAATAAAGTAACTGTAGTCCAAAAAAATAAAGAGTTTCAATACATCCGATTTCCAAATACATATTGTCTAATTAAAAATAGTTTAAGAAGTAAAAAAACAAACTTCAAACTAAATTAGACGTATGAGTTGTGACGTATCCAACTTTTTCAATATTCTCAATCCTTAAGCCTCGACGACTCCTAATCGACCAATTGTTTATTCAAGTCAAAAAATGTTACATAAAGTTATAAATAATTAAATACTAAATTATTCTTTTATATATATATATATATATATATATATATATATATATATATATATATATATATATATATATATAATTAGGGTCCCCTTCTTTTGTTAACCAAAGTTTTAGTGTTAACTTTGTTAACTAATCAGGACCGTTAATCTTGTAAATCAAGGGTTTAGATTAAAACATATATTTTTTTTAATATTAAATGGGTGAACATGGATCAATAGGGGATTTTCATATATGAAGAGGGTAAAGTAGTCAAATATTAAAAATTGTTATAAGGAAACCACTTGACCCCCATATTTCATGGCACAACTAAATCGGAAGTTTCCGATTCCAACTCTCAAGCCTCCGATTCGATTTGATACGATATCTTCTCCACTTCTCAATTGATTCAATATCTTCATCTATGAACGTAAAATTGCAGACATAGATGGCACACAATGGATTAAAATTGTCTTCTCATATGAACATGAACACCAGTATCTTAATTCACATATGAAACTGTCAAGAATTATGCAATACTGATTTGCCTCTATGATGTTGATATATGAATGTGCGAAGTGAAATATGGAAAAGTAAATTACGATTACATATTAACTTGAGTTTGGGTTCCTATATGCATATGTGATCACATGTGAACACAAAATCAAACCCCCAGATAGAGTCAAATACCGAGTTGGAACATACGGAGATATGCATAAAAAGAACATGTTCACATATGCACAAATCTACACATCAAAGTATTCATTTTTACATGTATACAGTTGTTCATATATGAGCATATGTTCACATATGCAAACAAACACACAAAGAACCAGATGGAGGCAAACACATAGATAGAACATATGTAGAAATTTACCATGTTCATATATGCACATATTAACAAATTAAATTATTAACATGTTGCTTTATGCACATATGCACTAGTTCACCGATAAACTATTAGAAGGTTAACATCGGCACATATGAGCCTGTTCTATTCTGGAAAGATTTCTGTTTCTTGTCGTTGACGAAACATATTGTCGTTGTGCTATTTGAAGATGATTAACATGATCTTGACTGAAGAATGAATGAGAGGCATTGCGTTTTCTTTGATTAGACTACGGTTTGCATGTTGCATAATCCATGGGGGAGCAATGATGGAGATAATGGTGATGGCTTGAAAAAAGTTGAGTGTAACGGTGGAGAAGACAACTAAATAAAAAAAAAAGACTATTTTTAAAAATAAAATATTGAATAAATATCTTCCATACTTATCTCCTAAAAAGGTGGATGACTAATGTAACCGTCATTAATTATAAAAAAAAACAAATTATATAAATAATAAATTATATAAATACAAAACTACCCTTCTATTTAAACCCCAAAAAAACTTGAAATCAAAACAAAGGAAGGAATTTGATTGGTCAATAATGGTTAACAAAGTTAACATCATTTATATGGTTAACAAAAAAATGTGCCTCTAATTAATTAAAAAAATTATATATGTTATATATAAAATTTTAAAAAATTAAAAATATACAAAATATACGGTGCAGTATGGTTTGAACCGCAGTTTGATAACTCAAAATCGCAAACCGCATTATGGGGTTGTTTGTTTTTTAAAAAAACCTCTTAATGACTCTTAAGTTTGAATCGTTCAGACCTTTTTACACACCACCCCTTATTAATCATAACTAAAATAAAACTTCAGACTTTACACCTCTTAAAAAACAAACGACACCTATGTAAACCACATATCGCACCATAAAAGTTCTAATATGATAATGATGATTTGTACGGTTTGACAGTTTGGATGAACTTCCTAAGAGCATCTCCAACAGCATTGCTAAAATAGAAAAAATTGGCTTTTTCTTTGCTATTCCTCTCCAACAGCTTTGCTATATGGTTTGCTAAAATAGAGAAAGATCAAAAAATCTCTAAATATAGAGAATTCTCTACAATCTCTAAATTGGAGAGAGAAAATATTATTTTATTCAATCCAACCAATAAGATTCAATTTTTAACATTTTATTTTAAGTTTTTTTTAAAAAGTGTGTTGAGATGATAAATTATGAATATTATAATAATATAAATAATGATTGATTCTCTAAAATAGAAAAGTCGTTGGAGTTAGAAGAAAATGTTTTTAGAGATTTTGACTTTCCATTCTCTATTTTAGAAAAAATTTAGCAATGCTGTTGGAGATGCTATGTAAACTGAGAACTAAGAAAAAAAAAAAGGATAAGGACCGTTATTTTTATGTTTTGGACCTCGGCCATATCTACGTCTTGACTTCGATACTTGTTAGGTCAGCGGTTTGGCGAGTCGTCGACGCCGTGCGTGTGGCTAGAGAACACCTAGGGTTTATCTGATTCCACACAATTTTAATTCAATTCACCAAGTTTTTCCAGGAATTATCTGATAAACGCGTTCAATTATTCGAAGAGGTACACATATTCGGTTGCTATAAAGCCAATTGTAATGATCATTGTTTTCAATGTCATTTCCCATGTATAATCAACCTTCGATTCCACCAGCAAGTTATCAGCATCCTCCGATGGCGAATCACGGGATCCATGGCAATCTGCTTGAAGTCACAGGTACCTGCATTTCGTTTCCTCTTTCTTTAATTGATCGATATGTTCATATTGTCGGAAAAGGTTAACCGTCACAATTTGTTCTTCTTATCGCAAGTACTATTTTTATGCGGAATATTCTTACTGACTAAATTCGATCGATGAGCATATCTCTTTGTGGTTTATACGAATATTTCACGTTTGCCTTGTGTAATTTCGATTATTTATGGATTTTCAGTGGTTTGCTGCAATAAACTGAAAGACACGGAATGGATTTCAAGGCAAGATCCATATGTTTGTGTTGAATACGGCAGTAACAGATATCGCACCCGTGTTTGTACAGGTCTTCTCTCTAACCCTCTTTAAGTGTTATATGCATGTGTTGATTTATTGGTGCTCAAAGATGTGACAATTGATTCAACTTCTAATTTGAATATAATAGATGGAGGCAAGAACCCTACATTCCAAGAGAAGTTCATATTTAGCCTGATTGAAGGATTAAGAGAGTTAAATGTGATTGTTTGGAATAGCAATACCCTCTCACATGATGACTTTATCGGCAGCGGAAAGTAATTTTTCAAATTATTATTACATTTTCTGGGGGTTTCCTGATCAATTTATTGATATTTTGGCTCATTTAAACTCATATCTTTGCATGATAATTTCTTGTGCTGTCTAGGGTACAATTAACTAAGGTTCTTTCTCATGGATACGATGATAGTGCTTGGCCATTGCAGACTAAAACTGGCAGGTTTGTCTTTTACTGGAACTTTAGATGGTACATTTGTTCAAAACTTCAATATCTCATGCCGCAAAAATCAAAGAAATAAACAATGGCATGATTTTGAGGCCATGTAGCCAACTGCAATAAGCGGTGACATCTAATTGTTCACTCTGGCCCATGATTATATAAAAAAAATGACCTTAGAAGCAGAAAAAAACGTATTTGAATTATTCCAAGTTACCCAAAACCTCATTGAGATTTTGAATAATGTTTTTTTGAGGAAACAAGAAATGAGGACGAAATAAACAAATTCATCTAACTTTGTTTTCCTTATCCCAATAAGTTTAGTAGTTTATTTAGTAATGCTTAAATAGTAAATTTGCTGCAAAAAGATGCATACAATGAAATAATGAAATGTTGCAATTATTTTGTGGTAAAGGAGTGCACTACTTTTGAAATTAAGACAGTGGAGGTCCATTGGTGACCTTCAATTCAAATAACTTATGGTGGGGTGGGTGGTCTTTGTTGATGTGCAGTGGAGATATATAATTTCGATTGTAGTTGCTGGGTTACAAATCTTCCTATGTGTTGTTCTGTTCCTGGCTCTCAGTTTGCTTGGCATTTGCAATGATATAGATTGCATTTCAGTTTGTTTTGTTCCATTGTAAGATAATTAGGTTTATATGTGGAGTATAGCTTTATCATGTTAGTCACGTCTTATCATGGAAAGAATTTGTGGAAGAAAGTAAGCATAGAAGAGTTTTATAAGTTTGCGGAAGTATGCAGCTTTCTAACAGAAAACTGATCTATTATACAGGCACGCTGGCGAGCTAAGATTGATAATGCACTATTCCAGTGCCAATGTAAGTACAATTCATGTTTCAGATTTCTATTTGGCAAGAAGTTCAGCTCCTATTTGTTTAGGTAGTTTAGCATTTTTTTTGGTGGGCCTCGTTAAAATGATTTGAGAAGAAATGAAAATGCAGATCCCTGTACAAAATGAAAATGGGACCCACATAATGGAGAACAGAAGAAAATAGTATAAAACAAAAGAAACCTCTAAGTGTGTCGATTATATGGAGAATTTGTGTTTGCACTGGCTGAATAACGATTTTGTGTTATTTCATTTGCATACAGAAACCCGCAAACAGTTATGCTCCATCGGCTCCACCATATGTAGCATCAAGTACACCCCAGGTCTCGATGTATTCTGCACCACTACCACCTTCATCCACGTCCTATCCACCACCAGCTTCAGCTGCTCAATATCCACCAGCCGGAGCTTATCCTGCACCCTCTGCTTATCCCTCATACCCACCTAATACAGGAGCTTATCCAGCATCCCCATACCCACCTCAGACAGCTCCTTATCCTCCCCAGCCATACCCTCCTAATTCAGCTTATCCTTCCCAGCATTACCCTCCTAACTCAGCTTATCCTCCTCAGCCATATGGCTCCCAGTATCCTCCTGGTAACTCCTCATCCTGATTCATCCTCTTTATTTCCAAGAGTATCTCCAACAGATTCTCTATGATTTCTCCAAAATTGAGAATTAAAATGGATAAACTGTTGAGATGAACGTAACTTTTTTGGAGATTTTAGCTTTTGCTTCTCCAACTTTTGAAATTATAGAGAAGTTGGAAAAATGTATTTGCATATACATATATAAATATATATACATAATGAAATGATAATAAATTCAACTTCATTGGTAGGAACGATAAAAAAATCATTTCTGGCTTCAACATTTAATTTTGAAGAGTTCTCCAAATTTGGAGATTTCTATCTTTTCTCTCCTACTTCTCCATTTTAAAGAAAATTATGAAGGATCTCTTGGAGCAAAAAATAGGTTAAAATGTCCATTTTGGAGAATCTGTTGGAGATGCTTTAACAACCCAGCCCCTGCTCTTTACTAAGTCTTGATGTTGCTTTCGTTATCAGGTTCTTCATACCCAGGAGGGTATCCTCCACCTTATTGAGGTACAGTTCCTGCTGTTAAAAGGAAGATGCAGCAAAGCGATGAATATTTATTTGGCTGTTGGTGATCAAAAGGCAAATTTCGTTATAATCATACAACGGTATTGAGGATTAATATAATAGCAGTCGCCAACTGATCCCCTGTAGTTTCTTCTTGGATATCTCGATGTAGTTTACTAGATCTGGAGAGAGTGGGTTAACTTACGTGTCGTTTGTGCATAATCACTCGACCTTTATGTCAATAGTAGTGAGCAGTGCCAATGTGTCAAATAGTCGTCTGGTGGATTGTTACTGCACAAAGTTTGGACAGTAATCATCCAAATGATGATTTAAGACATGTACTTTAGGTGTGAAGATCATCTAAAATACATGTCTTGAAGCATCATTTGCATCTTTGTTGTGGAAATTTTGTACATCGGTTTTTAATTGTAGTGATGTATGTATGTATTGGTTGTTAAAGTATTTCTTGTGGGTTCTTTTTGTTTGTAGCAGGCAGAGAGATGCACGCAGATGGGTTCTTGTTTATCTGTGAAGCAATGGTAGTTTATGAATAGAGATTGGTGTTATTTTGTTGGTAGAAAATGGTGAATTTGAAAGTTGCATGGTCACGTAATTTATGAATAGGGATCTGAATTTCTTTGTGGAATGAGAGGTTTGCTGGTAGTAGTAAATGTGTCCGTATAGATAGAAATTATGGTTGATTCTCGATCATCTATATATTTTAATCGAACATTCATCTTGTTATCATCGTGTGAAAAACATAATTTCAAACACATGTCGAGTTTCGCATGCACCACATCACTACTATATTTAATATCAAAGTAAGAATAGTAGTTATCGTGAGAAGGACAAGAAGGGGTCTCCACCCTTGGATCAATCCTAATTGAAAATTTTCTTCTAAGCTAATTTATTGGTTATTTTAGGAAATAATTTGAATCATTAGATCAATACTGATTAAAAGTAATCAAAGGTCTAGATCTCTTTTTACACTTCTCACATTAACTCTTATTCTTACACGATCTTTCGTCTAACATCAAATACCGTAATAGACATTTTAGACACTATAAAAGTATATATTAGTAAAATTATATTCTCTTGAAATGAGAGTTAAATAAGTTACATTTTTTATGAGGAGAAAAACTTATTGGGTCACTTGCGTTCTCATAACCCTATAGGTAAGTAAAAAGATCATCAATTCAAACTTTTGGTTATCAAGAATCGAAATGAAACTATTAAAAGAGTGAGAATATGATAGGTTGGTTTGCATAACGTAACTTGGGAATTATAGTTATTTTTTTTAAATTATAAATAATATTAATTTTTTTGTGGTAGTGGTGTCAGGCAGTGGCTATGGCAACGATTTAAGGTGGCAAAGTGATGTTGGTTAAATTACATTATTTCTGGTTTTTTTAAATCAAAATCATGAATAAATGAAATTGATATTCCAACTTCTTCAAACTCCATTGGATCCCAACAAACCAATCACTCCTTTAGTGCTTTTTATTTGTCATCAGCTATGATGGTTTCGTGTTGATTAGTTTCGTCTTCATTTTAAAAGATCCATGGATGCAAGATTCGTTTTGAGCAATTTTCAAGAACTAATAAGAAGATATATAAACAAGGCGTCTTAGCTTGGTAGCAATCAACAAGGTATTTCTGACTCAAAATAAGTGTCCACATTTCTATTTCAGTTGTTAAATAAATGTCCATTTTCAAAAAAAAAAAAAAAAAGGATTCACTTTCCCATTCTACCATAATTGAAGAAAATCTCTCTCTATAAGGGTAAAATATCATTTAATTAATTTAAAAGTGCATAATTATTATATATTCTTAAAATTGTATGCAAATTTCATTATGAACATTTATTCTGGGACAAAAGGAATAGTTCTTTTTACTCCCAATTCAATTCCCATTGGGTGCAAAAACCTTCGTGGCCACGCCAACCTCTCATAAGGAGGGTTTGCCAATTCTAGTATTTCAGGTTGTCAATACCACTTTTCAAAGTTAGTTAGTTAGTTCTAAGGATCAATGTTTGGAGATCATGTTGCATGTTATCCTACAATAGAACATATGGATCCATTGTCCATAAAAACAGCATGAAGCAGGCACACCCAGTTCAATTATCTATCAATCTAGTCTAGTTGAAAGCATGAAGATTGATTACTGCTGATTAGTACATTGACAGAGAGAAATAAGTAGCAGGCAGTAGTACCTTGGATGGATAATAAGTTTGAAAAGATTCTTAAGCCAACAAAATGGTATTTGGTCGGTCATCCTCCTCGCATATGAGCACCTAATTCGCCAAATTGGTCATCAGCTTCTACGGTATCCTCTGATAGCCGAACTGCATCCAGCTTCTGTTTCAGTACTTCAATCGCATTAAGCACCAACTGAGAGGCTTTCACTGCACCCGTGGACTCGACCGTGAAGATGAAACTGTCTTCTTTTGCATAGATTTCCACAAGTCCTGGTTTCCCCATCGCTTCCACTTTCTTCAGCACTTCATCGTCATATGTGTATGCCTCCCGATCTACCACCTCCACCTGATCACAACACAGACACACACAACGGTATCTTTCACCAATTACTCTTGTAAAAACCTCAAGTGATGTCCGTTTTGT
Organism: Arctium minus; assembly: GCA_954870635.1. Lineage (NCBI taxonomy): Eukaryota > Viridiplantae > Streptophyta > Magnoliopsida > Asterales > Asteraceae > Arctium > Arctium minus. The sequence continues at coordinate 81,221,262 of OX941087.1, read as the reverse complement.
CATAATGAAAAACAGATGATAAACACGCCAGTTTGCAACAAAAAGAAGGAAAAGGAAAGATAGAGAAAATCAAAACCATAAAAACCCTCCATTTGGGACGGAGTGCTTTTAGGGATTTGGATTTCGTGGAAGGATTTGGAATTGGAATTTAGATCTTTGATGTGCGTGGTCTCTAGTATTTGGAATGGAATTGAATTCCATTCTTTATACATAATTTATAAAAACAAATTATAAAAATCATAAGAATAATTAAATTGCCTTTTTATTAATTGATTATTACAAAACAAATGTTTTTAACATATTTTAAAACATCATTACAAACGATGTCTAAGAAATTCCACAAAATACCAACTACCCCCATGGGATTTTAAATCCCATGTTTGTGGAATTTCATTGAAATCCCGGCATGTCAATTACGGAGTTTCCTTTAAACCAAACACGGGATTGGAATGGAATCCAATTCCAAATCCTACCAAATCCCGCAAATCAAACAGACCCATTTATGAAGCAGCTCAGAATACAGAAACAGTTGAATGCCTACTGGTTTATTGATTAGCAGTCTCCATTTATATCCTTATCTCACATGGACTACAAAATTTCCCACAAACTTCCTATGTGGTCTGTAGAGCAGTCTTATATATTAAAAAAGAAAATTCACCAAGTGTTTAAAAGAAAGATGCAGATAGATTCCTTAGGCATGTCAGAAGTCTGTGTATATATGGATATTAATGAGGTAAAAGAATTAACCAACCTGCTGGGTATGGGGATTTATGCCAAAGACTTTGGTAGGGCTGCTCTCCACAACACTGGTTTTCTCCTCAAGTGATAACGTCTCCATCATTTCTTCGTTAATGTGAATCTCAGGTTCATACATGAAAGTAACAGTTGCAGCAGGTGACCACTTGGCATGATCTTTTCCAATTCCCTTTCGAGCTATTGCTCTTAGCCTCAGTTCTTGCCCTTTGCGCAGTTTCACAATTGTGATTCCCCTAAAAAAAACAACATTAATTTCAGACATCTTCATTCATCCCCAGTTTCTAGGGTTAGAGAAAGCTATTCTCCCTTAAAAGAAGACCCTAAAACAACTTACAAGTCATGCTTAATCATTTTCTTGCCTAGAATATTCTTCACTTTTGAAGCAATAACAAACAACAATTTACATCTATGTGGCAGGAGAAATAATGAAAATGTTAACACAAGCGTGACTATTCAATTTACGAGGATTTCACTTCCTGAGCAACCCATGCTGACAAGAAGAATACCACTCAATCCCTCCCAAAATAAGAGCAACAATTTCCATTTTGGGATGTTGTGAGCTAATTGCAAGGTTTCCTTTTTCACATATGATTCATGGCAAGCCCATTTACCAACTCAATCATTCCAAAATAGTACTGATTTTGGTGATTTCTCCACAAAAATTCCCCAGTTTTGTTATTACTGAGGATATTTAGATAGTTGACTGTACTCGAAACATTGCAATTATTCCGGTACAAGGGGCGCATACAACATCAGAACACAAACAAAGCACCAAACAAGAAACAAGAAATTAACTAAATAAATAAAAATCCAATTTATTGGAAAAGAAATGGTCAAAGAACTTACAAACTTGTGCTACAAAACTTCCAATCACAGAAAAAATGATTCTATAGGGCATTCATTTTGGAAAAAAAAAAAAAAACATAGATGCAACGGTAAGATAGATTTGTCATGAGTACATGAAATACATGTCTTGTTACCGCTCTTAGCATCAGAATGTCAATCTATTTCAACCTAGATTAAGCTGCCTGCGAACTCTACATGGTTACACTGCATTTTCTCTTGATGATCACCTTGACAAACAAAAAATTATGCAGCTTTTAGATTTCCAAACAGCACAAGGTATCAAAAAAGAGACCCCCAAAGGTCTAAAATCAAGCTGCATACTACATTTCCAAAGTATTTACAAGAAGACTAGATTATAAACAGCTAGGAATGTGCAAAAAGTGTGTATTTGCTGGAATTCCTACATGAACAGATCAAGTTGAGCTGAATAAAGTTTGAACATAGAAAATAGAAACTCTTGATTCTTTGAGCCTAGAGATAAAAAAATGAAACAAACCACAAGAAGTTCACCAGTTCCTCGATTCATTAGCGGGTTCTATCTCTTGCCCAAAACACAATTAGCAGATCCCGTACATTTTTCAAGTTATTGGACGTACACTTGAAGAGGTTATCCATGTACACTTGACTGAAATGATTGGGGGTCAGATTACCACCATCCAACATTGATAATATGCTTTTACTTCATACCAGGGGAATCAGAATAAGGTGATTGGCAAAATAAAATTTTAGCTAACCTATACCTTGAGACAATTTTTGGTGAAAGTACATCTTCAAGAGGCTTCCTATACTCATGTTTTGTCAAAGAGGTCATTAAAATGGCAAAAATCAGATAGACAATCCCAAGATAAGCATATTTCTCAAGCAGCTAATGTTCATGGAATCATTCTGCTTGAGAATAGAAAGAACTTTGTGTGATCAAGAATATGATACATCATACAAACTTGAGCTCAATACTAGTTATTTAATAAACTAGGATCTTCCATCATTGTAAGTAGTTGTAGAGTGATGAACATTAGACTGCATGTAATATTACAAATCCTTGCCACGAATACATATTTTGTTTAAAAGCATTTCCTAATGGCTTCAAGCTTCATCATTAGAATAACCATATATTCTGTCTGGATATTGTTCTGTCATTGTTGGCAGGAAAAAAAATAAGTAAACCAACTATGCTAAACAGCATAACAATCAGAAGAGATTCAAATAGACAAGAATTATGGATCAAAATTAGATAAAGCTACGATGAAGATTGAACAAACAGGGACCCTTGTGCAATAAAACTACTCCTCTTTCTGAGGACTGGTAAGGGAAATCTTTGTACTATGAATACTGAATAAACGACAAAAAGCTTTAAGCCCAATAGTTTTTGCATTACGAACAGCAATTGGGATGCATAGAAGGGTCTAACCGATCAAACAGAGTATAAAGGAGGTTGAATGATTAAAACCAAATTCTGGCTATTCGAGAGGCCAGTCTCTCCAAGAAAACAATTGGAAAATTTTTCTACATGTCACACTCCTCTTACTCGCCACTATTTATAATCAGACCCTTAACACCTTACTGACAAAAATATCCCCATGTTACCCTTTTCTACCAATTTCCTAACTGCTGAACTATTTCCCTTTGCTTGTGGTCCCCTTCTGACCAGATTTACGTTTCGCCTGGTATACGTGAAGTGGATAGGCGGCTTCATAGCAAAGGCTTGAACAAGGGTCCTGCCATAGCCAAGTCTAGGACAGGTCCAATGTATGAAGCAACTTATCAACAAAGATACTCTTTAATGGTCTGAATCCTAAATTCCAAATCACAATGGATAATTTGCAACCTTAAATATTTATGTATTGTCCCACGCTAACATATACAAAGGAAGCAACAGAGTAAACAACATAACAACCAAAGCAAACATGATTATAGATGCAAAAGCATAAAGAATGTTTATCACACAATCTGTGAAGAAGAAAAAAAGTTGCTAGCTTGAAAACAGTAATCTCAATTACCTACAACAAAAATACAGCAAAACTTTATCCTAAACTAGTGGACTTGGTACAATCTGCTAAAAAGGATAAATGGTTGATAGCATGTAATAAAAGCCCTAACTAGTGGCCTTGTTATAATAGTCATCAAGGTTTCAACCAAACATTCTTAGAATGTAACCAACTCATGTTTTTGAATTATACATGATTTTTGTGAAGTTACACTAGTCAATTAGAGTAACCTTGAAAATCAACTTCCAATGCTACAATGGACTATCTAGCTTCGCCTCTTTGAATGTATAACCAGTAATATAAAATCCCTTTACATCTTGCTTTCACCTAAGAAGGTTATTTTGATCTAAAGCTGACAAAAAAAAACTCCAACAATAGCTTCTATTAGACATTCCCTCCATTTGGACTTAAAGAAGCATTCTGGTCTGGTCAAAGGCAAGCATGCTCATAATATCATCAGTTCTATGTGAAATTTATAATATGAAAGCTTTCTAAGAAAGTACAGAAATTATCCCACTTTGGAACTACAACAATCATAGCATTTCATACTAAACAAACCTGCTTTTGTTGCATTTCTTCCATATTAAAAACACGACCTCCCTTCTATCTAAAACCTCATAACCGAATTATAAAAATGATAATGCGTGAAACCCTAACCATCTCCAAATAAAGCTAATAAAATGCCATTGACCTAAACTACATACAATTTCAGAGAATGAACGTTCAACAGAAGAAATGCCATGTAAATGTATAACACAGAGAAAAAAGAAGACCTCTGATCTTCATTATTTTCAAAGCCGGAGCCGGTATCGGAGAAGTCGACAGGCACAACAGTGTGGTCAGAGCTATAGAGATCTTTACTGGTAACATCTAGGGTTTGATCATTTATACACTTGGCTCTCAGATGAAACTCAACAGAACAAAACTCGCACTGACCGTCACCGTCACAGGCATCGCAGTCACGTGAGAATCGCATGCTCATGGCGCGCTCGCTTGTCAGAGGGATAAGTCCAAGACGATGTGCAATGAACTCGTCATTAAGAACGGAAGAGTTTACCTCGATTTCAACAAGGTCGATGGCGATGGTCGGAACCTCGGCAATCATAACGCGGCGGAGCGCATTGGCCATGCTAGCGTCGGTTTCTCGGAGCTCGAATTTGGCGTAGTCATCTTTGAGCTCACGGATTTTGACCTTGGGGAACCTCTGGTACGATGCTCCTTCCATTTTCGTTCCCTCTGTTTGTTTCTCTCTCTAGGGTTTGGAAAACCCTGGCTCTGCAAAACCCTCCTCGATGGCTTCTTGGTAGAACCACTGCCAGTGATTTATAAATTAAGGCCCTTTAGTTTTAAAATTGTCACTTTCTTCCTTGAAGAATTCGGATATGTCACTTTGTTCCCCTATAGTATTTGTTTAGACAAAACCATGTACCCAAACCAAAAAAGTGCGAGTTTTTCTATTTTGAGTTGTTAATGTTTTCATAGTAAAACTTCGATCATGGTATATCTATTTGTTTATTAACGATTATTATAAGATATTATAAAGATTAATATATTTTTTTTTGGAAGGCATAGCGGCATCGAACCAACGAACGACTACCACGAACACACGCACACACGCACGCACACCTCCCCGGCGGTATCGGGCATCCACGGGCAACCCACTAATCCGCCGCTGTCCCGACCTAGATATTATAAAGATTAATATTGATCCACAAGTTTTCATTATTTTATCTTGTTATATAAGGAGAAGGGACTAATTTTTCAAATCAGTGAAATCATTTAAACCGTAAAAGCTAGGATCCAATCAAAGTTAACCAATAAGTTGGGTTTTATTCTTGGTGACAACTTGGTTCGATTATGTTCAAGAAGATGATGATGACTAGGGTTTTTTTTTTTTAATTGGAATGTTCTAGTTAAAAAAACATGAATTGTAAGGAAGCTTTTGTGTTGCTCTTTATCATTATAGATACTTTAGTAATTTGTTCACCATGTAAATTGATGTTGTAATGTTTTCAAAAGTTGAGTCGTCGTAAATCATGTCAAACATCATATAAGTTAAACTCTCCTTCAAGTTTCGATTTCCAAAGAAAACTTGGAGATGCATACATATATGTATACAAAAATTAAAGGGGTGTTTGGATGGGGGTATTGAGGGGTAAGGAATGAAAATGATAATGAAAATTGTTGTTTGGTTTGATATAATATAATGAACACATTACCCCAAACCCATTAATTTCCATTCCTGACCAAATTGGGGGGAATGGAAATTTTATTCCCGCTCAGTCATCTTTTCTCATTTGTTCCTTCATTTATCGATGTTGAATGCAAAATATTTTTTATTTTCATGTTGGATGTCACATATTTGTATTAAAAATATTATATAAAACATTTTTTATTAACTATATTGGTTTAACCAACAACATCAATGCAATGCCCATTTCTATTCTCATTCTTGTGCATTACCATTTTCATTTTCATTCTCATTCCTTATAATGAACCAAACGCCCCCTAAGAGTGATTATTGTAAAGCTTATAGATTAAAGGTGGGAATTCAAATTATAAAACCTAAAGTCTTTTATGTAATTGATACACTTATTCTCTTAAAGCATCTCCAATAGAGTTACAACCTGTTGGTGATTTTTAGTGTCACTAAGCATTTAAGTGTAATTTGATATAACACGAGTACTAATGGGTTTCAAACTGTGATCTAATACAAGTTCGGTGGTGCGGAATGCACACTTGTTATAAGACGAGTCTGATCCCAGACACGACGAAATGGCGGGGATCAAGGGGGTCGCGCCCCCTTGTGGGGGTCCCGCTGATCGATCAGCGGGCAGGGTCGAGGGGCGGCTCCCCTAATGGGTTTAGGGCAGCGCCCTAAAAGCTCTTCAGAATTTTGGACTTGGAATGCAGTGGAAAAACTTGATTAGAGGCTCTCTAGAGAGGCTCTGATGCCTATTTCTGCAGAGACTCTGGTGGATATCTCTGGACCAGAGGCTTTGGTGGGCATCTCTGGACCAGAGAGGCTCTGGTACATATCTCTGGTTTTGGCTATCTCTGAACCTGCAGTTACTGGACATATGCTCAGTTATTTCCAGTCCATGAATTTAGCTAAATTGGTTGTAACCAACCATAATTGCTAATAATTTGCCATCATTGTCATTTCAGTTATTTTCCTATTTTACGAATAGGACTAGTATATATTCCATATATACTTATGTTTAGACTTACGATTTTAAACAAACTATATATACTCTCTAGCAAATTTGCTCTCATTTTGGTGCCTAAAAACGATTGTGTTCTTGAGTCTTATCCCATATCGGATTTCGTGCAACCCAGACATAGGGTCGAAATACCAATTCGGAAAGTGACATACACGATTCTCAAGAAATATGGTCATTTGATTGATTGCTTTGCCCTATATTCTCTAACACAACCTACCATTTTAAGACTACAGTAACACATGGGGATTGTTTGGTTGGTTTTCTAATTAAGTCATGTATAGATAAAGTTGATTGTATAGATTAATATGTTTATATAGATAGGGAGAGTTTTTGTTTGAGAGAGTTTTTTTTTCATAGATGGAATGAACTTGTTTTTAATTAGGAGGGACATGTTTGGAGAAAAAAAAACTTGATTTTTTTGTATAAAGTTCCCCCTACATGCTTACTTAACACTCACTTTATATATAATTAAATAACTACCAAACAGTCATATATAACTAATCGAAAATTTTTAAGTTCCATTAAGCTCATTAAGTTATTAACAAACAGGCTCATGATGTTTATAGAACAATTTGGAGGTTTTAAAGTGTTATATGAATTATTCTCATTGGATTAAATAAACAAAATAATGAAGTTACAAGTTACAGAAAATTTGAGATGAGATGAGGAATATTAGGATAGTGGCTAGGTTCCAAATTGACATGAATGTTTGTATAGGACATTAAAACAAGAACAAACCCAGGGGAATGCCTAGACCGGTACTTAAGCTTTAAGATCTACATAGACCAACAAAACAACTATGTGAAAAAAAGGCAGTTACAACTCAAAACATTTGGGTATAGCCAATACCCCCATTAGTTATTCATGCATTATTCCACCGAAATTTATGGCAAATGGTACCTGACTACATGCTATGTTCTTATCCACCTAATCCATGTGAGATTTACTAGGTTTGTGTCGTTTGGTACATGTTATATTCCCGTCCATTGGAACCTCAACGACTAATCTAGGACCTTATAATACATGAACCAATTGTACCTCATTAGCTAGTACAAGAATAAAATTAAAACCTCCACCAAATAGGGTTTTGATAGCTTTGATTAAGGGTGAGCAAAACCTGACCGACCCGAACAACCCGACCACCCAAAAACCGAATTAAAATATGGATATGTAGGATCGGGTTGGGTATCCATCTCCCTCACCCGACCCGACCGAAATATCCAAAAATAAAATAACTTTTTAAAATTTATTATTAATAATAAATATAAATATATTATCTCAGACCCAAAGTCTAAATATCATCTCAGAGACTCATACCCAAAATCAAATTCTCTAACCTCTCAAAGACCCAAGTTCTCGACCTCTGACCACTTCCATTGACTCATCTTCAATCGTAACACCATCACCACCACCATGCTTCTGAAGTGGTGGCCTTCCCCTCTTTCTCTTCTGTTCTTTAGCACCTGTGCTAGAATAAACACATCTTCTTCCTTGTTGAACTTAAATAAACATATATCACCTTTCGATATATTATAATACTGCCGGAATAGCGACCACCAAAATGATAAACTCGGTCTGTTAAGGAGCCATGGAAGATGTTAACGGAAATAAGGTTGATAGAAGGATTGTGAAGCTCAAATGTTCCGTACAGAATTACGATTGGGATTTTGGTAAACCCTAAGGTTTTGGGGGATGTTGTTGAGAAGTGGGGGATTGATGTTTCGTTTTTGCTAAAGGTAATTACGATTTCCTGGTTTTGTTTTTTTAATTGAAGTTTGTGTTGAATCTGTGTTGGTCATTGTTGTTCAATTACGTAGGGAACACAACTGATTGATTGAATGCACAACCCGAACCACCCGACCCGAACTTATCCGTGACCCGACCACTCGAAACCCGATATACCCGAAGTGCATTCGGTCGGATTTCAGGGCTCTTATCCACCACCCGATATCCGATCGGGTTCTGGGTTTTGGCCCCCGACCCATCTGGTGCTCAGCCCTAGCTTTGATTTATAAGTGAAATCTTGTAAAACATTACAAGTAATAAAGCTACAACATTTGCAATTTTGATCATTCATTATAAAAGCATCCACGATGATTGAGCTTTATCGCTTAACTTTTTCAAAAAAAGGTGGAACCCATATGAAAAACTTAGTTTTTAAGTTTTAACCGCATAAACAACAAGATGTTTTATCAATGGTTTTTTCATACTCATTGTGGCCAATAAATTGGCAACAAGCACCATTGTGGATGCTCCAAAGAGACGACCTTTTATTCATGGTTGCTTACATTCGTTTGCTTTTTCGGGAAAACATCGGAAGGAGCATCAACACATTAGCACATGCCTCTTGGAACATATAGATTTGTGTGACGTTAAATTTTCAAGACATTATTTTAAAGGTAAATAAAAATACAAGTTTAGTAAATAGATTCAAGAGTTAAATTACGAATTTGGCCCCTGTGGTTTTTACGAAAATGGTCCTTTAATCATTTATTACAGACTAGGACTCATGGTATGTTGTTTTGTAACTAATTGGTCCCTCACTCTAACAGCCATCCAATTCCTCCGTTAACCTTGAGGACATTTTTGTCAATTTTATTTGTCTTTATTCATAAAAACCACACAAACCAATTTCATAAAAACCACACAAGCCACAGGGACCAAAACTGTAATTAAGTCTAAAAGAATTTTTAACTTTTTTATAGTTGAAGGTTATTAAATTAATTAATTATCAAAGTAAACTACAAATTTGGTCCATGTGGTTTGGTGTTTAACATTTTTGGTCCCTACAAATTTGAAATTACAGTTTTGCCATTGAGGTATGCAAAAACGATATGATTTGGTCCGTGTCTCTAATAGTTGTTAGAAGAATCCGCTAAATCAGGGGTATTTTAATCTTTTATACTTTTATCTGATTTTTCTTTAATAAACTAATAAATATGTAAACTACAAGGCCAAAAATGTAATTTACTCTAATATATAAACAAAATGCAACTTTCACACACACACACACACACACATATACACACACACACACATCATATTATATATAGAGAGAATTACACTTTTGGTCCCTGACGTTTGTTGATTTCTTTGAAAGTGAAACATGTACTTCAATAAGTCAAGTTGTAGTTCCTGAGGTTTGATTTTTGCTTTCAAAGAAGGACCTGGTCACTAACTCTGTTAAAAAAACTTCGTTAGAGCCAGGGGCAAATTCGTCCAACCATGTTTTTGTCCTCTTTTTGCGTTCTTTTTATGTTTTTCCTTAACTTTGTGAAAAACATCAAACTATAGGGACTTACTTGTAATTAAACTTATATATATATATATACACACACACACAAACAAAACAAATAGGACCTCCATTTACCCATTTGGCCGACGATCACCTCTTGGAGGTGTTTAGTCGCAAGTGAAAAAAAAACAAAGCGGAAGGATCCAAATCGTCGAGGAAGACCACCAGAACGAAGGACAAAGAACACAACGAGAAGGATGAAGAACCATAAAAACACGACCACAGGGACAAAGGTCCCGACTCCGAGAAGGTGTTGGCAGTGGTATGGTGTTGGCGATGATCATGGATATTGTCCGTGTGTTTTACACACACACACATACACACATATATACATACATATATATATATGTTCTTGGATTGAATCGTGACCCACCGCTTACGATTGCTTCCATGTTCGTCCATGTAACAGTTGACCACTATGACCCACCATCTCTTTGTGATGACCAAAAAACCTTCATTGTGATCATGGAATGTAACGACACTGGGTTTAACCATGAAACCACATGTAATGTAAGGACTCTTGTAAATTGCTGGTGTATGGAGATCATTGAAACGGTGAAGGGTGTTGCAAGTGTGGGTTTTCAGGCGGGGAAGGGTGTTGCAGGAAATGATGGAGGCTGGAGAAGCATTAGTGTGGCCTTATGTGTTTCAAAATCTACCCATGTGTTTTGGTCCCGGAGATGGAGGGGGCAGGGACACCGGTGAAATGTCTGGTGGTCATGGTGGAGATGAGGTATGGAGGGGACGATGGTCCCGGTGGAGCCATGGAGGGATAGGGATGTTTTCAGCCGTGGAGGTGTTTTCACAGGGATGATAATATATATATATATATATATATATATATATATATATATGGTTAATTATGAAACAGGTCCCTGTAAGTTTTTGGTTTTAACAAAAATATAGAAAACAAAAAAAGAAATGCAAAAGGAGGGACAAAACATGGTTGGACGAAAATACCCCTAGCTCTAACTGAGTTTTTAACGGAGTTAGTAATCAGGTCCCACTTTCAAAGAAAAATTCAAACCTCAAGGACTAGAACTTGACTTATTGAAGTACATGTCCCACATTCAAAGAAATCAACAAACGTTAGGGACCAAAAATGTAATTCTCTTATATATATATATATATATAGAGAGAGAGAGAGAGAGAGAGGGAGAGAGAGAGAGGGAGAGAGAGGGAGAGGGAGAGGTTATTTCGTTAACCTCAAAATTCATGTTAACTTTGTCAACCCTTTTCAACCAATAAGAAAGCATATTGTAATGTGATGTCAATGTATGTCCAATTATTAAATAGGGGTATGAATGAAATTCCATATTTTTTGTAACATTTAATTATTGAGGAATTACAAATATCATCTCTTCCTTGATTCTAGCCCTAAGTTTAAATGATAAATTTTTTGTAAGATTTTAGTATGAAATTAGGTTATGAAATATTGTTGCATCATGAACATAGACAATCACATTGTGAATCACAAATTCACAATGTTTTTAACGATGATGAGAAGAGAGTCAACGTAACTGTTTATTCGACAACGATTGATGAAGATGATGAAACGCAGCTCGATCATGGTGAAGATTATATAAACAATAATACGGGGACGGATAAACGTAGAGTTGGAAATATTGAATCCAAACAAAACGATTGTATGGTAAGTTTTTTAATGTGTTATAACGATTTATTTTCATAGTTAGGTTCATGTAAATCATGAAAATAAATTTATCAGATCTTTATGTAATCTGGTCGTATGGGTTTATAGTTCATGTGTGTTCATGCGTGGGTTTATAGTTCATGTAAACAAATTTATCAGACCTTCATGTAATCTGGTTGTATGGGTTACTAGTTCATGTGTGGATAAATTGTTCATGTGAGTTCATTTGTTACATGAATGCTAACCAAAAGGACTATTGTATGCGTGTATATGATCATCGTGATTATGAACTTGAAGTTGAACATTTATGAACAATTTGATTATGAACATGTGTTGAACATTTATGAACAATTTGATTATGAACATGTGTTGAACAAATTTATTAGATATTCATCTAATCTGGTCATATAAGTTTATAGTTCATGTATCTTGTAACACCCTCAAATCAGGAAGGAGCAACTAATTTAAAATTTTCCATAATGCATCAAAGAAAGATAAAGTATCTTATGACAAGGGTTTTATGCTCGAACAGGGCTCCGCTCGGGTTACCATGTGGCCTAACCCGCGCCAAAACTCGCCCGGATGACCCTAAGTTGCACCGAAAGTCGCCCCGTGCACTGTTCGTCCGATTTTCTTCATTTTTCATGCCCGATCACTGTTTTGGTCATAACTTCTTTGTTTTACCTCCGATTTTGCTCCGGAAAGAACCGTTGGACTCATAATTGAATCCTTCATCCAACAAGACTATAAAATCTAGGATTCAAGTCCAAAATCCAATTTCTTCTTTTTCCCTTAAAATACCGGTTTCTGTATTAACTTGAAATTATACCTTTTGAAAATCGGGGTGTTACAATCCTCCCAACCTTAGAAAAGATTTCGTCCTCGAAATCTAATTCCTGATGGTTCAAAATGTCGCCCAAATCGGAAAACAAGTCCGACAGATGGCTTTCCATCCACTCACTCCGAAGAAGCTAACAATCATGCGATGGGGGATTTAGATGGCATCATTTTCACAAAACGACTGGCTCCCTATCCATAAGGGATGCCTCAATCAATACTTTACCTCATATATGAACCTGATTACATCCCAGTCAAGATTGTCGCTGCGTTTCTCATAACGTGCCGTTACAAACTCAATCTCAACGTTCGATTTATCTCACTGATGCCGGGATGAACGTTGAGTCTTTGCTTAATCACTTTCTTAACATTAAATCTCGGTTGCCTCCCAACCTTATGTTGTTCATATTACCTCAAGAGTAACTTACGACCTTAACTAATCACTTCCACCAAGGGTACCCAAAGCGAACCTCAGTCTTAAATACTTCTAATCGTCCATGCTACACCTTTTTTTTTGCCTTCAAGACTATGACAACCTTTGCAGAAACGGTCCGACCACTGCTGACTATACTCCTTTAGATTCCAAATACTCGCAACCATTTTGGCTTGACCCGAGCGGTAAGCAATCCGTATAAAATTGCTGAGTTGATCACTCATTGATTTTACAGAAACGATGTATATACTCTTGACAAATCAAGGCCTCCTAAATACTCGAGTTCCACTTAAGGTCTACCTTGATATCCCCACTAAATCTCTCCAATAAACAATACCATAAAAGATTCATCGTCCCTTCCTTGACGAAATTCTTAACACTAGTTTGGTATGATCTAACATAACGATAAATTTGTTTCCCATGGCGCAACATCTGTAAGGGCTCTCAAACTTCCCTTAATTAAAGCATCGGTCTAACGTTTCACCCAGAAACGTACCATCACACTCTACAAATAGTCGCTTATCCCAAACTCCAAGGTTACACAACTCCCATTATACACTCAAACATCGATTGCCAAATCAGCGAAAGTCTTGTCAATTACAGAAATACCAAAGATCGATCCCCAAATACCAACATCTAATCTCCTTAAGGTTACCACTTAAATTGCGAACACACAGGATCCATCGGAAGTGCACTAAAGCACCCCAACGATTATTGACTTCAAAATAGAGTGTCGACGCCTATCCTCAAAATGACTATACTGCAACGTGGGTGTACCGTCAAATATTTCATTCCAGGTTTGCATTGTCAAATTAAAGTTGACACCTAACATGGTACTAAAATTCCAATCTTACATTTCTAGCAAACGAACCACAATATTTCCTTTATTTGCGAAGGTTCTTTACGATGGTACACCACCAACATATAACATGATGTCTAACAACAACCCATCGATTCAAATCCAACCATATGCAAACAACCACACAAGACTTTAACCCGAAGATTTACTGAAACAGAATGATCACCACTTAAATAACTGGGAGAATACATAAATCTAATATTTCAATTATCCATGCGTGCACCGATTCATAAAACCGAAACCCAAAATTCAAAACTAACCAGAAGCCATGTCTTCCAACATTTCAATCTTCGATGACTCCTTTAGTCCTTGATCACGACCTCTATCACAAGAGGGTTTGCATCTATAGCTCTATTAAGTTCAAGGTTTTTCAAACTACTATGCCAAATTGAAATTTTATAAAACTTCTAAACGTAAAAGCTTTATAACCATTAGTCATACGAATAAAAAATCCACTACCGTTCACACATAAAACCATTTTGAAAACCGTTTGGTCATTACTCAAACTAATAATGACAATAAACAAAGATACACAACAAACTTTTCGAATGGACCACTATGGTCCAAACATGCATCAATTTATGCCATAGATGAGAAATAATTTTACGTACTAAAACAGGGCATAACAAGGCGTTTGTACAAGACTCCCAAAGGGGAAATTCACATAATCAAGTTCCGAAAATCTCTCATTTAACCATATAATGACATGAAATAAAATTTCCCTCAAGATCCACTTACATCAGTTTATTTTCCCAAACTTAGTAAAACGATAATAGTTTGCGATTTGGTCAAACATGAAATAATTTAAATCGACTTCAAACTTTTAGTCGTACGGATAAAACTTTCTTTGACCCAAAATGGTGGCTATAATGCCATGCATACGAGTAATTCAATATAAAGCATTGCATGTGACCATAACAGTAAAATCAACAACCGAAGGTTGTTTAAAGCAAAAGTTTAACACGAACCATCATAAATCATGATATGCTTACTCACACCAAAAGTATAAATCGATTATAATACTAAGTTTTGTGCAATGAAATACTTGTATAAAACTCAAAAGAGAAATCACACGATATTGAAACTTTCCAAAATAACATATGGGATAACATCTACTAACAAAACTTTTAAGACGTCTCTTACGGTTGCGAAAAGAAATATGCAAAACTCGCAGGAGACAAAAGGTTAAACAAAAACCCGTAAGTTAACGCACACAATAACTCAGTATACGCGTTTCAAAGTTCATCTAAGCGATGCAAAATATCGTAAAATAAAATTCCATAAGACCCAACTAGATTCCCATAAAACTCAATGAAACTCAATGACACCAAAATAGTGGGAATAAAATTTTCCTTTAAAACCTTAACATATGTGAAGGAGATCCAATGTCAAGGTCATAAATCGCAGTTACTTGCCCGAGACCCTAAATAAGGTTAAATCATGGATACTTATAATATCCTAAAATGGCGTCCGACAAAACAGGGATAAAGAAAATCTGAACAAAGTTTGCAACCATGTGCAATAAAACAACTTTTATGCATGTTCAAACTTATGGTTTAAAATCTCGTGCGTATTTAACGCCTTTCAACGGATCCAAAATACGACCCACATGAAAATTTGGAAAAAGTATGAAACACTTTATGCAAAATAATTTTAGAGTAAGTTTCGTGTATGAATTTTGGTCGAGACCCACAATCTTAGGACCGAGCTCTCCAAGTCCAACGATCTTGCTACCGACACACGGACGCTCAACATCTTAAGGTAACGATAGGAAACTAAACCGGTTAACCTCACGATTTCTCCTAGAAATAAAGTCGATTCAATAGACCTATGGTTCTAATTCAACTAACAATTCTGACCCGAGACGGTCCACTTAATGTATTCATCATTCTTAACCGTCACTCCAAGCGACAATGCTATAAACATCAACTCCTTCTAGTTATTATTCGTCAGAAATTCATCCACTACCCCATCGATCATCACATGAAGGCGAATCAAGTACGCACATGTAACATGTAAGTTCACCATAACACTGGCCAGGTGGAATTATGAACATACCGTATATGATTGTCCTTGCTACCCTCGTCATGATTTCCGATTCTAGTGACCCTATTGACCTTAAAGCATCCTATCTTAAAGTGCCTAATGGTACAATCTCACTTTCAATCACTTAAAAGCATGATAGCTTGAGTCTAGGCATCCAAAATCAACACCTAAATCTCTCAAACTTAAGCTCTGATACCAACTTGTAACACCCTCAAATCAGGAAGGAGCAACTAATTTAAAATTTTCAATAATTCCTCAAAGAAAGATAAAGTATCTTACGACAAGTCTATTCTTGAAATATTGTTCTAGATTTAACCATCAACAAAAATAAATAAAGTCTTACACATAGACTAATCAAAGGTCGAGTATTACTAAACCCAAATACAAAATTGCTACATCCCAAGATAACGGGGGAAGGCTTCACCAAAATACTCACCCTCAAACATAAATCTATTTCTCATCTCTTCACAGTGCCGCTAGTACCATACCTAGCCGGGACCTGATGCACATGCTGACAAATAAAAAGGTTAGGCTAACGCCTAGTGAGTTCAAGAGTTTTCATCATAAATAAATATATTGCTAAAAGGAAAGAATGGAGTTTATATCATGATCTTTCAAAATGATTTCCCTTAACTATGAAAACGACTCATTTTCCAATAACATGCGTTTTTAAAGACGAACGTCCCAATACAAAACATTCTTTATAAAATGGTGTCGCCCAAAACTCACTCAAACGTGAATAGAAAACAAACTCCTAATTATAAAAACGCAGATATAACTTTATATCTCGAAACACCCAAAACACGGGTGGGGCATAATACTCAACTCATAAATAATGGAACACAATCCATATAAATATAATATGCCATCGAAAACATGGGATTGAAATTCAATACTCATGCGACCATAAAATGAAATGAAATCCAAATATTAAAGCATGGACAATTAAATATCCAAAATACTGCTGGACGACAACGGGGGAGACTCGTATCCATTGAGAGTGGAGGAACACAAAAGTATGGCACTCATACAACGTTAATCGTATGACACTTCACGACATGAAAGCCCAAGTGTCCCTACGACTCCCTTCAAACTACACCCAAAGAGACAGTTGACCTTAGCGAATATTACCATGAATACCGCCAAAGGCACTGCACAATCGGGGGTTACAACCATGGCATTGCCCCGACATGACGGATGCCCCAAATATAAAATCGCCCTTCTAGCTCATGATAACTCAACCGGACTCAGCCCTCCTAGTGTACACTTGAAAGGTTAAGGACATAAAACATGGGTCCCGGAGTGCAACCCCGTAATACCCAATTAACCATCAAATAAAGACTGACTAACGTGCCTATGGATCCAATGCAACACAGTCTAACATCACATGACTACGCATGAATGACCAACGCACTCGAGCATGTAATTAACATCAATATGCAACAAGGTGCATTTATATGTAAATCATAAATTGGGCTCTACATTGGACCATTGAAACTGGACAAATGTCCTCAAGATTCCCTTTTAAGTCTAAACCGAGCTCAAATGCTCAAAATTCATTTGACCAACAAATATCGGTCTCCAAAATAGGAAAACGCAATTAAACGGCGTTTATGCAGACACATACCTCAAAGATGTGATTAACACAAAACTCATCACATATTGGGACCAAAGATTTTCTAAATGGTTTATGAACTCAAATACACCAAAATGCATATATCATGAACTAGACTCCATTTGTACAAAAATCACCAAAGATGCATAAATCATAAAATAGACTTTATTTGTACAAAATCACCAAAGATGCATAAATCATAAAATAGACTTTATTTGTACAAAATACCAAAAATGCATAAATCATGCTATTACTTATCAAGATATCCAAATCCCAAATATGACAATTTTATGAGACTAAAACAACCCAAGTTTATCAAATATGAAAACTTATCAAAATACCCAACACATTGACGATTACCAAGTAAAACATATTTTTACTTCAAAATACTCATTTTGGCATGTACATAGTTTTCACAAAGCAACTTGAACTCACTTTGCTAGATTTAGGCTAAATCTAGGTTTTACCCCCAAAACTTGAATCTCCTTTGATGAAGGCTTGAAATCTTCAAGAAATCTCCCTAGATCTTAGATCCAACACATGTACAAGGTTTCCTTCACCACACAAGTCAACAAAATCACACCAAAGTTGAAGGATGAAAGGGAAAAGGATGAAATCATCAAACCCTAGCTTAACATTGAGAGAGATGAGGAGCTTACCACCGCAAAATACTTTTGTATATACCAATAGACTTCCATTATCTTCTTATAATCTTGAAAATCTCTTAAAAACGAGACTATGGCAACTTGAATCACCAAAATCGGAGTTGAGATGCAAAAGTTATGAAGAAATGAAGTTTGAGTGCTGAAAATCGGGTTTTATGCTCGAACAGGGCTCCGCGCGGGTTACCACGCGGCCTAACCCGCGCCACAACTCGCCCGGATAACTCTAAGTCGTGCTGAAAGTCTCCCCGTGCACTGTTCGTCCGATTTTCTTCATTTTTCATACCCGATCACTGTTTTGGTCATAACTTATTCGTTTTACTTCTGATTTTGCTCCGGAAAGAACTGTTGGACTCGTAATTGAATCCTTCATCCAACAATAATATAAAATCTAGGATTCAAGTTCAAAATCCAATTTATTATTTTTCCCTTAAAATACCGGTTTCTGTATTAACTTGAAATTATATCTTCCGAAAATCGGGGTGCTACATATCTTCATGCCAAAGCAAAACTTGAAATTATACCTTTCCACGGCGAACCTTACCCCACCCAAACCTCGTCACCACTATTCTCCGGCCAAAGCAAAGCTCTAGGAAGAAAATCGTCGACCAAAGCAAAGCTTTAAGGAAAAAATCATCGACCAAAGCAACCTGGAGATGGGTTTCTAGATAGCCACTAATGTGGGTGGGGGGTGGGGGAGGGAGTTAGCCAGAGGGGATGCGCCGGAGAAAGGGATCAGGAAAATGGGTTTGAATACCAGGTTAACATTGGACAATGGCAGTGGTGGGGATGTTGGGTTATGAAGCGCCGATTTGGAGGTGGGACATGGTGTGCGAGCCATCAATAGTGTAGAAGGAAGGGTTGATGCTTCGACGATGGAGAGCTATGGTGAGGGGTTCATTGATGTTGGAGTTTTCACTGGAGGGAGGAAAAGATAAGATTGGTGGGGGAGGAGGAGATGGTAACCGACTGTGGGGGAGCTATAGAGGGTGATCGGCGGTAAGGTCATCGGTGCTAGAGTTTGCACTGAAGGGAGGCAAAGGGAAGATGAATGAGGGAGGCTGAGATGGTGACCTGCTGTGGAGGAGCCACAAAGGGTGATTGATGATAGGGGAGCCAGAGATGGTGACCTACAAGGCGGAAGGGGAGCCCGGAGTCGGACATAGTGACCGACCAAACGTCTCTTCTTTGATTTATATATACAGATTACAAATATATACAAATTTACATCTTTAGTTCTTGCAGTAATGTAAAGCATGTTTTTTTATTTTCTTTAAAGAAAATGTGATAAAAAATATAAAAAGACTAAAATACCCTTGATTTAATGGATTGTTCTAACATTCGTTAGAGGCAGGGACCAAATCCGGTCATTTTTGCATACCTCAATGGCAAAACTGTAGAGACCAAAAGTGTTATAAACACCAACTCACAGGAACCAAATTTGTAGTTTACTCTAATTATTATACTATAATGTATGTTAATAATTATACCAATTTTAATTTTAATATATAATATATTTTCTTTCAAAAAAGTATATATTACATACGTATGTACATGCGTGCGTGCGTGCGCGTAAATTACAAATTTGGTCCCTGTGGTTTATGTGTTTTAACACTCTGGGTCCCTATTTTAAAATATCTATGGATTACATCTCTGTGGTTTGCATTTTATAACGTATTGGGTCCCTAAATGTAACTTCATCCAAAAAAAATTGTTAACTCAGTTAGTTTAGAGAGAAATTTTAGTCATTTAAATTATTTTTATTTTTTATTAAAGCCCAGGACCAAACATGTAATTTACTTTTTATATATTAATATTATATTAGAGTATATATATATAATGTATATATGGCTTCGTCCCCCATATCATCGCCCCACCAATATGTTCTCCAGTCACAACCTTTTGCCGTCTTCCCCCATCTCTGGCCTACCCCCACCTTTCCATCTCCAGACGACACCCCATCTCTACAGGCACTTCCATTTACCATTCACGGAAAATCGTTGGGTTCTCATGCTGAAGAACCCCATCTCAACCCCATCCGTTGATCCCCACGAAACCCAAGCAAAATCAGCGAATGTGAACTGACAACCATTAAAATATATGCATCAACCAGAACTCAACTCATATTTTCACGGAGCATTGGAAAGAATCATTCGACCTTCTAGCCCAAATCCAGATCTAGGATTATGACTTTTCACGAGAAGATCGAGGTTACTGGGGGTTTAGGCGTGCACCTTCTAACCCAAATCCACAAACACATCAACGATGAATCAAGGAAACATAAACATACAGATTAAGGTTTCACCTTCAAGATCTGGGTTTTGAGGCTTTTTTGTTTGAATTCGGTTTAAGGTATTTTTGTTTGAATTCGATTTACGGATTTTAATTATTTGCACAAATTTGATCTTGTGTGATGTTTATTGATGTTACGGGAGTTCTTAGGGTTGTTTTTTAATGTTATTTGATTTCAATTCAAGGTTTTGATTAATTTGTGGATCTTGATGTTGATTTGGTTTTGGAACTTGCTAAGATCTTCATGATAACTAATTGCATTGTTTTTAACTTGGTTTGAAACTAGGGGTAAAAATGACTAAACATGGGTTTAAAACTGGGTAGAGGATGGTGTTAGTGTGTCGGAGAAAATGATCGATAGTTGGTCATCAGAGAAGATGACGGTGGATCGTTGGATAAGATGATTGGGAAGGGAATGGGTCAAAGTTAATAGATAAATGGCAACATTTAATTGGATGTTGGAAAATAAAGTATATTCGTTTAATTTGATATTGAGAAAAATATGAAATGAGTAAAATGCCCCTCTTAGTTAACATTTGGACTGAGTTAGAGCAGGGATCCAATGTGTTATAAATCAAAAACCACAAGGATGTAATTCATAGATATTTCAAAATATGGACCCAAAGTGTTAAAACACATAAACCACATGGACCAAATTTGTAATTTATCATATATATACAGGTACATCGTTGGTCCCTGTGGTTAACTCAGAATCTGTAGATGGCCCCTATTTTGAAATAATTACACCAAAGGTCCTTGTGGTTTGCACTTCGTTTCAAGTTGGGCCCCTCTTTCAAAAATAAGTATATTGGATGTCCCTGATGGGTGCTTTTCACACACCTAGAGACATGTTATGACTAGACCCCAAAGAAAGTATACAATGTGGTCCAAAATCGTCTTTCAAGTAATAAAATGGTAAAAACCAAGTATCGTATTCCACATGGATAGGTATCTTAAGTCGCAAGATCTGGAGATGAAAAGCTAACTTCAAATGGCGTATTTGAAGAAATATTTTTAGGTTTGAGTTAACACTTGATGAGAATAATAGATAATAAAGAAAACATGAGTGTAAGACTTTTTGGTGAGACTTAAACACAAATTCCAGCAAACCAATGTTGTAGTAATGCTACGACATGTAGTTGGCCATAAGTAGTTCCACCATTTTTTTAGGGTATTCATCTCAAACTTCAATATTTGCACTAATGTTTACGTTCAACCAACATATTTCTATGTAGTATCAGACTAGTGGCAGTGTAGAATAGAGTCCTCAAAATATATCGATTTACAAATCTCTTTGTATAAAATCACTCTCTCGAATCGATTCCCATATCATCCAAGTTGATGTGTTCCAAGCAGCTCATCTCTGATTCTACTACACTTTAACACTTTGAATAGTGACCAACCCATCGAGAATAATCAATTTGGAAAACATGGATAACAAATCTCTTTGTCAACAACTATCTCAAGTTTACTTCCCATATCATTCAAATTGACGTGCATTCAGTGGTTTATCTCTAAGTCCACAACACTTTCACACTTTACAAGTGATCAATTCGTCAAAAGTGTAAATTGGTTTTATAAAACTTGTAATGAAATAGTGAAACATTGTTATTGCGAAACAATGTTCACCTTCTTTTGGTTTACAATCTCACATTTTTGTCTCACACCCAACTTAATAAAATTAACTACTCATTACGGAAATATATTGCAAAGAAAAATAAATGACTGAAAGTAAAGACATTAAATAAATGACTGAAAATAAATAACAAAAATTAAAGAGCGGAATGTAAATGACAGAAAGCGTAATAAAGTAAAATGAATTAAAATGTTATGCAATGCAATAATGGATGACACGAATTAATATTAAATAAAAAAACCTTCATGTATTAAATTAAGAACTTGAAGAGAGAATACATGTAACTTAGAACCAAATGTTCAAGTTAATGCTTACCCAAAATGATTCACCCAAAGCTTCTTTAAATACTAAGTTTAGAGGGGGGGGGGGTAAAATGAAACATTGGTAATACTTGGAGCCTAAGCATCATAAAGTACTAATTTAGTCAACAAAGCATAATATAATTAACTAGTGGGTAATACAAAAGTTCATCCAAATAATGTTGAAGGAAACATCTAAATAAGTCCAAAAAGTTCCAAAAGTTGTCTTCTAGTCCTCTTGCCCTTGGCTCCCACGTTTTAGCTTCAATCTTCAATATTGTCCCAATGCTGCAGTATCAGAATCGACATTTACAACCTGCCTAAACATCTATTTTACCCATCCAAAGAGTAAAGCAAGTAAACCACAACTCTTAGCTCCATAAAATAAATAAATGGAAAATAAGATATAAAATGTTAGTGTATTATTGTATCCAAGATTTAATAGGAAAAATCAAGTCAAGATAAGTCAACAAAGTCAATGTTTAGTTTAGTCAATCTTAGAGTTTACTTTGTAGTTAAGCTTGTGATTTAGCCCTTGGTATAAATACCATGTTGCCTTGTAATAGTTGTAGGTTGTTCATCATTGTTACATCAATATACTTGTGACTGTTTCTCTCTCTATACTCTCTCTCTAGACTTTGAATGTTAGATCTTGATTGATAGATTGTGCTTGAATTCATTGGGAATACAATATCAATTGGTATCAGAGCAAACCAAACAAATTCAGAAAGATCACTGAATTAGTTTTTGGATCAGATTCTTGAAAATTCAAGAAAATTGTTGTTTCTGAAAAAGTTACTGTTTGATCCGTGGTTTTATTGTTTTTGTACAATTAAATCAAGAAATTGATTTGATTGTATATCTTTTATCAATTGGATCAACTTTTATTCAGATCACATAATCTAATTCGCACTTAAGAGTGATCAATTTGATCAAATTGTGTTTTTCGAAAAACTTGTAGTCGTACACTGTATCTTGATCAATGCACTGTAATTTCATGTTTTTCGTGATCTTAGATTGATAAAAAAGTGTTTAGTTTTGATTTTCGAGCATACTGATGTATTTTGAGAATCAATTGCAGGTTTTATAACAAATTGGATCGATTTCATGAACAGAACTGTCAAAACGCGCAAGTTCATCTTCGAAACGCGCAAGATCTGACAAACGCGCAAGCTTCATCAAGTGAAGAACGCGCAAGTGTCTGAAGAACGCGCAAGCAAAGCCTGTGAGTTCAACATCAAACGTGCAAGTCAAAGGATTTGATTTTTGGCCAGAAACGCGCTAACAGAGGCGTGCGAGTTTCAGAAACGCGCAAGTCAAAGCTTGCGAGTTTGAACGAAACGCGCTAGAAAGGCTTGCGAGTTCTGTGATGAACAGGTGTTTGCGAGTTTAATCATCGTGCGAGTTTATTGATTAGCGAGTTCTAGAAACACGCATGTTACCATCTGCGAGTTTCTTAGTGTCGTGCGAGTTTAAAGAGTTAGATTTTTTTTGAAAATTAAAATTTTCTTTGAAAATTAATTTTTTTTTTGTGTGATCCAAGTTTGACTTTTTAGTCAACATTTCTGATTTGTTTGGGAACGATCATTTTTATTCAAGCATTTCTTTCTAGAGAAAAATATGTCAGAAAAAATTTCTCTAGGGGCGCTGCCCCCATACCCCCGCAAGGGCGTTGCCCCTTGACCCCATCCGCTAACCGGGTAGCGGAACCCTCGTGCTAAGTCTGCGAAGGGGGACATATTTTGACTGTGGTCATCATTTTCTGAATTTTGACGATCATTTTTTTAAGCTAATCTGTCAAGATGCCTACTACAGACGAGAGAGGGAACACTGTTTTATCTGCAAGAGATATGGCTGTTTTGTACATGCCGGAAATACCAAAGATGGAAGCTGAATTAGACAAGTTGAAAAATCAGAATTCAAAGCTTCTTAAACAAATTCAGGATTTTTATTCCAATTTGTCAAATTCTGATACAATTCCTGTTTGTGCAAAATGTACTGATGATGTCAAATCTGTTTTTGCAGGTAATGATAGTGCAAGAGAGAAAGAGATTAAAGAGAAAGAGAACATCATTGCTTTAAAAGAAAATACAATTGTTACATGTGAGAAAGAATTAAAGTTAAAAGAGAGAAAAATTGTAAAACTTCAAAGCCAACTGAAGACGACTGAACAGAAAGCATCAGATTTGCAAGATGAATCAGTCAAGCTTCAAAACAAGTTTAAGGCTTTCGAAGAGAAGATATCTGCTCTGGAAAAGAAGAATGCTGAACTGCAAACAAGTCTCCAAGCAGAAAAAGAAAAATCATGTGGGAAGACATCTTCTACTCAACAGATGTCTGAATTTTCTAAGAAAACTTTGCAAGAGAAAAAGGATCTTGAGTGAGATGCATTAAACTTTCTAAGCAAGTGTCTGATTTTGAAAAGATTCTAATTAGTGAAAGAGACACATTTGCAAAACAAAGACAAGTTCTTGAAGATAAAATAACTGAACTTCCCAAACAGATTTCTACATTACAAGACTTGCTTGAAAAAGAAAGAAATATTTTCAAAGAAAAGAAGCAGTCTTTTGAGCAAGAAAAGAAATTATTTGAAAAGAAAAATGCTAGGATTTTCAAAGATATTTCTGAGAAAAACAAGAACTTGGAAACAGATTTTGAACAAGAACGTTCATATTTTGAATCTGAAATATCTAAGCTCACATCCAAATTATCTGTTCTATCATCATATATTCTTAAAGAACAGATGGCTAGATCTGATTTGAAAAAGAAGTTTGACACACTTACTTCTGAAAGAAACATTTTATCTGAATAGATAAAGAACTTAGAAGCTGCAAATGTTGATTTGTCAGAAAAAGTTTATGCTGATGTGATCAAGCAATCACCAGTTGACAATTCAACCGAATCAGTTTGCTCTTTTAAAACTGCTTCTAGTTCTATCCATGACAAAAATGTTTTCAAAAACAAAAGTGTCAAATCACAAACTGTCAAATCAAATCAGATCAGACCATCAAATCTATTTTATGACAAACCTGTTGATGGTTCAGCGAGCTATTATGTAAAATCTCTTGGAAAGCAATCAAAGAAAAGTCAGATGGTCTGGAGAGTTAAAGATTCTCCTGATGAGAAGAAGAAGGACAAAGCATCTGCATCCACATCTAAAGCCAAAAGGAACAGTGTGCATAAAGGTAACTCTTTTGGTAATCCTGATTTGCTTTATTCTACTAACTATTTGATCAGGATTGCTCAAAGGAAAATATGTTGTTCTTACTGTGGAGAGAATGATTTCGTCCAACAAGAATCTGCTCATAATTGGTACGGATCTTACAGAATTACTTCTCAGAATTCAGGATTTAAAAGATATAAGTCTAATGAGAAGTGGATTCCTAAATCTAACATACCAAGACCCAAATACCAGTGGGTACCAATACCTATTAAATCTGTTTTGCAGGTACCACCGGTCTAGGGGGAGCAGGAACGATGGTTTTTGAACACAACAGTTCAAAACCCGTACTTCAAAGTACAAGTGTTTGACTTCTAAGTACTACAACTTAGAACTCGGACTTCAATGTCAAAGACATTGGCTTCTAAACACTTCAGTTCAAAACCCAGACTTAAGTGTCAAGACTGTGGCTTCTGATCACATGACAGATCAGGACCCGTTCTTTTATGTTCAAATATGGATATTCTGCAAATATCTAAGGGGAGCTTACATGACCTAAATCATTTTATCATGATTTGAGGGGGAGCTTAACAGTAAGTATCTTTTAATCCTAGATCCCTGATTGTTTGAAAGAAGAACAACTTTCAAGCATGAAAAACAATTTCTTAAATGTTCAAACCACTTCTCTATTCTCAAAAGATTTCATGAATTAAGAAGTGTGATTTTAAATGTTTTTCAATATTGAGCTTTAATGTTTAACTGACCGTGTGTTTCTAAAGATCAATACTCGTGTATTATCTTTCCTATATACTGTAAAGTATTCACACACATCGGTTCAGTACTTCATTTTAATTTGTTATTACCATGTCTCTAAACGAACCTATTTTTCGATGGTAATACCCCCATTTGTAAATCACTGTTGTTGAGCAACAATCATCATTTCAACTTGAGCGTTCATTGCTACATTGTTTATATTTGTTCATATAAACAAATTATCCAATTCTTTGATACCCTAACCATTTCATTTGATCTGATTGATACATTGTCAGATTCTCAAAACAATTCTCTTGATTTCATTTCATTCATTCAATATCTTGTTTTGAGAGATCTTCATTGTTCAATTGCTCAAATCTCATGAGCATACATTTTGACAATGTCATCATACATTTTTGTGCTTAACTGCTAAAGTTAAATTGTTGAACAACTATTCTTTTAGGACTTACATGGGATTCGTATGTGAGCTTAAATAGAACTTACATGGATTCACGTTAACCAGTGTTTCCTACCCAGGTAGTTATCCTTGAGTGAATGAGGGGTGAGGGGTCAAAATCAAAGAGTGGGGGAGATAACTCATCCGGTTGAGTTTTTCTCATTGAGTTGAGGTAAAATGAAAAAGAGAGTTTGGTTAGAAGTGAGCTTTAATGTTAAAAAGAAATAGGGTGTGAGAACATAGTTAAAAGAATATCAGAACTCTGCACCAACCACTTTCTGAGCCGGGCAACCACAAAATCTGATTGGTTCACATTCTTTGGTGACCATCATTGAAAAAGACAGTGAGCCCATGCCAACTCTTGCATTAACCCCACCAGCCACTCGTTTCTTTTTTAACAAAGAAATGTTTCATTTTCTTTGGGGACGCAACATATATGCTATCTAATCTTCACTCGGAAGATTTAGATATTGAAAAAGAAGGAAAGTTGCCCCACCTTCGTACCTCTTTCATGCACAATGAGTCCGTGTAATACCTGTTGCTGTCTCAACAGTTTACACAATTTGAGCCTTATGAAACACAATCATTGTGCTAAATTCTTTCATACATAAGCACGAGCACACAGATTTTTTTTTTTCTGTCAGAACATTCATAGATAAACCTTGTGTTTTTCAATGATTGAATAGAAGTCCTGGGGAGTCATCATCAATCCCGCTCCTTAAATTGTACATTCGTTGTACACAGTAACTCCGTGTTACTGACAGGCACTCATAACTGTTTCATTTGTTGAATCAGGGTTACCAAGTTCATTATATCTGAATTTGAAAAGATTCGGGTATATACAGTTCATGATTCAGCTATTCAGATCAAAGAGCGGATAATGTCAAATGTATCTCAAAGGGGGGAGAATATTTGAAAAAGGGGGAGATTCAAAGAAAGTGCTGAAATTGATAAAGTTTTGATGATCATGATGCTCACAATCATCAAAAAGGGGGAGATATCTACATCGATCAACTTCAAAATGATAAAAAGATGTCAAAGTGAAAAGACTTGTGAAGAAATTCTGAAAGTTCAAGTCAAATGAAGATCAAGTGTTGTTTCAAGACAGATAAAAAGAAATCATTATGAGATTATTCGAAGTTCCGAAGAATGGTCAAAGTCAAGACTTGTGGAGAATTTCTGAAAGTTCAAATCAGATGAAAAGATTCTCAAAGATTTCTGAAGACAAGTCCAAATTAAGATGATTCGAGAAATCAAAAAGGGGGAGAAATCTACAGAGTTCAATTTCAAATCAATTTCAAAGTTCCGAAGAATGGTCAAAGTCAAGACTTGTGGAGAATTTCTGAAAGTTCAAATCAGATGAAAAGATTCTCAAAGATTTCTGAAGACAAGTCCAAATTAAGATGATTCGAGAAAGTTTGTTTTTCCAAAGACGGTCAAGAGATCAAAGAGATGAAGATACAAGTTGTTTAAAAAGATCCCTCGAAGTTGAGAGAGAAAGTTTTTTTCAAAAGTTTTCAAAGATTTGTTCAAGACTTGTTGACTTTCCAAAGCTGCAAAGTGCAAAAGACTTTTCAAGATTCTTCAAAGACTGAAAGACTGAAGATTGTTAGAGCTTCAAAGTTTTAAAGATGTTAGAGTTAAAGATTGAAGAATCAAGCACTGAAGACGATTGTCAATTTTTTTTAAAATCTTGAATACAAAGGGGGAGATTGTTAGTGTATTATTGTATCCAAGATTTAATAGGAAAAGTCAAGTCAAGATAAGTCAACAAAGTCAATGTTTAGTTTAGTCAATCTTAGAGTTTACTTTGTAGTTAAGCTTGTGATTTAGCCCTTGGTATAAATACCATGTTGCCTTGTAATAGTTGTAGGTTGTTCATCATTGTTACATCAATATACTTGTGACTGTTTCTCTCTCTATACTCTCTCTCTAGACTTTGAATGTTAGATCTTGATTGATAGATTGTGCTTGAATTCATTGGGAATACAATATCATAAAAAGACTCAAATTTAGGATATAAAAGCAAAATAACCTATCTATAAATGGAGAAATGGGTGTTTAAACACTAAATAGTTAGTGTGTATCAGTCCCTATGACACTAACACCGTTAAATCCATTTTGTTAACCCATTTTTTGTCATTTTATTTAATAATTAAAAAACCTTTTTAGAGCATCAATAAAAAGTTGCACCATGTCCCTTCATTCCCCCTCCCCTTTTGACTTGCTAACCGCCCCCTCCTTCTTTCACTTGACATGGACAACTCACAGGAAACCCTTCATCGTGAACCTCCTTCGTCGACATCCACTTTACCGGTAACCCTTCACTTTCTCCTTTCTCTGGCAACCCTTCACTGTATCCTTTCTACGACAACCATTCATTTTCTCCTTTCTCCGACAATCCTTCACTGCTCAAGAACCTCATGCAACCATGTAACTATCGCCTTTTCAGAGCCTAAAAGACCACCGCCTTTGGTAAAAGATGTTTTTTTTGTGTTTAATTTCTTGGAGAAGGGTTGTAGCTCGTTTTATGCCATAGAAAAGGTATGGCGGTGGGATGAGACAACAGTGTTTCGTGTATAATCGTAAAACGAGTCAAAATCATAATCACAAAGAAAAATACACTTTTACCATTCTATCCTTTCATTATCTAGGGTAAATAGTTGCAGCAGGTGGGTTTTTTCTTTGGGGTAAAGAGTTGTAGCAGGTTGTTTTTTTCCGGTATGTGATGTGTATGTATATATAGATATATAAATGCATCCTCTCTCTAACATATTATATATGATACATATATACATAGATAACTTGCAACCCATCCTTCCTCAATGTGTGTGAGTTTTCTGTGTGTATGAATTATGTGTGTTTTGTGTGGATGTGTAACACCCGTAATTTCGGTAAGTAAATATCACCCGAACTTTTTTACAACATGTAAATGGTGGGATTTATGTTGGGAAAACATTACTTTAAGTCCCTATGAGTTTCGGGAGTGTTAGCATAGAAAATTTCGAGTTTTGGAGCTTGGTACGAGTCCGACTACAATGCCTGGCGACTATGACAGTGTCATAGTCGCACTGGCAAAGTCGCAGGCAAGATTTACCCCACGGTACACACTGAGGGACTATGCCATGTGACAATGACATGGCAAAGTCGCATGACAATGTAGCACAACGGTACCAGACAACTTAAAGTCGGATTTTCAACCTCATTCTTCATTTCTTCATAACTCTCTCATTTCACTCTGATTTTGACGATTCTTTTCGCTATAGTTTCACTTTTGAGAGATTTTCAAGGATAGATTGTTAGTTTTGGGAATATCCAACAGTATTTGGTGGTGGAGTGGAAGCAAAGGTCAATGTAACACCCTAAAAATTGGGGTAATTTAAAATTTTGAAAATTCGGCAATATGACGTCTATAATTGGAGAAAACCACCCTGACGGGGAAATGTTTAATAGCGTTTACACAACCTGTGAAAGAATATTAAAATTGACAACAATCTAATCTAAGCATATTACATCTAGATTATAATGGTTGTCAACCTAATTCCTAAAATGCTATATTGTTGCTCGCCAAGTCTCCAAAATATAACTATCACCAAAAATGCCTCTAAGATATGGTGGTTGAACACTTGCCTCTAAGAAATAGCGAATGGTAGTCAACCTTATATCCTAGCTTGATAGTGGAGATCTTGAAGAGATGGTGGTTGAACCTCTTTAAGATGAACTCAAAAACGAATCCTAACCTAGATTTTCGGTTGAGAGCATTAATGGAGAAGAGGATATGAAGTTATGAACAAAAGCTCCAAAAAACGGGTCTTAAATGCACCCAGTTACCCGCGGGCGATAGTGACACCGAGATTGTGCCAATGCATTGTCGCCGGGCACAATCGCCTAAGGTGTACCGTGGCCACACGAGTTCGGGCGATTGTGACAGGGAGATAGTGCCGGTGTCACTCTCGCGTGTCACTCTCGCAGAGAGTGTACCGAGAGCCTCACTTGGCACACGACCTTGCCTTTGGCATTGTCGTCGGGCACACAGCCAGAAGGTACCGACGGTGGAAAATTTACCAAATTGCCCCCAAACCTCTCGTGACCCGCTACACAAATGAGATAATTCCATTCCCATTTAATAAAACAAAATCAAAGGTCATGAAATGGTACAGGGACGAGTTTTAATAGCAAGAAATTTCGGGGTGTTACAGTCAAGAGCTCATCATCATCATTACCCCCATCTTCAAGAAATTTGGGGTTTTCTAGGTTTTCACCAAAACCTAAGTGGTGAGTTCGTCCTCCTAGTTTCTAAAATTTGTTATGAGTCATAAATGCTCCATTGATGATTTCCTAGTGTTTTATTTCTCCAATTTCAGTTTGGAAGGTTTTGAGAAAAATTAGGTCAAATTGGGGTTTTAGGTCAAAATGGAGATTTTGATGTAATATGATGGGAGAACGATTCTATGTGGTTAGACTTGATTATTTATGGTTAAAAAAACTTGTGGATCTAGGTTTTTTTTGGAGGTTTTGGCTTGAAGACCCAAGTTTTTCAAAGGAGCTCAAATTGGGGAAAATCTAGATTTAGCCTAAATCTAGTAAGGCGAGTTCAAGTTGCTTTATGAAAACTATGTACATGCCAAAATGTGTATTTTTGAAGTAAAAATATTTTTTACTTGGTAATTGCCAATGTGTTGAGTATTTTGATAAGTTTTCATAAGGGTTGATTTGATCTCATGAAATGCCCATATTTGGGATTTGGATATTTTGTTAAGTAAATAGCATGACTTATACATTTTTGGTGATTTTGTAAAAATAAAGTCTATTTTATGATTTATGCATTTTTGGGTGTGTTTGATTTCATAAATCATTTGGAAAATGCATGTCTCCGTGTTATGAGCTATTTTGGAAACATAAGGGTATGAGCCCATTGGAAAGATCGTTTTTCCCAATACGTGATGAGTTTGGGTTAATCTAATTTTTGAGACACGTGTCTGTGTAAACGCCATTTAAATACGTTTTATTAATTGGGGACGGTTATTTGTTGGCCAAATAGATTTTTACATTTTAGCTCGATTTTAACTTAAAAAAGTCTTGAGGACATTTGTCCGGTTTTAATGGCTCAATGTAGAGCCCCAATTATGATTTGCATCTTAATGCATCTTGTTGTATATTAATGATAATTACATTCTCGAGTGCGTTGGTCATTCCTGTGTAGTCATGTAATTTTATGTTGTGTTGCATTGGATCCATAGGCACGTAAGTCAGTCTTTATTTGATGGTCAATTGGGTATTGCAGGGTTTGGACTCCGGGACCCATGTTTATGACCTGAACCTTTCAAGTGTATACTAGGAGGGCTGAGTCCGGTTGTGCTATCGTGTTGAAGGGTGTTTGGGGCCTCTGCCGCTTAAAGGTAATGCCTTGGAGGTAGTCCTTAAGTGTGTCGGGCCTTTGGTAGGGCTGTAAATGAACTGAACGTTCATTTACGTTCGTGAACGTTCGTTCATTAAAGTTCGTTCGTTTACATTCGTTTATGTTTGTTTATATATATAAATATATATGTATATATATATAAATCGTTAGGACTTTGAAAGGTTAAGCAACCTTGGTTAAGGGTGAGGGCGTATAGAACCTTGACGGTGGAAGGTTGGGTTTTCCAACGCGTGATAGCACCGTAAGCCGAGTGGTATCATTAGCAAAGTCGATGTATTTTTGTAACTGAAGGGTGAGGCTCGCAGTATCTCCTGTGAATGGTTGTGGTAAATCATTTGTTTTGACAATCCTTATTATGGGAGTTGGTCAGTTATGGCATAAGGGATGTATAAAACCCTTTAGACACCATGCTAATAATCTTGGATTTTGTGGATAGGCTCGATTATTGAAATTCATCGTTAGGGGTCAACTTTTGGGTTATGAGTCCAGGAACCGTTAGTGTATTTGAAGTGTTGTAATCCAATCTTAAGTGATTTTGTATCGCATGTGGTGATGTTAAGAAGTTCGGATTGTGGTAAGTGGATATAGTTGAATGACTTTTCCTTGTCTGGTAAAGAATCTATCAGTTGGATGTTTGGTAATTGGACGTATTCTGGGAGTTGGATAATCTTTGGGTCAAGGATGGCCGACTATTTTGGAGTCTGATTGTACTTGTAAAAGTTAAGTGACAGTCTAATAGCGGGAACAGTTGAATTTGGGATTTTTGTCGATTTCGGTGGTGATCGTACCTTGGGTTGGTTGGAAAAAGAGTTTAAAAGCGTGTAGATCTGGACTATTTGAAAGTCGGGATCTACCGTTGGGGAAGTATGGGTTCCGTAAGGTTGGGAGGCAACTGAAGCCATGCAGTTAGAAACGTACTCTAGCAAGTTAAACGTTCACTCAGATAAGTATAACGTACCTAAGTGGACATTGTTTGTGAGTATTAACATGAAGTTTATCATGACAGTTCTGTCAAGTGGATTGGAGACAACTCCTTGTAAACAGAGACAGTGATTCGGGATGGCAATGCTAATTGGTATCTGGGTCATGGATCGCTACTCTCTTTTGGGGAAAGACAAATAACAAGACGTTGAACATGCCTATACGATACATGGTGATTGGCTGTGAACCAACTCATGTCTCTTCCCTAGTTTGTATGTGTTGCGGAGAGTTAAAACCTCATGGCATCGATATCCAGGGTGGATTCTACTGCCAAGGTTAGCCGACACAAGAGAGAAAACTCGAATTTCAGTTGGAAACCGAGGGAACATGAAAAGTGTTGAGTTCAGTAACCACTGGGTGTATAGGAATTAGATTTCGAGGATGAAATCATTCTAAGGTTGAGAGGATTGTAACATCTGTAATTTTGGTAAGTAAATATCACCCGAACGTTTTTACAACTTGTAAATGGTGGGATTTATGTTGGGAAAACATTACTTTAAGTCCCTATGAGTTTCGGGAGTGTTAGCATAGAAAAAGTCGAGTTTCGGGGCTTGGTACGGGTTCGGCTACAATGCCCGGTGACTATGACAGTGTCATAGTCACACTGGCAAAGTCGCAGGCAAGATTTAGCCCACGGTACACATTGAGCGACTATGCCATGGCAAAGTCACATGGCAATGTAGCACAGCGGTACCAGACAACTTAAAGTCGGATTTTCAGCCTCATTCTTCATTTCTTCATAACTCTCTCATTTCTACTCCGATTTTGACGATTAATTTTGCTATGGTTTCTTTTTGAGAGCTTTTCAAGGATAGATTGTTAGTTTTGGGAATATCCAACAATATTTGGTTATGGAGTGGAAGCAAAGGTCAAGAGCCCATCATCATCACCCCCATCTTCAAGAAATTTGGGGTTTTATAGGTTTTCACCAAAACCTAAGTGGTGAGTTCATCCTCCTAGTTTCTAAACTTTGTTATGACTCATAAATTCTCCATTGATGATTTCCTAGTGTTTTATTTCTCCAATTTCGGTTTGGAAGGTTTTGAGAAAAGTTAGGTCAAATTGGGGTTTTGGGTCAAAATGGAGATTTTGATGTAATATGATGGGAGAACGATTCTAAGTGGTTAGACATGATTATCTATGGTTAAAAAACTTGTGGATCTAGGTTTTTTAGAGGTTTTGGCTTGAAGACCCAAGTTTCTTCAAAGGAGCTCAAGTTGGGGAAAAATCTAGATTCAGGCTAAATTTAGCAAGGTGAGTTCATGTTGATTTGTGAAAACGATGTACATGCCAAAATGTGTATTTTGAAGTAAAAATATGTTTTACTTGGAAATTGCCAATATGTTGAGTATTTTGATAAATTTTTATATTTGGTAAACGTGGGTTGATTTGATCTCATGAAATGCCCATATTTGGGATTTAGGTATTTTGTTAAGTAAATAACTTGACTTATGCATTTTTGGTGATTTTGTAAAAATGAAGTCTATTTTATGATTTATGCGTTTTTGGGTGTGTTTGATTTCACAAATTATTTGGAAAATGCATGTCTCCGTGTTATGAGCTATTTTGGAAACATAAGGGTATGAGCCTATTGGAAAGATCGTTTGTCCCAATACGTGATGAGTTTTGGGTTAATCTCATTTTTGAGATATGTGTCTGTGTAAACGCCGTTTAAATATGTTTTATTAATTGGGGACGGTTATTTGTTGGCCAAATGGATTTTTAGCATTTTAGCTTGATTTTAACTTAAAAGAGTCTTGAGGACATTTGTCCGGTTTTATGGCTCAATGTAGAGCCCCAATTATGATATGCATCTTAATGCATCTTGTTGTATATTAATGATAATTACATGCTCGAGTGCGTTGGTCATTCCTGTGTAGTCATGTAATTTTAGACTGTGTTGCAATGGATCCATAAGCACGTAAGTCAGTCTTTATTTGATGGTCAATTGGATATTGCGGGGTTAGACTCTGGGACCCATGTTTTATGACCTGAACCTTTCAAGTGTATACTAGGAGGGCTGAGTCCGGTTATGCTATCGTGTTGAAGGGCGTTTGGGGCCTCCGCCACTTGAAGGTAATGCCTTGGAGGTAGTCCTTAAGTGTGTCAGAACTTTGGTAGGACTGTAAACGAATCGAACGTTCATTTACATTCGTGAACGTTCGTTAATTAAAGTTCGTTCGTTTACGTTCGTTTATGTTTGTTTTTATATCTATACTACCTTATAATGCATTCATGACTAAACTCTTAATTACAATCTAGCAAGCATAATGTACAACCTTTTTATGCATAAAATTCAAAAAACTATGAATTACATCTTGATATGCATAAGATACAAGTTTTTAAAGCCTCCTCCACCAACACCAAATCTGGAATGCTCAGAGTTTACTTTCCCCTTCTGCAGAATTTTTGTTCTTCTTATGGCCTGAGTCGTTCCCGATAACTCAATAATTCAAAATTCAAATTTCAAACTCACACATCTTTAATCTTCTGGCTTCCCTTTCTCCACTGGTTCTCCATAACGTTTGAAGCAAAGTCGGTCCTTACTTCCTCTCTTTAGGTCTTCAGGGCACGGTTGTTGTCGAGACCATCGTTGTCGTCGTTTCCGATTTGCAGATGAAGAGGCCAAAAGAAGGAGACGAGAGCGGCGCTACCGCGTTTGAGATGAGTGGGTACATATCATCTGTCTCAATTCTGGATGATTTTTAGAGATTATCCCAATGTGGCCTCATAGGGTTTCTTTCATTTTGCATTTTTTGATTGTGGTTAAATTTATATGTATGTATTTCTTATGGATTTTTTTTCCATTTAGATTGTTTACAGAGCTCCCTTGTTCTTCTAATTTGCTCAATTCTTTGAAGTACGGAAATTTCAGTTACGACTGGTCCCGTAAGTTGGTTTTAGACTGTTTTTTTATGGTTTGGTTTGATGATGTGATTTGGGAGGTAAAAGCTATTGTCTTAGGTTTCTTTTCAAATTGAGCTTAATGTGGTATGCTAATTACGTATTTTGTTTTTATGTATAATTCTGATGGTTCTTGTTCTTGTTTTTTCATTTCTCTTTTCAATTTACAGATTTTTAAAACTATTATGAGGTGATTTATTGACTCCAGGAGTTCATAGACTCTATTAATCTGTTTGGTGGGGGTGGGTTATTTGGTTTTTTTGCTTCTATCAAACATGGGTTTAAGCAATTTTTTGGCTTGACCCATGGTTTGATTTCTTTCCATGGGATTTTCTTATCTACAGGTAGGCATTATGGGAGTTATATCAAGTTGTGGTTTTGGATAATACAACTTGGCATGATCTCAAGT
Source organism: Arctium minus (assembly GCA_954870635.1). Classification (NCBI taxonomy): domain Eukaryota; kingdom Viridiplantae; phylum Streptophyta; class Magnoliopsida; order Asterales; family Asteraceae; genus Arctium; species Arctium minus. The sequence continues at coordinate 81,184,743 of OX941087.1, read as the reverse complement.
AAGCATACTATTTTGAGTTTGTTTTTGTTCTTACACAGTTTCTTTATGTTGATTCTTATAATGTTACATCACTGTTGTTCTTCCTCTTGTTTCTTGGTCTGATAAATCAATATTTGGGTTTTGGGGTTGGCACTTGGGATGGAGTAACAAGGAGGAGAAGGGTAGAGGGTATAGGTATTTTGTACTTGTACAGGGGACAAAAGGAGGTCTTTTGGGAGGAATGGGTGCTATGCTGGGATCTCTTTAAATTGGAGTATGGGAGGAGGATGGTTATGATAAGGGACTATTTTGTCTTTGGAATCCATTCATAAAATGGGGGAAGGGGTTTAGGATAGATATTGATGGTACCATTCCTTTATTAAAGTTTTTCTTTGTCTTCTTAAAGGATATGGTTTTATTTCTGGGATTATGGTTTTGTGTTGGGGATTGGAGGTTGAATGGATCAGATGGATATGGTTGTACATTGTAAAGTTCAATGGCCTTTTTGCTGCTACTTATTTCATTATTTGGAATCAGATTGCAAAGGCATGTGGCCTTTTTTTTGCAAAGGTTGTTTGCAAAGGCCAAGGTATATCACTTTTCTTTTTTGTTATTGGGGGCTATACTGGCTCTCCAATGGTTGCTCCTACCTACTGTTTTTGGTCTCATGGGAACTACACTGGTCCCTATTTTTTTTGCTTCTTTCCTGCTCTTTTGGTCTGTTCATTATGTTGGGGGCTAAATTGGATTCCCAACCATTGATTTCTTGCTTTTCTTTTGGTCTCAAAATATGGAATATGAATAGTATTTCTCTTGGTGAAAAGGCTATTGGACTTTATATGATTCAAAGGTGGATTAAGTGTGATTTATATTTCAAAAATTCTGCTGAACTTTTCTTCTTGAATCCTGATGCAAAGATCAATGGCCAATTTGCTACTGTTGGCTGGATTGTTCATGGTAAAAAATTTATAAAAGTTCCAGGATGCTTGGTGAAAGGTTTATTTTTTGAGGATTTGATTTATCTGGGATGTGAAAGAAGGAGTAGAAGAGAGATTGTTGTATTAAAATTGAGAAATGGTTTGGAAAAATCACCTTGGAAGTCTGACCCTTGGTGTGATTCATCCCCATTTGTGAGAAAATTTGTTGGTCTTCATAAAGCCTCATGTAATCTCTCAAATTTCTATTTTTGGAAACTGATGGATCTGGGTGAGGATTGGGTTGAGATTGATTTTAAAAATGGGTGGTTGCCAATGTTGAGGATGATGGTTGTATCTCGAAAGCTTCTGGAGTTTGGATCTTCTTGTTGGATCTTGTTCGATATAAGCATGTATTATGTTTATTCCCATTTTTGGAAACTGGTGGAAATAAAGTTGTGTTTTGCGTACATTTGCTTTCGGAAGGTTATGTGCAGTGATGGTGGGTTTTTTTATGATGGTGGAAGAATTTGTATACAGTTGGATCTTAATTGGATTTGTGGTGAAAGGTGTAATGGGCTTATTTTCTTAATTGCAAAAAGAGGAAAATGCTTGGACCATAAAAAAAGCATTTTGTTGGAATTGGGCTTTATGTGGAGTTAGGATAAATGTGACCCGCTTATGATCGGATATCATTACCCTTTCAATTGTTGGAACTTTCAATTAAAAAAGAGATTGGGCCGTAGTGATAAGGTTGGCATCATATTTTATGGCATCAAAATTTTTATGGTATGAGTAAATTGCTTCAAATAGTGTTTTTTTTCTATTCGCTGTTGTTAAATGATAGGTTTTTGTTGCTATGTAAAAGTCTTATATAGGTCATCTTTGAGTTTGATGGATGGTTGGTTGTTGTTTTTTCAAATTTAAGGAACTGAAATAGATGGTTAGCACTTTAGGGAGGAGACTCATTACCCGGTTTACAGTTTTTTTTCTTCATATTTAAAGTGATGGATTCTTACCCAGTTAACACTTATCTGGTAAGAGATGCTTACAAACAATTTATTTTGACGGTCGAGAGTCGTGACTGTTATTCGACAAGGTAAGTGAGGGTGGTAGCACTAAGAGATTTTCTTGCTTTTCCGTTTCTTACACACAAAAACATAAAAATCAAAATCTAAGTGGGACAAAAGTAAAACATAGCAAGATTGAGGGTTCAAATTCCTAGATTTAGAACCAGATGCATTACACGTTGTGGGTACATAAGATTGTTACTTCTATATTGTTTACGAGTTTCGTTCTGGAGTTCGAGCGTTGAAAGTGAGTTCGAGCGGGGGTAGCATTCCGGTCTTAATCAAAGTCGTCCTGCCCGACTTCCATGAACGTGATCTTGCAAGAAGCCTTATACTATTTTCATAAATTCCAAATTTTTAACGAGTATCGAATATATGTATTTTAAACTCTGCAAACCTGCAATTTTTTTTAGATATCTTATCTAGAAATAATACTTATTTTAGTAGTTATTGCCAATTAAACCAAACGAAGGACGGAAAATAGAAGGAACAAGAAAAATGATTGACGAAGGAATAATTGGCTTCATAAATGTGATTTACCCGCGCTGCATCGCACGGGTATACAGCTAGTATATATATAGATATATATATTATGATATTAATTAAATTATTTTTTTATACCTCCTAAGTTTACCCGGTTTTTCATTTTGTTATGTTATTTTTTACAAACAAAATAATGAGTAACGGTGGTTGTTTTTTATTCATTTGTGTTTGTTCATTTATGTCCGTTCGTTTACGTTCGTTTAGCTCTTAATGAACGAACATAAATGAATACGAACAAATATATTTTCTTAACAAATGGACATGAACACAAAAAATTTCGTTCGTTTATCATTCGTGTTCGTTCGTTCGTTTGTTCGGTTAAGTTAAACAAACGAATAACAAACGAACGAACACGAACAAGCCTCCGTTCCTCTTCTTTCATTTCGTTTAATGCCCTAGCCTTTGGTGGTATTCATGGTAATATTCACTAAGGTCAACTGTCTCTTTAGGTGTAGCTTGAAAGGAGTCGTAGGGACACTTGGGATTATACTTTCGTGTTCCTCCACTCTCAATGGATACGGGTCTCCCCCATTGTTGGGCAACAGTACTTTCGATATTATAATGTCCATGCTTTGATACTTGGATTTCATTCCATTTTATGGTCGCGTGAGTATTTGATTTTAGTTCCATATTTTTGGTGGCATATTATACTTATGGATTGTTTTCCATTATTTATGGGTTGCGTTTTATGACTCATCCGTGTTTGGATGTCTTGCATAATAGAGTTTTATTACAGTTTACATTATTTGGAAGTTTAATATGTTTTCACGTTTTGAATGTGTTTTGGGTTGCATCACTTCATGAAGGGATGTTTTATATTGGGGCGTCCATCTTTAAAAACGAGTGTTATTGGAAAATGGGTCGTTTTCATATTTAAAGTAATTCGTTTTGAAAGATTATGATTTAAGTTGCATTCTTTCCTTTTAAAGATATATTTATTCATGATGAAACTCTTTGACTCACTAGGCGTTAACACAACCTTTTTATTTGTCGGCATGTTCATCATGTCCGGTTGGGGTATGGTACTAGCAACATTGTGAAGAGATGAGTGCTAGATATATGCACGAGGGTGAGTAGCTTGATGAAGTCTTCCACTTTTATCTTGAGAATAACAATTTGTATTTGGGTTTAGTGACACTCAACCCTTAATTAGTTTTTATGTAAGTCTCTATTAATTTTGTTGATGGTTAATTCTAGAATCGTATTTCAAGTATGGACTTGCCATAAGAGATTTTATTCATCCTTGAGGTATTATTGAAAATTTTAAGTTTGTTGTTCTTTACAAATTTGAGGGTGTTACAGGATGTGATCAGAGGGAGTGGTTGGAGAGTTCCCATAGATGAGGTGAAGAGACTATGTGTTTTGTGTATATGTCTGTGTATGCATTTGGTTTTTTTTAAAAGGTGGGAAAAGTGTGTGTATAAGTATTTATGCATATGGGTGTATATATATATAGGGGTAGGTTCAAATGAAAACCACGTTTTCATTGTGAACATGAGGACCAATTTTGGCCATTAATCAAAATTTAGGAAATTAATCAATGGTTAAAACATAATAAAGTTAATTGAGAAGTGATTAGGGGCAAAAATGAAAGTTTAGGTACGCGCCTACCTTATTTGACCTTTTATTTTCTTTTTTAATTAAAAAACGTTTACCTTAAAGTCTAAAATAAATTATCTTAAAAATTACTAATATTTTAATCAAACAAATTATATAAAAAAAACGAGAATTTCATGCTCCTCAATATGATATCTATCTCGATATTTTTTTTTCGTTTTAACCATTTTTATGTGAAATGTTATATATGTGTTATATTCATTATGAATACTTATGCACGTTTGTAACACCCTAAAAGTTAAGACATAAAAATAGGGTAATTTTTGAAAATGGTCAACATAAAAATTTCCAATGTTATGAACAACTATAACCCACAAGGAAAAGTTTGTACAATCAACCATTAACGAAAGATGAAACATAAAGTCAACAACCTAAATAATCTAGTTAATGAACGACTAGATTAGAGTGGGTGTCAGTATGTCTCCAAAAGTAGCGCTCTTCACAAAATCCCAAAAGCCCGACTCCTTAGGTGCTCTTAAATGCACCGGCTGACAACTCAACTTGTCCTAGATCCCCCCACTAGGAGGACCTAGTGTTAGGCTAGAAACCTAGTAAGGCCTTATACAAATACATTCATACATAAGTGATACCAAAGTATAATAAATCTGTTACCGGATCCGAGGTAGTAGCACATTACTCAAAAGTCTCATACTTCCACAATTGTTCCACACCTGAACATAATTATACAAAAGATAACTCTTGAAACACGAGGGAGACTCGTTTCCATTTAGGTGACGAGAACACATGAGTGGAGTCAACTACCAATGTTATTAGGTAACACCCCAGGTTCCGGTTTTAGTGCACATAACACATGACATCACATCCTCAGACCATTTCGTATCTTTATTGCTTACTCCGTAGAGTTACTCCTCAAGGATTTGTGGAATCTTATTGCATACCCAAGCTAGACGAGTTCCACGTCAAGGACATCGATATCCTTTATTGTATACTCTCTAGTGGCCCAACGTTTGGCCTATTATATCTCAATCCTCATCATATACTCTAAATCCCCATGCATAAGGATTTAGGCATTTCCCACATATAAACATGTACATGATGAAAGAACAACAACACTTCACATTAAGGTATATATTTCACATTCACCACATTTGTTAACTCATACCTTAATCATGCATTTACCGCTTTTGTAAGATTCAAGTATTGGCAACGTGACCAAATATATTTATTTAACACATCTCATATCGGGGTTCCATTAATTTAAACCCATGCTGTCCAAGAATTCTTCATCATTACATACATATATAAACCATATAATTCTCTCATCTCCAACATCTCACCATTTCCATTTTTGGTCATAATATTCTCACAATTAACAAGTAATTAAGACTTTCACATCTTAGGAGGAAAAAAAGTGAAATCACCCCCTTAACCCATATTTAGGTCAAAACAACTAATCATTGTTACTATTGTCAAGCAACTATAATTTAACACATTTAATAGTAGAAAGATGATAGAACACTCACCTAGAAGGTTTGTGATGTGAAAACCCAAAATGAGGAAAACCCTAGAAAATGGATTTGGTGACTTTAAGCTTTTTCCAAGGGAGCTATGATCTTCCCTTGAACTTTAGGGCTCTAGAAAAAGCAGTAATCATACATGGGGTTGCATTTAATGCTTTGGATCTTCAAGTAGTAATTAATGAAGAGGGAGGGGAAGGAAAGTAGAGAAAATCGGCCTAGGTCTTGAGAGAAATCGAGAGTGGTAAAGAGGGTGAAGTAATGGAAAAGTCTCTAAAAAACGGTTTAAGTGGGAGAAGTCCCAGGGGCACGCGACGATTATGCCACGCGAGAGTGACAATGGAAATCTCGCCTGTCACTCTCACCCCGGGTGTACCGTGGCCCTTCTCCATCTCGTGATAATGCCCTGCAAGTATGCCCATGGCACTCTCGCCTGGCATACTCCCTCAGAGTGTACCGAGAGTGGGTGAACCCTCGTGATTGTGATAATGAGAGAACGCCCATGGCATTCTCGTCGGGCATTCTCGCCCAGAGCCTGAAAATTTGCATTTTGACCCGATTCAACTATAAACCCTTGGCTTGCGATGTGTAACACCCCTAAAATTCGAAAATAGCAGACAATTTAAAACTTCCAAAAATCCCTTAAATACAAGGCATCGAAATAACAAGTATCTAAAGTTTACAAAGGTAGAGTCACTACAACATATATCGGAGTTCTAACAGAACTATCTAGTTCCACAAAAGGGGACGAAATCAGTCGGGTGTTACTAAAACCATCAAATCTACTATCTTCCCAAAATCGGATGACATCACTAAAGCCATCCTACCGGAACTTCTACCAAGCTCCACTCGCCACTCAGATCCATCTAAGACCTGATATACATGTTGAAAAGAAAAAGTGTCAGGCTTAATGCCTAGTGAGTTAAAGCAGTTTTCATCATATAAATCACAAAACGTTTAAAGCGAATATTTACCCCAAATACAGTTGTGCCTGAAATGTAAGTTATGGAAAGGATTTATTTACAATTCATAATACTTCTAATACCGAACACCCGTTTTAAATAATTACACAACATTCAATTTTCCCCAAAACGCAAGGTATTTCACTAAAATATTATTTGTATAAATAAAATGGTACGTTTCAACACCGAAAACATGTGTAAGGGAATACCCGAAAATAGCACCTTTCGATGACGGGGGAGACCCGATTCCATCGAATGTGGCGGGAACACAAAGTTAAGCCACTTATCAACGTTCTCGAGATTCACTTCGGGTCATGGATCCCCGTATACGGCTCCTCTGAGCAACCACCGCAAGATACCCAAATGACCCTAGTGTCTACTCGACCTCTAGATGAGTGTCACCACAAAAGTCACAAGTCCCCATATCCGGCTCTCTATGGGCACCGTCACAATACTTAGATCCGTATACGGCTCTACCGAGCACCACCGCAAGCTTACATAAAAACATGACTTGGGACCACTCACTAGACTCAAGCATGGACGTTAAAAGCTCCATGATGAACAAGCCGACTCCTATGCCTATGGATCCATTGCATTATAGTCTAAACATTACATGAGTCCATATAAAAGAACTAACGCATTCAAAACTTGTAATAACTAATATTTGTACAATAATTGTATTTCCGTAAAATACCCCATATTGAGCCATTTAAACCAGACAACGTCCCAAAACTCGTTAGAGTATAAATCAAGCCATAAATAATCATAAAACATTTGGTAATAAAATAAAGTCAATATGGCCACATAAGCCGATGTACAACTTTCCCAAAATTGGTATTTCTTCAATTATAAATGGCCAAAGGTTCGAACCATACGGTCCACACTTTTCTAAATATTCTCAAGTCAAAGGATGCCCGTTTCCAACAACTCACACTTTTAAATTCAAAGAACTTAAAGTTTCAAATATAAAAACTCATAAGTTAGGTTAGGCCCCAAATAACCATATTTCAATAACCGTCCCTAAAACTCCCCAACTCACACTATAATTCCATTTAAAACCATTTGTACTCCAAATTTTCCCATATTAGGAACCAAAGCAACCCAATACCCAAAATTTTCAAATGTTCAAGAAACATGTATGGTGGATCAAAACTCCCTTTTTGGTGACTCAAGCACCTCATAAAATATTGTAAACCATTTTCAAGGTTTTTATAACTCAAATATGTGTAAGTGTACAAATATTCACAAAACTTATCAAAATGAAGTAAACTCATGTATATACTTTCAAACCCCCAAAATATGTGCATTTTGACATGTATATAGTTTTTCAAAGCAACTAGAACTCACCTTGCTAGATTTAAGCTAAATCTAGGTTTTATCCCAATATGTGAGTCTCCTTTGATGAAGACTTGAAATCTTCAAGGGATCTCTCTAGATATTAGATCTAACACTCTCACAAGGTTTACTTTACCACCAAGCTACCAAAATTACACACCAAGGTTGAATGATATAAGAATGAGGGTAAAAAACATCAAACCCTAGCTTCTAAATGAAAGGATGAGAAGATTACCTTGAACATAAACCCTTCTATCCACCCAATATCTTCAATCCTCTTCTATTTCTACTTGTAAAGCTTCAAAAACCGAGTTTCTAGGTCCAAAAATCGCCCAAATCGGACCTAGGATGCTAAAGATTAGACCAAATGAAGAATGGCCCTCAAAACCTCAATTTTAATCATCCATACACTTCCAACGGCTTTACCCGCGACCTGAGGCTACGTGGTAGGCCGCGCGTCCCCTCTGGGTCGACCACAACGACTTGGGCGGCCTGGGCCGCGACCAAGGTCGCACCAAGCCGCGAGGATCCATTTCCTCCTTTCTCCTCCCGTTTTTTACGTCTGGTTCGATCCTAGATGGTTCCATTATGATAGAGAAGTAAAACCTTACTAAATTCCATTATGATGGTTAGATGGTTACGATAATATGGAGTTCCCAAAATTATGGGTGTTACACGATGAAACTTGTAATCATGTGATTCCTCGCACATAAAAACGTAAATGTTTAAACAGACTTAGTGGTCACATATGACACCGTAAAAATAGGGGTAAAATAAAACCTCAATTCTTACGAAATATGAAACTTAAATAAACAGAGATCACCCAAAAGAGGAGAAATAGTTAAAGCGTATACAGTTTCTATGAATGGAAATTATAAATGGCAACTAGCTAATCTAAGCCATAATCATCTAGATTAAACAATTGTCATCAAAATCACCCAAAAGGTATCTATTGAAATTTGTACGCCAATCCCTTAAAAGTTTACTTCAAAAGTCTCCGCTATCCGCTCCACTCTTGTCCCTTAATCCTTGCGAGCCCCGCTACTAATGAACCTGAATATACATGTCATTTAAGAAAACAAGTGTTAGGCTTACGCCTAGTGAGTTCAAACATATATAAAATAACATTTAAGAAAATGTTTGATACCAATTTAAGATATTAACCAAAGTTTATTTGGATTCAAACCTTATTCACTCTGATCAAACACATACTTCAAACTCTTGTGGTCTGTGAATAATGTGCATTTGGTGCCGTAAAGGTAGTGCCACCATAATTTCAAAGCGAACACCACGACCGCTAGCTCCAAGTCGTGGGTTGGATAGTTTCTTCTCGTGCTCCTTGATTTGTCTTGATGCATAGGCGATCACTTTTCCTTGTTGCATCAACACGCTACCCAAACCCATCTTGGATGCATCACTGTAGACCACACAATCTTTAGATCCTTCTGGTAACGACATGATTGGAGCTTCGCACAACTTCCTATAAAGAGTTAGGAAGGCTTTCTCTTGAGCCTCCGCCCACACGAACTTCACATTCTTTCCGGTTGAATGAACCTCCTATAATAACTTGCTAAACCCAAGAAACTTCAGATCTAGGATGGGCTCTTGAGTGGCTTCCAATTCATCATTGCTTCTATATTGGATGGATCCACCTTCACTCCGTCGCGGTTGACCACATGGCCTAAGAATTGAATTTCCTCTATCCAGTAGTCACACTTGGAGAAATTTGCGTACAACTTCTCACGTCTCAAGATCTCCAGAACTTCCCGAAGGCGTTGTTCGTGTTGCGTCTTGTCTTTGGAGTAGACAAGTATATCGTCAATGAACACGAACACTGATTTGTCGAGGAACGGTCGACACACCCGGTTCATCAAGTCCATGAATGTTGTCTATGCATTTGTTAACCCGAATGGCGTCACTAAGAGTTCGTAATGGCCATATCGTGTTCCAAAGGAGGTCTTCGCCACATCCTCGTCTTTCACCTTCACTTGATGGTATTCTGAATGAAGGTCGATCTTTGAGAAGCATCCCACCCCTTGAAGTTGATCGAATAGATCGTTGATTCTAGGGAGTGGGTACTTGTTCTTCACGGCCACCTTGTTCAGTCATCAGTAATCTATGCACATTCTCATTGTGTCGTCCTTCTTCTTCACAAATAGGATCAGAGCTCCCTAAGGCAACGAGCTCGGTCTTACAAATCCCTTCTCCAAGAGGTCTTGTAATTGAGACATCATCTCTTGCATTTCAGATGGTGCCAATAGCTAAGGTGCTCTAGCGATTGGAGCAGCCCTCAGAATTAAGTCTATTCGGAATTCGACTTGTCGTTCGGGTGGTAATCCAGGTGTGTCATCGGGAAATACATTTGGAAACTCATGAACAATTTTGACGTCTTTTAGATTATTCTTTTCTAGCTTGGCATCCACTACGTACACCAAATATGAAGAGCATCCCTTCACCAAACACTTTCGTGCTTTTGCCATATAAATGACTACCACGTCCCCTTTTCGTCTTTCCCCGTACACAAGCACCACATCGTCCCCCACTAAAGGGAGTCGGATCAACTTCTTCGAACAAAGGATCTCATCTTGGTTCTCCCCCAACAATCCATTTCGACTATCAAGTCAAATCCACTAATAGGCATTGGAAAGAGTTTTATCGAAAACTTCTTCCCTTCGATCTCCAACGCACAATTGTCATAGGCTTCTCTAACAATGACACAACTACCATTTGCTATTTCCACTACTAGAGCATCTTCTAATGTACTAGAAATCATAGGCACTTTTGACAGAAAGGAATTTGATACGAAAGAGTAACTTACACCTGAATCGAAAAGAACATGTGCAAGTACAGAGTTTACAAGGAACTAACCCAACACCACCTACGTTGACACCTTTGCCTCCTCAGTCGTCATTTGAAGGTCCCTCCCCAGCACCCTCGTTGACCTTTCTTTCCTTCTGGGATTTCCTTCCATCTTGAATTTTGGGCACTCATTGTGAAAGTGGCCCGATTCTTTACATTCAAAACAAATTGGCCCTTTCACTGGGCAGTCCTTTTGAGTGTGGCCAAACTTACCACATTTGTAACATGAGTCGGGCTTAGAGTGGCATGGGTCCAAATGCTTTCTCCTACACTTCGGGCACCACCTAGCCTCTCTCCTTGAATCATTGCTTCTGTTGTTGTTGTTGTTGTTGAACGACCTCGACCGCTTGAAGGATCCAGAATTTCCTTCCCACTTCCTCTTTTCACCAACCAATGCCTCATTTTCCTTCTTTCGAGCATAGACATCCTCCATGAGTTTGGCTTCTTCCATGGTTTCACGGAGGGTGGATGCCTTGGAGTTCCGGACCATGGCCTTCATATGGTCGGTAGGCCTCTAAGGTAGGCCTTGATCTTCTCCTTCTCACTTGAGGCCACATGGCCCACAAGATCAAGCTTCTCAATGAAAAGACGAGTGTATTCTCTCACCGTCTTGTTCCCCTTCCGAAGAGCTCGAAACTCCTCCTCGATGAGATCAATTGCCTGCTCATTGCAATATTCCTCCATTACCTTCTTTTTTAACATAGCCCATGACAGTTGTGCTAGGATGGTAGTGTCCAGAGTCGACTTGGTGATGTCCACCACCTGAGAGCAGGGCCCCTTAACATCTGGGAGGTAGGGGTGTTCAAAAAACCAGAAAACCGAGCCGAACCGTTTGATCTGAAACCGAAAAAACCGATAATCGAAAAAACCGGGTATTCACGGGTTTGTTTCAGTTTCAAATTTTCGGTACCCACATGTACTCGAGCCGAACCGAATATAATGTATACATAATATTTAATTTGTATTATTTATTTATTTATTAACCTAAAGTTAAATAAGTAAAAATCTTTTACTTTTTGCTATCAATCATTACGGTGGATGACTAAATTTGGATATTAACCACAAAATGGATGTTATTAAACAATTAAACTTATTTTAATTTGTTGTGTAATTCTTTTAAATGTTATATTTTGGTACCATTTTTATATTGTAAATGATATTTTTATAACTTCGGGTAACCGTGGACCGAACCGCGGGTAACCGTCTTATTTCGGTTCGGTTCGGTTCAATCCGTGGTTCGGTTTTGATTCGGGTAACCAAGTATCCGCCTCATGCGGCTCGGTTTATATTTTCCTTACTAACCGAACAAAACCGAACCGTGAACACCCCTACTGGGAGGCAAAACCTCACTTTCTGATTCTCTTCGCATTTGCTAGAGTCGAATGCCTACTCAATCTCTTGGATCCAGTTCATACAGATGACCGGATTGTCGGACCTCGAAAACTCTAACGGTTTGCTGCAAAGAAAAGTCTTGTAGGAACAAATCTGTCCACCTCGCCTAATATCGGCGACCACATGTTCCTCCGTTCTAACATTTCTGGTACCTCCAGAACCCGCCACTGTATTCTTGACAACGGTCTCATGTCTTCGAAGGCTGGCCTCCCGGTTTTCCAACATCTTTAGAAAATCCTCCTGTTGCTTTTCCATTGCGGAAGTGACCATTTGCATCACATTGGTCAACATCTTCGTCTGAGGGTTCACCTCTTGGATAACGGGGTTGATGAAGCCAAAGTTACCCTCGGTATGTGCTCTATCCTCCCACCAACCAACGGCGACAAGCTTGGAGGAACAATATTCACAGGTCTATCCGCTTGATTCAGATTATATACACTAGCTTCTTGGCCATCCGCCTCATTCGCCGGTATACTCCGTGTGTTAACCATTAGAGACTGTCACACACACGAAAGAGGGTAAGAGTACTATAGAGAGGTACAAAGAAACGTACTACTACATTCATCAATCATCATGACAATAGTAAGTCAAGCATGCTCATGTAATAATACATTCATAATAGCATTAACTAAGTGAGATTATGAACACATCACACATAAGAATTCTTGTTACCATCATCACAACTCTCAATTAACGCAATTCCGTCGACTCTAACTCTATCTTATCTTAAGAATTCTACCCAATTTTATCAATCGTAACTCAATAATCCAGCTTAAGTCTAGGCATCTTACATTCATACCTAGTTCATTTAAACTATTTCTCTGATACCAACTTGTAACACCCTAAAAATAGGGGTAAAATAAAACCTCAAATCTTATGAAATATGGAACTTAAATAAACGGAGATCACCCAAAAAGGGAGAAATAGTTAAAGTGTATACAATTTCTATGAATGGAAATTATAAATGACAACTCACTAATCTAGGCCATAATCATCTAGATTAAACAATTGTCATCAAAATCTCCCAAAAGGTATCTATTCAAATCTGTACACCAATCCCTCAAAAGTTTACTTCAAAAGTCACCGTTATTCGTTCCACTCTTGTCACTTAATCCTTGCGAGCCTCGTAACTAAGGGAACCTAAATATACATGTTGTAACACCCTAAAAACCAGAGTGAATTTAAAACGCGGAAACTGGACAAATAACTATCAACACTTGGTATAAACCTCCCAAAAAGGGGAAATGTACTTAACCTTTACAAACCTGAATACTGATATTGAACTCAACAACAAACTAATCTAAATATAACCTATCTAGATTACATCGGTTGTTAATCCAATACCACCAAAAGAATGGGACTTAAACAATTGCCCAACATCAATATTAGTCATCTCAAAAATCCCCGAGACCAAGCTCGTCACTCAAGCCCTTAGCAACCCACCGCTAACGGGAACCTGTTATACACATCATTTGAGAAAAAGTGTTAGGCTTAAAGCCTAGTGAGAACATACAATTTATAAATTTCAAGAGATATAAACAATTGTATCATAAGGAAAACTTTTCAATAAGGTTTAATTTTCAAATGAAACCTTTGCCACAACCGGGCCTTTTAAATGTAAACTCATCATACGATGACAAAGATCACCAGTTTTACCAAGGATTGTAGCGTAACACAAAGTAGGTCACAATCCGAGTTATGAGTCGAAACACTTGGAATCCATGGCCACGAACTACAAAGGTCCGTACTAGGATGTGAGGGAGGTCCCCCGAGGAAACCAATTCAAAACTCGTTCACTAGGACTACACTATGACCCATGGCTAGTAACCGATCTCACATAACCGTACCAAATGGCCCCCGAGGATCACATGCATCCATAGCTACAAATAAGGGAAAATATGATCCATGACTAGTAACCGGTCTCACATAACCGTACCAAATGGCCCCCGAGGATCATATACATCCATTTACAAAGAGGGGAAAAAGACATCCCAAATATAAGTCGACTCAATACCTAGGGATCCACTAGTAATGGTACAGACTCGTCACAACAACATATGTGACCAACCATAGATAGTCATATGGTATAAAATAACATTTATAAATAAAAATGCATTTTCAAGTTTAACTTCTGGTAAGAATGAAAATCATCAAAAATGAACTTTAAACATTCTTTCAAGTAACCCACATAAATGTGCAAGTAAAACATCTTTTTACTTCAAATAAGATGGAACCCATCATTTTAGTCGAAAACGATCGGGAACCTTAAAATCTCCCAAAACTCAAGTTATGTCAAAATGTAGTAAACTTAGATCTGAAACCATGGAAATATATAGATGTTCAAAATGTAAGTTTTGACATGTATAAAGTTTATAAAAAGGTAGTAGGAACTCACCAAGTAGGTTTTAGACGAAAACCCGAAAAACCAGATATCGACCACCGAGAGAAGATGAAGCTTTCTATACCGAACCCTTGCTAGATGCACTTAATACTAGCAACTTACGAGGTCTTAAAGAACCAAACAAAACCAAAGAAAGAGAGAGAAAAAAGAGAGAGACTTGAGATATTTTGAGAAAACCCCAAATGAAGATATTTTGGGCTGAAACTTGCCTAAGTCGGCCAGGCGACCTCGCGGGTTATGCCGCGACTTCAACTCGCGGCATAACTCGCCCGCTAACACAAAAACCCACACAAACAGGGGGTTTCGCGGGTTGTGCGGTGCAACTCGCGTGGTTCACTGTGGTTCGTCCAAAACCACTAAAATCCAAACTCAAACTCCCAACCAAACGCGGTGCTAACGACAACGCTTAAACACAAGAATAACAAGATTACATAACGGAAATCCGGGGTGTTACACATGTCATTTAAGAAAACAAGTGTTAGGCTTATGCCTAGTGAGTTCAAACATATATAAAATAACGTTTAAGAAAATGTTTGATACCAATGTAAGATATTAACCAAAGTTTATTTGTTGATTCAAATCTTATTCACTCTTCGGAGGGAGTAAAGTTTCACAAAATAACAGGGGAGACCCGATTTACCATTGAGGTGACGGAACACAAAAGTAGGTCACATATCAATGTTATGGAGCTTCTATTATAGCACCAAAGGTTATCGAGTTCAACCACCCACGGTCTATAGTTCGAGCTCCCAAGAAGTCTAAGAAGGACTCGCTTGCTAGAATTAAAGAATCATGGGTCACAAGGTTATCGTATTCAACCACCCACGGTCTATAGCTCGAGTTCCCATTATTCATAACACCATGTCTAGCCATAATGAAGGACAAGCTAACATTTCATATAAAAACTAGTGCCTATGGATCCATTACACTATTGTTACTCAAAATACCTTTCCAATGTTCTCACAAAAATGTACCAAATCATAACATCTACATTTGCACAAAGGTAGATTTTTAGAGATGAAACTATTTATCTACATATTTTAACATAGGGTTTCAAGCCCATTGTTGGAAAAAATAGGGTTTACCCATTATAACAAAATGGACTACGTATGAATGAGAAATTAATCACCAAAGTAGGTACTTGAAGGGATTTATAAAGTGGGTAAAAATGTATCCCACATAGGTGTAGAAGTGAAAAGAAAGTGGGTTTATGCGAACCGAAATTGGCTTCGGTTAATTGAACTTGTGTTCGAGCGTGCGTCCTGCAGACATGAATGCACCACCGGTCGACCAGAAAAAGTTCAGACGCATTTTTGCTAAAAGTTTCTTTCCTTTTCATTTTGTAACCGACAGGTTTATGATAGCAATTAAAACGAGTTTCGGTTTTGATTTAGTCATAAATCAATTTTGGTTTCATCTTTTGGTTTTAATACATAATTAATTATAGGATGTCGTGTTGGGATCTGAAGAATTCATCAAGTATGGTTAATGCTGCTGGTTAAGAGTTAATACTGCTAGAAGACTTAAAGGTTAGTACTGCTGAGTGTTACTACTGCTAGTACTATTAATACTGCTAGTCAAAGTTAGTGCTGCTTGAACAAAGTTAGTACTGCTTAGCTAGTTAGTACTGCTAGTGGTTAGTACTGCTTAGTAGTTAATGCTGCTAGAAGGAAGTTAATGCTGCTGAAGATTAATACTGCTTATATGATGAAGATTCGTATGAAAGGATATACATGGAAGCTTAGAGATATACATAGAAGATATACTGAAGATATTTTATTTATTGTAATTATCTTTGTATTCAGTATATATATTGTATTGTTTAGAATAGTTAGAGAACTTTTAACTTTAGTTTTATTCTTTTAGAAAAAAAAAAAACAACCTCAAGGCATAGATCCTAATTCTAGAGAAGTAGAATTCGTATTGTTGAGCCTGTTCATCAATATTGAGGTTGAGTGAGTAATCTTGTAACTTCAAAGCATTCAATAAAAGCTTACAGTTTGTTATTCATATTTTGTGTGTTGATTTTCTGTTTGATTAAATATCAAAGTGTTATTCCGCAAACTTCTTTGATATTGTTTCTGAGAATTAATTCTTGTTGAGAATTCGATCCTGACAAGTGGTATCAGAGCTAAACTCTCTCAGAAATAGTTATTCATCATGGAAAATCTTACAGAATCAAGCAGTACTTTGGTCTCAAAAGTTCCAATGCTTAGATCCAATGAATTTGACATGTGGAAGATCAGAATCAAGCAATATATTCTCCTCACAGATTATTCTATGTGGGACATCATTGAGAATGGCCCATCTGATGAAGGAAAGATTGGTGAAGATGGCAAAAGAACCCCTCCAAAGACAGATGCAGACAGGAAGACAAGGCAGACAGAGATGAAAGACTTGAGCACACTGCTCTTGGCCATTCCAAATGAGTATCAACACCAATTCTGCAATTGCACTGATGCACAGATGCTCTGGAATGCTCTAGAGAAGAGATTCTCAGGTACCAAAAGTACCAAGAGAAATCAAAAGGCAATCTTAAAGCAACAGTATGAAAACTTCATCTCAACTAAGAATGAGTCCATGACTCAAACTTTTGACAGGTTTAATAAACTAATTGGTGAACTAGCTACTATGGGAGTACAGATTGATCAAGATGATGTGAACAGAAAGTTCTTAAGGTCCCTTGGAGATGAATGGACCATGTACACTGTGTCATTCAGACAGAATGATCAGTTGGAAGAAAAAGAACTTGATGATCTGTACAATGATCTTAGAGTATTTGAAGCTGAGGTGGAGGCAAAGAAGAAGCCTTCTGGATATATTCATAATGCTGCACTCCTATCAGCATCAATTGATTCTACTGCTAACCCTGAATCAGTTAATGCTGCTAATGGAACAAACCAAGAGAAAGGCACTGAAACTGTGTTTGAGGCCTTTCTGGCAAGTCATGGAAACTCTTCTCTCATTAATGATGACTTGGAACAACTCAATCCAGATGATCTTGAAGAGATGGATATTAAATGGCAAATGGCCATGCTCTCCATGAGAGTTAAAAAGTTCATCAAAAGAACTGGGAGGAACAACTTCTCCCAAAGAAGAGAAGATGGAGCAGGATTTGACAAGTCCAAAGTGGAATGTTACAAATGCCATCAAAAGGGACATTTTGCTAGAGAATGCAGAAGTGGAATGTCTCACAACAACAACCATCAACAAGCTCAATCTGGAAGCTTCAACAGAAACTCTGCACAAGCCCTTGTATCTCAACAAGGTATGGGGTTTGATTGGAGTGATCAAGCTGAAGAGGCTATTCAGAATCAAGCTCTAATGGCTAAAGTATCTGATCTCCCATCTGAGGTAAGTTCTAATCTCTGTTCTAAAACTTGCATAGACACTGTTAAAAGGTACAGGGATCACAATCAGAAGATGAGTGATGACCTTAAGAGATTAGAAAAAGATATAAAAGACTATGTAAGGATTGTAGAGAGATTTGAAGATCAGATCAAAGGTTTTCAAGCCAATGAACTACAACACTCATATGACACAAATTACTGGCAGTGGGAGAAAAAGGATTTAGAACTTAAACTGACCAAATCTAAAGAGGAGAGTGAAAAACTGAAAGAGGAGCTAACCAAGGTTAAGCTTGATGTAGAAAAGTTTTCAAATGCTTCTAAAGCAATGGACTCTTTACTACAAAATCAGATTCATGATAAGCTGAGAAGAGGAATTGGGTACAATGCAACACCTCCACCATATAACAACAATTACATTCCTCCTACTTCAGACCTGTTAGACACCAAAGATAGGAAGGACTTGCCTGAGGGAGCCACTGAAATAGATCCCTTAGATAAGGTAGTTGTTGAGGATAAGACTGAGAAAGAGGTTGACAAGAGTAAGGAGATCAAGGTGAGTGGTGAGATTCCTCTAGAGAATAACATTATCACCAATGATGATTGTGGAAGGGCTTGGATCAAATCCAAGGACATAGAGAAGACAGAGGGAAAGTATGGTAAGGTCCATTACAAACAGACCACAGTTGTGAATCCAGGTCCTTGCAAACAGTGTGATTGCAATAAAGCCAAGAGCCTAAATTCTGGTTTAAAAAGAGGAAATCAAAGAAACTGGAATAATCAATGGGCTCAGAAACAAGGGGTTGATTTGAGTAAAATCAATAGACCAAAACCTTGTTTTATCTGTGGCAAATTGAATCATCTTGCAAAATTCTGTTATTTCAATCCTATGAAACAAAGGATGAATTTCCAAAGATCCATGCAAAAACCCTTTGGTTATAAGAAAATTGAAAAGAACCATGTGGCTAAGAAAACTGTTAAAACTAAAAGCCACATGAAGAAAAAATCTGTTAAAGAAAGTGTCAATATGTGGATTCCTAAAAGCACTAAAACTGTTAGTACTGCTACCACAAATAGTGTTGCTGACAATGATAGTGCTGCTAGAAGTAATACTACTGCTAACAATGTTAATGCTGCTAACAAGGTTAGTACTGCTAAATCTGTTAGTACTACTAACTCTGTTAGTACTTCTAAGGTTAGTACTGCTTCTAGTGTTGGTTCTGCTAAGCCAATAACATTGACAAAGTACTCTAATAAAGAGTGCTCTGAGTTTAAAAACCTCATTAAAAAGGAATGTAAATACTTTGATGAGAAAGGGAGACCCAAGACAACTGTTGCTTGGGTTCCCAATCATACTAATTGATTTATCTAATGATGCAGGGCAATCAACAGCTCAAGGGAAAGAGCATTTGGCATGTTGATAGTGGTTGCTCTAGGCACATGACAGGCAACATGTCATGCCTTCAGGATTTCAAACATATCAATGGAGGACATGTTGCATTTGGAGACAATCTTACTGGTGGTAAGATAAGTGGAAAAGGTAATGTCACCAAAGGTAAGATGACATTTGAGGATGTCTACTATGTTGATCAATTAAAGTACAACCTGTTAAGTGTATCACAGGTTTGTGACAAACAACATAGTATATTATTTACTAATACTGAGTGTATGATTCTTGCTCCAGGGTTCAAGGTAGTTGATGGAAGCATGATACTACTTAGAACTCCAAGGAAGGACAATGTTTACTGTCTTGATTTGGACAATGTTGATAGTGATTCATCTTTAAATTGTCTTGTTTCAAAAGCTTCTTTAGATGAATCCTCCCTTTGGCACAGAAGGATGTGTCACATGAATTTCAAGACTATGAACAATCTTGTTAAAAATAACCTTGTAAGAGGTTTACCCTCAAAAGTCTTTTCATGTGATGATTATTGTGTTGCTTGTCTTAAAGGCAAACAACACAAAACTTCTCATAAGACCAAAGAGTTAAATTCTGTTTCTACTTGTCTCCAGTTATTGCATATGGATCTGTTTGGTCCTACAAATGTTATGAGTATAGGCAAGAAATCTTACTGCTTAGTTATTGTTGATGATTACTCCAGATTTACTTGGGTATATTTTCTAAGGACTAAGGATGAAACAAGTGATCTTATCAAATCCTTTATTCTAAGAATTGAAAACCAAACTAATCAAAGAGTAAAAGTCATTAGATCAGATAATGGAACTGAGTTTAAAAATCATGATCTAAACACCTTTTGTGAAGAAAAAGGCATTGAGAGACAATATAGTGCTCCTAGGACTCCTCAACAGAATGGTGTTACTAATCTTCTTTTTCAGGATATGCATAGCAGTACTCAGTGTTTAGCAAAGTTTAAAAGGAGTAAGTTCAGTTAATACTGCTAGTGGTTAATACTGCTTTCAGTTAATACTGCTAGTGGTTAATACTGCTTTCAGTTAATACTGCTAGTGGTTAATACTGCTTTCAGTTAATACTGCTAGTGGTTAATACTGCTTTCAGTTAATACTGCTAGTGGTTAATACTGCTTTCAGTTAATACTGCTAGTAGTTAATACTGCTTTCAGTTAATACTGCTAGTGGTTAATACTGCTTTCAGTTAATACTGCTAGTGGTTAATACTGCTTTCAGTTAATACTGCTAGTGGTTAATACTGCTTTCAGTTAATACTGCTAGTGGTTAATATTGCTTTCAGTTAATACTGCTAGTGGTTAATACTGCTTTCAGTTAATACTGCTAGTGGTTAATACTGCTTTCAGTTAATACTGCTAGTAGTTAATACTGCTCTAGGTTAATACTGCTTATATTCCGAATACTATAAATAC
This sequence comes from Arctium minus, assembly GCA_954870635.1. Classification (NCBI taxonomy): domain Eukaryota; kingdom Viridiplantae; phylum Streptophyta; class Magnoliopsida; order Asterales; family Asteraceae; genus Arctium; species Arctium minus. Next base: position 81,164,006 of record OX941087.1, on the reverse strand, counting down.
CCTTTGCCCGCCTAAAAGTTCATAACGACTCTTTGCATACTGTTCTCTTGCGCTCAAAATCTTTTCTCTCTCAAGTTCGAAGTTTTCAGGCACGTTTTCACTAAGATCAATGGCATCCATGACTTTCATCGATGAGCACAACGAGATTGTGATGCTACAAAAGCCAAAGCAAGCTTCAGGATTTCATCAGATTGTGGATTTCCTCAAGACAAGCCACATTGCTCATGCTCTCATTGTATCACCTACAATCTACATTGAGCATCAAAGGCAGTTCTGGGCCAATGCAACCATTGTTGTGGAAAATGGTGTGCAAATGATCAAGACAAGAATCTGTGATCAACCACTAACAGTTACTGAGGAGGTTATTCGCATCAGTCTACGTCTAGACGATGCCTCTGGTATAACTTCTATCCCAAATGATGAACTGTTTACAACTCTTACAAGAATGGGGTATGGAGGCCCATTGGGTGTTTTCAAATTTTCTAAAGCAAAATTCTCACCCCAATGGCGTTTCTTTGTCCATACTCTTATGCATTGTATATCCAAAAAGACTACTGGATGGAGTGAGTTCAGCAGCACTATTGCTTATGCTTTGGTGTGCTTGGCCACTGCCAGAAAGTACAATTTTTCTAAAATGATTTTCAATGATCTTGTCTCAAACATGGGAAACAAAAAGAGCTTCTTTATGTATCCCAGGTTTGTTCAAGAAGTTATTACTAATCAATTGACGGATATACCTCAACCTGTTGGGGTATATGTACCTAAACCCCCCAAAGGCAAGGTTTTCTCAAATATGAGAAGATCTGCTGGGGACTCTGAAGGAGTTGACACCCCATTGTTCTCTACAATGATGGTGGTGTCCCAAACCAATGAAGGTATGGCAGCAGGGTCAAGGCCCCCATTAGACCAACCCACTGCTAGCCAAGCCCAACCTTCCCTCTCAAAATCAATTCCCCAGTCCCTTCTTGAAAAACCAACCTCTCCCATCACCCAAACCTACAAGAGAAAACAGGTAAAGAAGGCTCCTTCCCTTCTTGTACCACTACCCACTAAGCCTATAAGCCCTCTAAGGGAGAATTCTCCCCTAGAGAATATCCAAAGGGAAACCACAAGGGTGTCTCCCAACCCAAAGGAGGTGCTCTCTGAGGAGGAGGTAGAGCATATGGGTGATGAGGCTGCCACTACTCCTGCTAGCACAGAGGAGGAAAGTGGTAACATCAATAAGACCTCCCCCATGGCAACTTTGAATGAGCAATCATTTGAAGGACCCTGGTGCCAAGAAACCACAGGGGTGGATAGTGCTTCTGCTAGGCAGAAGACATCTACTAATAAAAGATCCAATGATCCTTCAATAGGGGGTAACACTCCTGGAGAAGGTGAGGACAGATATAACTATGATGAATTGATGGAGACCATGGGAAACATCAACCAGGATGTCATCAAGCAAGGAAAAGAAATAGAGGAGATGAAGCTGATTATTCTATCTCAACAAGTTCAGATCACCAAACTGAAGAAAATGGTGACAAGACTGTTACAGAAAAGGAGAAGGAAGCAGTTTGTGCTAAAGAGGAGGACAAGTGTTGAAGATGATTTCAACAAGGGGGAGAATTCAGAGGCTGAAGCAGAAAAAGAAAGTATTTCTGAGATGGGATTTGATGTTAAGGGGGAGAAAGCTGCAGAAACAGAAGCACAAGAAGTAGAAACAGATAATGTTCAAGCAGTAACAGGGCTATCTGTTGAAGAATTGGAAATAGCTGAAACCTTAGTAAAAGCAAAGAATGACACTCCTAAGGCTACTCAAAAGGCTAAGGGAGTGGTCATCAATGAAGGAGGCCTTGAAAAGAAGACACAAGAAAGAAGTGAGGCAGGGTTGAAGGATACAAAGGGTAAAGCTAAGATGATTGAACCTGAACAACCTGCAAAGAAGAAAATTCAGATAGAACTGGATGAAGAAGTGGCAAAGCAGCTTCAGGCAGAAATGGAAAGGGAGGAACAACTTCAATCTGAGAAGGATAGAGAGCTTGCACTGAATATGGCCAGAAAACTAAATGAAGAGTATCAGAAGAGCATGAAAACAGCAGCTCAGGCCAAGCAAGTACAAGTAAAAAGAATGCCATTCAAAAAGCAGAAAAGACAACCCTCCAAGACCTTTTTGGCCAATCAGGAAAGAAGAAAGATGATAAACTTCCTGAAAGGTGCAATTGGTGTTAAGGGGGAGATGTTTACTCAACAGAGCCAGTACAGAGTCCAGAGATTACTATTGACAATTGTTATCATGAATACTACCTGGTGGACAAAATATATGAGCATAGCAAGGAGAAGTTAGAAGGGATGCTTAAAGCTACACTGGTTTGTACAAAGGATTCAGAAATGGCCAAGATTGTGGTGAGAAGAACTGTAAATCAAAGCTTGGGCTTAGATCCAAATTTGGGCAACTGAATGTGAGGTGTTGAAAGCATCTTGAAGAAGATCTGAAGAACTTGACTTCTTTTCCTAAAAGTCAAGTTAGGGGGAGATTGTTGGGATCTGAAGAATTCATCAAGTATGGTTAATGCTGCTGGTTAAGAGTTAATACTGCTAGAAGACTTAAAGGTTAGTACTGCTGAGTGTTACTACTGCTAGTACTATTAATACTGCTAGTCAAAGTTAGTGCTGCTTGAACAAAGTTAGTACTGCTTAGCTAGTTAGTACTGCTAGTGGTTAGTACTGCTTAGTAGTTAATGCTGCTAGAAGGAAGTTAATGCTGCTGAAGATTAATACTGCTTATATGATGAAGATTCGTATGAAAGGATATACATGGAAGCTTAGAGATATACATAGAAGATATACTGAAGATATTTTATTTATTGTAATTATCTTTGTATTCAGTATATATATTGTATTGTTTAGAATAGTTAGAGAACTTTTAACTTTAGTTTTATTCTTTTAGAAAAAAAAAAAACAACCTCAAGGCATAGATCCTAATTCTAGAGAAGTAGAATTCGTATTGTTGAGTCTGTTCATCAATATTGAGGTTGAGTGAGTAATCTTGTAACTTCAAAGCATTCAATAAAAGCTTACAGTTTGTTATTCATATTTTGTGTGTTGATTTTCTGTCTGATTAAATATCAAAGTGTTATTCCGCAAACTTCTTTGATATTGTTTCTGAGAATTAATTCTTGTTGAGAATTCGATCCTGACATGTCGGTTACAAGAACTTGTGTGTATATAAAGACCTCTCCACCAAACACAAGTAAACACCAGAATCTGTATTTCATCATCTTCTCTTCTACCTACTGTTGCTATAATCCTCTTGCTATCGAGGTAAACTCTACGCCTAGCTCAGTTCGGCGGTCTCGAAGAACAGTTCTTACTGTTGTATCCTGGGAAACAAACGTCCAATAGTGGGACGAATTTGTTTTAAGGACGCTGTGTCTAACACAAGCCTCAATAAAAATTTAATTTATTTGTGTTTGTTTTGTCTAATTTTTGGACAGATTCCTACACCCATAATATCCTTTCTCATCCAAAATTCCACCAAATGAAAATATAGCATCATTTGTACATATAAAATCTTGTGTCACACTCAAAGTAACATTTTACTCCAAAATCAACAAAACCCTAGTTTGACCCAGGCTTCCCAAAATCCATCAAATAAGAAGAATAGGAAACAAAACCTTGAAATCAATATTTTATGATAGTGTAAATGTATATAAAGTTGAGGTTTTGTAGAATGACTCACCTCACTTGATTTGTTAAGAAAACCTAGAAACCTTAGTACTTAGAAGGTGACAAGTTGGTGGGACGATAATCCTTTGATCCTAGCCTTCAAATCCTTGCCTTGATGGTAGAATTCTTTATAGCAAAGTGAAGTGGAGCAATAAATGTCACTTGGCCGAATTTATAAAGAGAGAGAGAGAGAGTTCTTGAGAGAGATGGTTGAGAATTGAATGAGAAATGAGCTAAAAAATCAGATTTATTGTGCCCTGGACCCTGACGGCGACTTTGCCATGCGATAGTGCCTGTGGCACTATCACAACATCCGTACCACGGGTCACTTCCCTTCGCCGATTGTGCCACGACGAGAGTGAAAGTGTCACAATCGCTGGTCACTCTCGCACAACATATACTGAAAGATCCATGAGTCCGGCGACTATGCCCTTGGCGACAGTGACACTGTCACAGTTGTCGAGCATAGTCTCTCTACCCGATCCGGAGTCCGAAAATCCCATTTTTCTCGTTTACACGACGCTTTGATAACTATAATATATAAATAAGCTTCCTCATCCTAAATTATAAGATAATCTTGGTATTTTCAAATAAGAAGAGTCTTAAAGTTTACTTGGTAAAAATGCGGGTGTTACACCACCATAACTCAACGATAACATAAGATTATATTTAACATAAAGTAGGTTATCTATCCGAAATTTTGGGTGTTACAACGTTCATATGTCTACAACAACTCTTTAATATTCATCATGAATATACAACTTAGTATAACATTCATCATGAATAATTATGTATTTTCATGTGTATTCAACAAATCTACATGTTGGTCCCGAAGGTGCTTAACAAGTTTGTAGAAGGGGGGGGGGGTTTGAATACAAACACAGAATTTAAAGTTTAATAAATTGTTTATTGATAAATCAAATACAATTTACAAGTTTGTTGCGGAAAAAGATTAAGACATACTCAATCTAAACAAACTTAAGAAACACTAAGATGGTTGCACAAGAAATTCAGAGAAAGGAGGATTAAGAGATATAGAAAACAAAGGTTTCTATTTGGAGTTCAAGGATTGAGCACACCCTCAGATGGAGGGGTGAACTTCCTATTTATACCCTATGCATTAAATGCATGGCAAGGCACTTTACACGTGGTGTTTACTGATTGGCTTTAAATGTCTGACTTTGAGAGACATGCTTTCGGCCGGATCATGAACAGTGTAGTTGACAGAGTTGTTGTACGAATTGTGGCAGAGACATGTCCGTTCTGACACATCGTACTGAGTTGTGCAAGGTTAGACAAAAAGAAACTTGAGGTATAAGCTAAGTGATCATTCAATCGTTGAATATCTCTTTCAGCAGAGATATCAAGAGTTCAGTGATCGCTGAAGCTTTACTCATGTTCCTTCGCGTATAAGTAGAGTTGTCTTTGCTTCACTGATATCCGCATCAGGTCACTAGTAGACTTCTCTTTGTTCAGCAGCTTCGTCTTCGATTCAGCTATGAACATCTGTTGACGCGAGACTTGTCTTCAGGGATTACGTTACTGTTTACATCAGAACTATCAGCGATAACTGAACAGACTCAGTTTGATCACTGATAGTGAAACACTAATACATATTAAATGTTTGAAAAAGACTATCAGCGATAACTGAACAGACTCAGTCTGATCGCTGATGGTGAAACACTAATACATATTAAACGTAATTTTCACTAAGTATAGAAAAGGGTCGTTTATCAAATCACTGAGAGAGCTTGGATCAACATACAATATTCATACATCACTATGACATCCATCATTAATATACATTTTTACTATAACATTCATCATGAATATTTATATATGTTCACATATATACAATAACATTTCAACATTCATACATCAGTATGATATCCGTCATGAATATACATGTTCACTATAACATTCATCATGAATATTTATGTATGATCACGTGTATACAATAACCCCCAAGTATTTATATTAGTATGATATTTATCATAAATATTAACTTTCACCATAATATTCATCATGCATATACATATTAATCATCATGAATATACTATAGTTTCAACTTTATATACTCTATTTTTTCTTTCCTTTTCTTTATTGGATTTCGATGGTGTGGGTTCATGGAGGACCTTTGATACATACGTACATGCATGCATGCATGCATGCATACATGCATATATATGTGTGTGTGTCTGACCTGTGATACATATATACATGTGTGTATAGTGTATATATAAGTATATAAATTAAATGTAATTTTATAATATAAATATGAATTAAATGAAGTTCTCTTTTAGCCCTCCAAATATTAATATGTACATTATAAACCTTGATTTGAAAATGTGAATCCCAGATTGCTCAAATAACAATGATAATTGAAAGATTAATTGTATTGAATGATTGAGATAGTTACAAACATAGGATTGAAAAGCAAACTCTCTCTCTAAACCTCATAAACGCACAATACAGTTTCTCTCAACCTCTAATCCTAATGATTAGAAAACAAACATTAAATACCAAGGCCTAAAACCTAAAGGCCCAAGCCCATTACAAACCAAACAAGCCCAATGCTTAATAAAAAGGCTTTTACAAAACGATAAATAATAAACAAATAAACTATATAAATACTTTATATAACTTTCCACGCACTAGGACTTTCAGTCCAAACAATCTCCCCCTAAAGTTGTATAAAGGATTTATCTCTTTGAAATCTTCAGGACTTGATATTCTCTTCCTCTTGAATCTCTGAAACACTTTGGTGTTGTTTGTCTTCATGTCATTCCAAGCCCCCCCTGAACAAAGCTCTTGGTCTTCATAGATTCAACTTTGTAACAGATTCAATGTACCATAGTCTCGACTGAATGCACAAACTGAGCAACTTTTAACTGGAGAAACTCAACACATCGGATCAGCACATAAGAAAGATAATGTGCGAGTTACGTGACATTCCACAGTGCAACTTCAGTTTAAAAACAAAGAATCTGTCTCTGAACTGCAAGTTGAATTGACTTTCAACTTAAGAACTTGTAGAACCAATATGCTCATAGGTGGAAGCAACTTGTAGCAACTTGTAGCGAACACCACTTGATGAAGGATAGAAAAACCAATGCAATCTTGAAATCCATGGCTTTTCAACCTCATATTTAAGAAAAATAGGATATGTTGCTCCCCTTCTGCTTTTGCTAACTCCCCCTCAACATGATAATCTGTCTTTGAAACTTGTGTCGTTGTTATTGCATTCTCCCCCTCATGATGATCAGGAGAATCCTGAGCATCATGTATGTTCAAAGACTAACAGGATGAGTAGCAAAAGATAATATAAAACATTTAGTAACCAAGATGGGGTAATCAACTAACACAGAAACACATTAGTAACTGTTATCACAACAATTAAGAATAATTGCGTGGCCTATTTTCAGAGTTGGCAAGGGGGTATCTCTGATAGGACTTCCAGTTATCACTGAAGTAAGATTTTAAGCATCTACTTCTCAAACTGTTCCGGAAATATCACAAAGATATGCGATTGGAATCACAAAGATTCATGCGTGTGTGAAAGAAATATAAATATGTATCTGGTAGGCTCAAATATTGATTCAACCTGGGACATGGGTTCATAAATCAATAGACACAGTGAGATGAATGTGAAGTTCGGAGACCGGAGCTGATGTCTTCCTTTTTCAATATCTAAGACCTCCGAGTGAGGAATAGATAGATTATGTGTTAATTCTCCGTGCATTTATGAAATAAGTATCTTTCGTGAGATACTTGAGTGGCTAGGTGGGGTGACACGAGTTATCGACACTGGGTCCATGTTTGTTTCAATATCCATCTCCAAAGAACGAGAAAGAATAGATTATGTGGTAACCCGGATAACTGACTCGGTTTGGTAAGGACCAATATTTCTTTTAAGTCCTGTCACACTCTCACCATATTTTTTTCACTCCGAACTCATCTATCATTCTAGACCCCTCACTGATATCTATGAAGGATGTGTTTCTTGGGTAGGTCCCTCTTGTTCTGGATTGACCATAGAAACATTATAAGCCTTAACACTCCTTTAACTCACCAAGATAGAATATTGAAGTAAAATTTCTGATTAGAGATAATCATAAGTCAACAAACATTTAAGAACGAGTCCTGAACTGAAGTGTTCAGAAGTCGATTTGAAAGTTAGGATAAGCCTGGTACTCCTCCTCAAAAGATGGCATAACCCTTGATTGTAGTCATGTGATGTGAATAATCTGAATTAAATCCCACATGACATTCCTGCAAAACATATTAAACAGATTTTGGTTTTGGTATCCATGCTTTGATGGATCCTTGATGGTTAGATGCCTTAGCTTTGAAGCTATGAAAATGGGGGTTGGGGATACTATAAGTACCATACCAGCTATTGACATACCTGGAATCCACAAAGTCACTATTTCCACAATAAGTGCAACAGATATTTGATCGGTTTAGACTGATCAACTTAGGTGTGGAATAGACATGAGTCGGTGACTTTGGATCAACTACAGAAAATTTGTATGACGTGTTTACATCAATGTATTTTGTAGTTGATTTCTTTTTCCAAACCATTTTCACTTTTCGAAACACTTGATTATTTGTATTGTCAACAAGAGAATTATAGAAAAGATTTGAAGGGCAAATTCGATCTTTTGAAAACTCATTTGATTTGACACAACTCTTCGAAGAAATAGTTGTAGAAGTTGAACTTGAAGAATAAGGAGACTGAACAACAGTATCGGGACTGGCTTGTTCAGATAAATCGGCTTTGAAATTGAGTTCTTCAAGTTTCTTGACTTTTATGGATAAACCATTTATTTCTTCGAGAATTGAATCAAATTGTTTTTGTAAATCAGATTTTACCTTCTGTTCTTTCAAAATCTCTGTCGTTGATTCAGACAATTTCTGTGAAAGCTTACGAATTTCCGTTTCGAAAAACTTCCTTTCACTTTCAAAGTCTTTTTCGACACTGTTGCGTTTATCAGACATTTCTTTGAAAACCGCAACATTTTTCTTTTCAAGCACTTTCTTTGCCGTTTCAAAACCTTTTCGCTGTTTCACAAAATTATCTATCTCAATTATCAAAACATTTTCAAAATCAGAAATCTGTTTTGAAAGTTTTGCATTTTGAAGCTCAAAAGTCTTTCTTTCCTCGAAAATCTTCTTTGAAAGCTCGAGAATCTTTCTCTCAAAATTTTTCTTTTCATTTGAAAAGTATAATTTTTCTTGTTCAAAAATAGAAAGCCTATTCTTGAGATCAAGATTTTCACTCTCCACAGCTTTCAGTTTCTCTTCAAGTTCCAGAGTCTTCTCTTCTTGGGCTTCAAAATTCTCTGATTTTTCAAACTTTTTCGAGAGTTCTGAAAATTGCTTCTTCAAAACATCATTTTCTTCAGCAAGTTTTTCTTTTTCTCTTTTTAAACTTTGTGCCCAACTCTGATTATCAGCATTTTCACTATTAACTTGCACAAGCACGTTGTAATTGTTTTCCAATCTGGATTCAAGAACTACAATCTTGGATTTGAGATCAGAAGTTTTTGTTGATAATCAAAATAAGACATTGTTACTTGAACAAGATGATCGTAAGATGATCGCGATTTGATTCAAGAAAAGTGTAGAGGAACGAATAACACTCTAAGACGACACTTTAAGATAAGGACAAATAACCTCTATTAAAGAAAAAAATTTAAAAATAAAACAGAAAACAGTCTAGGTAGGAGCCGGGTTTGAGTGGGGAGGGCTTCGCGAGGAGAGGGATTCGCGGGAAGAGGGATTCGCGGGAAGAGGGATTCGCGGGAAGAGGGCTTCGCGAGGAGAGGGCTTCGCTGGAAGAGGGCTGGGGACAACCTGGCTTAGGACAACCAGGTCTCGCGAGGCCTGGGTAGGGTAAGAACCGGGTTTAGCGGCGCATATGACCCCAATCTCAAATAATAAAAACTTTTAATCGAAAACCAATAAACTTAGCAATGATTATCGATTAAATTCAGAAATCTAACACCTTTCAATTGATTATCGAGCCAAAAACAATGATTTTCACTAAAAACTCAAGAACACAGTCTAAAAATTTTAGATCTATAATCCAAAATTCTACTTCAATCTTACGAATTGGAAGATGAAACTTTACCAAACCTTTAATCCAACACAAATAAGTAGATTGGAAACAACTAGACTCAAAGATTTAGCAAAAATCAAGAAACCCAAAAATCAATCAGAGAAGTCGATCGACTGAGAGAAGATTTTTTTTTACCTTTTTCGAATCAAATCTTTGTCTCTTAGCTCTGATACCAATTGTGAATCCCAGATTGCTCAAGTAATAATGATAATTGAAAGATTAATTGTATTGAATGATTGAGAGAGTTACAAACATAGGATTGAAAAGCAAACTCTCTCTCTAAACCTGATAAGTGCACAATACAGTTTCTCTCAACCTCTAACCCTAATGATTAGAAAACAAACATTAAATACCAAGACCTAAAACCTAAAGGCCCAAGCCCATTACAAACCAAAAAAGCCCAATGCTTAATAAAAGGCTTATACAAAACGATAAATAATAAACAAATAAACTATATAAATACTTTATATAACTTTCCACGCACTAGTACTTTCAGTCCTAACAGAAAAGATTAACTAAAAAAATTAAAATAAAGAAAAATGGCTAAAAGACCCTTATGCCCTCGACTTTAACGAACCTGGTAGATGTTCGTTAGCCGAAGGACCAATTCCAACAAAAATTGCATACCACAGGCACCAAATCCATAATTAGTGAAGCCTATGGATGAAATCTGTAAAAATCAACAAACGACAGGTACCAAATCCATAAGTTGCTCTAATTTTAATTAAAAACTTTGTTTAATGTGAGTTGTTGGATCAATAGAGATGAAGGGTCGAGATCAGTCCTCATGTTCACAATGAAAATAGAGTTTGCAATAAACTTCCCCCCCCCTCTCTCTCTATATATATATATATGGTGTATATATGTGTCTATGCATATGCATATGGGTGTATATATGTGTGTGTATGAGTTTTTTAAAATCTGGGAAAAGTGTGTGTGTATCACAATGTATATATATACATATATATATATATGAAGTATATGTTTGTGTAAGTGCAGGTTCATGAGAAGAGTGAAGGGTTTGGAACAAGTGAGAGAAGGGGATGGGGTGGGGAAGTAGTAGGTAGCGACACGTGCCATATAAGTGATGATTTAAAAGGGGGGGTTAGTTAATAGGTAAATTGACAAAAATCCCCCTGAGTTAACGGAATGGATTTATCGGTGTTAGTGTGACAAGGATGTCCATTGTACTAATTTTTGAAAGAAGAATTTAGCTTGAAACGAAATGCAAACCACATGGACCCCTGGTAGGGGTGTTCAAAAAAACCGCTGGACCGCTCAAACCGGTCGAACCAAGTCAAACCGGACCGTTTTTGGCGGTTTAGGCGGTCTGACGGTCTGGTCTGGTATGAAAAATTACCAAATCGGGCGGTCTGGTCTGCGGTTTGGAGTTTTTTTTGGGCGGTTTGGATCAAACCGACCGCCAAATATATATCTATATATATATATATTAATTTTTTCATATACATCTTTATATCATCTATTGTTTAGCTCAAATATCCAATTTATCTTTAGACTTAAATATATACAAAGAGGCCCAAAGATAATTTTAAATCGCTATGAATTTTATTTGCGTTTTGCATATTACTTTTTTTTTAGTGTTTTGTCTTGGGATATTTTGTTAACTTTTGTGGACTTTGTTAACATTGTTGTGGACTTTCTTTATTCAAATGAACTCAAGCTAATGAACCTTTAAAATTCAAAATTTTATATGTTTAAACTTTAGAGCCCACTAAAAGACCCAAACCGCCTAAACCGGTCGACCAAACCGCCTAAACCGCGGTCCGACTTGACCGGTCTAGGCACTTGATGTCAAACCGCTCGGTTTGAAAAATCAATAAACCGCCACTAGCGGTTTGGTTTGTGGTTTGAGGGGTTAAACCGCCCAAACCGGACCGCGAACATCCCTAACCCCTGGTGTACTTATTTCAAAATAGGGACCATATCCAAGTTCTGAGCTAACCACAAGAACCAATGGTGTAATTTACTCTATATATAGATAGAGAGAGATAGAGAGGGAGGGGGGAGGTCTAGGAGAAAACCCTATATGACCGAAAAACGGCAATAACCAGTGATGGCCGACGAGGGAGAAAAAGACCCGTCGCATGAAAAAAACCGAAAGAGGTTTACCAGTAGCTTGAAAGAGCGAAGCAACCCAACCGATAGGTTCAATCGGTGGTTGGAGATACGGAGAACCAGTGAAAACCGGTGACAACACCATCTCCACAGTCTTGGTCGTGGACAAGGGCAGCGGTAAACCAAGAGACGTCAACGACAGGCCTAAGAAAGAATACAAACCAGCACCACCACCCTCGACGGGCAGTGGCCTGGACGACCAGCCACGACCACCTGTGACCGTGGTCCATAGGCGGCCCTTGGTCGACGACTTTTCCCACCGTGGTCCATAAGCGGCCCTTGTTCGACGACTTTTCCTTTTCTCAAAATAAAAAAACTAGCATTCATCCCCAACCCTCGATTGTAGAAGCAAACTGCATTGCTTGGGAGTGGATCTGCAGCCGGAGGAGATCAGAGACAGAACCAGGTAAAAAAAAGTTGTTTGTGGCTTAGTTTAAGAAAGAGAAGGACGATTAGGGTTTAAAAACCCATCTTGGGCTTTCATTTTGGGTTATTTGTAAATAAGGGAGGGTCCATTAAATTCTTTTTTTATTTATTTATTTTGCCATATAAATTTGATCCTTTTTAATTAAATGCGATCAACCTGGCTCTGATATCACTGTAGGGTTTTAGATAAATTTTGTAACCGATATACGCAGCGGAAATCAAATAATTTGGTTACAATCGATTGAAAAACTTTTCTAGAATATTCAAAACCCAAACGGATCTAATGATGCATTTAATCAAAACTCAAAACCACGCCATAGGGTGTTTAGAGATGTACCTTTCAGATTTGTTGTTGTTGAACGAGCTGAGCACTTAGAAACCAATCGAGGTTTCCTCTAGCGGTATCCACACACGAACACGCGAAATTCCACTGGGTGCTAGCCCAATAACCCTAGATCTATATGTGTTTTACAAAAAAGAAAAGGGTTTCTTTTATGTATTTCTCTGATAGGCTGTTTTAATTCAATTGTTTCTGAAATGGTTTAGCCTAACCCCTTATTTATACCAAAAGAATTATAGTTAGACTATAATTCAATTAAGGATTAAATAAGGTTTAGTAATTATCTGTAATATTGAAATTGAAATTCAAATATATATAATTATCTTTTTAAACTTTAAAATATAATTATATAATTACAGATAATTCCCCCGTAATTAACATAATTACGTTTTCACCCTGTAATTATCATAATTACAGTTTGACACATATTTTCATAATTATCCTTTAAGAATAATTATTTTCTTAATCAACTTGATTTAATCCGGGTTTCTAAAGAAGGAAACAAACGCATTCTTTTTGTGCGACCCCATAGGTTTACATACTCATCAGCAGTATCTCTATGTGACACGTGTCATGGGCATATAATAACTTACAAATCAATTACAATATTTCAAATGTAAATAAAATAAATTTCTAATAATATAATATGTGTTGAAAGGATTATGTGTCATCATCAAAAGGAAGTGATTGACATAATATTTTCTTAGTATTAGATTACTATAATGAATGTTTCCTTTTATTTGTAATCTCCTCCCTATTTAAAGGGCTTATGATTAATGAAAATTACAGATTTCCTCTCTCTGTCTTATTGTTATTCTCTCTATATTGATTGTTCTGTAACACGTTATCAACACGTACGCACAGTCAATTCACGGATAGATTTATGGCTTCCAACTTCATCAATCAGTCTCGAATACTTCTACAATCCAAGTAAGAATTTTTCGATTTCTAACTCGAATACTGTTAGTATACTTGTTTTAAATCCACATAAATCTTCAAAAAATAATACCATAAGAAATAAATATGGTATTTGTTTTCATCATAATGGTTATGACATAAGGCAAAAAACATATGTTTTGATGATATAATATAGATAATCTAGTATATTGATGATGTTGCTTTGTCATCTCATGATATCGTAATTGATGTATTGTTTTTGTATACTTACAAAATTTAAATATAAATTTATTTGTTTCTATTTAAATTTATGGTTAATATTTATATGATGACAATCAAATATGGTGATAAATATACATGACTATAAATATATGAAATTTGATGTGTTCTTTTTAATTATTTTATTTCTTTTAGAAAAAAAGGTCAACCCATGTCTCTAAACATAATTATAAAATCATTTTTAAATTTTATGTTACACTTTTTAACTATGATTTTAATTTTATCAATTAATCAACATAAGTCATCTATTAAATATGATCCTCTTAAGATCTTTATTATTTTTTTAATTAAAAAGAAAAAATTAAAGGAGATCTTTATTATTAGGAATTTATAGCTAAATATCTTTTACTTATTTTTATTTTTCTTTTAAATTGATTGATTATTTTTCTTTTGATATGTATATCTTTAAGATTGTAACCAATTATAAAATATATTTTTTACGTTCTTCTTTCTTAAATGTTATTTAATAAATTTATTGTTATTCTTATCTCAATGGATATGTATATACTTGAAAAAAAAATCATTTTTTTAAATCGTTTTTTTATACATGAACTCATTTGGCAACCATGTATAGAATTATTAAAGGATGATCATATTTGAATGAAAATATTTGAGTATTTAATTATTGTGTTTAAATGTTTATTAATTTAATCGTGTATTACTTTTTACATTGATTTATATATACATTATTCAAATGTTTATTTAAGTGTTGATTTTTTTTAAGGATTTAGCATTTGAATTTGATCTCCCACATAATATATTCAATGAATACATTAGGTATAAGTTCCTACTTATAATTCCAATCATATAATTAAGTTTTCAGAAGTTACACTTTCAACCCCCATATATTTTGGTCTTTTACCAAAAGCTCCAAAAATATTATTAATATGTTAAAAGTTTGAATTTGACTTTATGTCAAAACCAATATTTATTTTTCTAATGAAAAATCTACTAAAATACTATTAAGGTTTTAAAACACTGAAATTGGCTTCATATGCCAAACTCATATTCATTTTGGCCTCATGTCAAAACCTCTATAATTAACAATGTTATCTTCAAATTAAATAAATCGTAAAATATCGATTGGATTTTGTCAAACGAGTGTAAATAGTCCCAAGGTTTGTAGGGACTTAAGAAATCTATGTGATTCAAAATCCAATAGATTGAGCGATTTCTTTTCGCAAATTGAAATATTAATGAAATATTATCAACAAAATGTAAGCATACATAATCTGTTAAACAAAAATCCCAATAACATCAAGCCAATTACTCAAATATATGACAATATAGATCAAGAACTAGAGAGAGAAAGTCTAGAGAGAGAAAGTAGATCTCGTATTCATATGTCTCTGAAAATACAATCCAATCACAGCTCTCTAGAACGTTACTACATTGTTGTTACAAGAATACACAAGACAAACCTATATATACTACCTATCTATTACAAAGCCTTAAAGGCTAAGGAAACTAAACAAGCTTTGACTTAGACAATGTCGACTTTTACACCTATTGACTTTCCTATTAAATCTTGGATACAATATTTAGACTTAACAATCTCCCCCTTTGTATTCAAGATTTAATAAAAAATTGATACAGATCTTCAGCTCTTGATTCTTCAGCTTTTGTCTCTTTGAAGCTTTCACAATCTTTAAACTTTCAGCTTTTGAAAAATCTTGGAAAGTCTTTTTCTCTTTATAGCTTTGAAAGTCAACAAGCCTTGAACGGGAAATTGAATTCTTTAAACTTCTTTGAACTCTATGAATCTTCTGAAAAATGTATCTTCATCTCTTTGATCTCTTAATCATCTTTGGAAGAACAAACTTTCACAAACCATCTTGATTAAACTTTGAACATTCTTTCTTCAGAAACTTTTGGCTTTGAATCAGCGGAAGCACTTTGAAATTCTGACATGAACTTTGAACAAGAACTCTTGAAATTGAACTTTGTATAATTTCCCCCTTTTTGATGATGTGAGCATCATGATCATCAAAACTTCATCAATTTCAGCGCAGACTTTGATTTCAACTAACAATCTCCCCTTTGACAGTTTCCGCACTTTGATCTGAAGAGCCGAATCAGGAACTGAATATATCTGAATCTTTTCAAATTCAGACATAATGAGCGTGTAACCCTGATTCAACATATGAAACAGTTAGAAGTGCCTGTCAGTAACACAAAGTTACTGTGTACAACGAATGTACAATATAAGGAGCTGGTTTGATGTTGACTCCCCAGGTCTTCCATTTAATCATTGAAAAACACAAGGTAATTCTATGAATGTTCTGACAGAAAAACAGATTTTCTGTGTGCTCGTGCTTGTGTATGAAAGAATTAACACAATGATTGTGTTTCATAAGGCTCGAAGTATGTAAATCACTGAGACAACAATGATTGTACAAGGACTCAATGTGCATGAGAAAGGGTCGAAGGTGGGGCAACTTTCCTTCTTTTTCAATATCAGTATCTTCCAAAAGAAGAACCAATAGATTATGTACTGCTTCCCCAGAAAATGTGAAACATTCTCTTTTTAAGAAAAGAATGAGTAGCTAGTGGGGTTAATGCAAGAGATGGCATGGGCTCACTGCCTTTTTCAATGATTGTCACCAAAGAATGTGAAAAAATCAGTAGATGTGGCTGCCCGGCTCAGAAAGATGTTTGGTGCAGAGTTCTGATATTCTTTTAACTCTGTTCTCACACCCTTTTTCTTTTAAACATATAAGCTCACAACTAACCAATCTCTCATTTCCTTTTTATCTCAGCTCACTTCCACACTCAATTCTTTTAGACCCCTCTCCCCTCAATCACTCAAAGAATTTCTTCCGGGGTAGGAAACACTGATTATCGTGAATCCATGGAAGATTTATTAAGCACTCACACTGAATCCCATGTTCCTAAAAGTACATGCTGGTCAATGATTTTCTTGATATGTAAAGCTCAAGAAATCATATGTCAGTGTATGTATGTTCATCAAAAATCAGAAATGAAATTTGAGCATTTTTAAACATTTAAGATTTCCCAAACTAGAATATTGAATGAATGAAATGAAATCAAAATAATTGTTTTGAGAATCTGACAATGATTAAGATCAGATCAAATGAAATAGCTAGGGTATCAAAGAATTGGAAATTTTGTTTATATGAACAAATATAAACAATTTAGCAATAAAGGTACAAATATGAAAAAGATGAATGATGCTTAACAACTTTGAAAACAAACGGGGGTATTACCATCGAAAAATTGGTTCGTTTAGAGACATGGTAATAACAAATTCAAATAAAATATTGAACCGGTGTGTGTGAATACTTGACAGTATATGGACAAGATAATACACAAGTATTGATCTTTGGAAACACACGGTCAGTTGAACATTAAGGCTCAATATTTGAAAAACATTTAAAAGCACACTTCTAAATTCATGAAATCGTTTGAGAATAAGAAGCGGTTTGAACATTTAAGAAACAGTTTTTCATGTTCGAAAGTTGTTCTTCTTTCAAACAATCCGAGATCTAGATCAGAAGATAGTTACCTTTAAGCTCCCCCTCAAAACATGATATAATGATTTATGTCTTTTGAGCTCCCCCTGGATATTAGCATAATATCCTTCTTTGATCGTTGAAAAACGGGTCCTGATCTGTCATGTGATCAGAAGCCATCACCTTTACTCCTCCTATAAATTAGGCATCTGAAATATGTCAGTTAAAACAGGATAGAGATCAGACACTCCCTTTTGAATTGTAGACCATCATATCAGTAAAATCTATCAGTGAAAAAGTACAGGATAGAGACCAGATCAATTCTCTTGTGATGTAGACCATCATATCCATCGGATGCAAAAACAGGAGTAAGGTCTTTTGATCGCTGAGGTTCGAGTCCTAAACTGTTTGTGTTTAGAAGTTAAACTCCTTTGAAGAACGGGTCCTAAGCTTTGTACTTAGAAGCCATTGTCTTGACATTGAGGTACGGGTCTTGAACTGTGTTATTCAAGAGCCATTGTTCTCTTACTCCCCCTTGACTTGAAGTGCCTGCAACTCAGAATCAGTTTTCGGCTTTGGTACCCACTGGTATTTGGGTCCAGAAATGTTAGTTGCAGTTCGTGTGGGGGTTACAGAGTAAGAACCATAGCAGAAGTGATCACTGGTCTTGTGGATATGATCATGTGTACAACAGTAAGAACAATAAAATTTATTACCTGAAAACCTGAGTAATTGATCTTTTGAGTATTTAAGGTCAGGTTTACCTTTATGCTCTTTGTTCTTTTTGGCTTTATGAGTATGTACACATAATGTCTTCTTTTTCAGCTCAACTTTCTTGTCATCTTTGTCTGATTTCTTCATCCAGACCAGTTTCTCTTTCTTGTAACTTCTTCTCCTTGGATATGTATCTGAACCATCTAAATATTCATCAAAGAAAATGTTAGATCGACTAATCTGATTAAAGGATTTAACTGACCTTTGTGAAGAGACAGATTTCTGATTTGAACTTGAAGCAGACTTTTCAAGTTCTTTGATCTTTGAAGAAAAGTTATCTCTTTCTTTCACAAGTTGGTCAATCTTCTTTGAGAATTCAGACTTCGTATTTTGCTCTTTCAGCGCAGAAGCAGACAGTTCAGATAACTGGGAAGTCAGCCTTTTGATTTCAGCTTCAAATATAGATCTTTCTTCTTCAAACCCTTTTTCTGAATCTTTTCTCTGGCCTGATAGTTCTTTAAACAATCCCACATTTTTCTGCTCTATGGCCTTCTTCTCTTTAGTGAATTTCTCTCTTTCCAAAATCAGTACTTTCTCAAAATCAGAGATTTGTTGAGAAAGCTTAATGCATTTAAGCTCCACTGAATTCTTCTCTTCATAACACTTTTTTGAGAAATCTGAGAATTTTTTTGAATTTTTTTTCTTTTCAGCATCAAAATCAGCTTTATTATCAGCAAACTGTTTTTCAAAACCAGATAAACTCTTCCTAAGCTCAGAATTCTCAGATTCCAATCTCTTTATCTTCTCTTCATTCTGTCCAGTACTGATATTCCTTAAGGCACTGATTTCTTCCTTCAGTCGGATGTTTTCTTCATAATGCTCTTTTGACTTTTGAGAGTGAAAGTCAATGGCATGACCCAGATTTATTTTCTCTAAATTCAGCTTTCTAATCTTCTCTTCAAGTTCTGCAAAATAACCCATTTTGAAAGAGTTCATCTGCTTGATATTAATGATCGTTCCAAACTATATATCAGAAAATCAAAAAACAGATTGAATTGAAAATTTTCGAAAAATATTAAAATTAGAACACTTGAACTTGCGCAAAGTAGAGTCTTGCGAGTGCAATGTGATGCGCAAACCAATATTCTCGGAATAAGAGTGATGCACAAAGTAAGGTTTTCGGATCCAACTAGATGCGCAAAGAATGATTCTCGGAACCCGTAGGATACGTAAAGTAGGTTTGCGTATGAGTCTTGATGCGCAAAATACACTTTGCGTATTTGCCTTGATGCGCAAAGAGATGTTCTCGTGATCCACGAAATGCGCAAAGTAGTTTTGCGTATACTGAAGGATACGTAAATGTAACTTTGCGTATCTGCCTTGATGCGCAAAGTAACCTTTTTGGAACCAACGTGATACGCAAAGTATGTTTGCGTAATTAGCTTGAAACGCAAGATGAGCTTCGCGAGACGGTCTTGATGTGTAAGGTATGGTTTTCGTATTGGGATAGATGCACAAAATAAGAAACTTGCGCAAACCGTATGAAACCTGCGCAAACGACTATGAATCTTGCGCAAAGTATGTTTTGGCAGATTCTTTCTCAAATCGATCAAAACCTGCAAATTGATCTCAAAAACTTTATCAGAATCATCGAAAAACAATACTAAGCACACAAATACAATCAATTTTCGATTATAACAACAAATCACATGAATTCGAACAAGAACAGAGCTCGAAGTCGATATTTCAAGAAAATTCAAATATCGAAAATTGACATTGAAAATGAACGAATTTCGATATGAAATCAAAACAAGAATCAATCACCAATACAAATCGAACTCAATGATTCCATTTTCTTGCACTAAAAACGATTTTACACACAAAATTCAGATTGAACAGTGAAAAACTCGTTTTCTTGAAAAACTTTCGAAAACTTCAAAATTTCGATCCAAAACACACAGATTTCAATTCAAATCAAGATCAAATCATTACTGAAAAGTTTGGTTCAGCTTTGATACCAATTGTTAAACAAAAATCCCAATAATATCAAGCCAATTACTTAAATATATGACAATATAGATCAAGAACTAGAGAGAGAAAATCTAGAGAGAGAAAGTAGATCTCGTATTCATATGTCTCTGAAAATACAATCCAATCACAGCTCTCTAGAACTTTACTACATTGTTGTTACAAGAATACACAAGACAAACCTATATATACTACCTATCTATTAGAAAGCCTTAAAGGCTAAGGAAACTAAACAAGCTTTGACTTAGACAATGTCGACTTTTACACCTATTGACTTTCCTATTAAATCTTGGATACAATATTTAGACTTAACATAATCCAATATTATTATGATGATGAAATTTCATACATAATATAATGATTATAGATCGTGATGCATTGTTTTAGAAAACCATACATTATCCCTTATATACGTAAATGGTTGAAACAACCCATCCGTGATTCAATGTCCTAAACTCAAAAGAAGTTGAGTACAAATATGAATATCCAATGTAAAAACTACTTTTGTCGAAAAGGTACAAGAACATATATCTAAAGTCGATCATCTCCCTATTGACCCTAAAACCAACCTTCTAATAAGGTACAAACATCATGTTTTGAGACGACGTATAAATAGGGTTGTAAACGAACCGAACGAACACGAACGGAGGCTTGTTCGTGTTCGTTCGTTTAACTTAACCGAACAAACGAACGAACACGAACGGTAAACGAACGAAATTTTTTGTGTTCATGTTCGTTCGTTAAGAAAATATGTAACGAACATAAACGAACGAACATAAATGAACATAAACGAGCACAAATGAATAAAAAACAACCACCGTTACTCATCACTTCATTCGTAAAAAATAGCATAACAAAATAAAAAAAATGGATAAACTTAGGAGGTATAAAAAAGGAATTTTACAAAATTAATTTAATTAATGCTTTGACACATTAATGTCATAATATATATAAATATATTTGTATATATATATAAACAAATATAAACGAACATAAAAGAACATAAATGAACGAACGCAAACGAACATAAATGAACGAACATTAACGAACATAAATGAGCGAACGTTCACGAACGTAAATAAACGAACGAGACCATTGTTCATGTTCGTTCATTTAACTAAACGAACAAAAAAATATGTTCATGTTCGTTCATTAATTAAATAAACGAACATAAACGAACTTCCTGCCGAACAGTTCACAAACAGTTCGCTGAACGTTCAGTTCGTTTACAGCCCTATGTATAAATCCTAATTTTTATAGGAATACCTTTACTAGAAACCCGCAAAGAACTGTAGGATTCCCCGAAAGGGAGAATCGAGAGTACTCATGAATATGTACTTCCAGAACTAATCATACAGTGGAATGAAACCCACTTACTCGATTACAAAAAGGTAACTGATCTCAACAAAGAAATGTTATATCCAAAATGTGTCTCAATCTCTGTGGCAAGGAACTCACATAAGATGGCATGATTTATAACATTATTTCCACCTTTCATATATCAGTAAATATTAATGAACCAATATAAGTTGGAACGCAATCTTTAGACAAACTCATCAACCTACTGTAAGTGGTTGAGAGACACAACAAGGTTCTTTCAAATAACAACACCAGTTATGTCGGGACAAAGAAAATTTCCGAGATCAATAATGAAAGTGTTAGAGGTGGAACAACTCCAAAGAATAATGAGTGAAAGACAATTTCTCATGTGTGGCATCTATGTATCCCGTGGACAAAACCGTGGAAAGGGTCAGGGTCATGACAATAGTTGCAAGAATTTTCCAATCCTTGGAGCAGAGATGCAACTACTGCCAGTTGATATTGGATAGTCAAAGAAGAAATTAACCGTTAGTTCTTTCGAGAAAGGAACAAATTGCAAATAAACTATATCATATTATTTTAAGATTGATTAAGCATATGTTTCCTTGAAATTTATGTTAAGCATTGTCAGGATCGAATTCTCAACAAGAATTAATTCTCAGAAATAATATCAAAGAAGTTTGCGGAATAACACTTAGATATTTAATCAAACAGAAAATCAACACAGTAGATATGAAGAAGAAACTGTAAACTTGTATTGAATGCTTTGAAGTTACAAGATTACACACTCAACCTCAATATTGATGAACAGGCTCACCAATACGAATTCTACTTCTCTAGAATTAGGATCTATGCCTTGAGGTTGATTTTCTCTCTAAAAGAATGAAAAACAAAAGTTAATTCACTATTCTAAACTATACAATATATATACTGAATACAAAGATAATTACAATAAATAAAATATCTTCAGTATATCTTCCATGTATATCTCTAAGCTTCCATGTATATCCTTTCATACGAATCTTCATCATATAAGCAGTATTAATCTTCAGCAGCATTAAATTCCTTCTAGCAGCATTAACTACTAAGCAGCACTAACCACTAGCAGTACTAACTAGCTAAGCAGTACTAACTTTGTTCAAGCAGCACTAACTTTGACTAGCAGTATTAATAGTACTAGCAGTAGTAACACTCAGCAGTACTAACCTTTAAGTCTTCTAGCAGTAGTAACTTTGAACCAGCAGCATTAACCATACTTGATGAATTCTTCAGTTCCCAACAAGCATAAAATTAATATACACACTCAGATCGATAACCATTATAGATGTAAAGAAATACATCAAAGACAAATACAAAACTCTTAATATCCTCCGTTCCGTATAGGAATGTATCGAGAAGAACTTGAGTTTTTGTAGGACATTTCACACAATCTAAAGAGATTGACTAACATTTATTTTTTTTAATTTATCCAATCAAAATACTTAGACGATGTACTGTCATTTTTCTTGTTAGTACAAGATTAATAGTCATTAAAGAACTATATTAATGAAAACTTTGTTAAGATATTCATATCAACTAGAAATCATATTATAAGAATGGAATTGAGTATATGTACATCAACTCTAATGATATGAAATGAACATATATTAGAGAAATTAATGTGTTAAATTAGTGAATTATCTAGGTCACTAAATCATATTTTGTCATCAATAAAGAATTTTTGGACAATGACACATATATGTTTCACATGGGACACCATGGTCATGACATAGTGATCCGTGTTTACAAAATACACATAAACACATTCTCTTTCGAGTGAAAGGCAAAAATGAGGCAAATTGCAAATGTTGACTTTTGCAACATAAGAAACAACGCCATTATCATAATATGCCCTCTCGAATACCTAAAACTTTGTATACCCTGATCCTTAGCCAAGACAGGAATGAGACCATCCTAAAGGCAAGAACATAATACCAAAATATCCCATTCTTACAATGAATACAAGATAATATTTGTGGACATAAACATCCAGAATGCAGGCCATTAAAGTACTTTATGGTTCTGGTTTCGACACGATGAATGCATGTCGTATTATTGTCTACATGAAATGTTGCATTCCTAGCACTAGTTATAAGTTTAAGGGCTCACCACCCTGATTATCTCATTAAGTCTACATGACTTGGAATGCTAGAGAATTTACATCATAAGGATTTGATGATTATTGCATATGTATTGGGATCAATGTAGAGTTTCCTATACCCCATATGTATATCTAATATGGTCTCGTAGAAGTTATCATCAAAAGAATATAGATGGTAGTCAAGTCATTAGTTATGCGCACCGATTTACTTACATGTGTTTGGGGTTATGCAATACTATACGCAACTTTACTTCTTCATTTTGAGACCTATTACTAGCTAACCAGTCTTATGTGTACTAGTTGGTAACTGGATATAAGCCTGATATTTTACATTTACGTATTGGTTGTGTAGTATATGTGCTAATTGCGCCCCCACAACGCACCAAAATGGGTCTTTAAAATCATTAAGTATATTTGTTGGATATGAATCTCCAAATATTGTCTGCTAATTAGAATCCTTGACGGGTGATCTTTTTACCACTAGATTTGCAGATTGTCACTTTGATGAGACAGTCTTCCCGTCGTTAGGGGGAGATAGGAAAAAGGATTTTTTGTAGGAACGACAGGAAGTGTCATTGAATATTCCTACTCTGTCTCATGTTGATCCCCAAACTTCATAATGTAAAGTTGAAGTCAAATGAACCAGACTCGATACCTGATACGTTTAATGTTATTCCATAAGTGACAAGATCACATATATGAGCTGCAAATATACTCGCAAAGTTAAAGTCCCCAAACAAGGGCACAACGTCGCTGGAAAGTGCATTGCAATCACACAAGGTGGAGGTGTGGTTGAGGTCATAGCTCTAAAACGGAAATGGGGGAAATTACTTGGTTCGATATATACTCATCTAAAGGAAGAGAAGAGTAAGGTACAACTATTTGTCATCAATACATAAACGTATCATGAGATTGTCTCTGATTAAACTATGTCTATGAATCATTACTGGAGGACGCTCCGAAGTTAATATTGATTCTAGAGATCAAAAAAATCTCAAATGAATTATGAGAGTGCATATGAGTTGATGGGCATATCATACATACTCATTAATGATATTCGCATATATTGTTGCTTATGAGATGATATAGCACATTGACATCGAACCATGCTTAGTTGAAAAATATCACAAAGAGAAAATTGGCCTAAATAAGCAATCCAGGATAATCATATTATTTGACAAATGAACAGGTATTTGGTTTGGTAGTGCTAACCTACCAAGTGTAAAGCCTGTAAGACATAGATAAATAATTTGTCGTAAAGTGCAATGAGAATAATTAAGTCATAATGTATGAGACTCTCCTTTGGCGCAAGGTTTCTCACAACGTCTTGGATTGACCACGAGAAGTCTTATTCTCCTGTGATGGACGTTATAACGTTCTGCTAATTAATTATCCTAGTAGTTTCCGAATGACTGGAAATGCAACTCATGAATGTGGTTACCATATATCTCTACGGGGATCTAGATTCAGAGATATATAAAAGTGATTGATGATATTACATTACCAAAATCAGAAAACTCTAAACCACGAAATGCGTTTGCAATAAAATTAAAACGCTCACTTTATAAATTAAAGCAATCTATGCGGTGTGGTATACCCGCTTAAGTGAATACTTGATTGGGAAATGGTATATAAGAACGATGAACTGTGTCTTTGTGTATTTATTTAGGAAAACAAGTTCCAGATCTTCAAAGTAGCTTTATATGTCGATGTTATGAACATAATAGAAACTCTTGATGAACTAAGAGAAACCACAAGCTACTTGAAATCTAAATTTGAGATGGAAAATCTTGGAAAAACTTGGTTTTGTCTAACTATTTGAGCTAGGACACCGAGTTTGTGAAATATTAATTCACCGATCGCATATGTCTAGAAAATAATCAGGCAATTTAATATGGACAAAGCACATCCGGCTAACACTCCCATGATCAATCAAAGTGTTGGATATAAGGAAAGATCCATTTCGTCTAAAGGATGATGACGAAAAAGTGTTGGGGAGCTGGAATTCTCTATCTAAGTACAATATGCGCTTTATCGTACTTAGCACAATACACTTGACTGTATATTGTATTTCTCAGTGAACTTGTTAGCTAGATTTAGCTCAGCGCCAACGCAACGTCATTGGAATGATATCGAATTAATCTTTTTAAACCATTGATAATGAAACTTCAATACCTATTTAGAATGTGAGCAGCAAAAGTACTAGCTCTTATAGAAAAACAGCAAACAATATCTTGGTATGTCTTTTGTCTCTGATCCATACAAAGGTTGTTCCTAAACTGGATAAGGAATTACCACGGGGAACACTCCAATTGCTTGGAAGTAAGCTAAGCTAAACCTTGTAACTACCTCCTTGAACGATTCCAAGAATATTACTTTCCATGAGACAGTTCAAGAAATGTATATGATTATGGACTGCTATTACATATATTAGAGGAGCTAGTAATTTTGAGTTCAACCACTATCCTACATGCATATATGGAAATAATGCATCATGTATCAAATAAATGAAAGTAAGATACATCGAGGGTGATAACACAAAGCATATTCTGCTTAAGTTTCTATACAATCAGTAGTAACAAACTCTCCTCTAGATTCAAGAGAATCAAGTACGATGTCAGGAGAATGTGACATATTTTACCAAATCATTACCTAAAACCATATTTTGGAAACATGTAGAAAGTATTAAAATGCAAATGTTTTCCAAACTCCCGTGATTAATGTACGGATCAGGGGCAGTAGTAGACAAAAGGGGGAGTCTACTATACATGTGACATTGGTATGTTGTGTTCTTTCCTTCACCCCAAGGTTTTATTTTTTCCACTGGTTTTGTTCCTTGGTGCAAGGTTTTAGTGAGACAACAATTTATAAATCATCTTGTTTTATAAACCCCTTGATTGATGTACAAATCAAGAAATATAATAAACTAAAGAAATTGTTTATTGGTGCCTTATACTCTTTCCTTCGTCCAAAGTTTTTATTTTTTTCATTGGGTTTTGTTTCTTTGGCGTAAGGTTTTAATGAGGCAAGAACTATGCACCATCACTCATTTGACTTGGCATAAAGGGGAGTGTTGAAGGATTATGTTGTTAATGTAATGAGTTCAGATCAATTGTAATGTCAAGTTGTTGACTTTTCTATGTTTCTCTTGTATTGAGGTCAAGGCATGATTGACCCTTTATAAGCTTTTGTTTCTAAGTATTTTGTAACCATGTAAAACCAAGCTTGTCACTTTTGTAACCTTGTGACATATGACTTTCTCTCTCTAGACTCTCTCTCTAAATCGTGTGCTTAATTGTGATCTTAGTGTTAATCTTGCTTGAATCTTGGAATAACAATTGGTATCAGAGCCAACCAACGAATTCATACATGGATTGATTCAAGTTCTTGATCAAAATCATTGTAAAACTTCCATTTTTGGAAGAACTCGCAAGTTATTTTCTGGAAAGTAGCGGTTGAATTCAAATTTCTTCGATTGATTGATTTTGGAGTGTGAGATTGATTCCACAGTGATCTCATAGTAAATTGGAACATTTCTTGTTCGAATTTCATCTTCAAATTCGAACTGTATCCTTGTTAATTTTGGATTTTTGTTCAATTTTTCTTGAAAAGTTCGAACTTACTGTTTTAGGATCGAATCATTGTATTTTGTTGTTTTTAGTTGAATTTTTGTTCTAAAGAAGTGTTCTAATATTGTAATCAATCAACCCTGTGAAGTTACAAGTCTTGTTTGCAGGATTTGAATTGAAATGGCCCAAAATCTGCAAGTTTTGTGAAGAACTCGCAAGATTTGAAGTTGTCGCAAGTTCATCTGAAGAACTCGCAGACTGAAGAATGCGCAGAATCGAAGAACTCGTAGACTGAAGAGATTTTGTGTTTTTGTGTTGTTTGTGACTTCTTGACAAGAACTCGCAAGGCCCTTCTTTTGATCTTGTTTTCTAAATCTTGGAATTTTTCTAAGTATCAGAACTCGCAGAGTGCTTTTTGCGACAAGTAAGAACGCGCAAAGCACTGCTTATGACTTCTTGGTGATTGACTTTGTGTGATCTGCGACTTCTTGCTCTACGACAAGTGTTCTCTCTGATAGGTTATTTCTTCAAAAAAATTCTAAGTACTAGAACTCGCAGAGTGATTGCGATAAGTGAACTTCAGAACTCGCATACTTCCTTTTGCGACAAGATAGAACTCGCAGACCACTATCTGCGACAAGTGGTCTTTGATTTGCGACTTCTAGGGATCTGCGACAAGTTACTGTTCCTTTCTCAGTTGTTTGCAACTTCTGACACTTAGAATATTTTTTCTGACTTTTTCCAGTGTTTGACCAGGGTTGACTTTATGAGTCAAATTTGTTTCTGAATTCTTTGGACGATCATTTCAAGCAGTATGTCAGTATTATCTTCTCATTCAACAAAATGTCTAGAGATCTTTTGAGTATGGGTTCCAAATCCAAACCCCCAGTGCTGCAAGCAGATGAATACCCGTAATAGAGAAAGCGGATGATCAACTTTTTGAATAATCAGGATAAGAAACTGATGAGTTCTATTACTGATGGACCACATTTATCGCACGTTACTGTTGCAAGAATTCTAGCAACCGACACTAATCCAGAAATTCCCGAAAGAATTGTGGCAAGAGATCCAATTCAATACAGTGAACTTGACAAAGAATTAGTTGAAAGGGATGCACAAGCTCTAACTTTCTTGATTATGGCCATTCTGAATGAAATTTTTAACAGAGTAGACAGTCGGGACTCTGCTAAAGAAATTTGGGATGAATTGGAGAGACAATTTCAAGGATCTGAGAAATCCATGAAGACAAAGAGGAACCAAAGCATTAATACCTATGAGGGTTTCAAAGCAAAGGAAGGGGAATCTCTGAGGGATGCTTACAACCGGTACAATATTATTTTGAATGATTTGCGGAGGAATGGGGTACAAAAGTCAGAATATGAAAACAACTTTAAGTTCATAAAAAATCTTCAACCAGAGTGGGATACTTATTTTATTCAGTTGCATATGAACAAAGATATGGATGAAGAGAAACTGAATGATCTGTTTTGTGTCCTAAACCAGCATGATGATAAGGTTAAGGAACATGCTGTTGTGAACAAGGAATTGTTACAGATCAAAGAAAAATATAAGAAAGTTGAAGATTCTTTGGCTTTACTTGCTCAAGGCAAAGGAAAGATGCTCAAGGGAAGTTCATTTTCTGCAAAGTATGGAAAGCAAAAAGCTTTTGTGTCTGACATTGTTGAGTCATTGAAAATTCTGAGGAGGAGGAAGAGGAATCTGAAAATGAGTTGACTGAGTTTGCTAAAAAATTAGCATTGCTGAATTCAAACTTTCACAAGAGGTTTGGAAGGAAGAAATTCTAGAACAAGTCTAAACTTGATTCTTACTGAGCTCACAAGTACAAAGGAAAGTTTGAGAAGGAAAATGAAAGAAAAGATGAGAAGAAAGAAGAGAAGAGAGAAGAGAAAGAAAAGAAGAAAGGTGACAAATGTTTCAACTGTGGTAAAACTGGTCACTATGTCAGAGAATGTCCAGAAAATAGAGTGAAGTATTATGAATACTATGCCAAGAAAGCTCTGTTGGCTAAAGCTTTGGAGAAAGGAAAAGCACTGAAAGCTGAGGAGGAGATTTGGCTGGAATATTCAGATGAAGAGGAAGAAGTTAAAGTCAATCTTACTCAAGTTCACTACAATCTCATGGATTATATGAATGAAGATTCTGACTCTGAGGTACACTCTAATTCTGATAATTCTGACACTTTCTCTGAAAATGAAGAAGTTATGAACTTGATGTCTCAATTAACCATAATGAAGAAGTTATGAACTTGAAGAAGTTATGAACTTGATCACTCAGGGACATCAAGATCAAGCTTTAGTCTATAAGACATTAGCAGCAGAAAGAGAAGAAGAAAAGAATGTTCTAAAACTGGAAAAGGTAAACCTTCAAACTAAGATATCTGAATTGCAAAAAGAGTTAACTTCTTTGAAAGATGAAAATCTTGATCTAACCTTGAAGTATGACATTGTTTTGAAGGACAGAACTGCAACATATACAAAGATTAAGGAGGTGGAGGATTTAAATTTCAAAAGAGGTCAAACAGAACAAACATTGAAAATTTTAACCAGTAATAAAAAAGATACTCGTTTTTATAATGCTAAAACTGGTTGGGGACTTCAAGATGTTGAGACGTTAAAGAAGGCACCCGAAAACCTTTATAATTTTAAAACATCGGGTGATGCTCCTGTCGTTTTAATACCTCATATTCTTGAAACTTTTGTCAAGCCTGAGACTTCATCACCAGAGACTCCTAAGATAAAACAGAAGGACCAGTGAAGGTTAAATCAGAAATTAAAACTGATTCGGATTCTCATGATTTTAAATCTGTTGGTTTCCAATACGGCGACTTAAATTCATCTTATAAAAATAAAAAGAAAAGTTTCGTCGAATTTGAAAATCTTTTTCCAAAATCACATGAGACTTCTAAATCAAGTTTTATATATGATGCAATTGAAACTGTTATATATTGTTCAATCATAGGAGACAAAGATGAGAAATCTCATTCTCAAATCAAGTATGTTTCTAGTAAAACTTCAAATTTTACTGATTCTGAATATCAGGCAGCTTTGAAAACCATTTCTGATTTGGAAAGGCAAATTTCAGTTCTCAATACTCTTATTGCTGAATTGGAAGACACAAATGAAAACTTTGGGATGGAATTAGATTTAAGTATGATTCAAAATGAGATTTTACAAAAAGAAATCAGAAATTTAGAATCCCAAATTTTTAAAATTTCAAAAGGTAAAGAAGTTTGTCCTGATCAGAATTCTCCATCCTCTAATGAAATCAATGCTGATGTGATGTCTGACACTTCAACAATTAATACTTAAACTCCTCAAATGAAAACATCTTTGAAGATTTTAACATCTTTGGAAAAGGAGTCAAGTATTTCTGAAAAAGGAGAATGTTCGGGAACAAATTCTGTTTTCCAAACATCTTCTAAATTTGAATCTTTCATTAATCCTCTTTTTGAACCTAACTCAGTTTGTTCTTCAGATAACAAAGTGAAGAAGGAAAGTAAGAAGAAAAGTAAGATGAAGGTGGAAGAGAAGATGATCACTTCTGATAGTTTGGCTTGTAATAGAGTAGTCAAAGTTTGTAATAACGCTTGTCAACTTTGTTTGAATAAAACAAAAACTCTTTCCGGAAATGAGTTGTTGACACAAGCTACTACAAAATTACGATGCTCAAACTGTCATGAAAGTTCGTTTTCTTTGAAACCTAAGTTTTCTAAGAAAAGAAAACCAATCCAGTTTGTGAACAAGAAAACTTTTGCTCAATCTACTGTTAATCATAAAGCTGAAGTTTATTCTTTTCAAAAGAAAATTAATGATTTTAAAATGAACAAGTTAGTTGACGTAAAATTTGGGTGGAAGTGGATTCCAAAGTCAAAACTTAAAGCACAAATTTTATCGAAAGAACCCAAGTTTGAATGGTGAATCAAAGGGTACAACTGATTTGAAGAAGATTAAATATACTAACAAGAAAGGACCCATATCCATATGGGTACCTAAGTTGAAGTGACTGTTGCTTGCAGGCTTGTCAAGTATGGATCATAGATTCAGGAGCCTCAAGACACATGACATCACATAAGCACCTGTTGTTCGACTATGTAGATCATTATGCAGGTTCAGTCAACTTCAACAATGAGATGAAAGGCTATGTCAGAGGATATGGTGTTATCAAGAATAGTATGATTTCTATTTCTAAAGTTCTGTATGTGGAAGGATTAGCTTACAATTTATTCTCTATCAGCCAGTTTACAAAGAAGAAGTGCAAAGTTGAATTTGATGAAGATTATTGCTATATCAAATATCAAAGTGGAACACAGTTGATAAGAGATGGAAGAATGGGATTACTCTATAGTGTTCACTTTCCAACTCTGAAAGCTTCAAAGTCAGTTTGTCTTATTTCTAAGACTTCAATAGATGAAAGTTGGTTATGGCACCGGAGGTTATCTCATCAGCATTTCAGAGATTTGAATAAGCTTAGAACTTAGAATCTGGTCACTGGTCTACCAGAACTGAAGATGGAACAAGACTCACTTTGTCCAGCATGTGAAAAGGGCAAGATGAGAAAGAGTTCTCATAAGCTAAAAATGTTATCAAACTGTACAAGATCTCTTGAGCTTATTCACATGGATATCTGTGGGCCAATGAGAACACAGTCTATCAATGGCAAAAAGTATATCTTGGTAATGATTGACGAATATTCCCGATATACTTGGCTAGAGTTCTTAAGGCAAAAGTCGGAAGCTCCAGATCTGATTATCAAATTCATCAAAAGAATTCAAGTTCTTCTTCAAAGCCAAGTTCAACAGTTGAGAAGTGACAACGAAACTGAATTCAAGAATGCAACTCTTTAGAGCTATCTTGATTCTGTTGGAATTTCACACAAATTTTCGGTTATAATAACACCTCAGCAGAATGGTGTTGTTGAAAGAAAGAACAATACGTTGGTGGAAGCAGCACGTACAATGCTTGCCTATTCTGATCTATCTTCGTTCCTTTGGGCTGAAGTAGTAGCAACCGCGTGTTTCACACAAAACGGGACTATTTTTAATAAGCGTTTTAATAAAACTTCTTATGAGATTATTAATGGTCGTAAACCTACTGTTAAATTTTTTCATGTGTTTGGCTGCAGGTGTTACGTGCTCAATGATAGAGAAAATTTGTCAAAGTTTCAACCAAAAGTTGATGAAGGAGTGTTCATTGGGTATTCCCTTCAATCCAAAGCATACAGAGTCTACAACACTAGAACGAAGACTGTGATTGAGAGCATCAACGTATCGTTTGACGAATCTAAAACAAGGACTTCTGAACAATCCAGTTCAGGACTCGCACCTACCGATATAACTTCTACATCAAAAAGTGTAGAACCTGTGATCAACTAGAATAAGATTTCTACAACCTTATCTGAATCTGATCTTGATTTGTTATTCTTTGATACTTTTAATGATATAATTCATGAAGATAACAAACAAGAAAATTTAACAAACACTAACACACCTAATATAGGTGCAGATTTCTCTGGCCCGTCTGAAGCAATTGGTGAAGCTTCAACTAGTCAAGTTCAAGATGTTTCTGAAAGTGCTACACCAGACAACTCATGTGATCTTCTTTCACCATCAGTGGAACCAGCTTCAACATCTGTTGTGTCTGGAGATATTCCTTCAAAAACACAACCTGAAGAAGCTACTCCATCACCAAGTGCATAATGTCTAGAGGAAAATGAAACTGAATTGTCTGCGATACAAGATGAATATGATGAGACAAATAATCAGGTTGATATTGACCATCTACCAAGCACACACAGATAGACAAAGGCACACCCTCTAACAAATTTCATTGGTGCTCCGAATTCCAAGGTGTCTACCAGATCTACAACTGCATCTGCATCTGTGAATTATTGTATGTTCATTAATTTTCTAAGCAGCATGGAACCTAAAAAGCCGTCTGAAGCACTGAAAGATCCGAACTGGATAAATGCGATGCAAGACGAGCTGAATGAATTTAAAAGGAACGAAGTGTGGAGATTGGTACCAAGACCAAAAGATAAGACCATTGTTGGTACTAAATGGGTGTTTCGGAACAAGAAAGACGAAGCAGGTATTATTGTCATAAACAAGGCACAACTAGTTGCAAAAGGTTACAACCAGCAAGAAGGCATAGATTATGACGAAACCTATGCACCCGTAGCCAGGATTGAAGCCGTCAGGATTTTTCTTGCATATGTCGCTCATAAAAACATCAAGGGATACCAGATCGATGTTAAATCAGCATTCCTGAATGGTATCCTACACGAAGAGGTGTATGTTAGTCAATCGGAAGGCTTCATTGATCCAAAGTATCCAGATCATGTGTATGTTCTTGATAAAGCTCTCTATGGTTTGAAACAAGCACCGCGCGCATGGTATGAGACATTGACTGTTTACCTTTTTGAGTCTGGCTTCCGAAAAGGTACAATCGACACCACTTTGTTTTTGAAAAAGAAAGGTGAGGATTTGATACTTGTGCAAATTTACGTAGACGATATTATTTTTGGTTCTACGAATACGAAACTTTGCGATGAATTCCAAGACATCATGAAGAGTAGGTTTCAGATGTCAATGATGGGTGAATTAAACTTTTTCTTAGGTTTGCAAGTCAAACAAACCTCGAAAGGGATTTTCATTAACCAGTCAAAATATATTAAAGATATGTTAAAGAAACTTGATATGACTGCTTCAACACCCATGAAGACTCCCATGCAATCTGGAAGTTTGTTGGACGCTGATATCTTTGCAAAATCAGTAGATCAACGAACCTACAGAAGCATGATAAGATCTCTTCTTTATTTGACATCAAGTAGACCAGATATAATGTTTGCTACTTGCTTTTGTGCTCGTTATCAAGCTAATCCGAAGGAATCCCATCTGGCTGCTGTGAAAAGAATCTTCAGATATCTCAAAGGCATACCAAATCTGGGCCTTTGGTATCCGAAAGATTCTATCTTTGAACTAATTTCTTATACAGACGCAGATCATGCAAGAAATAAGTTGGACAGAAAAAGGACATTCGGAGCATGTCAGTTCTTGGGAGAAAAACTAGTCAGTTGGTCATCGAAGAAGCAGAATTGCGTATCAACTTCTATGGCCGAAGCAGAATATGTGGCGGCTTCTAGTTGTTGTTCACAAGTCTTGTGGATGAAGACACAACTTAAAGACTATGGATATAAGTTGAATAAAGTTCCCATATACTGCGATTCAAAAAGTGCAATAGCTATCACGGCAAATCGGGTGCAGTATTCCAAGACCAAACACATAGATATCAGGTATCATTTCATCAAGGATCATGTAGAAAAAGGTAATATTGAAATGCATTTTGTTTCGACTGATTTTGAGGTTGCTGGCCTATTTACAAACCTCTTGATGAAAAGAGATTCAATTTCTTAGTCAGCAAACTCATAATGTTAAATCTGAATGCATAACAATATTTTCCTATCTTGTGTTGAAGGGGAGTGTGTTCTGAGTTTGTTTCTGTAAGTGTTCTAGTTGACAAATATGTTTTCTAAGTCTAATACATCTAACCAATATGGACTCATGTTCAATGAGGACCAAGTTCATCATCTGTTTGCAGGTCTGACAATTTTCATGCAATCATGATCCATCAAGTTTATGGACATTGACTTCTGATCAATTCAGATCAGAACTCATACTTTAGTATGATGAGCTTAATGCAGTGCTCAAGGGGGAGTATACACATCTGTGCACACTTCAAGGGGGAGTATCAGATAATGTCTATAAGTGTGTGTGTGTGTTAAAAAGTTTTCAAATCTGAAATTTTTTTCAAGGGAGAGATGTTAATTTTATGCTTAAAAGAGAATTTGTGCAAAGTTACCATTTTTGGAAAGTCAAAAAGTCATAGTGCAAAGTTTCTATTTTTGGAAAGTGCTCAAAATTTTTCTAAGTCTCAGAACTCGCAAGGCTTGGTCTGCGACTTCTAACTTGACGCAAACCAAAGGTTATGACAAGTAGATAACGCGCACGCTTCAATCTGCGACTTCTCACTTAACGTAAACCAAAGGTTGTGACAAGTGAAGAAAGCGCAAGCTTTGTCGCAAGCTTTGGTCTGCGACTTCTGAGAACGCGCAGCTATGCTTTGCGACTTCTTTCCATTACATCACTTGACGCAAATGGTGCCTTGCGTCAAGTGCACACACCCCTTGTCATTCTTTGCGACAAGTATTGTTTCCCTTCGGTTTGCGACAAGTGGGGCAACCAATCAACTCGTGCCATGTGTTAACCCTTAGTTCGAGTATATATACAAGTTTTCACATTCATTATTCCCACTTGTTTCACATTGTTTTTGCGACTTCTTGCACTTAGTCATTTTTTGCTCTCGACTTCAGATTTGCGACTTATCAGTTTTTCGATCTTTTTCACATTGATTCAATGTAGGTTTCTTGTTTGATGCTTGTATTCTTGTTTGATTATATCTTGTTTGTGTTTTGTTTCATGTTTACAAGTTTCGAATTCATCGATTTAGGGTTTTCTGTTTTGTGACTGTTCATTTTATACCCTTTCGAACCGAACTCTTGAACTTTGGACATTTGGACTAAAAATGAATGATTAATCTCCAAATATAATTTGAATATCTTATTGGGGTTTCATAATCGATCACTTTGAAACTAATTTTGACCTAAAAATCATTAACATTGACTTTGGATTAT
Source organism: Arctium minus (assembly GCA_954870635.1). Lineage (NCBI taxonomy): Eukaryota > Viridiplantae > Streptophyta > Magnoliopsida > Asterales > Asteraceae > Arctium > Arctium minus. The sequence continues at coordinate 81,128,143 of OX941087.1, read as the reverse complement.
GAGATTTCAAGTATTGAACTGTCCACTTTATTGAGGACTGATTTGGACTTAATTGTTGCTTAACATGACATAATCATCGAAATTAATGTACAAATCTTGTTTTTAATGTTTAATTGAACACTAACTAATCAAAGTTAATGGCTTTTAATATGTTTTAAGTGATTTCGATTTTTGAAATTTCAAAAATTTCAAGTTTGAACTCTACGAGTTCTTGAATATGATGCTTGCGAGTTCTTGGGGATGAATATGTAAAATTCATGACAAGTTCATTGTTCACTGAGTTATGCGACTTCTTTTGTGATGTCAAAGTTTTTCTAAGTGTTTTGTTGCAATAACATTCTGCAACAAGTAACTCTTGTTTCTTTGTTTTGCGACAAGTACATTGTTCTGTACTTTCATGATTTTCTAGTCCTTTAGTCTGCGACTTCTGGACTTAGAATTTTTTTTTCAAAAGTTTTCTGAAAAATCAAAGTTTTGGAATTTTACTGACATATTGGATTTATATCCAATATTTTTTTAACTTTTCAGGTATCATCATGGCTAGTGAGAACACAGTTGATCCTATTGTTCAGATGGATGAAAATGACCCAAATGTTTCCAAAGAAACCCCCATGCCATCATCCAGATCTAACTTTCAATCAGCCATTGGTGAAAATCTAAATCTTGCACTGATCCATCCTTCTGACTACTTGTTGTTGTCTCCAAACAACCACCATGTTGATTTTGACAATCTCAACATCAATCCATTGGTGCTGGATATCTTAAGAGGACATCCCATTTATCATGCACTGACTGCAACTGCAAATGTGCCTCTTATCTATCTACAACAAGCCTGGAAGTCCATTGAATTTGTCAGTGTCAACAACAACAGATATTTTGAAATTTAGATTGATCATTTCACATCAATCCTGAATTATTAAAGGCTGAGACTTATCCTTGATCTTCCAGAAGAAAATTCCAGACCAGGCAGAACCAGCTTTGATCCATATCCAATTGATTCAGAATTTTTTGACGAGCCTTAGGGTATGTGGGTCAACTTACAAAGATAAGTGAGTTCAAGAAAACCAATCTACCACTATTTTGGTATAAGCTCTTTTCCATCATCAACAGATGCTTAACTGCAAGACACACCAGAGTAGACAACACCAATATGCATACACTCAGCCTTTTCAATGCCATTGTGTACGATCTGCACGTGGACTATTACATTGCTATTTGGACTGAGTTGTATGACAAAGTGCTGATCAAGAGAACTATAAAGAAATCGATCTTTGTTCCATACCAGAGGTTTCTACAACTCATTATCAGGAGTATGATCAGATCTAACAGAGATATTCCAAAGAGGCTTAATCATGAAGTAGGACCTGAATTTGTGATGAGGTATCTACAAAAGCAGAAACAGTCATTCAACTACTCAATGCCAGTTCCTGAGGCATTACTTGCTTATGCCAATCCGAACTCAAGGAGTGTAAGAGCTTATAGAGAGTCTATGGGACTACCAGAACCGGTTATCCCTACCCAAGGCTCAATCCTTAGAAGAGAGGAGTCTGTGAGGGTTCTTGCTACTGAGGGGGTACAAGAACGGGGAGTGAAGAGGAAAAATTCAGAGAGGGGTACTGGTGGGGGTCGGATATCTAGACTAGAGGCTTCAGGGTCACGGGTCATTACCCAACGTTCAGTGACACCTCCAGCCAATGAAGGTCAAGGCTCTGAAACTGAGTCGGATTCGACAGCTCAAACAGATGATAGTGAAGAAATTCCTTCTACAACTAGTGATAATGATGAATCAGTACATGATGATGCTAATGATTATGACAATGAAAGTGATGGAAATGATTCTAATCAAGATCAAGGTGGTGCTAGTATTCAAGCTGATGATACTGAGCAGGTTGATGTCTTTGAGCAATTTTATGAGGCTGATGATATGGAAATTAATGTTGATTCAACCATCAGAAATATTGTGGGAGATATAAGGAGTAATGAGGGAGCTTTAGTTGAAAATTAAAATGAGAGGATGAGTGAGAATGTAGAAAAAGAATATGGAGAGCGTGTGTGTAACCTAACCTACAAATCCAAAAGGGCAGTCACATCTACTATCTCGTCGCATGTGTTGCGTGCAGATATTGAAGAAGACGTTAGTCGCCCACTAACGCAATTGCACACCCAAGCTATCCACTCTATCTCCTCTCAACAGGAGTTAGTTTCAATTCAACACAGGGATTTAGCACAAAATCTAACTGGTTCTCACTCCGAGACCACAGGTATTGAAACCAGAGAACAGTCGCTCTAGTTCTCAACTTCTTTCTCTGCACATGTAAGTCTAGATTCAATTGTTACATCTTTGTCAATTCCTAGGACACATATACAAATTGCTACCATCGGAAGTCTTCATGACCCGATCGGAACATCCATAGTAGATTCGTAATCCGGACTACAAGGATTGGGTGGAAGTCCTTTCATTGCTAACATTCTGCCAGCTTTGAACACATGCCACACATTTGCTTCGTCGACTGCTGTGAGAACGGAGAGTCTAAGTGACCCCGGTGTTACTTTACCAGACTTTGTGTCGAAGGAATTCCTCAATGGTGCCTTAAAGGCTATTGAAACGAAGTTGTTGGAGAAAATTGAAGAAGAGGTTGGTGGAGTTAAAAGGTTGTTAAAGGGGAAGGATCCAATAGTTGAGTCTGAGATTGTACGTCAAGTTCGACTTACACCTCAGTCAACTCAACCAGTAGATATGTCGATTGATGAGTTGAAATCATTGTTGTTTGCAAACCTCTTATCCCAAGCCCCAGAAAATCAAACCGATGCAGATCTTTTATCACTTCTGCAATCCCATCACCAAACCCAAACACCACCATCTGTGCAACCAACAAATGTGGTTAGAGCTACAGAGTTTAATTCTTTCAAAGCTGAAGTTTTGCAAGCCTTATTTGATCTCACAAAGTTTGTGCAAACTTCATGCAAAGCCCAGACATCTGTTTCTAAACCTAGGCATGATCATGATTCAGATCATGGACATAAGGGGGAGATGAGAGAGAAACAGAGTGATGATAATGATATTATAGTTGTTGAATTACAAGAGGATGTTGAAAGAGAAAATATTGATCATGGTAATATGATGTGTGATCAAGGTGAATGTAGAGAGATTGTACTATATCTTAATCCGGAAGTAGAACCAAGGATTGCAAAGCCTAAGGTTGCTACCAGAGTAGAAATTTTGGAGATAACAGGGATGAATGTTGTAGATATAATTGATTTGTCTTCACATGATGAGAAGGAAGATAATGAGAAGCATGAAAAGTTTTGGAAAGTTAAGGAGGAGGAGAAAGAGAATTTAATGGATGATTCTGATAAGGAGAATGAAGAAGATGATGATATTCCTGCTGATGAAGCTAATGTCTTAGATACTTTACTGGAAACTCCTGAGGACATTCAGCTAGGTCCTGTCCACAATGATATTCCTGAGCCTTCAAATGAAGCCCCATCATCTCAGCCTTCAAAGAATTCAACTTTTCTGAAACCTCTGAAGTTCATGTCATTCAAAGTGTTCCAAGCCCTGTTAGAAATCCTAGTCCTATGCAAGATGTTCAAAATGTTCAAACCCCAGATCATAATGTTCAATCTGTTTAAGATGTTCTGAATGAAAGTGAGGTTGAGAAACCAGATGATGAAGTTGTTCACGTTCCAATAATTCCAGATCAAGGAGAAGCATGACCTTATAATGCCCCAGAAGCACCACTTGTTCCTTCAGAAGCTGAATTCAGACACATGAGACATGCTCTTAGAGTTCCATTCTTGGAGGAGCAGATGAAAAGAATATTTGTTCACAGGTTGAGACCGATGGATACGTATAAAGTTTTGGGTGTTTCAAATCAGCCTAAAGAATATCAGGAAGAATATGCCAACATGATGAATTGGTTAAGACAGACCGAACGTACTGTAAAGAACAAGTCTGGAATTGTCACAGTCAGAGAAGTCAGACTGAAGAAATTCAAGAATATTTGATATCCTGAGTTCTTTGTTCAAAGAAGAGATCTGAGTGAATGCAGGTTTACTGAAGCTAATTTTTATTTCCTGAATGTTGATGATCTTGAGTATTTGTACCATCATTTCAGAAACATGGTCATAAGGAGGGAGAATATTATCTTTGCACTGGAAGTTATTAAGAGGTTCATGATGAGACATATCTTTTACACCTACTGTTATGATTTCCAATTGGGCATTGAAACTAATCAAAAGAAGGTCAATATGATCAATCCAAATCTGACCTTGTGTGACATTGACAACTATGATATATTCACTGTGCTTGAAGAACCTGAGTTGGGGGTAGTTTACAAGAATAGTGAGAATGAGAAGAAGTTTTTCAGAGTATCTAAGATTTCTAAGTTCTCTGATGGAACTCTCAAGGTGATTAGACTACAACTCAATGACAGATATAAAGAAAGTGAAAGGCGGAGACAGCAAGGTGGTGAGCGTTTACCAAGAAGGGTAAAGCTTGTAATGCTAAGGATTCTCGAAGCACTTGATGCCAAGATTGAGTTCAGAAAAGGCATCAGAAGGTTCGAATCTTTCTTGGGGATAAGGAGAACAACTTCAGGAAGATGGGGAAGATGAGTTTTCACAATTTGATCTAAAAAAGGGAGATTGTTAATGTACTGAGTTTAGATCAATTGTAATAATGTCAAGTTGTTGACTTTTATGTGTTTGTCTTGTATTGAGGTCAAGGCATGTTTGACCCTTTATAAGCTTTTGTTTCTAAGTCTTTTGTAACCATGTAAAACCAAGCTTGTCACTTTTGTAACCTTATGATTTAGAGATATATGACATATGGCTTTCTCTCTCTAGACTTTCTCCCTAAATCGTGTGCTTAATTGTGATCTCAGTGTTAATCTTGCTTGAATCTTGGACTAATATATATGTCATCGTCAAAAGTAAGTGATTGACATAATATTTTCTTAGTATTAGATTACCATAATGAATTTTTCCTTTTCTTTGTAAACTCCTCTCTACTTAAAGGGCTTATGATTAATGAAAATTACAGACTTCCTCTCTCTGTCTTATTGTTATTCTCTCTATATTGATTGTTCTGTAACAATATGTTGATTAGTACAAACAAGATAGTAAAGAAAAATTAAATAATATAATTTATTAATTAAAAAAATTTAAAAGTTGATTATTATCTATATAGAGTCGGGTTCAAACGACAACAATACCTATTTAAAAGAATACGAGAACTAACAAAATCGTTAGTGATTTTACATTAACACACGAAAAAAGGACTTTGGCCGCGGCTTCAGGTCTGCTTGGTTTTTTTTGCGCATTAATGTAAAATCACTAATGATTTTGTTAGTTCTCGTGTTCTTTTAAATAGTTATTGTTCTCGTTTGATCCTCCCTCTATATATAATATATATATTTTGAATTTGTTAAAACAAATTTTTGAAAAAATCTACATTAATTTATGATTTTAAATAACCATTACATATAATATGAGTAAAAATAAAATTGGTCAACCTCACATATTCTAATTAATTAATAATTTTTCAAAAAGTATAATTAATGTAACGACCCAAATCCACAATAGCATAAATCTTAAATAAGCCAAGTGATCCCAAACATCAAGCCATAAAAATAACAATATTCTCAAAGAATAAAATACTATGGTAATTCATTCAAATACTTTGGGATAATTCATTCAAATACTACTCCCCTCCTAAGTCCAAAAAGAATAAAATCAAAGCTATGGTAAACTCTAAGTCTAATTCTAATTCTGATTCTTCTACACAACCCAAAGTGTATCGAGCTAAGGTTGCCAATCCTACTTCTAAAAAGCACTTTCAGGAACTGAATGTTAAGATGGTTTGGAAATGGGTTCCAAAACCGCGGTATGAATGGAGAGTGAAAGTCAAACCAGATGATATTCCTGAGTTGCTTGATGCTAACCGCGAAGGACCCATCCTGATATGGGTGCCTAAGCAAAACTAAGTGTCTCTTTTGCAGGTCTGTCGATTGTGGGTAATAGATTCCGGATGTTCACGCCACATGACAGGATTCAAGCACCTCTTGCATAACTATGTGGAGGAGCCTGCCGGAGCAGTTAGATTTGCAAATTCTGAAGCCGAAGGCCACGTCAGAGGATATGGAATGCTCGATAACGGTGTTGTGAAGATTCAAAAAGTGTTATATGTTGAAGGACTTGATCACAACCTGTTTAGTACCAGTCACTTCTGTGACATGAAATATCAAGTATGCTTCACAACCACTCATTGCTATCTAGAGGATCCCGATGGTTACGAAGTCTTCAAAGCTGAGCGCCATGGAAATCTATACTATGTAGATTTTCCTACACTATCTGCCACACGTCCAGTATGCCTACTAGCCAAAGCTTCTAAAGCACAATCGTGGACGTGGCATCGACGCTTGTCTCATCAGAATTTCCGATCTATAGCGAAGCTACAAATACAAGGTCTGGTCAAAGGTCTACCAGAAATGAGGTTCGAAAAAGACTCACTCTGTTCCGCATGTGAGTTGGGCAAAATGAAGCGTAGCTCCTTCAAGTCCAAAGCTGAATCATCGACCTCATCTGCACTGGAACTTCTTCATATGGACCTTTGTGGCCCAATGCGCACAGCATCTATCAACGGAAAGAAATATGTGTTGGTAATGATAGATGACTACTCAAGGTATACATGGCTCGAGTTTCTTCGCAACAAGTCAGATGCGCCAGAGTTGATTATCACTTTCATCAAGCGCATTCAAGAATAATTGAGTCTAAAGAAAAAGAGATCTTGGATCTTCAAGCAAAGTTGAAAAGATCGGAATCTAGCTCAACAAGGTCAAAGAAGGAACTAATGCAAAAAGAGCTAGATGAATTGAGAAGAAGAGCAAACATTGCTCGTGAGACATCTGAAGAGCTTAGAAAGTCAAACTCTCGAATCTTTGCTGAAAGAGACTCTTTAAAAGATAAAGTTCTCAGTCTTGAGGTTGAGATTAAAACGATGAAAGAAAAGGCAACCCAAGACAGAGACAATACAATAGCTCAAGATGAAATACTGAAGATAGAGAAAGAAAAAAAAGACTTTGCCAAGAAATTCTCTGATTTCTCCAGAAAAGCCTTTGAAGAGAAGAAAGCATTAGAGCTTAGATGTGTTAAGCTTTCTCAACAAGTTTCAGACTTTGAGAAGGTTATCATTCTTGAAAGAGAAAAGGCTGAGAATGAGAAGAAGAAAGTCGAGCTGAAGGATACAAATACAGACTTTTCTGAAGAAAAGAAGATATTTGAGACCGAGATAGCCAAAATGACAAGAAAGCTATCTGAATTGTGAACAAACATCATGAAGGAGAAGAATGCAAAATTTGAGTTGCATAAGAAGTTTGATTTGATTGAAAAGGAAAGAAACAACTTGTCTTCAAAGATAAAGGAACTTGAAGAGATCGTTTTCAAGGTGAAGCTGACTGAGCACAAGACGCCAGAGTCAATAGCTCAATCACCGAGAGACGATCTAGCTGATTCAGATAGTTCATTAAAAACGGCTTCAAGTTCACATTTTTCAAATGTTTTCTATAATCCTTTCTATGATTTAGATGATAGTCTTACTTCTAAATCTACTAATCAGATTCGTCCTTCTAACCTTTTCTATGACAAAAATGTTGATGGTTCAGGTAACTTAAAGAAGACTAAGTCTCGAAAGAAAAGCTTCTGGAGAAGGGATGATGAGAAAGAAAGAGGAAACTGGATCTGGAGAGTTAAAGGATCCTCGGAGGAGAAGAAGAAAGAAGAATCATTTGTGCATACATCAAATGCTAAATGGAACTATGCTACAAAAGGTAAAACTTTTGGCAAACCTGATCTGGTTTACACAATCCATCAATTGATCAGGTTAGCACAAAAGAAAATTAGTTGTTCCTACTGTGGCTCAAATGATTTTGTCAGAAAAAATTATGTAAATAACTGGTATGGTTCTTACTTCATATCTCCCACTAGAACTGCAACTAACCCATTAGGACCCAAATACCAGTGGGTACCAAAAGCTAAATCTGTGTTGCAGGCACCCAATGTTTAAGGGGGAGGAAGAACAATGGCTTTTGAACAACACAGTTCAAAACCCGGACTTCATTGTTAAAAAGATGGCTTCTAAGTAAATCAGCTTAAAACCCGTACCTCAACGGAATATGGTTTCTAATCACATCAGATTAGAACCCGCAATTCAGTGCTTTATTCATTTTTTCTGCCTTATCTTAAAAAAAATTATCAGTTAAGGGGGAGAATATCTGTGATTTTAACAGATTTTTGAATACTTAAATGCTTATCTGACCATGTGTTCTTAAAGATAAATACTTGCGTTTTATTTTGTCAATATACTTTGTCAAGTATTCATACACATAACGGTACAGAACATTCTATTTTGACTTTGTTATTACCATGTATCAAAAGTTAAATCTTTCTATGGTAATACTCACGTTATTTGTATTCACTGTTGTTTGAATCAAACGTCATTTCATTTGCTTTCATTGAAAATATGTTTATATATTGTTCATATAAACAACATTCGTTTTTGATTCTCCAACATATTATTCTTCATGACAAAACTCCTATGAGCTTAATTGTCAAACTCTTTTAGTTTGAGGGGGAGAATTGCATCGTCAAACATCTTCTGTTTTGACATCTCCGAATATTATATTCTTCATGTAACAAGTGGTATTTGTGCTTACATGTACAAAAAAAGCTTGTTGAACACTATGTTCTTTTAGGAAAATACATGGGATTCAGTGTGAGAACTTAACAGAACTTCCATGGATTCACGATAACCAGTGTTTCCTACCCAGGAAGTATTCCCTGAGTGATTGAGGGGAGAGGGGTCAAAAGATTTGAGTGTTGGTGTGTGAAAAGAGGTAAAATGGAAAAGAGAGATTGGTTAGAAGTGAGCATTAAAAGAAAGAGGGTGAGAGAACAGAGTAAAAGAATATTAGACTCTGCACCAAACTTCTTTCTGAGCCGGGCAGCCACATAATCTGATTGGATCACATTCTTTGGTGATCATCATTGAAAAAGGCACCTAGCCCATGCCATCTCTTGCATACAACCTCACCAGCTACTCATTCTTTTCTCAAAAAGAGAATGTTTCACATTTTCTAGGGACGCAACACATATGCTATTGGTTCTTCTTTTGGAAGATACTAATATTGAAAAAGAAGAAAAGTTGCCCCACCTTCGAACCCTTTCTCATGCACATTGAGTCTTTGTATAATTTGTTGCTGTCTCAACAAGTTTACATATTTTGAGCCTAAAATGAAAAGCAATCATCTATGCTTAATTCTTTCATACACATGCACTAGCACACAGAAATTTGTTTTCTGTCAGAACGTTCATAGATAACCATGTGTTATTCGATGATTGAATGGAAGACCTGGGGAGTCTACATCAAACCAGCTCCTTATATAGTAACTTTGTGTTACTCAGTGACTTTGTGTCATTGACAGACATTCTAACTGAGTCATTTGTTGATTCAGGGTTACACTTATTAACTGTTTAAATTTGAAAAGATTCGAATGGTTACTACTTTCTATTTTAATCTGAAAAGATTGAAATAATCACTCTTTCCATCTGGGAAGACTGCTCTTATTTCCATACAGGGCTCGTTAATGATGAAGATTGTGCTTACGTAATCATACACAATGGGGGAGATTGTCTTGAAAAGGGGGAGATTGTTTTGCAAAGTTTTGATGATGATGATTCTCACCACTCATCAAAAAGGGGGAGAAGATACAAAAATGGAGAATTATCAAAGAAGGAGAATATAATCTGAAGACTGCTGAAGATTTTCAAAGATATCAAAGTTTCAAAGATTTTAAAGATTTTAAAGATATCAAGTTTTGAAACAATCAACGTCATATCTGAAGAAAAGAGAATACAAGTGAAGACCCGAAGACAATTGCAAATTTTTTTTTAATCTTGAATCCAAAGGGGGAGATTGTTGGATCAAATAATTGTATTCAAGATTAAAGTTAAAGTTAAGGGTTTAAACTGCAATTGTGCTAAAGTTAATTAGAGGGTTTAAATTGTAATAGATTAATAGTTATTAGCTATTGGGCCCAAGCCCATTAAGCTTAAAGCCCATAAGGCTTAGGTATTTAAAGTTATGTTTAGTTTAGTTTTAAGGTTAACTCTGATAATTTTCTAAATAGTTAGCCGTATTTTCTCTGTATTCAAAGGGTATCAAGAACACTCAAGGGTTTCATTGTTTATTCAAGGGATTGGTATGTTATTCTGATTTATATATCTCTTGATTATTATTGTGTTGCTTGATTACTTGATTGATTGTTTACCAACTAGATTAAACTGGGATAACAAGTGGTATCAGAGCCTAAGAATCAATTTTTTTTACTGTTCATCGAATATTACTGTTCACCGAAAATCACTACTCATGCGAGTACTGTTCATTCGATTTCATGAATCTGTGTTATCGCATCCGGTCGATTAGTTTCTGATTATTTGTTTTCATTCGATCGAAGGATTGACTAATTGTTTTCTGATTACTGTTAGTTTAATTGTGTTCATCGGTCGATTAAAATTTCTGGGTTTGGTTTCGGTCGAATCCCAGAAATTCATCGTGTTCTTCGGTCGATTCATCGTGTTTATCGGCCTTATAAGTTAATCGATCATATCTGTTACTGTGTTTATCGATATTATTGCTTTGACCGATAGTTATTCGACCTGAGCCTTCGACCGAGAGTTTGTAAACACCGGTCCTTACTTCGACCGGGTAGTTGTGATCTCCGGTCATTCTCTTCGATCGGACCTTAGCATTCCCCGGTCTTCCCTTCGACCGGGTAGGTGCATCGACCGGACCTTAGTGGTTTCCGGTCTACCATTCGACCGGGTACTTGCTAGTCCGATCTTAACATTCGACCGGATACTTGTATTCTCCGGTCTTGCCATTCGACCGGGTACTTGTTACTCCGGTCTTACCATTCGACCGGGTACTTGCTAGTCCGATCTTACCCTTCGACCGGGTACTTGCTTACTCCGGTCTTTCCTTCGACCGGTACGGTTCATTCTCCGGTCTTACGTTTGACCGGTCGAAGCACTTTTTCCAGACCTAGACAAATTTTTTCAAGCTGTAACAGGGCCTCTAAAAGCCTAATTTTTTTTGTCTAGGGGAGCTGCCCCCATACCCCCGCAAGGGCGTTGCCCCTTGACCCCACTCGCTAACCGGGTAGCGGGACCCCCGTGCTAAGTCTGCGAAGGGGGACAAAAGTTTTGTGCTTGATCAAAATTTTCCTAATTTCATTCTTCAGTATTATTTCTTTGTGTTTTAAACTGTGCAAATACTGCATTTAATTATTTTTGGAAATTTATTTTTCTGAAAATTTTTTAGTGTAGTTTTATTTTGATTCTAACGATCTCATCTAGTTGGTTGTCTTGGTACAGATAAGTTTAATTACTAACAAGTGGTACAGCTAAGATGTCGAACCAGCTTCTCTCGATGGGCTCTCAGTCCAAACCGCCTGTCCTTATGGCTAATGAGTATCAGCAATGGAAGACCAGAATGATTCAGTTTCTGAATCACAAGAACAGAGAATTCATGACAGTAATCATTGAAGGTCCTAAAACTCCAATGATCACAGTAAAGGGTCAACCTGCTACAGATTCCTCTCCTGAAATCCCTGACAGAGAGATTCCTAAACCTGTTCAGTTCTTCACTGAAAAGTAGAAAGAACAACTCAAGTTAGAAGAAGAGGCTCTAATCTATCTGACAATGGCAATTCCAAACGACATCTACAATCGTGTCGACAGTCAGAGCACTGCTAAAGGAATCTGGGATGAACTAGCAAGGCAGTTTGAAGGAAGTGAAGCCTCTATACAAGCTAAGCATAATCTGTGTATAAATGCTTACGAGGGATTTCATGCAAAAGAAGGAGAGCTGATATTAGACACCTACAATAGGTACAACATTATTCTCAATGACTTGCGGAGGAACAACATCGCCAAATCTGCTTCTGAGATAAACTACAAGTTCATCAAGAATCTGAATCCAGAATGGAAGAACTTTGCTATCAACCTCCAGTTGTCGAAGAATATGGCTCGAGAAAATGTCACCGATATCTTCTCTACTCTAGCTCAACATGAGGATGAGGTGAGATCTATGAATAATGAGTCTAATCATCTGAAGGATTATGTGGCTCTCATAGCCGGCAAAGGTTCTGTATCCTCTGCAAGGTCGAAGAAAAAGGCGTCTAAAGCTCTAGTTACTGAAGTTACTGACTCTGACTCTGATTCGAGCGATGAAGAACTGGAAGTTGATTCAGATACTGATATTCAAAAGTTCTCTGAAGACTTGGCTCTCATTACACGACGATTCAAGAAGAGCTTTGGCAAGAAAAGATTTTATTCAAAGCCAAAGTATGATGGATACAAGAAAGAGAAGTCTGAGATGCGATACAAGCCGAGGCATGGAAAGAGAGAGGAAGGACGAGAAGATCGGAAGGAAGATAGAAGAGAAGGAAAGAGAGAGGAGAAGCGAGAAGAGCGAAAGGATGAACCAGGAAGATGCTACAACTGTGGCAAATTTGGGCACTTCTCAAGGGACTGCAAATTCAAGAAAGTGAAGAACTCAGAGTACTACTCAAGAAAGTCACTAATTGCCAAAAAAGCTGAAGAAGGAAAAGTACTAATGGCTGAAGAAGAGAACTGGTTGTTCCAAAGTTCTGATGACGAGGAGCAAGCACACTTCACCCAAGTTTCTTACATGGCAAAGCTGGAAGGTGACGATGAAGACTCTGAGACACAATCCGAAGAAGCAAACTCTGAGGTTAGTGAAAATTCTGAACTTATTGAATCTTTAATGGCCCAAATACATGGTATGAAAGATGAATTTGCTTTACTAAAAGGCAAACTTAGCTCTGCACATCAATCTGTTTTAAGCTTTCGTGATGAAAATGCTATTTTAAAAGTTGTTGTGGAAGAAAAGGAAAAGGAAAAAGATGATTTAAAAGCCGAAAAAGCGTCTTTAAAAGAAAAAATATCTGGTTTAGAAACAGATCTTGTGAATCTTAATGCTGAAAAGGGTGAGTTTCAAATGAAATTTGAAGTTTGTTATAAAGAAAGAAATGAAGCTTACACCAAAATAAAGCAACTGGAGGACATTAATATGAAACGAGGTCAGACTGAACAGACATTAAATCTGTTGACCAATAAACTCCAAGACGAAAGGTTTTACAAACTTAAACCAGGTTTGGGTGTGCCAATTAACGAAATTTTGAAAAAGGCACCGGAGCATCTATATAATTTTGATAAATTCGGCTCCGCAATTAGACCCATTCCTGACATTCGCGCAACTTTTGTTGAAGCAAGTACTCCTACACCTTTATCTGAGACCAAAGGTCAAGAAGAAATGGGAAAGAACAAGTCTGGTGACACTGATTCTCAAAATCTTTTTAAATCAGTTGGTTTTCAATATGGTGATTTAAACAAAAGCTATGCGACTCGAAAGATCGAATTTACTGAGTTTGAATCACTATTTACCACACCTTCCAACGAATTAGTAAGCACCAACACAGTTCTACCTGAGACTGCATGCAAATATGATGAGTATGAATCGGATGTTGATCCATCTACTATGCCATCAGTCTCAAATCCTATTGCTTCTAAACCTTTACTTGTTGAAGAGGTTGAAGAAGAACACGCTATCACGAATGGCTCTTGTTCTCAAAATAAAAAACTGGAGTTTATTGAGTCCATGACTGAAGATACATTTTCTGAAATGATGAATGCTTCAGACTCTGATCCTGTTTCTAATTCAAAAGGATCAAATTCTGTGAATGATCATACATCTGAATTGATGAAGCAAATCGATTTGTTGCAACAGTCTCTTGATGAGGTTGAAGATGAAAACTTTGATCTCAAACATAAACTTGAAAAGTCTTTAAAAGTAAATCAAGAGCTTTGCATAGAGATCAATGATTTGAAAGTTAATATGTTTAAAAATGCTTCAAGTGATAAACAAATGTTCAATGATCCAAGCTGGAAGGTAAGAACCAATCCAGAATTTGATGCTCCAGCAAAACCTACAGTTGTTTACTCTGATTGTCCTGAATATCCTCCCAGTATTTTTGAAAAGGGTGAGACTTCAAAGAGCACTAGAAAAGAACCACCTTCTAAGTTAGAGACTAACAAGGTTCCTGTTTCTGTTTCAGATATAAAAGGAAATGGAGTTGGGAAGAGTAAGAAGAATAAAGATCTTAGTTTGAATAAAAAGAATAGTTTGAATTCTAGTAGTTGTCCTATAGACAGTGTTATTTTGAATAGTACTTCTTTTGATAAACATGAATGTAAGATTTGTTCCGATAAATCTAAGTTTATGAATTTTGCTCGAAAGAATCTTTATTGCAAACACTGTTGGGATAATTCATTCAAATACTACTCCCCTCCTAAGTCCAAAAAGAATAAAATCAAAGCTATGGTAAACTCTAAGTCTAATTCTAATTCTAATTCTGATTCTTCTACACAACCCAAAGTGTATCGAGTTAAGGTTGCCAATCCTACTTCTAAAAAGCACTTTCAGGAACTGAATGTTAAGATGGTTTGGAAATGGGTTCCAAAACCGCGGTATGAATGGAGAGTGAAAGTCAAACCAGATGATATTCCTGAGTTGCTTGATGCTAACCGCGAAGGACCCATCCTGATATGGGTGCCTAAGCAAAACTAAGTGTCTCTTTTGCAGGTCTGTCGATTGTGGGTAATAGATTCCGGATGTTCACGCCACATGACAGGATTCAAGCACCTCTTGCATAACTATGTGGAGGAGCCTGCCGGAGCAGTTAGATTTGCAAATTCTGAAGCCGAAGGCCACGTCAGAGGATATGGAATGCTCGATAACGGTGTTGTGAAGATTCAAAAAGTGTTATATGTTGAAGGACTTGATCACAACCTGTTTAGTACCAGTCACTTCTGTGACATGAAATATCAAGTATGCTTCACAACCACTCATTGCTATCTAGAGGATCCCGATGGTTACGAAGTCTTCAAAGCTGAGCGCCATGGAAATCTATACTATGTAGATTTTCCTACACTATCTGCCACACGTCCAGTATGCCTACTAGCCAAAGCTTCTAAAGCACAATCGTGGACGTGGCATCGACGCTTGTCTCATCAGAATTTCCGATCTATAGCGAAGCTACAAATACAAGGTCTGGTCAAAGGTCTACCAGAAATGAGGTTCGAAAAAGACTCACTCTGTTCCGCATGTGAGTTGGGCAAAATGAAGCGTAGCTCCTTCAAGTCCAAAGCTGAATCATCGACCTCATCTGCACTGGAACTTCTTCATATGGACCTTTGTGGCCCAATGCGCACAGCATCTATCAACGGAAAGAAATATGTGTTGGTAATGATAGATGACTACTCAAGGTATACATGGCTCGAGTTTCTTCGCAACAAGTCAGATGCGCCAGAGTTGATTATCACTTTCATCAAGCGCATTCAAGAATAATTGAGTCTAAAGAAAAAGAGATCTTGGATCTTCAAGCAAAGTTGAAAAGATCGGAATCTAGCTCAACAAGGTCAAAGAAGGAACTAATGCAAAAAGAGCTAGATGAATTGAGAAGAAGAGCAAACATTGCTCGTGAGACATCTGAAGAGCTTAGAAAGTCAAACTCTCGAATCTTTGCTGAAAGAGACTCTTTAAAAGATAAAGTTCTCAGTCTTGAGGTTGAGATTAAAACGATGAAAGAAAAGGCAACCCAAGACAGAGACAATACAATAGCTCAAGATGAAATACTGAAGATAGAGAAAGAAAAAAAAGACTTTGCCAAGAAATTCTCTGATTTCTCCAGAAAAGCCTTTGAAGAGAAGAAAGCATTAGAGCTTAGATGTGTTAAGCTTTCTCAACAAGTTTCAGACTTTGAGAAGGTTATCATTCTTGAAAGAGAAAAGGCTGAGAATGAGAAGAAGAAAGTCGAGCTGAAGGATACAAATACAGACTTTTCTGAAGAAAAGAAGATATTTGAGACCGAGATAGCCAAAATGACAAGAAAGCTATCTGAATTGTGAACAAACATCATGAAGGAGAAGAATGCAAAATTTGAGTTGCATAAGAAGTTTGATTTGATTGAAAAGGAAAGAAACAACTTGTCTTCAAAGATAAAGGAACTTGAAGAGATCGTTTTCAAGGTGAAGCTGACTGAGCACAAGACGCCAGAGTCAATAGCTCAATCACCGAGAGACGATCTAGCTGATTCAGATAGTTCATTAAAAACGGCTTCAAGTTCACATTTTTCAAATGTTTTCTATAATCCTTTCTATGATTTAGATGATAGTCTTACTTCTAAATCTACTAATCAGATTCGTCCTTCTAACCTTTTCTATGACAAAAATGTTGATGGTTCAGGTAACTTAAAGAAGACTAAGTCTCGAAAGAAAAGCTTCTGGAGAAGGGATGATGAGAAAGAAAGAGGAAACTGGATCTGGAGAGTTAAAGGATCCTCGGAGGAGAAGAAGAAAGAAGAATCATTTGTGCATACATCAAATGCTAAATGGAACTATGCTACAAAAGGTAAAACTTTTGGCAAACCTGATCTGGTTTACACAATCCATCAATTGATCAGGTTAGCACAAAAGAAAATTAGTTGTTCCTACTGTGGCTCAAATGATTTTGTCAGAAAAAATTATGTAAATAACTGGTATGGTTCTTACTTCATATCTCCCACTAGAACTGCAACTAACCCATTAGGACCCAAATACCAGTGGGTACCAAAAGCTAAATCTGTGTTGCAGGCACCCAATGTTTAAGGGGGAGGAAGAACAATGGCTTTTGAACAACACAGTTCAAAACCCGGACTTCATTGTTAAAAAGATGGCTTCTAAGTAAATCAGCTTAAAACCCGTACCTCAACGGAATATGGTTTCTAATCACATCAGATTAGAACCCGCAATTCAGTGCTTTATTCATTTTTTCTGCCTTATCTTAAAAAAAATTATCAGTTAAGGGGGAGAATATCTGTGATTTTAACAGATTTTTGAATACTTAAATGCTTATCTGACCATGTGTTCTTAAAGATAAATACTTGCGTTTTATTTTGTCAATATACTTTGTCAAGTATTCATACACATAACGGTACAGAACATTCTATTTTGACTTTGTTATTACCATGTATCAAAAGTTAAATCTTTCTATGGTAATACTCACGTTATTTGTATTCACTGTTGTTTGAATCAAACGTCATTTCATTTGCTTTCATTGAAAATATGTTTATATATTGTTCATATAAACAACATTCGTTTTTGATTCTCCAACATATTATTCTTCATGACAAAACTCCTATGAGCTTAATTGTCAAACTCTTTTAGTTTGAGGGGGAGAATTGCATCGTCAAACATCTTCTGTTTTGACATCTCCGAATATTATATTCTTCATGTAACAAGTGGTATTTGTGCTTACATGTACAAAAAAAGCTTGTTGAACACTATGTTCTTTTAGGAAAATACATGGGATTCAGTGTGAGAACTTAACAGAACTTCCATGGATTCACGATAACCAGTGTTTCCTACCCAGGAAGTATTCCCTGAGTGATTGAGGGGAGAGGGGTCAAAAGATTTGAGTGTTGGTGTGTGAAAACAGGTAAAATGGAAAAGAGAGATTGGTTAGAAGTGAGCATTAAAAGAAAGAGGGTGAGAGAACAGAGTAAAAGAATATTAGACTCTGCACCAAACTTCTTTCTGAGCCGGGCAGCCACATAATCTGATTGGATCACATTCTTTGGTGATCATCATTGAAAAAGGCACCTAGCCCATGCCATCTCTTGCATACAACCTCACCAGCTACTCATTCTTTTCTCAAAAAGAGAATGTTTCACATTTTCTAGGGACGCAACACATATGCTATTGGTTCTTCTTTTGGAAGATACTAATATTGAAAAAGAAGAAAAGTTGCCCCACCTTCGAACCCTTTCTCATGCACATTGAGTCTTTGTATAATTTGTTGCTGTCTCAACAAGTTTACATATTTTGAGCCTAAAATGAAAAGCAATCATCTATGCTTAATTCTTTCATACACATGCACTAGCACACAGAAATTTGTTTTCTGTCAGAACGTTCATAGATAACCATGTGTTATTCGATGATTGAATGGAAGACCTGGGGAGTCTACATCAAACCAGCTCCTTATATAGTAACTTTGTGTTACTCAGTGACTTTGTGTCATTGACAGACATTCTAACTGAGTCATTTGTTGATTCAGGGTTACACTTATTAACTGTTTAAATTTGAAAAGATTCGAATGGTTACTACTTTCTATTTTAATCTGAAAAGATTGAAATAATCACTCTTTCCATCTGGGAAGACTGCTCTTATTTCCATACAGGGCTCGTTAATGATGAAGATTGTGCTTACGTAATCATACACAATGGGGGAGATTGTCTTGAAAAGGGGGAGATTGTTTTGCAAAGTTTTGATGATGATGATTCTCACCACTCATCAAAAAGGGGGAGAAGATACAAAAATGGAGAATTATCAAAGAAGGAGAATATAATCTGAAGACTGCTGAAGATTTTCAAAGATATCAAAGTTTCAAAGATTTTAAAGATTTTAAAGATATCAAGTTTTGAAACAATCAACGTCATATCTGAAGAAAAGAGAATACAAGTGAAGACCCGAAGACAATTGCAAATTTTTTTTTAATCTTGAATCCAAAGGGGGAGATTGTTGGATCAAATAATTGTATTCAAGATTAAAGTTAAAGTTAAGGGTTTAAACTGCAATTGTGCTAAAGTTAATTAGAGGGTTTAAATTGTAATAGATTAATAGTTATTAGCTATTGGGCCCAAGCCCATTAAGCTTAAAGCCCATAAGGCTTAGGTATTTAAAGTTATGTTTAGTTTAGTTTTAAGGTTAACTCTGATAATTTTCTAAATAGTTAGCCGTATTTTCTCTGTATTCAAAGGGTATCAAGAACACTCAAGGGTTTCATTGTTTATTCAAGGGATTGGTATGTTATTCTGATTTATATATCTCTTGATTATTATTGTGTTGCTTGATTACTTGATTGATTGTTTACCAACTAGATTAAACTGGGATAACAGTAGATCCCTATGGCCCTCTGTAGATGCCATTCCCGTGTGCACGAGAAACAGATTCAAGGCACACGACATAAATACTCTCCCAAGGAGTATTCACAATTCCAAGGTACCCTAATCCTACTGTGCAACCTGACTCCAAATCGATGAACCAAAATTCATGCCACAACAAAATAGACCCATGCATGTTCAAGAGTGAACCATTTCCAGAAAACACGTGTTAAAGTATTTAATAGTGCAATTTACATGCCACAAGTACAACCATTGTCAATGATCAAAAGCATTTGGTAAAGTTTGTCCAGACATAAGCCAGTTCAAGTATTATTTAATCAAACATCAACGCTAGCAATACATGCCAAAACGATAACTCATTTAAAAAGATTTCCACATTTGGAGAAAAGTTTAAGGGAACTCACCTGCTTGCTATAACCCGACACTCTAGTGAAACTTACTTCGGAAAGATGGATCACCTACAATTAGTTTAAACGTAGACCAATCAAATATCGGCTAACTCCTCCTTTAAAGTCCAAATAAACCTTCCCGGATTTCCTATGCACTCACAAGCCCACTGACGGATTTTGGGCATGGGCTTCTTCCGGCTCTACGGGGTCTGACCCCGGCTCACCTCCCCTACCAGGTTTAATTTAGGTCCCAGGTGTTACCGGGTTCGACGGATACCTAGATGTTACCAGGTTCAGCTTGTTCCCGATTGTTATCGGGTTCGGCTTGGTCCCCTTCTCCCGAATCACAAGCCCCGGTTGCTTGGTTCATACCGGGTGTAATCCCGGTCGACTCCCGGTTTCCCGACCCGTCCGGGGAGTCTTTCGGATCTCACTCCGGGCATCATCCCGACAAACACACTCCCGGGTCCCGACTTCACTGTTGGGATTCGGTTTTGGCCGACGATCTCACGGGGGAAACCCTCTAATCGATCTCTCTCTCATTTATCTTAATCAATAATGATTAGAGATTCTAGAACAAATACACATAATTAAATGGAGCTACCTACACACTTGACTTCCCAAATATTTTCTCTAAAACCACATGTTCTTCACCAAAAATGCAAGAACACAGATCATGAAATCATTAATAGAGTTTCTATTCTTCATTTAAAAAAAGATTCACTAGGCTTACCTCTTCAAGAAGCACACTCCCGATTTAATTGATTTCTCCTTCACTTTCCTCAAGAATCCCAAGCTCAATCTTCTTCTATTTATTCCTTCCTTTCATACGCCGCCCACACAAGAAAAGAATGAGGTGTAGTTAGGGTTTTACCCCCTAAATACAATCTTCCAATATTTTGCAAAAATACCCCTAAACTCTCTAGTTTCCAACTTTAACCACCATAATATTTAAATAAAAAGAAAGTGAGGATTGTGGTTATTTTATTAAAATCATTTAACACAATTTTATTATCTATGAAACAAAATAAGTTTAAATTTACTTTTTTATGTAACTTACATAAACATATTTAGAATTGTTATATGTATTTATAATTAATAATTAATATTAATGAGAGTTATAATTGAAAAAAACGACAAAAAACTTTTAGGCAATGTTTGGCAACTAACTGATAAGTTAGTTAGTTACCGATAAACTAGCTGGTAGCTGATGGACAAACTATGTTTGATAAAAACTAGCTTATAAACATGTAAAATGACTAAAAATAACATCTTGAAAAAATAGTCAATTACAAATATTTCATAATATAATTCAAATAAATTTCTAATAATATAATAATCAATACAAACAAGATAGTAAAGAAAAATTAAATAATATAGCATGTTAATTGAAAGAATTTAAATTTGATTATTAGATATATACTATAAATTTTGAATTTGTTAAAACAAATTTTAGAAAAAATCTATATTAATTTGTGATTTTAAATAACCATTACATATAATATGAAATAACAATAAAATTGGTCAACCTCACATATTATAATTAATTACTATTTTTTCAAAAAATATAATTAATAATTAAATTAATATTTTATTAAAATTATTTAGCATTTTTTAATTATCTATGAAATAAAATAAGTATAATTTTAATTTTTATGTAACTTACATAAACATTTTTAAAATTGTTATATTTGCTTTTTGATATTTAAATATATTGAATAATAATTAAAAATAATAATTATATATATATGGATGGAGACGAGTCAAACTGTTTTTAATTTAATCTTGGTCGTTTAAAATCATCCAACTTTCAATCTAAGCCGTTTAAAATCATTTCACCCCCTACAACCGCCCAACCCAACTCCCTTGGCCCATTCAACCCCTCATGCCTGAATTCCCTCGCACGAACTCTCCCCATAACATGCCTTTTACTCATCTCCTCACTTCCCCCTGATTTATCCCCCTCACTAGGAAACGATTCGTCTCCTCCATGATCTCACAACCCTGAAACCCCTCTCCTCTCCTCTCCTTGGTCGACACACAATACATCACACTATAAATGCTTAGCAAAGGATAACCCTAATAGATGAAAGGAGAACTCTCATAATCTACTTTCAAATTTTGGGATGAAATCGGCAATTCATCCATTAACCAGGCATGTGATGAATTACGTAACCTTGATTTCAGATTACAAACAACCCCTAAGCGGATGTTGTTTACCTCTACGTGTATATTAATTCAATTTTTTCGATTTTTTCGATTGTTCATGATACAGGGAGGATGTTTATATAAGACAGAGTAAAGGAGCTCCGTTCAAGTTCTTTACTTTGAGTTCTTCAACTCCAGGTGGAACCCGTATTGAAGGAGGATACTATAATATGCTAAAAGTAGCGTTAATCGATTTTCATATTGTAAAACAGTTTCCAACGGAATTGAGTCATCAGCAAAAGTGGAAATAGTGGTTCTTGAGGGAGATTTCGATGATGATATATAGATGACAATTAGACACTTGAAGAGTTCAATGCCACCATTATTAAGGAGAGGCGAGGGAAGAAACCCCTTCTTTCTGGAAATACACTTTTAAATCTCAAAGAAGGTATAGGTCTAGTGGGTGATCTTTACATCACAGATAATTCAAGCTGGACGAGGAGCCATAGATTTAGGTTGGGAGCACGGGTTGTGGGTAATTGTAATGGAATCAGAGTGAGAGAAGCAAAGTCAGAGTCTTTTACAATGGTATCAGATGATGGGGTTTGCAATGGGAACCTCTTCCCCTTTACAATCTTCAACCTACCATCACCCTCTTTTCCATTCGTTTTCATTTTCTTCATCTCCTTTTTTCTTCCAAAGAAGAACACAATTTATGCTCGAATGCAAAATCATGACCCTAATGAAGACGTTTCTTGTGGGAGAAAGGCGATTCTTTCGTGGGTATTTCTGTTCTTCCCTTCTTGAATCTCAAGTCGAAAGCTGCCGAAAATCTTGCTCCTGATGAATGGGTATGTTTGATTTCAAGTTTTTCTTGCAAGATTTACATATTTTTACTTTATTTTACTTCAGAAATGTATCTAGGGTTATCGCAATTTAGGTTGATTTAAAAGAATTTAGCGAATTTGTTCAAATGGGTTTTCAATTGTGGAGTGTTTTCTGAAAGGAATACCTGTTAACTTTGATATTTACTTATGAATCTTGATTATTTTCTTAGGTTGTAAGTACTCCATATATGAAAAATGGAGTTGTCATTATGCAACATGTACCTACCTATACATATATAAAAATCAATCAATCTCTCTCTCTCTCTATATATATATATATATATATAAGCGATAGTGTTGAATCTTATCGGTGAGTGCTTATTGTGTAAGTTTTTAGTAAACGGCTCCTAAGACTCAATTAGCCGGAAGTTAGCATCATGCTTTATATTCACATTCAAAAATATCATGTCCTTATGTCTTAACAGGACCCTTAGGGGCCGTTTACCAAACGCTTACCCGGGTAAGCGCTTACCGGTAAAATTCAACACTATCACCAACTTACAGGAGATTTTAAGATGAATCTTCCTGTAAGGTACAACTTATCAAAACACAAAATTTCAAAATCTCTTAATCACAAGATTTTATGTAGGGGTGAGCATAACCCGACCGACCGGCCCACCCGAACAACCCGAAAGTTTGATACCCGACCACCCGATATCCGATATTTTTGCGGGTATTAAGGATCGGGTGGGTATCCAAATCCCCCACCCGACCCGTCCAAAATATCCAAACTTTATTTTATTTTAAAAAATATATATTTTTATAAACCTCGCAGGCTTCTTCTTTGTTCACTGTAAGTTCTCGACTACTTGTGACTTCAATCTTAATCCACTTTGTGCTTTAATATTCCTACATTCAAAATTATATTGATTATATGATATATCCCTCATTACTATATTTTTCTTCAGTGAGTAAAGAGTTTGGCATCACTTGATGATATACTGTATGTCTGTATCATGTAAAAAAATTGTTTTATAACATGCACATTGGTTGCTCCTATTAAACTGTGTTATGGTCATCGCTTTACCATCTAAAAGCTCACCCAAACTTCCCACAAGCAAGACAAGATCCATGGATTTTCAGCCATTTCTTCACACACTCACCATGAAATGGCAATCAGTCCTTAGAGCTTTTCATTTCGAGTTCAGTTTCAGGTCTCACCCGATTACCCCGACCCGATTCACCCGTCACCCGAACGCGCCGATATCCGATTCACCCGAAGTGCATTCGGTCGGTTTTCGGGGTTCTTATCCATCACCCGAAACCCGATCGGGTTTGGGGTTTTCGGCCCCGACCCGTCAGATGCTCAGGCCTAGTTTTATGCATGAAGTACTGGCTGTAGATGCTTAAACTTTATATTCCCAAGGTATGGCTTCCTAGCTACTTCTTGGAAATCAAAAGACTCATGGTTCCCGCTCCTTACTAAAATCTTCCCCAACAACAGTTTTAACCATTTGTACATGTTGTAACCATGCCTTTTGAGTAATGAGTGTGGTTGTTTGTCTGTTTTTGGTTTTCCTTGGCATAGTTTTATGACTTTTTTGTTGTTTGAGCTCTTATTCGATATTTTTTTTTCCATGGGTTTGTAGTCTTATTATGAATATAATATTAACTTGTGGATCATCATCATTTTATTAATCTGTAAACCAGGTTCAGAAAAGTGAGCACCAATGGTTCTCAATTGGTCAAACCTTTGACACAAATTCTAGCAACATTGGAAGGGGTTCACGTTTGATGATCTTCAAGTTTAATAAGGTATTCAACTTCTATGAAATTTCAAATATATTTGTGTTGGTGCAATGTCTAATATTCATTCTCAATTATTTTATGCCTTTTTGGCATATGGTATTAGTAGCCATGCTTGATGATTTTGCTTTAAAACAATCATTTTACACATGTTAAGAGAACAAGTGATGAATTCTCTTTGTGTTAAAATTTGTATCACCATTGGTATTCAAAATTTGACTTTTATCTTCGATTACTATGTATCACCAACTATTTTAGATAGATGAAAGTAAGTTACATTTTTATCTTCTTTCAAACTATAAGGTTTCATGTTTTATGGATGATTTGTAATGCTAGGGACGTTTTTGTTATATGCACACATGCTCATTTTAGGATTTTACATCGTTCTAAAAGCAGTCAATAAATGGATTAATTCTCCATATTTCAAGTTCTGCAAGTTTTTTTTTATAAATTTTGGTGGTAAGAGTGTTAGAGTTTGTGACAGATACTGCTAATTGAATATTTTTTGTGTTAGAAATGCAACAAAACGGTAATCAGTTTTTAATTTGGAAAGTTAATAGGTTTGATCAATATAATGTACCTATTTATATGGTATGGACTATGGAATATTTATACAACTGGAGAGAAATGAATTTTTGGGGGCTTAACCCGACATCATTCAAGCAAACTAAGACATATTTGTATACCTTTTGGGTTAAGCTTGGTGTTGGTTTTTATTTTAGTTTTAAAAAACAGTATAATGAAGTAGTAGTCTAGCAGTGTTATATCCTTGGGGAACCAACTGCATTTGCAACCTGCTTCCCTTTGTTACAAATGGAGCTTTAGACAACAAGATCATTTCAAAAATTAAGTATTAATTGTGAATTTGTTATACTTCTGATATATATTGCAAAGGAAGAGGTACAATTTTCCATCAAGGGTGACATCGTGACTGTAAGCTGAAGTTGTGATTTATTCCATCCCTTCGTCTTTGCTATTTCAAAACCCAAAACCATATATTCAATTAACCCCCTTTTGTATATTGTTCAACCCCAAATTCACAGAGGTGAATTCCCATGTGAACGATTTTTACGACAGGGAGGAATTTTTGCTGAGAAAAATGAAATAAGAATGAGCAGCAGGAAGGAGGCGGAGCGAAATGAGAAAATTATACGGGGTTTAATGAAGCTTCCTCCTAATCGAGTGCATCAATTGTAACAGTTTGGTATGTAGTTTTGTATGTATATTTTATTTCTTTTCGTTATACCAGTTTTACGTTTGTGGTTTGTCACATGTTCATCGTTTGTTGAATATCTTTCTTTCAAAAACTCTGTTTTGTGATGATAAAAGTGCATTCGGTGACAAGTGTTATAAAGTTAATTCCTTTCTCTCTGTAGATGAATCACAAGGTGGAGATTGGCAAGGAGAGGTACTGTTTTTATTTTTTCTTTGGTACTATTTGCTAGAGGTACACGGTTTTCATCTTATCCACTGATTTTCTTCTTTTGTGGTTAAAAGGAATGGCTAATCACCTTGCTTGCATTTGTCAAATACCCACCCTTGAAATCATGTGTCTTATGAAATCAAACCAAAAAACTGATCACTTTTTGTGTTATTCACCATGCACTATAATCAAGAAATGAAAAAGGAAATTGATGAAAAAATCCTTGAAACTTTTTAAAAGTCCCCTGAGCTGGTTTTGTAACTAAAGAAAGCAAAAAACTCAATAATTGGCAACAAGTGGTCTTTATATCAACTTTTATCATCTTCTACAAGTAGATTTGGGAAGTGTCAAAATACATAGATCCATCTTGACACAAACTTGATATGGGCAACTTACGGCTCGAATCAACTACCATATCCTTTCCTCCTTTTGACCCATTAAGAGTCTGGTCTGGTCTGGCCGAATAAGTGGCAAAAGAATTTTATGATTTTTACTTTTGCCACCAATTGAATAAGTCTTTTAATGGCACAACCGATTAAGTGGCTATCAAACACCAAGAAGAAGAAAATGAGAATGAGAAAATTGAAGGTGTTGTAAGATGGAGTTTTAGTTGTGGGTTAATTGTAAATAACATTGTGGTGGTCCTGGTGGATGCACATGGATTTTGTGTTGATATTGTAATACAATATTTAGTTTGATCCAGGTTTAAACCAATTATGATAAACTGATAACCCGATTCGAAAATTATTTAAAATTATGGACAAATACATATATTTCATGACTAATGAAATTATGTAGCTTTTTGTACAGAGTGGAAGAGTATGGGGTCTATGATGCATGGGCTGCAATTGCTTCCAGGTTCCAATTGGTTTTCTTTTTTTCACTTATAATTTCAAGTTTTGTGAACTCACTGTAGTAGTTTTTTTTACCCAATTGTTTTCTTGAGTAAGTAAGTAAGAAAGTTTGACGGGAAACGACTAACAACTTGGGTGTGATTGTGTTTAGGTCGTTCTAAAAATGGTTGAATGAGTGATTATCATATTGAACCATTGTAGTTGGAAATTTGATCCTCGGTAACCACAGTACCTGCAAAAATACAAAAAGATCACTCTGGTTGTTGGAATGTAACTAAAGAGTACACCATGTCCACCAAAAATACAAATGATCTGTTTAGCCATCTAGCCACCCGAGTACTCTTTTCACAACTTTCTGATAAAATGATTTTTCTGTCTTGTATTTTTGCAAGCATGTTGGTTCTTTATAAACGAATAGCGAAGTACAATAGTTTACATAACACGTGACTAACACATTGGGAGATATTCTATTTTCTTTAATAGCTTAATCTGTCATCTCTAAATTGGCCTATAGTTTGAGGATTTTAGTTTATGCTAAGAGGTTGTTATGGGTTTTAAATATCTTAATTGTAGGTGGCTCGTGTCTCTGCCTCCTCTGTTGGATTAGTTTATGGAAGCATGAAACTCAAATACCTTCAGCCTTCAGGTACTGCATTGTTTCTTACCTCTTAATTTAATCTTTCAAACTTTTATTTGAATAATTTTATATGTATTTTGTTCTCCATCTTCACATTTTGTTTTGTTCATAATAACACAAGTCGATTTCTAGCTATGTTCTATTACCAACAGCTTATATTATATTGACTTTGATACATATGAAGATAATCCCAGAACTAGACAACAGTTTATAGTATATTATATTTGACTTGATAACTTAATTTATATATGCAGCTTGCTTTCACTGGTTCCACTGAGATTGGTAAAGTTGTACTTGGATTAGCTGCAAAAAGTAATCTTAAACCAGTGACTTTAGAACTTGAACTTGGTGGGAATTCTCCTTTCATTGTGTGTGAGGATGCCAATGTTGATGAAACTATTGATCTGACACATCTTGCTCTCTTCTACAATCAGGTTCCAAATGATTTGGTTTAATTGGTTGCTACCAAATTGCATATATATATATATATACATATATACTTTGTATTGAACATGTATATATATATATATATATGCAGGGCCAATGTTAGTGTGCTGACCATACTTTCGAGTGAGTCATAATGAGTATGTTTAGTTTGGTTCCCATGTGATGCCATTCACTCCATTGTTGGAGTTCGTTAAAGACTTTGTTTTGTGTCTACACAGGCACAAGCACAACATGGTGTTTGCTATGATCTAATATTGGGTAGTCGTTGATTGTTGTTATAATCATATATATATATATATATATATATATATATATATATATATACACATACATATATATATATGTATATATAGGGTTGGGTTCTGGTGAGAAGTTGAGTTTGACATGAGAAACATGAGAATTGGTTATCAACCGGTGGATGAGAAATAGACACACATTAGAGTGAGCTGCACCGAGTTGCACTGGACCTTCTAAGCCACAATTCATGGGAGGGCATTTGACAAGTGATGAATTCTCTGTGTTAAAATTTCGGATCACCATTTGTATTCAAAATTTCACTTTTATCTTCAATTACTATGTACATATTTATCTTGATGTTGGCTTCATCTAACTTGTAGTGTTGTAGTGCAATAGTTTAACTGCTGAACAAGTTTATCAAGAAAATCAATAGGTCTCCTCCGGTTGTGATTCATAAATATATAAGGAATCATTTTATCCGGATGACGAATGGGATTTTGTTCAAAGCTTTAGCATCCTCTCTCGGTTGGTGTTATCGATAATCTTTAGATTATCTCTCCTATCCCGATCTACTTTCAATGCTTTATCGCTCATTCCCTATATTACATTTTGTATCTTTGATTCAAATGACCTTTCCAACAATGCATATTGAGGTTGGCACGACGTGCAAATCAGGGAACAAAATTTGATCATTCATTTCGGTTGCTAACTTGGGCTTGAATGCCTTAAAAAGATAAGGTTTTGTTACAAGACAGTTTCAAATTAGGTTCCCTCCATTCCAGAATCAATGTCCACGATGAAAAAACAAACAATTTTAATGTTTTGTAATTATTACAATTCTTAATTCAATAATAACTAAGAATTTTACCCTTCATAGTAGAGGGAGTACTAAATTTTTCAATCTCATAATCAATGGTAGAATTGGAAAGTACTACGAAGTACTGAATTTTTCAATCTCATAATCAATAGTAGAATTGGAAAGTAGGCACTGAAAGTGGAAACCTGTTTTAAGATAAGTTAAAATAGAAATGTGAACATTTATTTTGTGACATAGAGAGTGTTTGGTTTATAATTCAAATAACGTAATATTGTTTCCCTGTTTCTTTTCTTATGCAAATATACTTGGTAATTGGTCCAGATGTCAAGCTCGACATTTACTGGCCGAGCAAGTGGATCAATGAGTCGAGGGAATGGGGTGGAGGCCAGGGGTCATTTATATATGCATCCCAGACACAAGAAAAAAAGGTTCACCATTAGGTGGTGGGTCGTCGGATCCAAGAAAAAGTATGTGAACACCTAAATAACCGTGATAGTTAAAGATTGATCACTTAAATAACTGAATTTAGATTACAATCATGTCGTGTACCCGACCAACGGACGGGTATAACACTAGTTGATATAGTTAATAACATTTATAAATAATTAATAAAAATATTTATATTATTGTATAATAGGGGTGAGCATGGTACCGGACCGGTACCGACCGGTACCGGTACCGATTTTCCCGAATCCCGAATGTGGTCTAAAGACGGTACCGAATACCGAACCGAGTAATCATATACGGTACCGGTATCGGTACCGGTACCGGTACCGGGTATTCGGTATTCGTCCCGAATTTCCCGAATAGCTCAAAATCACTCCATCAAACCAAACGTCCTATTAGTATATTTTTAAAATTTTACATGACTATATTCTTTTACATCATAGATGAGATGTTTAACATCATATACATTCAAAAGTTGTTACTTTTTTACAGAAAGTCATATTAAAATCTCAAATATGGTCGTTTAACTAAATTATCCACACATTTGAGAATGCATTTAAATATAAATCAAGCCTCTTGGAGCTCACGAACAAGGTTCACGATGAGCCTAAACTTTATGGTGAGTCTGACTTAGTCACTTGAGTCACTTGACGTATTATTTGTGTTGTTTGAGCCTAAATTAGCTAACCCTTTATTGTAGCATGCATAGCTTGATGACGCTATTTATATACAGGGAGGATCAACGAGAATAATAACTATTTAAAAGAACACGAGAACTAACAAAATCATTAGTGATTTTACATTAACGCGCAAAAAAGCCACGCGGACCTAAAGCCGCGGCCAAAGTCCCTTTTTTAGAAGAATTAATATGGGAAAGGAATCAATATTATATTTAGAAGAACCAAGAAGGAAAGTAATTAAAATGACCTTTGGTTTATATTTAGAAGAAGTCAAGAAGCCAAGAAGGAAAGTAATTAAAATGACATTTGGTCTTACCGGGACGGTTCGGTATTAGTACCGAGTACCAAGTCCCGAATCCCGAATTTCCCGATTCCCGAATCAGCGACATTACAAGTACCGAGTACCGAACCGAAAAATATAATCGGTACCGGTTCCGGTACGGTTCGGTATTTTGGGTGCCGATGCTCACCCCTATTGTATAATTAATAATTTTTAATTAATATTGTATGCATGATTAATTGTTAATATATATATATATATATATTAATAATTAATACTTATTTACAATTTATAATTAATATTAATCAGGGTTATAATTGAAAAAAATTGCAAAAAGTTTCTAATAAGCTACTCCAAGTAACTTATCAATAAGTTAGCTTATAACCTAACTTACAAGCTAGTTTTTGTGCATCTAAACGATTACTAAAAAAAGAAATAGCCTATAAGCCAACTTATTTTTGCCAAACAATGCATTAATAAACTACTTCAAGTAGATTATCAGTAAATCAGATTATCCATCCAAACATGTATTAAAAAATAAGTTAGCTTATTTTTGCCAAACATTGCCTAATTGATCAAATGAATGTGATTAAAGAGCCGATTACGACTTTATTTTTAAATTAAAAAATCTCCCACCCCCTATTTTTTAAATAAAAAATACGAAATACGATCAAAATTTGAAACAAACAAATTATACCAAAAAATCAATTACATTTTTCTCGTTAATTTGACATTTCTATTGATATATTTTTTCATTCGATCTTTTATTTAATTTAATATAATTAATTAATTTAAAATAATTAATTATTGCAATTTGAAAGTGTTGTAAAAAGATAGGAAATATAGTCAACTTAAAGATGGGGGTGCTATTTGCACCAAAAAGTGCAAATAGTGAATACAATGTTTTCTGATCCAATTATTTTTAATGAATGTCATTTCACTTTATATATATATATGTGTGTGTGTGTGTGTGTTTTGATTTTATAAATTTATAAAATTTGTAACTTTTGATTTTATTTTATAAATTTGTAATTTTTGATTTTATTATAACTTTGTAAAATGTATTTTTCTTTTTGTAACAATTACATTTAATAACTTTGTAAAAGTGTAATTATTTCTTACCTGAATTGAACCGTAATTAAAAATAGCAATCAAAGATAGTTGGGGGTAAAACCCGCCAATTAAGTAAACTCGTTATAAATATAAGTTGGTAAGTTCACGCCTTACCCGAATCGTCCCTTAGATAGCGTTTGGTATGCAGACTAGATGGGACTGGACAGTACAGAACAGGACAGGATGGGATTGAACTGGACATGACTAATTGTCTGTTCCAAGTTTGGTACGACTAGAACTAGACTGGACAAAACCGTTAAAATGACCAAATTACCCCTATATCATATAATAATTCTAAACGATCTAAAATTATTATTATTTTTGTTTATATATATATACACACATTATCTTTATATATATATATATAGGGAGAGGTTCATTTGAGAAATGGTAAATATATGAGAAATAGAGAATTAATCTTAGCCATTCATCTGGTCAACATTTGCGGCTTTGACCGCGAAGCACCGGATAATTCCTTGTGTGGTCTATAGAAGGTAGAGGGGTAATTTCGTAAAATACACGGGATGAGTTCATATATGAATCTGTATGAATCACAAAGATTCATATATGAATTTGTTAATTAGTTCAACTGATTCATATATGAATCTTTGTGATTCATATATGAATCTGTTAGTTAGTTCAACTGATTCATATATGAATCACAAAGGTTCATGTATGAATCAGTTAAAAGAGTTCAGTTGTGAATTGCACTGGTTCATATATGAACATATAGTTTATATGTGAATTATACATGTTCATATATGAACACAGCCCGTGTGTTTTGTAAAATTTACGAAATTGTCCTTCTATTTTTGGGATAGCCGCAACTTTTGACCGGTCAAAGCCGCAACTTTTGACCGGTCAAAGCCGCAACTTTTGACTAGTCAAATCCGATCTTGACCATATGAATGGCTAGGATTACTTCTCTATTTTTCATATATTTACCATTTCTCAAATGAACCAAACATTATATATATATATATATATATATATATATATATGTATATATATATATGTGTGTGTGTGTGTTTTGATTTTATAATTTTATTAAATTTTGTAAACTTCTTTGGATCAGATCAAGGTGCACCATTTGAACACTGGATGATAATGCCTGAAATAGGTGTCTTGATTGCTTCAAAATATAATGTGATATTACATGTTATAAGTATGACCGACAGTTGGACGTACTTGCCGCTTAGGTCCACTCCGCCAGTGTGGTATGAACATTTGTTTTTACAATTGGGTACGTTCATGGTAACCATTATGTGAAATTAGATATGGCAGAAGGATACCCGTTTCCGCAAATTGTAGGACATTTTTTCCATTACAGTTATCCCTGTGCTGCTGGATGGGCTACCCCGTATTCAGAGCGAATAAAGAATTACATGCAGCTTTTACGTGTTAATTGTACTACGTATAATGTTATTTTATAATAATCGAATGTAATATAAATTATTTTATGTTCTATTTATATGTTAAATCGCAATATTTATAAATATTTATTTCTTTTCAAATCAAAACAAAAAGTAAAAAAAAAACTTTTAAAACTATATAATACAAATAAATAAAATAAAAAAAGAAAAGACAACAAAAAAAAAAAAAAAAAAAAAACAAAAAAAAAACACAATGATAAAACAATCATTTTTTTTGCAAATAGCAAAATATGTGTTGCAAATAGTTTTCCCCAAAAGTTAAATGGGGATAGTAGTAGTAGTAGTGCGTACGGGAAAAAGTTGCGCCACAAAAAGGGCTGGGTTGGGAATTTGTGGCCCAAAATATCGCCTACAAAATACAAAGGGGTCCGTCTTATTCGCATCTCATCATCGCCAGCACCATTTTATGACACTTGACTCCTATTTTCAACCATTATAACTTTTTAATATAAATAAATAATATTTTTAAAATTACTTCAAACATTATATGAAAACAGTCACATGATCCGAAATCTACATATATATGTATATTTTTATAATATAAAATATTTTGATAAAATTCCTAAAAACATATTATTTTGTATCAAATATTTGTTGATTAATACACGTTTCTTAAAATTTAAAGGTATCTATCCATACTATATTATTAAGCACGGATAAAAAACTCTTAAATACAAATTATTAGGCATAAGGTACCATCATTTTATGCAAGATTTTAAAAATCTCTTAATTTACAAGTATCAAAGCACAAGATACACATTACTACTAGAGGCTTCTAACACCCACCAATTTGGTATGTGCAAAACTTTCCTTTTATGCAGACATTTCCATGTATCACTATTAATTAATATATTATATTACCAAAAGGGTGTTAGCCTAGTGGTAAGGCATGTGGACTAGCTAGTAGCGGTCTCATGTTCGAACCCTGGGGGACGCATCCTGGAGGTACGGGGGCTTCGACCCCGGGCTGCATGCTTTAGCAGTCGAGCTTCGACCCATATTGCCAGGGATTAGTCTGGGGCCAATGTGGTCTGGGATACCCTCTCCAAAAAAAAAAAAAAAATTAATATATTATATTACTATAAATTTGTTTTAATTATATTATTAAATATGTAATTGGTTATTTTTTCTAGATGTCATATGTAACTGGTAAAGTCTTTGGGGGATGTAGTGGAAATTCTCATCTACCCAGGGTTCAAATCTAGGCGCTGCCAAAGCCCTTGTGGCCATGGAGGTTCACCTGCGATGACGTCAGGCCATTCGTGGTCGTCCGAGGATTAGTCGGTGCGCGTAAGTTGGCCTGGAAACCCACGGTTACCAATATATATATATATATATTATTCATTTCTAACAAAATACTTAATTTTTTTATATAAAAATTATTATATTATTAAGCCTAAATTAAACAAATTTATAAAAAAAACATTATCACTTTCTCAAAACCATTCAAAATCGTACTGTAAATCGACAAAAAAATAAAATGAAACATTAAAATCATGATGTATCTCGCCGCATTGCGAGAGTACGCTTCTAGTACTATATTATAAAGCGCGGATAAAAAAACTCTTAAAAACAATTTCTAAAGCATAATGTACCATTATTTAATTCTAATTACTTAAAATATCTTAAAAACAATCATTAAAACTTTATATACTACATGTAATATTATTTATTAACTTTCAATCGTTATCTCTAACCATTTTAACTCTCTTAAAATCACTCAACTGCATAATTAAATAAAAAGATAAAAATCAAATTTTAAATATAAAAATTAAAATATAATTAAGAAAATCTAACAGAATATTTAATGTTTATTTCTAAAAAAACATTATATTATTAAATCTAAAATAATAAAAATAAAATTTTAAATATAAAAAATCTAAAATATAATTAAGAAAATATAACAGAATATTTAATGTTTATTTAAAAAAAACATTATATTATTAAATATAAAATAAATTACATTATTATTAAACTATCGAAAAAACTTTTAAAAACAAGTTTTTATGCATTAAGTACTGTTTATTGATACACATTATCTAATATTCAAGATTACAAGTAATGATGAATGAGTACAAATTTCTAAAGTTATATGTTTGAATTCATAACTAACTAATAAACATAATCAAAACAGGATAAACATCCCAATTTAAATATAAAAAATTTAAAATATATAAGATAATATTTGAATTCTAACAAAATACTTAGTTTTTTTATATAAAAATCATTATATTATTAAGCCTAAAATAAATAAATTTATAAAAAAAAATAATTATCATTCTCTCAAAACCATTTAAAATCGTATCGCAAATCGACAAAAAATAAAAGGAAACATTAAAATCATGATGTATTTTGCTGCATTGCGGGAGTACGATTCTAGTATATTATAACTGTTTTAATATAACTTCTTAATGTTGTACTCTTGAAACATTTTTTACAAAGTAACAAAAAGGAAAGGGGAGGAAAGTAAAAAAAACTCGTGTTCTTGAAACTTTTTAAAGAGAAAAAAAGGAAATGGAAAGAAAATAATGATAAGTTTCTTTCTAAAACTTTCGTCCCAAATATGAGATGAAAAGAAAGAAAAGGAAATGAAAGGAAATAAAACTCTTTAAAAAGATTATTAAAATTACAAAACTACACAATCTTTCATTTTAAATTATAGTATAATTTTAAAAGCTATATTAGTAAAATTGATATCTTTCATTTCCTTTCTCTCTTGTTCAATAAAATAAAAATCTATTTTCTTTCTTTTTCTTTTCTTCCTTTTTCTTCCCTTTCGATAACATAAATAAATAAATAAAATTGTCGTCATTTATTTTCCTTCCATTTCTTTCTTTTTCCCCAAATTTGAGAACACAATGTAAATGCTCATTTTTTAAAAACTAATTGTTATGATCAAGCGCTTACCATTACGCCAAAAGCAATTGATGATGGAGAATGTGTAACTTTATTTCCTTATAGCGTAGCAGCCAGCGCCACGTTTCGATTTAGGAAGATGTTGGTCAATGACCCAACAATCCCCCTCCCCCCAGCATCTGCCAGCACTAACAAGATCTTCGTTATAAGTCAATGGTTGCACAACATGCCTTTGGCATTTAAATGCACTCCATGGGATTCGAACCCGTGACCTGCTCTGATACCACATGTTAGGATCAAACACTTACCACTACACCAAAAGCAATTGCTGATGGAGAAGACGCAACTTTATTTCTTTATAGTGTAGCAGCCAGTGCCACGTTTCGATTTAGGAAGATGTTGGTCAATGACCCAACACTAATTGATAACAAGTGATAGTTATGTTTAGTACTTGCAAGATGGTTTACGGTAAGAGTAGTAGTTATCGTAAGAAGGTTAAGAAAATATCTCCACTCTTGAACCAATCCTAATTGAAGGTCAATTAAAATACTCTTCTAAGCTAATTCATGGGTAATTTTGAGACTTAATATGAACCATTTGATCAACACTAATTAAAAGTGATCAATGATCCAAATCCCCTTTTACACTTCTCACTTTAACTCATATTCTTACTGGTACGTGCTTATCTGCTTATCCCAATTAACACATATATGATTTTTCTTTTTAATAAAAGTTACATAAAATAGGATTGTAAATATGTTAGACTATTTACAACGACTTCTTTATATTTTCTCCGTTAGAAATAAGAGAGACAAAAAATTCTTTTGGAGATTCTACATTATTTATATTACTAAAAATGCTAATGTTTTGTTCTCGAGTTTTTTTTTCCTATAGGAAAGGAAGAGAAATGAAAGGAAAGTAGGGAGAAAATGTCGTGTTCTCGAGTTTTAAGAAAAAAAAAAGGAATTGAAAAGGGAGGAAAAATAATGTTGATTTTCCTTCCAAATGTGAGAAGAAAGAGAAGGAAAGAAAAATGAAATAAATAATAATTATTATAAATGTTTATAAAATTATATATCTACCTATCTATATCTATACTATATTATAAAGATGACATAAAAAACTCTTAAAAACAAGTCTTAAAGCTTAATGTACCGCTATTTAATGCTAATTACTTAAAAAACAACCATTAAAGCTGTATGCACTATATCTAATGTTATTTATTAATTTTCAATCATTATCTCTAACTATTTTAACTCTCTTAAAATCATTTCCCACTTTAACTACCCTAAAATAACTCTCAGCATAATTAAATATAAAATAAAAATCAAATTTTAAATATAAAAATATAAAATATAATTAAAAAAATCTAACAGAATATTTTATAAAAAAATATATTATTAAACCAAAATAAATTACATTATATTATTAAGTCTAAATTAAACAAATTTATATAAAAAAATCATTATCGCTCTCTCACAACCAACCAAAATCGTAATATAAATCGACAAAAAATAGAAAATAAAATGAAACATAAAATCGTGATGTATCTAACGGCATTGCGCGAGTACACTTCTAGTTAATTACAACAGTAGAAAACCAATTAACACACCTCATTTCTTATCCAGAGTAAATTTCAGATATTTCTACAAATAAGATGATTATTTTAAAGCAATTTCTATATATAAAAAAAAAAGTCTGTAAAATGTTTATTATCTTTTTTTGGAAAATTTTGTAGTATTTCACAATTTCTTTAAAAAAAAGAAAAAAAAAACTTCAAAATAGTCAAAAACTTTGACCTATTCTAGCATTTATTATTTGTTAAAATATTCAATACGATTTAGTATTTTGACAAACCTTTAATATAAAAAAAATAAAAAACTAATAGTAACACATTATTAATTTACTTCTTCTAAAAAAGGAAAAAAAAGTTATATCAACAAATTTAATCATACAAGGAATTAAAAAAATAATGACACATTAAAAAGTTATTGCATTAATATTTTCAAATTTATTGCTTTAAACATGAAGAACACATTCAATTTTATTACTTTTTTCATTTAGTGAGGGTTTGGAACCATTTCCGATATACAAGACATAACGGTTTAGAATACACTTGATACACATAAGAGAACGATTTTCACACAACAAATTTGATAAAATCGATTACAGTTTTTATTAGAAAACTAGTAATTGGGGTCAAAAAAGATGGATAATATTATGAAATTGGTTAAGTACCAAACTTCCAACTAGAAGGCGGGTAAAGGGACCTTTTACCAACCTATACAACAAACCAAGCATGCTCCTATTTTCCCCTAATGCTTTCTTGCTGTCACCAAAACCCTCTTCAATAAAACCCCCCCACAAAACCCCTTGTAATTTTCATCCACCATGTCCACCACCACCCTCCTCTCTCTCCTCATCCTCCTCATCTCCACCACCACCGCCGCCGCCATCACCACCCTCTCATCAGATATCGCCGCCCTCAAAGCTATTAAATCCTCCATCAAACCCACCACCATCCCTTCCTACACTTGTTTATATTCTTGGGATTTTACCTCTGATCCTTGCTCGCCACCTCATGTCACCCACTTTCTCTGTGGATTGTCCTGCTCCGGTAACCGAGTCACCCAACTCACCTTTGATCCCGCCGGTTATGTCGGAACTCTTTCCCCACTCGTTTCTAAGCTCACCCAACTCATCACCATCGATCTTTCTGACAATAAATTTTCCGGCGCCATTCCCAATTCTCTCTTTTTTCTCCCTAATCTTCAAACCCTCATCCTCGGGTCAAACTCGTTTTCCGGTGTGATCCCGCCGTCGATATCCAACCTCAGATCGATTCAAACTCTAGATATCTCTCGTAATTCGCTATCCGGGTCATTGCCAAATACTTTGGCTTCACTCACTGAGCTGACTCGTCTTGATTTGAGCTTCAACAAACTCACTGGACCCATCACGAAACTACCCAAAAACATCATACAACTCGCACTCAAAGGGAATTCGCTAAATGGGTACCTCCAAAAACAATCTTTTACTGAGTTGACTCAGTTGGAAGTTGTCGAACTCAGTGAAAACTCGCTCACCGGAACGATTCCCGGCTGGTTCTTCCTTATACCCTCTCTCCAGCAAGTCAATTTAGCTCATAACAGTTTCACAGGCGTCGAGATCTTGAAGCCGATCAACAGCAACCTCATCGCCGTCGACCTCGGATTCAACAGAATCGTCGGCTACCCGCCGGCGAACTTCTCGGCGTATCCTATGTTGGCCTCTTTAACACTGAGTTATAACAAGTTTCGTGGAAGAATTCCATGGGAGTACAGCAAGAAGACGACGTTGAACAGATTGTTTCTTGACGGAAATTACTTGATTGGGTTGCCGGCGAAGGAGTTTTTCTCCGGCAAGACGTCAATTTCCGGCAGCTTTGGGGACAATTGTTTGAAGAGTTGTCCGGTATCTTCGGAACTTTGCTTGAAATCGCAGAAACCATGGTCGATCTGCCAGCAAGCATATCGTGGGAAACTGAAACCAAAGTCATAATGTCAGTTCGTGTTTTTTCGTTTCATATCCATATTTTTTTATTTTATATTAATTTTTAGTACAATAAAATAGCGGTTTGATTTTTTTTTCTTTTTTTAAATTAGATGATAACATTGTACGTATCATATAAATGGAATCATATTTTTTAATTTAGAGTAAATTACGTTTTTGTCCCTGTGGTTTATTAAAATTTTCAACTCGTCCCTATGGTTTTGAAATATCGGTTTTGGTCTCTATGGTTTGAAATTCATTCATATTTTCGTCCCCAATGCCAAAATACTACTTTTTAGTATGAAGAATTAAAATAGAAATGATTTGTAAACCATAGGGATGAAAAAAAATTTAAATTATAAGGACGAAAAATGTAATAATTTATAAACCATAGGAATGAAAATTATAATTTTAAAACCATAAGAACGAAAATAGAAATTTTCAACAAACCATGTAGACTAAAACCCTAATTTACTCTTTAATTTATGTTATCTAAGAGTCACACACACACACACACACACACACACACATATATATATATATATATATATAGGGAGAGGTTCATTTGAGAAATGGTAAATATATGAGAAATAGATAAGTAATTTTAGTCATTCATCTGGTCAACATTTGCGGCTTTGACCACAAAGCACCGGATAATTCCTTGTGTGGTCTATAGAAGGTAGAGGGGTAATTTCGTAAAATACACGGGATGAGTTCATATATGAATCTGTATGAATCACAAAGATTCATATATGAATCTGTTAATTAGTTCAACTGATTCATATATGAATCTTTGTGATTCATGTTGATTCATATATGAATCTTTGTGATTCACAAAGGTTCATATATGAATCTTTGTGAATCATACAGATTCATATATGAATCACAAAGGTTCATATATGAATCAGTTAAAAAAGTTCAGTTGTGAATTGCACTGGTTCATATATGAACATATAGTTCATATGTGAATTATACATGTTCATATATGAACACAACCCGTGTGTTTTGTAAAATTTACGAAATTGTCTTTCTATTTTTGGGATAGCCGCAACTTTTGACCAGTCAAAGTCGCAACTTTTGACCGGTCAAAGCCGCAATATTTGACTAGTCAAATCCGATTTTGACCATATGAATGACTAAGATTACTTCTCTATTTCTCATATATTTACCATTTCTCAAATGAACCAAACACTATATATATATATATATATATATATATATATATTTACCATGGTTGTTCGGACAAGTTATACACATCTTGACGAATTTCAGAATCACATTATACAAACAAACTTATTTTATAATTATTATATTTTTACTTTGTACATACGCACGCACACCTCCCTGGCGGTATCGGGCAGCCCACTAATCCGCCGCTGTCCCGGCCCAGCTTACGCTGAACCTATAGCCCAACCACAGTCAAGGACTGGACCGACCCAAGGACTAAGTACTTCTCATGGCCTCAAATTGACTCCCATTGGTTTCGAATCCGGGTAGATTGGGATACCCCCCCTTCCCCGCGCGGATGTTACCGCCCTTGGAGAAACCAACTGAGTTAGATATAATTTGTGTTTTTTTTAATGTTTGCGGAGGTATATTGTTATAAATCAAATTTGAAGTTTTTAAAATTATGTATTTAAAATAAAAAGTAGAAAAAATACGATCGATTAATTCATTCTTTTAAATATTTATAATAAATTTGTCAAGTTATTACAATGTTTAATTTTTTTTTATTAAAACAACGTATTTTAAAAGATCATATATGCAACTTTTTTTATTTAAATTTAAATATAAATTGAAAGTAAAAGTTGATATTTAGTAATTTAGTTTAAAATAATTACTTTCATTTTAAAATTTATTGGGGAAAAAAAGTAATATGAAAGCTACGTTACGCTTTGAGGTTTTGTCCTTTTCATTTTGGCCTTATTTTAGCTTTATCCAACATTGTTTTGGAAGAACCACAACACAATTATATTTTATCGAGTAATTATTTTTATATTTTTATTATTTTTTTGAAAATTAAAGAATCTTATTCCACTTCAACGAAGTTAGAGGAATCTTTGTTATATACGAAAAAAAGGGGTAAATTCAAGAAATATAGAACTTGGTCGATAAATCATAAATAAATACAGTTTCTAAGATATAAAATACATTATTTCATACATGTTTTGAATATTAATTATTATTTTGGAAACATATGACTCAGTCACCTTAATAATGAAATAAAATATACAAAAAAAGAACAAAATATCCATTTTTATCATATAATAAATCGGTTTAACAAATCACACATTAAACCGAATAAAAACAAATGATTTTCTAGTTTTGAAAATTACAAATATAAAATGATGGTCATAGAAAAAAAAACACCAATTTAGTTACTATATATGGTTTTAGGCGAGAATTAAATATTCGGATTATTTTAAAGTATCTTGAATAGTGAACAGGATTTTAGAAAAATTAAAAATTGAGCGTGGCTCGGTTCAATTATTCAGTTCATCCAGTTTCTGCACACCCTTGATTTGCCGCACAATATTTTGAAATAAAAGTAACATATAATCAATTTTAATTTTCTTACATTTTTTATAATTTGTTAAACTATCTTAACAGACCAAGATCTTTACTGGTGGAGTGAAATTTCAACCGACCATTAAAATGGGACAATGCTAATGACACCCTTATTAATGTGAAAATCAGGTCAATTCATGTGTTGGGAATGTAAAAAACAGGTTTTGATGTTGATGTGTGTGGAAAAAAAATCATTTATAACGGTGTCATTAGTAAAGTATAGGGTGTCATTAGTCTCCCCTTAAAATGGCTAGGCAAAACACAAAAACTAATCCTGACGTGATACATTTTTGCAATGAAAATTTTCCTCTCTATATTTGGAAGGATGTTATTCCGCCTCTATATATTTAATAGTAGTTTATTTATTTAATTTTTTTTTTGAACGGCAACAATAACACCACATATATAACCACACCAACCAAAGGAGTTATCGCAGTTTACAAAGGCCGAAAAAAAAACGAACAACCAAGCCTACCAAAGCACCACCACTCGAATCGGAATAGAAGATACCGACCGAACAAAACAACCAAACGAAAAAAGAAACAAGAAACAACAAAAGCAATAGAAGGTAGTCAACAACATGGAGGCAGTGCAGTTTGCGAGAAGCAAACACCTGCAAACCCACAGAACAGACCATCGTATCACCTCTGTTGCTGCATATTCTACTTCCGCTCCTTTCTTTGTTCGTCGTTCCTCGTTCACCGCGCCCTCAACCGAAGCCCCGGCACTCCTACTGTGGGATCAACCCGCACACACCACAACCTGGTACCACGGTACCACGGATAGCAGCAGATCCCAGTCTGCAGCCCGTCCCCTCCAGACCCAACAGTGTACGACAGGGCTGAGTCGAGCGAATTTACATACCTTCCGTTAGTGTCCCCTCCACCTGCAGCCGAAGTCAGATAGGATGTCGAGCCCGTCCGAGCAAAGTCCCACGCATAGACCCTTTTTACGGCAACCCCTTCACTACCAAGTCTTACGTAGGATCGTGTTCTAGCTTGAGCGAGGATCCACAAGCCAGCCACCCCAATCGCAAGCTAAATGGTAGTCCCTCTTTGTAACCCACTCAAATATCTTTAATTGGAATTCAAAAAAATGATCTGGGATCTTTCTTTCTTTTTTCCCAAATACTAACTTATTACGGTTGGCCCAAATAAGATACAAAACACACCAGCTAACCACTTCCCATCTTTGAGATCCTTTTGCGTTGTCACCTAGTTGCGCCGCTACCTCGATCAAATCATTTAGAGAATCGACCGGATCCAAATTCAAATTCCACCATCTTCCCACTTCTTGCCACAACTTTTTTATGTCGCCACAACTCACAAATGTGTGATCTACCGTTTCCACGCCAATTCCGCATCTCGGGCATAAAGTAGAGTGTAAATCTATTCCCAATCTGTCCAAAACCGCCCTCGTTGGGATCCTCCCTAATTTTAGCCTCCAAAAGAAAATGGCAATTTTTTTTGGAATCGATCTTGGCCATTTCGTCTCTTCTCCAACCGGCCCACCACTTACCCGTGTGTCTTCTATCAGTTGCCTCAACTTTTTTACCATGAAGCCTCCAATAATATCCAAAATCCATCTAACTCGATCTTTTCCTTCTTTTTTCGGGACGACACTTCGAAGCAAGTTACCTAGATTGTCCAACTCCCCTAGCGCCCTCCCCCTCGGTTCCCGTCTCCACTCCCATTTCCATATCCATCCCTCATCTCTCCATTCCCCTCTTTCACACACCGAGACCTCTTTGAATACTTCATGTTGATAAAGTCGTGGGAACGCATCCTTAAGCCTTATGTTTGACACCCACCTATCTTCCCAAAACCTCGTTTCTGCTCCTTTCCCTAATACCTTACCAAACGACTTCGAGAATGGTATACCCTCTTTATCCAACTCTCTCCCCACATCCAAGATTTGTGCCCATGCCGAGCCCCCCCCCCCCAAATCTTCTATGCGTCTCCCCTCCAAAGCCACCATCCCCCCGTAAAGACTTCTAATCACATCTACCCATAGTGCTTCTCTCTCCTCATGGAATCTCCACCACCATTTCCCGAGAAGTCCCCAATTTGCATCCTTCAACGACCCAATACTCAGTCCTCCTCTTTTGCTACTCCCCAGTACCCTATCCCATTTTACCCACGCCATCCCCTTTTTTTGAGATCTTCCTTACCACCACCCCTCCCCAAAAGAAGTTTTTTCTCACACTCTCGAGGATTTTTGACACTCCTTGCGGGGCACGAAATAAAGAGAAAAAGTATAATGAGACACTACCTAAAACCGATCAAACCAAAGTCCATCTTCCACCGAACGAGATCATTCTTGTCTTCCACGTTGCTAGTTTGTTTCTCACTTTCTCTATTGCCGGCTTCCAATGATCAACCCTTCGCATTGACGCGCCAACCGGTAATCCGAGATAGGTGAACGGGAATACATCACTTCCATATCCCAACCCCCCCGCCCATGCTTGAATTTCTTCGTCTGACACCCCCACCCCAAAAAGCTTACCTTTTCTTACGTTTATCTTGAGCCCCGATACGAGATGAAAGCATTCTAACACCTTCATTAGATTTTTTAAGTTGGATAGACTCCATTCTCCAAAAAATATCACATCGTTCGCGTATTGGAGGTGAGATACCGGTACCTTGTCCATTCCCACTTCTAAACCTTTATAAAGGCCCTTTACCATTGCTTCTTCTATCATCATGTGAAGACCTTCGACTACCATTAAGAAAAAGAACGGCGCAAGTGGATCCCCTTGCCTCAATCCTTTCTCCATATGAAATTCTTTTGATGGGGCGCCATTTACCAATACGGATACCGTAGATGACTCTAGGCATGCTTTGACCCATCCTCTTCATTTCCCCCCGAACCCATCCCCTTCATCATGTCAAGAAGAAAATGCCAATCTACCGTGTCATAAGCCTTCTCAAAATCGACCTTGAATATCATCCCTTTCCTCTTCGTCCTTTTGATATAATCCACCGTCTCGTTAGCGATAAGTACCCTATCAAGGATAAACCTTCCTTTTATGAATGCGCTTTGCTCTTTGCTAATTAATTTTCCCATAACCTTTTTAATTCTTTCCGCCAATTCTTTCGCCCCTATCTTATAATAAATCCCAATTAAGC
Organism: Arctium minus; assembly: GCA_954870635.1. NCBI lineage: Eukaryota > Viridiplantae > Streptophyta > Magnoliopsida > Asterales > Asteraceae > Arctium > Arctium minus. The sequence continues at coordinate 81,083,440 of OX941087.1, read as the reverse complement.
TAATTGGTCTAAACTCATTTACTCCGATTGGACTTTCTACCTTTGGGATCAGCGTCAAGAAGGAGGCGTTGCAACCTTCGCTTATCTCTCCCTTCTCCAAGAACCAAGTTATGGCCGCCATCAAGTCCTCTTTTAGCATCCCCCAGAAAATTTTTATAAACTCAATTGTGAACCCATCCGGCCCCGGTGACTTGTGGACCACATTCCTTAATCGCGCTCCAAACCTCGTCTTCCGATATTCCTCTCTCCAAATTTGCAGCTTCCTCCTTCAATAATTTTTTCACTTGTTCCAACCGTAATTGTGGCCAACCTTTACTTTGATTTGAGAATTTGTCTTTGAAGAAATTATAAATGAATTCCTTTATTCTTTTCGGTTCCTCCGTCCACTCGTCGCCTATGTTGATCCCCCGAATACCATTCCTCCTTTCTCTATATTTTATCGCTGCATGAAATATTTTAGAATTTTCGTCTCCTTCTTTTATCCACCTTACCTTCGCCCTTTGTGTTGCCATGTCCAAGCTTTTTTCTTCCAGTTCAAGCCATTTTTTCCGATCGTCGACCCACTTTTGTCTATCGATCGAGGTTAGTCGATTTCCATCGGCCGCCTCTTCCCATTTTCTCACCGCTTCCCCCTTGATTATCAAGTCTTTTTCGATATCTCCCCAGTTCACTTTGCACCACCCTTTCAATGCGTATTTGACGTTCTTGAGCTTGGGAATATACAATCAGGCTTTGTCGAGGTCACCTCTTTGGTCCATGCCTCCCTTACCACGTCCCCCAAACTTTCATCCTTTAGCCACGCATCAAAAAATTTAAACGGCCTTGGTCCAAAGTCTTGATCATATTCGGTTAACACAATCGGTGCATGGTCCGACCACTTTCTCTCCAAGACTTTAGCACCCAAGTTTTTCCAAAGAGATCCAAAATTTTCCGTTACCAAAAATCGGTCCAATTTGCTATGTTTTAGACCGTCGTTACTAACACGGGTGAATTTCTTTCCCCCATCGGGACATCAAAAAGTTTTCCCTTTCTAATAAATTCATTGAAGTCCTCCATGCCTTTCGCGTTAACATCCAAGTTTAGTCTTTCTCGTTCATTCCGTACTTCATTAAAGTCCCCGAACAGTACCCATCGAATCTCCACTCTTTCGCATAATCTCTCCAATTTTCCCCAAAGTTCTGATCGATCCTTTTGCTCCCTAGGTCCATATACATTAACGCACCCGACTAGCCCATTTCGATTTTCCCACTTTCCCACTACCGCAATAAAATTGTCTTCCTGTATCACATACTCGCCCCGAAATGAGTTTTTTTCCAAGCCATTAATAAACCCCCCGAATTCCCTTTGGCTGGGACTTGGACAAAGTCCCAGTCTTTAGCTCCCCACAAATCTAAAATGTTTATTTCATTTATTTCTTTCGACTTCGTCTCTTGTATCGCTAACATACACGGATTTTCTTTTCTGCAGATTTCCTTTAACCAGTATCTCTTATATTTTGACCCCATCCCCCTGATGTTTATGGATATTATCTTCATGATTAAAATGTACAGAGTCGACACATACCTTTGTTACGTTAATCATTGTCGTTTTCCTTTCTCCTTTCTTTGTCCGCATTTCGAATTCCACTTGACTCCTATTGAATTCCCAAACGCTTCCAATCCATCTTGGCTATCCACGCTGCTGAGATCATTGGAAAGAACCACTTTAATCGAGTCCGAGATGGAAGCCCCTCCCCCACTTCGCAATTTTTTCTTTCCGACTTTTTTATCACATCCATCTTCACTCGCTTTTTTCTGATTACTTTTTATTTGGCCATTTCTTGCTAGTTGTTTCATATAATGGAAGCTTACCCTTCCTCCTCCGATCCTTGGAATTTCGACCCTCCTTCTGATCGGTTTTTCTTTGTTGGATTTCATGAGTTTCTACCTTATTCCCCTGTTTCGTGAGCATTCTTCCTCCATTCGTGTTGTATTTTCTTGTGAAAAATGTTCGTTGGCTTCCACACTCCCTACCTGTTCATTCTGTATGATATTTGGCTTGCTATTAGACCCACCAATTGATGGTCCGGATTTTGGATTAAAGTAATCCAACCCATCAACTTTTGAAATATTAATTTCACCCAATGGCCCATCCACCTTAATAGGTCCATCCATTGAAAATGGTCCTCTCTTTTCAAACATACCCTGCAGATTATCAAGATCATGTGCGCCTCCCTTGCTATTCATTGGCGGTTGAGTTTTGGAATTTGTTTTATCCATTTTTGAGACATAATTCTGACATCTGGAATTTTTCGACGGAGACTCTTCGACTTCACGGACCTCACCCTGCATCTCACCGCCTGCCGCTAACTTTTCCGGCAAACTCCTCGGTACGTTTACTGGTTGCGATTTCGACGGTACCAAGCCATCTCCCTCTCTGCTTACTCTCTGCGTCTCTCCGGGACAGACACTTTCTTCAATTCGTTCGTCTTCGTCGCTCAACTCCTCACTCCATTCAGACGGGATTGATGATTCATTCCCATCTCCGTCGATGTCCCACTCCTCGTCCCGATCCTCGTCGTCTGCTTGGGTTTCCAACATGCTTTGGTCTTCTTCCTCTACTTTAATCACGTAAAATAGATTTCCCACTTTGATGTTTTTTATTTCACTAATTTTTTCGACAAAACCCGAACTTATGAGTATCTTTCCCCACATTAAGTTTGAGTGATTTATTAGGTTGCAGTTTTTTGTTTTTAAAACTGTTCCCCAGTTGCTAGCGATCGCTGTGAACGTTTCTTCCTTCCAAGCATGTAGAGGGACGCCCTAAATTCTTATCCATATTAACCTCTCTGATGCCCGGAATCCGATGGACCATTTCCTTAAGTCTTTAACCCAATGATGGATACCATGGTTCTTGTTATCTATCACTTTGTCCCTTGCTTCCTTAGTTTCGAATTTTATCAAGATGTTACGTCCCCCCACTAATCTTACTCCCCCCTTTATCCCTCTTTTTCGGATTGCATATTGCTTTAACCGCCTGAATGTTATCCATGGACACAAGAGTTCCCACTGCACAATCCTGTAGAAATTCCAAGTTTTCTTTTTCTGGTTCCCACCTTCCCAACTGTTGATTAGGGGCTTCACTATTGTCCTCCTATTTTCTTCCTTTTTTCACCACATCAACGAAAGACCTCCCGATTCCAACCCTTTGCAGTTCTGCTTCACCATGATCCCCCGAACCAATGAAGTTGTTTCCGTGCCGTTGTGTCTTAACCACATCCTTTTCCTTTTCCTTTTCCCCATTGTTCGCGAGGAACACTCTTAATCTGTAGGTTCAAGCCAAATCTGATTTAATGAGAATTCTAGCGTTTTCTTGTCCACGTCGGATTTAAACCTTACGAACCCGAATCTGTCTCCATTTTTCAACCGTTTTTTTGCCATGTATATGTCTGATACCGTCCTATATTTCTTAAAGATTTTCCATAGTTCAGCCACCTCCAAGATTCTTGGGAAATTGAAAAACAAGAATGTAACCTGGTTTGGAGTCCTATGTCTATTGATTGATCGATTTCGCAATTGCTCGTTATACCAACTCTTGTTCCTGTGCCTCGCAACTCTCCTATTACTCACCCACACTCGAGCTCCCCACACTCTCTCTCGCTCTCGCTCTCTCTCTCTCTCTCTCTCTCGCTCTCTCTCATCTCTCTATTTACTCATGAAGTAAATGTAAATAAATTTTTTTAAAGGCAGCAGAATTTTTTTTACGGAAAAATAGGTACAAGAAGTAACATCCAATAAAACTGTGATGTGCAGTAAGAAGAAACGGGGAAAGAAACAAACAATTAACACGAGCTAAAGATGTGTACTAATGCAAACCCCCGACAGAAAGGGCCAAACCCATGGGGCGTCACAATCTATGAGAGAGAGGCAGGATGGATTCTCGATCCACAACTCCCACGAGATGTTTCCTTTGTTGATTCGTCTCTGAAAAAACCCAACCAGAAATACACAAGCGGATTAATTCTTAATAATAAAATCTCAACGATTATAATAATCCATGCCAAACGGTCCCAAACATACAATAGGTAAATCAAGGTTTGATAAAAGCAACTTATACACAACTGAGATAAAGAAGAATAACTAAATGTTGGTCTTCTATCCGCCCCCGCTAAACCTTCTCCTTGCCCTTAGCTGCTCTGTCTAACTCACGACGACCTGAAAAGATTTTTAGTTTTGAAATAGCGAGGGTTAGACCATAGGTCTAGTGAGATCCCTCTAACAGATAAGCAACAAAATACTTTCCAGAATTTAAAAACAATATTTAATAATTTCACATAGGTAAAACACGCTACGGACCACATGACCGTCAAAGACGATGTGTCTAACTCGCGCTGCCTTAATGTTGGGACACACCCCCAACGACATAAACGGGCCACACTCCCCGACACGAGTAGGCGGGTCACACTCTCCGACTTAGGTCACATATTCCACAAATAATGTATGCATACATTTAAACATCGACAAAATATATAACACCCTTAAAACATATCATTATAAACTTGACATCATAAATAATCAACATTTGAAAGTCAATCATCACATGCTTTCGTTCATAAAGGATTTAGTTCAGAAAACTCACCTGACGTCCTTAACTTAAATCTTGCGCTTACTTTTATAATCCAAATTGGAACCTATAAAACAAGGTATTTCCCGATAAATATTTGATATTTCTTATTTGACCAAGCTGGCCTTAAACCCAAAATCTCATCGGTCTCTCATTAAAAAGAAACCCCGACTCGCTACAATCTAAATCAAGCTCACCTAAAAGACACCCTAGTATACCACATCGGAAAAGGACCAATTTACAAAAAAAATGAAAGCCAACTCTAAATTAACTACTCTAAAACTTAAATTAAACTTCCTTTAATTTAATTCGGCCCACATTAACATAGATTGGGCTTCGGCCCATACTTTCACTCCGGGGACCGGGCTGGCCGACCGGTATGGCTTTGCCCGACCGGGGCCCCCCTTTTTCCTGTTGACCGGGGTCATGCACCGACCGGTGCCACCTGCACACAATTTCGACTGGTGCGACTTCATCGACCGGTGTGACATCATCAACCGGTGTCACTTCTTCGACCGGTGTCACTCGCACAAATTCGAACAGAACCCCAAAACCCAATAACTCACAAATAGACACCGAACTCTATTTTATTGAACAAATCGATAACCACAATAATCAATTAAACTCTTCCCTCAACAGATCATTAATCCATAAACACAATAAAAATGCAATGAATCTCAACCTCTCCCAAAACAATAATCAACAGATTAATCCAATAACCCCCAAATCCAATGATTTAACTGCTACTATACTATTGGCTGAGAAGATAAAGATTGGAAGGAAAATTACCTTAAGGAAGACTTGATGAAGTTGCAATCCCAACCAATCGATCTCTCTCTCCCTGCTCGATCCCACAGTCGCCCTCCCTATCTTTCTCTTCTCGGCCGCCACTTGCAAGAAAAAGGGATCATTAGGTTTAAAACCCCTTTTGATCAATATTACACCTTACCCCCTTACAACTTGGAACCTTGGTCGAATAAATCCCCAATTTTAAAATAATTAAGATTTAAACCCGGTTGTTACAATATCCTCCCCTCAAAAGAATTCCGTCCCCGGAATTCCTCCGACGAACAAACTAGTATATTGGTTTCTCATTAACCGACTCTAACTCCCAAGTTGCTTATTGACCCTTGAGTAATTGCTACTGAACTTTTACCAACTGAATCCCTTGCTCCTCAATTTTTCCTTCACTTTACAATCTAAAATGCTCACAGGTTCCTCAACATGACGTAGATTCTCATCTACTCGAATATCGCTCAAAGGCACCACCACATCTGTTTTCACAAAACATCTTTTTGGATGAAACACACGGAATGAGGGATGATTCCTACTCAAATCCTCGGTAGATTTAGTTTGTAAACTATTTTTCCCTACTCGCTCGACAAAAGCAACGTCCCAACAAATTGGTCTTAACTTCCATTTCTTTCTGAATCAATAACATCCTTCACATACGGGACGAGTAACTTTACATTTGACACCGCTTGAGACTAAAGACTCATAATTCCCATTCTAATCAAGACGGTACCATTCGATTAACCAAGACATTTTGATCAATACCCAACCACACACAACCATCAGTTTTACCCCTCGATTACAACAACTTCCATAACCACTGATCTCAACCCTCGGCATTAATTACATCTTACACGCTAAAAATACATCGCCTCCAACGACATCACTTCAACTTCTTACATATTGACAGCAACTTCCACAATTCAAAACCCTCATAACCCACCAGCTCCAACTGGCCAAATAATGCGACACAAACTTCCATTCTCATTGCATCCACAATCACCCGACTAAAAGCGCAAGAAGACCCCGCTTCACCTGCTCCATACGGAGTGACCAAACTCATGCAACTATTCCAAATAGTTTACACTGAATGACTGACTCACTTGGAAACCCTTTTCCGAATTACCAAAACTAACAGTATGGTCCTTTGTTCCGAGCACTATATCCAATCACCGCTACCTTCCTCCTTGAAGGCTTTAATCCCACTTCTAATGGCATGGTGTGAACTTTTGATCAGCTGCACGACTTTTATTTAGCAACACTCACACCGCACCGAACGCCATATTCTCTTTCTCATACCCACACTAGGGATTTATAAACTTGCTAGCAGAATCTAAAACATGCCTCCACATTTTGCGTCACTTACCAAACTTCTTACCCTCAGATTCCCCACCTTTCCGACATGATATCTTCACTTTCTCCTCGTTGCAAGAAACACCGCTCACCCAACATTGCTTACTTTAATCCTCGATGATTCCCAAATGAGTCAAATCCCATTTACATTACTTTGCTGGATCAACCGACTTTCCACACTTCTTACATGAGATAATCAACCTAACTCCTCCAATTCATTACCCACTATTCGAAAGCGCCGCACTATTCTCGCCCTCCAACCAAGAGTTCCCAAGCTGCTAGGATCCTTTCCCTTAAAAGGTACCTCAACTTGCCCACGGATTTCCTATCTACTACACAACCCTTGAACTAACCAGAACACATAGAACACACAGGTTCTCTCTTTGATAATCACCAACCATTTGTAAAAACCATCATTTGGAACAATTATTTTCAACTTAGGAATATCCCAATAACCAAAAATTCGCACAACTCAACCACATACTTACTACTTACAAATCATTCCCCATAGATCTTCGAACAAGGACACTCATCCGCTAGCAATGACGCCAGACTTCTACATATCCTTCAGGAAGCTCCTTACCACTTTAATGATTCGTACTCCCAGGTATACCATAAAGGTATCACCAACTCAAAGATACAACTACCACTCTACTACCTCATCCCAGAACAATTGCAACTCTCTACGACCAATCGTTACACATACCAAAACCGTCATTTTCTCACTGGTCAATATATTAAGATTGGACTTCAAATCATTTCACGACCTTGTCTTTCCCGAACCTGAATAAATCACAAAACTATGATCCTCAAATCCCTCAACATGATCTCGCTCCTTGTCGGCTTAACACGACCTGTTGGAATCAAACTCCAATAGTCTGAAGGATTAAACATACTACCTCAAAGACTTAAATTCTCAAAGCACAACCTTTCATAGTTGTGCTATATATAAATATAACTTCTCTCTCACATAACCAACAAAACCTCGTCGGTAAAGAACCACCCGACCGAACCAAAGATCTTCCACTGCAGCAGTTAATTGCCAAAAACAATATCTTTACGACTTCAAATTCCACTCCAGATACAACCGTTTACCGACATCCACATCTCAAGCCATGGTGCCAACGGTAATCCATTGTAATATTATCATCCTTAACGTCATAGATCAATGCCTCCATTAACCACCTCCGCAATTCACAGCCCTCACTTAGAAGAATACCAATCTCAAGTATTTACCCCCTGTGATCGATCGATACACTTTCACTCTCAAAACTTTCATCATTCTTAATTGCAACCCTTCCCCTCGACCTAGAGAGTTCATAGCCTTCATGCATGACACACAAATGTTTAATCTCTAGATACGTTTGAAAATTTAGAAGATACCTACAACAGAAAATAACTTACGTGCATACGACACAACATTGACTTAGCCATGCACAACGATTTCAGGAATCGTTCTACCTCAATTCCACAACAATTTCTCTTCACCACACCCCAATATCGGGGTTGACACATTTGAAAATATTTCCGATGAACTTTACACACACGATTTATAAAATACTACAAAATTGTTCACACTGATAGTGCCAAACGACTCTCACCCTTGTTGATATGACAACACAAAAGTTTATACCAAACTCATTTATAAATTCATGCGATCAATTGTTGTTTTGATTTTCATAACCAAAAGTCAACTCATTTATAAAAGGACATATAATATTTTCCCAGACCAAAATCTGAATTTATCACCCAAGGTCAAAACTTGTCTTTTCAATTCAAACACATGTTCGCAGGCGTAGACACGTTTTCAAAACAACTACTTCGTAAGGCACACACACACCAAAATGTCTGATGTGATTGATATGAAACTCTAACAATTTGTTTGACACTCAATGCATGGGACTCGATGACATTGAAGGCTATGCACTCTAACAAGGTCAACTGTTAATATTCACTATAATTTATCCCAGACTCCTTGCTTCCGACCAACCAGTCGGAGTCCTCTACTGTGCCACAACCTCCGGCACTATCGTCTTCTAACAACCTTGGAAGTCCAGCAACTAGTCACCACCGCTCATCTCATACTTTCTACTTCTGACCAACCCATCACGATCCTCACGTTTGCCACTACTTCCAGCACCAATGGTTCCCAACATCCTTGAATGTCCAGGTACTAGTTACCATCGCAACTACAATCTCGCAAAACGTGCATCCTCACTCTTACCCTCAACCAAACTTACCAACCATATCTTGATTCTAATGATCCTCACTACATTTTATCCGTCAGCACAAAATTCGTCTCGCAACCAACCTTCGGTTGGCTACAGCTCCGAAAGCCTCATTTTATCCTTCGATTCTTGAATTAACACTCTCCTGCTTATCACTAATCGGCATACCACTCTACTAAAACGAAGACTCTCTTGGAGCGAAAAGCTCACCTCCTACCATCATTCTCTTCCTTATGGAATCAAAAGGTCCTTTCTCAATGACATGTCTACATCCCGCCAGATAATCATCCTAAATGGTATTAACCTTCCAACCATAAGCGAACTCACCCAACATCCCCGATCAACACTATCAATACATAGATAGGACTCTCCACCCTAAACCACACTAAACAATAGCAATCGAGTATGCCCATGTACCTGTAAATTCATAATGACATTGACCAGATGCGATTTTGAATTTACCTTACATTAGGGTACTCGCTATTGTTGTCACACCTCTCGATAAACAGGGTCTCCCTAAAAGGTTTCCTAATTCTCAGTTGTGTCCATCTACCCCACAATTTAAGTTTAGGCCCATCCGGTCACCTAAATCCCTTAAACTATGGCTCTGATACCAACTGAAACAACCCAACCAGAAATAAGCGGATTAATTCTTAATAATAAATCTCAACAATTATAATAATCCATGCCAAACGGTCCCAAACATACAATAGGTAAATCAAGGTTTGTTAAAAGCAACCTATACACAACTGAGATAAAGAAGAATAACTAAATGTTGGTCTTCTATCCGCCCCCGCTAAACCTTCTCCTTGCCCTTAGCTGCTCTGTCTAACTCACGACGACCTGAAAAGATTTTTAGTTTTGAAATAGCGAGGGTTAGACCATAGGTCTAGTGAGATCCCTCTAACAGATAAGCAACAAAATACTTTCCAGAATTTAAAAACAACATTTAATAATTTCACATAGGTAAAACACGCTACGGACCACACGACCGTCAAAGACGATGTGTCTAACTCGCGCTGCCTTAATGTTGGGACACACCCCCAACGACATAAACGGGCCACACTCCCGGGCACGAGTAGGCGAGCCACACTCCCCGACTTAGGTCACATATTCCACAAATAATGTATGCATACATTTAAACATCGACAAAATATATAACACCCTTAAAACATATCATTATAAACTTGACATCATAAATAATCAACATTTGAAAGTCAATCATCGCATGCTTTCGTTCATAAAGGATTTAGTTCAGAAAACTCACCTGACGTCCTTAGCTTAAATCTTGCGCTTACTTTTATAATCCAAACTGGAACCTATAAAACAAGGTATTTCCCGATAAATATTTGATACTTCTTATTTGACCAAGCTGACCTTAAACCCAAAATCTCATCGGTCTCTCATTAAAAAGAAACCCCGACTCGCTACAATCTAAATCAAGCTCACCTAAAAGACACCCTAGTATACCACATCAGAAAAGGACCAATTTACAAAAAAAATGAAAGCCAACTCTAAATTAACTACTCTAAAACTTAAATTAAACTTCCTTAATTTAATTCGGCCTACATTAACATAGATTGGGCTTCGGCCCATACTTTCACTCCGGGGACCGGGCTGGACGACCGGTATGGCTTTGGCCGACCGGGGCCCCCCTTTTTCTTGCTGACCGGGGTCATGCACCGACCGGTGCCACCTACACACAATTTCGACCGGTGCGACTTCATCGACCGGTGTGACATCATCAACCGGTGTCACTTCTTCGACCGGTGTCACTCGCACAAATTCAAACAGAACCCCAAAACCCAATAACTCACAAATAGACACCGAACTCTATTTTATTGAACAAATCGATAACCAGAATAATCAATTAAACTCTTCCCTCAACAGATCATTAATCCATAAACACAATAAAAATGCAATGAATCTCAACCTCTCCCAAAACAATAATCAACAGATTAATCCAATAACCCCCAAATCCAATGATTTAACTGCTACTATACTATTGGCTGAGAAGATAAAGATTGGAAGGAAAATTACCTTAAGGAAGACTTGATGAAGTTGCAATCCCAACCAATCGATCTCTCTCTCCCTGCTCGATCCCACAGTTGCCCTCCCTATCTTTCTCTTCTCGGCCGCCGCTTGCAAGAAAAAGGGATCATTAGGTTTAAAACCCCTTTTGATCAATATTACACCTTACCCCCTTACAACTTGGAACCTTGGTCGAATAAATCCCAAATTTTAAAAGAATTGTGATTTAAACCCGGTTGTTACAGTCTCAACACCCAATCGAAAATTCTGACTTGTACCTCGGTAAATAGCATCTCGATCGAGATAACCTTCTTCCTGAATATTGTGTTGTTACGGTGACTTCAAAGTAAGTAGCAGGTTGCACGAATAGAGGCTTGCAGGATTGATTTAACCAAGGAGAGAAGGAGGGACCTCCTTGAAAGTTTAGTATCTCGTGCGTAGGGGTGTTGAATAAACGCGATGCCTTACGACGTTGAAGAAAGTGTTGAAGAAGGTTATGTTAAGGTACATACTTACGGTGTCGAGGTATTGTACAGACTTGAACGTACATAAATATTCATAATGAATATAACATATATATAACATTTCACGTAAAAACGGTTAAAGCAACAAAAAAACTATATCGAGATGGATGTCATATTGAAGAGCACGAAATTCTCGTTTTTTTAATGTAATTTGTTTGATTAAAATGTTAGTAATTTTTAAGATAATTTATCTTAAACTTTCATTGGGTAAAAGTTTTTAATTAAAAAAAAAAGTCAAATATGGTAGACGTGACTTTAAATTATATTTCATTTTTACCCCTGAGCATCTTAAAAGTAAAAACTTTATTTAATACGAGTTGTTGGATCAATAGAGATATAATGGTTGAGATTTGTCCTTACGTGTACAATGAAAATTGAGTTTTAATTTGAACTTTCCTATAAATAAATAAATATATATATATATATACACGTTGGTTCAAGGGAAAACCTCAAATAAATGAAAAACTAAAAAACACCTTATCAACCGTTAGATTAGATGATCTGATGGATATGATTAAACAGACGGTTACAACAATATTTTTTAAATTAAAAAAACCTCAACCCCATATTTTTTATTCGAAAAAATACGAAAAATGAACAAAATTCGAGCGAAATAAATTACACCAAATAAACGATCATATTTTTCTCGTTAATTTGACATCCATATTCATATACTTTTTTATTCGTTTTTTCGTAGTTTTTCAGTTTTCCATTTATTTAGAGTTTTCTCCTGAACCTGACCCTATATATATATATATATATATATATATATATATATATATATATAGGGTCAGGTTCAGGAGAAAACCCATTTTCATTGTGCACATGAGGACAAATTTTAACCATTGATCAAAACATAGAAAACTAATCAATGGTTAATACATAATAAGGTTAAATGAGAAGTGATTAAGAACAAAATTGTAATTTTGAATCAACGTCTATCTTCTTTGACTTTTTATTTTTATTTTTAATTAAAAAATAGAGTAAACTACGATTTTAGTCCCTGTGGTTTGATGTTTATAACGGTTTTAGTCCCTGGTTTTTTAAAACTGTCTTTTTCATCCTTATGGTTTGTATTTTGTTTTCATTATCATCCCTCCATCCAACTTTGTTAAAACTAGGTTAAATCTTCCAAAAAAAATTACATATTTGGTCCTTGTGGTATATCAATTTTTATATTTTTATCCTTAAATTTCATAGTTTACATTTTTTATTTATTGTATTTCATCAAGACATTTATTTTTCTATTAATAATATTGTATATTTTCAATATTATTATAACTTTAATTATAAAAATAATCAAATAACTTCACTAAAAATATTGATAAATACATGATATTTTTTTAAAGTTTTATGTTTAAATCTCCTAAAATTAATATTTTTAACTACTGATTTATTAAAGTTTTTTATTTATTTTAAATTACCCTTGAATTTTTTTAATAAAATTCAAAAAAAAATAGTTTTATTTTATATCAATCAGTTGTTACTTTTATGTGTCCCTGAATCTAGTTTCTAATCACAAACAATCAAACAATATGATTCAATTACCTGTTTGATTTACTTCAAGAAATCACAAGATTACACTTTCTCTATCTAGAACACTCTTTCTCTCTCTACAGATTTCTCTCTAAAAATACAACTGAATAATACGCTCCACTTCTGTTGACTACAAATTACAAAGGAAAGGAAACTATTTATACCTACAACTAATTACAACAAGGAAACAAACAAATACGATATGTTGACTTTTATTACAAAAGACTTTGACTTTAATGAGATTTGACTTTCTCAACTTTGACTTTCTTGACCTTTGACCTTCAGTTTTCTTGATCTTGTATCCAACAGATTTATGCTCTAACAATCTTCCCCTTTGGATTCAAGATCACTATTGAAAGATCTAGCAATTCAGTCTTCACTTTAAGCTCTGTCAGTACAATCTCCTCTTTTCTTTGACGGTATTCTTTCCAAAACTTTCTTCAAATGATTAACAATCTCCCCAAAACTTTCACAATAATACTTTCAGACTTTGGAAAGAAATTATCTTCAGAATCAGCTTGAATTGCTTTAGCAAATAATCTTCAAAGAAAATTTCATCAAATCTTCAGAAATTCTTTGATCTTCTTCAAATCTTCAAATCTTTTCTTTGAACTTTTCTGACTTGGACAATTATGAAAATCATCTCTCAAAACTTTATCATTTCTTGATACCATCTCCCCCTTTTTGATGATTTGAGCATCTATATCATCAAAACTTTTCTCCCAAGAAATGTCATTGACCAATCTGATCTGTCAAACTGAGCCTCTGATTCTGTGATCCATAACCAAGTATTCATCTAGATCTTTGCAAATCTAGACAAAATAAGAACATGTAACTCCTGAATCAACAAATGAATCAGTTAGAATGCCTGCCAGTAATACGAAGTCACTGTGTGTAACGAATACACAATATAAAGGAGCTTTTTGATGTTCACTCCCCCAGGGCTTCCATCCAATCATCGAAATACCACAAAGGCAATTTCTATGAATGTTATGACAAAGAAACAAATTCTTTGTGTGTTCGTGCAAGTGTAGAAAGAATTAAGCACGAATAATTGCTTATAAAGGCTCAAAGTTGTGTAAACCACTGAGACAACAGTAGATAAACACAGACTCAGTGTGCATGATTGAAGTGCGAAGGTGGGGCAGACTTCCTTCTTTTTCAATATCCAGATTTTTCAAATGAAAATCAGATAGATTATATGTTGCGTCCCCAGAAAATATGAAACATTTTCTTTTTGAGAAGAAAATGAGTAGTTGGTGGGGTTTAATCAAGAGTTGGCATGGGCTATTTGCCTGTTTCAATAATGTTCACGAAAGAATTGTGAATCATTAGTAATGTGGTTGCCCGACTCAGAAAGTAGTTGGTGCAGAGTTTGATATTCTTTTACTCTGATCTCACACCCTCTTTCTTTTAATCATTAAGCTCACTACTAACCAAACTCTCTTTTCCATTTTACCTCATCACATCCACACTCATTTCTTTTCGACTCCTCACACTCAATCTCTATAGATTAACTTCTTGGGTAGAAATCACTGGTTAACGTGATTTCATAGAAGTTCATTTAAGTCCTAGCACAAAGAACCCATGTAATCCTATGAAAGCATAATGTTGCTCAAAATGATTTAACTTTATCAGTTAAAGCTCATATACAAATGTCAGATGAATGTAAGCTCATAAAATATAATCATGAATATTTGAGCATTTGAAACATTGAAATATTTTCAAACAAGTATATTGAATGAATGAATATGAATACAAGAAACTTGTTTGAAAATCTGACATTGTATGAAAATGATCAGAAATGAATGATAAATCAATTAAGGCTTATGGTCAAGACTAATGGATATGTGTCTATACGAAACAAAATATAGACATTCTTGAAATAACGTTTCGAAATGAAATATCGCTCAAAAATTCTTTGAAGTACAAGCGGAGTGTCTTACCATCGAAAAAATTGTTTCAATTTAGAGACATGGTAAGAACATTTTAAACAAAAATTGAAACCGGTGTGTGTGAATACTTGAAAGTATATAGAAAAGACAATACGCAAGTATTAATCTTTGGAAACACACGGTTTGTTTATCAATTAAGCACAAAAATAAAATGAAAACATTTAAAATCACACTTCCAAATTATAAAATCTGTTTAAAAATTCGGGAAGTGGTTTGAACATTTCAGAACATGTTTTCTATATCTGAAAGTTGTCCTTCTTTCAGATATATTTGAGATTAAGATAAGAAATTTACCTTTTAGCTTTGTCTTAAATCTCATGAAGTCATGCTTAAGTCAAAATGATATGATCATGTCATCCTCTCTCATCCTGCATAAGTCTCAAAGTCTAGTCAAAAATTTATTCACAAAATTTATTCGAAAAATAAAAGAACATAAAACAGTAAAACGATTAAAGAACGAGTTCTGATCTTAAATAATCAGAAATCATAGTCTTACTCCTTTTGGTATGACATATAAGCTCCCCCTAAAATTATGCATTACAAAAAAAATTTGTCAATTAAGAAAAATGCAGAAATTAGATATGCTCCCCCTCAAAAGAATAATGATTCATATTTAATCTTCTCTTACTCCCCCTGAGAACATGAGCAAACAATTAAAGTGCAGATATCGTTCAGACATAAAGATAAAGAAAATGATGAAAAATAACAATACATAACTTTATTAGGTAACAACCGATTATGTCTTAAGATTTAACATACCAAGCTTAGAGACAAGAAAATTAAATCTCTTTTCATCTAAGGGTTTGGTAAATAAATCTGCAAGTTGATAATCTATTTTTACAAAATAAAGTTCAATTGTTCCTTTTTCTACATTATCTTTAATAAAATGATATCTGACGTCAATGTGTTTGGTTTTCGTATGCTGGACAGGATTAGCAGATATCGCGATTGCACTCTTCGAGTCACAATATATTGGAATTTTATCAAACTTGAATCCATAGTCTCGCAGCTGTGTTCGCATCCACAGGACTTGAGAACAGCAACTGCAGCAGCTACATACTCTGCTTCAGCAGTCGATGTGGAAACGCATAATTGTTTCTTTGATGCCCAGCTCACGAGCTTGTCTCCAAGAAATTGAACATGACCAGAAGTACTCTTTCTATCCAACATGCAACCTGCATGATCTGCATCTGAATAAGCAGTCAGTTGAAAACCAGTATCCTTAGGATACCACAGACCAAGATCTGCAGTCCCCTTCAGATACCTAAAAATTCGTTTGACAGCTGCCAAATGGGATTCTTTAGGAGCAACCTGATATCTAGAACATAAACATGTTGAAAACATAATATCTGGTCTACTAGATGTAAGATACATTAACGATCCTATCATACCTCTATAAGTTCTAACATCAACACTTTTACCCGAAGGATCAGTGCTAATCTTAGTACCTGGTGCCATTGGGGTTCCAATAGGTTTACAATTTTCCATATTGAACTTCCGAAGAATATCCAAAATGTACTTAGATTGGTTAATGAAAATCCCCGTTGAAAACTGTTTAACTTGTAATCCGAGAAAGAAATTCATCTCTCCCATCATACTCATTTGAAAACGTGACACCATGAGGTTAGAAAAGTTTTTGCAAAATTTTGGATTTGTAGAACCAAATATTATATCATCAACATAAATCTGAATAAGAATAATAACAGCTTTTTCCTTTTTGATGAATAAAGTGGTATCAACCTTACCTTTAGAAAAACCGGACTTGACCAAGAATTTAGATAAAACGTCATACCATGCTCGAGGGGCTTGTTTTAAACCATACAGGGCTTTGTCCAAGATGTAGACGTGATCTGGCTTCTCTGCATTGACAAACCCTTCTGGTTGAGACACGTACACTTCCTCTTTAAGAATCCCATTCAGAAAGGCTGTTTTCACATCCATCTGAAAGACTGTGAAATTCTTATGAGCTGCGTAGGCTAGAAATATGCGGATTGCTTCTATGCGCGCTATTGGAGCATACGTCTCATCGTAGTCTATGCCTTCCTCTTGCCGGTAACCTTTGGCAACAAGTCTAGCTTTGTTTCTTATGACGATACCGTCTTCATCCTTCTTGTTTTTGAAAACCCATTTAGTGCCTATCACGGTTTTACCTTCTGGTTTCGGAACTAATCTCCAAACCTTTAGGGCTTCAAACTGATTGATCTCTTCTTGCATAGCAGATACCCAATTCGAATCAGCAAGAGCCTCTGATACTCTCGTGGGCTCTATCTTACTGAGGAATGAGTCATGCATACATTGATTAAGAGTCGCTGACCTAGTTTGTACAGGCTTGTTGAGATCTCCAATTACTTGATGTAATGGATGTTCTTTGGTCTAGCGATGCTCATGAGGTAATGGAGTAGATACTGATTGAACACGATCATCATCTAGAAATCCACTATAAGACTCTTCAGATTGAATAGATGGAAGGGGGTTTGCAGTTGAAGATTCAGGTGCAAAAGCATCAGTTGGAACAGCAGATTGTGGCTGTTGAGTTGACAGTGTGTTACACCCAACTGAAACTATTACTTCTGGCTCAGCATTTGCTTGTGCATCTTCAACTGTAGGAATTTGAGTTTCTGACTGAACGGGGGATACTTGTTCAGTTATGACCTCTGAAGTGACTGGATGATTGCAACTTGTGTCTTCAGACCAGTTAGTCACAGCAGATTTAGATACATTAGAACCTAGAAACTCATCATAGAAGAATTCAAATAACAAATCTAAATCAGATAAATGTGAAATAGAAGTAGAAGCGTTATCCGAATTTTTCTTTGTAGAAACAGGTTCTGGACTAATATGCCCAGAAGTTAATACTCCAGTGACAACGGGTTCTGAACTGAGTTGATCAGAAGCCATCTCTTCATCGAATGATACATTCACGCTCTCGACAACTGTCTTTGACTCCTTCAGATAAACACGGTATGCTGCGGATGTGGAAGAATAACCAATGAAGATGCCCTCGTCCGCCTTAGCACTGAATTTATTCAGACTCTCTCTGTCGTTAAGCACAAAACATTTACACCCAAATATGTGAAAATATTTGATTGTCGGTGTTCTGTTGTTGATCAGCTCATATGGAGTCTTTTGAAAACGGCGGTGTATTATGGATCGATTTTGAGTATGACATGCAGTTGACACAGCTTCTGCCCATAAGAATAGAGGTAGATCGGATTGGCTAAGCATAGTACGAGCGGCCTCGACTAGTGTCCGATTTCGCCTTTCGACTACTCCATTTTGTTCAGGCGTACGAGCAGCAGAGTACTGATGTGATATCCCGAACGATTCGAGATATTCTTCAACTATCTTGTTTTTGAACTCTGTGCCGTTGTCCGTTCGAAGAAACTTGACGTGTCTTTGCATTTTCACCTGGGTCGTCTTTAAGAAAGTAATGAGAACTTCCGGTGTCTCATCTTTTGATCGAAGAAATTTGACCCACGTGTATATTGAGTAATCATCCACAATAACCAACACATATTTCTTTCCACCCAAACTCTGAGTTCTCATTGGACCACACAAATCCATATGTAACAATTCTAACGGAGAACTAGTGCTTGGTTCAGGCTTCGGTTTATGCGGAACTCTCTTCATCTTACCCTTCACACATGCAGCACATAAGTGTTCTTTCTCGTATTTCAGCTCAGGAACTCCTTTTACCAATTTCCCACTAACCAGCTTGTTGATATAACGAAAGTTCAGGTGTGATAAACGTCTGTGCCAGAGCCAACTTTGTTGCATTGAAGCTTTTGTCATTAAGCAAACTTGATTGTCAATCTGAACTTTGGACAGGTTGATGGTATAGAGGTTTGTCTTGCGATGTCCACCTAAGAGTTCTGTGCCGTCTTCAGTACGAACCGAGCAACTCTTAGATTTTAAGTTGACCTCTAACCCTTTATCGCAGAATTGACCAATGCTAAACAGGTTGTGCCCTAAGCCTTCGACATAACTCACCTTACTGATCGTTATGTTGTCTTGAATGATGTCACCATATCCTAAGATTGGTGAAAGCTGATCGTTTCCAAATCTGACATTTCCATTGAATTTCTCTGTATAATTAGACAATAAAGCTTTTTGACCAGTCATATGCTTGGAACATCCATTGTCCAAGTACCACATATGTCGGGTCTGCAAGAGAAATCAGGAAACAATAACTTTAGGTACCCATTTAAAAACGGGTCCTAACAGATTAGCACAAGATTTTGGTATCCATTTGAAAATGGACCCTCTGTCCTTTTGAAAACCTTTAAAAATATTTGATCTCGAAGAATAAACATGATAAGATCCATACCAATCAGAAGAATTATGAGAATAAGCAAAATCAGTTCTCCGATAATTATAATGAGATGTAGTAGTAATAGGAGATAATTGAATCAACTGCTTTATTGAATAACGCTTGTAAGAAGTTACAAGGTTTTGTTGATGAGAAGCATATTGACCAACTACATCTGAATCACTACTAACAGATCTAGTACAAGAATTATCAGAAACTGATCCAACTATCTCATCATCCTTCCGTTTTGGTCGCCATTCTGTTTGAGCTTTCGACCTTTTCTTGCTTATATCTAAAACACAAGATGTAGATTTATTAGGAAAAGCAGATTTCTGAGACTGAGTTTTCTTTTGTGTACCAGTGTATTTCTGTTTCTGTAATCGCTGTTTCTTATATTTCTTACCATGAGAATAATAATCAGTAGTTACAGAAACTGATTCACCAACCTTAGTTGATGATTTAACAGTTTTAAGAACACTTGGTAACACCTTTTCATTTAAAAGACAAGTAGAATGATCAGGAAGAATAGCATTAAAGTCAAACATATCAATTTCGTCTATGCACCCATCATCAGAATTAAGAAAATCATTTGCAGACTCAAATAAGTCATCAAAACTATCAGACGAAGTTTGAGGTGCCTTAGAAACTTTAGAACACTTTGTAGATGTAGATTGAAAAATCGTGTTCTTTAATACAGTAGACAATACACTTTGTTGAATATCAACCAAAAGTTTTTCATCAGATAAAACATTTTCCAACTCAACTATTTTGCTTTCAAGAATGAGTGGAGGAACATAAACCTTTGCAATTGCAGGTTTTGCCTTCATCTCAGAAATAGAATAACTAGCAAAATAATCGTTTGAAAGAACTTTTGGTGTTTCTGAAAGATAACTATCATTTAATTTTGCATAGTTAAATGGTAGTTGCATTTTCTTCACATTCTTTCTATTTTCAGTTTCTTTGGCCTCAACTTCTTTCGGTAATTTGGTAACAAATTTGGGTTTTAAATGAGTATGTTTACCAGCACAAGCAAGAAAATCAAAATTATAAAGTGTTGGTTGTTTTCTGATGGCTTTCTTAAGATAATGAGGGTTTTCAAAACCAAGACCCCATTTTTCCTTAACATCAGCCTCATCGTTAGGTGCATTAAGAAAGATTGTTTGATCTGTTTGGCCTCTAGCGTAAAGTTTGGCTTCCTGACCATTTACCTTCTTATTCAAAAGCTTGTTCTCAACCTGCAATTTATAAACAGTTAGTGCAGATTCTTTCTTCTCAAACTCATATTTAGAAATTTTAAATTCAAAATCAGAAATCTTCTTTTCAAAACAATCTACTTGAGATTTAGAATCAGAATCAGACTTGCGTAAAGAATCAATCAGATCTTTGTTCTCAATAACCGACTTATTGAGTTGAAATATCTTATTGTTTCTTTTAGCAACTCTTTCTTTTTCCTTTTTCAATTTATTTTGTAAGTCTTGAAGCTCAACTATCATAGCTTCCATTTTGGTAATGAAATCTTTTTGAGTTAAGTTTAATACCTCATCAGCTGTCTCGTCATCTGATTCATCATACTTGACCTCTTTTCCCATAAGACAGAGATGAGCAGTTTCTTCCTTCTCTTCCTCTTCACCTTCTGAATGAATCAGCCAAAATTCGTCCTCAGCCATTAAAGCTATGCCCGCTTCTTGCTGTTTGGCCAGTAGCAGTTTGTTCTGATAGTACTGAGAATTACGAACTTTTGTCTTTCTACAATCTTTTGCAAAATGTCCAATCTTGCCACAGTTGTAGCATTTGACTAGATCCCTTGCTGGCTTTTCGGCAACAGTGTAATCATTCACGAACTTCTTCCTTTCATCAGGTTTCTTCTCAACATATCTGTTTTCTTCATATCTCTTTCCTTCCACCCTCTCTCGGTGCTCATGATTCTTTGAACTTGATGAAGAATACCTTTGAGAATTTGATCCCGACTTCTTGTAGAATTTCTTTTGAAAGGCACGGGTCAGTAACATCATGGCTTGTTTTAGACTTTCTCCATCATCACCATCTGATTTACATTCTGACTCAGAACTCGTAAGCACTTTCTTCTTTTTCTTCTTCTCTGCCTTTTCTTTCTTTTCTTTCTTCTTCTCTCCAACAACCAAAGCAATCGGATCAGGAACCTTTTCAACCTTCTTCTTTTCAGCTCTTTTCTCCACAACCTCTTCTTCATTCTGTCGTAAAGTCTCATAGACTTCGTGAAGGGGTATGTCATTCAAGTCTTTCATCTGATTCATCCTACGTGTATGTTTCTTCCATTCAGGTCGTAGGATACTCATGAATTTGACATTGTTTTCCAGCTGCTTCTTTGTCACTTTGTTCTTCGTCAGTTCATTCAGAAGCAAAGTAAACCATTCATAAGTATCTTCCAAACTCTCATTCTCTTTGGCTTTGAATTCCTCGTAGCTATTGATGCAGTTAGTCACTTTCATCTGATTCCCGACCTTGGATCCCATCATCATCTTTTGCAATTGATCCCACATCTTCTTAGCATCATCCTTGTAGCTATTAATCTTGATGTAAATCTCATTAGGAATGCTTTGAAGTAGAAGAGATCTTGCTTGCTTGTCTGCTTTATATCGGCTTTTCTGTTCTTCAGAATACTGTGATAAATCCACTTTAACTGGTTTTGTCTTTTGTTCTCTTTCCTCAGTACCATCTTCACTATCAGATGATTCATCATCAGGTATTTGAACTGTTATTGGTACCATAGGACCTTCTGTGATTGACAGCATAATATTTTCCCCATTTGCATGTCTGTCTATAAAATCCAGAAATCTGTCTTTCCACTGTTCGTACTCTCCTTTGAATAGAACATGAGGCTTGACATCAGTGCCAATGGAAAGTGCATCTTTGGAAGTCATCTTGAAAAACCTGTTTGAAAAAATATTTGTAATAAGAAACTAGAACTGATCGTTAGTCCAAAATATGAAATCACAAAAATACAAGAAATCTTGAAATAGAAATTCAGGAATTTTGATCACAATCAGAATTTTGTCCCCCTCTACAGACTTAGCATGGGGGTCCCGCTACCCGGTTAACGGGTGGGGTCAAGGGGCAGCGCCCCTAGAGAAAATTTTTTCACTATTAAAAGCCATATTACTGTTTTGAAATTTTCTCAGAAAATATTCTAAGTATAGAAACTCGCAAGTCACTATTAAAATATGAAACTCGCAGACACTGAAACTCGCAAACAACTGTTTACTGAGAAACTCGCAGGCTTAAGCTTGCGCGTTTGTGAAACTCGCACGCAAAGACTTGCGTGTTCTGAGAAACTCTCTAGTCAATGAAACTCGCTAGACGTAGAAACTCGCAAAAGACTATTCACTGATGAACTCGCAGATAGAGGCGTGCGTGTTTGAAAAACTCGCTAGTCGCTACTAACGCGTTTTGACCAAACTCGCAGATCAACCAAACTCGCAGATCGACCAAACTCGCAGATCGACCAAACTCGCACCCTTCGATTAGCGCGTTTGTAGAACTCGCTAATCGTTACTTGCGCGTTTTGACCAAAATCTTCCACTTGCGCGTTCTTCAGATCTAGCGCGTTCTTCAGAAAGTCGACCAAATACCAACTTTTCTCACTGATTTCGATCCAAACCTTGTCCAATTGACTTGAAACTTTGTATGGATGCTCGATTACAATATTAGAACTAATTACAACACAAGAATTTCAAAAACAAACATTCACAATACAAAATGATTGATGATACAGTGCGTATGAACTCGTGAACAAAAATTTCAACAAAAATTCGAAATTATCTATCAATTACAGTGCAAATGACAAATTTGACTATACAGACTCAATCGAAATCACTAATCACACAAAACCTGATCAATTTAAACATCTAATTCGCACTAAAACTCAGACTTGATCTAAACATTGAAGAACACAGTGACGATGAACAGTATATTGATTTCTTGATCTGATTTCGATTTGGATTTGCTCTGATACCAATTATGTGTCCCTGAATCTAGTTTCTAATCACAAACAATCAAACAATCAAACAATCAAACAATATGATTCAATTACCTGTTTGATTTACTTCAAGAAATCACAAGATTACACTTTCTCTATCTAGAACACTCTTTCTCTCTCTACAGATTTCTCTCTCTAAAAATACAACTGAATAATACGCTCCACTTCTGTTGACTACAAATTACAAAGGAAAAGAAACTATTTATACCTACAACTAATTACAACAAGGAAACAAACAAATACGATATGTTGACTTTTATTACAAAAGACTTTGACTTTAATGAGATTTGACTTTCTCAGCTTTGACTTTCTTGACCTTTGACCTTCAGTTTTCTTGATTTTGTATCAAACAGATTTATGCTCTAACAACCTTTGTTAAATGCATTTTACTCCCACTATTTCATATTTTTATTTAAAGTTTAGTTTTTATTAATTAATAAAATTTGTTTAATATTTAAATTAAACATACACACAAACACACACATATATATATATAAACCTTTGTTTATATAATAAGACTATTTTTTCTATAAAACAATATGTGTGTGTATATTTAATTTAAATATTAAACAAATTTGATTAATTGATAAAATATAAAGTTTAAATAAAAATATGGAATATTGGGAGTAAGTGCATCTAATAAAAACAACAACCAGTTGTTATAATATAAAACCATTTTTTACAAAGGTTTATATATATATATATATATATGTGTGTGTGTGTGTATATGTTTAATTTAAATATTAAACAAATTTAATTAATTAATAAAAATTAAACTTTAAATAAAAATATGAAATAATGGGAATAAAGTGCATTTAACAAAAGTAACAACTGGTTACTATAAAATAAGACTATTTATTCGAATTTTATTAAAAAAAATCAACGATAATTTAAAATAAATAAAAAACTTTAATAAATCAATAGTTAAAAATATTAATTTTAGGAGATTTAAACATAAAACTTTGAAAAAATATCATGTATTTATCAATTTTATTAGTGAAGTTATTTGATTATTTTTATAATTAAAGTTATATAATATTGAAAATATACAATATTATTAATAGAAAAATAAATTACTTGATGAAATACAATAAATAAATAAAAAATAAAAAATGTAAACTATGAAATTTAAGGATAAAAATATAAAAATTGATATACCACAAGGACCAAATATGTAATTTTTTTGGAAGATTTAACCCTAGTTTTAACAAAGTTGGATGGAAGGACGATAATGGAAGCAAAATACAAACCACAAGGACTAAAAAAGCAGTTTTAAAAGACAAGGGACTAAAACCGTTATAAATATCAAACCACAAGGACTAAAATCGTAGTTTACTCTAAAAAATATTTACCCCCTTGAACTTTAAAATAATTTACCTAAAAAATTACTAATATTTTAATCAAACAAATTACATAAAAAAACAAGAATTTCGTGCTTTTCGATATGACATCCATCTCGATATAGTTTTTTTCTTCGTTTTAACCGTTTTTACGTGAAATTTTATATACGTGTTATATTCATTATGAATATGCATGAACGTCTTTGGATGTCCACATTCAGTATGAATAACAAAGGTGAACGTTCATTCACTATTCATGATAAATAATACCGTATGCAAGATGAATAATACAATATTCAGAATTTTTTCTTTTTAACCGTTTTTTTACGTGAAATTCTATATATGTGTTATATTCATTATGAATATGCATGCACGTCCTCGGGTGTCCACATTCGGTATGAATAACAAAGGTGAACGTTCATTCACTATTCATGATGAATAATACAATATTCAAGATGAATAATACACGAATCCATGATTCATGTATTATTTATCATGAATCGTATATTATTCACCCTGAATGTTCTATTATTCATCCCGAATGATACATTATTTATGATGAATAATATATGAATGGTCCGTGAAGGTGTAGACACATGGTGCACTCTCTTTTATTTCCCAATTCACAACCGAAATTTGGTTTAATTCATTATGAATATATATGCGCATCCCTGGATGTCCCACATTCAATATGAATAACAAATGTGAACGTTCATTCATTATTCATGATGAATAATACAGTATTCAGGATGAATTACACAACATTAATGATGAATAATATACGAATTCATGAATCGTGAATTATTCACCTTGAATGTTGTATTATTCATCCTGAATGATACATTATTCATGATGAATAACAAATGAAGATGTGGAGACGTGATGCACTCTCTTTTGTTCCCCGATTCACAATAGAATTACTCGATAGGTTCTCGATTCGTTTTGATGGGTGTTGGGTTACGGTGCTGAAGAAACGTAATGCCTTACGACGTTGAAGAAAGTGTTGAAGAAGGTGATGTCGAGTTACATACTTACGGTGTTGAGGCGTTGTACAAACTTGAATGTACACAAATATTCATAATGAATATAACACATATATAGCATTTCACGTAAAAAAACGGTTAAAACGACAAAAAAAAAGCTATATCGAGATGGATGTCATATTGAAGAGCACGAAATTCTCGTTTTTTTGATGTAATTTGTTTGATTAAAATATTAGTAATTTTTAAGATAATTTATTTTAAACTTTAATTGGGTAAAAAGTTTTTAATTAAAAAAGGAAATAAAAAGTCAAATATGGTAGAGATGTGTTTAAATTTTATTCCATTTTTACCCCTAAACATTTTAAAATTAAAAACTTTATTTAATATGAGTTATTAGATCAAAAGAGATCGAGTGACTGAGATTTGTCCTCACGTGCACAATTAAAAATGAGTTTTCAATTGAATTTTTTTTTCTCTCTCTCTATATATATTTTAAAAACAACATAGAACAAAATGTGCTTTATATTTTTCCATCTATATGTTGTTAAAAAACATGTTTCTCGACTAAAAATAATCAAATTCATTTGCTCTTTTAGTTTTCAATAAATTCAGTCGATTTATGATATAAAATAATTTTTGTCATTTTAAAACGTTTTATGTTTAATTTAGAGTAAATTATGTTTTTAGTCCATGGGATTTGTTGAATTTTTTTTTTTTTTTTTTTTTTGAGGTTTTGAATTACGATTTATGTTTTGTAATTAATTACTTTTTCCGTCTTTGTGATTTAAATATTATTGTTTTCTTCATCCCTTTGGTTTATAATTCATTTATATTTTAATTCTTCATATTTAGGGGGTGTTTGGGATTGCTTATTTAAAACAACTTATGCTTTTTTTTTAAAGTGCTTATTAACTTATGTGGTGAAAAAAATGAGTTTTATAAAAAGTGTTTGGATTAGCTTTTTGTGGTATCAAAACTTAATAAGTTAACAAGTTGTTATTTAGGGGTGTTTGAGATTACTTATACATGTAAAATAACCAAAAAAGTCATAAGTTGTTTCAAATAAGTTGATAAGTCAGAATGCTTTAACTTATCAAAAACTCCTTATTAACGGTGTGGAAAAGTTATAAACACTTTTAATTTTTTCCAACCCAAACAATAAAAATAGCTTAAAGCATAAGTCAATAAGGAGTTTAAATAAACAATCTCAAACACCCCCTTAAAAATAGTGTTTTGGACTCAGGAAAAAAAAATATTATAAATCACAAAGGCAAAAACCAAAATTTCGAAACCTCAAAGACGAAATCCACAAATTTCAACAAATCACATGAATGTAATTTACTTTTTAATTTATTAACCCAAAAAAACTCGTTACAACACTTGATAAAAAAAAGGAATTTAATTAAAATGCCCCAATTTCAAAAGTCGGTTATCAAAATGCCCAAAAACTCTATGACTTAGCCGAAATATCCCATAAGCCCGCGATATAGGGCCGCGATCGCGGGGTCGGGTAAAAAAATTTGAATTTCAAGGGTATGGCTACGATGCAGGGCCGCGATCGAAGGGTTATCCCCGCGAAGTGATCTCTGAGTCCGCGATTTTTTAATATTCGTTTATCCTCGTGGACTAAGCCATTTTTATCCTCGCGGACTAAACCATTTTTAGGATGCATTGTGTGTTTGAAATGATTAAATAATTGAAAAAAAGAATAATCAAAGCACATGTCATTATGAGAAGCATCTCACTATGAGTTAGCAATGTATACTTGGTAAAAGGGAGTAAATATAAAAAGAGTAAACTACGATTTTCGTCCTTGTGGTTTGTTGTTTATAACCATTTTCGTCCCTGACTTTAAAAGTTGTTTTTTTGGTCATTGTGGTTTGCAATTCCTTTCCATTTTTGTACCTAAAACTAATATTATCAGTGACTAAAAACGAAAGGAGTTGCAAACTACAAGGACCAAAAAGCAATTTTTAAAGATCAAAAACTAAAATAGTTATAAACAACATGTAAGGACCATTGGTGAAAATAAATAATTTGTAAAGTCTTGGGTTTTTGGGGGAACATTGGAACTTTAGGGGCTAATATGTAATTTGAGGGAATATCCAAAAAAGGGAAATCCCTAATTTCCTCTCATTCTACACTTTTGGAGGCGGCAGTGAGAAGTCTGGGTGGAGAACTTGGTGAAGGGAAGCATTGAAGTTTTGAAGAAAAATCTATTGTTAAAGTTTAGTGTTGTTCCCTAAAAATGTTATTAAATTGTTCCTACCTCTTTTAATTAGTTTTAGGAGTGATTAGGGAGTTGTCTGATGTTGGAACCCTTAAGATTTGATTTATTTGAGATTGGGTTGAAAGCCGATTAAATGGGGAGGTTTTGGAATGTGTTTATTGTTATTAGGTTTGATTAGTTTCACCATTTGGTTCTAGATGGATGAAAATTAATTTAAGAGTTGTTGAGATTATGTGTGCCTGCGATCGATTGAAGTTGAGGGTTCGGGATTTGAAAGTCGCAGACGACCGGAGGCGACCTGGTTAGCACCGGGAACCGGGGGTGATCCGGTTGACACCGGTGACCGGGGTGACCCGGTTGGCACCAGACCGGGGAAGACCCGGGGCCCGGATCGCGTCAGTTTTAGAATTGAAAGGGGGGGGGTAGTTAGTATTTTTTTATTACTGTATGTTTAGTAATGCCCTCTTTCATTAATTATTTATAGGAAAGCAGTCGTTAGCCGGGGGGCAACTTTGCCAAGCAGGTGAGTTTCTGACCCCTCAACCTTTTAATCTTCTTGAAACGTTTTTACACTGAAAATTGGGATGTATGAGAATATGTGGTTAACTAATGTTATGTTGTAAAATGTTCTCGCAAGTTTAAATGTTTATTTTGAGATTTTATATATGATGTTCTGCGCTAAATGTATAACTTGGGAAATGTTGGAATCGCGGTGATCACGGGAATCTCACAACACCACTGTGCGTGAAATTCGTTTTCTGTACATGTGGACGGGAAGTCTGCTTGGGCCCCGTTGTTAGCGGGGAGTCTGCTTGGGCCCCGGTACAAGAGGGGAGTCTGCTTGGGCCCCGATCGTGAATTTGCAGGTTGTAACGATAAAGGGAACACAACTGATCATTGTGATTTCTGCTATTGGGATGTATCTTGGACATAAATTTTTATTTAAATTGCTGGAAATTATTATGTTTATTATATTTCAAATGCTTGTCAGAAATTCACTAGACCTTATGGTCTAACCCTCGTTTTAAAATCTTAAAAACCCATTTTCAGGAATAAACGCGAGTAGTGCTCCTTGGAAAGGGAAATAGAAGGTTTAGAGCTGTTATCGGGCTAGAGTGAAGATTTAGTTCAGTTCATTTATCGTTTATCTTAGAAACTCTCGGTTATAGTTAAGACTTCAGTCGTTTAAATTCCTATTTTGACAAATGTAAACCGTTGCTATCAGATTTATGTTATGTTAGGTTTGGTTTGAAATCTTGGTTGTTACACAACAAACCATAGGGAAGGAAATAGTAGTTTACTCATATAATAATGATAAATATTTTGTTTGGGTTTTATGGAAATAATTTGTTAGTGAGCGTGGGGTTACTTTATAACATACTAATATCTCTCTAATATCATACCCCTCGATTTTCCCCATGATGAAAATTTCACTCTTTCTCTCTCACATACTAATATCTCTCTAACTTCTCTCACACATGAGTGAAAATCATTTGTTTGGGTTTGATCCCGGGTATCCATCGTGGACTTAGTTCTTGTTTTAAAAAAAAATATTGACCCCACGATCGAGGGTTGAAATCGCGGAATTATGGGGTATTTGAGCAAAATTGAAGAGGTTTTAGACATTTGGGTAAGTAAAAAACAGCATTTTAATTAAATTCCCTAAAAAAAAATCATTTAACTCAAAAGGGAAAAATGATATCTGTGAATTATATTTCTTTTATTGTTAATCATTACGTGATTGGTCCACGTGTGGTGACTTAAATAATACTTAAAATTCATTTTAATAATGAGAAAGTGGAAATCCGTCTCTTTGGGTGTTTGGTGCCATCAATGCCACTTTTCTTATTATATACGTTATCTCATTTATTTTTTGGAATTTTAGAAAAAGTATTGGTCTATTTTTCGTTAGTTATTATACCTGTTGGTTTAGATCTTATCCGCAAATAATTTATATCCTTCGGAAGTATTTTTTTTTTCTTTTCACGAAGTTAAAAACGTTTTAAAGTGTTTCAGTCGATTGATTAGATTATAAAACGTTTTATCTAAAAATATTGTAATAAGTTAATAAAATGTCTTTTGAGGTCTTCACATGTGTTTTAAGACATTTTAGGGGGTGTTTGGGATTGCTTATTTAAAACAACTTATGCTTATTTGTAAAAGTGCTTATTAACTTATGGTTATTTATAAAGTGCTTATTAACTTATATGAAGAAGGGGCAAATATGTAATTTGGTTAAATAAGTTAATAAGGAGTTTCAAATAAGTCAGTTGAGAATAAACTTATCAAAAACTGTTTATTAGCGGAGTGGAGAAGTCATAAGCAGTTTCCAATCCAAACACTCAAAACAACTTATTAGCTGTTTGAAAACGCAATAAGTTAATAAGCACCTCAAATAAGCAATCCCAAATAAGTGTCATATTAACTTTTTATATGACACTTTTGAGAAGAAAATATCTACATACTTATTTTTATAATGCATTTTTTCAAATAATGTCCTAAAAAATAACCTTGATACGACACATTGTTTTAAAATTGTCCTAAAATTTTTGTCAATTTTAGAGATTGGGGAATCAGAGATGATACGTGGACTGGATAATCTCTATGGATCACGAAAGTTTGCTTTTTGAATACAATAATTTGATCTTTATTGTCTTGGGCATCACGAATTCTGTATTGGGATAATCTAAGAGAAAACTCTTATCTTAAACAGACCCGTTCCTGACATTTTATAGGCCCTGGGCGGGATATAGAAAAAGGGCCATCGATAATTATGAAAAAGAAAATCTTAGATATATTGTTTTTATCGTAAGAAATAAAATTCAATTCAAGAAATATTAATAATTCATATAAAATCATTTTTTCGAGTATGCTTAGGCACAAAATCAATCAATAATTACTTATGAATTAATATTTTCTGCCATATCAATTTTACATAGCATCGTTAATTTGTTTCACCGTCAAAAACATCCTTATGATGTACATTTAATATATAAAATGACATAATTTTGGGTCAAAATCGTTACTATTCGGAGTAATAATTTATGTAAATTAATATCAATCAGTTGGGTTTCCATCTCATCTTAGGTTATATGTTGTTCATCACTGTTTTATAATTAAAAACGTCCAATTTTGTTCCTTCCAATGGTTTTGTTCTAGATCTAAATCGGGGCAGGTTTTAAGCTGTGATTCTTGGTATAGTAATCCGAGAGATGTGTGGGTGGGTATCTTGTAATTTTTGTTTCTCCTGGTGTCCTAGTCCCTCGCTAGGCCCATTCTTTGTTTAATAATGTGATCCTTTTCTCGTTGTTAAAAAAAATTAAGTTAAAACCGTCTCATATCTCATATGGTTGGTAATTTATTTCAAAAGGCAGGGTCGTGCTATCTTAGTTAATAACAAAAATCTATTATATTCTAATACAAATATAAAATTCATGCGGATGAGATACTTAAAAGAGTCAGTAGGAGATGAATGATGGTCGATGGATAACATATCAAAATATTTTCTAGGTAAGTAGTTTTAGACTTTGATACAAGATAGAAAAAAAAACTTAGAGAAACAATAGGCAATATTATAAAATGAACAATCAATTAACTTTTTACATATTTTTGTTTTCAATGTAATTAATTAATATATGTTTGGGCCCTTAATATAATACAAATTCTTTGGATTTCATTAGACTTTGGATTTCTAATACAACAAGTGGGAGATGAATGATGGAGAATATATTAAATATTTTAGGCAAATATTTTTAGACGGTGGTATCAAATAAAATACTTAAATAAGTAATAAACAATACTATAAATTGTGCAACCAATTCACTTTTAAAATATTTTCTTTTCCAATGTAATTAATTAATATATGTTTGGGCCCTAATATAATAAGAAATTTTTTGGGTCCTATTAGATACTAAAAGAACTTGTCTCTTTTATTTACTATTTTTTACTACTATTATATAATATATACTAAAAAATTGGGCCCCTATTTCTCATGGGCCCTGGGGGTATGCCCGACCCTCCCTCCCCCAGGCACGTCCCTGATCTTAAAGATTGTAAGATCGGGTCCTTATATACACCTAAATTCTCGTTTATATATTTATATGAGAGATTAACGGTTACGAACGATTAAAATGGTAAAAACATAATTGTATTTGTAACACCTTGGATTTCCGGTTAGTGATATCTAATTTAGCACCTTCTAATTACCTTGGTCGAGTTATATCTGTGTGTGTGTACATCTTGGGTCTGTAAGCTTGAGAGAAAATCCTTCATGTTGCGTGAAAAACTTCTTTTTCGATGGTCGGGAGGTCTGGGCGACAGTGCCCGGCGACCTTGCCATGGGCATTGTCGCCATGGTCACTATCGCTGAAGGGAGACCGGCCTCGGTACATTTCCAGCAGGTGAGCCCCGCGATTGTGACAACGACACTATCGTCGTGTCACTTTCGCGCCGTGGGGACGAGCCGTGGTACCAATTGGGCGAGAATTCCCCGCGATAGTGACACTATCGCCGTGTCAAGGTCGCGAGCGGGAGGCTGGGGTATAAATTGAGCAGCTCTGATTTTCAATTCATTTTTCTGATTTTGGGGCTGCATTCAATACGTTTTTCTCTCAGTTTTTGGTAGGTTTCCATCCTCCATTCCTCCCTCTTCATTAACTTCTCCTCTAGCTACCTCTAATGTGGATCTTTATTGCTCTTCCTAGGGTTATTTAAGCTTTAAGTGAGAAGATCTCAAGCATCCTTCAATCTCAAGATCTCCATCTTCTTCACCTAGGGTTTTCTAGGGTTTGGACAAAACCCACTTTATGAGTACATTCTAACTTTTAAAAACCTTATACATGTCAAACTCATGATTTTAGACTCTTAATTATCTCCTTGATTTGTGGTACTTGTTCAAAATGATTTTTGACCTAAATTAGCATTTTGGAGATTTTTAGGGTTTTATACCTTTTGTAAAATAATAAGAAGGGTTTCATAATATGTGTTACTAATGTTAATTTACGTTCATAAATGTATTTAAGAAGTTGAAAATACTCATTTTGGTTACACTTGTAGTATTTACTTCCTTTGAGAAATTAACTATCAAATGTGGGTTTTGAGAAAGGCTATTTGGAAATCTTTATGATGAAAGTAAAAGACCTTTGAAAAGGGTAAAGGTAAATCAAGAGGCATATTTTTATGGTCATTATTATGATTAAAGCTATTTGTTTGATTATAGTTAGCCACAAATGAAATTGTGGCAAGTCTAGACTATTACTGATGGATCCATAAGTGTAGGGTCGGCTTAATTTTTGGGTTAAATCCCGTTTGTAGCTAGTTGAGACATTGAACCCTATGGTGACAACTTGGTATGGTTATGTGGGACCAGATACTAGTCGTGGGTCGTAAATGTAAATCCTAGCGAATGAGCATGATTAGGATCATTGGTGTTAGAGCATAAATCTGTTGGATACAAGATCATAGAAGACTGAAGACTGAAGGTCAAAGCTAAAGTCAACTCTCAGCATCAAAGTCAAAGTCTAGTGTAATAAAGTCAAAGTCAAATCTTGTATTTTCTGTTTAATAATGTTTGCACGTTCTGTAGTGTGCGTGAACAGTGTTTTGAGAGTTTTGTGTTTAACGCGTTTGTGAGTTTATTTAAATAGCTTGTTGTGCGTGTTAGTCTTGTAACTAGATTCATAATATCATAGATAGCATTGTGAGAGTATCCATTGTTAGAGAGAGAAAGTTTGTAATGAAATATTTGTGATTAATAAAAGTGTTTCAATTGGAAATTAATTGTCATATTGATCATTGCATTGTTATCTGGGAATAACAATTGGTATCAGAGCATACGAAATTCAGATTTATTGGATCATATTCGAAATTTTTGGACGAACACGCTAATCACTGTTCAGATTTAATTTTTGAGCTACAGTGATGTTTTTGATTTAAATTCGGTGTTTTTGTACTCGATTCTATGTTTAGAATAGATTTGATTTGAGTTGATTTGTCCAGATTACATCAGAATCGTGTGAATTTTTGGATTTTAGTTTGAGTTTTTGAAGTTCACTGTGTTTAGATCGAACATGTAAAATTGTTGTTTCTTGTTGAAATTAATCAATTGTAATCTGTTCGAAACATGTTCTAGAAGACTCGTGCAAAATTTCAGATCAGTTGAAGATGATTTGAATCGAAATCAGAGGTAAAATCGAGCTTTTAGAAGTGCAAGTGAAGAACTCGCTAGATCTGAAGTTCGCGCTAGTGAAGAACTCGCAAGCCCAAGAACACACTAAGTGTAAAACTCGCAAGGTGTCGTGTACGCGAAGTCCAAGAACTCGCTAATAGTGTCGTGCGGGAAGCAGAAACTCGCACATCACAAGGTGCGAGTTTACACTGTTCATTCGAAGAGTCGTGCGCGAAGTGTGTTCTTGCGAGAAGTGTTTGTTGTGCGCGTTTATCTTTTGCGTGAAGTATCCTTGGTTATATTTTTCTAAGTCTAAAACTCGCAAGTCCCTGTTCTTGCGCGTTTATATTTAGCGAGTTTCATTTTTCGAAATTTGTCTAAGTCTCGAACTCGCAAGCTTTTGCGAGAAGTTCCAAAATTCGCACATTGTTGTGTGCGAGAACTAAAGAACTCGCATAAAGCTTGTGCGCGAGCATTGGTTCACGTAAGCTTTGTCGTGCGCGAAGCTCAAACTCGCACATCATTGTGTGCGAGAAGTGAGTTCACGCAATCTTCTTTGTGCGCGAAGTACAGTTCACGCAAGCTTTGGTGTGCGTGTTTCTGAAACTCGCACATAGTCTCTTGCGCGAAGTGTTTCATTTCAGTATTGTGCGTGTTCTGTCCTTAGTAAATTTTTCTGAAATTTAACTGAGTTGGATTTTTGTAGATCGAACTTTATTTTCTGAATTTTGACGATCATAAAAGCAGTGTAGATCAAAGATGACTTCCAGAGAAGCACTTGCTATCGGAACCGATGTTAAGCCACCAGTACTCTTCAAGGGAGGGTATGAACAATGGAAAGATCGATTCTTGGATTTCATTGACATAAATGACTTGGGAGCTTATATCAGAAAGTCATTAGAGGAAGGTGTTATGAAAATTCCAACAAAGACTCGTACTGTTGGAAATGAAGAGAGAGAGTACCCACTTCCAACTGATGAATACACTCAAGAGCAGATAGATAGAACAAAAGCTGATAGATTGGCAAGATCATTCATTCTTCAAGGCATACCAAACGAGATATATGTCAAGATTGATAGCTACAATGCTACCGGAAAGCAAATGTGGGATCAACTGGAGAAAATGATGCTCGGATAAAAGATTGGCAATCAACTTAAGATCTCTAACTGCCTCAACAATTATGAGGAATTCAAAGCCAAAGAAGGAGAATGTCTGGAAACCACTTATGATAGATTTGTGACCTTGCTGAATGAGTTAAGCAAGAACAAAGTGAAGAAGTCACAAATTAAGCTGAATATCAAGTTTCTCAGTATCCTTCAGCCAGAATGGAAAAGGTTCACTAGACAGATGAAGCAGATGAAAGATCTGAATGAAATCCCACTTCACGAAGTCTATGAAACCTTAAGGCAGAATGAAGAGGAAGTAGATGAGATTAAAGAGGAGAAGAAAAAGGCTGATAAAGCAGTTGCTGATCCGATTGCTCTAGTTGTCAAAAAGAAATCTGTAAGTTTGAAGAAGAAGAAAAAGGTGATAGTTTCTGAATCAGAAGAGGTTGAAAGTGAGGATAACTCTGACTCTGACGACTGTGAGAACCTGAAGCAGGCCATGCTTATGTTGACCAAGGCTTTTCAAAAGAAGTTCTACAAAAATCTTAGCTCGAACAGTCAGAGATATTCATCTGGTTCAAGGAACTATGAGCATAAAGAGAGGGTAGAAGGAAAGAGAATAGAAGAAAAGAAGCCTGAGGAAAGGAAATATAGAGCTGAAAAAAAGAAGTAGCCAGAACTGACAAAGTGCTACAACTTTGGCAAAATTGGACATTTTGCAAAAGATTGCTGAAAGCCGAAAGTCAAAAACTCCGAGTATTACAAGAACAAAATGCTCTTGGCAAAGCAACAAGAGACTGGCAAGGCATTAATGGCGGAGGAAGAGTTGGCTCGACCATGATGGTTGAACTCCAAGAAGTAAAGTCTAAACATGAACGCGAGAAAGGTATCATAAAAGAAAACAAACAATCAATACTGAAACTTAGCAAGGATCTTGCTGAGAAGAACGTATTGATTGAAGCCTTACATAAAAATATTGATACTAGTGCAAGAGAGAAGACTATACTTTATAATGAGTTATCTGAAACTGTTTCAAAATATAAATTGTGTGAGTTTGAATCAAAAGAGATTGCTAAAATGTATTCTTCGCTTTCAGAAGAAAACAAATCTTTACATGAAAAGGTGAATGTTTTGGAAGAGAAATTATACACTTTGGGTCAAACTGAACAAACCATTCATCTAAACAAACCCAAAGAGAACAAAGAGTGTTGGGGATTCGGTTATGAGAATCCACACTATCTCAAAAAGGGTATATCAGAAGTGCCTGCTCTTTATGATTTTGGATTTTTAAAACTGGCACCACAATACCCTGAACTCCAAGTTTAGTGGACTAAACTATCTGAAGAGGATGAAGCCAAGGAAAACGAGAAAAGAAAGAACACAACTAAAGTTCAACTTCCATTTCGATATGAGAGGTTGAATAACAGTTATAGTTCTGATAAATCAAAATTTCTTTCAAATGACTATTTTGAGAGTTAGTCTTTAAAAGAAATGGAGGCTAAGCCTATCGAAGGTAAGATTTACGTCCCTCCTCTCGTTTTGGAAAGTAAAATTTCTGAACTCGAGAAAACTCTAGCAGAAGAAAGGATTTTGATTGATCTTGAACAAATTGTAATTTCTACTGTGTTTAAATATACTGATTTTTCTAAATCATCCAAGGCTTCAAAATCTAATGATATGTCTGGTCTATTTGATGATGAGTTTGATTTTTTAAACTCTGGTGGTGATTTAGATGACTGTGTTGCTCAATTTGATTTTAATGCTAAACTTCCTGATCATTCAAAATTTGTAATAAACTCTTTTGGATTACCAAGTGTGTATGAAAAAGGTGAAACATCAACGAAAGTTGATAAATCAGTTCCTGTGAAAACCAAAATTGCCAAAGGTAAGAAGAAGAAATCTGGGCATTCACAGAAAACGACTACCACTGGTAAGCCAAAGAAGATGCATTCTCTTGATTCTCACAGTTCTAATTCTACTATTTCAAATGTTTCAGATATGAGGAAGAAAAAGAATGGAGTTAAATCAACTTGGTTACCAAAGAAGAAGGTTGAAGAGAAGGCGAAATCATTGTCTGATTCTTCTTGTAATAGAAATACTGATAGTACTTCTGATATAATTGAGAATGTTGCTTCTAATAAACAAAAACTTGTAACTCATTATAAGAAGTATTCAATAAAGCAATTATTCCAGTTATCTCCGTATGCTAGAAAGTTTTCTAATAATCATCGGAATGATTTTGCTTCTCGACAACATTCTAATGATTGGTTTGGCACGTATCATGTATATTCTTATCATTCATATGGTTCAAATGTTTTTCAAAAGAAAAGCAGACCCAAATTTAAATGGGTGCCAAAATCTTCTTGTGCTAACATTGTTGGACCCGTTTTTAAATGGGTACCTAAAGTTATTGTTCCCTAATTTCTCTTGTGCAGACCCGTCATATGTGGTACTTGGATAGCGGGTATTTCAAGCATATGACTGGGTAGAAAGCTTTATTGTCTAATTATACAGAGAAATACTGTGGGACAATTAGATTTGGAAATGACCAATTTTCACCAATTTTGGGATATGGTGACATCATTCAAGACAAGGTAACGATAACGAAGGTGAGCTATGTTGAAGGTTTAGGGCACAACCTGTTTAGCATTGGCCAGTTCTGCGACAAAGGATTAGAGGTGAACTTTAAAGCCAAAAGTTGCTCTGTACGTACTGAAGATGGCAATGAACTTTTGGTCGGAAATAGAAAATCCAACCTCTACACAATCAATCTTTCAAAGGTCTAGACTGACAGCGAGGTTTGCTTACTGACAAAAGCCTCGATGCAGTTTGGCACTGAAGGCTGGCACACCTGAATTTTTGTTACATCAACAAATTGGTCACTAGAAAGTTAGTTAAAGGACTTCCTGAGCTAAAATATATGAAAGAACACTTGTGTGCAGCATGTGAAAAGGGAAAATGAAGAGAGCTCCACATAAGCCAAAACCTGAACCTAGTACCAGTTCTCCACTCGAGTTGTTGCATATGGATCTCTGTGGTCCTATGCGCACACAAAGCATCAGCGGCAAGAAGTATGTGTTAGTTATCGTGGACGACTATTCGCGGTACACATAGGCAAAATTTTTAAGATCAAAAGATGAGACGCCCGAAGTACTCATCACCTTTCTGAAGACTACCCAAGTGAACCTGCAAAAACCAGTCAAGCTTATAAGAACAGACAACGGTACAAAGTTTAAGAATAAAACGTTGAAGATTATCTCAAATCGGTCGGAATAACACATCAATTCTCTGTTGCTCGTACGCCAGAACAGAACGGAGTAGTAGAAAGGCAAAACCGAACACTACTCGAGGCCGCTCGTACTATGCTTAGTCAATCTGACCTACCTCTGTTTTTGTGGGCATAAGTTGTTTCGACTGCATGCTATACTCAGAATCGTTCCATGATACATCGTCGTTTTGAAAAGGCTCCTTATGCTTTGATCAACAACCGGACACCAACAATCAAATAATTTAATATTTTTGGTTGTAAGTGTTTTATGCTTAACGACAGAGAGAGTCTGAACAAGTTCAGTGCTAAAACAAATGAAGGAATCTTTATTGGTTATTCTCAATCATCGGCTGCATACAAAGTATATTTGAAGAAGTCAAAGACAATAATCGAGAGCGTTAATGTCACATTCGACGAGGAAATGGCTTCTGAACAACACGGTTCAGAACCCGTTCTTACCGGAGTGCTATCTTCTGGGCAGATCAGTCCAGAACCTGTACTGTTAGAGCACATATTTATTGGATTCAAGATCATAAAGATTGAAGATGAAAGTCCAAGAAGTCAAAGGCTGAAAGTCAACTCTCATGGAAAGTCAAAGTCTATGTGTTAATAAAGTCAAAGTCAACATATTGTATTTGTTTGTTTCTTTGTAATTGTCTTGGGTATAAATACCTTTGTAAGTGTTTGTAAGAAGCGTGTATGTCATTTGTGGTAAGAATTCAGAGTAGAGAAAGAGAGCAGATTGGAGAAGAGTTCACTGTTACATCATTCTAGAGAGAGAGTGAATGTAGTGAGAGAAAATGAAAAGTGTAATCTGTTGGTCCCGAAGGTGCTTAACAAGTTTGTAGAAGGGGGGGGGGGTTGAATACA
The DNA here is from genome assembly GCA_954870635.1 of Arctium minus. Classification (NCBI taxonomy): domain Eukaryota; kingdom Viridiplantae; phylum Streptophyta; class Magnoliopsida; order Asterales; family Asteraceae; genus Arctium; species Arctium minus. Next base: position 81,044,132 of record OX941087.1, on the reverse strand, counting down.
AACACAGAAAATTTAAAGTTTAATAAATTGTTTATTGATAAATCAAACACAATTTACAAGTTTGTTGCGGAAAAGATTAAGACAGACTCAATCTAAACAAACTTAAGAAACACTACGATGGTTGCACAAGAATTTCAGAGAATGGGAGATTATAGAAAAAAAAGGTTTCTATTTGGAGTTCAAGGGTTGAGCACCCCCTCAGATGGAGGGGTGAACTTCCTATTTATACCCTATGCATTAAATGCATGGCAGGGCACTTTACACGTGGCATTCACTGATTGGCTTTGTAAGTCTGACTTTGGGAGACATGCTTTCGGCCGGATCATGAACAGTGTAGTTGACAGAGTTGTTGTACGAATTGTGGCAGAGGCATGTCCTTTCTGACACATCGTACTGAGTTGTGCAAGGTAAGACAAATGGAAACTTGAGGTATAAGCTTTGTGATTATTCAATCGCTGAATATCTCTTTCTTCAGAGATATCAAGAGTTCAGCGATCGCTGAAGCTTTCCTTATGTTCCTTCGTGTATAGGTAGAGTTGTCTTTGCTTCACTAATATCCGCATCAGGTCATTAGTAGATTTCTCTTTGTTCGGCAGCTTCGTCTTCGATTCAGCTATGAACATCAGTTGACGCGAGACTTGTCTTCAGGGATTACGTTACTGTTTACATCAGAACTATCAGCGATAACTGAACAGACTCAGTTTGATCACTGATAGTGAAACACTAATACATATTAAATGTTTATAAGAAAGACTATCAGCGATAACTGAACAGACTCAGTCTGATCGCTGATGGTGAAACACTAATACATATTAAACGTAATTTTCACTAAGTACAGAAAATGGTCGTTATCAAATCACTGAGAGAGTTTGGATCAACAATCTCCCCCTATTTGATAATGACAAAGTAACTGAAGAAAATTACTTTATAATTCAAATTGATGGAATAATCAGGACTCATAACATACATTTCCAATTACTATTTTGAGGGATCTTTTACAGTACTGATAGAGTTAAGTACTTCACTGAAATTTTCATTAATCCAGGAAAAGAATTACAAGGTATGAAAATTACAAGTACAAGTGATGTACTAACTACTGTAAGTTTAAACTAATAGATTACAAGAAGAAAACTAATCTATCAGCTATCTAAAGAGGATTTAGGAGGATTGATCAAATACTCAGGTATATCTTCTCCTTTTTGCTTTCGCTCTAAAGATTCTTTGCTAATTATCACTTTGATTTGCTCAGCAGCAAGAGAGAAATCACACCATAAGCACATGAGATCCTTGAGAAGGCCGAGGGGACAGATAGGGATTTCAGAGATTCTTTGAAATCTGAGTTGTTCCTCGTCATCTCTGAAGAAGATTCCAAAAGGTTCTTCGAGTACTTGTCCCGCAACATATGGTCCACCAGGAGGCAGAGATAGATCCAGAACTGAAAGATCAGGAGGAGGACCGAACAGAGCTTCTCTTGGAGACAGGCTTTCTTCTGATATGCTTTGGCTTAGAAGGAAGAGCAGATGGCACCTTTAATATTGCAGCGACTCTGTTGATGAGAGCATCATTTATCCCTTCAACATAGCCTCTGTAGATTGACTTTGATTTCTTCAGTGCGTCTTTGAACTCGAGCCATTCCATATAGCCGAGGCTTTCCAGCTTTGAAACAAACATTGCCTTGCAGCTTCCATCCTCTCTGGTAATTTCCATAGTGACAGAAACTTTGTCCTTCTTCTTTCTTCCAGAGATAGCAACTGAAATAATCTTCATTGGGTCAGAGCGATAGTCGAGTTTATGTTTGCACCAATCGACTGAACTATCGCTGACCACTAGAGCTTTAGAGCGTTCCTCTTCAATTTCTTTCAACAGATCATCCTGGAATTCAACTGGTTTCTTCTTCAGTTTCTTGTCTTTGACTTGAGAAGACTGAATTTTGAGAGCCAGAGTGGCATCTCTTTGACAGTCAGCGATCAACTTCTCAGCCCTGACGGATTCTTCAATTTCAACTTCAGTCAGGAACTCTAGATCTGTTGATTGAGAGGGGATCTTCAGTCGTTGGCTCTCCAGATGAGAGATCATATCTGTTCTTTTCTTCATCTCTTCCTCTGACCAATGAAGTGGTCTAGAGGGCCTCCGTGGGTGTTGCAGGGACTCATCTTCTTCATCCTCTTCATCAATCTCTCTTACAGAGATTGGGATTATCTGGTCATCAGCTTCAGCAGCTGGGATTATTTGGAGCTCTTTACCCTTAAGCAAGGGAGAGAACTGTCTGGTCAGAAAATGAAAAAGGTTAGATTATTTTTAGAGAAGAGAGATAAAGGCTTAGAAAGAAACAGGGGTGGGATTTTTATAGAAGGATTAGGGAATGAGGGAAAGACATACCTGAGAAGGATTCTCCTCAGATAGTGAAGTCATCTTCAGGGTTCCCTCAGCAGTAGAACCTTTGCTTTGGGAAGGGGTTCCTGAAGATGTTCCATGGCTCCCCCCTGCTTTGATAACTTCTTTCGAAGCTATCACTGATGAAGTGATGGCTGAAGAACACCATAGAGATTGATCTTCTTCATCATCATCATCATCATCATCATCATCATCATCATCATCATCATCATCATCATCATCGTGATGAGGTTCTTCCTCTTGATCTTCAAGATCAAGGGCTTCATCTTCATCATCCTCCTCTTCCTCTTCATCGATTAACTCATCGATGGTAGGAGGGGATTTTTTAGCAGCTATCTCCCTCTCAACCTGAGAGGGAGTTTCCAGATGAACCTCAGCAGCAACTTCGAACTCCGTATTTTCTTCAGATGCTTTCTCCCCTCTTTGTCATTATCATTGAGGGAGAGATCTTTTGAAGGAGATGAAGCTTTTGCAGCGGCCAACACCTGAACTTTAGCCTCCAAACTGTCCAGACGGACTTCAATCGCAGGAAGATCTGACCTAGCCTGATGAATGAACTCCACGGCAATGTCCAGTGAGGTACGATCGTTCTCTGTGAATGAGGGAGTAGGAGTCGGAGCTAGTGCCTTCAGGTGAGTCAGGATTTGCTGAAGAAGAACTTCACAGGAATCAACCTTTGTAGCCAGGGCTGCAAACTGTTGCTATGAGTCTTCCCTGACTTTGACAATCGCTTCTTGGAGAGTAGCGATTTGAGAAACGTCAGCTTTGGAGGCGCATTGATCTGTCAGCGTCTTCAGTGCTTCACCAGCAGTATGAACAACGCTGGTGGTATTGTTGAGAGAGGCAGTCAGAGACTCCACCTTTGCACTCAAACTGTTGACATTGGTGTCAACAGTCGCCAAACTAGGACCTGAAATATAAGTTAGTTTTTGAGAAACAGGCTTATATGGTGAGTTGGGAGAAGTGTTTAAGGTTATAGGAGTACCTGAATTATCAAACATTTTGTAGAATTGTAAAGATTCCTCAAAAGATTGATGTTCAGGTCCTATGGGTCCAAACTGTGGTTGAGTAGAAATAGATGAAGGGTTAGAGATCAAAGAAATAGAAGGACTAGAGATGGGGATAGAAGATGTAGGGATAGGGGTAGTTACCTCAGGTTGTTGCTGAACTGAGATTGTAGGTTGTGTCACTGTTGTTGTGACAGCGACCGAGATCGCTGGCACGGTTGAAGTGGGTATCGCTGAGGATGTGGAGGAGAGACCCACGAATGCATCCAAGGAAGTTTGTTGATAAACATCCTTAGGTATAGAGCTAGAGGTAGCTTTCTCCTTGGTCACCTTGGCCTTCTTCGAAGAACCAAGGGAGTCAGTTGATGGTCGTTTAGAAGGGGTAGCGGCAGGGATAGCAGAAGAAGGAACCTCCTGCGTGGCCGCTGAAGACGAAGAAGTGAGGAGAGAGAGTCGGGAGCGAAGTTCAGAGATACTTACCTCGTTAGGGAGCGGCTTGACCTCCAGGGAGCACTGACCCACTTTGGGAAAAGAAGCATCAGCGTTGGTGGGGTAAGTAGCAGGGTATAGAAACTTCAGGTACGCACAGATGAAGCGTACATAGGGAATCTTAGGATCCCTCTCGGTCTTCTCTATCTTTGACCTTAGATCATCAAAGATAGCTGTTGCGTAGTCGAAATTTCTTCCGGCGATCACTGAGTAAGTCATTTGGACCTGAATCTTGCTGGCTTGGTCCAGTGACCCACTCTTCCCACTCATACACTGAATGAAGTGAGAGAAGATGTAGTTAAGATGAGAAGGCATGAGCGCCTTCTTCACGAGAGTCAGCTTCTTGTTTGGTATTGTTGTTCTTGGCTTGGGTTCCCAAGAGTATTCCATAGCATCCAGGAATTGGATGAGTTCAGTATCAGTGGGTAAGGCGTCGAATCCATTCCTGGGTTTGTCGGGAAATCGCAGAGCTTTCCTCAGCCCTAAGGCTGTCATCATCCCTGTTCCAAGTTTAGTGCTGAAGGAGATAGCAGGAACTAGTTCACCCTTTTTGTTAGTGAGAGAGGTCTCTTCAGCGGTAAACCAAAATTGTTGGAGAAGAGCTTTTGAAGGTGTGGGATCCACAGTGATAGCATAGGCAATGCAGGATTGCTTCAGAAAATTTTGCGGCTTCCACCAGATGTGGGTATTTGACACCATCAAAGTCAAGGCGAGCAAGATGATTGTTTTTGGGAAGCTTAGAATCAGCGATGACGAACTTGACGTTCTTAGAGGCGACAAGTGCAGATTGAGACATTCTGAATATGAATAGATAGAAGAATAGAATAAATTTTTTAGTCTAAAAATAAAGAAGGTTTTCCCAGTTTCTATTTTAGGAAAGAAACATAGAAAAATCAACATATTTGAAGATTAAAAAGGTGTTCTTAATATAAGATATAAGAACAAGAAAAAAACCAAATATTTTGAATGAATAAAATAAAAAATGATTTTATGAAAGAAAATCTTATAAATCCATAATGGCAGTCCATAAATGGAGTATTATGTAAAAAGATTTAGAAGTAGAAAGAGAATAAGATCAAGAATAACCTGTTGATCTTGAAGGAGATGATGCAAATGCTTGAGAATGCTAGAATTCTTTTGAGAGAAATTTTTTGCCTTGAAAGTATTTCCAGAAAGCGTAAAGTGATAAGAATGGAAAAACATTCTTTTTATACGTGAGAGAGAAGGAGAGAGAGTGTGAGAGGCGGGAAAACAAATGTTCATCATGACATGGACACGTCCCACGAAGTTGATTGGATGGAAGGACAACGGACGAACGTGTCAGAGAAAAGGCATGTCGTGGATTGTCGGTTCAAATGACGTCATAGAAGAGAGAGAGACTGTTCATTTGTTCGTTTTGAAATTATCACTGAAGAAAAGTCAGCGATAGATTTTTCCTTTTGAAACTATCCCTGATGAGAAATTTAGAGATGAGTTTTCTTTTTAAGAAGGATCACTGACTAGAAATATCAGTGATAAATTTATTTTTCAAAAAGCTTTTAATCATTTGAAGAAAGTTCAGTGATTAAAGTTTATATTTTGAAAAACATCTTGACTGAATGAAGATTCAGTTTTAGGGATTGAGAGAACATACCTGAGAGTCAGAATGTTTATCAGTGATAAAAGGGGAACTTATGATTATTGACACAATGCATGAAAGCTGAAGATTTACTCTTCGAGATTCAGCATTCCAAGCTCACTGATGAGAAAGTTGAACCTTGTCTCATCAAGAGGTTTGGTGAATAAATCAGCAAGATGATAGTTAGTAGGGATGAAATGAAGTTCAATATCACCGTTCATCACATGATCTCTGATAAAATGATATCTGATTTCTATGTGTTTCGTCTTTGAATGTAGCACTGGATTATTTGCTATAGCGATAGCACTAGTGCTGTCGCAATAGATTGGAATCTTTGATAGCTGAAGGTCATAGTCTAATAGTTGATTTCTCATCCATAAGATCTGAGAACAACAACTTCCAGCGGCTACGTATTCAGCTTCAGCTGTGGAAGTGGACACTGAATTTTGCTTTTTGCTTGTCCAGCTTTCCTCCTAGGAGTTGACATCCACCAGTGGTACTCTTTCTGTCAAGTTTACAACCTGCAAAGTCACTATCAGAATAACCAGTTAGATCGAACCCTGAGTCTTTGGGATACCAAAGACCGAGGTTAGGAGTTCCTTTCAGATATTTGAAAATTCGCTTAACATCGATCAGATGGGATTCCTTGGGTTCAGATTGATAGCGTGCACATAAACAAGTAGAATACATGATGTCAGGTCGGCTCGCTGTAAGATACAGCAGGGAGCCTATCATTCCTCTATAGGCAGTGACATTAACAGGTTTTCTAGATGGATCTTTGTTAAGTGTCAGGGGAGGTGCCATAGGAGTTTTCATCGCTGAAGTTTGTGTAAGATCAAACTTCTTCAGCATATCTTTAACATACTTACCTTGGCTGATAAAAGTACCTTTGTCAGATTGTTTAATCTGAAGACCAAGAAAATATGTCAGCTCACCCATCATACTCATTTTGTATTCTTTCTTCATTCTTTCAGCGAAGCGAGTACACAGAGATGGGTTAGTAGAACCAAATATGATGTCATCGACATATATTTGTACAAGAATAATATGACCTTTTATCTTTCTGAAAAACAGTGTATTATCAATTTTCCCACGTTCAAAATTTTCAGAGATAAGAAATGATGAGAGAGTGTCATACCAAGCACGAAGGGCTTGTTTTAGACCATAGAGAGCCTTATCCAATTTATAAACATAATTTGGATACTTAGGGTCATAGAACCTTGGTGGTTGTTCTACATAGACTTCTTCATTCAGCTTTCCATTTAGAAACGCTGATTTTACATCCATTTGATAAATGATGAAGTCTTTATAGACTGCATAGGCTAAGAATAGTCGAATTGCTTCGAGCCTGGCCACAGGGGCAAAGGTTTCATCATAGTCTATGCCTTCCTCTTGTCTGTATCCCTGAGCAACAAGTCGAGCCTTGTTGTGGGTTACAGTTCCATGTTCATCTAACTTGTTTCTAAACACCCATTTGGTTCCTATAACATTTTTATTAGATGGTCTAGGAACGAGATTCCAAACTTTGCTACGAGTAAACTCAGTCAGCTCTTCTTGCATAGCGCTGACCCAGTTTGGATCTCTGAGGGCATCATCAGTCTTCTTTGGTTCTATGAAAGAGAGAAAGTTGACAAAGAGACATATTTTACTAGAACTTCGTCGTGTCTGAATACCTGCATCGGGATCACCAAGAATTTGATCTATTGGGTGATCTCTGGTCCATCGCTGAGCATGAGCATGATCGCTTAACTCAGAGGTTGGATCAACAATTGGGATGTTTACTGATGAGGACGTTTGAGGTTCATCAGTAATTAACTGTTGAGTAGTGGACAGACTATTGTTATCAGAGAGGTTTTCAGACGAAGGTAGATCTGATGGTAGTAGTGTGTTAAGAGGTTCAGCTGAAACCCATGAGTTGGATTCAACGTTAGGATGTATGATGTTTGGATCATCATCAGCAGTAGGTGGTTCTGTGTGCTGATGGTTTGAAAAGAAGGGTTCTGTTTCTCTGTAATGAGAAAACATCCAAGCATTTAACTCTTCATTGTCAGTGATTGGTTTGGAGTTCGCCGAGCGAGTTTCATCAAAAGTGACGTGAATTGTTTCTTCCACAGATTGTCTTCGCTTGTTGAAAACTCTGTAGGCTTTGGAGATGGAGGAATATCCTAGAAATATTCCATCATCAGCTTTTGGGTCAAACTTTCCAAGCTGATCTTTGTTGTTTAAGATAAAACACTGACAACCAAAGATATGAAGAAAGCTGATAGAGGGCTTTCTTCCATGAAAGAGTTCATAAGCTGTTTTTCTAAATCGCTTTACTATCAGCGATCTGTTTTGAGTAAAACATGCAGTATTTACTGCTTCAGCCCAAAATTGTGTAGGGAGGTGAGAATCGCTGAGCATTGATCTAGCAGCTTCAATGATCGTTCTGTTTCTTCTTTCAGCGACTCCGTTTTGCTGAGGTGTTCTTACTGAGGAGAAATTATGAGAAATTCCCTTGTTCTCAAAGAAATTGTTCAGAGAGCTGTTTTTGAATTCAGTTCCATGATCACTTCTTATTGAACGAACAGTAAGATTATTCAACACTTCCACTTTTTAACAAAAGATATTAGTTCTTCTGGAGTATCACTCTTGCAGCGAAGAAAGATAACCCAGGTATAGCGAGAGAATTCATCCACAATGACAAGTGTATATTTCTTTCCAGCTATTGATTAGATATTGACAGGGCCAAACAGATCCATATGTAAGAGCTGAAGAGGACTTGTGACTGAGGAGACTTGTTTAGATTTGAAACTAGCTTTTGTTTGTTTTCCTTTTTCACATGCTGAGCAGAGAGATTCTTTATCATATGAGTGCTGAGGACGACCAGAAACCAGTTCCTTAGAAGAGAGAGAATTCAGGGTTTTGAAGTTTAGATGAGAGAGCCTTTTGTGCCATAGCCAGTTGACATCAGAAGAGGCTTTAGATAGAATACATAAGTTTTCAGTGGTAGTAGAGTCCATATCTATTACATAGACATTTTCTCTGCGATAACCACTGAGAGAAAGTTTTCCTTTCTCATTCACCACTGAACATGCTTTCTTAATCTCAGCCATGAGGTTCAGATGGTTCTTCCACTTCTTCTTTAATCTCAGCCATGAGGCAGAGATTAGCGACTTCTTCTTCATCAGAACTTGATTCTTCTGATTCAGCCCAGTCATGTTCTTCAGCGATGAGACCTTTACCTTTTCGCTTGTAGCTTTTCAGCTTTTGATATTTGTTCTTCAGCTTTAGGTATTTGTCATCACTGGATCTTCTAGAGGTAGAAGGCTTGAAGACCTTTTTAGATCTGCACTTACTAGCAAAGTGTCCAATTTTTTCCCAGTTATAGCAAGTAGCAGTAGCCTTATCAACAGGAGTTGATTTTGGCTTTTCAGTAAGAGAGAGAGGCTTATTTCTTCGGAAATTGCTCTTTCTTGCAAATCTCTTAAATGAGTTTGTCAAGAGTGCTAAGGACTCATCGAACTCTGAAAGATCAGGGTCTGATAGATCCTCAGATTCAGAATCTAACTCAGTGATGGTGAGAGTAGATCGCTGAGATGGAATTATCTCTGTAGAGACTAAAGCAACAGGAGTGCTTTTGGAGTCTTTAGAATCTTTTACAAGATTCTTCTTTAAGAGATTCGATTGCTCATAGTTGAGCAATATTCCATACAGAGTGCTGAGAGAAAGAGAATTTAAGTCTTTTGTCAGCTTAAGACATATTGAATAACTGTCCCAACTTTCAGGAAGACATTCTAAAAATTTTGTTAGGACCTCAGAATTAGAATATGTCCTACCAACTGTTCTTAGATCAATGATTAAGCAGTTAAACCGCTGATGAATGTCAGAGAGAAATTCATTCTTACCAGCGATGAAACTTTCATACTGTCTTACCAAGTTAATCTTTCGAGTCTCTTGGATTTCAGTGGTGCCCTCATATTGAACACATATGGTTTCCCACATTTCTTTAGAAGTTTTAAGATGGATGATGGAATGGAAAACTTCATCAGGCAGAGCCATTGAGATAATGGTCTTTGCTCTTGCATCTATGCCTACCTTCTTTTTGTCTTCATCACTCCACTGTCTTATTTCCTTAACGACATAGCGTTCAGGGACAACTTCAGTGGTGGCAGTAGTGGGAACTGCAGCTATAATTCTAACAGGTTCATAGGGTCCATTTTCTATATATTCAGGTATAGTAGGATCAGTAACTTCAAGAAATAGCATCATTCGATTTTTCCATAGAGAAAAGTTATCTCTGCTAAATCGAGAAGGTTTAGAGAGTGAACCATTATCATAGTAGTTAGTGTTTGTGTTAAGTGCCATTTGAGAATAGCAAAGAAGAGAATAAAGCAAGATCTTGTTTATCAGATTAAACAGTCTGCTCTAATACCACTTGTTGGTCCCGAAGGTGATTAACAAGTTTGTAGAAGGGGGGGTTGAATACAAACACAGAAAATTTAAAGTTTAATAAATTGTTTATTGATAAATCAAACACAATTTACAAGTTTGTTGCGGAAAAGATTAAGACAAACTCAATCTAAACAAACTTAAGAAACACTACGATGGTTGCACAAGAATTTCAGAGAATGGGAGATTATAGAAAACAAAGGTTTCTATTTGGAGTTCAAGGGTTGAGCACCTCCTCAGATGGAGGGGTGAACTTTCTATTTATACCCTATGCATTAAATGCATGGCAGGGCACTTTACACGTGGCATTCACTGATTGGATTTGTAAGTCTGACTTTGGGAGACATGCTTTCGGCCGGATCATGAACAGTGTAGTTGACAGAGTTGTTGTACGAATTGTGGCAGAGGCATGTCCTTTCTGACACATCGTACTGAGTTGTACAAGGTAAGACAAATGGAAACTTGAGGTATAAGCTTTATGATCATTCAATCGCTGAATATCTCTTTCTTCAGAGATATCAAGAGTTCAACGATCGCTGAAGCTTTCCTTATGTTCCTTCGCGTATAGGTAGAGTTGTCTTTGCTTCACTGATATCCGCATCAGGTCATTAGTAGACTTCTCTTTGTTCAGCAGCTTCGTCTTCGATTCAGCTATGAACATCAGTTGACGCGAGACTTGTCTTCAGGGATTACGTTACTATTTACATCAGAACTATCAGCGATAACTGAACAGACTCAATTTGATCACTGATAGTGAAACACTAATACATATTAAATTTTTATAAGAAATACTATCAGCGATAACTGAACAGACTCAGTCTGATCGCTGATGGTGAAACACTAATACATATTAAACGTAATTTTCACTAAGTACAGAAAAGGGTCGTTATCAAATCACTGAGAGAGTTTGGATCAACATAATCTTTGAGATTGAAATCAATGACATATGAATACGATTCTTGATCTTGATTTCTGTTTTACATTGAGAACTTGATAGAGTTGGGAATATCAATTGGTATCAGAGCAGAAGAAATTCCGAAAAACGGATCAAATTTGAAGAAGTTGAACTGTTCATAGTCGTAATTACTGTAGCATTCGAATTTCTTAATTTAGTGTTGATTTGATCATAATTTTGATTGTAATTGAATCGATTTGGTGATTAGAACAGTTTGTGTTTAGATCGTTTAGGCTAATTCACTAAGATTAAGGGTGAATTTTGGATTTAGAAAGAATTTTTGTTCGAAGTTTTCCAAGAACTGTAAATCGAGTTAAAATGTATCAATTTGTGTTTGTTTTTGTAATTCTTGTATTGTAACCTGGTCGAGTTATGAAATAGAGCAAATTGACAAAGTTTCGAGATCAAATTTGAAGGTTTCGATGGATTTTATTGTAAAAGTTTGTATTTTTGTTCGAAGAACCCAAGAGCACGCAAGATATGTGAAACGCACAAGCTTCATCTGGAAGAACACGCAAGCCGAAGGATATTGGTTTTGGCCTGAAACGCGCAGAGGGTGATCTGCGAGTTTGTAAAACGCGCAATTCGAAGTCTGCGAGTTTGAAATCTTCGAAATTTTTTCTAAGTGTTGAAACACGCAATCATTGCGAGTTTCATTCTGCGTGTTTAGCCTGCGAGTTAGTCAAAAACGCGCAAGTAGGCATCTGCGAGTTCTTAAAACGCGCAACGCTTTGTTTGCGAGTTCCAGCGGAACAGTAGTTTGCGAGTTCATTCGGTCTGCGAGTTCTCAAAACACGCAACCCTTTGTTTGCGTGTTTCTCAAACGCGCACGACTCAGTCTGCGAGTTTCACAGTGAATAGTGATCTGCGAGTTTAGGCTTCTGCGAGTTTCAAAACTATAATATTGTGATCAAAATTTCTGAATTTCTAACGATCAAATTCAAGTTCTTTTTGTTGTAACAGGATGACTTCTCAAGAAAAAATGACGTCAAAAGAAGAGATTGCTAAACTTAAAGCAGAGCTTCTTTCTCTTGAAGGACGATTTGCACGAAGATGTAAAAAGTTGGAAGAGTTACATATGGACGTTGTTGTATCTAAAAGCCATATGGAATACTATAAGCAGAAACATGATGATCAAATTGCCATTTATATTAGTCTTAAAAAGTGGATGCATGCACATATAGGTTTCCTGAAGAAAGCAACAGATTCGGGTCAATATTCAGAATTTTTTGCCAAATACAAAGATCATTTTCAACAACTTGAAAAAGAAGTTCTTCAAGTCTTAAAAGATGATAAATGGTTGGAAGCTGAGAAATTAAAGACTGAGAATTCTGAATTACTGCAAAAGATCTCTGATTTGGAAATTCAGATAATCCAGATCCAACAAGCAGATTCTGTTGACAGTTATAAGATGAAGAATAAGAATCTGGAGGATGCTAATGCTGAGCTTCAAAAGAAAATATCTGATCTGGAGAAAAAAATTGGCCAAAGAAAGATCTGATTTTGAGACTGAAAAGAAAAGGTTTGCTAAGAAATTTTCAGAAATTTCCAGAAAATGTGCTGACGAGAAGAAGGTAGTTGAGCTGAAATGTACAAAACTTTCTCAACAAATATCTGACTTTGAGAAAGTGATTATTTTGGAAAGGGAAAAGTTTGCCAAAGAGAGAAGGCAATTGAACAGAAGAACGTTGGATTCTTTAAGGAAATATCTGGCCAAAGAAAGGATGCTGAGAAGGATTTTGAAGAAGAAAGAAATATGTTTGAGGCTGAGATTAGAAAGCTTACTGTTAAGTTATATGAACTATCTGAATGTGTGCTAAAAGAACAGAAAACGAAGTCTGAATTCGAGACGAAGATTGACCTTCTTGTCAAAGAAAGAGACAGTTATTCTTTAAAGGTAAAAGAGCTTGAAGATATCATTTCAAAGGTGGTGGTGACTGAGCACACGACTCCAGAGTCACAAATCCACACACCTCGAGATGATTCAGCTGATTCTGAATGTTCGTTAAAGACAACTGCAAGCTCACATAAGAAAACTGTTTCTAGAAAAAAGTCAGTTAATTCATTTGATTAGATTCGTACAACTAACATTTTCTATGATTTGAAAATAGATGGTTCAGGTACACATAGAAGGAGAAGAAAAAGATATGAAAAAGAGAAGCTGGTTTGGAAGGTAAAACCAGTTGAAGATGAGAAGAATGATGAGAAGAAAGATGGAAAGAAAGATGAGCTGAAAGGAAAGAAATCATGTACATACACATAAAGCCAAGAAGAACAATGCGCTGAAAGGTAAACCTGATCATATCTACTCGAGAGATCAATTAATCAGGTTGTCAGGTAAGAAACATTATTGTTCTTATTGCCGTACACATGATCATGTTCATAAAACTAGTGATCATTGCTGGTATGCTTCTTACTCAATTACTCCCATTCGAACTACAACTAACACACATGGACCCAAATACCAGTGGATACCAAAACCAAAGACTGACTCTGTGTTGCAGGCACCTACAGTCAAGGGGGAGTAAGAGAACCAAGGCTTCTAAGTATATCAACTTAGAACCCGTACTTCAACGAAGTTTGAATTCTAAACACAATAGTTTAGGACTCGTACTTTAGTGATCAAAAGACCTTACTCCTGTGTTGATAAGAGATTGTACTCCAATACTCGAATGAGGAAATCAACCATCAAGGGGGAGTACATACTTTTCTGAAATATTTTGCATCCGATAGATATGACGAACTACAATTTTAAAAGAGAATTGTAGATCTCTGTCATGTGTTTTTTCACTGACATATTTTAAATGCATAATTTCAGGGGGAGTAAAGGTGATGACTTCTGATTATTTCAGATCAGAACTCGTACTTTAAATGTTTTACTGCTTTCTGTACTTTTAATTTTTGAATAAATTTTGTGAATAAAGTTGCTTTGACATGACTTTGAGACTTGTGCAGCATGAGAGAAGCTATCAAGATCATATTTTTTATGACTTCAGTTGACTTCATGAGATTTAAGACTGAACGAAAAGGTTTAATTTCATATCTTAATCTCATATATGGTTGAAAGAAGGACAACTTTCAATCATAGAAAACATGTTCTTAAACGTTCAAACTACTTCCCGATTCTTAAATGGATTTCATGAATTGGAAGTGTGATTTTAAATGTTTTCATTTTATTTGTGCTGAAATGTTAACAAACCGTGTGTTTCCAAAGATAAATACTTGCGTATTGTCTTTTCTATATACTTTCAAGTATTCACACACACTGGTTTGACTTATTGTTCAAATTGTTCTTACCATGTCTCAATTTTGAAACATATTTTTCGATGGTAAGACACCCCGTTTGTACTTCAAATATTTTTTTAGCGTAATTTCATTTCGAAACGTTCATTTCAAGACTTGTCTATATCTTGGTTCGTATAGACAATATCTGTTATTTTGACCATAAGCCTTATTTGTTATATCATATCATTTCTGATCTTTTTCATACAATGTCAGATTTTCAAACAAGTCTTTTGCATTCATGTTCGTTCATTCAATATACTTGTTTGAAATACTTCAATGTTTAAAAATGCTCATATTTTCATGATTATATCATCTGAGCATATAATTTATCTGACTTGTATATGTGCTTTAACTGATAAAGTTAAACCATTTTGAGCAATTGATTTCTAGGAAAATATGGGATCTTTGTGCTAGGACTTAATTGAACTTCTATGGATTCACGTTAACCAGTGTTTCCTTCCCATGAAGTTAATCCTTTGTGATTGAGTGTGAGGAGTCTAAAAGAAATGAGTGTGGGTTGTGTGACGAGGTAAAATGAAAAAGAGAATTTGGTTAGATGTGAGCTTAAATGTTTAAAAGAAGAGGGTGTGAGAACAGAGTAAAAGAATATTAAACTCTGCACCAACTACTTTCTGAGTTGGGCAGCCACATTACTAATGTTTCACACTTCTTGGTGAACATTATTGAAACAGGCAAATAGCCCATGCCAACTCTTGCCTAAAACCCCATCAGCCACTCATTTTCTTCTTAAAAAAGGAAATGTTTCATATTTTTCTGGGGACGCAACATATAATCTATCTGATTTTCATTTGGAAAATCTGGATATTGAAAAAGAAGGAAGTCTGCCCCACCTTCGTACTTCAATCATGCACATTGAGTCTGTGTTTATCTACTGTTGTCTCTGTGGTTTACACTATTTTTGAGCCTTATAAAAGCAATCATTCATGCTTAATTCTTTCTATCACTTGCACGAACACACAAGGAATTTGTTTTCTTGTCATAACATTCATAGAAATTTCCTTTGTGGTGTTTCGATGATTGGATGGAAGCCCTGGGGGAGTGAACATAACAAAAGTTCCTTTACAATGTGTATTCGTTACACACAGTGACTTCGTGTTACTGACAGACATCTTAACTGATTCATTTGTTGATTCAGGTGTTACATGAATATTTTGTCTGGATTTGAAAAGATCTAGATGAATACTTTGTTCGAATTAGCAAAGAATCAGAGGCTCTTGAAAGATCAGTGGACAGAACATAATTTCAGCGGCATTTCTTGATGTGAAAGTTTTGATGATATCGATGCTCTATTCATCAAAAAGGGGGAGAAGAGTGAAAGAAATGTTTTGAGTCAGCAATGTTAAAGCTGGGAGAAGAGTTAAAGAAATGAATTTCTCAAGATTGTTTAAAGATTTTGCTGATATTTGGTTTGTGAAAGAGGTTTTATAACCTTGGGAGAGAATCAGTTTTTGAGAAAAGATTGTTGAAAGTTTTTGAAGAGATAGAGCTTATCAGAGAAGAGGAGAATGTAAATATTTCATACTAATAGGGGGAGCATGTGAGTTGATTGAGAAAATCATTTTTGTATCAAAAGGGAGATTACAAGAGAAGATAAAGGTTGATCAAAGGGGAAGTTATTTCAATCGAGCTAAAAGAGAGAAGATCGAATTGCTAAATCTTTTTAGTAATGATCTTGATCCAAAGGGGGAGATTGTTAGAGCACAGATTTATTGGATTCAAGATCATAAAGATTGAAGATGAAAGTCCAAGAAGTCAAAGGCTGAAAGTCAACTCTCATGGAAAGTCAAAGTCTATGTGTTAATAAAGTCAAAGTCAACATATTGTATTTGTTTGTTTCTTTGTAATTGTCTTGGGTATAAATACCTTTGTAAGTGTTTGTAAGAAGCGTGTATGTCATTTGTGGTAAGAATTCAGAGTAGAGAAAGAGAGCAGATTGGAGAAGAGTTCACTCTTACATCATTCTAGAGAGAGAGAGAGTGAATGTAGTGAGAGAAAGTGAAAAGTGTAATCTTTGAGATTGAAATCAATGACATATGAGTACGATTCTTGATCTTGATTTCTATTTTACATTGAGAACTTGATAGATTTGGGAATATCATGTACCGACAAAGAAGAAATCAGATGAAGCATCAACTTCCAATGCTCATTTATCTGATTTAGATTTATTATTTGAACTGTTTTATGATGAATTTATTGGATCTAAAGTGACTAAATCTGTTGTGGTTGACAGGATGGACGACTCAACGAATAATAATCCAACCGCTTCAGAGTTATCTACTTAATCCGACTCCCCGGTTCAGCAAGGAATTCCAGTTCAAGTATCTGCTCCAATAGTTGAAGATGTGAAAAATAACGAAGAAACAGAAGTGGCTGAATCAGTTGGGTGTATAATACAGACAAATCAACAGTCTGAACAAGCTGTATCAACTGAAGCTTTTGTACAAGTTAATTCAACTGAACCACTCCCTCCTACTGTACAACCTGATGAAGTTGAAAGTGGATTCTTAGATGATAATCATGATCAATCAACATCTAATCCACTCCCTTATGAACATCGTTGGACCAAAGAGCACCCTATTCATCAAATCATTGGAGATCCAACCAAGCCGGTGCAAACTAGGTCAGCAATTTTAAATCAATGTCTACATGACTCATTCCTCAGCAAAATAGAGCCTACTCGAGTATCAGAAGCTCTAGCTGATTCGGATTGGGTGTCTGCTATGCAAGAAGAGTTAAATCAGTTCGAAGCCCTAAAGGTCTGGAGACTTGTGCCAAAACCGGAAGGAAAATCTATCATCGGCACTAAATGGGTATTCAAAAATAAAAAGGATGAAGATGGTATCGTAGTTCGAAACAAAGCAAGACTTGTTGCCAAAGGCTACTGGCAGGAGGAAGGCATAGATTACGATGAGACTTACGCTCCAGTAGCACGTATAGAAGCAATCGGCATGTTTCTAGCGTACGCTGCTCATAAAAACTTCACAGTCTACCAGATGGACGTGAAGACTGCCTTTCTAAATGTCATACTTAAGGAGGAGGTCTACGTTACACAACCAGAAGGCTTTGTGAATCCAGATAAACCAGATCATGTATATATCTTGGATAAAGCAATTTATGGACTTAAACAAGCGCCTCGAGCCTGGTATGATGTCTTATCAAAGTTTTTGGTCAAGTCGGGCTTCACTAAAGGTAAAATCGATACAACTTTATTCATTAAGAAAGAAAAAGCTGATATCATTCTTATTCAAATATATGTGGATGATATAATATTTGGCTCTACAAATCCTAAATACTGTAAGAACTTTTCTAATCTAATGGTGTCAATATTTCAAACGAGTATGATGGGAGAGATGAACTTCTTTCTCGGATTACAAGTTAAGCAATTTTCAACGGGGATTTTTATAAACCAAGCTAAGTACATTTTTGATATTCTTCGGAAATTCAAAATGGAAACTTGTAAACCAATTGGAACCCCGATGGCACCAGGAACTAAGATCGGCATGGATCCTTTGGGAAAACCTGTTGATGTTAGAACCTATAGAGGAATGATTGGTTCTTTGATGTGTCTTACTTCAAGTAGGCCATATACTATGTTTTCTACATGTTTATGCGCAAGATATCAGGCTAACCCCAAAGAATACCATTTTTCCGCGGTCAAAAGGATCTTTAGATATCTGAAGGGGACTGCAGATCTTGGTCTGTGGTATCCTAAAGATACTGGTTTTGAACTGACTACTTACTCAGATGCAGATAATGTTGGATGTATGTTAGACAGGAAGAGCACATCGGGTCATATTCAATTTCTTGGAGACAAGCTCGTAAGTTGGGCGTCAAAGAAACAACTTTGTGTATCCACTTCGACTGCTGAAGCAGAGTATGTAGCTGCTGCCAGTTGCTGCTCTCAAGTATTGTGGATGAGGACACAGCTTCGGGACTATGGCTTCAAATTTGACAAAATTCTGATTTATTGTGACTCGAAGAGCGCCATTGCCAAATTTGCAAATCATGTGCAACATACAAAGACAAAACATATAGATGTTAGATATCATTTTATTAAAGACAATGTTGAAAAAGGTACAATAGAACTTTATTTTGTAAACACTGATTATCAGCTTGCTGATTTGTTTACCAAGCCTTTAGACGAAAAGAGATTTAATTTTCTTATCTCTAAACTTGGTATGTTAAATCTTAAGACATAATCAGTGATTACTTATTAAAGTTTTCCTTATTGTTATTTTTCTTCATTTCTTTATCTTTATTCTGAAAAGATATATCTGCACTTTAACGTGTGTTCATGTTTTCAGGGGGAGTGAGAGAAGATGAATAAGATGATCAATATTCATTTGAGGGGGAGTTCATATATTTTTGCATATGTTTAACTGACATATTTTTCTAATGCATAAATAAATGGGGAGTAAGAGTAAAGAAAAGGAGTAAGAATTATGATTTCTGATTATTTCAGATCATAACTCGTACATTCAATGTTTTACTGCTTTATGTCTTTTATTTTTCAATAAAAATTTTGTGAATAAATTTTGTACTTTGACGGATTTTTGACTGATGCAGATTGAGAGGATGCTTACAAAATCATATCTTCTATGACTTTAAGTTGACTTTATGAGATTTAAGACAGATCGATACGGTTTATTTCTTATCTTAATCTCATATATGGTTGAAAGAAGGATGACTTTCGATCATAGAAAACATATTCTTAAATGTTCAAACCATTTCCCGATTCTTTAATAGATTTCATGAATTGGAAGTGTGATTTTAAATGTTTTCATTTTTACTTGTGCTTAAATGCTTAACAAACCGTGTGTTTCCAAAGATAAATACTTGTGTATCATCTTGTCTATATACTTTCAAGTATTCACACACACCGGTTTAATTTTTGTTGAATTCGTTCTTACCATGTCTCTAAATTGAAACAATTTTTCGATGGTAAGACACCCCGATTGAACTTCAAAGTTTGAGCGTGATTTCATTTCTGATCGTTCTTTCAAGGATGTCTATATTTTTGTTTCGTATAGACAACATTCAATTTTTCCTGACCCAAGCCTTATTTGATAAATCATTTGATTCTGTTCATTTCATACAATGTCAGATTTTCAAACAAGTTTCTTGTATTCATTTCTTTCATTCAATATACTTGTTTTGAAATATATATCCAATGATTAAAAATGCTCAAATCTTCTTGATTATATTTACGAGCATACGAACATCTGACAATTGTATTTGTGCTTTAATTGATAACGTTAAACCATTTTGAGCAACATTATGCTTTATAGGATTACATGGGTTCTTTGTGTGAGCTTAACTGCAACTTCTATGGATTCACGTTAACCAGTGTTTCCTACCCATGAAGTTATTCCTTCAGTGATCGATTGTGTGAGGAGTCAAATACTGAGTGTGGGTTGAGTGAAGAGGTAAAATGGAAATGAGAGTTTGGTTAGATGTGAGCTCAATGTTTTAAAAGAAAGAGGGTGAGAGATCAGAGTAAAAGAATATCAAACTCTGCACCAACTACTTTCTGAGATGGGCATCCACATTACTAGTGTTTCACAATTCTTGGTGAACATTATTGAATCAGGCAACTAGCCCATGCCAACTCTTGATAAAAACCCCACCAACCACTCATTTTCTTCTCAACAAGAAAATGTTTCAATATTTCAAGGGGACGTAGCTCATAATCTATCTGATTTTCATTTGGAAAATCTGGGTATTGAAAAAAGAAGGAAGTCTGCCCCACCTTCGCACTTCGATCATGCACATTGAGTCTGTGTTTAACTGTTGTTGTCTCAATGGGTTACACAATGTTGAGCCTTATAAAAGCAATCATCATGTGCTTAATTCTTTCGAACACTTGCACGAACACACAAGGAAATTTGTTTTTCTTGTCATAACGTTCATAGAAATTGCCTTTATGGTGTTTCAATGATTGAATGGAAGCCCTGGGGGAGTGAACATAACAAAAGCTCCTTTCCAATGTGTATTCGTTACACACAGTGACTTTGTGTTACTGACAGGCATTATAACTGATTCATTTGTTGATTCAGGTGTTACACTCTAATTTGTCTGGGTTTGAAAAGATCTAGATGAATATATTATTTTGGATCGACGGAGAATCAGAGGCTCAGTTTTTGACAGATCAGTGGTCAGAATTGATGATGACATTTCTTAGAGAAAGTTTTGATGATCTCAATGTCCTAATCATCAAAAAGGGGGAGAGAGGTTCAACAAATGTGTGAGAAGATTTGAAGAGATATTTGTGTTCAAGTGTTATTTGTTTGAAGTTTGACAAAGATTGAAAGACTGAAAGAGATAAGTTCAAAGTTTTCTGAAGATGTGCTGAATTTACAGAAATTTTCTTTGAAGATTATTTGCTGAAGCAATCTGAACAAATTCTGAAGATAATTTCTTTCTGAAGCTTGAAAGAGCATTTCTACGTTCTTTGGGGGAGTTTGTTACTATTTGTTGAAGAACATAATTTGGGAAGAATACAATTGATTTTAAGATGATCAGAGTTAATAAAAGTTAACAAAGGAGGAGATTGTAATTTGTGTATTCAAAGAGAGAAGATTGAATTGCTAAATCTTTTGAAGATGAACTTGAATCCAAAGGGGGAGATTGTTAGAGCATAAATCTGTTGGATACAAGATCATAGAAGACTGAAGACTGAAGGTCAAAGCTAAAGTCAACTCTCAGCATCAAAGTCAAAGTCTAGTGTAATAAAGTCAAAGTCAAATCTTGTATTTTCTGTTTAATAATGTTTGCGCGTTCTGTAATGTGCGTGAACAGTGTTTTGAGAGTTTTGTGTTTAGCGGGTTTGTGAGTTTGTTTAAATAGCTTGTTGTGCGTGTTAGTCTTGTAACTAGATTCATAATATCAGAGATAGTATCGTGAGAGTATCCATTGTTAGAGAGAGAAAGTTTGTAATGAAAGATTTGTGATTAATAAAAGTGTTTCAATTGGAAATTAATTGTCATCTTGATCATTGCATTGTTATCTGGGAATAACATTTGGGTACCCTCCCCCACATCTGAGTACAAGCCGACGAGCTCGTGGCCTTTATCCTAGTATGGTGAGCTCAATAACTTGGTATGTGGCCTACTTTTGTGTTCTGCCACAATCTTTGGAAAATCGGGTCTCCCCCGTCATCGCAAGATGTATTTTGGACCATAAGGTCACTATGTGGTTATTATATCAATTGTAAACCCATCTCTTTGAAAAGGTTACTTATTGTTGCAATTAAAGTATTTCCAAATCATTATATAAACTGTATGTTCTCACTAGGCGTCAAGCCTAGAACTTTTTCTCAAATGACGTGTATAACATGTTCCCTTAGCGGTGGGTTGCCGAAGGTTTGAGTGAAGAGCGTGGGTGTTGAGTCATTTTTGGGATAATAGATATTTGGAGTCATGGTGATCAAATGATTTTGATATTTTGGGATTTGGGTTGACAACCAATGTAATCTAGATATAACCTATTTAGATTAGTTCGTTGTCGATTCTTTTTATATTCATCTACATGTTTTGTAAACGTTATATCACATTTACCCGTTTGGGTGGTTTACTCCATTTATAAACGTTATATTGCCGAATTTTCGAATTTTAAATTTACTCTAAATTTTAGGGTGTTACAAGTTGGTATCAGAGCTCTAGTTTAAGTGAACTAGGCATGAATGTAAGATATCTAGACTTACACTGAGTATATTAAGTGGTGATTTGTGAGTCTGGGTAGAATTTCTAAGATAGGACGATCTTAGAAGTCAACGGAAGTACACTAATTGAAAATCATGATGATGGTAACGAGACTTCTTGTGTAAAATATGTTCATAATTTCACTTAGCTAATGCTATTATGAATGTATTGTTACGTGAGTGTGCTTGATGTACTATTGTTACGATGATTATTGAATGAATTAGTATGTTTTCCTCGTGTTTAATTAGTATAACCTATTCTTACCCCATTCTCGTGCGTGTGTAGCAGATTAAGGATGGTAAGTACGCGTGGTAGACTGCGTATGCGCGTCGACGGAGGCGAGGCGACCGCTTCAACGGCTGATCAACCGGAGAGGGTTGAAGCCGCTACTCGTCCACCCATACCGCCATTGTTGGGCGGAGGGCCTGAGGTTATACCAAGGGTCGAGCTTGCATCATCAAATCCGATCATTCGCGAAATGACCCCTCAGTCTCAGATGATGGCCACTATGATGTTGGCGATGAATGAGGTCGTGGGTAAACATCAAGAGTTCCTTCTGAGGGTAATCGAAGACCGATATGTGAGCAATCGTAGGAATGAAACGGTTGCAGAGAACGTTGTGGTGGTCGGATACGGAGGTAATCGACTGAAGAACCGGCGACGGTTGACGTGAGGCAAGGAATGAGGGGTTGCTCCTGCAAGTCCTTTTTGTGCAGCAAGCCACCCAAGTTCTCTGGGTCTGACGATCCACTTGCCTGCATGACCTGGATACGGGAGATTGAACAAGCCTTCGATTAATCTGAATGTAAAGAGCATTAGAAAGTGAAGTTTGGCTCTAAGGGGCCCGACACTCATCTGGTGGAATGTCACCAAGTCCACCCTTTCCACCACTATTTTGGCTCAGCTGACTTGGACCTCTTTCAAGGAAAAAGTCATGGAGGAGTATTGCAGCGAGCGAGCCATGGATAAAAATAAAGCAGAATTCCGAGCTCTCGAGAAGGGGAGCATGACAGTGAAAGAGTATACCCGACAATTCATGGAGAAGATGGGTCTGGTGGGGCATGTGGCCCCGACTGAAAAAGAAAAGATCAAGGCCTATCTCAAAGGCCTACCGGCGGACATGATATCTATGGTTCGCAACTCTAAAACCTCTAACCTGCGTGAGACAATCGAAGAGGCGCGGATCATGGAAGACGTCAACGCGAGGAGCAAAGAAGAGAGATCGGTTGTGGGCGACAAGAGAAAGTGGGAAAGCAACCCCGGGCATCTCAAGAGGTCGAGTCCCTTCAATGGGAGAAAAAGCTTTGATAACCGTCGAGAGGCGCGGTGGTGCCCAAGATGCCGAAGCAAGCACCACGGTAATTGTAACTCCAACCCCACCTCTTGTGCCAAATGTGGGAAGTCCGATCATGCTACAAGAGATTGCCCGGTGAAGGGGATCGTCTGTTTTGAATGCAAAATGCTCGGAAATTTCCGAAAGGATTGTCCAAAGATGACCTCCCTTTTTGGATCATCATGATCTTAAAGATGACCTCTCTCTTTGGATCATCAAGATCTTGAGGATGACCTCTGATAGCCTGGTTTACACCCCCCCTAATCTAACCGCAAGTGTACGGGTCGAATCAAGTAATATGTACTTGGAAGTACGAGTATCGAACCAAGGGAACTAGGAACTGAGTATCACAATGACTATAATCATTATTTACTGGACGATCCAATTATTGAATTGTTGATGATTAAATAATAACTAAACTGATAAAAAATAAACTCTAAAGTAAAAGCAAAGAACAAAATTAGAAACTTTTCGGAAAGAAAAGCAGTTGAGGGTTGGAATTCCAATAGGTTTCACAAAAAACACTCTACTTATGATTATTATCAGACTAATCCAATTAAATGAATACACAATCACCAAAATAACTGTTATTCTCTCTTGAGCAACAACAGAGTTATCTCTAAAAACATAAGTTTCATCTCTTGATCTCAACCTATGAGTTCAGGAATCCATTAAGAACAAGATTGTAAAATAGGTATTAAGGTTTACTTGGTATATCTCTATCCAATTCCTCACCTTAGGCATACAAATCCAATTCAAGTTATAAACTAGTTCTCTCGAATCTAATCCATAACAAATAAACCAATTTGAAAGTTGATCAGACTCACAAAAGCATTAAGACCAAATTCATATGCTTCATTAATTAGAAAACTGATAAAAGTCATAAGATTTTGTGTTCATATGCTTAAAAACCAAAGTTCATCCAACCCCCAACATCTAAAGATTAGTTCATGTTGGGGTGTTAAAACACAAAGCAATAGGAAGAAAAATCAAACTAAACATGGTCTCTTGAACAAAATATCTAGATATGAACAAACTCTATTTTGTTGAATTGTAATACCCACGAACAAGGCTTTGATCTTCGTTAATCATGTGGTTCCCGATGTTTTCTCCACGTTAATTGGCTTGAATCCCCGTGGAAAATCGCTTCTAGTCTCCCCCAAAATCGCCCTTGGCCGCTCTCTAGTCTAATGGAGGCTTAATAATCAAAACCCTAGGTGAAAAAAAGGCTTAAAAACGTGTTTGCAGATCGTCGCTAGTTTATAACTCTCGGTGTAAGTCTCGATGAGCACTTTTTTTCCAAAACTCAGATTGATGCTAGTTACACCGAGAGTTAACTCTCGATGTAAGTCTCGGTGAGCACTGTTTGCTTCTTTGATGCATTTCTCCGAGCCTTGACCCAAAATTTGACTTGCATGAGTTTTGCTTTGCCATTAAACTTATCAGATGCGTCATTCTCGTCTATAATTAGCTTGTTTTAGACCCATTTCTTAGTTTATTCCCGAAAGATAAATACCTGAAAAACTCATGAATAAACGTGAAAAAACTCTTCGTTTGTTTGGAGAAACAAGCATAATTACCCAAAAAGCGACTCTAAAATAACGCCAAAATTGGCGTTATCAACCTCCTGAATTCCATTTGTTATCTTTGAAACATCTCTTGTACTTAGATATTTTTAGGTTCTTTGTAATAGTTTAGTCATGGCTCTAAAGATTGGTGAAGTCAAAGACGAACCGAAATCAGCAAGAAGTGAATCCTCAGATGCGGATCAAAGATGAGCTTCCAATCTTCAACTAAGCTATACATATTGATTTCCTCATGACAAATCGGTAGGATCCTCTTTTTTGGAGGATCCTCCTTTGTCCTTTTGCCAAGAAAATCTTCACCCAATCATGAAGTGATGGGGACATTATCTGAAGAACCAGGAAAAGGATGTTTGTCTTTTTACACCTTTTTCAGGTATTGTCCACATCAAGGTCTGAAGGTTAACTATGCTCCATGTTGTGATAAAAAGGACACGTTGTCTTTTTGAATGACATCTCTGACATTCAATCCCAAAGTGACAAGTGTCCCAAAGCATTTAATGCACATGGTAGTATTTAAAGGTGAAGATCCCTCCCATGCAAGGTAACCCTTTTTGAAGAGATTTCTAAGTGCTCAAGCAAAATTGGCAGACTCTCTCTTTCTCTCAAACTTCATAGCTTTGATCTTTGTGTTTTCAAGTTATGTTTAGTTTTCTTGTTTCTATGTGAAAGATTGTTAGGATATACTTATTTGTTCTTTTCCGCAACAATCTAAAGTTTTCTATTTGTAATTCTTGATATTTATATCAATAAAGAATTAAAATTAAGTGAAATTCTTGTGTATTATATTCAACCCCCCGCCCTTCTACAATAATTGTTACTTTTTGCCATTATATTTTGGGACTAACAAAAAAAGTATAGATAATTTAAAAAGTGTTGTTAGGAAGATTGTGATATGTGAAAATCAATCAAGCATTTGTCCATTAAAAGAAGATTTGCATTATATCTAGATGCTATCATTTATTTTGTACAATAAACGGTGTTGATTGTTTGGTTCTTAATGTCTCTTAATAAATAAGATGCTCTTATCCAATAAGATTTGAGGGTTTATAGGAAAATACTTTTGCCTACTATCAAGTCAAAAGCGATATCCAGTCTGTTTATCGAATGAGCGATCACGAATTCCCTAATTACCTATCGTTGCTTCACTCACTTGCAGAGTTTGGTTGTTGTTGTTTGAAGCAAAATCATCAAACTAGTGTCATCTTCTGATTGTATGAAAGAGATTGTTCATTATTTGATAAAAAGTAGTCGACACAAGAAGTTCTAGTAAATGGATGGTAAGAGAAATAAGCAATAAAGAGCATAAATAGGCACCAAAAAAAAAAACAAGGTCCCCTACATCAAGTATAAGGGTAACTTTTTGTTAACACCCGTAACAATCACCTTTAACAGAAAAAATCATGTCAGCGTCACTTTTTTCGGTCAGCATTTAATGAAAACAAAGGTAAATAGTCTCCGTCGTTGTTTTATTTCCTATCACAACCAAAACAATAAACAGTAGCCTAGTTATCCCCCTCCTTTTTAACCTAACCTATCATATCAATCATAATACATCTTTAGTAAAGTTAAAGTTAGTGTCTTTTGATAATAAATATAGTCTTAAAGTCCCTTTGTTTTGCTACCGCAATATTTGGAGAATTATATTCAGAAAGGGTAAACTTTTTACCATATATATATATCCGATAATTTATTGAACAATGTTAAGAAAACTATACTGCTATTAATTTTTTTTGATGGTG
The DNA here is from genome assembly GCA_954870635.1 of Arctium minus. Classification (NCBI taxonomy): domain Eukaryota; kingdom Viridiplantae; phylum Streptophyta; class Magnoliopsida; order Asterales; family Asteraceae; genus Arctium; species Arctium minus. The sequence continues at coordinate 81,017,574 of OX941087.1, read as the reverse complement.
ACAAAAAAATTTTAAATAACATTGTTACGTTTTTAAAAAATGTACGATAAAAAACCATTTCTGAACCATTTATGTTTTTTTTTTCAATTTTATTATAGCTCTTGAAACACTCAACGATCATGGTGATCATGGTGACTTTAGGTCCACCATGATCACTTTTCTGATACAAATTTCATTGTATGTCATAGTCAACAACAAATTTATTTTATTCGACATCTACTATATGTACAAGAAAAGCAGGAAAAAACACTAAATATTGCCCATTTGTTGCAATATATATTGTTTTCATCAGTATCATATACATATATATATAAGATAAACACTCATGAAATAAAAATCAAGGATTTCAAGTACATAAATATAAAATATAATATATACGTCAAATGAGAAATTATGATTTTGGATTTACTCTAGAGCTGACATATAGAGAGGAGAAGGTGCACATACTTCTGCTCTATCGTCTTAACACACTGGAAAAAAATTTAGGGTCTGAAAGGTACACTCGTTTTATTTATTCAAACTAAACTAAAGACAAAAGCTTGTGATTACATGATTGATGTATCTCACCGTGTTAAGATCTTTCCTTTAGATCATCTCCAATGCAAGGTTCTTGTAAGCAAAAAATGAAGTGTCTTGCAAGAACTACCATTGTGGAGAGTTCTTATAAGAACATAACCCCCTTTTGAGTTCTTATTTAAGAACTTTGGTTCTTACTATGAAGTTTGTATAAAATGACAATTTCCTCATTTTTATTGGTAGTTAAATTAAATATTTGATATTTATTTATAAATATATAATAATTATTGATGTTGACATGAGGTTCTTATAAGAACTACCATTGTGAACTTTTAGATAAAATTTTAAATTGATGAGTTGGAAATTAGGTGGCACCAAAAAGTGTAAAAAGGAGGTTCTTGTAAGAGCATCTCCAACAGCATTGCTAAATTTTTTCTAAAAACAAGAAACCGATTAACTAATCTATAGTGATTTTACCCAAAAAAAAATATTTATAGATTTATTTATTATATTTAAAATCTAACTTTTCAAAAAAATTCTAGATAACCAATTTTTTTTAAATATTACATTTATCTTAAAAATGGTCACGGAGGAAATAGTTACATTTATTTTAGACATTTTCATGGAAAAAGAGAAAATATGAATACTAACGGTAGTTTAATAATTTAATAAATAACAGTATCAGTTAAACAATTCGATAATGTTTATTTTGGAAATTGATTAAAAAACAATATTAGATAGAACTAATAATCGAAAAATAAAAATAAATACATTAATCAAAACAATTAAACTAAAAACAATAAAAGTAAAATTTTAGTTGAAAATTAACTAAAACATAATAATACACATTTTTTCATTATTAAAATAACATTGTCGAGGATAATTTATAGTAAATAAGAATATATTTTTATTTTATTAATATTTGTATTATAATAATCATTACTAAGATCCAATGTTCTAAAAAACTCGCCGCACAGCTGTCATGGCGCGTCATGGCACCAAGGCTTGTGTGTCACGCCACGTTAAGCACGTGGCACACCATGGCCTAATGCGTAATTATCATAATGAGATTATATTTTTCTTTACATTTTTAATGTTTTATTTGCAAGTTTTTAATATATAATCTAATTTAACTTGCTTATTACTATTGACTTAGTGAGTAACATCACAAACGTTTTATATAATACTATATATGAATTAGAAATTTGACGTCATAAGTCACGCCTTGAAAATGTCATGGCTTCGTCGTGGCTCCTAAGGCTTGAGGTTTGGCCTCTCTGCCACGCCACGTCTTACGCCATCTAGAACCTTGCTAAGATCATAAAATACTTATTTTTTTGGTGATTAATTGAAAAACCTTGATATGTTGACAAGTTAAATTTTCTATGTACTGATTTTTAAAAATAAAATGTTTTCTGTTACGATTTTTAAAAGTTAAAATATTTTATAACTATTTTATGATATATAAAATTATTAAATAATTTTTTTCATGTTAGATACTCTAGATATGATAAAACAGAACAAATTAGGAATCACTATTCCACGTTTGTTAGGATTTTTATGTGGAACAGACAGAAACAGAATGGAACAAAGTGGAACAAGCTTGTTTCACCCCCATCCTATGTAACAAGGTGGAACAGACTTATATTTTACCAATATAATCTTAAAATAAAACATAATTATCTTCTAAAACATCAAATATCCTTCTCTCTTTATATTTGTTCATTTTTTAAATTTTATTTATTATAATTTATACTTTTTAAACTCACTTTATTGTCCTCAAAATATTATTTTTATACGATTTTTATATTTTGATTAATTTATGTAATAATTATTTAATAATAAAATAATAATATAGAAAAGGTATAAAATAAAAATTGAAAACTATATAAGCTTTTTATTTTGGTTTAATTTCAATTGTCTTGACAAAAAATTTATGATGATATATTTTGTTGTAAAAAATATTTATTTTATTATAATTTAATAAATACATTAATCAAAATATATAAACGATTGATTAAAGGTAAATTGGTCATTTTATCTGTTATCTTATCCAATTTTGTCTTATCAAATGCTAAACAGTTGTTCTATTCCATTATGTCATGTCATTTCTCATGTTTTGTTCTATACTCTCTGGATAACAAATACACCCTTAGGGGAAACTTATCTAGTCATGTCGTATTCAATCTTATTCATACATAACATCAGACAGAAATTTGTCCTGTCTAGTTATGTCATGTCCAATCCTGTCCCTTAGGCTCTATTTCTATCCTGTCTAATTCAATCATATTTGTATATTAAACACTACCTCAAAATCAAATAACTTTAATAACGATTTTTGAAGGTTAGTAACCATCAATAATGGAAATATCTAATATTGAATGAGATGCTTTTGGTAATGATTCTGTACACAACTGTAGAAAGCATATATTCAAATAACAAGGAATATATACATATTTTATATTGGTTAAATTAAATTATAATAAAATAGTTTGGTAAGAAAATATGGAATATATTTTTGGTAAGCGAGATGTTTTATAATAAAAATTTCTACAAAGACTTATTTTGTTCGATCTTCTGAAGATAAAATATCATTGACTTCTTTTAAGAAAATAAAATCAGTTGAATATTTTTACTAAAAGTTATTATCATGTTTTTATACTTTAAAAATTATATTATTAACAAGTACGTTTAATAAAATTAAATGATATAAAATGTTAATTTCGAACAAGAAAACAAGGGATAAAATAAATAAATTGACAGATAATGTATTAATTATATAAATCATAATTGATGATTGTTGGGAACTGAAGATTTGTCTAAGTGATTACTACTGCCAGACTTTCAAGATTACTACTGCTAGTAGAATTAATACTACTTAAAGAGTTAGTGTTGCTACTTGATTAGTTAGTACTGCTGAAGATTAATACTGCTCAGAGTATTAATGCTGCTCTGATTTAGTACTGCTTATGCGATAATCAAAATATGCGCAGATCAAGGCTTGAAGATAATCATGGAAGGTGTGAAGATAATTATAGAAGAATATACTGAAGATCTTTTAAGTTTTGTAGTTATCTTTTATTTTCAGTATATGTATAGATGTATTCAGAATAGTTTTGATACGAGATTTTTTCTAAGCTTTTGTTGATAGAAAGAATTAACCTCAAGGTTTACAATCCTAGTTCTAGAGAAGTAGAATTCGTCTTGGTGAGCCTGTTCATCAAGATTGAGGTTTTGTTTGAAAGCTTGTAACTTTAATCATTCAATAAAGTTTACAAGTTGTGATTTATTCTTTAATGTTACATTGATCTTTTGAATATTAAAGTGTTTTTCCGCAACTTCTTTAATATTGTTTCTGGGTTTAATTATTCTTGTTAAGAATCAGATCCTGACAAGTGGTATCAGAGCATAGTATTCTCAGAAACCTTCATTCATCATGGAAAACACAGTTGAATCAAACAGTACTCTTGTTTCAAAAGTTCCCATGCTCAAACCTAATGAGTTTGACATGTGAAAAATTAGGATCAAGCAGTACATCCTCCTTACAGACTTTTCTATGTGGGACATTGTTGAGAATGGTCCCTCTGCTGAAGGTAAAATTGGACAAGATGGAAGAAGACCACCTCCAAAAACTGATGCTGAGAAGAAAGTGAGACAATTGGAGATGAAAGCCTTAAGCACCCTGCTTTTGGCCATTCCTAATGAGTATCAACATCAGTTTCATCACTGCACTGATGCTCAGATTCTATGGAATGCTTTAGAGAAGAGATTTGCCGGCACCAAGAGCACTAAGAGGAATCAAAGGGATATTCTCAAGCAGCAATATGAGAATTTTACATCTTCAAAGAATGAGTCTATGACTCAAACTTTTGATAGATTCAATAAATTAATTGGTGAGTTGGCTACTGTTGGAGTTCAGATGGAACAAGATGATGTCAACCGAAAGTTCCTTAGATCTCTTGGAGATGAATGGACCATGTACACTGTCTCATTCAGACAGAATGACATGTTGGAAGAAAAGGAACTGGATGATCTGTATAATGATCTGAGAGTGTTTGAATCTGAGGTGGAAGCAAAGAAGAAGCCTACTGGATATGTTCATAATGTTGCACTCCTATCAGCATCAACTGATTCTACTGCTAACCCTGAATCAGTTAATGCTGCCAGTGGAGTAAATCAAGAAAAAGGCAATGAATCTGTGTTTGAAGCCTTTCTTTCCAGCCATGGTAACTCTTCTTTACTCAATGATGACTTGGAACAGCTTCATCCTAATGATCTTGAAGAGATGGATATTAAATGGCAGATGGTCATGCTTTCTATGAGGGTGAAGAAGTTCATCAAAAGGACTGGAAGGAACAACTTCTCCCAAAGAAGAGAAGATGGAGCAGGCTTTGATAAGTCAAAGGTGGTGTGCTACAAGTGTCACATGAAGGGAAACTTTGCCAGGGAATGCAGAAGTGGAATGTCTCAAAACAACCTCCAACAAGCTCAGACTGGAAGCTTCAACCAGAACAGAAACTCTGATCAAGCTCTTGTTTCTCAACAAGGAATGGGGTTTGACTGGAGTGATCAAGCAGAAGATGCCATTCAAAATCAAGCTCTCATGGCAGAGGTATCTGATCTCCCAACTGAGGTACTTTCTAATCTATGTTCTCAAACTTGCATAGACACTGTGAAAAGGTACAGGGATCACAACCAGAGTATGAGTGATGACCTTAAGAGGTTAGAAAAGGATAGAAAAGACTATGTGAAAATTGTTGAAAGGTTTGAGGAACAAATTAAAGGTTTTCAAGCCAATGAACTTCAACACACATATGATACAAATTACTGGAAGTGGGAGAAAAATGATCTAGAAATCCAACTGACAAAGTCTAAAGAGGAGAATGAAAAGTTGAAAGGAGAGCTAGCCAAGGTTAAGCTGGACGTGGAAAAGTTTTCATATGCTACTAAAGCCATGGATTCTATGCTAAAGGTCCAAATCCATGATAAGCTTAAACCAGGAATTGGGTACAATAACAGACCACCACCATACAATAACAACTACATCCCTCCTAAATCAGACTTGCTGGAGACCAAGGATAGGAAGGACTTGCATGAGGGAGCCACTAAGGTAGATCCTTTAGATGAAGTAGTTGTTAAGGACAAGACTGAGAAAGAAGCTGGTAAGAGTAAGGATAACACTGTGAGTGGTGAGATTCCCTTAGAAAATAACATTCTTACCAATGAGGGTGGTGGAAGTGATTGGGTCAAATCTAATGGTGTTGAGAAGACTGAGGGAAAGTCTAAAAAGGTCCATTACAAGCAGACTACAGTTGTGAATCCTGTTTCTTGCAAACAGTGTGCAGGTAATAAATATGAGCCCCTAAAACATGATAAAAGGAGGGGAAATCAAAGAAATTGGAATAATCAGTGGGCTCAGAAACAAGGAGTTGATCTGAGTAGAATCATCAGACCAAAACCTTGTTTCATATGTGGCAAATTGAACCATCTTGCCAAGCACTGTTATTTTAATCCTATGAACCAAAGGATAAATTTTCAAAGATCTGTGCAAAAACCCTTTGATTATAGGAAGAATGAAAGGAACCATGTAGCTAAGAAACATGTTAAATCTAAAAGCCACATGAAGAAAAAGACTGTAAAAGAGAGTGTCAAGATGTGGGTTCCCAAAAGCACTAAAACTATTAGTACTACTACCACAAATAGTACTGCTGACAAAGATAGTGCTGCTAGAAGCAATACTACTGCTATCAATGTTAGTACTGCTGACAGTATTAGTACTTCTAAAACTAACATTGTTAGTACTTCTTCAAATGTTAATACTGCTAACTCTGCTAGTGCTTCTAACAAGGTTAGTACTGCTAAACCTGTTAGTGCTGCTAACTCTGTTAGTACTTCTAAAATTAGTATTGCTTCTAGTGTTTGTGCTTCTAGACCAATCATCTTGACAAAGTACTCAAGTAAAGAGTTTTCTAAATTTAAAAATCTCATCAAAAAGGAGTGCAAGTACTTTGATGAGAAAGGGAGGCCCAAGACCACTTTGGCTTGGGTTCCCAGTCAATACTAATTGATTTATCTTATGTGCAGGGCAACCAGCAGCTCAAGGGAAAGAGCATTTGGCATGTTGATAGTGGTTGCTCTAGACATATGACAGGGAACATGGCTTGCCTCAATAATTTCAAGAAAATTGATGGAGGGCATGTTGCCTTTGGTAATACTCCAGATGGAGGTAAGATTAGTGGTAAGGGTGATGTAACAAAAAGTAAGATGACCTTTGAAGATGTTTTCTATGTTGAACAGTTAAGATACAACCTGTTAAGTGTATCACAGGTTTGTGACAAAAAGCATAGTATATTATTCACTGATTCAGAATGCATTATCCTTGCTCCTGGTTTCAAGGTAGTTGATGAAAAGATGATACTACTAAGAACTCCTAGAAAGGATAATGTCTATTGTTTGGATATGGAAAATGTTTCAAATGATTCATCCCTAAACTGTCTTGTTTCAAAAGCCTCTTTGGATGAATCATCACTTTGGCACAGAAGGATGTGTCACATGAACTTTAAAACAATGAATAAACTTGTTAAAAACAACCTTGTAAGAGGTTTGCCTTCAAAAGTATTTTCATGTGATGATCATTGTGTTGCTTGTCTCAAAGGCAAACAACACAAAACTTCTCATAAGTCCAAAGAGTTGAACACAATTTCTTCCTCTCTTCAGTTGTTGCATATGGATCTGTTTGGACCTACAAATGTCATGAGTATAGGTAAGAAATCATACTGCTTAGTTATTGTTGATGATTACTCTAGATTTACTTGGGTATATTTTCTAAGGACTAAGGATGAGACAAGTGGACTTATCAAATCCTTTATTCTAAGAATTGAAAACCAAACAAATCAAAAGGTAAAAGTCATTAGGTCAGATAATGGTACTGAATTTAAAAATCTTGATCTAAACACCTTTTGTGAGGAAAAAGGAATTGAGAGGCAATACAGTGCTCCTAGGACTCCACAACAAAATGGTGTTGCTGAGAGAAGGAATAGGACACTGATTGAAGCTGCTAGATCTCTGTTAGCTGATTCAAATCTTCCAATTACTTTCTGGGCTGAAGCAGTTAATACTGCTTGCTATGTCCAAAACAGAGTTCTAGTAGTCAAGCCTAAAAACAAGACACCATATGAGCTTTTAAATAAAAGAAAACCATTTATTGGATTTTTCAAACCTTTTGGGTGTCCTTGTACCATTCTCAATACCAAAACTCACTTAGGAAAGTTTTATAGCAAAGCAGATGATGGTTTTCTTGTTGGTTACTCATCTCAGAGTAAGGCCTACAGAGTTTTTAATTCTTCTTCTAGAATAATTGAGGAAAGTGACAATGTCAAATGCAATGAGAACACACCAAATCCTATTGGTTCAGGTCCTCAGTGGCTATTTGACATTGATTCACTAACTAACTCTTTGGGTTTCAATAGTGATGATCATGCAGGATCAGGAAGTAGAGGATCAGGGGATGAACAAGTACAAGATATCATTCCTCAGTCTGTGATCTTTCCCATACCTACAATGACCCCTGTTGAAATCTGTGAAAGGGAGACTGTTACTGAACCAAGTCAGAGTGAAGAAGAAAGAAGAGATGGGGAGAATTTAGAGCATGAAGAGTCAGAAGCAGCTGATGAGATTCCCTCAGCTGACCTAAATGATTCCAATTTAGATGTGGGAATTAATGAAGAACCTAGTCTTCAGACAAGAACTCAGAAGACTCATCCTCCTGAGCTGGTAATAGGAGACATCTCTTCTCCTATGATGACTAGGAATCAAAGCAGACTTCAAGATTTGCAGAATCAACAGCATACAGTACTCTCTTGCTTTCTATCTCAGATTGAGCCTAAGAAGGCTTATGAGGCAATGAAAGATTCAAGCTGGATAGAAGCCATGCAAGAAGAATTGCTACAGTTTAAATTGTAAGATGTTTGGGACTTGGTGGACCTTCCAAAAGGTCATAGAGCAATTGGCACCAAGTGAATTTTCAGAAATAAAAAGGATGAGAGAGGAATAGTAATCAGGAACAAAGCAAGGCTAGTGGCACAAGGGTACACTCAAGAAGAAGGCATAGACTATGAGGAAGTTTTTGCTCCAGTTGCACGGGTAGAGGCAATTAGGCTGTTTCTAGCCTATGCCTCATTTATGAAGTTCAAGGTATACCAGATGGATGTGAAGAGTGCCTTTGTGTATAGAACAATTGATGAGGAAGTATATGTCTGTCAGCCCCCTGGATTTGAGAATCCATCATATCCTGACAGAGTATACAAACTGAAGAAAGCTCTCTATGGTCTACATCAAGCCCCAAGAGCATGGTATGATACTCTGTCTACCTATCTCTTGGAAAATGGGTTTGAAAGAGGAATAATTGACAAGACCCTTTTCATTAGAAGAAGTAAGAAGGACATCCTACTTGTTCAGATCTATGTGGATGACGTCATATTTGGATCCACAAAAGATCAGATGTGTAGAGACTTTGAAGAGTTGATGCACAAGAGCTTCAAAATGAGTTCAATGGGTGAACTCACCTTCTTCCTTGGGCTTCAAGTGAAACAGCAGAAAGATGGGATTTTCATAAGTCAATCAAAGTATGTGAAAGACATCCTAGATAAGTATGGTTTATCAGACTCAAAGCCAGCAAGCACACCAATGGAAACACACAAACAGATCACTGCTGATCTTGAGGGGGAGGATGTTGATGTCTATCTTTATAGATCAATGATTGGATCTATCATGTATCTCACAGCCTCAAGACTAGATATCATGTTTCCAGTATGTGTGTGTGCCAGATTCCAAGTCAAGCCAAAGCAGTCACATCTTCAAGCTGTTAAGAGGATTTTCAGATACTTAAGAGGGCAACCTAGATTAGGTCTTTGGTATCCTTATGAATCTACTTTTGATTTGATTGCATATTCAGACAGTGACTTGGGTGGTGCGAATATGGATAGAAAGTCTACTTCAGGGGGTTGTCAGCTTTTGGGTGCAAGACTAGTATCTTGGCAGTGTAAGAAGCAAACCACAGTGTCCTTATCCACAACAGAAGCGGAGTACATTGCTGCTGCAAGTTGATGTTCTCAGGTTCTATGGATTCAGAATCAAATGCTAGACTATGGGGTAACCTTTCTTCACATTCCAATCTTCATTGACAATAGCAGTGCTATTAGCATTGTTAACAATCCTGTCAAGCACTCCAAAACAAAGCACATTGAAATCAGGTATCACTTTATTAGAGACTGCAATGAAAAGAAGCTTATTCAAGTTGCTAAAGTTCATACTGATAATCAGTTTGCTGATCTATTCACTAAAGCTTTTGATGTGGGTAGATTCACTTTCTTGGTCACAAGTGTGGGCATGATCAACTCTGAATGAGCTCATGTTTAAAAAGTGTTTGTATACCTGTTATTTGTTTATTTTGTTTGGTGCTACTAATCATCTTTCTCAGGAAGTTTATTGCCCTGCTCAGACTAACACAAAGCTTCAACAGTGTAAGTATAGTTAATGCTGCCAATACAGTTTTAATGCTGCCAGTGCAAAGTTACTACTGCAGGTTCATTATTACTACTGCTAGTCTGAGTTACTACTTCAGGTATGTGTTAATACTGCTAGTAGTTAATACTGCTAGTTAGTTAATACTGCTCGTAGTTAATACTGCTCGTAGTTAATACTGCTAGTTCGTTAATACTGCTAGTTAGTTACTACTGCACTTAGTAAATACTGCGAGTGGTTAGTACTGCTTTAACGGAAAATAGGGTTAATACTGTTTCTTTCCCGAATCATATAAATACCCTCTTTGCCCGCCTAAAAGCTCACAACGACTCTTTGAATACTGTTCATCTTCTCTCTAACTCTTTTCTCTCAAGCAACCAGTGTGTTTCAGTCAAGTATCCTCAAGCTCGATGGCATCCATGGCGTTTATTGATGAACACAATGAGATCGCAATGCTTCAAAAGCCGAAGCAGGCTGATGGATTCCTTCAAATAGTTGATTTTCTCAAGACCAGTCATATAGCATATACTCTTACTGTGTCACCACCAATCTTCATCGAGCACCAGAAGCAATTTTGGGCCAATGCCACCGCGGTTACTGAAAACGGTGTGCAGTTTATCAAGACAAGGGTGTGTGACAAACCCTTGATAGTCACTGAAGAGGTCATTCGCATTAGTCTACGTCTAGACGATGCCTCAGGTATTACCTCTATCCCTAATGAGGAGCTGTTTTCCCATCTCACAAGAATGGGGTATGAAGGCCAACAGGGTGTTTTCAAATTTTACAAAGCTAACTTTTCTTCCCAATGGCGTTTCTTTGTTCATACCCTTATGCACTGTATTTCTAGAAAAACTACTGGATGGAGTCAGTTCAGCAGTACCATTTCTTATGCTTTGGTCTGCTTGTCCACTGCCAGAAAGTATAATTTCTCCAAAATGATTTTCAATGACCTTGTGTCAAACTTGGGAAATAAAAAGAGTTTCTATATGTACCCAAGATTTTTCCAGGCAGTTATAACCTCTGTATTGACGGATATACCTCAGTTTAATGAGGTATATGTACCTAAAATCCCTAAGGGCAAGGTCTTTTCAAATATGAAAAGATCTGCCAAGGACTCGGAAGGAGTTGACACCCCATTGTTCTCTACAATGATGGTGGTGTCCCACAACCAATAAGGTATGGCATCAGGGTCAAGGCCCTCACTAGACCATCCCACTGAGAGCCAAACCCAACCTTCAACCACTATATCACTTCTTCAGTCCCTTGTTCTTAAACCAACACCAGTTTTAACCAAAACTTATGCTAAGAGAAAGGTACACAAGGCTCCTTCCCTTGTTGTACCTCCTACAATCCCAGAACCTCAAAGCCCTCTAATGGAGCATTCTCCATTAGAGAATATCTATAGGGAAACCACTAGGGTGTCTCCCAACCCGAAGGAGGTGCTCACTAAGGAGATGTATGAGCATGTGGGTGAGAAGGCTTCCATTACTCCTTCTAGCACAGAGGAGGCCAGTGGTAACATCACTAAGACCTTCCCCATGGAAACTTTGGGTGAGCAATCATCCAAAGGTCCCAGGTGCCAAGAAACCAAGGGGGTGGAGGGTGCTTCTGCTAGGCAGAAGACCTCCACTACTAAAAGTTCCAATTATCCCTCAAAAGGGGGTTACACTCCTGGAGACGGTGAGGATAGATATGACTACCACGAATTGATTTCAGCCATGTCCAAAATGGCAACTGAACTGGATTCTCAGAAGCAGGTTGTCAATGAACTCAAGAAGGTCATCATCAACCAGCAAGAAGAAATCAGCACATTAAAGCAGTTGGTTAAGAAAGTGATTCAAAAGAAGAAGAAGCAAAGATTTGTACTCAGAAGAAGGAACCCAGTGGATGATGCTCCCAAAAAGGGGGAGTCAGAAGCTGAGGTCAATATGGACAATGCTGAAAATAAGAGGGAGATACATGGAGTTGAGGGGAAGTTTGATGTACAAACAGTAGAATCAAATTCAGTGTTTGAAGAAGCAGCAGTAACAGATAGAGCAGCAGAAACAGTTAATGCTGCTGAAATAAATGAAGCAGCAGAAATTGTTAAAGAGATATTAACAGACCTCCTTAGCAGCAATTTGGAAGAAATTGAGGTAGCTGAAACATTAATAAAAGCTAAACATGATACTCCCAAGGTCACTTCAAAGGCCAAAGGAGTTGTCATCAAAGAAAAGGGTGAGGTTATCAAGAAAGCAAGTGTTGAGAAGGTAGCAAGCAAGGACAAAGGCAAAGCCAAGATAGTGGAATCTGACCAACCACTTAAAAAGAAAAAGCTGATTGAGTCAGATGAAGCTTTGGCTAAGAAGATTCAAGTAGAACTTGAGATAGCTGAAAGAGATCCAATGGAAAAGGATAGGGAGATGGCAAGAGCTCTAGCTGCAGAGCTTAATGAAGCATTTCAAAAGAGTTTGGCAACAGAGATAGCACAGAAGAAATCTGCAACTCTAAAGAAGCCTGTGATGATCAAAAAGAGTGCAAAGAAGAGACAACCTTCAAAGACCTACCTTGGCACTCAAGAGAGAAAGAAGATGATCACTTTCCTCAAAGGTGCTATGTGGGAGTCAAAAAGGAGATGTTCACAAAAATGTCTTTTGATCAAATCAAAGGGTTGTATGATGCAGAGATGACTAAGCTTCAAGAAAATGACAGAGCCAGAGTTGAAGTGGAAAAGAGGATGAAAGAGAGTAATGACTTTCTAATACAAAAACCCTTTCCTGATGATCAAGAAACTCCAAAGAATGAAGCTACTCTAGGTGAAAGTTTGAAGACTTTGAAAAGAACAAAAATGATGGCAAGAAGAAAACTTGTTAAGAAACCTAGAGTGGTTGAGGAAGAAGCTGAGAAAGAACAAAAGGTAGCTTGTTGGGAACTAAAGAATTCATCAAGTATGGTTAATGTTGTTGGTTCAAAGTTACTACTGCTAGAAGACTTAAAGGTTAATACTGCTGAGTGTTACTACTGCTAGTAGAATTAATACTGCTAGTCAAAGTTAGTGCTGCTTGAACAAAGTTAGTGCTGCTTAACTAGTTAGTACTGCTAGTGGTTAGTACTGCTAGTAGTTAATACTGCTCAGAGTATTAATGCTGCTGAAGATTAATACTGCTTATATGATGAAGATTCGCATGAAAGGATAACAGCTGGACAATCTGAAGATATACATAGAAACTTAGAGATATACATGGAAGATATACTGAAGATATTTTATTTATTGTAATTATCTTTGTATTCAGTATATGTATAGATTTGATAGAATAGATTAAGGAATTAATTCTAAGTTTTAGTTCTATAGAAAAAAATCAACCTCAAGGCATAGATCCTAATTCTAGAGAAGTAGAATTCGTATTGGTGAGCCTGTTCATCAATATTGAGGTTGAGTGTGTAATCTTGTAACTTCAAAGCATTCAATACAAGTTTATAGTTTGTTAATTATATTCTGTTTTGATTTACTGTTTGATTGAATATCAAAGTGTTATTCCGCAAACTTCTTTGATATTGTTTCTGAGAATTAATTCTTGTTGAGAATTCGATCCTGACAAGTGGTATCAAAGCCAAGCTCTCTCAGAAACATCTATTCATCATGGAAAATCTTACAGAATCAAGCAGTACTTTGGTCTCTAAGGTTCCAATGCTCAAACCCAGTGAGTTTGACATGTGGAAGATCAGAATCAGACAATATATTCTTCTCACTGACTACTCAATTTGGGATATCATTGAGAATGGTCCTTCTGAAGCTGGAAGGATAGGAGCAGATGGGAAAAGACCCCCACCAAAGACAGATAGTGAGAGGAAGATCAGACAGACAGAGATGAAGGCCTTGAGCACTCTGCTCTTGGCCATCCCCAATGAATATCAGCATCAATTTTGCAACTGCACTGATGCTCAGATTCTCTGGAATGCTCTAGAGAAAAGATTTGCTGGAACCAAAAGCATCAAAAGAAATCAAAGAGATGTTCTAAAGCAGCAGTATGAGAACTTCACTTCCTCAAAGAATGAGTCTATGACTCAAACTTTTGATAGGTTCAACAAACTCATAGGTGAACTGGCTACTGTAAGGGTGAAGATGGAACAAGATGATATCAACAGAAAGTTCCTCAGATCTCTTGGGGATGAATGGACTATGTACACTGTCTCATATAGACAGAGTGACAATCTGGAAGAGAAAGAACTTGATGATCTATACAATGATCTAAGAGTTTTTGAAACTGAGGTAGAAACCAAGAAGAAGCCCTCTGGTTATATCCACAATGCTGCACTTCTCTCAGCATCCACTGATACTACTGCCAACCCTGAAGTAGTTAGTGCTGCCAGTGGAGTAAGTTCAGAAAAAGGCACTGAAACTATCTTTGAAGCCTTTTTGTCCAGTCATAGCAGCAATTCCTTGATTAATGATGATCTGGATCAAATTCACCCTGATGATCTGGAGGAGATGGATATTAAATGGCAGATGGCCATGTTATCAATGAGGGTGAAGAAGTTCATTAAAAGAACATGAAGGAATAACCTCTCTCAAAAAAAAGAAAATGGAGCTGGTTTTGACAAGACCAAGGTGGAATGTTATAAGTGTCACATGAAAGGACACTTTGCTAGAGAATGCAGGAGTGCTGTTCCAAACAACAACCACCAACAAGCTCAGAATGGAGGCTACAATCAAAACAAGAATCCTGCTCAAGCCCTTGTTTCTCAACAAGGAATGGGATTTGACTGGAGTGATCAAGCTGAGGAAGCAATTCAGAATCAAGCTCTTATGGCAGAAGTGTCTGATCTCCCCTCTGAGGTAACTTCTAATCTTTGCACTAAATCTTGCATAGAAACTGTCAAAAGATACAGGGATCACAATCAAAGTATGTGTGATGACCTCAAAAGATTAGAAAAGGACAGAAGAGATTATGTGTTGATAGTAGAGAGATTTGAAGAACAAATCAAAGGATTTCAAGCTAATGAACTGCAACACTCTTATGACACAAACTATTGGAAGTGGGAGAAGAATGAGCTAGAGACCAAACTGTCTAAATCCTTAGAAGAGAGTGATAGGCTGAAAGAGGAACTGTCTAAAGTTAAACTTGACATAGAAAAGTTTTCATATGCCTCAAAAGCAATGGATTCTCTTCTAAAGGCTCAGATTCATGACAAGATGAAGCCTTGTATTGGATACAACAATACACCTCCTCCTTACAACAACAATTATATCTCTCCTACTTCAGACTTGTTAGAAACCAAGGAGAAAAAGGACTTATCTGAGAAAGCCTTTAAGATAGATCCTTTGGATGAAGTAGTAATTAAGGATTTAACTGAGAAAGAAGCCAGTGAGTATAGGGATAATGATGTGAGTAAAGAGGTCCCATTAGAAAACAACATTATCACCAATGAGGGATGTGGGATAATTTGGGTCAAGTCCAAGGAGATAGAGAAGACCAAAGGAAAGGATAACAAGGTTCATTACAAACAAACCACAGTTGTGAATCCTGGATCTTGTAAACAGTGTGATTGCAGTAAAGCCAAGAGCCTAAATTCTGGTTTAAAAAGAGGAAATCAAAGAAACTGGAATAATCAATGGTCTCAGAAGCAAGGAGTTGATCTGAGTAAAATCAGTAGACCAAAACCTTGCTTCATATGTGGCAAGTTAAATCATTTGGCTAAAAATTGCTTCTGTAATCCTATTAACCAACAGATGACCTTTCAAAGATTTGTGCAAAAACCTGTTGGTTATAGGAAGGCTGGAAAGAAACATGTGATAAAGAAACATGGTGAAAGGAAAGGCCCCATGAAGAAAAAGATTGTAAAAGAAAGTGTCAAAATGTGGGTGCCTAGAAGCACTAATACTGTTAGTACCTCTTCAAAGGTTAATACTGCCAACACAGTTACTGCTGCTAACACAGTTACTACTGCTAACAAGGTTAGTACTGCTAAGCATGCAAGTGCTGCTAAGGCAGTTAGTACTTCTAAAACCAGTACTGATTCTAGCAAAAATATTTCCAAGCCTATTATTGTAACAAAGTACTCCAAGAATGAGGAGTTAAAGTTCAAAAATCTTGTCAAGAAAGAATGCAAGTATTTTGATGAGAAAGGGGTACCCAAGACCATTTTGGCTTGGGTTCCTAATTCATACTAACTGATCTATCTTATGTGCAGGGCAACCAACAGCTCAAGGGAAAGAGCATATGGCATGTTGATAGTGGTTGCTCTAGGCACATGACAGGCAACATGTCATGCCTTCAGGATTTCAAGCATATCAATGGAGGACATGTTGCTTTTGGAAATGATCTTACTGGTGGTAAAATAAGTGGCAAAGGTAATGTCACAAAAGGTAAGATGACATTTGAGGATGTCTACTATGTTGATCAATTAAAGTACAACCTGTTAAGTGTATCATAGGTATGTGACAAACAACATAGTATATTATTTACAAACACTGAGTGTATGATCCTTGCTCCAGGGTTCAAGGTAGTTGATGAAAGCATGATACTACTTAGAACTCCAAGAAAGGACAATGTTTACTGTCTAGATATGGACAATGTTGATAGTGATTCATCTCTAAATTGTCTTGTTTCAAAAGCTTCTGTAGATGAATCCTCTCTATGGCACAGAAGGATGTGTCACATGAATTTCAAGACTATGAACAAACTTGTTAAAAACAACCTTGTAAGAGGTTTACCTTCAAAAGTCTTTTCATGTGATGATCATTGTGTTGCTTGTCTTAAAGGTAAACAGCACAAAACTTCTCATAAGACCAAAGAGTTAAATTCTGTTTCTTCTTGTCTCCAGTTACTGCATATGGATCTGTTTGTTCCTACAAATGTTATGAGTATAGGCAAGAAATCTTACTGCTTGGTTATTGTTGATGATTACTCTAGATTTACTTGGGTATATTTTCTAAGGACTAAGGATGAGACAAGTGGACTTATCAAATCCTTTATTCTAAGAATTGAAAACCAAACTAATCAAAGAGTAAAAGTCATTAGATCAGATAATGGAACTGAATTAAAAAATCTTGATCTAAACACCTTTTGTGAAGAAAAAGGCATTGAGAGACAATATAGTGCTCCTAGGACTCCTCAACAGAATGGTGTTGCTGAAAGGAGAAATAGAACACTAATAGAGGCTGCTAGATCTCTGTTGGCTGATTCAAAATTGCCAATTACCTTCTGGGCTGAAGCAGTTAATACTGCTTGTTATGTCCAAAACAGAGTTCTAGTGGTCAAGCAAAAGAACAAGACCCCATATGAGCTTTTAAATAAAAGAAAACCCTTCATTGGTTTCTTCAAACCTTTTGGGTGTCCTTGTACAATTCTCAATACCAAATCTCACTTAGGTAAGTTTGATAGCAAAGCAGATGATGGATTTCTTGTTGGATATTCATCTCAGAGTAAGGCCTACAGAGTTTTTAACTCATCTTCTAGAATAATTGAAGAAAGTGACAATGTCAAATGCAATGAGAACACACCAAATCCTGTTGGGTCTGGACCTCAGTGGCTATTTGACATTGATTCACTAACTAACTCTTTTGGTTTCAGTAATGAGTATACAGGTTCAGAAAGTGGAGGATCAGGGATCACACAAGTTCAACAAAGTATATCTAAATCTGTGATATTTCCCTTACCCACAGTGAATTCTATTGAAGACTGTGAAAAGGAATCATTTACTGGACCAAGTCAGAGTGAAGAAGAAACTAGAGATGAGGAGACTCAAGAAAATAAAGAATCAGAAGTGGCATCTGAAAACACTTCAGTTGAGTTGCATGACTCTAATCTAGAGGCTGGACTGAATGAAGAACTTAGTCATAACACCAGAGTTCAAAAGAATCATCCTCCACAGCTGGTAATAGGAGATATTTCTTCTCCTATGATGACTAGACATCAAAGCAGGCTTCAGGAAATGCAAGATCAACAGCATACAGTGCTTTCTTGTTTTCTATCCCAGCTTGAGCCTAAAAAGGCACATGATGCTATGAAAGAATCTAGCTGGATAGAAGCAATGCAAGAAGAACTGTTACAGTTCAAGCTACAAGATGTATGGGATCTAGTAGACCTTCCTAAAGGTCACAGAGCAATTGGCACAAAGTGGATTTTTAGAAACAAGAGAGATGAAAGAGGTATTGTCATAAGGAACAAAGCAAGGCTGGTGGCTCAAGGGTATACTCAAGAAGAGGGTATAGATTATGAAGAAGTTTTTGCACCTGTGGCTAGGATAGAAGCAATCAGACTATTCCTAGCCTATGCTTCTTACATGAACTTCAAAGTCTATCAAATGGATGTGAAAAGTGTTTTTCTCTATGGCTCAATTGAAGAAGAGGTATATGTCTGTCAACCACCAGGGTTTGAAAACCCAAGTTATCCAGACAGGGTATACAAATTGAAGAAAGCTCTTTATGGACTACATCAAGCTCCAAGAGCATGGTATGACACTCTGTCATCCTATCTCATGGAAAATGACTTTGAAAGAGGAGTCATTGATAAGACTCTATTTATCAAAAGAAAGAAGAAGGATATCTTGTTGGTCCAAATCTATGTTGATGACATTATATTTGGATCTACAAGAGACAACATGTGCAAGGAGTTTGAGGATCTAATGCATCAAAGGTTCAAAATGAGTTCCATGGGGGAACTTACTTTCTTCCTTGGACTCCAAGTTCAACAGAAGTCAGATGGCATCTTCATCTGTCAATCCAAGTATGTGCAGGACATTCTAACCAAGTTTGGTTTCTCAGATTCAAAACCTGCCAGCACACCTATGGAAGCACACAAGCAGATAACAGCAGATCTTGAGGGGGAGGATATGGATGTGCATCATTATAGATCCATGATTGGCTCTCTCATGTATCTCACAGCATCAAGGCCAGATATAATGTTTCCAGTCTGTGTATGTGCAAGATTCCAAGTTAGGCCAAAGCAATCTCACTTTCAAGCTGTTAAGAGGATATTCAGATATCTCAAAGGGCAACCCAGATTGGGACTTTGGTATTCTCATGACTCACCCTTTGACCTAATAGCATACTCAGACAGTGATCTAGGTGGAGCAAACTTGGACAGAAAATCTACTTCTGGAGGATGTCAGTTTTTGGGTGCAAGACTAGTCTCATGGCAGTGCAAGAAACAAACCACAGTATCCACATCTACAACAGAGGCAGAGTACATAGCAGCTGCAAGTTGCTGTTCTCAAGTCTTATGGATTCAGAATCAAATGTTGGATTATGGGGTAACCTTTCTACACACTCCAATTTTTATTGACAACAGCAGTGCTATTAGCATTGTGAATAATCCAGTCAAGCACTCAAAGACAAAGCACATTGAGATCAGGTATCACTTCATAAGAGACTGTAATGAAAAGAAACTTATTCAAGTTGTAAAAGTTCACACTGATAATCAGTTTGCTGATCTATTCACTAAAGCTTTTGATGTGGGTAGATTCACCTTCTTGGTAACAAGTGTGGGAATGATCAACTCTGAATAAGCCCCTTCTCAAAAAGTGACTCTATACCTGTATATTGTTTATTCTTGGTGTTACTAATCTTCCTTGAAGGGCATACATAGCATCACTCAATTCAGCCTAAGCTTCAAAGAGTAAGTATGGTTAATACTGCTAGTTAGTTAATACTGCTCGCAGTTAATATTGCTAGTAGTTAATACTGCTTTCAGTTAATACTGCTAGTAGTTAATACTGCTAGTAGTTAATACTGCTAGTAGTTAATACTGCTTTCAGTTAATACTGCTAGTAGTTAATACTGCTAGTAGTTAATACTGCTAGTAGTTAATACTGCTTTCAGTTAATACTGCTAGTAGTTAATACTGCTAGTAGTTAATACTGCTAGTAGTTAATACTGCTTTCAGTTAATACTGCTAGTAGTTAATACTGCTAGTAGTTAATACTGCTAGTAGTTAATATTGTTTTCAGTTAATACTGCTAGTAGTTAATACTGCTCTAGGTTAATACTGCTTATGTCCCGAATACTATAAATGTCCTTTGCCCGCCTAAAAGTTCATAACGACTCTTTGCATACTGTTCTCTTGCGCTCTAAACCCTTTCTCTCTCAAGTTCGAAGCTTTCAGGCACGTTGTTCACTAAGATCAATGGCATCCATGGCATTCATCGACGAGCACAATGAGATCGCGATGCTACAAAAGCCAAAGCAAGCTGCAGGATTTCATCAGATTGTGGATTTCCTTAAGTCAAGCCACATTGCTCATGCTCTTACTGTAACTCCTACAATCTATATCGAGCATCAAAGGCAGTTCTGGGCTAATGCCACCATTGTTGCTGAGAATGGTGTGCAAATGATCAAAACAAGGATCTGTGACCAATCACTAACAGTTACTGAAGAGGTTATTCGCATCAGTCTACGTCTAGACGATGCCTCTGGTATAACTTCTATCCCAAACGATGAACTGTTCTCCAATCTTACAAGAATGGGGTATGGAGGCCCATTGGGTGTATTCAAATTCTCAAAGGCCAAATTTTCACCCCAATGGCGTTTCTTTGTCCATACTCTTATGCACTGTATATCCAAAAAGACTACTGGATGGAGTGAGTTCAGCAGCACCATTGCTTATGCTTTGGTGTGCTTGGCCACTGCCAGAAAGTATAACTTTTCTAAAATGATTTTCAGTGATCTTGTCTCAAACATGGGCAACAAAAAGAGCTTCTTTATGTACCCCAAGTTTGTCCAAGAAGTCATTACTCATGAATTGACGGATATACCTCAACCTGTTGGGGTATATGTACCTAAACCCCCCAAAGGCAAGGTTTTCTCAAATATGAGAAGATCTGCTGGGGACTCGGAAGGAGTTGACACCCCATTGTTCTCTACAATGGTGGTTTCCCAAACCAATGAAGGTATGGTAGCAGGGTCAAGGCCCCCATTAGACCAACCAACTGCTAGCCAATCCCAACCTTCCCACTCTAAATCAATTCCTCAGTCCCTTCTTGAAAAACCAACCTCTCCTATCACCCAAACTTACAAGAGGAAACAGGTAAAGAAGGCTCCTTCCCTTCTTGTACCATCACCCACTCAGCCTTCAAGCCCTCTATTGGAGCATTCTCCAGTAGAGAATATCCAAAGGGAATCCACAAGGGTGTCTCCCAACCCAAAGGAGGTGCTCTCTGAGGAGGAGGTAGAGCATATGGGTGCTGAGGCTGCCACTACTTCTGCTAGCACAGAGGAGGAAAGTGGTAACATTAATAAGACCTTCCCCATGGCAACTTTGAATGAGCAATCATTCAAAGGTCCCTGGTGCCAAGAAACCACAGGGGTGGACAGTGCTTCTGCTAGGCAGAAGACTTCTACTAATAAAAGATCCCATGATCCTTCAATAGGGGGTAACACTCCTGGAGAAGGTGAGGACAGATATAACTATGATGAATTGATGGAGACAATGGGTAACATCAACCAAGATGTCATCAAACAAGACAAAAAAATTGAAGAGATGAAGTTGGTCATCTTGTCACAACAAGTACAGATTGCTAAGCTGAAGAAGATGGTGATCAGTCTGGTACAGAGGAAGAAGAGAAAGCAATTCCAACTAAGGAGAAGGAAATCTGAGAATGATGCTCCCAAAAAGGGGGAGATCAACATGGAAGAAGCTACAAGAGAGGGGGAGCTTGATGGAGAGAAATTTGATGTTGAGGGGGAGCAGGAAGCAGAAACACAAAGAGATTCAGTGCCAATAGAAACACAAGAAGCAGCAGAAACAGTTACTACTGCTGACATAAATAAAGCAGCAGAAACAGTGAAAGAAGTATTAACAGATCTTGAGATTGCAGAAACCTTACTTAAAGCCAAGAATGATACTCCCAAGGTCACTTCAAAGACCAAAGGATTAATCATCAAAGAACAAGGTGAAGTGATCAAGAAAGATAACAGTAAGAAGGCAATGAACAAAGACAAAGGAAAAGCAAAGATGGTGGAATCTGATCAACCAGTCAAGAAGCAAAGGTTGGTTGAATCAGATGAAGCCTTAGCCAAGAAGATGCAAGAGGATATTGAAAAGGAAGAAAGAGTTCAGGTGGAAAAGGACAGGGAGATAGCAAAGGCTCTAGCTGCTGAACTGAATGAAGTTTATCAACTGAGTATGGCAACTGAAATTGCACAGAAGAAAGCTGCAAGTATGAAGAAATCAGTGGTGAAAACAGTTGTAAAGAAGAGACAACCCTCAAAGACTTTCCTAGGTACCCAAGAGAGAAACAAGATGATTATATTTCTCAAAGGTGATGTAGGAGTCAAAAAGGAGATGTTCTCAAAGATGTCTTTTGAGAAGATTAAAGAGCTATATGATTCAGAGATGAGAAAGCTTCAGGGAAATGAAACTGCTAGGGTGGAGATGGAGAAGAGGATGAAAGAAAGTAATGACTTTGATTGTCAAAATCCATTTCCAGATGAGCAAGAAACACCCCCTAAGAAAGAGGCCACTCTGGGAGAAAGTCTAAGGACTTTAAAGAGAACAAAGATGATGGCTAGGAGAAAGTCAATCAAGAAGCCTAGAATAGCTGAAGGAGAGGCTGAGAAGGTTGCTGAAGAAGAAGGGGCACCTGAGTCATCTAAACAGAAAGAGCCATCAAACATAGAAGATGTTAATTTGTATATGGTAGTGATGGACAAAGTTCCTGAACCAATTTCAGCAGAACCTGTTGGTATAAAGCCTCCTGAGGTCATTCACTGGGATACATTGACAGTGGATGGAAAGGAATACATAAGGCTGAAAAGAAAGGATGAAAAGTATGAAGTGTTCAACACATGGGCAAAAATTGTCAGAACATGCTCTAGGTCAGATCTTGAAGAGATGTTTGAGATAGGAATGAAGTTGTATGCAGATATTCTAAAAGCTCCAGAGATTTCAATTACAAAACTGGTAATGGAGTATCTGTGTACGATGTTCAAACCTGGAGAAGTAGAGCATGTGATCAAAAATGTATTCAAGTCAGTCAACAGTTGGACTCTATATGAAATTAGTGGAGTATATACAGTGACTTTGGATTTAAATCACACTGAATACTTCCTAGTGGATAAAGTGTACAATCATAGCAGATTGAAGCTTCATGCCATGCTGAAGAAAAAGTTAAGATGTGTTCCAGATTCAGAAATGGCTAAATACTTGATTCAAAGAACAATTAATCAGAGTTTGGGATTGGATGCAAACACTGGAATTTAGGCCATGATAGAGTTTTGGGAGCATCTTGAAGAAAATTTGAAGAACTTGACTTCTTTTCCTAAAAGTCAAGTTAGGGGGAGATTGTTGGGAACTGAAGAATTCATCAAGTATGGTTAATGCTGCTGGTTCAAAGTTACTACTGCTAGAAGACTTAAAGGTTAATACTGCTGAGTGTTACTACTGCTAGTAGAATTAATACTGCTAGTCAAAGTTAGTGCTGCTTGAACAAAGTTAGTGCTGCTTAACTAGTTAGTACTGCTAGTGGTTAGTACTGCTAGTAGTTAATACTGCTCAGAGTATTAATGCTGCTGAAGATTAATACTGCTTATATGATGAAGATTCGCATGAAAGGATAACAGCTGGATAATCTGAAGATATACATAGAAACTTAGAGATATACATGGAAGATATACTGAAGATATTTTATTTATTGTAATTATCTTTGTATTCAGTATATGTATAGATTTGATAGAATAGATTAAGGAATTAATTCTAAGTTTTAGTTCTATAGAAAAAAATCAACCTCAAGGCATAGATCCTAATTCTAGAGAAGTAGAATTCGTATTGGTGAGCCTGTTCATTAATATTGAGGTTGAGTGTGTAATCTTGTAACTTCAAAGCATTCAATACAAGTTTATAGTTTGTTAATTATATTCTGTTTTGATTTACTGTTTGATTGAATATCAAAGTGTTATTCCGCAAACTTCTTTGATATTGTTTCTGAGAATTAATTCGTGTTGAGAATTCGATCCTGACATAGCTGAAGAAGAAGGGGCACCTAAGTCAAATGAAAAGAAATCTCAAACTCAGGAAGAACCATCTAGTACTTATGATGTAAATATGTACATGGTGGTGATGGAGAAAGTGCCTGAGCCTATAACTGCTGAACCAGTTGGTGTCAAGCCTCCTGAGATTATTCACTGGGATACTATGGAAGTAGATGGTAAGGAGTATATCAGGCTTAAGAGGAAGGATGAAAAGTTTGAGGTGTATCCTACTTGGGCCAAGATAGTAAGAGTATGCTCCAGATCTGACTTAGAGGAAATGTTTGAAGTGGGGATGAAACTATATGCTGATAAGCTGAAAGCTCCAGGGATATCTGTTACAAAACTTGTGATGGAATATCTATGCATGTTATTCAAGCCAGAGGAAGTTCAGCATGTTATTAGAAATGTTTTTAAAACCATCAACAACTGGACTCTGTATGAAAGAAGTGGAGTATATGCACTGGCTATGGATACAAGTCACTTTGAATACTTCTTAGTGGATAGAATCTACAACCATAGCAGATTAAAGTTGCATGCTATGTTGAAGAAAAAGCTAGGTTGTGCACCAGATTCTGCAATGGAAAGATACTTAATTCAGAGAACTATTAATCAAAGTTTGGGGCTGAATCCTTATATGGGATTGTGAGAAATAGAGTTTTGGGAGCATCTGAAGAACTTGACTTCTCTTCTCTAAAAGTCAAGTTTGGGGGAGATTGTTGGGAACTGAAGATTTGTCTAAGTGATTACTACTGCCAGGCTTTCAAGATTACTACTGCTAGTAGAATTAATACTGCTTAAAGAGTTAGTGTTGCTACTTGATTAGTTAGTACTTCTTGGAGAGTTAGTACTGCTAATAGTTAGTACTGCTAATTGGTTAATGCTGCTGAAAATGGTTAGTACTGCTGAAGATTAATACTGCTCAGAGTATTAATGCTGCTCTAATTTAGTACTGCTTATGCGATAATCAAAATATGCGCAGATCAAGGCTTGAAGATAATCATGGAAGGTGTGAAGATAATTATAGAAGAATATACTGAAGATCTTTTAAGTTTTGTAGTTATCTTTTATTTTCAGTATATGTATAGATGTATTCAGAATAGTTTTGATACGAGATTTTTTCTAAGATTTTGTTGATAGAGAGAATTAACCTCAAGGTTTACAATCCTAGTTCTAGAGAAGTAGAATTCGTCTTGGTGAGCCTGTTCATCAAGATTGAGGTTTTGTTTGAAAGCTTGTAACTTTAATCATTCAATAAAGTTTACAAGTTGTGATTTATTCTTTACTGTTACATTGATCTTTTGAATATTAAAGTGTTTTTCCGCAACTTCTTTAATATTGTTTCTGAGTTTAATTATTCTTGTTAAGAATCAGATCCTGACAATGATTTTGACTGATATGATTATGTTATTAATAATTTTATAAATGAAATAAAAAATAATGAAAGGCGTCAAGAGTTCGATGATAACTACTCAAGATATCGACATAACATTGATATTTTAAACTCCAAATTATACGATCATTAGAAGAGAAGTTTTGGTCAGTAAGTACATCATAGAGAATTTTCTATAACTTTTTTTTGATAGTGTGTCGACCATCACGATGATTAGAATCAAGTCCTCAAGGTGCCGACAGAGTGGTTAACGTCGTATTTCAGAGGGACTAGTTTTTCGTACTTTAGAATTTTCTTTCACTATGGAGTAGGAGTAGAATTGGTATGGTACCAATTTTTTTTCCTTCGATACCGTGTAACCAACGAATTATAATTGATATGCAAAGTTCTATACAATATACAAGTCAACCATACTTCTTACCATCTTTTTTGGTTGATACATGTTGGTACTGGTTTTGTACCAACTTCAAGTTTCATATACGAAAACTTGCAATTTCATTCAAATTTTGAGTTTGTACGTAACATATGTAATGTTAAAAATAAATCTTGCAAACATTGAATATTCAAATGCTCAAACAATTTTATTCGATTTGCTCTCTGAAAAAATCGAATGATGGTATTTCTAGAAGGTGTAGATCTCACTATACCTGAATATGTTACAAATGGACCTTATTATCACGGACTTGTCTCTACAAGATCGCGTGCGGCCTTAGTTCTCGAACTAAGTCAGCCAAACTCCTGAAACAACCAACGATTAAGGCAAGTAAAGAGAACACAAGAGATTATTATAATGCAAAGGAAACTTGTATTGCTTGAGAGAACTATTACAAGAAAGCTTATAAGAATACTTTGAGGTGTGTTGAGCCAAATGAGGCCACCACCTATATATACTACTCAAGGGAACAATCTAGAGAACAACTATCTAGATATGTACAAGGAGTATTCTAGAACTATCAAGTAAGGCTATATGCAAGAGGCTTCTACATCCTTCCATGGGAAAGCCTCCTCCCTTCCATGTAGAATATTCTAGAGATGTTCCATAAGAGGCTTCTACCATTTTCCCATGGAAAGACTTCTAGAAAAGTTCCATAAGAGCCACCATCCTTCTTGAGTAGTGTAGATGGTTCCGGAATCTGGCTAACCTTCGGGAAATTTGTCTCATACTTGGAGGGTCCTCACATTCTCCCCCACCTAAGCTCGCGACGTCCTTGTCGTTCCATCCTCATGATACTTCTTGATCTTGTCCGCAAATTGCCATAATGCGTCTTGAGCCTCCCAACTTGCTTCACTATCAGGCAAGTTTCGCCACTGAATCAAGTATTCTGTGTAGCTCGGCACTCCTCGTCTCGATACCTTCTGATCCGAAAGAATATCTTCAACCTCCCGATCAAAAGAAGTTACGACCACAGTCGGTGCCCTTTTGAACACTCCTCGTTCTAGGTCTTCCATATCCTCGTGATAGGGCTTGAGAAAACTTACATGGAAAACCGGATGAATATTCAACTTGGGTGGTAGTTGAAGCCTATATGATACCTTCCCAACATGTCCAATCACCGGGAAGGGGCCTTCGTACCTTCGTATCAATCCCTTATGCACCTTCCTTAAAGATTTGAATTGTTGAGGCAGAAGTTTTATCATTACTTGGTCCCCTACCTTAAACTCGACGTGTCTCCTCTTCTCATCGGTCCATTTCTTCATATTTTTTGCTTCTTTATCCAACAAAGCCCGGGTCATATCTGCTTACTCGTGACACTCTTTCATGGTCTTGTATGCAGTCAGACTATTTCCATCGTAAGACGCGGCTAATGCATTCGGGGTCAACGGTTGCCACCCCATAACCAACTCGAAGGGACTCTTCCCCGTAGCCTCGCTCATTTGCATGTTCTATGAGAATTGTGCAACATCAAGGAGTTTCGCCCAATTGCTTTGGTTGGCACACACATAGTGTCGAAGATAGAGCTCCACCAATGCATTTACCCTTTCCGTTAGCCCATCGGTTTGGGGATGGAAACTCGTGGAGAAGTTCAAATCCGTCCCCATGATCTTGAATATCTCCGTCCAAAATCTTCTGGTGAACCGTGCGTCTCGATCGCTCACAATCGTATATGGTACACCACAATACTTTACCACATTCTTGAAGAAAATCTTTTTCGTCTCTTCCGCGGTACAATCAGGTGGTGCGGCTATAAAAGTTCCATACTTTGAGAATCGGTCCACCACCACGATTATGCTTCCACAACCCTCCGACTTTGGCAAGCAAGTGATGAAGTCCATGGAAACGCTTTCCCATGGTCCTTTAGGTGTCGGTAAGGGCTCCAACAATCCTCCCGGTTGTCGTTGCTCTATCTTGTCTTGTTGGCATACTAGACACGTTCGAACGAATGTCTCTACATCGTCCCCCATCCTTGGCCAATAGAACGTACCTTCTACCAACGCTAGTGTCCTCTTGATCCCGGGATGACCGACCCACTTTGAATCGTGACACTCCTTTAAGATAGTCCACCTAAGATAGCCCCACTTAGGCACGTACAACGATCTCCCTTGGTGAATAAAAGATCTCCCTTGAGCCAAAACCTTCTTGTCTTCCCGTCTCGAGCCAACCCCACAAGATTCTTGGCCATAGGATCATGCTCCAACCCTTCTTTGATTAGGTCTTTAAAGAAGAATTGTGGTTGAGTGATAGCCGCAAACTCCGCCTTGCGACTCAACGCGTCTAATACCACGTTAGCCTTCCCCGGCTTGTACTCCAAGTGGTAGTCAAACTCGGCTAGGAAGTCTTGCCACCGTGCTTGCTTAGGACTTAACTTCTTTTGGGTTTGGAAGTAACTTGTCGCCACGTTATCCGTCTTGATCACGAACTTCGACCCCAAGAGATAGTGTCTCCATGTCCTCAAGCAATGTATGACCACCGTCATTTCCTTCTCTTGCACCGTGTACCTCCTTTCCTTATCATTCAACTTCCGACTTTCGAATGCTATTGTATGTCCTTCTTGCATTATAACTCCTCCAATAGAAAATTCCGAAGCATCCGTGTGTAATTCAAATGGCTTGGTCATGTCCGATAGTCTCAACACCGGTTCCTCGATCACCGCATCCTTTAACTCGTCAAAGGCGCCTTGGCAACGTTCGTCCCACTCCCAAGACTTTGTTTTCTTCAATAGGTCCGTCAAGGGTGCCGCCTTGGCCGAATATCCCTTGATAAAGCACCGATAATAGTTTACCAAGACAAGGAAGGACCTCACTTCCGTAACCTTGGTTGGTGTCTCCCAATCTCGAATAGCCTTGACCTTTGCCCCGTCCATCATCAATCTACCATCCTTGATCTTGTGCCCGAGGAACTCCACCTCTTCTTGAGCAAAAGAACATTTCTTCAACTTCACGTAGAGCTCATTGTCCCATAATGCTTCGAACACCTGTTTTAAATGAGATACGTGCTTCTTCAAGGTGCCACTATAGACGACTATGTCGTCTAAGTAGACAACCACAAATTTATTGAGAAATGGATGGAATAATTTGTTCATCAAAGTACAAAATGTAGCGGGAGCATTGGTCAATCCAAATGGCATGACTAAGAACACGTAAAATCCATACCTCGTGACGTACGTCGTCTTTGTTTCATCTCCCTTGGCTATCCGTACTTGATAGTATTCCGATCTCAAGTCCAACTTGGTGAAGTATCTTGCCTTCCCCAATTGGTCAAACAAATCTGCAATAAGAGGAATTGGGTATTTGTTTTTTATTGTTGTCTTGTTTAGCGCTCGGTAGTCTATGCACATCCGCAAGGACCCGTCTTTCTTCCTTTGAAATAGCAACGGCACGCCATAGGGAGCTTTAGAGGGTCGGATGTACCCCGCATCAAGTAACTCCTTGAGTTGCCTCCGCAACTCCTCCAACTCCGGTGGAGGCATTCAGTATGGGGCCTTAGAGGGTGGCTTCGATCCCGATTCTAACTCTATCGCATGGTCCACCTCCCTCCTAGATGGGAGCTTCTTCGGTAATTCCTTGGGCATCACGTCCTTGAACTCATCAAGAACCTTCTCGATCTCTTCTGGTACCTTTTCCTTGCTTCTCCCACCATCATCCTTATGCCTTGTAACCGCCAAATAGCAAGGCTCGTTCTTGTTGTATCCCTTCTTGAATTGCATGGAGAGGGACTTGGCACTACTCTTAGGGCCACATTTTGTATCCACCATACAAGTCTTTCCCCCATCTAGGATACATAAAGAATTAGCAAATGGCATAGGGAAAACACGTACCTTATCGAGATATTCTAACCCAAGCACCACTTTGAAGTCGTCCATGGATACCACCGAGAAATCGATCTCTCTTTCCCACTCTCCAATCTTGGCCCGCATATCTTTGGCTACACCATGGATTGGTTTGGTCGTAGAGTTCACAACTTTGATAGTACCACTCCCCTTCGTCCCCTTAATCCCTAGCCTTGAGGCTTCATCAATGGTAACGAAATTGTGAGTAGCACCCATATCGACAAGAGCACATACCCGGTTTCCTTTTATGGTAGCTTCTATGAATTGCAACCCCTTGTTGGCTACCTTGGTCACTTCCGTCTTGCCTTTGATTGCATTCAAGATCCGCAATGACCCCATGCATTCATCCCCGTCTTGAGAGGAACCCTCATCCCGAGTTATAGCATGGAGCTTTGCTTTGCTTGGGCAATCTCGAGCTCGGTGTGGTCCATCACAAAGGAAGCACCTATTATTCTTGTAGGTCGTCCTCAAGTCTTTGTTCTTCCTAGTTGTTGGCTTCCGTACATCGTCATTCCTTACTTGGGTCGGCTTCTCTCCCCCACCTTTATCATGGTTACCCTTCCGATCTTTTGGCTTTGACGGTTCCTTCTTGCTAAAATCGATCAAGACCTCCGCCTCGGCAATAGCCGTTGCAAGGTCTTGTACCCCACGTCGCTTCAACTCCATCTTGGCCCATGCTTGCAAGCCATCAAGAAATTAGAAGAAATAGTCTTTTTCGGAAAGATCCGGAATTTCCAAGATAAGGTTGGTGAAATCCTTCACATACTCTCGGATCGTTTCGGAATGCTTGAGCTTACGAAGACGACTCCTCGCCTCATCCTCAGCATTCTCCGGATAGAATTGTTTCTTAAACTCACGAATGAAATTACCCCAAGTAGTAATGTTACACGTACCTCGTTCGATATCTCCATACCGACGTCACCACCATAAAGTCGCGGTGTCCTTCAAGTATCTCGTGGTCGTCTTGATCTTTATCGCATCCTCCACGATGTCGACTCCATCCATGTATTGCTCGATTTTCCATAGAAAATCATCAACCGCCCTAGCATCTCGCTTTCCCACGAATGGTGATGGTTTGGGAAAACCTACCTTTGGAGCATGGTTGCTAGTGTTTCCACCTCCACTATCCATGACCTGTTTAGCCAAACTCACGTCGGCTTAGATTTCTTCCAAATGTTGGTGAATCGTGGAGATCTCTACCTCCACCTCACCTCGAAACTTAGCTAGTTCGTTCATGAACTTACCTCTTAAGTCATGAAGCTCGCATCGCAAGTCACCACCCAAGACGTTGAGGGCGCTCTTGAAATCATCTCGCATATTGGCAAAGTCGGAGTCTAACCCTTCCACATGTTGGTTCATCTCCTCCACTTGTGCCTTCAACTCAGCCGCGGATGTCTCTACACCCGTCATTCTCTCTTCCAATCTAGAGAGGAAATCTTTAGACTTACCTCGGTTCTCATTAGCTCCTTTATTGCGAGACTCTTCTCGGCCACGATTCTCCTCAACAACGGATGCACCAACAACGTTCTTGCTAGACCCTTTCGCCATGCCTTCAATCGACCTGCTCTGATACCAAATGTCACGGACTTGTCTCTACAAGATCGTGTGCGGCCTTAGTTCTCGAACTAAGTCATTCAAACTCCCGAAACAACCAACGATTAAGGCAAGTAAAGAGAACACAAGAGATTATTAGAATGCAAAGGAAACTTGTATTGCTTGAGAGAACTATTGCAAGAAAGCATATAAGAATACTTTGAGGTATGTTGAGCCAAATGAAGCCACCACCTATTTATACTACTCAAGCGAACAATCTAGAGAACAACTATCTAGATATGTACAAGAAGTATTCTAGAACTATCAAGTAAGGCTATATGCAAGAGGATTCTACATCCTTCCATGGGAAAGCCTCCTCCCTTCCATGTAGAATCTTCTAGAGATGTTCCATAAGAGGCTTCTACCATTTTCCCATGGAGAGTCTTCTAGAAAAGTTCCATAAGTGTAACACCCGATTTTTCACAAAGTAATTTTCCGTCTTTCGTTGGTAATCTCTCCGTCTTCCATATATCTTTTCGGGTGAAAATGTTGTGCTTTTGAACCATAAATCAACCCATGCGAGAATCTTGAGTTTTGAACCTTTTTAGGCTCGGTACATCTAGCGTAAGATTGACTCGCGATAGTGACATGTGTCACTATCGCGTGGCAAAATCGCCGAGGGTGTACCAACTCGCGGTACTTTCCTCGCGAGAGTGCCTCGCGATAGTGACACATGTCACTATCGCATGGCAGGATCGCCGCCGGG
Organism: Arctium minus; assembly: GCA_954870635.1. Classification (NCBI taxonomy): domain Eukaryota; kingdom Viridiplantae; phylum Streptophyta; class Magnoliopsida; order Asterales; family Asteraceae; genus Arctium; species Arctium minus. The sequence goes on along the minus strand of OX941087.1, from coordinate 80,985,631 downwards.
GTCTGTTGGATTAAATTTCAGATTTTAGCCTCATTTCTCATTTCTATCTCAACCATTCCATTTTAATTCACACTCTCTCAACCTCTCTTTCCAAGAACCGAACCTAGGGTTCCTTTAACCCTCATCTACCTCTGTTATTGCTAGTTGTTGGGTACTTCATCAAAGGGTTCAAGTTGAGCACTTTTCCACCATCTCCATATTCATCTTCTTCATCACCTTCATCAATTTTCTAGGGTTTTCATCTAACCCTTTTCATCACTTAAAGTTTGGGGCTTTATGGCTCATCTTGGTGACCTAGAAGTATCTTGGTTGGTGGATCGAAGTTATGGTTAAGGTAACCTCCTATTTTCTTTATTTATGGAAATTAGGGTTTTAGATTTATGATGGGATCTTGTGTAAAATGTTTGGGGAACAATTATATATGGTGGAATATGGTTATTTACGGTTGAAAATGTGTGGATCTAGGTTTTGGCTTGGAGGATTCAAGTTTCGTCAAGGAAGCTCAAAGTGGGGTAAAATCTAGATTTAGCTTAAATCTAGCAAGGTAAGTTCAAGTTGATTTGTGAAAACGGTGTACATGCCAAAATGTTCATTTTAAGGTGTTTTAGGTCCTACGTGAATTTGTTAACTGCTGATCACCTGATAGTTTTTGGTTATTTTGAAATGTTTAGTTTTATAAACATGGTGAAACACCCATTTTGGGACTTTTGAGGCATTTTGATAAATAAGCCATTAAGGAAAATGTTTTAATAATGCATTGCATAAATGGGGATTATTTGGTAAAATGCACTTTTGTGTTGTTGGAAATCTGCATAGTTCGTGTCGTGAGATGTTTTGAAAGTATCAACGCTTGAGTTATTGGGTTTTGGTCATTCCCGACCTCGTGAATATTTCGGACATTGTACTTCTTTTGGTTTTGGGGAAAAGACGCATTCCAAGGATTTTGATGGGCAAATCTTAAGCACCGGCAATTTTAACGAGCTATTTTACGTGTATAAGTCATTTGGTGTAAATGCTCTTTTAGTGTGTTTTGGGAGAAAGGTTTAACCTTGTATTTTGAGACGTTTTGAAAGGGGTTAATGGTATAAACTTGTTTTTGGGAAAATGATATGTTTCAACTTAAGTGGTGTTGGAGTTGGACGTGTGCATTTTATCGTATTATACTGCTTTTGGCAATGAGTCATTTGGTTGTTTGAGCATGTGGCTAGGTATTTTATTATGATTGGGTTTTAGGACATTTGTCCAGTTTTGATAACTCGACTTCGAGCTTTGGTTGCGATATTGGATGAGGGACTCAACGTAAGGACCTTTCGCGGTTGAAGTTGATATCCCGTGGGTGTAAGTTTAAAGCCACTGAGCCTGACATCCCTTGCGTGTACTTCTGTTTATATGACTAGTCTTAACAACATAAAATGGGCTTATTTTGTATACCGTCACATGATTTTATGGAATCGAGTCTCCCCCGTCACTGAAAAGTGTTAATTTGGGTATTGAGTTTTATTATCCTAGTTTTCGGTGACGTTTTGTATAAAAGGATTTTTATCCATGATTTATGGGTTGAATATTACGCCCCACCCGTGTTTTGGGTATTTTGGGATATAAAGTTTTATCCGCTTTTCTCCAGTTGGGAGTTTGATTTCTATTCTCATTTAGAGTGAGTTTTGGGTTTAATCTAATTTACGAAAGAATGTTATATGTTGGAATCTTGTCCCCGAAGTAGTTTGGATTTGAAAACGTTTATATTGGTGTTTCCTTGCCCAAAATGCATATTATTGGAAAAGAGTCGTTTTCAGGTTCAAACATATCATCTTGAAAACTTATGATTTAAACTGTATTGCCTCTTTTCAAAGATATCTTATTCATGTTGAAAACTCTTGAGCTCACTAGGCGTTAAGACTAACCTTTTTATTTGCCAGCATGTGCATCAGGATCTAGTTGGGGTTTGGTTCTAGCAGTTATGAAGAGTTGAGCCTTAGCTTTGTGCAAGTGTAAGTAGTTGGTGAAGTCTTCCACAGTTTGGAGATAATGACTATTATTGGGTTTTAGTAGCACCCGTTCTTATTGTAGACTGTATGTATAGAATGAAATGTGTGTATTGAGGTTAAATAATAAATTGTGATTGGAGATGTATCATTTATCGATGTATTTAGAAAATTTTAAATCGGTTGCTATTTCCAGAACTTAGGGTGTTACAATAAGAGCCACCATCCTTCTTGAGTAGTGTAGAAGGTTCCGGAATCCGGCTAACCTTCGGGAAATTTGTCTCATGCTTGGCGGGTCGTCACATTATGTACCATATATCATAATTGATGTGGTTCCTACCACTGCAACTACTGAAGTTGTTCCTGAAAGAGAAGTTGTCAAAGAAATAAGACAATGGAGTGATGAGGACAAAAAGAAAGTTTCTCTTAATGCAAAGGCTAAAACCATCATCTCCATGGCTCTGTTTGATGAAGTTTTCCATTTCATCATGCATCTAAAAACATCTAAAGCCATGTGGGACACAATTTGTGTTCAATATGAAGGTACCACTGAGGTACAAGAAACCAGAAAGATAAATCTGCGAGTGCAGGTCAAAGAAAGTCTTCAAACCTTCTTCATCCCAAAAATCCAGTGATGACAAGTACTTAAAGCTGAAAGAGAAATATCAAAAGCTGAAAAACGTCAAGCGAAAAGGTAAAGGTCTAATCGCTGAAGAACATGACTGGGTTGAATCTGAAGAATCAAGCTCTGATGAAGAAGATGCGGCCAATCTGTATCTAATGGCCAAGATAGAAGAAGAAGAAGAAGAAGAAGAAGAAGAAGAAGAAGAAGAAGAAGAAGAAGAAGAAGAAGAAGAAGAAGAAGAAGAAGAAGAAGAAGAAGAAGAAGAAGAAGAAGAAGAAGAAGAAGAAGAAGAAGAAGAAGAAGAAGAAGAAGAAGAAGAAGAAGAAGAAGAAGAAGAAGAAGAAGAAGAAGAAGAAGAAGAAGAAGAAGAAGAAGAAGTGGAAGAACCCACTGGAACATCCACGAGCACTACCACCTCTCAAGTATCAATCTCTTCTGATCCAACTCTCATTGAAGCTGAGAGACGTCGTGTTATTGATGTGTTGACGATTGATTTGTACAATGCCATGAATGGTAAAACTCAAGCTGAAAACAAAAACCTTGATTTAATAGAGCAGCTTGAGAAATGTCATCTAAAGATCAAGGAACTAACCCATATAGAGGAAAGTTTAAAAGATCAGGTCATTGTCAATGAAATTATCAGCATTGCACGCGAACAAGCTATCGCTGAACTGAAAGCTAAGAAAGCTACAGTTACGACAAAAAAATTATTCAAGAGACATTGGAAGACATTATGTTGTTCTCTGAGGATGGGTTTGGTACAAGAGACACTGGAAGATATGGTAAGACAAAAAAATTGACATCCAAAATTTGGCGCGACAATATGTTGGAACGAGATGTAATGGGATTGAATGGGACAACAATACATTTTTTTTGTCCCAAAAATAAGTGAAAGAAAAATGGGGAAGATAAGACTATTTTTGCTAAATTATTAAAATTACCTTTTAATCATTTAAACCCTAAAACCTCCCTTTCACCGTCGCCCTACCTCCCTCTCCCCCGTTGCCAACCTATCCTTCTCACTTGCTCATTGTCGTCCTCCCTCATTGCAATGTAGCCCTTGTCCGCCCATGGTACCCCTACCGACAAAAACGTCAACGAAGATTGCTATAAGCCCTTCTCCATGATTGATTGACCACCCCACAAGGTCCGATCAATGTTGAAATGGCTAAATATATCAACATAATGCCCATTTTTTTCCATTTCAAACTCACTTCCGTCCATCTTTCACTTCAAATCGATGGACCCAAAACGAGTCATCAACTTTGAATACCAAGCACTGCCACTAAGGTGGTGTGCTTTTGATGACGATGACCTTAGGCCGTTGATTTGACCCAAAAAATACCCATCATAGTCGCTTGACAGTAGGGATCGACAACCAATGGGCTAAAGGCTTTGATTCAATTGATTTTATTATATCAAAAGGTTGTGTAAAAATCAAAACAGGACACCATTACCTTTAAATTTTAACGACAAAGCATTGATTATATCTTTATTTCTTGACTAATAACTTCAAAAGTCAAAACCCTAACTCTATTCCGCATTAAGCCTACAAGCTCTTAAAATTTGGCAAAAAAATATGTGGAAACTTGAGAAGAAAGTTGTTCTTATGTAAATGACAAAAATTAAAATTTGTCCAAAAAAGTGGCTTTACTTTCAAGATTTAAATTTGTCAAAATATTATTAAAGTTACAAGCAAAATCAAGCTTTCATGTATTAATTTTCGATTAAATGCCTATGAGGAGCTATTTGTTTGTTTTAATATTTTCATGTCTTCTCCAGAAAATAATATGAAACAATAAATAAACAACTAATCAGGTTTAGTCATATCTCGTTTGCATACCAAATGCACCCTAAAAGGATTTTTTTTACTACAACAAAAGGATTATTGAACACAAAGAAACTCTCATTGTGACCATTATTAACGATGTAACACAATGAAAATGAATGACCCGTATAAATTCAAGTTATGTTTGGCAGTTGTTGAATGGTTTGGTACAGAATGATTAAGTGGTTAGAATGATTAAGAAGCTCTTATGATATAGTGCAAAATGAATTATGGTTGTTTGCTAATTGTTCAAAATGAAATTAGGGTGCTCAATGATTAAGGGTGGACCAAGATCCACAATCATTCATATGGTTCTGGAACCATTAAGAGGTAGACTTTTTTTTTGTCAAACAAGATTCACCTCTTAATGATTCAGATGTTGTCTCTTAATGGAACCATTAAAAGGTAAACAAACAACACTTATTATGTTTTCAGTTTAAACTCTCCAAGTAACAAATAAGAATAGTCTTATTCTAGTATAGTTCCTAATTCTGATTGTATTTTTTATACAATTTTTTATTATACCAAATAATCCAATATATCTATTTTTTATATTTCATATTTATAAACTCCTTTGAATAGTTAAATATTCAATTTGCAACTCATTTGTAACCCTTTCCGTCTTTTTTGTAACTTTAACCCTTTCGTAAACCAAATTTAAACAAACAAACCTTATTTAATAAAATCTTTATTCGGATGAATACCCGGTATCAATTAAACGGAATCTTATATAGTTTGGTGATTGGACGGTTTGAAGAAAGTTGAAAATCGAATAAATTGAACTCGATAAACCGAATAACCCCCCTAGTGACCATTAGAGCATCTTCGACAGATTCTCTAAACCGGAGAAAATAAAGATTTTAAGGCGTGTTTGGTTTGCCGGAATGGATTGTAATTGGAGTGATTTGGATTTCAAATCCATTCCAATCTCGTGTTTGGTTTGCAGGATTGTCCGGATTCGAAATCGTAGGATTTCTTTGAAATTCCTCCAACATAGGATTTTGAAATCCCAAAAGGATGGCTAGGATTTTAAGGGATTTCGTAAAATTTTATATAATAATGTTTAAAAATATGTTAAAAACACGTGTTTTCTAATAATCAGTTACATAAAAAGTAATTTAATTATTTTTATACTTTTTTAATGATTTTGTTATAAATAATGGAATTCAAATCCATTCCAATCCTACAAATCAAACACACAAAAAAATTCCAAATCCTCTCAAATCCAAATTTCTTCAAGTCCAAATTTCTATATGAAATCCATTTCATTTCATTCCCAGGGGTGTCAAATTTATACCATGACAAACCAACCAAATTATTACCAATCGTACCAATCCAATTGGTCCTAACTAAATTGGTACCAATTAAATTGGTTGGTACTACCGTACCAACTTCACAAACTTGGTTGATACGGGGTATTGAAAATTGTCTACCACGGTAATACCGTATCGTACCGACTTTTATATATATAATTAGATGTATATATAGGGGCCTAATCATATGAGATTCTAGTATTTTGTGGTAACTATGAGATCCAATCTCATCCATCCATCTTAATTTATTAATTTTTTATTAATTAATAAGGGAGGTTATTTTAGTAATTTGATAAATTAAATAATATTAAAAAATTGTAACTGAAAATATCAATCCCTTATCAATTAAATATTGAGTTTCCTTGAATATCTCAACAAATTGATTTTGAGATATTCTCCATGTTTGGGTTTGAAATTCAATCGTATGAAATCTTCATTCTTGATGTCGAAACATGCATCCTTGCTCCATCATTTTCTTTTGTACTGAAGCATGCATCCTTTCACCATCCTTGCTTCATCTTGTTGATATCTCGTTGTGATTTGTGTTGCAAATAGGTGTCACACAGTGTCACACAATGTGATACAATGTGTTATCTTACAGCTAAAACAATATCGGTGCATGCTATCTTACGTGATACACAGTGTCACACAATGTGATACATTGTGTTATCTTACGTGATACAATGTATAACCGAAAGACTTACCTCCTTCGTGATACAAGGTGTTACACAGTGTCACACAATGTGATACATTGTGTTATCGTACGTGATACAATGTGTAACTAGAGTTAAAATCGTTGTAGATTGTTGTGATATATAGTGTAGTCGAAATAGTGTAATCGAATTTGATGGATATGTTTCAATATTATGATGTTATCACATCTGATTCATTGCCTAAATTATCGGTACGTGCCTAAATTAGATAACACTGAATTTCAATGTATTTTGACATTTTTACCCTTTTTACCTATTTTAGTGGCCTAAAGTTTTGTTTTTAATTAATATTTCTCTTAATTATTTTAAACCCTTCATTATTTAGATGGATGGATAAGATTGGATCTCATAGTTACCACAAAATACTATGATCTCCCTTGAAAGACCCCCTATATATATATATATATATATATATATACATATATATAGGGGGTCATTCAAGGGAGAACTAAGTTATCTATGTTAACCGTGAGATCCAATTTTAACCACAAATCAGAAGATAAATTAGGAAATCAATAATTTTGGTAATTTTAATTAAAAATATTTTTGATATTTTTGAGATCTCTCTATTCTCTTCTCTCTCATCTCTCCAGTAAATACTATTCCGGCGAATACATGATGTCCACTGTGATACACTTTATAAATATCGGAAATACGTGATGCACACTGTGATACACTTTGTAATGATCGAAAATACATGATAGCACACTATGATACCCTTTTGTAAACATCGAAAATATGTGATAGCGCACCGTGATACGCTTTGTAAAGATCGAAAAAAAATCAAAAATAAGTGATGCACACTGTGATACACTTTGTAAAGATCGAAAATACATGATAGTACACTATGATATCCTTTTGTAAACATCAAAAATAAATGATAGCACACTATGATACCCTTTTGTAAAAGGAAATAAGAAAATTTAGGAATTAGGTTATATTTTAGGAATTAAACAAATTTACTAAAATATCATTTTTTATTTATTTAAAATTAATATTAATTATTCTAAATGTGTGGCTCATATTGGATCTCACAGTTATCACAAACTACCTAGTTCTCATTTGATTAAGCCCTATATATATATATATATATATATATATATATATATATCCTTATGTTCATTTGAGAAATAGTAAATATATGAGAAATAGAGAAGTACTCCTAGCCATTCATACGGTCAAGATCGGATTTGACTGGTCAAATGTTGCGGCTTTGACTGGTCAAAAGTTGCGCGACTATTCCAAAAATAGAAGGACGCTTTCGGAAATTTTACAAAATACACGGGCTGTATTCATATATGAACATGTATAATTCACATATGAACTATATGTGAATCAGTGTAATTCACATCTGAACTCTTTTAACTGATTCATATATGAACTTTTGTGATTCATATATGAATCAGTTAAACTAATTAAGAGATTCATATATGAACTTTTGTGATTCATATATGAACTAATTAACTGATTCTCATATGAACTAATTAACTGATTCACATATGAACGTATCAGTTAATTAGTTCATATATGAATCACAAAAGTTCATATATGAATCTGTTAATTAGTTCAACTGATTCATATATGAACGTACAGTTAATTAGTTCATATGTGAATCAGTTAATTAGTTCATTTATGAATCAGTTAAAAGAGTTCTGATGTGAATTACACTGATTCACATATGAACATATAGTTCATATGTGAATTATACAGGTTCATATATGAACACAGCCCGTGTGTTTTGTAAAAATTACGAAAGTGTCCTATTTTTGGAATAGCTGCAACTTTTGACCAGTCAAAGCCGCAACTTTTGACCATTCAAATACGATCTTGACAAGGCTATATATATATATATATATATATATATATATATATATATATATATTATTTTAATTATTTATGAAATAAAAAATCAGTGGAATGTAATATATTTAATTACTAATGTACTATTTACGCATATTTATGTATATGATGATGAGATGACCTTATAGTTTCTTAAAGAGATTTAACTATTTAGTAAATTAATATTTTCGTTTTACAATTTAAAGTAAAAGACTAGAAGTTTTACTCGTCCCTCAAACTCAAAGAACTCAATTTAGACATTTTATTGTTTTACGAACAACAAGTTTCAAACAACAGATTTGTAAAGTTTGTAAACTTTTGAGATGTTGGTACCAAACCGTACCAACATGTACCAACCAAAAAAAGTTGGTACCAATTAGAGTTGGTTGATACACGATATAAATTTTTGTATACCAATTATAATTGGTTGGTACATGATATTGAGAAGAAAAAAAAACATGATAACCGTACCAGGTTCACCCTTGTCCATTCCTACAAATCAAACGGACCCTTATAGGGTTTTTTTATCCAACATTTACTCTAAAACTCTCTCTAAAATGGAAAAAGCATGAGAGAGATAATAAAATTCTTCAAATATGCATAACTCTCTAAAATTAAATGCTCAAGAGAAAATGAGATTTTTATTATTCCCAATTGTTATAAAATCTATTAGATTGTTAAATATATTGGATATTGTAATAAAATTAATATAAAAATCTCAAAAAAAAAAAAAAAAAACAAACCTGTCAAGTTGAATATAATATTTTAACTTTTTACTTCGTACATGTTATAGAATCTATTACATGGGTCCCATTGTTCCCTGAAGCCTAATGAATTTGACAATATTTTTACGAATTTGTCATGAAGAAAACAAGATATATTTTTGCTGTTTTTGGAATGTGATGACTAGCCTATAAATGTTTGAAGAAAGTAGTCCAAATAACATAACCATGCATAACTCTTTATCCAAAAAAAATAGACCTTACGCACGAATCTTTAATTTCAAGCAATTCGGTTGTAATCAAGTTTTGACATGAAAAATGAAGATGCCGATTGTAGTAATCTCTACCCTTACTGCAACATATTACGGAAGCCTCTGTTCGACTCAAAGTACGTGTCCATGGAGGATCTTTCTTGGTTGGGTCTTGCAATTTTTGTTGTTAAAAGCTATGTGAGAGTAGCCTCGCAGATTCTGCTTGTTCGGAGAGATATGCACGAGCTCACTTGGTTCGGAACGTTGCTGGTTAGCCAGATTAGACCATCGTAAAGTCCTTGGCCAGTTGTGGCACAAGTACTCTGTATGTGCCTAATATATTAAAAAAATACACCTGTTATCGACCAAATAGCTAAAATATAGGTTTTACGATACCGTGAAAAGCGGTAAATCATTAGATTATAGAAATCGTATTCCAAAAATAAAGGGAGGTTATTTTACCTTCTGTATGTTTTCAATGTACCTACTCGTTACTTTTTCTTATTTGTTTTCTCCTCCTACGTTCACCATATGCTAGTCCTTGTTCCTTCTACATATTTTCTCACTTTGTTACACAAGTTAGAGGTCTTCACATAAACGACGACTCTACTCTGACCCGACCCTTATTCAATAGGGCAATTCAAAGAGGAGAACCAGGATCGAAGAGCTTAGAAAACAAGCGACTCTTTGAGGTAATCAGGTCTACATACGTCTTACCCCTCAAGAGTCTACTTTCAAGTGGGATTTACTTGCCAAGACATCCCTTAAACTAAATCATTTGGTGTTTTTGTTTTTACAAAAAAGTTTACAAGTCTGAGTCAAGCCTTGCAAAGGAGGTTAACAAATCGTCATTCATGCATAACCAGAATCATCCAAGTATCCAACACTAAATGACATGATATAAAGAGCACATGAAATAATTGGTGATCCATGCTTGATGATTCGGCATAAAAAGAAAATATATGTTGGTATTTTTATAGTAAAATGAGTATTTACCACCGGCGTTGGGAAATAGAGTGCAATTTGAGTTTGTCAGCGACCTCAGAAACATGCATAGCATGCGGCAGGTCTTGCTTATTGGCAAAAACAAGTATTGTTGCATCACTCAGTTCATCCTGCAAGAAAAGGTAAAACAGAGACTTAAGAAAAGAGAAACATTAGGCAGCCGTGAAACAATAATAAAAAGAAATTTTCAAATGATCAAAAACCTCGTTGAGAAGGCGATGCAACTCTTTTCGGGCTTGGTAAATTCTTCGTTTGTTGTTACTGTCTACCACAAAGACTAGTGCCTGGGTGTTCCGATAGTAATGTCTCCACAGAGGCCGAATCTGTTAACATAGTAACTCCAGTATTTAGCATCTGTAAATTAGAAGTATGTTTCTAGTTCTTATTGCGTTTTAAATTGATCTAATGAAGAAAAAGAGGCCATCTAGTCATGTCCCAGTAGCAAACTGCTGTTAACATATATACATGCAGGCAAGATTAATGCATAGATTCTAGGTTGCATGTTCATACCGTATCTTGCCCTCCTACATCCCACACAGTGAATCTGGTGTGCTTGTACTCCAGAGCTTCCACATTAAACCCTTCATAAATATAAGTTCAAGCGATCTTATCGTATGCACAAATTGGGGTGCAAATAATTGGAAGAAAAACAAAGGATGAAATAAGATCAATACCAATGGTGGGCACAGTTGCAACAAAATCCCCCAGCTTTAACTTGTACAGGATGGTTGTCTTTCCAGAATCATCAAGACCTAGCATTAGAATCTTTATGTCGCGTTTTGCAAGAAGTTGCTTGACTCGAGAAAATTTTGAACCCATGTTAATATTGAATTATAACTTCAACAATAGAAACAACAAAGAAGTATTTATTGTCAAGTATGAATGACAAAAAAGCATATTGAAAAGGAACGGAAGACATTGTGCTTCAAGCTATTATTACACAGGTTGGAAATAGAAAGTAACGGAGAATAAGAATCTTACCAGGAGTACACAAGCATAAAGGCAATCACTTTCTGGAACTACTAATTGAGATTTCATACGTAACTGGAAGCTACGAAAGTGATTGTATATTTGAAGAAGCTAAACCTGACTAGACTTCAAACTCGCAGGTATATATTCTGTCTGTCTGGCAGATCGTGAATCCATATTTACTAAATGCAGAATTTCGTTTACAAACCCATTCAAACAACAATAGAAGTTCTCCTATGTTCTCATGGTGAAGGAAGTCCTCATTACTTGTAGATTCTCAAGTGCAAACATCATTGTTGGCATCCAAAATTAAAAATTGTGTTACATAAACAAACAAAACATAAGAAAGAACAACTCCTGATGAATAAATACACAAGCTTTACAAATACCAAGTTATGTATCAATGTTATCAATTCTCAGAGGCAGACTGGAAGATGAAAATTGCTGTAAGAACGCCCACAAGTGCAGTCACTGCCAAGGCCACTGTTGGCAAGGGTGATGTAAGCCCAAAATTCTGCAAGGCCCAGATTATGTGGAAATGTTAATACAATATTTTCTCCCCATAATAACCATAAAACATGCATAAAGAGTTGTGAACCTGTAGATCAGTTCACACTTGTGTAAGATCGTCACAAATATGAATTGTAGTAAATACAAATAGTAAACACAGAACCAGCTTCTTCCCCTTCAAACCACAGTACATCTGAAAACTCCTTCAATTCCAATATGATAAATTTTTACTTCCGTGGTCAAACAGATTGAATTTAGGTAAAGAAACAGACCAAATTTTGATTTAGCAGAGAAACCAGGTCAATGTGCTACCTTCTTTAAGGAGCATTGGCAATATACTTTTTCATCTTTGAAATAAATAACATAATCATGTCAAATTTGAATAGAAATTTGAACTGTATGACCACAAAAGTCGAAATGTATCTCTAAATGTGGAATGGTTGATAGCATCTATATTGTTTCTCCTAATTTCTTTCACAAGGGTTTGCAAGAAGTTGGTTGTACTTATGTAGTTATGTCACATGAATGTTCCCGTGTCCATATTACAGAGTCAGAAAGAGAGAAAAAATGGGGAGTGTGTGTGTGTGTGTGTTGTTGTTGTTTGGGGGGGTGGGGTAGATAAACATTATTAAAATAAAGTTAATATTTCTTTAGACATATTGCACTAGTGTATAAGAATACTACCTCAAGCAAAATTAACAAAAGTAGGAGATTATATGCCATACCTCAAGAAGCCCCTTCCCTGTTGATATTTCAACACTAATTGCCACTGCAAAGCCAATCATTGCTGTGCGACCAAGCCACACATCTAAACCATTTCCATCCTTACTACTTTGCTCACATCTCACAGAAAATGCTGTGGCCTTACGTACTAGCGCCTTCTGATGATAAGTTCCACATGTCACTGAAATCCAAACTAGTTATTAGCTCTCACCCTCATAAATTTTGGCAAGATCTAGAGAAAGTTTAGCACTTATAGCTATCTTCTGAATATCAGACTACAGCCTCATATATCTTTTACCACCATGCTCCAAATTCTATTCAAATATGTAGAAATTTAATATAGTTTGCAGCGTTGAATGTTCTAATAACAAATCTTTAAATGGTATAGTTCTCAGTCCATTCCAAAAGATAAAACAAGAGATAAAGTTTAACTTGTGACTTTGAGTTGATTTTAACCGTCAGAACTGATGAATTCTATATTTCTACAAGAGCAAATTTCATACCATTCGCAAGGAATATTACTACAGCTAAAAAACATTGTTTTCTAACATCCACATCGATATTGAAATAGCATGTAACAGCTTTACTATACCAATTGACCTAGATCCTAATTCCAACAAATCTTCTGAGCCAAATGTAGCAACTGAGTGGAACTGATAACAATCTACAGACTTACCGAGAGGCGAACCGCAAATGAAGGCTGTCCCAATCCGAGGCAAAGCAGATGCTGGAAATTGAGAAACGGCGGAGATTCTAGCTGGAATTAACACCAAAACATCATAAACGTATAATTTATCTGTACGTAAATCAAATTCCAAAAACCAAATACTCTGTAACACACCTATATTCACAATCAACTCCACTTGCTAAAATTTCATGAATATTAAGAACAAATACAACTGTGTGTCTTATCTCGAGCACATTATATCAGTTTACACCAAACCGGACTACGATTTGAACGAAAAAAAACATGCATAAATCCACAAAGCAATCTCCAGCCGTAAAAATCATAAAATAGAGAGAGAAGAGAGTACCGGCGGTGAAGATACATAGTGAGGGAGAAACTTGCGCTACCGCCATTTTTGGTGGAGAGAGAGAGACGAGTTCAGCGTAGCAGTTCGTTTCACCTCTCAATGCCTATCTCTTCTTGGAGTTAAAGCAGACGGTTTTTGTAACAAGTTGTTTTCAGATAAGCCCCTATATTATACTCAAATGACATACCACTACCTTTCCTTCCATATCATGCATTCTCCGCTCCAGAATTTTCATATTTGATCAACATAGGCAGGTTTAAACGAAAACAGTAACAAAATAAGGTAGCGTTTTGTATGCAAATATGATTGGACAGGACGGAATAAGTGTATGTCTGGTGTTTGGTACGACTAAGACTGGACATGACACAACTAGACAAATTGTCCCCAAAAGTTATTTGATGATTTTATATATCATATAATAGTTATAATTAACTCAAATAAAGTAAATAGTTTAATAATTTAATTTACAAACATTTTACACAATTTTCATATATACATAAATACATACATATACAATAGTACCAAATTTGAATAAAAAATTTGATAAAATTGATGGTAGTTTGAAAAAACTCGATTCATACAAAAGAGAAATTATGTTTTATTCGGTTTGGAAGATCTTTATTAATTGCCGAAGGTGGTGTTGGTTATGGTGGATGTAGAAGTGGTGGCGGCTGACGGTACTAGTGGTGGTCGGTGGTCGACGGTGGTGGTGGAGGACGTGAAGATGGTAGATAGTAGTAGTGGTAGCCGATGGTGGTGGCCGACAATGGTAATGGTAGCCGATGATGGTGGCCAACAGTGGCAGTGGTCGCTAATAGTGGCGGTCGAAGGTGGTAGTGGTAGCCGATGGTGGTGGTTATGATGGAGGTGAGGTAGCCCATGGTGGCAATGAACGGTGTGGTGGGTGGCTGACGGTGGTTATAGAGGTGGTGGAGGAGATTGTTGTAGTAAATGAGAAGGTGGAGGTGGCCAAAGGTGGTAGTGGTGGTGGAGATGGACAGTGGTGGTCGAGTGGTTGTGGAGGTGCCGATGGACGGTGGTGGTCGACGGTGGTTGTGGAGGTAGCGATGGACGATGGTGGTTGGTGACCGACGGTGGTTGTGAAGGTGGTGGAGGAGGTTGTTGTAGTGGAGGAGGAGGTGGAGGTGGCCGACGGTAGCTATCGATGGTGGCGGCAGCTGCGACTAGGGATGGTGATCACTAAAACAAATATCATATTAAGGTTATATATCAAACGAGGGTTAATTAGTAATATTTTAGTTTCTGTCTCATTCTTGTCCCATCTTGTTCTACCTATTTTGGTGGATCAAGAAAAAGCCATTTTTGTCCCACGTTATCCCACCTTGTCCCAGTTCTTGTCCTTGTCCCATGTCGCACCAAACGTATGATAGTGAGTTCGTGTCCTGTCCCATGTTGTGCCAAACATGGGATGGTGAGTTTTGTCCTGTCGTCTCCTGTCTTGTCTCATGTATCAAATGCAGCCTAAGAGAACACGAAAACGGTTAAACCACATGTGATTTTACACTAATGGTCAACGTAAGTGTGTACGGGCAACATGGCATGTGATATCAGGTTGCGGCTAAAGTCGCGTGAATCATATGTGATTTTACACATGATTTTAGTGTAAAAATCAAAATCACATGTTATTCGACCGTTTTCTTTTTATCTTATTTGGTTACTGTTCTTGTATAAATCTGATTCTTGATCAATAATCAAACATACTTGTCAAAAATAAATATTTACAAAGAGATTGACAAATTATTTATATTCAAATCCTACAGAAAAAATTTGTTACGAATAACTCAATATGGGCAACTTCACAATCATACATATTGAAATTGAATAAAAACGATTTTATAAAATGTTAAATGAATTGCAATGAATATTGATAATTCAGCTGAAAACCTTTTGTTTTTTTGACAAATCTAGCCAATAAAACTAATATTTGGATCAAACTCAAAATAACTTTTTAATGATGGTGTTTGAATTCGAGTTTGAAATTAAATACATTTTTAGACGTGTTACAATATAACGAATAATAACGAGTTTTTCGAGCCAAACCTTGTCTAGATTGTTTACAAAACATCTTCGACGGGTCAAAAATGCTCAAATGTTGAAAAAAAATGATAAGGTTAAGGTTATGTTTGACAAACTAACTTATAAATTTAGTTTTTAACCGAAAAGCCAACTGTTGGTTATAAACTAATTGTTAAACTAAATAACAATGTAAAAGACTTAAAACAAGAATATAAGAGTGACAATTGAGAAAAAAATAAATAAAACCCAAGTAAACTTATCTTTTTTTTTAACAGCAACCTTAGTGGTTATGTTAGTACGAGTTAAACTCCAAACCCTGGGGCAGCGCGGGATCGAACCCTTGCACCTCCACAGAGCCACAACACCATGAGGAATAAATACCTCCACCAATTTTAGGGAAACCACCACTCCCAAGGCTCGAACCTGAGACCTTGAGGATGGAGTAAAACCCCGGTATCGCTAGGGTAAGACCCCTTTGGTAAACTTATCTAAAGTAATTTTTTTTAAAACTACCTTATCTTTTACAAAATAAATAAATTTTCAAATAATTGAAAGATAATCTAGATTTATAACCTAATTTTTTGTTTTCAAACACGAACCAAATCAACACCTAAATTCGATCCCCTCTCTCAATTTCGAGAACATTGAAATCAGAACAAAAAGTACCAAATCCCCTCTCTCAATTATTCAAGGAGTGCTTCATATAAGCTTGGTCTAGACATTCACTCCTCTTTATGCCACGATGTGGAGACGAGATTGAAACAATTGATCATTGTTTCGTTAGTTGCATGAAGAGTTTCGATGTGTGGACAAAAGTGTTCAGGTGGTGGGATTCATTTCCCTTAATGTCAATTCTATCATGGATGTTTTCTCTTTGGAATACCTCCTTTTACTCGCTGAATATTTAAGAAGGATATTGCGGGGGGTGCTTTTGATTACAGTGTAGGTGATTCGGCCCTACCGTAACAAAGTCGTTTTCTCGTATCGACTTCCTTAGTAGATTAACTTGACTTTCTATATTCAACTTCTTCCCTGCCATGTTTATCTAATCGCACAAAAAAGTTTCATATTTCTTGGGTAGATTGGTGTGCAGTCCAGGTGGTTGTCTATGTGGTTAATTCCTGTTTCATTCGGGGTGGATCGTGCCTCCGTTAGATTAAATGGTCCCTCTGTGTTTGACTAAAAAAATGTAATAGGGATCAATTTTAGTTTGGTCCCTTCATTTTTAAGTTAGGTACAACCTTAATCCCTTTATTTATCAAATATCATGGAGCACCCCTCAAATTTTAGCGTGTGCATCTTTCATACCCAAAATAAAATCTTACAAAATTAGATTGAGCAGGTGCAAAGGACCCCACTCAAAGACTCATAGGTCCGCCTCTGCACATAGAGATCACACTATCACTATATTTTTATCTTAATCATATGACCACTCAATCTCAATCTAACCCCAGAAAACAGATCGAACCAAGCAGAATTACCCAAGACCAAAAATGAACTAAAATGTGTTTGTATGCAGAATCGATAAACTAAAATCCTTAAAGAAAACTATAAACAACTCCAAAGAAATGATGTAATTAAAGTAAGAGAAGAAATCAACACCAAATTTACATGGAAAACCAAAAACGGGAAAAACCACGTGTGAAGGAGACCATTGAGAAGTCCATTATACTTAATGATGTTATAGTACTTGGAAATGAAGAAATCTATGGAGAAATTACAAAGATTTTGTTACTTGAATGTATATATAAGTGGGGAAAACCATCGATCATATTATGTAGATTACACCAGCAAAGGATGAAGAAACTGCAGTAAAAATCGTCCAACAACTCTTGGGGCGACTTTCCCAACAACTAAAGTCGCATGGGAAGTTGCCTGGTTCCCCTTTTGCACGCCTTCAGTGTGTAGTAAAGAATCATCGATAAAAACACAAAAGCCAATGGTGGATCTTCTAGAATAAGAACTAGTTCCCCAATCAGAATCACCATTGGCTCAAAGCTACAAAAGGGAGGATGCAAATACAAACAACCCTTGACCAGGTTGTTGTTTAATATATTTAAGCAAATGTAAAACTACATTCCAGTGGGCACACCACAAGCTAACATGGATTGAACCAATTTATAATGCATATGTAATATCAAGTTTGGTAATTGTTAAGTACAACCACCTGAGACGTGGACAAGGATGTGATAAAGAGGGAGAAAAGACTTTTTTTATTCCACCAAAATACGTGGATCAAGATGGGATAAGGATGTGATAGAAACAAAAAAAATTACTAATCTAACCTCATTTGATACAACCCTAATATGCTTTCTGTTAACAGTCACCACCGTCCATCGTTATCGCCACCACCACCACCGACCACTATTGGCTTCCTCTACCTACTGATCACCACCTCCAAAACCAATCGACACCCACCGCCCATCTTGTCCACCACTACCAATGTCGGCCACCTCCACTTCCACCATAACCACCATCGCCACCACCATATGGTACCACTATCACATCTACCTCCACTACATCGGCCACAACTAACTGCACTACCACAGATGGCTGCCGCCACCAACACTGTCCACAATCTTCACATCTTCCATAGTCACCCTGTCAATCGGCCACCACCATCTTTACCTCCACCACCATTGTCGTTGCAACATGTAACACCCTAATATTCGGAAGGTATAATTTCAAGTTAATACAGAAAATGGTATTTTAAAGGAAAAAGAAGAAATCGGATTTTGGACTTGAATCCTAGATTTTATAGGATTGTTGGATAAAGTATTCAATTACGAGTCCAACGGTTCTTTCTGGAGCCAAATCGGAGGTAAAACGCAGAAGTTATGGTCAAAACTTTGATCGAGAAGAAAACCGGGAAAGCAGTGCTCGACGCGACTTGCGGCGCGACTTAGAGACACCTGCATGACTTAGGGGAAAGAGGGCGGGTTGTGGCGTGGGTTAGGCCGCGCGGAGCCCTGTCGAGCATAAAACTCGATTTTCAGCCCCAAAACTTCATTTGTTCATAACTTCTTCATCCCAACTCCGATTTTAGTCATTCTTTTTTCTATGAACTCGTTTTTAAGAGAATTTCAAGACTAGAACAAGATAATGGAAGTATATTGGAAGATCCAAGAATATTTTGTGGTGGTATGTTCCTCATCTCTCTCAATGTTAAGCTAGGGTTTGATGGTTTCATCTTTTTTCCCTTTCATCCTTCAACGTGAGTGTGATTTTTGTTGGTCCCGAAGGTGCTTAACAAGTTTGTAGAAGGGGGGGGGGGGTTGAATACAAACACAGAAATTAAAGTTTAATAAATTGTTTATTGATAAATCAAATACAATTTACAAGTTTGTTGCGGAATAAGATTAAGACAGACTCAATCTAAACAAACTTAAGAAACACTAAGATGATTGCACAAGAAATACAGAGAATGGGGGATTAAGAGAGAGATAGAAAACAAGGGTTTCTATATGGAGTTCAAGGATTGAGCACCCTCTCAGATGGAGAGGTAATCTTTCTATTTATACCCTATGCATTAAATGCATGGCAGGGCACTTTACACGTGGCGTTCAGTGATTGGCTTTGGGAGTCTGACTTTGGGAGACATGCTTTAGGCCGTATCATGAACAGTGTAGTTGACAGAGTTGTTGTACGATTTGTGGCAGAGACGTGTCCGTTCTGACACATCGTACTGGTTGTGCAAGGTAAGACAAAAGGAGACTTGAGGCATAAGCTACGTGATCTTTTGATCGCTGAATATCTCTTCCTTCAGAGATATAAAGTTCAGCTATCGCTGAAGCTTTTCCTCATGTTCCTTCGCGTATAAGTAGTCGTCTTTGCTTCACTGATATCCGCATCAGGTCACTAGTAGACTTGTCTTTGTTCAGTGGCTTCGTCTTCGATTCAGCTATGAACATATGTTGACGTGAGACTTGTCTTCAGGGATTACGTTGGCTGTTTACTTCAGAAACTATTAGCGATAACTGAACAGACTCAGTTTGATCGCTGATAGTGAAACACTAATACATATGAAATGTTTACAAGAAAGGTCATCAGTGATAACTGAACAGAATCAGTCTGATCGCTGATGGTGAAACACTAATACATATTAAAACGTAATTTTCACTAAGTATAGAAGAGGGTCGTTATCAAATCACTGAGAGAGTTTGGATCAACAATCTCCCCCTATTTGATAATGACAAAGTAACTAAAGAAAATTACTTTATGATTCAAAATATAGGAATAAAAAGGACTCATAGCATGCATGTCTCAATTACTATTTTGAGGGATCTTTTACAGTACTGATAGGGTTAAGTACATCACTGCAATTTTCATTTAATTCAGGGATAGAATTACAAGATGAAAATCATAAGTACAAGTGAATAACTAACTACTGTAAGTATAACTAATAGATTATAGAAAAGGAAACTAATCTATCAGCTATTAAAAGAAGACTTAGGAGGATTGATCATATACTCAGGTATTTCTTCTCCTTTCTGTCTTCGTTTCAAAGATTCTTGGCTGATAATTTCTTTGATTTTCTCAGCAGCAGGGGAGAAGTCACACCATAAGCATAAGAGATCCTTGAGATGATTCAGAGGACAGATAGGAATCTCAGAGACTCTTTGAAATCTGAGTTCCTCATCATCATCTCTGAAGAACACTCCATAAGGATCGTCAATTACTTGACCACCTTGGAAAGGACCACCAGGAGGCAGAGATAGATCCAGAACTGAAAGATCGGGAGGAGGACCAAATAGTGCATCTCTTGAAAATTTGATAGAAGTTTCATTCCTGATGATGGCGATGTCTTCAGAGGAGGAGGACCCAATTCTTCTCTTGAGTTTCAAAGATTTGGGAGGAAGAGAAGATGGCAGCTTTAGTACAGAAGCGACTCTATTTATGAGGGCTTCAAGAAGTCCTTCAACGTAGCCTCTGTATGTAGATTTGGATTTCTTCAGCGCATCCCAGAACTCTAACCATTCCGTAAATCCGAAGCTCTCAAGTTTGGATACGTACATAGCTTTTTGGGTTCCATCCTCTCTGGTAATCTCCATGGTCACTGAGAGTTAATCCTTCTTCTTGCGACCAGAGATAGTCACGGCTGATATCGGAAGAAGATCAGAACGATAATCCATCTTCTGTTTGCACCATTCGATAGACCTATCGTTGATCTCTTGTTCTTTGGAGCGTTCCTCTTCAATTTCTTTCAGTAGTGCAGCTTGAACTTCCACAGGCTTGCTTTTCAGCTTTTTGTCCTTGACTAGAGAAGATTGAATCTTTAAAGCGAGTTGGGCATCTTGTATGCATTCAGCGATCAGCTTCTCAGCTTTGGCAGATTCTTCTCTTTCGGCTTCAGTGAGAAAGTCGAGATTTGTGGATGTTTGAAGAGGGACTTTCAGCCGTTGACTTTCTAGTTGAGCGATCATTTCAACTCTTTTCTTCACCACTTCCTCTGACCAATGAGATGGTTGAGAGGGCCTTCCTGGATGGACCAGGGAATATTCTTCTTCTTCTTCTTCTTCTTCATCAATCTCAGTGATAGAGATTGGGATTATTTCTTCAGCGATAGTAGCTGGAATTATTTGTAGTTCAGAACCCTTAAGCAGGGGTGAGAACTGTCTGGATAGAAAATGAAGGAAAGAAGGGATAAGTGTATATTTTTAGAAAAAGAGAGATAAAGGCTAGAAGGAAATAGGGGTTTGGAAAGAGTAGGAGAGTGGTACAATTGAAAGACATACCTGAGAAGGATGCTCCCCCTCAGATTGTGATCCAGTCCTCAAGCATTCTTCAGCGATTGGTTGCTTGTCTTTGCTTTGCAAAGGAGCGCTTGAAGATGTATCACCTCTCACCCCTGCTTTGACAGCCTCTTGCGAAGTTGTCCCTGATGCGACGTTCGGCTTGGAGAACCACATAGATTGGTCTTCTTCATCGTCGTCATCGTCATCGGAGGGTTGATCCTTTTCTTGATTATCAAGATCTAGATCATCTTCCTCTTCATCGTCTTCTTCCTCATCATCTTCAAAGAGAATAGAATGAATAGATGAGGATTCTTTTACCTTCTCCCCCTCAGATTGAGAGGGAGGTTTCTTTGGAGTCTTAGCTTCCCCAGCAGCAGCGATAGATGTTTCTTCAGCTTTCTCCCCCACTTTGTCATTATCAGCGGTAGGGGGTTGCTCAGCTGCCGGAGTTGCTGTTGAAGCTTTTAGCACTTGGACGTCAGCCTCCAGACGCTTGACCCGGTCTTCAACCGCAGGGATGTCGCACGTGGCATCATGGATGAATTCCACAGCGATGTTAAGGTTGGTCCGATCATCTTCAGTGAAGGAGGGAGGCAGCGCTGGAGCTGGTGCATTCACCTTTTGTAGAAGTTGCTGAAGAAGGGACGTGCAGAGGTCAACCTTTGAAGAGAGACCCCGAACTTCAGCGGTAAGAGACTCAAATCGCCCCTGAAAGAGTTGAGAGGACTCTTTGAGTTGGACGACTTGTTCTTCAACAGCTGAAAGTTGTGAGTTCTCAGCTTTAGATGAGCAGGTCGCGGTCAACTTCTTCAGCTCCTCACCAGCCTGATTGACGGCACTGGTGGTGTCGTTGATGGTGTTGGTGAGGGCGTCCACCTTCTCTCCCAGACTGTTGACATGCGTGTCAACAGACGCCAAACTAGGACCTGAAAATAATGTTAGTTCAGATACGGGCTTATTTGGAGAGGGGGGGGGGGAAGAAGTGTTTAATCCTATAGGTGTACCTGACGTATCAAACATTTTGTAGAATTGCATAGATTCCTCAAAAGTTTGATGTTCAGGTCCTATAGGGAAAGAAGAGGTAGCGGGTTCAGAGACCAAATGAGTAGAAAAGGGAAGAGTTTTGGGGATAGAAGTAGGGATGGGGTTAATCTCAGCGAATGAGATAGTAGGTGGGGTCACTGATGATGTGACAGCGATTGAGATCGCTGACACGGCAGTATGAGTGACTGCTGAAGTTGTGGAGGAAAGACCCACAAATGCATCTAAGGTAGCTTGTTGAGAAGCTCCCTCAGGTATAGTACTAGAGGGTGTACTTTCCTTAGTCTTTTTGGCCTTTTTGAAAGGACCAATCGGACTAGCTGATGGTCGTTTAGAAGTAGTGGTAGCGACAGGGATAGCAGACGAAGGAACCGTCTGCGTGGTCACTGAAGATGAAGAAGAATGGAGAGAGAGACGAGAGCGAAGGAGAGAGATACTTACCTCGTCGGCGAGTGTCTTTACCTCCAGTGATCGTTGACCTACCCTGGCAAAGGTGCCATCATCTTTGGTGGGATAGGTGTTGGGATAGAGGAACTTGATGTACGTACATATGAAACGTACGTATGAGATCTTGGGATCTCGTTCAGGCTTCTCTAATCTCGACCTCAGGTCTTCAAAGATTGATGTGGCGTAGTCAAAGTTTTGACCAGCGATAACGGAGTAGGCCATCTGCAGTTGTGTTTTGCTGGATTGATCCAGCGAACCACTCTTCCCGCTCATGCACTGAATTATGTGCGAGAAGATAAAGTTCAGTTGCATCAGCAGTGAACCAGAACTGCTGGAGTAGAGTCTTGGAAGGCTTAGGATCCACAGTGATCGCGTAAGCTATACATGACTGCTTGAGGAATTCAGCAGCTTCCACCAGATGTGGGTATTTGTCAGCTTTGAACTCGAGTCTTGCCAAATGATTACATTTAGTAATCTCAACTTCAGTGAGAGCGAATCGTACATGCTTGGAAGCAACGATTGAAGACTGTGTCATTTCTGTTATAGAAGAAATGATTTAGATTAAAAATAATATGATTACCAGTTGCCATAGAAGAAGGGAAACTGGAAAAATATCAAGTTATTTTTAGGAATAGAAAAATAGTGTTCTGGGTAGAAAGAATGAAGAACACTTTAAAAACCAAAAGGTTTTTATTGAAAAACATAAAATCAGAAAGGATGATCTTTAGTTTTAAAAAAAGCGTTTTATAAAATCCATGAAGAACAAGAACGAGTAGGATTTAAAAAAGAATAGAAAGCATACGAACAATGCACATAAACATGAAATAAACCTGTTTATTTTGAAGAAGAAGAGTTACAGGTTCAATATTCTGGGTTTACTTGCTTGAGTGTTCTTGAGAGAGAGAATGTTTCTTGCGTTGACAGTTTTGAAAGCGTAAACCGTATAAAGGAGAGAAGAATTCCTTTTATACGAAGAGAGAGAAGAGAGAGAGTAGGAATGAAGCGGGAAAAGAAAGGATCATCATGACATTGACACGTTCCACGAAGTTGATTGGATAGAAGAGCAACGGACGAACGTGTCAGAAAAGGCATGTCGTGGATTGTCGGTTCAAATGACGTCATAGAAGAGAGAGACTGTTTATTTGTCCGTTTTTAAATTATCACTGAAGAAAAGTCAGCGATAGATTTTCCTTTTTAAAAGTATCCCTGATTGTAAAGATAGGGATAGATTTTCCTTTTAAAGGATCACTGACTAGAAATATCAGTGATTAATGTATTTTTCAAAAAGCTTTTAATCATTTGAAGAAAGTTCAGTGATTAAAGTTTATATTTTGAAGAAAAACATCTTTGAGGGAAAGGAGAGAACATACCTGAGAGTCAGAATGTTTATCAGAGAATGATGAGAGGGGAACTTTTGATTACTGACACAATACATGAACGCTGAAGAATTATTCTTTGAGGTTCAGCATTCCAAGCTCACTGATGAGAAAGTTGAACCTTGTCTCATCAAGAGGTTTGGTGAATAAATCAGCAAGCTGAAAGTCAGTAGGGATAAAGTGAAGTTCAATATCACCATTCATCACATGATCTCTGATAAAGTGATATCTGATCTCTATGTGTTTTGTCTTTGAATGTAGCACTGGATTATTTGCTATAGCGATAGCACTAGTGCTGTCGCAATAGATAGGAATCTTTGACAGCTGAAGGTCATAATCTAATAGTTGATTTCTCATCCACAAGATTTGAGAACAACAGCTTCCAGCGGCTACGTATTCAGCTTCAGCTGTGGAAGTGGACACATAATTTTGCTTCTTGCTTGTCCAGCTTACCAGCTTTCCTCCCAGGAGTTGACATCCACCAGTGGTACTCTTTCTGTCGAGTTTACAGCCTGCAAAATCACTATCAGAATAACCAGTTAGATCGAACCCTGAGTCTTTGGGATACCAAAGACCGAGGTTAGGAGTTCCTTTCAGATATCTGAAAATTCGCTTTACAGCGATCAGATGGGATTCCTTGGGTTCAGATTGATAGCGTGCACATAAACAAGTAGAGTACATGATGTCAGGTCGGCTCGCTGTGAGATACAGCAGGGAGCCTATCATTCCTCTATAGGCAGTGACATTAACAGGTTTTCCAGAAGGATCTTTGTTAAGTGTCAGGGGTGGTGCCATAGGAGTTTTCATCGCTGAAGTTTGTGTGAGATCAAACTTCTTCAGCATATCTTTAACATACTTACCTTGGCAGATAAAAGTACCTTTGTCAGATTGTTTAATCTGAAGACCAAGAAAATATGTCAGCTCACCCATCATACTCATTTTATATTCTTTCTTCATTCTTTCAGCGAAGCGAGTACACAGAGATGGGTTAGTAGAACCAAATATTATGTCATCAACATATATTTGTACAAGAATTATATGACCTTTTATCTTTCTGAAAAATAACGTATTATCAATCTTGCCACGTTCAAAATTTTCAGAGATAAGAAAAGATGAGAGTGTGTCATACCAAGCACGAGGGGCTTGTTTTAGACCATAGAGAGCCTTATCCAATTTATAAACATAATTTGGATGCTTAGGGTCATAGAACCCTGGTGGTTGTTCTACATAGACTTCTTCATTCAGCTTTCCATTCAGAAATACTGATTTTACATCCATTTGATAAACGATGAAGTCTTTATAGACTGCATAAGCTAAGAATAGTCGAATTGCTTCGAGCCTGGCCACATGGGCAAAGGTTTCATCATAGTCTATGCCTTCCTCTTGTCTGTATCCTTGAGCAACAAGTCGAGCCTTGTTGCGGGTTACAGTTCCATGTTCATCTAACTTGTTTCTAAACACCCATTTGGTTCCTATTACAGTTTTATCAGATGGTCTAGGAACGAGATTCCAAACTTTGTTTCGAGAAAATTCAGTCAGCTCTTCTTGCATAGCGCTGACCCAGTTTGGATCTCTAAGGGCATCATCAGTCTTCTTTGGTTCTATTAAAGAGAGAAAGTTTACAAAGAGACAGATATTACCTGAGCTTCGTCGTGTCTGAATACCTGCATCTGGATCACCGAGAATTTGATCTATTGGGTGATCTATGGTCCATCGCTGAGCAGGAGCATGATCGCTTAACTCAGAGGTTGGATCAACAATTGGGATGTTTACTGATGAGGACGTTTGAGGTTCATCAGCAATTAACTGTTGAGTAGGTTCACCAGAGAGATTTCCAGACGAAGGCAGATTTGATGGTAGTAATGTGTTTAGAGGTTCAGCTGAAACCCATGAGGTGGATTCAGCGGTAGGATGTATAATGTTTGGATCATCATCAGCGGCTGAAGGATCAGAATGTTGATGGTTTGAGAAGAAGGGTTCTGTTTCTCTGTAGTGAGAAAGCATCCAAGCATTTAACTCTTCATTGTCAGCGATTGGTTTAGAGTTCGCTGAGCGAGTTTCATCAAAAGTGACGTGAATTGTTTCTTCTACGGTTTGTCTTCTCTTGTTGAAAACTCTGTAGGCTTTGGAGATGGAGGAATATCCTAGAAATATTCCATCATCTGCTTTTGGGTCGAACTTTCCAAGTTGATCTCTGTTGTTTAAGATAAAGCACTGACAACCAAAGATATGAAGAAAGCTGATAGAAGGCTTCCTTCCAAGAAAAAGTTCATAAGCTGTCTTCCCAAATCGCTTTATTATCAGCGATCTGTTTTGAGTAAAACATGCAGTGTTTACAGCTTCTGCCCAAAATTGAGTAGGGAGATGAGAATCGCTGAGCATTGATCTAGCAGCTTCTATGATCGTTATGTTTCTTCTTTCAGCGACTCCGTTTTGCTGAGGTGTTCTTACTGAAGAGAAGTTGTGAGAGATTCCCTTATTCTCAAAGAAATTGTTCAGGGAACTGTTTTTGAATTCAGTTCCATGATCACTTCTTATTGAACGAACAGTAAGATTGTTCAGTACTTCCATCTTTTTGACAAAAGATATTAGTTCTTCTGGAGTATCACTCTTACAGCGAAGAAAGATAACCCAGGTGTAGCGAGAATATTCATCTACAATGACAAGTGTATATTTCTTTCCAGCTATTGATTGGATGTTGACAGGGCCAAACAGATCCATATGCAAGAGCTGAAGAGGACTTGTCACTGAGGAAACTTGTTTTGACTTGAAACTAGCTTTTGTTTGTTTTCCTTTTTCACATGCTGAGCAGAGAGATTCTTTAGCATATGAGTGCTGAGGAAGACCAGAAACCAGTTCCTTAGATGAGAGAGAATTCAGGGTTTTGAAGTTTAGATGAGAGAGCCTTTTATGCCATAGCCAGTTGACATCAGAAGAGGCCTTAGAGAGAAAACATAAGTTTTCAGTGATAGTAGAGTCCATATCTATTACATAGATATTTTCTCTTCGATAACCACTGAGAGCAAGTTTTCCTTTTTCATCTACCACTGAACATGCTTTCTTAGAAAAGCGAACTTCGTAGTCTTTGTCACATAGCTGACTGATGCTTAGAAGATTGTTCTTCAGTCCATCTACATACGCGACTCTTCGAAAGGTAGTTGTCCCATTGCTGAGGACACCAAACCCTCGGGTAAATCCTTTTCCATTTCCACCAAAGGTCACAGAGGGACCTTTCTCTTCCTTGTATTCAGTGAGCAGGTCTCTTTGTCCAGTCATATGACGAGAACATCCACTATCGAGATACCAGATGCCCTTTGATCCCTGCATACATAAGGAAGATTAAGCGTTGTTTGGTACCCACTTTTCAATGGGTCCTTCAGAGTTAGTGGATAAGGAAGATTCAGCAGTCTTCACAGCTGATGAAGATTCAGCTTCAGTGGTAATCTTCACTTTGGTTAATTTCTTAACCTTAGTGGTATATTTCACTTTGGTTGATTTTTCAACTTTGGCGACTTTCTTTGCCTTAGAGGCATTTTTCTTCACTTTAACTGTTTTATCAGCTTTGGTGGTATTTGGACATTTACTTGCAATATGATCAGTAAAACCACAGTGATAACATTTTCTGTATTTGAAAATGGTTTTAGGATCAGTAGAAGGTTTTGCAAGTTTAAGATGAGCAGGACCAGCTCCAAGAATGCCTTTAGCACGAGATCTGGGAGGAATTTTTATTTCTTCAGGTCTCACGGGCTTTAGATCAACCTTCAGCTTTGGAGGACAGATATCAAAGATTTCTGTCACTGAGTTAGAAGGTTTATCCACTGAAGGTTTGGAAGGAACTTTCAGTTTGGTTTTCTTGGAAGCCTTCTGAGGAGGGAGAATAGACTTTCCTTTATCTGCAGGCTTAGATCTTGCAGATATCTCCTCAGGGATGGGATTTGAAGAAGAACAGGGATAGAATTGATTATAAGAAGTGTCAAAGAAAGATGTGACAAAAGTTCCAAACTTAAGCGAGGAACTTTCTTCTTTAGGATCATCCTGAGGTGTCCAAAAACCAAGACCAGTTTTATCACTTTCAGGAGTTTGAGCATTTATTATCTCAGAGATCTTTGTTGATGATTTGCACCATTTTTCAACATGAGCCTTTTCTGCTTTTAGAGCAGCGATGGCTTGTTCGCGTTCAATGCTGATGATTTCATTTATAATGACTTGATCTTTCAACTTTTCTTCTAAAAGATTTAGTTCACTGATCTTTTCATGACATTTCTCTAGCTCTTGAGTTAAATACACATTTTTATTTTCAGCTTGAGTTTTGTCGTTTAGAGCATTATAAAGGTCAATCGTCAGCACATCAACAGCGCGACTTCTCTCAGCTTCAGGCAGAGAGGGATTTGTAGAGATAGATACCTGAGATGATATGTAGCTCATAGAAGGTTCAGATAGTTCTTCTACTTCTTCTTTAATCTCAGCCATGAGGCAAAGATTAGCGACTTCTTCTTCATCAGAAGATGATTCTTCTGATTCAGCCCAGTCATGTTCTTCAGCGATGAGACCTTTACCTTTTCGCTGATAGCTTTTCAGCTTTTGATATTTGTTCTTCAGCTTATGGTATTTGTCATCACTGGATCTTCTTGAGGTAGAAGGTTTGAAGACCTTTTTCGACCTGCACTCACTAGCAAAATGTCCAATTTTTTCGCAGTTATAGCAAGTGGCTGTAGCCTTATCAACCGGAGTTGATTTTGGCTTTTCAGTAAGAGAGAGAGGTTTACTTCTTCGGAAGTTACTCTTTCTTGCAAATCTCTTAAAAGAGTTTGTCAAGAGTGCTAAGGACTCATTAAACTCTGAAAGATCAGGGTCTGATAGATCCTCAGATTCAGAATCTAACTCAGTGATGGTGAGAGTAGATCGCTGAGATGGAATTATCTCTGACGAGACTAAAGCAACAGGAGTGCTTTTGGAGTCTTTAGAATCTTTTACAAGATTCTTCTTCAGGAGATTAGATTGCTCATAGTTGAGCAATATTCCATACAGAGTGCTTAGAGAGAGAGTATGTAAGTCTTTTGTCAGCTTAAGACATATTGAATAACTGTCCCAGCTTTCAGGAAGACTTTCCAAGAATTTTGTTAGGACCTCAGAATTAGAATAGGTCCTACCAACAGTTCTTAGGTCAATGATTAGGCAGTTAAACCGCTGATGAACGTCAGAAAGAGATTCATTCTTACCAGCTATAAAACTTTCATACTGTCTTACCAAGTTAATCTTTCGAGTCTCTTGGATTTCAGTGGTGCCCTCATATTGAACACATATGGTTTCCCACATTTCTTTAGAAGTTTTTAGATGCATGATGGAATGGAAAACTTCATCAGGCAGAGCCATTGATATAATGGTCTTTGCTCTTGCATCTATGCCTACCTTCTTTTTATCTTCATCACTCCACTGTCTTATTTCCTTAACGACATATCGTTCAGGGACAGCTTCAGTGGTGGCAGTAGCGGGAACCGCAACTATAATTCTAACAGGTTCATAGGGTCCGTTTTTTATATATTCAGGTATAGTAGGATCCGCACCTTTAAGAAATAGCATCATTCGATTTTTCCATAGAGAAAAGTTATCTCTGCTAAATCGAGGAGGTTTAGAAAGTGAACCATTATCATAGTAGTTTGTGTTTGTGTTTAGTGCCATTTTAGAATAGCAAGGAAGAGTATACAGCAAGATCTTGTTTATTATATTAAACAAACTGCTCTGATACCACTTGTTGGTCCCGAAGGTGCTTAACAAGTTTGTAGAAGGGGGGGGGGTTGAATACAAACACAGAAATTAAAGTTTAATAAATTGTTTATTGATAAATCAAATACAATTTACAAGTTTGTTGCGGAATAAGATTAAGACAGACTCAATCTAAACAAACTTAAGAAACACTAAGATGATTGCACAAGAAATACAGAGAATGGGGGATTAAGAGAGAGATAGAAAACAAGGGTTTCTATATGGAGTTCAAGGATTGAGCACCCTCTCAGATGGAGAGGTAATCTTTCTATTTATACCCTATGCATTAAATGCATGGCAGGGCACTTTACACGTGGCGTTCAGTGATTGGCTTTGGGAGTCTGACTTTGGGAGACATGCTTTAGGCCGTATCATGAACAGTGTAGTTGACAGAGTTGTTGTACGATTTGTGGCAGAGACGTGTCCGTTCTGACACATCGTACTGGTTGTGCAAGGTAAGACAAAAGGAGACTTGAGGCATAAGCTACGTGATCTTTTGATCGCTGAATATCTCTTCCTTCAGAGATATAAAGTTCAGCTATCGCTGAAGCTTTTCCTCATGTTCCTTCGCGTATAAGTAGTCGTCTTTGCTTCACTGATATCCGCATCAGGTCACTAGTAGACTTGTCTTTGTTCAGTGGCTTCGTCTTCGATTCAGCTATGAACATATGTTGACGCGAGACTTGTCTTCAGGGATTACGTTGGCTGTTTACTTCAGAAACTATCAGCGATAACTGAACATACTCAGTTTGATCGCTGATAGTGAAACACTAATACATATGAAATGTTTACAAGAAAGGTCATCAGTGATAACTGAACAGACTCAGTCTGATCGCTGATGGTGAAACACTAATACATATTAAAACGTAATTTTCACTAAGTATAGAAGAGGGTCGTTATCAAATCACTGAGAGAGTTTGGATCAACAATTTTGATGACTTGTGTGGTGAAGGAAACCTTGTAGATGTGTTGGATCTAAGATATATGGATATTTCTTGGAGATTTCAAGTCTTCATCAAAGGAGATTCGAGTTTTGGGGGTAAAAACCTTGATTTTGCATAAATCTAGCAAGGTGAGTTCAAGTTGATTTGTGAAAACTATGTATATGCCAAAAATGTCAATTTTGAAGTATCTATGTGTTTTTACTTGATAAATATCAAATGTGGGTTTATGTGGCGAGTCCTTCTATTTTGGGTATGTGATTCTATAAGTTTTGTGAAAACCCCATATGTGAGATTTTTGGGTTATTTGATAAATAAATCATGTTGAAAGGTTTCCTTAATGATTTTATACATATATGGAGGTCCTTTGACGTAAATATCCTTTTCGTGTAATTGATCTTATGAACCATTTGGAAAATGCATATTAATAAGTTATGAAACATTTTGGAAATATAAGGGTATGAGTTCATTTTGGAAAATGGTTTGTCTCAACCAATGATAACGTTTGAGTTAATCATACTTTTGGTCGTTGTGTTTGTATAATCGTTGGTTAAATGTATTTTATTGTTTACACCGACTTTTATTGTACGATAAAGTAAATTGGGGAGCTTCAGCTCGGTTTCGACTAAAATGTGTTTTGGGGACATTCGTCCGGTTTTAATAGCCCGTTGTGGAGTTTTGAGTATGATGACGGTTATTGCGCATGTTTTGAGAATTACATGTTTTGAGTGTGTTGATCATTCAATTGGAGTCATGTATTGTTATAGATTGTAATGTAATGGATCCATAGGCATATAAGCCGGTCTTTAATATTTTTAAAAAAGGGTTATTATCTCATGTTGGGACCAAGATTAGTTATAAGGTCATCGAGGGCCTCATTGTGCTATTTACCACCGTGATGTAATTTTTGAGTCTGTTTTTATAGGATAGTCATTTCCCATTTGTAGCTAGTTGAGACATTGGACCCTAAGATGACAACTTGGTACGGTTATGTGGGACCGGATACTAGTCCTATGTCGTAAATGTAATCTTAGTGAATGAGTATGACTAGGAATCGTTGGATGCCCTCCCCCACATCTTAGTAAGAGTCGGCGTGTTCGTGACCTTGATCCTAGTATGGTGAGCTCAATAACTTGGGAAGTGACCTACTTTTGTGTTCCACCACTAGCCATGGAATTCGGGTCTCCCCCGTCACCGAAAGGTATTGTTTTGGGTATTTAAGTTTTATCCTTGTTCTTCGGTGACGTTCTGAGTTTGGGGTATTCCCCATATGTTATATTTTTGGGGGCTTGAATTTACTCTTATTTCGGTCGTTTGGTTTATAAAGCTTTATTCAAATTTCAATATTTGAGCATTTACCATTATTCATGTTTGAGTAAGTGTTTGGATTGCATTACTTCATGAAAGAATGTTTTGGCGTAAGGCGTTCATCTATAAAATGTGTATTATTGGAGAACAGATGGTTCTCATATTTAAAATAATTCATTTTGAAGGATCATGATTTAAGTTGCATTATTTCCGTTTAACGATTTTTATAATCATGATGAAAACTCTTGAACTTACTAGGCGTTAGCCTAACCTTTTTAATTGTCGCCATGTGCATCAGGTTCCGTTTCGGGATTTGTTCTAGCGACACTGTGAAGAGATGAGTGCTAGTTGTGTGCTCGAAGAAGTGAATATCTTGGTGAAGACTTCCGCATTTACTTTGGATATAGCGATTGTTATTGGGTTTTAGTAACACCCGACTTTAATTAGTCTTTATGTAAGACTTTATTCATTTTGTTGACGGTTAAATGTAGATTGTATTTCTAGTGTGAACTTGTCGTAAGAGATTTTATCCTTCTTTGAGGTATTATTGAAAATTTTAAATTAGTCGTTCTTTCTAAATTTGAGGGTGTTACACAACAACCTTCACTACGTCCACCAGTTCATAAAGATCTTCCAAACCGAATAAAACATAGTTATAAATTTAATTCTTTGAATATTTATATGATTTGTGTCATTTATAACTATTATATGATATATAAAATCATCAAAAAACTTTTAGGGGAAACTTGTTTAGTCTTATCCTAGTCGTACCAAACACCATTCTGTTCAGTCCTACCCTCTTTTCTTGTCCACTCCTACCCTCTTGTCCAGTCAGTCCTATCTGGTTGTGTCATGTCTAGTTCCCTCCAATCATTTATGCATACCAAACGCTACCTTAAAGTAGAGGTGTTTGTGGTCTGGTTTGGGCGGTTTAACCCCTCAGACCACAAACCAAACCATAAGTAATGGTTTATTATATTTTCAAACCAAGCGGTTTGACATCAAGTGCCTGGACCGGTCAAACGGACCGCGGTTTAGACGGTTTGGTGCGACCGGTTTATGCGGTTTGGGCCTTTTATGGGCTTTAAAGTTTAAACTTAAAAAATCATATATAATTTCGAATTTTAAAGCTTCATTGGCTTGAGTCCATTTGAAGTAATAAAATACACAAAAAAGTAAACAATCTCCACACAAAAATTAACAAAGTCCACAAAAAAATTAAAAATATATATATCCTAACAAAACACTAAAAATCAAAGTTCACAAAAAAAGTTAACAAATTTCACAAAAAAAAGTGAACATGAGTCAACCGATGTTAGTGAATAGTAGAGCATCTCCAATGGTAGCTTTTTCAAGCACTAATTACTATCCAAAAACTCTTTTAAATAGGTTAAGACATTCGAGTAAAGACTTTTTTGAAAACTTATTGTACAAAGACTTATTCTACAATAAGTGGTTGATCAAATAATAATATCCCAATTAAATTTTCACATTTCCCCTCTCAATTCAATCTTATTTTCATTTTTATCCTTTCTTAGTATTAAATAATTAATCTAACTTATTAAATATGTAAAATAGAAGTAAATATTTATAAGAAAATATATTATTAACATGTTCTCGGGAGACGATTAAAATAATATCAATATCGAATATTACAAAAATATAAACATTATATAATATTATTATGGTATTTCTTTTTCTTTTTAATTACATAATCGATTTTTTAAAAATAAATTTTCTACGATATAATTTTGTTTTAATGAAAATTTTGAAACATTGCAAATAAATATGGATAATAAAAAGTTAATTATTAAATATAAAAAGCTTTTGGAGAGATTGGTTAATTGGATAAGATTCTTAAAGATAAATTTTTGTAAGATAGAATTAGTGGAAATCTGATATGGCAAAGGTAAAAAGTCATTAAATGATTTGTGCATTGGGGATGCTCTTAGGGTTTTCAAGTTTCAAAATGTCAAAAATCAAAATCGATTTAATGTTTGGGTTGGATTTAAAATAACATTGGGTCTAACCAAATATATTTAAGATAATATTGAGTTGGATAGTGTATATAAATGCATATAAATATATATATATATATATATATATATATATATATATATAGAGAGAGAGAGAGAGAGAGAGAGAGAGAGAGAGAGGAAGGATCATGCGAGAAGTTAAACATTTTGCGATATGTCAACTCCTAAGAGAGACAGAGAAATGGTAATGAAGATACAAAATTAGTACACAAAACAATTTGAGGGGTAGTTTTTGGAGAGCGGAACCGGATTGAGGGGGGGGGTATATACGGGAAAATGAATCACTAATTGTGGTATGGTTTATGTCTCTTTATACCGGTAATATGTGCGGTCAACACAAAGTCTCAGTCATAGATGGTTTTTATTTTAGTAAACATGTCAACTCTTATTTGCCGGGTAAGAGGGGTAAGGGTTTAGTAAACGAGGCCTAAAACTCAATATTAAAATCAAATAGTAGACTAGTAGAAGGATTTACCACCAAACCAACAATTTAAAAAGATCGCAAATATAGCCGATTTTGAAAGATTTATAAAAGAAATAGCCAAAAGTTTCGCCGTTCGGAGATTTTAAACCATCCTGACATGTGGGACACATCTCTGATTTCGCCAACCAACCATGTGTTGACACATGTATTCGCCAAAAAGTGGATTTTGACAAATGTCTTTGATTTTGGGATACGATATTTGTTTGAACTTTTTTCTAGTTTCGACACACTAACTAACAAAAAATGATTATTTTTGTACAAAGCGTAAAAACCAGCTATTTTCTCACTTTTGTTACAACAAATGACTATTTTAGTTGTAAATCGTTGATAGAACCCAAAAGTACAATGTAAAAATATGTAAAATTGGTACAAAAATTTATTTTTGACAAAGACACCTTTTATGTAATATATGGTTACAAGGTGTTGTTTTATGCACCCTCTTTATAATAATCCATTATTTTGAAAATATAAAAATGTTCTTATAATTTGATGTATGTTAGAGAAAAAACTAGTAAGAATTTCCTTTCTTTGTATCGCTATTTTTCAAACAAAGGTAATTATTTTTAATAGTATTTCCTAATAATTGATATTGTTTAATTATAAATAATATTAATATTAATATTAAAAAATAAATTATATATGGATGATCCTCCATATAAGATGACATTTTATATA
Source organism: Arctium minus (assembly GCA_954870635.1). Classification (NCBI taxonomy): domain Eukaryota; kingdom Viridiplantae; phylum Streptophyta; class Magnoliopsida; order Asterales; family Asteraceae; genus Arctium; species Arctium minus. The sequence continues at coordinate 80,950,274 of OX941087.1, read as the reverse complement.
AATTTAAAAGAGTGTGTTATAGGGTACGTAGTCGCTATAACGAAACTATTCACCTGGAATGAAGAAATGAGCTACGGAAAGCATTTAGACAAATGAAAGTATAAACTAGTTAGGTCAAAGATGTCAGATATCGTAAATTTAAAAAAAAAAAAAAAGGTTATGTTATCCATGTAGCCAAGAGTTGAGAAACCTTGATGTACTTCCCAAGTGTGCTACTTCGATAGACAATCAATGAAGGCGAGTGCCGCAACAAAGCAAATCTCCCTCCGGCACCCTTTCTGATACAAGGGTAACAAGTATGAGATTTGAATTTTTAAATTGTGTTAAGAAAAGCTCAATTATTCAAACAAATCTAATTCCGATGTCCAAAGTCATATCACGGCTGACGTTTCTTTGGCCATCGAACCCAAAATCGATGGCTTTTTTGTGCTCTTGGATGGGCCAAATTCGCACCAGAACTACCTCTAGCCTCTTTCTCCCTTGACAAGTAGATGATAAAAGTTAGTGCAAATGTACAAATAGCAATATACTCTTTAAAAAAGTTTATTATAGGATTGTACTTTCATTTATTCTTATTATAGCAATGTACGTTCAAATTATTTTTTATTAGGGCATTGTACATTAACAAAACTATCCATTATAGCAACGGATAATCGGTAACTTTTTAAACGAGATGATTGAACACCAAAGTTGGACCCGGTGTCAAGCATCATGAGGACCCATAACAGTGAAAGAATTGAACCATCAAATAAGAAGTGAAAGAATTGAACCATGAGGACCCATAACAGTGTACACATGATACAATAATATTGTTATGATTCAAGTCAAGAAGCACAAAAGGAAGAATGGAGCCAAAGGCTTATGTCATTTTCACACGTTGTCACTAAGCTTATATTACAAAGGAGGAGGAAGGAAACAGTATATACAAAGCTTACCGGCGGCAAGAGTCATCGCCTTCACTTACCTTATCAGGTAACATTCTCGGCCATCAAAATGGATTGTGTGGTAGGCATCTTTTAGCCGGTAAGCGCTTACCGGGCAAACGTTTTCTCCCGCATTTACTGGGTAAGATTCTTAGGGGCCATTTACCAAATGCTTACCCCGGTAAGTGCTTATCGGTAAAATTCAATACTATCACTTACTTACCGGGTAAGATTTTAGTCCACAAAAATGGTATAGTATGACACAATTTACCCGGTAAACGCTAACCGTGGTAAGAGACGACGACCCTCACTTACCTGGTAAGACTCTCGGTCCTTGCCTTCGCTCTTACCGGGTAAGATTTTTGGCCCTTGCCATATGTATTTGTTAAGGTAATGTGACTTGATAAGTGCTTACCCGGGTAAGTGTTTGGTAAATGGCCCCTTAGTCTTTGTTATGCCTCCTAACGGGTAAGATTCTCGGTCCTTTTAATGCTTAACGGGTAAAGCAAATGACACCCGGTAAGAACTTACCCGATAAGAGTTTGGTAAATGGCCCTAAATGACATAACAAATCCTTGAACCAAGGGAAATGACAAATATATTGGGAAATGCACGAGTAGCATAAGTTGTCAAAAAGTAGATGTACTGTGTACATACAATAAACCAAGTATACACATTTCACAGTAGATATGACACGGTTGTAGGCAGAAATACTCACATTTTAGATTAATATTATTGCGTGCACACCAACCAAATTGCTAGAAAACCGAGCAAAGGAAACATGGGAAACAACCAACCTTGTTGAGCTTTGAGAATTGAGGTCAGCAAAAGAATTCTGCTGCTCTTAGCAAAGAAAGCAGGTTACATGATCCAGAGTGGCTAAACTTCCATCAATAATGTAAATTGCCTCCAGAAGCATCAATACCTTATGGCTGTTTTTGATGGTTTGAAGCTCTCAATGGTTAAGTCCAGAACACCAAAGCAAAACCTGGTTTGAATCTGAAGGTGTATTCCATTGATCTTGTGTACATCCATGAACCACCCACCATCAGATTATTGTGCATTGAAGAATTGATGATCAAACAGTTTTCACTTCAGAGTTGCACCATCTACACAGTAGAATAAAAGCTTCATCTCATTAGAATCCCTGTTTCTCAGCTACTTCACTAAATCACAAGCAATACAAGACATTCGATTCACAATGCACCCACTATTACATACAGCAAGATTAGTTTTGGAGCCAACGGAACCACCATTGTAATCCATAACTTCGATTAGAAAAGGGACATAGTTCCTCTAACAATAAACAAAGATCCATTAAGGTTCCTTAACGCAACTTTGTATGCCTTCCCCCTTTTATTTAAGCAAAAAGGTTATTTTTCGTGACGTGAATAACAAAAAGTAACATTACTGTTAAAATAAGAATTACTTATAGTAGGCGACAAAAAAAGGGCAGAAGTAAACTGAGTATAAAATAAAGAATAACAGAGAGTGAGGCCAGCAGAATATAGTAACAAAATTGTAAGCTTCGGCTGGAGAGAACAAGCCTCTCGAATTGCTTGCTATTTTCAATTTCCTCTTAATCTCGAATACAAATATTCAAGCTTTAGGGTAGATTTTTACCTTACAGGCGTATCATACCCATCCAACGGCAACAAGTTTAATTTTAAAAAAATTGGCATCTAGAAGATCTGGTATTTGTTGTTATAATTCTGTCTTCAAGGCATACATTTCTAAGGTGAGGAACTTCATGGTCAATTTGTATTTGCATAGATATCACTAGTTATGTACCCGTGTGCGATGCGACACGAAACATCTTGAAATCGAAATCGAGAACTCGAGAAGGCAATTATGTTTCATTTTTTGTTCTATATCCTTCCTTTTCGACGTTAATTTTATGGATATATGTGGTTTCATATCGCAAATGTTTGTAGAATGTTCATAACCCTCTAAATTATGGGGTTGTTTGCAAGTAAAATTTATATCTTGAAAGCCAACTGGTCGGGTATACATAAACATATCTTCTCCCTTATTATTCCTCCATAAACAACATTCTAAGATCAGAAAGAATTCAGGACGGAGTACAATCCAGAAATATCTTTTACGATGAGATTTTACGAGAAAAATCACTTGAAGGTGAAAATGAAGAGCTTACATCGAGGTCACTCAATAGTTGATGACCATTCACCGATCGTGACTTAGAAAGATGCAACAAGAAATTTTGAAGAATCGGACAGGGAAAAGCGCATCCATCAATGATCAAGCAACAAAAAGCACCTCAAAACTCTGGCCAAGTCATGTTTCTCTATATATGAGTGGATTATGTGTTGATCCGAGCGCAGGTAATTAGAAGTACCAAAATCTCAACTGGAAGAGTCACCCATGTATCATTTCTGACTGTGGTTCCAAGCACTCTGTAGTAAACATAAGAAAGCCAGCATCTAATCTAGCTATTCGCATCTAGATAGTACCATTGACATAGAAGTATCTTCATATGAGGTGCAACCTAGTAGTTTAGCATGCAAGCATGCATCCATTAATATGACATTTTATCCCTTCAATTTTTAGAACTTCGTGAGTTAAGAAACCAGTACCTCGCCCTTGCATGGGTGCTTCTTGATTATATCCTCCATCATACAGATCATCCACATAAGGACCATTATAGTAATTGCCCCTGCCCCTTGTGTAATCACGAGGTGTGTCCCACCCCCCATCATCATACTCTCCTGGTGCAAAACCATTTCCTGTGATTAAATTCAAACCTGACATCAAAAAGAGATGATCTTCTTGGGGAGAATTAACAACTCAATGGAGTATAAAATCACAGAGGAAGCAATACCAATTTAACATGATTCAAGAGATCATCAATATTATTTTATTACATCAAAGGTACCAGAAGTTCTTATTAAGACAAAGCCTTCATTGTTCTAAATTACTTAGGTTTCAGTATTCAGGTTCAGCACTTGATTAAAAAGAAACCTCAAAGGTTCAATTTATCGCATCTCTAGTTGTGTCAAAAGTACACTGCTTGACCAAGCAAAGCGTTCGATTCTGAATTACAATTCTTCTTATACAACAATAGTTACACAAGACCATGGCGAAGTTCATCTTTTAAGAACCACCTAAATTTAGAGACCTTTAGAAAGCCAATGAAAATATTTACAGCAAGATGTAAAACTAAACAATCCCTTGGCAACAAGAAAATTCATAACCCACAGAGAACTATCACCGGATATGTATCAACCATGACAAAAACCACAATTAGTGAAATATTAAATCAGAAATGAACTTTGTAAAATCAGATCATACCAGGAATGGCTCTCTGGACCTTCCCCTTCCCCTTCCACCATGACCCCTGCCTCTTCCAGTTGGTGACCCATCTGCAGAAGCAAGGATGTCAAAATATATCTATAGAAGATCAATGAACATAACATGTCTGGATTAGTGGAATGGCATACCGCCTTCATACTCAAATTCAGTTGCCACCTTCACCTGGTCGGCTGGCAATGGGGGCTGATACCTGAAAACATGTCATAGCATGTGAGATGGATGAATCAGGAAAAGAACAAAGAGAAAAGGCTATGTGCAGTATAATACTAAATTTATCATAATCTTGAAGAACGCTTTTCTATTTTTATAATATTGAATTTATCATAATTTTCCGCTTATGGTTTTAATGCTCGAGCATGTCTTAATATATTTTTTTTCTTGTTTACTGTGCCTGACTGCTCTACTTTTCCAAGCCTTGATTCTTTTCCTAAATTGTCTCAAACTTTTCTTTTCTTCCTATTTTAGACAAACTTTCAGAGTCGCTAATGACTCCTCGAAAGCTTTTCTACATAACCCTTTTGCAAGCTGGGGATCTTCATGGAAATAGCCTCTTTACCCCTTGGGGTTGAGGAAAGGTCTGCATAAACCTTACACTCCAAAAACCTACGCATTGTAGGATTTATTGGGTTCATTTGGTTTAGAATCACATTCAAAGGAAATAAACTACAATTAATTAATCGGAATGCATGTATCTTAAGGCATATGTTAATGATATGCAAAAACTTCAACAACTGTCATACAACATCAAAGATCATTCTTTTTGGATAGGGGCACAAAGCTGATCTTACGGAAGTAAGCCTTCTTCTAGCGGTTGTAAATAATAAAATCAAAAACCTAAATAATAAAAATATATAAGTTCAAGCACTGAAACGATAGTTAATTACGGGGAAAATGTCAAATGGCACATCGTTCCTTATAATCGATCGCGAATTAGTATGATCCATAACTTTTATGCATGTAAAATTAAACAGTGCGTCTTAGAGAACATTCAAATTTAGATGAGTATCGTTGAAACAATCACTCCAAAAAAACAATACTTCCTTCCTAGTACCCAAAACAAGACAAATTCAACAACTAAATCGTCCGAAAATGGCAAAAATAAAGCAAAATATATGTAAATTGGAGTCAAATCACTTACATAGAAACACAAAGAATCAAATAATATGATTTAAATTCAATAGGTTATACCTGTGTTGGAAGATTAGGATAAGACAGTGAAGGAAAAGCCCTCTTCTCTGGCTTCAAAATTTCTTCGTTTAAGCCCTAAACCGTATGGCTACAGAGTTTGGAGTATTTATAGCAATTGTCTGCAAGGTTTTTTTTTCCGAAGTGCATGTAAGATCCAGTTCGGAAGTCCATTCCAATTAACAAAGCTAGAACTCTCAACTTCAGTGATTGACTTTTGGAATTATCATACTTGGTTTTTCTTTGCAAACTAACAATCATTGTTTGTGAAAATGACAAAAAAAACAAAAACCAATATAGTTAGCAAGAATGAATAGCTTTGGTGGAAGCATAAATGCAAAATGTTACCATTTTTTGTTCACAACTGGTCGTTCTCACAAGTGCAGTGTCTCAATTGTTTGTTACAATACTGTTAGGGCATTATATTGTATCCAAGATTTAATATGTTGTGTCAAAGATGTAAAGTCAACAAAGTCTTTGTCAAGTTAGTCTTTGTGTTTAGATGTGGGTATAAATACCTTATGCCTTGTAATTGTTAGGAGTAGATTTCATTGTACGTTTTATCTGTGAGATCAATGACTAAGACTTTCTCTCTCTACTCTCTCTCTAGTTCTTGATTGTTAGATCTTGATTGAGATATTGCTTGATTTGAATAGGGATTTTGCATTCACAAATACTTCCAAGGTCAATCACGCCTTTCGAATTTGAACTATAGGCGGTTTCCAAAACTACAATTCCATGGATTTGGAATTTGATTATTATAGAGACAAAAGGTGTTTGAGAGAAGTGCCGTCTTGATACGCAACGACATCGGCGAATCGATTCAAATACTCGGTTATCCTTCTGTGTGCTTCTCCCATGCTCATGTAGGACGCCATTGCTAACGATTCTCCAACACGAATCTTCCGATCTCCCTGAATTCAAATTTCAATTAGGGTTTATAAACGAATTGTAGAAATTGCATCAAACTCCTAGCACAAATGCTCTGAACTTTCTACGAGTATATTCATAAAAACATAAAGAAATTGGTCAAATTGGAAAGGAATGCGAGGAACAAAACACAACAAATTAAATTCTTATCGAAGGGGTTTAGGTTTGGTCAGATAAAGATATCAAAGAAATTGATTATCATGAAAATGGAGGGTGGTTGGATATGGAAGGAGATGGTGTACATCACACATATAAACAATCCCTAAATCAATTCAATATTACCCAAATATGCAGACACAACCATGAACACCAAGATTTCAAAGTTAATTGTAACCGGATAACACCAAAGAGTCGAAATAAACATTCAAATGACATTTTTACCTTGCAAAGTAGATTGATACATTTGTTTTATCCGGTTGTCTTGCATTACTTAAAGCACCTGCAATTGAAACATAACATCTAATAAATGTCGTAGCCGGTCACCATTGTAAAGCTACTCAAAGAATCTAAACAATCCCTAAATCAAAACTGACCATACAAAAGTACAAATTCAAATTCAGAACTACATTTATCCCAACACTATTATCAATTCAAGAACACTTGCATTACTTGAAGAAATATTAAATACTTGAACTCAGTTATACCTGTGTGGAATCTTCTTGAAGACCAACATCGGCAAAGTATCCCACGAAACTATGAAGAGAGATATCTATGAATCTGAAATAATTCCTTCAAAATGTGAAAAAGAGACTTACCTTAAACACGAAGAACTTGAAATTTTACTCGGCATTTTCGTTCTTTACCGAGTTGTCTGCCTTAAGTAAGAAAGGACCTACCTCGTCAAGCGTATGTGAAAATAAGTACCAATAAATTTATGAAAGAAATTCAAACGCTGAGTTATTAGCTCCTTGCTCATCTTCCGCGATCAAATCCGATATTGAATCAAGAAAATGTACAAGCTCTGATATGGATTTTTCTAATTGCTTAAAGTCCCCATTAGCATCGACTATCAAACAATAGCATAATCATATTTGTAAGTCCCCATTAGCATCAATCAAACAAACGAGCGTGTGTGCTTGTGATTGATTGTGTAGATAAATTAGATACACAAGCATATGCAATTACAGAGAAAAATAGGGAGGAGTTACTTGGGGCATGAAGCTAGGGCTTGTTGAAGACGAAAAGAATTGATGTTGGTCTGATGACATGGGACTTGGGAGTGAAAGATTATGCGGCGACTCCAACGATTTTCATACCCCGCCCGAGTAGATTTAGCATTTGGATTTTCCACTATGGAGATTGAATATCAATGCCTAGAATATCTGATTCTCCCTGAACCTTCAAAACAAATGTATTTAACCAAGGATCTAACATATTTCACATAATGCCGTAAAGTTAACATGTGGGTGTTGCAGAAAACTAACGCTAACTACTCGGCATATAAACAAGAACGGTTAAATTGAAAGAAATGGAACCTTCTTGAACTAAGATTGATCAAAGAAGGTCGTTCTAACACAGCAGTTCCTCCCCTTGAAGTTGATGATCCAAACCTAGCCTTGGAGGACCCATTTGAATTTGAAATTGAAACCGAAGAAGATGACGCCAAATTGGTTTTGACTGTTCTTGATATGGTAAAAGATGGAAAACTAAACGAAAAGCACCAAACCAAGTCATGACTCATGATTTACACCGAAAAGCAGCAGTAATATGCAGCTGAAAAGCACGAATCAAAGCAGTCGATGCTACTTCAAAAAACCTTAATCGCAATAATATAAGCATCTCCTTTTCAGGGGTCATCTTAACATGTAAAAAGATAGAAAACCAAACGAAAAGCACCAAACCAAGTCATGACTCATGATTTACACCAAACGAAAAGCAGCAGTAATATGCAACTGAAATGCAAGACAGAAGCACAAATTAAAGCAGTCGATACTACTTAAAAGACCTCCATTGCAATAACATAAGCATCTTAATTTCACAGGTTATCTTAACATGGAAAAAGAGAGAAAACCAAGCAAAATAGGCCACATTATGATGAAAAGTGAAGACCAACCGTGTGATCTACTGAAACTGATTAAAGCTTTGCTCAAGTTTTAAAGACAACATGGGAACATAATTTGCATAATCAAAGCAACATCTGGATGCCCAAATCATTCTAAACAAACAACAACTTAAACTAAAAAAGCTCTTTCATAGGTCAGTGAAAGTAATTCAAGCAGCGTTCCAATCAAGTAAACAAGTAATCAGATCAACATTCAATCTCACAGACTCTTCAATTAGATTAAGCAGAAAGTTCAAGATACTAAAAAATTAGGACATATTAACAGAAACAAGATCAATTGCTCTTGAACTATCCTTCCGTTCACTAAAATGCATGTACTAAACCGATCCAATAAACAGAATTGATACAAAAATTCAACCAAATGACTGCAAATCGAGAAAGAACTAAGAACATAAGCAAAAATTGCATTACTCACGGTGCTTCTCCTTTGTTCAGCAGCAACAGCCAAACCGAATGCGATGAGATCAAGAATAGAAACCACAACCATTACCAATTTGGAGTGTGTGAGGGGTGTATATTTCCCCAAAACTGTATGCTTTCTCTTGTCAAATACAAATTTTCAGACCATTTGCAGTTTGTAATTTCAAAGTTGATTCAATGTTGTTAAAGGGGCAAGGCGCACTTAGGTGCAAAGGGGTCCTGGGGCCTAGGCGCGAGGCGCGGGCCTCACGAATGCGAGGCGCATTGAATTATAAAATAATATATATATATATATACACACACACACATAAATACGTACATACATACACACATAGTAATAGACAACTCAAATACCATCATATAAAAAGTAGAAATATCAACTCAAGTACCATTATATAAAGCATAGTTCAATTTCAATTTCAAAAAAGTAGTAATATGAATATCAAACATATCTAAATAAAGTCTTAAAAAGGAGGCAGCCTTAACAAGCTGCTGTATGGCTGTGTGTGTGTGTGGTATGTGTGTATGGCTGTGTGTGTATGTGTGATTTTTCTTCCAAACGAAGGCAGCCTTAACAAGTATGTGTGTATGTTTTTTTTTAAAAAGGAGGCTGTTGTATGTTACTGTTACTGTGTGGCTGTGTGTGTTTTTTTTATAAAAAGGAGGCAGCCTTAACAAGTTGTTGTGTGGCTGTGTGTGTTTACTTGCAAGAAAAAAAAAAGTTAAATAGAAGACTAGAATGAGAAGACAGAAGTTAAATAAAAAACTACAAGCAAAAAAATTTAGAATCAAAACTCAAAATTAATATAGTAAAAACATACTTGCATGTAGCAACAGGTACAAGCCTCCAATGCAGAAAATACAAGCCTCCAATGCAGTAAGTCAGCAACCAGAGACGTGAGAAAGAGGTTTTGGGCTTAAAGTCGTGAGAGAGAAGAAAGAGATATGGGTTGTATTTATAGGGCTTAAAGACTTGAGGGAGAAGAAAAGATATGGATTGTAGAATTATCTAGTTACTCTTTTTATAGGAGACTAGAAGTGTACTCGCGCAATGCAGCGAGATACATCACAAATTTAATGTTTTCTTTTATTTTTTGTTTTTTTGTCGATTTACAGTAAGAAATTGGATGGTTTTGAGAAAGCGATAATGTTTTTTTTTATATAAATTTGTTTAATTTAGCCTTACTAATATAATGTTTTTTATATAAAATAAACATTAAATATTCTGTTAGATTTTTTTAATTATATTTTAGATTTTATATATTTAAAATTTGATTTTTATTCTGTATTTAATTATGCAGTGAGTGATTTTAGGGTAGTTGAAGTAAGGAATGATTTTAGGGAAGTTAAACTTGTTAGAGATATGGATTAAATAGGAAAAGATTTTAAGTTTTCATTCTTTATTTAAGTTTTAAGTAATTAGCATGGTTTAAAAAAACGATTGAGGCGGACGCCTCGAGGCGCGCCTCGAGGCGAGGCGTCCAAAAAAACGTGCCTGAGGCGCCGCCTCACACCCCTAGAACAGCACGTACGCCTTTCTTCTGAGGCGGTGCGATGAGGCGTGAGGCGTTGAGGCGGTGGTGAGGCGTACGTATGAGTTTGGCAAAGGAAAAGTAGATTTTTTTTTTGGTCTGATCCTTTCATATCTTTGTCCTATATGTCCATATATAAAAAAATAGTGTCTGTCCTTTATTTTGACTTTTTTTGTCCTTTATTAATATTTAAACTTAAAGAACTTACCTATTTAAGCTCTCCCTATCCCTATCAAGAAGAAAGGTATACTTTGACATACCTTTTCATTCTCCCTCTCTTTTAACATAACCGGTTTGCATTCTCCCTCTCTACTTTTTCTTCTTCACTCTCCCTCTCTACTTTTTCTCCAAGAAACAAAGGGACTCTGACAACAGTACTCTGGCGGCAGCAGTAATGTTTCATGAACTTATGATTAGAACTTTTAAGTATTAAGTTGATGCTTTAAGACTTATAGTTAGTAGTATTATTAAGTTATGGATTCTATGGTTTGGTTATTTTGGTATGGAAATATAAAATTATGTTTTTTTCTTAAGTGTTGTGAATTTATGATTTTTTTGTTTTATTTTTTTGAGGCGTACCAATTAAAAAAACGCCTCGAGGCTCGTTTCCGTTTTTTTAAACCTTGGTAATTAGCATTAAATATCGGTACATTAAGCTTTAACAATTGTTTTTAAGAGTTTTTTATCCGTGCTTTATAGTATAGTATAGATAAGTTTTAAGTAATTAGCATTAAATAGCGGTACATTAAGCTTTAACAATTGTTTTTAAGAGTTTTTTATCCGTGCTTTATAGTATAGTATAGATAAAATTTGATTTTTATTCTGTATTTAATTATGCAGGGAGTGATTTTAGGGTAGTTGAAGTAAGGAGTGATTTTAGGGAAGTTAAACTTGTTAGAGATATGGATTAAATAGGAAAAGATTTTATGTTTTCATTCTTTATTTAAGTTTTAAGTAATTAGCATTAAATAACGTTACATTAAGCTTTAACAATTGTTTTTAAGAGTTTTTTATCCGTGCTTTATAGTATAGTACAGATATAGATAAGAATGGAATGGAATAGATTATATAGACTTATCACTTGCCTTTGTAGAAGTCTAGGAGGTTAAAACTTAAAAGGCATCATTAATATTATAATTGACTTGATTATTAAGTTTTTCTGCAGAATTCTAAGAGGCAAAACAAGTAAATTTAAAAAAAAATCAATATTCGTGAGGCGCGCCTAAGCCCAAGGCGCTGCGCCTTGGTGCGCCTATGCAATGGGCGTCGCCTTGACTGCTAAAAAGCCCAAGGCTTTGCGCCTTATGCGCCTAGGCGCGCTTTTCACAACTATGAGTTGATTCCACAAATGAAACTCCAAAATCCAAATGGTTTCTGACTTTCAATTTACAAAATCAAAACAGAAACAAACCAGGAAGGCCGAACTCCGAAGGCTGTGGTCCTGTGGAAGGTGGTCGTTGCCTCACTGACTTGTGGTAGGCGTCAGTGCGGTGACTCGGTGAGGCGTCGGTGACCTGTGGAAGCCTGAAGGTGACTCGGTGTGGAAAGGGTTGCCGGCTGAGTGAAATCGGTGATCAGTGGTCGTCGGCTTCGAGGGCTGGCCGGCTGGGTGGTTTGGGATAGAAAGCAAGAGAGTATTGTATGTTGCTGATCCTGCAAATCTTGAAGTCTGCTTTGATTCCTAGTCATCATAGGAGAAGTGATGTCTCCTATTACCAACTCAGGAGGATGATTTTTCTGAGTTCTTGTCTGAAGACTAGGTTCTTCATTTATTCCCATATCTAAATTGGAATCATTTAAGTCAGCTGAGGGAATCTCATCAGCTGCTTCTGACTCTTCATGCTCTAAATTCTCATCATCTTTTCTTTCTTCTTCACTCTGACTTGATTCAGTAACAGTCTCCCTTTCACAGATTTCAACAGGGTTCATTGTAGGTATAGGAAAGATCACAGACTGAGGAATAATATCTTGTACTTGTTCATCCCCTGATTCTCTACTTCCTGATCCTGCATGATCATCACTACTGAAACCCAAAGAGTTAGTTAGTGAATCAATGTCAAATAGCCACTGAGGACCTGAACCAATAGGATTTGGTGTGTTCTCATTGCATTTGACATTGTCACTTTCCTCAATTATTCTAGAAGAAGAATTAAATACTCTGTAGGCCTTACTCTGAGATGAGTAACCAACAAGAAAACCATCATCTGCTTTGCTATCAAACTTTCCTAAGTGAGTTTTGGTATTAAGAATGGTACAAGGACACCCAAAAGGTTTGAAAAACCCAGGTTATACATACTTTTAAATTTAACATTTTTTAATTTTTATTTTACAAACTTTTTATACAACTTTTATATATTTCTTAATAACCTAATTTTTATTAATTTGTATGAATTTTAATGTATTTATTTTTATAAATAAGAATAAAAATGATATAAAGTTAAAAGAGTGGGACCCTGAATAGTTTAAAAAAGTAATGAAAAAGCTTGGGTGAGGTTTTTCACATTCTATTATTTTGACTGCAGATATGCCCATTCCATTAGATTCGGTTGATGCATTTTGGAAAAAGCTTGATTTGTCGCCTTCTATATCTGTGGAATATGGTGATCTTAATTGTGATCATGATATGCAAAGGTTTAAAGGAATATTCATCAATCAACCGGATCATGGCAGATCCAGTTTTTTAAGAAAGTTGAGGGGGATAACGGATCCATCAAAAATCTTGATCGGTGAACCTTCGGTTCTGATTTTGAAGAATTTGGCGACGAAATTAGAAATGTTCGGTTTGGTCTTAGTACAGATGGGATTAATCCATTTGGAAACATGAGCAGTCGTCATAGCACCTGGCCTGTTCTGTATGCATCTACAATCTTCCGCCTTAACTCTGCATGAAACGGAAATATATCATGATGTCATTGTTATTCAACCCGGACAAATATCCTCAAACCCCTTTTTAAACCAATACCGAGCTAGGATGCTCAAAATCCATTTGACCAACAATTACCGGTTCCCCAAATAATGAAATGTCTTTAAACAACGTTTATGAGGACACATATCTCAAAGACGAGGTTAACCCAAAACTCCACACGAGATGGGACTAATGATTTTCCAAAGGGTTTATGAATGCAAATACACCAAAATGCATATAACATGAAATAGACTCCATTTGTACAAAATCATCAAATATGCATGAATCATTAATCGGAGTGGGTAATCGAAGACGACGTGAAGTGGAGAGTGGAGTCTGGAACTCTGGATGGAGGAGAACGCCGCCGATTTGTTATACCTGTGAGAAGAGGGAGTGATTGCAAACGTGGGGGAGGAAACGTGGAGCGGAAACCAAGGCTTTCAAAACAACCGTTCAGCTTTCCAAAAAACCAATTAACTGTATTAGAATTTTAATGTAGTAGTAGAGATAAGCAATTGTTAATTTTGAGTGTCCATAGATGATCCAAAATCATTCTTGAACATATGCGGTCTCTCCCACTTCATGCTTCATAGAATGAGTTTGGCTCTTCAAGAGATTATGTCTAAAGTCTACGGAACAAGAATCATGAACATATAATGAATAATCAATTAAATACCAACATTGTCGAAGAGGGAAAGGCACATACAGGAAGCATGAAACTCTTGTTAGTTCTTCCCTCAATTGCGGAAAGTAATCATAATTTTGGGCTGTAAGAGAACCAAATAGTCTCAGTGAGTTTGGTGAATGCAACTCATACCATTTAGCTCCAATACATTTTAAAGATGTCATTCATGATGGATAAATAGGAAGATCCTCACCTCCAAAAGTACTCCATCCATTCATGTATTCAACAAATTGCATTTCGTTCCATCTTTACCCTTATGACTTCCCTGTAATGCATAAAAACCAAAAGAATCTCACAACTTGCTAAGTGCTTTACAGCATACCTAAGGAGAAATATCAATGTTGTCTTCCTGAGAAAATAGACATCAAAATTTGAACAACCTCAATCGATGCCAGCCCACTTTCTGAAATCCTTCACATGTGCAAGCCTTTTGCATTGAGCCTCCGTTCTAACATCGGATGATTTTAAACTTTTGTAGAGATCCTTGTGCAATTTTAGAAACTCACTTCTATACATCCACTTATCCGGATACATGCTATGCATCTTCATGCACCCAATGACCTCCATCACCCTCTCAAAATAACCCCCTTTCAAGAAATTAAGAATCAAAACCTCATACAAATCTCTATTAATCAATAGATTTCCATCATGAGAACGCCTCTTTATGTCACCCCAAAGAAAAGTGATTTCACGATACATTTCTAAAGAAGAATACCCCATGATCATATATATGTAAGTTGCCACAGTAGGATGGACTTTCATTCCCTGCATACTTTGATAGGTCTTTGAAGCATCGTCAATCATTTTGGCTTTCATGAAGAAGTAGATTGACGAGTTGAATTCATAAATCGAACAATCTACATCCCCCTCTCTCATTTCTTGGACCAAAAATGTAATTAAATCTGATCTTTTACTAGAAACATTTGGGATGCTCATCTTATCAGATATTACTATGCCAGCTTTCCTGATTTGTTTCAGCAGTGCTGCTGCTTCCCTATGCTTCTTATCTTCGTAATAAGCTGTTAACAGTGATTCATATGAATCAGTGCCTGCCAAGTTACCCTCCTGTTCAATATCATCGATGATATCATGAGCAGTTTCCAGCCACCCGACATGAATACAAGCATCAATAACATCAGAACACAAATTGTTTGAGTCCACTGAACCCTGTTCCTTTTGGATACGGCATAAAAGTTTTGACAGCTCACCAATCCTATTCTGTCGCTTGCACCGTATAACAAGCTTTGCTAGGGCCTTGTTGGACAGAACAAGCTTTCCGCTATTATGTGTAACAAGGGCATCATTTTTTTCTAGCTTCACTAAGGAATTTTCATGCATCAAATGAGGTAAAACCTGTAGTTTTAAGCCTTGCCTGAGATTCCGAGATCCAAGGGGGATGAGGAAAGGTTTATGCAATCCCTTCCTCTCTGCCAAATGGGGAAGAGTTCCCCTGAAACTGATAATATCCAATATGAGTTCGGAGGCAGAATCAATATCGTTAAATTTGAAATGTAAGCTCATAAGACTGTCGTAAAACTGGAAATAGTGACGAGCGCAATAAACTGCAACCTGATCAACACAGTGTTTAAATTTCTTTAACTCGTCCCTCTGACCATTAATTGCATGGATCCGGGCAATAGCTATAATAGTATGTGCATCGCCTACTACCCCTATTTGTGACATAAGCTCAATGATTTGTTGAGCCCTGAAAGATAAGTTATAACTTGAGCAAGCATCAAGTACAAGATTAAAAATTATAGTATCAGGTTTTATCAGATCTGCATGCATGGATCGGATAGAACCCGAACGCTGAAAATGATCACAAATCTGGATCAATATATTTGATGCGAGATACGTGCCAATCTCTTTCTTGACCATATGAAGAACGAACGTCCCCAATAAGTTACTTGGTGGAATATTCCCTTTCTCAATCATTAGCCTAAGAATCATGGATGCAGGAATGGGCATCTGTGCTCTTGCTAAGCAGAGTGAGAGGTTGCTCAGCAGGTCAAGGTGAAGCACGTTTGGTTTTTCTTTGGAAAGAAAAAGGATTATATCACATGCTCTTTGAAGGTATTTGGCTTCAGGTGAATAGGACAATTCTGTTATGAACCTTCTCAATAAACGGTCATTTGGTAAACCGTAAAGTCTCTTAAAATCTGTATAAGTTTCCCATGTTTCATCCACTTGATGATTCTTTAAACAACTTTCAAGCTTTTTAAGCAAAAGGTCATGAGAAGATTCTTCCCAACATAGCCATTTGGGCTTTGCACCACAGCTGAGATATCGGAGATGAACATTCAAGGGGCCTTTACAGAACACATATGAAAGAAAAGCCCTGCTGCCATTGTAGCTAACAAATTCTTTCCCACATATAGGTATTAAGCCAGGATGCATATAAAACGGAGCGAGATGAACAAGACTTGAGCTACTACGGATGAAGCTGAGATCAAACATGGATGCTCTCACCAGTGACCATGCCATTTAGATATATTGTCCGTAGAAATTGAAAATAAAGCATCCCAAGGAATTCAACGAGATTTATGAATACTTAACGGAGGATCAACTATGCTCTAAACAGACCAAAATGAGGTCCTAATCTTCCAGATGGCACATAAACTCTTACCAGATTATATGCATGTTTGGTTATCAACAACTCAGAGTTCATCTCTCAAGCTCCTTTCAGTAGGAAGTGTTAAATTCTGTAGAATATTAGTGAAATTTTAAAAGTATTAATACTGAAGCCAAACCAAACATATCTGGTATATCCCACTCGGAAGTAGGCAATATGAAAGTATTAATACTGAAGAACATGAGATTGAGAAAAAATTACTAGAACATGTGTATGCAAGCAGGCAACAAGAACACTAAGGAGTAACAGTAGTAAGGACATGTTGAGAAAAAAAATGTTAAACCCAGCCAACGCAAGCAAGGCCAAGGATAAACTATCAAAACATCAAACCACTTAAAACAAAGTATTAGGACCAGATCCTCTTACTCCAACCATGCGATGATGAAGTATTTATCTAGAGGCCAAGCATGGTTATTACTAGGGGTGTAAATGATGAGAGTCGAGCTCTAGTATCATTATACTCGACTCGGAAACTCGCGAGTAGTGAAAATACAAACTCGACTCGAACTCGATAACCAATTTCCAAACTCGATCTCGAACTCGTTTCAAGCTCGAATCAAAGCTCGAACTCGAGCTCGAAAACTCGAATCAAGCTCGAACTCGAGCTCGAAAACTCGGATCAAGCTCGAACTTGTTTAATTCGTAAAGGAACTCAAGTTGAAGAAATTAGCTTAAAAGAACTCAAAGTGAACCCGTTTTCAAGGGGTACTCCTATTAAAACAATAACATAGACTCAAGCCCTTAGGCTCAAGCTATTTAACAAAGGGAAAGGATGTAAAAACAAGGGAGGAGAAAAGTCTATATATAGTGAAGTTCAAAGCATTGGGTTCTATATTCCACCAATGTGGGATGAATAGACACACCATCAAGAGTTCACCTATGTCTTTTATACCATCATTTTCCAATTATTATTTTTTTCAAAAAACTTGAGTTTGTTATTATTATTATTGTTATTGTTATTATTATTATTATTATTATTATTATTATTATTATTATTAATATCAATTAAATTAAAATAATATTACTAATTATTATTATTTTGCTAATCGAGTATCAAACAAGTTTATCGAGTCGAGTATCAGGTCGCTTGACTCGACTCGTTAGTATATCGAATCGAGCTCGAGTTCGATTCGAGCTTATTCGAGTCGAGTGTTGACCGAGTTTTGACCGAGTCGATCTCGAGTAGCTCGCGAGTTGTCTTGTCTCATTCACACCCCTATTTATTAGTTATTACTAATTACTTCCATTGCATATAAGAACATGAAAAATATGACTTCGCATATTCAAAAGCACATTTATATGTTACAATTCATATATTAGTTCTCGTGATTATAGTATGTGTTAGATTAGTGACATAACACAAATGCGACATCTTTAATTTATAGACACCAATAACCAAAATAACATTTTACAAAACATCCAAAAATACTTCCAATCGGTATATGTTTGTATATGTGCCAGCTTGATTTAAACACCCTTCAATGCAAATGCCTTGTCAAGAAGGTAATGGTGTGCTACTTAAGTATTTATCATGACCGGTGTTTAAAAAGGCGTGGGATGGCGTGATATGGTGCAAGACACGCCTCCGCCGTTACGATAAGGTCTATAGCGTTTCTATAAGGTGTGGTTAATGCCATGGCGTGCATTTTTTACAAGGTGCAACTTTTTTCAAAAAAGCTTATTTTTTTAGTTTTTTTAGCTTTTGTGTTTTTCCACTTTTAACTTTAGATTTTACGTTTTTATAGATTTATCTAACGAGAGCTCTCACAATTTCACGAATTCATAAACGTCATGGACTCACAATAAAACGAAGTTGTAAATTTACCCTTCTAAGTTCTAGTTTGAATATTTAATCAAAGACTATTTTTATAATAATAATCTATATGCTTTTTCTTCTTCTAATATGAATGTAAATTTTTTAATATCATTATCTGATTGAGGGGTTGTTTGGCAGATACTGGATGATTTAGTACAGTATGATTAAGAGACTCTGTATGATTTGGTGTCCGATAGAAAATGATTGTTTGAAAATTGTTTTGAATCAACAGTCAGAATAACATAAAATTACCATCTTATCCTCAGTCTTGTGTTGAATGAAAACTAACGTTTTGACACTAGTTCTGTAATATCTTTCACAATTGATATAAATTGTAAAGCAGCAAAATCATGTAACTTCTGTAATATCTTCATAATTGATATAAATTGTGGGTTGCTTTAAGAAATACAACAAAGTATCAATTTGTGGGTTGCAACTGTGACTTGTGATGCAGATTTCCATACTTGTTGCCTTGCCTATGTATCTCCATTTTCACATTAGTTGAGACCATCGGTGCAATTTCTTATGTCATTTCTTTTGTACTTTTGTTATAATGCATCTTAACATGATATGTTCATTTCATTGTTTGAATTCAAATTCTAAATTTACATCTCCTTGGCCTGTGAATCCAATCCTCTTTTATGATTATGAGAAAATAACTAGAAATCAAGATAAATTCTTATCCCATTATTTGAAAACAAAGAAGAAAAATATTGCAGCAAACCATGAAAACAAAGAAGAAAAACAACATATTGCAGCAAACAAATGAAAAAGGAGAAGAAAAGTAACATATTTGCAGCAAACAAATGAAAACAGAGAAAAAAAAAATAACATATTCCATCAGTGATAGCAAACCCAAATCTTGAAATATCAAACCCAAAATTAGGGAAACATCAAACCTAATCATTAAAACTGAGATTTTTTAGGAAACAGGTTTGTTACCTGTTTGAATCGAAGACAAAGGGCTCGGAGGTGACTGGTGCGGCGATCACTGCTGCCTCCGTGTGAAGAGTTATGAACTAATCAAAATCGGGAGTGAGGAGAGAATCGAGAGATATGGGACGGTAAGGAAAGTGAGTAGGCGAGAATGGAGAAGGGGAGGGCAAAGTGTGAAAAAGAGGGGGTCTGAATCAATGTTTAAAAACCTGTTTTTTGGTTGATCCGTGTGTCGACCGGGTTAATCGTTTGTTGTTATGAGTTTTTGCAATAATATTGGTAATAGTTTTGTATTATATTATTTAAAACTCAAACAACATGTCTCACAACATATTTATCTGACTATTGACTTCAAGACCTCATAGTATTAATCGATAAAAATAAAGATATGTATATATATCTTATTCCTCTATTTCGAAAAATATGATTGTGGGTTTTGAAAAATATAAACAAATTCTCAGTAAATAAAATAAAATATAAAAAAGTAGTTTTTCAAAGAAACAAAAATATAGTGGAATACCTTTTGTTCAGTTGCAGGTTCCGCCATTGACACCCGACCGTTCGTCTTCTTCTTGTACTCGGATGATACATAGAGAAGTTATATATATTTATAGTGAATGTAGAGAATATTTTAAAATTTTTTATTTTCATTTTCGATTTTACATTTAAATGTAAATATATTAAAAATATGGAAGAATATTTTTATATCTATATCGTTTCTATTTTATTTTCTTTACACTTGATTAATTTGGAAAGTATTGCGGAATATTTTTATTTTAAAGAATACGATAATTTATTAGTGTATCTCGTTATTTTTTATTTTTAATTCATATCAACCTTCTTTTTTCTTCTTTTAATGCTCGTGAAAAAAAATACGTGTAGATTTTATATTATCAAAAAAAATACGTGTAGATTTTATATTATGCTAATATAAAATACGTGTAGATTTTATATTAGCAAAAAAATACGGAAGAAAAAAGAGTTTATATTATATTACATCTCATTATGTAAAAAGATTTTATAAAATAAAATATGGAAAAATCATTATGAGATGTAATATAAAAAAATACGGAAGAAAAAAGATTTTATATTACATCTTATTAATATAGATTTAAATGTAAAATCTATATTTAAAATAGATTATTTATAAAATCTTCCACCAAAAAAAAAGAAATAGTTATATTAATAAATGAGTATTCATTCCACAAATAGATGATTATGTGAGATACTGTGCTTGGAAAGGTTGTAACAAAGCATTAAGAAATTGTAAATTAAGTAATTGGTTTTAATTAGTTGTAACTTGTGCTTAAAATGTTGTAATTAAGAGTTTTTTATGCCGTTTTTATAATATAGTATAGATATACTAGTTGTGTACCCGTGCAATGCAGCGGGATGCATTTCAATTATGAGGTCGAAAAATTGAACATATAATCCAACGTTATGCCCATCCATCCCTAGCGTAGTGACGTATGATATGCATACGAGTAGTTTACAGAGATATTTAAAGTCACATATCAAATGGATGTATTAATATGATTGAATAAGTTTATCAGATCCAAGAGTAAGCTTCGATAATTAGAACAACCAACATTTTGACCACAAATGAATTAAGCAACTGCTATTGCAGAGGTGAGTTGAAAAGATCACCATTCTTCATCTGGTATATGCCAAAAACACTTCATCCTTCTAATGATGTCTTAGGTGTCGTTTGTTTTTTAAGAGGTCTAAAGTCTGAAGTCTTATTTCAGTTATGATTAATAAGAGGTGGTGTGTAAAAGGGTCTGAACGATTCAGACTTAAGAGTCATTAAGAGGGTTTTTAAAAAAAACAAACAACCCCTTAGTGATGATAGCAAATACATATTTATAAATAAGAGCAAACCTTTATGTATTACATATGTATAATGGTTTCTTATAACCATTAGTTTCTTTGTAGTAGACACACGTACATAACCAAATTCTACATGTATGTGTATTTAGCTCATAGCATATTTTCTTCATATGAAGAACTATGCCTCGTTAGCTTGTGAAACTTCGCATGCTCATTGAGAGTGCCAAAAATAAATTGGACAAAAGGCACATAACTGGAGAAGATAGAAATAGAAATGTGTGTCTCCAATTTGTCTTTTATCCTTGAATGACGATTATATGCCTTGACAAACTTCCAAAGATTGCACATTGAGGAACCATGACTTTTGCCCTGCATACCAGCAACCAAACAAACATGACAAGTGATAAGAACCTACCAACACATTTCTTCAAAACATAACTGGTCATATGTTCTTTAACTGCTAAAAGTTAGATAAAATTGATCTCTGTATCCCTCAACTTGCTCACTGTCTTATAAACTCTTGGCCACAAAAGCTTCATCATTCTTAAGAGAAGCATCAAGAAAGTAATCGAAAATGACTCGGCATCGACGGGGTCCTAATGGTAGTACCTGATTGGTGTCCATCCAAGGCCCATACCTGAAACATGAAGTGGTTAGAAAAATATTAGGGTAATTAAAGGTCTGATAAAAGAAAGAATAGGTTGAAGATACTAAATAGGAGGAATAAAGCTGCAAATGGGGGGAGGAGAAAAGCTGAAAGGAAGAAAGCATGACTGAAAATTTCAATACAAATTTGAAAATTTAAACTTTCTTTAAACATGTATCGTTGTTTTAAATTATGTATTATACCCTCCACTATACAGCAAAAATTCTATAAAGTTCGAGATGTTTCATTATAAAACCGAGAAAATTAAAGCTAATCAAGCTATAAAACCGAGAAAATGAAAGCTAATCAACCTATAAACGGAGAAAATGAAAGCTAATCAAGCTATAAAACGGAGAAAATGAAAGCTAATCAAGCTATAATACCGAGAAAATCAAAGTTAACCAAACTATAAAACCGAGAAAATCAAAGCTAACCAAGCTATGCTACCGAGAAATTCAAAGCTAACCAAGCTATGCTACCGAGAAAATCAAAGCTAACCAAGCTATGCTACCGAGAAAATCAAAGCTAACCAAGCTATAAAACCGAGAAAATCAAAGCTAACCAAGCTATAATACCGAGAAAATCAAAGCTAACCAAGCTATAATACCGAGAAAATCAAAGCTAACCAAGCTATAATACCGAGAAAATCAAAGCTAACCAAGCTATAATACCGAGAAAATCAAAGCTAACCAAGCTATAAAACCGAGAAAATCAAAGCTAACCAAGCTATAAAACCGAGAAAATCAAAGCTAACCAAGCTATAATACCGAGAAAATCAAAGCTAACCAAGCTATGCTACCGAGAAAATCAAAGCTAACCAAGCTATAATACCGAGAAAATCAAAGCTAACCAAGCTATAAAACCGAGAAAATCAAAGCTAACCAAGCTATAATACCGAGAAAATCAAAGCTAACCAAGCTATAATACCGAGAAAATCAAAGCTAACCAAGCTATAAAACCGAGAAAATCAAAGCTAACCAAGCTATAAAACCGAGAAAATCAAAGCTAACCAAGCTATAATACCGAGAAAATCAAAGCTTACCAAGCTATAAAACCGAGAAAATCAAAGCTAACCAAGCTATAATACCGAGAAAATCAAAGCTTACCAAGCTATAATACCGAGAAAATCAAAGCTAAGCAAGCTATAAAGCCGAGAGAATCAAAGCTAACCAAGCTATAAAACCGAGAGAATCAAAGCTAACCAAGCTATAAAACCGAGAAAATCAAAGCTAACCAAGCTATAATACCGAGAAAATCAAAGCTAACCAAGCTATAATACCGAGAAAATCAAAGCTAACCAAGCTATAATACCGAGAAAATCAAAGCTAACCAAGCTAACCAACTATAAAACCGAGAAAATCAAAGTTAACCAAGCTATAATACCGAGAAAATCAAAGCTAACCAAGCTATAATACCGAGAAAATCAAAGCTAACCAAGCTATAATACCGAGAAAATCAAAGCTAACCAACTATAAAACCGAGAAAATCAAAGCATTTTGCAAATTTTATCGAGCATCCAGGTAAAGAAAACAGTAAAAACAACAAATTCTAGCAAACATGAAGCAAAGTTAATTTACCTAGACAGAAATCGATTAGGAATCAGTAGAATCGGTTGAAACCTTGAATCGATGAAAAGCAAAACATGAAGCAATATTAACTTATGTGGACATAAATCGATAGAAAAATTGAATCGATGAAAAGCAAAACATGAAGTAAAGTTAACTTACCTGAACGAAATTGATGGAAAGCTTGAATCAGGTAAAAGCAAAACATGTAGCAAAGTTAACTTACGTGACAGAAATCGATGGAATAAGTCTAAAAAGAACCTTCATACATTATGGACAACAAAACCCACAGAAAATGCTTGAAGAACTTGTAAACCATATTAGGAGCTTGAAAATATAATCGATAAAATATAATCAAGATGGAGAAATTAGGAGTTTATCATTCCCATATTAGGAGTTTGTAAAGCATATTGAAGTACAAAAAAAAAACATCCATGAGTGAAATCGAGATGGAGAAATTAGGAGTTTGAAATGTAATCGATAAAACCTACTTCAAAAAAGTAAAAAGCGATGGATCGAATGAAAAAACCCTAACCATATGAACCCAGGAGCGGTGGTCTTGAATCAGTGAGAGAGGAGTAGTCTTCGTTTCTTGAAGATATTAGCTTCTTCTTGTACCCATGAGAGGAGTGGTCTTTGTTTCTTGAAATATCTGTACCTTTGAATAGTATACCTAATTTGAACTCGATAGGAATAGAAAAGGAAAGAGGTAATGTGAAGGTCTGTGAAAAGGGATGGTCTATTGCACAAAAAAAAAAGGAAGGGATGGTCTTTTGCAGGAAAAGGGATGGGATGGAGAGTTGCAGGGGTACGGCTATATGGTGATAGGCATCAAAATTATGCATTTAAGAGTTGTACATTTTGCTTTAGAAGTTGTAATTAAGAGTTTTTTGAGTTTTATGCATAAAAAGGTGGTACATAATGCATCAAAGGTAGTACTTAAGACTTTTGATGTAAATGCATATTAAGGTAGTATATATATATATATATATATATATATATATATATATATATATAATGTTTGGTTCATTTGAGAAATGACAAATCCATGAGAAATAGAGAAGTGATCTGGGCCCTTGGATTAAGTAATATGATATTTTTAGCAGAAGGGTAAAATTGTAATTAGCGTCAATCATGTCGATTACAATCAAAATCAAATTAAACATATCTTTTCCTAAATTAGCGTCAATCGTATCATTAAGAGGTTTCCAATTCAGTTATCGTTTGCAGATTGATGATTCTCGTTTTCTACTTCTATCGAAAAATTTAGGTTTTCAGATCATATTCTTCTTAATAAGATGTCAAATCCAGAAACTGTTATTGATAATGAAGTCGATCAAGAAGTTGATCAAGAAATCGATCAGTTATCGAATGATGAAGATATGATTGATGAAGATGAAGGTATCGTTTTTAACTTTATGATTAATTTTTTCTTTTAGTTTTTTTGTATTTTGATTAAGATGTTATTGATTAAGATGAATTTTGAAGTAATTATTTTACGACATTTGTGTTTTACTTTCACTGTTATTGTTCAACACGAAATTTGAAGAATTTTAGTTGAAGCAAACACTATATAATTATAGTTCATATATGAATATGTTGAATGTATATGAACATTAATATACATTCAACAGATTCATATATGAACTATACAATATTCAACAGATTCATAATGAACTTTTGCATTATTTAACATTCATATATGAACTATACGATATTCAACAGATTCATATATGAAGTATACAATATTCAACAGTCTCATATATGAACATTCATATACATTCATATATGAATATGTTGAATGTATATGAACATTCAACAAATTTATATATGAACTACGCAATATTAAACAGATTCATATATGAACATCCATATACATTTAACAGATTCAAAATATATTCATTATTGAACATTCATATATGAACTATACAATATTCAACAGATTCATATATGAATGTGTTGGTCTCAAAACCCTATTTTGAATATATAATCGAAGAAACATTCAAAAGATTCATATGTGAATTATTGAACATTCAACATTCATATATGAATGTTTTTTATTTATATATGTTATAATAAGTTCATACATGAATAATTTGTTTTTTTATTTGATGCATTCATTTTATTTAAAAGAATGAAATAAATTTATGTGTTAACATATCAATATGTATATGTAATAGGTTCACATTCATTTTCATCTATTGTTCATCATGTATGTTTTTCACCATCTGGTTCAAAGTATTGGATACCAAACGTGCATATGGATTTGAAGCCAAGAATTGGTACCTTTTTTCAGTCTTGTCAGCAAGCTATTTCAATGTATGAAAAGTATGTTGAGAAAGGTGGATTTGATGTTAGACTTTCGACAACTGTTAATGGTCAATATGGTGTTGTGAAGATCAAGTATGTTGTTTGCAGTAAAGAAGGGGATCCACCAAAAAAGAGTTTTAATAATGTTCATGATAGTATTGAAGGTAAAAGTCATCGTAATTCAACTACGAAGAGGACATGTTGTAAAGCATGCATTAGGGTACGTTTTGTACCTTCAAAATCATTGTATGAGATTTATCACTTTGAGGAGAAACATAATCATATGCTTCTTGATGAAAATGATATGAGTATGTCTCGAAAACGAAGGCAGTTGTTTTTAACCGATCAAGTTTTTATTCACAATGCTGCAAGTTGTAATGTTGGAGCAACAAAGGTGCATACATTGCACATATCTTTGAAAGGTGGTTTTGATGTTTCTGGTTGTACTGTTAATGATTATAAGAATTTTAGGAGAGATTTGAATGCATTTGTTGGTGCTGGTGATGGTGAAATGGTTCTTGGTATGTTGGAAGATAGATCAAAGGATGATGCACATTTTTCTTTTGAATATATCGGCAGGATAATGAATTATGTGGAATTTTTTGGGCTGATGAAATTGCTAAACTGAATTACCAGGAATTTGGAGATGTTATTTCATTTGATGCTACCTTTCGCACAAACCAGTAAGTTTGTCAACTGTAATTCATTTTTTTAGAGTATTTATATGTTGGTTTTTATGTTTATACCTTTTGTTTTTTTATATATTTTGTTTTATAGGTATAGAATGGTGTTTGTTCTATTTACTGCTATTGATAATCATAAAAAATCTGTCACGGTTGGTGCTGCTTTGTTGTCTGGTGAAACTCTTGATAATTTTAAGTGGCTTCTTAATGCGTTTTTGAAAGCACATTGTGGGAATCAACCTAGTTTGGTTTTAACAGATCAGTGTTTGGCAATGAAACAAGCTGTTCCATTGGTTTTTACGCAATCACGTCACATATTATGTATGTGGCATATTATGGCCACAGTTCCAAACAAGGTTAGTATCTATTCATACATGAATTGTTGATATATAATTTAAGTTCATATATGAATTAGTGTTTAGTTAGTATTAAATCTGTTCATTTATGAATTATTTTTATATAATGAAAATTCATATATGAGTTATTGTTTACTTAATATTGTGTTCATATATGAATTATTTTCATATAATGATAGTTCATATATGAATTATTGTTTAGTTAGTTCATCATGAAAGTTCATATATGCATGTATTATGTTTGTTAATCAACAATCATATATGCATCCATTATATAGTTGTGTTTTAGTTATAAAACGTTATTTCTTTATGCCAATTTTGTAGGTTAGCACAAGGATACACAGGGAGACGGGTTTTAACAAACGCTTTAATAAACTTGTTTGGAATGTTCAATTAGAGCCTAGAGAGTTTGAAAGTATGTGGTTGGATTTGATTAGTGAGTTTAAACTTCAGAAGAGCAAATGGTTTTCATACATGTTTCGTATTCGTCAACGATGGATTCCTGCTTATTTCAAGACTATTCCTTTTTGTTCATTGATGAAAACTACATCAAGGTCGGAGAGCATAAATTACTTTTTCAACAAATTTGCTCACCATGGTAACAACTTTGTAACATTCATGCTTGGATTTGAAAATGCAATGCGTAAGAAAAGAAATTCTCAACGTAGGCTTGATCATATGACAAAGACAACTATTCCTCATATGTGCACTCCAAAGGCTATTGAGAAACATGCATTTGAAGTTTACACACGATGTATATTTTTGGAAGTTCAAAAAGAGATAAATAAAGCAGCTTGGTCGTGTGTTCAGCAGAATATTTTTGAAAAGGATGGATGTCAAGTTTATACAATTCAGCAAAATGATAAGGATAATAAAAAGAAGCGGTTCAAGGTAAGAACAATTATTCATATATGCATTTTTATTATTATTTATTAACAAATCTTACATTTTATTGTTCATTTTTGTTATAGGTTGTGTGGAATCAATTAGATTCAACATTTGAATGCCAATGCAATCATTTTGTTCAACATGGATATCTATGTCATCATGTTTTCAAAGTGTTTATGAATGAGAATTTTGATGCCATACCCGAGAAGTATATATGTCGTCGTTAGAGAAGAGACTTGATATCTTTTAATCTTAGGCACATTTCATGGAGGCAAGGGGATCCAAATGGTGAATTGGCAAGAATTAGCTATGATGCACAAGCAACTTTGGATTATATTTTGATGAGTCTTAGAAATGACAAAGAGAAACTTAAAGAGGTTGTTGACAAAATTCACAGTATGAAGATTGATGTAGATGCTCATGTTCCTTACCAAACCAGATTGCAGAAGAAGAATGACACTATAAGAAATCTTATTGGTGTAAATCCACCGGACAAAATTGATATTCATCCACCATCCGGTATCCGCAATAAAGGTTGTGGAACCGAAAAACGTTTGATCGGTGTAGGTGAGAAAGCAGCAAAACAGAATCAAAAGACCAAGAGGTTGTGTAGAACTTGTCAAAAGATTGACTATCATGATTCTCGTAATTGCCCATCAAAGATTGTTGATTAGTTGATAGATACATTTTATAGGTCATTTTTCTAATTCAATAATCACTGTTAATTGCAATAATTTCATGAATAAATGACAATTCTTTTATTGTGAACATTAGAATTTATTTTTATAGTTGTTTATGTATTAATGTTCATATATGAACACAAAGATTCATATATGAACACAGTTGTTATTCAATTCTTATTCATACATGAATGTGAAGGTTCATATATGAAGCTTTTCTTCATATTTGAATATGTATTAATGTTCATATATGAACACAAAGATTCATATATGAACACAGTTGTTATTCAATTCTTACACATACATGAATGTGAAGGTTCATATATGAAACTTTTCTTCATATTTGAATATGTATTAATGTTCATATATGAACACAAAGATTCATATATGAACACAGTTGTTATTCAATTCTTATTCATACATGAATGTGAAGGTTCATATATGAAGTTTTTCTTCATATTTGAATATGTATTAATGTTCATATATGAACACAAAGATTTATATATGAACATAGTTGTTATTCAATTCTTATTCATACATGAATGTGAAGGTTCATATATGAAGCTTTTCTTCATATTTGAATATGTATAAGCTTTTCTTCATATTAATGTTCATATATGAACACAAAGATTCATATATGAACACAAAGATTCATATATGAACACAGTTGTTATTCAATTCTTATTCATACATGAATGTGAAGGTTCATATATGAAGCTTTTCTTCATATTTGAATATGTTGAAGTTTTTCTTCATATTAATGTTCATATATGAACACAAAGATTCATATATGAATAGCAAAGATTCATATATGAATACAAAAATTCATATATGATTAAAACAAATTTATAAGAATGCTAAAAGTCTACCAAAAATATACCAACAACGTTTAGAAAGTGTAATATTATAGACATCATCATACTAAAACATACCAAAATGTACCAAGATGTACCAAAATATACCAAAAATGTATTGTTCATCAACCAAACATGAAAAACATACAATATTGTTCATCAACCAAATTCCAAAACCATACGATATTGTTTTACCCATAAACCAAACATATCACCGATACTCATTATTTGAATTGTTTATAATGCAGCCTGCCTCTCTTTCTTATTTGTTTTTGCAATTGATTCAAGGTACTTCTTCTTATCTTCATCATAGGAGTCGAACTCATTTGCTTGATCAATCACCATCTTCTTGTACAAATTCCTCTCCGATAGCAACAACTTGGTGGCATATTTGTACCGCAGTCGGTAGATCTGTTGTTTCTGTGATTTCTCATTTGATAAAAACCCGCAATCCCACTTCTGTATGTCCTGCCCTGTGTAGTGTTCCATGTGTCGCATGATAAAGATTCCACAATCAACTTTGTTTTTAGTTGATCACCACTTCATAATGTGTCTATTTGGATGTAGTGGAGCAACTACTTCTGCTTTTGGGTGCTCAACTGACCGCAAGTATGCTGTAAACAACTCATGCTGCATAATATTACAAGTCATATAAGTAATTTTGATAATATGTTCATTTATTAACTTTTTAAAAATGTAAACAGTTGTATGCTTACCAGCCTTTGTGGTATGATTCCATATTTGCTTTCTATGGAGACATTTGTAGACATGTTGTCTATCAACTGACTTGTGGGTTCTTCAAGTTGTATACAAACAGAAAAAAGTGTTTTGATTGGATAATTGGGAAGAATATATGTTTCATTTTATAAATAGAAAATGATTAAAAATTGAAAAAAGTAATTAGTATTTTTTTTGAAGATTTAGATATTTTAGATACATACCAAATCATAATCTCTCAAATTAATCAATTTTGTTTTCTCCCTCAATGTAGCTGTAATGTTTGATTTGAAGATTCTAAATCTTTCATCATGAGTAGTCTTGTTACCCAATATCGCATCCGGCTAAGTAAACAAAGTAATTAAAATATTAGTTCATATATTAATCAAACCTGCTAGGAGATGTCAACTTAAAAATTATGCATATATGAACCACCAAAGAATGATAATATTAACTCATATATTCATTCATATATTAATTTGTTTATAACAATTCATATGTGAGGTATACAATAATTTATGAGAAAGACTCGTATATTAATTTATATAAGCATTCATATATGAATTAATATATTCACATATGAATTGGTATATGAAGTCATATATGAATATATATGAACATTCATATATGAATTCATATAAGCATTGATATATGAATATTTAGAATATGAACTAGTTTTTAGTTAAAGTAGTTGGATAATCTTACCAATACCCCAGTGTTAAGGAATAGACGGTAAGGGGATTCCCTGCTCCTCAATTCCTCTTCATTATTCAATAATGCTGCCCAAGCGTTGATAACATTTGCAACAACATAGGTGTTAGGCATTAGGCTCTCAGCTGCCACCCGTATCATGTATACATCATCGCTTGTTGCATAAATGATATCACTATAAAGCAAATAGAATCATGATTAAATGATCAAGAAATTTAATATATATGCATATCTTAAAAGTGAAATAGTAAAGGTTATACTTATTGGGCTTCTCCTGTCAATGCAAATAACCATCTTCCAATCTTGTTTTCTGTTTATGACAGACATTTTGTTATATGAACAAGTCTGTCAATGTATGGTGAGTTTAGGCTCTCTGCCATTTTCACCTCTCTCTTCCCCAAATGTTTCTCCTCTTCCCTTTCCTTCATCTTTTTTTTATCTTCTTCCTTTTCCTTCATCCTTTTTTCATCCTCTTCCTCTTCCTTTTCCTTCATTTTCTTTTCATTCTCTATCTCTTCATCTTCTTCTTTTTTTTCTGTAATTCATCTTCCTCTGATGATATTCCCAAACTGAAACTTGGTATATCAAGTAAGTATGAAGATGCAATTTTGGTCACATCTGGTGTTTTTTCATCAATCTTCTTCTGATCCTCTTTGTTAAGTTTGTCATTTGTTACTTCTCTCTCTCTCAACACTATTTCATTCCCTCTTTTTTTAACTGTCTCAACCACCTCTTGTTTCTTAAAATTCTTCATCAAGAATTCCACTTCTCCACATGTTTTTGGGTCCTCCAAAACTGTGATTCAGTAACCTTGTCTACATCTACATCTTTTTGCAACTCTAGATTCTCTGCCAACAAAAATTCTTCTTCTTCAGTCCCAATCTCAATTCCAGTAGTAATTTTGGGCTCCTTGATGCATGATGAAATTTCATCAGTCTCCTTCAAAAACAACTTTCCAAACTCTTTTTTGTATTCATTGAATACATTATTATCTGGAAATTTCTTTAAAGCTTCATCCAAGCTTTCTTTTATCTTCAATCTGTCAGCTTTTAAGCACTCCATTCTGCTTCTTATCATTGATTCATAAACCTAAAATTTATAAAATGTTTTCATAAAAATTGATGCATATATCAATTTATAATAGTTATTTAGATATGAATTTATAATAGTTATTCAGATATGAATTCATATAAGCATTCATATATGAACTCATATAATCATTCATATACGAGTTTATATATAAGATATATACGGATTCATATATGAATGCATATATTCACATATGAACTGATATATGAAGTTATATATAATAAGGATTCATATATGAACTCATATAAACATTCATATATGACTTCATATATTAATTCTTATTAGCATTCATATATGAATTCATTTGGGAACTCATATGAGCATTCATATATGACTTCATATATTAATTCTTATTAGCATTCATATATGAATTCATTTGGGAACTCATATGAGCATTCATTTGGGAACTCATATTTGAATTCATATATTTATATGAATTCATATATGAGTTCATATATGAATGAGTTTATATATGAACTCATATTTGAATTCATATATGAATTTTGAATATTCATACTTGTTCTTCATTCTCTGTCTCTTTTGTTTCATCTTCCTCCGTCTCTTTTCTGTCATCATTCTCCTCTCTCTCTTTTATTTCTTTATCATAAAGTCTCATATTCTCCATTGGTGCAAGTAATCTCCCCAATCTAAATCCACCTTTCTCAACTTCATATCCTTCTCTTCTTCTTAATCTTTCTACATTCCATCTTTTTATAACCGGTCTGTCTCTTCCGACATTCACAGCTTCACAAGCAAAGTTGTCGACATACATGAGCTGCAAATAAGAATCAATTAAAATAATCATTACATTATTGTAAGATATCTATACTATATTAAAATCGTGATGTATTTAATTCATAAATGTTATAGTAATCTTACAATCAAATATGTAACTGATCCAACATAAAAGCTCATCTCTGAGTCTCGTATCCATCCAGTCTTACTCCTTCTCAAACAATCATATATGTATTCACACCAATTAATCTTTGATACATCTGTGTCTGGTTGGATAAAATTTGTGACCGAAAGATTGCAAGTTCCACTTTTGTTACCCTCTCCCATAGTGTTGCAGAAAAGGGTAATGAAGTTTAACTTGGAATTGAAGTCAGCTTGATCATTGTCAATGATTATTTGTTTGATGTCTGTTGGACGAATGATTTCCTTAGAAAATTGGGATCTCCAATTAACTAACAATTGATTGTCATCATCCAAGTACTTACAATCAAATATGCTTTTTTCTCCCATAGGGACCCCAAGCATATCTTGAATTGATTTTTCTGTAACCTTCAAGCTTTCATTCCCAACATGAATTTCCATTGTTTCAGTATTGAAACTGTCCACAACATAAAATCCCAACTTTGAAGGTATTCCATCTACCTTCATTTCTATAAGATCTTCAAAACCTATGCTTCAGATACATTTTTTCTGGTCTTCACTTAAAGCTCTAATTGCTTCATAGAGTGGTTTTGGTGACGTTCGAATTTTGATGGATGGAAATTTATGTTGTTGCTTTGACTTCTTTCCTTCTTTCTTTGATCTTTTTATGTTAGGAACAGGAGTTTCGAAATCGTCATCTTCAACAATGACTTTTGAAAGTTTTTGTCTTTGACGGTTTCTTTCCTTTCAATCCATCACTATCTTTTTTTCTTTTCTTTGTATCCGCTTCGTTAACTGTTCATATACACTTGTTAATATAATTAATGAAACAAAAATTCAACATAATTTTTGAAATTGATATTAATACACAAGACAATTTGTTTTGAATTATCTTCCTTGCGAATTATAAGCTTGATCTTTGGTATTTTTGTGTTGTTTCCTGTATAAACAATTTGTATTTGTAATTATCATAGCCAATTTATGAAGACATGAAACCTTTCCTATATATGTGTTAATTCATGTATGAAAAACGTAATATTACATACATTCATATATGAAGACATGAAACTTTTTGAATGTATTCATATATGAATGTTGAATGTTCAATGATTCACATATGAATCTTTTGAATGTTTCTTCTATTATTTGTTCAAAATATGGTTTTGAGATAAATACATTCATATATGAATTATACAATATTCAACATATTCATATATGAACATTCATATATTTTCAACATATTCATATATGAATTTCGATTTATTGAACATTCATATATGAACTATGCAATATTCAACAGATTCATATATGAATATGTTGAATGTATATGAACATTAATATACATTCAACAGATTCATATATGAACTATACAATATTCAACAGATTCATAATGAACTTTTGCATTATTTAACATTCATATATGAACTATACGATATTCAACAGATTCATATATGAACATTCATATACAGTCAACATATTCATATATGAACATTCATATATTTTCAACATATTCATATACACAGTACAAACACATTAAACTTTTCATTAAAAAACCCTAATATTTCATAAAACATAAGTGAACAGTAAAATAGTACATATATTCATTTATGAACTCCTATATCTTCAACATTCATAAATGAACAACAAATCTATGTCACAATTTCAGATATGAACGAATATACCTTTTTCTTGTGTTGTTGCCTTTCTCTTTAATTTTTGCTTTTGAACCTTCGATGTAACACCCTAAAATCTGAAGATATCAACTTATTAAAAATTTTCTAAATACCTCAATAAATGAATCATCTACAACCACAAATTTAGATTCAGCTACAATGCACAAATACCATCTTATATATATACGGACTATAAAGGACGGGTGCTACCAATACCCATGCATAGTCACTATCTCCATAATGCGGAAGACTTCACCGAATCCTTACTTTTGGATCTAGCTAAGGCTCTACTTTTCATAGGATTGCTAGAACCAACTCCCAACCTTGAAACCTGATGCACATGCCGACAAATAAAAAGGTTAGGCTTAACGCCTAGTGAGCTCAAGAGTTTTAACATGAATGAATATATCTTCAAAAGAGAGGAGTTCAGTTTAAAGCAAAATCTTTCGAAATATAATACTTCAAAATGGAAACGACACATTTTCCCATAATATGCACTTTTAAAGATAATGCTCCCAACCACACATTTCTTATAAAACGATGCAACCCACAACTCACCCAAACGGGGTCATGGTTCGACACTCAAAATTGTAAAAATGTAAATAATACTTCATAACTCAAAACATCCAAAAACTTGGGTGGGACATAATACTCGACCCTTAAATAACGGAAAACAATCCACATAATATGATACGCCGTTAAAACATGGAACTGAAACATAATACTCACGCGACCATAAAATGTAATGAAATCCAAGTATTAAAGCATGGACAATTAAATATCCAAAATACCGCGGGCCGACAACGGGGGCTACTCGTATCCGTTGAGAGCGGAGGAACACAAGAGTATGCCACTCAACAACGTTGTCGCATGACACTTCACGACCCAAACGCCCAAGTGTCCCTACGACTCCTTGACAAGTTTCACCCAAGAGACAGCTGACCTTAGCGAATACCACCGGAAATTATCGCCAAAGGCTCGGCACACGGGGGATACCCCGAAGGCATTGCCCCACACGGCGAAGGCTCCAAACGCCCATCAGAGGACTCCCCTCAGTCATGATAGCTCAACCGGGCTCAGCCCTCCTAGTGCCTACTTGCAAAGACAAGGTCATAAACCATGAGTCCCGGAGTCCAACTCCGTACCACTCAATTGACCATCAAACAAGACTGACTTACGTGCCTATGGATCCAATGCAACACAGTCTAAAGTTACCCGACTACTCATGAATGACTACAACACTCGAGTCTGTAACTATCGATAATATGCAACAAAATGCATTAAGATGTAAATCACAAATTGGACTCTACATCGAGCCATTAAAACCGGACAAATGTCCTCAAGACTCTTTTAAGCCAATACCGAGCTAAACTGCTCAAAATCCATTTGACCAACAATTACCGGTCCCCCAACTAATGAAATGTCTTTAAACAACGTTTACGACGACACATACTTCAAAGACGAGATTAACCCAAAACTCAACACATAATGAGACTAAAGGTTTTACAAAGGGTTTATGAATCCCATTACACCAAGATGCATGTAACATGAAATAGACTTCATTTGTGCAAAACCGTCAAAGATGCATAAATCATAAAATAGATCTTTCTTGTACAAAATCACCAAGAATACGTAAATCATGCTATTTAATTGTTGAAATGTTCAAAACCCAATATAAGCATTTTAAGAGGTTACACAACCCAAGTTTACCAAATATGAACACTTAACAAAATACTCACACTTTGACAAATAACCCAGTAAAACTTGCTTTTACTTCAACATACACAAAACTTATCAGCAGTTAACCATTTCATGTAAAACACTTTAAAATAAACATTTTGGCATGTACACCGTTTTCACAAATCAACTTGAACTCACCTTGCTAGATTTAGGCTAAATCTAGGTTCCAGCCAACGAGCTCTTTTGAAGGCCACTTGAATCCTCAAGCCGAAGACTTCCAAAATCTAGATCCATACATACCAAACCATTAATATCTATTTTTAACCATTTAGAAACATTCCCCAAACAATCTATACTAGAAATCCCCAACGAGATCAAAACCCTAATTTCTCCAAAACTATCAAATCCAAGATTTGATAAACCAAACACTAGGGAAACATCCATGGAGAATTTATAACATTAAATCAAGGAAGCTTACTATTTTAGATGATGAGATTTTCCGAGGACACCCAATCCAACTCTTCAACCCGAGCTCCCAATCGTTGAACTTGAGGAGGAAGATGAAGGTGGAGCTTCTTGACCATAGCTTCCAATCTTTGATGGGTGGAAGGAGGAACACTTGGAACCTAACAAATTTGGCGTCTTGGATGCATAAAACCGATTTTAGGGTTTGGGGTTCGGTTTCTAGAGAGAAAAAGGGTGAAGGGGGTGAAGATAATAAGGAGGAGCTGCTCAAACTTACTTAAAAACGACCAGGGGCCGCCGACGATTGTGCCCGACGATTGTGCCCAGGGCACTCTCGCCAGGGCACTATCGCCCAAACTGTACCGCGGGCACAACCCCACCGGCGATTGTGCCCGGCGATTGTGCCCAGGGCACTATCGCCCAGAGTGTACCGAAGCTCAATTCTTCCCATTTTCCACACGGACCACCCACAACGCGATAATGCTTAGTAGGTAAGATATAGGGGATGAAATTCTACGATAAGAAACAATAATTTCTCAAAGGGTAAACTTCACAAGCAGAGATTTACGAGTGTTACAATCCTCCTAACCTTAGAATGATTTCGTCCTCGAAATCTAGATTTCCCATGAAACCTTACCCGCAGAAGGGTTACCCTTAACCATCTGCCAGCACCACTATCATGACCCTTGCACTGATATCCACGTCAACCGCCCCTCATGGGCGCATCGCCCTCATAATCGAGTGAACACTTAACTCACCAAAGTAACCCTTTTCCACAAGGTTACGGTCATCTCCCAACCTTGGGTGACAATTACCACCTCCAGGGAATTAGTGACTCCAAATTCTCACCGACCAATTTCCTTCGGATCTATACGGTTCCGAACCCAAAATCAAAGATCATAACCAAACTTCCCAAAATCCTCAGATTTCAACTGATCCATTCCTAATATCGATAAAGATATCCTTGCAAGGCGCACCAATGTGTCCTTCAGGTAACTGGTTAACCCAGATTCGGCTAATGCTCAACTTCGTTCCAATCCCAACCTCACAACATTCCCATAATAAAATCTTTACCACCACAGGAATGCCTAAACACATCGGTACTTGCTCATCAACACTTATCCTTCTTTAATTTCTATCACTAAAAGGTCCTTATCCCATGATCCAATCGGGACACTTCCAAAATATTCCCAGATCCCATGACTTCAAGAAAACAAGTCGACACCTAGGGATAAACGGTGACCTCGAAAACATGGACATCCCGTCCCAAAATCCCCTTCCAGACGGATAGCTGCACTAAGGTTGACACTTACTGAATGCTAAAATTACAAACCCTGTATTTCCAACAAATGAACCACAAGAATTTCCTTTGATTGTGGAAACCACTAAGACGAAACACCAACGACATATACCATGATGTCACACCGACGAGCAACCTACCAACTGAATCCAATCTAATCGCAGATTAACACCTTAGATCTTATCCCACAGGATTACCCAAGTATAATATCACCTCTCCACTAACTGGAAAATCTTAAACATACCACCTCCATTAACCATGCGTACCCAGATTCAAGACTGACCGCGAGTCGGATCATCCGACGCTTCAATTCTCAAGGACTCCTTTAGTCCCTAATCATAACTGCTCTCACGACAGGGTTTAGATCTACAGGCCTAATGAGTTCAAGGTTTTTCAATTACTATGCCAATTTAATTTTATAAAACTTTCCAATATGTAGGCCTTTTAACGATCAAATGTGCGGTAAAGATACACTACCGTTCATTCGATAGATTTTAAAATTGATCAACAACACAGCGCATATGAAACCATTTCCAAAATTTGAATTGTTCAACGCTTACGTTTATAAAGACAATAATAAAACATGCGCACAATTTACACTATATACATGAAAATAAGTTCTTGCACCACCACACGTGCAATAAATGTTTGTACATTCCAAAAGAGAAGTTCGCAATTTTAACTTTAAAATCCTTTCTCTTTAACCAAAAGACGTCGTGGCATAAAATCACCAACAACCCCATAAGCACCAATTTATTCCCCCCCCCCCGCGCGGCTCGGTAGAACGATAGGAACGCAAATAAATCTTCAAATCGAGTTTAAAACTTTGAGCCGCATAGATAAAACACATTTGACCAAAATAGTAACTATGACAACATGGATGTTGATAACTCATTTATGTGCATTGCTGAAAATTCCTAGTAGTAAAATCAATAACTGAAATATACTCAGAACAAACGTTTTATCTGAAATAACATAAATCTTTTAGATGTTTACTCACTCCAACGGCATAATTTAATCCAAATGCAATCAGCATACAACAACTGACATTTGTATAAAGTCCAGAGATAAATCGCATAATTTCTATTAGTAAAATTAACAACTGAAATTTCTCAAAACAACATGGGAGTGGACATCTTTAGCAAAAACTCTTAAGTTAATGCATACAACAATGCATGTACACTAATTCCAAAATTTAATTACACGATGTAAAAGTCGTACGATATGATACCATAAAATCCCACTGAACTTTCATAAAACTAGTAAATGCTAAAACCGAGCGGCGTCCAAATTTCCATTTGCCAACATGCAACATAAGATAACAATAAGTCTGAGAATGTTAAAACTCCAAGACCATAACGTACGCTAAAGTGACTCTTTTTAACAAAACTCTCATGAGACACGACGCCCAAAAAGCTCGTAAATCTACACATAATAAAGTTAAAACTCACACATAACAAAGTACACTCACGCGCATCAAAATGTCGTAAAATAATTTTCCATAAAATTCAACGCGACTCGCGCAGACTCACAATTCCCAAGAAAGTTCAGACTCAAGAACGTGGGAACAACTCTTTCTTTAAAACCTTAACATACGTGGAGGAGATCCAATGTCAAAGTTAAAAATTCTACAGTTACTTGCCCGATGCCCCATATCGCTTTAAAACACGGATCTTATGAAGTACCAAAAATTTTAGCGTTAAACACAAAACAGGGACGGAGAGATTTTCAATATACTTTGCAATCACATGCAACGAAACCGTTCCATGCATACTAAAGCTCACGGTTCACAATCTGATGAGTGCTAAATGTTTTACCAAAACTTTGCAACATAACTCACTTTATGTTTTGAAAACATGAGAAACAATTAATGCAAACTTATTTAGAAATAAGTCTTGTGCATGGATTTAGTCGGCATGCAACATCTTAGGACTGTGCTTCTCAATTCATACTATTGTCATTCGGATGCATCGAACATCTTAGAGCAACAAACCCACTAGTTCGGTTAACTTACAATCTCTTCTCGAAATAGAATTGGTTCAACAACTTATAGTTCTATTCCAACCATTAACCCTGACCCAAGATGGTCAACTTAATGCATTCATCGCACTTACCTATCATTCCCAAGTGACATTGCTATAAACATCAAACTTTCCTTAGATCATTCGCTTAGAAACTTTCTCACTACCCCAACGGTCATCATACCAAGGGAGTTCAAGTATACACATGTAATACGTAGGTTCACCATGACACTGGCCAAGTGCCATTATGAACGTACAGTACATAGTCATCCTTGCGACCCTCGACAAGTTTTCCGTTTCTAGCGACTCGATCAATCCTCAAAATATCTTATCTTAAGGCACCTAATATGCAACTTTACTTACAATCACTTATAAGAACTCTAGTTTGAGTCTAGGCATCCAAAGATCAATACCTAATTCTCTCAAACTTAAGCTCTGATACCAACTTGTAACACCCTAAAATCTGAAGATAGCAACTTATTAAAAAATTTCTAAATACCTCAATAAATGAATCATCTACAACCACGAATTTAGATTCAGCTACAATGCACAAATACCATCTTATATATATATATACGGACTATAAAGGACGGGTGCTACCAATACCCATGCATAGTCACTATCTCCATAATGCGGAAGACTTCACCGAATCCTTACTTTCGGATCTAGCTAAGGCTCTACTCTTCATAGGATTGCTAGAACCAACTCCCAAACTTGAAACCTGATGCACATGCCGACAAATAAAAAGGTTAGGCTTAAAGCCTAGTGAGATCAAGAGTTTTAACATGAATGAATATATCTTCAAAAGAGAGGAATTCAGTTTAAAGCAAGATCCTTCGAATTATAATACTTCAAAATGGAAACGACACATTTTCCCATAATATGCACTTTTAAAGATAATGCTCCCAACCACACATTTCTTATAAAACGATGCAACCCGCAACTCACCCAAACGGGGTCATGGTTCGACACTCAAAGTTGTAAAAATGTAAATAATACTTCATAGCTCAAAACACCCAAAAACTCGGGTGGGACATAATATTCGACCCTTAAATAACGGAAAACAATCCACATAATATGATACGCCGTTAAAACATGGAACTGAAACATAATACTCACGCTACCATAAAATGTAATGAAATCCAAGTATTAAAGCATGGACAATTAAATATCCAAAATACCGCGGGCCGACAACGGGGGCTACCCGTATTCGTTGAGAGCGGAGGAACACAAGAGTATGCCACTCAACAACGTTGTCGCATGACACTTCACGACCCAAACGCCCAAGTGTCCCTACGACTCCTTGACAAGTTTCACCCAAGAGACAACTGACCTTAGCGAATACCACCGAAAATTATCGCCAAAGGCTCGACACACGGGGGATACTCCGAAGGCATTGCCCCACACGGCGAAGGCCCCAAACGCCCATCAGAGGACTCCCCTCAGTCATGATAGCTCAACCGGGCTCAGCCCTCCTAGTGCCTACTTGCAAAGACAAGGTCATAAACCATGAGTCCCGGAGTCCAACTCCGTACCACTCAATTGACCATCAAACAAGACTGACTTACGTGCCTATGGATCCAATGCAACACAGTCTAAAGTTACCCGACTACTCATGAATGACTACAACACTCGAGTCTGTAACTATCGATAATATGCAACAAAATGCATTAAGATGTAAATCACAAATTGGACTCTACATCGAGCCATTAAAACCGGACAAATGTCCTCAAGACTCTTTTAAGCCAATACCGAGCTAAACTGCTCAAAATCCATTTGACCAACAAATACCGGTCCCCCAACTAATGAAATGTCTTTAAACAGCGTTTACGACGACACATACTTCAAAGACGAGATTAACCCAAAACTCAACACATAATGAGACTAAACGTTTTCCAAAGGGTTTATGAATACCATTACACCAAGATGCATGTAACATGAGATAGACTTCATTTGTGCAAAACCGTCAAAGATGCATAAATCATAAAATAGATATTTCTTGTACAAAATCACCAAGAATACGTAAATCATGCTATTTAATTGTTGAAATGTTCAAAACCCAATATAAGCATTTTAAGAGGTTACACAACCCAAGTTTACCAAATATGAACACTTAACAAAATACTCACACTTTGACAAATAACCCAGTAAAACTTGCTTTTACTTCAACATACACAAAACTTATCAGCAGTTAACCATTTCATGTAAAACACTTTAAAATAAACATTTTGGCATGTACACCGTTTTCACAAATCAACTTGAACTCACCTTGCTAGATTTAGGCTAAATATAGGTTCCACCCAACGAGTTCTTTTGAAGACCACTTGAATCCTCAAGCCGAAGACTTCCAAAATCTAGATCCATACATACCAAACCATTAATATCCATTTTTAACCATTTAGAAACATTCCCCAAACAATCTATACTAGAAATCCCCAACGAGATCAAAACCCTAATTTCTCCAAAACTATCAAATCCAAGATTTGATAAACCAAACACTAGGGAAACATCCATGGAGCATTTATAACATTAAATCAAGGAAGCTTACTATTTTAGATGATGAGATTTTCCGAGGACACCCAATCCAACTCTTCAACCCGAGCTCCCAATCGTTGAACTTGAGGAGGAAGATGAAGGTGGAGCTTCTTGACCATAGCTTCCAATCTTTGATGGGTGGAAGGAGGAACACTTGGAACCTAACAGATTTGGCGCCTTG
Organism: Arctium minus; assembly: GCA_954870635.1. Classification (NCBI taxonomy): domain Eukaryota; kingdom Viridiplantae; phylum Streptophyta; class Magnoliopsida; order Asterales; family Asteraceae; genus Arctium; species Arctium minus. The sequence continues at coordinate 80,907,858 of OX941087.1, read as the reverse complement.
GATGCATAAAACCGATTTTAGGGTTTGGGGTTCGGTTTCTAGAGAGAAAAAGGGTGAAAGGGGGGTGAAGATAATGAGGAGGAGTTGCTCAAACTTGATTAAAAACGACCAGGGGCCGTCGGCGATTGTGCCTGGCGATTGTGCCCAGGGCACTCTCGCCAGCTCACTATTGCCCAAACTGTACCGCGGGCACAACCCCGCCGGCGATTGTGCCCGGCGATTGTGCCCGACGATTGTGCCCAGGGCACTATCGCCTAGAGTGTACCGAAGCTCAATTCTTCCCATTTTCCACACAGACCACCTACGACGCGATAAGGCTTAATAGGTAAGATATAGGGGATGAAATTCTACGATAAGAAGCAAGAATTTCTCAAAGGGTTAACTTCACAAGCAGAGATTTACGAGTGTTACATTCGAACTCTTTACTGTAATAAAAAATGAAGAGAAATATAATAGTGTTAAATGTTGTTAAATATAGATTCATTCAATATAACAGTGTTTTATGTCGATTATTCAATGATTTTACAGAAAAATACATATAATCTGTACATTACCTTCTTTCATCATCGTATTCAACGTTTTATCTTCTTCGTTTGTGTTTTTTTTTTCTTCTGAATTTTCAGAATGCTGTTCATGGGGATTCTTTGAATCCTTTCGTGTTTTTGCCATTTCTTGATGTTCGTAAGCAACTTCGAACGATTTGCTATGATTTTGTGTGATGAATATGTGTATTGTGAGTGATTTCTGACGCGATAATCAATAAATCATCGACGGTTTTCTATGATTTAGTGTAATGAGTGTTTTAGAGTGTAATCATACTTTTTGCCGCCTATTCATGTAAGTGAGGAAATTACAAAACTACCCCTGAACCGTACCATGTGTGTCTGCAATTATCCCATGGTACGATTTTTCCCCATCACTACATGACAAAACACTTAATTTTTTTTATAAAAAACATTATGTTATTAAGTGTAAATTAAACAAATTTATAAAAAAACATTATCACTTTCTCAAAACCATCCAAAATGTTATTGTAAATCAGCAAAAAAATAAAATAAAATAAAACATTAAAATCGTGTATCAGTGTAAAGTAATTCATATATGAAATATAAAATAATTCATAAATGGATTCATATATGAATCCATTGAAATTACTGAATTCATATATTCAATTGATATTCATAAATGAATTCATATATATGAACTCAAGTTTCATATATTAATATTAAGGTTCATATATTAATATTTATGAATATCAAGGTTATGAATGCAAAGGTTCATATATGAAAAAGTATAATCAAAGATTCATATATGAAGTATAAAGAATAAATATATGCCAAAACAAATCAAAAATACTATCAAATATACCAAACAGATCAAATATACCAAAACATATCAAATATAACATGAAATATACCATCAAATATACCAAAACAAATCAAAAATTTTGTTCAAAACAACCCATTATGAATATACAAAATGTATGTTCACCATCACCCAACCCTAATTGTAGCAGAAAACATTGTTTTTACCAATCCCCATATCATTCGAAAACAAACACCCATACCAACAAACAACCATTGTTCAACAAACCCATCATTACCTATAACATCTCTTGTCTCTCATTCTTTTTTGTCTTTGCAAGAGATTCAATATGTTTCTTCTTTTTTTTCATCGAATGAGTCAAACTTGTTTGCTTCATCGATAACTTTCTCCCTATGCAAATTCTTCTCAGAAAGCAACAACTTTGTTGCATATTTGTACCTCAACCGAATGATTTGTTGTTTTTGAGGTTTTACATTTGTATAAAAACCACAATCCCACTTCATGATATCTTGTCCTACGTAGTGCTCCATATGCCACATGGTGAAGATCCTACAATCGATTCTGTTTTTTTCTGAACACCACTTCATTATATGCCTTAGTGGTTGTAGTCGAGCCATCTCTTCAGCTTTTGGATGTTCAACTGATCTCAAATATTTGATAAACAATTCATGTTGCATAATATTATTATTCATATCAGTAAAATTCATAATATATTCATTTATGAACTTTACGAAAATTTAAACAGTACTATGTTTACCAGTATATTTCTGGTACATTTCCATATTTGTTTTGTATAGGGACATTGGTAGACATGTTGTCTATTACAAGAAACTGTGGTTTCTTCAAGTTGTAAACAAACAGATAGAAGTGGCTTGATTGTATGATTGGAAAGAATACCTGTTTTCATTATATAATTGAAAAATCAATTAGATTTTATCTAACTGTGTATGTTGTGTATATAATGTATATATAAATTTTATACATACCAGATCATACTCCCTCAAGTTTGCCAGATTTTCATTGTTCTTTAACATATCCTTGATGTTTGAGCTGAAAATCTCAAAACTTTCTTCTACTGTGGTTTCCTTCTTCACAACTCCATCCGGCTAAGTAAACAAAGTAATTACATTTGAATTTTTATTTTCACAAAAATTTTAAATATGAACACCAATGTTGACATTCATATATGAACTAAGGTTCATATATGAACCTTTGGGTTCATATATAAACACCAACTTTTACATTCATATATCTATACTATATTATAAAGCACGGATAAAAAACTCTTAAATACAAATTATTAGGCATAATTAGGTACCATCATTTTATGCAAGATTTTAAAAATCTCTTAATTTACAAGTATCAAAGCACAAGATACATATTACTACTGTCAGTCTTCTAACACCCACCAATTTGGTATGTGCAGGGCCTTCCTTTTATACAGACCTTTCCATGTATCAATATTAATTAATATATTATATTACTATAATTTTGTTTTAATTATATTATTAAATATATAATTGGTTATTTTTTCTAGATGTCATTAAAATATATAAGATAATCATTGAATTCTAACAAAATACTTAGTTTTTTTTATATAAAAAACATTATATTATTAAGCCTAAATTAAACAAATTTATAAAAAAAAAACGTTATCACTTTCTCAAAACCATCCAAAACCATACTGTAAATCAACAAAAAAATAAAATGAAACATTAAAATCGTGATATATCTCGATGTATTGCGCGAGTACGCTTCTAGTGAACCTTAATGTTCATATATGAATCTTTGTATTTATGTTTGAAAAAGAACATAAAATGTATATATGAATCAAGTCATACCATAACTGTCGTGTTCAGAAAAAGACGGTGTGGCGATTCTCTGCTTCTTAATGGCTCCTCCGAGTTCAGTAATGCAGCCCAACTATCAATCACATTTGCTACTAGATACGTATTTGGCATTAAACTTTCAGCTGCCACCTTAATCATTGATGCTCCATCATTCGTTTCATAGATAATATCACTATAAGGCAATAAAAGTAAATTAAGTTCATCATATATGCAGACCATAAATTTTTAAAGTAAGATATTTAAAATTATAATTATAACTTACCCCCATTCACCGGTTAATGCAAACAACCATCTACCAATTTTCTTTTCATCTATTGATAGACCTTTTGAGATTAGGACCACTCTATCAAGGTATGGTGACCTTAGTGTTTCGGGCAGTCTCACTTCCCTTTTGCCCAATGCTTTCTCCTGTTTTCCTTCCTCTTCTTTTCCTTCTTCCTCACTTCCTTCCTTCTCTTTCACTTCCTTCCCTTTTCCTTCCTTTTTTTCTCTTTCTTCTTCTTTCTTTTGATTGTCGTCTTCATTGTTTCCATCCTTATGTTCTGATGTCTTTCCCAATCTGAAAATTGTTTGATGCTTCAAATATGAAGATGCAATTTTTACAACATCTGGTGATTGTTCTGTTCCAGCTTCTTGTTCAACACTCTTCTCTACTTCTTCTACCTTCTCTCGTTCTACCTTCTCTCCTACCTCTGCATCATCTTTTTCAATTGTCTCTTCTTTGTCTTTCTCCTCTTCTCCAAACTCATCTACCTCTTTCATGACCTCCTTTTCTTGTTCATTTGGCTCATATACTTTCATTATCAATTCAACTTTCCCACAAGTTTTTGGTTTTTGCGAGAATTCTGCAACCATCATAGTGGTAACAGGTGTCATTTCCAATCCTTCATCAACATTTCTCTCCAACTCTTGATTTTCTGATATCAAAAACTCTTCTTCTTCAACCACAACCATAAGTTCATCTTTCATCTCATCTTTTTCTTTGAATAACTTTTCAAATTCTAATTTGTATTTTTTGAAAACCTCGTTATTTGGAAATGTTTCCAAAACTCGTTTTAGTCCTTCTTCTACGATCATTGTATCATACCTGATCTCATCCAAAATTTCTTTTATCATAAACTCTAGATTCTACAATGTGCATAAAAATTATGATAAATTATTAAAAGATTCATATATGAATATATGTGTTAAGATGAAATTGAATTCACAAGTATATATGATTCATTTATGAATTCATATATTAATTAAAATAAGATTTCAAATAATAATTCAATAAGTTTGAAAGATTCATATATGAATTCATTAACTATATATGATTCAAATATGAATTCATATGAGAATTGATATATATATGAAGTATTCAAATATGAATTAAAATAATAATTCATATATGAATTCTATAAGTATAAAGAATTCATATATGAATTTATATGTCAATTCATATATGATTCACATATGAATTCATATTAGAATATTATAATTGTTATATATGAAGTATTCATATATGAATTAAAATAATAATTCTATAACTATAAAGAATTCATATATGAATTTATATGACAATTCATATATGATTTCATATATGAGAATTCATATATGAATCCTCATATATGACATTTCATATATGAATTAAAATTAGATTCATATATAATTTCATATATAAGATTCATATATGAATTCAATAAGTTTGAAGGATTCATATACTATACTTACTTCTTCATATACTATAATTTCATATACTATACTTACTTCTTCTTTTTCAGCATCTGTTACAAACTCTTCAAGAAGCTTCCCCCACCAAATCCACCGTTTTCTATCTCATAACCTTCTCTTCTTCTTAGTCTCTCAGTTGTCCATATTTGAATCAACGGTCTTTGTCTTTTTACACTGACAGCTTCACATTCGATATTATCAACATACATGAGTTGCATATAAGAATCAATTAAAACAGTTAATACATTAATGTAAGATATATTTTTAATTCAAAAATATTATAGTATACTTACAATCAAGTATGTGATGCATCCAACGTGGAAAGTCATGTCAGAGTCTCTAACCCAACCTTTCTTGCTTCTTTTTAAACAATCAAAAATGTAAGAACACCAGTTTATCTTTGCAATCTCTGTGTCTGGGTTGATGTAGTTTACCACAGTCAGATTGCAGGTACCGCTTTTGTTGCCTTCTGCCATCGTGTTGCAGAAGAGTGTAATGAAGTTCAATTTGAAATTGAAGTCAGCTTCATTACTGTCAATGATCTTCTGTTTGATGTCAGTTGGTCGTATGTTTGCTTTGGTAAACTGTGATCTCGAATTGACAATGATATCGTTGTCATCATTCACATACTTTCCATCGAATATGTCCTCTCCTTCATTTGGAACTCCAAGCATGTCATGAATTGATTCTTCAGTTAATATGATTGAGTTTTCTCCCACTTTCATCTCCATGTTTTCATCATTGAAGTTATCAACAACATAAAAACCAAGCTTAGATGGAATTCCATCCATCTTCATCTCCAGTAATTGTTCGAAACCCATGTTTCTTACACACTGTTTCTGCTCTTTACTTAAAGCTTGTATGGCTTCAAATAGTGGCTTTGGAGAAGTTCTTACCTTTATTACCGGGTAGTTTACTTTTTCTTTCTCCTTTTTTCCCTCCTTCACCCTTTTACTCTTTTGCACATATAAATCATCATCTTCATCAACAAGTGTTATAGCATTCCCTCTCTTTGTTCTGGGTTTTTTTTGTTTATCTGTTTATAGACATTGGTTAATATAGTTAATGAAACAACATTTTAATTTAAAATGTTATCATTATGTATTATGGTTTACATACATAAAACTATTTGTTTTGCTTCTTCAGTCTTGTTTCCTTCAACAGAAGCATATTGTTCTTTTAAGGGTGCGTTTGGTTTGCAGACTGGGTGGGACAGGATGGGACAAAAATTCACTGTCCCATGTTTGGCGTGACATGGGACAGGACAAAAGTTAACTGTTCCATGTTTGGCGCGACATGGGACAGGGACAAAGACTGGACAGGGTGGGACAAGATGGGACAAAAAGGGGTATTTTCTTGTTCCACCAAAATAGGTGGAACAACATGGGACAGGAATGAGACAGAAACTAAAAATCATTGATTTACCACCATTTGATATATAATCCTAATATGGTATTAGTCTTAAAGGTCACCACTACCCATCGTCGCTACTACCACCATCGGCGGCCACTAGTAGCCACCGCCAACCACCGTCGGCCACCTCTACCTATTTCTCCACCATAACAACCTCCTCCACAACCATCGGTCATCGCCACCACCATTACCATCGTCAACCACCTCCACTAACACCGATCACCACCACCTATTGTCGCCACCACCATCGACGGCCACTGGTAGCTACCACCAACCATCGTCGACCACTTCCACCTCTTCCTTCACTACTAAAACAACTTCCTCCACCACCTCCACAACCACCGCCCATCGCCACCTCCACCAATCACCACCACCCATTGCCGCCGTCGTCACCGACGCTCATTGCCAACCATCGTTGGTAACCTCCGTCTCTTCCTCCACTACAATAACCTCTATTACCATTGTGCACCGCCACCACCACTACCTCTATTACTATCTTTCATCTTCTTCACAACTATCGTCTTTCACCGGCCACCCATCGTCTTTTATCTTTACTCGTCGCTGCAACTATGCATCCACCAATTCATTAAGATCTTCCAAATTGAATCAACTATTATGTTTTTTATATGAATCGGATTTTTTCGAACTACCATCAATTATTTCAGATTCTTCATTCAAATTTTCTACTATTGTTTTTGTATGTATTTATATGTATGAAAATTGTGCAAAAAAATTAATAATGTTTTTTAATTAAATTATTTAAAGATATACTTTATTTGTGTTATTTATAACTATTATATGACATATAAAATTATCAAACAACTTTTAGGGAAACTTGTCCAGTCCTGTCCTATCCAGTCCTAGTCGTACCAAACACAAGACAACCATTTGTCTTGTCCAGTCCTGTCCAGTCCAGTCCTGTCCAGTCCAGTCCAGTCCTGTCCTAGCCTCTTGTCCAGTCCAGTCCTGTCCTGTCCAGTTCTGTCCTGTCCAGTCCTGTCCAGTTCTGTCCTGTCCAGTCCCATCCAATCTTGTCTGCGTACCAAACGCTACCTTATGTTTGAAGGTTCTACATCACCTGTTAATATGCAAGATATTGATTTAAGTAAAAAAAATGAATAAACAAACATTCAACACATTCATATATGAATTATACAATATTCAACAGATTTATATATTAACATTCATATATATTCAACATATTCATATATGAACTTTGATTTATTGAGCCTGGGGACTTCATAGCGGTTGCCCGGGTTCGAGCCCCACTCGCAGCATTGTGGCCACGGGATGAATGCCCGCGGGACATAGGCCTGTTTTCCAGGAGATTAGTCCGGGCCCAAAGTGGTATGGGATACTCCTTTACCAAAAAAAAAAACTTTGATTTATTGAACATTCATATATGAACTATGCAATATTCAACAGATTCATATATGAATATGTTGAATGTATATGAACATTAATATACATTCAACATATTCATATATGAACTATACAATATTCAACAGATTCATAATGAACTTTTGCATTATTTAACATTCATATATGAACTATACGATATTCAACAGATTCATATATGAAGTATACAATATTCAACAGATTCATATATGAACATTCATATACATTCATATATGAATATGTTGAATGCATATGAACATTCAACAGATTCATATATGAACTATGCAATATTAAACAGATTCAAAATATATTCATTATTGAACATTCATATATGAACTATACAATATTCAACAGATTCATATATGAATGCGTTTATTTCAAAACCCTATTTTGAATAAATAATCGAAGAAACATTCAAAAGATTCATATGTGAATTATTGAACATTCAATATTCATATATGAATGTTTGCATCGAAAAACCCTAGATCTATTAAAAAATACAGAAATTATAGAGAAAACATTTAAAAAATTCATATATGAACAATCGAATATTCAATATTCATATATGAATGTTGCCATCTAAAAACCCTATATTCAACAAAAATACAGAAATTATCGAGAAAACATTTAAAAATTTCATATATGAACCACTGAATATTCAACATTCATACATGAATGTTGCCATCTAAAAACCCTATATTCAAAATCACGCATTCATTTATGAACGAATATACCTTCATTATTTCGAGCCGTCTTCTTCGTTCGTATCTTTATTTTTGGTAACCCATGTGCACTTTTCGCTGTATGAATAATTTATATATGAACTCGTTAAACTCGTTAAAAACCCTAAATTAATTTTTCTAAATGATTTCATCAACACGTTAAACATAGAATCACTGTATATGATGTTATTTTATGATAATCATTCAAACATTTTACAAAAAATATGTATAAGTACCGTCTCTTATGATAGTTATCAATGGTTCATCCTCGCTCATCTGATTTTGTTCCTTCTCTGGACTTTTTGATGGTTGTTTTTGACGATTCGGAGTTTCCTTTCTCGTTTTCTCCATTACTTTTGGTTTAAGATGAATCAGATGTGAAGTTTTTGATATCAGGGTTTTTGGAGAATAATCTGGAGGAATGTGGATGGTTTGTGATGAAAAAGATCGTGTTTCGTAATGTTATGATTAAGTTGCAGCCTATTCTGATTTAGTTGTGCATTTTACCTAATTGCCCCTATGTTGTCTTATTTTTGTTACTGTGCAACCGAATTTATCCTGTGTTACACATTTGACCCCTCAATTAATGACCATTGATCATTTAAACCAAGGGCCATGATCACTTCTTTATTTCTCATATATTTAGTGTTTCTCAAATCCTTGAGACGCTTAAAGAATCTTTTCCATTCTTCGGTTATGTATGGAAAGATAGAAATAAAATGACCACAATTTTAGGTATTCACTTAATCTTGTTAGGTATAGGTGCTTTTCTTCTAGTTCCACGGTGCTCGTTTTTCCAATTATGAAGCATGGCTAAGCGATCCGATTCACATTGGGCCTAGTGCCCAGGTGGTTTGGCCGATAGTGGGCCAAGAAATATTGAATGGTGTCGAAGTAAAGAACCATGGCATATATGTTTGGAATAGATTCCATTTTGAGAGAGTTGAAAAAAAACATGCTTTTTGGGGGAGAGATACTATTTCAGCAATCGAGTCACACGTATCTAACATATTCATACCTAAGGTTTTTCCACAAAGTGGTGACGAAACGTATAACTTGTACAAATCTTTCCATTTTCCAAGTCGATCCAATCCATTCGTTCGTAGAGCTATTTACTCGATCGCAGACATTTCTGGAACACCTCTAATAGAGGGAAAAATAGTCAATTTTGAAAGAACTTATTAGCTACCAACAAATGAACTATACCATTTGATCCCTATATCAGTCAAAAATTGTACTAAAATACTCCGATTCGGGCCGATTCTTCCCCCAACTAACGAAGAGATCTTGGCGGAATTGCCACATATGAAATTGAGCACAATTTTGCAAAGAAATAGCCCACTTGTTTCTCGAGAAGTGTCTACCATTTCACCACCAAAGCATCTACCCCGAGCACATGCAATGGAACCGTAGACACTCAAGTGAAATCCAATCCACGAAACATCTTAGAAGATTTCACAAAGCCCCTATCACTTAGTTTTCGACTTTTCGGAAATATATTAGCCGATGAATTAGTAGTTGTTGTTCTTGTTTCTTTAGTACCTTCAGTGGTTCCTATCCCTGTCATGTTCCTTGGATTATTCTTAAGAAAGTCCCCGAGAGGGCTTAGTTGATCCATGAATGTGGTACAAGGAATTCCCGTCATCTCGTAGAAAAAGAGTATAAACAAACAAAAGGCTTTTTATAATTTCATTTTTTATCATAGATATTTCATTTTTTATCAACCAAAATACCCAATAAGCATTAGCTCTCCCTGAAAAGGAGGTGATCTAGCCGCACCTTCCAGTACGGCTACCAAGCAAATCTTGGTTTTCGTTTTCCTTGTGATGGGCCTGGAAGGGGGGGATAAGAGATCGAATCTCCCGTTGTTCCTCAGTAGCTTAGTGGTAGAGCGGTCGGCTGTTAACCGATTGGTCGTAGGTTCGAATCCTACTTGAGGAGATTTAAAAATCACCGTCAACACCTCGGTGTATGATTGCATCGCGATGCCTAAGAACACGATCTAATAGATCGTTGTATCGAGTAGTTGGATCATAGTCTCTTACCATAAAAATGGCTGCATGCGCAGCAACACCAACTATGAGAAATGTGAATAACTAAAGAAAATAGATAGATGGGAGATAGAAAACTAGAAGAGAAAGAAACTAATTATATAATATAAATATCTCTCCGAGATTCACTAGTTATTTGACTGTTGGCGGGTCTCTTTTACAAGGAAGACCTAAGGTAGGTTATAGAAAAGAAGGATAAATAAAACTATTGGATCAAATGACAAAGGCATTCCTCTGTTTTGGTGCCTTTAGTAGGCCTAGTCTTTCCGGTAATCGCAATGGCTTCTTTATTTCTTCATGTTCAAAAAAACAAGATTGTTTAGAGCTGATGGGACAAAATCTCATCTATTTTTTTTTTCAAAACTGACGCTTGTATCATAACAGATTACAAATGCGATGCTCTAACCTCTGAGCTAAGCAGGCTCACATAACATAAATTCGACATGCATAGGAATTCAATAAACTCATTTTAGATCTATAATATTCTAACGTTTACGAATAAATCGTTTTGATTGAAATGGAAAACAATCAATCCCATAATGAATTAGTTAATGAGTTGAAATAAACAAACTAAAATGAAGAGTTATTATTTCATTAGACCGATGACCTTAGTTAATCCTATAATTCATATTAGCATCAAGTACCCTTTTTGCGTAATTTTTTTATCCTTGCTCTATGAATATAAATTATCGTAATAATAATTTATATTTGCATTTTCCTATTATAGTATTCGTTTTTTATATGTAACTTGGTATGGTTTTGTGTCTATTACCAGTTCTTCCTCCTGAGATGTATGGATTCTCGAGAAGAGAGGAGCCATGGTGGTCCCCCCCGGACCGTTGTGGAATCATATTGAATATTTGACGATACATTCCGTACCTTGCGAAAAAACCGATCCTTGTTCATTTAATGCCTATTGGTGTTCCAAAAGTACCTTTTCGAAATGCTGGAGAGGAAGATGCATCTTGGGTTGATTTGTATACTTATAGTTATTATCTTCATTTTGATAGTTTCTACGATTACATGGATTATACCTATTTACACAAATACCCCGATTACCTTGACACCAAAGAAGAGTTCGACCCAATGCTTTACTAATTCTTCAAATTAACGAGTTTTTCTCTCTCGAATATCCAATTGTCCTATTAATTCTTTATAACACGCTCTATTTTTTTTGATAAATAAGCCTCTATGAGATCGAATCTCCCGTTGTTCCTCAGTAGCTCAGTGGTAGAGCGGTCGGCTGTTAACCGATTGGTCGTAGGTTCGACGGTTTCATTAGATATCTTACAACTAGAATCCCAACAGCGGGGCTCGAGAATTGATGTGTATTCGAATCATAGGAGCTAGCAATCGTCGATATGCTCATATTGGTGACGTTATTGTTGCTGTGATCAAAGACGCAGTCCCAAACATGCCCTAGAAAAGAAAGGGGTAGTCAAATCCGATAATTTACGATCAATTCATTCAATATTTCAAACCCTGATCAATGAACCTACAAAATCCTTCAAATTGTATCTGATTAAATCCAGGTATTGTGGACATTGCGTCTATCCCGGATTCTTTTGAAATTGGCCCCAGCAGATAAAGTACATTACATATCATTACATAGTCTGTTTTAGGGATTGGCGACTTACCCATTCAGTGACCAGTTGTTGCTTCATTGAATTTGCTTCACTAATAGGCTCATGATTCGACTTTGATCGTTATGGACAAGTACCAAGATCGAGTCCTAGACAAGCGGACCTTATTTAGAGGGATCATCATAAATGATTGAAGTGTGTCGTTCACGGTACATAAAATATTCAGCCAGAGCTGCTCCCTGTATAAGGAGCGAGGTATTGTAATGTAGCAGGGGAATCCGCCGTTTCAGCTACCACAATAGTATATTTGCCGGTTTGAGATAACCAGCCAGGCAAGGGAAAGAAGAAAGTCTTCCTGCGGAGGGGGAAGAAGCGGCCCAGTTTAATAGATTCAATGGTCGACTTGCTTGAATCGAAGAGGAAGAGCCCACTTGAATTTCCATCGCCCATAGAGAGAGAGGGAGAGAGTTTGAAATGAAATCCCGAAATGAATCGTTCGCTTTGAAATGAAATGAATCGTTCGTTCGATATATATATATCTCGAATTGTTTTTACTTTATTTCAAATCAAATATATATACACCGTAGGTTGAACCCAGGGACGAATCTCAAGGGGTGCCCACGGTGGCACGTGCCACCGTATTGTTTCTCCCTCGCAAGGTAAAAAAATTAAGGTTTGTGAAAGGTCCAACCGTATCGTTTTAGAAGGTGCAACTTTATTATTTTAGAAGTGCAACCGTACCTCGTAATCAACCAAAAAACCCGAAAATGTCTCTTGAAATCAACTAAAAATACCGAAAAACACATGTTTTGCAAAATGACTTGAAACCCTGTCGAGTGAAAAATGAAATTACAATGCAAATAACGTTGAACCATGTAGAGTGAAAAATGCAATTGCAATATACTCCATACCAAAACGTATTTTTTGACATATTTTAATATATAATAAAATAATTAAATTAAAAAATATTCAATATTGGGCTGATTTCGAAGGTATCGAAGAGACGATTACAATGGTGTAATTTGTTAAAATTAAAAGTATTTTTTTAAACATATTTTAGTTAATATACGATTATATATGTTAATATGATGATGGTGTAAAATGAAAATTAGAAAAATAAAAGGTATAAAGTAAATCAATCAAAAGAGTTTAAGGACCAAAACTGTAACTATTAATTAAAAAATGGTGTTGTTTTCACTACCCCCTATTAAACCCATACCCCCTCCTAATACTCTATCACCCTCACATCATCACAACAACCTTTCAAAAACATATTTTCAATTGATTTTAGGGTGTTGCTAAGGCTACCCTCTTACGTCATCTATCTCTCTCACATCCATACCCCCCTACGTCATCTATCTCTCTCACATCCATTTTTTTCTTTTTTTAAGGGTGTTGCTAACCCTACCCCCTATAAAACCAATACCCCCTCCTAACCCTCTATTCCCCTCATAACCACGCCAACAAACTTCCAAAAACTATTTTTAATTGATTTTCAATTCTATATTTACAGTTTACACCCTTATAATTATTTAATTACTTTACTTTATACCTTTTACTTTTCTAATTTTCATTTTAAACCATCACCATATTAATACATATAATCGTATATTAACTAAAATACGTTAAAAAATACGTTTTAATTTTAACAAGTTACACCATTATAATCGTCTCTTCGATACCTTCGAAATGAGCCCAATATTGAATATTTTTGGATTTAATTATTTTATTATATATATATATATATATATATATATATTCAATAGGGGTGTTCGCGGTCCGGTTTGGGCGGTTTAACCCCTCAGACCACAAACCAAACCGAAAGTGGCGGTTTATTGATTTTTCAAACCGAGCGGTTTGACATCAAGTGCCCAGACCGGTCAAGTCGGACCGCGGTTTAGGCGGTTTGGTCGACCGGTTTAGGTGGTTTGGGCCTTTTAGTGGGCTTTAAAGTTTAAACATAAAAACATATAAAACTTTGAATTATAAAGGCTAATTGGCTTGAGTCCACTTGAAATAAAGAACAAAGTTCACAACAAAATAACAAAGTCCACAAAAGTTAACAAAATATCCCAAGATAAAACACTAAAAAAAGTAATATGCAAAGTGCAAATAAAATCCACGGCTTCACTTCTTCATTTTTCCGTTCTTTGTATTCCACAATCCATAAAGATTTCAATTTGTTAAAATACCTTAGGCCTTTTTGTATATACTTGGACATTTGGGTTTTATATAATCTATTATTTATAATAAAGGTATATATAAAAAAAAAATATATATATATATATTTATATATTTGGCGGTCGGTTTGGTCCAAACCGTCCAAAAAAACCTCCAGACCGCCAGACCGCTCAAACCGCCAAAAACGGTCCGGTTTGACTTGGTTCGACCGGTTTGAGCGGTCCAACGGTTTTTTTGAACACCCCTAATATTCAATATTTGGCTCATTTCGAAGGTATTGACGAGACGATTATAATGGTGTAACTTGTTAAAATTAAAAATTACTTTTTAACGTGTTTTAGTTAATATACGCTTATATGTGTTAAAAACTTACGTTCGATGTGATGCGTTTTCTGTTTTTTCAAAAAAAAAATCGATTAATTAAGGTACAATATATGACATATAATAATATAATTAAATCAAAAAATATTCTATATTGGGCTCATTTTGAAGGTATTGTCGATTATTTTAGGATATCAACAAAATCATTTGATATATATATCTATTACTACCTTATAATACATTCATATCAAAACTCTTAAAGACAAGTAATCAAGCACAATGTACAACCATTTAATACACAAAATTCAAAAAACTATGAATTACAAGATAATATGCATAAGGTACAAGTGAATAATGCATAAGGCTTTTAATTATGATTTTACTATAGCTACAGTATAAAGTCTTACCCCAAATGAAATATTCCCTGTGCATGAAGTTAAAAGTTACAGTAAAAAGTTAAATATTTGAGCATAGAGAGACAAGCATGGCCATCTTTTCAAAACCAAAATCAATGATTACTTCAAAACCGCGTGAAATGCGCCCAATAAAAGGTATCAAATTTTGTTTATTATATACAGGTACGATATGCCTCTTCTTGAGATAGTTGGTGTAACATCAACAAACAAAACATTTTGCATAGCATTTGTTTTCATGCATCAAGAAAAGGTATCAAATTTTGTTTGGGCATTAGAATGTCTAGAGTCCAAAATATACGATAACTTTTACCCGGTCGCCATAGTAACAGACAGAGAGTTGGCTTTGATTAATGCATGCAAAGTGGTATTTCCTGTTGCTAAAAGCTTGCTTTGTAGATGGCATATCTATCAGAATATTGTGAAACATTGTAAACCATTGATACATGAGTCTCAAACGTGGAATTATTTTCATCAAGTATGGTTGCAGTTAATTGAATCTCCAAATCAAGAATTGTACATGTACAATTTGGTACAACTCGAAGAAATGTTGCTCAATTATCCAGGTATTTTTTATATGAAAAGTTTAACCATTATTACTAAAGATATTGACGTATATTTGTTATATTTTTCAGGTGTTTTAAATTACTTGGAACGTGTAAAAAAAAAACCATAACACCTACAAATATGTAAAATTGCTTTTATTGGAAGGTCTTTTCTGAAATATTTGTTGGAAGTCATAAATTATATTGTTACGAACGCGTATGCGAAAATATCATCGAAAACGAGGTCCGAGCGAAAAGTTATGAATTTTTAAGTGTTTAGTGGTAAAAAGGGGTATTGGGTCAAACCTGACCCAACTTGGTATGTGCGATTTTAAGAGAGAAAAACATGATTTTGGCCCCATTTTCACCCCATTTCATTTCTACAAACTTCTAGGATTATTAAGGTGCGATTTCTCACATATATGAGGTGATCTAACATCATTCTTGGTGAATCAAACAAGAAATTGAAGGTATAAAACGATAAACTTTGACTAGTTCATGTATTGTATCATTTGATGGAGATTAGGGTTAGGGTTTGATGTGAAATTGTTAATATCTTAGTATTTTGAGTACATTATGAATATATATATATATATATATATATATATATATATATATATATTTGGTTATTTAGTAAAAAGGATGGATAAAATTGCCAGAATGAGTTGGAATTATTGGATGAAAGTATGAAGATTTCACTTTTCAAGGTCAAAGTAGTTAAAATGATGATTTTGATGGAAAGAGCTTAGATTTCTAGAGTTTTTATAAAGTTTATGCTATTTTAAGATAAATATTTGGATTTGGTATAATATGGTATAGAATTGAGCATGAAATGGCTATTTTAGGACTTGAAAGTCAATGTTTTTACCCTATTTTAGAAAAATTATATAAAAAATCGTAGAAAAATCGTATTAGGATGATTCCAGTGGCATTTGAAAGGTATGAATCTCTAATTTGTTTTATATAGAGACATAATAATCTAATTGCAACTTTAAGATGAGTTAAAAGTGCACTTTGTACAGTGTTGTCAAACTAACAGCCTGTAGCTTGTAGCTGTTGTGTTGAAAATTTTGTATAAAATCAAAGAAAAATCATGTATGAGGTCAGTTCCATCAGAAAGATATGAGAGTATAAGTTATTTCATCTTTATAAGTCATTAAGTGATTTTGAGTCCAAGTGAGGTAAAACAAGGAGACATAGAGGGTTGTAATGGGAAAATACAAGTAAGAAAGTTAGCTACTTAAGGTACTGATAGGTCCACAAACATAATAAAAAAACAAGACTCGTTCACAATCTCATATGAATTTCATTGATTTAGAACTTTCTCTCTGATGGAGGATAATCCAACCACATGAAAGATCCCTTGGTGATTCAAGATGGCCCAGTTACCAGATCAAGATCGAAACTGATCAAAGAAGCTTTGAAGAGTTTAGTTGCGGAGATTCAAATAAAGTTCGTTGAAGATTTGCATGTAATGCATGGTATTATGCTTATTGGAGCTTTGGATCAATTATGGAGCTTAAAGAAGGCTTTTATTTGAAGATTGCAAGCTTTTGGGCCATTTCAAAGAATAAACCCATGATCAATATTTTGGCAGCCCAAGATTGAACTATTTTCTTTTGTTTATGTTGAATTTGGGCCCAATAAATTTGTGTATAGAGCCCAATCTGTTTTTTTAGGCCCATGTTAAAGTTTAGGTGTTTAAAGTCTTTGAATAATGATTTAGATTATGTCTAGATTCATGAATTAAAGGTATGTATTTAATTCTTGATTGAAATTTAAGTCTTAGTCTTTATGAAGAGTCTTTTGGGGTGTCTTTTAAACCCTATAAATAGGAGCCTTTGTAATCATTTGAAATCATCATCCAAGTAATATAAACACTTTCTTTTGAGTTTAACTCATTTTGTGAGTTGTGATTCCTTGCGAGAGCGTTCATAGTTCAAGAACTTATCAAGATTGTGAGCACGATCTTGTGGCGTTTCAGATTTGCTCTAGGTTAGTTGAAGATTCCTATACCTGGAATATTCACTTCCTAAACTATCTCATACGAAGGTTCCAAGTTTCTTAACTTGCGGGTCGACGTTTCGTATCATTTGGTATCAGAGCTAAGGTTTGGTTTCTTCTAATCAATCTTTCTTATATATTTCCTTATATCTTTTATCTTGTTTTTCCTACTTCTACTTCTTCACCGTCTTCTTCCTAAATCTACTCCTTCATCTTCTTCTATTCTCTCAAAGAAAAAAAAAACAAAAAAAAAACCATCCAACAAAGTCACAAAAAAAGAGAGAAAAAAACAAAAGTGCCAAAAAAGAAAAAAAAGAGGGAAAGCGTGAAAAAAAAAGTTGTATTCTTGGTTGAATTTCTATTCTTATCTCAATATTAATCGAGTAACCCCCGAAAAATTCCAATTTTAAAAGTCAATTCTTGTAGGCATTAGTTATTTCTTACCAAAACCTAAGATCCGTTTGATGAATTGAGTTCTTAAAGGTTTGCCTGAACGCCGGGGTTTGTGCTCAAATTTGATTTGTTCTTTTACCAATTGAGCTCTACAAGGGATCAAGAGGTAAAAGGCATTGAGTGTGTAAGAACAATTGAGGGGAGGTAAAAGCCATATTGAGTGCAAACACGAGAGATTCGTGAGGACAAAAATATGTTTTATACTAACAGTTAAGTATGTCGAAAAAGGATCCTAATTCACAGGGAAATCCATCCAACGATGAAAGGGAGAATGATTTTACTGTTCGAGCCATGCAACAACAGTTTCAACGACTTGGAGTTGTATTAGAAGGTGTAATGGAAAGATTGGATAGAATTGAAAGGAGGACGGAAGAAGAACCACCTATGCCACGATCTTATTGGGAAGAGGAGTACGAAGGGGAGGAAGAATTTGAAGATGGACCACGACATCCAAGAAGAAGACATGGTAATAGAAGACGAAATCAAAGGGTTGATTGGGGGTTTAGCAACATCAAAATGAAAATTCCACAATTTCAAGGGAAGAGTGATCCAGAAGCTTATTTGGAATGGGAAAAAAAGGTGGATCTTA
The DNA here is from genome assembly GCA_954870635.1 of Arctium minus. Classification (NCBI taxonomy): domain Eukaryota; kingdom Viridiplantae; phylum Streptophyta; class Magnoliopsida; order Asterales; family Asteraceae; genus Arctium; species Arctium minus. The sequence goes on along the minus strand of OX941087.1, from coordinate 80,889,296 downwards.
TATTTGACTGCAACAACTATTCTGAAGATAAAAAGGTAAAACTAGCTGCCATTGAATTCACGGAGTATGCAATTGTATGGTGGGATCAATTGGTAACAAACCGAAGGAGATATGGTGAGAGGCCTATTTCTACTTGGGATGAAATGAAAGCGGTTATACGGAAGAGGTTTGTTCCTTCTCACTATTTTAGAGATTTGTATTGCAAATTACATAATTGAATCAGGGAACAAAATCTGTTGAGGACAATTACAAGGAGATGGAGATTGCTATGATTCGAGCAAATGTTGAAGAAGATAGGGAGGCAACCATGGCAAGGTTTTTGAGTGGCCTAAATCGTGACATTGCCAATGTGGTGGAACGATTGTGTGGAACTTGAAGACATGGTGCATACGGCCATGAAAGTTGAGAGGCAACTAAAGAAGAGGAATACCTATTCAAGGGGTCAAACATCTAGTTTCCAACCCCAAAATAAACATAAGGGAGAGGCATTCAAGGGTACCAATTCATCCACTTCAAAATCCCAAAATGAAGGCAGCAAAGTGGACAAGGGTAAAGGTATTGGTTCTACCCATTCTAAATCTCGTGAAATTAAGTGTTTTCGTTGTCTAGGTATGGGACATATTGCATCACAATGTCCAAACAAAAGAGCATGATTCTTCGTGAAAGTGCTGAAGTGGAGTCTGAAAGTGAAAAAGATGATTCCATGGATGAGGAAGAGGACTTGGAGAAAACCGAGGCAAAAAATGGTGAACTATTGGTGGTGAAAAAAGCTTTGAACTTGCAAGTGAAGGTGGATGACACGCAACACCGGGAAAACATATTTCATACACGATGTTTGGTGCAAGGCAAGGTATGTACTTTAATCATTGACGGTGGGAGTTGTGCAAATGTTGTAAGTACCGAAGTTGTTGAGAAGTTAAATTTGCACACTCTAAAACATCCACTACCATAAAAACTTCAATATCTAAATGAATGTGGGGAAGTGAAAGTGACTAAACAGGTATTGATCTCCTTTTCCATTGGTCAATACAAAGATGAAGTAATGTGCGATGTTGTTCCAATGCATGTCAGCCACATACTTTTGGGGAGGCTGTGGCAATTTGACCGAAGAGTTATCTATGATGGCTTTCATAATCAGTACACTTTCAAACATCACGACAAGAAAGTTGTTCTTGTGTCGTTATCTCCACAACAAGTTCATGAGGATCAAATTAAAATGATCACCGCAAGGCGAGCGAGAGAGGCTGAAAAGAAAAATAATGAGTGTGGTGCATCGAGGGAAAAACAGAGTGATGAAAACAAATTGAAAGGTGAAAAGGAGGAAAAGAAAAGAGAGAAAACCAAGTCGATTTTTTTTTGCAAAATCGAGTGAAGTCAAGAGGGTGATAGTAGAAAACAAGAGGGTGATGGTTTTGGTTTTCAAGGAGGCTTGTTTGAGTGCTAGTGAGCTAACCCAAAATCTTCCGAGTTTTGTTGTGAATCTTTTGCAGGAATATGATGATGTCTTTCCGAAGGAAGAGCCAAGTGGATTGCCACCTCTACGAGGAATAGAGCACCAGATTGATTTCATTCCAAGGGCTACTCTTCCAAATCGTCTAGCTTATAGAGCTAACCCCGAGGAGACAAAAGATATCCAAAGACAAGTGGAAGATTTATTGTCAAGAGGAAGGATTCGAGAATCCATGAGTCCTTGTGCCGTTCCCGTGATTGTGGTGCCTAAAAAGACTGGAGAATGGAGAATGTGCACCGATTGCAGAGCCATCAACCAAATCACGGTAAAGTATCGCTATCCTATTCCTAGGTTAGATGACATGCTAGATGAGTTGCATGGGGCTGTCATTTTTTCCAAAATTGATCTTAAAAGTGGGTATCATCAGATTAGAATAAGAGAAGGAGATGAATGGAAAACCGTATTCAAAACAAAATCTGGATTGTACGAGTGGTTAGTTATGCCTTTTGGATTAACTAATGCACCTAGTACATTCATGAGATTGATGAATCATGTGTTTCATGAGTTTATTGGTAAATTTGTCGTCGTTTACTTTGATGACATCTTGATTTATAGTAAAAATATGGAAGATCACATGATGCATTTACGTGATGTTTTGGACACCTTGAGAAATGAATCTTTGTATGCTAACTTGAAAAAATGCACATTTTGTATGGACAAAGTTGTTTTTTTAGGATTTGTTGTTAGTGGCAAGGGAATTGAAGTGGATCTTGAGAAGGTCAAGGCAATCCAAGAATGGCCAACTCCAACAATGGTTTCGGAGGTAAGAAGCTTTCATGGGCTAGCTAGCTTCTATCGAAGATTTGTTCGTGACTTTAGCACCATAGCCGCCCCACTCAATAAACTTGTGAAGAAAGAGGTAAGTTTTCATTAGGGAGAAAAGCAACAAGCTGCATTTGACTTATTGAAGGAAAGGTTGACCTCTTCTCCTATTCTTGCATTACCAAGTTTTGATAAGATGTTTGATCTTGAGTGTGATGCATCCGGGGTGGGTATTGGGGCTGTTTTAATTCAAGAACGCCGTCCCATTGCATATTTTAGTGAAAAACTAAAAGGGGCACAATTGAATTATTCAACATATGATAAAGAGCTTTATGCTTTGGTAAGGTCTTCACAAACATGGCAACATTATTTGAGACCAAAAGAGTTTGTGATTCACACGGATCATGAATCTCTTAAGTATCTCAAGGGTCAAGGTAAGCTAAGTAGAAGGCATATCAAGTGGGTTGAGTTTATCGAGTCATTTCCTTATGTGATTAAATACAAGAAAGGAAAAGAAAACATTGTGGCCGATGCGTTGTCTAGACGTCAAAGTCTCATCACCACTTTGAGTTCTAAACTTCTTGGATTTGAATCAATTAAGGAAATGTATGAGGATGATTCTGATTTTTCTTCTCTATATGTTGCATGTGAACATGGATCAATTGACAAATTCTATAAATTATTTGTTTAAAGAAAACAAGTTGTGCATTCCAAAGTGTTCCATGCGTGAATTGCTTGTGCGTGAGGCTCATGAGGGAGGTTTGATGGGTCACTTTGGTGTTCAAAAGACTTTAGATGTTTTAAAAGAACATTTCTTTTGGCCAAAAATGCGTGAAGATGTTAATAAAATTTGTGAAAGATGTCTAACTTGTAAACAAGCCAAATCAAAATCGAAGCCACATGGATTGTATACCCCGCTACCAATTCCTTCTGAACCTTGGGTAGACATATCCATGGACTTTGTGCTAGGATTGCCTAGGACAAAGAATGGCCGAGATTCTGTTTTTGTTGTTGTTGATCGATTTTCTAAGATGGCACACTTTATTCCTTGTCATAAAATAGATGATGCCTCACACATTGCTGATTTGTTCTTTAAAGAAATAGTGCGTCTACATGGTTTTCCACGCACTATTGTGAGTGATAGGGATGTCAATTTTTTGAGTCATTTTTGGCGTGTGCTTTGGAGTAAACTAGGTACTAAGCTTTTATTCTCTACTGCAAGTCATCCACAAACTGATGGGCAGACTGAAGTAGTTAATAGAACTTTGTCTCAATTACTTAGAGCCGTTATTTCAAAGAATTTGAAAAGTTGGGAGAGTTGCTTGCCGTTTGTAGAGTTTACTTATAATCGAAGTGTGCATTCTGCTACTAACTATTCTCCTTTCGAGACTGTGTATGGCTTCAATCCCCTGAGTCCCCTTGATCTCGTTCCTATCCCCATTAAAGAGCGTGCCAGTCTAGATGGAAAAAGGAAGGCTGAATTGGTGAAACAATTGCATGAGAAGGTAAGACTCAACATTGAGAAGAGGACAAATCAATACTTGAAGCAAGCAAACAAAGGTAGAAAGAGAGTTGTGTTTGAACCTGGTGATTGGGTATGGTTACACTTGAGGAAAGAGAGATTCCCGGCAAAAAGAAGATCAAAGCTGCAGCCTAGAGGAGATGGACCATTCCAAGTCCTCGAAAGAATCAATGATAATGCTTATAAGTTAGATCTTCCTGGTGAGTATCAAGTAAGCTCTACTTTTAATGTTGCTGATCTTTCTCCCTATGATGTAGGTGATGATTCGTGGACGAATCCTTTTCAAGGGGGAGTGAATGATGGAGGACAATCCAACCACATGAAAGATCCCTTGGTGATTCAAGATGGCCCAGTTACCAGATCAAGATCGAAACTGATCAAAGAAGCTTTGAAGAGTTTAGTTGCGGAGATTCAAATAAAGTCCGTTATTGCATGTAACGCACGGTATTATGCTTATTGGAGCTTTGGATCAATGATGGAGCTTAAAGAAGGCTTTTATTTGAAGATTGCAAGCTTTTGGGCCATTTCAAAGAATAAACCCATGATCAATATTTTGGCAGCCCAAGATTGAACTATTTTCTTTTGTTTATGTTGAATTTGGTCCCAATAAATTTGTGTATAGAACTATTTTCTTTTGTTTATGTTGAATTTGGTCCCAATAAATTTGTGTATAGAGCCCAATCCGTTTTTTAGGCCCATGTTAAAGTTTAGGTGTTTAAAGTCTTTGAATAATGATTTAGATTATGTCTAGATTCATGAATTAAAGGTATGTCTTTAATTCTTGATTGAAATTTAAGTCTTAGTCTTTATGAAGAGTCTTTTGGGGTGTCTTTTAAACCCTATAAATAGGAGCCTTTGTAATCATTTGAAATCATCATCCAAGTAATATAAACACTTTCTTTTGAGTTTAACTCATTTTGTGAGCTGTGATTCCTTGCGAGAGCGTTCATAGTTCAAGAACTTATCAAGATTGTGAGCACGATCTTGTGGCGTTTCAGATTCCTTTGGTTCTTAGTTTTATAACTAACGGGTCAAGGATTTGCTCTAGGTTAGTTGAAGATTCCTATACCTGGGATATTCGCTTCCTAAACTATCTCATACGAAGGTTCCAAGTTTCTTAACTTGCGGGTCGACGTTTCGTATCACTCTCTCTACAAGTATACGTTTCTCTCTCTACAATATCTCTCTAAAATATGACAATATCAAAGCTCCTAACCTTTAATGCTTAATAACAAAGCCAAACTTATATATACGACCAAAACTATTTATATGGTCAAACAATTAACCTTACAACTCAAACTAAAACGTCAAAGTCAAATAATTTGACTTGCACTATTTTACAAACACAACATATGCAACATTTACAACTTTGACCCTTTTTAATCTTTAATACAATATTTGACTCAACAATCTCCCCCTTTGGATTCAAGATTAAAAAAAATTACACTAATCTTCAGGTCTTTTGTCTTGTAAATCTTCAACTTTATAGCTTTCACAACTTTGAACCTTTGAGTAAATCTCCTCCTTTAGAATTCTTCTCAACAAAGTTACTCCATCTTTCTTTACAAACTTTGTCATTTCAATCTCCCACTTTGATATTATTCTTCAGAAACATCTTTGAAATCTTCAGACTTGTTTCAAACTTTGAAATTTCTTCATCAAAACACTTTCTTTGAAAATTTCTCCCCTTTCTGATAAGAACAACATAACTCTGACTTTGAAATACTTGAAACTTTCACTCTAACTTGAACTTTCTTTAGAATTTCAATTTCAAACTTTCTCCTATTCTAATAAAACATCAGAAACTTTGACTTTGCATTCTTCTGAAATTGAACTTTTGACTTACTCCCCCCTTTTTATGACTGATGAGAAATCAGAATCATCAAAACATTAACAATTTCAGCAGTCTTTAATACAATTTCCCCCTTTAGGATAAGATAACAATCTTCATCTGATCTGGTTTGAGCATGTATCTGTTAATTCATAACATGTATTTATCCGAATCTTTTCAAATTCAGACAAATTAGGAATTGGTAACCCTGAATCAACAAATGATACAGTTATTATGTATGTAAGTAACATGAAGTCACTTAGTACAACAATGTACTGTACAAGGAGCTTTAGTGATGTTTACTCCACAAGTCTTCCATTCAATCATCGAATAACATAAGGTAATTCTATGAAGTTCTGACAGAAAAACGAATTTTCTGTGTGAAAGTGCTTGTGTACGAAAGAATTAAGCACAAAGATTTCTTTATTAGGCTCAAAAATATGTAAACTATTGAGACAACAACAATATTATGTGCATGAAAGAAGGTCGAAGGTGGGGCAACTTTCCTTCGTTTTCAATATCCAAATCTTCCAAATGAAGATCAGATAGTATATGTGTTGCTTCCCCAACAAAATGTGAAACATCTTTTTGTTGAGAAAAAGATGAGTAGCTGGTGGAGTTATAGCAAGAGTTGGCATGGGCTAGTGTCTGTTTCAATGAAGGTCACCAAAGAATGTGAACCAACAGATTATGTGGTTGCCCGACTCAGAAAAGAATTGGTGCAGAGTTTTCAGTTTTCTTTAACTCTGATCTCACACCCTCTTTCTTTTAATCATATAAGCTCATTTCTAACCAAACTCTCTTTTCCTTTTTATCTCATCACACACCCACTCTCTGATTTTGACCCCTCTACCTTCAATTACTCGAGGATAACTTCTTGGGTAGGAAACACTTGTTATTGTAAATCGATAGAAGTTCTGATAAGCACTCACATGAATCCCATGAATTTTATCCTAAAAGAATAGTGTTGCTCAACAATTTATCTTTCACAGATAAGCACAAAATATTATAACAATGTCAAATGAATGTAAACTCCAAAGAAATATCATTCAAGTATGAGCTTTTGAACATTGAAGAGTTCTCAAAACAAGAATAATAAATGAATGAAATGAAATCAAGTGAATTGTTTTGAGAATTTGACATTGTTTCAGTCAGATCAATTTTCATGAAATATGAATAGCTTAGGGTATCAAAGAACTGGAATTTGTTTATATAAACAAATGTTAATCCAAGATCTCTAAATCCTAGAGAGAGAAAGTAGAGAGAGAGAGAGTAAAGTGAAAAGATACAATATGTATTGAATGAGCGTGAAAGTGTTAACAAGACACAAGACCAAAGGGACTTAAATACCCTTAGCTTATACACAGATAAAATCTATCTAAGTACAGTATATGACCAAGCCTATAAATACATGATTACTATAAAATCAGACTTAACAATCTCCCCCTTAGTAATCATTGGCGCTGTGGTCTTCAAAATCAATCTTCTAAATCAGCACGGACCATCTAAGCTACTTTGCGAAGCAACTTTCTGACTTAAAAAAAAAAATTCTTCTCAGCATCTTTCAGATTGAGTTGTCTTTGCTGTCTTGACAAGACTGGACCAGTTTGAATAAGCTTGAAGGAACAATTGGTTCAACAGCTTGTGCTCTAGACGATACACCTCTTTTAAATGAACTTGAGGAATTTGTAGTGATCGGAGCTTGAACAGCAAGAAGACAAATATTGTTGAAGAAATTAGAATCTTGAGCAAATCTTGATCAGCAGATAAACTTTTGAGCTTTTTGTCTCTTTAACATCTCCTTAACTTCTCCCCCTCATGACCTTGATGATATGGATCAACTTGGTCATGCAAATGTTGAAGACGAAACAGCTTAAGATCTGCAAAATCAAAGTAAAGGAGAAAAACAGGGAAGGTTTGCGCTACACATTGGTGGCGCAAAGGGAGGTTTGCGCTAGCCGAAGGTGGCGCAAAATGAGGTTTGCGCGACCAACTGTTGGCGCAAATCTGACTTGAACTCAGAAAATTTTACCTTTTTAAGCTCTTTGACTCCCCCTACACAAATGCACTAGATTTGACAATTCAAGTTAGCATTCATATAGAAAATCAGATACTCCCCCTCAAAAACAGATATGATCTTTTCAGGAAAAAAATCTCCTTATTCACTCCCCCTTGAATAATGCACAAACCCATTTATAAAGAAAATATGAGAACACAAGAAATGAAACATCAATGTAGAAAGAAAAATATACTGAATATGTATTTTGAAACGACTAAATATATACAAATTTAAACATAAACAAATAAAATTCTACTTAGTAAAATATCACAATAAAATCCGTCAGATGAAATCAAATGTATATGTTTGGATACAGAAACAAGTTTTATTGCATATCAAGTTAAGACATGTTCAGTTTCAAAAACTTTCATCAATCTATTCAGTGTGCTCGCATGTGAACTTCGATTAGCTTCAAGAAAATGCAATTCTAAAAATATAATAGAGAACTTTGCATGTAATCACACTAATCCATCAAGAATTCAGACTTCTACAAATTTACAGGTTTATTGCAACTCAAACATATCACCAAGTATCATGAGATGTGTGCTCATTGACATCTTTTAGCATTGTGCACATTGGCATCTTTACATGAGTGTGCTCTTTGGCATTTTTTAAACTTGTGCACATTTGGCATCTTTTAATCAAAAAGTTTATTAAGTAAAGAACATGCCGTAAACGTAACTTTCTATCTGATCCTAGTGCAGGATTTGGGTCAGCCGCTCCCAGACCAGTTGGCCTTAGGGGACTAGGTGTCAAGCACCCCTTAGAACTTACTTTCCTAGATCAGAAAGGCTACATCGACACATCCTAAACCCATTCATACCAGTAGAACATGACTTTCGATCTGATTCTATTGAAGGATTTGGGTTCGATCACTCCCAGATCAATTGACCTTAGGGGACCAGATGACAAGCATCCCACAGAACTTACTTTCCCAAATCAGAAAGGTCATAGGTACAAACTTTTAAACTTAGAGATTTCTGATTTATAAGAATTTAATAATCATCTTAAACACTAGGTTTTACGTCTAAGTGCTTAGCCCATATTTTCATTACGATCCAAAATTCCAACTTTTTAGGTTTTCTAAGCATTGTAAACTATAAATATTACGAATCACACAACTTTAAAGCAATATCAAAAGCTGCAAACATGTTGCTGACTTTTCGACTTTTGTTAGACTTGAAAAATGAACATAAAAAACTTTAATATAAACAAAGCAACTTGAAAATTTATCCTAGACACACATTTTATTCAAAAGAAAGAAAAAATTGTAAAACTTTTACTTTATAGAATAAAATTTGTAAAGGTTTAAACTTTTAAAACAACATGCCGAGATTTAAAAATAGAAATATTTGATCGGCAAGTTTATATTCAGTTGAAACAAAATATAATTCAATAATATCATCTTCCACATAATGTAAAAATGAAAATTGTGTCTCATTTGAAAATTTTGGGTTGAACAAAATCAAGTAGAAATAAATTTGCTCAGATTCTTTAAAAAAATGAGAAACTAGAACAACATCATTATCAGAGATAAATGCAGCGGAAATTAAGTAAATGTACTCACAGTTTCTCATTAGTCAGAAGCTGAAAAGCATTGAAGAATGAGTCCTAGCCTGACATGTCTAGAATTCATAGTCCATTGAAGCACGAGTTTTGAGCTGAATTACTCAGAAGCCAAAATGATGACAATGAAGTCCGGGTCTTGAGCTGATTTACTCAAGAGCCATCTTTTCTCTTATTCCCCCTTGACATGAGGTGCCTGCAACTTTGAGTCAGATTGAGATTTTGGTACCCACTTGAATTTGGGCCCATGTTTGTTAGTTGCAGTTCTTATGGGGAAATATTTGTTAGATTTGACACAAGAAGCACGAGAAAGATTATCAGAAAAATAAGCACAGTCATCAGATGAATACAAAGCATAATCATCTGAACTAGAATCAGAAGAAGAATATGAGACATTTTTGGAAATTTGAATCATTTGCTTTATTGAATATTTTGAAATTTTCTTACAAACAGCAAATGAATCACTTTTCTAATATCTGTCTACATATCTATCTCCATCAGTCTAAGATTCATCAGATATCCGCTTCACTCTCCAAATCTGCTTCGATGACTTGCTCAAAGTCCTATCTGAAAGATTAGAATCAGAAGAATTAGAACTGTCAGAAAGAACTTTATCTTGTTTCTTCGACTTCTTTGACCGTCTTCTTTTACGTTTAGGTTTATAATACTGATCATTTAGCGTAAAAGATTCATCAAAAATTTCCGAATTAATATTTAAATCAGAAGAAATAATTTTACCTAAGCAACCAATCTGATCGGACAATAAATCTGAACATACCTCAGAGTCAGAATTATGTTGAGAAAAGATATCAAATATAGAAACTTCCATTTTGTTTACTTGACAATTAGAAGAAAAACTAGAAATAGAATCTTGTTTTTAAGAAAATAATTTTTCTTCAAGACTAGACGTCATGAAAGAAAGAATAATATCAGATTCAATTTCTTTTAAAATATTTTGATCTTCCATCTTATCTTCAAGATCAATGATTTTGCTTTCTAAAATTACAGGAGGGGTATATCTCTTAGAATCATAAATGATTGGAGATATATTTTCCTTATTAGATTTACAATCAAAAATATCAACAAAATCATCAGATACCGAAGATTTGACGGGAGATATATCATTTAAACCTTTTCTACCTCTTCTTGATTTATCAGGAAAATATTTGGCATTTTCATTTGTGTAAACAAAAGAAATTTCCTTGTGTGTGTTTTTCATTCTTTTCTCATTTTCGATTTCTAATACTTGTTTTTCATTCATCCAATCAATTTTAAATTGAGAAGCATATTGAGCAAGAGTTAGATAATCGTATTTATATAAAGTTGGGGATTTTTCAATCGCATTGTTTAAACAATGTGGATTTTTAAAACCAAGTCCCCATTTTTCTTTTAAAGCTTCCTCACTCCTTGGTTTATTCATAAAAATTGTTTGCTTAGATTGGTTTCTTCGATATAACTTTTCTTCTAATTTATTTATTTTATCCAAAAAACTGTCTTTTAAATTGGTCATTGCAGACAAAGATTCAAGATAAGTCTTATTTGATTTTTCCAAATCATCTAATTTCTTTTGAAAGATGTCTTTTGTATTTTTCAAAATAGATTTTTCATCTTTCAAAGAAATTTTCAATTTGTCAATCAAATCTGACTTTTCAGAATTTAAATTCTTTTTAGATAATAACTTTAAGCGAAGATCATGTAAAGCAGATATGATGATATTCATTTGGGAGGAAATGAAATTGAAATCAAACTCAGAATATACCTCATCTTCATCAGTGTCAGAATCATCATCTGATTGATCACCTCTAATGAAGCACATTTGAGCAATCTCTACAATTGCAGCTTCATCATCAGAGTGATCCAGCCAAAACTCTTCTTCGGCTAGCAATACTGTTCCACTCTCTCTCTTATCAGAAAGTTCCAGTTTCTTCCGATACTAAGCTGAGTCCCTAACTTTCTTTGCTCGACACTCCTTAGCTATATGCCCTGGCTTTCCACAATTGTAACAGGCAACAGTTGTCTTTGGCTCAGACACTTTGACTTTTGAACCAGAAGTGAAGCGAGAAGTGTTGAACTCGAACGTGGTTGGAAATTTTTCTGATAATGTTATGAGAGAAGGATCATTGCTTTCTGAAGCGCCTCGCCATCATCATCAGTTGACCCGTTGTAAGCATTATCAGACAATGCTTGATTTGCCAGATGACTCGTTAGAAGTGCAACTGGGTCCACTGATTTCTTGTTCTTCTTCTTCAGTTTGGCCTTCTTCTCAATAACTATACACTCATCTGTCAACAAGATCTCAAACATCTCTTGGATCTGCATTGTAGAAATTCTGACATCATTCCTCAATCTGTGGCAGGATTTGTTCCATTCTGGTTGTAGAGCATTGAGGAATTTCAGATTAGTCTCAAGCTCAGTCTTTTCTACTTTGATTTTCCTCAGATCATTAATCACGACACAGAATCTGTCATACACAGTTTTCAATGGCTCCCCATCCTTGGCTTTGAATTCTTCAAAATTATTCATGTAACGAGTATGTCGGAGTTGAGTAGCAACTGAAGAACCAAGCATAATCTTTTCAAGCTGTTACCACATAAGATTAGGATGATTTTTGAAACAATCAATCCTGTTGTAGATAGAGTTTGGCAGGGCTAACATCAGATTTGCCTTGATATCACGATCAGCTTGATACTCCGATAACTCATTAGGTGAATATTCTTTGGTAGGCTTATATAATCCAGAAGCCAACTTGGGTTTCTCAAAAGGTCCTTCTGAAAGAATTTTGATCATGTCATTTCCATTCTTTTTACGCTCTATAAAATTCAGAAACCTATCTTGCCACTGTGTAAACTCATTTTCATCAATCAGCACTGGTGGACGATTTTCTGTACCCAAAGACATCATAAGATCACTTTTGTAAAACTAAGCTTGATAAGCAAACTTGTCAGAATCTATTTCACAGAAATCCAGAAAAAAATGCTAAGTCTTGAAACAGTTGGCGCAAACTTGAGATTTGCGTGAGAGGTATAAAGCGCAAATGAGATTTGTGTGATACACTGAAGACGTAAGATAACTTTGCGTGAGCAGACCGTGGCGCAAACTAAGATTCTCGTGAGCAGCTGGAGATGCAAATTAGGTTTGCGTGAAACACTGATGGCGCAAACTTAAGTTTGCGTGAGGCTTTGATGGCGTAAAACAACTTTGCGTGAGAGGCAATTGACGCAAATGAAGCTTTGCGTTTGAAGTGGATGGCGAGAACTTGACTTTTTGTGACAAGAAGATGACGCAAACTGACTTTGCGTGATATGTGGCTGACGAGAACCAAGAAAACTTGAACTTTTCTTGAACAATTACTGGCGCAAACCTTTGAAGAACAGGATGAACTCACGCAAATCAGATGAACTCGCGCAAACTAGGATGAACTCGCGCAAAGTTCAAAACTGGCGCAAACCACCTGAAAATCAGTAAAAATCACAAAAATCGATTATAGCCATGAATTTTCAGATGTATTCTTCCACATATATGATCGAAAACAACATTCTAACACTTTTCAATCAATCTTTTCGATTAAAAACCATTATTTCGAAAATTCAGATATGAACAAAACGTTAAAACCGTTTTTCCAGAAACATTTAAAATCTCAAAATTGATTATCAAAAACTGTTTTTCTTGAAATTTGGTGTGAATCAAGAGTGTTCTACTTGCAAAATTGAATCCAACAAACCAAAAATCAACGAAAATCAATCACAAACAAGGCCGAATTTGATGACAAATCGAAAAACGAGATTTTCTTGAAAAAAAATTCAAGAAAATCAATCAAATTTTCGAATTAATGCACAAATTCAGATACGAAAATCAAATCTCTCAATTCTCTCAAGATCTAGATTAACTCTGATACCAATTGTTAATCCAAGATCTCTAAATCCTAGAGAGAGAAAGTAGAGAGAGAGAGAGAGAGAGTAAAGTGAAAAGATACAATCTGTATTGAATGAGCGTGAAAGTGTTAACAAGACACAAGACCAAAGGGACTTAAATACCCTTGGCTTATACACAGATAAAATCTATCTAAGTACAGTATAAGACCAAGCCTATTGTGGGTCCAACAATGTTTATCAAGTTTATAGAATACGACACAATAACGATTACCAACCTGTTTTATATAACATTCAACGATTACAGGTTTGATCTTTTGAAGCTTTTCTGTGTTCTCTGTTTTTACACCGTGAGTGTGTGTGTTCTCTATGATCTGATTGTGTGTTAAGAGAGTTGTTGAGAGATAAAATCATATCTGATCTCAGATCTCTCTCTAGCTTCTAACACACTCTAACTTACAACCACTTGCAACATCAAGTTGCAATATTAAATTAATAAAACTAATATCAAAAACTAAACTAATATCTAACTATTAACTAACTAACTAACTAACTAACTAATATATAATATCTAAATATCTATTTATAAGATATTTAGATTAAACATAAAATACAAAATAAACAGTTACTTTGACATTTATTACAAACAAACATAGACTTTAATATCGAGAGCCGACGTTCCGGCTTTAGCTTCAGATTGCGATCTTCAGTTTGGATGATCTTGAATCCAATAGATATGTGATCTAACAATCTCCCCCTTTGGATCAAGATCATTACAAAAAAAGATTTTAGCAATTCAGTCTTCTTGTTCAGCTCAGAAGATGCAATCTCTTTCTCTAGCTCTGAAATCAGCATGTCTTCAGAATACTTGCTTTTGAAGAGTTCAATCTTGGACGTGATTCTTGAAACATGTGATCTTTGCCATTTCTTGTGTAGTCATTCTCCCCCTTTTTGATGATAAGTGCAACAACTTCATCAAAACTTTTTGTAAGAAATGTCCTTCAGTTAGAGCCTCTGATTCGTCAATTCATAAGATATTCATCTAGATCTTTGCAAATCCAGACAAATTAGTCGTGTAAAACCTGAATCAACTAATGAATCAGTTAACATGCCTGTCAGTAACACTAAGTCACTGTGTGTAACGAATACACATTGGAAAGGAGCTGTTTGATGTTGACTCCCCCAGGGCTTCCATTTAATCATCGAAACACCACAAAGGTAATTTCTATAAACGTTATGACAAAGAAACTAATTCCTTGTGTGTTCGTGCTTGTGATAGAAAGAATTAAGCACTTGATGATTGCTTATAGGCTCAAAATTTTGTAAACCACTGAGACAACAGTAAGTTAAACACAGACTCAATGTGCATGATTGAAGTGCGAAGGTGGGGCAGACTTCCTTCTTTTCAATATCCAGATTTTCCAAATGAAAATCAGATAGAAAATGTGCTGCATCCCCTTTGAAAATGTGAAACACTTTCTAATTGAGTAGAAAATGAGTAGATAGTGAGGTTTGATCAAGAGTTGGCATGGGCTAGTTGCCTGTTTCAATAATGTTCACGAAAGAATTGTGAAACACTAGTAATGTGGCTGCCCAACTCAGAAAAAGTTGGTGCAGAGTTGTGATATATTCTTTTAACTCTGTTCTCACACGCTCTTTCTTTTAAACATGTAGCTCACTCTAAGCAACCTTTCTTTTTCAGCTTAACACACTCATTTCTTTTGACTTTGCACACTCAATCACTAAGGATTAACTTCGTGGGTAGAAATCACTGGTTAAGGTGATTCCATAGAAGTTGTGTTAATTCCTAGCACAATGATTCTTTGTTTTCCTATGATGCACGTGAAGCTCAGATTGGTTTAACTATTTCAGTTAAAGCACAATTTAGATCTTCGAAAACATTTAGAGTCCACTCCCAAAATATAAAATCTGATGAAAAATCGGGAAGTGATTTGAACGTTTAAGAACTTGTTTTCTATGATTGAAAGTTGTCCTTCTTTCAATCACATATGAGATTAAGATAAAGGATTTGTTATTCCCTATTATCAATTTCTAATTGCTACAAACACTCAAGATGATGAATCATAATCACATTCATTGATTTCAATCACATATTACAAATCTCTTAACTTTCTCACTCTACAAAAACTCTCTCTCACTAGAATGATATTCAATAGCTTCTTCTCTAATTTGCGTACTTACATCTGATTACAAAGACAAGGACAAAGGTATTTATACCCTTGACAATTACAAAGAAACAAAAATACAAATTACATTGACTTTGACTTTATTAACAAAAGACTTTGACTTTCCATGAGAGTTGACTTTCAGCCTTTGACTTCTTGAACTTTTGTCTTCAATCTTTATGATCTTGAATCCAACAATTCTGTGCTCTAACAATCTCCCCCTTTGGATCAAGATCATTAGTAAAAAGATTTAGCAATGCGATCTTCTCTCTTTAAGCTCGATTTGATTAAGCTCTCCCTATAAACAATCTTTATCTTCTCTTGTAATCTCCCCTTTGATACAAACATGATATACAAACTCCCCCTTCACATGATGAAATTCTTCTTTGATAAGCTTTGTCTTCAAAAACTTTCAGCAATCTTCCCAACGTCTGATCTTCAAAAATAGTAACAATCTCCCCCAAGATTATAAACAAACCTCTTTCAGACATTGAAAGAAATTATCTTCATTTCCAGCTCTGAATGATTTATCCAACTTTCTTCAAATAAACTTTCTCCAAAATCTGCTTGCTTTCGAAATTCTTTGAACTTTCTCTTATCAACTTTGATCAAACTTCAAATCTAAAATATCTCTCTCCATATCCAATACAAACACTTCTTTCCGGACATTTCTTTCAACTTTAACATTTCTTTGAATCACACATTTCTTTATCTTCTCCCCCTTTTTGATGATTAGAGCATCGATATCATCAAAACTTTCTTCAAGAAATGTCATTGACCATTCTGATCTGTCAAACTGAGCCTCTGATTCTGTGATCCATAACCAAGTATTCATCTAGATCTTTGCAAATCCAGACAAAATAAGAACATGTAATCCCTGAATCAACAAATGAATCAGTTAGAATGCCTGTCAGTAACACAAAGTCACTGTGTGTAACAAATACACATTGTAAAGGAGCTTTTTGATGTTCACTCCCCCAGGGCTTCCATCCAATCATCGAAACACCACAAAGGCAATTTCTATGAATGTTATGACAAAGAAACAAATTCTTTGTGTGTTCGTGCAAGTGTAGAAAGAATTAAGCACGATGATTGCTGTTTAATAAGGCTCAACATAGTGTAAACCTCTGAGACAACAGTAGATAAACACAGACTCAATGTGCATGATTGAAGTGCGAAGGTGGGGCAGACTTCCTTCTTTTTCAATATCCAGATTTTTCAAATGAAAACCAGATAGCATATGTGCTGCGTCCCCTTGAAAATGTGAAACATTTTCTTTTTGAGAAGAAAATGAGTGGTTGGTGGGGTAGAAAGCAAGAGTTGGCATGGGCTAGTTGCCTGTTTCAATAACGTTCACCAAAGATTTGTGAAACGCTAGTAATGTGGTTGCCCGACTCAAAAAGTAGTTGGTGCAGAGTTTGATATTCTTTTACTCTGATCTCACACCCTCTTTCTTTTTAATCATTAAGCTCACTACTAACCAAACTCTCTTTTCCATTTTACCTCATCACACCCACACTCATTTCTTTTAGACTCCTCACACTCAATCACTATTGGATTAAATTCTTGGGTAGGAAAAACTGGTTAACATGAATCCATAGAAGTTCATTTAAGTCCTAGCACAAATAACCCATAATATCCTAATAAGCATGTGTTGCTCAAGATGGTTTAACTTTATCAGTTAAAACTCATATACAAATGTCAGATAAATGTATGCTCATAAAATATAATCATGAAGATTTGAGCATTTTTAGACATTGAAGCATTTTCAAACAAGTATATGAAATGAATGAATATGAATGCAAAAGGCTTGTTTGAAAATCTGACATTGTATGAAAATGATCAGAAATGAATGATATAACAATCAAAACTTAAGGTCAAGAATAATGGATATTGTCTATACGAAACAAAAATATAGACATTCTTGAAATGACGTTTCGAAATGAAATATCTCTCAAAATTCTTTAAAGTACAAGCGGGGTGTCTTACCATCGAAAAATTATGTTTCAATATGAGACATGGTAAGAAAAATTTGATCAAAAATTAAACCGGTGTGTGTGAATACTTGAAAGTATGTAGAAAAGACAATACGCAAGTATTTATCTTTGGAAACACACGGTTTATTAATCATTGAAGCACAAAAAAAAAATGAAAACATTTAAAATCACACTTCCAAATTATAAAATCTGTTTAAGAATCGGGAAGTGGTTTGAACATTTCAGAACATGTTTTCTATATCTGAAAGTTGTCCTTCTTTCAGATATATTTGAGATTAAGATAAGAAATTTACCTTTTAGCTTTGTCTTAAATCTCATGCAGTCATGCTTAAGTCAAAATGATATGATCGTGTCATCCTCTCTCATCCTGCATAAGTCTCAAAGTCTAGTCAAAGCAACTTTTATTCACAAAAATTAAAAGACATAAAGCAGTAAAACAATTAAAGTACGAGTTCTGATCTGAAATAATCAGAAATCATAATTCTTTACTCCCCCTGAAAATATGCATCTGAAATATGTCAATAAAAGGCACATGATATAGATCTACAACTCCTCCTGAAGTGTAGTTCGTCATATCTTCCGAATACATATTTCCAGAAAAATTTATGTACTCCCCTTTGAAGGTTGATTTCCTCTTCTGAGTATCTGAGTACACTCTCTTATCAGCCCAGGAGTAGCATTTCTTTTTCATCATTGAAGAGCGAGTCCTAAACTGTTGTGTTTAGAAGTCAAACTTCGTTGAAGTATGGGTCCTAAGTTGATTTACTTAGAAGCCTTGGTTCTCTTACTCCCCCTTGACTGTAGGTGCCTGCAACACAGAATCATCTTTCGGTTTTGGTACCCACTGGTATTTGGGTCCATAAATGTTAGTTGCAGTTCTTATGGGAGTAACGGAATAAGAACCATACCAGAAATGATCACTAGTTTTGTGAATATGATCATGTGTACGACAATAAGAACAATAAAATTTCTTACTTGACAACCTGATTAACTGATCTCTCGAGTATACATGATCAGGTTACCCTTTTCGCACATTGTTCTTTTTGGCTTTATTCTCATGTACACATGTTTTCTTTCCTTTCTTCTCAGCTTTCTTCTCATCATCAAGTGGTTTCACCTTCCAAACCAACTTTTCTTCTCCATATCTCCTGCTTCTTCTTCTTTGTGTACCCGAACCATCTACATTTCGATCATAGAAAAGGTTAGTACTACGAATTTGATTAGAAGATTTAACTGGCCTTTTTGTAGGAACAGTTTGCTGATGTGAGCTTGATGCTGGCTTATTAGAACCAACTGAACTATTTCTAGGTGAGTGGATTTTTGACTCTGGAGTTGTTTGCTCAGTCACCACCACCTTTGAAACAATCTTTTCAAGCTCTTTTACCTTTGAAGAGTAACTGTCTCTTTCTTTTACAAGAAGGTCAATCTTCGTCTCAAATTCAGACTTTGTTTGTTGCTCTTTAAGTACACAAGTAGATAGCTCAGATAGCTTTGCAGTTAGCTTCTTTATCTCTGCTTCAAATAAGCTTCTTTCTTCCTCAAAGCCCATTTCAGCATTTGTCCTCTGACTAAATATTTCTTTGAATATCCCAACATTCTTCTGTTCTATGATCTTCTTCTCTTTATCAAATTTCTCTCTTTCCAGTATGATTACTTTCTCAAAGTCAGAAATTTGTTGAGAAAGTTTTATACATTTCAGCTCAACCGTCTTCTTCTCGTCAGCACATTTTCTGGAAAAATCTGAGAACTTCTTAGCAAACTCTTTCTTTTCTTTCTCAAAAACTGATCTTTCTTCAACAATTTGAAATTCTAATTCAAAGATCTTCTTTTCATTAGCACACCCTGTTTGCTTAAACTTGACAATTTGATCTTCTAAGTCTGAGATCTTGCATTTTAACTCAGTATGTTCAGCTTCCAAAAACAAGACCTTTTCTTCATTAAGCCCAGAAATCTGTTTTAGAAGATCTTCATTAATAGTCTTTAAAGCACTAACATCTTCTCTCAGTATCTTCCTTTCATCATTGTATCTCTTTGATCTCTTTGAGTAGTAATCAAATGAGGAAGTAAGATTTTGGTTCTCCATTTTGAGCTCTTTAATCTTCTTGTCATCATCATCAGAAAAATATCCCATCTTGAATATCTGATTCAAAAAGAACTTGAACTTGATCGTTAATCCAAATGAAATCTCAAAAATACAGAAAAAAACTTGAGATAAATATTCAGAAATTTTGATCACAAAAAGAACTATGTCCCCCTCTGCAGACTTAGCATGGGGGTCCCGCAAAACGCGCAAGTCACTATAGAACTCGCAAGCGCTTAAACTCGCAAAACCCTATTCACTGATAAACACGCAGATCGAGACTTGCGCGTTTGGGAAACTCGCAAACACTGGCTTGCGTGTTCTGATAAACTCGCAGATCGATGAAACTCGCAAGACACTATTCCCTCTGAAACTCGCTAACGCCTAAACACGCAGATTACTATTCATGACGAAACTCGCTAACTGAGGTGTGCGTGTTTCCAAAACTCGCTCGTCAAAGCTTGCGTGTTTTGAACAAACTCGCTAGCTATACTTGCACGTTTCCACACTTAGAACTTTTTCTTGAAATTTCAAACTCGCACGTCGAATGAACTCGCAGATCACTGTTTCAGCTCAAACTCGCATCCTTTGATTAGCGCGTTAGAAGAACTCGCTAACCACTATGTGCGCGTTCTGGTCCTTAGAAAATTTTCCAACTTTTCCAAACTCGCAGACTTCGATCAGCGAGTTTCTAGAACTCCCAGATTGTTACTTGCGCATTTGAGACCAAAATCTTCCCTTCGACTTGCGCATTCTTGTGGATGAATCTTGCGCGTTCTTTCGATGAACTTGCGCGTTTTGAAGGTCTAGCGCGTTCTTCAGAAAAACGAACCAAATCTTGATTTTTCCATCTGTTTTCGATCCAAACTTTGTCCAAATGGCTTGAAACTTTGAACGGATGCTCGATTACACTACTGGAACGTATTACAACTCAAGAACTTTACAAACAAACAATCACAATACAAAAAGATTGATGATACAGTGTATATAGACTCGTGAACAAAAACTCACCAAAAAATCACAAATTCATGAGAATTACAGTGCAATTCAGAAATTAAAGTACATAGATTCGATCTATTACACTTTTCGAACAATTCCTAATCAAAATCTGCTCCAAAAAACACACTAGAACTAGAAATCAGATCTGGACTTGAAGAACACAGTGTCGACCATTTTTCTTGAATTGATTTCGATTTGGATCTGCTCGGATACCAATTGTTATTCCCTATTATCAAGTTCTAATTGCTACAAACACTCAAGATGATGAATCATAATCACATTCATTGATTTCAATCACATATTACAAATCTCTTAACTTTCTCACTCTACAAAAACTCTCTCTCACTAGAATGATATTCAATAGCTTCTTCTCTAATTTGCGTACTTACATCTGAATACAAAGACAAGGACAAAGGTATTTATACCCTTGACAATTACAAAGAAACAAAAATACAAATTACATTGACTTTGACTTTATTAACAAAAGACTTTGACTTTCCATGAGAGTTGACTTTCAGCCTTTGACTTCTTGAACTTTTGTCTTCAATCTTTATGATCTTGAATCCAACAATTCTGTGCTCTAACAATCTCCCCTTTGGATCAAGATCATTAGTAAAAAGATTTAGCAATGCGGTCTTCTCTCTTTAAGCTCGATTTGATTAAGCTCTCCCTATAAACAATCTTTATCTTCTCTTGTAATCTCCCCTTTGATACAAACATGATATACAAACTCCCCCTTCACATGATGAAATTCTTCTTTGATAAGCTTTGTCTTCAAAAACTTTCAGCAATCTTCCCAACGTCTGATCTTCAAAAATAGTAACAATCTCCCCCAAGATTATAAACAAACCTCTTTCAGACATTGAAAGAAATTATCTTCATTTCCAGCTCTGAATGATTTATCCAACTTTCTTCAAATAAACTTTCTCCAAAATCTTCTTGCTTTCGAAATTCTTTGAACTTTCTCTTATCAACTTTGATCAAACTTTAAATCTAAAATATCTCTCTCCATATCCAATACAAACACTTCTTTCCGGACATTTCTTTCAACTTTAACATTTCTTTGAATCACACATTTCTTTATCTTCTCCCCCTTTTTGACAATTACAAAGAAACAAAAATACAAATTACATTGACTTTGACTTTATTAACAAAAGACTTTGACTTTCCATGAGAGTTGACTTTCAGCCTTTGACTTCTTGAACTTTTGTCTTCAATCTTTATGATATTGAATCCAACAATTCTGTGCTCTAACAGGATTATACCTTAACGTGCGATCTTACATCTCATGAAGCTAAGCATAAATTCATAAAGATATGATCTTTTAAGCTTCTCTTAAACTTCTGTAAAAGTCTTAAGTCAAGTCAAAATAAAATTTATTCACTTAAATTGAAAAGACAAAAAGCAGTAAAACTTTTTAAAGTACGAGTTCTGATCAGAAATAATCAGAAGTCATATCCGTACTCTCCTTTTGTCTTGAAGAGCTCCCCCTAAATTCTTGCATTACAAAAAAAATTTGGCATTAAAAGGTACATGCAAAATTTTATGAGCTCCCCCTCGAAGTAATATTGACCACTTGTCAATTTCTTCTCATACTCCCCCTTGGTTCATGAACAGAATAGAGAAGTGCAGATATCAATCAGAGTTAAGAATGAAGAAATGATGAAAAAGTATACAGTTAGAAAACTTTGATAGGTAACTACTGATTAAATCTTAAGATTTAGCATACCAAGCTTAGAGACAAGAAAGTTAAACCTCTTTTCGTCTAAAGGTTTGGTAAACAAATCAGCAAGTTGATAATCAGTTTTTACAAAGAAAAGTTCAATTGTTCCTTTTTCAACATGATCTTTAATAAAATGATATATGACGTCTATGTGCTTAGTCTTGGTGTGTTGAACAGGATTCGCTGATATTGCGATGGCGCTCTTGGAGTCACAGTATATCGGGATTTTGTTGAAGTGGAAACCGTAGTCGCACAATTGAGTTCTCATCCATAAGACCTGAGAACAGCAGCTAGCAGCAACTACATATTCTGCTTCGGCCTTGGAAGTTGAAACACAAAGTTGTTTCTTCGATGCCCAACTTACGAGCTTATCACCGAGGAACTGTACATGTCCTGACGTGCTCTTCCTATCTAACATACAACCTGCATGATCTGCATCTGTGTAGGCTGTTAAATCAAAACTAGTATCTTTAGGATACCACAGACCAAGATTTGCAGTGCCCTTTAGATACCTGAATATGCGCTTCACAGCAGACATATGGATATCTTTAGGATTGGCCTGATATCGTGCACATAAGCATGTTGAGAACATTATATCTGGCCTACTATAAGTAAGATACATTAAAGAACCTATCATCCCTCGATAAGTCCTAACATCAACAGCCTTTCCCGAAGGATCGGTGCCAATCTTAGTACCTGGTGCCATTGGGGTACCAATCGGTTTTGAATTTTCCATTTGGAACTTTCGAAGAATATCCATAATGTATTTTGATTGATTGATAAAAATACCCGTAGAAAACTGTTTGACTTGCAATCCGAGAAAGAAATTCATCTCTCCCATCATGTTCATCTGAAATCTAGACACCATAAGGTTTGCAAAATTCTTACAGTACTTAGTATTTGTAGAGCCAAAGATAATATCATCTACATAGATTTGAATTAAAATGATATCGGCTTTTTCCTTTTTGATAAACAAAGTGGTATCCACCGTACCTTTTGAAAACCCAGACTTGACTAGAAAATTGGAAAGGACATCAAACCAGGCTCGAGGAGCTTGTTTTAGACCGTAGAGTGCTTTGTCGAGAATGTAGACGTGATTCGGCTTCTCTTGATTGAAAAAACCCTCTGGCTGAGAGACGTAGACTTCCTCCTTCAGAAAGGCAGTCTTCACGTCCATTTGAAAGACCGTGAAGTTTTTGTGGGCTACGTAGGCTAGAAACATTCTAATTGCCTCTAATCGCGCCACAGGAGCATATGTCTCATCGTAGTCGATTCCTTCCTCTTGTCTGTATCCTTTGGCTACTAGTCTTGCCTTGTTTCGGATTACGGTACCATCTTCGTCTTTCTTTATCTTAAAAACCCATTTCGTACCTATTATTGTTTTACCTTGAGGCTTTGGTACGAGTCTCCAGACTTGAAGTGCATCGAACTGATTCAGCTCTTCTTGCATTGAGATCACCCATTCTGGATCAGCAAGTGCCTCTGATACGCGTGTTGGCTCGAACTTGCTCAGAAAGGAGTCATACATGCAAATGTTCATTGATGCTGACCTAGTTTGCACCGGTTTTGATGGATCGCCAATGATCTGGCTTAGCAGGTGCTCTTTGGTCCATTTATGTTCATAAGGTAGTGGATTATATGAATGTATGTCAGTTGTATCATCTATAAATCAACTTGTACCTTCTTTAGCTTGTTCAGGAGGAATGATGATTGCAGTTGAAGTAGTAGGTTCAGAAGGCTCAGTAGGTACAGCTTGTTCCGGCTGTGGATGGATCTGTACAGAACATCCTACTGGTTCAGCTACTTCTGTCTCTTCATCACATGGAACTTCTTCAACTATTGGAGTCGGCATTTGAATTGGAACTTCTTGTTGAATCGGGGCGTTGGATTCAATAGGAACATCTGAACTGGTTGGATGAGTAGTCGTTAAGTCTTCCATCCTATCAACCACAACATATTTCTTTACATTAGATCCAAGAAATTCATCATAAAACAATTCAAATAATAAATCTAAATCAGATAAATGGTTAGTAGAAGTTGATGCTTCATCTGATTTATTCTTTTGAGACGTAGGTTCTGGACTGAGTTGCCCAGAAGCTAGTACTCCGGTTATAACGGGTTCTGAACTGTGTTGTTCGGAATCCATCTCTTCATCAAACGTGACGTTGATGCTTTCAATCACCGTCTTTGACTTCTTCAGATAAACACGGAATGCAGTTGATGTCTAGGAATAACCAATGAAGATCCCTTCGTCCGCCTTGGCACTGAACTTGTTGAGACTTTCCCTATCGTTTAGCACGAAACACTTACACCCAAATATATGAAAATATTTGATTGTTGGTGTTCGGTTGTTGATTAAAGCATAAGGAGTCTTCTTGAATCTGCGATGTATCATGGAGCGATTCTGTGTATAGCACACGGTCGAAACAGCTTCAGCCCACAAGAATAGAGGCAAGTCTAATTGACTTAGCATAGTACGAGCAACCTCGACTAGCGTTCGATTTCTTCTTTCGACCACTCCATTTTGTTGAGGCGTACGAGCAACAGAGTATTGATGTGAAATCCCGACAGATTCGAGATATTCTTCAACTTTGTTGTTCTTGAATTCTGTGTCGTTGTCTGTTCGTAGAAACTTGACCGGTTTCTGCAGATTCACCTGGGTCGTCTTTAGGAATGTGATGAGAACATCTGGTGTCTCATCTTTTGAACGTAGAAACTTGACCCATGTATATCGCGAGTAATCGTCCACGATAACGAGTATGTACTTCTTTCCGCCTAGACACTGAGTTCGCATCGGACCACATAAGTCCATATGCAATAACTCTAATGGAGCGCTTGTACTTGGTTCAGGCTTTGGTTTATGTGGAGCCCTCGTCATTTTTCCCTTTTCACATGCTGCACAAATATGTTCTCTTTCATATTTGAGCTCTGGAAGTCCTTTGACGAGCTTTCCACTGACCAGATTGTTGATGTACCTGAAGTTGAGGTAAGAGAGCCTTTGATGCCATAACCAGCTTTGTTGCATCGAGGCTTTCGTCAGTAGACAAACCTGCTTGTCAGTCTGGACATTTGATAAATTGATTGTGTAGAGGTCTGATTCTCGAGTACCGACCAAGAGTTCTTCGCCTTCTTCATTACGAACTGAACATCTCTTGGCGTTGAAGTTGACCTCTAAGTCTTTGTCACAGAACTGGCCTATACTGAACAAGTTGTGTCGTAAGCCTTCTACATAGCTCACCTTCTTGATAGTGACATTGTCATGTTGTACATCACCGTATCCCATGATTGGAGAAAACTGGTCGTTGCCGAATCTGACTGTTCCGCAATATTTCTCTTTAAAATTGGACAACATCTCTTTCTTCCCTGTCTTGTGCTTGGAACATCCGCTGTCCAAGAACCACGTATGACGAGTCTGCATAAGAGAAATTACAAATTTAGATAATCATACGACAACTTTGGAATAAACACTTTGATTATCGAAGTGCGGGTCTTGAACTGATTTGTTCAAAAGCCTAATTGACTTTGATGTTCGGGTTTTGAGCTGATTTACTCAAGAACCATTTCCCTTTGAAGTTCTGGTTTTGAACTGCATTATCCAAAAACCTATTTTGACATTGAAGAACGAGTCCTGATCTGTACATAATCAGAAGTCGATTTCTCTTTAAGCTTTGTGTGCCTGCAACACATATTTAGCCTTAGGTACCCACTGGAATTTGGGTCCTTCTGTGTTAGCACAAGATTTTGGTACCCATTTCAAATTGTGTCCTCTTTTCTTTTGAAATGCATTTGAAAAATTAGAATGAGATGAATGCACATGATAATTGCCAAACCAATCTTCAGAATCTTGACAAGAAGTAGAAACATGTTTATCATAAATAGAAGACTTTCTAGCAGATAAAGATAACTGAAATAATTGCTTTATTATATATTGTTTACGAGAAACAGCAAGTTTTGAGTTCAAAATAACAACATCAGCAATTAAGACATCTTTACTAGGCGAAGTCTTACTACAATTAACACTACAAAACGATTTAACGGTCTTGTCAAGCTTCTGTTTCGGTTGCCACAGAGATTTAACTTCTGGCCTTTGCTTGCTCAGATCTGAAACATGTGAAACTGTTGAGTTAGACTTTTGAGCAACAAACGAATGCTTCTTCTTCGGATGACCAGTAGTGTTCGGTTTATGTGAATGCTTAGATGTAATCTTACCTTTAGCATTTTTAGCTTTCACAAAGACTGAGTTATCAACTTTCGTTGATTTTGCACTGTTAACAGGCATACTGGTTTTTCCTAAAGATTTCTTAACAAATGATGAATGGTTACGAAGTTTTGCATTAAAGTCAAATTGTTCAAAACAATCATCTAAACCACCGTCAGAGTTCAGAAAATCAATCCCTTTATTTGCTAGACTAAACATATCCTTAGAGTTTGAAGCCTTAGAAATAATAACATTTTTTAACACAGTTGAAAAAACTATTTGTTCAATATTCATCAAAAGTCTTTCATCTGTTAAAAAATTCTCGAGTTCAGAAATTTTACTATCTAAAACGAGAGGAGGGACATATAGTTTACCTTGAATAGGCTTCGCCTCCATTTCTTTTTCAGAATAACTTTGAAAGAAATCACTTGAAAGAGTTTTCTTTTTTTGATATATTGAATTTTCATTATAACTATTATTCATCTTCGCATAATAAAATGGAAGGTGAACTTTCGATGATTTCAACCGTTTTTCAGTTTCATTGGCTTCATCCTTTTCAGATAGTTTAGTCCAGAAAGTTTTAAACTCAGGGATTCGTCGAGATAATTTCATTGAAAGATGATCATAAAGTGCTGGCACTTCAGACATCCCTTTTTGTAGATAGTGAGGATTCTTATAACCAATTCCCCATCTCTCTATTTCCTCTTTGGGTTTGTTCAGATGAATAGTCTGTTTAGTTTGACCCATTTTGTATAACTTCTCTTCCAAACTTTTTAATTTACCCAGTAAAGAAAAGTTTTCTTTGGTACAAGAAGAATGCAAATTTGTAAGCTCATATAAATCAATCCCACTTTTTGTCAGTTGAGACTTGAGTTCAGAATTCTCTTTAAGAATTATTGTCTTTTCCTTTGCGTTGGTGTCATTATCTTTATGTAAAATCTCAACCAATACTTTCTTCTCAGCAATTTCATTGCTAAGTTTCTGTATCAATTGGTTTTTGTCAGTTATGACACCATTTTCTTGCTTAAGATTAGATTCTAACTCTTTTTGTTTTAAACTCATGGCATGCATTTTATTCATGAAATCTGAATCTGATAGATTACATACCTCCTCTTCTTCATTATCTGAATCAACTTCAGTATCTGATTCTATCTTTCCCATCAAGCACATGTTGACGCCTTCATCTCTTTCTTCATCCTCTTCTTCCTCGTCTGAGTGATCAAGCCAGTATTCATCCTCAGCCATCAGTGCCTTGCCAGCCTCCTGTTGCTTTGCAAGAAGCATATTGTTCTTGTAATAATCGGAGTTTCTGACCTTTGATCTTCGGCAATCCTTGGCAAAGTGACCTGTTTTGCCACAGTTGTAGCACGTAGGTGGTTCTGGTTGACTGGATCCTTCAGCTTTGAACTTTCTTTCTTCTGGTTTCCTCTCCTCTATTCTCTTTCCTTCATACTGATATCTTCTCTCTTCAGGTTTCCTCTCCTCTGTTCTTTTCCCTTCAAATCTCTTTTCTTCATTTCTACTTCCTTCAACCCTTTCCTTGTGGATGTAGTTGTTCGGACCAGAAGAATATCTCTGACTATTTGAACTTGGCTTCGTGTAGAACTTTTTCTGAAAAGCATTTGACAGCAGAATCATTGCTTGCTTCAGTTGTTCATTTTCATCCATGTCAGAGTTTGCATAACCTTCATCTTCTTCTGATTCATACACAATTGTCTTGTTTTTCTTCTTCCTGACAACAAGAGCAACTATGTCTTCAACTGTCTTTCCTTTCTGCCTCTTTTCATCTAGAATTTCATCCACCTCTTCTTCATTTTGTCTGAGGGTTTCATAAACCTCATGAAGTGGAATCTCATTCAGATCCTTGATCTTCTTCATCTGTCTGGAAAATCTTTTCCATTCAGGTTGTAGAATACTCAGGAATTTGACGTTCAACTCTATTTGAGATTTGTGGACCTTGTTCTTGCTTAGTTCGTTCAGCAAGGTCACAAACCAGTCATAGGTTTCTTCTAAAGTTTCTCCCACTCTGCCTCTAAATTCTTCATAATTGTTCAAGCAGTTGGAGATTTTAAGCTGATTCCCAACCTTTGAACCCAGCATCATCTTCTCAAGTTGATCCCACATTTCTTTGCCGGAGGCCTTGTAGCTGTCAATCTTTACACATATTTCATTTGGAATTCCTTGTAGAATGTATGACTTAGCTAATCTGTCGCCTTTAGCTCTTCTGAGGTTATCATCTTCTAGCTCATGAAACTTAAGTTCAACCTCAGTTGGCACGGTTCCAACCAAACGAGTCGTCTTGACTGGTTTCATAACCCCTTCTTCTATAGATTTCCTGATGAAATCACCCAGCTCATGTATGTCAACAAAATTCAGGAACCTATCTTTCCACTGTTCGTATTCTCCTTTAAAGAACTGGTGGCTTGGAGTCAGTTCCGATTGCAAGGGCTTCTCTGGATGTCATTTTGAAGAAAATTCTATGTCTGGATTGGAGCAAAGATAGGTTTGCGTATCAAGGTTTGCGTGCGCAAATGGAGGTTTGTGTGTCAAGCGGGTTGCGCAAACTGAGGTTTGCGTATCAAGCGGGATGCGCAAAGTGAGATTTGTGTATCAAGCGGGATGCGCAAAGTGAGGTTTGCGTATCAAGCGGGATGCGCAAAGTGAGGTTTGCGTATCAAGCGGGATGCGCAAAGTGAGGTTTGCGTATCAAGCGGGATGCGCAAAGTGAATTTTGCGTTTCGAGTGGGTTGCGCAAACTTGACTTGGTTTTTCATGAAGAGTTGATTACTTGAACTGAGGTTTGCGTTTCCTTGTTGCGAGAAGTGAAGTTCGAGGTTTGCGTATGCTGTTGGATGCGAGAAGTAGACTTTGCGTGATGCGAGTGTTGCGCAAAGTATGGTTTGCGTATCACATTGGTAGCGCAAAGTGAAGCTTTGCATATCACTTGGGTTGCGCAAAGTTGAGGTTTGCGCAAGTTCGTCCCTGCAACTTCGAATTTCAACTAAAAACCTTTTTCACAACGATTAGCAGTCCTAAACTCCTAACAAATGACCACAAACACTTCTAGAACAGTTTGTTACCACTCGATTTCGATAAAAATCACTTTTTGAAGAAAAAATCGATGGCACAGTGACTTTTTGGTCGTGAAAAGTTTTGCACTAAAATCCCAAAATGGAACTCGATTAAAGCTTTATACTGAAATCAAACTACAACAAGTCGATCTAGCATCTATATCGATCATAACCTGATCGATTTTAACACCTAAAACACTCAAAATCTCAAACTCGATTTTCAAACAAGAACACAGAGTCGTTTTTCTTAAAACTTGATTTTGATCTTAAATCAGGCTCTGATACCAATTGTGGGTCCAACAATGTTTATCAAGTTTATAGAATACGATACAATAACGATTACCAACCTGTTTTATATAACATTCAACGATTACAGGTTTGATCTTTTGAAGCTTTTCTGTGTTCTCTGTTTTTACTCCGTGAGTGTGTGTGTTCTCTATGATCTGATTGTGTGTTAAGAGAGTTGTTGAGAGATAAGATCATATCTGATCTCAGATCTCTCTCTAGCTTCTAACACACTCTAACTTACAACCACTTGCAACATCAAGTTGCAATATTAAACTAATAAAACTAATATCTAAAACTAAACTAATATCTAACTATTAACTAACTAACTAACTAACTTATATATAATATCTAAATATCTATTTATAAGATATTTAGATTAAACATAAAATACAAAATAAACAGTTACTTTGACATTTATTACAAATAAACATAGACTTTAATATCGAGAGCCGACGTTCCGGCTTTAGCTTCAGATTGCGATCTTCAGTTTGGATGATCTTGAATCCAATAGATATGTGATCTAACACCTATAAATACAATGATTACTATAAAATCAGACTTAACAACAAATATAAACATATTGACAATGAAAGCACAAAAGTTAGAAATGATGTTTGATACTCAATAACAGTGAAATTCAAACAGGAGTATTACCATCGAAAGATTTGTCATTTAGAGACATGGTAATAACAAAGTCAATAAAAAAGTACTGAACCGATGTGTGTGAATACTTGATAGCATATGAATAGATAATATACAAGTATTGATCTTTGGAAACACACGGTCAGTTAAACATCAAAACACTAATATGAAAATTATTTAAAATCTCACTTCTAAATTCATAAAATCATTTAAAGAATAAGAAGTGGTTTGAACGTTTAAGAAATCATTTGAATACTTGAAAGTTGTCCTTCTTTCAAATATGTTGAGATTAAGAATCAAGAATACTTACCATGAGTGTGAGATTCTTATCTCCCCCTTTTAAAAATAAAATTTTATCTCCCCCTTTAATTAAAAACAGGAAAATAAAGTGAATCTAGTAAGCTCCCCCTTGACAAAACATCAGATGTTTTTGCTTCAATACCTGTAAAAAGTCAAGCATATTAGCACAAAAAATATCTCTTATCTCCCCCTTAAAGATATATCAGTTAAAAATCAATCTCCCTATCTTTTAATTTCTCCCCCTTAAACAATTAACAGAAACTTCCTTATTAGGATTGATCATTCAACTTTCAGAAAAGATCAAAAACTTTGAAGTGCGAGTTCTAAATTGAATTATCCACAAGCCGATGTTACATATTCTCTGGTGAGAATAGTAACTCCCCCTAGAAATAACAATCATTTTATCTTTCAATATCCCTCTTCAATTATGATAATTCAGATAAGCTCCCCCTGAAAAATCAGAAAAATATCAGTAGAAAATAGAAAGAATATATGTTCCCCCTTAAAATTTTCACAATCCTTAATCATTAAACCGAGTTTTGAATTACTAGGATTGAAGTAAATACAGAAGTCAAACTCCCCTTGAAAATTTGCATTCATAAATTTATCAGAAGTAATAAAATGTACCCCCCCTGAAAATTGATCATCTTTTATGTTGGAGTACAAAAAAACTCTTTATCATTGAAGTATGAGTCCTAAACTATTGTGTTTAGAAGTCAAACTTGATCTCTGAGGTACGAGTTCTAAACTGTAGTGTTTAGAAGCCATTCTTGATCTTTGAAGATCGAGTCCTGAGCTGATTTACTCAGAATTCTAACTTGATCTTTGAGACACGGGTTCTAAATTGTAGTGTTTAGAAGCCATTGTTCTTTACTCCCCCTAGACTTTAGGTGCCTGCAACACAGATTGGGCTTTTGGTACCCACTCGTATTTGGGTCTGGTTTGTTAGTTGCAGTTCTATTGGGAGAAACGTAGTAAGAACCATACCAATAATTGATATAATTTTTACCTACAAAATCATTTGTACCACAGTAAGAACAAGATATTTTCTTTTGAGCTAACCTGATTAACTGATTGCAGTGTAAACAAGATCAGGTTTGCCAAAAGATTTACCTTTCAAAACATTGTTCTTTTTGGCATTTGGTGTATACACAAATGATTTCTGATCCTTCTTCTCATCTGGGGATCATTTTCTTCTCCAAACCATCTTTCCTTTACCACATGAATTTTTTGATTTACCTGAACCATCAACATTCTTATCATAGAAAAGGTTAGAAGGACGAATATGATCTTTAGAAGTTGCTGACCTCTTAGAAGAAACATGAGTATGGTATGAACTTGAAGCTGTTTTGAATGAGCATTATGATTTAGCTACATCATCTCCCGGTGATTGAACTATTGATTATGGCGTCTTCTGTTCAGTCAATTTCACTTTGAACATGATTTCTTCAAGTTCAGTTATCTTTGCAGATAAACTGTTTATTTCCTTTGAAAACAGGTCAAACTTCTTATGTAGCTCAGACTTCATGTTCTTTTCCTACATTACAGTAGTTGATAGCTTAGGTAGTTTTTTTGTCAGCTTCTTTATCTCTGTTTCGAAAACTTTTCTTTCTTCTTCAAAATCTTTCTCTACACTCTTTCTCTTATCTGAAATTTCTTTAAACACACCAACATTCTTTTGCTCAACTTTCTACTTTTCTTTCTCAAATCTGTCTCTTTCCATGATAATCACTTTCTCAAAAGCTGACACTTGTTGAGAAAGTTTGACACATTTGAGTTAAATGGATTTCTTCTCTTTAAATGATTTTCTTGAGAAATCAGAAAACTTTTGAGAAAAAGTCTTTTTTTCCTTGTCAAAATCTTCTCTTTCTTTAGCAATTTGTTTTTCCAACACTGAAATCTTTTTCTGTAGCTTTGTATTTGCATATTCTAAACCTTTGACTATATCCTCACTCTTCTTGACATAAACTTCTTGTTTGAATTTGAGAATTTGAGCTTCCAATTCCAAAATCTTCTTCTTCAACTCAGTATTCCTTCTTTCCAATATCTTTTTGTTCTCTTCAATCTTCTTCAACTCATCTTGTACATTGGAGTTTGTTAGGACAACCTTGTGGGTGGGGGGGGGGGGGGGGGAGGTTGTTTACGTCTAAAAATCGTTCTTGAAATATTTTCTTAAGAAAATATATAGCAATACACAAGATGAATTCTTTTTGTTAGAGTTCAACACAAAAAGCAAACAAACAAAATATAAAGAGATAGGGAATAAAGATACAAACAAATTTAGAGAGGTTCACCCAAAACCAGGCTAATCCTCTTTGTTGAGTGAACTCAACGAGACGATCCACTATATTGTTCTTTTAAGGTAGAAACACACCGTATGAACACTTGATTACAGAAGATTTGAATACTTGGAAAATGAACTCAAGCTCTAGCTATTATTCCACACCACAATATGGATGCTAGTTGGATCTATCTCACACACTTACTAGAGTGTGGAGAATACATGTGTTTTATGTTTGGTATCACAAACTTTCTTTGATCTTGAAAGCAAGAAAAGATGAAGTATTAGAAAGTTGAGAGTGAAGTGTTAAAAGAATTGAGAGTGTTTGAGAAAATGAGAGTTCTTAACACTTTGATATATATTTACTTGTGAAGACATGGGATATATATATACATTAGAAAGTGTATATATTAAAAATATAAAATAAATTTTAAAAACATTGTTGGATGAATCCGACGGATTCATTTAAAAAAAAGTTAATTTATTATTATTTATTTATTTATTTATAAACCAAATAATTTGAATTGTTTGTGTTGTCAAATCAAAAGATGTTCCCTCAATATATAGGTACTCAATGCCTAGATAGGATAGGTACTCAAAGTCTAGATATGCAATTATTATTGTAAGATTTACCCTCCAAGTAAAAAATCTTTCAAAAGATTTTATAAAATAAAATTCAAAATCTTGGATTTGTAAATATATAAAGTAAAAAATATATAAATACTTGTATCCTACAAGTATAAAAGTTTATAAAACACCAACTAAAACCAACTCAAATAATTTTGGTTTAAATCAAAAGGTTAAAAAAATATTCTTACAAACTTATCATTTTATAAAATATGATTTTGTGAAAAACATTTTATAAAAAATCACTCTCAATTTTTATAAAAATAAGTTTTATAAAAATAATCGGTAAACCGATCGGAGTTGGAATATCAAGCATGAAACAATCGTATTCCCACATGTCGTTTCAATATTCCCGTTCCGTTGTGTCTTCTCGGATTTGATCATTAATTTGAGGTTGGCACGATTCCGGAGACGACAAAGTGTATTTCCGTAAATTATATATATGCACATCAAAGAAAATGTTAGATAAACAATATAATACGGTTTGTTTGTAATCATCAAAATAATTATAGAGATGTAGCATACTTGCACCAACAATCTCCCCCTTTTTTATGATGACAAACACAACCGTTAAACATGAGAGCATACTCGGTTTCTCTCCCCCTTTTGTCGAAGCAAAAAGGGTCATGAAAGACGCTATGCTCCCCCTCGAAAGATGTTCCCCCTCAAAATATGCAAGCATTTGGGAGTAACATTATCTCAAGGGTTATACTCAAGCATGCCTAAACCAAGTCTTAGTTTAAAAATGTATTTTTGTTTAGGGCTTTAGTAAAAATATCGGCCAAGTTATCTTCGGAATTGACTTTTTCAAGCACGATTTGGCCTTTTTGAACATTATCTCCCAAGAAATGATGTCGTAATTCAATATGTTTGGTTCGAGAATGTAAAATCGGGTTTTTACTTAAGTTTATAAAACTTGAGTTATCACACATAATTGGAATTTTGGTCAAATGTACCTCAAAATCGGTAAGTGTGTGCTTCATCCAAAGAACTTGAGCACACGCTCTCGCGGCGGCTACATATTCCTCTTTGGTAGTAGACAACGCTACAGATTGTTGTTTCTTAGAAAACCATGACACAAGGGAGAGGCCTATAAAGGCACATACTCCACCAGTGCTCTTTCGATCAACAGTGGAGCCACCAAGATCGGAATCGGTGAAGCAAGTTACCTCCAACTCGGGTTTCTTTGCATACCATAATCCGAGACTCATTGTACCTCTAAGATATCTAAAAATGCGCTTGACGGCTTCATAGTGAGATTGTTTAGGTGAAGATTGAAAACGAGCACATAAGCACACACTATACATGATATCCGGTCTACTAGCCGTTAGATAAAGTAAACTACCAATCATTCCACGATAAATTTTTTCATTAAAATTGTTTCCCTCCTCATCACTCGATAATTTTAAATTAGTGGTCATTGGAGTTTCAACGGGTTTGACATTTTCGAAATTAAATTTCTGTAACATGTCTTTGCAATATTTTGATTGACTTTTATAAGTTCCATTTTCAACTTGTTTGATTTGCAATCCTAAGAAGAATTTTAATTCTCCCATCATGCTCATTTCAAATTCACTTGTCATTTTTGTAGAAAATTCATTGCAAAGTTTTTCATTTGTGGAACCAAAAATGATGTCATCAACATACACTTGCACAACCACAATATCATTATGAGCATGTTTTACAAACAATGTATTATCAATTTTACCCATAACATAATCACTTGCAATTAAAAAAGATTTTAATCTATCGTATCATGCACGTGGAGCTTGCTTTAAACCATAAAGCGCCTTTTTTAATTTATAAACATGTGACGGATTTTCAAAATTCTCAAAGCCGGGAGGTTGAGAAACATATACCTCCTCATTTATAAAACCATTTAAAAAAGCACTTTTAACGTCCATTTGATATAATTTAAAATCCTTAGCATTCGCAAAAGCTAGAAGCATTCGAATAGACTCCAACCTTGCAACCGGTGCAAAGGTTTCACATAATCTATACCTTCTTGTAGATTGTACCCCTTTGCAACTAAACGTGCCTTGTTTCGTGTGACTCCACCATTTTCGTCTACCTTATTACGAATGACCCATTTTGTGCCAATTATGGTTTGACTACTAGGGCAAGGAACTAAGTCCCACACATCATTTCTAGTAAATTGGTTCAACTCTTCTTGCATGGCAACGATCCAATCCTCATCACATAAAACTTCTTCTATGGTTTTAGGTTCTATACTAGAAACAAAAGCATGAAAAGCACAATGGGTATGAATTTTTGAAGTAGTTGTTCTTTGGTTGAGGTCACCTATGATTTGACCTACGGGATGGCCTCTAGCGGTTCTAAGGTTAGGATCATTTACACCTTGTGGAACATAACACGGAGGGTCATCACTAGATTCTACATCATTTGTGGAAGATTGAGAACCTAACTCCAAGGTTCTAAGATGTTGAACTAAGGCTTCTCCCTCACAACTATTATAATCTACTAAGGGAGCACTAGGTTTAATCTACTAAGGGAGCACTAGGTTTAGGAGGACTCTCATCAAAGCTTACATTAAGGGATTCTTCTACAACCATGGTCTCTTTATTAAAGACTCTATAGGCTTTACTATTCCAAGAATAACCAAGGAACACTCCCTCATAGAATTTCGGGTCAAATTTGGTTAAATATGACTTGGTATTAAGAATAAAGCACTTACGTCCAAATACTTTAAGGTGGGCTAGGGAAGGCTTTCTACCACGGAAGAGCTCATATGGGGTCTTATTTAGGATACCTCTAACTAGGACACCGTTAAACACATAGGTCGCGGTAGCAACGACATCGCACCAAAACTTTTGGGGAACTTGATGTTCATTTAGCATGGTTCTACTCATTTCTTGTAAGGTTCTATTTTTCCTCTCAACAACCGCATTAGATTGAGGAGTTCGAGGAGTCGAAAAATTGTGTGTTATACCATCTTTGTCACAAAACATTTCCTCCAAAACTTTGGGTTGCCATGGGACCAAAAAAGATGCATGTTTAGTAATTCTAAAACCCTTTTAGTTGAAATCAAATTTTTAGATTTATGTGAAACGTGAGTTTGTTTGCCGACACGACATGCATCACAAAAATGTTTATCAAATTTTAATTTTGGAAGGTTACTCACAAGCTCCTTATTTTTTAATTTTTTAATTAATCTAAGATTTGCATGACCTAAACGTCTATGCCACAACGTAGAATTGTCATACAGGAAAGATAAACAAACATTTTCTTTTATTAGAGTTTTACAAACATAACGATTTTTCTTTTTAAAACCGGTGAGGAGAACTTTACCATCTTTTAAAATTTTGCAAAAATCATTTTCAAAAACAACAATTATATCATTTTAGCAAAGCTGGCTAATACTTAGCAAATTAAAGTTCAAATTATCAACATGCTCAACATTAAGAAATTTAACATTGTTGCAAGAAATTATACCTCTCCCAACTACATTTCCTTTGGAATTATCTCCAAAAATAACTTGTCCACCATCACATGATTCATATGATGAGAAAAGATTATGGTTTCTGGTCATGTGACGTGTGCAACCACTATCAAGAATCCAATCCATGTCAAGGATTATCTCATTATCGCTTCCGGCCATGAGACAAATGGCTTCTTCATCTTCACTTGCACTCCAAGCACCTCCAATGAATGATTTCTCCTTCCTTTTGGACTTGTTCTTTTTAGGACACTCATTTGCATAGTGATCCTTATCTCCACATGAGTAGCAATATCGTTTCTTTTGCTTGGCTTCTTCTCCATCACTTGAGTCATCATTTTTCCTTATTTTGTCTTCCCTTTTTATGGAATTTCCGGCTTCGGTTTTCACCACCACGTCGATAGTCGCCTTTTCTTTGAAA
Source organism: Arctium minus (assembly GCA_954870635.1). Taxonomy (NCBI): domain Eukaryota; kingdom Viridiplantae; phylum Streptophyta; class Magnoliopsida; order Asterales; family Asteraceae; genus Arctium; species Arctium minus. The sequence continues at coordinate 80,851,907 of OX941087.1, read as the reverse complement.
CCTGTCATTCTTTGAAAACGTTTTGTTAGATAAAAACTTGGAGAAGTTTCTTACCAACATAGCTATTGTAAGGGTCGGTGGCAGTTACAAAATCGTATTTCAAGTTATTTACGGTCCCAAAAAGTGATAACAATAAATCACGTGCAACTGACCCGTTACAACAATGTGGAATAACGAGATCTAAATATTGTATATTTTGGTCTATTGATTCATACCGATCCACAAACGTAAATATAGCAGTTATCGAATATACGATAAAATATAACGAAACATCAAATAAATCAAGACATCAAGATTTAACGTGGTTCCACTATCAGTGTGATAGTGTACATCCACAGGGAGAGAGGTCTTTATATTACCAACCGAGAGAAACTACAACGTGTTTACGAGATCTTTGGATCAACAAATCAGCTACCCAAATGTTCCTCCAAAAACAAGATATATAAATATATATATATATCAATGATATATATATACCAACAAAAAGGAACAAGGAAAAAGAAGAAAATTAGAAAGAAGACTTCTTATTTCTTGTTGGTATGTGTTATATGTTGGCATGCATCCTTATTTATAAGGATGAATATGAGAATAAAAAAAAAGGAGTAAATGGGGTATGGGTTGGCAATACTTATGATGGAAGGCATAATCATACATCTTAGTTGTCTTCCAATATGAAATATGTGGTCCAAATTAAACCATACATCAATGCATCAAGCACTTGTACATAGTGCTTGGTGAGTTGCACAGCACCAATAAAACTTATCTGATTTAAGTTTTTCAACACTCCACCATGATGTGCAAATCACCCGACGAAACCAAAGCACGCACCAATCCCTCGAATACGGACAAATAGCTGATAGAGATTGACACGAGGTAACATAATGCATTTTGACCGTAACGAGCATCGGCTCGGCCATCACCCGACAAAATCAAAATGCAAAAATCCTCAAGTGAGCAATCTCAATAAACGAACAAGTTAAGCAACCCAAAAACACGTACCAAGTAATAACTCCCCAAATATGTCGCTATGTCATCTGTAGCAATATTCTCATCTCTCCCACAAGGTGCCAAACGACACTAACACAATCTAAGCTGGATCAAATTCGAGCAGTGCTCGAACGCGGCTGGCGGTAACGACTTGGTGACCATATCGGCAGCATTATCTTCAAATAATATTTTCTTCAAGTACATAACCTTTGCGTCGTGTAAAGCTACCAGAAATGCATCACGCACATTAATGTGCTTCGTTCGAGAGTTGAACGCCAAATTTGTTGCCAAGTGAATAGCACTCTGGCTATCACAATTAATACGGACAGTAGTCTGCTTCAGGTCCAAACCAAACAAGAGTTCCTGTAAATGAACTGCTTCTTTGGCAGACTCCATCGCTGCAATATGTTCAACTTCGGTAGTTGATAATACAACAACAGACTGTAATCGAGATCTCCAACTGACAGCTGTCCCACCTAATGTAAAAACATAACCAGAAGTGGATTTCCAACTGACATGATCACATGCATAATCTGAATCGCAGTAACCAAGAATATCACAGTTGTTTTGCATACCATAAATCAGGACATGAGTTTCCGTACCTTTCAAGTAACAAAATATAGTTTTCACCGCATTCCAATGTGACTTACCCGGGTTCGATAGAAACCGGCTAATCACACCAACGGAATGTGCAAGATCGGGACGTGTGCATACCATATCATACATGAGGCTCCCGACTGCACTGGCATATGGAATCTTTGCCATCTCAGCCTTTCCAATATCGTCTACCGGGCAATCCTCTCTTGTAATCTTGATGTGTCTTGGAAGTGGCGTAGACACCGACTTTGCTCCATCAAGATTAAACCGCTTCAGAATCTTTTGAATATATCCCTCTGTGTTAACCTGAGAGTACGAGACTTTCTGTCCCGAACAATTTCCATGCCGAGAATAACACGAGCTTCACCGAGATCCTTCATTTCAAATTCTGATTTCAACCTTTCTTTCAAACGGTTGATTTCAGAATGATCCCTGCAAGCTATCTGCATGTCATCAACATAAAGAAGTAGATAAATAGAAATGTCACCGCTTGATCTATGATAGACACAAGCGTCTTTCTCACTACGCTCAAAACCCAATGAGAGCATAAATAAATCAAACTTCTTGTACCACTGTCGAGGCGACTGTTTAAGTCCATACAGGGACTTTTTCAATTTACAGACCCAATCAGGTTTGTTGTCGAAGATGAAACCTTCCGGTTGCTTCATGTAGATGGTTTTTTCAAGATCTCCGTGCAGAAAAGTTGTTTTCACATCTAATTGTTCGAGCTCCAGATCGAGAATTGCCACAAGGGCCAGAAGGACCCGGATAGATGTGTGTCGAACCACATGCGCGAAGATATCGTCATACTCGATACCCTTCAGTTGTGCAAAGCCTTTCGCAACCAGGCGAGCTTTATAACGCTTATCTTCTTTGACTTTATAGACCCATTTGCAACCAATTGCACGATTGCCTTTCGGTAATGGACAAAGCTCCCAAGTTTTATTTTTAGATAGAGATTCCATTTCCTCATGCATATCTCCAAACCACTTATCACAGTGGCTCGAAACTAGGGCCTCCGAATAGTCAAACGGCTCATCCTGTACAACATGCAAAGCATACTCAAGCTGGTAAGTAAAACTCATATTTACAAAATCCCAATCACCATACCTATTAGGAAGACGGATAGTTCTCTGGCTCTGCCTCGCAGGTACTGATACTGGAATTGTATCGCCTTGACCTCCACCATCATTCAGAATTTCTTCCTGAACTGAACTAACTGGATCAAGAGTAGATGTATCTGGTGGACTAACATCTTCTTCAGATTCTGATCCCAAAGTAAAACCACGAGCAGATGAGTTGGGTACAATAGGACTTACAATTATCTCATCTCCATCGGCTGTTGGAGAAACATAAGAGATAATTTCCGGTTCTGGAGTGGGCTGTCGATTATGATTAGACTTGAACATAATCGACTCATCGAAGGTCACATGCCGAGAATGAATCACCTTTCGGGTGACCGGGTTCCAGATTCGGTAACCCTTGATTCCATCTGTATAGCCGAGTAGGAATCCCTTGGTGGCTTTGGGATCCAACTTGTCCTGACTTGTCACATGTATATACACAGGGCATCCAAATACACGTATGTATTTCAAACAGATACAACCCTTACCCCTCCAAATTTCTTCCGGAATTTTCCCCCCAATGGCTGAACACGGTAACCGATTCACAATGTGTACAGCAGTGTGAAGTGCTTCAGCCCAAAACATTTTAGGGAAACCAGATGTAACTAACATACATCGAACTTTTTCTAACAAGGTCCTATTCATCCGCTCGGCTAGGGGTGTACAAGAAATCCTCAACCCGTGAAACCTGCCCAACCCAACCCGCTAACAACCCAATTAAACCCAACCCGCCAAACCGCCAACCCGCTATTTAGGAGGGTTGAAATTGGGTTAGCATAACCTAACCCAACCCAACCCGCCGCTAATATATATTATTTCGATAAATTTTTATATATATATATGTATATATATAATATTTACAACCATTATAATTCACAACCCAAAAAATATATACATATATTAGTCAAATTAAAAACCCAGAATATATATACAAATATTAGTCCAATTTACAGCCCAAAGCCCAAAATTAATCCAACTACGTCAAGACCCGAATTAATTCAACTAGGTCGATCGATATGTCTCAATAAGCACGAATGCACGAGTACACTGAAACAACTAGACCGACGTTGTTGTTTTCATTGCATAAATAAACATATGAAGTATGTTTCGAACAATAGATTTCAAACTAGAAGTATAAACATAAATGAATACAAGGAGTATGTTTTAAAATAGAAGTTGGAACCATGAATTTTTGTTTTCATTGCATTGATATTTTTAAAGTTTGATTTTTATTGCGTAGAGAAATATCATATGTTCTTTTTGTAGGTTCTAAGTTTGTATTTTTATATCATATTTCTTATGTATACGAGCAATGGAAAATACTCCCAAGTCTCCAGAAATCGAAGACAGTGATGAATCAAACACATCTAAGAAAAAGGGATGTAGATCCTCGAACATTTGTAATAACTAATAACTTTGTTGGCTACATTTTTAGCATTTATTTATAGTCTATCAATCGTCAACTTTAAGAATATTTATAACCCGTCAACCCAACCCAACCCGCAAGGGTTGGGTTGGGTTATACTTTTGAATGGGTTGGGTTGGGTTGGGTTGAGAATTTTCAAACCGCCGTAATTGGGTTGGGTTGTAAAAATGTCAAAAACCGCCTAACCCAACCCGCGTACACCCCTACGCTCGGCGACTCCATTTGATTGCGGATCGCCGGGTGTGGTGTAGTGTCGGTGAATACCTCTATGCGAACAAAAGTCTTTAAAGTTACCACTAGTGTATTCACCACAATTGTCAGATCTAAGCACTTTTAATTTTCTACCAGTCTCGACTTCGACTAGTGCTAACCAAGTTTTGAATATTTCAAAAACATATGACTTTAACTTAATCACATACACCCAAAGTTTATGCAAGAAATCATCAATAAAAGTAACATAGTACTTACTTCCACTAAGGGATTGTGTCGAAGATAGTCCCCAGACGTCTGTATGAACGTAATCGAGGATCCCTTTGGTGTTGTGTTTTCCAACACCAAAATAAACACGCGTCTGTTTACCCGAGACACATTCTGAACAAAAGTCCAGACTAGTAGGTGTGTCAATTGCAATGAGTTTCCGCTTGCGCAAAATCTCAAAATTCTTCTCTGAAGTGTGTCCCAACCTAAGATGCCACAAACGGGTAGCATCTAAGTTTTTCGAACTATCCGCGACACAGGCATCAGAATTGACCGTCTCGCCTACTAGATGAAACAGGTTATTTTCTGCCTGCTCACCCTTCATCACAATAAAATTCCCTTTGGAAATACGCATACTCCCATTCTCTATTCGAATCTTACAGCCAAGTTTGGACAGTTGTCCAACAGAAATCAAAGAACGAGTCATAGACGATACAAATTTAACATTTGATAAAGTTCGAATAGTACCGTCAAACATTTTGATTCTGACCGAACTGATGCCCCGAGTAACACACGATGTACTGTTTCCCATATAAATATGGTTACCTTGGAACTCCTCGAAAGTAGTGAAACAGTCCCGAAATGGTGTCATATGGCACGAATCTATGGTATCCAACACCCAATGCCTGTCGCCTTGTGGTGCAGTAACCGTTGCTGAAAAGCCTGTATCTTTTTCGGCTGCAACTGCTGAAGATTCTGCTTTGGTCTTGTCCTTGTTTTTCAAACTCGGACAATCTTTGACCCAATGACCTGGTTTGTGAGAATAATTACAATTGTCACGTTGCTTAAATTTCCTGCGATGACCAGGTTTACGAGATTGGGAGCGGCCACGAGTTCTTCCCCTGAGCTGATCGTCTTGGTCTCTTTCAGCAAATAGACCATGACTGTTGTGGTTGTTCTCTCGCGAACTGTTACCAATTTTCATCTGAATTCTTTGTTCTTCACTGATCATCTCTGCTTTCACGTCAGACAAAGATATGGAATCCCTTCCATAAATAAAACTGTTAGTGAAGTGGGAATATTTTTCGGAAAGTGAATACAACAGAATCAAGGCAAGTGCCTGATTATCTGTGGCAAAAATAGAATCTGTTGCCTTCAACTTCATGATGATGTCTTCGAATTCAGTCATGTGGGCCTGAATGATAGTGCCTTCCTTCATTTTGAAGAACATACATGACCTCATCAATAACAGTCGGTTAGTCAAAGTTTTCTTGAGATAAAGATTCTCAAGTCTTTTCCAAATCCCCGCGGTTGTCTTTTCGGAAACAATTTCAGAAATTACATTTGGACCCATAGCCATCTGTAAGGTAGTGAAGGCCCAAGCCTCCATTTCCTTAGCTTCTAAGGTGGACACATCCGGATCTATTTCTTCTGGAGCAAAGATTACGGGGTAAACATCGTTTTTCCGAAGTGTTGCTGCTGTAGTAAACTGCCATTTACCAAAATCACCCTCTCCGTTCCATTTTTCTATTCTAATCCCGGCCCCCGATAATTTAAAAGCACCTTTTTGATAATCATTTGGGTTCGGGGTGGAAACGGAACCGGCGAATGGATTTCCTGAATTAACAAACATTTTTAACGAGCACTTATAGTGCGACTAAAAATATACAATACAAGTCAAATTTAGATCTAGATGCTCTGATACCAATTGTAAGGATCGGTAGCAGTTACAAAATCGTATTTCAAGTGATTTACGGTCCCAAAAAGTGATAACAATAAATCACGTGCAACTGACCCGCTACAACAATGCGGAATAAGGAGATCTAAATATTGTATATTTTTCTCTATTGATTCATACCGATCCACAAACGTAAATATAACAGTTATCGAATATACGATAAAATATAACGAAACAACAAATAAATTGAGACAACAAGATTTAACGTGGTTCCACTATCAGTGTGATAGTGTACATCCACAGGGAGAGAGAGATCTTTATATTACCAACCGGAAGAAATTACAACGTGGTTACGAGATCCTTGGATCAACAAATCAGCTACCCAAATGTTCCTTAAAAAATAAGATATATATATATATATATATATATATATATATATATATATATCAATGATATATATATATATATATATCAACAAAAAGGAACAAGTAAGAAGAAGAAGAAAATTAGAAATAAGACTTCTAATTTCTTGTTGGTGTGTGTTATATGTTGGCATGCATCCTTATTTATAAGGATGAATATGAGAATAAAAAAAAGGAGTAAATGTGGTATGGGTTGGCAATGCTTATGATGGAAGGCATAATCATACATCTTAGTTGTCTTCCAAAATGAAATATGTGGTCCAAATTAAACCACACATCAATGCATCAAGCACTTGTACATAGTGCTTGGTGACTTGCACACCACCAATAAAAGCTTATCTGATTTAAGTTTTTCAACAGCTATGTCGTCAAGGTTTTCGGGTTTGTCCTTTGAGGAGCTTGCTTTATCCATCTTTTTCTTCTTTTTCTCATCACTTGAAATTGAAGCTTTAAGAGCTAAAGACTTCTTTTTATCTCGCTCCCGATCTTTGTTTCTTTTTAGTGCGATTTCATGCACTTTGAGATTGCCGATGAGATCATCAAGCTTCATGGTTGAAAGATCTCGGGAGTCCTCTAAGGATGTGATTTTTGGCATCCACTCCGGTGGAAGTGCTCTAAGAATTTCCGAATGTAGTCTTCATTTTCATAAGTTCGTCCTAGTCCCTTCAAACTCATCATAATAAGGTTAAAACATTTAAATATTGAGTCGATTGACTCATCTTTTGACATTTCAAACATTTCATAATCATGTACAATAATATTTATTTTTGAACCCTTAGCTTGAGAGATTCCTCTATGTGTATTGTTCAAATTTTGCCAAATATCATAAGCGGTTTCACAAGAGTAAACGCGCTCAATTTCATCTTTAGTTAGTGCGGAAAATAAAATATTTTTGGCCTCAAAATTTAAACAATTCCAAGAATCATCCGCGTTGGACCATTCCGCTATGGGTTTTTCAACAACTTTTCCATCTTGAGTTTTAGTGGCTTAAAATTCCAATTAGTAATAATATCCTAAATTTTTCGACTTTTGCCATGAACGTAACACTCAAATAAATTAGCCCAAAGACCAAAATTTACGGTGTCGATTTGGGGAGGTTTTGAGTAACATTTCCCTCAAAAGTTGTCATTTTAAAAATCGAATACAAGTTTTGAAAACACAAAAGTTTTACAAGAAAAAACTTGCAACCCGCTCTGATACCACTTGTTAGGACAACCTTGGGGGGGGGGGGGGAAGGTTGTTTACGTCTAAAAATCTTTCTTAAAATATTTTCTTAAGAAAATATATAGAAATACACAAGATGAACTCTTTTTGTTAGAGTTCAATACAAAAAGCAAACAAACAAAATATAAAGAGATAGGGAATAGAGATACAAACAAATTTAGAGAGGTTCACCCAAAACCGGGCTAATCCTCTTTGTTGAGTGAACTCAATGAGACGATCCACTATATTGTTCTTTTAAGGTAGAAACACACCGTATGAACACTTGATTACACAAGATTTGAATACTTGGAAAATGAACTCAAGCTCTAGCTATTATTCCACACCACAATATGGATGCTAGTTGGATCTATCTCACACACTTACTAGAGTGTGGAGAATACATGTGTTTTATTAATGATTTCTCGCACAAACTTTAGGTGTATGTGATTAAGTTAAAGTCAGATGTTTTTGAAATATTCAAAACTTGGTTAGCACTAGTCGAAGTCGAGACTGGTAAAAAATTAAAAATGTTTAGATCTGACAATGGTGGTGAATACACTAGTGGTAACTTTAAAGACTTTTGTTCTCGTAGAGGTATTCACCGACACTACACCACACCCGACTATCCGCAATCAAACGAAGTCGCCGAGCGGATGAATAGGACCTTGTTAGAAAAAGTTTGATGTATGTTAGTTACATCTGGTTTCCCTAAAATGTTTTGGGTTGAAGCACTTCACACTACTGTACACATTGTGAATCGGTTACCGTGTTCAGCCATTGGGGGGAAATTTCCGAAAGAAATTTGGAGGGGTAAGGGTTGTATCTGTTTGAAATACATACGCGTATTTGGATGCCCTGTGTATATTCATGTGACATGTCAAGACAAGTTGGATCCCAGAGCCACCAAGGGATTCCTACTCGGCTATACAGATGGAATCAAGAGTTACCGAATCTGGAACCCGGTCACCCGAAAGGTGATTCACTCTCGACATGTGACCTTTGATGAGTCGATTATGTTCAAGTCTAATCATAATCGACAACCCGCTCCAGAACCAGAAATTATCTCTTCTATTTCTCCAACAGCCGATGGAGATGAGATAATTGTCAGTCCTATTGTACCCAACTCATCTGCTCATGGTTTTACTTTGGGATCGGAATCTGAAGAAGATGTTAGTCCACCAGATACATCTACTCTTGATCCAGTTAGTTCAGTTCAGGAAGAAGTTCAGAATGATGATGGAGGTCAAGGCGATACAATTCCAGTATAAGTACCTACGAGGCAGAACCAGAGAACTATCCGTCCTCCTAATAGGTATGGTGATTGGGATTTTGCAAATATGAGTTTTACTGACCAGCTTGAGTATGCTTTACATGTTGTACAGGATGAGCCGTTTGACTATTCAGAGGCCCTAGCTTCGAGCCACTGTGATAAGTGGTTAGGAGCTATGCATGAGGAAATGGAAGCTCTATCTAAAAATAACACTTGGGAGCTTTGTCCATTACCGAAAGGCAATCGTGCAATTGGCTGCAAATGGGTCTATAAAGTCAAAGACGATAAGCGTTATAAAGCTCGTCTGGTTGCTGAAGTCTTTGCACAGCGGAAGGGTATCGAGTATGACGATATCTTCGCGCATGTGGTTCGACACACATCTATCCGGGTCCTTCTGGCCCTTGTGGCAATTCTCGATCTGGAGCTCGAAAAATTAGATGTGAAAACAACTTTTCTGCACGGAGATCTTGAAGAAACCATCTACATGAAGCAACCGGAAGGTTTTATCTCCGATAACAAACCTGATTGGGTCTGTAAATTGAAAAAGTCCCTGTATCGACTTAAACAGTCGCCTCGACAGTGGTACAAGAAGTTTGATTTATTTATGCTCTCATTGGGTTTTGAGCGTAGTGAGAAAGACACTTGTGTCTATCATAGATCAAGCGGTGACATTTCTATTTATCTACTTCTTTATGTTGATGACATGCTGATAGCTTGCAGGGATCATTCTGAAATCAACCGTTTGAAAGATAGGTTGAAATCAGAATTTGAAATGAAAGATCTCGGTGAAGCTCGTGTTATTCTCGGCATGGAAATTGTTCGGGACAGAAAGTCCCGTACTCTCAGGTTAACACAGAGGGCTATATTCAGAAGATTCTGAAGCGGTTTAATCTTGATGGAGCAAAGTCGGTGTCTACGCCACTTCCAAGACACATCAAGATTACAAGAGAGGATTGTCCGGTAGACGATATTGGAAAGGCTGAGATGGCAAAGATTTCGTATGCCAGTGTAGTAGGGAGCCTCATGTATGCTATGGTATGCACCCATCCCGATCTTGCACATTTCGTTGGTGTGATTAGTCAGTTTCTATCGAACCCGGGTAAGTCACATTGGAATGAAGTGAAAACGGTATTTCGTTACTTGAAAGATACGGAAACTCATGGCCTGATTTATGGTATGCAAAACAACTGTGATATTCTTGGTTACTGCGATTCAGATTATGCAGGTGATCGTGTCAGTTGGAAATCCACTTCTGGTTATGTTTTTACATTAGGTGGGATAGCTGTCAGTTGGAGATCTCCATTACAGTCTGTTGTTGCATTATCAACTACCGAAGCTGAACTTATTGCAGCGGTGGAGTCTGCTAACGAAGCAGTTCATTTACAGGAACTCCTGTTTGGTTTAGGCCTGGAGCAGACTATTGTCTGTATTAATTGTGATAGCCAGAGTGCTATCCACTTGGCAACTAATTTGGCGTTCAACTCTCGAACGAAGCACATTAATGTGCGTGATGCATTTCTGGTAGTTTTGCACGACGCAAAGGTTGTGTATTTGAAGAAAATCTTATCTGAAGATAATGCTGCCGATATGTTCACCAAGTTGTTACCTCCAGCCGCATTCGAGCATTGCTCGAATTTGATCCAGCTTAGATTGTGGGAGATATGAGAATATTGCTACAGATGACATAGAGACATCTTTGGGGAGTTATTACTTGGTACGTGTTTTTAGGTTGCTTAACTGATTCGTTTATTGAGATTGCTCACTTGAGGGTTTTTTGCTTTTGATTTTGACGGGTGATGGTCGACCCGAAGCTCGTCACGGTCAAAATGCATTATGTTACCTCGTGTCAATCTCTATCAGTTATTTGTCCGTATTCGAGGAATTGGTTCGTGCTTTGGTTTCGTCGATCACCATGGTGGAGTGTTAAAAAACTTAAATCAAATAAGTTTTTTTTGGTGTTGTGCAATTCACCAAGCACAATATACAAGTGGTGATGCATAGAGAAAAGTTGGCATAAAATTCTTATATGAAAACTTTATGAATGTTGAATTAGGTGTATTTGTACCACCATTTTCTACACCTCACCTAATTTTTCTTGACTTATACCTTTCTCCATCCCTATATATATATATATATGCATGCCAACAAGAAGCTTCAAATCATCATAAGGAAGAATTACATTTAGTTTTCTTCTTCTTCCTTGCTCCTTGTTGAATTAAAATTAATATCGACAGAACCAAGAATATATAATAATAAAAAATAATGATAAGGTTACAACAATTCATCCCCCTAAACAAGACATTAAAATAGAAAATTCATATATAGCCTCTCCATTAATAGGAAATATTACAAAAATGAATAATGATTCAAAAATTATAAGTATATTATATCAAAATAATTATTCAAATGAAATATTAAATACAATAAGTCTACAATTAAATAGAATCGAAAAGAACTCCCTAAATAAAGAATTAGAATCACCTATTAAAAACGACTCAAAATTAAAACAAATAGAGAATCCAATCTTTACTCCACAACAAATGGATCCACATATGAATTTAGGATATAATAAAAAGATAGTTAATGAATTAAGTGAAAAATTAGGAAGTATGAAAATTAATGTTATATCTCAACATTCAGATGATTATTCTGAAGAAGATATAAATGAGTTAAATGAACAATTTTCAAATACTCAAATATCTGATAATATTAATAAAGTTAATTTCAGTAGACATAATCCTATATCAACAAGAAGACCATATACTTTCAATTATTATCCAAGACCAACACTTCCAGATATTCAATTTGAAGATCGCGAAACAACTAATAATTGAAGTGCCTACGATGGAACATCAATTTATGAATGGAATATTGATGGTTATGCAGAACATCAAATTTTAAACTTCTTACAAGAAATAAACATGGCCGCTAACGCTTATTCTACTAAAGGAAATAATCAAAAACAAATTGCCGATGCTATCCTTTCTGGATTCACTGGCACTTTAAAGGGGTGGTGGGATCTCTATGTAACTCTCGCAGAAAAACTTACAATTCTAAATGCTACAAAAACTGTAATCAAAACTGAAAATAATACACCTGTTACTACTCAAGAATATGATATTATTCCAACTTTAGTATTTGCAATATTAAAAAACTTTGTAGGTGATCTAACCCTATTTCAAGAAAGAAATGCAGAAATTCTTCTCAATCTAACGTGTAGAAAATTACAAGATTTTAGATGGTATAAAGATATGTTTCTAGCTAAAGTAATGACAAGACCAGACTGCAAAGAAGCTTACTGGAAAGAAAGGTTCATTGCAGGATTACCAAAATTATTTGCAGAAAAGATTAGAGATAAATTAAGAGAAAAATACAATAATCAAATACCATATAAGGATTTAACATTTGGCGAAATTATTAATGAAATTAATAAAGAAGGATTAGCTATTTGTTCTGACTTAAAATTCAAAGCTAAACTTAAAAAAGATAGAATCAATAGCAAAAACGAATTAGGAGAATTTTGTCAACAATATGGCTATCAACCTATCTCAACTCCTTCTTCATCTAGAAAAATAAAACGATTCTCAAAGAAAAAATTTACAAATAAAGAGTCTAGTCCAAAATATTATAAAAAACCAGAAAAATATCAAAAGAAACCAAAATATCATAAAAAATATTCAAAAAGATCTAATACAAAATCAAAAGAATTTAGAGATATAATCATATGTTATAAATGCGGTAAAACAGGTCATATGGCAAAAGATTGTTATGTTAAAAGAAAGATTAATCAATTAAATATTTCTGATCAATTAAAAGATCAAATGTGTAAACTTATGCTTAATCAAGATAGTTCTAGTGAATCATCTAGCTTGTCAGATTACGAAGAAAAAGATTTAAATAATTTAGAAAATTACTCAACCTCTGACTCAGAGACAAATTCAAACTGCGAATGTGTAGGAAAATGTACTTGTACTCAAATAAATGTAATTACAGATAAAGATAGAGAAATAATAGAAATTTTAGATCAAATCCCTGATCAAATAATTAAAGAACAAGCTTTAAATAAAATTTTAAACTATAATAAAATAGAACCTTCAACCCCTAGAACTAATGAAATATTCAATCTTCAAAATGTCTATGAAAGATTTTCAAAATCCAAAACGCCTATTTCTATTCAAGACCTTCAAGAAGAATTAAATAATGTTAAAACAGAAATAAGAATAATTAAAGATCGATTAGTAAAAATTGAAAGAGGAAAAGACACTATTAAAAATGATCAAGAGATAAAATTAGATAATCAAGAAGGAAACATAAAAGAAATAAAAATACCAAAATGAATATCATACCAAAAATGGAACACCTATATACAATTATGTATTCAAAATGATTTCAAAATAACTGTATTAGCACTTATTGATACTGGCGCTGATATGAATTGTATTCAAGAAGGATTCATACCTACGAAATATTATGAAAAAACTGCTAACAGGTTATCTACCGCTAGTGGTTCTCTCTCAACATTGAATATAAGATTTCAAATGCTCATATATGTAACGATGGATATTGTTTTAGAACATCATTAATACTTGCAAAGAATTTAACTTCAGTTTTAATTTTAGGAACTCCATTTATTTCTCTACTATACCCTTTTTCAACAACAGAAGATGGAATTATTTCAAATGCTTTAGATAAAGAAATAATTTTTAAATTCGAAAGTCCTATTGTTTCTACAAAACTAAATCAATTGAACAATAAAATAAATCAAATAAAATATTTAAAAGAAGAAATAAATAGTTTAAGAATTTCTGAACAAATTCAAAATCAAATGAATCAAAATAAAATAAAATAAATAAAAGATAAAATTGAAAAGAATGTATGTTCAAATATTCCAAATGCCTTTTGGAAAAGAAAACAACATATAGTTAGATTACCTTATATAAAAGATTTTAATGAGATAAACATACCCTCAAAATCCAGAGCTATTCATATGTCAAATGAATTACAAGATCATTGTAAAAAAGAAATACAAGAACTTTTAGATAAAAGACTCATAAGACCATCAAAATCACCTTGGTCATGTTCAGCCTTTTATGTTATGAATGCTGCTGAAATTGAACGAGGTTCTCCAAGATTAGTTATAAATTAGAGTGAATTGTGGATTTGGTCCATGTGGTTTTGTGATTTCTTTGGTCATGGTCCTCATTCTATGTTTATTGTGGATATAGTCCCTGTGGTATTCAATCTATTGTGGCTAGGGTCCCTAAAACTAACACCATTAACTTTTAAGGGTTAAGTGCCTCATGTGCCTTGCATACTATGAGCATAATAGTCATTTTAATTTTCCCTTTTAATTTATTCTATACACATTTAAAACAAAGAATAATAAATTGTGGATTTGGTTCTTATGCATCACTCATAATCTTTAAAACACATTTATCATCTCTCTTTATTTTTATTTTTTCATCCAATCTTCATTGTCAAAGTATAAAAAAAAATTCATTTGTTAAAGTGCAAAAAAATATTACTTGCATTTAAAAATAACAATTGTTTGAACGCAACACTACATCCTAAAAAAGACAACATATCAAAATAACAATTGTATGAAACAAACATTATATCCCAAAAAAGACAACCCATCAAAATGACAATTGTTTTATACCAACAATACATCCCGAAAAGGTAAACCCATCAAAATAACAATTGTTTAATATCAACATAACATCTCAAAAAAAAAAACTCATCAAAATAACAATTGTTTGACCTTGTTTTTAACTCTAACTTGTCTGTCCCTTACAAGTTATTGAGTTGTGACCTTGTAGTTGTTGGTGTAAGTGGCCCATCTGCTTTGTCAATCAATTTCTGGACATTGGCAATTTTTTTCATAAGATATTCCCTTATGTACTCCAAGGCAGTAATGATGGGTTTGTCCCTCGCATCCACAAGTTGTTTATTGAAAACTTCGCACATATTGTTCAGTAATACATGACTATGACTGATACGTGTAAAAGTCCACACTATTAGAAAGAAGGAAAATAGAGAGGCTATTGTACTATCAAAAAAATAGTCTACATCAAAGAAAAGTAAACCATTGTACTGCCTTTATATATAAATCATCACACCAATCAATTTGCAACCAATCACCTCCAAACACAAACCAAATAAATCTACAACAAGAACTAAATAAAACAAATTAAAGAAGCTCTCAATTGTATTTCACTATTGTTTAATTTTCTGTGATTGTAATCTACTGCATCAATTACAGTTACATTCCTAAGCCACAAATACAACAATATGATGGATTATATTTATATAAGATTTTAAAAGATTATATAAGCCACAAATACAACAAATACAAGTGTGGTGACTTTCGGTTTTAGTGGTTTATATAAAAAGATTTTAAAGTATATATAGCTAGGTAATAGTGCTATAAACTCTAATATTCTATTCAAATAGACCTCTAGAAAGTATGTGAAAAGAATAAACATATTTTGATGGGTTGTCTTTTTTGGGATATAATGTTTGTTTCATACAATTGTTATTTTGATATGTTGTCTTTTTTAGGATGTAGTGTTGCGTTCAAACAATTGTTATTTTTAAATGCCAGTAATATTTTTTTGCACTTTAACAAATGAATTTTTTTTTATACTTTGACAATGAAGATTGGATGAAAAAATAAAAATAAAGAGAGATGATAAGTGTGTTTTAAAGATTATGAGTGATGCATAAGAACCAAATCCACAATTTATTATTCTTTGTTTTAAATGTGTATAGAATAAATTAAAAGAGAAAATTAAAATGACTATTATGCCCATAGTATGCAAGGCACATGAGGCACTTAACCCTTAAAAGTTAATGGTGTTAGTTTTAGGGACCCTAGCCACAATATATTGAATACGACAGGGACTATATCACAATAAACATAGAATGAGGACCATGACCAAATAAATCACAAAACCACAGGACCAAATCCACAATTCACTCTATAAATTATAAACCTTTAAATAAAGTTTTAGAATGGATAAGATATCCAATTCCAAATAAAAGAGATTTACTCAAAAAATTATATGATTCAAATATTTTTTTCAAAATTTGACATGAAATCAGACTTTTGACAAATACAGATTCATGAAAAAGATAAATACAAAACAGGTTTTAATGTTCCCTTTGGTCATTATGAATGGAATGTTATGCCTTTTGGACTCAAAAATGTTCCTTCTGAATTTCAAAATATTATGAATGATATTATCATCCCCATAAACAATTTTGTTATTGTTTATATAGATGATGTTTTAATCTTTTCAAAATCAATAGAACAACATTTTAAACATTTAAATATATTTTATGATTTAATCTTTAAAAATGGATTAGTTGTTTCTGCATCAAAAATGCATCTTTTTCAAACAAATATTAGATTTTTAGGACATGATATTACTCAAGGTACTATAAGACCAATTCAACGAAGTTTAGAATTTTCAAATAAATTTCCAGATGAAATCAAGGATAAAACCCAACTTCAACGGTTTTTAGGATGTTTAAATTATGTTCATGATTTCTTTAAAGATTTAGGAATTATTTGCAAACCCCTTTACCAAAGACTCAAAAAGAATCCAAAACCATGGACTCAAGATCATACCAAAGTAGTTCAATTAATCAAACAAAAGGCAAAATATTTACCTTGTCTTCATATCCCTCAACCTAATGCTAAACTTATAGTAGAAACAGATGCTAGTAATATAGAATTTGGAGGAATACTAAAGCAAAAAATTTCTAATAACTCTACTGAAGAATTAGTTAGGTTCTTTTCTGGATCTTGGAATGATACTCAAAAAAATTACTCCACAGTTAAAAAAGAAATTTTAGCAATTGTTTTATGTATTAAAAAATTTGAAGATGATTTATACATGACACCGTTTTTATTACGAATTGATTGTCAATCTGCTAAACCAATTTTAGAAAATGATGTTAAAAATATTATTTCTAAACAGATTTTTGCAAGATGGCAAGCATTACTAAGCAACTTTGATTTTCAAATTGAGTTTATAAAAGGTTCAAATAATTCTCTCCCCGATTTCTTATCTCGAGAATTTTTACAGGGGAAATGAATGATTCAAAACCCATGTCTCCTTTCACTCCTTTCAAGAAAAAAGACTCAAAACAGATTGACTCATCAGCATCATCTTCTTCTCTTACTCCGATTACTCAAAATCGATTTGCACCTTTTACTCAAACGACAGCTACTCAACAAACTTATTCTGCTTTAGTTCAAAAACCTGTCGCTACTATATCTAACACTACTCCAAATAAATCTATGTTAGTCTCTCCTATTCCAAAGGAACATACTCCATCAACGAGTCAAAATATTAAACATTTGTATTTTCAAAATCCATTTCATCAAGTAGTCAAGATCTTAGAAGATTATGAGATGAATCTTTACAAAAGATCTTTCAATACTCTTATCGATTTCCTTTTCTCAAAAGACTCATTATGCAAAGGTGATACTCTTAAAACTCGAGAGTATTATCAAGCCATTTTAGCTGAAACTGGTTCTGTCAAAGTTACTCATACTGCTAACCATATGAATCTTTCTCAAATAGATTTTAGCAAAGATCAGATATTCAAAATCCTTTCTATTCAAGATTGGAATGGTCGCCCTTTTTCTAATAAGGTTCTCTCAAATTACTCAAAGCTACCGTCTTATAATTATTATGATTATCAAGACGCTTGGTTCAAATTTCTATATCTTAGAAGTTACTCACATTCATGGTTTATATTCTTTGATAAGAATTTTAACTATGAATATCCTAGTTGGTTTGCTGATTGGTTCAATTAGATGGGATGTGTTCCAGAAATCCTTCCTATTACTGTTATGGGAGATTTTAGGAAGTTTAAAGAAATGTTTGTCCAAAACATCTCAGATCGTGAATATTTACTCCAATTCATAGCCATATTCAAACTACCATGGATAATTTCTTGGAATTTTGACGTAAGAACCCCACCTCATTCATACTCATTACTCATTCGCACTTGCAAAGTTAAATGGTGGGATAAGCTTCCAAAAGATCAAATAGAGAAGATGTCAATTCAAGGAGTTTCCAATTATTATTCTGAAAATTTTGGTGCTCCGGCCACTATCGAAAGGCCCATTTATCAAAGCGATGATGAAGAAGTTGCTCAGATTATGGCAGCAAAATCTGAAGCAGAAGTCAAGTATCTACTCCAAAAATTCAAAGAGAACTCACCTACAAACTCTACTCAAGAAGAGACTCGTGATCTTTTTCAAGATTCTCAAGATCCCTACGCAGATATAAATCTCTAGAGAATTGTGTGTGTTTGGTGTTTTGTCTTTGAAGACAAATTCTTTGTTACTCATATTGGTATACTCATACGTATGAATTACGTTCTTCAGTAGTTCATTGGGAAATTATACTCAAAATTATTACTCAAAAAGCATTCCAGGTACTCATCATTTGGAAAATTCAATAATTCAACGTGAAAACAAAAGATATCAATGATTTCAAAAAAGAGTCGTCCACTACAAAGAATCAAAAGGACAACAGTTGTCTCTTTTCCATCCATTATTCAAAAGGTACCGTCCACTACTAAAAGTAAATGAAGAATTAAATGGTTCAAGTCCGCAGCCGGTTATCAGTAAAAGGAAATTAATTATTGATGCTTTTTCCCTACAACTGTCGGTCATTCATTACTCAACACGATCTCAAGGCTCCTATAAATAGAGACATCAAGACTCAAGTAGAAGCATAGTGCAATTTCCATCACAATATGTTATGCCTAAGAAACCTTCTATCTTCCTCTCTACTCAAAATTGTTCTAAGTCTTTAGATTTTAATTTAGTTATTTCTCCTTCAGTTTGTAGTTCTTGTATCGATTCAAAAGATCATCTAATCAAAGAAGGTACTCTTTAATCATGCTTTATGTTTTTATCTTTAGTGATGGTTGCTTACTCTTGCAAAATTTTGATGATCGTCATAAGATTCATATATTTATTCCAAGCTCGTCCTTTACATTTAATTGAACATATTAAAACTTTTCTTCTTGGATATGAACGTATATATTTTTCAATTACATATAAATATGCAAATCATACTTATTCTTCTTATTTATCTGTATTATTTAATATATTGTCCAAATTTGTTACGATCCTGTATCTCTATGTAACACCCCCTACCTACTAGTCCTAAGATGGGGAATGTCACAACCGAAAACGGATCAAAAGTCTACAATTCACAGTACAGAGCTCTAACAAAACTCCCAAAAGATTGCAATACATCCTCCAGTAATGATACGAATAACATATTTACATATTAAGTATTTACATAACAAAAGCCTTCAATAAGTAACTAGTCTTTAAGCATCCTAAACCATCTCGTCCGTTCATCCCGCCTCTGGGTTAGATCCTGAACCTGCCGAGGTAAAACAAAACAAGCCTCGGCTGAGCAAAATTGCCCAGTGAACGAATAATAACACAAGAAATACCAAATAAGAAGTAGGTAACTGAAAGAAAACCTTACGATACAGAGTTGGAAGCGATTTAAGTGTAAATCTCAAGAACTGAAACCAATATAATTAAAGTTCAAAGCAAGATAAACATCCATATCATTAAGATATATTGTACCCGATGGATGATCAGTCCAAACAGGCGTCATAATGGAATGGAAGTGTTGGGCACTACACCGCCTCATTCCCCGGTAACCAAAGGTATCTGGTATTCGGCTCTATTCGGCTCTATCCGGTAACCAACATAATTGGTATTCGGTTCTATCCGGTAACCAACACATAATTGGTATTCGGTTCTAAGGATGCATCCAACGTTCTCTATATGGCTCGGCCATAGCCTTCACGAGAACGCCATGACTATTTTAGCCATCATGGAGGCGTCTCAACATTCGTGCCCCGAATGATGAGCCTAGTCAAAACGAAATTCAATAACCAAATTTGATATATAAACTTTGGATAACAAGTTCAACAAACTCATTGATATTTATAATTCAAGTAATCGGAAGGAATTTAAAAACATACTGGTCTCGAGTCAAAATTCCCAAGGACTCAAATTCATTAAACGAAATATCATATAAAACATAAAAATATTCCGGATAACCACTTGATAACATCCACTTTTGTGGGTGTATTTCATGAACAAGATCTATGGAATGGGTAATCATCACAATTGATAACCCACGTATTGAAACGAATTAGATATTCGTACCTTGGAGGTGTTTTAGAAACGATCACACGAAACTTGATGCCTATGAACGGTTTTCTCCTTCCGGTTTACCTACACTTATTAGTAAAATGCTTTTAGATGGTTTTCGGTAACAATTCTTATCAACTTCAAGTTCCTACAAGCCCTTTCATCTTAGAAAGATTCTACGGACCTTCAAACATGCTTACAATACCCTTAGGACACTTAATAAACACTTAACACAATTCTTAGGGCCTTAAACCACATTTTTAAAAATCCAAATTTACACATTCAAACAGTAGCTAACAGCTTCTATACACTTGAAGTTCAAGCATTTTTCTCATTCTTAGAGGCTCAACCAAATTTTCTTGTAAACATGAAAGTTGTGTATAATCCTCTTAGGATTTCACAGAAACTGGATTCACATCAATTGGAGCTCTGCTCTATTTTCTACAGAATTAATACCAACAATGTGCATTTTCGAGTGTGTGCAGAACAGTTCTGAAAAATCAGTGATTTCGAGTCACTTAAAGTCCGAACTAGACTTTGGTGTAAACTACAAAGTTGAACTAAACACATAGACCTTTCTGTAGATATAAAGAACACCTCATTTGGACAAATGGTTGATTTTATAAGAATTTTTAAACTTACCACAATGAATCTGTCACTTCCAACATCACCAAACTTGAAGAATTTCCACCTCAATTCCTCAATCTTCAACCTATTATTCATAGATAAACTTAGGGTTTAACCCATTTTGCCCAAAGTAGAAATAATCAACAAAATTAACCATGAACATACCTTAACTTGAGCCCCTAGTTCCATTTCTAACACTATATCTTCAAGAATATTAAGGATTTGAGAAGGAATTTGAGGTTTTAGGGATGAGATGAGGGTTTCTAGAGAGAAGGAGAAATTGATGGGTAGAGAGAGAGTGATAAATCTGATTATGAATTTTGAATTAAAAAAAAATCAATTAATTTCATATATATATTTTCAACATTTACAATCCAACCCCTTTATCTTTAGCTTATAACAATTTAACCCTTTCTTGACAATTCCTTTACAATGTTGGTCCTAACCAAGATTGTTTCATCCAACATTAGTCCATAAATGAAATCTATAAATATAGACTCGGACTAATGTACAACTCTTAACAACTAAGGTATAAGTCATTAAAGCACAATCTTTTATTTTAAGCACGATTTCGTTTTCGGTCACAAAATTAGGTACTAAACATAGGATATTATAATTCTCCCACCCTTAAAAAGATTTCGTCCCCGAAATCGAGTTAGAGTCATGAACTTATGTACCTTCAAAAAGTTGCGGATATTGCTTTTCCATCGATTCCTTTGTCTCCCATGTCGCTTCACTTTCAGAATGATTCCTCCATAAGACTTTAACGAATGGAATCGATCGATGCCTCATTTTTCTTTCTTCACGTCCGATAATAGCTTCGGGCTCCTCAACATAAGATAAATCTTGCTCAATCTTTTCATGCGGATGATCGATGACATGCAACGGATGATATCGATAACCACGAAGCGCCGACACATGGAAAACATTATGAATATGAGCTAGTTGGGGAGGTAACGCGAGACGATACGCTACTTCACCAACTCGTTCTAGAACTTCAAAAGGTCCAATATGACGTGGGCTAAGTTTTCCTTTAACCCCAAAACGACGTGTTCCCCGAAATGGAGAAACTTTAAGGAAAACATGGTCACCTGACTGAAATTCCAATGGCCTACGATGTCGGTCTGCATAACTCTTTTGGCGCGTTTGTGCCTCTTTCATTTTCTGACGGGCCACTTCAACTTTTTCAATTGTGATTTGGACCTATTCGGGTCCTTCAATTGCCCGTTCGCCTACTTCGTTCCAACATGTAGGTGTTCGACATTTACGACCATAAAGAGCTTCGTATGGAGCCATACCAATACTGGATTGGTAACTGTTATTGTACGAAAACTCTACCAGATAAAGATAATCGTCCCAACAGCCAGACCACTCGAGAACGCAAGCGCAAAGCATATCCTCAAGTGTTTGTATTGTCCGTTCAGTTTGTCCATCCGTTTGAAGATGAAAAGCTGAACTCATATTAAGTCGTGTACCCCAAGCCTGGTGAAGACTCTTCCAAAATCGTGAGGTGAAACGCGGATCTCTATCAGACGTAATTGAGACAGGAGTTCCATGAAGTCTGATGATCTCTCTCTGAAATAATTCAGACAACTGGCTAACCGAAAAAGTTTCCCGAATAGCTAAGAAATGTGCAGACTTAGTCAAACGGTCCACAACTACCCAAATTGCATCGTGACGTTTTTGAGTCTTTGGTAGCCCTGTGAGAAAATCCATAGAGATATGCTCCCATTTCCACACAGGTATCTCTAAAGGCTATAAAAGACCGCTGACTCTTTGATGTTCAATTTTGACCTTTTGACAGATCAAACATTTTGCAACATATTCGCTAATATTTCTTTTCATTCCGTCCCACCAGAAAAATTGTTTCAAATCACGGTACATTTTGGTAGAACCGGGATGAATTGAGAAGGGAGAATTGTGAGCTTCATTCAATACAGCTTCTTTCAATTCGGGATCATCGGGTACACACAAACGATCTCGAAACCAAACTATACCCTGGTCATCGACTCGAAATTCAGAATTCCGATCATTTTCAATTTTCTGTACAAGAGACCAAATACCACCGTCATTTTGTTGGACCTTCTTAATGCGTGAAATCAAATTTGGCTCAATCGAAAGGCTAGCCAAGATCAAACTATTAGGATTTGGATAAAAATCAATACCCAACTTTTCAAAATCAGAAATCAAGTGCGGTTGAACAGTATAACAAGAAACAGATCCTATACTTTTACGACTTAACGCATCTGCGACTACATTCGCTTTGCCAGGATGATAGTGGATCTGGACATCGTAGTCTTTCAGAAGTTCCATCCAACCTCTCTGACGCATATTAATTTCTTTCTGAGAGAAAATGTACTTCAAACTCTTGTGATCAGTAAAAATGTCACAAGATTCTCCATACAAATAATGGCGCCAGATTTTGAGTTCGAAAATAACTGCAGCGAGTTCCAAGTCATGAGTAGGATAATTTACCTCGTATGGCTTCAGTTGTCGTGATGCATATGCTATAACCTTTCCATTTTGCACAAGTACACATCCGAGGCCAATTCGAGAGGCATCACTATAGATTTGAAAACCGCCTGTCCCAGATGGTAGAGATAAGACTGGAGCTGTGATCAATCGTTGTTTCAGAATTTTAAAACTCTGTTGTTGATCAGGCCCCCATTCAAATTTAACTCCCTTTCGGAGAAGTTTAGTATATAACCGCTTCTCTCGAAGAATACCCAACGCAATACGAAGATGCTTAGCATGATCAACTTCAGACTTAGAATATATCAAAATATCATCGATGAAGACTATAATGAACTCGTCTAAATAATCATTAAAGACTCGGTTCATTAAGTCAATGAAAACAGCAGGAGCATTAGTTAACCCAAATGGCATGACAACGAATTCAAAATGCCCATATCGGGTTCTAAAAGCTGTTTTAGGAATATCCTGCTCTCGGACACGTAACTGATGATATCCAGATCTGAGGTCGATCTTAGAAAAGAATTTTGCCCCTTGGAGTTGATCAAATAAGTCATCAATACGGGGCAGGGGATACTTATTACGTATCGTTACCTTATTTAGCTTGCGGTAATCGATACATAACCGCATTTAACCATCTTTCTTTTTCACAAAAAGAACTGGTGCTCCCCACGGTGACACACTAGGACGTATATATCCCTTATTCAACAAATCATGTATCTGCTCTTTTAGCTCCTTCATTTCTGATGGAGCCATTCGATATGGCTGTTTTGATATTGGAGCAGATCCCGGAATTAAGTCAATGGTGAACTCCACTTCTCTATTGGGAGGGAGTCCAGGAATTTCATCCGGAAACACATCTGAAAATTCATTCACTACAGGAATAGATCTAAGTTCGAACGGTACCTCATCAGGATCTTGTAGTGTTGCAAGGAAACCTTCAGATCCTTGCCATGCAAAAGATTCTTGCCATGCAAAAGATTCAACCGTAAAAGAAGATACGACTTTGGTTCCTTGCTTTGGTTCAACTCCCTGATAGATGCTATCAGGTTGACTCAAATCTCCGAAGATAACCCTCTTTGTATCGCATTCAATGGTTGCTCGATGTTTAGACAACCAATCCATGCCGATAATGAGGTCAAAATACTTCATACACATAGGAAGTAGATTTACCTCTCGGACACAATCAGCAATCAATAGTGGACAGAAGAAAAGATTCGCGGTTTTTGTTTATTAAACTGCTCAAGCCAAACATGAATTTCAGACTGATTAGTATTTTGATTAAATCCTTGCTCTTGTTCTCTTGTTCCTGTATCTACAGTATTTATAGGAGGTACTTCAGTTGTCTGACGGAGAGCCTCTACAGTCTGAGATACAATAGAAGGGATCATATTCGCGACAACTTCTTGGATAGTTGTCGTTAAGTCTGGATCATCTTGATGTGGAGCAGAAGGAGGAGGAGGAGGATTGGTTTCATCATGTTGTGTTTGATTTCTCTGGGGCCTACCCCTTCGTCTGGGTTGGTTACTAGGCAACATCGGAACTGATACAACAAAGAAACTCGTTCAGAACAATGATTACGAATACATACAGTTATGGAAAGCGGTAGTAAGGATTTGCGAGAAAACTGAACAAGTATAGATATAAGAAAATGAATAAAGCAAAACCCGCCAAATACTACCCAACCTCATGGATCAAACTTAAATTACTACAGAATTAATACTTATAGCTCTGATACCATAATTTGTAACACCCCCTTCCTACTAGTCCTAAGATGGGGAATGTTACAACCGAAAACGGATCAAAAGTCTACAATTCACAGTACAGAGCTCTAACAAAACTCCCAAAAGATTGCAACACATCCTCCAGTAATGATACGAATAACATATTTACATATTAAGTATTTACATAACAAAAGCCTTCAATAAGTAACTAGTCTTTAAGCATCCTAAACCATCTCGTCCGTTCATCCCGCCTCTGGGTTAGATCCTGAACCTGCCGAGATAAAACAAAACAAGCCTCGGCTGAGCAAAATTGCCCAGTGAACGAATAATAACACAAGAAATACCAAATAAGAAGTAGGTAACTGAAAGAAAACCTTACGATACAGAGTTGGAAGCGATTTAAGTGTAAATCTCAAGAACTGAAACCAATATAATTAAAGTTCAAAGCAAGATAAACATCCATATCATTAAGATATATTGTACCCGATGGATGATCAGTCCAAACAGGCGTCATAATGGAATGGAAGTGTTGGGCACTACACCGCCTCATTCCCCGGTAACCAAAGGTATATCTGGTATTCGGCTCTATTCGGCTCTATCCGGTAACCAACATAATTGGTATTCGGTTTTATCCGATAACCAACATAATTGGTATTCGGTTCTACCTGGTAACCAACACATAATTGGTATTCGGTTCTAAGGATGCATCCAGCGTTTTCCATATGGCTCGGCCATAGCCTTCACGAGAACGTCAGGACTATTTTAGCCATCATGGAGGCGTCTCAACATTTGTGCCCCGAATGATGAGCCTAGTCAAAACAAAATTCAATAACCAAATTTGATGAATAAACTTTGGATAACAAGTTCAACAAACTCATTGATATTTATAATTCAAGTAATCGGAAGGAATTTAAAAACATACTGGTCTCGAGTCAAAATTCCCAAGGACTCAAATTCATTAAACGAAATATCATATAAAACATAAAATATTCCGGATAACCACTTGATAACATCCACTTTTGTGGGTGTATTTCATGAACAAGATCTATGGAATGGGTAATCATCACAATTGATAACCCACGTATTGAAACGAATTAGATATTCGTACCTTGGAGGTGTTTTAGAAACGATCACACGAAACTTGATGCCTATGAACGGTTTTCTCCTTCCGGTTTACCTACACTTATTAGTAAAATGCTTTTAGATGGTTTTCGGTAACAATTCTTATCAACTTCAAGTTCCTACAAGCCCTTTCATCTTAGAAAGATTCTACGGACCTTCAAACATGCTTACAATACCCTTAGGACACTTAATAAACACTTAACACAATTCTTAGGGCCTTAAACCACATTTTTAAAAATCCAAATTTACACATTCAAACAGTAGCTAACAGCTTCTGTACACTTGAAGTTCAAGCATTTTTCTCATTCTTAGAGGCTCAACCAAATTTTCTTGTAAACATGAAAGTTGTGCATAATCCTTTTAGGATTTCACAGAAACTGGATTCACATCAATTGGAGCTCTGCTCTATTTTCTACAGAATTAATACCAACAGTGTGCATTTTCGAGTGTGTGCAAAACAGTTCTGAAAAATCAGTGATTTCGAGTCACTTAAAGTCCGAACTACACTTTGGTGTAAACTACAAAGTTGAACTACACACATAGACCTTTCTGTAGATATAAAGAACACCTCATTTGGACAAATGGTTGATTTTATACGAATTTTTAAACTTACCACAATGAATCTGTCACTTCCAACATCACCAAACTTGAAGAATTTCCACCTCAATTCCTCAATCTTCAACCTATTATTCATAGATAAACTTAGGGTTTAACCCATTTTGCCCAAAGTAGAAATAATCAACAAAATTAACCATGAACATACCTTAACTTGAACCCCTAGTTCCATTTCTAACACTATATCTTCAAGAATATTAAGGATTTGAGAAGGAATTTGAGGTTTTAGGGATGAGATGAGGGTTTCTAGAGAGAAGGAGGAGAAATTGATGGGTAGAGAGAGAGTGATAAATCTGATTATGAATTTCAAATTAAAAAAAATCAATTAATTTCATATATATATTTTCAACATTTACAATCCAACCCCTTTATCTTTAGCTTATAACAATTTAACCCTTTCTTGACAATTCCTTTACAATGTTGGTCCTAACCAAGATTGTTTCATCCAACATTAGTCCATAAATGAAATCTATAAATATAGACTCGGACTAATGTACAACTCTTAACAACTAAGGTACAAGTCATTAAAGCACGATCTTCTATTTTAAGCACGATTTCGTTTTCGGTCACAAAATTAGGTACTAAACATAGGATATATATATTAAAGGGGGGTAAGGCGGATTTTTACCGTTAAACCACTTAAAGGCAAAATAAAGACGTAAAATGAAAAGAAGAGGAGAAGAAAATAAAGAAATGAAGAAGAAAACAACATAAACATGAAGAACTTACAGAGATTAGAGCGGAATCACCAGAGTTTATGTACGATGGTGGCCGAATTATAAGGAATAGTACAATTTTTTTTTAATAAGGTAAGGGATATAATATGAAGAACTCTTAAAAGGAGAGATAGAGGATTGAAGGATCAAACTAAGAAGATGGGAGGAGAAGTGTTTAGCAACTCATAAATTTCATTAAGATGCTTTGGATGGCAAATGGATATCGATGCCTTACAATGAACTAGATGAAGGTTTATATAGGTCTTCATTAGTGAGCTACGCTATTACAAATTTGAAAATGGAAATGAAAGGTGGCAACTCTAGGTGCCACATACCTAGTCTAAGCCTAATCTATAGAATAAAAAATTAATCTAGACTATACACGTTATAAAAATACAAAATACAATTGTCAAAAAAAATACAGTAACTTATCGGGATATAAAAACGTCATCCCTTACGTCAGCTGTGAATTATTGTTGTAAAAATGTCATCTCTTACGTCACTTTGTCTTCTAGAAATCTCTGTGTGTACTGTCAATAGATTGTGGTGATCCAAGCTCTTCTATGTAGTATGGATCCAATCTTGTAATGTCGTTGTTGTGAATATCAAATGGGCTAAGTAATTCACTTTCTCCTACAAAGGAGAGAAACATATTCCAACTTTTATGAGACCATAATTGTATGTAATGTCCTTCAGCAAGAAGTCTGTAATCCATCCATTTGAAATTGTAAGGAATCACTGGAGTTTGTTGACCTTGTGTGATCCAAGGTTCTGTGCCATTTGGTTTCTTTTTATCCATAGTCAGATGATCCGCAGTGAACCTGAGAGTTTTACAACAAGCTATAGTTTTTAAATAAGCTTGTTCTGTTTTATCATGGCTTAAAAATATCCTTTTTCGTGATGGCTTGTATGTGTAACTATCTGCCTCTGGGAAGGAAGCAAATATTTTACATCGTATTGTTGATGCTTCAGAATAGGATGTCATGTTGCTTGCGACTAGAAAGAATTTTTCTCCAAGTTTATTAAGGAATTCTTCTGTTTTAGGATCCAAGCTGAATTCGAGATAATCATTCATACCATGATGGTAAAAATTGAGAATCTGTTCTTTTGTGAGGCTTGTGCTATTCATGTTAATCTGTAAGAGTAATGGGCACGAAAGATTATGCAACGTTCTTTGTACCACTGTTATTCCTATGTATGCATCTTCATAGAAAGCTATGTTGAGAATTTGTTGTTGTAATTCATACAGAATTATAGGAAATTCTGTACAAATTTTGTCAGAAATAATATATTCCAGTTCAGGAATTCTGTTGAGAATAAGCTGCATTGTATGTCTCCGAGGAAGATCTAAAAGTCTTACCTTGAAACTGTTAAAATTTCTGTATATCACTGTATCTGTATTCGATTCTTTTTTCTCGAGCTGTTGCTTTAACTATGAAATTTTTTCTTCGAGAAATGCATTCTTTTGAATCGAATTATCAATCTAGAGTTGTTTAAGCTGTTGATTTTTTCCAGATTGTATGAGTTGTTTTTGTAAGTTAGCAATAACGTTTTCTTGAGCTTTTATCAATGGCTCAGAATTAGTTTTTGCTATTTTAGAAAAAGTTTGAACTTCTTCGGGTTCAATATAAAATGGTTTTAACTCGAACTTTTCTCGTGCTATTCTCATAGCATCTGAGAAATTAGAGAATCCTTGATAAATGGGATTTGGACATTGAATGTATTTTGTAACGGTTTCCCATTTATTAAAAATCCCAATTTTTGTTCCCTTGTAATGACATAATATGAACATCTTTTATTTTGTTTTTCAGGGATTTTTTCACTTTGTTCGAGAAAATAATGGCTCAAAGCATTTGCAACTTGTGCTTTGAAAGATGAAACCCGTGGTGCAGTTTGGATGTGCCACAGATTGTCTAGTAAACATTGTTGTTTGTTTGTTAAAACCATTCCAGCACTCGACCGAAATTGTTTATTTGTATCAAAACATTTATGTAAAGTGTAAGTACCAAATGTGATCAAAGCATGTTCCTTTGAACTGTGGTAATTGTGTAGATTTTCTTGGAACATATGTCTTTGATGAAGAAAGTTGTGTATACTTGTCTTGTATACTATGTATTTCTTGTGATGATGGCAAGGATTCAGGTCCTTGTGCATCCTGTAAAAACTGTGTAGAAAATATAGTTGTCTGTGAATTGATGGCTGATTGCATCAATTTTTCTGTAGTGTAGATACTGTAGAAACTGTAATTCCTTCTTCAGAGGAAATGCTCAAAGAAGATGAGCTTTGCTTTGGGTTGTCGGGCTGTAAAAGCTTTCGCTTGCCTTTATCTTTAGTATCCATCTGCATTGAACAATTGTCTATAAAAGTTTTATTTGGAAAACGTTTCTTTTGTTTTGGAAAATAGGTTTTATGTCGCTGTTTGAAAAAATGTTTTAAATTGAGTTTTTCTCAATACCTTGTCCACCACGCTTTCGAGCGCACTCTGATGTATGACTTAATGTAAGAAAATTTCTGTTAATGGTAATACCACCATTTATGCCAAAGATAAAATTTAAACCCAATACAAAATCTGTCGATTTTATGTATTCATGGTTAATATTTACCTGTGCTATTTCGTATTTCACGCTGTAATTTCCTGCAAAATCTAGAAATTGTATGTCTGTTGGTTTTATATAATGTGTAATTGAAATTAATCTATATTCAACTGTTCTCGTTACTAATTTGTATGGTAATTCTTTATGATATTTTATAGGCACTAAACTGTAAGATATTACGCTTTTTGTTGCTCCTGTATCTAATAAAGTTGTTAAGTCTAAGAATTTATCATTATCTAACCATAATGTACACTGTAAATTAATCATGTTTGTAGATCATGTAGTTTGAATGAGTGTATGTTCATGTTTATTGTATTCTTCATTCATTTTTGCTATAATATTTTCTTCTGTTTGATTTTTCTTTTTGTCTAAATTTTCAATATTTTTAACCTTTTCTTCTAAATTATCTATTCTTAATTTATGTAATTCTACTGTTATTTCTAATTTTTCTATTTTATCCGTATATCTTTCAATATCTATATCTTTCTTTTTTATGTCTTTTTCTGTATTTATGTCTATGTCAAATAATTTCTTAAGACATATATAACAAATTTCTTTAAAACATATATTACACTGTGATCTTTTATCTATACTTGGATAATATCCGCATTTACAACATTTAATATAATTATTTCCTCGTCGGTGTATCCAATTAATTGTTCTGTATTAACATATGTATATGTAACTTTTGTTAGTGATTCTTCGTTATCACTATATATATTGTATATAGATTCATTATCTGAGTTGTCTGTTTCTACAAGTTCTATGTCATATTCTCCTATTTGTTCTACCAAATTACTTCTGTCTATATTTTTGTTTCTATTTGGACATCTGTTAGCTAGATGTTGTTCATCTCCACATACAAAACATTTACATTTACGTGTCTGTGGTTTTTTGACATATTTATTTTTATAATATGGTTTATAACCTTTTCTGTATGTAGTACTTTTTCTCAGTTTTTTCTTTTTACTGTCATAATAACCATATGTTTGTGGTGTATAAATAGTTGTTTTACAAAATGCATAAGCATTCTTTTTTAACTGTTCTTGTAGAGCTACTTCTTTACATTTGTCTTCTAATATACTAAATGTGTATGTTATTCTAGGTCTTATTCCTAGATTATTTTGAGTATCAAAGTTTTGTCTCCATGAATCGTGTATGTGTCTTCCTAGATCTCCTGGTAATTTAATAAAATATTTGTCACATAAGCTATCATCCACAGCTTGACCTGTTTGAGATAATAACCTTGTGAAATCTTATGTAAACTCATTAATATATTTCATGTTTGCTATACTCAATTGTTCTAAGTTCCTAATTGTTGTATCCTGAATTAAACTGTTATTTTTTGCTGGATCAACTCCTAATATAAGAGTTCTAATATGTGATGTAAAATTGTATGGGTTATCGCCTAAAGCCTTTAACCTGTTTATCTCATCTGGATCTTGTGCTTTTTTGCTTTGCCAAATGCCTAAAGCAATTGGGCCTAATGTTGTTTCCAAATAAGAAAACATCTCCATACTGTCTTTTTTATTTGTTTCCCACATTCTTACTACTGTTTGTTCCCATGTTAATATCTCATCCATCCATAATTGTGGTTTTTGTTGTTCTAATAATAACATATTACTACTGTATGTATTTCCTATAGGTAGTCTGTTGCCTTTTCCTATTGTGTTAGCTTCTCTTTGGTATTCTGTAGAAGGTTTTGTCCATAATTCTCTTATTATATCTTGTGTAGATGTACCTCGTTCTTGCCATTGTATTCTTAGCCCTTTTATTTTGATCAACCATATATGTATCCATAAAAGTTTGTTCCTGTTTATAAAAATCTGACAACATTGTTTTTCCTTGTAAAATATTTTTTACCAAGGGTAAATTATAGTATTCCTGTAACTTAGTGTAACTTTCTTCATATGTCATTCCTAAATTTGTCATGCATTCAACTATCATGTCATCAACTTCTTCTTGTATATTTAATTCTGTAAATTTTCGACTAATAATTTGTTCTAATGTTTTATTTGTTTCTTCTGTCGTAAAACCTGTAATTGTTTCTTCTTCTAAGAAGTCTATTAAACTGTAATCAAACTCTTCTTCGAATTTATCAAATCCTAAATCTATTAGTGTTTCACAATCTTCATGTTCTTCATTGTTTGTATCATAGATGGGTTCTGTATCGTATTCAATGTTCATAAAACTACAGTTTGTTTCACTTTTGTCTTCTGTATCTTTAGGTGTGTCTCTTGTGAAATTTATAAATCTTATACTTTGTGTTCCATCAATATCTTCATATATAAAACTTCTGTTAGGTATTAATACTTCACTTTCTTGTTCTTTTAAATCTTCTAATTTCCATTCTAATCCTGCTAATTCTTCAGGATCTATGTTTACTGGATTAATCATCTGTATTGATTTTGATGCTATTGTGTTTACTATTCCTTCTATGTTTACTTTGTATTTCATTCTTGATCTGTTACTAGCTCTTCCTAGTACTCCTATACTTATTACAATATTGTTTCCTTCATAATTTTCATATCCTTTTGTCTGTAATGCTATCTTTATTTTCTGTAAGTCATTTATGTCTTTTAGAATTCCTGGTGTACAATAAAATAAAGTTGTATTTTGGCTAAGATCAACCTTCATACCAGAGATTATGGCCTTTTTTACATCTGTTTTCCAACTTTTATCTAGTAATAAGGCTAATAATTTTGTACCTAAAATTTTTCTTCCTAAAGCTTTAATTCCTATGACTACTAATCCTACATGTGCAAAATGTTTTCCTGATTGTTTTATTCTTTGTAATGTTTCTGGTGAAAATAAGTCCATTGTTACTGTCCTGTCAACCACTCTAAGGTGCCGTTTGTTTTTTAAGAGGTCTAAAGTCTGAAGTCTTATTGTAGTTATGATTAATAAGAGATGGTGTGTAAAAAGGTCTGAACGATTCAGACTTAAGAGCCATTAAGAGGTTTTTTTTTAAAAACAAACAACCCCTAAGACTTTCTTCTCTGCTACTTCGAATTAAAACTGTATTAAAATTTAATGCTCCTGTTTGGTATAATATTCTTGGATTTAGAATATCTAATTGATGTTGGTTGTATAAATCTATACTTCTATCTAAATCTATTTCTTCTTCCAACTGTATAGCTTGTTGTGAACTGTTAGAACCTGATCATCTTCTCATAATTCTGTTAAGAAAACTGTCTGAAGTTATAATATCTTGTATGTTACTTGTAGAGTTTCTACTTTCTTGTAGTGTTCTACTTCGTCCTAGAAAATTTCTGTTTTGATTATTCATTTTCTTGGAAGCCAATGTTTGTAAGGTGTTACTTTTCTTTTTATTTTAACTTCTTCACCAAGACTTAACTTGTTTATCCCGTTAATTATTTTGTTCAAGTCTTCTTCTATGTGTACTTCTTGTTTATGAGGTAAAATCTTTTTAATATCTTTTAATTCTTTTATAATTTGATTATTTTGTTCTTTAATATAATCTAAGTTTTCTGTTAATTTACTTATAAATTCTGTTCTTTTTTCTATATAATTGTATAGTTTTTCAAAAGTGTGATAGCTTTGTTTTGATTCTTGTTCTAAATTTGTTCCTAAATTTATTATTAAATCTGTTATACCGTTTAGATGTATATTATCTGTGTGTAAAATATGTTTATAACTGTTTTTAAATTTACAAGTAAAACTACAACTATCTGTTATAGCAGTACTATTACTTTTTTCAGAAAATTCTAGATTTAAGAAATCTAGCTTCTTCAAATTAAGCGAACCTATGATTACGAGTCTTTTTCAATAAATTAAAGAATTCCTATCTCCTTAATTTTTACCTTATATATATATATATATATATATATATATATATATATATATATATATATCTCGTTGATATATCTTTATATATCTTGTTTTTGGAGGAACTTTTGTGTAGCTGATTTGTTGATCCAAGGATCTCGTAAACACGTTGTAATTTCTCCCGGTTGGTAATATAAAGATCTCTCTCTCATTGTGGATGTACACTATCACACTGATAGTGGAACCACGTTAAATCTTGTTGTCTCGGTTTATTTGTTGTTTCGTTATATTTTATCGTATATTCGATAACTGCTATATTTACGTTTGTCGATCGGTATGAATCAATAGACCAAAATATACAATATTTAGATCTCGTTATTTCGTATTTGTTGTAACAGGTCAGTTGCACGTGATTTATTGTTATCATTTTTGGGACCGTAAATCACTTGAAATACGATATTGTAACTGCCACCGACCCTTACAGTATTACATAAGGGCAAGCGCGTGGAGAAATAGATCGTGAGTTGATTAGAAGTTGACAATTCGATCTTTTTGTATTTTTTGTCATAATGTTCTTTTGATAGTTATGTATATGGTTATATCGGGTAGAAGTGTCCCTGAAATATTGTAAATCCGCTTTGGGGTTGTAAACTTTAATTCTTTGGTTGCTTATTCATTTTGTTGATGTGGATGGTAACGGTTATAAATCGATATTTTAAAGCGTACATTTCGAAGTTTAGGTTAAAATTAATATCCCTTATTTTGTTGGTTTTAAAATGATCAATTTTGGAGATTAAAATGGTGATTGGGCATTTTGGAAACTATGGTGTTACATAAAGACTAGTTGTTTAATCAAGGCTTTTGTTATGTAAATATGTTGATTGTATAATTACCGATGAATGTAATGTAATCTTTTGGTCGTTCTATTAGAGCCATGTACCGTGAATTGTAGACCTTTGATCAGCTTTCGATTATGACAGCCCCATCTTAAGACTAGTAGGAAGGGGTTGTTACAATACATAATCCGATTTTATCTTTATAAATATGGATAATAATAATTAAATCTTATTTAATTATTTGTTCTCCTAATTCGGATATACATTTATTGCATGGGATTTCCATTGGGACATTATCACGCTAGTAAAAATTATAAATCTTATTTATAATTATCAACAAAGAGCGGCATCTAGAAATACATAATCTTTACCCAAATGATAAAGTTTGGTGATTCAGCAAATCAGCAAACTGTGTGATCATTATCAGTGTACATATTTATATCCCTTTGTTCAAATATCCAGATCGAACACGAGGCATGGATGTGTCATCCTTGTTATGTTTGATCCTTAGTTTCTCGATTCCGGAATATACTGAAAAGACATATATCAGTATCATATATCGGTTATCAGTATCCCTATACTGATCATCTGAGCATGCATGCACTTCTACAGTATCATCAGTCGAGGGACACAGGGATATCACTCTCGACATACAAGAGGAACAAATCCTATCTTGATCCATACCAATCCTGCTAAGTTGATACACGACATACCCACAAAAGCTCAGCCAATTACGCAATGATTAGAATCAGTTATCAAAGTACACCGCTCACACAAAGCAAACACCATGATCTCAAGTCAAAGGACTAATTGTACAATGACCACATGAGAACCGTCTAACACTCACATGACATCCAATGCGACGTTCTCATAGTGGGTCACGTCTGATACAAGATCACATCTCGTACCCATATGTGGATTATGCATCTCCATATAAATCCCTGCATATACTAGTCGTAGCGTATTAATTCAAACCAAACCCAAATTAATACTTGATAAAGGACATTTTAGAATACATTATTCTAAGGTTATTATTATGTTTAGATATAACACAGAATATTCCATAAACATAATAATTGGACAATTCCTTTTCTTTATTAATTAATAATAATCACGACACAATGTCCAAACAGAATCATCTAATGATTGGCTTGTGGGCATATACAATAACAATCTCCCATTTGCACTAAAACTAATCTATCATGTATAGTACACCCATAAATTTACAATGGCTTTCATGCTTCTGTTGCGTTAAGGTCTTTGTTAGTGGGTCAGCAACGTTTGCTTCCATAGGTACTCTGCATAAAGTAACATCACCTATCTCAATAATCTCTCTAAAGAGATGATATCCTCTAAGAATATGTTTGGATCGTTGGTGAGCCCTCGGTTCCTTTGCTTGTGCTATAGCTTTGTTGTCGCACAACAACTCTATAGGATTGTCACTGCTTGGAACCACACCAAGTTAAGAAACACCAAACTGCTTCCTTAACTGCATCTGATGTTGTGATGTACTTAGCTTCCGTTGTAGAATCGACTAATGTCTCTTGTTTGGAATTCTTTCAGCTCACAGCACCACCATTTTGGAAAAACACGAAATCAGATTGCGATCTAAAATCAACTTTATCGGTTTGGAAGCTTGCATCAGTGTAACCCTTTACACTCAACTCTTCCTCACTGTCGTATACTAAGAATGAATCCTTAATCCTTCGTAAGTACTTTAGGATATTTTTCATGCAACCCAGTGACGATCACCTAGGTTTGATTGGCATCTACTCGTCATACTCAAAGCATACGAGACGTCAGGTCGTGTACATATCATGGCATACATGATAGATCTGATTGTCGAAGCATATGGGATCTTACTCATCCATTCACTTTCTTGCGCCGTAACGGGACATTGTGCTTTGGAAAGTGATATGCCATGAGACATCGGTAAGAACCCCTTCTTGCTTTCTGACATGCTGAACCGTTTCAGTACTTTGTCAAAATATGTTCGTTGGCTTAAGTCAAGCAATATCCGCGATCTATCTTTATAGATCCGGATGCTTAATACATAGGCTATTTCACCTAAGTCTTTCATCGAAAAGCAATTCCCTAGCCAAGTCTTTACAAATTCAAGCGTCGGGATGTCTTTCCCAATCGGTAGTATGTCATCTACATACAATAATAGGAACAATACTATGCTCCCACTAACCTTCTTGTAAACACAAGGTTCATCTTCGTTTTTCAGGAAACCAAACTTTTTGATATTCCAACTCCTTAAAGTTTGCTTCAATCCATAAATTGATTGTTGCAACTTGCATACCTTATGAGAATCCTTCGGATCGACAAAACCTTTTGGTTATATCATATACATGTCCTCATTTAGCTTTCCGTTAAGGAAGGCAGTTTTGACATCCATTTGCCAGATTTCATAATCGTGATATGCAACAATGACTAGTAGAATTCTAATGGACTTTATCATTACGATTCGTCAGAAAGTTTCATCATAATCAACCTCTTGAATTTGTTTGAACCTTTCGCAACCAATCGAGCTTTATAGGTAATCACATTACCATCCATGTCGGTCTTCTTCTTGAAGACCCATTTGCACCTATAGGTCGTACCTCAATGGGTGGTTCCACCAAGTTCCAAACTTGGTTTTCATACATGGAGTCCATCTCTATGCTCATAGCATCTAGCCATTTACGGGAGTCGATGTGCTCGCCATTGTATCTTGGTAGTTAGTTGGCTCATCATCCATGAGCAATACATCACCAATCTGAATGACCAGAAGTCCATACCTCTCAGGCTCATGTCGTGATTTACTAGATCGGCAAACAGTTTGTGCTACTACATCACATTATTTTTCCATAACTCCTTGTGAATCCACAACCCCTTGTGGTATCTGTGCTTGTTCCATCTCTGTTGGCAAATTGGTTCTTGAACAACTTCAATGTCTATACTCCTCCCACTGGCTCCTTTGGAAATAAACTCATTTTCCATGAAAACTCTAGTCCGACCAACAAACACTTTGTTATCGTGAGGGTGATAGAAATAAAATCCATAGTTTCCTTGGGATATCCTACAAATATGCATTTGTCAGATTTGGGTTATGTTTAGTTGTGATTAAACGTCGTACGTAAACATCACAACCTTAAATTTTCATAAATGGCAATATGGGACTCTTCCCGGTCCATATCTCATATGGCGTCTTTTCAACAGACTTAGATGGAACTAGGTTTAATGTGAAATATGTTGTCTCTAGAGCATAACCCCAAAAGGATGTTCGAAGGTCAGTTTGACTCATCATAGATCGTACCATGTCCAACAGTGTACGATTCCTCCTCTCGGACACACTATTCCATTGTGGTGTTTCGGGTGGAGTAAGTTGTGATACAATACCACAGTCTCTAAGATGATCAAGAAATGCATGGTCTAAGTATTCACCACCTCGATCCGATCGAAAAATCTTAATACTTTTGCCAAGTTGGTTTTGTACTTCATTATGATATTCTTTACATTTCAAACGATCCGGACTTATGTCACACATAAATACACATATTTGTATCTACTAATATCATCAGTGAATGTGATGAAGTATTTATAACCACCTCTAGCTTGTACGTTCATCGGACCACATACATCACTACGTATGATTCGCAATAAATTTGTAGCTCTCTATTTTTGTCCAACAAAAAGAGTTTTTGTCATTTTTCCAAGTAAACAGGTTTTGCATGTTTCATATGATTCAAAATCAAGTTTATCCAACAAACTATCTCTATGGAGTTTGGAGATGCGATTTTCGTTTATATGGCCAAGACGACAATGCTAGAGATATGTTGAATTCGAACTATTTGAATTGACGTTCCTTTTATCTATTTTATAAATCGGATTATCTATATTAAGAACATATAGACCGTTAATTAAGCTTGCGTTACCATAGTATATGTTACCAAAAGAGAATGAACAACACTTGTTCTTAATCGTAAAGGTAAAATCTTTCTTGTCCAAACAAGATACATAAAACAAATTTCTTGAAATGGTTGGTACGCAATAACAGTCTTCAAGTTCTAATATCAATTCGGTGGCTTAAGTTAACAAAATAGACCTTACAGCAACAACAGCAACCTATGCCCCATTTCCAACCTGCCCAACTTTGTAGTCCTTAGTTCCTGCATATTTCTACAAATATGAGAACCACATCCAATATCTAATACCTACGATGTACAAGAAGTAGAAAGGTTAGCTTCTAAAACATAGATACATGGCGTGGAAGCAACATTTGCTTTCTTGTTTTCCTGAAGATATAAAAGAAAATTCCTCCTCCAATGCCCCTCCAATGCCCCCAGGTTTGTTGCAATGAAAACACTCACCCTCCTTCGATACACCTACCTTGGGCTTCTTTTCAATGCCATCTTCGGGATTCAAAGATTTAGAGGTGGATTTACGAAATTTCCTTTGTCTTTCCTCTTCTTGTCCGTACGTACCATCAATATGGTGGACTTGTTCTTTAGAAGCTCTTGCTCGACTGTTCGTAACATGTTGAGCAATTCCGGGAAAGATTTATCTAAGTCATACATGTTGTAATTCATAACCAATTAACTGTAGTTGTTTGGCAACGATTGCAAAATTACGTCAATGGCCAATTCCTTTCGTAAAGGAAAACCTAGCCCCTCGAGACGCTCGATGTGCCCAATCATCTTGAAAATATGAGGTCCGACAGGACTACCTTCGGCCATTCTACTTCGGAACAACAATTTCTTGGATGTCTCATACCTCTCATGTCTAGCTTGCTCTTGGAATAGCAATTTTAGGTGTCTGATCATATCAAACGCCCCCATATTCTCATGTTGCTTCTGAAGCTCAGGTTCCATGGCTACTAGTATAAGACATGAGACATCAAAAGAATCATCATCATGTTTCTTAAATGCATCTCTCTCAGATCTAGGTGCATTAGAGGCGGGCTCTTCAGGGAGCTGTTTTTCTAGGACATATAGTTTCTTTTCTCCTTTGAGGACAATCCTCAAGTTTTGATACCAATTGATGAAGTTGTCCCATTTAGTTGTTCCTTCTCAAGGACCGATCGCAAGGGGTTTTTATTCGAATTGTTTGTTTGTGCCATTGGTAATCTAAAATAGAAATGTGAGAGTTTTAGTGTCGTGAATTTGTCATTTATTTAACAATGACTTTATCATACAAGCTCCCATTATTTTATTCGAAACCAATAACTCTCTTTTATTGTTTCGGAAAGACTTCATAAGCTTTCGAGGTTAAGTCCGACCCAAAATGGTGTGAGAATCCTATTCAAGCCTTGCTTTCCCACGATTAAAGAGAGTGTCCCGCTTTTGCAAGACCCACCCTTGATGATCAAGGTGTTGACAAGTGCCATTTTGGAAGGCATCTTAAACTTAATATTTTTGGAAGGGAATTTTGTATGAATTTACCACTCTTTCTTTTGCAATAGATCTTTTCCTCATCGCTTGATTAAGTCGGAATGGAAGGGGATCATAAAGATCGCTTAAAACCCGACCTTCCTTATGTTGTTTACGCCTTTGTGACAATCCCAGTAAAATCTTGCAATAATGTACTAAGATTCTATTACTCAAGATTGAAGGTCCTTTTATATCTTATATAATTCTCAATCTTGATTTTATCAAAACTCCTTTTGATTTGTAGAACTCTTTTACTATATCTTTCAAAACTCCTTTTGAGCAATATGTTATATCTTTTAAAACTCCTTTTCAACAATATACATAAGCATGCATCACACACATGTATAAAGCATTAATTGTAAACATACACAATGCGTAATAAATGTCAAATGTTTAGATACCCATCCTATGTGATATTCATAGAGTCATCTAGAATATCATTACATAATAGTCTTATGGTTGCTATGAAAACATGTCAGTCTGTTCAATGATCGGATATCCCACAATCGGATTTACAAATCCAATGGTCATATTGGATGTCTAAATCCGACGTTCGAATTGTCTAAATCTGGTGACCATTTCCGATTACCAAAGTCAGGTGCAAGATCAGATTGTCAAATTCGGATTTTACATTACGGATCACAAATCCGAAGGTCAAATCTGATGACCAACTTTGGATGTTTTTAAAAACGGCTTTTCTAAAATCGGATTTTGGCTAAAAAAGGATTTATGCTAAAAATCAAATTTTCTCTAAAATTCATTTTGGCCGGAACAGATTGTTCAAATCCGATGAAAACACTACTGGTCTTATCAGATTTAGCACAGACCCAAAAATCAAAACCATTTCGAAAATCCTTTTGATTATTTTACCCCAAGAGATGAGAACGATTCTCTAATATGTTTTCAAAACAACTTTTCAAAAACATAAAACATGCACTATCATTTTTCAAAATAATCTCTCTAGCAAACCTGGAAAAAGTCTACCTTTGCAGAACTAGAGTCGAAGCTCCTTCCTTTCTTTCTCCC
The DNA here is from genome assembly GCA_954870635.1 of Arctium minus. Lineage (NCBI taxonomy): Eukaryota > Viridiplantae > Streptophyta > Magnoliopsida > Asterales > Asteraceae > Arctium > Arctium minus. Next base: position 80,810,639 of record OX941087.1, on the reverse strand, counting down.
TTGCAGCATGCAATTTTGAAACAGAAAATATATATGAAACCAAACAACACTTGCATGCAACATATATATTTATCAGATAAACTATCCTAGAGTTTCGTAAGAGGCTCTGATACCACTATTGAAACATGGGAGCCATACATGCAGCGAAAATGTATCCTTACGAAATGGAGTATAATGGGTGTTTCAAAATTTTACCAGAACGGGCAGCAACCTTTGATGTCGATTCTGAATCATAGCAACAAATTCTTAGTTCGTTGCCTCACAGTATCCACACAAATGTCTTTAAATCCCCTTGTCGTCCAACGTCAAGTGAGGAGGGTTCATTCCTTCCCGAATACTAGGTATAGTTCTCCAGCCTTTGGAGGAGGAGGAGAAAGCTTCGTGGGATTTTTTATAGAAAGAGAGAAAGAGGAACCTTTTAGAACCTTTCAAAAGGTTGTTCTCAATTCAATCCGATAGAACACCAGCAACTCCCACAAGGGGTCTCTCTCTCTCTCTCTCTCTATATATATATATATAGGGGTGGGTTCAAATGAAAACCCATATTTCATTGTGCACATGAGGACAAATCTTAACCATTGATCTAAACTTAGAAAACTAATCAATGGTTAATAGATAATAAGGTTAATTGAAAAGTGATTAAGGACAAAATTGTAATTTTGAATCAACGCCTACCTTCTTTGACCTTTTATTTTTATTTTTAATTAAAGAAAATTTACCCCCTTAAACTTTAAAATAATTTATCTTAAAAATTACTAATATTTTAATCAAACAAATTACATCAAAAAAACGAGAATTTCGTGCTCTTCGATATGACATCCATCTCGATATAGTTTTTTTTCGTTTTAACCGTTTTTTACGTGAAATTCTATATACGTGTTATATTCATTATGAATATGCATGCATGTCTTCGGCTGTCCACATTCAGTATAAATAACAAAGGTGAACGTTCATTCACTATTCATGATCAATAAAACAATATTCAGGATTTTTTCGTTTTAACCGTTTTTTACGTGAAATTCTATTTATGTGTTATATTCATTATGAATAAGCATGCACGTCCTCGGGTGTCAACATTCAGTATGAATAACAAAGGTGAACGTTCATTCACTATTCATGATGAATAATACAATATTCAGGATGAATAATAGACGAATCCATGATTCATGTATTATTTATCATGAATCGTGTATTATTCACCCTGAATGTTCTATTATTCATGATGAATGATACATTATTCATGATGAATAATATATGAATGACCCATGAAGGTGTAGACACATGGCGCACTCTCTTTTGTTTCCCAATTCATAACCGAAATTTGGTTTAATTCATTATGAATATGTATGCACATCCCCGGATGTCCCACATTCAGTATGCATAACAAATGTAAACGTTCATTCATTATTCATGATGAATAATATAGTATTCAGAATAAATTACACAACATTCATGACGAATAATACACGAATTCATGAATCGTGAATTATTCACCCTGAATGTTGTATTATTCATCCTGAATGATACATTATTCATGATGAATAACACATGAATGACCTGTGAAGATGTGGAGACGTGACACACTCTCTTTTGTTCCCCGATTCACAACAGAATTACTCGATAGGTTCTCGATTCGTCTTGATGGGTGTTGGGTTACGGTGCTGAAGAAACATGATGTCTTACGTGGAAGAAAGTGTTGAAGAATGTGATGTCGAGTTACATACTTACGGTGTCGAGGCGTTGTACAAACTTGAATGTACATAAATATTCATAATGAATATAACACATATATAGCATTTCACGTAAAAAACAGTTAAAACGACAAAAAAAACTATATCGAGATGAATGTCATATCGAAGAGCACGAAATTCTCGTTTTTTTGATGTAATTTGTTTGATTAAAATATTAGTAATTTTTAAGATAATTTATTTTAAACTTTAATTGGATAAAATGTTTTTAATTAAAAAAGAAATAAAAAGTCAAATATGGTAGGCGTTTGTTTAAATTTTCTTCCAATTTTATCCCTAAACATTTTAAAATTAAAAACTCTATTTAATATGAGTTGTTGGATCAAAAGAGATCGAGTGACTGAGATTTGTCCTCACGTGCACAATGAAAAATGAGTTTTCATTTGAACTTTCCACCATATATATATATATGTGTGTGTGTGTAAAAAAAGGGGGATGTTTATCACATAGGCATGCGACAAATGAGTGGTAATATCTCTGGAAGATATCTTCCTAGATATATCTTTTCCTATACACAACACACATATAATGATTGACAAGTCTCTACTTGTCAAATCTCATCTTGTCATACAAGATATATAATTTAATTTTATCTATATAAAATTGGATAATAATAATAATAATAATAATTAAATCTTATTTAATTATTTGTTTTCCTAATTTAGATATACATTTATTGCATGTGACTTATTGGGACTTTATCACGTTGGTAATAATTATAAATCATATTTATAATTATCAACGAAGAGCAGCATCTAACAATACATCATCGTTACCCAAACGATAAAGTTTGGTGATTCAGCTAATCAGAAAACTGTGTGATCATTATCGGTGTACATATTTATGTCCCTTTGCTAAAATGTCCAGATCGAACACGAGGCATGGATGTGTCATCCTCGTTATGTCTTATCCTTAGTTTCTTGATTCTGGAATATACTGAAAGGACACATATCAGTATCATATATCGATTATCAGTATCCCTATACTGATCATCTAAGCATGCATGCACTTCCACAGTATTATGCAATCGAGGGGCATAGGGGTCATGTCTTGACATACAAGAAGAACAAATCCTATCTTGATCCATACCAGTCCTACTAAGTGATATGCGATATACCCACCAACAACTCTGTCAGCCAGTTGCAGACTTATTAGAATTAGTTATCAAAGTTCACCGCTCACACAAAGCAAACTCCATGATCTCAAGTCAAATGACTAATTATACAATGACCACATGAGAATCGTCTATGACACTCACACGACATCCAATGAGACATTCTCATAGCGGGTCATGTTCGATACAAGATATCATCTCGTACCCATATGTGGATTATGTATCTCCATAAGAATCCCTGCATAACTAGTCGTAGCGTATTAATTCAACCCAAACCCAAATTAATACTTGACTAGGGACATTTTAGAATACATTATTCTAAGGTTACTATTAGAGAATATTCCATAAACATAATAATAGGGCAATTCCTTTTATTTATTAATTAACAATAATCACGACACAATGTCCAAACAGAATCATCTAATGATTGTCTTTTGGGCATATACACTAACAATTATGTGTGTGAATTAACATACCAACATGCAAAACACCTAACTTTTAGTTACTTGATATCTTGAGCTCCATTTTTATCTACAATATGTGTGCTTGTGTATGAATATTTATGTTTTTGGTGCTTAAGCTTACTTAAGATGTGTTCCTAGGGTGCCTAAAAGCTCTCTTACCAAGTTTTCTAGATCGGAAATTCAAAAAGAGCTTCAAACTGCTCAAAAAACAATTCTTGGAGCAAACCCATTGTTGTGGCAAACCTGTAATTCACTATTTTCATCAAGTCTCTACATTTGTTTTTACAGCTTTTGTTTGGTTGCTAATATTATTTGTATGCATGTGTGCAGGCAAGTGATGATAAGCAAGCAGTTAGTTTAGAGCACGTGATGTCACTTATAATGCAACAATCTCAACCAATCTCATCTCATCTCATCTCATCTCAGGTAACATAGAGTTTGTCATATAGCTCAGTATTATATCCTTTCCTAAAGTTGTGGGTTTTTGTTTTCATCCTGCAATTTTTATACTAGCATGAGGGTTGAGGCTATCCATTTAATTCAGAGACATTATGTTATCCTGTATCACAAATTTTGAAATTAGTTTGTTGCTCTTCAATTTGGATTTAAGCCATTTCGTTATCCATATTTCTATTTTAGTTTGTCCCACAATATGTTTCTAGTAAAAAAAAAAAATCTAATTCTACCCTTAATTATGAGATGGAGAAATTAATTACTCATTATATTGTTAAGAGTAAAACTGTCATTTAGTTTATTAAAAGTGCAATAATTACACTTTTCTAAAATGATGTGATTTTTTCATTGTGGACACTTAGGGGTCGTTTACCAAACACTTATATGGGTAAGTGTTTACCAAGGCACATTACCTTACCGGATGAATATGATAAGGACCAAGAATCTTACCCGGTAAGAACGAGGCAACGACCAAGGGTCTTATCCGGTAAGTAAGGTCGACGACTCTTACTACAGCTAAGCGTTTACTAGGTAAATTGTTGCATACGATGTCGTTTTAGTGGACTAAAATATTGCCGGGTAAGTAAATGATAGTGTTAATTTTTTACCGGTAAGAGCTTACCTCATAAGTGTTTGGTAAACGCCATTTACTTTGGGACGGAAAGAGTATCATATTATTAAGACATCCTATGGCAGTGAACAGTTTAAGCAGCCCCCTAACTTCATATTGCTCCTGCATTTATTCCCTAATGCTTTCTTTGGTGGTTCCTCTAGATGTTTATGCTTACACAATTTCATCAGTTATGATATGTTCAAATAGGTAAATTGTCAAAATAGTCATTTTGATACCCCAATTCACTTTATAGCTGCTTTTTTACATAAATGACCAAAATGGTCAAGATTTCACAAGTAGCACTTTAGCAACTTACAATTTGGCTTTATAGTTTCTATCATTGGTTTTTTGAATCCCTCCAAGTTCATATAAGATCAACCCAAACTTATTCATCCCTTTACTCCAAAAGATACTTCATTAGCTGGAAACAGTTCCACAACATCAATTGCTCGAACAATTGGTTTGTACCGCTTTCCGAGCAGTAGTCGACACCACTAGCTTTGGTGGGCTAAAGCACATGACAACAAAAGTGGATCAAATATATCTCACTATGACTTATGTATTGAGGCTTTTACAAGGTTTGTTTGGTATATTGTATCTTTTCTTTTTGTCTTATTTAATAATCGCGGTTCGTGTTTTATGTAATTTGATGTTAAATAGGATTCATGTTTGAATTGTAGCAAACAAGCTAACTGGGATATTGAGATAATTGAAGACTTAAGGCAACTTTGCGTTGTATTCAAACATGTGGAGAAGCTAATAACAGTAGAAACTTCTCTTCATCGCAAATTCTTGCAAGCAACACATCTTGCACAAGCTATTTCGTTGACTTTTACGACTTGTAAGTACGGAAAATGGGAAAAGGCTCGATTAGAGGAGATGCAAACAAGGTATGTATATACATGACAACAAATTCGGCTATCTTTTAGGATGTGATAGATGTCTATATGTTCCAATAGGTTGTGTTATAGGACTTAAGTTCATAGGACCTAACTTCATAGGACCAGACAATTATGTGTCCAATTTAAACGTGTTGCAATGAAAAAGACACATAATATTATAAAAGTGTAATAGTTGTTACACTTTAAAATTAACTACATGACGATTTTACCTTTAATAATATAGGAAGAAATGAGATTCTTCTTATCATGATAGATATTTGGTTAAAAAGTTGATTACCAAAAACCCTAATCGGCCCAGATGAACCTGCTTTCTTATCATGATAGATATTAACGGACAAGTTTAACCTGAATCTAAATTAAAGTCATGTCGTGTAAACCACAAGGGTTGTGGCGTACTGGTTAAGGCCCTGGGGGATGTGGTGGAATATCCCGGTACACAACAATTGTGGCTACTGAGGTGTAATCTAGGTTGATGTCTTACAGTCATAGTTTGCCAAGGGATTAGTTTAGGCATAGCCTAGGACACCCTTCCCAAAACAAAAACAAGATTAAAAAAAAAAAATCATGTCGTGTACCCAAACAACGGGCAGGTACAACACTAGCAGGTAGAGAAAATTATTACATTTATAAAAATAAAAAATAAAAAGTTGTTGGTATGTATTTTATGGTGATCTTAATACAATGTAGGAAGAGCCGGATGACATCATAAGATTTGGGTCAAAGGAATTATTTGTTGATGAGAACGATGAGGCTATGAAATCAAGACATTCATTACGATGATGCGGCAATAGATAGGTAAATTTTATATGCAGGAGATATGTTCATGTATGCTTACATTCTTATGGCTTATGGAAAATCATATTTGTTGTACTATTTATCAAATATACTTCATAATTTTTATTTCTCGCTTCAAAATTTGTAACAGTTTACATTTTGATAGATTGCTTAACCGTGATTACACTACTGAATAACTCTTGTTTCAATTTCTGAAGTATGGTTTGTTTTGTTGTGTATATAATTAGGCGGCAAATTTTGAGTACATTGAGGACGCAAAGTCAAGAGCAGAAGAGGAAATACAAGAGCCAAGAGCCATTGGCAGATAACAAAAGTGCAACAAACAATCTAGGAAAAAACAAGTTATTGGGAAGAGTTGCTAAAAATATAACAAACAATCCTTCCTTTGATATCTCTCACTAAAATCTCGATTTTCAAGATCTCCTATAACAAAATCTTGCGAGAACACTTAAAATCCTAATTTTTTCCCATCAAACCGCACATATGACTATAAGGTTTTAAATCAGAAGAACAGTTTTAAGTATTTGGGATCCATGATTTGGAAGGCTGGAGCGGTTTAGGACGACACAACAAATTCTACAAGATAACCATCTGACCGTCTATATTGCATGGACCAGAATCTTTCGGTGATGGAAAAAGCGCATGAGAGGAAAATGGAAGTCACATAAATAAGGATGCTAAGGTGAACTAGCGACCATCTATGTTGGATACCAGATGAGGTATTTCACGTTGAGTTAGGAGTTTGCATATCTTGGACAAGTTGAAAGAGGAAAGACCGGGGTGATTTGAGCATGTTCATAAGAGATCACAGACGATTCCTGTTAGGAAGGCAGAGAGTGTCACGATCGAGGGGGGTGAGGAGGCGAGGTAGGTCCAGAAGAACGTGAGATGAGCATTTGAGGGGGAGGTTCGAGAGTCTTCTGATAGGTTTGAGGTTTCTTGTGTTAGAAATAGGAAGTTACTTTGTTGTGCCATGTATGTGTTTTGACTTGATAGACACATAACTCCGTCTCCAAAAGAAAAAAAAAATGTACAACTTATTCGCTTCTACAGATACATACGTTTCTCATCTTTTTTGCGACATGGGTTTTTTTTGGAAACAACCCCTCTGTCTCTTAAGACAAAGATAAGGTCCCAGAGTAGGGCTGGCAACGGGTAGGGTATGGGTAGGGTAAGGGTTAATTCGTTATCCAATCCATTTAAAATAGCGGATAACGAAACGGGTAATTATCCATCTCATAAAACCCTTATCCGTATCCTACCCTACCCATTAAAAGTTGCGGGTAACGAAACGGGTAATGGATAAATGGTAAAACAAAATTTCATTTTGGACTACAATTAATATTGTTAAACCTCAAACATATAAGTAAAACATAAGTTCATAAATATAGTTATTATTTTATATTTAATTTGTTGTAGTAAACATTTTATTACTCTAAATTTAATCGTAGTATAATATTTTAAAAACAATATGAAAATTGTAAGCCTAACACTTTTCGTTTTATTTATTTTTCTAAATATGTCTTGTTTCTCATTTAATCAAATGAAATCTTTTACTCGATAAATATAAAAAATAAATTAAAGTACACGTTAATATACGACAAGATTATAAAAAAATACTAATAATTAACTTAATATAATTATGTGTATATATACTTACATTTAGTTTTATATAATTATACATACATATATATTATATCGTAACGGGTAATGGATAACGAAAAACCGTTTATCCATACCCTACCCACTAAAATTTCGGGTAAACGGGTAATGGATAAGTGGATAAATGGATAAAATTTTCTATATCCATATCCTTATCCAACGGGTCGAAACATAACGGGTAACGGGTTTACCCTTACCCATTGCCAGCCCTATCCCAGAGTCTACATTCGGATGGGATATATTACGTCCGGTTGGTTTGGTCTATCATACTTGTATAGTTGTATTAGTTAAAGTTCCATCTTAGCTCTACACAAATGGCTTAGGCCCGAGAACGCGGCTAAAATGTCCGGTTGGTCCCAAGTACGGTTAGACCAGGCCACCTGACGGTCACCACTTAGGCACAAACCCAGTCAAGGACCAAGCTCGAGCCTGATTGGGACTCAGACAGAACTATTTTAGGACCGATTTCTGGATCGAGCCTTATGCTATTTTTACGACCAATCAAAGCATTGTAAACAATTTTATGATGAATTTTTTATTTCTTTCTACCTTTTACTAAATCAGAAGGAATTACTATGGATCTTGGGTGGGTGACAAACCCCATAAGAAGATCTTTGCGCCATGAAAAGGATATATGGTCGAGCTTCAACAAACGACGAATCACGCCCATAAAATGGCCAACACGAATGTTTGACAATAGAACTACAAATTGAAACAATGGATAGCTCATTCATTGTCATGACCAGACCAGACCAAACTAATCCAGTATATCTAATTGTCTGGGATATGATGTAATCAGACGTGACCTCTACCCCAATGGTATATATATATATATATATAGTGGTTGTTTCTGTGCTCAGTGAAAAATGTGCGACATTCATTGTCATGACCCTTTTCACTAATCTTGTATGTATCTATGTATGCATGCATGCTTCTGAGGTAGATATTGACATGATGACGTCTAAAATGAAACGCTAAGATTTCAATGGCGTTGGAAACGAAAAAGGTTCAGTATCTCTACCGACAAAGGCTAGTTGAAATTCATTATTGGTATTGACTAGTTGATTGCTATGCCTGTATAAATTACAACTTCTAGTTTCAACATGCAAACTATAGTTGAAGCAAACTACAACCACTCAAAAACATGAAACAAGTTGTGGCGCTTGTTTAACTATCAGTTGGATTCATCTCTAAAACACGAAGTAAATCTTAAAAATGGAAAAGGTCATGTTACCTTGGGGACTTGGATGCTTTCTGAAAGTGGTAAGGTGACTGAGCGCAGTAGTTCGAGTGAGAACACAAGTCCTAAAAAATGTGATAGGATGGTGTTTGCAGATGCCTGCATACATATACGACGTGGTTCACAACAAACAACTAAGTGATAGTCTGATAGACAATGATTGCCAGTTAACAGTAGATAATTAGTAGCGGTAATTACCCACATAGAAATGACTGGAAAAATCTGGAATCCCTTGGAGCAGATTATTTCTTATGTTCAATGAAAATTGAAATAATTTCTACTTCAAGACGTGCCATGAAAGCTGCAATTCACTTTCCAAATGTTTCCATGTTACAATTGCTTATTTATCCACTGTCACAAGGGTAAAATGTAACAGAGTTTATCTTAGTTCCTATTTAGTCTAACAAAGAATTTAATTCTTCTCAATCAATGTAACAAAGTTTCAAAATTTCCAATTTTGTACCCATTTTGATTGTAAACCTGCTGATCATGTAACATTTCAAGATGTGGATGCCAAGTTTATCGCCCCTTATCCATAACCCTTCTATAAAAATTCGTAAATGGGCATTCGCATCATCAAATGTTACAAGATCGGCAGGTTACAAAGTCAAAATGGGTACAAAATAGGAAATTTGAAACTTCGCTACATCAATTGAAAAAAAAATCTCAGTTACCTAAATAGGAACTAACCAGCCTTTGTTGCATTTGGATGCACTTTACCTTTGTCATAATCACAAGAAATAAATTGATGATGTGGGTCCACAAGATTTCCTTGTCTTATTGTTTTTTGATTGATATTTAAAACACTTTTCTGAAACTGTGTGTCATAGTCTAACATTGCAATTTTCATGGGATGGAGGAAGTATTGTTTTACGTGATCAACAGTCATCTCGTAAAAGCTAAGAAAACTCTGGGTAACAGCAGCATACAAGCAACGTAAGATATTCATAAGTAGTAGCTAGTGTATCAAAACGACAGGGTAAAGATTGAATGAAATCAATAGAATACCTGTACTAAGAAAACGTCCAATGCAAGGATGGGGCTGCTCCCACTCCGGTACAAAGGATTGGCTGATGTAGTGAGAGCCTTAGCCACCAGTGTTCCTACAGTCGCTTGCCTCCCAAGAATAGCAGCACCAATGCCCAGAAGGTTCACAACTATACCATTTTTCAAGCCTTTTACAACAGAAAATGAAAGGATGGCTGCAGCTACTGTTGTACATGCCAGCTGTCCCCAAAACCCTAAGCTACCCAACCTCTTGAAATGCATCGAAGTACTCTCTAATTTCTTTGAAACCTACACAACAATTCAAGCGAAACTATGGAATTTCTGAAAGAAACAACAAAAATGTATATGGTAAACAGAAAGACCAGATTTTGAACAGTGAATTAAAACAGTCCTTTATCCCTATTTATATCAATGATTCATAATCTGGACTGTAAAAGAAATCTATCTGCATCTTAAGTAAACTAAATACATATAAGCTTTATTGGATAAAGACAAAGTGAAAGGTGAAGTAATGTTATGCCAGGTAGTCATCAAGAGACACGTCACATAACAGAATGTGAGACAAAGGATAGACAAATGGCAAATCCTGTTGTAAATCAGGATTTGAGAAGAAACAAAAGAGATAAACGGCCTAATAAGAAATATGCTCCATGGTGGGTTATATACGGATGGTCCCTTGGTTGTGAACAGCGTGAATGAATTTATCTATTATAGCCTCCTTCTCTCTGGATTCCTTTCTGCTTCTTACCTGATGTTTCTCCTTGGTTCACTGATGAAACTACCCTCCATCTTCTTCTCAGTTGCTTTTTCTTACTTGTTTCACCAGTGAAATTAGATTGATAGCTTTCTTATTCAATGGTGGGTACAAGGTAGAACGATGAACCGGTACACTTAGGAATTGTAAAGAAGAGTTTTGCTAAAGACACTAAACAGAGGAATTGAGCACCCCAAACTCTGCAGTCTTTTATTGAAGAAAATTGGCTATTTATAAGCCTTACAAAACGACCGAAAAAACCAAACAACGGCAAACAGCAAAGAAAAAATCAAAACAAACTCAAACAACCCTAAAGACTAGGACTTTATTCCTGAAATCAAGGAGATAAGCAAAGTGGAGTTCGACAAATTCCAACAGGAATAAGAAAGCGACCAGTCTAATTTCACTGGTGAAACAAGTAAGAAAAAGCAACAGAGAAGAAGACAGAGGGTAGTTTCATCGGTGAACAAAGGAAGAGAAACATCAAGTATTGTAGATAAATTCATTCACACCGTTCACATCCAAGTTATGAGATAAAGAGATAACAATATTCGTCAAAAATTAGTGAAATTGCAAACAAAAGACACTTTAAAATTCACACTCAAGAGTCAAGGATAAGTTTACCAATTTTTGATAGCACAATGGTTGTTGATCATCTTGGCTGGCATTTGACTCACATGATTCCTTGTTTCTTTAAATCTATTAACATGTGGCCAATGGGTTCTAAATTTGGTCTTTCTTTAAAACCTCAGGGGTTGTGTCACCTAGTACCCTAACAATAAGGTTGCTCCACTCTAATTGGAACACGGAGCCCGATTGCCCAAAATTTCCTTCAAACCAGCCATTGCCAAGAGAGAAAAACATCAGATACTGGTCCTGGAAAAATACGAGATTGTGAATTTGGGATGTATGACTAAAAGAAGGCCTGGAAAATATATCAAACATTCATCTGTGAATAGTAGCAGATCTAATCACAGCCCATTTTCCTCATATCATCCCTAATCAGTACAGCATTAACCTTAACTAATGGATGTGGTTCTGGCTTTCTCCCTCAGATTTACATAGGCAACTCCCTAGTTGTGTTGATCTATCGATCACGTAGGCTCCAATTGTAAGAAGAAGAAAAATCCAATATAAGCAATAAAAAAGAAGTCAATAGCAACAGCAGATTCGGTAATACTGGCTCGATTTTCAACAGTTTGGTGCTTCCAAGGAGGATGCTAACATTATACTAAGACAGCTAAACGGATTGCAGGTTATAATACACAATGTATCACACCATCCGCTCTAGATTCGAGCTACAATAACCCTATTCAGACAATTAACTTTTATCTGAACTGAACAAATCTGTTTCTGTGTAATAGCAACTCATTGAGATGAAAATATGACAAAGTGAAGACCATACGAGTAAATTGTCGGGGCACATTGAAAATATACAAATTCAAAGCGGCTATTTGGAGTGTTTTGCCCTAAGTTACCTGAGCGAGTTTTGACTTATCGGATTCATAATTGGATGAAGCGTAGGCGGCGGATATGGGAGGTGAAGTAAGTTTATTAGGTTTTCTGATTTGACGTTGATGACTGTGAAGCGAGAACTGGGAACGATGATGGAAGTAAAAGAAATGGTCAAACTAAATTGCACCTAGTCTAAATTATTAATTACACCTTTCCCCCTCACATGTGTACTTTTTTCTTTTTTTTTAATTTAAAATTACAATTTTGGTCCCTGAACTCTTTTGATTGATTTACTTTATACCTTTTAGTTTTACATTTTACGTTTTACATTTTTATTACATTAACACATATAAGCGTATATTAACTAAAACACGTTAAAAAAGTAATTTTTAATTTTAACAAGTTACACCATTATAATCGTCTCGTCAATACCTTCGAAATGAGCCCAATATTGAATATTTTTTGATTTAATTATATTATTATATGTCATATATTGTACATTGGTTAATCGATTTTTTTTTTTGAAAAAACAGAAAACGCATCACATCGGACGTAAGTTTTTAACACATATAAGCGTATATTAACTAAAACACGTAAAAAAATAATTTTTAATTTTAACAAGTAACACCATTATAATCGTCTCGTCGATACCTTCGAAATGAGCCCAATATTGAATATTTTTTGATTTAATTATATTATTATATGTAATATATTGTACCTTGGTTAATCGATTTTTTTTTGAAAAAAGAGAAAACGCATCACATCGAACGTAAGTTTTTAACATAAAGGTAATAAACATAATAACTATATTGCGTATTTTTTTTATTCCAACAAATTCCAACTTTGATTATTCATTTAAATCAACATAGCCACGAGTACGTGTACGCTCTATATGTTCTTCATACATATCTAATCTACGTTGGCATAGGATAATCCACGACATTGCATCTGGAAGTGCATGATGTGTCCAATGGTGTATGAGTGTGGGCATTGGGTAATCTCCTTTTAGTACCACCTTTATGTAATGATTACCATTAACATGCACTATTACAATTGACTTGTCATGGGATGATGACGACGGGTATGTCCTGAATGGCAAGTATGTCGCATTGCCTTCCATATTGAGAACATGTAATATGACATTGAACCTTGAAGCAGTTAGAATTCCCATTTCAGGCATAACGATCCAATTCGTATGTGGTGCAAAGGTGTCCTTCTTGAACCAATTCAACGCGGCGTAAATTCTTTGGCACTCGTTGTAGCCAATCACATTAATGTAATAAGCATAATTCTCAGTTAGTTCACCCATTAACTCTGTGCGGATAGTGTCCCATGCATCTTCATGACGACCCAAACAAGTAGATATGGCTCGAAATCCACAATTTCCATCGCCCAATACATCTTGTATTTGTGTGATGTATGGATGAAATAAACTCGGGATTTGATCAAGATATGGATTTGTGGGGGTGGGTTGTCGTTGGAAGTGGGAGCTATGCCTCGCTGATTCTTGATGACCAAAATCTTCAGAGTTGATAAATGTTGGCGCGTTAGAACAACTGCGTCTACGAGGGTCTTCAATAATATTTTTCTTTTGAGCTTGATTCTTTAGAGAAGGACGTCCACGAGTGGTTCTATGAGCCGAGGGTTCATGAAACAACGTTTTTTCTGGCATTATTATATCCTTTAATTTTTTTAACAAGCTTTTGCGACCAGAAACTGATTGTTTATTGAAATTTTCTCTAAACATATGAACTTCATCGTCACATTGAATATCGTCATCTTGTGCGGACACACATGGCGAAAAATCAAGTGTTTTCCAAAATACATCGATCGCATCAAGTGGAATGGGTATGTTTTGACTACATTGCTTGTTCATGCGCACATGGCAACCCATGACTTGTACGCAGTTTACAACCACAATATTCAGAAAATACGTTTGAGAATCATGTATCAATGGTTTACAGTGTTTCACAATATTCTGATAGATATGCCATCTACAAAGCAAGCTTTTAGCACCAGGAAATACCACTTTGCATGCATTAATCAAAGCCAACTCTCTGTCTGTTACTATGGCGATCGGGTAAAAGTTATCGTATATTTTGGACTTTAGACATTCTAACGTCCAAACAAAATTTGATACCTTTTCTTGATGCATGAAAACAAATGCTATGCAAAGTGTTTTGTTTGTTGATGTTACACCAACTATCTCAAGAAGAGGCATATCGTACCTATATATAATAAACAAAATAATAATATTAAACAAAATAATAATATTAACATTAAAATAATACACAAAATAATAACATTCTCGTACCTATTTGTTTTATATGTGGCATCAATGACCAACACTTGTGGGAATGCACGCCAAAGCTCCATCGAGTTTGGATGAATGAAAAATAAATCTTCCAACTCGTTTGTTTCATCATTTGCACGAGTCTCAAAATCATAATTTTTTTCAACAAAAAAATCCAAAACAACCTGCATTTTTGGTCTTCTTGCCTCGTTTCTTGTCTTAATTTTTTGAACTTCATTGTATATTGTCTTTGACGTAGATGCATTTTCCACATGTCTACCCTTTAACGTGGATAAAATGTATCGTGGTTTGACATGTTGGGTAGATAGATCTTCAACTAGTTGAACTTCAAGTTCGTTCAGCCGCATTGCATATGGATGACCCTCCATATATTGTGCAACGGCATGATTATGTGTATCACACACAACCCTCAACGTCCACCAATGATGCTTAGATGAATATAGCGCTATCAACTCAAATGGACAGTCAAACTTTCTTGTTCCAGTATGACGACTGGAAATTTTGTCACCTTTGTAAACCCCACTATGTTCACACATAAACACGACTTTATAAACATCTCCATTTGGCTTAGTCTTTGATCTTTTGGTAACAACAACGACACCAACCGAACGTCCCACATTACGCACCCAGTCAGTTATTTCTTCTCGAGATTCGAACGCCTGAAATTATTATATTTTATTATAACCTTCACATGTACCCATAAGTTAAAATTAACATAAATGTTAGTTATCATAATATTGTACCTGGTTGGTGACAAATTCTGATGTTGGTGTCATATCTTCTCCCATGTTTGTCATCTGTAACTTTGATCTATATATATATATATATATATATATAGAGAGAGAGAGAGAGAGAGAGAGCGAGAGAGAGAGAAAGAGAGACGAAGAGGAAGATGTTGGTGAATTTGATCTATATATCTGCAACTTCGAACGATCCTTATATAGAAGATGTTTGGTGAATTTGATTAAAGGAGATGGTGAATTAGATAGATCCCCATGTGATCTCATACCACCAAAGTTAAAAAAACACAATCATTATTATTCTTTCTTACTACAATCATTATAAACCACCAAACTTCTACTATTTTCCTCAATTATTTTTCGTATGGGAGCCAAGGAACCAAAAAAGGTAATTTGAAATGAACCAAAAAAAAAAATAGAGGGAGCTTATTTTATAAACCACCAATGAACCAAGACACAATCGTTTACGTTCGCTTATGTGCGTTTATGTTCATTTATGTTTGTTTATATATATATATATATAAATAGAGGGAGCTTATTTTATAAACCCATTTAAATAATTAAACAAGTTACACCAGACAAAAACATGAACAATATTTAGTTGGTTTTGGTGTCCAAAAAAGTGATGTGTTCCTTAAAAATTTATTAGTCGATATGTGGATATATTTATTAGTCGATATGTGAATATATTTAGAGTATTAAATCAAAAAATATCCAATATTGGGCTTATTTCGAAGGTATCAAAAAGACGATTATAATGGTGTAATTTGTTAAAATTAAAAAGTGTTTTTTTAACGTATTTTAGTTAATATACGATTATATGTGTTAATATGATAAAAATGTAAAATGAAAAACATAAAACTAAAAGGTATAAAGTAAACTAACTAAATAATTATAAGGGTATAAAGTGTAAATATATATTAAAAATCAATAAAAAAAATAAAAAAATTACATTTTGGCATATTGTTGTCGTTGGTGTGAGTGAAGATGGAAAGTAGGAGGGGGTATGGGGATATAGAAGGGGGTAGGGTTAGCAACACACCCTTTTTTTAAGGTAATTCTTTCCCCACCCCTGCAAATATGACACACCCCCTCCCCTCACAATCATTTTTTTTTTATTAAAAGTTACAATTTTGGTCCCTGAACTCTTTTCATTGATTTACTTTATACCCTTTGATTTTATAATTTACATTTTACATTTTTATTATATTAACACATATAAGTGTATATTAACTAAAATACGTTAAAAAAGTAACTTTTAATTTTAATAATTTACACCATTATAATCGTCTCATCAATACCTTCGAAATGAGCCCAATATTGAATATTTTTTTATTTAACTATATTATTATATGTAATATATTGTACCTTGGTTAATCGATTTTTTTTTGGAAAAAGAGAAAACGCATCACATCGAACGTAAGTTTTTAACATAAAGGTAAATAAACATTGTTAAGTCTGATTTTATAGTAATCATTGTATTTATAGGTTTGGTCTTATATTGTACTTAGATAGGTTTTTTCTGTGTGTTTGACCAAAGGTATTTAAGTCCCTTTGGTCTTTGTTTCCTTGTCACTTTGCACTCATATTGAATATATCAGATTACTTTGGCGCTCTCTACTTTCTCTCACTAGATTTAGTTGATCTTGGACTCACAATTGGTATCAGAGTTGTTCTAGATCTTGAGAGAATTGAGAGATTGATTTTTATTTTCTGAATTTGTGGATTAAAGCAGAAAATTTGATCGTTTTTTGCTTTTTCATCAAATTTGGATTGTTTTCTGGACAATTTGTGTTGAATTTTGTTTCATTAGACTCGTTTTTTATAGGAGATCATATTTGATTCATATATGTTTGCAAGAAAAACAGCTTTTGATCATCGACTTTGAGTTTTTGTGTTTCTCTGGAAAACTCGTTCTTGCGTACTGTTATATTCTCAAAATATCGATTTTGTGGTTTTTAATCGTTTTTGGTGATTGAAATGTGTTAGAAACCTGTTTTCGTTCATTGTGTGTGAATTTGTTGCATTAATTTCATGGTTATAATCAATTCTTGCGAGTTTTACTTGATTTTCAGAGGTTTGTGCGAGTTCATATAGGTTTGCGCAAGTTCATATTGTTGTTCTAATCTTTGTGTTAGTGTATTTCAGGTTTTCGTCTCAAGAAGTAACTTTTCGCATTGGGTTATTAACGCAAAGCGAACTTTGCGTATCCCGTGTATCACGAGAAGCTACTTTGCGTCTCCTTCTGTTCACGAGAAGTGAACTTTGAGTCTCCAGTTCATCAAGCAAAGTTTATTTTGCGTATCCTTCAGCTCACACAAAGTTACTTTGCGTACTTCACAGCTTACGAGAAGTCCTGTTTGCGTAACAAGCTTCTAACGCAAAGTTCAGTTTGCGTATTTTGTTACTCACGCAAAGCCCAGTTTACGTAATCTGCTACTCACGCAAATTCAGTTTGCGTCTTCAACGACACACGCAAAGCTCAGTTTGCGTCTTACTTGTCTCACGCAAAGTTCTGTTTGCGCGACTTTCTGCAAACGCAAAGTTCGGTTTGCGTATCACTTAGCTTACGCATATCTCGTTTGCGTCTTCCCCTGCTCGCGACAATCATAGTTTGCGTCTTCTATCTCTCACGCAAACCTTAAGTTTGCGCCAGCTAAGTCTATACTTAGAATTTTTCTGGATTTCTGCCATGGATTCTACAAAGTTTGCTTTCCAAGCTCGGTTCTACAAGAGTGATCTTATGATGCAATTGGGAACAGACACTCGTCCACCAGTTTTAATCAATGAAGATGAGTTTACATAGTGGCAAGATCGGTTCATTAATTTCATTGGGCGTCAGGCTAATGGAGAGAACATGATGAAGTCATTTTCTGAAGGACCGTTCATCAGACCGAAAAATGACACTCCTTTGACTGCTGAAGAGATTAAACGTGAAAAAGTCGATAGAGAAGCAAAGTCCAATTTGATGCTAGCATTGCCTAACTTTATTTACAATCGAATTGATTGTTTCAAGCATGATCCAAATATGATGTGGACTCAATTAGAAAAGATCATGCTTGGTTCATCTGTTGCTACACAAATACGCCAGACACGTTTCATGAATAATTTTGAGGAATTTAAGGCAAATGACAATGAATCTCTGAAGGTTACATTTGACCGGTTTTGCACTGTGATTAATGATCTGAGAAAGATTAAAGTGGAAAAGACTGATCTTGAAACAAATCTGAAATTCCTCAATACACTTCAACCAGAGTGGAATAAATCTTGTCACATACTGAAGAATGATGTCAGAATTTCCACTATGCAAATCCAGGAATTATATGAGATTCTTATGACTGATGAGAGCTTGGTGCTAGAGAAGAAGGCCAAACTAGAAAAGAAGAACAAGAAATCAGTAGACCCGGTTGCTCTTCTCGCGAAACAACTGACAGAACAAGCATTGTCTGATAATGCTTACAACGGGTCAACTGAAGATGATGGCGAGGCGTTAGAGAAAGCTATGATCCTTCTCTCTCAACGTTACCAGAAAAAGTTTCAACCACGGTCGGGTTCCAACACTTCTCGCTTCACTTCTGGGCCAAAGAATGTTCAAGTACCCGAGACTAAGAAAGCGGCTTCCTGTTACAACTGTGGAAAGTCGGGTCACATATCTAAGGAGTGTAAAGTGAAGAAAGTTCGGGACTCAGCTTACTATAGAAAGAAACTGGAACTTGCTGAGAAGAGAGAGAACGGAACAACTTTGCTAGCAGAAGAAGAATTCTGGTTGGATCACTCTGACGATGAAGATGCAAAGAAATTGCTCACATGTGTTTCGTCGGAGATGATCAAATTAATGATGATACTGATTCTGACACTGATGAAGACGAGGTAATATATGAGTTTGATTACAATTTTATTGCCTCACAGATGAATATTATAATTAATGCTTTACATGATCTTCGCTTAAAGTTATTATCTGAAAAACAATTAAATGAAGAAAAGTCAGATTTGATTGACAAATTACAAATTTCTTTGAAAGATGAAAAATCTATTTTGGAAAATACAAAAGACATCTTTCAAAAGAAATTGGATGATTTGGAAAATTCAAATAAGACTTATCTTGAATCTTTGACCGAAATGACCAATTTAAAAGATAAATTTTCAGATAAAATAACAGAGTTGGAAGAAAAGTTATACCGAAAAGATCAAACTGATCAAACCATATTTATGCACAAACCAAGGAGTTACAAATCTATAAAAGAAAGGTGGGGACTTGGTTTTGAAAATCCTCAATTTTTAGATAAAGCTAAAATTGAAGTTCCCACTATATATGAATATGATTATCTAACACTTGCACATTATGCTCCTCAGTTCAAATTTCATTGGACAAGTGAAAAGCAAGTGTTAGATATTGAAAATGAGAAAAGTATGAATAACAAGAAAAATGAAATTCCGTTTGTTTATACGAGCGAAAATGCTAAATATTTTCCTGATAAATCAAGAAGAGGCAGAAAAGGTTTAAATGGTATATCTCTCGTCAAATCTTCCGTGACTGATGATTTTGTTTCTTCTTATGCCCCTGATTCTGATAAGGAAAATATTTCTCCAATCATTTATGATTCGAAGAAATATACTCCTCCTTTAATATTAGAAGGCAAAATCATTGATCTTGAAGATAAGATGGAAGATCAAAATATTTTAAAAGAAATTGAATTTGATATCATTCTTTCTTTCATGACGTCTAGTTTTGAAGAAAAATTATTTTCTCAAAAATCAGATTCTATTTCTAGCCTTTCTTCTTTTAAGGAAAACAAAAAGGAAGTTTCCAATTTTAAAATCTTTTCTCAAAATAATTCTAACTCCGAGGTAAATGTAGATATATTGATTGATCAGTTAGGTAACTTAGGTAAAATTGCTTCTTCTGATTCTGATATTAAGTCTAAAATTCTTGATGAATCTTTTACGCTTAATGATGATTATTATAAACCTAAGCGTAAAAGAAGAAGGTCAAAGAAGTCAAAGAAACAAAATACAGTTCTTTCTGACAGTTCTAATTCTTCCAATTCAATTCTTTCAGATAGGACTTTGAGCAAGTCAAAGAAGCAGATCTGGAGAGCGAAGCGGACATCTACTGATTATATGACTGATGAGGATAAATGTGTAGACAAAATTTATAAAAGTGATTCATTTGCTACATGTAATAAAATTTCAAAATACTCTATAAAGCAAATGATTCGAATTTCAAAACATGTCTCATGTTCTTCCTCTGATTCTAGTTCAGATGATTATGCTTTGTATTCATCTGATGACTGTGCTTATTATTCTGATGATCTTTCTCGTGCTTCTCATGTCAAATATTATAAATATATCCCCATACGAACTGCAACTAACTTTCACGGGCCCAAATACAAGTGGGTACCAAAATCTCAATCTGATTCAAAGTTGCAGGCATCACATGTCAAGGGGGAGTAAGAGAATCAATGGCTTTTGAACACAACAGTTCAAAACCCGGACTTCAATGTCAAGACTATGGCTTCTGAGTAATACAACTCAGAACCCGTGCTTCAAAGTTTATGACTTCTAGACATGTCAGTCTAGGACTCGTTATTCAATGTAGTTAAGCTTCTGACTAATGAGAAACTGTGAGTACATCTACTTAATTTCCGCTGCATTTATATCTGATTATGATGTTGTTCCAGTTTTCTCAAATGTTTTAAAAGAATCTGAGCTTTTCAATTCATCTCCTGATTTTGTTCAACCCAAATTTTTTTTTAAATGAGACACATATTCTTTATACATTGTGTGAAAGATAATATTATTGAAATTATATTTTGTTTCAACTGAATATAGACTTGCCGGTCAAATGTTTCTATTTTTAAATCTCGACATGTTGTTTTAAAAGTTTACACTTTTACAAATTTTATTCTATAAAGTAAAAGTTTTACAATTTTTTTCTTTATTTTGAATAAAAATGTGTGTCTAGGATAAATTTTCAAGTTGCTTTGTTTATATTGAAGTTTTATATGTTCAAATTTCAACTCTTTTAAAATTCGAAAAGTCAGCAACATGTTTGTAACTTTTGATTTTGCTTTAAAGTTGTGTGATTCGGAATATTTATAGTTTACAATGCTTAGAAAACTTAAAAAATCGAAAATTTTGGATTGTAATGAAAATATGGGCTAAGCACTTAGATGTAAAACCTTGTGTTTAAGATGATTATTAAATTCTTATAAATCAGAATTCTCTAAGTTTAAAAGTTTGTACCTGTGACCTTTCTGGTTTGGGAAAGTAAGTTCTGTGGGATGCTTGTCATCTGGTCCCCTAAGGTCATTTGATCTGGGAGTGATCGAACCCAAATCCTTCTATAGAATCAGATCGAAAGTCATGTTCTACTGGTATGAATGGGTTTAGGATGTGTCGATGTAGCCTTTCTGATCTGGCAAAGTAAGTTCTAAGGGGTGCTTGACACCTAGTCCCCTAAGGCCAACTGGTCTGGGAGTGGCTGACCCAAATCCTGCAATAGGATCAGATAAAAAGTTACGTTTATGGCATGTTCTTTACTTAATAAACTTTTTGATTAAAAAGATTCCAAAAGTGCATAAGCTTAAAAGATGCCAAAGAGCACACTCATGTAAAGATGCCATAGTGCACAATGCTAAAAGATGCTAATGAGCACACATCTCATGATACTTGGTTATATATTTCTGAGTTGCAATAAACCTGTATGCCATAGTGCACAATGCTAAAAGATGCCAATGAGCACACATCTCATGATACTTGGTTATATATTTCTGAGTTGCAATAAACCTGTAAATTTGTGAAAGTCTGAATTTTTGATGGCTTAGTGTGATTATATGCAAAGTTCTCTATTATATTTTTAGAATTGCATTTTCTTGAAGCTAATCGAAGTTCACATGCGAGCACACTGAATAGATTGATGAAAGTTTTTGAAACTGAACATGTCTTAACTTGATATGCAATAAAACTTGTTTCTGTATCCAAACACATACATTTGATTTCATCTGATGGATTTTATTGTGATATTTTACTAAGTAGAATTTTATTTATTTCTGTTTAAATTTTTATATATTTAGTCGTTTCAAAATACATATTCAGTATATTTTTCTTTCTACATTGATGTTTACATTCATTGTGTTCTCATATGTCTTTACAAATGGGTTTGAGCATTATTCAAGGGGGAGTGAAAAAGGAGATTTTTTTTCTTAATGATCATATCTGTTTTTGAGGGGGAGTATCTGATTTTATATATTAATGCTAACTTTGAATTGTCAAATTTAGTGCATTTGTGTAGGGGGAGTCAAAGAGCTTATCAGGTAAAAGTTTTTCAGATTCCAAGTCAGATTTGCGTCACCAGTTGGTAGAGCAAAACTCAATTTGCGCCAACAGCTTCTAGCGCAAAACAAGATTTGCGTCTCCTGTATGTCGCGCAAAACATGCTTTGCGCTTCCTTTTGTTAGCGCAAACTTTACTTTGCGCCACCAACTTGTAGCGCAAACCTTCCTTCTTTTCTTCGTTTCTTTGATTTTACAGATCTTAAGTTGTCTCGTCTCCAACATATGCATGACCAAGTTGATCCAGATCATCAAGGTCATGAGGGGGAGAAGTTAAAAGAAGTCAAGAAGATGATAAAGAGACAAAGAGCTCAAATGTTAATCTGCTGATCAAGATTCGCTCAGAGATTCAAAATTTCTTCAACTTTACTTGTCTTTTGCTGTTCAATCTCCGAACACCACAACTTCTTCAAGATCATTTAAAAGAGGTGTGTCGTATAGAGCACAAGCTGATGAACCAACTGTTCTTTCAAGTTTATTTCAAACTGGTCCAGTCTTGTCAAGGCAGTAAAGACAACAGAGCTTAAAAGATGATGAGAAGAAATTTCTTCAAAAAGTCAGAATGCTTTGCAAAGTCGCTTAGTTGGTCCATGCTGATTTAGAAGATGGATTTTGAAGACCACAACGCCAATGATTACTAAGGGGGAGATTGTTAAGTCTGATTTTATAGTAATCATTGTATTTATAGGCTTGGTCTTATACTGTACTTAGATAGGTTTTTTCTGTGTGTTTGACCAAGGGTATTTAAGTCCCTTTGGTCTTTGTTTCCTTGTAACTTTGCACTCATATTGAATATATCAGATTACTTTGGCGCTCTCTACTTTCTCTCACTAGATTTAGTTGATCTTGGACTCACAAACATAATAACTATATTGCGTAAGTTTTTGTATTTGTGTGATGTATGGATGAAATAAACTCGGGATTTGATCAAGATATGGATTTGTGGGGGTGGGTTGTCGTTGGAAGTGGGATGTTAGAGCATAAATCTGTTGGATACAAGATCAAGAAGACTGAAAGTCAAAGTTCAAGAAAGTCAAAGCTGAGAAAGTTAACTTTCATCAAAGTCAAAGTCTATTTGTAATTAAAGTCAAAGTCAGTGTATTTGTATTAATTTTGTTTCCTTGTTGTTTTATTTGTAGGTATAAATAGTTTCTTTTCCTTTGTAATTAGTAATAAAACAGAAGTAGAAGTTATTGAGAGAGAGAGAGTTCGTTAGAGAGAGATCTGTAGAGAGAGAAAGAGTTCTAGAGAGAGAAAGTGTAATCTTGTGATTTCTTGAAGTATATCAAACAGGTAATTGAATCATATTGTTTGATTGTTTGTGATTAGAAACTAGATTCTGGGAATAATAGTTGGTATCAGAGCAGATCCAAATTGAAATCAAGAAAATTCATAAAGTTCGATACTGTGTTCTTGAGCGAGAATCGAATTTCGAGTTTTAGTGCAAATTAGGTGCTGAAATCGATTAGGTTTTGTTATTGTTAGGTCCCAAGGCTTGAGCTTCCCAGGAGGTCACCCATCCTAGGATTGCTCTCGCCTGAGCACGCTTAACTTGTTAGGATCAAGCGCTTACCAGTACACCAAAAGCAATTGCTGGTGGTGAAGGCGCAACTTTATTTCCTTAAACCATGGTAGCGCAAAGCCCCGTACTAAGCGACAGGCGGACATGAGGGGCTGCACCACTTTCGTGGAGCCAGCGGGTCGGGCTGTTAGTTCCGGCCAGTTACGTACTCCCGAGTCGAAGGTGAGGGCGCTGGATGCTTGTGGCATTCCCAGCAAATGTTGGGATTTCTCCTCAACAATCCCCCCCCCAGCATTTGCACACTGGGAGACTCGAACCCGCGACCTCGCTCTGATACCAATTGTTAGGTCCCAAGGCTTGAGCTTCCCAGGAGGTCACCCATCCTAGGATTGCTCTCGCCTGAGCACGCTTAACTTGTTAGGATCAAGCGCTTACCAGTACACCAAAAGCAATTGCTGGTGGTGAAGGCGCAACTTTATTTCCTTAAACCATGGTAGCGCAAAGCCCCGTACTAAGCGACAGGCGGATATGAGGGGCTGCACCACTTTCGTGGAGCCAGCGGGTCGGGATGTTAGTCCCGGCCAGTTACGTACTCCCGAGTCGAAGGTGAGGGCGCTGGATACTTGTGGCATTCCCAGCAAATGTTGGGATTTCTCCTCAACAGTTTACTAAGTGCTATCGATCTAGTCTGTATAGAGTAATTCGTGAATTGCACTGTAATCGAATTATAATTTTGATTTTGAAGAAGTTTGAGTTCACGAGTTGTCACGCACTGTATTCACATCGATTTGTATAGTTTTGTGTTTTTTGATCGAAATTAGTTGTTAAGATTGTGTTCTAGATGGTTAAACGATCAAATTGTCGAAATTTCGAGTTAGATTTCAAGGTCTAGATGTCTTTTTGGTGAAAATCTGTTTGTTTTAGAGGTTTGCGTTTCATTCATCAAGGTTTGTGTTTCATTCATCAAGGTTTGCGTTTCATTCATCAAGGTGTGCATAAGTTCTTCAGAGGTTCGTGTATTCAATGAAAAATTTCAGTATTTGAGGTTTGCGTATTCAACAAGTATTAAAAAGAGCAGTTTGCGTATGCTCCTTGATACGCAAAGAGCAGTTTGTGTACACTTCTTAATCCAAAAAGTGATGTTTGCGTCTTCAACAAGAAACGAGAAGAAAGATTTGCGTATTCAAAGTGAAATGAAAAGCTGAAGGTTGGAATCAGACAAGTATACTTTGCGTAAGCATTTAGATACGCAAAGTCAGGTTCACGTAAGAAGCTTGATACGCGAAGTGTAATTTGCGTTCGCCTCTTGAAACGCAAAGTAATAGTTTGCGCTTTGCATTTGAAAAGCAAAGTAAAGGTTTGCGCTTCCCACTTGAAACGTAAAGTAAGGTTTGCGTATACTTCTCGATACGCAAAGACAGATCTGTGTAATCTTCTCATCACAGCTTGATTCTTCTCGATACGCAAAGCTACTCATCACAAGGAAGATTTGCGTAACCAGTTCGGCACGCAAAGTATCATTTGCGCAAGTCGAGCAATACGCAAAGTGTGGTTTGCGCACCACACTAGAGAAGCAAAGTGTGATTTGCGCATCATTCTTGATACGCAAAGTTTGGAAGACTTAGAATTTTTTTTAGTGTTATTTGCATTTCGATTTTTTATTGATTGTGTTTTACTTTTGTCTATATTTTTTCTTATTGGTTCATTTGAACATGATTTGGACTAACGATCAGTTCTAGTTTCTTATTGCAAATATTTTTTACAAACAGGTTTTATCAAGATGACTTCCAAAGATGCACTTTCCATTGGTACCGATGTCAAGCCTCCTGTTCTGTTCAAAGGAGAGTACGAACAGTGGAAAGACAAATTTCTGGATTTTGTGGATCGGCACACAAATGGAGAAAATATTCTTCTATCCATCATGGAAGGTCCTATGGTACCAGTCACAGTTCAAATCCCTGATGATGACTCATCTGATAGTGAAGATGGTACTGAGGAAAGAAAACATAAGATGAAAACAGTTCCAGTAGAGTATAGTCAATATTCAGAGGAACAAAAAAGCTGATATAAAGCAGACAAGCAAGCAAGATCACTTCTTCTTCAAAGTATCCCAAATGACATCTACATCAAGATAGACAGCTACAAGAGAAATGCTAAGAAGATGTGGGATCAGTTGCAGAAAATGATGATGGGATCCAAGGTAGGGAATCAGATGAAAGTGGCAAATTGCATCAACAGTTATGAGGAATTCAAAGCCAAAGAGAATGAGAGCTTAGAAGATACTTATGAACAGTTTGTCTTACTTCTGAATGAGTTGTCCAAGAATAAGGTGAAAAAGAAGCAACTTGAGAACAATGTCAAATTCTTGAGCATCCTACAACCAGAGTGGAAGAAACATACACGTAGGATGAAGCAAATGAAGGATCTCAATGACATTCCATTACATGAGGTATACGAGACTCTGAGGCAAAATGAGGAAGAAGTAGAAGATAAAAGAACTGAGAAAAAGAAGGCAGAGACAGTTCCTGAACCTATTGCATTGGTAGCTGGAGAGAAAAAGAAAGAAAAGAAAGAGAAGAAGAAAAAGAAGAAAGTGATTACAAGTTCTGAATCTGAATATGAGTCAGACAGTGATGATGGAGAAAGTCTCAAACAGGCTATGATTTTACTGACCCGAGCTTTCCAAAAGAAATTTTACAAGAAACCGGGATCAAATTCTCAAAGATACTCTTCATCAAGTTCCAAGAATCATGAGCACCGGGAAAGAGTGGAAGGAAAGCGACATGAAGAGAACCGGTATATTGAAAGGAAGCCGGAAGAAAGGAAGAAGTTTGTGAATGATTACATCGTTGCTGAGAAACCAGCAAATGATCCAATCAAATGCTACAACTGTGGCAAGATTGGACATTTTGCTGAAGATTGTCGAAAGCCGAAGGTTCGAAATTCTCAGTATTATCAGAACAAACTACTATTGGCCAAACAGCAAGAAGCAGGCGTAGCTTTAATGGCTGAGGACGAATTTTTGTTGGATCATTCTGATCAAGAGGATGACGAAGAGAAAGAAGAAGCTGTTCATATCTGCTTAATGGGCAAAGCGGTGAAATATGACGAGTCAGATGATGACGCTACTAATGAGGTATTAAACTTAACTGAAAGAGATTTTATAACCAAAATGGAAGCTATGATGGTTGAGCTTAATGATCTTCAAGTAAAACTGAAGAAAGAAAAGGACAGAGTTGCTAAAAGAAACAACAAGATCTTTGAGCTTAATAAGTCTATTATTGGGAACAAAGATCTAATTGATTCTTTACGCAAGTCTGCTTCTGATTCTAAACTTCAAGTAGATTGTTTTGAAAAGAAGATTTCTGATTTTGATGTTAAAATTTCTAAGTATGAGTTTGAGAAGAAAGAATCTGCACTAACTGTTCATAAACTGCAGGTTGAGAACAAACTTTTGAATAAGAAGGTAAATGGTCTGGAAGCCAAACTTTATACAAGAGGCCAAACAGATCAAATTATTTTTCTCAATGCACCTAACGAAGAGGCTGATGTTAAGGAAAAATGGGGACTTGGTTTTTAAAACCCCCATTACCTTAAGAAAGCCATCAGAAAACAACCAGCACTTTATAATTTTGATTTTCTTGCTTGTGCTGGTAAACATGATCATTTAAAACCTAAATTTGTTACCAAATTATCAGAAGAAGATGAGGCCAAAGAAACTGAAAATAGAAAGAATGTAAAGAAAATGCAACTACCATTTAACTATGCAAAGTTAAATGATAGTTATCTTTCAGAAACACCAAAAGTTCTTTCAAACGATTATTTTGCTAGTTATTATGTTTCTGAGATGAAGACAAAACCTGCAAGTGCAAAGGTTTATGTTCCTCCACTCATTCTTGAAAGCGAAATAATTGAGCTTGAAAATGTTTTATCTGATGAAAAACTTTTGGTAGATATTGAATAAAGTGTGTTTTCTACAGTTTTAAAGAACACTGTTTTTCAAACTAAATCTACAAAGTGTTCTAAAGTTTCTAAGGCACATCAAACTTCGTCTGATAATTTTGATGACTTATTTGAGTCTGCAAATGACTTTCTTAATTCTGATGATGGGTGCATAGAAGAAATTGATATGTTTGACTTCAATGCTTCTCTTCCTGATCATTCTACTTGTCTTATAAATGATAAAGTGTTACCAAGTGTTTTTAATAATGGTGAATCGTCAGCTAAGGTTGGTGAATCAGTTTCTGTAACTGCTGATTACTATGCTCAAGGTAAGAAACATAAGAAACAGCGATTACAGAAACAGAAATACACTGGTACACAAAAGAAAACTCAATCTCAGAAATCTGATTTTCCTAATAAATCTAAATTTTTTGTTTCATATATAAGCAAGAAAAGGTCAAAAGCTCAAACTGAATGGCGATGAGATAGCTGAATCAGTTTCTGATAACTCTTGTAATAGATCAGTTAGTAGTGATAATGATATAGTTGATCAACTTGCTTGTCATAAACAAAACCTTGTAACTTCTTACAAGCGGTATTCAATAAAGCAATTGATTCAATTATCTCCTATTACTACTAAATCTTATCATTATCGGAAAAATGATTTTGCTTATTCTCATAATTCTACTGATTGGTTTGGATCTTATCATGTTTATTCTTCAAGATCAAATGTTTTTCAAAGTTTTCAACGAAAAGGAGGGTCCATATTTAAATGGATACCAAAATCTTGTGCTAATCCGTTAGGACCCGTTTTTAAATGGGTACCTAAATCTATTGTTTCCTGATTTCTCTTGCAGACCCGGCATATGTGGTACTTGGACAGTGGATGTTCCAAGCATATGACTGGGCAAAAAGCTTTATTGTCTAATTATATAGAGAAATTCAGTGGAAATGTCAGATTAGGAAACGATCAGCTTTCACCAATCTTAGGATATGGTGACATCATTCAAGACAACATAACGATTAAGAAGGTGAGTTATGTCGAAGGTCTAGGGCACAACTTGTTCAGCATTGGTAAATTCTGCGACAAAGGGTTAGAGGTCAACTTCAAGGCTAAGAGATGTTCGGTTCGTTCTGAAGACGACACAGAACTCTTAGTTGGCAAGCGACAGACAAATCTCTACTCCATCAATCTTTCAAAGGTCCAGAATGACAATCATATTTGTTTATTATCAAAAGCTTCGATGCAACAAAGTTGGCTTTGGCACCGTCAACTATCACATCTAAATTTCCGTTATATCAACAAGCTGGTTAGTGGCAAATTGGTAAAAGGACTTCCTGAGCTGAAATATGAGAAAGAACATTTATGTGTTGCATGTGAGAAGGGTAAGATGAAGAGAGTCGCACATAAACCGAAGCCTGAACCAAACACCAGTTCTCCACTAGAGTTACTGCATATGGATTTGTGTGGTCCGATGAGAACACAAAGCTTGGGTGGAAAGAAATACGTGTTGGTTATTGTGGACGATTACTCAAGATACACGTGGGTCAAATTTCTTCGATCAAAAGATGAGACACCCGAAGTTCTCATTACTTTCCTAAAGACGACCCAGGTGAAAATGCAGCGACAAGTCAAGTTTCTTCGGACGGACAATGACACAGAGTTTAAAAACAAGATTGTTGAAAAATATCTCGAATAGGTCGGGATATCTCATCAGTACTCTGCTGCTCGTACGCCTGAACAAAATGGAGTAGTGGAAAGGCAAAATCGGACGCTAGTCGAGGCCGCTCGTACTATGCTCAGCCAATCCGATTTACCTCTATTTTTGTGGGCAGAAGTTGTGTCAACTGCATGTCTTACTCAAAATCGATCCATAATACACCGCCGTTTTCAAAAGACTCCATATGAGCTGATCAACAACAGAACACCAACAATCAAGTATTTTCACATATTTAGGTGTAAATGTTTTGTGCTTAATGACAGAGAGAGTCTGAATAAATTCAGTGCTAAGGTGGACGAGGGTATCTTCATTGGTTATTCTTCAACATCGGCAGCATATCGTGTTTATCTGAAGAAGTCCAAGACAGTTGTCGAGAGCGTTAATGTAACATTTGATGAAGATATGTCTTCTGAACAACTCAGTTCAGAACCCGTTATCACTGGAGTATTAGCTTCTGGGCAGATCAGTCCAGAACCTGTTTCTACAAAGAAAAATTCGGATAACGCATCTACTTCAGTTTCTCATTTATCTGATTTAGATTTGTTATTTGAATTCTTTTATGATGAGTTTCTAGGATCTAATGTATCTAAATCTGTTGTGACTGACAGGTCTGAAGACACAAGTTGCAATCATCCAGTCACTTCAGAAGTCATAACTGAACAAGAATTCCCTGTTCAGTCAGAAACTCACATTCCAACATCTACTCCTACAGTTGAAGATGTACAAGTAACTGCTGAGCCAGAAGTAACTGTTTCAGTTGGGTGTGATATATTGTCTACTCAACAGCCAGAGACTGCTGTTCCAACTGATGCTTCTGCACATGAAACTTCAACTGCAAATCCCCCTCCTATTATTCAATCTGAAGAGTCTGATAGTGGATTTCTAGATGATGATCATGTTCAATCAGTATCTACTCCACTACCTCATGAGCATCGCTGGACCAAAGAGCATCCATTACATCAAGTAATTGGAGATCTCAACAAGCCTGTACAAACTAGGTCAGCGACTCTTAATCAATGTATGCATGACTCATTCCTCAGTAAGATAGAGCCCACGCGAGTATCAGAGGCTTTAGCTGATTCGGATTGGGTATATGCCATACAAGAAGAATTAAATCAGTTTGAAGCTCTGAAGGTTTGGAGATTAGTTCCAAAACCGGAAGGTAAATCCGTGATTGGCACTAAATGGGTATTCAAGAATAAAAAGGATGAAGATGGTATCGTCATAAGAAACAAAGCTAGACTTGTTGCCAAAGGTTACCGGCAAGAGGAAGGCATAGACTACGATAAGACGTATGCTCCAGTAGCGCGTATAGAAGCAATCCGCATGTTTCTAGCATACGCAACTCATAAGAATTTCACAGTCTTTCAGATGGATGTGAAAACAGCTTTTTTGAACGGCATTCTTAAGGAGGAATTATACGTGTCTCAACCAGAAGGGTTTTTCAATGCAGAGAAGCCAGATCACGTCTACATCTTGGACAAAGCCCTGTATGGTTTAAAACAAGCCCCTCGAGCATGGTATGATGTTTTATCTAAATTCTTAGTCAAGTCCGTTTTTTCTAAAGGTAAGGTTGATACCACTTTATTCATCAAAAAGGAAAAAGCTGATATCATCCTTATTCAAATATATGTTGATGATATAATATTTGGTTCTACTAATCCTAAATTTTGCAAAAACTTTTCTAACCTCATGGTGTCACGTTTTCAAATGAGTATGATGGGAGAGATGAATTTCTTTCTCAGATTACAAGTTAAACAATTTTCAACGGGGATTTTCATTAACCAATCTAAGTACATTTTGGATATTCTTCGGAAGTTCAATATGGAAAATTGTAAACCTATTGGAACCCCGATGGCACCAGGTACTAAAATTAGCACTGATCCTTCGGGTAAAAGTGTTGATGTTAGGACTTATAGAGGTATGATAGGATCGTTAATGGATCTTACATCGAGTAGACCAGATATTATGTTTTCAACATGTTTATGTTCAAGATATCAGGCTGCTCCCAAAGAATCCCATTTGGCTGCTGTCAAAAGGATTTTTAGATATCTGAAGGGGACTGCAGACCTTGGTCTGTGGTATCCTAAGGATACTGGGTTTCAACTGACTGCCTATTCAGATGCAGATCATGCAGGTTGCATGCTGGACAGAAAGAGTACTTCAGGTCACATTCAATTCCTTGGAGACAAGCTCGTTAGCTGGGCATCAAAGAAACAGTTATGCGTTTCTATATCGACTGCTGAAGCAAAGTACGTAGCTGCTGCCAGTTGCTGCTCTCAAGTCCTGTGGATGAGAACACAGCTACGAGACTACGGATTCAAGTTTGATAAAATTCCAATATATTGTGACTCGAAGAGTGCAATCGCGATATCTGCTAATCCTGTTCAGCATACGAAAACCAAACACATTGATGTCAGGTATCATTTTATAAAAGATAATGTCGAAAAAGGAACAATTGAACTTTATTTTGTAAAAACAGATTATCAGCTTGCAGATTTATTTACCAAACCATTAGATGAAAATAGATTTAATTTTCTTGTCTCTAAGCTTGGTATGTTAAATCTTAAGACATAATCGGTTGTTACTTAATAAAGTTACGTATTGTTATTTTTCATCATTTTTTTTATCTTTTTGTCTTAAAGATATATGCACTTTAATTGTTTGCTCATGATCTCAGGGGGAGTAAGAAAATATTTTAGATGATCTACATTCATTTGAGAGGGAGCATAACTAATTTTTGCATTTTACTTGTATGACAAAATTTTTGTAATGCATGATTTTAGGGGGAGCTTATATGTCATATCAAAAGGAGTAAGACTATGATTTCTGATTGCCTCAAATCAGAACTCGTACTTTAATCGTTTTATTGTTTTATGTCTTTTCCATTCGAATAAATTTGTGAATAAATTTGCTTTGACTAGACTTTGAGACTTGTGCAGGATGAGAGAAGATGACAAGATCATATCTTTATGACTTTAGATTGACTTTATGAGAATTTAAGATTGCGCGAAACGGTAAATTTCTTATCTTAATCTCAAATGTATCTGAAAGAAGGACAACTTTTAGATATAGAAAACATGTTCTGAAATGTTCAAACCACTTCCCGATTCTTAAACAACTTTTATAATTTGGAAGTGTGATTTTAAATGTTTTCATTTTATTTTTGTGCTTAATTGATAAACAAACCGCGTGTTTCCAAAGATAAATACTTGCGTATTGTCTTTTCTATATACTTTCAAGTATTCACACACATCGGTTTAATTTTTGATCAAATTGTTCTTACCATGTCTCTAAATTGAAACAATTTTTCGATGGTAAGACACCCCGTTTGCACTTTAATGAATTTTGAGCGATATTTCATTTCGAAACGTCATTTCAAGAATGTCTATATTTTTGTTTCGTATAGACATTATCCATTTTTTTTTACCTTAAGCTTTGATTGTTATATCATTCATTTCTGATCATTTTCATACAATGTCAGATTTTCAAACAAGTCTTTTGCATTCATATTCATTCATTCAATATACTTGTTTGAAAATACTTCAATGTTTAAAATGCTCATATCTTCATGATTATATTCTGAGCATACATTCATCTGACATTTGTATATGAGCTTTAACTAATAAAGTTAAACCATCTTGAGCAACACATGCTTATTAGGATATTATGGGTTCTTTGTGCTAGGAATTAACTGAACTTCTATGAAATCACGTTAACCAGTGATTTCTACCCATGAAGTTAATCCATAGAGATTGAGTGTGAGGAGTCTAAAAGAAATGAGTGTGGGTGTGATGAGGTAAAATGGAAAAGAGAGTTTGGTTAGATGTGAGCTTAATGATAAAAAGAAAGAGGGTGTGAGATCAGAGTAAAAAATATCAAACTCTGCACCAACTACTTTCTGAGCCGGGCAGCCACATTACTAGCGTTTCACAACTCTTTGATGAACGTTATTGAAACAGGCAACTAGCCCATGCCAACTCTTGACTAAACCCCACCAGCTACTCATTTTCTTCTCAAAAAGAAAATGTTTCACATTTTCAAAGGGGACGCAACATATAATCTATCTGGTTTTCATTTGGAAAATCTGGATATTGAAAAAGAAGGAAGTCTGCCCCACCTTCGAACTTCAATCATGCACATTGAGTCTGTGTTTATCTACTGTTGTCTCAGTGGTTTACACAATGTTGAGCCTTATAAAAGCAATAATTCGTGCTTAATTCTTTCTACACATGCACGAACACACAAGAAATTTGTTTTCTTGTCATAACATTCATAGAAATTGCCTTTGTGGTGTTTCGATGATTGGATGGAAGCCCTGGGGGAGTGAACATCAAAAAGCTCCTTTATATTGTGTATCCGTTACACACAGTGACTTCGTGTTACTGACAGACATTCTAATTGATTCATTTGTTGATTCAGGAGTTACATGTTCTTATTTTGTCTGGATTTGCAAAGATCTAGATGAATACTTGGTTATGGATCACAGAATCAGAGGCTCAGTTTGACAGAACAGATTGGTCAAAGACATTTCTTGGAAGAAAAGTTTTGATGATATAGATGCTCAAATCATCAAAAAGGGGGAGAAGAAATGATAAAGTTTGAGAGATGATTTTCAGAAATGTCCAAGTCAGAAAAGTTCAAAGTAAAGATTTGAAGAAGATTAAAGAATTTCTGAAGATTTGAGGAAATTTTCTTTGAATATTATTTGCTAAAGCAATCCGAGA
Source organism: Arctium minus (assembly GCA_954870635.1). Lineage (NCBI taxonomy): Eukaryota > Viridiplantae > Streptophyta > Magnoliopsida > Asterales > Asteraceae > Arctium > Arctium minus. Next base: position 80,776,131 of record OX941087.1, on the reverse strand, counting down.
TGATTCTGAAGATAATTTCTTTCCAAAGTCTGAAAGTATCTTGTGAAATTTTTGGGGAGATTGTTAATCATTTAAAGACAGTTTTGGAAAGAATACCGTCAAAGAAAAGAGGAGATTGTACTGACAGAGCTTAAAAGTGAAGACTGAATTGCTAGATCTTTCAACAGTGATCTTGAATCCAAAGGGGGAGATTATTAGAGCATAAATCTGTTGGATACAAGATCAAGAAGACTGAAAGTCAAAGTTCAAGAAAGTCAAAGCTAAAAAAGTCAACTTTCATCAAAGTCAAAGTCTATTTGTAATAAAAGTCAAAGTCAATGTATTTGTATTAATTTTGTTTCCTTGTTGTTTTAGTTGTAGGTATAAATAGTTTCTTTTCCTTTGTAATTAGTAGTAAAACAGAAGTAGAAGTAAAAAGAAGTTATTGAGAGAGAGAGAGAGAGTTCGTTAGAGAGAGATCTGTAGAGAGAGAAAGAGTTCTAGAGAGAGAAAGTGTAATCTTGTGATTTCTTGAAGTAATAAATCAAACAGGTAATTGAATCATATTGTTTGATTGTTTGATTGTTTGTGATTAGAAACTAGATTATGGGAATAACATGGGAGCTATGTCTCGCTGATTCTTGATGACCAAAATCTTCAGAGTTGATAAATGTTGGCGCGTTAGAACAACTGCGTCTACGAGGGTCTTCAATAATCTTTTTCTTTTGAGCTTGATTCTTTAGAGAAGGACGTCCACGAGTGGTTCTTTGAGCCGAGGGTTCATGAAACAACGTTTTTTCTGACATTATTATATCCTTCAATTTTTTTAACAAGCTTTTGCGACCAGAAACTTATTGTTTATTGAAATTTTCTCTAAACATCTGAACTTCATCGTCACATTGAATATCGTCATCTTGTGCGGACACACATGGCGAAAAATCAAGTGTTTTCCAAAATACATCGATCGCATCAAGTGAAATGGGTATGCCTTGACATGTATACATTGCTTGTTCATGCGCACATGGCAACCCATGACTTGTACGCAGTTTACAACCACAATTTTCCGAAAATACGTTAGTCTTGAAAGACCGCTCATGTTCACTGTAAATCATATCAAGTGCATAAAATGAAACAAAGCCCGACAAATGGTTGTACATTGTGCTTGATTACTTGTCTTTAAGAGTTTTGATATGAATGTATTATAAGGTAGTAATAGATATATATATCAAATGATTTTGTTGATATCCTAAAATAATCGACAATACATTCAAAATGAGCTCAATATTGAATATTTTTTGATTTAATTATATTATTATATGTCATATATTGTACCTTAATTAATCGATTTTTTTTTTGAAAAAACAGAAAACGCATCACATCAAACGTAAGTTTTTAACACATATAAGCGTATATTAACTAAAACACGTTAAAAAGTAATTTTTAATTTTAACAAGTTACACCATTATAATCGTCTCGTCAATACCTTCGAAATGAGCCAAATATTGAATATATATATATATATATATATATATATCGATTTCTTTAACGTATTTTAAAACGTATTTTTTAACATATAATAAAATAATTAAATCCAAAAATATTCAATATTTGGCTCATTTCGAAGGTATCGAAGAGACGATTGTAATGGTGTAACTTGTTAAAATTAAAACGTATTTTTTTAACGTATTTTAGTTAATATACGATTATATGTATTAATATGGTGATAGTGTAAAATGAAAATTAGAAAAGTAAAAGGTATAATTTTACACTATCACCATATTAATACATATAATCGTATATTAACTAAACAACGTTAAAAAAATACGTTTTAATTTTAATAACTTACACCATTACAATCGTCTCTTCGATACCTTCGAAATGAACCCAATATTGAATATTTTTTGATTTTTTGATTTAATTATTTTATTATATGTTAAAATCTATTAAAAAAATACTTTAAGGTATCGATATATATGTATATATATAGGGTCAGGTTCAGGAGAAAACTCTAAATAAATAGAAAATCGAAAAACCACGAAAAAACGAGTGATTAACCAATGTACGATATATGACATATAATAATATAATTAAATAAAAAAATATTCAATATTGGGCTCGTTTCAAAAGTATCGACGAGACGATTATAATGGTGTAACTTGTTAAAATTAAAAAGTATTTTTTTAACGTATTTTAGTTAATATACAATTATATGTGTTAATATAATAAAAATGTAAAATATAAAACTAAAAGGTATAAAGTAAATCAATTAAATGAGTTCAGGGACCAAAACTGTAACTATAAATTTAAAAAAAAACAAAAAGTACAATTGTGAGGCGGATAGGGGGTATGTTTTACGAATTTTTTTGCGGGGGGGGGGGGGGGGTGGGGACAGACAGCTTAAGCACCGTTGATGAAGAGTATGATTATTTCAAAGAAAAGGAAGGATAAGTGATTTGACAACACCGGTGACTGTGAGGTACTACTATCCTATCCTTTTAATTTTAACCAATACACCCACACTCGTTGTTTTCCCTACTCCCCTATTTATATCGAACGATTGAATATCGAATCATCCCATCATTTATATCGAATTCTTCCTCTTCGTCTCTCTTTCTCTCTCTCTCTCTCTCTCTCTATATATATATATATATATATATATATATATATATATATCAAAGTTGCAGATGACAAACATGGGAGAAGATTTGACACCAACATCAGAATTTATCACCAACCAGGTACAATATTAAGATAACTAACATTTATGTTAATTTTAACTTACTGGTACAAGTGAAGGTTATAACAAAATATAATAATTTCAGGTGTTCGAATCTCGAGAAGAAATAACTGATTGGGTGCGTAATGTGGGACGTTCAGTTGGTGTGGTTGTTGTTACCAAAAGATCAAAAGCTAAAACAAATGGAGATGTTTATAAAATTGTGTTTATGTGTGAACATAGTGGGGTTTACAAAGGTGACAAAATTTCCAGTCGTCATACTGGAACAAGAAAGTTTGACTGCCCATTTGAGTTGATAGCGCTATATTCATCTAAGCATCATTGGTGGACGTTGAGGGTTGTGTGTGATACACATAATCATGTCGTTGCACAATATATGGAGGGTCATCCATATGCAATATGACTGAACGAACCTGAAGTTCAACTAGTTGAAGATCTATCAGCCCAACATGTCAAGCCACGATACATTTTATCCACGTTAAAGGGTAGAAATGTGGAAAATGCAGCTACGTCAAATACAATATACCATAAAGTTCAAAAGATTAAGACAAGAAACGAGGCAGGAAGACCAAAAATGCAGGTTGTTGTGGATTTTTTTGTTGAAAAAAATTATGATTTTGAGACTCGTGCAAATGATGAAACAAACGAGTTGGAAGATTTATTTTTCATTCATCCAAAATCATTGGAGCTTTGGCGTGCATTCCCACAAGTGTTGGTCATCGATGCCACATATAAAACAAATAGGTACAGGAATATCACCCATTTGTGTATTATATTAATGTTAATATTATTATTTTGTTTAATATTATTATTTTGTTTATTATATACAGGTACGATATGCCTCTTCTTGAGATAGTCGGTATAACATCGACAAACAAAACATTTTGCATAGCATTTGTTTTCATGCATCAAGAAAAGGTATCAAATTTTATTTGGGCGTTAAATGTCTAAAGTCCAAAATATACGATAACTTTTACCCGGGTGCCATAGTAACAGACAGAGAGTTAACTTTGATTAATGCATGCAAAGTGGTATTTCCGGGTGCTAAAAACTTGCTTTGTAGATGGCACATCTATCAGAATATTGTGAAACATTGTAAACCATTGATGCACGAGTCTCAAACGTGGAATTCTTTTCATCAAGTATGGTTGCAGTTACTTGAATCTCCAAATCAAGAATTGTACATGGCCAATTTGGTACAACTCCAAGAAATGTTGCTCAATCATACAAGTATTTTTGATATAAAAAGTTTAACCATTATTACTAAAGATATTGACGTATATTTGTTATATTTTTCAGGTGTTTTAAATTATTTGGAACGTGTATGGTTGGGGTCATATAAGGAAATATTTGTATCTGCTTGGATTGATCGATTTTTATATTTTGGAAATTATATAACAAATAGAGTTGAAAGCCAACATACAAAATTAAAAAAATATATGGAGACTCCACAAGCAGATTAAAAGTTTTTTTATCTCATATTCATGTTGTAATTCAGTCACAAGACACATCGATCAAAGCAAGTTTTGAAATGAGTAGACATATTAGGAAACATCGATTTCAAAACCGACATTTTCAAAATTTGTGGGGCTTTGTTTCATTTTACGCACTTTATATGATTTCCAGTGAATATGCGCGGTCCTTCGAGACTAACGTATTTTCTGAAAATTATGGTTGTAAACTGCGTACAAGTCATGGGTTGTCATGTGCGCATGAACAAGCAATGTATACATGTCAAGGCATACCCATTCCACTTGATGGGATCGATGTATTTTGGAAAACACTTGATTTTTCGCCATGTGTGTCCGCACAAAATGACGATATTCAATGTGACGATGAAATTCATATGTTTAGAGAAAATTTCAATAAACAATCAGTTCCTGGCCGCAAAAGCTTGTTAAAAAAATTGAAGGATATAATAATGCCAGAAAAAACGTTGTTTCATGAACCCTCGGCTCATAGAACCACTCGTGGACGTCCTTCTCTAAAGAATCAAGCTCAAAAGAAAAAGATTATTGAAGACCCTCGTAGACGCAGTTGTTCTAACGCGCCAACATTTATCAACTCCGAAGATTTTGGTCATCAAGAATCAGCGAGGCATAGCTCCTACTTCCAACGACAACCCACCCCCACAAATCCATATCTTGATCAAATCCCGAGTTTATTTCATCCATACATCACACAAATACAAGATGTATTGGGCGATGGAAATTGTGGATTTCGAGCCATATCTACTTGTTTGGGTGGTCATGAAGATGCATGGGACACTATCCGCACAGAGTTAATGGGTGAACTAACTGAGAATTATGCTTATTACTTTAATGTGATTGGCTACAACGAGTGCCAAAGAATTTACGCCGCGTTGAATTTGTTCGAGAAGGGCACATTTGCACCACATATGCATTGGATCGTTATGCCTGAAATGGGAATTCTAACTGCTTCAAGGTTCAATGTCATATTACATGTTCTCAATATGGAAGGCAGTGCGACATACTTACCATTCAGGACACACCCGTCGTCATCATCCCATGACAAGTTAATTGTAATAGTGCATGTTAATGGTAATCATTACATAAAGGTGGTACTAAAAGGAGATTACCCAATGCCCACACTCATACACCATTGGACACATCATGCACTTCCAGAAGTAATGTCGTGGATTATCCCATGCCAACGTAGATTAGATATGTATGAAGAACATATAGAGCGTACTCGTACTCGTGTCTATGTTGATTTAAATGAATAATCAAAGTTGGAATTTGTTGGAATAAAAAAAATACGCAATATAGTTATTATGTTTATTACCTTTATGTTAAAAACTTACGTTCGATGTGATGCGTTTTCTCTTTTTTCAAAAAAAAAAAAAATCGATTAACCAAGGTACAATATATTACATATAATAATATAATTAAATCAAAAAATATTCAATATTGGGCTCATTTCGAAGGTATCGACGAGACGATTATAATGGTGTTATTTGTTAAAATTAAAAATTATTTTTTAACGTGTTTTAGTTAATATACGCTTATATGTGTTAATATAATAAAAATGTAAAACGTAAAATATAAAACCAAAAGGTATAAAGTAAATAAATAAAATGAGTTCAGGGACTAAAATTGTAACTTTAAATTGAAAAATAGAAAAAAGTACAATTGTGAGTGTGTAAGGGGTATCGTTTTTTTAAAAAGTTGCAGGGGGTTGGGGAAAGAATTCCCCTTTTTTAAATGATAGTTACAATTTTAGTCCCTGAACTCATTTTATTTATTTACTTTATACCTTTTATTTTTCAATTTAAAGTTACAATTTTGGTTCCTGAACTCTTTTTATTTATTTACTTTATACCTTTTGGTTTTATATTTTACGTTTTACATTTTTATTACATTAACACATATAAACGTATATTAACTAAAACACGTTAAAAAAATAATTTTTAATTTTAACAAATAACACCATTATAATCGTCTCGTCGATACCTTCGAAATGAGCCCAATATTGAATATTTTTTGATTTAATTGTTATAAGAAGAAAAATACAAATTGTACAAAGTCCAAAATTAACTTTTAAAAACTAATCCGCTATATTTACAAAAGTTTTTTGAGTTGGTTTGAGTTGCTTATAGAATTCTAGACGTGACATATATATGATGTAACATCCCCCGTCCCAGTGGTCTGGAACGGGTGATGTCATATACGAGACTTAACACAGATATACAGCTAAATTCAAAGATATTAATAAACTCTAAACATATATTACAATCCAAACTATCATACCTCAAAAAGACTTTATAAACTTAGAAAGTTATACAATAAAGTGAGTTTAAGAACTCCAAAATATCACGCTCGATCTCAAGTCCCATTCCCGTAAACTTCATTTCGAACCTGCCATGTCAGAAAACAAAAACACGGCTGAGCACATAACTCAGTGAATGGATTATAATATAAGTTCGTAAATAATAATGAAAACATCAATAACGAAGCGGAAGACTTAAAAATTCATTCGATGAAAGTTCTTGGAACTCAAGTTCATAACAAAAGAGATGTTCAGTAATTTTCAAAGACAATAATTTCAAGAACAGTTCACACTTTAATTTCAAAATGTAATATAAATAAAGTCCGTCAATTCCTGTTGTTGTGTTCGTGGGGTGGCCAAACCACACGAACTGGGTCGGCATGCGGGCACACACAACGGATCCCCCGTGAATTTAACCACGGTCACATATTCTGTGGGTAAAATCTAGAATTGCCCTGGAGCCAATAAAGTCAGCCAAGTCCCCCCAGAGTGGGTTCACGTAAGCCACATAGGCTTAACTCTGGTGGACCGTCATCTGCAGGACGCTATGACAACAAAGCCGCCATAGAAGGCATCCCAAATAATGTGCCCATTTATTGGGTTCTTCTAAAATCAATGAAAACTAAACATATGCCACTTACCCAAATGGCGATCACAGAAATTATAATCTATATACTTCACATTTTTCATAAACAATCTCATACGAGACACATTTTAATAAAACATCAAAATGTTCAAACAATTGATTCAATAAAACCAAAATCAATGTGTATGTGTGTATACAATTTCGTATTTGTTGATCACGTTCGGTTGATCAATCACAAGATGGTGAACCACCTTTAAGAAGGTCAACTACAACAAATAGTTGCCCACGATTCAAAAGAAATGAAATCCATACCTTAATCGAATTGAGATGCAACACGTGATTAATCGAGACTGACGACGAACTTTAACCCGTTCGATTACCTATTTAAACCACCAATTATTATTAATCGCATAACCTAAAACTCAAAGCTTATCATCCTAAGCTTAATCACAAAATTATATTCTCTTAGACATTAAACCAATCACTTGGTGTGCGGTTAAACATCTAGATACAAATATCATCATTTTGATTCTAAACTTTACCCGTTTGTAATTTTGACAAAAACAAACATTCCTATCCATGTAAATGATTATAACTTTACAATATGTAATCATAATCTACCAACCAACTTCAACTACCCTAACTTACCAACTTAAATAACTTAAGAATAAATTTATACCTCTAAGAAGGGTTCAAAGTGTAGATTCCGAATATGTAATTGAATCTTTGATTACTTCGACGGATGAGTAGATGTTTTAGAGAGAAGGAGAGTTTTAGAGAGAGAAATGAGAGGCGGTGTAGATCTTGAAGAATACGATGTATTTGGTTTCAATTTTTGTAGTGTTTTTTTTTATTAATTATATATATATATATAATATAAGTTTAGTTAATTTACGGGTTTAACCCCTCAACTATCATTAGTTTTTGTTTTTAATTACGGTTCAATTCGGGTAAGAATAATTATATGTTTAAAAAAAACGAGTCTTACAATTATTCCCCCCTTAAAAGAGATTTCGTCCCCGAAATCGAATTTAGATGGAAACTTACCTCGATTAAATAATCCGGGGTACTCCCGTCGCATGTGTTCCTCAGTTCCCACGTCGCCTCACGTTCCGAATGATTTTTCCAAAGAACTTTTACGAAAGGAACCACTCTCTTTCGTGTACCTCTCTCATCACGATCAATAATTGCTTCAGGTTCCTCGCGATAAGAAAAATCAGGTTCTATGTGTTCCAAGGGATATTCAACGACGTGTAAGGGATGATAGTTGTACCCTCGAAGTGAAGAGACATGGAACACATTATGTATTTGGGATAATTGCGGCGGTAGGGCTAACCGATAAGCCACAACTCCAACCCTTTCCAGAATTTCAAAGGGACCAATATATCTCGGGCTCAACTTTCCTTTAAGACCGAAACGTTTGATGCCACGAGTTGGGGAAACCTTTAAGAAAACTTTATCTCCCGGTTGGAACTCGATAGGTCGTCGTCGTTTGTCGGCGTAGCTCTTTTGACGAGCCTGAGCCTTTTTGATCATTTGACGCGCAATTTCGACCTTCTCGGTAGTAACTTGTACCAGTTCTGGGCCTTCGAGAATACGTTCTCTGACTTCATTCCAACAAGTCGGTGTTCGACATTTTCGGCCATAAAGTGCTTCATACGGGGCCATACCGATAGTCGACTGCCAGCTATTATTATAGGAGAACTCTATTAGGTATAAGTAACTATCCCAACTTCCATGCCATTCCAACGCACATGCTCGAAGCATATCCTCCAATGTTTGTATCGTACATTCAGATTGCCCATCAGTTTGCGGATGAAAGGTTGTACTAAAATTCAAACGTGTGCCCCAAGCTTTATGTAAACCTTCCCAAAATCGAGATGTAAAGCGTGGGTCTCGATCGGAGGTAATCGATACAAGAGTGCCATGGAGACGTATAATCTCACGTTGGAATACTTTTGTCAATTTATCAATTGACCAAGTTTGTCGGATAGGAAGAAAATGAGCCGATTTCGTCAGTCTGTCAACCACTACCCAAATTGCATCGTGTTTCAAGGTCGTGCGGGGTAGTCCGACGACAAAATCCATAGTTATGTGTTCCCATTTTCATACCGGGATGTTCAGCGATTGGAGAAGACCACCCGGACGTTGATGTTCACTTTTAACTTTTTGACAAGTGAGACAACGAGCTACAAAATCGGTGATATCTCGCTTCATTCCAACCCACCAGTAATGGGTCTGTAAGTCGCGATACATTTTTGTTGTACCCGGGTGAACGGAAAACATAGATTTATGAGCTTCGGTCAGAATCTGATCTTTAATCTCCGAGTTATTTGGAACACAAAGATGATCTCGAAACCACAACACGTGATCATCATCGATCCTGAATTCCGAACTAACATTCTCTTTTGCTTGTTGGAAGTTCGCCCACAATTCATCGTCGTCTTGTTGGGCTTCTTTTATCCGAGAAATTAGAGTCGGTTCTACCATCAGGTTCAATAGAATTTCCGTTTGTGAACTCGGATAGATTTCCAGTCCGAACCGTTCAATCTCCAAAGCCAACTCTGTAGGAACAAGTAAAGAAGAAACCTGTCCCACAGCTTTACGACTTAAAGCGTCGGCGACTACATTAGTCTTACCCGGATATTGTATATGAACATCGTAATCCTTTAGAAGTTCGAGCCACCTCCGTTGACGCATATTTAACTCTTTTTGAGTAAATATATATTTAAGGCTCTTGTGGTCGGTGAAAACTTCACATGTCTCACCGTACAAATAATGACGCCAAATTTTGAGTGCGAAGATAACCGCAGCTAATTCGAGATCGTGAGTCGGATAATTGACTTCATAAGGCTATAACTGACGAGACGCATATGCGATGACTCGTCCGTTTTGCATAAGAACACACCCGAGACCTTTCTTTGAAGCATCACTATAAACTTGAAAACCGCCGGTGCCAGATGGTAATACAAGAACAGGCGCGGTAACCAATCGATGCTTCAATTCCTCGAAACTGGATTCTTGTTCGGAACCCCAATTGAATTTGACTCCTTTTCGGAGTAATCGGGTTAACGGTAGAGATATTTTAGAAAATCCTTCAACGAATCGTCTATAATAACCGGCCAGACCCAGAAAACCACGAACTTCAGATACGTTCGTAGGTCGAGGCCATTTAGTGACAGTTTCAATTTTCGTTGGATCGACTTTGACACCTTCCGCAGAGATTACGTGTCCGAGAAAAGATACTTGATCAAGCCAGAATTCACACTTGGAACGTTTTGCGTATAACTTTTTCGTTCGAAGAGTTTCCAAAACGATGTGAAGATGTTGATCATGTTGCTCTCTTGACTTCGAGTATATCAATATGTCATCAATAAAGACGATAACAAAGTCGTCGAGATAATATTTGAAAACCCGATTCATAAGATCCATAAAGACCGCTGGAGCATTAGTTAGCCCGAAAGGCATTACTAAGAATTCATAGTGCCCATAGCGAGTTCTAAATGCGGTTTTCGGAATATCACAATCTCGGATACGAAGTTGATGGTACCCGGACCGAAGATCAATTTTGGAAAAGTATCGTGCCCCTTGTAATTGATCGAACAGATCGTCGATTCTCGGCAACGGATACTTTTTACGGATCGTTACTTTATTAAGCTCCCGGTAATCAATACAAAGACACATCGTACCGTCTTTCTTTTTGACAAAGAGAACCGGAGCTCCACAGGGTGAAACGCTGGGTCGAATGAAACCTTTCTTTAATAAATCATCGAGTTGAGTTTTGAGTTTCTTCATTTCAGTTGGAGCCATTCGGTAGGGAGCCTTAGAAATAGGAGAAGCTCCCGGAACTAGATCGATGATAAATTCGACTTCCCGGACTGGTGGTATACCCGATAAATCGTCGGGAAACACATCAAGATATTCGGAAACAACAGGTACAGATGCAGAAGTAGGGATTATCTGTTCGGGATCTTGTAACGAGGCCAGAAAACCTTCATTACTTTGCCAAGTATACTGGTGCACCGTAATAGAAGTTAAAGCGCTAACATCTTCTTTTGGAGTACCTCCTTGGAAGATTGCCTCTGGTTTGTCAACATCTCCAAATAATATTTGTTTGGCGTTACAGTCTATAGTTGCATGGTGGTGTGATAACCAGTCCATACCCAATATTAATTGAAAGTGGGACATATGCATTGGAAGTAGAGTGACCTCCCGTATGCGATCTCCAACAAATAACGGACAATTTGAAAATCGAGTTAACACACAGATTGAACCACCCATTGGGGTAGATTACGACTGCACATTCGGTGGTTTGTTCATAAGGTTTTAACCGGGATTCTAGTTGTTCAGAAACAACAGAGTGTGTTGCCCCGATATCAAACAAGGCATAAACAGATAAATCATTTAAGTTAACATGGCCTGAAATCATACCCGCTTGAGATTTGTCGCCAGGTAATGCAAAGACTCCCCCACTAGTAGTTGCTTGTTTTCCTTTTCCTTTTCCGCTTTAGGACAATCTCTGGCCATATGCCCTTGTTCTTGACAATTAAAACACGAACCAGTCATCTTTAGACACGGACCCGGCCGATGTCGAAGATTGCACTGACCATAAATATTAATTGGACTCGAAACATTCCGACTCCCACTGCTAGAAAACACTGGAGATCGTGGCGTGAATTGACTTGGACTTTTATGTGGGTTAATGTTTGACTTTGAATTTACGAAACGAGGGTTACTTTGGAAAGATTCAGGTCCACGCTTCTTATTGTCAACGCGTGAAGTTAACTGTTGTTGTTGTGACCGATCAATATTCTTCGCTGCGTCGGCCACCTCAGTAACAGTATTAAAAGGAAGATTCAAGAGACTATCCTTATACTTCGAGTTAAGTGTCCATTTAAACTTATTGGCTTGTTGCGCTTGTGTACGTGCGGTATTTCATGCAAAACGAGAAAACTTAAGAAAACGAGCCATGTAGTCGGCAACGGTTTCTTCCTCGCCTTGTTGGATAGTTGAATATTCTCGCGTATAAGCATCACGATCTGCCGCCGTAAAATACGGATTGAAGAAAAACTCTTTGAAGTTATCCCAAGATAAGTTCTTAACAGATGGGTCAGTTTGAACGCAAGCTTCCCACCAATTGTTCGCTTCTTTCTCAAACTTGTAAGTAGCCAAGCGGACCCTGTACTGATATGGGATATCCAAGACATTGAATATCTTTTCGATGTGTCGAATCCAGTGTGCGGCGTCTACTGAATCTACGATCATTGAGAAAGATTGAGGTTTCTGTTTATTAAACCTCTCCAGCCATGTATGCATTTCTCCCGTTGGATTACCCGAACTTGATCCAGGATTTCCAATATTAGATGTAGGAACATAATTTGAATTTAGATTCGGATTTGGAGGAAGATTTTGTGCCGTGTGTCGCATAGCCTGGATGGCTTGCTCAAGATATGTAGGCATCATACTTGACATGGTCTGACGGACCACATCAGCAATATTAGGTTCACTAGTACCACCCACTGGATTAGGATTTGGGTTACCCTCAGGTTGAGATCTGGACTAACGTGGGTTACCACGTCTCGACATTCTAACACAGAACAACATCAAAATCAGAATTCAAAACAGTTACGGATTGAAAATCAGTAAATAGAATTAAATTCTAGTATACCCATTCTAATGTCTACCCAATTCTCACAGGTCAAACTTATTTAATCTACAAGTCGTAACATATGCTCTGATACCATATTTGTAACATCCCCCGTCCCCGTGGTCCGGAACGGGTGATGTCACATACGAGACTTAACATAGATATACAGCTAAATTCAAAGCTATTAATAAACTCTAAACATATATTACAATCCAAACTATCATACCTCAAAAAGACTTTATAAACTTAGAAAGTTATACAATAAAGTGAGTCTAAGAACTCCAAAATATCACGCTCGATCTCAAGTCCCGTCCTCGTAAACTTCACTTCGAACCTGCCGTGTCAGAAAACAAAAACACGGCTGAGCACATAACTCAGTGAATGGATTATGATATAAGTTCGTAAATAATAATGAAAACATCAATAACGAAGCGGAAGACTTAAAAATTCATTCGATGAAAGTTCTTGGAACTCAAGTTCATAACAAAAGAGATGTTCAGTAATTTTCAAAGACAATAATTTCAAGAACAGTTCACACTTTAATTTCAAAACGTAATATAAATAAAGTCCGTCAATTCCTGTTGTTGTGTTCGTGGGGTGGCCAAACCACACGAACTGGGTCGGCATGCGGGCACATACAACGGATCCCCCGTGAATTTAACCACGGTCACATATTCTGTGGGTAAAATCTAGAATCGATTAATCCGCCCTGGAGCCAACAAAGTCAGCCAAGTCCCCCCAGAGTGGGTTCACGTAAGCCACATAGGCTTAACTCTGGTGGACCGTCATCTGCAGGACGCTATGACAACAAAGCCGCCATAGAAGGCATCCCAAATAATGTGCCCATTTATTGGGTTCTTCTAAAATCAATGAAAACTAAACATATGCCACTTACCCAAATAGCGATCACATAAATTATAATCTATATACTTCACATTTTTCATAAACAATCTCATACGAGACACATTTTAATAAAACATCAAAATGTTCAAACAATTGATTCAATAAAACCAAAATCAATGTGTATGTGTGTGTAAAATTTCGTATTTGTTGATCACGTTCGGTTGATCAATCACAAGATGGTGAACCACCTTTAAGAAGGTCAACTACAACAAATAGTTGCCCACGATTCAAAAGAAATGAAATCCATACCTTAATCGAATTGAGATGCAACACGTGATTAATCGAGACTGACGACGAACTTTAACCCGTTCGATTACCTATTTAAACCACCAATTATTATTAATCGCATAACCTAAAACTCAAAGCTTATCATCCTAAGCTTAATCACAAAATTATATTCTCTTAGACATTAAACCAATCACTTGGTGTGCGGTTAAACATCTAGATACAAATATCATCATTTTGATTCTAAACTTTACCCGTTTGTAATTTTGACAAAAACAAACATTCCTATCCATGTAAATGATTATAACTTTACAATATGTAATCATAATCTACCAACCAACTTCAACTACCCTAACTTACCAACTTAAATAACTTAAGAATAAATTTAAAAACTAATCCGCTATATTGAGAAAAGTTTTTTGAGTTGGTTTGAGTTGCTTATAGAATTCTAGACGTGACATATATATGTGTGTGTTTTGATTTTATAAATTTATAAAATTTGTAACTTCTGATTTTATTTTATTTTATAAATTTGTAACTTAGTATTTTCTTATAACTTTGTAAAAATGTATTTTTCTTTTTGTAAGAATTATATTTTATTATAACTTTGTAAAATGTATTTTTCTTTTAGGGACCAATTCCGTAACAAACGCTAAAATAAAAGGGTAAAAAGTTAATAGTATTAAAAGACAAAATATGAATGCTACAAAAGAAGTCGACAATTCCTTTTCCTTTTCATGACCAATCCATTTTTCTGTATTCTTCTCCCACTCACGGGTGTACAAACTTGCAGGAAAACTCTCCAACTCCGGCAACTATTTTCCGGCAACTCAAATATCATCAATAAATTCATGTGCTTCCACTTCTCCTTAATTCCTGGTTTGTCACATCTTCATCACAATGTCTTTTTTCTATTCTGCAATTATTTTTTCTCTTTTTTTCTGCATTATACTCAAATTTTTTTATTTCTCATTTTTGCTTATTTTAGCTCATAATCTTTAATATCCATCAACAAACTCGCAGGAAAACTCTCCTTTTCTATGGTTTACTTTCAATTGTGTTCACAAAAATATTATATATTATAATTATAATTATTATTAAACATTCAACTACAAATATATGATACATACATACATATACATATTTTTAAGGTGGTATACCCATTTGAATATTTTGTTATGGGACCCATTTGATCATATAAATTCATAACATTTGATCATATACCCATTTGAATATTTTGTTATGGTGGACCATCAAATGATCAAAATTGATTCTTCATTGTTCACATCACTATTCACATCACCGTTCATGTTACTATGCAGGCCGTGATTTTTTCAATTTTTCGGTTTAAATCTGCAGGAAAAAAGATGACGGATACTTCAAAATTTTCCACCGAACAAGTATAATATCTAATTTTATTATTATTTTCATGTGTGTAATTAGTTGGTGTATCTAGTAACTTTTTAACATAGATTTTTTTTCTCTCAATTTTTAGGTGTTTGGATCTCGTGAAGAATTAATGACTTGGGTGCAAAATGTGGCACGCTCTCAAGGTTTCGTAATCGTCACCAAACGATCTAGGCCAAGTCTTATTGGATACATCTTTAAAATCGTACTTGGTTGTGATCGTGGTGGTGTATCTAGAAGTAAAGATGCTGAAACCAAAAAAATTAATTGTCCATTCGAATTAGAGGAAAGTATTTGAAGGCGCATGCTGTATGGACGTTGCGGGTTGTATGTGATTATCACAATCATAAACCGGCAATGTATATGGAGGGTCATTCTCATGCAATGCGATTGTCTGATGACGAGTCTCGTTTGGTGCAACAGTTGACAAGGCTGAATGTGAAACCACGAGATATTTTGTCAACGCTAAAAGAACGAAACGAAGATAACGTGTCTTCTCTAAAAACTACATACAATGCTCGTCACAAGTTTCGCATGAGTGAGCAAGAAGATAGAACCCCCATGCAGAATGTTGCACATTTTGCAAACTAAGGGGTACGATTTTGAGTATCGTTTAAACGATATTACTAACCAGTTGGAAGAATTGTTTTTCATTCATCCAACATCATTAAAGATGTGGAAATCATTTCCACATGTGGTGTTGAT
The DNA here is from genome assembly GCA_954870635.1 of Arctium minus. Taxonomy (NCBI): domain Eukaryota; kingdom Viridiplantae; phylum Streptophyta; class Magnoliopsida; order Asterales; family Asteraceae; genus Arctium; species Arctium minus. Next base: position 80,760,153 of record OX941087.1, on the reverse strand, counting down.
GGATACTACATATAAAACAAACAAGTATAATCTACCATTTTTGGAAATTGTTGGTGTCACGTCTACAAATAAGACATTTTCTATAGCCTTCGCATTCATGCATAACGAAAAGACAAGCAACTATACGTGGGCGTTGACTTGTCTGAAATTGACTATTAATGGATCTTTCTGCCCTCGTGTTATCGTCACCGATAGAGATCTGGCGTTGATGAAAGCGTGCGAAGAAGTATTTCCACAAAGTAATCATTTACTTTGTAGGTGGCATATATTCAATGATATAATGAAACATTGTCGGCCTCGTATCAGATCACAGAAGACTTGGGGTTCTTTTCAATCAAAATGGAAAATTTTAGTTGAATCTCCAACATACACTGCATACATGCAAAATTATGCAAACCTCCTGGCATTATTGTTCGAATGTCCAGGTATCATTCATATATATTTTGAAGTCATGATTTGTTTAGAAAAAACCATTCATTCTATCCTACTCATTTGATTTTCATTTTTCTTCGCCTTGTAGATGTTTTTCTCTATTTTCGTAGTGTTTGGCTAGACAAATATGCAGATAGATTTGTATCATTGTGGACCGATAAACATATCAATTTTGGAAATTCAACAACAAATATAGTGGAGAGCCAACACGCCAAGTTGAAAAAACATCTAGTTTAAGGGAAATGTGATCTAGACAAATTCATACATGTCATTGAAAAAGTTGTAAAGTCACAAGACACTACTATCAAAGAAAGTCTTGAAAGATGCACAATCATTCACAAGCCAAAATTCAACAAATCGTTGTTCCAACAACTACAGAGTTTTGTTTCAGAGTATGCTATGGATAAAATTGTAGAAGAGATTCATCGATCAAATGGAATTTTCTTAACTCCGGAGAACTGTGGTTGTCAACTGCGTACGTGTTTTAGTTACCGTGTGCGCACGAACTTGCGATATACGTCGGTGCAGGTATGTTTAATCTACAAGATTGAATTGATATTTATATATATCTACATTTAATTGAAATTGATATTCATGCCATTATTACTGTTTAATGATATTCTATTATTTTGACTGCAGATATGCCCATTCCATTAGATTCAGTTGATGCATTTTGGAAAAAGCTTGATTTGTCGCCTTCTATATCTGTGGAATATGGTGATCTTAATTGTGATCATGATATGCAAAGGTTTAAAGAAATATTCATCAATCAATCGGATCATGGCAAATCCAGTTTTTTAAGAAAGTTGAGGGGGATAACGGATCCATCAAAAATCTTGATCGGTGAACCTTCGGTCAAGAAGAACACTCGTGGACGCCCAAAAGTGAAGCGTGTTCATAATCAAACTCAAGTTCCTCACAGATACAGTTGTTCGGACTTGAATCAAGAACTGCCTAGACATAGTTCATTCTTCATGGACTTGAACGAGGAACCACCTAGGCATAGCTCATCCTTCATGGACTTGAACGAGGAACCACCTAGGCATAGCTCATCCTTCATGGACTTGAACGAGGAACCAATAAGCCAATGGTCACACCAGATTGACTTAAACGAGATACTGCCGGAGGGACATAGTTTATTGTTGAAGCAAATTCCATAAATCTTTCATCCATACATCACGAATATACAAGATGTAAGGGGTGATAGGAATTGTGGTTTCCGATCAATAGCTGTTTGTCTCGGGTATGGCGAAGACCAATGGCTCTATGTTCGTCATCAATTATTAGATGAGTTAACGAGTTCATATGAGGCATACTCTGGAGTTTTCTATGGAATCGATGAAATACTTACTTCGTTGTTTTTTTGGGAATCGCTAGCATCAGAGCAACACTGGATGACTATGCCTGAGACAGGTATATTGATAGCCAATAGGTTTGGTGTGATCTTTCACCTTTTAACCATTGGAGGTTGTATGACTTGTTTTCCTTTCTGGAAAGGTCCCGAAGAGTTTCAATACCATCGGGTCTTTACAATTTCACACGTAAACAACAATCATTACGTGGTGGTCCAGTTAGAAGGAGAGTACCCAATGCCTCCCATTTCAGCATTATGGACCCGGAACAAAATCCCGTCAGTAGCTGGATGACAAACCATATATATGTCACGTCTAGAATTCTATAAGCAACTCAAACCAACTCAACAAGCTTTTGTCAATATAGAGGATTAGTTTTTAAAAATTAATTTTGGACTTTGTACAATTTGTATTTTTCTTCTTATAACAATTAAATAAAAAAATATTCAATATTGGACTCATTTCAAAGGTATTGAGAAGACGATTATAATGGTGTAACTTGTTAAAATTAAAAATTATTTTTTTAACGTATATTAGTTAATATACGCTTATATGTGTTAATATAATAAAAATGTAAAATGTAAAATATAAAACCGAAAGGTATAAAATAAATAAATAAAATGAGTTCATGGACCAAAATTGTAACTATCATTTAAAAAATAAAAACATCATGTTTGTGTGTTTGGTTCGGAAAACAATGGAATAATTAGGAAAACAATAGAATAATTAATGGGTTTTCCTAGACTAGGGTGTGATTGGAAATTAGACTAGGGTGTGATTGGAAAACAATGGAATAATTAGGAAAACAATAAAATAAGGGTTATTCTATGTGCACGATAGTCTATTTACTATGTGCACCATAGTCTATACATTAAATATATCAAATGTCAAATCTAATCTTAATCACTTATCCATACGTCACATCAATTTGATTGTTTTTGTAAATTAATAATTATAGTTACATTTTTGGTCCCTAAACTATAATCCTTGTTTTATTTTATACCTTTTTGTTTTACATTTTTTATTTTATATTTTTCATATATTAACACATATAATCGTATATTAACTAAAATAGAATAAAAAAATACGTTTTTAATTTTAACAATTTATACCATTACTATCGTCTTTTCGATACCTTCGAAATGAACCCTGTAACACCCCCAGTCCCGCGTGGCTGAGGACAGGGTGTGTGTCACACTTTTGACCCGAAACCCAAATATAAACTAATTAAGCATTAGGGTCGGTATCAAGCAATTTAAACATAACCCAAAAGATAAATTTACCCTTCAAAACTTGAACATAACCGGCTAAAATATAGAGCGTAAAACACCTGAACAAAAATTACACTATCAAAAGATCCACCGGTTGGAACTTCAGGTCTACTCGATCAGTTCCCAGAATTTCCCCGAATCTTTTCTACTGAACCTGCCGTGTCAGAAAACAAAAACACGGCTGAGCACAATTTGCTCAGTGAACGGATTAAAATACAAATATAAAGAATAATAACGGAAACAAAATCAATTTGTAGCGGAAACAATCATAATAGTTTGACATAACAGAAGTCAAAGAATAAGTCAACATATGAGTTATAAAATACTTTTAAAGAAAAATGTGGTAAAGCATCGTATAAAAATAAATTACAAGACCGGTTTCCCAGTTCATAATCACAAAGAGGATCCAACGGATGAAACCTTCAATGTGTCATAAATTCCACGGGAGGATCAGTCCACATGGGTTGTGGGATGAAGTGCGGGCACACACATCCATTCCCGTACGCAACAAATGCGTATCATAATGCGCATATCCTAGGACCAGTCCATACGCCCCCACCCATGCCTAGGTAAAGCTCACACTATAGAGCACCAGTATGGGGACGCTGTGGTTTACGAGCACCACAGAGCGTCACAATGATCTATGCCCTGATCACTGTGTCATACAAAATTATAACATCAAGTAAAAATCATGAGAGTTAAAAGAAAATAACCACCATGAAATCTATCAAACGACCTTTATGGTTCACAATATTATTGAAAGAAAATGTTCACTATCAAAATCGTTCAACTAAAGTCTAAAATGACTTTTCAAACCTCACATAAGAATAATAGTTGAATGAACATGAATACTTTCAAAGTATCGTTTTTCCAAAGTGATTCATAAAGTAGGCACAAAATCATAGGAATGTTGTTGTACAAAGGAATATCGTATTTCGACAAAATAAAGGAATTTCGGATTCGAAATACATGCACTTACTTTTGTAGTGTCATGATTTAATCATGGAATGGATAATCTTATCAAGGGATTATCCTCGTATAAAATGAAGTAGGGAAATCCGTACCTTTGAATATAAGGGTCTCGAGAAAATATTTATCCACGCGGTTGATCGAGTTTCAATAAAAAGAAGGGCCTATAACATCACAATGCGCTTAGAAAGTTTACCTACTAAACCCATGAAAATGCAAGTCTAATACCCTTTTTAATCCTCTAAACAACTTAAATATGAGTTCTAATAAATCCTAGTAGGTTCATAAGACAAAACTAGAGGTTAGCATGGTTGTGAAATTAATCAAACAAGCCAAACGGGACTGCACATGACAACCCTGTTACACCTCTATTTTTGGCTTAAATACCTTACTTAAGGGCCAAACTAGATGATCATGTCTAAAACAAAGTTGTACTATCATCTCTTATGATCCACCACGTTTTGGATTCACCTCGATTGGAGCAACGACCAATTAGATACGAAGTATATAAAAACAGTGTGTAGATCCCGTTTTTCACAGGACCAGCTCTGGAAATTCACTGTTTGGAGCTGCTTAGCTTCATAATTTGGTTTCAGTATAAACTGCAAAGTTGTAAAGGACAGAAAGAACTTTCTAACTGCAAAATTTCAGCTTATTTCGACTTACGGTTGATTTTATACGAATTTTTCAATATCTGGACAACAAGCTAAATACTCAACAGAAACTGAAATTTTCTTTAAGACATTTCAACAAACACCTTGTGGGCATTACTTCAAGGAGCTCATAACCATTTCAATGGTTCCTTCCTTTACCCATTTTTGGTACCAAAAACTACCCAATTTCCCAAATTAATACTCCTAACACAAAATCATAATCAAATCAAAAATTCACCATTTTGATTCTAAACTTTACCCGATTGTAATTTTGACAAAAACAAGCATTCCTATACATGTAAATGCTTATAACTTTACACTATATAATCATAATCTACCTACCAACTACAACTACCCTAACTTACCAACTTAAATAACTTAAGAAGAAATTTATACCTCTAGGACGGGCTCGACGAGTAGATTCCGAATATGATATTCTTTCGTTGATTTGCTTCACGAATTTGATAGAAATTTAGAGAGAAGTTGAGTATGCAATTTTTAGAGAGGGAGAGAGCATAGGGACGATGAAGTGTAGTTTACTTCTTATTTTTTTTTTTTTTTTTTTTTACTAAATATATATATAATTATAATTATTAAGAGTTTGGATATATAACGGTTTTAACCCCTCAACTATCATTAGTTGTTATTTTTAATTACGATTTAATTCGGGTAAGAAATAATTATATGTTTTTTAAAATCGGGTCTTACACAGGTATTACATTTCTCCCTCTCTAAAAAGAAGGTTTCGTCCTCGAAACCAAATTAAGGATGTATATTTCATACCTTAAAATAGATGTGGATATAGCTTCCTTATCGAGTCTTCTGTTTCCCATGTCGCTTCCCGATCTGTATGATTTTTCCACAATACTTTCACAAAAGGGACGGTTCTGCGCCGCAATCGCCTCTCTTATCGATCTATGATCGCTTCCGGCTCTTCAACATAAGAGAGATCTGGCTCAATTCGTTCTAAAGGATAGTCAATCACATGCAAAGGATGATAGCGATATCCACGGAGCGACGATACATGGAAAACATCGTGAATGTGTGAAAGTTGCGGAGGTAGTGCCAAACGATACGCCACCTCGCCAACTCTCTCTAATATCTCAAAAGGTCCAATATATCGAGGACTCAGTTTACCCTTGAATCCGAACCTTCGAACACCTCGAAAAGGAGAAATTTTCACAAAAACATGCTCACCGGGCTGAAATTCTATTGACCGTCTATGCTTATCCGCATAACTCTTTTGTCGTGATTGAGCTTCTTTCATTTTCTGCCTAGCCATTTCAACTTTTTCCGTGGTTATTCGAACAAGATCAGGGCCTTCGATAGCTTTCTCGCCAACTTCATTCCAACACAAAGGAGTTCGACATTTGCGTCCGTAAAGAGCCTCAAACGGAGCCATACCGATACTAGATTGGAAACTATTGTTGTAGGAAAATTCAATTAAACAGAGATACTCATCCCAGCTACCAGACCACTCAAGAACACAAGCTCGAAGCATATCTTCAAGAGTTTGGATTGTTCGTTCAGTTTGACCATCAGTTTGAGGATGATAAGACGAACTCATGGTTAACTTTGTACCCCAGGCCTGGTGGAGACTCTTCCAGAACCTAGAGGTAAATCTGGGATCTCTGTCAGAAGTAATTGAAACTGGAGTGCCATGTAGTCGAACAATCTCTCTTTCAAACAATTCAGCTAACTTGTCAACTGAAAAGGTCTCTCGTATAGCCAGAAAATGTGCCGATTTCGTTAATCTGTCAACGATCACCCAGATAGCATTATGCTTACGTACAGTTCTTGGTAATCCTGTCACAAAGTCCATTGAGATGTGCTCCCATTTCCATACAGGAATCTCTAAGGGTTGTAACAGACCGCTGGCTCGCTGATGCTCGATTTTCACTTTCTGGCAAGTCAAACATTTAGCAACATACTCAGCTATATCACGTTTCATACCGTTCCACCAAAAATGTTGTTTTAGGTCTCGATACATTTTCGTGGATCCTGGATGAATAGAGAATGGTGAACTGTGTGCCTCACGAAGAACAACTTCTTTAAGCTCGGACACATTAGGCACACACAACCTGCTACCGTACCAAATTACACCATCATCATCAATAGAGAATTTAGACGAAGAATCTTTTTCTATCTTATCTATGATTGCCCACAACTCGCCATCAGACTTTTGAGCCTCTTTGATACTGGAAATGAGAGTTGACTCAATAGACAAGGCAGCCAACCATCCATCTCCATGATATGGACAGAACTCGATCTGAAGGCGCTCTAAATCTTTTTCTATTTCCTGCGGAACTAGAATACAAGAAACTTCACCTACGCTTTTTCGACTCAAAGCATCAGCTACAACATTCGCTTTACCGGGGTGATATTGAATGCGAACATCATAGTCCTTAAGCAACTCGAGCCATCGTCGTTGTCTCATATTTAGCTCTTTCTGGGTGAAGATGTACTTTAGGCTCTTATGATCTGTAAAAATATCACAAGTTTCGCCGTATAAGTAATGTCGCCAGATTTTCAAAGCAAAGATGACTGCAGCAAGTTCGAGATCATGAGTTGGGTAATTAGCCTCATATGGCTTCAATTGTCGTGAAGCATAGGCTATAACTTTCCCATGTTGCATCAATACACAACCTAACCCATGACGAGATGCGTCACTATAGACCTGGAAACCACCGGTACCCGAAGGTAAAGCTAACACCGGGGCAGTAATGAGTCGACGCTTTAATTCCTCGAAGCTACGGTCCTGAGCCTCACCCCAAACAAACTTAACTCCTTTACGAAGTAACTGAGTCATTGGTAAGGCAATTTTAGAGAAATTCTCGACAAAGCGTCTATAATAACCTGCCAGACCAAGGAAACCACGCACTTCAGACACATTAGTCGGTTTCGGCCATTTAGAAACAACTTCAACCTTGGTAGAATCCACCTGTACACCATCAGCTGAGATGATGTGACCAAGAAACGTCACCTGCTGAAGCCAGAATTCACATTTAGAAAATTTCCCGTATAGCTTCTTAGATCGCAAAACCTCCAGAGCTATACGTAGATGTTTAGAATGCTTATCTTCAGATTTAGAGTATATAAGAATGTCGTCAATAAACATTATGACGAACTCGTCCAAGTAGTCTTTGAACACTCTATTCATAAGGTCCATAAAAACAGCAGGAGCATTCGTCAACCCGAATGGCATAACGACGAACTCAAAATGACCGTACCGAGTACGAAATGCTGTCTTTGGAATATCTTGCTCCCTAACTCGGAGCTGATGATAACCAGACCTCAAATCAATTTTAGAAAAATATCTTGCCCCTTGAAGTTGATCGAACAAATCGTCGATCCGAGGCAATGGGTACTTATTGCGCACAGTGACTCGGTTCAGTTCGCGATAGTCAATACATAGTCGCATAGAACCGTCCTTCTTTTTGACAAACAGAACTGGCGCTCCCCACGGAGATACACTAGGTCGTATATAACCTTTATCTAAAAGATCTTGAATTTGCTCCTTGAGCTCTTTCATTTCAGATGGAGCCATACGATAAGGAGCCTTTGAGATCGGACTTGTGCCGGGCAACAGTTCAATAGAAAACTCCACCTCACGATCGGGAGGGAGTCCAGGAAGTTCATCCGAAAATACATCCAAATATTCATTAACCACAGGAATTAAATCAAGTTTAGATGGTACCTCTTCAGGATCTGTGAGTGCAGCCAAGAAACTAGCACTCCTCTGCCACACAAATGGCTCAACCTGAAGAGATGAGAAAGTGCAAGAGTCGGGATTCGGCTCAGACCCCTGATACACTTCTTTGGGATGATTCACATCACCGAAGATGATCTGCTTTGTTTCACAATTAATAATAGCTCGATGCTGGGTCAACCAATCCATACCGAGAATTATGTCAAAATAACTCATTCTCATGGGTAGTAGTGTTACCTCCCGTACATGAGTACCCATTAATAACGGACAATGTTGGAACTGATTAATAATATAAACAGATGTGCCCATCGGTGTCGTGATCACTAATGGATGCTCCGTCAGTGATTCATAGGGTTTTAGAAAAGCTTCTAATGCATCAGATACGATTGAGTGTGTCGCACCCGTATCAAACAATACATACACAGGACGAGTATTAATAGATAAAATACCGGAAACCATACCCGAAGTTGGCTTATCAGTAGCCAGTGCAAAGACACGTCCACCAGCAGTAGATTGGGAAGTAGTACCCTGACTTTGACTTGATGGTTTAGACCTGCAATTACGAGAAATATGGCCTGTCTTGCCACAATTGAAACATGCTCCTGTTTTAGAAAGACAATGACCTGACTTATGAAACTTTCCACACTCCTTACATAAAACTTTATGAACCCCATCTGATGAATCTCTGATAGAAGAAGATTGAGACAAACTATAGGAAGATCGTCCGTGAGATGTCTGGCCGAACTTTTGGCGTTTAGCGGATGACCCACCAGACTTACTACCTGAATAACTGATAGATCCTTTCTTGTTATTATTTAGACTACTAGATGCAGACCTCAATTTAAACAACTCTATACGTCGAGAGGCGTCCATAACCTGACTGATACTAGTGAACTCCCGGTCAATTAGTCGGCTACTAAACTTGTCGTGTAACCCCCACAAGAATTTATGTATCTGGTCCTCTGAAGAACCTGCAGATGATCCAACAAAACTAAGAAGTCGCTGAAAGCGAGCTATAAAGTCAGTAACGGATTCATCATCACGTTGATTTATTGTGGCATATTCACGAGACAAAGCATCTCGTTCAGGTCTGGAGAAATACTGATTAAGAAAGATATCCCTAAATTGTGCCCAAGTTAAGGACCCTACATAATCATTTCCCCCATGGCTTCTCTTCCAGGATTGCCACCATCTCTCAGCATCATCCTCTAACTTATAAACAGCTAACTGGACAGAGATGTTATCTGGACACCCTAAAATCAGAAATTTTTTCTCAAGATGGGAAATCCAGTGTTCTGCATCAACCGGAGTAGCTGATGAACTAAAAATACGTGGCTTTTGCTTATTAAATTCACGAAGCCACTGATGTAAAGACATATCAGATCCAGATGGTCCAGAAGATGTGCCCGGAGGCATAATAGGAGTCGCTTGAGAAGTAGGTTGAGCACTTCCTAGATGAGTGATACTAGGCTGTATAGACTGGAGAGCCTGTGTCAGCATCCCAGGTAAGATACTAGCTAGAGACCGACGTATAGCTGCATCAAGAACAGCTGCAGATGCACTGCCAGAGGGAGAACTGACTGGAGGAGGACTCACTGGAGGAACATCAGAGTGAGTACGTGGTGGCTGAGTAGAATCACCACCAATATCTTGCCTTCGCGATGAAGGCCTACCTCGCCGAGTCTGCTTGGGAGGCATGATAAACTATCAAAAGAATTTAAAGATATTAATAATAAATTATAAGTCCTAACATAAGTTTACCCGACTTAAGCTTACCCAATCCTCACAGGTCATGGCCTATTATATACTACAAGATCATAACCTATGCTCTGATACCATAACTGTAACACCCCCAGTCCCGCGTGGCTGAGGACAGGGTGTGTGTCACACTTTTGACCCGAAACCCAAATATAAACTAATTAAGCATTAGGGTCGGTATCAAGCAATTTAAACATAACCCAAAAGATAAATTTACCCTTCAAAACTTGAACATAACCGGCTAAAATATAGAGCGTAAAACACCTGAACAAAAATTACACTATCAAAAGATCCACCGGTTGGAACTTCAGGTCTACTCGATCAGTTCCCAGAATTTCCCCGAATCTTTTCTACTGAACCTGCCGTGTCAGAAAACAAAAACACGGCTGAGCACAATTTGCTCAGTGAACGGATTAAAATACAAATATAAAGAATAATAACGGAAACAAAATCAATTTGTAGCGGAAACAATCATAATAGTTTGACATAACAGAAGTCAAAGAATAAGTCAACATATGAGTTATAAAATACTTTTAAAGAAAAATGTGGTAAAGCATCGTATAAAAATAAATTACAAGACCGGTTTCCCAGTTCATAATCACAAAGAGGATCCAACGGATGAAACCTTCAATGTGTCATAAATTCCACGGGAGGATCAGTCCACATGGGTTGTGGGATGAAGTGCGGGCACACACATCCATTCCCGTACGCAACAAATGCGTATCATAATGCGCATATCCTAGGACCAGTCCATACGCCCCCACCCATGCCTAGGTAAAGCTCACACTATAGAGCACCAGTATGGGGACGCTGTGGTTTACGAGCACCACAGAGCGTCACAATGATCTATGCCCTGATCACTGTGTCATACAAAATTATAACATCAAGTAAAAATCATGAGAGTTAAAAGAAAATAACCACCATGAAATCTATCAAACGACCTTTATGGTTCACAATATTATTGAAAGAAAATGTTCACTATCAAAATCGTTCAACTAAAGTCTAAAATGACTTTTCAAACCTCACATAAGAATAATAGTTGAATGAACATGAATACTTTCAAAGTATCGTTTTTCCAAAGTGATTCATAAAGTAGGCACAAAATCATAGGAATGTTGTTGTACAAAGGAATATCGTATTTCGACAAAATAAAGGAATTTCGGATTCGAAATACATGCACTTACTTTTGTAGTGTCATGATTTAATCATGGAATGGATAATCTTATCAAGGGATTATCCTCGTATAAAATGAAGTAGGGAAATCCGTACCTTTGAATATAAGGGTCTCGAGAAAATATTTATCCACGCGGTTGATCGAGTTTCAATAAAAAGAAGGGCCTATAACATCACAATGCGCTTAGAAAGTTTACCTACTAAACCCATGAAAATGCAAGTCTAATACCCTTTTTAATCCTCTAAACAACTTAAATATGAGTTCTAATAAATCCTAGTAGGTTCATAAGACAAAACTAGAGGTTAGCATGGTTGTGAAATTAATCAAACAAGCCAAACGGGACTGCACATGACAGCCCTGTTACACCTCTATTTTTGGCTTAAATACCTTACTTAAGGGCCAAACTAGATGATCATGTCTAAAACAAAGTTGTACTATCATCTCTTATGATCCACCACGTTTTGGATTCACCTCGATTGGAGCAACGACCAATTAGATACGAAGTATATAAAAACAGTGTGTAGATCCCGTTTTTCACAGGACCAGCTCTGGAAATTCACTGTTTGGAGCTGCTTAGCTTCATAATTTGGTTTCAGTATAAACTGCAAAGTTGTAAAGGACAGAAAGAACTTTCTAACTGCAAAATTTCAGCTTATTTCGACTTACGGTTGATTTTATACGAATTTTTCAATATCTGGACAACAAGCTAAATACTCAACAGAAACTGAAATTTTCTTTAAGACATTTCAACAAACACCTTGTGGGCATTACTTCAAGGAGCTCATAACCATTTCAATGGTTCCTTCCTTTACCCATTTTTGGTACCAAAAACTACCCAATTTCCCAAATTAATACTCCTAACACAAAATCATAATCAAATCAAAAATTCACCATTTTGATTCTAAACTTTACCCGATTGTAATTTTGACAAAAACAAGCATTCCTATACATGTAAATGCTTATAACTTTACACTATATAATCATAATCTACCTACCAACTACAACTACCCTAACTTACCAACTTAAATAACTTAAGAAGAAATTTATACCTCTAGGACGGGCTCGACGAGTAGATTCCGAATATGATATTCTTTCGTTGATTTGCTTCACGAATTTGATAGAAATTTAGAGAGAAGTTGAGTATGCAATTTTTAGAGAGGGAGAGAGCATAGGGACGATGAAGTGTAGTTTACTTCTTATTTTTTTTTTTTTTTTTTTTTACTAAATATATATATAATTATAATTATTAAGAGTTTGGATATATAACGGTTTTAACCCCTCAACTATCATTAGTTGTTATTTTTAATTACGATTTAATTCGGGTAAGAAATAATTATATGTTTTTTAAAATCGGGTCTTACACAGGTATTACATTTCTCCCTCTCTAAAAAGAAGGTTTCGTCCTCGAAACCAAATTAAGGATGTATATTTCATACCTTAAAATAGATGTGGATATAGCTTCCTTATCGAGTCTTCTGTTTCCCATGTCGCTTCCCGATCTGTATGATTTTTCCACAATACTTTCACAAAAGGGACGGTTCTGCGCCGCAATCGCCTCTCTTATCGATCTATGATCGCTTCCGGCTCTTCAACATAAGAGAGATCTGGCTCAATTCGTTCTAAAGGATAGTCAATCACATGCAAAGGATGATAGCGATATCCACGGAGCGACGATACATGGAAAACATCGTGAATGTGTGAAAGTTGCGGAGGTAGTGCCAAACGATACGCCACCTCGCCAACTCTCTCTAATATCTCAAAAGGTCCAATATATCGAGGACTCAGTTTACCCTTGAATCCGAACCTTCGAACACCTCGAAAAGGAGAAATTTTCACAAAAACATGCTCACCGGGCTGAAATTCTATTGACCGTCTATGCTTATCCGCATAACTCTTTTGTCGTGATTGAGCTTCTTTCATTTTCTGCCTAGCCATTTCAACTTTTTCCGTGGTTATTCGAACAAGATCAGGGCCTTCGATAGCTTTCTCGCCAACTTCATTCCAACACAAAGGAGTTCGACATTTGCGTCCGTAAAGAGCCTCAAACGGAGCCATACCGATACTAGATTGGAAACTATTGTTGTAGGAAAATTCAATTAAACAGAGATACTCATCCCAGCTACCAGACCACTCAAGAACACAAGCTCGAAGCATATCTTCAAGAGTTTGGATTGTTCGTTCAGTTTGACCATCAGTTTGAGGATGATAAGACGAACTCATGGTTAACTTTGTACCCCAGGCCTGGTGGAGACTCTTCCAGAACCTAGAGGTAAATCTGGGATCTCTGTCAGAAGTAATTGAAACTGGAGTGCCATGTAGTCGAACAATCTCTCTTTCAAACAATTCAGCTAACTTGTCAACTGAAAAGGTCTCTCGTATAGCCAGAAAATGTGCCGATTTCGTTAATCTGTCAACGATCACCCAGATAGCATTATGCTTACGTACAGTTCTTGGTAATCCTGTCACAAAGTCCATTGAGATGTGCTCCCATTTCCATACAGGAATCTCTAAGGGTTGTAACAGACCGCTGGCTCGCTGATGCTCGATTTTCACTTTCTGGCAAGTCAAACATTTAGCAACATACTCAGCTATATCACGTTTCATACCGTTCCACCAAAAATGTTGTTTTAGGTCTCGATACATTTTCGTGGATCCTGGATGAATAGAGAATGGTGAACTGTGTGCCTCACGAAGAACAACTTCTTTAAGCTCGGACACATTAGGCACACACAACCTGCTACCGTACCAAATTACACCATCATCATCAATAGAGAATTTAGACGAAGAATCTTTTTCTATCTTATCTATGATTGCCCACAACTCGCCATCAGACTTTTGATCCTCTTTGATACTGGAAATGAGAGTTGACTCAATAGACAAGGCAGCCAACCATCCATCTCCATGATATGGACAGAACTCGATCTGAAGGCGCTCTAAATCTTTTTCTATTTCCTGCGGAACTAGAATACAAGAAACTTCACCTACGCTTTTTCGACTCAAAGCATCAGCTACAACATTCGCTTTACCGGGGTGATATTGAATGCGAACATCATAGTCCTTAAGCAACTCGAGCCATCGTCGTTGTCTCATATTTAGCTCTTTCTGGGTGAAGATGTACTTTAGGCTCTTATGATCTGTAAAAATATCACAAGTTTCGCCGTATAAGTAATGTCGCCAGATTTTCAAAGCAAAGATGACTGCAGCAAGTTCGAGATCATGAGTTGGGTAATTAGCCTCATATGGCTTCAATTGTCGTGAAGCATAGGCTATAACTTTCCCATGTTGCATCAATACACAACCTAACCCATGACGAGATGCGTCACTATAGACCTGGAAACCACCGGTACCCGAAGGTAAAGCTAACACCGGGGCAGTAATGAGTCGACGCTTTAATTCCTCGAAGCTACGGTCCTGAGCCTCACCCCAAACAAACTTAACTCCTTTACGAAGTAACTGAGTCATTAGTAAGGCAATTTTAGAGAAATTCTCGACAAAGCGTCTATAATAACCTGCCAGACCAAGGAAACCACACACTTCAGACACATTAGTCGGTTTCGGCCATTTAGAAACAACTTCAACCTTGGTAGAATCCACCTGTACACCATCAGCTGAGATGATGTGACCAAGAAACGTCACCTGCTGAAGACAGAATTCACATTTAGAAAATTTCCCGTATAGCTTCTTAGATCGCAAAACCTCCAGAGCTATACGTAGATGTTTAGAATGTTTATCTTCAGATTTAGAGTATATAAGAATGTCGTCAATAAACACTATGATGAACTTGTCCAAGTAGTCTTTGAACACTCTATTCATAAGGTCCATAAAAACAGCAGGAGCATTCGTCAACCCGAATGGCATAACGACGAACTCAAAATGACCGTACCGAGTACGAAATGCTGTCTTTGGAATATCTTGCTCAATACCTTCGAAGTGAGCCCAATATTGAATATTTTTGAATTTAATTATTTTATTATATGTCAAAAATTACTTTTTAAAATATGTGTGTCTGCACAAGATGACGATATTCAGTGTATGTTTATAGAAAATTTCAATAAACAATCATAGTCTATTTTCTAAATACAATTATATTGACTTTATTTCAATTTATTCTATATCTTTGTGATAAATGACAAAACAAATATGTTAGATTTTACAACTCACCCTAGCCAATGCATGTGTTTTGAAAAAATCTCATTTAATTTTTTTTTAAAACAAAACCACCTTCCACCTTTTAAAAAAAAAACAAAATCACATTCCACCCTAGCCAATGCATGTATTTTGCAACTCACCCTAGCCAATGCATGTGTTTTGAAAAAATCTCATTAAATTTTTTTTTTAAAACAAAACCACCTTCCAACTTTTTTTTAAAAAAACAAAACCACCTTCCACCCTAGCCAATGCATGTATTTTGTAACTTTTAAACCACCTTCCACCCTCTTTTCTTCTCATTTCTCACAAACAACACTCTCTCTAACTTCTCTCTCTAGAAACTCTTCTCTCAAATTCTCTCTACTATTCTCTCATCTTCAAACATTCATCATCAAGTTCTTCATATCTTCATCATATTTGAAGATCATCAAAGGTAAACATCAAAACTTAACCTACATGTTTGTAGATAAACATCCCAACGACATGCAACATTTTCTTTATTTTGTTCATTTATTTTATTTCTTTCGACACCAACCCATTTGTGGTTATGGTTAAAAAGTTAAAATATGTTTAAAAAAAGGTAAGTGAATTTTAAAGAATACTATTAAAAAAGTTAAAATATGTTTAAAAAAGGTAAGTGAATTTTAGAGAATACTATTAAAAAGTTAAAATATGTTTAAAAAAAGGTAAGTGAATTTTAAAGAATACTATTAAAAGGTTAAAATAGCTTAATAGTTGTAAATAACATATTTTAACTTTTTTTCATTTAAATCTGCAGGAAAAAAGATGACGGAAACTTAAAAATTTTCCACCGAGCAAGTATAATATCCAATTTTATTATTATTTTCATGTGTGTAATTAGTTGGTGTATCTAGTAATTTTTTTAACATGGATTTTTTTCTCTCAATTTTTAGGTGTTTGGATCTCGTGAAGA
The DNA here is from genome assembly GCA_954870635.1 of Arctium minus. NCBI lineage: Eukaryota > Viridiplantae > Streptophyta > Magnoliopsida > Asterales > Asteraceae > Arctium > Arctium minus. Next base: position 80,743,752 of record OX941087.1, on the reverse strand, counting down.
ATTAATTATTTGGGTGCAAAATGTGGCACGCTCTCAAGGTTTTGTAATCGTCACTAGACGATCTAGGCCAAGTTTTAGTGGATACATGTCTACAATCGTACTTGGTTGTGATCGTGGTGGTGTATCTAGAAGTAAAGATTTTGAAACCAAAAAAATTAATTGTCCCTTCGAATTGTTGGGAAAGTATTTGAAGGCACATGATGTATGGACGTTGCGGGTTGTATGTGATTATCACAATCACAAGCTGGCAATGTTTATGGAGGGTCATTCTTATGCAATGCGATTGTCTGATGATGAGTCTCGTTTGGTGCAACAGTTGACAAGGCTGAATGTGAAACCACGAGATATTTTGTCAACGCTAAAAGAACGAAATGAAAATAACGTGTCTTCTCTAAAAACTATATACAATGCTCGTCAAAAGTTTCGCATGAGTGAGCAAGAAGATAGAACCCCCATGCAGAATGTTATGCACATTTTGCAAACTAAGGGGTACGATTTTGAGTATCGTTTAAACGATACTACTAACCAGTTGGAAGATTTGTTTTTCATTCATCCAACATCATTAAAGATGTGGCAAGCATTTCCACATGTGGTGTTGATGGATGCTACATATAAAACAAACAAGTATAATCTACCATTTTTGGAAATTGTTGGTGTCACGTCTACAAATAAGACATTTTCTATAGCCTTCGCATTCATGCATAGCGAAAAGACAAGCAACTATACGTGGGCGTTGACTTGCCTGAAATTGACTATTAATGGATCTTTCTGCCCTCGTGTTATCGTCACTAATAGAGATCTGGCGTTGATGAAAGCGTGCGAAGAAGTATTTCCACAAAGTAATCATTTACTTTGTAGGTGGCATATATTTAATGATATAATGAAACATTGTCGGCCTCGTATCAGATTGCAGAAGACTTGGGGTTCTTTTCAAGCAAAATGGACAAATTTAGTTGAATCTCCAACACACACTGCATACATGCAAAATTATGCAGACCTCCAGGCATTATTGTTCGAATGTCTAGGTATCATTCATATATATTTTAAAGTCATGATTTGTTTAGAAAAAACCATTCATTCTATCACACTCATTTGATTTTCATTTTTCTTCGCCTTGTAGATGTTTTTACCTATCTTCATAATGTTTGGCTAGACAAGTATGCAGACAGATTTGTGTCATTGTGGACCGATAAACATATCAATTTTGGAAATTCAACAACAAATAGAGTTGAGAGCCAACACGCCAAGTTGAAAAAACATCTAGATTCAGGGAAATGTGATCTAGACAAATTCATACATGTCATTGAAGAAGTTGTAAAGTCACAAGACACTGCTATCAAAGAAAGTCTTGAAAGATGCACAATCATTCGCAAGCCAAAATTCAACAACTCGTTGTTTCAGCAACTACAGAGTTTTGTTTCAGAGTATGCTATGGATAACATTTTAGAAGAGCTTCATCGATCAAAGGGAGTTGTCTTAACTCCGGAGAACTGTGGTTGTCAACTGCGTACGTGTTTTGGGCTACCGTGTGCGCACGAACTTGCGATATACATCGGTGCAGGTATGTTTAATTGAAATTGATATTCATGCCATTATTACTTATTAATGATATTCTAATTTTTTTTATGCAGATATGCCCATTCCATTAGATTCGGTTGATACTTTTTTGGAAAAAGCTTGATTTGTCTCCTTCTATATCTGTGGAATATGGTGATCTTAATTGTGATCATGATATGGAAAAGTTTAAAGAAATATTCAACAATCAACCGGATCATGGCAAATCCAGTTTTTTAAGAAAGTTGAGGGGGATAATGGATCCATAAAAAATCTTGATCGGTGAACCTTCGGTCAAGAAGAACACTCGTGGACGCCCAAAAGTGAAGCGTGTTCATCATCAAACTCAAGTTCCTCACAGATACAGTTGTTCGGGCTTGAATCAAGAACTGCCTACACATAGTTCATTCTTCATGGACTTGAACGATGACCCACCTAGGCATAACCCATTATTCATGGACTTGAATGAGGAACCACCTAGGCATAGCCCATCCTTCATGGACTTGAAATAGGAACTACCTTGGCATAGCTCATCCTTCATGGACTTGAACGAGGAACTACCTAGGCATAACTCATCCTTCATGGACTTGAACGAGGAACCGCCTAGACATAACTCATCGTTCATGGACTTGAACGAGGAACCACCGATTTATAGCTCATCCTTCATGGACTTGAACGATGAACTAATAAGCCAATCTTCACACCAGATTGACTTAAACGAGATACTACCGGAGGGACATACTTTATTGTTGAAGCAAATTCCAGAAATCTTTCATCCATACATCACGAATATACAAGATGTAAGGGGTGATGGGAATTGTGGTTTTCGATCAATAGCTGTTTGTCTCGAGTATGGCGAAGACCAATGGCTCTCTATTCGTCATGAATTATTAGACGAGTTAATGAGTTCATATGGGGCATACTCTACAGTTTTCTATGGAATCGATGAAATACTTACTTCGTTGTCTTATTGGGATTCGCCAGCACCAGAGCAACACTGGATGACTATGCCAGAGACAGGTATATTGATAGCCAACAGGTTTGGTGTGATCCTTCACCTCTTAACCAATGGAGGCTCTATGACTTGTTTTCCTCTCTGGAAAGGTCCCGAAGAGTTTCAATATCATCGGGTCTTTACAATTTCACATGTAAACAACAACCATTATGTGATGGTCCAGTTAGAAGGAGAGTACCCAATGCCTCCCATTTCAGCATTATGGACCCGTCACAAAATCCCGTCAGCAGCTGGATGGGAAACCATATATATGTCACGTTTAGAATTCTATAAGAAACTCAAACCAACTCAAAAAACTTTTGTAAATATAGCGGATTAGTTGTTAAAAATTAAGTTTTATATTTACTAATCATGTTATATTTGATTTTATTATTTAAGCGAAAGTTTATTTTTTCATAGTCTTTTGTATTATATGTACCACTTTTTTTATATAATCAAGTGATTATTATTATTATTATTATTATTATTATTATTATTATTATTATTATTATAAAACTAAATTTATTATGTCAAATAAATTTTATTTTCATTTATAGTTATTATTTTTATATTTTTTGTTTTTTTGTATTAAAACTTAAGATTAAATTAATATGTTTTTCTAAAAGAAAAATACATATACAAAAAATTAAAAAAAATAAAAAAAATTATTATTTATATTAATATGAAAGTGAATATCATTAAAAATATGTAAAAAAAATTTAATTAAAAGTGATAAACCTACAAATGATTACATACTCATTTTTTTAATTAAAAGTATAGAAGTCATATCATAAACCTACAAATGATTGCATTGATTTTAAAATTTTATACCTATAGGCACCATAGACTATGGTGCACATAGCAACACCCATAAAATAATTATTATTATCTTTATATATATATATATATGATTTAATAAATGTCATTTCACTTATATATATATATATATTATTATCTTTATATATATATATATATGATATATATATATGTGTGTGTGTGTGTGTGTGTTTTGATTTTAGGGAATTTAATTAAAATGCCCTAACTTGAAAAATCAGTACCCAAAGTGCCCTAATCTTGTCATTTTTGCCAAAATACCTCATATGTCCGCGTTTTTTGTCCTCGTTTTTGAAAAAAACGCGGACATATACTATTTGGGTCCGCGTATGGCTTGAAACGAGGGTTGGGGCCGCGTTTTCACTGTTGAACGTGGGTATGGTCCGCGTTTTAACTGTTGAACGCGGGTATGGTCCGCGTTTTCACTATTACACGAGGGTTATGTCCGCGTTGAATAGTGTGTGTTGAGTATTAGGGTTCCAAAACTAGGGTTTCAGGGCTATTATTTCATGTGTTGTCAACTGTTTCTGACGTATTTTTTTGAATGATTTCACTATTTTTTTCCACATTTTGGTCTGATTGTCATACAATAAGTATACCATTGTCAATGAATTTGTGGTTCACATTAATCTTCTCCATTCAAATTTTCCTATAAAGATCAGTAAGATTACATGCAAAATCGTTCATCACATCCACTTGAATTGCTTCATTTTTCATACTACTGAAAAAATGAGTTCATCTGTTCAAAAAACTAGGCTCTTATTATGTTTCGATGGTCAATGGATGCAAAACAACAATGGGTGGGATTATACTGGCTACACAAAGCGTGGTATAAATATTCCAGTAATGGTTTCGCATAAGACGTTTATCGATTACGTCATGGGAAAGTGTGGAATCGGAGATTCTGCTGCTTGCAAGTTGGTGTTCAGACGTGCAGATGGCTCATTGATGAAGATAACCAACGTTGACGAAATCCTTGGTTTTATGCTACTTGCAGCCGATTCAGAAAGACCTCCACAACTTTTTGTGTATGTCGCACCATTGATGTGCGATACCACACTTTATTCAGATAATGCATATCGTCCTAACGATTCTTGTCCCGACGTTGTTCCGGAGACGCAACTAGAAGAAGAAGCAGCAGAAGAAGAAGAAGCAGAAGATCCAAAAAGGCGGTTTGTTGGAGTTGCTGATGACGAAACACATGTTTTCACAACTGGTATATCTGATCTGGACAGATCAGATACCGATAATGACGAGGACGAAGAAGAAGAAACATATACCCCTAGCAATAAATCATTTGGTGCGTTAAACGATTATTTTGATATGCCCCCTTCCCTTCCTAACCCGGAGACCCATATACCAGTCTACCAACCCACACCTTACAATCGCAGTACAACTATACATGAAGGTCAAATATTTCATATGAAGGAGGAAATGACCATACAGTTGGGAATGAAGTTCTTGCGAAAGGGTTTCGTGTTTAGAGCGAAGAAATCTGACAAAAGCAGATACAAGGCTGTCTGTGACCAACAAAATTGTGAATGGAGTATGTCCGCGAAGTCCATGGGCCCTAAAGGAGGATTGTTTGTCGTTAGAAAGTTGAACGACGTACACACTTGTTCTAGGACGCAACTGAATGCCAGCCACCGGCAGGCCAACAAAAGGACTTTGGGCCACATACTGAAATACAAGTTTCTTGACGCTAGTAGGTCATTTCGGCCGAAGGACATCATCAACGATATAAATCAGCAGTACGGGATCAACATTGGTTACCACCAAGGATGACGTGCGCGATGCAAGGCACTACTAATGGTGAAAGGCACTCCCGAGGAGTCGTACGAACGACTCCCTGCGTATTTATATAACTTGGAGCTGAAGAATCCGGGTACACGCACCAGAATAAGGACGGATTCAAACGGACGTTTCGAGTTGTGTTTCGTTGCACTTGGATGTGCGGTACGTATATTAAATCGTCGTACCCTTACATATTATGAATTTTAACATTTACAAATAATAACCACGTATGTTTATTGCAGATCCGGACGTTTTTGACAAATCTGCGTCCTGTCCTTGTAATAGACGCTGCCCATTTAAAGGGGCCTTACCTGGGTATGATGTTCTTGGCGGTTGGCATGGACGGAAATAACAACATTATGCCCTTGGCTTTCGGAGTAGGCAAGTCCGAGACGGGGAAGGAGTGGGGTTGGTTTCTGAACATGTTGCGGGAATGTATCAGAGCTTCGGAAGGGTTGGTGCTTATGTTCCACAGGGCTCCTTCCATAAGCGCGGCAATTTCTGTCGTGTACCCCTCCACCCCTCACGCCCTATGTTGTCGACATTTGGAGATGAACGTGAAAAGCGCGGACAAGCGTATCACAACAAACAAGACCACCTACTGGAAGGCGTGCAAAGCATATACGATTAGGGAGTTTGAGATATATATGAAGTACCTCGTGGAGCACAAGTTATGGACGAGGCTGGTAAAGAGAGGTGGTCAAGGGCCCATTTCCCTGCACAATGGTATAACATAATGTCCTCTAATAGTGTAGAGTCAGTAAATGAACTGTCCCGTTTTGCACGCAGGTTACCCATTGTCGGCCTTATAGAGTACTTCCGAGATTTTCAACAAGAGTGGTACCAACTTCGACGGCGAAAGGGAGGTTGATAAATTATCAAATCTTTAACTTATATGTTAGTTGCTTTTTTCGTCTTCCGTATAAATCGTAACACAATTTACACATATTTGTAGATGAAATGCATAATCATCTCACACCAATGGCGGAGGAGATAATTAGCAGAAGGTCGGGAAAGTCTGCGACATGGAGGGTAAGTCAGATTGGACATGGTAAGTTCCACGTTCGGGATATCCACTATCATGCGACTGTCGATATGACCAACGGTGTTTGTGAATGTAATCAATGGCAATATTCTGGTTTACCGTGCGGTCATGCCATCGCTGCTGCAAGGTCAATGAATCGTAGAGATTGCAGCGATCTGGCTATATCTTACTACACGTCCAGTAGTTATCGGTCAACATATCATGAGCTGATCTATCCTGTTGGACCCCCTCAATCATGGGTTTTGCCACACGTTCCCCTTCCGCCATGCTATCCACCGTTAATAACAAATAGACGTGCGGGGAGACCAAGAAAGAACGATCGACATCCATCTCGTGGTGAGGATCCGATACAGAGAACGTGTACTAGGTGTGGAGCAGTAGGACATACTCGTGGTGAATGTCCAACTCCTGCCCCTTCAACCGTGCCCAGGAGAGCTTCCACTAGCCAAAGATTTCGCTCTCAAGGGCCATCGAACCTAGAACCACATGGAACTTTAAGGCATGATAGCATTGACCTTAACATTGACTTCCCTTGATTGTAACCACCTCATCTTCTATGCTAAGTGATATTGTTTTTATGTTAATTGTTGATTTTATCTACCTTATCGTGGTTGTGAAATTATATTATGTGTAAAAAAAAGTTAAAACATGAAAGCATCGTTTTATTGAAATTAAAGAAAACGAAATGGTGCATCCATACAACATTCAAGCATCGATAAAGTAAAAATTAATGCAGAAAATAAAACTGAGGTTAAACGTTAAAGTGCATCCATACAACAACCACCCTTTGAGAAACCTACTACGGGTAGATTTCCCGGCAGTTCGTAACCCAGCCAGCCTTTGCCTTCATCTGCTCCTCCATGCCGGTGTAGTTTTCTTTGATGTCTACCAGTTCAATTTCTAACTTTCTAATCTTCTTTTGTTTCTCCCTGACATCGCGCTTCATATTCTCCAGGAACTCCTTCTGCTCCGTAATAGTTGCCTCTTTCTCCTTCTGAAGTTCCATGTTTTGTAGCCACTCCCTGCCTGTATTTCGTATCTTTTCATTTGCCTCATCACATGACCTTTTCAACCTGGGAGGCAGTACCTGAGACATTGGTAGACCTGGCCCCTGGTTGGATTGATACGTAGGTGGGGCCATTCCTCCATGAGCAGCGTAGTATGCGGCTCGGGCATTGTTAAACTGCTCCCACTCCTGAGGCGTGATCGGTTCATCGTAAGCAGTTATCCCAAACTGCGCCCAATCCTCCGTTGCATCTGGTGCATTCCAGTCAATCCTTGAAGCTCCATCATTTAATTGTTCGATGTCCACGGAGCGTGAAGTGCCAGCCCCATTCGCTGACCTTTTCCCCCTACCGCGTGAACCTCCAGCCATCAAGTTATGAAAATGTAGATAATGTATAGAATGTAGATAATTTTTGTAAACGAAAATGAGGTAGAAAGGATAGATATGAAGTTGTGAAATACTACTTCACTGGAGCATCTATTTATAGTCCATGCGAAGATCGGTTCATGATAGTTTCAAAGGCATGGTCAAACGATTCCTCTGCAAAGCCTGAAAAGAATTCGGTTTTTTCTGCCATAGTCAAACGATTCCTCTACAAAGCCTGAAACGATTAGATTTTTGTGCCATGGTCAAACATTCCCCTGCAAAGCCTGAAACGATTCGTTTTTTGAATTCTTTTACCCAACGTAAAACAACAAAAACGCGGACTAAACTCGTGTTACACAATTAAAACGCGGACTAAACCCACGTTACAACATTAAAACGCGGGCTAACCCCGCGTTACAACATTAAAACACGGACTAAACCCGCGTTACAAAATTAAAACGCGGGCTAACCCCGCGTTACCATACGTGGACCAAAATCGAATACACCGCCTAAAAAACTCAACCCCGCGTTTTCACATTTGGATATAAATATAGAGAGTTGGGGGGGGGGGGTCCTAATCCATACAAAACATTACATGGCATCCCCAAACCTTCATGTATGGAATTTCAGATGTTTATCTCAATCGCTTCCAACCTCTACCACCGCGTTATATGGTTAGTGTTTATATTTTTTTTTGTGTTTTTCTTGCGTTGAATATTCTGTAAGGCTAACGTTGTTAACCCCTATCATGAACAGCTGAGTATCCACAAATGTTCAGCATGAAAGTCTACCATCAAGGGTACTTCACGGAACAACCTAGAATACAGTACTTCCATAGTCTACAAGTCTATGTTGACATGTTAGATGTCAACGATCTTTGCATGCGGCTGCTTCACCAGATCATGAAATAGTTAGACTATGACGAAACTAGATATTATAAGTTGTATTTTAAACGTCCGAATGCAGACTTGTTGAGTGGACTAGAACTTATGGGTACCGACGAAGATGTAGCAAATATACGTCAGTATGTTGACGGCCATACCGTCATTGAAGTGTACAACGAGAAAGTTGAGTTAACACTTCCAAAATCGTATCACCAGAGTATATAAGAAGTCGTTGGGGATTCCAGAAAAACCAAGCATCGTGTAGCCGTAGTTTGACATTTCAATGATCAAGAATGTTACCTAATAACTTTGGTTAATGACGTCGTTTCAATTTCTGTTTTGATGAACTTGTACTGGTTGTTTTCGAACCCAATAAGAATTTGTTTTTTATTTACCGAAAGAACATTTTCATGTACTACCTTTTCCTCATAACTAAATATTGCTACTTTTGTAATTATGGTATGACTACCTTTTTCATATCAATTTGTGATCTTGGGAGTTAACTAATTCTATTTTTATATAAAGAAAAATATCCGATCCAATATAGTTATCGAAATAAAAAGGGTTTTAATATTTAAAAAAAAAATGACTTAAAAAAAAAGAATCATATTTGCTATTTCAAGAGGCCCATCACAACTCACAAGTAACATACAAAGTATCCCCAACCTAATCGTTTATTTGGACAGCCAACGAGAAAAGGGTCTCCTCCATGTAATTACGTCATTCCCTTGCCACATGTTCAGTTGCGTCTGGTGCAACTGTTGGGTGCAGACCTTCAATAAACTTGGATATGTTACGACACATCCACACACCGCAATCCCCAAGGCCCCCTGTATGTTGAGGTGCATCAGAATCATAGATAACCTCTAATTTATTGCTGGCCTTGATACGATCCGGCGTGTCGTGTATCTTTTTTAACAACTTCGACAATTGTTTTTTGAACATCCCAAGGCGTTCTTGCAAGGGCAAGGTGTACCTTCTTGCTCGTAAACCGTCAAATAAGACCAGCTTCATTTCACGGAGGTACATAACACCGAGCACCCAATGTTTATCCACGACGCATATGGGGATGTATACCTGAGATTTTACAATAACACACAAATAGTTAGTAACAAACAAGTTGAACAAAAAATTATGTAAATCGATTTCCATACCTCGTCGATGTCCATCCAAGTTGGATGGGTTCTGTGGCCCAGTCCATTGCACGTTTCGAACACAGACATGTATCCTTGGCCCAGCCGGGTAAGCCACTTAAAGAAGTTGGAGTCCATAACCGTCCATCTCGCATGTGGAGAGCGGGATTCTTGGATCATTCTAACCCAAGCGTCGATGTGCTATACACAAAACATAGATTGTTAGACCTGTCATTAGAAATGTAGTTGTTTATATGACTATATTTAAATACTAACCAGATCCTCGAAATCCCCACTACCACTTACACCCAACAGTAGCATGAAAAAACCGACATTCATTTGAAGGCCGCCGTAAAATGGACACATCAGGTGGGGGAGCTGATCACTGGTACATAATTTCCTGATCTGTGCCGCCGAAACAAACACCGATTGCCCCATGTCTGTCATCGTAGTGTCTCCCCCAACCTTTCCCTTGCCCTTTGCCTTAGTTTTTTTCTTAGGGACTGCTGTGGTCGAAGGTTGTTGGGTATATGGGGAACAAAGGGCTGGCCCCACAACAGCGACCCGTCTCGCCCTCTCATGTGCTGCCTGATCTGGCTCATGTATGGGAATGTCATCATCCTCGAAGTGGTCATCGATGATATCATCAGCCATCGGAGTACTCACCCGCGCCTGGGTGGTGTCAACCCCCGACTCCGACCCCATCGAATAAGGGATGGAAGTTCCCAAAAAATATTCCACCAACCCGCTAATGACGGACAGCCCCGACTCCATCATCTGGGGTCTGTAATAGTCCCCCGCCGGCATCCCAAACTGGTGACGTAGGTCATTATAAGAATCTTCAAACGTAATAACAAAAAAAGAACAACAATGAGCACTCGTCGTAACTTACATTTTGCTGGGATGATGGGGTCGAGAAAGGGTAGTTTCCTCTGGCTGCCGCCTGTGTGTACCCAGGCGACGTGTAGGCTGGCGTCATACTTGTCATCCCAAACTGGTGACATGGATTATAATGAGCACTCTTAATAAGAATCTTCAAACGTAATAACAAAAAAAGAACAACAATGAGCACTCGTCGTAACTTACATTTTGCTGGGATGATGGGGTCGAAAAAAGGGTAGTTTTCTCCAGCTGTCGCCTGTGTGTACCCAGGCGACGTGTAGGATGGCGTCATACTTGTCATCCCAAACTGGTGACATGGATTATAATGAGCACTCTTAATAAGAACTTTCAAACGTAATAACAAAAAAATAACCTACATTTTGCTGGGATGATGTGGTCGCATATGCTGCACCCGTGTACCCATGCATTTGCCCAGGTGACGTGTAACTGGGCGCCATGTTCGTCGACACCTAATACAATCATGGAACGTGATATCAATACACAAACCAATATACAAGTATTGGGCGTAATATCCCCAAATTAAGTTAAACACTAACGTGAGTGTGGCGAAGGTGTGCGGTGAGGGCCTCGAGATCTCTTATGCGTATTTCCATGGAGAGGGCCTCGAGGTCTCTTACGCGTCTGTCCATGGAGGTCATGTACTCCCACTTATCTTGGTATAGGTCTATATCAGGCATCCCATGATGGGTGGAGCTAGGGGGAGCCTGATAGCTAGAGCTAGGGGGAGCTTGATATCTCGTGCCATCATCGTCATCTTCATCATCATCGTCATCATTGTCATCGTGATCAGGATCTCTACGTCGGGACCTCTTTGTCGGTCGCCTGCCTGCCGAACTTTCAAGAAAGGCGATGCTCCGTTGAAACCAACTCGACTGCTGCTCAGTCCGAGTAGGCCTCAGTTCCGCATATGGCGCATTTCCAACCTAATAAAATTATAAGACATATAAATCACAAATAGTTTTTTAATTACTACAATTAAAAATATAGTAAGAGGGCGTACGCTCAAAGCTGAGTTGAAGATCCCAATGCATGCAGACTTAGTAAGGACAACATCTCGATCCCAACTGGTTCCCCTAATCAACCTGTCGGAGCGCTTGGTGAAATTTTGCCGGCAGGCAGGAAACATTTCCAAGATCCATACCTGGAATTACATAAATTGAACAAGTACGTTAAAAGAAATACAAAATTAGCAAAATTAGTTAATGAATTGATATTTATGTTATTGTACTTATCTAACCTTTAGGGCGTGTGCAAACCCATTCAATGTCATCTTGTTGTTTTGCTGGTTCTTCTGCTTGCGCCTGGCGATGGCACCGTGGAGTCATTTGTATGAGTGACTCCAGATGTAGCTACCCCACGGATAACGGTTAAACCTCTCCAAGTCATCGACGACGCTAAGTACAGTAGAGGAAACCGACAAACCTTGGATCACGACCCATGAACATCATCTCCGCCATCACCACCAAGCAAACACACACAACATCCTCATCGGATAGCGCACCTAGGCCAGTTCTCATCGTCTGGACGACGGTTCTCAGCGTCAAGAGACCTGGTGCAAGGCCGGTCCAAACCCTACTAACGAAGGACTCATCTGTCAAGGTAGGAAGGGAGGGTGTTGGTCCGAAAAGGAGTCCTGTTACAATACAGAACTCGCGATGACCAAAGTGCATGCGAGTCCCACACACGTAGAAATACAATTCCTCCGGGTATGCTCTCGGAACGTCGACCTCCATCTGTAAAAACATGTGGACTAGGAGGGGGTCCTGGGTGATATTGGTAAGCTCGAGCCAAGGCCCGAAAGATGTGCGGCCAAACATTTTTTGTAAAATTTGTGCCCGTTCAGGTGGACACGCTGCAATCGCATCTCTAATTTCCTTGACCGGCAATGCGGCATTTGAACGGCAGATCCTGGTAATCAAAATCATCCTACATAGTAACGCAAAAATGTTGTCAACACACCTAACTTATAACTAAGGGTATACATTTTGTTGATTTCGTCTATTGCTTAATTTTAGAAAAATTAAACCACTCAATCTATTAGATTTCCAGGTAGTAGGGGAATCACGTGGATTTCTTAAATCCCTACAAACCTTAGGGCTATTTACACCCGTTTGACAAAATCCAAATCGATATGTTGTGGTTTTTATTATTTTGGTTTTAGGCAACTAAAATTAACGCAATCTCTACAATAATTTTTTAAAATTCACGCAATCCCTAAAAAAACGCAATCTCTAAAATTAATGCAATATCTACAATTTTTTATACAAAAAAACGCAGTCTCTAAAATTAACTCATTCTCCACAGTATTTTTCTAAAAAAAATGCAGTCTCTAAAATTAACAATATATCTACAATATTTTTATAAAAAAACGCAATCTCTAAGATTAACGCAATCTCTACAATACTTTTATAAAAAAAAACGCAATCTCTAAGATTAACGCAATCTCCACAATATTTTTATAAAAAAACGCAATCTCTAAGATTAACGCAATCTCTACAATATTTTTATAAAAAAAACGCAGTCTCTAAAATTAACGCATTCTCCACAGTATTTTTCTAAAAAAAATGCAGTCTCTAAAATTAACAATATATCTACAATATTTTTATAAAAAAAACGCAATCTCTAAGATTAATGCAATCTCTACAATATTTTTATAAAAAAAATGCAATCTCTAAGATTAACGCAATCTCTACAATATTTTTATAAAAAAAACACAATCTCTAAGATTAACGCAATTTCTACAATATTTTTATAAAAAAACGCAGTCTCTAAAATTAACGCAATCTCTACAATATTTTTATAAAAAAAAACGCAGTCTCTCAAATTAACGCAATATCTACAATTTTTTATAAAATTAACACAATCTCTACAATTTACGCAATATCTACAATATTTTTATAAACAAACACAATCTCTAAAATTAACAATATATCTACAATATTTTTATAAAAAAAAAACGCAATCTCTAAAATTAACACAATCTCCACAATTTTTTTTATAAAATAACGCAATCTCTAAAAATAACGCAATCTCTACAATTAACGTAATCTTTACAATATTTTTATAAAAAAAAACGCAATCTCTAAAATTAACACAATCTCTACAATTTTTTTTATAAAATAATGCAATCTCTAAAATTAACAATATATCTACAATTTTTCTCTAAAATTAACGCAATCTCTAAAATTAACACAATATCTACTGTAACACCCCCTTTCTACTAGTCCTAAGATGGAGAATGTCACAACCGAAAACGGATCAAAGGTCTACAATTCACAGTACAGATCTCTAACAGAACTCCCAAAAGATTGCAATACATCCACCAGTAAAGATCCGATTAACATATTTACATATTAAATATTTAAATAACAAAAGCCTTGAATAAGCAACTAGTCTTTAAGCATCCTAAACCAACTCGTCCGTTCATCCTGCCTCTGGTTTAGATCCTGAACCTGCCGAGGTAAAACAAAACAAGCCTCGGCTGAGCAAAATTGCCCAGTGAACGAATAATAACACAAAAAAATACCAAATAAGAAGTAGGTAACTGAAAGAAAACCTTACGATATAGAGTTGGAAGCAATTTAAGTGTAAATCTCAAGAACTGAAACCAATATAATTAAAGTTCAAAGCAAGATAAACATCCATATCATTAAGATATTTTGTACCCGATGGATGATCAGTCCAAACAGGCGTCATAATGGAATGGAAGTGTTGGGCACTACACCGCCTCATTCCCCGGTAACCAAAGACATATGGTATTCGGCTCTATCCGGTAACCAAAATAATTGGTATTCGGTTCTATCCGGTAACCAACATAATTGGTATTCGGTTCTAAGGATGCATCCAACGTTCTCTATATGGCTCGGCCATAGCCTTCACGAGAACGCCATGACTATTTTAGCCATCATGGAGGCGTCTCAACATTCGTGCCCCGAATGATGAGCCTAGTCAAAACGAATTTCAATAACCAAATTTGATGAATAAATTTTGGATAACAAGTTCAACAAACTCATTGAGATTTATAAATCAAGTAATCGTAAGGAATTTAAAAACATACCGGTCTCGAGTCAAAATTCCCAAGGACTCAAATTCATCAAACGAAACATCATATAAAACATAAAAATATTCCGGATAACCACTTGATAACATCCACTTTTGTGGGTGTATTTCATGAACAAGATCTATGGAATGGGTAATCATCACAATTGATAACCCACGTATTGAAACGAATTAGATATTCGTACCTTGAAGGTGTTTTAGAGACGATCACACGAAACTTGATGCCTAAGAACGGTTTTCTCCTTCCGGTTTACCTACACTTATTAATAAATGCTTTTAGATGATTTCCGGTAACAATTCTTATCAACTTCAAGTTCCTACAAGCCCTTTCTTTTCAGAAAGATTCTACGGACCTTCAAACATGCTTACAATACCCTTAGGACACTTAATAAACACTTAACATAATCCTTAGGGCCTTAAACCACATTTGCAAAAATCCAAATTTACACATTCCAACAGTAGCTAACAGCTTCTGTACGCTTAAAGTTCAAGTCTTTTTCTCATTCTTAAAGGCTCAACCAAATTTTCTTACAAACATGAAAGTTGTGCATAATCCTCTTAGGATTTCACAGAACCTGGATTCACATCAATTGGAGCTCTTCTCTATTTTCTACAGAATTAATACCAACAGTGCGCAATTTCGAGTGTGTGCAGAACAGTTCTGGAAAATCAATGATTTCAAGTCACTTACACTCCGAACTGGACTTTGGTGTAAACTACAAAGTTGAACTACACTCGTAGACCTTTCTGTAGATATAAAGAACACCTTATTTGGACAAATGGTTGATTTTATACGAATTTTTAAACTTACCACAATGAATCTGTCAATTCCAACAGCACCAAACTTGAAGAATTTCCACCTCTATTCCTCAATCTTCAACCTATAATCATAGATAAACTTAGGGTTTAACCCATTTGACCCAAAATTGATGTAATCAACAAAATTAACCAAGAACATACCTTTTATTGAGCCCCTAGTTCCATTTTTAACAACCAATCTTAAAGAACATAAAGGATTTGAGAAGGAATTTGAGTTTTTAGGGATGAGATGAAGGTTTCTAGAGAGAAGGAGGAGAAATTGAGAGGTAGAGAGAGAGAAAAGAAATCTGATTATGAACTCATTAAATTTCAAAAATTAATTAAAATCATATATATTTTCTACATTTACAAACTAACCCTTAATCCTTTAACTTATAACAATTTAACCCTTTCTTGACAATTCCTTTACAATGTTGGTCCTAACCAAGGTTGTTTCATCCAACATTAGTCCATAAATTAAATCTATAAATATAGACTTAGACTAATGTACAACTCTTGAAGACTAAGGTACAAGTTACTATAGTACGATTTCATGTTTTAACACAATTTGGTTATCGATCATGAAATTTGGTTTACTAAATACAGGGTATTATAATTCTCCCACCCTTAAAAAGATTTCGTCCCCGAAATCGAGTTAGAGTCATGAACTTATGTACCTTCAAAAAGTTGCGGATATTGCTTTTTCATCGATTCCTCTGTCTCCCATGTCGCTTCACTTTCAGAATGATTCCTCCATAAGACTTTAACGAATGGAATCGATCGATGCCTCAATTTTCTTTCTTCACATCCAATAATAGCTTCGGGCTCCTCAACATAAGATAAATCTGGCTCAATCTTTTCAAGTGGATAATCGATGATATGCAACGGATGATATCGATAACCACGGAGCACCGACACATGGAAAACATTATGAACATGAGCTAGTTGGGGAGGTAACGCGAGACGATACGCTACTTCACCAACTCGTTCTAGAACTTCAAAAGGTCCAATATAACGTGGGTTAAGTTTTCCTTTAACCCCAAAACGACGTGTTCCCCGAAATGGAGAAACTTTAAGGAAAACATGGTCACCTGACTGAAATTCCAATGGCCTACGATGTCGGTCCGCATAACTCTTTTGGCGCGTTTGTGCCTCTTTCATTTTCTGGCGGGCTACTTCAACTTTTTCAGTTGTGATTTGGACCAATTCGGGTCCTTCAATTGCCCGTTCGCCTACTTCGTTCCAACATGTAGGTGTTCGACATTTACGACCATAAAGAGCTTCGTATGGAGCCATACCAATACTGGATTGGTAACTGTTATTGTACGAAAACTCTACCAGATAAAGATAATCGTCCCAACAGCCAGACCACTCGAGAACGCAAGCACGAAGCATATCTTCAAGAGTTTGTATTGTCCGTTCAGTTTGTCCATCCGTTTGAGGATGAAAAGCTGAACTTATATTAAGTCGTGTACCCCAAGCCTGGTGAAGACTCTTCCAGAATCGTGAGGTGAAACGCGGATCTCTATCAGACGTAATTGAGACAGGAGTTCCATGAAGTCTGATGACCTCTCTCTGAAATAATTCAGACAACTGGCTAACCGAAAAAGTTTCCCGGATAGCTAAGAAATGTACAGACTTAGTCAAACGGTCTACAACTACCCAAATTGCATCGTGACGTTTTTGAGTCTTTGGTAGCCCTGTAAGAAAGTCCATAGAGATGTGCTCCCATTTCCACACGGGTATCGCTAAAGGCTGTAAAAGACCACTGACTCTTTGATGTTCAATTTTGACTTTTTGACAGGTCAAACACTTTGCAACATATTCGCCAATATTTCTTTTCATTCCATCCCACCAGAAAATTTGTTTCAAATCATGGTACATTTTGGTAGAACCGGGATGAATTGAGAAGGGAGAATTGTGAGCTTCATTTAATACAGCTTCTTTTAATTCAAGATCATCGGGTACACACAAACGATCTCGAAACCAAACTATACCCTGGTCATCGACGCGAAATTCAGAATTCCGATCATTATAAATTTTCTGTACAAGAGACCAAATACCACCGTCATTTTGTTGGGCTTTCTTAATTCGTGAAATCAAATTTGGCTCAATCGAAAGGCTAGCCAACATCAAACTATTAGAGTTTGGATAAAAATCAATACCCAACTTTTCAAAATCAGAAATCAAGTGCGGCTGAACAGTATAACAAGAAACAGATCCCATACTTTTACGACTTAACGCATCTGCAACTACATTCGCTTTGCCTGGATGATAGTGGATCTGGACATCGTAGTCTTTCAGAAGTTCCAGCCAACGTCTCTGACGCATATTAATTTCTTTCTGAGAGAAAATGTACTTCAAACTCTTGTGATCAGTAAAAATGTCACAAGATTCTCCATACAAATAATGGCGCCAGATTTTAAGTGCGAAAATAACTGCAGCCAGTTCCAAGTCATGAGTAGGATAGTTTACCTCGTATGGCTTCAATTGTCGTGATGCATATGCTATAACTTTTCCATTTTGCATAAGTACACATCCGAGGCCAATTCGAGAGGCATCACTATAGATTTGAAAACCGCCTGTCCCAGATGGTAGAGATAAGACTGGAGCTGTGATCAATCGTTGTTTCAGAATTTCAAAACTCTGTTGCTGATCAGGCCCCCATTCAAATTTAACTCCCTTTCGGAGAAGTTTAGTTAAAGGCAGCGCAAGCCGATAAAAGTTTTCAACAAAGCGTCGGTAATATCCTGCCAGACCCAGAAAACTCCGAACCTCAGATATATTGGTCGGTCTTGGCCAATTAGCCACAGCCTCGACTTTGGCAGGGTCGACTTTAATGCCGTCGGCGGAAATAATGTGCCCAAGAAAAGAGACCTGATCTAACCAAAACTGACATTTAGAGATTTTAGCATATAACCGCTTCTCTCGAAGAATACCCAACGCAATACGAAGATGCTCAGCATGATCAACTTCAGACTTAGAATATATCAAAATATCATCGATGAAGACTATAATGAACTCGTCTAAATAATCTTTAAAGACTCGGTTCATTAAGTCCATGAAAACAGCAGGAGCATTAGTTAACCCAAATGGCATGACAACGAATTCAAAATGGCCATATCGGGTTCTAAAAGCTGTTTTAGGAATATCCTGCTCACGAACACGTAACTGATGATATCCAGATCTGAGGTCAATCTTAGAAAAGAATTTTGCCCCTTGGAGTTGATCAAATAAGTCATCAATACGGGGCAGAGGATACTTATTACGTATCGTTACCTTATTTAGTTCGCGGTAATCGATACATAGCCGCATTGAACCATCTTTCTTTTTCACAAAAAGAACTGGTGCTCCCCACGGTGACACACTAGGACGTATGTATCCCTTATTCAACAAATCTTGTATCTGCTCTTTTAGCTCCTTCATTTCTGATGGAGCCATTCGGTAAGGCTGTTTTGATATTGGAGCAGATCCTGGAATTAATTCAATGGTGAACTCCACTTCTCTAATGGGAGGGAGTCCAGGAATTTCATCTGGAAACACGTCTGAAAATTCATTCACTACAGGAATAGATCTAAGTTCGAGCGGTACCTCATCAGGGTCTTGAAGTGCTGCAAGGAAGCCTTCAGATCCTTTCCATGCAAAAGATTGAACAATAAAAGAAGATACGACTTTGGTTCCCTGCTTTGGTTCTACTCCCTGATAGATGCTATCGGGTTGACTCAAATCTCCGAAGATAACCCTCTTTGTATCGCATTCAATGGTTGCTCGATGTTTGGACAACCAGTCCATGCCGATAATGAGGTCAAAATACTTCATACACATAGGAAGTAGATTTACCTCTCGGACACAATCCACAATCAATAGAGGACAGTTCACGAATTCAGACAAAATGCAAATTGAACTACCCATCGGAGTAGTAATATGTAACGGAGTCTCAGTTAATTTCTCAAAAGGTCTCAAATGTTCCTCTAGAGTATCAGACACAATTGAGTGGGTTGCACCTGTATCAAATAAAACATATACAGGTATGCCACATAATTTAAGTGTACCAGAAACCATACCAGCGGTAGATTTATCAGCATGCAAAGCAAATACTCGTCCGCCAGCTGTGGACTGCTTCCCTTTCTCAGTTACCTTGTCTTTTTGACCCTGCTTACAGTCTCGGGCCAAATGTCCTTTCTGTCCACAATTGTAACACGCTCCAGTCATTCGTAGACACGGTCCTGGTCGATGTGTAATACCGCACTCTTTGCATTTTTGGGGAGGATTGGTATTAGAAGAATCCTTACTGGATGCTCCTTGAGAAGATACTAGTGATCTGAAATTAGAAGACTTCCCTGAGACTGAGCGACCCGAAGATCTGAGATCTGTATTTCCAAACCGCATATCACGACCTCGTTTCTTTCCAGAATCTGATTTCAAAGAATAACTTTCCTGTCGAGCCCGATCAATGTTTCTCGCCGCATCTGCAACCTCACTGACTGAAGTAAACTGATGATTCAGAAGTTGGGTCTTGTACCGATGGATCAAACTCCACTTAAACTTATCAACCTGATGCATTGTAGTACCTGCTATGGTTCCGACAAATCGAGCTAATCGTAGAAATCGAGTCTGATATTCAGAAATAGATTCATCTTCTCGCTGTTGAATATTATAATACTCCCGAATATATGCATCTTTATCGGCTGTTGTGAAGTAACGATGGAAGAAAATTTCTTTAAATTGATTCCAAGTAAGAGTTTCAGCTATAGGATTACTTTGACTCCAAGACTCCCACCAATTGTGAGCATCATCTTCAAGTTTATATGAAGCCAACCTTACTTTGTACTGCTCTGGACAACCTAAAACTTTGAAAAGTTTCTCCAGATGTCGGATCCAATTTTCTGCATCTACAGGGTTAGTTACTGAAGAAAAGATTCGCGGTTTTTGTTTATTAAACCGTTCAAGCCAAACATGAATTTCAGACTGATTAGTATTTTCATTAAGTCCTTGCTCCTGTTCTCCTCTTTCTGTATCTACAGTATTTATATGAGGTACTTCAGTTGTCTGACGGAGAGCCTCTACAGTCTGAGATACAATAGAAGGGATCATATTCGCGACAACTTGTTGGATAGTTGTCGATAAGTCTGGATCAGCTTGATGTGAAGGAGGAGGAGGAGGAGGGTTGGTTTCATCATGTTGTGTTTGATTTCTTCGGGGCCTACCCCTTCGTCTGGGTTGGTTACTAGGCAACATTGGAACTGATACAACAAAGAAACTCGTTCAGAACAATGATTACGAATACATACAGTTATGGAAAGCGGTAGTAAGGATTTGAGAGATAACTAAACAAGTATAAATATATAAAAAAAATGAAAACGAATAAACCAATCACCCGCCTAGTACTACCCAACCTCATAGATCAAACTTAAAGTACTACAGGATTAATACCTATAGCTCTGATACCATAATTGTAACACCCCCTTTCTACTAGTCCTAAGATGGAGAATGTCACAACCGAAAACGGATCAAAGGTCTACAATTCACAGTACAGAGCTCTAACAGAACTCCCAAAAGATTGCAATACATCCACCAGTAAAGATCCGATTAACATATTTACATATTAAATATTTAAATAACAAAAGCCTTGAATAAGCAACTAGTCTTTAAGCATCCTAAACCAACTCGTCCGTTCATCCTGCCTCTGGTTTAGATCCTGAACCTGCCGAGGTAAAACAAAACAAGCCTCGGCTGAGCAAAATTGCCCAGTGAACGAATAATAACACAAAAAAATACCAAATAAGAAGTAGGTAACTGAAAGAAAACCTTACGATATAGAGTTGGAAGCAATTTAAGTGTAAATCTCAAGAACTGAAACCAATATAATTAAAGTTCAAAGCAAGATAAACATCCATATCATTAAGATATTTTGTACCCGATGGATGATCAGTCCAAACAGGCGTCATAATGGAATGGAAGTGTTGGGCACTACACCGCCTCATTCCCCGGTAACCAAAGACATATGGTATTCGGCTCTATCCGGTAACCAAAATAATTGGTATTCGGTTCTATCCGGTAACCAACATAATTGGTATTCGGTTCTAAGGATGCATCCAACGTTCTCTATATGGCTCGGCCATAGCCTTCACGAGAACGCCATGACTATTTTAGCCATCATGGAGGCGTCTCAACATTCGTGCCCCGAATGATGAGCCTAGTCAAAACGAATTTCAATAACCAAATTTGATGAATAAATTTTGGATAACAAGTTCAACAAACTCATTGAGATTTATAAATCAAGTAATCGTAAGGAATTTAAAAACATACCGGTCTCGAGTCAAAATTCCCAAGGACTCAAATTCATCAAACGAAACATCATATAAAACATAAAAATATTCCGGATAACCACTTGATAACATCCACTTTTGTGGGTGTATTTCATGAACAAGATCTATGGAATGGGTAATCATCACAATTGATAACCCACGTATTGAAACGAATTAGATATTCGTACCTTGAAGGTGTTTTAGAGACGATCACACGAAACTTGATGCCTAAGAACGGTTTTCTCCTTCCGGTTTACCTACACTTATTAATAAATGCTTTTAGATGATTTCCGGTAACAATTCTTATCAACTTCAAGTTCCTACAAGCCCTTTCTTTTCAGAAAGATTCTACGGACCTTCAAACATGCTTACAATACCCTTAGGACACTTAATAAACACTTAACATAATCCTTAGGGCCTTAAACCACATTTGCAAAAATCCAAATTTACACATTCCAACAGTAGCTAACAGCTTCTGTACGCTTAAAGTTCAAGTATTTTTCTCATTCTTAAAGGCTCAACCAAATTTTCTTACAAACATGAAAGTTGTGCATAATCCTCTTAGGATTTCACAGAACCTGGATTCACATCAATTGGAGCTCTGCTCTATTTTCTACAGAATTAATACCAACAGTGCGCAATTTCGAGTGTGTGCAGAACAGTTCTGGAAAATCAATGATTTCAAGTCACTTACACTCCGAACTGGACTTTGGTGTAAACTACAAAGTTGAACTACACTCGTAGACCTTTCTGTAGATATAACGAACACCTTATTTGGACAAATGGTTGATTTTATACGAATTTTTAAACTTACCACAATGAATCTGTCAATTCCAACAGCACCAAACTTGAAGAATTTCCACCTCTATTCCTCAATCTTCAACCTATAATCATAGATAAACTTAGGGTTTAACCCATTTGACCCAAAATTGATGTAATCAACAAAATTAACCAAGAACATACCTTTTATTGAGCCCCTAGTTCCATTTTTAACAACCAATCTTAAAGAACATAAAGGATTTGAGAAGGAATTTGAGTTTTTAGGGATGAGATGAAGGTTTCTAGAGAGAAGGAGGAGAAATTGAGAGGTAGAGAGAGAAAAGAAATCTGATTATGAACTCATTAAATTTCAAAAATTAATTAAAATCATATATATTTTCTACATTTACAAACTAACCCTTAATCCTTTAACTTATAACAATTTAACCCTTTCTTGACAATTCCTTTACAATGTTGGTCCTAACCAAGGTTGTTTCATCCAACATTAGTCCATAAATTAAATCTATAAATATAGACTTAGACTAATGTACAACTCTTGAAGACTAAGGTACAAGTTACTATAGTACGATTTCATGTTTTAACACAATTTGGTTATCGATCATGAAATTTGGTTTACTAAATACAGGGTATTATAATTCTCCCACCCTTAAAAAGATTTCGTCCCCGAAATCGAGTTAGAGTCATGAACTTATGTACCTTCAAAAAGTTGCGGATATTGCTTTTTCATCGATTCCTCTGTCTCCCATGTCGCTTCACTTTCAGAATGATTCCTCCATAAGACTTTAACGAATGGAATCGATCGATGCCTCAATTTTCTTTCTTCACATCCAATAATAGCTTCGGGCTCCTCAACATAAGATAAATCTGGCTCAATCTTTTCAAGTGGATAATCGATGATATGCAACGGATGATATCGATAACCACGGAGCACCGACACATGGAAAACATTATGAACATGAGCTAGTTGGGGAGGTAACGCGAGACGATACGCTACTTCACCAACTCGTTCTAGAACTTCAAAAGGTCCAATATAACGTGGGTTAAGTTTTCCTTTAACCCCAAAACGACGTGTTCCCCGAAATGGAGAAACTTTAAGGAAAACATGGTCACCTGACTGAAATTCCAATGGCCTACGATGTCGGTCCGCATAACTCTTTTGGCGCGTTTGTGCCTCTTTCATTTTCTGGCGGGCTACTTCAACTTTTTCAGTTGTGATTTGGACCAATTCGGGTCCTTCAATTGCCCGTTCGCCTACTTCGTTCCAACATGTAGGTGTTCGACATTTACGACCATAAAGAGCTTCGTATGGAGCCATACCAATACTGGATTGGTAACTGTTATTGTACGAAAACTCTACCAGATAAAGATAATCGTCCCAACAGCCAGACCACTCGAGAACGCAAGCACGAAGCATATCTTCAAGAGTTTGTATTGTCCGTTCAGTTTGTCCATCCGTTTGAGGATGAAAAGCTGAACTTATATTAAGTCGTGTACCCCAAGCCTGGTGAAGACTCTTCCAGAATCGTGAGGTGAAACGCGGATCTCTATCAGACGTAATTGAGACAGGAGTTCCATGAAGTCTGATGACCTCTCTCTGAAATAATTCAGACAACTGGCTAACCGAAAAAGTTTCCCGGATAGCTAAGAAATGTACAGACTTAGTCAAACGGTCTACAACTACCCAAATTGAGCCCCTAGTTCCATTTTTAACAACCAATCTTAAAGAACATAAAGGATTTGAGAAGGAATTTGAGTTTTTAGGGATGAGATGAAGGTTTCTAGAGAGAAGGAGGAGAAATTGAGAGGTAGAGAGAGAAAAGAAATCTGATTATGAACTCATTAAATTTCAAAAATTAATTAAAATCATATATATTTTCTACATTTACAAACTAACCCTTAATCCTTTAACTTATAACAATTTAACCCTTTCTTGACAATTCCTTTACAATGTTGGTCCTAACCAAGGTTGTTTCATCCAACATTAGTCCATAAATTAAATCTATAAATATAGACTTAGACTAATGTACAACTCTTGAAGACTAAGGTACAAGTTACTATAGTACGATTTCATGTTTTAACACAATTTGGTTATCGATCATGAAATTTGGTTTACTAAATACAGGGTATTATATCTACAATATTTTTATAAAAAAAACGCAATATCTAAGATTAACGCAATCTCTACAATATTTTTATAAAAAAACAGCAATCTCTAAAAAAACACAATCTCTACAATATTTTTATAAAAAAAACGCAATCTCTAAGATTAACGCAATCTCTACAATATTTTTATAAAAAAAACGCAATCTCTAAAATTAACGCAATCTCTACAATTAACGCAATTTCCACAACATTTTTCTAAAACAAACGCAGTCTCTAAAACTAACGCAATATCTACAATTAACGCAATTTCCACAATATTTTTCTAAAACAAACGCAGTCTCTAAAATTAACGCAATATCTACAATAATTTTATTAAAAAAAATGCAATCTCTAAAATCAACGTAATCTGTAAAACTAAAATTAACGCAACCTCTAACATATTATCAACATAAACGCAACACTATAAAATTAACACATAATCACTAAAATATAAAATTAAAACTCGGTTAAAGGAAACTTACCAAAGAAAGTGGTCGATCCATATCCGAATTTTAAAAATGCTAACCAACCGAGCCAAGATCCGAGCGTGTGTAATACACGATATATTTGAGAGAGTGAAAGAGATGGGATCCCTTTCAGAGTGATGATGGTGGGGTTATGGGGGACCTCAATTATTTATAGGGAGAGTGTCATCTAAAACCCTAATAAAATATCCAATCCCCACCGTTGATCTTTGAAGGAACATCAAACCATGTTATAGTCCGGCCCCCAAGTCCACGTGTAATAGTGAAAAACGCGGACCAAGTCCGCGTTCAACAGTGTAGCGCGGCCCCAACCCCCGTGTCAAGCCATTTATCGGTGAATTGAAGCCAACCGCGGACCAACCACGCGTTTATACGGTGAAACGCGGACCAAACGCGAACCACACCCTCGTTTCAAGCCATACGCGGACCCAAATAATATATGTCCGCGTTTTTTTCAAAAATGAGGACAAAAAACGCGGACATATAGGATATTTTGGCAAAAATAACAAGATTTGGGGCATATTGGGTACTGATTTTTCAAGTTAGGGCATTTTAATTAAATTCCCCTTGATTTTATAAATTTATAAAATTTATTATCTTTATATATATATATATATGTGTGTGTGTGTTTTGATTTTATAAATTTATAAAATTTGTAACTTTTGATTTTATTTTATTTTATAAATTTGTAACTTTTGATTTTCTTATAACTTTGTAAAATGTATTTTTCTTTTTGTAACAATTACATTTTATTATAAGTTTGTAAAATGTATTTTCTTTTAGGGATCAATTCCGTAACAAACGCCAAACGTTAGAGACCAAATCTGTAATTTACTCTCTCTCTCTCTCTCTATATATATATATATAGGGAGAGGTTCATTTGAGAAATGGTAAATATATGAGAAATAGAGAAATAATCTTAGCCATTCATCTGGTCAACATTTGCGGCTTTGACCGCGAAGCACCGAGTAATTCCTTGTGTGGTCTATAGAAGGTAGAGGGGTAATTTCGTAAAATACACGTGATGAGTTCATATATGAATCTGTATAAATCACAAAGATTCATATATGAATCTGTTAATTAGTTCAACTGATTCATATATGAATCTTTGTGATTCATACAGATTCATATATGAATCTGTTAGTTAGTTCAACTGATTCATATATGAATCACAAAGGTTCATATATGAATCAGTTAAAAGAGTTCAGTTGTAAATTGCACTGGTTCATATATGAACATATAGTTCATATGTGAATTATACATGTTCATATATGAACACAGCCCGTGTGTTTTATAAAATTTACGAAATTGTCCTTCTATTTTTGGGTTAGCCGCAACTTTTGACCAGTCAAAGCAGCAACTTTTGACCGGTCAAAGCCGCAATATTTGACTAGTCAAATCCGATCTTGACCATATGAATGGCTAGGATTACTTCTCTATTTCTCATATATTTACCATTTCTCAAATGAACCAAACACTATATATATATATATATATATATATATATATATATATATATATATATATATATGTGATTAGAGACTTTCAACATATCGTTCACTTCTCATTCTTCATGTATCTCTCTCTCTAAAAATCTCTCTAACTTCTGTCTAGATTGCTCTCAATCCATTGAAGTAATCAACGAATCAATTTCATATTCGGAATCTACGCTTCGAATCCTTCCTAGAGGTATAAACTTCTTCCTAGAGGTATCAAACTCAAGTTCCTCACAGATACAGTTGTTCGGACTTGGATCAAGAACTGCCTAGACATAATTCATTCTTCATGGACTTGAACGAGGAATCACCTAGGCATAACTCATCCTTCATGGGCTTGAACGAGGAACCACCTAGGCATAACCCATCCTTCATGGACTTGAACGAGGAACCACCTAGGCATAGCTTCATGGATTTGAACGAGGAACCACCTAGGCATACTTTTGTAAATATAGCGGATTAGTTTTTAAAAATTAATTTTGGACTTTGTAAAATGTATTTTTCTTCTTATAACAATTAAATCAAAAAATATTCAATATTGGACTCATTTCGAAGGTATTGACAAGACGATTATAATGGTGTAACTTGTTAAAATTAAAAATTAATTTTTAATATATATTAGTTAATATACGCTTATATGTGTTAATATAATAAAAATGTAAAATGTAAAATATAAAACCAAAAGGTATAAAGTAAATCAATAAAAAGAGTTCAGGGACTAAAATTGTAACTATAATTAAAAAACAAAAAAAGGAACGGTTGTGAGGAGGGATGAGAATGTTTGGTTTTCCGATCCAATTGCACCCTATATAGACTAGGGTGCATATGGCAACACCCTTTTTATATCCCTACCCCCCTGCAAAATTTTTGATAAAATATACCCCCTTACCCTCTCACATGCATTGAATTATGTTTTATAATTACAGTTTTAGTCCCTGAACTCATTTAATAGATTTACTTTATACCTTTTAGTTTTATATTTTACATTTTATATTTTACATTTTACATTTTACATTTTACATTTTCATTATATTAACACATATAAGCGTATATTAACTAAAATACATTAAAAAATAATTTTTAATTTTAACAAGTTACACCATTATAATCGTCTCGTCGATACTTTCGAAATGAGCCCAATATTGAATATTGTTTGATTTGATTATATTATTATATGTCATATATTATAACATTGGTTAATCGATTTAAAAAAAAAAGAGAAAATGCATTACATCGAACGTAAGTTTTTAACATCAAGATAATAAACATAATAAATATATTGCGTATTTTTTTATTCCAACAGATTCCAACTTTTATTATTCATTTAAATCAACATATTCACGAGTACGAGTACACTCTATATATTCTTCATACGCATCTAATCTACGTTTGTATGGGATAATCCACGACCTTGCATCTGGAAGTGCATGACATGACATGTCCAATGGTGTATGAGTGTAGGCATTGGGTAATCTTCTTTTAATACCACTTTTATGTATTGATTACCATTAACATGCACTATTGCAATTGACACGTCTTGGGATGATGACGGTGGTTGTGTCCTGAATGGTAAGTATATCGCACTACCTTCCATACTGAGAACATGTAGTATGACATTGAACCTTGAAGCAGTTAGAATTCTCATTTCAGGCATAGTGATCCAATGCCTAGGTGGTGCAAAGACGTCTTTCTCGAAAAAATCCAATGCTTCGTAAATTATTTGGCACTCGTTGCCAATCACTTCATAGTAATAACCAAAATACTCAGTTAGTTCACCCATTAACTCTGTTCGGATAGTGTCCCATGCATCTTCATGACCACCGAAACAAGTAGATATGGCTCGAAATCCACAATTTCCATCACCTAATATGTAACACCCTGGATTTTCATTATATATTATCGTTGTATTCTTGTGTTTACCTTTTGTTGTAGATGCCGAGTTTTAAATCGGGAGTTAGTGTTTGGGTTTTGGTTGAAATTGTGGGAAACAGAGAGTTACGCGAGCTATGCCGCGGCTTGTAGGCCGCGAGGTAAGTCGCGTAACCCTCTGGAGGATTCCCAGATTGTTGACACGCGCGGGCTAGGCCGCGGCTAGTAAGCCGCGAGCTAAGCCGCGTGACCCACTAGAGTATTCCAGTTTTACGGCACGCGCGAATTTTCTTGCGGCTTGAAGGCCGCGGTGTAAGCCGCGCAACCCTCTGGCCGACTTAAAGGTGGTCAGCCACAAATATCTCTTTATTGATATTTTTCTCTCTCTCTCTTCAAATCTCTCTCTCTCTCTCTAAGTTTCTCTTTGGTTTCTTCGATCTTTGAAGCTCCGTTGATAACTAGTATTAAGTGCATTGCTCGGGGTTTCGGTGTAGAAAGCTTCACCTATTAGTCGTGGTCGATATCTGGTTTTTTCGGGTTTTCGTATAAACTTGTTTGGTGAGTTCCTACTATCATTTTAAAAACTGTATACATATCAAAAGCTACCTTTTGGAACTCCTATATATCTCCATGGTTTCAGATCTAAGTTTTCTGCATATTTGATATAACTTGAGTTTTGGGAGATTTTAGGGTTCCCGATCATTTTCGATTAAAATGATGGGTTCATCTTATTTGAAGTAAAAGGATGTTTTACTTGCACATATATGTGGGATACTTGAAAAAATGTTTAAAGTTCATTTTGATGATTTTCATTCTTACCATAATTTAAACTTGAAAATGTATTTTTGTTTATAAATGTTATTTTATACCATATGATTATCTATGGTTGGTCACAAATGTTGTTGTGACAAGTCTGCACCATTACTAGTGGATCCCTAGGTATTGAGTCGACTTATATTTGGGATGTTTTTCCCCTATTTGTAAAATGGATGTTTATGATCCTCAGGGGCCATTTGGTACGGTTGAAACCGGTTACTAGCTATGGATCATAATTCCTCTATTTGTAGCTACGGATGCATATGATCCTCGGGGGACATTTAGTACGGTTATGTGAGACCGGTTACTAGCCATGGGTCATAGTGTAGTCCTGGTGAACGAGTATACCTTGGTTTCCTCGGGGGCCCTACCTCACATCGTAGTACGGACCTGTGAGTTCGTGGCCATGGATTCCAAGTGTTTAGCTCATAACTCGGATTGTGGCCTACTTTGTGTTACGCTACAATACTTGGTAAAATGGTTATCTTTGGTCACTTGATGACGAGTTTTGTATCAAAAAGGCTCGGTTGTGGCAAAGGTTTCATTTGTAAAACTAAACCTTATTGGAAAGATTTTCTTATGATACAATTGTTTATGTTTCTTGAAATTTATAAACTGTATGTTCTCACTAGGCTTTTTAAGCCTAACACTTTTTCTCAAATGATATGTATTCAGGTTCTCGTTAGCGGCAGGTTGCCAAGGGTTTGAGTGCCGGGACTGATCCCGAGGGTTTTTGAGATGTTTAGTATTGGATTGTTGGGCATTGTCAAGTCCCACATTTTTGGATGATTCAGGATCAACAACTTATGTAATCTAGATAGTATATGTTTAGATTGGTTTGTTGTTGGGATCTTTTTTCGTATTCAGTTTTTTTGTAAAGGTTAAGTACAGTTCCCCTTTTTTGGGAGGTTTATACCTTTGGTTGATGCTTAATTGTACAGTTTCCGCAGTTTTAAATTACCCTGGTTTTTAGGGCGTTTCAAGTTTTTATCAGAGCTCTAGTTTAAGTGATATAGGCATGAATGTAAGATGTCTAGACTTAGACTGAGTATATTAAGCATTGATTCGAGAGTATTGGGTAGAACTACTAAGATGGGTTGGTCTTAGAGTTGACGGAAATTGTAGTTATCAAACGTTGTGGCGATGGTATCAAGAACCATGATGTATTGTATGTTCATAATCTCACTTAGATAATGTTATTATGAGAATATTTATACGTAATTGTGCCTGAATTACCATTACTATGACATTTGGCACTGTAATAGTACGTTCTTTCGTGTTTATTCTCTCGATCTGTCTCTTACCCTTCTCGTAATTGTGTGGCAACCATTTTAGGATGGTGAATACACGCAGCCGATCGTTAGTCGATGGATATTTGCGTGACGATAGTTCGCCTGAGCGAGATCCCGCGGTTAGGGCGGCGACCGTCATTCCTTCGGGCATGCCACCGTTACTTACTAGGGAAGTGGAGCTAGGACCAAGAGTGGTTCTGACGTCCACCAGTCCCGTTGTTCAGTTAGCTAGCCCTCAAGCTGATATGATGGCCAGCGTCATGCAAATGGTGACAACGGCCATGGAGAAACAGCAAGAGGTTTTTTCTGAAAATGTTGGAAGACCGGGACGCAAGCCTCAGAAGGCGTAGGGCAGTGGAAGAGAATGTGATGACTGGCGCTGGGGGCTCTGGGAGCGGAGTCAGAGCTGAAGAGCACAGGGTTGTTGGTGCTCCGAAAGGTGGGAAGAGATGTTCCTACAAATTTTTTCTGGGTTGCGGACCACCAGAGTTCTCTGGTTCCGAAGACCCAGTTGCATGTGTGAAATGGATCCGAACGACCGAGCAGGCTTTTGGCTCTTCCGAATGTGGGGATGATCAGAGGGTGCGGTTTGGTACCCAATTGCTTAGGGATACGACCCTCACTTTGTGGAATATCGTTCAATCCACCCTGTCTCCTACTGTGTTGGCTCAATTGTCTAGGGTCGAGTTTAAAAAGAAATTATTGGAAGAGTTCTGCAGTGAAAGGACTATGGACCGAATCGAGAAAGAGTTTCGGTCTCTTGTAAAAGGAAACCTGACGGTGAGGGAGTACACCCGTCAGTTCATGGAAAAGCTGGATTTGGTGGGGCACGTGGCCCCAACGGAAAAAGATAAGATGAAAGCCTATCTTAATGGCTTACCAGTGGACCTGTTATCTTTGGTCCACAATTCTAAAGCTTCCAATCTCCGAGAGATGGTTGAAGAAGCTCAGTTTATGGAGGAGTTGTTCTTGAGAAGCAAAGCTGAGAAAACGGTGGTTGTGTCTGACAAGAGAAAGTGGGAGAAAAGTTCTGTGCCTCCCAGGAGATCCCGACCTTTTTCCGGGAACCGAAGCTTCGGCAGTCAGCAGGAAGCTAGATGGTGCCACAAGTGTTGAACCAAGCACCACGGTAACTGTAACACCACTTCTTAAACTTGTTATAAGTGTGGGAAGCCTGATCACACCGCCAAAGATTGCCCGACCAGAGGACTTATCTACTATGAGTGCAAGGCACCGGGGCACGTGAGAAGGGATTGCCCAAAGCTTGTGACGGGTAGCGCAGCGACAAAGAAGGAGTACCCACCTAGGGTTCCGGGACGAGCGTTCCAGATGACGACTGATGAAGCCAAGGCATCCGCTGATGTGGTATCGGGTACTTTTCTTATAAACTTTGTACCTGCTCGTGTTTTATTCGATAAGGGTGCCAGTTTTTCTTTCGTATTTGAGTTGTTTCGTCAAAAGATTGCTATGCCCACTACTAGTCTTGAGGATGCGTTAGTGGTAGAGATAGCTGATGGTAGTAAGGTTCTAATCCGTGATATTCTAAAGAAGTGTACTCTCGGTATCGAGGGAAGAGAATTCTCGATCGATTTACTGCTGATGATAATCGAAGGTTTTGACGTTGTGGTCGGTATGGATTGGTTGTCAAACAATCATGCCGAGATCGTGTGTTCTCAGAAGTTAATCCGACTTCCCAATCCCTGTGGTGAAGTCGTTGTGATCTATGGTGAGAAAAGAAAAGGTGAAGTGGCAGTAATCACAATGGCGAAGGCATGCAAGTGCTTGTTGAAAGGATGTTCATCTTTCCTAGCCTACGTGATCGACGCCAAGTTAGAGAAGTCAAAGCTGGTCGATGTAAAGATTGTGCGCGAGTTTCCAGATGTTTTTCCTGATGACTTGCCTGGGTTACCGCCTGATCGTCAAGTAGAGTTTCGGATTGATCTTGTGCTAGGAGAAACTCCTATTGCTAGAGCTCCTTACCGTTTAGCGCCATCAGAGATGCAAGAGATGATGGCACAACTCCAAGAGCTTTTGGAGAAGGGTTTCGTAAGACCGAACTCGTCACCGTGGGGAGCTCCGGTCCTGTTTGTCAAGAAGAAGGATGGCACAATGAGAATGTGCATTGATTATCGGGAGTTGAACAAGGCGACAGTGAAGAACAAATATCCGCTTCCGAGAATAGACGACTTGTTTGATCAACTGCAAGGAGCGGGTTGTTTTTCCATGAGCGACTTACGTTCGGGTTATCACCAAGTGAAGGTAAGAGAAGAAGACGTTCCGAAGACAGCCTTTAGAACGCGTTACGGCCATTACGAGTTTCTCGTGATGCCTTTTGGCCTAACGAACGCACCAGCGGTATTTATGGATTTGATGAATAGGGTGTGTCGACCATTCCTCGACAAGTCGATCATCGTATTCATTGATGACATACTCGTGTACTCTAAGAGCGAGTTGGAGCACGAGCAACACCTTCGCGAAGTTCTTGATGTGCTGAGAAAAAAAAGATTGTATGCCAAATTTTCCAAGTGTGACTTTTGGCTTGAAGAGGTACAGTTTTTGAGTCATGTTGTCACACGAGACGGAGTGAAGGTAGATCCCTCCAAAATTGAAGCTATGCTGAATTGGGAGCCTCCCAAGAATCCGTCTGAGATCCGAAGTTTCTTGGGTCTGGTGGGATATTATCGGAGATTTATTTAGGATTTTTCGAAGATCGCTTCTTCCTTGTCAGTTCTAACTCGGAAGAATGCGAAGTTTGATTGGACCGAAACGCAAGAGAAGGCATTCCGGATTCTTCAAAAGAAATTATGTGAAGCTCCAATCTTGTCGTTACCTGAAGGGTCAGAAGACTTCGTGGTCTATAGCGATGCTTCGAAGATGGGTTTAGGTTGTGTGTTGATGCAACGGGTCAAGGTAATCGCTTATGCCTCAAGACAGCTTAAGATACACGAGAAGAACTATCCTACCCACGATTTGGAGTTAGCAGCAGTAGTGTTCGCCTTGAAGCTTTGGCGACATTATCTCTATGGCACGAAGTGTACACTCTACACAGATCATAAGAGCCTGAAGTATGTCTTTGATCAGAAAGAGTTGAATATGAGACAACGGCGGTGGCTCGAATTGCTTAAAGATTACGACTGTGAGTTGCTTTACCATCCCGGGAAGGCAAACGTGGTAGCCGATGCGTTAAGTCGGAAAGACTATAGCGGAAGTATACGGGCTACCTGTTCGAGAATCGAGTTAGTATCCACCCTTGTTGAAAATATCAAGGCATCGCAGATTGAAGCCTTGTTAGAAGAGAATCTCAAAGAGGAAGTCATGACGAAGCAGCGTTTACTCTTAATGAGAGATAGCCGTGGGGTAAAACTGTTCAGCAGTCGTGTGTGGGTACCAAGATTGGGGGTAACCGTGATCTACTGCTTGAAGATGCTCACAAGTCCAAGTATTCCATTCATCCAGGAAGTACGAAGATGTACAAGGACTTGAAGATGCACTATTGGTGGCCGGTAATGAAACTTGATGTGGCGCGGTATGTGGAGCGTTGTGTTACGTGCTCACAAGTTAAGGCCGAACATCAACGACCATATGGGAGTCTTCAGTCGTTAGAGATTCCCGAGTGGAAGTGGGAGCATATCACCATGGATTTCGTGACTAAGTTGACTAAAACTCTTCGGGGTCACGATACCATTTGGGTGGTAGTTGATAGATTGACAAAGAGTGCTCACTTCTTGGCTATGCGCGAGGCTTTACCGATGGATAAGTTAGCAAAACTGTATATCGATGAAGTGCTCTCGAGGCATGGAATACCTTTGTCGATCGTGTCAGATCGCGACAGTCGGTTCACTTCGAACTTTTGGGATGGGTTTCAGAAAGAGCTGGGTACACGAGTTAAGTTGAGTACGGCTTACCATCCACAGACCGATGGGCAAAGTGAGAGAACAATCCATACGTTAGAAGATATGTTGAGGTCTTGTGTCATCGATTTCGGGGGTAGTTGGGACTCGCACCTGCCTTTGGTGGAATTTGCTTACAATAATAGCTACCACTCGAGTATTGGAATGGCACCTTTTGAGGCGTTGTACGGGCGAAAGTGCCGAACTCCCGTGTGTTGGCTTGAAGCGGGAGAAAAACAGTTCGCCGGACCTGAAATCGTACAAGAGACGACCGATAAGGTCAAGAGCATTCGTGAAAGATTGAAAGCGGCTCAGGATCGACAGAAGAGTTATGCCGATAAAAAGAGACGGCCGATGGAATTCCAAGTGGGCGACCGTGTGTTGCTGAAGGTATCGCCGTGGAAGGGCATTATACGGTTCGGAAAGCATGGGAAGCTGAGTCCCCGTTTCCTCGGACCTTTCAAAGTGCTCAAGCGGGTGGGTTTGCAAGCCTACCAATTGGAACTGCCGCCAGAGTTGAGCAGAATACACAACACGTTTCATATTTGTTACCATTGGAAGTGTTTGACGGAAGAGGAAAGCGTCATCCCTCTCTCCGAGTTAACAGTAGACGAGGGTAACCGTTGTGTAGAAGAGCCTGACGCTATCTTAGAGAGAAAGTCTAAGAAGTTGCGTCGCAAAGAAGTCACTATGGTCAAGGTGCAGTGGAAGCATCATAGGGGAGCCAACGTGACGTGGGAAGCTGAGGAGGATATGAAGCGAAGATATCCTCATCTCTTTATATAGTTGGTATTTCGGGGACGAAATCATTTCCAAGTTGGGGAGGATTGTAACACCCTGGATTTTCATTATATATTATCGTTGTATTCTTGTGTTTACCTTTTGTTGTAGACGCCGAGTTTTGAATCGGGAGTTAGTGTTTGGGTTTTGGTTGAAATTATGGGAAACAGAGAGTTACGCGGGCTATGCCACGGCTTGTAGGCCGCAAGGTAAGTCGCGTAACCCTCTGGAGGATTCCCAGATTGTTGACACACGCGGGCTAGGCCGTGGCTAGTAAGCCGCGAGCTAAGCTGCGTGACCCACTGGAGTATTCCAGTTTTATGGCACGCGCGACTTTTCCCGCGGCTTGAAGGCCGCGGTGTAAGCCGCGCAACCCTCTGGTCGACTTAAAGGTGGTCAGCCACAAATATCTCTTTGTTGATATTTTTCTCTCTCTCTTCAAATCTCTCTCTCTTTCTCTAAGTTTCTCTTTGGTTTCTTCGATCTTTGAAGCTCCGTTGATAACTAGTATTAAGTGCATTGCTCGGGGTTTCGGTGTAGAAAGCTTCACCTATTAGTCGTGGTCGATATCTGGTTTTTTCGGGTTTTCGTATAAACTTGTTTGGTGAGTTCCTACTATCATTTTAAGAATTGTATACATATCAAAAGCTACCTTTTGGAACTCCTATATATCTCCATGGTTTCAGATCTAAGTTTTCTGCATATTTGATATAACTTGAGTTTTGGGAGATTTTAGGGTTCCCGATCATTTTCGATTAAAATGATGGGTTCATCTTATTTGAAGTAAAAGGATGTTTTACTTGCACATATATGTGGGATACTTGAAAGAATGTTTAAAGTTCATTTTGATGATTTTCATTCTTACAAGAAGTTAAACTTGAAAATGTATTTTTGTTTATAAATGTTATTTTATACCATATGATTATCTATGGTTGGTCACAAATGTTGTTGTGACAAGTCTGCACCATTACTAGTGGATCCCTAGGTATTGAGTCGACTTATATTTGGGATGTTTTTCCCCTATTTGTAAAATGGATGTTTATGATCCTCGGGGGCCATTTGGTACGGTTGAAACCGGTTACTAGCTATGGATCATAATTCCCTTATTTGTAGCTACGGATGCATATGATCCTCAGGGGCCATTTAGTACGGTTATGTGAGACCGGTTACTAGCCATGGGTCATAGTGTAGTCCTGGTGAACGAGTATACCTTGGTTTCCTCGGGGGCCCTACCTCACATCGTAGTACGGACCTGTGAGTTCGTGGCCATGGATTCCAAGTGTTTAGCTCATAACTCGGATTGTGGCCTACTTTGTGTTACGCTACAATACTTGGTAAAATGGTTATCTTTGGTCACTTGATGACGAGTTTTGTATCAAAAAGTCCCGGTTGTGGCAAAGGTTTCATTTGTAAAACTAAACCTTATTGGAAAGATTTTCTTATGATACAATTGTTTATGTTTCTTGAAATTTATAAACTGTATGTTCTCACTAGGCTTTTTAAGCCTAACACTTTTTCTCAAATGATATGTATTCAGGTTCTCGTTAGCGGCAGGTTGCCAAGGGTTTGAGTGCCGGGACTGATCCCGAGGGTTTTTGAGATGTTTAGTATTGGATTGTTGGGCATTGTTAAGTCCCACATTTTTGGATGATTCAGGATCAACAACTTATGTAATCTAGATAATATATGTTTAGATTGGTTTGTTGTTGGGATCTTTTTTCGTATTCAGTTTTTTTGTAAAGGTTAAGTACAGTTCCCCTTTTTTGGGAGGTTTATACCTTTGGTTGATGCTTAATTGTACAGTTTCTGCAATTTTAAATTACCCTGGATTTTAGGGCGTTTCATAATACATCTTGTACTTGTGCGATGTATGGATGAAATAAACTCGGGATTTGATCAAGATATGAAGTTGGGGGGGGGGGGGGGTTGTCGTTGGAAGTAGGAGCTATGCCTCGCTGATTCTTTATGACCAAAATCTTCGGAGTTGATAAATGTTGGCGCGTTAGAACAACTGCGTCTACGAGGGTCTTCAATAATTTTTTTTGGAGCTTGATTTTTTAGAGAAGGACGTCCACGAGTGGTTCTATGAGCCGAGGGTTCATGAAACAACGTTTTTTCCGGCATTATTATATTCTTTAAACTTTTAACAAGCTTTTACGGCTAGGAACTGATTGTTTATTGAAAATTTCTCTAAACATCTGAACTTCATCGTCACATTGAATATCGTCATCTTGTGCGGACACACATGGCGAAAAATCAAGTGTTTTCCAAAATACGTCGATCGCATCAAGTGGAATGGGTACGCCTTGTCATGTATATATTGCTTGTTCATGCGCACATGGCAACCCAAGACTTGTACGCAATTTACAACCACAATTTTCAGAAAATACACTAGTCTTGAAAGACCGCTCATATTCACTGAAAATCATATCAAGTGCATAAAATGAAACAAAGCCCCACAAAATTTTGAAGTGTGGTTTTTCAAATCGATGTTTCCTAATATTTTTACTCATTTCGAAACTTGCTTTGATCGATGTGTCTTGTGACTAAATTACAACATGAATATGAGATAAAATTCTTTTTAAATCCGCTTGTGAAGTCTCCAAATATTTTTTTAATTTTGAATGTTGGCTTTCAACTCTATTTGTTGTATAATGTCCAAAATTTAAAAATTGATCAACCCAAGTAGATACACACATTTCCTTATATGGCTTCAACCATACACGTTCCAAGTAATTTAAAACCCTTGAAAATATAACAAATATACGTCAATATCTTTAGTAATAATGGTTAAACTTTTTATATAAAAAATACCTGGATAATTGAATAACTTTTCTTGGACTTGTTCCAAATTGTACGTGTACCATTCTTGATTTGGAGATTCAAGTAACTGTACCCATGCTTGATGAAAAGAATTCCACGATTGAGACTCGTTTATCGATGCTCTACAATGTTTCAGAATATTCTGATAGATGTGCCATCTACAAAGCAATTTTTTAGCACCCGGAAATACCACTTTGCATGCATTAATCAAAGTCAACTCTCTGTCTGTGACTATGGCACCCGGGTAAAAGTTATCGTATATCTTGGACTTTAGATATTCTAATGCCCAAATAAAATTAGATACCTTTTCTTGATGCATGAAAACAAATGCTATGCAAAATGTTTTGTTTGTTGATGTTACACCAACTATCTCAAGAAGAGACATATCGTACCTGTATAATAAACAAAATAATAATATTAAACAAAATAATAATATTAGACATTAATATAATACACATGCATATTCCCGTACCTATTTGTTTTATATGTGGCATCGATGACTAACACTTGTGGGAATGCACGCCAAAGCTCCAATGATTTTGGATGAATGAAAAGTAAATCTTCCAACTCGTTTGTTTCATTATTTGCACGAGTCTCAAAATCATAACCTTTTTCAGCAAAAAAAAAATCTAGAACAACCTGCATTTTTGGTCTTCCTGCCTCGTTTCTTGTCTTAATCTTTTGAACTTCATTGTATATTGTTCTTGACGTAGATGCATTTTCTACATATTTACCCTTTAACGTGGATAAAATGTATCGTGGCTTGACATGTTGGGCTGATGGATCTTCAACTAGTTGAACTTCAGGTTCGTTCAGCCGCATTGCATATGCATGACCCTCCATATATTGTGCAACGACATGATTATGTGTATCACACACAACCCTCAACGTCCACCAACGATGCCTAGATGAATATAGCGCTATCAACTCAAATGGACAACCAAACTTTCTTGTTCCAGTATGACGACTCGAAATTTTGTCACCTTTGTAAACCCCACTATGTTCACACATAAACGCGACTTTATAAACATCTCCATTTGTGTTAGTCTTTGATCTTTTGGTAACAACAACGACACCAATCGAATGTCCCACATTACGCACCCAGTCAGTTATTTCTTCTCGAGAATTGAACACCTGAAATTATTATATTTTGTTATAACTTTCACTTGTATCCGTAAGTTAAAATTAACATAAATGTTAGTTATCATAATATTGTACCTGGTTGGTGACAAATTCTGATGTTGGTGTCAAATCTTCTCCCATGTTTGTCATCTGCAACTTTGATATATATATATATAGAGAGAGAGAAAGACGAAGAAGGAGAGAGTCAAGTAGATATGAACGAAAACTAATGAAAATGAACGAATAAATCGTTTGATATATATATATATATCGAATTATTATAACTTTATTTCAAATCAATAACTTTACTTTATTTCAAATCATATATTATATATATATATATATATATATATATATATATATATATATATATATATATATATATATATATATCGAATGATTATGTTTATTTACTCTTTAACGAATGATTATGTTTATTTACCCTTTAACGTTTGTTTGATTATATATATATATATATAACTTTACTTTGTTTGTTTGTTTATTTCAAATCGTTTGTTTGTTTGTTTATGTTTCTTTTTTGAAAAATCCAATTTTACGAACATCATATTGGTGTTTACAACATAAAATTTTAAATAAAAAGGTTTAATAAAATATGTTTTAGAAATGCATGTCGTTTACAATACGTTTTTTTTCCTTTTACAAAGTTATAGTAATAGAGTTTCTAATTAACCAAATCAAAGTATAATAAAATAATTAAATCAAAAAAAACTTAAAATCCCTCGAAAAACTTTAAAAGTCCTTCAAAACGGCGGAATTAGGCTAATAAAACATCGGACGATATTGAATGAAGGCACGCCGATAAAACCCATATAAAAAACTATGGTGTCACCGTATGAAAAACTATCGAACCGAATTTTTGGTTATCGGATTTTTTGGTTATCGGATTTTTTGGTTATCGGATTTTTCGGTTTCAGATTAAACGGTTCGGCTCGTTTTCTCGGTTTTCCGGGTTTTTTGAACACCCCTAACAAACACATGTTTTGCAAAATGACTTGGAACCCTGTCGAGTGAAAAATGAAATTGCAATGCAAATAACGTTGAACCATGTCGAGTGAAAAATGCAATTGTAATATACTCCATACCAAAACGTATTTTTAAACGTATTTTTTGACATATTTTAATATATAATAAAATAATTAAATTAAAAAATATTCAATATTGGGCTCATTTCGAAGGTATCGAAGAGACGATTATAATGATGTAATTTGTTAAAATTAAAAGTATTTTTTAAACATATTTTAGTTAATATACGATTATATGTGTTAATATGATGATGGTGTAAAATGAAAATTAGAAAAGTAAAAGGTATATAGTAAATCAATCAAAAGAGTTTAAGGACTAAAACTGTAACTATTAATAAAAAAAAAGATGTGAGAGGGATATACTGTATGACGTAAGGGGGTATGGATGTGTGAGAGAAGATGATATAAGGGGGTAGCCTTAACAACCCCCGAAATAAATTGCTGAGTAGACGAGGTGAGTGAAGAGAGAAAACTGATGGCGGAGTCACACGCCCGTCCCTGGGAGGGCGGGCTGGGCAACCGCACAGGCCCAAAAAAATTAGGGGCCCAAAAAAAAAATTAGTTTATATTATTAGTTTAAAAAATATTTTAAGATGATAATTTACAATATATAAGAATTAGGGGTTGTTTGTTTACCTCTTAATGGTTCCATTAAGAGGCAACATCTGAATCGCTAAGAGGTAAATCTTGTTTGGCAAAAAAATGGGATGCCTTTTAATGGTTCCAAAATCCTCTTAATGATTTTGTATCATGATCCTCCCTTAACCATTAAGAGTCCTGATTTCAATATGAACAATTAGCAAACAACCATATTTAATTTTACACTATATCATAAAAACCTCTTAATCATTCTGATCACTTAAGCATTCTGCATAAACCATTCAGCAATTGCCAAACAACCCCTTAGATCCTTATAGTAGAGATGCTTAGGATTTAAATTTATAAAATCAAAAGGCCCAACTTTTCAACCTAACAATCGAACTGGAACACAATATCTCGCTTCCTATCCTAAAGGCTAAATCCTAATTTCCCAAAACCGAACGGTCGTTCAATACTTCAAGTCTTTAATCGGATACTGTGTAAAAATGTCCTATCATCGGTGATTGAGGATTTCTAGTGCCTATCATTGACCGTTTGGACGACAATTGAATTCCTCAACGGTACAATGAAAGCTCCGATGAGTCGTCTTCCCAAACTCAATCTCCAGGTTCGATTAATTCAAGTTAAATACAAGAATTTCGCTTCTAAACTCTCAATTTGATATTTCGATTTCTGCCTTCTGACTCTCAATTCGATTTCTTCCTTCTGACTCTGCGTCTTGAACTTCTGTCTGATTGAGTTTGTCCAAGATTTTGCGAATCGTTTCAAATTTTCAATTGTTATCACCATTCACATATTGTCAGATTCACTCACTGGACACTGGGTTTAGGTCGAACAGTTAAAAAAAGGTATGTATCATATTAATTGATTCATTGTTATAGTATCAAACTATCAATAATGTTCTCTAAACTATAATCGCTTAGGTAAATTTTTTGGGACTAATTGTGCTTTAATTTTTTTAAATGGCAGATTGGCAGACTACAATTTATTGAAATACTCAGACCCAGTTGACCTCTTCTATTATTTGGTATTTCATAATCCAAACTCAAGACTCCCAATCATGTGCCTTTGTTCATTTTTACACTAAGTTTGTTGAATCGTTGAAATTGTTAAATATTGATCATGTTGCCTAAAAAGTACAAGTACTTGTCTGGAAGTGAGAAAAGGAAAAAAAAGAAAGTTAGATGAACAATTGAATCAGTCGCAAAAAGGGGGTTATGGATAAGTTTGTTAAGACAATATGTTCTCCTAATGAAAACTTAGAGGAATTAGATGAACATTATGTTGAGCACCCAAATATGAGTGAATATGATGTTGAGCATCCAAATGTGAGTGAACATGATGAAATCCCCAAAAATACTGAAAACTTATCCGTAGATGAACAATCAATTCCGTTTTTTGATATTTGTGATCCTAGAAATTGGGATAATCTTGATACTAAATCAAGAGACATCCTAGTTGAAAAAGGATCTGTTAGAGAATTGGGTATCGTGTTTCCTTTAGATAACACGTCTAAACATTTTGCATATTCGTACTTTGATAGAAAGTTAAGTAATGGTGAAACTAGAGATCGTAAATGGTTAGTTTATTCAAAATATGAAGATAAAGTGTATTGTTTTTGTTGTAAGTTTTTCAAATCCAATAATTATAGAAATGTAATAGCTAACGAAGGATTTAGAGATTGGAAGCATCTTGGTGAGAGACCTAAAGAACATGAGAATAGCATTGAGCATATGAATAACATGTTATCTTGGAATGAACTAAGAGTAAGACTAAACACAAACCAAACCATTGATAAAGATTTACAACAAGAGATTTTGAAAGAGAAAGAACGTTGGAGACAAGTCTTAGTAAGAATAATTTCCGTTGTGAAATATCTTGCTAAATATTCTTTGCCTTTTAGGGGATCTAATGAGAAGTTGTATCAACATAGTAATGGTAAATTTTTGGGGTTAATTGAAATGATTGGAGAATTTGATGTGGTTATTCAAGATCATATTAGACGCATTCAAAATCATGAAATTCATTATCATTATCTCGGTCCTAGAATTCAAAATGATTTAATTTCTGCTTTAGCTCATAGTGTTAAAAGTTCTATCATACAAATTATCAAAGATGCTAAATATTTTTCTGTAATTCTTGATTGTACACCCGATGTGAGCCATCAAGAGCAAATGAGCTTAATAGTACGATGTGTGAATATGTCTAGTAATAAAATAAAAATAGAAGAGTATTTTGTAGAATTTTTAAAGGTTCATGACACGTCTGGTTTGGGATTGTTCAATGAATTATTAGATGTACTTAAATCTCTTGACCTCAGTGTTGACGATGTGAGGGGTCAAGGTTATGACAATGGTTCCAACATGAAGGGAAAACACCAAGGGGTACAAAACCGATTACTTGAAGTTAATCCAAAAGCATTATATATGCCATGTGCTTGTCATAGTCTTAATCTTACTCTTAGTGATATGGATCATTCTTGTGTTAAAGTTGTTTCATTTTTTGGAATTGTTCAACGCATATACACATTATTTTCTAGTTCTACAAAAAGATGGAAGGTTTTAGTTGAAAATGTTTCAAACTTAACTGTAAAATCTTTATGCAACACACATTGGGAAAGTAGAGTCAAAAGTGTTAAGGCAATTAGATTTCAGGCTCCTCAAATAAGATTGACTTTACTTGAATTATGCAAATCATGTGATGATGCCAAGACGAAAAGTGAAGCGGAAAGTTTGGTAAGTGCAATTGAAAATTTTGAGTTTTTACTTGGCATGATTATTTGGTATGATATTTTATATGCAATAAACATGGTTAGTAAAAAGTTGCAATTCAAATCTATGTGCATTGATGCTACCATGGAACAATTTCAAGGTGTAATGAAGTATTTTGAAAAGTATAGGATTGAAGGGTTTGCATCAAGTATGAATACCGCTAAAAAAATAACATGTGAAATGAACATAGATCCTACATTTTTAATTAAGCGTCGTATTATTAGGAAAAAAACAATTTGATGAAAGTAATCATGGAGATGAAATGCAAGCATCGGAAGAGGAGAATTTTAGAGTTAATTATTTTCTAACCATTGTGGATATGGCAATTTCTTCGTTGAATAATATATTTGAGCAACTAAATATATTTGAAAGTTTCTTTGGATTCTTATTTGATTCGGATAAACTAAAGTCATTGGATGAGAATGAATTGATGAAATGTTGTGCTAATTTTGGTGATATTTTTTATCATAATAATATAGCGGATGTTGATGTAAATGATCTTTATTCTGAATTAAAGGTGTTGCAAGTGACTTTGCCATCTAAATCAATGTCGGTAATTGAAATTCTTGAGTTTGTCAAAGTTGCAGATTGTTATCCTAATGTTTCAGTTGCTTATCGAATTATGTTGACAGTGCCTGTGATCGTAGCATCTGCCGAAAAGAGTTTTTCAAAGTTGAAGTTATTGAAGACATACTTGAGGTCATCCATGTCGCAAGAAAGGTTGAACGGATTGACAATACTATGCATTGAAAAAGATATGCTAGATAATGTTAGTTTAGATGCTATTATTGATGATTTTGCATCTAAAAATGCTCGAAGAAGTTGTTTTGTATGAATTAGATGCTATTATTGATGTTTTGCATCCAAAAACGCTCAAAGAAGTTGTTTTGTATGAATTAGATGCTATTATTGATGATTTTGCATTAAAAATGTTCGAAAAAGTTGTTTTGTATGAATACTTGGTATTTATTGTATGAAAGTTTATTTTTAATGATAAAAAACATTTACTTAAGATTTTTTTTGGTACATATTGAGGGCCCAAAATTTACAAATCGCCCAGGGCCCAAAAAATGTCAGAAACGGGCCTGGGCGGAGAGAGGCCGGTGTAAGTGCAACGGTGAGGGTTT
Source organism: Arctium minus (assembly GCA_954870635.1). Lineage (NCBI taxonomy): Eukaryota > Viridiplantae > Streptophyta > Magnoliopsida > Asterales > Asteraceae > Arctium > Arctium minus. Next base: position 80,699,038 of record OX941087.1, on the reverse strand, counting down.
TGCTGCCGCCAACGACGGTGGCGCAATTCCGGTACGAGCTCCAGGCAGCAGTAGTGTTTGCATTTTGGGGACAACTGTTGAGTATGCAAGCGTAGATCATTGGAATCCTTTTTAACAACTCAACCCAATATAGGCAGTTTGAAAATTTTACAATCCAACCCAACCCAATCAAAAGTACAACCCAAACCGTTCGGGTTGATCGGATTGGTGGGGTTGGTCGGGTTGTGTTTAAACAAGATAAAATCAAATTTAAAAATATATAAACATAAAGTAAACACTTCTTTGAAATACAACCGAATGACCGATAATTCATGAGTATGTAAGTTCATCAAAAATATTACGATATTACATATAAAATGTCTAAACCAAATGATAATATGTCAATCAACAACAATCGTTTTAGACGTCTCCAACCTCGATGCTTTCGCTTTCTTGACGTTGAGGTTGGTTTGTCATCATCAACCATTTGGTACAACTTATCCATACTTCTTAAATCTTAAATTCATCACATTTAGTTAATTTTTTAGTTTACACACACACACACACACACATATATATATATATATATGTTATATATATATGTGTGTGTGTGTGTGTGTGTGTTTACATTTATTAAACATATATACAAAGGAGTTATATAGAGATGAATAATAGATTGAAAATATATGTAAATGAAGAGGGTACGCAATAGTGTAATTGTATAATTTACATATTAATAGAGACTTAATTATCATATTAAATCCACAAAATAAAAGGATCGGGTTCATCAGGTTGGGTTGAGTTCAAATAAAAGTAACCCGATATCAACCCAATACCTATGGTTTGAAGATTTTACAATTCGATTAGACACCGGGTTGCTTCGGTTTGAGTTATTTCGCGTTGGGTTGGGTTGATCGGGTTGGTCAGGTTTTTGAGCACCCCTAAATCAGATGTCTATATGAATATCTGTATTCTAATTTCGCAGAATGTTTTTGAATGGAATCAATTTGACTTAGAAGGAATTGGAATAGAATGTTGTCAGGTTTGACCACCAATTTGGTTGACATAATTGGAATGAAATCTGTTAAATGAATTGGAATTTTTCTATTTGGTTCACAGATTGTAGCTTCGGAATTGGAATGGAATATTGATAAATAACCGAAATACCCTTTTTGATTATTTTAATTTTTTAAACAAAAATTACTTTAAAGAAATAGTTATTAATAGTTTAATTTTTAACTAAAATTGTTTTGATTATTTTAGAACACGAATGATGCAAAGAGGAGAGAGAGGGGAGAGAGAGAAGGTTGGTGTTTGCTGATAATCAATATTAGTAGGGTTTAGTTTGGGGCAAAGGGTAACTTTGGAATTATCAAACTATGAGATTTCATTCCATTGAAATCATTGGGTTTTATGATGGAATGTTCAAATCCTATATCTATGAAATTATTGGAATTCAAAGATTCCATTCATTGAAAAACTTGAACCAAACAAGGGAATGAAATTTGGTCAAAGGAATTCAACATTCCAATTCTACCATATTCCATCACATTCTGCGAACCAAACACCCCCTTATTTTTCATATTAACCTGACATAAATAAATGTACATGCAACGACTATTTACTGGATTAAATTTGAATTAAATATAATTTTTTTTAAATACTGCGAATTTATTAAGAACAAGCAAACTATAAAGCGTTACAAAAGATAAACCCTAAAATGAACCTAAAAGTAAAGGAAAACATCATATCAAAAAAGACGATAGTCATAAAACAAAAGATAACGAGAAAGATTCTATGGGATAGTTAGCCCTGTCTATAGACCATGAGGGTAGCAAGACCTGGTCCGATATGTTATATAAGGGTAGCTTCAATCGACCCTCAAAGAAAATTTTAACCCTTCTGCTCTCGACCCTAACTATGTCGATCTGCCCTATCTCTCTTCTTATAAGGAGCAAAGCATTATGCATCATATATTGGTAAGGGGGTGTTTGCTTTATTTTAAGGAATGAGACTCATTTTATTCCTGGTGTATATATCTTATATAATTGTATAAGTGGTCGTTCCAAACAATTTTAATTTTGTATCTAGTAGACATTTTTTAACAAGCGGCAACTAACAATTGACTCCACATAGGGGCGGACCTACTCTTTGGGGTATGGTTGCCCGTGAAACTATAAAAATGTAAGACCTAAATGTAAAATTATAAAGATATATATGTATGAAATTATAAGTTTTTAGGGGTAAAACTATTAGATATTGGTAAACTATACCCATACCCCCTCGTATAGGGGGTATGTGAGTGAGCAGGAGGTAGTGATAGCAACACTCATATTATTTTAAGTTGAAACAATAAATATTAAAATCTTTATGGAGTTTAAATGAAAAATTAATAAATAAACAATCTACGATTCCAAATTTGAGGATGATGGTTGGAGATTAGTTACACTTTTAACACTTGAAAGACTTTAGTTGTTTTAAATTACTTCCCTTCCTTTTCAATTTTGATTTTATACCCTTATCAACATTAAAAAAAATATGTATTCTCTTTTACAAATTACATCGTTAGAAAGGTCTCGTCGATACCTTCAAAACGAGCCCAAAATTGAATATTTTTAAAATTATTTATATTTTTTAATGTTAACACAGATAAAAAAAAATAACATATTCGTAACGTTAGTTGTATGTGTGTATGATCAGGGGCAAATCCACATGAAGTGGTGTGATATCTTATATTCAACCACAAATTTTGTTTCATAGTATGGTTTTTTTAGTTTGATAATGGTGAACCATAAACTTTGTTGTATGCAACCATAACTATTGAAAGTTGGATCTGTGTTAGAAAGTTCTTAAACGTGAGAATAATTTATTAATATTTAAGATTAGTTTTTGTTAGTAACTAATCTATTGTTTTTAATAAAACTATATTTTTTGATTAATTTTTATTTTATATTACTATAGTTAAATGGTATAACTACTCTGAAAATTTTCTGGATTCACCTATTCTTCAATTCAAGTGCATGGTTAATTGATTATTAGTCCCTTCGATCATGAACAAATAGGAGATCTTGTTGACCAAATTCAATGTCGAAACGATTTTTTCTTGATGACAATTAGGGGTGGCAAAAAGTGATCTAACTTGCCAACCCAACCCGAATCCAACCCAAAATTAGCAGGCTGAGTTAAGATTTTCAACCCATTTAAATTAAATGGGTCAACCTGCCTAACCCATTTATGTAAATGAGTTGGGTTGGGTTGAAATTTCCTACCTGATTTTAACTCATTGTCAACCTGTTTTCAACTCATTTATAATACTACATAATTTTATTTTATTTTTAATTAATTATCATTACTTAATTATAGTTAATAACTTAATATCTTTTTAATAATTAAAAAATTAATTGAAAAAAATATGCTTCTTAAATCCTAATTACATCTGGTGGCACATTGACAATTTTACACATTGATCAAACCAAATTCTTTTCTTTTTCTTTCACAATACTCGTTGACTCCTCAAAACCCTAGCCAACCATCGACGCCCGACGCCATTCCACGACGGCCCGACGACTCGATGCCCTTCCACGACAACCGTTGTCAAACAACTTCCACGGTTTGACCTCCATACATTTCCTGTCATTCTTCCACGACGACTTCCACGGTTTGAAAATTTGAACAATTTATTGGACTTTGTGGTTGTGTTTTATTGAAACTTTTGAAACTTTGAACAATTTATTTGACTTTTGTGGTTGTGTATTTGTCATGAAATTAAGTAGTTTAATCCTTTTATTTTATTTAAAATTTTAAAATTAAATGGGTCAGTCTAGGTTCAACCCATTTATTTAACATGTTGGGTTGAGATAATCATAAACAGGTCAACCCGCTAGCAACACATTTAAGTAACAGGTTTGGTTGGGTTGAAAATCTCAACCCATTTAATTAAAATGTTGGGTTGGGTTGAGATTTTCAACCCAATTAATAAATGGGTTGAACCCGAACCTAACCCAACCTGACCATTGGGGTTTTCTTGCTATAATTTCTGGAAGTTTGCATCTTTTTTTAGAAGTACATAATATTGAGATATGGTAAATATTTAAATTTATCCATACTATGTGAGGTTTGAATCGTTAAACTATTGATAATGCTGGGCCAATGACTATGTGGTAGGAGTTTGCATCGTAAAGGCTTCAAAAACGACTATTTATATCTTATTTTCTATAGAGATTAATAAATGCACAATTAACCAACGGAACCGCAAGAATATATAGAGTTGAATAGATCGGGAGAAACATCAGGTTTGCTTATGCTTAAATCACAATAGAAAGACTAACAACTACAGTTAAATTATGTCACCCATAATATTGGAACAAGCGAGATAGAGAAGTGAGAATAGAGGGAGTCGAGAAAAAGATCGTGAAGCGTGAGGGCAAAGGTGGTCCTTTTTTAAAAGAAAAATATTTAAAAACTTAGCCTATTAAAAGGTATTTAAGTGTTGGCTTGTGATGTGTAAAAATTGACTCCAAATAACCTTATATGCTTCCAGGAAAAGAAATTATGCATGGAAATTGGGATTAAAATGTTTTTGCATGTGGTGAATTGAAAAGTCAAAGAAATAAGTCGGCTATGGTGGCTATGCATGTGGACGGTTACAAGTATTATTTTTGGGTATTGATGGTGGATTTATCTCTATAAAAAGGAGATACTCTCCAGAAAATATTATCATCTTTCCCAACAAAATATACACACTAGATTAGCAATTAATCTGTATTCTTCATCGATTTCTCCGGTTTTCCAAGTATTGTAAACATCGTCGATTATAGTGGACTTCTCGGTGGTCTCCTCCGCCCGTGGTTTCTCCCGTTTTAGGTTTTCCACGTAAATCCGGTATCGTTCTCTCCTTTATTTTTATTTCCGTCAAGTTTCGATTATTATTGTGTGGTTGATTATTATTCCGTTGAGAGATTCGAGTTTATCGTTTCCGCATTCAAACTCGTTATAGTTTATTTTTGGATCTTAGGTTGATTTTTCGATTAAGTTTTCTATTCGATTCGATCTTGTTTTGTGGGGTCCGATCGAGTGGTGTGATCGGAATTTGCAACAAGTGGTATCAGAGCTCTCGGGTTTTGTCGATAAATTTCGTTTTGTGATTTCTCAATTGGGTTTTGATCGATATGTCGACCATGAAGATCGATTTGCCGTTACTTGATAGAAACACTCGGTTTCCTCTTTGGAAGATTAAGATGAGGGACGTGTTGATTCAAATGGGTTTACATTGGTGTATCGAGGGTCGTGATGCGATACCCGTGACATGGAACGAGGAGTTGAAAGATTATAACGATTTGAGAGCGATATCTTAAATTCGCCTACACTTGTCAAACCATGTTCTACAAGATGTGTGTGACGAGACTACTACGAATGTAGGCGAAGTTAGATAATCTGTTGATGACCAAGAGTTTACCCAACAAACTCCACATGAAACAAAAGCTATATACTCATTGATTACAGGAGGGTGGCTCCATTACCGAACACATCTCAACGCTCAAGGAGATTGTTGAAGACTTGAAGAACTTGGATGTGTCGTACGATGAGGAAGACTTGGGTTTGATTCTCTTGTGTTCGTTGCCACCGTCATTCGCTAACTTCATGGATACCATTATTTATAGCCGAGATTCTTTGTCATTGGAGGAGGTCTATGCATCTTTGAATACAAAGAACAAAATGAAGCAGATTGCTAATGTTACTAAGGCGGCCGAAGGCCTTACTATAAGAGGGAGACAGTCGGAGAGAGATTTTAAGATCCTGGGGGGATCAAGGTCGAAATCCAAGGTCAATAGAAAATTTTGCAACTTTTGTAAGAAGAAGGGTCACATTATTGATGAGTGCTACAAGTTACAGAACAAAAACAAAGACACAGGGAAATGGTCTTCTAGCCAATCTCAGGCGGATGTAGCCGAAGATGATACGAGTAATTTGATGGTCGTGAATGCTTCACCACCCGAGTGGATTCTTGACTCGGGATGTACCTACCACATGTGTCCAAACTGCGACTGGTTTTCCACTTATGAGCCTTGCTCGGGGTCGGTTTGGGTTGGGAATGGTGCTTTGTGCAAGATAGTGGGTCAAGGTAATGTCCGAATCAAGATGTACGATGGGGTCATCCAGACTTTGGGTAACGTTAGACATGTACCCGAGCTGAAAAGAAACCTGATTTCACTTAGTGGTCTTGATATCAAAGGCTACAAGTTCATCGGTGAAGGTTGAGTTATCAAAGTGGTTAGAGGCAATCTTGTCTATTTGAAGGGTACTAGGCAAAATGCGGATTTGTATGTTCTGACAGGCACTACCATCATGGGAGATGCTCAAGTAGCTTCTTCATCTCTTTGTAACGTTGATAAGACAAAGTTGTGGCACATGAGACTCGAGCATATGAGTGAAGCCGATATGATGAAGTTGAGCAAAAGGAAGCTTTTGGGTAGCCAAGAAATCGAGAAGCTCCCATTATGTGAGCATTGTGTATATAGGAAGCAAAAGAGGGTGCCATTCTCGAGCTCAACTCATACAACCAAGGCAATTCTCGAGTACGTGCATTCTGACCTATGGGGACCGACGAGAGTACCGTCACATGGTGGTGCTATTTACATGTTGACGATTATCGACGACTACTCGCGTAAGGTATGGGTTTATTTCTTGGAACATAAAAACGATGTGTTTGCTACCTTCCGTGATTGGAAGACTATGATAGAAAAGCAAACCGACAAGCATGTCAAATATCTCCGGACCGATAATGGTCTAGAGTTTTGTTCGGCGGAGTTTAATGCCTTTTGTACTAGTCAAGGCATTATTAGACACCTGTTAATGATAATTTCCCAATCTATCAAGCAATTCTCATAAAAGATATGACAATATTCAAGAACTAGAGAGAGAGAGTAGAGAGAGAAAGTAGATCTTCAATAACCACAAGTCTGATATTACAATGACGTGCTTACAATCCTTCCAAAACCTTACAACAAGATTACAAAGCAACCCTATTTATACCATCTATCTAACAAAGACTTAATGACTACGTAAACAAAACATACTTTGACTTTTACAAGACATTGACAATATTGACTTTTACATCTTTGACTTTCCTTATTAAATCTTGGATACAATATTTAGACTTAACAATCTCCCCCTTTGTATTCAAGATTTAATAAAAATTTGACACTGATCTTCAACTCTTGATTCTTCGGCATTTATCTCTTTAACTTTGAACTTTGAAGCTTTCACAATCTTTACTCTTTCAGCCTTTGAAGAATCTTGAAAAATCTTTTACACTTTGAAGCTTTTAAAGTCAACATGCCTTGAACGCGAAACATAATTGAAACTTCTGAAAATCTTTGACAACTTTGAAACAACTGTTCTTCGAACAATGAAACAACTGTTCTTCGAACAATGAAACAACTTTGAAAACTTTATCTCTGAAATTTCTTTCAACTCTGAGCAAAATTGTATCTTCATCACTTTGATCTCTGGACTGTCTTCAGAAAACAAACTTCTCAGAAATATCATCAGAAGCATCACCATCAGTCTTTTGACTTTGAAATAGCGGAAGCATTTTTCACTTTGACAATTCTTCATAGCTTTGAAATTGATCTTTAGAAAATTCTCCCCCTTTTTGATGATTGAGAGCAACATGATCATCAAAACTTCATCAATTTCAGCACAGACTTTGATCACCCCTTTTTTATTCAAATAACAATCTCCCCTTTGACAGTCGGCACACTTTGATCTGAGAGCCGTCAATTCATGAAATGTATATATCCGAATCTTTTCAAATTCAGACATAATAAACGTGGTAACCCTAAATCAACAAATGAAATAGTTAGGAATGCCTGTCAGTAACACAAAGTTACTGTGTACAACGAATGTACAATTTAAGGAGTTGGTTTGATGATGACTCCCCAGGACTTCAATTCAATCATTGAAAAACACAAGGTTTATCTATGAATGTTCTGACAGAAAAACAAATTTTCTGTGTCCTCGTGCTTGTGTATGAAAGAATTTAGGCACAATGATTGTGTTTCATTTGGCTCAAATTGTGTAAACTGTTGAGATAACAATAGATAATACATGGACTCAATGTGCATGAAAGAGGTGCGAAGGTGGGGCAATTTTCCTTCTTTTTCAATATCTAAATCTTCCAAGTGAAGACTAGATAGCAGATGTGTTGCGTCCCCAAAGAAAATGAAACATTTCTTTGTTAAGAAAGAAACGAGTGGTTGGTGGGGTTAATGCAAGAGTTGGCATGGGCTCACTGCCTATTTCAATGATGATCACCAAAGAATGTGAACCAATCAGAAGATGTGGCTGCCCGACTCAGAAAGTAGTAGGTGCAGAGTTCTGATATTCTTTTAACTCTGTTCTCACACCCTCTTTCTTTTTAACATTATGTTCACTTTTAACCAAACTCTCTTTTCCATTTTTCCGCTCCACACAATGAGAATAACTCAACCGGATGAGTTATCTCCCCCACTCTTTGATTTTGACCCCTTACCCCTCAATCACTTCAAGGATAACTTCCTGGGTAGGAAACACAGGGGGCGTTTGGTTCGCAGAATGTTTTTGGATGAAATGGAATCTGTCAAAGGAATTTGACTTTGATGGAATTGGAATGGAATTTGTCAGGTTTGACCACCTGTTTGGTTGATAGAATTGGAATGAAATTTGTTAAATGAATTGGAATTTTTCTGTTTGGTTCACAGATTGTAGCTTCGGAATTGGAATGGAATTTTGATAAATGACCAAAATACCCTTTTTGATTATTTTAATTTTTTAAACAAAAATTACTTTAACAAAATAGTCATTAAATAGTTTAATTTTTAACAAAAAATGTTTTTATTATTTTAGCACATTTATGATGCCGAGAGAGTGAGGAGAGAGAGGGAGAGGGAGAGGGAGAGAGAGAGGAGAGAGAGGAGAGGAGAGATAGAGGATAGAGGGGGAGAGAGAGAGAGGAGAGAGAGATGAGAGAGTGGAGGAGAGAGAGGAGAGAGAGATAGAGAGAGAAGAGAAAGGGAAGAGAGAGAGGAGAGAGTGGAGAGATAGAGGATAGAGGTAGAGAGAGTGGAGGAGAGAGAGAGGAGAGAGAGATAAAGAGAGGAGAGAAAGGGAAGAGAGAGAGAGGAGAGAGAGAGGAAAGAGATAGGAGAGAGGGAGAGGGAGAGGATAGAGTGGAGGAGAGATAAAGAGAGAGGGAAGAGAGAGAGGAGAGAGAGGGAAGAGAGAGAGAGAGGAGAGATAAAGAGAGAGGGAAGAGAGAGAGGAGAGAGAGGGAGGAGAGAGAGGAGAGAGAGGGAAGAAAGATAAAGAGAGAGGAGAGAGAGGGAGGAGAGATAAAGAGAGAGGGAAGAGAGAGAGGAGAGATAGAGGAGAGAGAGAGATAGAGAGAGGAGAGATAAAGAGAGGAGAGAGAGGAGAGAGAGGGAAGAGAGAGAGGAGAGATAAAGAGAGAGGAGAGAGAGGGAGGAGAGACAGATAGCGAGAGGAGAGAGAGGGAGATAGAGATGAGAGAGATAGTTGGTGTTTGCTGATAATCAATATTAGTAGGGTTTAGTTTGGAGTAAAGGGTAACTTTGGAATTATCAAAATATAAGATTCCATTCCATTGAAATCCTTGGGTTTTAGGATGGAATGTTCAAATCCTTCATTTGTGGAATTTGGTGGAATTCACACATTCCTTCCATAGAAAAGAATGAACCAAACAAGGGAATTGAATTTGGTCAAAGGAATTGGACATTCCAATTCCATCAGATTCCATCAGAATCTGCGAACCAAACGCCCCCACAGGTTATGTGAATCCATGGAATTTTTGTTTAAGCTCACACACGAATCCCATGTAATTCCTAAAAAAAATAGTTGTTCAACAGTTTAACTTGAACAGTTTAGCACAAAGTGTATGATAACACTGTCAAAATGTATGCTCATGAGATTTGAACAATTGAACAATGAAGATCTCTCAAAACAAAGATATTGAATGAATGAAATGAAATCAAGAGAATTGTTTTGAGAATCTGACAATGTATCAATCAGATCAAATAAAATTGGTTAGGATATCAAAGAATTGGATATTTTGTTTATATGAACAAATATAAACAAATATAAACAAATTAGCAATGAACGCTCAAGTTTAGAAATGATGATTGATGCTCAACAACATTGAATTTCAAACGAGGGTATTACCATCGAAAAATTAGTTCGTTATGAGACATGGTAATAACAAATGCAAATGAAATACTGAACTAGTGTGTGTGAATACATTACAGTATATGGATAAGATAATACGCAAGTATTGATCTTTGGAAACACACGGTCAGTTAAACATTAAGCTCAAAATTTGAAAAACATTTAAAAGCTCACTTCTGAATTCATGAAATCTTTTGAGAATAGAGAAGTGGTTTGAACATTTAAGAACCTGTTTTTCATGCTTGAAAGTTGTTCTTCTTTCAAACAATCAGAGATCTAGGATCAGAAGATATTTACCTTTAAGCTCCCCCTCAAATCATGATATAATGATTTAGGTCTTTTGAGCTCCCCCTGGATATTAGCATAATATCCTTCTTTGATCATTGAAAAACGGGTCCTGATTTGTCATGTGATCAGAAGCCATTTTATTCACATCATTTATTCAAAAATAAAATGACAGAAAACAGTAAAACAATTTTATAGTATGAGTTCTGATCTGAAATAACCAGAAGTCATCACCTTTACTCCCCCTTAAATTAAGCATCTGAAATATGTCAGTTGAAACAGGATAGAGATCAGACACTCCCTTTTGAATTGTAGATCATCATATCAGTAAAATCTATCAGTGAAAAAGTACAGGATAGAGATCAGATCAATTCTCTTGGGATGTAGACCATCATATCCATAGGATGAAAAAACAGGAGTAAGGTCTTTTAATCGCTGAGGTCCGAGTCCTAAACTGTTGTGTTTAGAAGTCAAACTCCTTTGAAGAACGGGTCCTAAGCTGTGTACTTAGAAGCCATAATCTTGACATTGAGGTGCAGGTTTTGAACTGTTGTGTTCAAAATCCATTGTTCTCTTTACTCCCCTTTGACGTGAGGTGCCTGCAACACAGAATCAGTTTTCTTCTTTGGTACCCACTGGTATTTGGGTCCAGAAATGTTAGTTGCAGTTTGTGTGGGGGTGATAGAGTAAGAACCATACCAGAAATGATCATTCGTCTTGTGAATATGATCATGTGTACCATAATAAGAACAATAATATTTAGTACCTGACAACCTGAGTAATTGATCTCTTGAGTATATATGATCAGGTTTACCTTTATGAGCTTTGTTCTTTTTGGCTTTGTGAATATGTACACATGATATCTTTCCTTTCAGCTCATCTAACATCTCATCTTTAACTGGTTTCTTCTTCGAGACCAGTTTCTCTAACTTGTAACTTCTTTTTCTTTGAGATGTATCTGAACCATCTAAATATCCATCATAGAAAATGTTAGTTCGACGAATCTGATCAAAAGATTTAACTGACCTTTGTGAAGAGACAGATTTCTGATTTGAACTTGAAACAGACTTTTCAAGCTCTTTGATCTTTGAAGCAAAGGTGTCTCTTTCTTTCACAAGCAGGTCAATCTTTGTCTTGAATTCAGACTTCGTTTTCTGCTCTTTCAGCGCAGTAGCAAATAGTTCAGATAGCTTTGAAGTCAGCCTTTTGATTTCAGTCTCAAATATGGATCGTTCTTCTTCAAATCCTTTCTTTGGCCGGATAGTTCCTTAAAGAATCCCACATTCTTCTGTTCTATGGCTTTCTTTTCTTTATCAAACTTCTCTCTTTCCAAAATAAGTACTTTATCAAAATCGGAAATTTGTTGGGAAAGTTTTATGCAGTTAAGATCAACTATCTTCTTTTCTTCAAAACACTTTCTTGAGAAATCTGAGAACTTCTTTGAAAAACTTTTCTTTTCAGAATCAAAATCAACTTTATTTTCAGCAAGCTGTTGTTCTAAATCAGATATATTCTTTCTAAGCTCAGCGTTCTCAGATTCCAATCTCGTTATCTTCTCATCATTCAGCCCAGAAGATATTTTCATAAGATCTTCATTGATTGTCTTTAAAGCACAATTTTCTTCTTTCAATAAGATGATTTCAGCAAAACACTCTTTTGACTTTTGAGAATGAAAGTCAACAGCATAACCCAGATTAACTTTCTCTAATTCCAGCTTTCTATTCTTCTCTTCAAGATCTGTAAAAAATCCCATGATTAATGAGTAATCAGCTTAATATGAATGATCGTTCCAAACTGTATATCGGAGAATTAAAAAATCAGATCAAATTGAAATCTGGCACAAAATTTATAACTTTAACACTTGTTATAGCGCAAAGTCGAGTTTTGCGTGAACTGTGTGTAACGCAAACCAAGCTTCTCGTGATCAGCGTGTGACGCAAAGTAAGATTTTCGTGACCCGTGGAAGACGCAAATTAGGTTCTTGTGATACACAGGTGGCGCAAACTAGATTTGCGTGACCCACTGAAGATGCAAAGTGGGATTTGCGTGATAGCCTTGTAACGCAAATGAGACTTTGCGTGATAGCCTTGAAGCGCAAAGTGAGACTTTGCGTGAGAGCCTTGAAACGCAAAGTGAACTTTGCGTGATAGTCTTGAAGCGCAAAGTGAAGTTCTCTTGATTCTTGTAAGACGCAAAGTTGATTTGCGTGAGCCTTTGCTTTTGTGACCAGCTAGAAACGCAAATGTAGCTTTGCGTGATAAGTGCAAGACGCAAATGTAGCTTTGCGTGATAAGTGAGAGTCCAAGAATCTCTAAATCTTTAGAGAGAGAAAATATGGAAGCGCAAAGTGTAATCTGATTAAAGTGTGCGTGCCAAGGTTCAAAGTTACAAAACAAAAGCACTAAAGGGACTTAAATATCCCTAGCCTTTACAAAGCAGATAGAACAATAAGAGCAGTCTAGGATAGAAAATAAAATACAATGATTACTATAAAAACAGATCTAACAATCTCCCCCTTAGTAATCATTGGCGCCGTGGTCTTCAAAAACAATATTCAAAAACAACATAGACCAACTAGGCGACTTTGGAGAATCACTGACGCTCTTCTCTTTGACGAAGTCGATTCAAACCAACTAAAACTTCCAGTCGTCTTAGAGTTGAGCGGAGATTCAATCTCTCTTGAATTGAATCTAACGTCTTCTGGAGAAGTCGGATTTCATCATTATCAACCAGAAATGCATTTTCTCTAGTTTCCAAAAATCTTCTTTTGGCCTCCTTCAGACGTTGCTCCAGCTGAAGCTTGATCACCTTTAAGGTTCCATCGGAGTAGTGATCAATTTCTTCAAACTTGAGAAAGCATTTTTCATTAGAGCCATTCTTGTACACAACTCTATATGGATCTTCAATAATGGTGAGAAGAGGATAAGACTCTAAGTTCGGTAAGCTTTGGTTGGGCCTGAGAAGATTAACAACCGGTTGGAAGCTTTCAACAGCCATCTGGAAATCAAAAACTCGGAAGAATCGGATTTGTCGTCGTATGAATCTTTTAATGACGAACAAAGCTTGTGAAATATCCTGTGTTCTATGATATAGATTTCTGAAGTAATCATATAAGAATTCAATATCATCTATAGAGAGGTCAGTGAAGTCTGCCTCTGAAAATTTATACCGCTTGCAGTCTCTTCTTTCAACTTCAAAATCAGGATACCAGATATTCACAAACTTGTTGATTGTGACACTGATGACTCGAACAATCAAGTGTTGAGAAGACACGGTACTATTCCTTTTGCGCTGGCACTTAATGAACATTAAGTACTCATATTGATAGGCATCTGACTCTTTCTCTACTCTAAGGATTGCATAGATGTTAATCGGCCTTCTTCTAGAAACAAAGATGTTTCTCTGAGTGTCTTCTAGAAAGGTTGATCTTTGCCTTGATGCCAAATATCTACGTTGCAAATTCCTTTGTCTTTGACGTCTAGATAAAGCTGGTCCTTCTTCTAGAATAGATGGTGGAATTATATAATCAGAAGGTGGAACATCAGCTTCTGCTCTTGACAACTGACCAACTTCAAATGATCTTGAAGGAATAGTGGTAGTCGGAGCTGAACTAGCAACAGGAGTAGTTGTGACATTAGCTGATTCAGGAATCTCATCATGAGCAGGAAGATCACTGTATAACAAATCTGCTTCTTCTTCATCTTTCGCATTCATGAACACTGAGTCATCTTCTGTATCTGATATGATAATAATGTGATCACAGTCTTCTTCATTGACTTGACAAATCTTTTCAAACCTGACATCTTCATCATCATCAGAATTAATCTCTATGAAATTAGCAAAGAATGTCCTCATGTCATTTGCAGCTTCAGATTCTTCCACTTCATGAACATTTTCAGAAACATCTGGATCCAAATAAACAACAATTTGCATATTATTGTTAATATTGCTCTCAGAAATATTCAGTTCATTATGCATGGAAGACAAATCAACATTTTCAATCATAACATTCACTAAATCCTGAATGTTGCAGTCTTGAACAGATTCACCACTATTTCCTTTATCACCAGCCACTTCTTCTTGAATATCTTCTCTAGCTTCAGAAGATCCTTCAACTCTCGGTCTCTTTGCCATCTCCCCCTCATGTCCTTGATGATCAGGATCATCTTGGTCATGTCGGCGCTTAAGAGACGGGCCAGCCTCAGTTCTGCAACTTTGTTCATGAATATCAAGCCTGGAAGATAAATCATAGAAGACTTGAGACATAAAAGATTTGAGATCAGAAAAACTTGTACGAACTTCTGATCTGAATGCATGAAGCTCATCAGATAAAGCGGTAATCCTGTCAGATTCAGAATAAGGAACTGGAGGCGACGTAGGTTGGAAATTCTGTAACAAAGAAAGAAGATCTTGATCCTGATGTTGTGGCGGTGACATAGACAGTAGACGCGCATACAGTAGATCAGTCAATTCAGAAATGGGAAGATCATGAAGAGAAGATCTTGAAGATGTACCAGAAGGAGCAGACATAGAAAGTCCCGCAGACATAGAAACCATCGAAGGAAACGGAAGAGTAACAATCGGAGAAGTAGTTGAAGTCACAGCAGAAGAAGGTTCACGAAGAACTACCCCAGATGGGCGTCTGAAAGGAATCTCTGGAGGAATCACTGAAGTATCAATTTCAGGCATCTTACCTTTGAAGAAAGTCTTCAACTTCAGAATCTGAGCTTCCTTTTCTGCATCCATTCTCTCTGATAACTGTCGAATAACATCATTCAAAGTAGAGAATTTGTCAGTAGAAACCCGAGCTTGATCAGAAGTAAGCTCTACAGCTGGAACTTGAATAGCCGCAAGTGAAGTTGCTGGAGCTTGACTATGTACCGAAGCTGAGGCTTGATCAAATGCTGTATCCAATTCATCTACTTGAAGATGTGCAAAATAAGGATTAACAGGAACAGAATCATCTTCAGAGAGAACTTCTGTTAAAACAACCACTTCCGGTGTCCTAACCTTCCTTTCATAAACCTTAAGACTTGGTTTATCACTATCATCATCATCATCATCATTATCAGAATCTTCATCATCATCAACCCCATCAATATCATTAACATGAACATCACCAACATCAACATCATCAGCATCATCAGAAGTAACATGAATAGGAGACTCAGTAAAAATTTCAGTTAAAACATTCTCAATTTGTTGAGAAGCAACATCCTCTTGAACTATTTCTTTTTCAACAAATACCGTAACTTCTTGCTCATCTTCAGCCTCTTTTTCAACTTCAGGCTCTTGTTCAGGAATAGCTGCTTCAACTTCAACATCTTTTTCAACAGCTTGATTTTCATGAGAAAACTCATCTTGTACAACTTCCATAAACTCATTCTCCATGCAATATTCTATGACATCCTCATCTGTAACATCAGCGTAGTTGGCAATAAGAGCATATGGAATGGTCATAGAATAGTTGAAAGACCTCTTCTGCTTCTGAATATAAGTCATTTCAGAGTCTGGAACCTGAGGCCAAGATAACCTGCGAGGAATGGCTGGATTGCTGCGGAGCATGCTTCGAACAATAAGTTTCAGAAATCTAATGAACGGAATGAACTTCCGTTTCTTGTTGGTGAACTTGTCATGTACCACCTCCGAGAGTTCGGTCCAAAAAATAAAAGTATAGTCGACATGCAAGTCATAGACGACTGCATGGAACAATCGGAGATACATAAGACTTGCACTGTCTGTGCCAGAATGCTTCGATGTCAGACACCTGATAATAACTGAGAACAATGCATACCATACTGGAGGTAGATTAGACTTGTCAAAGTCTGTAACTTTGTTTAGTTGACCAACATATCCAAGCTGTTTGATTCCCTCAAATACTTCCTCTTCTGATGGAAAACTGTCATAGGTAGTACGACCTGGTCTGGAGTTCGGCTCAGGAAGCTCCAATATCAATCTCAGTCGCTTGTAGGAAAGGAAAGATTCAAATTGATCGATTTGAAGATCAAAGTGATGCGGACGAGCCATTTCATTCTTTGTTATTGAATTCCAAACCTGTTGAATGTAGACCTCCGGAACATCAACAACAGAAGATAGAGCTTGAGCAATTGGATGTCCTCGAAGAATAGATCGAATAACTGGATGGATCTTTATTCTATCAAAGTCCACAAAATAGTTGTTCGGCTTGTAAGGCATGTACATGATGGTTGGGAACACATCATTTGGTGTACGGCGAGAAGCAGAAAGATCGGCTCCAACAGAAGGATGAGACGGCATGGGAGTATCATGAGAAGCTCGATCAGACGGATCATCGAGAATGGCATTCTCGTCTTGAATCATTGGATCTGTATTTGTTTTAGAAGACATAAAAGACCTGGAAAACAAAATAAAAAAGAATTAGACAAAAAATAAAAAAAATATTCTAAGTATGGTTTGCGTGCCAAGTTAGAAGCGCAAACCAAGGTTTGCGTGTTGAACGTGAAACGCAAAGCCAAGTTTGCGTTTCAGTCATGAATCGCAAAGGTAAGTTTGCGTATCTAACATGGTCCAAAAACTATACTTAGAAAAACAAAACAAGACAAACAAAAAAAAAACACAAAAGGAAGGTTTGCGTATCAAGTTAGAAGCGTAAAGTAGACTTTGCGTTTCTAGTTAGAAGCGCAAAGTAGACTTTGCGTTTCTAGTTAGACGCGCAAAGTAGACTTTGCATTTCTAGCTAGACGCGCAAAGTTCACTTTGCGGGACAAACATACTTGATATATAAACCCAAAAACCAAAGTAAGAAACACAAACATCTAGTTGATATGTAAACTACACTTGAAAAAACAAAAGATTGCTTAACAAGATAGAAGCGCAAAGTCAAAGTTTCTAGCTAGACGCGCAAAGTTCACTTTGCGGGTCTATCTTCCTTGTTCAGAAACCTAGTTTTCGCGAGACAAAAACCGAAAACCACAAAAAACCAAAATTAAAGCTAGAATACAAGAAATTAAAGATAAAGGAAACATACCTGATGATCGATTATCAGTTCTAAGCAAAACCCAATACTTGATTTAAGTAAAATTTCACAAAATCGCAATATGAGATTTTGAATAATACGAGAAAAACGAAAATCAGATTCTTGAATATTCTAATCGATAATAAGCACAATCAAATCTAACTCAACATCAATAATCGAAGTTAATAGAATCGAAACATACCTTGATTTCTCGAAGCAAAATCTGAAAGAAATCAGATTAAAATTTTGAACACAGAGAGCGATAGAGAGAAAATGTGAGCCGAAAAAGACAGATATTAAAAACAGGTAAGCGGGAAAAATGAAAATGAAAATAGAAAAACACTATTTAAACCTAGAAAACTAAAACAAAACTAAATCTAAAAAAAAAAACATAACATAAAAAAAATAAAAATAAAAAAAATGTAAAAAATATACCTGAAATCCTTTTACTCCCCCTACACAAATGCACAAGAAATTTAACTGTTAGTATAGTAAATGTGTAGAAAAATCTGAGAAACATACCTGTTTAACTTCTGATCAGCACAAATAATTTTCTTACTTACTCCCCCTCAAACACAGAAAAAATCAGATAACTTTTTCAGATAAGCTCTCCCCCTTGAAAATTGCACAGACCATATACAAAAAAAAAAATACAAATACTCAAACATAAAGACATCAGTATGAAAGATGATCATATTGAATATAAATTTTGTAACAACTGAACATATAAAATTTTAAACACTAAACAAATTAAAATCTACTCAGTAAAATTTCACAGATTTATCAATCAGTTGAAATCAAGCATATGTTGTTGGATGCAAGACCAAGTATAATTGCATATCAAGTTAAGACATGTTTAGTTTCAAAAACTTCCATTTGTCTATTCAGTGTGCTCGCATGTGAACTTCAATTAGCTTCAAGAAAAATGCAGTTCTAAAATTATTATAGAAAACTTTGCATGTACTAACACTAAGTCATCAAAAATTAAGACTTTCACAAATTTACAGGTTTATCACAACTCAAACATATCACCAAGTATCATGAGATGTGTGCTCATTGGCATCTTTTTAGCAGTGTGTACAATGGCATCTTTACATGAGTGTGCTCTTTGGCATCTTTTAAGAGATGTGCACTTTGGCATCTTTTAATCAGAGAGTTAATTAAGTAAAGAACATGCCGTAAACGTAACTTTCTATCTGACCCTATTGCAGGATTTGGGTCAGCCACTCCCAGACTAGTTGGCCTTAGGGGACTAGGTGTCAAGCACCCCTTGGAACTTACTTTCCCTAATCAGAAAGGCTACATCGACATATTCTAAACCTGTTCATACCAATAGAACATGACTTTCGATCTGATTCTATAGAAGGATTTCTGTTCGATCACTCCCAGACCAAATGACTTTAGGGGACCAGATATCGAGCATCCCACGGAACTTACTTTCCCAAACCAGAAAGGTCACATGTACAAACTTTTAAACCCAGAGATTTCTGTATTTTAAGAATTTATTATTCATCTCAATTACTCAGATCAACGTCTAAATGCTTAGCCCATATTTTCATTCCGATCTATAATTCTGATCATTTAGGTAGTCTAAGCAAAGTAAACTATAAAAATTTCGGCTCACATATCTTTAAAGCAAAAACAAAAGCTACAAACATGTCGCTGACTTTTCGACTTTTGTAAGACTTGAAATTTGAACATATAAAACTATAATATAAACAAAGAACTTGTAAAAGATCCTAGACATATGTTTTATTCAAAAGAAAGAAAATCTGTAAAATTTTATTTTATAGTGTAAAATTTGTAAAGATTTAAACTTTTAAATTCAACATGCCTAATTTTGAAAGCAAAAAATTGAAACGTTTTTCATCTAAGGCTTTTGTAAAGATATCAGCAAGTTGATATTCAGTTGGTACAAAATATAATTCAATAGTACCTTCTTCCACGTGATGCTTTATAAAATGGTATCTCATGTCAATGTGCTTGGTCTTGGTGTGCTGGACTGGATTGACTGATATCGCAATTGCAGACTTGCTGTCTTGTATAGCATTCCGTAATCACGAAGTTGCGTTTTCATCCAGAGCACTTGAGCACAACAACTAGCTGCAGCGACGTATTCAGCTTCGGCTGTTGATATTGATACGCAGTTTTGCTTTTTCGACGCCCATCTTATCAGTCTGTCACCTAAAAACTGAAGATGACCAGAAGTACTCTTCCTGTCCAATTGATTACCACCAAAATCTGCATCTGAATAAACAATCAAATTATAGTCAGAACTTTTAGGATACCATAATCTTAAATAAGGAGTTCCTTTAATATATCTAAAAATGCGTTTGACTGCTAAAAGATAAGATTCTTTTGGTTTAGCTTGGAATCGGGCACATAAGCACGTGGAGAACATTATGTCCGGGCGACTGGAAGTTAGATACATTAGTGATCCGATCATCCCTCTGTATGTCTTTTGATCCACAACTTTTCCATTTGGATCGAGTCCGAGTTTGGCACCATGAGCCATCGGTGTTCCGATTGAAGTAGATTTGTCCATCTTGAATTTCTTCAAGATGTCAAATACATACTTTGACTGGTTGATGAAGATACCATCAGGAAGCTGCTTCACTTGTAAGCCGAGGAAGAAGTTGATTTCTTCCATCATGCTCATCTGAAATCTAGAGGTCATTAAATCAGAAAACCAAGTACACAAAGATTTGTTAGTCGCACCGAAAATAATATCATCTACGTAAATTTGTACTAAGCAGATATCAAGATTAGATCTATAAATGAAAAGAGTAGTATCAATAGATCCTTTGGTGAAGCCGGATTTGACCAAGAAAGCTGACAACTCGTCATACCACGCCCGTGGAGCTTGTTTCAAACCATACAGTACTTTATTGAGAAAATATACATAATCTGGACGATCTTTGCCAACAAATCCCTCTGGTTGAGATACATATACTTATTCTTTCAGCTTGCCATTGAGAAATGCAGTCTTGACATCCATTTGATATACCGTGAAATTGCGATAAGCAGCGAAGGCAAGAAACATTCAGATAGCTTCCAATCTGGCAACGGGTGCAAATATTTCATCGTAGTCAATACCTTCTTCTTGTCGATATCCTTTGGCTACCAACCTTGCTTTGTTCCGCACGACGATACCATCTTTATCCTTTTTGTTCTTGAATATCCACTTTGTACCAATTATGCTTTTTCCTTTCGGCCTCGGTACAAGTCTCCACACTTTGAGCATATCAAATTGATTGAGCTCCTCTTGCATAGCAATAATCCAATCCGGGTCCTCCAACGCTTCAGAAACTTTTGTAGGTTCAATCTTGCTTAGGAAGCAAGTGAAGAGACATTCATTGGAAGTAGCCGACTTGGAGCGTGTAGAAACACTGGCTTAAGGATCTCCAATAATTTGATGAATTGGATGAGATCTTGTCCATTTTGTGGTATGAGGGAGAGGATCAATTACATCTTGAACCACTTCTAATTGAAGAGAGGTAGGTTCAGAAACTTCTACATCAGATGAAGAGATAGAAATAGTTTCAACTTGAGGAGGAGGTATCTCAACAATCTCTGAATCAGATTCGGAAACAGATTGTTGAATAGCATCATTCTGTACTTCTTCCTGAAGTGATTCCTCTTGAACAGTTTGATCTTGAATAGACTCTTCTTGAGTATGTTCTTCATGAATAGGCTCAGTTTCTGATTGAACATTGTTTGATTGAACAAAATCTTGTTGTGCCAGTTCTTGTTGAACAGGAGATACTGGAGCAGCATCATTGTCAGAGATAGATGCAGCGGAATTTGGAATAGATGAGCTCTCAGTTTCCTGATTCAAAACATTAGAAACATTTTCAGAGTTAGATCTAGGCACATCATCATAAAAATTTTCAAACAGAAAATCAAGATCAGAAAGATTAGGAGAGGGAGTAGAATCCTGGTTATCCGGTGAAAGAGCAGGTTATGAACTGATTTGTTCAGAAACTGAATTGCCAGTGAAAGC
Organism: Arctium minus; assembly: GCA_954870635.1. Lineage (NCBI taxonomy): Eukaryota > Viridiplantae > Streptophyta > Magnoliopsida > Asterales > Asteraceae > Arctium > Arctium minus. Next base: position 80,677,556 of record OX941087.1, on the reverse strand, counting down.
GGGTTCTGAGCCTGAGTGACTAGAAACCAAATCAGCAGCTTCGTCAAATTTTACATTGACACTCTCTATGACCTTTCTTGCAGAGATCAGAAAAACTCTATAAGCAGCAGAGTTTGAAGAATAACCCACGAATACACCCTCATCTGCCTTTGGACTAAACTTGTTGAGATTCTCCCTGTCATTCAGAACGTAGCATTTACACCCGAATGACTTAAAATACTTGATGTTCAGTTTGATCCCGTTCATAAGTGCATACGGTGTTTTGTTGAAACGACGATGCAGAATTGATCTGTTCTGTGTATGACAGGCAGTTGAAACTGCTTCAGCCCAGTAAGACAAAGGTAGATCTGAATAAGCAAGCATTGATCTGGCAGACTCAACAAGCGTTCTGTTTCTTCTTTCAACAACGCCGTTCTGTTGCGGAGTACGTGCAGCAGAAAATTGTTGTTGTATTCCTTGAGATTCATAGAATGCCTGAAGAATACTGTTTTTGAATTCAGTGCCATTGTCAGATCTTACCACTTTCACTTGCTTCTGCTTATTTGTCTGAGTTGTCTTAATGAGGTTGATAAGAACTTCAGGAGTCTCGTCTTTTGACTTCAGAAATTTTACCCAAGTATATCTGAAGTAATCATCAACAATCACCAAAACATATTTCTTATGTCCTAAACTCTTCGTCTTCATTGGACCACACAAATCAACATGCAAAAGATCAAGAATAGCCGACGTGCAGTGTTCAGGTTTAGGCTTGTGAAGAGCTTTCTTCATTTTTCCTTTCTCACAATCCTGGCATAGATGGTCTTTCTGGAAATGGAGAACTAGAAGACCTCTCACTGAATCATTATTGACTAGGCGATCTATATACTTGAAGTTGAGATGAGCTAAACGTCTGTGCCAAATCCAACTTTCTTGAACTGAAGCTTTAGAAAGCAAGCAAATATCTTAAGGAATTTTGATCTTGGAAAGATCAATGGTATACAAATTTGAGTGTCTTTTTCCCACCAGAAGATCCTTGTCATTATCATTCTTCACAGCAACTCTTTTGGATTTGAAGCTGACTTCAAGGTCTTTCTCGCAGAACTGTCCTATGCTGAAAAGGTTGTGACTTAGACCCTCGACGTAGCTTACTCTTTTTACTGTTATGTTACCCTGAACTAGATCACCATAACCAAGAATTGGAGCAGTCTCACAGTTGCCAAATTTCACACGACCGCAACATTTATCTTTAAAATTAGACATAAGAGATTTGTTGCCAGTCATATGTTTTGAACATCCCGAGTCCAGATACCATAATTGACTTAGCTGCACACACAGAAACTACACCTTTTTAGGTACCCATATGCTTATGGGTCCCTTGTTAGATTTATGTCTTTTATTTTTCACAGATTTATTTTTCATACAAGAATGAAAACAATTATCAATAGAAGATAAAACACAATTATCAGAATCAGAACTAGAAGAAGCATATGAGATATTCTTTGATATATCAAACATTTGCTGAAAAGAATATTTTGGGTTTTTATTACATGAAGCAAATGTATCAGTATCACAAAGAGTATCTACACAGTTAACTCCTAACAGTTCAGATTCTAAAATTTGCTGTTTCATCCTCCAAATCTGCCTTGGTGACTTCCTCACAGTCCGATCTGAAGAAGAAAAATCAGAAACATTAGAATTTTCAGATAAGACAGTATCATGTTTCTTTGACTTCTTTGATCTTCTTCTTTTACGCTTCTTTTTATAAAATTGAGCATTTAGCAGTAAAGAATCATCAATAATTGAATCAGAAGAAGAAACTTTATCAAAGAAATCAGTCTTAGCATTTGACATTGAAGAACTAGCCTCGGAGTGAATATTTTCAAAATTGCGCAAGTCTGGAGGAGGTTTGCGCTTCCCATTGGAGGCGCAAACTGAGCTTTGCGCATCCAACTACATGCGCAAACTATCAGTTTGCGTTTCCAACGTGGAACGCAAATGGCCATTATTTTGTAAAACTTTAGCATTTTCCTTAGAATCTTTTGACAATCCAGAAGAAATTTTATCTTCAAAACTTGTTTTCATTATAAAAAGAAATAAATCGTTTTCTAAACAAGTTTGAATATTTTGTTCTTCCAATCTATCTTCAAGATCAACAATCTTACCTTCTAACACTAATGGGGGAATGTATTTCTTAGTATCATACGACACCGGAGATACATTTTCCTTATCAGTGTTAGCAAAAATATCAACAAAATCTGTTGATAATGAAGATTTATTGGAAGATTTGATATTTAACATATTTTGAAATTTTCTGGATTTCTTAGATTGATCAGGAAAATACTTTGCATTTTCAGAGGTGTAAACAAATGACATTTCCATCCTCTTATTTTTCATTCTTTTCAAATTTTCTTCTTCCAAAATTTGTTTCTCAATTGTCCAAAAGAATTTAAACTGAGGAGCATATCTTGCAAGAGTAAAATAATCATATTCGTATAAAGCAGGAACTTCATTTTTAGCATGATTTAAAAAATGCGGGTTTTCAAAACCAAGTCCCCACTTTTCTTTTATGGCTTCTTCACTCCTTGGTTTATTCATGTAAATGGTTTGCTCAGACTGTTCTCTTTTATACAATTTCCTTTCTAAAACAATTATTTTCTCAGAAAGATTTTGATTTGAAGAAGTCATTTCAGTCAACGAATCACGATAAGTCTGATTTGAATTTTCTAGATCAACTAACTGCTTTTGAAATTTCTCTTTTGTATCAATTAAAATTGATTTTTCATCTTTTAAAGAAATTTGTAGTTTATCAATTAAATCAGACTTTTCTTGATTTTTAAACTTTTCAGAAACGAACTTTGAGCGCAAATCATGCAAAGCAGTGATAAAAACATTCATTTGAGATAAGACGAAATTATAGTTAAACGCAGATATTACCTCAGAACCATCAGATGAGGTATCCTCTTCCTCATCATCAGATTTGTCATCACCTATAAAGCACATGGCCGCAGTTTCTTCATTTTCAGCCTCGTTGTCCGAATGATCCAACCAGTATTCTTCTTCGGCCAACAGGATGGTTCCACTTTCCTTCTTTTCAGCTAGAGCCAACTTTTTTCGGTAAAAGGCAGCATCCTTTACCACTTTGACTCTGCAATCCTTAACCATATGTCCAATCTTCCCACAGTTAAAACAATTCATCACCTTTTTGTCATCTTTCTTCTGTTCAACCACCTTAGCCGGTTCATACTTTGGAGTGTATGTCTTTGAAGGAGCACCAGGTTCTATCTTTTTAGAACCAGAAGTAAACCGCAGGTTGTTTGAACCAGATCTGTGCTTGAATCTCTTCTGATAGTGCTGAGTCAAAAGTATCATGGCCTTTTCGAGTGCTTCGCCATCATCATCTGTAGATCTATCATAAGCTGATTCGGTCAAAGCTTGCTCAGTCAGTTGGCTAGCTATAAGAGCAATGGGATCTACTGACAGAGGTTTGTTCTTCTTATCCATTTTGCCTTCTTCTCCATTACCATAGATTCATCAGTCATCAAGATTTCGTATAACTCCTGAATTGGCATGGTTGAGATTCTGACATCGTTTCTCATTCTGTGGCATGACTTGTTCCACTCAGGTTGTAAAGCGTTCAGAAACTTCAAGTTAGCCTCCAACTCAGCCTTGGTAACTTTAATCTTGTAGAGATCATTGATAATAGCCCAGAATCGATCAAAAACATTTTTCAAACTTTCCCCATCCTTGGCCTTGAACTTTTCAAAATTGTTCATATACCTAGTCTGGCGCAACTGAGTTGACATTGCAGTACCAAGCATAATCTTTTCAAGTTGAGTCCACATTAGCATAGGATTCTGTTTGAAGCAATCGATTCTGTTATAAATGGAGTTAGGAAGAGCAAGAATCAGATTTGATTTGGCCTGGCTATCAGCTTGATGTCGTAACATCTCATCAACATCATATTCCCTTAAAGATTTCTCAACAGTGGTAGCAGCAGTAGTTGCAGTAGCTGGAACAACTTTCCTTGGTGTTTCCATAGGACCCTGAGTCAGTGATTTCATCATGTTCTCCCCATTTGGTTGTCTTTCAATGAAGTTAATAAACCGATCCTGCCACTGTTCGATTTCGTTCTCATTGATCAGTACTGGTGGACGTGTATCAGACCCCAAGGACATCATGAGGTCATTTTTGTAGATTTGTGCTTGCAAAGACATCTTGTGAAAAAATCAGAAATTTCAGAAAAATTTCCAAGTATGGGAGACGCGCAAACTAGAAGTTTGCGTATGCAATGAGGAGCGCAAAGAAGGTTTTGCGTTTGTAGAGGGGAACGCAAACTGAGTTTTGCGTTTGCTAAGTGAAACGCAAGATGAAGCTTTGCGTGAGTAGACTTTGCGTTGCAAGAGAAGCGAAAACTTGATGCACGAAGACTTGAAGAGAGAAACGCAAACTGATAGTTTGCGTATTAAACTAGAACCGAGAACTTTAAGCTTTGCGTTTCCAAAGTGAATCGCAAACCTGAAAATTCACTAATACAAGAGTTAGACCACAAAGAACTTTAAGTAAAATATATGAATGACACGCAAATTTATATGAATCACACGCAAACATATATGAAACACACGCAAACTTATATGAAAGAAACGCAAACTTCAGAAAAACAAATAAAACGCGTAAGATCGAATCTAACAAAGAAATTTAAACAAGAAATTGACATAATGATGAACGAAAACAACTTTCTTACACAATTCAACTAACAATTTCGATTAAAAACTGCAAAAACTCAAAATCGTGAAATAACCAGAACGTGAACTCGTGTTTCCAGAAAATCACAAAATCACCAAATTGAGAATCAAACCATGGTTTTTATGGAAAATTATGTGAATCAAATACGATCGACTATCACAAACGCAACTAAAGAAATAAATTCGCACAAATTCAATCAAAAACCTAACCAATTTTGATGAATCAAGCAAAAAACGAGATTTTCTTGAAAAATCAAGAAAATCAATCAAATTTTCTGCTTAATCTACAAAATCAGTATTTAAAAACAAATTCTCTCAATCCTCTCAAGATCTAGTATGCTCTGATACCAATTGAGAGTCCAAGAATCTCTAAATCTTTAGAGAGAGAAAGTAGAGAGAGAAAATATGGAAGCGCAAAGTGTAATCTGATTAAAGTGTGCGTGCCAAGGTTCAAAGTTACAAAACAAAAGCACTAAGGGGACTTAAATATCCCTAGCCTTTACAAAACAGATAGAACAATAAGAGCAGTCTAGGCTAGAAAATAAAATACAATGATTACTATAAAAACAGATCTAACAATAAGTGCAAGACGCAAACTGAAATTCTCAAAGTCCGGAAAAGCTCGCGCAAACTTCTATGAACTCGCACAAATCGTATGAACTCGCGCAAACCGTGGATCTAGCGCAAACTTGTAACTGACTTGTACATTTCAATCCAAAACGATTCAAATCTGCAAAATTGATCTCAAGAACTTATCAGAATCATCGAAAAACACTATGAAACACAAATTTACAAACAAATTTCGATTAAAAACAACAATTCACACATTTTTGATGAAGAACAGTGTTCGAACAAAAATGTCAAGAAAAGTTCAAAAATCGAAAATTGGGATCGAAATTGTTCGTATTTTGAGATATAATCAATACAAGAATCAACCAACAACACAAATCGTATCTAATGATTCCATTTTTCTTGCACCAAAAACGATTTTCCAATAAAATTCGGATGAACAGTACAAAAACACGAGTTCGTGAAAAAATTCCAGGAAATCAAATTTTCGAACTAAAAATCAAGATTTCAATCTAATCCTTTGATCAAATCATTTCTGAAAAGTTTGGTTCAGCTCTGATACCAATTGTTAATGATAATTTCCCAATCTATCAAGCAATTCTCATAAAAGATATGACAATATTCAAGAACTAGAGAGAGAAAGTAGATCTTCAATAACCACAAGTCTGATATTACAATGACGTGCTTACAATCCTTCCAAAACCTTACAACAAGATTACAAGGCAACCCTATTTATACCATCTATCTAACAAAGACTTAATGACTAAGTAAACAAAACATACTTTGACTTTTACAAGACATTGACAATATTGACTTTTACATCTTTGACTTTTCTTATTAAATCTTGGATACAATATTTAGACTTAACAACACCATTCGGTGGTTCAAACTCCCCAACAAAATGGTGTGGCGGAACGCATGAACCGAACGATCATGAAAAATGTTCGGTGTATGTTGTCTAACTCTGGTTTGGCAAAAGCATTTTGGGCCAAAGCCGCATCAACAACTTGTTACGTTATTAACCGTTCTCATATGCCCTTGACAAAAAGACACCTATTGAGGTGTGGTCGGGCAAACCTGCTAATTATTCTGACTTGAAGGTATTTGGATGTCCCGCTTATGCCAATGTGGACAATGGTAAACTTGAGCTGAGAGCCATTAAATGTGTATTTCTGGGTTTCAAAGCCGGTGTAAAAGGTTTCGGGTTATGGTGTTCGGAGACCCAAAAGACCATCGTAAGTAGGGATGTGACTTTTGATGAAAGCTCTATGTTGTGCAAGCCTTTCGTTTCTGATCAACCGAACGTAGATGTTCCTTGTTCTTCTGAGGGATCTCGAGTGGAGGTGGAGCTACTATTTGGTGCTAAGACGACGCCTTCTACTTTCTCACAGTCGTCTACGCCTTCGTTGTATGATGGTGAGGGTGATGGTTCTCCTAATTCGCCACCATCCGGGCCACAACCTTGCATTGCCAGGGATCGAGGTCGAAGATAGATAGTCTGTCCTGCACGGTTTGCTGAAGTTGAGGTGGTTTCTTGCGCGTTTAGTGTTGCCTTCGAGATGGAGTCAGTTGAGGATCCGTCTACGTATATGGAAGCGGTTGAGTCTAAAGATTCAGAAAAATGGATTGTGGCAATGCATGATGAGATGGAGTCCCTACACAAAATGGTACTTGGGAGCTCGTTCCTCTTCCCAAAAGTAAAAAGGAGATAAAGTGCAAATGGATCTACAAGAAGAAGGAAGGGATATCGAATGTAGAGCCTCCCAGATACAAGGCTCGGCTTGTGGCGAAGGGATTCAGTCAGATTCCAGGTATTGATTTCACGGATATTTTCTCACCTGTAGTCAAACATTCTTCTATATGTGCATTATTGAGCATTGTAGCTTTGCATGATCTTGAGCTTGAGCAGTTAGATGTTAAAACTGCATTTCTATATGGTGAGTTAGAGGAAGACATTTATATGGATCAACCTCAAGGATTTGTGAGTGTTGGTCAATAGGATTTGGTTTGTCGGCTAAAGAAGTCGTTATATGGGCTAAAGCAATCACCAAGGCAATGGTACAAAAGGTTCGATACTTTCATGACTTCACATGGTTTCTCACGTTGTTTATATGACAGTTGTGTTTATATAAGGAGGTGTGAAGATGGTTCGTTTGTCTACCTATTGCAATATGTGGACGATATGCTCATAGCTTCAAAGAACAAGGAAGACATCCAAGAAGTCAAGAATCAATTAAATGCGGAGTTTGAAATGAAGGACTTGGGGCAAAGCTCGAAAAATTCTTGTCATGGAGATTTCAAGAGACCGAAAGGCGGGAACTTTGACACTTAGTCAAAGAAGCTATATCGAGAAGGTGTTGAAGAGATTCAACATGGATGGTGCCAAAACGGTAAATACTCCTATTGCTGCTCATTTCAAATTATCTGCTCGTCAATGCCCCATTTCTAATGAAGAAAAAGAATATATGTCTCGGGTTCCTTACTCTAGTGCGGTTGGGTCATTGATGTATGCGATGATCTGTACAAGACCGGACTTAGCCTATGCTGTGAGCATGGTGAGTCGTTATATGGCGAATTCGTGTAAAAAGCACTGAAAGGCGGTTCAATGGGTTCTCCGGTACCTATCGGGTATTAGAGACTATTGTTTGTGTTTTGGGACTTCAAGAGATGGTATTCAAGGGTATGTTGATTCTGACTATAGTGGAGATATGGATGGTAGACGCTCTCTTACCGGATATGTGTTTACTATGGGGTCATGTGCCATCAGTTGGAAGGCCATTCTTCAACCGACGGTTGCTCTTTCTACAACTGAGGTTGAATACATGGCCGTTACCAAGGGTTTTAAAGAGGCGATATGGCTTAAAGGCTTGTTCAATAGCCTTAGCAGTGATGAACTGACGGTGGACTATGTATTCTGTGATAATCATAGTGCTATCTTCTTGACGAAGGATCAGATGTTTCACGAGCGCACAAAGCATATTGATGTGCGATTTCATTTTCTAAGAGAGGTCATTGCTAAAGGAGACTTCAAAGTGAGGAAGGTTTCCACTCACGTTAATCCGGCCGATATGATGACCAAAGTTCTTCCGACGTCTAAGTTTGGTTTTGTTTACAAACTTGGTCGGAATCCGTGGTTTGGAGTAGCCCGTGGAGGGCCGGCGGAGGAGGTATGTGCTTGTTAATCCACTTTCGAGAAGTCATATTCGCTTTCACTATATATTTTGTTGACGATGTGTTTTGAAGCTTGTGTTGGAGCTTTGTTTCATGAAGAATAATGTTTGTTGGGATGATGTTATTATGGAATCAAAGGCGGAGATTGTAAAAATTGACTCCAAAGAACCTTCTATGCTTCCTGAAAAAGAAATTATGCATGGAAATTGGGAATAAAATGTTTTGCATGTGGTGAATTGAAAAGTCAAAGAAATAAGTCGGCTATGGTGGCTATGCATGTGGACGGTTACAAGTATTATTTTTGGGTATTGATGGTGGATTTATCTCTATAAAAAGGAGATACTCTCCAGAAAATATTATCATCTCTCCCAACAAAATATACACACTAGATTAGCAATTAATCTGTATTCTTCATCGATTTCTCCGGTTTTCCAAGTATTGTAAACATCGTCGATTATAGTGGACTTCTCGGTGGTATTCTCCGCCCGTGGTTTCTCCCGTTTTAGGGTTTCCACGTAAATTTGGTGTCGTTCTCTCATTTATTTTTATTTTCGTCAAGTTTCGATTATTATTGTGTGGTTGATTATTATTCCGTTGAGAGATTCGAGTTTATCGTTTCCACATTCAAAATCGTTATAATTTATTTTTGGATATTGGGTTGATTTTTCGATTAAGTTTTCTATTCGATTCGATCTCGTTTTGTGGGGTCTGATCGAGTGGTGTGATCGGAATTTGCAACATGATGTCCTTTGAGCTTTGTTGCCCTGGGTTATCGTCCTTTTTGCCCAACACTTGGGTCGACGCTGTTATATCAAGATGACAAATTTATAGAATATTTTAATAATTAGGGTGGATGCAACATATACAAGGTGGGGGGATGGGCCCCAGAAAGAAAAAAAAAACATTTTTTTTCCAAGTTTTAAAAAAAATTAGCGTTCTATTATAGTCCCAGTATTTTTCTGTCCAGACCCCCACCAACCAAAAAACCAAAGAAAGTACTTCAAAATCAACCCAAAAACCAGAAAGCCTTTTGAAGCCAACCAAAAAAACACGAAAAAATCCCCGGAAAATGACAAAAAAAACTTATAACCCCCTTAAAATCAATCAAAAAACTTTATAAATCTCTTAAAACCGTGGAATTAGTCTAAAAACATATCGGACGACTTTACGAGCCTTTAATCTACTTTAAACGTGCCCCACTAAAGCAAAGATTCCGGATCCGCCACTGTCGGTATAATTAAAGCCGGAGATGTTGTTATGTATATAGTATATAGTGTATGATTAAATCCATTTGTAATCACATTTTATTTGTCAAGAAAATACAAAAAAATGTTCCAAAAAGACGGAAATTTCCGACTTTGCATTTCAATGCCTACATACACAACACACATCCTAAACCGCGAAAGAAAATTCTTCATCTCCTCACTCCCCCATTCATGTTCGTTCCCGACAATCTTTCAAATCGAATAAGGTATCTCTCTCTCTTTCTGTGTTCTGTTTTCTACTCTCAAGTCCAATGCAGATTAAGACTCTTCATTTCAAATGTTTCCTGGATCAATATTGATATTGTTTATTAGTATGAGAAGTTATATTTTGTCATTAATATGAGAAGTTCAAAATGAAAATTATATGCGGTAGAAAAAATATATGTTATATTTGTAGGAATACTTACATATATATATATATATATATATGTGTGTGTGTGTGTGGGTGTAGAGATCTACGCCTCGATGATGCATATTTGTTAATGGAAGTCTTGAATTAATAAAATGACTCGTATTTGGTTGGTATTTATGACTTGTATTGGTAAAATTATTGATTTGGTGGTTGTGTGTGAGAAGAACACCAAGTGTTTGATGAAATGCCCAAATGAGATGTGAGTATTTGTAACTAGAAACTTTAGAACATCTTTGAGTACCTTTTTATTGGGCAATATGTACATCAACAAAAAGAGTTATGGGAGCTCATTTGTTCTATGAAGACTGTGGTAGTGTTTTTAACGTTGATAAATAAATAACCTAACAAAAAAATTTGTTGTTATTTGTTCCAACTTATAAACAAAAGAATGGAAGGGAAAACTGTTTCTTCAAAATTCACAAGAGAGAGAAGTTACTACTTCCTTTTCCTTAATCATTTAGTGGTCTATGCATTTCTTATCAATTATATTGTTAATAGAAGAGAAGGCCATTTTTTCTCCGAATAAACTTTCTCCCTTCCTTTCCTGCAGAATTCCCCAACAACATTCTTTCTTTCTCACACAAGTCTTGATCAAGGTTCATAATGGTCTGGCAGCAAGGTTAAGCCTTATACGCCACAACGAGGACACAGTGTTTTTCAAGGTGGGACATAAGACGACAAATTTGTATGTCATATATAGAATTATATATATATATACATATATGTTTTCTATATATTATTCAGGATGTGTTTGTTTACCTCTTAATGATGTCATTAACAGGTAATGATGCCATTAATAGGTAAAGCTCTGAATCACTCTGACATAATGTTGTGTCAGTTTTTTTTATGGGTCTGAATGACACAATTTTATCTGAATCGCTACATCCCTAATCCATTCTCCGTTCCATTCAGACCAATGTTTTAAAACCCGGGTTGACCCGACCGGTTCAACCGGTTGAACCGAGAACCGGTGAAGAGACAGGGTCAATTACGACCGATTTTTTGGGAAATTAGGGCCCGGATCGAACCGCCGGGTTTTTTATAGAACCGGTAAAAACCCGGGTTGACCCGGTTAAAAAATCAATTTTTTTATGTGACATTAGTATTTTTTTTATTTGATATTGTAGAAAGTGATCATGTTGTTGATGACCATGAAGTTGAGAGTGAATTTCAATTACTAAGCGATCGTGAGCTTGATGCATTTAACACTCCAATGTCTCAAGATCCATGATTTGGTTTGAACGTTATGTTTCGTTTTGATGTATTTGGATTGAAGAAAAACTTATGCTTATATGTGTGATTTTTATGTTTTTGGATTGATGTAAAACTTGTTGTTATGTGTAGTTTTAATGTTTTAACTTCTGGACATCAAATTCTTGGTTATATATATATATATATATATATATATATATATATATATATAGGGAAAGGTTCATTTGAGAAACACTAAATATATGAGAAATAAAGAAGTGATCATGGCCCTTGGTTTAAATGATCAATGGTCATTAATTGAGGGGTCAAATGTGTAACACAGGATAAATTCGGCCGCACAGTAACAAAAATAGGACAACATAGGGGAAATTTGGTAAAATGCACAACTAAATCAAAATAGGCGGCAACTTAATCATAACATTACGAAACACGATCTTTTTCATCACAAACCATCCACATTCCTCCAGATTATTCTCCAAAAACCCTGATTATTCAACAAAAACATCAAAAACTTCACATTTGATTCATCTTAAACCAGAAGTAATGGAGAAAACGAGAAAGGAAACTCCGAATCATCAAAAACAACCATCAAAAAGTCCAGAGAAGGAACAAAATCAGATGAGCGAGGATGAACCATTGATAACTATCATAAGAGACGGTACTTATACATATTTTTTGTAAAATGTTTGAATGGTTATCATAAAATAACATCATATACAGTGATTCTATGTTTAACGAGTTGATGAAATCATTTAGAAAAATTAATTTAGGGTTTTTAACGAGTTTAATGATATCATATATAAATTATTCATACAGCGAAAAGTGCACATGGGTTACCAAAAATAAAGATACGAACGAAGAAGATGGCTCGAAATAAGGAAGGTATATTCGTTCATAAATGAATGCGTGATTTTGAATATAGGGTTTTTAGATGGCAACATTCATGTATGAATGTTGAATATTCGGTGGTTCATATATGGAATTTTTAAATGTTTTCTCGATAATTTCTGTATTTTTGTTGAATATAGAGTTTTTAGATGGCAACATTCATATATGAATATTGAATATTCGATGGTTCATATATGAAATTTTTAAATGTTTTCTCTATAATTTCTGTATTTTTTAATAGATCTAGGGGTTTTCGATGCAAACATTCATATATGAATATTGAATGTTCAATAATTCACATATGAATCTTTTGAATGTTTCTTCGATTATTAATTCAAAATAGGGTTTTGAGATAAACACATTCATATATGAATCTGTTGAATATTGTATAGTTCATATATGAATGCTCAATAATGAATATATTTTGAATCTGTTGAATGTATATGGATGTTCATATATGAATCTGTTTAATATTGCATAGTTCATATATGAATTTGTTGAATGTTCATATACATTCAACATATTCATATATGAATGTATATGAATGTTCATATATGAATCTGTTGAATATCGTATACTTCATATATGAATCTGTTGAATATCGTATAATTCATATATGAATGTTAAATAATGCAAAAGTTCATTATAAATATGTTGAATATTGTATAGTTCATATATGAATCTGTTGAATGTATATTAATAATGTTCATATACATTCAACATATTCATATATGAATCTGTTGAACATTGCATAGTTCATATATGAATGTTCAATAAATCAAAGTTCATATATGAATATGTTGAATATATATGAATGTTAATATATGAATCTGTTGAATATTGTATTCATATATGAATGTGTTGAATGTTTGTTTATTCATTTTTTTACTTAAATCAATATCTTGCATATTAACAGGTGATGTAGAACCTTCAAACATAAAAGAACAAGATGCTTCTGTTGAAGGAAACAAGACTGAAGAAGCAAAACAAATAGTTTTATGTATGTAAACCATAATACATAATGATAACATTTTAATTTAAAATGTTGTTTCATTAATTATATTAACCAATGTCTATAAACAGATAAACAAAAAAAGCCCAGAACAAAGAGAGGGAAAGCTATAACACTTGTTGATGAAGATGATGATTTATATGTGCAAAAGAGTAAAAGGGTGAAGAAGGAGGGAAAAAAGGAGAAAGAAAAAGTAAACTACCCGGTAATAAAGGTAAGAAGTTCTCCAAAGCCACTATTTGAAGCCATACAAGCTTTAAGTAAAGAGCAGAAACAGTGTGTAAGAAACATGGGTTTCGAACAATTACTGGAGATGAAGATGGATGGAATTCCATCTAAGCTTGGTTTTTATGTTGTTGATAACTTCAATGATGAAAACATGGAGATGAAAGTGGGAGAAAACTCAATCATATTAACTGAAGAATCAATTCATGATATGCTTGGAGTTCCAAATGAAGGAGAGGAAATATTCGATGGCAAGTATGTGAATGATGACAACGATATCATTGTCAATTGGAGATCACAGTTTACCAAAGCAAACATACGACCAACTGACATCAAACAGAAGATCATTGACAGTAATGAAGCTGACTTCAATTTCAAATTGAACTTCATTACACTCTTCTGCAACACGATGGTAGAAGGCAACAAAAGCGGTACCTGCAATCTGGCTGTGGTAAACTACATCAACCCAGACACAGAGATTGCAAAGATAAACTGGTGTTCTTACATTTTTGATTGTTTAAAAAGAAGCAAGAAAGGTTGGGTTAGAGACTCTGACATGAGTTTCTACGTTGGATGCATCACATACTTGATTGTAAGTATACTATAATATTTTTGAATTAAAAATATATCTTACATTAATGTATTAACTATTTTAATTGATTCTTATATGCAGCTCATGTATGTTGATAATATCGAATGTGAAGCTGTCAGTGTAAAAAGACAAATACCATTGATTCAAATGTGGACAACTGAGAGACTAAGAAGAAGAGAAGGTTATGAGATAGAAAACGGTGGATTTGGTAGGGGGAAGCTTCTTGAAGAGTTTGTAACAGATGCTGAAAAAGAAGAAGTAAGTATAGTATATGAAATTATAGTATATGAAGAAGTAAGTATAGTATATGAATCCTTTAAACTTATTGAATTCGTATATGAATCTTATATATGAAATTATATATGAATCTAGTTTTAATTCATATATGAAATATCATATTCTCATATATGAGAATTCATATATGAATTATCATATGAATTCAAATATGAATATTATTTTAATTCATATATGAATACTTCATATATATCAATTATCTTATTGTCATATATGAATTGTCATATAAATTCATATATGAATTGACATATAAATTCATATGAATTCATATATGAATTCTTTATAGTTATAGAATTATTATTTTAATTCATATATGAATACTTCATATATAACAATTCTAATATTCTAATATGAATTCATATGTGAATCATATATGAATTGACATATAAATTCATATATGAATTCTTTATACTTATAGAATTCATATATGAATTATTATTTTAATTCATATATGAATACTTCATATATATCAATTCTCATATTCTCATATGAATTCATATTTGAATCATATATAGTTAATGAATTCATATATGAATCTTTCAAACTTATTGAATTATTATTTGAAATCTTATTTTAATTAATATATGAATTCATAAATGAATCATATATACTTGTGAATTCAATTTCATCTTAACACATATATTCATATATGAATCTTTTAATAGTTTATCATAATTTTTATGCACATTGTAGACTCTAGAGTTTATGATAAAAGAAAAACTGGATGAGATAAGGTATGATACAATGATCGTAGAATAAGGACTAAAACGAGCTTTGGATACATTTTCAAATAATGAGGTTTTCAAGAAATACAAATTAGAATTCGAAAAGTTGTTCAAAGAAAAAGATGAGATGAAAGATGAACTTATGGTTGTGGCTGAAGAAGAAGAGTTTTTGATATCAGAAAATCAAGATTTGGAGAGAAATGTTGATGAAGGATTGGAAATGACACATGTAACCACTATGATGGATGCAGAATTCTCGCAAAACCTAAAAACTTGTGGGAAAGTTGAATTGATAATGAAAGTATATGAGCCAAATGAACAAGAAAAGGAGGTCATGAAAGAGGTAGATGAGTTGGGAGAAGAGGAGAAAGACAAAGAAGAGACAATTGAAAAAGATGATGCAGAGGTAGGAGAGAAGGTAGAACGAGAGAAGGTAGAAGAAGTAGAGAAGAGTGTTGAACAAGAAGCTAGAACAGAACAATCACCGAATTTTGTAAAAAATGCATCTTCATATTTGAAGCATCAAACAAGTTTCAGATTGGGAAAGACATCAGAACATGAGGATGGAAACAATGAAGATGACAATCAAAAGAAAGAAGAAGAAAGAGAAAAAAAGGAAGGAAAAGGGAAGGAAGTGAAAGATAAGGAAGGAAGTGAGGAATAAGGAAAAGAAGAGGAAGGAAAACAGGAGAAAACATTGGGCAAAATGGAAGTGAGACTGCCCGAAACACTAAGGTCACCATACCTTGATAGAGTGGTCCTAATCTCAAAAGGTCTATCAATAGATGAAAAGAAAATTGGTAGATGGTTGTTTACATTGACCGGTAAATGGTGGTAAGTTATAATTATAATTTTAAATATCTTACTTTAAAAATTTATGATCTGCATATATGATGAACTTAATTTACTTTTATTGCCTTATAGTGATATGATCTATGAAACAAATGATGGAGCATCAATGATTTAGGTGGCAGCTGAAAGTTTAATGGCAAATACGTATCTAGTGGTATGACTTGATTCATATATACATTTTATGTTCTTTTTAAAACATAAATACAAAGATTCATATATGAACATTAAGACTCATATATGAATGTAAAAGTTGGTGTTCATATATGAGCCCAAAGGTTCATATATGAACCTTTAAGTTCATATATGAACCTTTAAGTTCATATATGAATGTCAACATTAGTGTTCATATTTAAAATTTTTGTGAAAATAAAAATTCAAATGTAATTACTTTGTTTACTTAGCCGGATAAAGTTGTGAAGAAGGAAACCACATTAGAAGAAAGTTTTGAGATTTTCAGCTCAAACATCAAGGATATGTTAAAGAACAATGAAAATCTGGCAAACTTGAGGGAGTATGATCTGGTATGTATAAAAATTATATATACATTATATACACAACATACACAGTTAGATGAAATCTAATTGATTTTTCAATTATATAATGAAAACAGGTATTCTTTCCAATCATACAATCAAGCCACTTCTACCTGTTTGTTTACAACTTGAAGAAACCACAGTTTCTTGTAATAGACAACATGTCTACCGATGTCCCCATACAAAACAAATATGGAAAAACAAATCATTCGGTTGAGGTACAAATATGCAACAAAGTTGTTGCTTTCTGAGAAGAATTTGCATAGGGAGAAAGTTATCGATGAAGCAAACAAGTTTGACTCATTCGATGAAAAAAAGAAGAAACATCTTGAATCTCTTGCAAAGACAAAAAAGAATGAGAGACAAGATGTTATAGGTAATGATGGGTTTGTTGAACAATGGTTCTTTGTTGGTATGGGTGTTTGTTTTCGAATGATGGGGGATTGGTAAAAACAATGTTTTCTGCTACAATTAGGGTTGGTGATGGTGAACATACATTTTGTATATTCATAATGGGCTGTTTTGAACAAATTTTTTGATTTGTTTTGGTATATTTGATGGTATATTTCATGTTATATTTGATATGTTTTGGTATATTTGATAGTATTTTTGATCTGTTTTGGCATATATTTATTCTTTATACTTCATATATGAATCATTGATTATACTTTTTCATATATGAACCTTTGCATTCATATATGAACCTTAATATTCATAAATATTAATATATGAACATAAATATTCATATATGAACCTTAATATTAATATATGAAACTTGAGTTCATATATATGAATTCATATATGAATATCAATTGAATATTTGAATTCAGTAATTTCAATGGATTCATATATGAATCCATTTATGAATTATTTTATATTTCATATATGAATTATTTTACACTGATACACGATTTTATTGATTTTTTTTGCTGATTTACAATAACATTTTGGATGGTTTTGAGAAAGTGATAATGTTTTTTTATAAATTTATTTAATTTACACTTAATAACATAATGTTTTTTATAAAAAAAATTAAGTGTTTTGTCATGTAGTGATGGGGAAAATCGTATAATTGCAGACACACATGGTACGGTTCAGGGGTAGTTTTGTAATTTCCTCACTTACATGAATAGGCGGCAAAAAGTATGATTACACTCTAAAACACTCATTACACTAAATCATAGAAAACCGTCGATGATTTATTGATTATCGCTTCAGAAATCACTCACAATACACATATTCATCACACAAAATCATAGCAAATCGTTCGAAGTTTCTTACGAGCATCAAGAAATGGAAAAAACATGAAAGGATTCAAAGAATCCCCATGAACAACATTCTGAAAATTCAGAAAAAGAGAAAATCACAAACGGAGAAGATAAAGCGTTGAATACTATGATGAAGGAAGGTAATGTACAGATTATATGTATTTTTCTGTAAAATCATTGAATAATCGACATAAAACACTGTTATATTAAATGAATCTATATTTAACAACATTTAACACTATTATATTTCTCTTCATTTTTTATTACAGTAAAGAGTTCGAAGGTTCAAAAGCAAAAATTAAAGAGAAAGACAACAAAAAAAGGTTTATTCGTCCATATATGAAATTGTGACATAGATTTGTTGTTCATTTATGAATGTTGAAGATATAGGAGTTCATAAATGAATATATGTACTATTTTACTGTTCATTAATGTTTTATGAAATATTAAGGTTTTTAACGAAAAGTTTAATGTGTTTGTGTTGTGTATATGAATATGTTGAAAATATATGAATGTTCATATATGAATATGTTGACTGTATATGAATGTTCATATATGAATCTGTTGAATATCGTATAGTTCATATATGAATGTTAAATAATGCAAAAGTTCATTATGAATCTGTTGAATATTGTATAGTTCATATATGAATCTGTTGAATATTGCATAGTTCATATATGAATGTTCAATAAATCGAAGTTCATATATGAATATGTTGAAAATATATGAATGTTCATATATGAATCTGTTGAATATTGTAGAATTCATATATGAATGTATTTATCTCAAAACCATATTTTGAACAAATAATAGAAGAAACATTCAAAAGATTCATATGTGAATCATTGAACATTCAACATTCATATATGAATACATTCAAAAAGTTTCATGTCTTCATATATGAATGTATGTAATATTACGTTTTTCATACCTGAATTAACACATATATAGGAAAAGTTTCATGTCTTCATAAATTGACTATGATAATTACAAATACAAATTGTTTATACAGGAAACAACACAAAAATACCAAAGATCAAACTTATAATTTGCAAGGAAGATAATCCTGAAGATAATTCAAAACAAATTGTCTTGTCAGGATCGAATTCTTAACAAGAATTAATACTCAGAAACTAATATCAAAGAAGTTGCGGAAAAACACTTTGATATTTAATTAAAACAGTAATCAAACACAGTATATGATGATCAAACAGTAAACTTGTATTGAATGCTTAAAACTACAAGATTACACACTCAACCTCAATATTGATGAACAGGCTCACCAATACGAATTCTACTTCTCTAGAATTAGGATCTATGCCTTGAGGTTAATTTTCTCTCTTGAAAAACAATTATCAAAAAAAATTCTTTCTATCTATTCTAAACATTCTATACATATACTAATAAAAAGATAATTACAAAGAGTAAACAAATCTTCAGTATATCTTCCATGTATATCTTCTAAGTATATCTTCAGTATATCCAGCTGTAGTATTCGTATCTCTTTAGCAGCACTAATAATGCTCAGCAGCATTAACTTCAAGTAGCAGCATTAACTACTAGCAGTATTAACTACTAGCAGTACTAACTAGCTAAGCAGTACTAACTTTGTTCAAGCAGTACTAACTTTAACTAGCAGTAGTAATTCTACTAGCAGTAGTAACACTTAGCAGTATTAACTTCAACTTGTTCTGGCAGTAGTAACTACACTTGTACTAGCAGTAGTAACTACACTTAGTAGAATCTTCAGTTCCCAACAATCTCCCCCTAACTTGACTTTTAGAAGAGAAGTCAAGTTCTTCAGATATTCTTCCAGATGCTCTTTTTAATGCTCCCAAAACTTCCAAGATCATGCTGCTAAGTCTGGATTCAGTCCCAAACTCTGATTGATTATCCTCTGAATAAGATACTTGGCCATTTCTGAATTTGGTGCACAACCCAACTTCTTCTTTAGCATAGCATGTGCCTTTAGTCTGGTGTGATTATATACTCTATCCACTAGGAAGTATTCTGTGTGATTTCTATCCAAAGTCACTGCATATACTCCACTAGTTTCATATAGAGTCCAACTTGTAACTTCTTTAAACACACTCTTGATGACCTGGTTCACTTCTTCAGGTTTGAACATCATGCATAGATACTCCATCACCAGTTTTGTAAGAGAAATTCCTGGAGTATTCAGATGGTCTGCATACAGCTTAATTCCTATGTCAAACATCTCTTCTATATCAGATCTAGAGCATGTTTTGACAATTTTGATCCAAGTATTGAATATTTCATACTTATCACCCTTCCTCTTTAGTCTGATGTAATCTTTTCCATCCATTTTCAGAACATCCCAGTGAATGATCTCTGGTGGTTTAACTCCAACAGGTTCTGCAGAAATTGGTTCAGGCACTTTGTCCATCACTACCATATATAAGCTTACATCATCTTTGATTGATGACCCTTGTTGACTTGATGACTCAGGTGCCCCTTCTTCTTCAGCAACATTTTGTTCTTCTTCTATTCTGAGCTTCTTATCTTTCTTTCTTTTGGCCATCATCTTGGTTCTTTTCAAAGTCTTTTGAACCTGTACTAGAGTATCTTCCTTCTTCTTTTCTTCCTTTTTCCTTTCCATTTCTTTTATAGGAGTTCCCTCTTCACTTTCAGGGAATGGTTGATTCATGTCTATATCATGTCTCTCCTTTGCCTTCTTTTCAAACTCCACTCTGTCCTTCTCATTGCTCTTCAGCTTCTCCATTTCTTTCTCATATAGATCCTTGATTTGATCAAAATTCATCTTCACAAACATTTCTTTCTTTACCCCAATTGCACTTTTCAAGAAAGTTATCATTTTGTTTCTTTCCTGAGTGGCAAGGTAAGTTTGTGAAGGTCTTCTCTTCTTTGCACTTGATCTGGCCATCATAGCCTTTCTCAAGGTTATTGCTCTTTGCTTGGCTTTCTCTGTTGCCAACCCTTTCTGGAATGCTTCATTTAACTCATTTGCTAGTGCTCTGGCCATTTCTCTGTCTTTTTCAACCTGTTCCTTTTCTGCTAGATCTAACTCTTCTTGCACTTTCTTTGCTAATGCTTCATCTGACTCAATCATCTTTTGCTTTTTAGATGGTTGATCAGATTCTATCATCTTTTCTTTCCCTTTTCTTTTTATATCTGCAGCCATGTCTTTCTTTTCTGATTTCTTGTCTCTCCCTTCATTTATGACCACTCCCTTTGCTTTGGGAGTGTCATTCTTAGCTTTGATTAGCACTTCAGCTACTTCAATTTCTGTTGGTGTTAACTCTGTTACTGCTGCTTGTGAGGTTTCAGCAGCATTAACAGTTTCTGCTTCCTTCTCCCCCTCAACTTCTACTCTTTCTTTATCAATCTCCCCTTCCTTTGATGCTTCTTCCATGTTGATCTCCCCCTTTTTGGGAGCATCAGTCTCTGGTTTCCTCCTTCTTAGCACAAATTGTTTCTTCTTCTTTTGCAAAATCAGCTTCCTTACCATTTGCTTCAACTTGATGATTTGTTCTTGGTGTGACAGGACTATGAGTTTTAGCTCTTCTATGTCTTTGCCCTGTTTGAGTACATCCATGTTGATGTTGCCCATTGTCTCCATCAATTCATCATAGTTATATCTGTCCTCACCTTCTCCAGGAGTGTTACCCCCTATTGAAGGATCATTGGATCTTTTAATAGTGGAAGTCTTCTGCCTAGCAGAAGCACTATCCACCCCTGTGGTTTCTTGGCACCAGGGACCTTCAAATGATTGCTCATTCAAAGTTGCCATGGGGGAGGTCTTATTGATGTTACCACTTTCCTCCTCTGTGCTAGCAGGAGTAGTGGCAGCCTCATCTCCCATATGCTCTACCTCCTCCTCAGAGAGCACCTCCTTTGGGTTGGGAGACACCCTTGTGGTTTCCCTTTGGATATTCTCTAGGGGAGAATTCTCCCTTAGAGGGCTTAAAGGTTGTGTGGGTGATGGTACAAGAAGGGAAGGAGCCTTCTTTACCTGTTTTCTTTTATAAGTTTGGGTAATTGGAGAGGTTGGTTTTGTAAGAATGGACTGGGGAATTGTTTTTGAGTGAGAAGGTTGGGCTTGGCTAGCAGTGGGATGGTCTAATGAGGGCCTTGACCCTGCTGCCATTCCTTCAGTGGTTTGGGACACCACCATCATTGTAGAGAACAATGGGGTGTCAACTCCTTCCGAGTCCCCAGCAGATCTTCTCATATTTGAGAAAACCTTGCCTTTGGGGGGTTTAGGTACATATACCCCAACAGGTTGAGGTATATCCGTCAATTCATGGTTGATAACTGCTTGAACAAACCTGGGATACATATAAAAGCTCTTTTTGTTTCCCATGTTTGATACAAGATCATTGAAAATCATTTGTGAAAAATTGTACCTTCTGGCAGTGGCCAAACAGACCAAAGCATAAGCAATGGTACTGCTGAACTCACTCCATCCAGTAGTCTTTTTAGAAATGCAGTGCATCAAGGTATGAACAAGAAAACGCCATTGAGGTGAGAATTTAGCTTTTGAGAACTTAAAAACACCCAATGGGCCTCCATACCCCATTTTTGTCAGAGAAGAAAACAGTTCATCATGAGGGATAGAAGTTATACCCGAGGCATCGTCTAGACGTAGACTGATGCGAACTATCTCTTCAGTAACTGTCAATGGATTGCCACATACTGTCGTCTTGATCATTCGCACACCATTCTCAGTAACAATGGTGGCATGAGCCCAGAATTGCCTCTGATGCTCTATAAAGATAGTTGGAGACATAGTGATAGCATGGGCAATGTGGCTAGACTTCAGAAAGTCGACTATCTGATGAAAACCTTCAGCTTGTTTTGGCTTTTGGAGCATCGCGATTTCATTGTGCTCG
Organism: Arctium minus; assembly: GCA_954870635.1. Lineage (NCBI taxonomy): Eukaryota > Viridiplantae > Streptophyta > Magnoliopsida > Asterales > Asteraceae > Arctium > Arctium minus. The sequence continues at coordinate 80,654,942 of OX941087.1, read as the reverse complement.
TCAATGAACGCCATTGATGCCATTGACCTTGAAGATTCTTGCCTGAAAACTTTGAACTTTGAGAGAGAAAGGGTTTAGAGCGCAAGTGAACAGTATGCAAAGAGTCGTTATGAACTTTTAGGCGGGCAAAGAGTATTTATAGTATTCGGAATATAAGCAGTATTAACCTAGAGCAGTATTAACTGAACTAGCAGTATTAACCGCGAGCAGTATTAACCACGAGCAGTATTAACTGCACTAGCAGTATTAACCGCGAGCAGTATTAACTAACTAGCAGTATTAACCGCGAGCAGTATTAACCACGAGCAGTATTAACTGAACTAGCAGTATTAACTACTAGCAGTATTAACTAACTAGCAGTATTAACTACTAGCAGTATTAACTGAAAGCAGTATTAACTAACTAGCAGTATTAACTGAAAGCAGTATTAACTAACTAGCAGTATTAACTGAAAGCAGTATTAACCACTAGCAATATTAACTGAAAGCAGCATAAACCACTAGCAGTATTAACTATACTTACTCCTTTTAAACTTGCTAAACACTGAGTACTGCTATGCATATCCTGAAAAAGAAGATTAGTAACACCAAGAAAAAAATATACAGGTATACACTCACTTTTTGAGAAGAAGATTATTCAAAGTTTATCATTCCCACACTTGTTACCAAGAAAGTGAATCTACCCACATCAAAAGCTTTAGTGAATAGATCAGCAAACTGATTATCAGTGTGAACTTTGACAACTTGAATAAGTTTCTTTTCATTACAATCTCTTATAAAGTGATACCTGATTTCAATGTGCTTTGTCTTTGAGTGCTTGACTGGATTATTTACAATGCTAATAGCACTGCTGTTGTCAATAAAGATTGGAGTGTGTAGAAAGGTTACCCCATAATCCAGCATTTGATTCTGAATCCATAAGACTTGAGAACAGCAACTTGCAGCTGCTATGTACTCTGCCTCTGTTGTAGATGTGGATACTGTGGTTTGTTTCTTGCACTGCCATGAGACTAGTCTAGCACCCAAAAACTGACATCCTCCAGAAGTAGATTTTCTGTCCAAGTTTGCCCCACCTAGATCACTGTCTGAGTATGCTATTAGGTCAAAAGGTGAGTTATGAGGATACCAAAGTCCCAATCTGGGTTGCCCTTTGAGATATCTGAATATCCTCTTAACAGCTTGAAAGTGAGAATGCTTTGGCCTAACTTGAAATCTTGCACATACACAGACTGGAAACATAATATCTGGCCTTGATGCTGTGAGATACATGAGAGAGCCAATCATGGATCTATAAAGATGCACATCCATGTCCTCCCCCTCAAGATCTGCTGTGATCTGCTTGTGTGTTTCCATAGGTGTGCTGGCAGGTTTTGATTCTGAGAAACCAAACTTGGTTAGAATATCCTGCACATACTTGGATTGACATATGAAAATGCCATCTGACGTCTGTTGAACTTGGAGTCCAAGGAAGAAAGTAAGTTCCCCCATGGAACTCATTTTGAACCTTTGATGCATTAAATCCTCAAATTCCTTGCACATGTTGTTTCTTGTAGATCCAAAGATAATGTCATCAACATAAATTTGGACCAGCAAGATATCCTTCTTCTGTCTTTTGATAAAAAGAGTCTTATCTATGACTCCTCTTTCAAAGTCATTTTCCAAGAGATAGGATGACAGAGTGTCATACCATGCTCTTGGGGCTTGATGTAGTCCATAAAGTGCTTTCTTTAGTTTGTATACCCTGTCTGGATAGCTTGGGTTTTCAAACCCTGGTGGTTGGCAGACATATACTTCTTCTTCAATTGATCCATAGAGAAAAGCACTTTTTACATCCATTTGATAGACTTTGAAGTTCATGTAAGAAGCATAGGCTAGGAATAGTCTGATTGCTTCTATCCTAGCCACAGGTGCAAAGACTTCTTCATAATCTATACCCTCTTCTTGAGTATAGCCTTGAGCCACCAGCCTTGCTTTGTTCCTTATAACAATACCTCTTTCATCTCTCTTGTTTCTGAAGATCCATTTTGTGCCAATTGCTCTGTGACCTTTAGGAAGGTCTACTAAATCCCACACATCTTGTAGCTTGAACTGTAACAATTCTTCTTGCATTGCTTCTATCCAGCTAGATTCTTTCATAGCATCATGTGCCTTTTTAGGCTCAAGCTGAGATAGAAAACATGAGAGCACTGTATGCTGTTGATCTTGCATTTCCTGAAGCCTGCTTTGATGTCTAGTCATCATGGGAGAAGAGATATCTCCTATTACCAGCTGTGGAGGATGATTCTTTTGAACTCTGGTGTTATGACTAGGTTCTTCATTCAGTCCAGTCTCTAGATTAGAGTCATGCAACTCAACTGAAGTGGTTTCAGATGTCACTTCTGATTCTTGAGTCTCCTCATCCCTAGTGTCTTCTTCACTCTGACTTGGTTCAGTAAATGATTCCTTTTCACAGTCTTCATTTACTGTGGGTATGGGAAAAATCACAGATTTAGATATACTTTCCTGAACTTGTGTGATCTCTGATTCTCCACCATCTGTTCCTGTATACTCATTACTGAAACCAAAAGAGTTAGTTAGTGAATCAATGTCAAATAGCTATTGAGGTCCAGACCCAACAGGATTTGGTGTGTTCTCATTGCATTTGACATTGTCACTTTCTTCAATTATTCTAGAAGAAGAGTTAAAAACTCTGTAGGCCCTACTCTGAGATGAATATCCAACAAGAAATCCATCATCTGCTTTGCTATCAAACTTACCTAAGTGAGATTTGGTATTTAGAATTGTACAAGGACACCCAAAAGGTTTGAAGAAACCAATAAAAGGTTTTCTTTGATTTAAAAGCTCATATGGGGTCTTGTTCTTTTGCTTGACCACTAGAACTCTGTTTTGGACATAACAAGCAGTATTAACTGCTTCAGCCCAGAATGTAATTGGCAATTTTGAATCAGCCAACAGAGATCTAGCAGCCTCTATTAGTGTCCTATTTCTCCTTTCAGCAACACCATTCTGTTGAGGAGTCCTAGGAGCACTATATTGTCTCTCAATACCTTTTTCTTCACAAAAAGTGTTTAAATCATGATTTTTAAATTCAGTTCCATTATCTGATCTAATGACTTTTACTCTTTGATTAGTTTGGTTTTCAATTCTTAGAATAAAGGATTTGATAAGACCACTTGTTTCATCCTTAGTCCTTAGAAAATATACCCAAGTAAATCTGGAGTAATCATCAACAATAACCAAGCAGTAAGATTTCTTGCCTATACTCATAACATTTGTAGGACCAAACAGATCCATATGCAATAACTGGAGACAAGAAGAAACAGAATTTAACTCTTTGGTCTTATGAGAAGTTTTGTGTTGTTTGCCTTTCAGACAAGCAACACAATGATCATCACATGAAAAGACTTTTGAAGGTAAACCTCTTACAAGGTTATTTTTAACAAGATTGTTCATAGTCTTGAAATTCATGTGACACATCCTTCTGTGCCATAGGGAGGATTCATCTATAGAAGCTTTTGAAACAAGACAATTTAAAGATGAATCACTATCAACATTGTCCAAATCAAGACAGTAAACATTGTCCTTCCTAGGAGTTCTGAGTAGTATCATGTTTTCATCAACTACCTTGAACCCTGGAGCAAGGATCATACACTCAGTATTAGTAAATAATATACTATGTTGTTTGTCACAAACCTGTGATACACTTAACAGGTTGTACTTTAATTGATCAACATAGTAGACATCCTCAAATGTCATTTTACCTTTGGTGACATTACCTTTTCCACTTATCTTACCACCAGTAAGATTGTCTCCAAATGCAACATGTCCTCCATTAATTTGCTTGAAATCCTGAAGGCATGACATGTTGCCAGTCATGTGCCTAGAGCAACCACTATCAACATGCCATATGCTCTTTCCCTTGAGCTGTTGGTTGCCCTGCACATTAAATAAATCAATTAGTATGATTAGGGACCCAAGCCAAAGTGATCTTGGGTCTTCCTTTCTCATCAAAGTATTTACATTCCTTTTTAATGAGGTTTTTAAACTCAGAGCACTCTTTATTAGAGTACTTTGTCAATATGATTGGCTTAGCAGAATTAACACTAGAAGCAGTACTAACTTTAGAAGTACTAACAGAGTTAGCAGTACTAACAGGTGTAGCAGTACTAACTGAATTAGCAGTACTAACCTTGTTAGCAGCATTAACATTGTTAGCAGTAGTATTACTTCTAGCAGCACTAACCTTGTCAGCAGCACTATTTGTGATAGCAGTACTAACAATTTTATTGCTTTTAGGAATCCACATATTGACACTTTCTTTAACAGAATACTTTTTCTTCATGTGGCTTTTAGTTTTAACAGTTTTCTTAGCCACATGATTCTTTTCAATTTTCTTATAACCAAAGGGTTTTTGCATGGATCTTTGGAAATTCATTCTTTGGTTTATGGGATTGAAATAACAGAATTTTGCAAGATGATTCAATTTGCCACAGATAAAACAAGGTTTTGGTCTATTGATTTTACTCAGATCAATCCCTTGTTTATGTGCCCACTGATTATTCCAATTTCTCTGATTTCCCCTCCTTTTATCATGTTTTTGGGGCTCAGATTTATTGCAAGTACACTGTTTGCCAGGACCTGGATTCACAACTGTGGTCTGTTTATAATGGACCTTACCAAACTTTTCCTCTGTCTTCTCTATGTTCTTGGATTTGATCCAAGCCCTTCCACAATCCTCATTGGTGATAATGTTGTTTTCTATAGAAATCTCATCACTCACCTTGTTCTCCTTACTCTTGTCAACCTCTTTCTCAGTCTTATCCTCAACAATTATCTCATCTAAGGGATCTATTTCAGTGGCTCCCTCAGGCAAGTCCTTCCTATCTTTGGTGTCTAACAGGTCTGAAGTAGGAGGAATGTAATTGTTGTTATATGGTGGAGGTGTGGCATTATACCCAATTCCTCTTCTCAACTTATCATGAATCTGATTTTGCAGTAAAGAGTCCATTGCTTTAGAAGCATTGGAAAACTTTTCTACATCAAGCTTAACCTTGGTTAACTCCTCTTTCAGTTTTTCACTCTCCTCTTTAGATTTAGTCAGTTTAAGTTCTAAATCCTTTTTCTCCCACTGCCAGTAATTTGTGTCATATGAGTGTTGTAGTTCATTGGCTTGAAAACCTTTGATTTGATCTTCAAATCTCTCTACTATCCTCACATAGTCTTTTATATCCTTTTCTAGTCTCTTCAGGTCATCACTCATCTTCTGATTGTGATCCCTGTACTTTTTAACAGTGTCTTTGCAAGTTTTAGAGCAGAGATTAGAACTTACCTCAGATGGGAGATCAGATACTTTAGCCATAAGAGCTTGATTCTGAATAGCTTCTTCTGCTTGATCACTCCAATCAAACCCCATTCCTTGTTGAGAAACAAGGGCTTGAGCAGAGTTTCTATTATTATTGAAGCTTCCAGATTGAGCTTGTTGATGGTTGTTGTTGTGAGACATTCCACTTCTGCATTCTCTAGCAAAATGTCCCTTAAGATGACATTTGTAGCATTCTACCTTTGATTTATCAAACCCTGCTCCATCTTCTCTTCTTTGTGAGAAGTTGTTTCTTCCAGTCCTCTTTATAAACTTCTTAACCCTCATGGAGAGCATGGCCATCTGCCATTTAATATCCATCTCTTCCAGATCATCAGGATGAAGTTGTTCTAAGTCATCATTGATCAAAGAAGAATTTCCATGATTAGAAAGAAGAGCTTCAAATGCATAATCAGTGCCTTTATCTAGATTTGATCCATTAGTAGCATTAACTGATTCAGAGTTAGCAGTAGAATCAATTGATGCTGATAGGAGTGCAGCATTATGAACATATCCAGAAGGCTTCTTCTTTGCCTCCACCTCAGCTTCAAACACTCTAAGATCATTGTACAGATCATCAAGTTCTTTGTCTTCCAACTGATCATTCTGTCTGAATGACACAGTGTACATGGTCCATTCATCTCCAAGGGACCTTAAGAACTTTCTGTTCACATCATCTTGATCAATCTGTACTCCCATAGTAGCTAGTTCACCAATTAGTTTATTAAACCTGTCAAAAGTTTGAGTCATGGACTCATTCTTAGTTGAGATGAAGTTTTCATACTGTTGTTTTAAGATTGCCTTTTGATTTCTCTTGGTACTTTTGGTACCTGAGAATCTCTTCTCTAGAGCATTCCAGAGCATCTGTGCATCAGTGCAATTGCAGAATTGGTGTTGATACTCATTTGGAATGGCCAAGAGCAGTGTGCTCAAGGCTTTCATCTCTGTCTGTCTTGATTTCCTGTCTGCATCTGTCTTTGGAGGAGTTCTTTTGCCATCTTCACCAATTTTTCCTCCATCAGATGGGCCATTCTCAATGATGTCCCACATAGAGTAATCTGTGAGGAGAATATATTGCTTGATTCTGATTTTCCACATGTCAAATTCATTGGATCTGAGCATTGGAACTTTTGAGACCAAAGTACTGCTTGATTCTGTAAGATTTTCCATGATGAATAACTGTTTCTGAGAGAATTTAGCTTTGATACCACTTGTCAGGATCGAATTCTTAACAAGAATTAATACTCAGAAACTAATATCAAAGAAGTTGCGGAAAAACACTTTGATATTTAATTAAAACAGTAATCAAACACAGTATATGATGATCAAACAGTAAACTTGTATTGAATGCTTAAAACTACAAGATTACACACTCAACCTCAATATTGATGAACAGGCTCACCAATACGAATTCTACTTCTCTAGAATTAGGATCTATGCCTTGAGGTTAATTTTCTCTCTTGAAAAACAATTATCAAAAAAAATTCTTTCTATCTATTCTAAACATTCTATACATATACTAATAAAAAGATAATTACAAAGAGTAAACAAATCTTCAGTATATCTTCCATGTATATCTTCTAAGTATATCTTCAGTATATCCAGCTGTAGTATTCGTATCTCTTTAGCAGCACTAATAATGCTCAGCAGCATTAACTTCAAGTAGCAGCATTAACTACTAGCAGTATTAACTACTAGCAGTACTAACTAGCTAAGCAGTACTAACTTTGTTCAAGCAGTACTAACTTTAACTAGCAGTAGTAATTCTACTAGCAGTAGTAACACTTAGCAGTATTAACTTCAACTTGTTCTGGCAGTAGTAACTACACTTGTACTAGCAGTAGTAACTACACTTAGTAGAATCTTCAGTTCCCAACATGTCTTGTGTATTAATATCAATTTCAAAAATTATGTTGAATTTTTGTTTCATTAATTATATTAACAAGTGTATATGAACAGTTAACGAAGCAGATACAAAGAAAAGAAAAAAAGATAGTGATGGATTGAAAGGAAAGAAACTGTCAAAGACAAAAACTTTAAAAGTCATTGTTGAAGATGACGATTTCGAGACTCCTGTTCCTAACATAAAAAGATCAAAGAAAGAAGGAAAGAAGTCAAAGCAACAACATAAATTTCCATCCATCAAAGTTCGAACTTCACCAAAACTACTCTATGAAGAAATTAGAGCTTTAAGTGAAGACCAGAAAAAATGTATCCGAAGCATGGGTTTTGAAGATCTTATAGAAATGAAGGTAGATGGAATACCTTCAAAGTTGGGATTTTATGTTGTGGACAGTTTCAATACTGAAACAATGGAAATTCATGTTGGGAATAAAAGCTTGAAGGTTACAGAAAAATCAATTCAAGATATGGTTGGGGTCCCTATGGGAGAAAAAAACATATTTGATTGTAAGTACTTGGATGATGACAATCAGTTGTTAGTTAATTGGAGATCCCAATTTTCTAAGGAAATCATTCGTCCAACAGACATCAAACAAATAATCATTGACAATGATCAAGCTGACTTCAATTTCAAGTTAAACTCCATTACCCTTTTCTGCAACACTATGGGAGAGGGTAACAAAAGTGGAACTTGCAATCTTTCGGTCACAAATTTTATCCAACCAGACACAAATGTATCAAAGATTAATTGGTGTGAATACATATATGATTGTTTGAGAAGGAGTAAGAGTGAGACTGGATGGATACGAGACTCATAGATGAGCTTTTATGTTGGATCAGTTACATATTTGATTGTAAGATTACTATAACATTTATGAATTAAATACATCACGATTTTAATATAGTATAGATATCTTACAATAATGTAATGATTATTTTAATTGATTCTTATTTGCAGCCCATGTATGTCGACAACTTTGCTTGTGAAGCTATGAATGTCGGAAGAGACAGACCGGTTATAAAAAGATGGAATGTAGAAAGATTAAGAAGAAGAGAAGGATATGAAGTTGAGAAAGGTGCATTTGGATTGGGGAGATTACTTGCACCAATGGAGAATATGAGACTTTATGATAAAGAAATAAAAGATAGAGAGAGGAGAATGATGACAGAAAAGAGACGGAGGAAGATGAAACAAAAGAGACAGAGAATGAAGAACAAGTATGAATATTCAAAATTCATATATGAATTCAAATATGAGTTCATATATAAACTCATTCATATATGAACTCATATATGAATTCATATAAATATATGAATTCATATAAATATATGAATTCATATATGAATTCAAATATGAGTTCCCAAATGAATGCTCATATGAGTTCCCAAATGAATTCATATATGAATGCTAATAAGAATTAATATATGAAGTCATATACGAATGCTCATATGAGTTCCCAAATGAATTCATATATGAATGCTAATAAGAATTAATATATGAAGTCATATATGAATGTTTATATGAGTTCATATATGAATCCTTATTATATATAACTTCATATATCAGTTCATATGTGAATATATGCATTCATATATGAATCCGTATATATCTTATATATAAATTCGTATATGAATGATTATATGAGTTCATATATGAATGCTTATATGAATTCATATCTTAATAACTATTATAAATTCATATCTGAATAACTATTATAAATTGATATATGCATCAATTTTTATGAAAACATTTTATAAAGTTTAGGTTTATGAATTAATGATAAGAAGCAGAATGGAGTGCTTAAAAGCTAACAGATTGAAGATAGAAGAAAGCTTGGGTGAAGTTTTAACGAAATTTCCAGATAATAATGTATTCAATGAATACAAAAAAGAGTTTGAAAAGCTATTTTTGAAGGAGACTGATGAAATTTCATCATGCATCAAGGAGCCCAAAATTACTACTGGAATTGAGATTGGGACTGAAGAAGAAGAATTTTTGTTAGCAGAGAATCTAGAGTTGCAAAAAGATGTAGACAAGGTTACTGAATCACAGTTTTGGGAGGAACCAAAAACATGTGGAGAAGTGGAATTCTTGATGAAGAATTTTGAGAAACAAGAGGTGGTTGAGACAGTTAAAAAAAGAGGGAATGAAATAGTGTTGAGAGAGAGAGAAGTAACAGATGACAAACTTAACAAAGAGGACCAGAAGAAGATTGATGAAAAAACACCAAATGTGGCCAAAATTGCATCTTCATACTTACTTGATATACCAAGTTTCAGTTTGGGAATATCATCAGAGGAAGATGAATTACATAAAAAAAGAAGATGAAGAGATAGATAATGAAAAGAAAATGAAGGAAAAGGAAGAGGATGAAAAAAGGATGAAGGAAAAGGAAGAAGATAAAAAAAGATGAAGGAAAAGGAAGAGGAGAAACATTTGGGGAAGAGAGAGGTGAAAATGACAGAGAGCCTAAACTCACCATACATTGACAGACTTGTTCAAATAACAAAATGTCTGTCACAAACAGAAAACAAGATTGGAAGATGGTTATTTGCATTGATAGGAGAAGCCCAGTAAGTATAACCTTTACTATTTCACTTTTAAGATATGCATATATATTAAATTGCTTGATCATTTAATCATGATTCTATTTGCTTTATAGTGATATCATTTATGCAACAAGCGATGATGTATACATGTTACGGGTGGCAGCTGAGAGCCTAATGTCTAACAACTATGTTGTTGCAAATGTTATCAACGCTTGGGCAACATTATTGAATAATGAAGAGGAATTGAGGAGCAGGGAATCCCCTCACCGTCTATTCCTTAACAATGGGGTATTGGTAAGATTATCCAACTACTTTAACTAAAAACTAGTTCATATTCTAAATATTCATATATCAATGCTTATATGAATTCATATATATTCATATATGACTTCATATACCAATTCATATGTGAATATATGAATTCATATATGAATGCTTATATAAATTCATATATGAGTCTTTCTCATAAATTACTGTATACCTCACATATGAATTGTTATAAACAAATTAATATATGAATGAATATATGAGTTAATATAATCATTATTTGGTGGTTCATATATGCATAATTTTTAAGTTAACATCTCCTAACAGGTTTGATTAATATATGAACTAATATTTTAATTACTTTGTTTACTTAGCCGGATGCGATATTGGGTAACAAGACTACTCATGATGAAAGATTTAGAATCTTCAAATCAAACATTACAACTGCATTGAGGGAGAAAGCAGAATTGATTAATTTGAGAGATTATGATTTGGTATGTATCTAAAATATCTAAATCTCAAAAAAAAAAATACTAATTACTTTTTTCAATTTTTAATCATTTTCTATTTATAAAATGAAACATATATTCTTCCCAATTATCCAATCAGAACACTTTTTTCTGTTTGTATACAACTTGAAGAACCCACAAGTCCAGTTGATAGACAACATGTCTACAAATGTCTCCATAGAAAGCAAATATGGAATCATACCACAAAGGCTGGTAAGCATATAACTGTTTACATTTTTAAAAAGTTAATAAATGAACATATTATCAAAATTACTTATATGACTCGTAATATTATGCAACATGAGTTGTTTACAGCATACTTGAGGTCAGTTGAGCACCCAAAAACAGAAGTAGTTGCTCCACTACATCTAAATAGACACATTATGAAGTGGTGCTCAACTAAAAACAAAGTTGACTGTGGAATCTTTATCATGCGACACATGGAACACTACACAGGGCACGACATACAGAAGTGGAATTGCGGGTTTTTATCAAATGAGAAATCACAGAAACAACAGATCTACTGACTGCGGTACAAATATGCCACCAAGTTGTTGCTATCGGAGAGGAATTTGTACAAGAAGATGGTGATTGATCAAGCAAATGAGTTCGACTCCCATGATGAAGATAAGAAGAAGTACCTTGAATCAATTGCAAAAACAAATAAGAAAGAGAGGCAGGCTGCATTATCAATTCAGATAATGAGTATCGGTGATATGTTTGGTTTATGGGTAAAACAATATCGTATGGTTTTGGCATTTGGTTGATGAACAATATTGTATGTTTTTCATGTTTGGTTGATGAACAATACATTTTTGGTATATTTTGGTACATCTTGGTACATTTTGGTATGTTTTAGTATGATGATGTCTATAATATTACACTTTCTAAACGTTGTTGGTATATTTTTGGTAGACTTTTAGCATTCTTATAAATTTGTTTTAATCATATATGAATCTTTGTGTTCATATATGAACATTAATATGAAGTAAAGCTTATACATATTCAAATATGAAGAAAAGCTTCATATATGAACCTTCACATTCATGTATGAATAAGAATTGAATAACAACTGTGTTCATATATGAATCTTTGTGTTCATATATGAACATTAATACATATTCAAATATGAAGAAAAGCTTAATATATGAACCTTCACATTCATGTATGAATAAGATTTGAATAACAACTGTGTTCATATATGAATCTTTGTGTTCATATATGAATCTTTGTGTTCATATATGAATCTTTGTGTTCATATATGAACATTAATATATAAACAACTATAAAAATAAATTCTAATGCTCACAATAAAAGAATTGTCATTTATTCATGAAATTATTGCAATTAACAGTGATTATTGAATTAGAAAAATGACCTATAAAATGTATCTATCAACTAATCAACAATCTTCGATGGACAATTACGAGAATCATGATACTCAATCTTTTGACAATTTCTACACAACCTCTTGGTCTTTTGATTCTGTTTTGCTGCTTTCTCACCTGCACCGATAAAACGTTTTCCGGTTCCACAACCTTTATTGCGGATACCGGATGGTGGATGAATATCAATTTTGTCCGGTGGATTCACACCAATAAGATTTCTTATAGTGTCATTCTTCTTCTGCAATCTGGTTTGGTAAGGAACATGAGCATCTACATCAATCTTCATACTGTGAATTTTGTCAACAACCTCTTTAAGCTTCTCTTTGTCATTTCTAAGACTCATCAAAATATAATCCAAAGTTGCTTGTGCATCATAGCTAATTCTTTCCAATTCACCATTTGGATCCCCTTGCCTCCATGAAATGTGCCTAAGATTAAAAGATATCAAAGTCTCTTCTCCAACGACGACATATATACTTCTCGGGTACGACATCAAAATTCTCATTCATAAACACTTTGAAAACATGACGACATAGATATCCATGTTGAACAAAATGATTGCATTGGCATTCAAATGTTGAATCCAATTGATTCCACACAACCTACAACAAAAATGAACAATAAAATGTAAGATGTGTTAATAAATAATAATAAAAATGCATAAATGAATAACTTTCTTACCTTGAATCGCTTCTTTTTATTATCCTTATCATTTTGCTGAATTGTATAAACTTGGCATCCATCCTTTTCAAAAACATTCTGCTGAATACACGACCAAGCTGCTTTATTTATCTCTTTTTGAACTTCCAAAAATATACATCGTATGTAAACTTCAAATGCATGTTTCTCAATAGCCTTTGGAGTGTACATATGAGGAATAGTTGTCTTTGTCATATGATCAAGCCTACGTTGAGAATTTCTTTGCTTACGCATTGCATTTTCAAATCCAAGCGTGGATGTTACAAAGTTGTTACCATGGTGAGCAAATTTGTTGAAAAAGAAATTTATGCTCTCCAACCTTGATGTAGTTTTCATCAATGAACAAAAAGGAATAGTCTTGAAATAAGCAGGAATCCATCGTTGACGAATACGAATCCATCGTTGACGAATACGAAACATGTATGAAAACCAATTGCTCTTCTGAAGTTTAAACTCACTAATCAAATCTAACCACATACTTTCAAACTCTCCAGGATCTAATTGAACATTCCAAACAAGTTTATTAAAGCGTTTGTTAAAATCTGTCTCCCTGTGTATCCTTGTGCTAACCTACAAAATTGGCATAAAGAAATAACGTTTTATAACTAAAACACAACTATATAATGGATGCATATATGATTGTTGATTAACAAACATAATACATGCATATATGAACTTTCATGATGAACTAACTAAACAATAACTCATATATGAACTATCATTATATGAAAATAATTCATATATGAACACAATATTAAGTAAACAATAATTCATATATGAATTTTCATTATATAAAAATAATTCATAAATGAACAAATTTAATAGTAACTAAACACTAATTCATATATGAACTTAAATTATATATCAACAATTCATGTATGAATAGATACTAACCTTGTTTGGAACTTTGGCCATAATATGCCACATACATAATCTGTGACGTGATTGCATAAAAACCAATGGAATAGCTTGTTTCATTGCCAAACACTGTTCTGTTAAAACCAAACTAGGTTGCTTCCCACAATGTGCTTTCAAAAACGCCTCAAGAAGCCACTTAAAATTATCAAGAGTTTCACCAGACAACAAAGCAGCACCAACCGTGACAGATTTTTTACGATTATCAATAGCAGTAAATGGAACAAACACCATTCTATACCTATAGAACAAAATATATAAAAAAACAAAAGGTATAAACATAAAAACCAACATATAAATAATCTAAAAAAATGAATTACATTTGACAAACTTACTGGTTTGTGCGAAAGATAGCATCAAATGAAATAACATCTCCAAATTCCTGGTAATTCAGTTTAGCAATTTCATCAGCCCAAAAAAATTCCACATAATTCACCATCCTGCCGATTATATTCAAAAGAAAAATGTGCATTCAAATCTCTCCTAAAATTCTTATAATCATTAACAGTACAACCAAAAACATCAAAACCACCTTTCAAAGACATGTGCAATGTATACGCCTTTGTTGCTCCAACATTACAACTTGCAGCATTGTGAATAAAAACTTGATCGGTTAAAGACAATTGCCTTCGTTTTCGAGACATACTCATATCATTTTCATCAAGAAGCATATGATTATGTTTCTCCTCAAGGTGATAAACCTCATACAATGATTTTAAAGGTACAAAACGCACCCTAATGCATGCTTTACAACCTGTCCTCTTCGTAGTTGAATTATGATGATTTTTACCTTCAATACTATCATGAACAGTATTAAAACTCTTTTTTGGTGGATCCCCTTCTTTACTGCAAACAACGTACTTGATCTTCACAACACCATATTGACCATTAATAGTTGTCGAAAGTCTAACATCAAATCCACCTTTCTCAGCATACTTTTCATACATTGAAATAGCTTGCTGACAAGACTGAAAAAAGGTACCAATTATTGGCTTCAAATCCATATGCACATTTGGTATCCAATACTTTGAACTAGATGGTGAAAAACAGACATGATGAACAACAGATGAAAATGAATGTGAACCTATTACATATACATATTGATATGTTAACACATAAATTTATTTCATTCTTTTAAATAAAAGTAATGCATCAAATAAAAAACAAATTATTCATGTATGAACTTATTATAACATATATAAATAAAAAAACATTCATATATGAATGTTGAATGTTCAATAATTCACATATGAATCTTTTGAATGTTTCTTCGATTATATATTCAAAATAGGGTTTTGAGATAAACACATTCATATATGAATCTGTTGAATATTGTATAGTTCATATATGATTGTTCAATAATGAATATATTTTGAATATGTTGAATGTATATGGATGTTCATATATGAATCTGTTTAATATTGCATAGTTCATATATGAATCTGTTGAATGTTCATATACATTCAACATATTCATATATGAAACTGTTGAATACTGTATACTTCATATATAAATCTGTTGAATATCGTATAGTTCATATATGAATGTTAAATAATGCAAAAGTTCATTATGAATCTGTTGAATATTGTATAGTTCATATATGAATCTGTTGAATGTATATTAATGTTCATATACATTCAACATATTCATATATGAACTATAATTATATAGTGTTTGGTTCAACTAAAATTCTTCAAATTTCGTGTTGAACAATAACAGTGAAAGTAAAACACAAATGTCGTAAAATAATTACTTCAAAATTCATCTTAATCAATAACATCTTAATCAAAATACAAAAAACTAAAAGAAAAAATTAATCATAAAGTTAAAAACGATACCTTCATCTTCATCTTCATCTTCATCTTCATCTTCATCTTCATCTTCATCTTCATCTTCATCCATCATATCTTCATCATTCGATAACTGATCGATTTCTTGATCGACTTCATTATCAATAACAATTTCTGGATTCAACATCTTATTAAGAAGAATATGATTTGAAAACCTAAATTTTTCGATAGAAGTAGAAAACGAGAATCATCAATCTGCAAACGATAACTGAATTGGAAACCTCTTAATGATACGATTGACGCTAATTTAGGAAAAGATATGTTTAATTTGATTTTGATTGTAATCGACATGATTGACGCTAATTACAATTTTACCCTTCCGCTAAAAATATCATATTACTTAATCCAAGGGCCCAGATCACTTCTCTATTTCTCATGGATTTGTCATTTCTCAAATGAACCAAACACTATATATATATATATATATATATATATATATATATATATATATATATAATGAAAACAAAATCATATGTGATCTATAACAAAGCACAATTAAAATTAATGTATAATATCACATGTACTGTAAAACGTAATTCATAATTTTCATCAAATCATATGTGATTCACAATGAATTATTTTTTTTAAAATGTTTTCCTAATCATATACGATTTAAAATTTGAAAAACAATGATTCAAATTAAACATTGAAAAAAAAATAATGAAAACAGAATCATATGTGATCTGTAGCGAATGTCGATTAATTGTGGATATCACATGTGATTAATTGTGGATATCACATGTCGATTAATAAAAACAGAATCATTCGAAGATTTTGGTCATCAAGAATCAACGAGGCATAGCTCGTAGACGCAGTTGTTCTAACGCGCCAACATTTATCAACTCCGAAGATTTTGGTCATCAAGAATCAGCGAAGCATAGCTCCTACTTCCAACGACAACCCACCCTCCCTCCCGAATCCATATCTTGATCAAATCCCGAGTTTATTTCATCCATACATCACACAAATACAAGATGTATTGGGCGATGGAAATTGTGGATTTCGAGCCATATCTACTTGTTTGGGTCGTCATGAAGATGTATGAGACACTATCCGCACAGAGTTAATAGGTGAACTAACTGGGTATTTTGCTTATTACTTTGATGTGATTGGCAACGAGTGACAAAGAATTTACGAAACGTTGGATTTTTTCTAGAAGGGCGTCTTTGCACCACCTAGGCATTGGATCGCTATGCCTGAAGGTTCAATGTCATACTACATGTTTTCAGTATGGAAGGCAGTGCGACATACTTACCATTCAGGAGACAACCACCGTCATCATCCCAAGACGAGTCAATTGCAATAGTGCATGTTAATGGTAATCATTACATAAAGGTGGTATTAAATGGAGATTACCCAATGCCCACACTCATACACCATTGGACACGTCATGTACTTCCAGATGCAATGTCGTGGATTAACCCATTCTGTTTTCATTAATCGACACGTGATATCCCAAATAATTGACATTTTTGATATCCACAATCACATGTGATATCCAGAATTAATCGACATTTGCTACAGATTACATATGATTCTGTTTTCATTATTTTTTTTCAATGTTTAATTTGAATCATTGTTTTTCAAATTTTAAATCATATATGATTATGAAAACATTTTGAAAAAAAATTAATTCATTGTGAATCACATATGATTTGATGAAAATTATAAATTACGTTTTGCAGTACATGTGATATTATACATTAATTTTAGTTGTGTTTTGTTAAAGATCACATATGATTTTGTTTTCATTATATATATATATATATATATATATATATCGATTTCCTTAACGTATTTTAAAACGTATTTTTTAACATATAATAAAATAATTAAATCCAAAAATATTCAATATTGGGCTCATTTCGAAGATATCGAAGAGACGATTATAATCGTGTAACTTGTTAAAATTAAAACGTATTTTTTAACGTATTTTAGTTAATATACGATTATATGTATTAATATGATGATGATGTAAAATAAAAATTAGAAAAGTAAAATGTATAAAGTAAATTAACTAAATAATATACAGGGGGTATAAAATGTAACTATATATTAAAAATCAATTAAAAATCATGTTTTTGAAAAGTTGTTGTGGACGGTGTGAGAATGATAGACTCGTAGGAGGGGGTATGCGTTTAATAGGGGGTATGCTTATCAACACCCTATATCTATACCCCCTCCCTCTCACATTCAATTTTTTTTCTTTTTTAATTAATAATTTTTGATCCCTATACTTTTTTGATGGGTGTTGTTTTCCTCACCCCATACCCCCTCCTACCCATATATGCCCCTCACATACAAGACAACATAATCATTGATTTTAAATTTAAAGTTACAGTTTATACCCCTATAATTATTTAATTAGTTTACTTTATAACTTTTACTTTTCTAATTTTCATTTTACACCATCACCATATTAATACATATAATCGTATATTAACTAAAATACGTTCAAAAAATACGTTTTAATTTTAACAAGTTACACCATTACAATCGTCTCTTCGATACCTTCGAAATGAGCCCAATATTGAATATTTTTTGATTTAATTATTTTATTATATGTTAAAAATACTTTAAGGTATCGATATATATATATATATATATATATATATATAAGGTCAGGTTCAGGAGAAAACTCTAAATAAATAGAAAATCGAAAAACCACGAAAAAACGAGTGAAAAAGTAAATCAATTAAAAGGTATTGACGAGACGATTATAATGGTGTAACTTGTTAAAATTAAAAATTATTTTTTTAACGTATTTTAGTTAATACGCTTATATGTGTTAATATAATGTAAATGTAAAATGTAAAACGTAAAACAAAAATGTATAAAGTAAATCAATTAAAAGAGTTCAGGAACCAAAATTGTAACTATGAATTAAAATAAAATAAAAAAAAATGTGAGGGGGAGGGGGTATACAATTTGGCAGGGGGGGTAGGGAAATAATTTCCCATTAAGAATGATATAACTATATAAAAATACATAGGAAAAGTTGCATGACAAAAGTTTTAAATGATAATAGTGTCAGTGCGATGTGATAGGGTGTTGACAGACAACTTAAGCGCCGTTGATGAAGAGTATGATTATTTCAAACAAAAGGAAGGATAAGTGATTTGACAGCACCGGTGACTGTGAGGTACTACTATCCTATCCTTTTAATTTTAACCAATACACCCACACTCAATTCACCTCCATATATCAAGGGTGTTGTTTTCCCTATCCCCCTATTTATATCGAACGATTGAATATCGAATCATCCCATCATTTATATCGAATTCTTCCTCTTCGTCTCTCTTTCTTTCTCTCTTTCTTTCTCTCTCTCTCTCTCTCTCTCTCTCTCTATATATATATATATCAAAGTTGCAGATGACAAACATGGGAGAAGATTTCACACCAACATCAGAATTTATCACCAACCAGGTACAATATTATGATAACTAACATTTATGTTAATTTTAACTTACTGGTACAAGTGAAGGTTATAACAAAATATAATAATTTCAGGTGTTTGAATCTCGAGAAGAAATAATTGACTGGGTGCAAATGTGGGACGTTCGGTTGGTGTCGTTGTTGTTACCAAAAGATCAAAGGCTAAGACAAATGGAGATGTTTATAAAATCGTGTTTATGTGTGAACATAGTGGGGTTTACAAAGGTGACAAAATTTCCGGCCGTCATACTGGAACAAGAAAGTTTGACTGTCCATTTGAGTTGATAGCGCTATATTCATCTAAGCATCATTGGTGGACGTTGAGGGTTGTGTGTGATACACATAATCATGTCGTTGCACAATATATGGAGGGTCATCCATATGCAATGCGGCTGAACGAACCTGAAGTTCAACTAGTTGAAGATCTATCAGCCCAACATGTCAAGCCACGATACATTTTATCCACGTTAAAGGGTAGATATGTGGAAAATGCATCTACGTCAAAGACAATATACCATGAAGTTCAAAAGATCAAGACAAGAAACGAGGGAGGAAGACTAAAAATGCAGGTTGTTGTGGATTTTTTTGTTGAAAAAAATTATGATTTTGAGACTCGTGCAAATGATGAAACAAACGAGTTGGAAGATTTATTTTTCATTCATTCAAAATCATTGGAGCTTTGGCGTGCATTCCCACAAGTGTTGGTCATCGATGCTACATATAAAACAAATAGGTACGGGAATATTATTATTTTGTGTATTATATTAATGTTAATATTATTATTTTGTTTATTATATACAGGTACGATATGCCTCTTCTTGAGATAGTCGGTGTAACATCGACAAACAAAACATTTTGCATAGCATTTGTTTTCATGCATTAAGAAAAGGTATCAAATTTTATTTGGGCGTTAGAATGTCTAAAGTCCAAAATATACGATAACTTTTACCCGGGTGCCATAGTAACAGACAGAGAGTTGGCTTTGATTAATGCATGCAAAGTGGTATTTCCGGGTGCTAAAAACTTGCTTTGTAGATGACACATCTATCAGAATATTGTGAAACATTATAAACCATTGATACACGAGTCTCAAACGTGGAATTCTTTTCATCAAGTATGGTTGCAGTTACTTGAATCTCCAAATCAAGAGTTGTACATAGCCAATTTGGTACAACTCCAAGAAATGTTGCTCAATCATCCAGGTATTTTTGATATAAAAAGTTTAACCATTATTACTAAAGATATTGACGTATATTTGTTATATTTTTCAGGTGTTTTAAATTATTTGGAACGTGTATGGTTGGGGCCATATAAGGAAATGTTTGTATCTGCTTGGGTTGATAGATTTTTAAATTTTGGAAATTATACAACAAATAGAGTTGAAAGCCAACATGCAAAATTAAAAAAATATTTGGAGACTCCACAAGCAGATTTAATTTTTTTTATCTCATATTTATGTTGTAATTCAGTCACAAGACACATCAATCAAAGCAAGTTTTGAAATGAGTAAACATATTAGGAAACATCGATTTCAAAACCGACATTTTCAAAATTTGTGGGGCTTTGTTTCATTTTACGCACTTGATATGATTTCCAGTGAATATGCGCGGTCTTTCGAGACTAACGTATTTTCTGAAAATTGTGGTTGTAAACTGCGTACAAGTCATGGGTTACCATGTGCGCATGAACAAACAATGTATACATGTCAAGGCATACCCATTCCACTTGATGCGATCGATGTATTTTGGAAAACACTTGATTTTTCGCCATGTGTGTCTGCACAAGATGACGATATTAATGTGACGATGAAATTCATATGTTTAGAGAAAATTTCAATAAATAATCGGTTCCTGGCCGCAAAAGCTTGTTAAAAAAATTGAAGGATATAATAATGCCAGAAAAAACGTTGTTTCATGAACCCTCGACTCATAGAACCACTCGTGGACGTCCTTCTCTAAAGAATCAAGCTCCAAAGAAAAAGATTATTGAAGACCCTCGTAGACGCAGTTGTTCTAACGCGCCAACATTTATCAACTCCGAAGATTTTGGTCATCAAGAATCAGCGAGACATAGCTCCTACTTCCAACGACAACCCACCCCCATAAATCCATATCTTGATCAAATCCCGAGTTTATTTCATCCATACATCACACAAATACAAGATGTATCGGGCGATGGAAATTGTGGATTTCGAGCCATATCTACTTGTTTGGGTCGTCATGAAGATGCATGGGACACTATCCGCGCAGAGTTAATGAGTGAACTAAATGAGAATTTTGCTTATTACTTTAATGTGATTAGCAACAACGAGTGCCAAAGAATTTACGACGCGTTGAATTTTTTCCGGAAGGACGTCTTTGCACCACCTAGGCATTGGATCGCTTTGCCTGAAATGGGAATTCTAACTGCTTCAAAGTTTAATGTCATACTACATGTTCTCAGTATGGAAGGTAGTGCGACATACTTACCATTCAAGACACAACCGCCGTCATCATCCCAAGACAAGTCAATTGCAATAGTGCATGTTAATGGTAATCATTAAATAAAGGTGGTATTAAACAGAGATTACCCAATGCCCAAACTCGTACCCCATTGGACACATCATGTACTTCCAGATGCAAGGTCGTGGATTATCCCATACAAACGTAGATTAGATATGTATGAAGAATATATAGAGCGTACTCGTACTCGTGACTATGTTGATTTAAATGAATAATCAAAGTTGGAATTTGTTTGAATAAAAAAAATACGCAGTATAGTTATTATGTTTATTATCTTTATGTTAAAAACTTACGTTCGATGTGATGTGTTTTCTCTTTTTTCAAAAAAAAAAATCGATTAACCAAAGTACAATATATGACATATAATAATATAATTAAATCAAAAAATATTCAATATTGGGCTCATTTCGAAGGTATTTACGAGACAATTATAATGGTGTAACTTGTTAAAATTAAAAAGTACGTTTTTAACGTGTTTTAGTTAATATACACTTATATGTGTTAATGTAATAAAAATATAAAACGTAAAATGTAAAACCAAAAGGTATAAAGTAAATAAATCAAAAGAGTTAAGGGACCAAAATTGTAACTTTAAATTGAAAAAAAAGAAATAAAGTACGAATGTGAGTGTGGAAGGGGGTATGCTTTTTTTCAAAACTTGTGGGGATGGGAAAAGAATTCCTCTTTTTTGATGAGTTTACGTTATAACTTTTAGTTTTACATTTTTCATTTTACATTTTGATCATATTAACACATATAATCGTATATTAACTAAAATACGTTAAAAAAATACTTTTTAATTTTAACAAGTTACATCATTATAATCGTCTCGTCGATACCTTCGAAATGAGTTCAATATTGAATATTTTTTGATTTAATTATATTATTATATGTCATATACTGTACCTTGGTTATTTTGTTTTTATTTTAAAAAAAAAGAGAAAATGCATCACACCGAAAGTAAGTTTTAACATAAAGATAATAAACATAATAAATATATTGGGTATTTTTTTATTCCAACAAATTCCAACTTTGATTATTGATTTAAATCAACATATCCACGAGTACGAGTATGCTCTATATATTCTTCATACACATCTAATCTACGTTTGTATGAGATAATCCATGTACTTGCATCTAGAAGTACATAACATGTCCAATGGTGTATGAGTATGGGCATTAGGTAATCTCTGTTTAATACCACCTTTTATGTAATGATTACCATTAACATGCACTATTGCAATTGACTTGTGTCCTGAATGGTAAGTATGTTACACTGCTTTCCGTATTGAGAACATGTACTATGACATTGAACCTTGAAGCAGTTAGAATTTCCATTTCAGGCATAACGATCCAATGCCTACGTGGTGCAAAGACGCCCTTCTGGAAAAAATTCAACGCTTCATAAATCCTTTAACTTTTTTAACAAGATTTTATGACCAGGAACTAATTGTTTATTGAAATTTTCCCTAAACATCTGAACTTCATCGTGACATTGAATAATTTTACTTTATTTCAAATCAATAATTTTACTTTATTTCAAATCATATATATATATATATATATAGCCTTAGGTTTATTTGAGAAATGGTAAATATATGAGAAATAGAGAAGTAATCCTAGCCATTCATACGGTCAAGATCGGATTTGTCTGGTCAAATATTTCGACTGTGACTGGTCAAAAGTTGTGTAGTTCTTTACAATTTTGTCTCATCATATGTTATTCGTTTGAAGTTATTAATTGTCATCTTTACTAAAAATTTGAATCCGTTAATGTCTAATATCTTGAGATTAGTTCTTGAATTTTTGGCATTACTTGCTTTTGTTATGATTATATATCCGTGCACTGAGCATTTGGCTCAGCCGTGTTTTCTTTCTTTTCCTCACCGCAGGTGATAGGGGGGTTGCTAAGGCTTCGTGAGAAGAATAAATAAGGTTCTTGATCGCAAAAAGGTTACGAAGGATTTATTGCAATTATAGGCATTATTTAGTTAGTTCATTTGTTTTTACCAGCTCTTTGTAAATGGCTATGTTTTGGAATTGTTGATTATTGGGAGTTTTAGAATTATTGGACGATGTTATTTCGTTATTGGAGACTCCTTATTTTGGAGTTTTATATAACCGTTTTTTGTGTTCGTGTTTGATGTTACCTTCCTTCCTTTGGAATGGGGGTGTTACATGTGCCCTAGTTTGTTTCGCAAGAGGAACCTAACTATGGTTATAACGACTGGTTTCTCGATACCGAAGAAATCCCAGAAGGTGCCAATGTTTTTAAGATAAGTATACATGAAACTGATGATAACGACTATGAAGATGGTGACGGTTCCAAAGAGGGAGTAGGAGGAGGCGGGGGACGGAAAAAAAATGAAGAAATACATAATGCTAGTACATCATTTTTGGCGATCAATGATTTTTTGGCATGCCTCCGATAACCCCAACACCAATACCCACGCTCACAGACAACGAACCACTCAATTATAATCTACATACATCGGCCTTGGGAAAATATTTAACACCAAAGAAGAAATGGTATTAGCCTTGGACTTTAAATTTATTCAAGAGGGTTTCGAGTTTAAAGTCAGTAGATCATCAAAGAAAAGATACGAGGTAGTTTGTGTCCATGAAGCTTGTGTTGAAAACTTAAAAGATTCGATAAGTTTTTTTTAAAGTGTTGTGTAACTCACCAATGTTGCATGGATTAATTGTGGCCACAATTTATAGTCTTGGGCTCCAAGTATTGGATGGCAACTTGCATCCCTACACCATACATGCATACATAGATGGTAGATATGAAGAGAAAGGCATCAGTGTACCATGAAACCCACCTCTCTAAGTTTTGCCAACCCATTTGCTTTTGTCTTTTTTTTTTTGCTTCATCAATCACTATATAAAGACATGCATACATAAGTAAAACACACCCTAAAAAACCAACACATTTGAAGAAGGCTTTCTTTGTCTTCTATTTCCTCCTTCTTGGTTTCCTCTAGTTGATATATATATACCCATATATATATATATATATATATATATATATATATATATTTAACACCCGTGATTTTCGGTCAGCAAAGGTCACCCAGACGTTTTTGTAACTTGTAAATGGTGGGTTTTTTTGTTGGGAAAACATTATTTGAAGTCCCTTAGAGTATCGGGAATGTTGGCATTGAAAAAGTCGAGTTTTAGAGCTTGATACGGGCACGACTACAATGCTCGACGAGTATGACAGTGTCATAGTCGCACCTGGCAATGTAGCAGGAAGAAACAGAAGGAGGGGTGCTGAGTGCGACAACGACCAGCGACATTGACCAGGGCATTGTAGCCTGTCAATGTCGCACAAAGGGTGCTGATTACTGATAAATCCGATTTTTCAGCTCATTTCTTCATTTCTCATTCCCATTCTTCCCAAACTCTCTTTAGAACAAACCTAAATATATTTGGTGATTTTGGGTTATCTTTGGCTCAAATCTTTGGGTATTATGGAGGTAAACCATCAACAAGTTAAGGACTGGAAGCTATGATCAAGAGTTCACCATTTCTATCTTCATCTTCAACTTCTAGCTCCATTTTAGGGTTTTCTAGGTTTTCACCAAACCTAAGTGGTAAGTTTATCCTCTCCATTTCTAAACCCTATTATAAGATATAAATGATCCATTGATGATTTCCTAGTGTTTGATTTCTCAAATTTCGGGTTTGATGATTTTGGAGAAATTAGGTCAAAATTAGGGTTTTGGCCAAATTGGGGATGTTGATGTAAAATGTTTGGGGATCGATTCTAGATGGTTGAACATGTATACTTATGGTTGAAAATTTTGAATCTAGGTTTTTGGGAGTTTTGGCTTGAAGATTCGAATTCCTTCAAAGAAGCTCAAGTTGGGGAAGATCTATATTTAGCCTAAATATAGCAAGGTGAGTTCAAGATAATTTGTGAAAACGGTGTACATGCCAAAAATGTCAATCTTTAAATGTTTATACGTTTCACATTAAATTATTAACTGTTGAGTTATTTGATAAGTTTTGACTATATGAAGTGTTTAATTCTATAAACTTGTGAAACACCCATCTTTGGGATTTTTGGGAATTTTAATGAATATATCATAATGAAATTTTTTTGACGACTTATTTTCATAAATGGAGATCATCATTTGGTAAAAATGAATTTTTGTGTTTGTTGGTAATATGTTTATTTTATGTCGTGGAATGTTTTGAAAATACTAGCGTGTGGGTCTTTGGAGTGTGATCATTCTCAACCTCGTGCTATGGGATGGTTTGAAAGAGGCAATGGGTTTATAAATTTATTTGGGAAATGATTTGTCTCGATCTAAATGTGTCGGGGTTTATGCATGTATTTTGGAGCAGGTGTTTGCATAAACATTGGTCTATAGCGTTTTATTGCATTTGGGGGATTTAACATATGGTCATTTGTTTTGGTGGAGCTTAAGAATCAGTTTTTGTAATTACTGAGTCTTGGGAACATTTGTTCGGTTTTAATAACTTAAAGTGGAGCTTTGGGTGAGAGTCGCATTTATTGCGCTTTATTTCGGAGAATACATGTCTGAATGTGCGTGTCATTCATTTGGAGTCATGTATTTTAGACTGTAATACATATGATCCATATGCATGTAAGTTAGTCGTATTTAATGGTGAGGACTCTTGGCATTCTCATCTTGTGTAATATGTCGGGTTGGCATTGTTGTTGTCCCGGTTGTTCTGCGGAGATGAACCTTTATGGGTTGTACTCTAGGACCATGGGTTTTGTGTTCCAATGTTCTAATTCTTGTGCACGAAGTTTAGACATCATGAGTTATCAAGTAAGGAGTTGTGACTCCTATCTTGAATGCTAGGGAGTAGGCACTAGGGGTCGAATGAGTACCCGAGGATGAAACTCCACTAGAGAGCGAACATGTAATAAGATCGTGTATCCTTGAGGTGTAGCTCGATAGAGCAGGAAATGGGGAATATGGTGTTTTGGGACTTGCAATAAAGTCTGACTGGAGGTCTAGCTCAGCAGAGCAGGCAATACAGTCACGATCTGAGGTGTAGTTCGACAACATGGCTATTTGGCTTAATTTTGTTTTCCACCACGTACAATGGAATCGGGTCTCCCCCGTCACCGGAAGGTGTTATTTGGGTATTGAATGTTATTATTTTATTGTCCATGTTTTCGGTGAAGTTTTATATATATGGATTTTTATTCATGATTTATGGGTCGAGTATCATGCTCATCCGTGTTTTGGGCATTCCGGGGAAATAAAGCTTTATCCACATTTTTATAAGCTGGAAGTTCCTTTCTATTTACGTTTTGGGGGAGCTTAGAGTTGAAGTTGTTTTACAAAAGAATGTTTTTTTTGGGTTGCTTCTTTTTTTTAAAGGTGTGTGTTATTGGAAATTGAGTCGTTTAATAATTAAAGTAAATCATTTGGAAAGATAATGACTTAAATTGCATTATTTCCTTTAACAAATATATTTGTTCATGTTGAAAAATTTTGAACTCTCTAGGCGTTAGCCTAACCTTTTTATTTGTCGGCATGTGCATCAGGTTTAGGTTGGGGAATGGTACTAGCGTTTTTGTGAAGAGACGAGTGCTAGTTGCATGCACGAGTGAGATTGGTTTGGAGAAGTCCTCCACATTAGTTTTGAGGAGAGCAACTTGTATTGGGGATAAGTAGCACCCGACTTCAGTTTAGTCCTTGCTTAATGCTGATGTCATTGTTATTGAGGTCAATTATAGATTTTTACTATTGAGTTTTGATCTGTAGGAAGAAGTTTCTCTTTTATTTGATGTGATATCAAAATTTTTTATTAGTTGCTCTTACCAAATTTGAGGGTGTTACAAGTTGGTATCACAACTTAAGTTTGAGATATTTAGGTGTTGATTTCGAATACCTAGACTCAAACTAGCATTCTTCTAAGTATGTGAAAGTGAGATTGCACTACTAGACACACTAAGATGAAGTATTTTGAGGTCGATAGAGACTCTAGAATCCGGAATCACGACGAAGGTAACAAGGATAATCATGTACGGTATGTTCATAATTACACCTGGACAGAGTGTCATGGTGAACTTACATGTCACATGTGCGTACTTGAATCGTCTTATTGTGGTGACCGATGGGGTAGTGGACGAAATATTGTGGAGTAATAGCTAGAAGAAGTCGATGCTTATAGCATTGTCACTTTGAGTGATAATTAAAAATGATGATTACATTAAGTGGACCGTTTCGGGTCAGAATTATTGGGTGGGTTAAAACTATAGCCTTATGGAATCAGCATTGTTCGGGGAGAAATTGTAAGATGGTCGGATGAAACCTTCAATTATTGTTTTAAGATGTTTAAGCATCCAGATGACGATAGTATGAGACTGAGGAGCGTGATTTCGAGATGTTGAGTACCAACCAAATTCATGCACAAAATTTATTTCTAAAATAAGTTTGCATCAATTATTTCTCATGTCTCCCGAATCATAAAGTGAGTATATTATAAAATCTTGGAAAAATGGTAGCACGCACCAGATTTTAAACCGTAAGTTTAAACATGCATGAAATTGTTTTATTTCACGTGGTCGCAAAATTTTATTGAGAATCTCTTCATCCCCGTTTTTTGTCTAACGCTATTTTCAGATATTGTAATGTCCGTGTTTTAATGTTATTTGGGGGTATTGGGTAAGTAACTGCGAAATTATAACCTTGACATTGGATCTCCTCCACGTAAGTTAAGGTTTTAAAGGAAAAGTTATTCCCACGTCTTGCGTCTGAATTTTCTTGGGAATTTTAGTCTGTATGAGTTTTGTCGAGTTTTATAGGGTATTATTTTACGACGTTTTTCGATGCGTGAGTGAGCTCTGAAATGCGTGAGTTTTAATTATGTTGCGTGTAAATTCATGAGTTTATTAAGCGTCATTTCTCATGCAAGTTTTGTTGGAAAATGTCACTTTATATCACGATGCGATAAAAGAGAAATTTTGAAAACATGACACTTTTGGTCATAACCTAGTATTATGATATTTGATTATGGTATACTAAAGTTTTGGCTTCATTTGATTTTAGGTGCCGTTGAGTTTCATTGAGTTTTATGGAATTTTGCTGAGTTTTATGGAGTTCTATTTTACGACATTTTGCGTCGCATAAATGAAGCTTGAAACGCATATGCGGAATTAGTGTGTGTGTCAACCTACGGGCTGTTGTTAAACCTTATTGTTCCCTGCGAGCTTTGCACATTTCTTTCTGCAGCCGTAGGAGACGTCTTGAGAGTTTGGATGTCGCATAATTGCACTTTTACGTTTTACACAAACATATTTCGTCGTGTCTTACTTAGTATTTGGATTGATTTATACTTTGGTGTGAGTAAGTGCATGGGGGTCTATGATGGTTCGTATTGAACTTTTGTTTTATATCTTCTCCGGTTGTTAGTTTTACCCTTACTTTTCATGCAATACGTTATACTGGATTATTGTTATGCATGATTATATCCACTATTCTGGGACAAAGACATTTTATTCGTACGGCCAAAAGTTTGAAATCGCATGAAATTTATTTTACGTTTGACCAAATCGTATGCATCTATCATTTCACTAAGTTTGGGAAATAAACTAATGCATGTGGGTCTTGTTGGGAATTTTATTCCATGTCATTTTATGGTTAAAAAAGGGAAATTTGGATCTTGAAATTGTGAAGTTCCTCTTTTGGGAGTTTGTACGAACTTGTATTGCGCATTGTTGTGGACAGAAAAATATTTTTACGTTCATGCCTTAGATTAATGCCTATTAGGACCATAGTGGTCCATTTGAAAAGATTGTTGCGCATCTTTTATTATTGTCCTTATTAGCTCAGATAATAGTCAAGTGGTTTTTGAAAAACTTTTATATGTGTGATGTTTGTGGGGCACGTCGCACGACTACCGAGTAATGGTAGTGGATTTTTACACGTACGATTGTTAACAAAGTTTTTGCATTTGAAAGTTTTATGAAATTCCAAATTGGCATATTAATCTGAAAACCTTGAACTCATTAGGGCTATAGATTTAAACCTCTATCGTGAAAGGACTAGTAATAAGGGACTAGAGACGCCCTTGGGAATCGAAAATACGAATGACCTGAATGGTTGGCAGATTTGTATTGTGGGAGTTCAACCTCATGAGGTCGGATCAGGTATGATTGTTCGAGGTAGTAGATCTATATTTTTATCCCAATTAGGCAAGTGGTGATCTTTCCCTCTTGGTGAATTTTGGGTTGGAGCCTCGTGTGATCACTTGTATATGGTTGGACTTAGTTTGATGGTTTGATTGTTCGCTCGACAACATGTTACGTGTTGGTGGGGTATCGCCTTAATGAGCCTTAGTGAATAGCGAAATATTGTGGTTCGCCTGTTAGAGATGTAAGTGTGGCACTTTAGTGCCACATAGGTGTCAACTTTAAATTCGATAATGCTAATCCGGAAATAAATATTTGATGGTACACCCATGTTGCTGTATAGTCGTTTTGAGGATAGAAGCCGACATTCGATCCGAGGGCAATGACAGTTGGAGTGCTTCAGAATGCACCCGATGGATCCTGTGTGTTTATAATTTAAGCGGTAACTTTAAGGATGTTAAATGTTTGTGATTAAATATCGATGATCAAGACTCTTGATATGGTAAAGGTTTATAGCGACGATTAGGATTGATGTTTAAGTACATTTTGGAGTTGCGCAATCGTCAGATTTGAATAAATCGACCATGGAGAACGTTTTGGCAAGTCTCTGGAAGGACGACTCTACAAATAACAAGGGTGAATGATTATGGAGTTATGGGGATTCCTTGGGTCGGGTGTTAATCATCAGATTACGGGTCCAGAATCGTGTTGAACTGGTACGGAATTGTCAGAGATAGGTTGAGGTCATGAACTACCCTTAAGGTAATACGTGTCACCCAAGGTTGGGAGACAACCGTGGTCTTGTGGTTAAAGGCTACTTTAGCAAGTTAAGCGTTCACTCAGATAAATGGGAAATTTTGCCCAAGGGAACGGTTGTCATGAGTATCAGCATAAGGTCTATGGTGGTTTTTCTGACAAGTCAATTAGAGACGACCTATTATGTAGGAAACGTTTAATGGGAATCTAGATTTTGAGGACAAAATCCCTTTTTAAGGTTGGAAGGATTGTAACACCCGTGATTTTCGGCCAGTAAAGGTCACCCGGACGTTTTTGTAACTTATAAATGGAGGGTTTTTTTGTTGGGAAAACATTATTTGAAGTCCCTTAGAGTATCGGGAGTGTTGGCATTGAAAAAGTCGAGTTTCGGAGCTTGGTACGGACACAACTACAATGCGTGGCGACTATGACAGTGTCATAGTCGCACCTGGCAATGTAGCAAGAATAAACAGAAGGAGGGGTGTTGAGTGAGACAATGACCAACTACATTGACCAGGGCATTGTAGCCTGTCAATGTCGCACAAAGGGTGTTGATTGCTGATAAATCTGATTTTTCAGCTCACTTCTTCGTTTCTCATTCCCATTTCTTCCCAAACTCTCTCTAGAAAAAACCTAAACATATTTGGTGATTTTGGGTCATCTTTGGCTCAAATCTTTGGGTATTATGAAGGTAAACCATCACAAAGTTAAGGATTGGAAGCTATGATCAAGAGTTCACCATCTCCATCTTCATCTTCAACCTCAAGCTCCATTTTAGGGTTTTCTAGGTTTTCACTAAACCTGAGTGGTAAGTTTATCCTCTCCATTTCTAAACCCTATTATAAGATATAAATGATACATTGATGATTTCCTAGTGTTTGATTTCTCAAATTTCGGGTTTGATGATTTTGGAAAAATTAGGTCAAAATTAGGGTTTTGGCCAAATTGGGGATGTTGATATAAACAGTTTGGGGATCGATTCTAGATGGTTGAACATGTCTACTTATGGTTGAAAATTTTGAATCTAGGTTTTTGGGAGTTTTGGCTTGAAGATTCGAATTCCTTCAAAGGAGCTCAAGTTGGGGAAAATCTATATTTATCCTAAATCTAGCAAAGTGAGTTCAAGATGATTTGTGAAAACGGTGTACATGCCAAAAATGTTAATCTTTAAATGTTTATACGTTTCACATGAAATTATTAACTGTTGAGTTATTTGATAAGTTTTGACTATATGAAGTGTTTAATTCTATAAACTTGTGAAACACCTATCTTTGGGATTTTGGGGAATTTTAATGAATATATCATAATGAAAATGTTTTGACGACTTATTTTCATAAATGGAGATCATTTGGTAAAAATGAATTTTTGTGTTTGTTGGTAAGATGTGTATTTTATGTCGTGGAATGTTTTGAAAATACTAGCGTGTGGGTCTTTGGAGTGTGGTCATTCTCAACCTCGTGCTATGGGATGTTTTGAAAAAGTCAATGGGTTTATAAATTTATTTGGAAAATGATTTGTCCCGATCTAAATGTGTCGGGGTTTATGCATGTATTTTGGAATAGGTGTTTGCATAAACGTTGGTCTATTGTGTTTTATTGCATTTGGGGGATTTTAACGTTGGTCATTTGTTTTGGTTGAGCTTAAGGCTCAGTTTTTTGTAATTACCGAGTTTTGGGAATATTTGTCTAGTTTTAATAACTTAAAGTGGAGCTTTGAGTGAGAGTCGCATTTATTGCGCTTTATTTTGGAGAATTCATGTTTGAGTGCGTTTGTCATTCATTTGGAGTCATGTATTTTAGACTGTAGTGCATTGGATCCATAGGCATGTAAGTCAGTCGTATTTAATGGTGATGACGCTTGACATTCTCATCTTGGATAATATGACGGGTTGGCATTGTTGTTGTCCCGGTTGTTCTGCGGAGATGGACCTTTTTAGGTTGTACTCTGGGACCATGGGTTTTGTGTTGCGATGTTCTAATTCTTGTGCACGAAGATTAGACATCATGAGTTATTAAGTAAGGAGTTGTGGCTCCTATCTTGAATGCTAGGGAGTAGGCACTAGGGGTCGAATGAGTACCCTGAGGATGAAACTCCATTAGAGACCGAACAAGCAATAAGATCGTGTATCCTTGAGGTGTAGCTCGGTAGAGCAGGTAATGGGGGATACGGTGTTGTAGGACTTGAAATAAAGTCTGACTGGAGGTGTAGCTCGGCAGAGCAGGCAATACAGTCACGATCTGAGATGGTATAGTTTGACAACATTACTATGTGGCTTAACTTTGTGTTCTGCCACATAATATGGAATCGGGTCTCCCCTGTCATTGGAAGGTGTTATTTGGGTATTGAATTTTATTATTTTATTATCCATGTTTTAGGTGACTTTTTATATATATGGATTTTATTCATGATTTACGGGTCGAGTATCATGGTCATCCGTGTTTTGGGCGTTCCGGGGAAATAAAGTTTTATCCGCATTTTTATAAACTGTGAGTTCATTTCTATTCACATTTTGGGGGAGCTTGGGTTTGAAGTTGTTTTACGAAAGAACGTTTATGTTGGGTTGCTTGTTTTTTTTAATTAAAGGTGTGTTATTGGAAATCGAGTCATTTAATATTTAATGTAAATCATTTTGAAAGATAATGATTTAAATTGCATTATTTCCTTTAACAAATATATTTGTTAATGTTGAAAACTCTTGAACTCACTAGGCGTTAGCCTAACCTTTTTATTTGTCGGCATGTGCATCAGGTTCACGTTGGGGAATGGTACTAGCATTTTTGTGAAGAGATGAGTGCTAGTTGCATGCACTAGTGAGATTGGTTTGGAGAAGTCTTCTGCATTAGTTTTGAGAAGAGCAACTTGTAATGGGGATACGTAGTACCCAACTTCGTTTTAGTCCTTACTTAATGCTGATGTTATTGTTGTTGAGGTCAATTATAGAATTTTACTATTGAGTTTCGATTTGTAGGAAGAAGTTTGTCTTTTATTTGATTTGATATCGAAAATTTTTATTAGTTGCTTTTACCAAATCTGAGGGTGTTACAATATATCGTCCAATATATATATATGTATATAACCTTAGGTTCATTTGAGAAATGGTAGATGTATGAGAAATAGAGAAATGATCCTAGCCCCTTATCTGGTCAATATTTGCGGCTTTGACCTTGAAGCACCGGATAATTCCTTATGTGGTTTGTAAAAGATTGGGACGAGTTCATATGTGAACTTATGTGATTCACATATGAACTATATGTTCATAGATGAATCAGTTAATTAGTTCATATGAAAATCAGTTAATTAGTTTATATGGGAATCACAAAGGTTCATATGTGAATCTGTTAATTAGTTCAACTGATTCACATATGAACCTACAGTTAATTAGTTCATATATGAATCACAAAGGTTCATATATGAATCAGTTAAAAGAGTTCATATGTGAATTACACTGGTTCACATATAAACATATAATTCATATATGAACTCGTCCCGTGTATTTGTAAAAATTACGAAACCGTCCTTCTATTTTTTACTTAAAAAACACAAATATATGAAATAATTTTATCAATAAAAGAATTATATAAAACAATTTATACAATTTTACAAATTTATGAAACAATTTCATTAACTTAACCAATGAAATCGACAGTTTCCATAGTTTTCAAAATTGAGGTGGTTTCCAAATGAAACTACCCCTATATTTACGTATATATATATATATATATATATATATTTGGTTTGTTGAGGAAACATTTAGGTAGCTGATTTGTTGATCCAATGATCTCGTAAACACGTTCTAATTTCTCCTGACTGGTAATATAAAGATCTCTCGCTCCCCCTGTGGACGTACACTATCATACCGATAGTGGAACCACGTTAAATCTTGATGTCTCAATTTATATGTTGCTTTGTCATATTTTATCATATATTCGATAACTGCTATATTTACGTTTGTGGACCGGTATGAATCATTAGACCAAAATATACAATATTTAGATCTTGTTATTCCACATTTGTTGAATTTGGTCAGTTGCACCGTGATTTACGTTATCACTTTGGGACCGTAAATCACTTGAAATGTGATCTTGTAACTGCTTTCGAACCTACAGTTTGTATGTGAGCTGTTAGATCTAAATTTGACTTAGACTGTATATATTTAGTCACACGATAGGTGCTCAGTAAAAATGTCTGCTGATTCAGGAAATCCGTTTGCCGCTTCCGTTTCCAACATGAACCCAAATGTTTATCAAAAAGGTGCTTTTAAATTATCGGGGTCCGGGATTAGAATATAAAAGTGGAACGGGGAGGGTGATTTTGGTAAACGACAGTTCACTACAGCGACAACACTTAGGAAAAACGATGTTCACCCTATAGTCTTTGCTCCAGAAAAAAAAGATTCAGATATGTCCACCTTAGAAGCCAATTAAATGGAGGCTTGAGCCTTCATTACCTTACAAATGGCTATGGGTCCAAATGTTATTTCTAAAATTGTTTTCGAAAAGACAACCGCAGGGATTTGGAAAAGACTTGAGAATCTTTATCTCAAGAAAACTTTGACTAACTGACTGTTAGTGATAAGGTTGTGCTTGTTCTTCAAAATGAAGGAAGTTACTACCATTCATTCCCACATGACTGAATTCGAAGACATCATAATGAAGTTAAAGGCAAGAGATTTTATTTTTGCCAATGATGCACTCGCTTTGATTTTGTTGTATTCACTTCCAGAGAAATATTCCCAGTTCACTAACAATTCTATTTATGGAAGAGATTCCATTTCTTTGTCTGAGATGAAAGCAAGGATGACATGTGAAGAACAAAGAATTCAGATGAAAATCGGTAACAGTTCGCGGGATAACAACCACAACAGTTATGGTCCGTTTGTTGAAAGAGACCAAGACGACCAGCTTAGGGGAAAAACTTATGGACACTCCCAATCTCGTAAACCTTGTTATCACGGGAAATCTAAGCAACAAGGAAATTGTAATTATTGTCACAAACCAGTTCATTGGGTCAAAGATTGTCCGAGTTTGAAAAACAAAGACAAGAACAAATCAAAATCTTCAACAATTGCAACCGAAAGAGATACAGGCTTCTCAGCAACGGTTACACCACCCAAAGGCGACAGGCATTGGGTGTTGGATACCAGAACACTTTTTCGAGATTGTTTCACTAATTTTGAGGAGTTCGAAAGAAACCATATTTATATGGGAAATAATACATCGTGTGCCACTCAGGGCATTAGTTCGATCAGAATCAAAATGTTTGACGGTACTATTCGAACTTTATTGAATGTAAAATTTGTACCGTGTATGACGCATTATTTGATTTCTGTTGGACAATTGTCCAAAATTGGCTGTAAGATTAAGATTGAGAATGAGAGTATGCGCATGTCCAGAGGGAACTTTATTGTGATGAAAGGTGAGGAGACAGAAAATAACATGTTTCATCTAGTAGGCGAGACAATCAGTTCTGATGCGTATGTTGCGGATAGTTCGAGGTATTTAGATGCTACCCATTTATGGCATCTTAGATTAGGACACACTTAAGAGAAGAATTTGTAGACTCTACACAAGAGGAAACTCATTGCAGTTGACACGCCTACGAGTCTGGACTTTTGTTCAGAATGTGTCTCGGGTAAACAGACGCGTGTTTCTTTTAGTGTTGGAAAACAAAACACCAAAGGGATCCTCGATTATGTTCATACATATATCTAGGACCATCTTCGATAAAATCTCTTTGTGGAGGTAAGTACTATGTTACTTTTATTGATGATTTCTGGCACAAACTTTGGGTGTATGTGATTAAATTAAAATCAGATGTTTTTGAAATATTCGAAACTTGATTAGCACTAGTCGAAATTGAGACTGACATAAAATTAAAGGTGCTAAGATATGAAAATGGTGGTAAATACACTAGTTCACGTAGAGGTATTCACCGACACTACACCACACCTGGAGATCCACAATCAAACAGAGTCGTCGAACGGATGAATACGACATTGTTAGATAAAGTCTGATGTATGTTAGTTACATCTGGTTTCCCTAAAATGTTTGGGTGAAGCACTTCACACTAATGTACACATTATGAATCGATTACCGTGTTCATCCATTGGGGGAAGATTCCGAAGGAAATTTGGAGGGGTAAAGGTCATATTTGTTTGAAATACATACGTTTATTTGGTTGTCCTGTGTATATTCATGTGACAGGTCAAGACAAGTTGGATCCCAAAGCCACCAAGGGATTCTTACTCGGCTATACATATGGAATCAAGGTTACTGAATCGGAAAACTGGTTACTAGAAAGGTGATTCATTCTCAACATGTGACTTTCGATGAGTCGATTATGTTCAAGTCTAATCATAATCGACAACCCGCTCCAGAACCGGAAATTATCTCTTCTGTTTCTCCAACTGCCGATGGAGATGAGATAATTGTCAGTCCTATTATACCCAACTCATCTGCTCGTGGTTGTACTTTGGGATCAGAATCTGAAGAAGATG
Organism: Arctium minus; assembly: GCA_954870635.1. Classification (NCBI taxonomy): domain Eukaryota; kingdom Viridiplantae; phylum Streptophyta; class Magnoliopsida; order Asterales; family Asteraceae; genus Arctium; species Arctium minus. The sequence continues at coordinate 80,618,191 of OX941087.1, read as the reverse complement.
TTAGTCTACCAGATACATCTACTTCTGATTTAGTTAGTTTAGGAAGAAGTTCTGAATGATGGTGGAGGTCAAAGCGATACAATTCCAATATTAGTACCTACGAGGCAGAACCAAAAAAATATTCGTCCTCCTAATAGGTATGGTGATTGGGATTTTGCAAATATGAGTTTTACTAAACACTTGAGTATGCTCTGCATGTTGTACAGGATGAGCCATTTGACTATTCAGAGGCCCTACTTCGAGCCACTATGATAAGTGGTTAGGATCTATGCATGAGGATATAGAAGCTCTATCTAAAAAACACTTGGGAGATTTGTCCATCATCGAAGGCAGTCGTGCAATTGGCTGCAAATGGGTCTATAAAGTCAAGTATGACGATATATTTGCACCTGTGGTTCGACACACATCTATCCGGGGTCCTTCTAGCCCTTGTGGCAATTCACGATCTAGAGCTCGAACATTTAGATGTGAAAACAACTTTTCTGCACGGAGATCTTGAGGAAACCATATATATGTAGAAACCTGAAGGTTTCATATCTAACAACAAATCTAATTGGATATGTAAATTGAAAAAGTCCTTTTATGGACTTATTCAGTCGCTTCGAAAATGGTACAAGAAGTTTGATTTGTTTATGCTCTCGTTGAGTTTTGAACGTAGTGAGAAAGACGCTTGTGTCTATCATAGATCAATCGGTGGCGTTTATACTTATCTACTTCTATATGTTGATGACATGATGATAGCTTGCAGGGATCGTTCTGAAATCAACAGTTTCAAAGATATGTTGGAATCAGAATTTGAAATGAAGGATCTCGGTGAAACTCGTGTTATTCTTGGCATGGAAATTGTTTGGGATAGAAAGTCTCATACTATCATATTAACACACAAGGTCTATATTCAGAAGATGTTGAAGCGTTTTTATCTTGATGAAGCAAAGTCGGCGTCTTCGCCACTTCCGAGACACATCAAGATTACAAAAGACGATTTTATGGTAGACGATGATGGAAAGGCTGAGATGGCAAAGATTCTGTATGCCAGTGCAGTCGGGAGTCTCATGTATGCTATGGTATGCATTCGTCCTGATCTTGTATATTCCGTTGGAGTGATTAGTCGGTTTCTATCGAACCCGGGCAAGTCACATTGAGCTGCAGTGAAATTTGTATTTCGTTATTTGAAAGGTACAAAAACTCAAGACCTCATTTATAGAATACAAAACAACTGTGATATTGTTAGCTACTGCGATTCAGATTAAACAGGTGTCGTGTCAGTTGGAAATCCACTTCTGATTATGTTTTTACATTAGGTGGAACAACTGTATGTTGGAGATCTCAATTACATTCTGTTGTTGCATTATCGATTACCGAAGTTGAACTTATTGCAACAGTCGAGTCTGATAAAGAAGTTGTTCATTTACATGAACTCTTGATTGGTTTGGGCCTGAAGCAGTCTATTGTCCGTATTAATTGTGATAGCCGGAGTGCTATTCACTTGGCTACAAATTTGGCGTTCAGCTCTCGAACGAAGCACATTAATGTGCGTGATGCATTTCTGGTAGCTTCACATGACGCAAAAGTCGGTGTATTTGAAGAAAATATTATCTGAAGATAATGTTTTCGATATGTTCACCAAGTCGTTACCGCTAGTCACATTCGAACATTGCTCAAATTTGATCCAACTTAGATTGTGTTAGTGTCGTTTGGCACCGTGTGGGAGAGATCAAAATATTTCTACAGATGACATAGCGACATCTTTGGGGAGTTATCACTTGGTACGTGTTTTTAGATTGCTTAACTCATTCATTTATTGAGACTGCTCACTTGAGGATTCTTTTTTCTTTTCATTTTGACGGGTGATGGTCGAGCTGAAGCTCGTCACAGTCAAAATGCATTATGTTACCTCTTGTCAATCTCTATCAGCTATTTTCCCGTATTCGATGGATTGGTTCGTGCTTTGGTTTTGTCGAGTGATTTGTACATCATGGTGGAGTGTTAAAAAACTTAAACGAATTAGATAAGTTTTTTTTAAAGTGTTGTGTAACTCACCAATGTTTCATGGATTAATTGTGACCACAGTTCCTATTGAGAGTCCAAGATCTCTAAATCCTAGAGAGAGAAAGTAGAGAGAGAGAGACAATGTAGAGCAAAGTATATGTTGTATTGAATGAGCGTGAAGTTCTTACAAACAACCAAGACCAAAGGGACTTAAATACCCTTGGTCAATACTACACAGTATTAGACTCTAAACACAGTATATGACCAAACCTATAAATACAATGATTACTATAAAATCAGAATTAACAATCTCCCCCTTAGTAATCATTGGCGCTTTGGTCTTCAAAATCCATCTTCTAAATCAGCACGGACCATCTAAGCGACTTTGCAAAACATTCTGACTTTTTGAAGAAATTTCTTCTCATCATCTTTTAAGCTCTGTTGTCTTTACTGCCTTGACAAGACTGGACCATTTTGAAATAAACTTGAAAGAACAGTCGGTTCATCAGCTTGTTTTCTAGACGACACACCTCTTTTAGATGATCTTGAAGAAGCTGTGGTGTTCGGAGCTTGAACAGCAAAAGACAAGTAAAATTGAAGAAATTTTGAATCTCTGAGCGAATATTGATCAGCAAATTAACATTTGAGCTCTTTGTCTCTTTATCATCTTCTTAACTTCTTTAGAAACTCCGAAAAATTCTAAGTCTGGACTGAGAACTGGCGCAAACTTGATCTTTGCGTGAGAAGCAGAAGACGCAAACTGAGCTTCTCACGAGCAGTATGAAACGCAAACTGTTCTTTGCGTGAACAAGCTATGACGCAAAGGAGCTTTACGTGAAGCACTAGTAACGCAAATGTTACTTTGCGTGAGTTGTTGAAGACGCTAACCAAGCTTTGCGTGATGCAAAGGAGACGCAAACTGAACTTTGCGTTAGAAGCTTGTAACGCAAACAAGACTTCTCGTGAGCTGAAGGATACGCAAAGTAGCTTTGCGTGAGCTGAATGATACGCAAACTTTACTTCTCTTGATGCACGGGAGACGCAAATTTACTCTCTTTGCGTGACACAAATGTAGCGAAAACCTGAAATACAAAGACAAAATTACGTAGAACGCGCAATCTACAAGATCAACTCGCGCAAACTATGAAGAACTCGCGTAAAGTTCCAATCTGGCGCAAACCGTTAGAAAATCAAGAAAACTTCCAAAAAAACGATTTCAAAACTAAATTTGATAAAATTTTCTTATACAAATACGTTCGAAAACAACTTTTTAACACATTTCAATCAAAATTTTCGATTAAAAACTACAAAATCAAGATTTCGTGAATAGCACAATACGTGAAACACGTTTTTCCAGAAAATCAACAATTTCCAAAATTGAGAATCAAAACAAGTTTTTCCTGCAACTCGATGTGAATCAAAGATGTTTAGCAATCAAAACCGAATCCAGCAAACCGATTTTCACAAAAATTCGTTCAAAAACAATCCCAAATTTGATGAAAAATCAAGAAAACGAGATTTTCTTGAAAAATTCAAGAAAATCGATCAAATTTTCGATTAATATACAAATTCAGAAACGAAAAATACAATCTCTTAATTCTCTCAAGATCTAGAACAACTCTGATACCAATTGAGAGTCCAAGATCTCTAAATCCTAGAGAGAGAAAGTAGAGAGAGAGACAATGTAGAGCAAAGTATATGTTGTATTGAATGAGCGTGAAGTTCTTACAAACAACCAAGACCAAAGGGACTTAAATACCCTTGGTCAATACTACATAGTATTAGACTCTAAACACAGTATATGACCAAGCCTATAAATACAATGATTACTATAAAATCAGACTTAACACCTAGTCTTGGGCAGTATTGGATGACAACTAAGATGACAACTTGCATCCCTACACCATATATGCATACATAGATTGTAGACAGGGGTGTTCGCGGTGCGGTTTAGGGCAAAACCGCATCGCATGTGCGGTTTGAGCATTTTACCAAATCGCAAATCGCACCGCATATACCTCAAACCATAACAAACTGCACCGCGAAATGCGGTGCGGTGCGGTGTGGTTTATGTGGTTTGTCCCTATCGTACTTTATGCGTACAATCCAAAAAATTATAAGTTTAAAATACAATAGAAAATCTACGATTTAGTGGCCGTAGTCCAAAAAAATAAAGAGTTTGAATATTGTTAATCATTAAATCCCAAACAATCAAGCAATTACTCAAAATACGATCAAGAACTAGAGAGAGAAACTAGAGAGAGAAAGTAGATCTTTTAATTCCAATCACAAGCCTGATATTACAATGAAGTGCTTCTTTGTTCTCTAGTTACAACATTCTTGTTACAAAGCTACAAGGTTAAAAGCCTATTTATACAACTAACCAAACCAGACTTAACAACTAAGCAAACTCAATACCTTTGACTATCTAATACAAAGACAATGTTGACTTTTACATCTTTGACTTTCCTATTAAATCTTGGATACAATATTTAGACTTAAAAATCTCCCCCTTTGTATTCAAGATTTAATAAAAATTTGATACTGATCTTCAACTCTTGATTCTTCAACTTTTGTCTCTTTAACTTTGAACTTTGAAGCTTTCACAGTCTTTACTCTTTCAGCCTTTAGAAGAATCTTGAAAAGTCATTTTCACTTTGAAGCTTTGGAAAGTCAACATGCCTTAAACGCGAAACAGAATTCTTGAATCTTTTTGAAAAATCTTTGAAACTTTGACATTAAACTTTGAAACAACTTTGATCTTGTATCTTCATCTCTTTGATCTCTGGACTGGCTTCAGAAAAACAAACTTTAACAGAACATCTTGATTTATCTTTGAAAAATCTTTCTTCAGAATCTTTTGATTTTGAAATAGTAGCGGAAGCATTTGAATTTCTTCACAAGTCTTTTCACTTGACAACTCTTCATGATATTGAAATTGATCTTTGAAGAATTCTCCCCCTTTTTGATGATTGAGAGCATCATGATCATCAAAATTTCTTCAATTTCAGCACAGACTTTGATTTCCCCCTTTGTAAACAAATAACAATCTCCCATTTGACAGTTGGCTCGCTTTGATCTGAGAGCCGTCAATTCATGAAAGATATATATCCGAATCTTTTCAAATTCAGACATAATGAACAGTATAACCCTGAACCAACAAATGAAACAATTAGGAATACCTGTCAGTAACACAAAGTCACTGTGTACAACGAATGTATAATTTAAGGAGCTGGTTTGATGATGACTTCCCAGGACTTCCATTCAATCATTGAAAAACACAAAGTTTATCTATGAATGTTCTGACAGAAAAACAAATTTTCTGTGTGCTCGTGCTTGTGTATGAAAGAGTTTAGCACAATGATTGTGTTTCAAAAGGCTCAAATTGTGTAAACTGTTGAGACAGCAACATGTATTACATGGACTCAATGTGCATGAAAGAGGTGCGACGGTGGGGAAACTTTCCTTCTTTTTCAATATCTAAATCTTCCGAGTGAAGATTAGATAGCATATATGTTGCGTCCCCACAGAAAATGAAACATTTCTTTGTTAAGAAAGAAATGAGTGGTTGGTGGGGTTAATGCAAGAGTTGGCATGGGCTCACTGCCTGTTTCAATGATGATCACCAAATAATGTGAACCAATCAGAAATGTGGCTGCCCGGCTCAGAAAGTGGTTGGTGCAGAGTTCTGATATTCTTTTAACTCTGTTCTCACACCCTCTTTCTTTTTAACATTATGTGCACTTCTAACCAAACTCTCTTTTCCATTTTTCCGCTCCACACAATGAGAAAAACTCAACCGGATGAGTTATCTCCCCCACTCTTTGATTTTGACCCCTCACCCCTCAATCACTCAAGGATAACTTCCTGGGTAGGAAACACAGGTTGCGTGAATCCATGGAAGTTCTGTTTAAGCTCACATACGAATCCCATGTTATTCCTAATAAGAATCGTTGCTCAACAGTTTATCTGAATAGTTAAGCACAAGATGATAACAGTGTCAGAATGTATGCTCATGAGATTTGAGCAATTGAACTTTGAAAATTTTCTCAAAACAATGATATTGAATGAATGAAATGAAATCAAGAGAATTGTTTTGAGAATCTGACAATGAATCAATCAGATCAAATCAAATGGTTAGGGTATCAAAGAATTGAAAATTTGTTTATATGAACAAATATAAACAATATATCAATGAAAGCACAGATACGTAAAAGATGAATGATGCTCAACAATTTTGAATGCAAACGGGGGTATTACCATCGAAAAATTGGTTCGAATTTGAGACATGGTAATAACAATTTCAAATAAAATACTGAACCTGTGTGTGTGAATACTTGACAGTATATGAACAAGATAATACACAAGTATTGATCTTTGGAAGCACACGGTCAGTTAAACATTAAGCTCAAAATTTGAAAAACATTTAAAATCACACTTCTAAATTCATAAAATCTTTTGAGAATAAGAAGTGGTTTGAACATTTAAGAAACTGTTTTTCATGTTCGAAAGTTGTTCTTCTTTCAAACAATCAGAGATCTAGGATCAGAAGATATTTACCTTTTCAGCTCCCCTCAAATCATGATAGAATGATTTAAATCTTTTAAGCTCCCCCTGGATATTAGCATAATATCCTTCTTTGATCGTTGAAAAACGGGTCCTGATCTGTCATGTGATCAGAAGCCACTTTATTTACATCATTTATTCAAAAAAAAAAGACAGAAAGCAGTAAAACAGTTTATAGTGTGAGTTCTGATATGAAGTAATCAGAAGTCATCACCTTTACTCCCCTTTAAATTAGGCATCTGAGATATATCGGTTAAAACAGGATAGAGATTAGGCACTCCCTTTTGAATTGTAGACCATCATATCAGAAAAATCTATCAGTGAAAAAGTACAGGATAGAGATCAGATCAATTCTCTTGGGATGTAGACCGTCATATCCATCGGATGCAAAAATACAGGAGTAAGGTCTTTTTGATCGCTAAGGTCCGAGTCCTAAACTGTTTTGTTTAGAAGTCAAACTCCGTTGAAGAACGGGTCCTAAGCTGATGTGCTTAGAAGCCATAATCTTAACATTAAGGTGCGGGTTTTGAACTGCTGTGTTCAAAAGCCATTTTCTTTCAACTTTGAAGTCCGGGTTTTGAACTGTTGTGTTCAAAAGCCTTAATCTTTCAACTTTGAAGTCCGGGTCTTGAGCTGATTTACTCAAGAGCCAATGTTTTCTTACTCCCCCTTGACTTGAGGTCCTGCAACACAGAATCAATTTTCTTCTTTGGTAACCACTGGTATTTGGGTCCAGAAATGTTAGTTGCAGATCGTGTGGGGGTTACAGAGTAAGAACCATACCAGAAATGATCACTGGTGTTGTGGATATGATCATGTGTACAGCAGTAAGAACAATAAAATTTATTACCTGAAAACCTGAATAATTGGTCTTTAGAGTATTTAAGGTCAGGTTTACCTTTATGCTCTTTGTTCTTCTTTGCTTTGTGTACATGTACACATGATGTCTTCCCTTTCAGCTCATCTGACTTGTCATCTTTGACTGATTTCATCAACCAGACCAGTTTCTCTTTCTTGAAGCTTTTTCCTCTTGAATATGTACCTGAACCATCTAAATATCCATCATAGAAGATGTTAGTTTGACGAATCTGATCAAAAGATTTAGCTGACCTTTGTGAAGAGACAAATTTCTGATTTGATCTTGAGACAGACTTCTCAAGCTCTTTGATCTTTGAAGCAAAATTGTCTCTTTCTTTCACAAGCTGGTCAATCTTCTTCGAGAACTCAGACTTCGTCTTCTGCTCTTTCAGCGCATTAGCAGATAGTTCAGATAACTTTGAAGTCAGCTTTTTGATTTCAGACTCAAATATGCACCTTTCTTCTTCAAAACCTTTCTCTGAATCATTTCTTTGGCCAGATAGTTCTTTGAAGAATCCCACACTCTTCTGTTCTATGGCCTTCTTTTCCTTAGCAAACTTCTCTCTTTCCAAAATAAGTATTTTCTCAAAATCGGAAATCTGTTGAGAAAATTTTATGCATTTAAGCTCAACAGACTTTTTCTCTTCAAAACATTTCTTTGAGAAATCTGAGAACTTCTTTGAAATTTTTTTCTTTTCAGCATCAAAATCAGCTTTATTTTCAGCAAGCTGTTTTTCAAAATCAGATAAATTCTTTCTAAGCTCAGCATTCTCAGATTCCAATTTCTTTATCTTCTCATCATTCTGCCTAGAAGATCTTTTCAGAAGATCTTCATTGATAGTCTTTAAAGCACTGATTTCCTCTTTCAGTCTTATGCTTTCTTCATAATGCTCTTTTGACTTTTGTGAGTGAAAGTCAACAGCATGACCCAGATTAATTTTCTCTAAATTCAGCTTTCTAATCTTCTCTTCAAGTTCTGCAAAATATCCCATTTTGAGTGAGTTCATCAGATTGATATGAATGATCATTCCAAACTATATATCAGAAAATCAAAAATCAGATCAAATTGAAATTTAGCACAAAATTAAAAAAAATTTGAACACTTGAAATGGTGCAAAGTCAAGTTTTGCATGAGCTATGTAAAGCGCAAACCAAACTTCTCGTGATAAGCGAATAGCGCAATGTATACTTCTCGTTATCAGTGTATGGCGCAAAGTATGGTTCTCGTGACCCGTGGAAGACGCAAAGTAGGTTTGCGTGACCCACTGAATACGCAAAGTGGGTTTTGCATGACCCACTGAAGACGCAAAGTGGGTTTTGCGTGACCCACTGAAGACACAAAGTGGGACTTTGCGTGACCCACTGAAGACGCAAAGTGTGTTTTGCGTGACACACTGAAGACGCAAATTGGGACTTTGCGTGAGAGCCTTGAAGCGCAAAGTAAACTTTGCGTGAGATCCTTGAAGCGCAAAGGTAGCTTTGCGTGAGAGCCTTGTCACGCAAACTTATAGTTCTTGAGATAATGCACACTGATCTTTGCGCAATATATGGTTGGCGCAAGATAGACTTTGCACGACCAGATGGAAACGCAAACTTTGATTTACGTGACTCTAAGAAAACGCAAACTGAATTTGTCTTAAAGCCCTGAACATCTCGCGCAAAGCTGAAGAACTCGCGCAAATGGATATGAACTCGAGCAAATCGTAGATCTAGCGCAAACTCGTATCTGACATGCATATTTCGATCCAAATCAATTCAAATCTGCAAAATTGTTCTCAAAGGCTTATCAGCATCATCGAAAAACAATATTAAGCACAAAATTACTATCAAATTCAGATTGAAAACAACAATTTGCACATTTTCAATGAAGAACAGTGTTCGAACAAAAATATCAAGAAAAACTCAAAAATCGAAAATTGAAATCGAATTAGTTAGAATTATAAGATGTAATCAATATAAGAATCAATCCTAAACACAAATCGAACTCAATGATTCCATTTTCTTGCAACAAAAGCGATATTTGACACAAAATTCGTAAGAACAGTGAAGAACACGAGTTCTTGAAAAAAAAAATTCGAAAAACTCAAATTTTCGATTTAAAACTTCAGATTTCAATTCAAACTTTGATCAAATCATTTCTGAAAAGTTTGGTTCATCTCTGATACCAATTGTTAATCATTAAATCCCAAACAATCAAGCAATTACTCAAAATACGATCAAGAACTAGAGAGAGAAACTAGAGAGAGAAAGTAGATCTTTTAATTCCAATCACAAGTCTGATATTACAATGAAGTGCTTTTTTGTTCTCTAGTTACAACATTCTTGTTACAAAGCTACAAGGTTAAAAGCCTATTTATACAACCAACCAAACCAGACTTAACAACTAAGCAAACTCAATACCTTTGACTATCTAATACAAAGACAATGTTGACTTTTACATATTTGACTTTCCTATTAAATCTTGGATACAATATTTAGACTTAACAAATATATCCAACTCCAAAATGCATAATTAAAAATAGTCGAAGAAATAGTCTAAAAAATTAAATTGTTTCAATACGATAAACGGATAAAGTGACGTCTCCAACTTTTTCTTTCGTCTTCATTTTGACTCCCAATTGCCAATGCCCAATTTTTTTCATTTGTTGGGCCTTAAACTTTTAAGAAGGCTTATAAATACTTAAAGTCCATAATTAAAATTTAAAAATACAAGTCCAATTATATAAATATTAAATTAAATTATAATTATAATTATTATATATCTATATATATATATGTTTAAAATTAAAAATTTAAAATAATATAAAAGGTGCGGTGCGGTGCGGTTTGTACCGCGGTTTGAAAACTCAAAACCGCAAACCGCAAACCGTACCGCATAGTGCGGTTTGGTAAAAATGTTGTTAAAGCTAAGTTTAGATCAAATAATCTTGTTTTGTTAGTTGACTTTTCTTGTAAGCTTGTGTAGAGGTCACGGTTTGTTTGACCCTATATAAGTATTGTTCCTTGTCTTGTTTTTGTAATCAATCAAGTTTGTAATTCTTGAATGTGTAACTCAAAGAGTGTTGTAATTGCTTCTAAGAGATATATGACTACGACACTTGTGACTCAATTATCTCTCTAAATCCTTACCTTAACCTTGTTCTTTAATTGTCAAATGCTTGAAATCTGGGATCACAATTGGTATCAGAGCCTACTCAGATTAGTCAGATAAATCAACAATCAGAGCAAATCAGATTCAATTGGAAGGATCAACAATACAAGATTTTAGCAGAAAGATCGATTTCCAAGATTGGAAAGTTCACTGTTCACGTATACTGTTGCATTGATAAAGTTTGTGAATGAATGATGTTTTAATTGTGAATTTCATCATACTGTGATCGTTCATTGGTACTGAATATCTTTCATTTGGATAGATAAATTAATTGAACAACAATTATGGGTGAATTGGATTGATATTGCTTTTTCTGGAAACTTTCTATTTTCGGACTGTTCAAGATTCGATTCTTTTAATCATGGTTGTTCTTGAAGAAATTCATGCCATAGGGTTGTTCTCGATGCTAAAGTGATCAATTCTACCAAGTTTCAGAGGCAAATTGCAAGTTTTATTTGGATTTAAGTTGAAATTATAGAAAAGGTACTCAAGATCCAAAGAATTCGCAGAAGTCATGAAGAACTCGCATGAAGAACTCGCACATTGAAGAATTCGCATAATTCAGTGAATGAATGTTCTAAGGACAGAGTTCGCATAATAGAGCTGTACGAAAAGTGAAGATTTTGCACAAAGGGTTATACGCTCAGATTTCGCACAAAGCCACATACGAAAATCTTGGAATTCACATCTGTGTCTGAGAAATTTTCTAAGGGAGGAATTCGTATCGATACGAATTGTTCAAACCTAGAAAATATTCTAAGGGAGGAATTCACATCACTACTCATACGAATTGCTCAGAATTCGAACCCTTCTATATGCGAAATGTGCATAATTCGCACATAGCCTTATGCGAAAAGCTCAGAACTCGCATATAAGCATATGCGAAAAGTGAAGTTTTCTTATCTTTTCATATGAGAATTGTGTGTCTATGCGAATTGTTAAGTTCATACGAATTGTTGCATGTGAGTGGCATACGAATTCTACACTTAGTTTTTGAATGATTTTCTGTGATTTTAACAGTTGATTTTTCTGATTATCTGACTAACGATCTTTTCAAGCATTATTTTCAGATAAATACTAATCATGCTTTACATTGATGAGAAAGGAAATACATTTCTAACCAATAGAGACTGTGCTTTGTCATATATGCCTGAAATTCCTAAGATGGAAGTTGAACTTAAACAACTTAAACTTCAGAACTTACAGTTGAAAGCAGAGATATAGACACTGAATGTCAAACTGACAAAATATGAGATACAAGTATCTACTTACTAGACAAAAGGCAAAGACTGGTTAAAGAGAGTTGATGAGAGAAGTAAGAATGAGAAAGCTGAGATTGAGAAAACTTTCAACCAAAGATTATCTGATCTTTCTAAGAAAGCAGAGTTAGAAAAGAAAGAGTTTGAAATCAGATGTGCTAAACTTTCTAAAAAAGTTTCTGAATTTGAGAAAATTGTTATTTCTGAAAGAGATATCTTTGAAAAAGAAAAGAAAAATTTTGAAAAGAAAATACTGTACTTTTCAAAGAAATTTCTGAGAAAAATTAGAACTTGGAAAAGGAGTTTGAAGCTCAAAGATTTTTTTTTGAAAATGAGATTTCTAAACTCACAAACAAGTTAGCTTTTTTATCTTTAGATATTTTGAAAGGGCAGAAGAATAGATCTGATTTGCAAAGCAAATTTGATAAACTTTGCTATGAAAAATCTAAGTTGAATGACAAGATCAAACAACTTGAGAAAGCTAATGCTGACGATAACATCTGATACACCTGACTTATCTTCTTATGACGATGATTCAGTTGAATTAGTATGTTCATTTCAATCAGTTTCAATCTTATTCCAAAAGATGGTTTTCAAGAAAAAGAATGTCAAAGCAGAAATCTTGAAACCAGATCAGATTAAGGCTTCTAGTTCATTTTATGTCAAATCTGGTGATAATCATGCTACATATTTTTCAAAATATGCTTTTAAAGCTTCTAAGAAAGAGAAGATGATATGGGTTGTGAAGGGATCTCCTGAATCAGTAAAATAACATAAATCATCTGCACAAGTTGCACAGAGAAACAAGAACAAAGGTGCAAAAGGTAAATGTTTTACTCCTTATTTTGTCAAGTCTACAAAGCATTTGATCAGGTTAGCAAAAAGAAAACTTTGTTGTTTTTATTGTTTCACAGATGATTTTGTACATAAAGCACACATCAACAAAAGGTATTATTCTTACAAGAACTATTATGATACTGCATTTCACAGAGGTGAAAACCACTCAAGGAAGTTTTCACATACTAACAAGACTGGACCCAAATTCATCTGGGCACCAAAATTAGTTAAACAGGTGTTGCAGTAATCCACACTCAAGAAGGAGTGAAAGGATTATGACTTCTAAGTAAAGCAACTTAGGACTCATTCCTCAATGTCAAAGAAATGGCTTCTGATTACAACAGATCAGGACCTAATCTTTAATGTTCAAGTGATGACTTCTAAAAGATTTTTTTTAATGTCAAATCACTTCAGGGAGTTTTTCTTACCTATGATTGTTTTTAATCATTTTGATTTTTGGGAAGATTGTACTTCAAAGAATATTTTTATAAAGGAGAAACAGATCTTACTTGTTATATTTGTTTCATAGAGAGAAACATATTTATACTGTTATATGTTTCTATGTATGTAGATATGAAGGGGGACATATCCATACATTCTCAAAAGATCCATCTCATGTCAAGGGGGAGCCAGCAAGATAAGAAATCAAAGATCAAGTCAAGGGAGATTGATATTAAGTCAAGGGGGAGCTTAATACAAAAATATCTTTCAAAAGGGTTGTAAGTGTGTTTGTGTGTGTGTAAAACTTTTTGAAGCATAAAATGAACTCAAAATGTCATTTTTGGAAGGTTTCCTTTTATGGAAAGTTTCTATTTTTGACAAGCTTCGGAAAGGTTTCTTAAAATAGCAAGTTTCCATGTTTAGAATGTTTTTCAAAAGTTTGGAAATTTTGCTAAGTCCAAAGTTCGCATAACAGTGTCATGCGAATTCGGTAGATTTTGCATACAGTGTTATACGAATTGTTGGAATTCGCATGCAGTGTTATACGAAATCCAACTTTTCGCATGCTTCTATATGTGAAAAATGAGGAATTCGCATAACAGTGTCATACGAATTGTGTTTCTTACACAGAATTCGCATATTGCTTCATGCGAATTCTCACACACCATTGTCTAATCCTTCTAGACAATTCGCATAATGAGTCGTACGAAAAGTGTGTGGTCCAATTAAATCATGCCACGTGTCTATTCTACTCCATGGTATATATACGTATGTTGTTCATTTTACCCTCACTTTTCGTAAGTATTGTTTTCTTATACGAATTCTTTCAGAGCACTGTGCCCTAAACCTTCGTCTACGGCTTCTTGTTTTTCATCTTCGATCTTCAAGTTTTTGATTTCAAGGTTTACATCTTGTTTGTATTTTGTTTGTTTGTTTGTTTGTTTGATTGTGTATATTGTTCTTTGATTGTTTCTTTGCAGGTGTTACCCTAACTGGATTAGATTTAGGATTTTCTCGAATGGACTGTTCATCTTCATGATTCGAAGGACTTTGATTTTTAAAATTTTGGACTCTTGATTTTTGTTCTTTGTGTTATTTTGGACTGAAAGATACATTAATCTGATAAAATCGAACCCTAATCAACATATATTTTAACCTAATTTCATGTATTTTGGATTTGATTTGGAACTTGAAGCATTCGACTGTTCGTATTGAACCTCATAGTGTTCTTGGTCGAAAATCAAGTTTGGTGTTCTAAAATGGTTCATAATCTCAGATGTTATTTGTTAATGTTGTTAATAAACATTAATCGAGTTTAAGAGATAAAATTTTAGGTTTAAAAATAAAAAATCTTGATTTTCAGAATATGGGTTCATATGAATTTTTTTGAAGATTTGAATATCTTCATAATAATGTTCTTAATGTTCATATTTCACTTAGAATATTTTTCAAGTTTTAAAATTTTAAAAATTTGAAGTCTTATACGAATTCTTGATGAGAAAACTGGCCATACGAATTCTTGGACCTCAGTGAATATTTTTCTAAGTCTATAATTCGTATCCTTGATCCATATGAATTCTTAGTTGTCAAGCTGAAATTCTTCTAAGTGAAGAATTCGTATATTGCTTCCATACGAATTCTATCATGCTTTCATTGACTTTCAATCTTAAGTGAGGAATTCGCATATTCCTGTCATGCGAATTCTATAGTTAGAGTTTTTCAAAAGTTGTTTTTCAAAGTCAAAGCTTATATTTTTGTACTAACCACTTGGACCCTGTCCAAATTTGTTAATTTCTTTTCAGGCACAAATGGATGAACCATCAGTTGACCAACATGTTCAGATGGGAGAAAACACCAAATGAGGCATCCTAGGAATGTCTAATGCCTTCATCTAGATTAGACTTTCAAGTGCCACAATGTCAATCAGAGATGAAACCTCAACAACCAAATAATCATCATCTGCAATTCACTATCAACATTGATCCTCTTGTCTTGGATATACTGAAGAATCATCCACTCAGAAATGCTTTAATAGCTCAAGCAGCAGTTCCAGAGCTTTATGTTCAACAAGCTTGGAAAACCATTCGTTTTAGTCATATGAGGGAACAAGGAGAAATAATTCCTATTTTCATGCTGGAGATAGATCATTTCACTTCGGTCCTAACTCTTGAGAGGCTAAGATTCATTTTGAGTCTACCTGATGAAACTGTTGGGAACTGAAGAATTCATCAAGTATGGTTAATGCTGCTGGTTCAAATTACTACTGCTAGAAGACTTAAAGGTTAATATTGCTGAGTGTTACTACTGCTAGTATTATTAATACGGCTAGTCAAAGTTAGTGCTGCTTGAACAAAGTTAGTACTGCTTAGCTAGTTAGTACTGCTAGTGGTTAGTACTGCTTTCAGTTAATACTGCTAGAAGGAAGTTAATGCTACTGAAGATTAATACTGCTTATATGATGAAGATTCGTATGAAAGGATATACATGGAAGCTTAGAGATATACATAGAAGATATACTGAAGATATTTTTTATTGTAATTATCTTTGTATTCAGTATATATATTGTATTGTTTAGAATAGTTAGATAACTTTAGTTTTCATTCTTTTAGAGAGAAAAACAACCTCAAGGCATAGATCCTAATTCTAGAGAAGTAGAATTCGTATTGGTGAGCCTGTTCATCAATATTGAGGTTAAGTGAGTAATCTTGTAACTTCAAAGCATTAAATACAAGTTTACAGTTTGTTCTTCATATTTTCTGTATTGATTTACTGTTTAATTGAATATCAAAGTGTTATTCCGCAAACTTCTTTGATATTGTTTCTGAGAATTAATTCTTGTTGAGAATTCGATCCTGACAAGTGGTATCAGAGCCTGATTTCTCAGAAACAACTATTCATCATGGAAAATCTTGCAGAATCAAGCAGTACTTTGGTCTCAAAGGTTCCAATGCTTAGACCCAATGAATTCGATATGTGGAAGATCAGAATCAAGCAGTACATACTCTTCACTGACTATTCTATGTGGGACATCATAGAGAATGGTCCTTCTGAAGCAGGAAAGATTGGTGCAGATGGAAAGAGAACTCCACCAAAAACTGATGCAGAAAGAAAGATCAGACAAACAGAGATGAAAGCCTTGAGCACCTTGCTCTTGGCTATTCCCAATGAATATCAACATCAGTTCTGTAACTGCACTGATGCAGAGATGCTCTGGAATGCTCTGGAGAAGAGATTCTCTGGTACCAAAAGTACCAAGAGAAATCAGAAAGCCATTCTGAAGCAACAATATGAGAACTTTATGTCAACCAAGAATGAGTCCATGACTCAAACTTTTGACAGGTTCAACAAACTTATTGGTGAACTAGCTACAGTGGGAGTACAAATTGATCAAGATGATCTGAACAGAAAGTTTCTAAGGTCCTTGAGTGATGAATGGACCATGTATACTGTGTCTTTCAGACAGAATGATCAACTGGAAGAAAAGGAACTTGATGATCTTTATAATGATCTAAGAGTTTTTGAATCTGAGGTAGAGGCTAAAAAGAGGCCTTCTGGGTATGTTCACAATGCTGCACTCCTTTCAGCATCAACTGATTCTACTTCCAACCTTGAATCAGTTAGTACTGCCAATGGAACAAACCAAGAGAAAGGCACTGAAACTGTGTTTGAGGCCTTTCTGGCAAGTCATGGAAACTTTTCTCTCATTAATGATGACTTGGAACAACTCAATCCAGATGATCTTGAAGAGATGGATATTAAATGGCAGATGGCCATGCTCTCCATGAGAGTTAAAAAGTTCATCAAAAGAACTGGGAGGAACAACTTCTCCCAAAGAAGAGAAGATGGAGCAGGATTTGACAAGTCCAAGGTGGAATGTTACAAATGCCATCAAAAGGGACACTTTGCTAGAGAATGCAGAAGTGGAATGTCTCAGAATAACAACCACCAACAAGCTCAATCTGGAAGCTTCAACAGAAACTCTGCACAAGCCCTTGTCTCTCAACAAGGTATGGGGTTTGATTGGAGTGATCAAGCTGAAGAGGCTATTCAGAATCAAGCTCTAATGGCAGAGGTATCTGGTCTCCCTACAGAGGTAACTTCCAATCTTTGCTCTCAAAATTGCATTAACACTGTTAAAAGGTATAGGGATCACAACCAGAACATGAGTGATGACCTTAAGAGATTGGAAAAAGACATAAAAGATTATGTGAGGATTGTTGAGAGATTTGAAGAACAGATTAAGGGTTTTCAAGCTAATGAGCTTCAACACTCTTATGACACAAATTACTGGAAGTGGGAGAAGAATGACTTAGAGCTTCAACTGACCAGATCTAAAGAAGAGAGTGAAAAGCTAAGAGGAGAGCTAGCTAAAGTCAAACTTGATGTAGAAAAGTTTTCAAATGCTTCCAAAGCAATGGATTCTTTGTTACAAACTCAGATTCATGATAAACTGAGAAGAGGTATAGGGTACAATACCACACCACCACCCTATAACAACAACTACATCCCTCCTAGTTCAGAGTTGTTAGAAACAAAGGATAGGAAGGATCTACCTAAGGGAGCCACTGAAATAGATCCCTTAGATGAAGTGGTTGTTAAGGATAAAACTGAGAAAGAAGTTGTCAAGGATAAGGACAATACTGTGAGTGGTGAGATTCCTAAAGAAAACCACATTATCACCAATGAGGGATGTGGAAAGCACTGGATCAAGTCCAAAGAGATAGAAAAGACTGAGGGAAAGAACAAGAAGGTTCACTATAAGCAGACCACTGTTGTGAACCCTATTCCTTGCAAACAATGTGTATGCAATAAATTTGAGCCCCAAAAACATGATAAACCAAGGGGAAATAAGAGAAACTGGAACAATCATTGGGCACAAAAACAAGGGGTTGATCTAAAAAAAATTATTAATAGACCAAAACCCTGTTTTATCTGTGGAAAGCTGAACCACATTGCCAAATACTGTTACTTTAATCCTATGAACCAAAGGATAAATTTTCAAAGACCTACTCAAAAATCCTTTGGTTATAGGAAGAAAGAAAAGAACCATGTGGCTAAGAAAGTTGTTAAATCTAAAAGCCACATGAAGAGACAGAATGTGGAAGATAATGTCAAGATGTGGATTTCAAAATGTACTAAAACTGTTAGTGCTGCTACTACAAATAGTGCTGCTAACAGTGAGAGTACTGCTAGAAGCAATACTGCCAAACCTGTTAGTACTGCTAACTCTGTTAGTACTTCTAAAGATAGTGCTACTGCTAGTATTAGTGCTGCTAATCCAATAATCTTGACAAAGTATTCAAATACTAAGTGTTCTGATTTTAAAAATCTTGTCAAGAAAGAATGCAAGTACTTTGATGAGAAAGGGGTACCCAAGACCACCTTGGCTTGGGTTCCTATTACATACTAATTGATTTATCTAATGTGCAGGGCAACCAACAGCTCAAGGGAAAGAGCATTTGGCATGTTGATAGTGGTTGCTCTAGGCACATGACAGGCAACATGTCATGCCTTCAGGATTTCAAACATATCAATGGAGGACATGTTGCATTTGGAGATAATCTTACTGGTGGTAAGATAAGTGGAAAAGGTAATGTCACCAAAGGTAAGATGACATTTGAGGATGTCTACTATGTTGATCAATTAAAGTACAACCTGTTAAGTGTATCACAGGTTTGTGACAAACAACATAGTATATTATTTACTAATAATGAGTGTATGATCCTTGCTCCAGGGTTCAAGGTAGTTGATGAAAGCATGATACTACTTAGAACTCCAAGAAAGGACAATGTTTACTGTCTTGATATGGACAATGTTGATAGTGATTCATCTCTAAATTGTCTTGTTTCAAAAGCTTCTGTAGATGAATCCTCTCTTTGGCACAGAAGGATGTGTCACATGAATTTCAAAACTATGAACAATCTTGTTAAAAATACCCTTGTAAGAGGTTTACCTTCAAAAGTCTCTTCATGTGATGATCATTGTGTTGCTTGTCTTAAAGGCAAACAACACAAAACTTCTCATAAGACCAAAGAGTTAAATTCTGTTTCTTCTTGTCTCCAGTTACTGCATATGGATCTGTTTGGACCTACAAATGTTATGAGTATAGGCAAGAAATCTTACTGCTTGGTTATTGTTGATGATTACTCCAGATTTACTTGGGTATATTTTCTAAGGACTAAGGATGAGACAAGTGGACTAATCAAATCCTTTATTTTAAGAATTGAAAACCAAACTAATCAAAGAGTAAAAGTCATTAGATCAGACAATGGAACTGAGTTTAAAAATCATGATCTAAACACCTTTTGTGAAGAGAAAGGTATTGAGAGGCAATATAGTGCTCCTAGGACTCCTCAACAAAATGGTATTGCTGAAAGGAGAAATAGGACACTAATAGAGGCTGCTAGATCTCTGTTGGCTGATTCAAAATTGCCAATTACCTTCTGGGCTGAAGCAGTTAATACTGCTTGTTATGTCCAAAATAGAGTTCTAGTGGTCAAGCAAAAGAACAAGACCCCATATGAGCTTTTAAATAAAAGAAAACCTTTCATTGGTTTCTTCAAACCTTTTGGGTGTCCTTGTACAATTCTCAATACCAAATCTCACTTAGGTAAGTTTGATAGCAAAGCAGATGATGGATTTCTTGTTGGATATTCATCTCAGAGTAAGGCCTACAGAGTTTTTAACTCATCTTCTAGAATAATTGAAGAAAGTGACAATGTCAAATGCAATGAGAACACACCAAATCCTGTTGGGTCTGGACCTCAGTGGCTATTTGACATTGATTCACTAACTAATTCTTTTGGTTTCAGTAGTGATGATTCTACAGGAACAGGATGTGGAGGATCAGGGATCACACAAGTCTCAGAAAGTATATCTAAATCTGTGATATTTCCCATACCCACAGTGAATTCTGTTGAAGACTGTGAAAAGGAATCATTTACTGGACCAAATCAGAGTGAAGAAGAAACTAGAGATGAGGAGACTCAAGAAAATAAAGAATCAGAAGTGGCATCTGAAAACACTTCAGTTGAGTTGCATGACTCTAATCTAGAGGCTGGACTGAATGAAGAACCTAGTCATAACACCAGAGTTCAAAAGAATCATCCTCCACAGTTGGTAATAGGAGATATCTCTTCTCCTATGATGACTAGACATCAAAGCAGGCTTCAAGAAATGCAAGATCAACAGCATACAGTCCTTTCTTGTTTTCTATCCCAGCTTGAGCCTAAAAAGGCACATGATGCTATGAAAGAATCTAGCTGGATAGAAGCAATGCAAGAAGAACTGTTACAGTTCAAGCTACAAGATGTATGGGATCTAGTAGACCTTCCTAAAGGTCACAGAGCAATTGGCACAAAGTGGATTTTCAGAAACAAGAGAGATGAAAGAGGTATTGTCATAAGGAACAAAGCAAGGCTGGTGGCTCAAGGCTATACTCAAGAAGAGGGTATAGATTATGAAGAAGTTTTTGCACCTGTGGCTAGGATAGAAGCAATCAGACTATTCCTAGCCTATGCTTCTTACATGAACTTCAAAGTCTATCAAATGGATGTAAAAAGTGCTTTTCTCTATGGATCAATTGAAGAAGAAGTATATGTCTGTCAACCACCAGGGTTTGAAAACCCAAGCTATCCAGACAGGGTATACAAATTAAAGAAAGCACTTTATGGACTACATCAAGCTCCAAGAGCATGGTATGACACTCTGTCATCCTATCTCTTGGAAAATGACTTTGAAAGAGGAGTCATTGATAAGACTCTATTTATCAAAAGAAAGAAGAAGGATATCTTGCTGGTCCAAATCTATGTTGATGACATTATCTTTGGATCTACAAGAAACTACATGTGCAAGGAGTTTGAGGATTTAATGCATCAAAGGTTCAAAATGAGTTCCATGGGGGAACTTACTTTCTTCCTTGGACTCCAAGTTCAACAGAAGTCAGATGGCATTTTCATATGTCAATCCAAGTATGTGCAGGATATTCTAACCAAGTTTGGTTTCTCAGAATCAAAACCTGCCAGCAGACCTATGGAAACACACAAGCAGATCACAGCAGATCTTGAGGGGGAGGATATGGATGTGCATCATTATAGATCCATGATTGGCTCTCTCATGTATCTCACAACATCAAGGCCAGATATAATGTTTCCAGTCTGTGTATGTGCAAGATTTCAAGTTAGGCCAAAGCAATCTCACTTTCAAGCTGTTAAGAGGATATTCAGATATCTCAAAGGGCAACCCAGATTGGGACTTTGGTATCCTCATAACTCACCTTTTGACCTAATAGCATACTCAGACAGTGATCTAGGTGGGGCAAACTTGGACAGAAAATCTACTTCTGGAGGATGTCAGTTTTTGGGTGCTAGACTAGTCTCATGGCAGTGCAAGAAACAAACCACAATATCCACATCTACAACAGAGGTAGAGTACATAGCAGCTGCAAGTTGCTGTTCTCAAGTCTTATGGATTCAGAATCAAATGTTGGATTATGGGGTAACCTTTCTACACACTCCAATCTTTATTGACAACAGCAGTGCTATTAGCATTGTGAATAATCCAGTCAAGCACTCAAAAACAAAGCACATTGAAATCAGGTATCACTTTATAAGAGATTGTAATGAAAAGAAACTTATTCAAGTTGTCAAAGTTCACACTGATAATCAGTTTGCTGATCTATTCACTAAAGCTTTTGATGTGGGTAGATTCACTTTCTTGGTAACAAGTGTGGGAATGATAAACTCTGAATAATCCCCTTCTCAAAAAGTGGTTTTATATCTGTATAGTATTCCTGGAGTTACTAATCTTCTGTTTCAGGATATGCATAGCAGTACTCAATGTTTAGCAAGTTTAAAAGGAGTAAGTCAGTTAATACTGCTAGTGGTTAATACTGCTTTCAGTTAATACTGCTAGTGGTTAATACTGCTTTCAGTTAATACTGCTAGTGGTTAATACTGCTTTCAGTTAATACTGCTAGTGGTTAATACTGCTTTCAGTTAATACTGCTAGTGGTTAATACTGCTTTCAGTTAATACTGCTAGTGGTTAATACTGCTTTCAGTTAATACTGCTAGTGGTTAATACTGCTTTCAGTTAATACTGCCAGTGGTTAATACTGCTTTCAGTTAATACTGCTAGTGGTTAATACTGCTTTCAGTTAATACTGCTAGTTAGTTAATACTGCTAGCAGTTAATACTGCTAATAGTTAATACTGCTCTAGGTTAATACTGCTTATATTCCGAATACTATAAATACTTTTTGCCCGCCTAAAAGTTCATAACGACTCTTTGCATACTGTTCTCTTGCGCTCAAAACCTTTTCTCTCTCAAGTTCGAAGTTTTCAGGCAAGCTTTTCACCAAGATCAATGGCATCCATGACTTTCATCGACGAGCACAACGAGATTGCGATGCTACAAAAGCCAAAGCAAGCTTCAGGATTTCATCAGATTGTGGATTTCCTCAAGACAAGCCACATTGCTCATGCTCTTATTGTATCTCCTACAATCTATATTGAGCATCAAAGGCAGTTCTGGGCTAATGCAACCATTGTTGTGGAGAATGGTGTGCAAATGATCAAGACAAGAATCTGTGATCAATCACTAACAGTTACTGAAGAGGTTATTCGCATCAGTCTACGTCTAGACGATGCCTCTGGTATAACTTCTATCCCAAACGATGAACTGTTTTCAAATCTTACAAGAATGGGGTATGGAGGCCCATTGGGTGTTTTCAAATTTTCTAAAGCAAAATTCTCACCCCAATGGCGTTTCTTTGTCCATACTCTTATGCATTGTATATCCAAAAAGACTACTGGATGGAGTGAGTTCAGCAACACTATTGCTTATGCTTTGGTGTGCTTGGCCACTGCCAGAAAGTACAATTTTTCTAAAATGATTTTCAGTGATCTTGTCTCAAACATGGGAAACAAAAAGAGCTTCTTTATGTATCCCAGGTTTGTTCAAGAAGTTATTACTAATCAATTGACGGAAATACCTCAACCTGTTGGGGTATATGTACCTAAACCCCCCAAAGGCAAGGTTTTCTCAAATATGAGAAGATCTGCTGGGGACTCTGAAGGAGTTGACACCCCATTGTTCTCTACAATGATGGTGGTGTCCCAAACCAATGAAGGTATGGCAGCAGGGTCAAGGCCCCCATTAGACCAACCCACTGCTAGCCAAGCCCAACCTTCCCTCTCAAAATCAATTCCCCAGTCCCTTCTTGAAAAACCAACCTCTCCCATCACCCAAACTTACACAAGAAAACAGGTAAAGAAGGCTCCTTCCCTTCTTGTACCATTACCCACTAAGCCTATAAGCCCTCTAAGGGAGAACTCTTCCCTAGAGAATATCCAAAGGGAAACCACAAGGGTGTCTCCCAACCCAAAGGAGGTGCTCTCTGAGGAGGAGGTAGAGCATATGGGTGATGAGGCTGCCACTACTCCTGCTAGTACAGAGGAGGAAAGTGGTAACATCAATAAGACCTCCCCCATGGCAACTTTGAATGAGCAATCATTTGAAGGTCCCTGGTGCCAAGAAACCACAGGGGTGGATAGTGCCTCTGCAAGGCAGAAGACTTCCACAAATAAAAGATCCAATGATCCTTCAAAGGAGGGTAACACTTCTGGAGAGGGTGAGGACAGATATACGTACGATGAATTGATGGAAACAATGGGGAACATCAATCAAGATGTTCTCAAACAAGGCAAAGAAATTGAAGAAATGAAGCTAGTAATTCTGTCACAACAAGAACAGATTGCTAAGCTGAAGAGGATGGTGGTTAGTCTGGTACAAAGGAAGAAGAGAAAGCAATTCCAATTAAGGAGAAGGACCACTGAGGATGATGCTCCCAAAAAGGGGGAGATCAACATGGAAGAAGCCACAAGAAAGGGGGAGCTTGATGGAGAGAAAGTTGATGTTCAGGGGGAGCAGCAAGAAGAAACAGTTACTACTGCTGACATTAATAAAGCAGCAGAAACTGTGAAAGAAGTGTTAACAGATCTTGAGATTGCAGAAACCTTACTAAAAGCCAAGAATGATACTCCCAAGGTCACTTCAAAGACCAAAGGTGTAATCATAAAAGAACAAGGTGAAGTGATCAAGAAAGATAACAGTAAGAAGGCAATGAGCAAAGATAAAGGAAAAGCAAAGATGGTAGAATCTGATCAACCAATCAAAAAGCAAAGGTTGGTTGAATCAGATGAAGCCCTAGCTAAAAAGATGCAGGAGGATATTGAAAAAGAAGAAAGAGTTCAGATGGAAAAGGACAGGGAAATGGCAAAAGCTCTAGCTGCTGAACTGAATGAAGCTTATCAACAGAGTATGGCAACTGAAATTGCACAGAAGAAAGCTGCAAGTATGAAGAAATCTGTGGTGAAAACAGTTGCAAAGAAGAGAAGACCCTCAAAGACATTCCTAGGTACCCAAGAGAGAAACAAGATGATTATATTTCTCAAAGGTGCTGTAGGAGTCAAAAAGGAGATGTTCTCCAAAATGTCTTTTGAGAAGATCAAAGAGCTCTATGATTCAGAGATGTTAAAGCTTCAGGGAAGTGAAACTGCTAGGGTGGAGATGGAGAAGAGGATGAAAGAAAGTAATGACTTTGATTGTCAAAAGCCATTTCCAGATGAGCAAGAAACACCCCCTAAGAAAGAGACCACTCTGGGAGAAAGTCTAAAGACTTTAAAGAGAACCAAGATGATGGCAAGGAGAAAGCCAATCAAGAAGCCTAGAGTATCTGAAGAAGAGGCTGAGAAGGCTGCTGAAGAAGAAGGAGCAACTGAGTCATCCAAACTGAAAGAGCCAGCAAACACAGATGATGTAAATTTGTATATGGTAGTGATGGACAAAGTGCCTGAACCAATTTCAGCAGAACCTGTAGGAGTTAAGCCTCCTGAGGTCATTCACTGGGATACATTGACAGTGGATGGAAAGGAATACATAAGGCTAAAAAGGAAGGATGAAAAGTATGAAGTGTTCAACACATGGGCAAAAATTGTCAAAACATGTTCTAGATCAGATCTTGAAGAGATGTTTGAGATAGGAATGAAGTTGTATGCAGATATTCTAAAGGCTCCAGGGATTTCAATTACAAAACTGGTAATGGAGTATCTGTGTATGATGTTCAAACCTGAAGAAGTAAAGCACTTGATCAAGGATGTCTTCAAATCAGTAAACAGTTGGACTCTATATGAAATTAGTGGAGTATATACAGTGACTTTGGATTTAAATCACACTGAATACTTCCTAGTGGATAGAGTGTATAATCATAGCAGATTGAAGCTACATGCCATGCTGAAGAAAAAGTTAAGGTGTGTTCCAGATTCAGAAATGGCTAAATACTTGATTCAAAGAACCATCAATCAGAGTTTGGGATTGGATGCAAACACTGGGATTTAGGCATTGATAGAGTTTTGGGAGCATCTTGAAGAAAATTTGAAGAACTTGACTTCTCTTCCTAAAAGTCAAGTTAGGGGGAGATTGTTGGGAACTGAAGAATTCATCAAGTATGGTTAATGCTGCTGGTTCAAATTACTACTGCTAGAAGACTTAAAGGTTAATACTGCTGAGTGTTACTACTGCTAGTATTATTAATACGGCTAGTCAAAGTTAGTGCTGCTTGAACAAAGTTAGTACTGCTTAGCTAGTTAGTACTGCTAGTGGTTAGTACTGCTTTCAGTTAATACTGCTAGAAGGAAGTTAATGCTACTGAAGATTAATACTGCTTCTATGATGAAGATTCGTATGAAAGGATATACATGGAAGCTTAGAGATATACATAGAAGATATACTGAAGATATTTTTTATTGTAATTATCTTTGTATTCAGTATATATATTGTATTGTTTAGAATAGTTAGATAACTTTAGTTTTCATTCTTTTAGAGAGAAAAACAACCTCAAGGCATAGATCCTAATTCTAGAGAAGTAGAATTCGTATTGGTGAGCCTGTTCATCAATATTGAGGTTGAGTGAGTAATCTTGTAACTTCAAAGCATTAAATACAAGTTTACAGTTTGTTCTTCATATTTTCTGTATTGATTTACTGTTTAATTGAATATCAAAGTGTTATTCCGCAAACTTCTTTGATATTGTTTCTGAGAATTAATTCTTGTTGAGAATTCGATCCTGACAGAAACTGCAAGAGAAGGAAGAACCACCTATGATGAGTTGCCATCCGATGCTGATGTTTTTCAAGGAATCAGAGAAATGGGATATATTGGCCAGCTGACTCAGGTCAATGACTTCAAAAAGAATAACTTGCCACCGTTCTATTACACCCTGTTCTCAGTCATCAACAGGTGTCTCACTGCTAAGATTTATGGAACTGACAACGCAAGTATTCACATTCTGAAGTTGTTCTACTCTATGGTTCATGATATACATATTGACTATGCAAGTATTTTCTGGACTGAACTTTATGAGAAAGTGGCTGCAAAGAAGACATCAAAGGCTCCAAACTACATTCCATACCAGAGGTTTATGACTTTGATTATCAGGAGCATGCTAAGGAGCAACAAAAAAATTCCCATAAGAATCAATCATCCACTTGCACTGGTATGTGAGATGAGATACTTGATGAAGCAGAAGAGAGAAATCACTTTTTCTATGCCAGTGCCGGAAAGCTTTTAGATATGCTGATCCAGAGTGCGTTAGTATTCTAGCTTATAGAGAGTCTATGGGACAACCAAGACCGGATGACCCTACCCCAGACTCAAACCCTAGGCGAGCGGAGTCCGTAAGGGTTTTTGGAACTATGGAAGTTCAGAAACGGGGAGAGAAGAGGAAAAATAACGAGAGGGGCTCTGGAGGGGGTCGGATACCTAGACTGGAAGTATGAGGGTCACGGGTGATTACCCCACGTTTAGTGACACCTCCTGCTGATGAAGGTCCAGGCTCTGATAATGATCTGGATCAAGCATATTTGGCTGATGAAAGTGATACAAGTGAAGTTCCGTCTGCAACAAGCGATACTGAAAATGTTTCAAAGGATGATGATGATTCTGAAACTGAAGTTGCTGGTGATGATAATTCTGATGATGATGATGACAACAATGATGGTGGAACTGATTTTGATTATGTAGTGCAAGCTCAAGTTCATGATGATACACATGATGTTGATGTTTTTGAACTATTTTATGGTACTGATGCCATGGAAGTTGAAGCACAAGTTGATACTGCTATCAACATAGTGGTGAGAGATATAAGGAGATCTGAAGGAGCATTAGTTGAAAATTCAGAAGAGATAGTGAGAGAAGAACATGGAGAGCGTGTGTATACCCGAACTTACTTATCCAAAAGGGCATCCACATCTACCACTTCGCCGCATTTGTTGCAAGCAGGTGTTGAAACAGACATAAGTCTCCCACTTATGCATTTGCACACCCAGGCATGCCACTCTATCTCTTCTCAACAAGAGTTATTTTCAATTTCTCATGGGAATTAGCTCAAAATCTACCGGTTTCTCACTCGGAGATTCAAGGTATTGAACAAAGAGAACAGCAACCCCCGTTCTTGACTTCTTTGAATGCACAATTGAGTCTAGTGCCTTTTGTAATTCCTATTGTTATTCCTAGGACACTGTTACAAACGGCTACCATCGGCAGTCTTGGTGACCCGATTGGAACATCCAGAGTAGCTCCGCAATCCGGACTACGAGGACTGAAAGGAAGACCTGTCATTGATACATCTTTTCCACCAATGAACACAGGACATGCAGTTGGTTCTACCACTGTCATGCAAAGGGATAATCTATGTGATTCCGGTGTTACTCACCCTAACTTTGTGTCAAAGGAGTTCTTCGACGACGCCTTAAAGGCTGTTGAAAACAGGTTATCTAAGAAGTTTGAGGAGGAGCTTATTGGAGTTAAAATGTTGTTAAAAGGGAAGGACCCGATAGCTGAACCTGAACCTACTCAACAACCACAGTCACTTCCAAAATCCCAACCTGCTGACTTATCCATTGATGAGCTTAAATCTTTATTGTTCGCCAAACTGTTATCACAAGCTTCGGATAACCAGAAAGACGCAGATCTTCTTTCTCTTCTACAATCCCACCATGAACAACAACCGCCATAATCTGTGAAACCAACAGATGTGGTTAGTACTTCTGAGTTCTCTTCTTTCAAAACTAATATTTCGCATGGTATATCTGATCGTAAACAGATAGTGCAAATGTCATGTAAAACCCAAGCAGCTGTTTCTAAGCCAAGACATGATCCTAATCAAGATTGTGATCATGAGGGGGAGAATAAGGAGAAATAGGCAGCTGCTGGATCTGATGATGTTGTTATGATTGATGAAAGAGCTGGAGTGTCAATGTTGAAGAAAATGTTGATCATGGAGAAAAGCAGACTGAGCAAACTGAACTTATTTTATATGTTAATCAGGAGATAGAACCAAGGGTTGAAAAACCTAAGGTCTCTATAAGGGAGGAGATTTTGCTGATAACAGGTTTAAACACTTATGATGTTATTCATCTTTCTTTAGATGAGGAAGAAGACTCTAATGAGAAATATGAACAGTTCTGGAGGATTAAGGAGGAAGAGCAAGAAAACTTGATGAATGATGATGATATTCCAGACAATGAAGCTAGTGTTCTTGATACTCTTCTAGAATCTCAAGATGACATTCAGCTGAGTCCTGATCGTAATGAGATTCTAGAGGTTAATGTTGAAGCGTCTGTCATCCTGTATTTCAGAGAAATCAATGTTTATGGTCCTTCTGAAGTTCCAGTTAATCAGAATATGCCAAGTCCTCAAACAATCCCAAGTCCAGTGCAAGATATGTCTCAAGTGCAAATCCTTGTTCAAAATGTTCAAGATAACCAAGCTGAAGGAGAAAGGCAGAATGATGAGAAAGTCCATGTTCCCGACATGCCTGAAACAAGACCTTCAAATGTTCTGGAAGCACCACTTGTGCCATCTGAAGCTGATATCAGGCATATGAGATGTGCTCTCCGAGTTCCATTTCTAGAGGAGGAGATGAAGAAGATATTTTTTCATAGGGTAAGGGAAATGGATAAATACAAGGTTTTGGAAGTTCAAAATCAGCCCAGAGAATATCAGGAGGAGTATGCCAATATGATGAACTGTCTGGGATAGGTTGAGCGGGTTATGAAGAACAAATATAGTATTGTCACTGTCAGGGAAGTCAGATTCAAGAAGTTTATGAACATCTGGTATCCTGAATTCTTTGTGCAAAGGAGAGATCTTACTGAATGCAGATTTACCGAGGCTGATTTCTGTTTTCTCGATAGTGAAGATCTTGAATTTCTCTATCATCATTTCAGACAGTTGACCATAAGAAGGGAGAATATTATCTTTGCTTTGGAGGCTATTAAAAGGTTTATAAGAAGGCATATCTTCTACACTTATTGCTATGATTTTCAATTGGGGATTGAAACAAACCAGAAAAAGGTCAATATGATAAAGCCAAATCTGACATTACCTGATATTGACAATTATGATATTTTCACTGTGCTGGAGGAACCTGAACTGGGAGTAGTCTACAAGAATGATCAGAATGAAAAGAGATTCTACAGAGTTTCTGAAGTTGCCAAATTTTCTGATGGAACTCTAAAGGTTATAAGACTGCAACTTAACTCCAGATACAAGGAAAGTGAGAGGAGAAGAATGCAAGGAGAAGATCATTTTCCTAGAAGAGTAAAACTTGTCATGCTAAGAATTCTGGAGGCTATTGATGATAGAATTGTTTTCAGAAGAGGGATCAGAAATTTTGAATCACTATTGGGGATCAGGCAAGCAAGAGATACAAGATGGGGCAGATAAAGTTTTGTTATTTGATCTAAAAGGGGGATATTGTTAAAGATAAGTTTAGATCAAATAAGCTTGTTTTGTTAGTTGACTTTTCTTGTAAGCTTATGTAGAGGTCAAGGTTTGTTTGACCCTATATAAGTATTGTTCCTTGTCTTGTTTTTGTAATCAATCAAGTGTGTAAGTCTTGAATGTGTAACTCAAAGAGTGATGACTACGACCCATGTGACTTAATTCTCTCTCTAAATCCTTTCTTTAATCTTGTTCTTTAATTGTCAAATGCTTGAAATCTGGGATCACAAATGCAAACCGCAAACCGCACCATAAAAGTGCTAAACCGCATTTTGTAGTGCGGTGTGGGCGGTTTGGATGAACACCCCTAGTAGACATGAAGAGATAGGCATCAATGTACCATGAAACCCTCCTCTCTAAGTTTTGCCAACCCATTTGCTTTTGTCTTTTTTTTTTTGCTTCATCAATCACTATATAAAGACATGCATACATATGTAAAACTCACCCTAAAAAACCAACACATTTGAAGAAGGCTTTCTTTGTCTTCTATTTCCTCCTTCTTGGTTTCCTCTAGTTGATATATATATATATATATATATTGTCAATATATATACCCATATATATCTCGTCCAATATATATATATATATGTATATATATTTCATTCGTTGAGGAAACATTTGGGTAGCTAATTTGTTGATCAAGGATCTCGTAAACACTTTGTAATTTCTATCGGTTGGTAATATAAAAATCTCTCTCTCTCTCTCCCCCGTGGATGTACAATATCACACCGATAGTGGAACCATGTTAAATCTTGCTGTCTCGATTTATATCGCTTCGTCATATTTTATCGTATAATCGGTAACTGCTATATTTACGTTTGTAGATCGGTATGAATCATTAGACCAAAATATACAATACTTAGATCTCGTTATTCCGCATTTGTTGTATTGGGTCAGTTGCACCGTGAGATTTATTGTTATCACTTTGGGACCGTAAATCGCTTAAAATACAATCTTGTAACTTCCTCCGACCCTACAACTTGTAGTTGGATGAGCAGGGCGAACGGTATTGGAGCAAGCTCAATGCTTGAAGTTTGAGAATTGGAAGATCGACACACTTGTTTGGCAACTCAACTGCATCCAAATCGTAGATAAGCGAAAATAAATTTTTTGGATCATCTAATAAAGAAAGTCGTTGCGGACGAGAGTAGAAATTACAGGCCAAATGACATAAGGAATGATATGAACGAGCAGTTCAATATATATGTTTCCTACAAGCAAGCTTGGAGTACCAAATGTTACACATCGGCTGGAGTTAGGGGTACCCCGGAGGGATCCTTTAGTAGACTTCTTGTGTATTTATGGAATTTGGAGTGCCTAAATATGGGTACCGTAACAAAGAATAAGAACTGATGAGATGCAACACTTCCAATGTTGTTTCATCTCCCTTGGATGTGCGGTATGAATTATTATTTGAAATTTAGTTACAATGATATCTAAGTTGCTTATTACTAAGATCATGATTTTTTTTTATAGATTTGGCTGTTTTTGAACAATTTGAGGCTGTTGATCGTAATTGATGGTGCTCCTTTAACGGTAGAGTATTTAGGCACCATGTTTTTGGCTGTTGGCATGGATGTAAATAACCAAATCGTTCCAATTGCATACGTAATTGGAAGATCTGAGAGTGGGGAGGCATGGACTTGGTTCTTGACGATGTTGAAGCAATGCATCAGAGAAGTGGAAGGGTTGGTATTCATATCTGATAGAGCTTCTTCCATTAACCAAGCCATTACGATTGTCTACCCAGGTGCCCGTCATGGTCTTTTTTGTCGACATTTAGAAATAAATGTTTACACAAGAGATAAACGAGTTAGGTTGAAGAATAAGTTACTTTGGAAGATTGTCAAAGCCTACACGGTTGATAAGTTCGATACATACATGCACCAACTAAGATCTTGTGTACCTAATGGTACTCCAATGATGGACACACTTGGGCCAGAGAGATGGTCGAGAGTTTACTTCCCTGGCATGTGATACAATGTGATGACATCAAACAACACCGAGTCAGTGAATGCGTTGTCCCGATTTACTCGTAAACTACCAATCATCCCACTTTTTGAATGTTTCGGAGAGTACAACAACAATGGTATTCTGAACATCATGCTTTAGGAGGTAATATACTAATTATATTTTTATTTACATGTATATTTGAAATAATTATTAAATATTAACGTAACAAATTTTTATTTGTAGTGCAAACTCAACATACGTTAACACCGTGGGTGCAAAATAAAATAAAGAAACATATTATCAAGTTAGCAACATGGAAGGTGTACCCCATGAATAATAATAAGTATGAAGTTCGTGATGGGGGTAGGGACGCCATTGTACATCTACATGGACATACCTGTAGCTGTAGGAAATGGCAACTTTCTGTTTTATCATGTGGCTATGCAATCACTATTGTGAAACAACAATAGTGGAGAGACTGCAACCAGATGGTGTCACATTACTATACGACTATTAAACTCCGATCAACCAATCAGGAGTCGATAGTTCCTGTAGGACCAATCTCAACATGGATTGTGTCCACTGAATATATGACCGTTCATCCACTGCTTATTACCAAACGAGTAGGCAGACCAAGTAATCATGATCGCATTCTATCACGGGCTGAAGAACCAAGACAAAGAAATTTTACTCGTTGCGGAAGGCCATGACATGATCGACATTGTCAAGCTTCTATGCCTGTACTATTCCCTAGTTCAAGAGCCTCCGATAGCCATAGTAGAAATCAAGCAAGTCATCCGACAAAACCGACTTATTCATTGCAGGGACTTCATCAGACGCTTATTCATCGCAGGGACTTCATCAGACATAACTGGGTGACTCGTCGCAACAACATGATTATGGAAACTTTATATACCCTGCTTTAATAAATCACGTATGAGAAGATTGTACAGCATCTACAACTCTTTGTGACGTACTGTATTACTCATTTAATAAGATTGGTGTTTCATTAAATATTTGTGTAATCTATTTCTATTCGGGTGGGACCAATAACATGTGTTTTTTGTTTGTGGCTCTTATGGATTACTTCCTATATTTCACCCATATTTTACCCATGGGTTTACTCATTTTAACAAAATGGGTTTTCCCATTTTGGAACCCAAATTATGAATATTATATAATCTAATACTATATAGATTATTATAGTATTGTTTACCCTCCATGATACCTTCGTTTTGGTATATTGGACATCTAAATCAGACGTCATATGAACGAGAAATTAATCACCAAAGTAGGGTACTTCAAGTGGTTTATAAAGAGTTCTCGTACCTCAATACTTCTTAAAATGGGTTTACTCCATTTTGGAACCCAAATTACGGATATTATATAATATAACATTATATAAATTATTGTAGTATTATGGAGGTGGATTTGGTCAAGATAAGCCTACAAAAGTCGAAGGAATCTTACAGGCTTTTTCATCAATATATACCTCTGCAACATATACTGCAATTGCGAAGGTGGCTTTTCATGACTATAAGTAGGATGTCTGATGAACTCAAAATTCACAACTTTCTATCTATCATTTCCTAGCTTCTACACCATATTCAAACATTTCTTACCTACCTTTTCCTACTTTATATAAAACTATGACTAGAACTTATCGTTCTGCTTCGAAACAACCATTGATGGATGGAGGTTTTAGGAGAAGTTGGAAACCATCACAAACGGAGGAGGAGTGGATGAATCATGGGAAAACTAGAGTTGATTTTTCAATAACAACGGAGGAGCGAGAGTCCTTAAAACACGCATATGACTAGTATGTTGGGACACTTGAAGGAGAAGCACCCCAACCTCTCCCATCATGCCTTCAAGACCTATGCCTTCTCAAATCATGTCGGCGAGGATGAAGGAATCCATACGACAAACACAAATAGAGATCGGGGAGTTAGCTGACCTATGGCGGAAGAATAGGGCCGAGCAACTAGTGATGAAGGCTGTGATTACAATCATACCACCCCACGGTCGAAAAAGCGTGTTCCCTTCACCGAGGGAAAGAAGAACCAGGTGAAGGTGTTATAGAGAGAGATCAGGGAAGAAGAAAAAAAAAGTAAAAAATATCAAATAAAACAATCCTGGTCTAAAGGACATGATCAATGAAAAGGCTGAGTGAATCATGAAGTGTCAGGTTCTGTATACGGAAGGATACTAGATTTGT
The DNA here is from genome assembly GCA_954870635.1 of Arctium minus. Taxonomy (NCBI): domain Eukaryota; kingdom Viridiplantae; phylum Streptophyta; class Magnoliopsida; order Asterales; family Asteraceae; genus Arctium; species Arctium minus. The sequence goes on along the minus strand of OX941087.1, from coordinate 80,584,075 downwards.
CCGAGGGTTTCTTGTTTAGTTGTTGGGAACTGAAAGAATTGCTTAAGTATGGTTACTATTGCCAGTACAATGGAGTTAGTACTGCCAGATCAAAGTTAATACTGCTGAATGATATTAATACTGCTTATGAAGTTAGTGCTGCTTATGAGATGAAGGCTTCGTATGGCAAGGATGACAGATGTATTGACTGAAGATAATCATGGAAAGTCTTGGAGATAACTATGGAAGATTGTACTGAAGATCTTTTATATTTTGTAATTATCTTTTATCTTTAGTATATGTATAGACTTAGTCAGAATAGTTTAGAATTAATTTTTTGATTCTGAGTTTCTGTTTTAAGAGAGAGAATTAACCTCAAGGTTTATAATCCTAGTTCTAGAGAAGTAGAATTCGTATTGGTGAGCCTGTTCATCAATATTGAGGTTTGGTTTGAAAACTTGTAGCTTTAATCTTTCAATAAAATTTACAAGTTGTGATCCATATTTACTGTTTTCATTGATATTCTAAATATTAAAGTGTTATTCCGCAAACTCCTTTAATATTGTTTCTGAGTTTATTATTCTTGTTAAGAATCAGATCCTGACATTAGTTTAGATGCACTGTATCCATTCCATGTTCAAAAAAATGTGCATCTTAATAAAATGATGCTTTAATTGAACATAAAGACTTAACACAAAAAAGGTCAACTCAAACAAGTTGCTTATTACTAAGATACAACATAATACAGAGTAAAAGTTGCTTATTACTAAGATACACGGTCATTTATGTTAGGAAAAATGTTTGCCTCACAAATACAATGTTAGCAAATGATTTCTAAGGTCCCAAACGAGTAGAAATCCAAGTGCACAATTACCCCAACAATGAATACAGATAAAAATAACCTAGATGTTGCGCAATAATCTCCATGGAATAAGATAACCCACGATAATAACAAATATGCTATTATCTACCAATATATATATATATATATATATATATAGCAAGTTCAAAACAAATAACATTGGAATTTAACATGGTTCCACTATCGGTGTGATAGTGTACGTCCACCAAAGGGAGAGAGAGAGAGAGAGAGAGAGAGAAAGAGCAAGAATATTATTACCAACTAAGGAAGATTACAAGTGCTTTACAAGGATCTTGAGATGCACAATCACCTAACAGAACTTCACGAACACCACCGAATATCAAGAACACTCTCGACCTCACATAAACTATGTATATCGAAATAATATACTTGGGAGAGTATTGTTGGTGTTTTATCTAAAGAAGCTCAAGAAAGGGATATCTCAAATGTTAGGGTTGAAGGCCATATTTATACTAATGGAAGAGTAGGGACCAAGTTACATAGCTTAGTGAGTAAGGTTTGGAGATGAGAAAGTGGAGGCCAAGTTGGCAAAATTAGAGGCTAAGTCTTGGCTTTTCTTCCTTTCTTCTCTTTTCCATCACATGTAGCATCCACAAAATAAATGAATATATAATATATATTAATATTATTACACTCCACCATGATGCACGTTATCCTCGATAGCGAAGCGAATTCCAATCCAACGGATATGAGGTCTCCCAATGGTTGATCATTACAAGTAGATAGCAAAGTAAATTGGCATGACGTAGAAAAATGCATTCTAACCGTGACAAGCTTCGGAATGGACATCACCCGTCAAATTCACAAGCAAACAATTTCAAATGCACAATCTATTTAAACAAGGTAGGGCATAAGCAAAACTCTAAGCACTTAACAAACTAATTCCTTCAAAGATGTCGTTTTGTCACTTGTGGTAATATCTTCTCTCTCTCTCTCTCTCTCTCGCGCGCAAAGTGCCCAATGACACTAACACAAATAGAGCTAGATTAAGTTTGAGCAATGCTCAAACTTAGCCGGTGGTAGCGACGTAATGAACATATATCGACATTGTCGTCTGTCAGGACTTTCTTCAAATAAACAATATTCGTTTCATGTAATCTCACAAGATATGCATCACGAACATTTATGCGCTTTATCCGGGAACTGAAATCCAAACTAGTTGACAAATGGATGGCTCTCTGATTATTGCAGAAAATGCACATGGAAGGTTGATCAAAGCCTAAGCCATTCATCAATTCTTAAAAATGGACCGCTTCCTTTGCAGACTCAACCGCCGCAACAAGTTCGGATTTTGTGGTCGACAATGCAAAAATGAACTGTAAACATGATCTCCAACTAACAGTTGTTCCACCTAAGGTAAATACATAACCGGTTATGGATTTCCAACCTACTCGATCACCAGCATAGTCAGAATCACAAAATCCAACAATTTCATAGTCATTGTGCAAACCAAATATAAGACCATGTGTCTCGGTTCCCTTCAAATATCGGAATGCCATTTTAACGGCTATCTAATGTGATAGAACCGAATTCGTGAGAAACAAACTCACCACTCCGACACAATATGCGAGATATTGACTAATGCACACCATGGCATACACGAGACTCCGGAATGCACTAGCATATAGAACCTTTGACATTTCGTCCTTTCTCTTGTCATCCATCGGACAATCTTCACTTGTAATCTTGATGTGCTTCGGTAGTGGAGAGCTAGACGTCTTGGCACCATCAGGATTGAGCTGCTTCAGAATTTTTGAATATATATGCTTGTTGTGTCAACCTGAGTGTCTGGGACTTTTTGTCCTGCGTGATTTCCATGTCCAAAATCTTATACGCCACACCAAGATCCTTTATTTAAAAATTTGATTTTAATTTATCTTTCAGACGTTCGATCTCTGACCGGTCTCGATAGGATATCAGCATGTCATCTACATAAAGAAGTAAGTAAGTAAAAACGCCACCGCTTTGTGTTAAACCCAAAATTATAGTTGATAAATAATCACACAACACATTAAAGATCAAGAGATAAATAAATCAAAACAACATACCAATGATATCTTGATTAATCTGATAAATACGAGTGTGTGCTCTTGGTGAATACAGATACCTCGTGCGTGTACAATACAGAGAGAATATGGCCTCTTCTGTTTTCCCTTATGCGATACACACCTAAAAACCTAAAGAATAATACCTTTTATACTTAGGTCAACATAACCTAGTTAATATTAACTAATTGCTAAAATACCCTGTTATTCCCAGATTCTAGTTTCTAAACACAATTAATCAAACAAACACAAACAAGAATTCAATTACCTGTTTGATTTCACTTTCAAATTCCAAGATTACAAACTTTCTCTCTCTAGAACTCTCTCTCTCTCTCTACAATACTCTCTCAAACTAAATCGTATGTTCTCTGTTAGTTCTCCTACTCATACTAAAAATAGAAATACAAGGCTATTTATACCTACATCTAAAATACAAGGAAATAAAGCAAAATACAAATACAATACATTTTGACATTTATTACAAAAGACTTTGAATTTAATGAGAGTTGACTTTCTCAACTTTGACTTTCTTGACCTTTGACCTTCAATCTTCTTGATCTTGTATCCAACAGATTTATGCTCTAACAATCTCCCCCTTTGGATTCAAGATCACTGTTGAAAGATCTAGCAATTCAGTCTTTTCTTTTAAGCTCTGTCAGTACAATCTCCCCTTTTTCTTTGATGGTATACTTTCCAAAACTGTCTTCAAACGATTAACAATTTCCCCAAAACTTTCACAAAATACTTTCAGACTGTGGAAAGAAATTATCTTCATAATCATCTCGGATTACTTTAGCAAATAATCTTCAAAGAAAATTTCCTCAAAATCAGCACATCTTCAGAAATTCTTTGATCTTCTTCAAATCTTTACTTTGAATCTTCTGACTTGGACATCTCTATAAAAATCATCTCTCAAAACTTTATCATTTCTTGATACCATCTCCCCCTTTTTGATGATTTGAGCATCTATATCATCAAAACTTTCATCCAAGAAATGTCTTTGACCATTCTGATCTGTCAAACTGAGCCGCTGATTCTGTGATCCATAACCAAGTATTCATCTAGATCTTTGCAAATCCAAACAAAATAAGAACATGTAACTCCTAAATCAACAAATGAATCAGTTAAAATGCCTGTCAGTAACATAAAGTCACTGTGTGTAAGAATACACAATATAAAGGAGCTTTTTGATGTTCACTCCCCCAGGGCTTCCATCCAATCATCGAAACACCACAAAGGCAATTTCTATGAATGTTATGACAAGAAAACAAATTCCTAGTGTGTTTGTGCACGTGTAGAAAGAATTAAACACGAATGATTGCCTTTTAAGGCTTAACATAGTGTAAACCACTGAGACAAGAGTAGATAAACATAGACTCAATGTGCATGATTGAAGTACGAAGGTGGGGCAGACTTCCTTCTTTTCAATATCCAGATTTTCTAAATGAAAACCAGATAGATTAGATGCTGCGTCCCCTTGAAAATGTGAAACATTTTCTTTTTGAGAAGAAAATGAGTAGCTGGTGGGTTTTAGTCAAGAGTTGGCATGGGCTAGTTGCCTGTTTCAATAACGTTCAGCAAAGAGTTGTGAAACGCTAGTAATGTGGCTGCCCGGTTCAGAAAGTAGTTGCTGCAGAGTTTGATATTCTTTTACTCTGATCTCACACCCTCTTTCTTTTTATCATTAAGCTCACATCTAACCAAACTCTCTTTTCCATTTTACCTCATCACACCCACACTCATTTATTTTAGACTCCTCACACTCAATCTCTATGGATTAACTTCTTGGGTAGAAATCACTGGTTAACATGATTCCATAGAAGTTCAGTTAATTCCTAGCACAAAGAACCCATGAAGTCCTAGAAAGCATGTGTTGCTCAGATGATTTAGCTTTATCAGTTAAAGCTCATACACAAATGTCAGATGAATATATACTCATAAAATATAATCATGAAGATTTAAGCATTTTAAACATTAAAGTATTTTCAAACAAGTATATGAAATGAATGAATATGAATGCAAAAGACTTGCTTGAAAATCTGACATTGTATGAAAATGATCAGAAATGAAATGATATAGCAATTAATGCTTATGGTCAAGAATAACAGATATTGTCCATATGAAACAAAAATATAGACTTTCTTGAAATGAACCCTTCGAAATGAAATGACGCTCAAGATACATTGAAGTACAAGCGGGGTGTCTTACCATCGAAGTTATGTTTCAAATATGAGACATGGTAAGAACAATTTGAACAAGAAATGAAACCGGTGTGTGTGAATACTTGAAAGTATATGAAAAGACAATACGCAAGTATTTATCTTTGGAAACACACGGTTTGTTAAACATTGAAGCTCAAAAATAAAAATGAAAACATTTAATATCACACTTCCAATTCATGAAATCTGTTTAAGAATCGGGAAGTGGTTTGAACATTTAAGAATATGTTTTCTATGATTGAAAGTTGTCCTTCTTTCAACCATATATGAGATTAAGATAATAATTTAACCTTTCTGTGCAATCTTAGATTTCATGAAATCAGCTGAAGTCATAAAGATATGATCTTGATAGCTTCCTCTCATCCTGCACAAGTCTCAAAGTCTAGTCAAAGCAGCTTTTATTCACAAAGATTTATTCAAATGTAAAAGACATAAAGCAGTAAAACTATTAATGTACGAGTTCTGATCTGAAATAATCAGAAATCATTGTCTTAATCCTTTTGACTTGTACACTCCCCCTAAATTCATGCATCACAAAAAATTGTCCGTTAAGCAAAATGCAGAAATTAGTTATGCTCCACCTCAAAAGAATGTAGATCATTTTAAAAATGCATCTGACTCTCCCTTGAGATCATGAGCAAACTATTAAAGTGCAGATATCTTTCAGAAATAATTAAAGAAAATGATGAAAAATAAGAATACTTAACTTTATTAGGTAACAACTGATTATGTCTTAAGATTTAACATACCAAGCTTAGAGACAAGAAAATTAAATCTCTTTTCATCTAAGGGTTTGTTAAATAAATCTGCAAGTTGATAATCTGTTTTTACAAAATAAAGTTCAATTGTTCCTTTTTCTACATTGTCTTTGATAAAATGATACGTGACGTCAATGTGTTTGGTTTTCGAATGCTGGACAGGATTAGTAGATATCGCGATTGCACTCTTCGAGTCACACTATATTGGAATTTAATCAAACTTGAAGCCATAGTCTCGCAGCTGTGTTCGCATCCACAGGACTTGAGAGCAGCAACTGGCAGCAACTACATACTCTGCTTCAACAGTCAATGTGGAAACGCATAATTGTTTCTTTCATGTCCAGCTAACGAGCTTGTCTCCAAGAAATTGAATGTGACCTGAAGTACTCTTTCTGTCCAACATGCAACCTGCATGATCTGCATCTGAATAAGCAGTCAGTTGAAACCCTGTATCCTTAAGATACCACATACCAAGATCTGCAGTGTCCTTCAGATATCTAAAAATCCGTTTGACAGCAGCCAAATGGGATTCTTTAGGAGCAGCCTGATATCTAGAACATAAGCATGTTGAAAACATAATATCTGGTCTACTAGATGTAAGATACATAACGATCCTATCATACCTCTATAAGTTCTAACATCAACACTTTTACCCGAAGGATCAGTGTTAATCTATGTACCTGGTGCCATCGGGGTTCCAATTGGTTTACAATTTTCCATTTTAAACTTCCGAAGAATATCCAAAATGTACTTAGATTGGTTAATGAAAATCCCCGTGGAAAACTGTTTAACTTGTAATCTGAGAAAGAAGTTCATCTCTCCCATCATACTCATTTGAAAACGTGACACCATAAGGTTAGAAAACTTTTTGCAATATTTAGGATTAGTAGAGCCAAATATTATATCATCAACATATATTTGAATAAGAATGATATCAGTTTTTTACTTTTTAATGAACAAAGTGGTATCAATTTTACCTTTGGAAAAACCAGACTTGACCAAGAATTTAGATAGAACATCATACCATGCTCGAGGGGCTTGTTTCAAACCATACAGGGCTTTGTCCAAGATATAGACATGATCTAGCTTATCTGAATTCACGAACCCTTCTAGTTGAGACACGTATACTTCCTCCTTAAGAATGCCATTCAGAAAGGCTGTTTTCACATCCATCTGATAGACTGTGAAATTCTTGTGAGCTGCGTAAGCTAGAAACATGCGGATTGCCTCTATACGTGCTACTGGAGCATATGTCTCATCGTAGTTTATGCCTTCCTCTTGCCGGTAACCTTTGGAAACAAGTCTAGTTTGTTCCTTATGACGATACCATCTTCATCCTTCTTGTTTTTGAATACCCATTTAGTGCCAATCACGGATTTACCTTCCGGTTTTGGAACTAATCTTCAGACCATCAGGGCTTTAAACTGATTTAATTCTTCTTGCATAGCAGATACCCAATCCGAATCAGCTAAAGCCTCTGATACTCGCGTGGGCTCTATCTTGCTGAGGAATGAGTCATGCATACATTGATTCAAAGTCGCTGACCTAGTTTGCACCGACTTGTTTAGATCTCCAATTAATTGGTGTAAAGGGTGCTCTTTGGTCCAGCGATGCTCATGAGGGAGTTGAGTAGATGAAGATTGATCATGATTATCATCTTGAAATCCACTATCAGGCTCTTCAGTTTGAATAGATGGAGGGGGTTTGCAGTTGAAGGTTCAGGTGCAGAAGCATCAGTTGGAACAGCAGACTCTGGCTGTTGAGTAGACAGTATATCACACCCAACTGATATAGTTACTTCTAGCTCAGCAGTTACTTATATATCTTCAACTGTAGGAGTAGATGTTGGAATGTGAGTTTCTGACTGAACGGGGGATACAAGTTCATTTAAAACTTCTGAAGTGACTGGATGATTGCAACTTGTGTCTTCAGACCTGTCAGTCACAACAGATTTAGGCAAATTAGATCCTAGAAACTCATCATAAGAGAATTCAAATAACAAATCTAAATCAGATAAATGTGAAATTGAAGTAGAAGCGTTATCCGAATTATTCTTTGTAGAAACAGGTTCTAGACTGATCTGTCCAGAAGCTAATACTCCAGTGATAACGGGTTCTGAACTGAGTTGTTCAGAAGCCATTTCTTCATCAAATGTTACATTAACGCTCTCGACAACTGTCTTGGACTTCTTCAGATAAACACGATATACTGCAGATGTTGAAGAGTAACCAATGAAGATGCCTTCGTCCGCTTTAGGACTGAATTTGTTCAGATTCTCTCTGTCATTAAGCACGAAACACTTACACCAAAATATATGAAAATACTTGATTGTCGTTGTTCTGTTGTTGATCAGCTCATATGGAGTCTTTTGGAAACGACGGTGTACCATGGATCGATTTTGAGTATGACATGCAGTTGACACAGCTTCTGCCTATAATAATAGAGGTAAATCAGACTGGCTCAGCATAGTCCGAGCGGCCTCGACTAGTGTCCGATTTCTCCTTTCGACTACTCTATTCTGTTAAGGTATATGTGCAGCAGAGTATTGATGTGATATCCCGACCGATTCGAGATATTCGTCAACTGTTTTGTTTTTGAACTCTGTGCCGTTATCATTTCGAAGAAGCTTGACTTGTCTCTGCATATTCACATGGGTCGTCTTTAAGAAGGTAATGAGAACTTTGGGCGTCTCATCTTTTGATCATAAAAATTTGACCCACGTGTATCTTGAATAATCGTCCACAATAACCAACACGTATTTCTTTCCTCCTAAGCTTTGTGTTCTCATCGGACCGCAGAGATCCATATGTAACAACTCTAGTGGAGAACTGGTGCTTGGTTCAGGCTTCGGTTTATGTGCAACTCTCTTCATCTTACCCTTTTCACATGCTGCGCATAAGTGTTCTTTCTCATATCTCAGTTCAGGAAGTCCTTTTACCAACTTATCTTTGACCAGCTTGTTGATATAACGAAAATTCAGGTGCGATAATCGTCTGTGCCAAAGCCAACTTTGCTACATCGAAGCTTTTGTCAATAAGCAAACGTGACTGTCATTCTGAACCTTTGAAAGATTGATGGTGTAGAGATTTGTCTTTCGCTTGCCAACCAAGAGTTCTGTGTCGTCCTCAGAACGAACTGAACATCTCTTAGCTTTGAAGTTGACCTCTAACCCTTTGTCGCAGAATTTACCGATGCTAAACAAGTTGTGCCCTAAACCTTCGACATAACTCACCTTTCTAATCGTTATGTTGTCTTGAATGATATCACCATATCCTAAGATTGGTGAAACTTGGTCGTTCCCAAATCTGACATTGCCGCTGAATTTCTCTGTATAAATAGACAATAAAGCTTTCTGCCCGGTCATATGCTTGGAACAACCGCTATCCAAGTACCACATATGCCGGGTCTGCAAGAGAAATCAAGAAACAATAACTTTAGGTACCCATTTAAAAACGGGTCCTAACAGATTAGCACATGATTTTGGTATCCATTTAAACATGGATCCTCCTTTTCTTTGAAAACTTTTAAAAACATTTGATCTTGAAGAATACCAATGTTCTAAAAAACTCGCCGCACAGCCGCCATGGCGCGCCATGGCACCAAGGCTTGTGTGTCACGCCACGTTAAGCCCATGGCATGCCATGGCCTAATGCGCAATTATCGTAATAAGATATTTGATTTTTCTTTACGTTTTTAATGTATTATTTGCATGTTTTTAATATATAAGCTAATTTAACTTGCTTATTACTATTAACTCATTGAGTAATACTACAAAACATACATTTTTATATATAATACTATATATGAAATAAATTATTGACGCCATAAGTCACGCTTTGAAAACGTCATGGCTTCGCCGTGGCTCCTAAGGCTTGAGGCTTGGCCTCGCCGCCACGCCACGCCTCACGCCATTTAGAACCTTGAAGAATACACATGATAAGATTCAAACCAATCAGTAGAATTATAAGAATAAGCAAAATCATTTCTCTGATAATGATAAGATTTAGTAGTAATAGGAGATAATTGAATCAATTGTTTTATTGAATAACGCTTGTAAGAAGTTACAAGGTTTTGTTTAGGTGAAGCAAGTTGACCAACTACATCATTATCACTACTAACAGATCTAGTACATGAGTTATCAGAAACTGATTCAGCTATCTCATCACTCTTCCTCTTTGGTCTCCATTCAGATCTCGCTTTCAACCTTTTCTTCCTTCAATCCGAAACATAAGATTTAGAATTATTAGGAAAAGCAGATTTCTGAGATTGAGTTTTCTTTTGTGTACTAGTGTATTTCTGTTTCTATAATCGCTGTTTCTTATGTTTCTTACCTTGTGCATAATAATCAGTAGTTACAGAAACTGATTCACCAACCTTAGCTGATGATTTACCAATATTAAAACCACTTGGTAACACTTTTTCAGTTATAAGACAAGTAGAATGATCAGGAAGAGGAGTCTTGAAGTCAAACATATCAATTTCTTCTATGCACCCATCATCAGAATTAAGAAAGTCATTTGCAGACTCAAATAAGTCATCAAAATTATCAGACGAAGTTTGAGGTGCCTTTGAAACTGTAGAACACTTTGTAAATTTAGATTGAAAAACAGTGTTCTTTAAAACTGTAGAAAACACACTTTATTCAAAATCTACCAAAAGTCTTTCATCAGAAACAACATTTTCAAGCTCAACTATTTTTGCTTTCAAGAATGAGTGGAGGAACATAAACCTTTGCAGTTGCAGGTTTTGCCTTCATCTCAGAAACAGAATAACTAGCAAAATAGTCATTTGAAAGAACTTTTGGTGTCTCAGAAAGATAACTATCATTTAACTTTGCATAGTTAAATGGTAGTTGCATTTTCTTTACATTCTTTCTATTTTCAGTTTCTTTGGCCTCAACTTCTTCTGGTAATTTGGTAACAAATTTGGGTTTTAAATGAGTATGTTTACCAGCACAAGCAAGAAAATCAAAATTATAAAGTGCTGGTTGTTTTCTGATGGCTTTTTTTAAGTAATGGGGGTTTTCAAAACCAAGTCCCCATTTTTCCTCAACATCAACCTCTTCGTTAGGTGCATTGAGAAAAATGGTTTGATCTGTTTGGCCTCTTGCATAGAGTTTGGCTTCCAGACCATTTACCTTCTTATTCAAAAGCTTGTTCTCAACCTGCAATTTATTAATAGTTAGTGCAGATTCTTTCTTCTCAAACTCAGACTTAGAAATTTTAACTTCAAAATCAGAAATCTTCTTTTCAAAACAATCTACTTGAAATTTAGAATCAGAAGCAGACTTGCATAAAGAATCAATTAGGTCTTTGTTCCCAATAACGGGCTTATTAAGCTCAAAGATCTTATTGTTTCTTTTAGCAACTCTGTCTTTTTCCTTTTTCAGTTTTATTTGAAAGTCTTTAAGCTCAACCATCATGGCTTCCATTTTGGTTATGAAAACTTTTTCAGTTAAGTTCATTACATCATCAGCCGCTTCATCATCTGACTCATCATATTTCACTGCTTTGCCCATTAAGCATATATGAGCAGCTTCTTCTTTCTCTTCCTCTTCACCATCTGAATGATACAGACAAAATTCGTCTTCAGCCATTAATGTTATGCCCGCTTCTTGTTGTTTGGCCAATAGCAGTTTGTTCTGATAGTACTGGGAGTTGCGAACCTTTGGTTTTCGACATTCTTTAGCAAAATGTCCAATCTTGCCACAGTTGTAGCATTTGATTGGATTATTTGCTGGCTTTTCAGCAACAGAATAGTCATTCACAAACTTCTTTCTTTCTTCGGGTTTCTTCTCAACAAATCGGTTTCCTTCTATCCGTTCCCTGTGCTCATGGTTCTTGGAGCTAGATGAAGAGTACCTCTAAGAATTGGATCCCGGCTTTTTGTAGAATTTCTTTTGAAATGCACGGGTCAATAGCAGCATAGCCTGTTTGAGGCTTTCTCCATCATCACCATCTGATTCAGATTCAGATTCAGATTCAGAACTAGTAATGACTTTCTTCTTTTTCTTCTCTTTCTTTTCTTTCTCCTTCTCTCCAGCCACTAGAGCAATAGGGTCTGGAACTTTCTCAACCTTCTTTTTCTCAGCTCTTTTCTCTTCCACTTCTTCTTCGTTCTGTCTTAATGTCTCATACACCTCATGGAGTGGGATATCGCTCAAATCTTTCATCTGCTTCATCCGGCGGTATGCTTTTTCCATCCAGGTTGTAAGACACTGAGAAACTTGACATTGTTTTCAATATGCTTCTTCTTCACTTTGTTCTTTGACAACTCATTCAGAAGCAAGACAAAACGTTCATAAGTATCTTCCAAGCTTTCATTCTCTTTGGCTTTAAACTCTTCATAACTATTAATGCAGTTAGCCACTTTCATTTGATTCCCGACCTTGGAACCCATCATCATCTTTTGCAACTGATCCCACATCTTTTTAGCATTTGCCTTGTAGCTATCTATTTTGACGTAGATGTCATTCGGAACACTTTGAAGAAGAAGGGATCTTACTTGCTTGTCTGCTTTGAAACGACTCTTTTGCTCTTCAGAATACTGAGCATATTCAACTGGAACTGTTTTCATTTTCTGATCTCTTTCCTCAGTACCATCTTCACTATCAGATGAGTCATCATCAGGTATTTGAACTGTGATTGGTACCATAGGACCTTCTGTAATTGACAACAGAATGTTTACCCCGTTTGCATGTCTGTCTACAAAATCCAGAAATCTGTCTTTCCACTGTTCGTATTCTCCTTTGAACAGAACAGGAGGCTTGACATCAGTGTCAATAGAAAGAGCGTCTTTGGAAGTCATCTTGAATGTACCTGTTTGAGAAATTTATGCAGTAAGAAACTAGAAATGATCGTTAGTCCAAATGAAACAATAAGAAAAATACAGAATTTTAAAACAAATGAAAACACAGATATTCACTAAGGACCAAAATGAAAAAAAAATCACAAAAATAATCCAAGTGAAGCTAGCGCAAACTCCTATTTGCGCTAAGAGTTGGTGGCGCAAACCAAGCTTTGCGCGACCCAAGGCTGATGCAAACTACACTTTGCATGACACAAGGCTGACGCAAAGTACACTTTGCATTACAATAAGCTGACGCAAATCACAACTTCTCGTTAACCACTAATAACGCAAATACCAACTTCGCGTGACAAGTTGTTGGCGCAAAGTACACTTGTCTATCTGAACTCAATCACTTCAACTTTGCGTTAGGAATGCATGACGCAAATTTCAGTTCAAACCAATAGTCGCTTCTTGTTTATGACGCAAAGTACACTTTGTGTTTCTGGTTGAAGACGCAAAGATCAACTTGCGTTTCCTGTTGAAGACGCAAACTGTCAGGATCGAATTCTCAACAAGAATTAATTCTCAGAAATAATATCAAAGAAGTTTGCGGAATACCACTTTGATATTTAATCAAACAGACAATCAAAACAAAATATAATTAACAAACTGTAAACTTGTATTGAATGCTTTGAAGTTACAAGATTACTCACTCAACCTCAATATTGATGAATAGGCTCACCAATACGAATTCTACTTCTCTAGAATTAGGATCTATGCCTTGAGGTTGATTTTCTCTCTAAAAGAATATCAAAACAGAAAGTTAACTCATTATTCTAAGCTATACAATATATATACTGAATACAAAGATAATTACAATAAAATAAAAAAAATATCTTCAGTATATCTTCCATGTATATCTATAAGCTTCTATAATCTTCAGATTATCCAGCTGTCATTCTTTCCATCCGAATCTCTTTAGCAGCACTAACCATGATCAGCAGCATTAACTTCTTCTAGCAGCATTAACTACTAAGCAGCACTAACTACTAGCAGTACTAACTAGCTAAGCAGTACTAACTAGCTAAGCAGTACTAACTTTGTTCAAGCAGCACTAACTTTGACTAGCAGTATTAATAGTACTAGCAGTAGTAACACTCAGCAGTACTAACCTTTAAGTCTTCTAGCAGTAGTAACTTTGAACCAGCAGCATTAACCATACTTGATGAATTCTTCAGTTCCCAACAATCTCCCCCTAACTTGACTTTTAAGAAGAGAAGTCAAGTTCTTCAGAATTAATCTTCAAGATGCTCCCAAAACTCTATCATGGCCTAAATTCCAGTGTTTGCATCCAATCCCAAACTCTGATTGATGGTTCTTTGAATCAAGTATTTAGCCATTTCTGAATCTGGAACACACCTTAACTTTTTCTTCAGCATGGCATGTAGCTTCAATCTGCTATGATTATACACTCTATCCACTAGGAAGTATTCAGTGTGATTTAAATCCAAAGTCACTGTATATACTCCACTAATTTCATATAGAGTCCAGCTGTTTACTGATTTGAAGACATCCTTGATCAAGTGCTCTACTTCTTCAGGTTTGAACATCATACACAGATACTCCATTACCAGTTTTGTAATTGAAATTCCTGGAGCCTTTAGAATATCTGCATACAACTTCATTCCTATCTCAAACATCTCTTCAAGATCTGATCTAGAGCATGTTCTGACAATTTTTGCCCATGTGTTGAACACTTCATGCTTTTCATCCTTTCTTTTCAGCCTTATGTATTCCTTTCTATCCACTGTCAATGTATCCCAGAGAATGACCTCAGGAGGCTTCACTCCTACAGGTTCTGTTGAAATTGGTTCAGGCACTTTGTCCATCACTACCATATACAAATTTACATCATCAGTGTTAGTTGGCTCTGTCTGTTTAGATGACTCAGGTGCCCCTTCTTCTTCAGCAACCTTCTTAGCCTCTTCTTCAGATATTTTAGGCTTCTTGATTGGCTTTCTCCTTGCCATCATTTTTGTTCTCTTTAAAATTCTTAGACTTTCTCCCAGAGTGGACTCTTTCTTAGGAGGTGTTTCTTGCTCATCTGGAAATGGCTTTTGACAATCAAAGTCATTACTTTCTTTTATCCTCTTCTCCATCTCCACCCTAGCAGTTTCATTTCCCTGAAGCTTCAACATCTCTGAATCATAGAGCTCTTTGATCTTCTCAAAAGACATTTTGGAGAACATCTCCTTTTTGACTCCTACAGCACCTTTGAGAAATATAATCATCTTGTTCCTCTCTTGGGTACCTAGGAATGTCTTTGAGGGTTTTCTCTTCTTTGCAACTGTTTTCACCACTGATTTCTTCATACTTGCAGCTTTCTTCTGTGCAATTTCAGTTGCCATACTCTGTTGATAAGCTTCATTCAGTTCAGCAGCTAGAGCTTTTGCCATTTCCCTGTCCTTTTCCATCTGAACTCTTTCTTCTTTTTCAAAATCCTCCTGCATCTTTTTAGCTAGAGCTTCATCTGATTCAACCAACCTTTGCTTTTTGATTGGTTGATCAGATTCCACCATTTTTGCTTTTCCTTTGTCTTTGTTGATTTCCTTCTTGCTATTATCTTTCTTGATCACTTCACCTTGTTCTTTGATGATTACTCCTTTGGTCTTTGAAGTGACCTTGGGAGTATCATTCTTAGCTTTTAGTAAGGTTTCTGCAATCTCAAGATCTGTTAGAACTTCTTTCACAGTTTCTGCTGCTTTATTAATGTCAGCAGTAGTAACTGTTTCTGCTGCTTCTTTTGTTTCTTTTGGTATTGAAACTCTTTCTGTTTCTGCTTCCTGCTCCCCCTCAACATTAAGCTTCCCCTCTCTTGTGGCTTCTTCCATGTTGATCTCCCCCTTTTTGGGAGCATCATTCTCAACTTTCCTTCTCCTAAGTTGGAATTGCTTTCTCTTCTTCCTTTGTACCAGACTGACCACCATCCTCTTCAGCTTAGCAATCTGTTCTTGTTGTGACAGAATGACTAGCTTCATTTCTTCAATATCTTTTCCTTGTTTGAGAACATCCTTGATCAAGTGCTCTACTTCTTCAGGTTTGAACATCATACACAGATACTCCATTACCAGTTTTGTAATTGAAATTCCTGGAGCCTTTAGAATATCTGCATACAACTTCATTCCTATCTCAAACATCTCTTCAAGATCTGATCTAGAGCATGTTCTGACAATTTTTGCCCATGTGTTGAACACTTCATGCTTTTCATCCTTTCTTTTCAGCCTTATGTATTCCTTTCCATCCACTGTCAATGTATCCCAGAGAATGACCTCAGGAGGCTTCACTCCTACAGGTTCTGCTGAAATTGGTTCAGGCACTTTGTCCATCACTACCATATACAAATTTACATCATCAGTGTTAGTTGGCTCTGTCTGTTTAGATGACTCAGGTGCCCCTTCTTCTTCAGCAACCTTCTTAGCCTCTTCTTCAGATATTTTAGGCTTCTTGATTGGCTTTCTCCTTGCCATCATTTTTGTTCTCTTTAAAATTCTTAGACTTTCTCCCAGAGTGGACTCTTTCTTAGGAGGTGTTTCTTGCTCATCTGGAAATGGCTTTTGACAATCAAAGTCATTACTTTCTTTTATCCTCTTCTCCATCTCCACCCTAGCAGTTTCATTTCCCTGAAGCTTCAACATCTCTGAATCATAGAGCTCTTTGATCTTCTCAAAAGACATTTTGGAGAACATCTCCTTTTTGACTCTTACAGCACCTTTGAGAAATATAATCATCTTGTTCCTCTCTTGGGTACCTAGGAATGTCTTTGAGGGTTTTCTCTTCTTTGCAACTGTTTTCACCACTGATTTCTTCATACTTGCAGCTTTCTTCTGTGCAATTTCAGTTGCCATACTCTGTTGATAAGCTTCATTCAGTTCAGCAGCTAGAGCTTTTGCCATTTCCCTGTCCTTTTCCATCTGAACTCTTTCTTCTTTTTCAAAATCCTCCTGCATCTTTTTAGCTAGAGCTTCATCTGATTCAACCAACCTTTGCTTTTTGATTGGTTGATCAGATTCCACCATTTTTGCTTTTCCTTTGTCTTTGTTGATTTCCTTCTTGCTATTATCTTTCTTGATCACTTCACCTTGTTCTTTGATGATTACTCCTTTGGTCTTTGAAGTGACCTTGGGAGTATCATTCTTGGCTTTTAGTAAGGTTTCTGCAATCTCAAGATCTGTTAGAACTTCTTTCACAGTTTCTGCTGCTTTATTAATGTCAACAGTAGTAACTGTTTCTGCTGCTTCTTTTGTTTCTTTTGGTATTGAAACTCTTTCTGTTTCTGCTTCCTGCTCCCCCTCAACATTAAGCTTCCCCTCTCTTGTGGCTTCTTCCATGTTGATCTCCCCCTTTTTGGGAGCATCATTCTCAACTTTCCTTCTCCTAAGTTGGAATTGCTTTCTCTTCTTCCTTTGTACCAGACTGACCACCATCCTCTTCAGCTTAGCAATCTGTTCTTGTTGTGACAGAATGACTAGCTTCATTTCTTCAATATCTTTTCCTTGTTTGAGAACATCTTGATTGATGTTCCCCATTGTTTCCATCAATTCATAGTACGTATATCTGTCCTCACCCTTTCCAGAAGTGTTACCCTCCTTTGAAGGATCATTGGATCTTTTATTAGTGGAAGTCTTCTGCCTTGCAGAAGCACTATCCACCCCTGTGGTTTCTTGGCACCAGGGACCTTCAAATGATTGCTCATTCAAAGTTGCCATGGGGGAGGTCTTATTGATGTTACCACTTTCCTCCTCTGTACTAGCAGGAGTAGTGGCAGCCTCATCACCCATATGCTCTACCTCCTCCTCAGAGAGCACCTCCTTTGGGTTGGGAGACACCCTTGTGGTTTCCCTTTGGATATTCTCTAGGGGAGAATTCTCCCTTAGAGGGCTTATAGGCTTAGTGGGTAATGGTACAAGAAGGGAAGGAGCCTTCTTTACCTGTTTCCTCTTGTAAGTTTGTGTGATTGGAGAGGTTGGTTTTTCAAGAAGGGACTGGGGAATAGATTTTGAGAGGGAAGGTTGGGCTTGGCTAGCAGTGGGTTGGTCTAATGGGGGCCTTGACCCTGCTGCCATACCTTCATTGGTTTGGGACACCACCATCATTGTAGAGAACAATGAGGTGTCAACTCCTTCAGAGTCCCCAGCAGATCTTCTCATATTTGAGAAAACCTTGCCTTTGGGGGGTTTAGGTACATATACCCCAACAGGTTGAGGTATATCCGTCAATTCATGAGTAATGACTTCTTGAACAAACCTGGGATACATAAAGAAGCTCTTTTTGTTTCCCATGTTTGAGACAAGATCACTGAAAATCATTTTAGAAAAATTATACTTTCTGGCAGTGGCCAAGCATACCAAAGCATAAGCAATAGTGCTGCTGAACTCACTCCATCCAGTAGTCTTTTTGGAGATACAGTGCATAAGAGTATGGACAAAGAAACGCCATTGGGGTGAAAATTTTGCTTTAGAGAATTTGAAAACTCCCAATGGGCCTCCATACCCCATTCTTGTGAGATTTGAAAACAGTTCATCATTTGGGATAGAGGTTATACCAGAGGCATCGTCTAGACGTAGACTGATGCGAATAACCTCTTCAGTAACCGTGAGTGATTGATCACAGATTCTTGTCTTGATCATCTGCACACCATTCTCAACAACAATGGTTGCATTAGCCCAGAACTGCCTTTGATGCTCAATATAGATTGTAGGGGATACAAGAAGAGCATGAGCAATGTGGCTTGACTTGAGGAAATCCACAATCTGATGAAATCCTGCAGCTTGCTTTGGCTTTTGTAGCATTGAAATCTCGTTGTGCTCGTCGATAAAAGTCATGGATGCCATTGATCTTAGTGAAAAGCTTGTCTGAAAACTTCGAACTTGAGAGAGAAAAGGTTTTGAGCGCAAGAGAACAGTATGCAAAGAGTCGTTATGAACTTTTAGGCGGGCAAAGAGTATTTATAGTATTCGGAACATAAGCAGTATTAACCTAGAGCAGCATTAACTACTAGCAGTATTAACTAACTAGCAGTATTAACTACGAGCAGTATTAACTAACTAGCAGTATTAACTGAAAGCAGTATTAACCACTAGCAGTATTAACTGAAAGCAGTATTAACCACTAGCAGTATTAACTGAAAGCAGTATTAACCACTAGCAGTATTAACTGAAAGCAGTATTAACCACTAGCAGTATTAACTGAAAGCAGTATTAACCACTAGCAGTATTAACTGAAAGCAGTATTAACCACTAGCAGTATTAACTGAAAGCAGTATTAACCACTAGCAGTATTAACTGAAAGCAGTATTAACCACTAGCAGTATTAACTGAAAGCAGTATTAACCACTAGCAGTATTAACTGAAATACTCCTTTTAAACTTGCTAAACACTGAGTACTGCTATGCATATCCTGAAAAAGAAGATTAGTAACTCCAAGAATAATATACAGGTATAAAGCCACTTTTTGAGAAGGGGATTATTCAGTGTTGATCATTCCCACACTTGTTACCAAGAAAGCGAATCTACCCACATCAAAAGCTTTAGTGAATAAATCAGCAAACTGATTATCAGTGTGAACTTTGACAAATTGAATAAGTTTCTTTTCATTACAATCTCTTATAAAGTGATACCTGATCTCAATGTGCTTTGTTTTTGAGTGCTTGACAGGATTATTCACAATGCTAATAGCACTGCTGTTGTCAATAAAGATTGGAGTGTGTAGAAAGGTTACCCCATAATCCAACATTTGATTCTGAATCCATAAGACTTGAGAACAGCAACTTGCAGCTGCTATGTACTCTGCCTCTGTTGTAGATGTGGATACTGTGGTTTGTTTCTTGCACTGCCATGAGACTAGTCTAGCACCCAAAAACTGACATCCTCCAGAAGTAGATTTTCTGTCCAAGTTTGCCCCACCTAGATCACTGTCTGAGTATGCTATTAGGTCAAAAGGTGAGTTATGAGGATACCAAAGTCCCAATCTGGGTTGCCCTTTGAGATATCTGAATATCCTCTTAACAGCTTGAAAGTGAGATTGCTTTGGCCTAACTTGAAATCTTGCACATACACAGACTGGAAACATTATATCTGGCCTTGATGCTGTGAGATATATGAGAGAGCCAATCATGGATCTATAATGATGCACATCCATATCCTCCCCCTCAAGATCTGCTGTGATCTGCTTGTGTGTTTCCATAGGTGTGCTGGCAGGTTTTGATTCTGAGAAATCAAACTTGGTTAGAATATCCTGCACATACTTGGATTGACATATGAAAATGCCATCTGACTTCTGTTGAACTTGGAGTCCAAGGAAGAAAGTAAGTTCCCCCATGGAACTCATTTTGAACCTTTTATGCATTAAATCCTCAAACTCCTTGCACATGTTGTTTCTTGTAGATCCAAAGATAATGTCATCAACATAGATTTGGACCAGCAAAATATCCTTCTTCTTTCTTTTAATAAATAGAGTCTTATCAATGACTCCTCTTTCAAAGTCATTTTCCAAGAGATAGGATGACAGAGTGTCATACCATGCTCTTGGGGCTTGATGTAGTCCATAGAGTGCTTTCTTTAATTTGTATACCCTGTCTGGATAGCTTGGGTTTTCAAACCCTGGTGGTTGACAGACATATACTTCTTCTTCAATTGACCCATAGAGAAAGGCACTTTTTACATCCATTTGATAGACTTTGAAGTTCATGTAAGAAGCATAGGCTAGGAATAGTCTGATTGCTTCTATTCTAGCCACAGGTGCAAACACTTCTTCATAATCTATACCCTCTTCTTGAGTATATCCCTGAGCCACCAGCCTTGCTTTGTTCCTTATGACAATACCTCTTTCATCTCTCTTGTTTCTAAAAATCCATTTTGTGCCAATTGCTCTGTGACCTTTAGGAAGGTCTACCAGATCCCATACATCTTGTAGCTTGAACTGTAGCAGTTCCTCTTGCATTGCTTCTATCCAGCTAGATTCTTTCATAGCATCATGTGCCTTTTTAGGCTCAAGCTGTGATAGAAAACAAGAAAGCACTGTATGCTGTTGATCTTGCATTTCCTGAAGCCTGCTTTGATGTCTAGTCATCATAGGAGAAGAGATATCTCCTATTACCAGCTGTGGAGGATGATTCTTTTGAACTCTGGTGTTATGACTAGGTTCTTCATTCAGTCCAGCCTCAAGATTAGATTCATGTAACTCAACTGAAGTGTTTTCACATGCCACTTCATTATGTTCTTGAGTCTCCTTATCTCTAGTGTCTTATTCACTCTGGCTTGGTCCAGTAAATGATTCCTTTTCACAGTCTTCAACAGAATTTACTGTGGATATGGGAAAAATCACAGATTTAGATAGACTTTCTTGAACTTGTGTGATCCCTGATCCTCCACTTCCTGTTCCTGTATACTCATTACTGAAACCAAAGGAGTTAGTTAGTGAATCAATGTCAAATAGCCACTGAGGTCCAGACCCAACAGGATTAGGTGTGTTCTCATTGCATTTGACATTGTCACTTTCTTCAATTATTCTAGAAGAAGAGTTAAAAACTCTGTAAGCCTTACTCTGAGATGAATATCCAACAAGAAATCCATCATCTGCTTTGTTATCAAACTTACCTAAGTGAGATTTGGTATTTAGAATTGTACAAGGACACCCAAAAGGTTTGAAGAAACCAATAAAAGGTTTTCTTTTATTTAAAAGCTCATATGGGGTCTTGTTCTTTTGCTTGACCACTAGAACTCTGTTTTGGACATAACAAGCAGTATTAACTGCTTCAGCCCAGAAGGTAATTGGCAATTTGGAATCAGCCAACAGAGATCTAGCAGCCTCTATTAGTGTTCTATTCCTCCTTTCAGCAACACCATTCTGTTGAGGAGTCCTAGGAGCACTATATTGCCTCTCAATACCTTTTTCTTCACAAAAGGTGTTTAGATCATGATTTTTAAACTCAGTTCCATTATCTGATCTAATGACTTTTACTCTTTGATTAGTTTGGTTTTCAATTCTTAGAATAAAGGATTTGATAAGACCACTTGTTTCATCCTTAGTCCTTAGAAAATATACCCAAGTAAATCTGGAGTAATCATCAACAATAACCAAGCAGTAAGATTTCTTGCCTATACTCATAACATTTGTAGGACCAAACAGATCCATATGCAGTAATTGGAGACAAGAAGAAACAGAATTTAACTCTTTGGTTTTATGAGAAGTTTTGTGTTGTTTGCCTTTAAGACAAGCAACACAATGATCATCACATGAAAAGACTTTTGAAGGTAAACCTCTTACAAGGTTATTTTTAACAAGATTGTTCATAGTCTTAAAATTCATGTGACACATCCTTCTGTGCCATAGAGAGGATTCATCTACAAAAGCTTTTGAAACAAGACAATTTAGAGATGAATCACTATCAACAATGTCCAAATCAAGACAGTAAACATTGTCCTTTCTTGGAGTTCTAAGTAGTATCATGCTTTCATCAACTACCTTGAACCCTGGAGCAAGGATCATACACTCAGTATTAGTAAATAATATACTATGTTGTTTGTCACAAACCTGTGATACACTTAACAGGTTGTACTTTAATTGATCAACATAGTAGACATCCTCAAATGTCATCTTACCTTTGGTGACATTACCTTTTCCACTTATCTTACCACCAGTAAGATTATCTCCAAATGCAACACGTCCTCCATTGATATGCTTGAAGTCTTGAAGGCATGACATGTTGCCTGTCATGTGCCTAGAGCAACCACTATCAACATGCCAAATGCTCTTTCCCTTGAGCTGTTGGTTGCCCTGCACATTAAATAAATCAATTAGTATGAATTAGGAACCCAAGCCAAAGTGGTCTTGGGTATCCCTTTCTCATCAAAATACTTGCATTCTTTCTTGACAAGATTTTTAAACTTTAATTCCTCATTCTTGGAGTACTTTGTTACAATAATAGGCTTGGAAATGTTTTTGCTAGATTCAGTACTTGTTTTAGAAGTACTAACTGCCTTGGCAGCACTTGCATGCTTAGCAGTACTAACCTTTGAAGAGGTATTAACAGTATTAGCAGCATTAATATTTTTAGCAGTACTAACACTGTTAGCAGTAGTAACTGTGTTAGCAGTACTAATATTGTTAGCAGTACTAACACTGTTAGCAGTAGTAACTGTGTTAGCAGTACTAATATTGTTAGCAGTACTAACACTGTTAGTACTTCTAGGCACCCACATTTTGACACTTTCTTTTAAAATCTTTTTCTTTAAAGTGCCTTTACTTTCAACATATTTCTTTATCACATGTTTCTTTCCAGCCTTCCTATAACCCACAGATTTTTGCACAAATCTTTGAAAGTTCATCTGTTGGTTAATAGGGTTAAAGTAACAATACTTAGCCAAATGATTCAACTTGCCACATATAAAACAAGGTTTTGGTCTATTGATTTTATTCAGATCAACTCCTTGTTTCTGAGCCCATTGATTATTCCAGTTTCAGATCACACTGTTTACAAGATCCAGGATTCACAACTGTGGTTTGTTTGTAATGGACCTTGTTATCATTTCCTTTAGTCTTCTCTATCTCCTTGGACTTGACCCAGATTTTCCCACATCCCTCATTTGTGATAATATTGTTTTCTAATGGTATCTTTTTACTCACATTATTATCCCTGTTCTCACTGGCTCCTTTCTCAGTCAAATCCTTAACTATTACCTCATCCAACGGATCTATCTTAAAAGCTTCTTCAGACAAGTCCTTTTTCTCTTTAGTTTCTAACAAGTCTGATGAAGGAGAAATATAGTTGTTATTGTAAGGAGGGGGTGTATTGTTGTATCCAATACCAGGCTTCATCTTATCATGTATCTGAGCCTTTAGAAGAGAGTCCATTGCTTTTGAAGCATAAGAAAACTTGTCTATGTCAAGCTTAACTTTTGACAGTTCCTTTTTCAGTCTATCATTCTCTTCTAAGGACTTAGACAGTTTGGTTTCTAACTCATTCTTTTCCCACTTCCAATAGTTTGTGTCATAAGAGTGTTGAAGTTCATTAGCTTGAAAGCCTTTGATTTGCTCTTCAAATCTCTCTACTATCAACACATAATCTCTTCTGTCCTTTTCTAATCTTTTGAGGTCATCACACATACTTTGATTGTGATCCCTGTATCTTGTAACAGTGTCAATGCAAGATTTAGTGCAAAGATTAGAACTTACCTCAGTGGGGATATCAGACACTTCTGCCATAAGAGCTTGGTTCTGAATGGCTTCCTCAGCTTGATCACTCCAGTCAAATCCCATTCCTTGTTGAGAAACAAGGGCTTGTGCAGGATTCTTGTTCAGATTGTATCCTCCATTCTGAGCTTGTTGATGGTTGTTGTTGTTTGGAACAACACTCCTGCATTCTCTAGCAAAGTGTCCTTTCTTGTGACACTTATAACATTCCACCTTGGTTTTGTCAAAACCAGCTCCATCTTCTCTTCTTTGAGAGAAGTTATTTCTTCCAGTTCTTTTAATGAACTTCTTCACCCTCATGGATAACATGGCCATCTGCCATTTAATATCCATCTCCTCCAGATCATCGGGGTGAATTTGATCCAGATCATCATTAATCAAAGAATTGCTGCTATGACTGGACAAAAAGGCTTCAAAGATAGTTTCAGTGCCCTTTTCTGAACTTACTCCACTGGCAGTACTAACTGCTTCAGGGTTGGCAGTAGTATCAGTGGATGCTGAAAGAAGAGCAGCATTGTGAATATAACCATAGGGCTTCTTCTTGGTTTCTACCTCAGTTTCAAAAACTCTTAGATCATTGTATAAATCATCAAGTTCTTTCTCTTCTAGGTTGTCACTCTGTCTATATGAGACAGTATACATAGTCCATTCATCCCCAAGAGATCTGAGGAACTTTCTGTTGATATCATCTTGTTCCATCTTCACCCCTACAGTAGCCAGTTCACCAATGAGTTTATTGAACCTATCAAAAGTTTGAGTCATAGACTCATTCTTTGTGGAAGTGAAGTTCTCATACTGCTGCTTTAGAACATCTCTTTGATTTCTTTTGATGCTCTTAGTTCCAGCAAATCTTTTCTCTAGAGCATTCCAGAGAATCTGAGCATCAGTGCAGTTGCAAAATTGATGCTGATATTCATTGGGAATGGCCAAGAGCAGAGTGCTCAAGGCCTTCATCTATTTCTGTCTGATCTTCCTCTCACCATCTGTCTTTGGTGGAGGTCTTTTCCCATCTGGTCCTATCCTTCCAGCTTCAGAAGGACCATTCTCAATGATATCCCACATTGAGTAGTCAGTGAGAAGAATATATTGTCTGATTCTGATCTTCCACATGTCAAACTCACTTGGTTTGAGCATTGGAACCTTAGAAACCAAAGTACTGCTTGATTCTGTAAGATTTTCCATGATGAATAACTGTTTCTGAGAGAGTTAGGCTCTGATACCACTTGTCAGGATCGAATTCTCAACAAGAATTAATTCTCAGAAATAATATCAAAGAAGTTTGCGGAATAACACTTTGATATTTAATCAAACAGACAATCAAAACAAAATATAATTAACAAACTGTAAACTTGTATTGAATGCTTTGAAGTTACAAGATTACTCACTCAACCTCAATATTGATGAACAGGCTCACCAATACGAATTCTACTTCTCTAGAATTAGGATCTATGCCTTGAGGTTGATTTTCTCTCTAAAATAATATCAAAACAGAAAGTTAACTCATTATTCTAAGCTATACAATATATATACTGAATACAAAGATAATTACAATAAAATAAAAAAAATATCTTCAGTATATCTTCCATGTATATCTATAAGCTTCTATAATCTTCAGATTATCCAGCTGTCATTCTTTCCATCCGAATCTCTTTAGCAGCACTAACCATGATCAGCAGCATTAACTTCTTCTAGCAGCATTAACTACTAAGCAGCACTAACTACTAGCAGTACTAACTAGCTAAGCAGTACTAACTTTGTTCAAGCAGCACTAACTTTGACTAGCAGTATTAATAGTACTAGCAGTAGTAACACTCAGCAGTACTAACCTTTAAGTCTTCTAGCAGTAGTAACTTTGAACCAGCAGCATTAACCATACTTGATGAATTCTTCAGTTCCCAACACAAACCTTAGAACAAACTTGATAATTCTCTTGATGAACTCTCAGAAATAATGACGAACTCGCGCAAATCATGACGAACTTGCGCAAACTTTAGATCTCGCGCAAACCTCAAAAACTCGATCAATTCAGTACCAAAAACCACTTTAGACCTCGAATTTCAACTCTGAACTTTGTCAATTCAATCGTCTAAACATCTAGAACACAATTCTAGCAATGAATTTCGATCTAAAACACAAAAATATACAAATTGACTCGATTACAGTGTATAGAACTCGTGAACTCGAACTTCTTCAAAATCAAAAATTACAAATCAATTACAGTGCTATTCACGAATCAAACTATACAGACTCGATCGATTATGCTTTTCTAACAAAACCTAATCGATTTCAACTCGAATTACACCCTAAAATTCAGAAATTGAATCCAACACGATGAATACAGAGTCGAACTTCTATATTTTCTTGATTTCGATCTGGATCTGCTCTGATACCAATTGTTATTCCCAGATTCTGGTTTCTAAACACAATTAATCAAACAAACACAAACAAGAATTCAATTACCTGTTTGATTTCACTTTCAAATTCCAAGATTACAAACTTTCTCTCTCTAGAACACTCTCTCTCTCTACAATTCTCTCTCAAACTAAATCATATGTTCTCTGTTAGTTCTCATACTCATACTAAAAACAGAAATACAAGGCTATTTATACCTACATCTAAAATACAAGGAAATAAAGCAAAATACAAATACAATACATTTTGACATTTATTACAAAAGACTTTGACTTTAATGAGAGTTGACTTTCTCAGCTTTACTTTCTTGATTTTTGACCTTCAATCTTCTTAATCTTGTATCCAACAGATTTATGCTCTAACATACCCCCTAAGGTATTAAATACTATTACAAAATAGACCCCTTATTTAATTTAATCTTGAATATAATTTATGATCCAACAATCTCCCCCTTTGGATTCAAAATAAAAAAAAAATTCCAATTATCTTCGGGTCTTCACTTCTCTTGAAAACTGTATCTGATATGACGTTGACAGCTTCAAAACTTGTAGCTTTACATAGTCTTCATCTTCCTCTCTCTTCTAAATGAATTGTCCTTCAGACGATCAAATAAGCTCAGACACTTTGATATCTTGAATTCTTCAAAAGTCTTGAAAATTTTTGTATTGTCTTTCTCTTTGTATATTCTTCCCCTTTTTGATGAGTGGCGAGAATCAACATCATCAAAACAAAGCAAAATAAACTAGGAATTTTCTCCCCCAAGTCATCAATTAAGCGCAGTCTTCATGTATAGATCCCTGTGTGGATATAAGAGCAGTCTCCCCAAATGGAAAGAGTGATTATTTCAATCTTTGCAGATTCAAATAAATAAAAAATGGTAACCCTGAATCAACAAATGACTCAGTTTGGAATGCTTGTCAGTAACACACAGTCACTGAGTAACACAAATTTACTATATAAGGAGCTGGTTTTGATGTTGGCTCCCCAGGACTTCCATTCAATCATCGAATAACACATAGTTATCTATGAACTTTCTGACAGATAACAGATTTCTGTATGCTCGTGCATGTGTATGAAAGAATGAAGCACCAATGATTGCTTTTCAATGTAGGCTCAAAGTATGTAAACTTGTTAAGACAACAACAAATTTTACAAGGACTCAATGTGCATGAGAAAAGGTCGAAGGTGGGGCAACTTTCCTTCTTTTTCAATATTAGTATCTTCCAAAGAAAGAACCAATAGCGTATGTGCTGCGTCCCCAAAAAATGTGAAACATTCTCTTTTTGAGAAAAGAATGAGTAGCTGGTGGGGTTGTATGCAAGAGATGGCATGGGCTAGGTGCCTTTTTCAATGTCATTTATGAAGAAATGTGAAACAACAGATAATGTGGCTGTCAGAAAGAATTTGGTGCAGAGTTTGATATTCTTTTACTCTGTTCTCTCACCCTCTTTCTTTTAATCGTTTCAATCTCACTTCTAACCAATCTCTCTTTTTCATTTTACCTCTTCACACACCAACACTCAATCTTTTGACCCCTCTCCCCTCAATCACTCAGGGAATACTTCCTGGGTAGGAAACATTGGTTATCGTGAATCCATGGAAGTTTTGTTAAGCTCACACATCAAATACCATGTATTTTCCTAAAAGAATGTGCTGTTCAACAGCCTTTTATACATGTAAGCACAAAGGAATATAAATAAACATGAAGAATAAAATGTGGAGAAGTCAAAAACATTTGTGTGTTTGACAATGCTATTCTCCCCCTCAAACTCAAGGTGTTTGTCAATTAAGTATCCAAAAATCATTTAAAATCACACTTCACAATTCATGAAAATCTTTGAAGAATAGGAAGTGGTTTGAACATTTAAGAAACCATTTTTCACAAGTGAAAGTTGTTCATCTTTCAACAAGTGATAGATTGTACGGATTAGAAAGATATACCTGTAAATCAGAATCCTTAACTCCCCCTTGAATGAATATTTTCATTTAAGTGTTCTCCCCCCTTATATGTATTCAAAAGCCATGATTATTTATTCTCCGGTGAGAATAGTATTTAATCTTTTCCTGAAACATCAGAAAACACATCAGTAAAAATATAAAACATATAAGCTCCCCCTTAATATGTGCATAATCCTTAATCATGAAATAGAGTTCTGAATTACTAGGATTAAAGTAAATTCAGAAGTCAAACTCTTTGACATTGAAGTCTGAGTCCTAGACTGTATTGTCTAGAAGTCATCATTTTTGTCATTGAAGAGCGAGTCCTAAGTTGTTGTACTTAGAAGTCATTGCTTTGACGCTTAAGCAAGAGTCCTGATCTGTAGTAATCAGAAGTCATTGTTCTTTCTCCCCCTTAAACCTTGGGTGCTTGCAAAACAGATTTAGCTTTTGGTACCCACTGGTAATTGGGTCCTGATGGGTTAGTTGAAGTTCTAGTGGGAGATATAAAATAAGAACCATATCAATTATTCACATAATCTTTTCTTATAAAATCATTTGAGCCACTGTAGGAACAACTAATTTTCTTTTGTGCTAACCTGATCAATTGATTTATAGTGTAAACCAGATCAGGTTTGCCAAAAGTATTACCTTTTGAAGCATAGTTCCATTTAGCATGTGATGTATGCACAAATGATTCTTCTTTCTTCTTTTCCTCTAGATATCCTTTAATTCTCCAGATCCAATTTCCTTAATCTTTCTCATCATCTTCCCTTCTCCAGAATATTTTCTTCTAAGACTTGTTCTTCTTGAAGTTACATGAACCATCAACATCTTTGTCATAGAAAAGGTTAGAAGGACGAATCTGATCTTTATGCTCAGAAGTATGATTATCAATTTCTTCAAACAAAGGATTATTAGAAACATTAGTAAAAGTTGAACTTGCTGCTGAATTGAGTGAGCATTCGAATGCAGTTAGATCATCTCTCGGTGATTGAGCTATTGAGTCGGGCGTCTTGTGTTCAGTCAACTTCACTTTGAATACGATCTCTTCAAGTTCCTTTATCTTTGACGACAAACTGTTTCTTTCCTTTGCAATCAGATCAAACTTCTTATGAAACTCAGATTTTGCATTCTTCTCCTTCAAGATGTTTGTTGACAACTCATATAGCTTTCTTGTCAGCTTGGTTATCTCAGTCTCTAAATTTTTCTTTTCTTTAGAAAAGTCTTTATTTACATCCTTCTGCTCAGCTTTCTTCTTCTCATTCTCAACCTTGTCTCTCTCCAGAATGATAACTTTCTCAAAGTCTGAAACTTGTTGAGAAAGCTTAACACATTTAAGCTCTAATGATTTCTTTTCTTCAAAGGCTTTTCTGGAGAAATCAGAGAATTTCTTAGCAAATTCTTTTCTTTCTTTCTCAATCTTCATCATCTCATCTTGAGCTTTTGTGTTGTTTCTATCTCGGGTTGCCTTTTCTTTCAACATATTAATCTCAACCTCAAGACTGAAGACTTTATCTTTCAAAGAGTCTCTTTCAGCAAAAATTTGAGAATTTGACTTTCTCAGCCCTTCACATGTCTCACTTGAGATGTTTGCTCTTCTAAGTTCATCTACTCTCTTTGCATTGACTCCTTCTTTGACTAGCTTGAGCTAGAATTAAAACTTTCAGACTTCTTCAGCTTTGCTTGAAGATTTAAGATCTCTTTTTCTTTAGATTCAATTATTCCTGCAAAATTTATCTTTGAGTTAGAGATACATTCTGAGCAAACAAAGTCTTTCTTTAAGTCCTTTTCATTTTTCATTTTTCAATCTATCAATCTGTTCTAGAAGAGATGAGTTCTGAATCTTCAGATCTTTATTTTCAGCTTCGAGTGTTGGGATCTCTGGCATATATGCTAAAACACAATCTCTCTTGGTCAGCACGATATTTCCCTTCTCGTCTGTGTAAGGCATGATGGTATCTGTACCGCTTAAATCAACTCGTAAGATCTTAGAATCAAGAATTGAAAAAAAAAACTACACTAAAATTTTTTCAGAAAAATAAATTTCCAAAAATAATCAAATGCAAAATTTGCAAACAGTATAAAACACAAAATAAATTAGCAAGCAGAAAATCTGGCGCAAATCACAGAATGCGCTCGTAAAAGACAGTTTGCGCTAAAGGACAGTGTCACAAAAAGACAACTTTGCGCTAAGTGAACCTGGCGCAAAAGAATCTTTGCGCTAAAAGAGTCTGGCGCAAAAGTCAAGTTTGCGCTACAAGGAGGTGGCGCAAGAAGAGGTTTTGCGCGAGGAATGGGTCACGAGAAGTGAGTTTGCGCGAATAGAAAGTGGTGCAAAGAGAAGGTTTGCGCGAAGCACTGATGGCGCAAAGAAATCAAGTGTCGCGACCGATGTCTTTCTTGACCGGAGAGTTGCTTGACTGGTGTCCTCGACCGGTTTCCGTCCGACCGGTGTTGTGATGCGACCGGTGTCCTCCTTCGACCGGTGTCCCGCGACCGGATCCTTCGACCGGTCTCCTGCGACCGGGGTGTTGTGACCGGTATGGACCGACCGGTGTACTGTGGCTCCCCCGACCGGTGTGGACCGTTGTGCTGCTGCGACCGGTGTCGACCGGTGTAATAAGTGGCGCAAAAGAAAACTTTGCGCCAAGCGAAGGTGGCATAAAATATAGTTTGCGCTAAGAGGCGGTGGCGCAAAACTCACTATGAATCTGGCGCAAAAGAGAGTTCTTGAACAAATGCGCTAGTTCATCACAGTTCGACCCTCTGATCGATTTTCAACCTAGAAACTCACTTAACAGATTAATTGTTATTGTATACATCATACATATCATCCACAAACATGCTACGATAAAAACCCAATCAAAATCAATGAATAAAAAACAACTTTTATGCATCAATTTGAATGAGACAGTAGTCGACAGTTCATAAACAGAAATTCTCAAAAATCATCAAAAGTTAATCGATTTATGATTTTAAGTGCAATTAAACAATCAGATGATATTCAATAACATAAAACACACCTAATCAATTCGATTTTAAGCACAAAAACCCATTAAATCACGAAATCGATTTTCACACAGTGAATGCTTCAAATAATACTGTTTAATCCAAAAAGCTTGATTCTTTGGCTTTGATACCACTTGTTAAACCCAGAATATAGTTGATAAATAATCATACAACACATTAAAGATCAAGAGATAAATAAATCAAAACAACATACCAATGATCTCTTGATTAATCTGATAAATACGAGTGCGTGTTCTTGGTGAATACAGATACCTCGTGCGTGTACAATACAGAGAGAATACGGCCTCTTCTGTTTTCCCTTATGCGATACACACCTAAAAACCTAAAGAATAATACCTTTTATACTTAGGTCAACATGACCTAATTAATATTAACTAATTGCTAAAATACCCCTAAGGTATTAAATACTATTACAAAATAGATCCCTTATTTAATTTAATCTTGAATACAATTTATGATCCAACACTTTGTCTATGATAGACACAAGCGTCCTTTTCACTTCGCTCAAATCCCAGGGTGAGCATAAACAAATCAAACTTCGTATACACTGACGAGGCGATTGTTTAAATCCATAAAGGGACCTTTTGAGTTTACATACATATTTTGGTTTGCTTTCGGAAACAAAACCATCAGGTTGCTTCATATAGATAGTTTCCTCCAAGTCTCCGTATAGGAAGGCAGTCTTCACATCTAACTGTTCTAGCTCCAAATCATGAATAACCAAGATCGCTAAAAGAACACGAATAGATGTATGATGTACAATAGGAGCAAAAATGTTGTCATACTCGATACCTTTCTGCTGCGCAAAGCCTTTAGCAACGAGACAATCCTTGTACTGATTGTCATCTATGACATTGAAAACCCACTTGCAACCAATAGCACGGCTGCTATTCGGCAATGGACATAAGTCCAAGTGTTGTTCTTTGAGAGAGCTTCCATCTCTTCTTGCATGGCACCAAGTCATTTCAAACTTTGAGTTGAGGTTAACGCCTCCTTTATATCAAATAGCTCATCTTTCCCTACATGCAAAGCAAACTCCAACTGATCTGTAAACTCATGTTAGCAAAATCCCAATCTCCATACCTGTTAGGCAAACGAATAGTTCTTTGACTACGCATGATAGGTGCAATAACCGGAATTGTGTCGTCTTGGTCTCCACCATCATTTAGAATCTCTTCTTCAGAATAATTAGTAGAAGTCGTTGGCGGAATGACTTCTTCAACATTATTGTGTGATTCTGGAACAATATCAGGAGCAGATGAACTGGGAATATAAGGATTGTTTACTGTCTCCACATCATCGGTCGTAAGAGCAACATTAGTAACGGCTTCCAGATCTTGAGAGGATTGAGGATCCTGTGACTTCAACAGGACTGATTCATTAAATATGACATGTCGAGAATGAATCACTTAACGAGTCTAGGGGTTCCAAATTCAGTAACCCTTGATGCCATCTATATAGATGAACAAAGATGCTTTGGTGGCTTTAGGATTCAACTTGTCCTGGCCTGAAATATGAAAATAAAAGGACAACCAAATACACATATGTATTTCAGTCAGATATTTCTTTTACCTCTGTAAACCTCTTCCGGAATCTTTCCCCCGATGTTCGAACATGGTAACCTATTAAGAATGTGTACCACGATGTAAAGTGCATTGGTCCAGAAAGATGTGGGGAATCCTGATTCTTGGGAGAAGAAGTTTTTCCAAACATAAACATGCAACGAAAGCTTATAACAAAAAAAATCCGAAAACTAACTTCTTCTTCTAAGAGAGGATTCATTGTAGAAGTGAGATAGTAACTTAAAAGAGGAATATAAAATCATACCCTTGATGACTTTGGAGGATCTGTGAAAGAATCCCTCTATCAAGTGCACACCCAAAGCTCCAAAAGTTGTAGCAAGAAAACCTTCTCACCAAGAACCTTTTAGAGAAAAAGGTTATCTCCTTCTTTTTCTTTTTGAGAGAAAAAGAATATTCTTTTCATGCAAAACACACACTTGTGTGTGTGTTTTGGCCAAAGGTATGGAGAGAGAGGGAGAGGAAATAGGTTTTAATTGTAGTAATTAATGGAGGTGGAGTGTACTCCTCACCAAAATGATGACACTTTACTTTTGTGTCTCCTCCATTTTACAACATTGGTCCCTCAAAATTTCCTCTAGTTTCTAGTTAAACCATCACTTATGATGTTTAACAAACTTTCCCTCTAACTATAATTTTCTTGCAAATTTAGTTTCGACTTTGTGTACGACCGAATAGGATAATGCCAATAATTAAATATTTTTGTGTCAACGGGCATATCTCCAACACCGATATTGACAACATACATCGGACCTTTTCATGCAAAGTACTATTCATCCACTCAACAACCCATTTGACTGAGGGTCGCCAGGTGTGGTGTAGTGATGGTGGATGCCTTTACGCGAATAAAAGTATTTGAAGTTACCACAAGTAAATTCTCCATCGTTGTCATATCTTAGCACCTTCAACTTCTTGCCAGTCTCGACCTCTACTTGTGCCAACCAAGTCTTGAACGTATCGAATACATCTGAATACATACACCCAAAACTTTTGTGAGAAATCATCAATAAACGAAACGAAGTATTTAACTCCACTGGGGGATGGAGTACTGCATGGTCCCCAAATGTCTGTATGAACATAATCGAGGATTCCTTTGGTGTTGTGTTTCCAACACCAAAAGAAACACGTGTCTGCTTTCCTTTGACATATCCCTAACAAAAAATCCAGGCTATCAAGTACGGAGATTTTAGTGAGTTTTCGCTTGCACAAAATCTCCAAGTTCTTCTAGGATGTGTGGCCCAAACAAAGATGCCATAAGTGACAAACATCAAGATTCTTTGAGTTTTCAGCCACACACGATTTAGACAAAATAGTTTCGCCAATCAAGTAGAAAATATTATTTTCTGCCTATTCGTCTTTCATTAGAATAATACTCCCTCGAGAGATGCACAAACTCCTGTCTTCAATCCGAATTCTTGCATCCCAATATGGACAGTTGTCCAACAGAGATCAAAGAACGAGCCTTGGATAGAACAAATTTGACATTTTTTTAATGTCCGAATACACCCATCGAATATCTTGATCTGCACAGTACTGATATCCTTAGTAACACATGAAATATTGTTTCCCATATAAATATTGTTACTTTCAACTTTTTCGAAGGTAGAGAAACAATCCCGGAATGGTGTCATATTTAAAGATGCACCGGTATCTCATCGCCTGTCACATTGTTATGGTGTAACTGTGGCAGGGAAGCCATCTTACACCTCTTCGACTCCAATAGTTGATGATTCATCATTGTCTTTGTCTTTGTTTTTAAGACTCAGAAATTCATTCACCCAATGATCTGGCTTGTGGCAATAGTTAATGTTAATTCCAAAAATCATCCCAAGGAAGATCTAAGGTCGGTGTGGAGCTTTAACAACTAAAGCAAGCGATCGATCAACAAATCATGTGACGAGTAACAAAAGTAAATAAAAGACAGAGAATTTGGTGACGCGGAAAACCTCGCCGAGGGTAAAAACCGCGGATGATATCAGAGATCGTCAAGTGCACTATGGACGTCAAACAGGGATGTCGTTCTTTAGAAGGAGTGATCGAAAGTACAAATGATAATATTACAAATAGAAACAAGCAAATCGTAAGTTTGTAGTTGTTTGTCGTGCGATTGAAGCACTTTGCCGAGAGTTCTTGTTTGAATAAAAGTAAGTTGAGTGTTCTTGAGTGTTGAATGTTCAAATGAGTTCAGATGTCTCTCGTCCTTAAGATATAGCTTTTGGTCGTCATAAATGAGCATTGAATGTCCATCGGTCTTGATAATGATTGATCTTGATGATGTTCCTCTATTATATTCGTTGGCCATTATGTGCTACCTGTAATGAAGGATTCATAAATAGAAAATGGTCGTATGTAATAAATGATAATCAATTTTCAGTCATGTTATAAAGTTCGCGAGATATAAGTCTATTGAGAGGTTTCTTCTGGTCGCGGACATGAGAAACTCTCGACCGTCGTTAGGAGGGACGACCATGACTCTTGATGTGTGTGATCCTCAGGACCTTATCTTAATACAATAATGGTCTTTAGATTAGAGACGTTTGGTTTTCTTGCGTCGGTCGTGACTTGTGAAATTTTACCCAAATCGTTTGCCCCCAAAATTCGAAAATTGGGCGGCAAGTCGACTTTTCGGATTTTGTAACCAAATTGGACACGTGTCGAAATTTGTAACTGGATCAGTTCCTTAAAAACTGAAGCGATTACGAGGGAAAGTGTGCAGCCACATAACAGCCGTGACGTCATGGAGACGTGGGACGCGCGGTATCGGGCGTAGGGACATGTGTCATCCATCCGAGGTTGGTGTGCGAAAGGTCGATGACAGGTGTCAACCATCTATTGACTCGACCTGATACTGAATCGCATATAAATAGTGACCATGCTCGAATTCTTTCCTTTTCACGCGATCCCTGAGTTTTAGAGAGAGATATTTCCGACGAATCCTTGCCAAACCTGCAAAAGAGAGAAAACTGAATCCTTGACATAGACGATTGAGGTTTAGTGCCCCTTATAAGGTACGATCTTCTAACCTTAGTTTTGTGCACATTAAGATTCAAGCCTAAGAGTCTAGGAAGAAATAGGGCGCTTTTACACACAACCATCTTTGACCCCGTCTTCGTAATGTCTCCGGATCCTACCAGTACCTTCTACAGAGAGGAAGACGTCAAGGCGTTCCAGTTGCTGGCCGGGATTCCTGACGACATGATGCTTTGTCCTCATGTATTGCGCCGTCCAGAGAAATGCCCGGACGGGTACTTCATGATATACGAGTACCCGTTTAATATAGGGTTTACATGGCCCTATTCTCCACTGTCGAGATTGTTTATCGCTAGGGCAGATGATTCCCAGTTTTGGAGAATTGTTCAATTCGTTGAGCGATTGACGGTGGGTTGGGAGATACCCTTTACCGTCTATAACCTCCTCTTGGCTTACACAGTCAAGGCAGAGGCGAACCACCAATACAACCTCTTCTCAAAGTATAGAGGGCCTCGTACCCTAGTCCAGGAGACCGCGGTCAACGATCACCGATGGAAGACAAGGTATGTCTTCGGTCACATCACGTATCTTGGTGAAGACGACCAATGGCTCATCACGGGGTGGAATACCGAGGGTAAGATGTAGAGTCTCTTTTAGAATTTTTTTTGTCGTTAGATTTCTTGTCGATATTTTTTGCTAACGTTTTCGTTTTTTTCCTTGTTAGTGATTAAATTCTCGATAATTGCGCCATCTGTCGACTCGAATGCCAAGGTTGAAAGGTTCCTCGAGTTTAGCATTGAGGAACTTTCCTTTTTTACCATTCGTCCTATTGCCGATTGGGACGAGGAGGACGACGACGTACAATACGTCGAGACGTCGGTCGCTTCTTTCGTAGAGGAGGAGGAACAAAAAGAGAAGGAGTCTGACGAGGAGACTCTAGAGAAAGAGATGACGGGTAAGTTTTCTTTCGTTATCTTGGTTTATAGGGTCTAGTCACAGGACGTCACCTATCGGTTTTAAGACCTTAGGGGGTCTAGTCTGTAAAAAGACATCACCTGCTGGTTGTAGGCTACTCGTGAAACGTTACCACTGGTCTTGAGACTTTCGTGGGGTATAGTCGTTATACGTCACCCACTGGTCGTGAGATTTTTGTGGGGTCTAGTCGTTGGATGTCACCCACTAGTCGTGAGATTTTTGTGGGGTCTAGTCATTAAACATCACCCACTGGTCGTGATATTTTTGTGGGATCTAGTCATTAGACGTCACCCACTTGTCGTGAGATTTGTGGGGTTTAGTCGTTAGACGTCACCCACTGATCGTGAGATTTTTGTAAGGTCTAGCCTGTAGTAGACGTCACTTTTGTGTTTCTCATGTTGTTTGTTTTGCTTTTTTAGGAGGATCGATCCCCACGAAGCCATCAACGGGTCTCTCGAAGAGACAAGCCCTCATGCAGCTCACCCTCAAAGGGCGAGAGATCAAAAGAAAGGCTCCCCCAATGTGTGGGTCGGGGATCAAGAACTCAAAGACCGTCCTCAGGGAACCGTTTTCAAAGGATAGTGGCTCTGAGGCCACTGTTTTAGAGAAGGCGAAGACGCCTCCGGTCGTGGATGCGGAGTCGATCTCGCAGGCTCCATCGGCCGGGGTGGAAGGTCAATCCTCTCCGTCGAAAGACAAGGGGAAGGCTCCTCAGATGAGTGAAATTCCAGCTCTTATCGATGTGAATTTCACTCTCCCGGGCGACTTCATGTCATCCGATCAACTGGAAAGGAAATCCTTGTTTCCCCATTTAGGGAAGTTCCTTCTGCCGTCATTTTTCGACCGATACAAGGAGTTGTCGGTCATTGATCTGGCGCATCACGTCTCAGGGTTGTCCTTCAGGGTAAGCGACTTTTTTGCTTTTTGTGCCCCAAAAGTTTCTGAAAATTGTTTGTTGATTCACGCTCTATTCGGTGATCGTACAATTGTGCAGGCTCTTAAAGCGGGGTTAATCCAAAACACCCGTATGGACCAGATGAGGAGACTGGTCCCGACTGCCTTGGCAGAGGAATAGGCGGCGCTGGCTAGGGACCTAGAGGCCGAGGCGAAGGTCAAGGAGGCGGAGGCCAAGAAGGAAGAGTACTTCGTTCGTCTCGACGACATCCTTAACCACTTTGAGGTTGTTGGTCATGTGGAGGAGCTCCGAGGACAACTGACAGAGACCCTGGGTCGAGCGTCCGCGGTGGAGTTGGAGCTCAAGACGACTAAGGAAGCCTCTACCACGAACGTAAAAGAGGTCGAGGCCCTTAGGGTAGAGTTAGGGGCGACGAAGAAGCAGGTCGCCGATCTTGATGAGGAGGTGAAGTCTGTGGAGGATTTCACTCGCCTCAAGGTTTGAGCGGCCATGATGAGATGCCATCTGAGGGGTTAGAACCCCTGCCGTTGGCAGAAGGTGAACTTGCCTTCTTCTTGGGATCGATCGTGGTCGAGAAAGATCTCGATTCTAAAGATGAACAAGAAGTTGAGTCGGGGGAGGACGTCCCCGAAAGTGGAAGTGCTACGGTCGACCCCTAACAGCAGGAGCAAAAGCAGCTAGCTCCTTAGTTTTAGTTCTATGTAATTTTTGTTTTTCAATCAGGCAATCGTTGGTGGTCATGCCTCTTTTTGTAATCCTTTCAAATATTTATATAAGGATCTTTCGAACAAACTGCCGCAACTTTTACCTTATCGTAACAACCATTATGATAATTACACAAGTCATTTACGACAAACATAGAAAGGAGAATCGAGAGATAATAGAAATCAATAGAAATCTTGCTAAGTAACTCACGACATCGAGATATGATCAAGCATAAATCGATAAACTTGCGACTGGGCAAGTAGATAATTTCACCAAGGATCTTACGGCTGATAATCAATACATAACTTGCGACTGGAGCAAGTTGTAAACCTGTTAGATGATTAAATCATCCTTAAGTCAAATGGACTAGTAAGTTTGATCAATAATAAATGTCAATCCTAGAGATTGGGATTTAAGGAACCTGTGATCGATACAAGATTTCTTGAAATCGGGCGATAGATCGCACGACTTGGTCGTGATGTGATCATATAATTTTCGAACAAAGTCGAGAGTTCGACTGATCCTGCGATGAGACAACATTAGAAGGGGTCGCTGGCTAGGCTAACGACTCTCCAATGCTTAAGTCAGTAATAGTCATGAAGAGATAATCATAAGAAAAGAAATATGTTTAAAAGAAATATATCTTCAAATGTACCTCGTTCCAACCTCGAGGAATGTCACGACCGTCGAGGGTTTGCAACCGATAAGCTCCTTTTCTGATAACTTCGGTTATCCGGTACGGACCTTCCCATTTAATGGATAACTTACATGAGTTTGGTTCTCCGGTGTTCTCAAACACTCGTCGTAGGACATAATCGCCTACATGGAAGATCTTGACCTTGACATTTTTATTAAAATGTCGCTCGACTGACGATTTTTGAGATGCCATTTTGGACAATCCTGATTGCTCTTAATTATTCTAATGCATCGAGGTCGTAACTTAGGTCGACTAAGTTTTGGTCGACCGTCGAATGTCGTGAGGTTGGAAGTTGGGTATCAACAGGCAAGACTGCTTCACAACCGTAGACCAGAGAGAAAGGAGTTTGTCCTGTAGATGTACGAGGTGTCGTATGATTGGCCCAAAAACTGTCGGAGTTCTTTCACCCACTTGTGTTTTGCTTCCTTGAGTATTTTCTTGATCGAATTGATGATCGATTTGTTATTCAACTCGGCAAGTCCATTTAATTGAGGATATCGGGGTGTCGAAGTCGTAAGTTTGATGTTACGATCTTCACAGAACTGCTGGGTTCTGTCGCTTATGAATTGTGACCCGTTATCACATACGATCTCATATGGGATTCCGAACCTGCAAATGATGTTAGTATGGATAAAAGAGATGACTTCTTCGTCCTGAAATTGG
This sequence comes from Arctium minus, assembly GCA_954870635.1. Classification (NCBI taxonomy): domain Eukaryota; kingdom Viridiplantae; phylum Streptophyta; class Magnoliopsida; order Asterales; family Asteraceae; genus Arctium; species Arctium minus. Next base: position 80,544,263 of record OX941087.1, on the reverse strand, counting down.
GAGAAAGTAGTCACTTCTATCCATTTTGAAAAATAATCTGTGAGGAGTAAAAGGAATACCTTTTTCCTAGGGGTCGGAGGTAACTTGCCAACACTATCCATTCCCCATCTCATGAAGGTCCATTGAATTAAAGTCGAGTGCAAGGTTCAGAAGGTTTATGCGACATACCTGAATGTCGTTGACATGCATCGCAATACGTACCTTATTGCTTCTTATCGTAAGGCGGCCAATAGTACCTTGTCGAGAGATACAATTTTCCAGTCTACGACCACCTGAGTGATTACCGTACTCTCCATCGTGCATTTCTTGCAAAAATGCTTTGGACTTGGTTTTTATTGGTAACACATCGTAAATTTAGTTTGTCGACGATCGTATGTAGAGTTGTCCTCTAATCATAATGTATCTGGATGCCTTAAATCAGACTTTTCGGTCTTCCATTTAGTCTTCAGGAAGTTGGTCGTTCAATAAAAATCTTCTGATGTCGTACGACCAGTTGTCTTCCTCTTCTATCAATTGGATGTCGTTTTCATTTTCGATGGACGGCGTCGCCTGATGAATTATTAGAACGACGTTAAATGGGGATTGTCCGAGCACCAATCTAAGATTAGGTAATGCGTCATCTTGGATGTTTTGATCCCTTGTGATCTGTGAAATAGAAAAATCTTGAAAATCCTCGGACTTGGCTTTGGCTTTTCTGAGATAAGTCGTCATTCTAGAATATTTAGCTACGAATTCCTATTCATATGATTCATGACTAGAAGGGAATCGCTTTTAACGTGAAGTCTTGTTATCCCCAAGTCGTTAGCCATATTCATTCCCGCGATCAAAGCTTCGTATTCAGATTCATTGTTCGTAGCTCTGAAGTCGCACCGTGTGGAGTACACCATCTTGCCCCCCTGTGGAGATTCGAGGTCGACACCAAGGCCTGCCTCCCGGGCGTTGGATGATCTGTCGACGTGTAAAGTCTACGTTGCGTCGTCGAGAGTGGCCACAGGTTTCGTCGGTACATCTAATTCTAGGCTGAAATCGGCGATGAAGTCGACCAATGCTTGCGATTTGATTGAAGTCATGGGTTTGTAGTCAATGTCCTAACTACTAAGGTAGATGCTCCATTTTTCTAGTCGATCTATCAACTCAGGTTTCCTCAAGACAGACTTAAGAGGAAAGTTAGTTACGACAGTTATAGGATGTGACTCGAAATAATGACATAACTTTTTTGCCACTGTAATTAAAGCCAACAAAAGTTTTTCCATAGAGGAATACCTGGTATCGGCGTCAAGAAGTAACTTACTTACGTAATAGATTGGAAGTTGTTGTTTTTCGTCCTCTTGGCCTCGATCACGCGACGGGTGACCATGTATCCCAAGAATTTTCCTACGCTTACCCCGAAGGAGCATTTTGTTGGATTGAGCTTCCTATGATACTCTTTGAGAATATTGAATGATTGCTTCAGATGATCGATATGATCGGTTTCCTGTTTTGATTTCACCAACATATCGTCGATGTATACTTCCATTGTGTCTCCAAGATGCTCTTTGAACATCCTGATTAGTAGTCGCTGGTATGTTGATCCCGTGTTCTTGAGACCGAAAAGCATGACCTTATAACATTAAATCCCTTTGTCTGTCATGAATGTCGTCTTGTCTTGGTCATCGTGATGCATTAGGATTTGATTGTATCCCGAATATACGTCCATGAACGTCAAGAGTTAATGTCCGGTAGTCATGTCAACCATAGCGTCAATGTGGGGTAATGGGAACGGGTCTTTAGGGAAGGGTCGAGAGACATACCTACGAAGACGACCCTGTCAGGTTTATGCTTATCCAAGACAACTTCCAGTCGATAGTCGTCAATGGTCAGGATCGATCTGGCTCTGTAATTGCTAGATACTCTGCTTTCGAGGCTTCATCACAACTTTTAGCAATCTCGCACGATCTTTTGCTCACTTTTAACTTCTTGAACCCCCCAAGCCGTAGGGAACTTGATTGTCTGATGATATGTTGATAAGACAACCTTCATATCATGAATCCAAGGTCGCCCTAGGATAATATTGTATGTTGACGTTGTATTTGGTCTGCTTGTTGACCCCTTTAGCGAATACCGGGAGAGTAATTTCCCCAATGGTGTTAGCCATGTCTCTATTGAAGACCACAAGGACCGTCGAACGTTGCCATGTCTCCTTTGATCGTGCTAAGGAAAATGATATTGGCAAAACTTCTTCCGTCAATCAGGATTCTCTTAGTCGAGCAATTCCCTATTGTAAGTTGAATTATTAAGCCATCGTGATGTTTCTTCCATTGTTTGCCGAGATCCTCCTGATTGAAAGTGATAGGCATGGCTTCCAGCTCCAGCTCATGTTTTGGTCGTGAATGTTAGAGTATTTTGTTTAGATCATTTGTAATAGTTTAGTTTCACTTTTCATATCTTGCATTATATGAGGTTAAGGCTTGTTTGACCCATATATAAGCTTTGCCTTTGTAAGCTTTTGAGTAGCAAGCGTGTGATGTGAGTAAGTGTAATTTTGTGACTTTGTGATATATATGACATGCACTTTGTCTCTCTAGAAACTCTCTCCATTGTGTTCTTAATTGTTTGATCATATTGTTTGATTGCTTGAATCTTGGACTAACATTTGGTATCAGAGCAAACCAAAGAAATTCAGAACATGGATTGATTGTGTTTTTGGTCAAAATTCGTGAAAATCTTTTCATTTGTGGAAGAACTCGCAGAACGTATCCGGAAAGTTGCTGTTGGATTCAAAATTGTTCAGTTGATCTAAATTAGAGTGTATAACTGATTTTATGGTGATCGCTTGAGTGATTGGAACATTTCTTGTTTGAATCACAAATTCAAATTCACTCTGTATCCTTGTGAATTTTGGATTTTTTGTATTTTCTTGAAAGTTTGTTCGAACTTATTGTTTTAGGTTCAAATTGTTCGATTTTCTTGTTGTTTGATAAATCTTTGCAATAAAGATTTGTTCTATTGTAATAGTCGATCAACCCTACAAATTTTCAGATTGAAATTGCAGGAATTGAATCCAAAATGGCAAAAAATTGCAAGTTTCGGTGAAGAACTCGCAAGATCTGAAGAACTCGCAAGCTTCATCGAGAACTCGCAGACTCAAGAACTCACAGACTGAAGATTTTCTTGTTTTTGTGTTCTCTGCGATAATTGTTCAAGAGCTCGCAAGGACCCTTTTTGATCTAATTTTCTATATCTTAGAAATTTTCTTAGTATAGAACTCGCAGGGTTTGAGTTGCGACAAGTGAGAACTCGCAGAGTGCAGGTTGCGACTTCTTGGTGAAACTTTTTCTAAGTTAAGAACTCGCAAAGACAGATTTTGTGATTCTTTGGTGGAAAATTTTCTAAGTATAGAACTGGCAGAGTTATGCGACAAGTGATCTTGTGTTCTCTCAAATTCGGCTAAGTACAGAATTCGCAGGCTACTCCGACTTCCCAGAACTCTTAAGCTACTATCTGCAACAATTAGGAACTCTTAAGCCTTGGTTTGCGACTTCCAAAGCTTTGCGACAAGTTTATGCTCCTTTCGACTTCTAGGTTCTGTTGTTTGCGACTTCAACACTTAGAATTTTTTTCTGAGTTTTCTGTGTTTGACCAAGGTTGAATTTCAGAGTCAAACTGTATCTAAATTCTTTGGACGATCATTTTTCAAGCATTCTATTAGTTTTTATTCTCAATCATCAAAATGTCTAGAGATCTACTCAGCATGGGTTCCAAATCCATGCCCCCAGTTGTATAATCAGATGAATATCCGCAATGGAAGAAGCGGATGATAAATTTTCTGAACAACCAGGACAAGAAGTAGATGAACTAGATCATAAATGGACCACATTTCCGCATGTGATAGTTGACAGAATACCATCAATTAAGACTAATCAATAAATTCCAGAAAGAATTGTAGCTAGAGAACCGACTCAGTACAGTGAAAGAGATTGAGAGTTAGGTGAGTTGGATGCACAAGCTTTTAACCTTCTTGATTATGGCTATTCTGAATGCGGGACTCTGCTAAGGATATTTGGGATGAATTGGAAAGACAATTTCAAGGATCCGCAAAATCCATGAAAACAAACAGGAACCAAAGCATTAATGCTTATGAGGGGTTCAAAGCCAAAGAAGGAGAATCTTTAAAGGATGCATACAACCGGTATAACATCATTCTGAATGATCTGCGGAGAAATGATGTACATAATTCAGAGTCTGAGATAAACTTTAAATTCATCAATAATCTTCAACTGGAATGGGATGCATATTCTATTCAACTTCAAATGAATAAGGATATGGATGAGGAAAAGCTCAATGATCTGTTTTGTGTCTTACATCAACATGAAGACAAGGTAAAGGAGCAAGTTGTTCTCAATAAACAGTTTCTTGAGATCAAAGACAAACAAAAGAAAGTTAAAGATTCTCTGGCTTTGCTTGCACAAGGTAAAGGAAAGATGATAAAAGGGAGTTATGGGTCAGCTAAATACGTGAAGCAGAAAACTTTTGTTTCTGATGTGGTGGAGTCATCTGAAAGTTCTGTGGAAGAGGATGAGGATTTTGATAATGAGCTCACTGAGTTTGCTGAGAAATTGGCTTTGTTGACTACTAGACTTCAAAAGAGGTTTGGAAGAAAGAAGTTCTACAACAAGTCCAAACTTGATCATTACCGAGTTGATAAGTACAAAGGCAAGTTTGAGAAGAAAGAGGAAAGAAAAGATGAGAGGAAAGAAGAGAAGAGTGAAGAGAAAGAAAAAGAAAAGAGTGACAAATGCTTTAACTTTGGAAAAAGTGGACACTATGTCAGAGACCGCAAAGAGAAACGGGTAAAGGACTATGAGTACTATTCTAAGAAAGTTTAGGTAGCCAAGACATTGGAGAAAGGGAAGGCCTTGAAAGCTGAAGAAGAAATTTGGTTGGAGTATTCTGATGATGATGATGACGTCAAAGTTAATCTGACTCAAGTCCATTACAACCTCATGGCTCATTTGAATGAAGATGATTCGAAATATGAGGTAAATTCTAATTCTGATAACTCTGACAACTTTTCTGAAGATGAAGAAGTCATGAACTTGATGTCTCAATTGACCTTAATGAACTATGAGTTTCAAAAGTTAAAAGATAATTTTCAAAAACAAAAGAGTATCATTCAAGGACATCAAGATCAAGCTTTGATTTATAAGACTTTAGCAGCGGAAAGAGAATAAGAAAAAAATGTTCTTAAACTGGACAAGGTAAACCTTCAAGGAAAAACATTTGAATTGCAAAAAGAGTTAATTTCTTTGAAAGACAAAAATTTAGATCTAACTTTGAAATATGATATTGTTTTGAAGGACAGAACTGAAGCAAACGCAAAGTTAAAGAGTTGGAGGATCTTAATTTTAAAAGAGGTCAAACAGAACAGACTTTAAAAAATTTGACCAGCAACCCAAAAGATACCCGCTTTTACAATCCTAAAATGGGTCTGGGACTTCTGGATGCTGAAATTTTAAAGAAAGCACCCAAAAATTTGTATAATTTTAAAACAACGGGTGATGCTCCAGTTGTTTTAATAACTCACATTCGTGAAACTTTTATCAAGTCTGAGAGTTCAACACCTAAGACTCCTAAGGTAAAACCAGAAGAATCAGTGAAGGTTAAATCAGTGATTAAAACTAATTCGGATTCTCATGATTTTAAAAATGTTAGTTTCAAATACGCCGACTTAAATTTATCTTATAAAAAGAAAAAGAAAAGTTTCGTCAAATTTGAAAATATTTTTCCAAAACCACATGATACATCTAAATCAAGTTCTGTATCTGATGAAACTGAAAGAGTCATCTCTTGTTCTATCAAAAGAGAAAAGGAAGGAAACTCACATTCTAAATTTAGAAAGGCAGATTTTAGTTCTCAATACTCTTATTGCTGAATTGGAAGATGCTAATGAAAACTTTCGGATGGAATTAGATTCAAGTCTGATTCAAAATGAATTTTACAAAAAGAAATCAGAAACTTAGAATCCCAAATTTTTAAAATTTCAAAAGGTAAAGAAGTTTGTCCTGATCAGAATTCTCCATCTTCTGATTCAATCAATGCTAATGTAAAGTCTGACACTTCAAAAATTAATACTAAAACTCCTCAAATAAAAACATCTTTGAAGATTTTAACATCTTAGGAGGAGTTAAGTATATCTGAAAAAGGTGAATGTCCGGGAACTAATTATGTTTTCCAAACATCTTCTAAATCTGAATCTTTCATTAATCCTCTTTTTGAACCTAACTTTGTTATTTATTCAGATAAGCAAGTAAAGAAAGGAGGTAAGAAGAGAAGGAAGATGAAGATGGAAGAGAAGAAGAATATTTCTGATAGTCGGGCATGTAATAGAGTGAAAGAGTTTGTACTTAGGCTTGTCAACAATGTTTGATAAAACGAAAACTCTTTCCAGAAATGATTTGTTGACACAAGCTACTACTAAATTACAATGTTCACACTGTCATGATAGTTATTTCTCTTTGAAATTTAAGTTTTCCAAGAAAAGAAAACCAGTTGAGTTTGCGAACAAAAAAACTTCTGCTCAGTCAACTTTTAATCATAAAACTGAAGTTTATTCTTTTAAAAAGAAAGATAATGTGCTCAAAATGAACAATTTAGTTGACGTGAAATTTGTGTGGAAGTGGATTCCAAAGTCTAAACTTAAAGCACAAGTTTCATCGAAAGAACCCAAATTTGAACGGAGAATCAAAGGATTGTCAACTGATTTAAAGAAAGTTAAGGATACTAACAAGAAAGGACCCATATTCACATGGGTAACTAAGTTGAAGTGACTGTTTCATGCAGGCTAGCCATGTGTGGATAATAGATTCCGGTGCATCAAGACACATGACAGCACATAAGCACCTATTATTCGACTATGTAAAACATTATGCATGTTCAGTCAACTTCGGAAATAATTTGAAAGGACACGTCAGAGGATACGGTGTTACCAAGAATAGTATGATTTCAATATCAAAGGTTCTGTATGTGGAAGGATTGGCATATAATCTATTCTCTATCAGTCAATTCACTGAGAAGAAGTGCAAAGTTGAGTTTGATGAAGATTATTACTACATCAAAGATCAAAGTGGAGCACAGTTGATAAAGGCAGGAAAAATGAGGTTACTCTAAGGTGTTCACTTTCCAACACTGAAAGCTACAACACCAATCTGTATAATTTCTAAAACATCAACGAAAGACAGTTGGTTATGGAACCACAGATTATCTCATCAAAACTTTCGTGATTTAAACAAGCTCAGAACTCAGAATCTGGTTACTGGTTTACCAGGATTTGATAAATGCATTTTTCTACACATTTTTTATGTCAAATTATCCTAAAAATCAATGGTAACTGTATGTTTAAAGATCCCCTTTTAGTTTAAGTTTTATATTTTATTATTTGTGATTAAAAAGAAAAAAAATACTTTTATAATTAAATTATGTTTTTTTGTGTGTGTTGTAAAGAAAACAAAAAGAAAAAAAAATAAAATTTTTGTCCAAAGTTAGTGGATTTATCCACTAAGTACCATCAATCTTTTCCCATTAAGTTAGTGGATTTCTCCACCAAGTATCTTTTGTAATATATATATATATATATATATATATATATATATATATGTGTGTGTGTGTGTGTGTGTGTGTGTGTTTTCTTACTCGAGGAGAGGGATTTCATAAATAGGTTAAATGATGTTTGGAGATTCATGACTCCCTTCAATTATGTTCTCTTATTGCTGAAGAGCTTAAGCGACTTCGTTGACTCATCGGAAACGCATCAGCAAGTGGAGGTTGATTTGGGAAGAATTTTATCAATTTCATCTTAATTTTTGGTAAATTCTTGAACTATTTTTCGAATTGGTGACTTAGATTTAGTTATGTGTGGCTAAGTCTTTTTATTCCAACATTAGTTGGGTTAGTGTTAGAGCATAAATATGTTGGATACAAGAGCAAGAAGATTGCTGAAGGTCAAAGATACAAGAATTCAAAGCTGAAAGTCAACTCTCATTAAAGTCAAAGTCAATTTGTAATAAAAGTCAAAGTGTATTGTTTTTGTATTTGCTTTTCTTGTATTTTAGATGTAGGTATAAATATCTTTGTATTTCTGTTTTTAGTTGTAACTTGAGGAGTTGAGATTTTGATATACGATTTCAGAGAGAGAGAGAGAGTTCTAGAGAGAGAAAGTTGTAAACATTGAATTTGAAAGTGAAATCAAACAGGTAATTGAATTCTTGTTTATGTTTGATTGATTAATTTTGATTAGAAACTAGAATCTAGGACAAACAATTGGTATCAGAGCAGATCCAAAAGTGAAATCAGATCAAGAAACAAGTCGACACTGTGTTCGTCGAAGTCCAGATCAAATTTTTGAGTTTTTGTGTAAATTGCGAGTTGTAATTGATCAGGTTATGATTGTTGAGTGAATAGTCTGTATGGTTTATTTTTAGAATTGCACTGTAATTTTCTCAAATTTGTGGATTTTGTAGAGTTTTTGTTTCACGAGTTTTTGAGCACTGTAAATTGAATCAATTTGGTTCAATGTATATTTGATTGTAAATTTCAAGTATTGTAACCTGTTCTTGTGTTGAAATCGAGCATAATTACAAAGTTTCAAGATCGAATTTGAAGAATTTGATCGAATTCAAGACGAAAGACTAGAAAAAGTTAAGAACACGCAAGGAAGTCTGAAGAACGCGCTAGATCGGCGAAACGCGCAAGTTCTTCGATAGAACGCGCAAGCTGAAGAATTTCATTTTTGGCCAAAACACGCAAGGCGTTAATAGCGACTTCTTAGAACACGCAAGGTGTTATCTGCGAGTTTTGAAAGTTGGTAAAATTTTCTAAGTACCAAAACAAGCACGTAGTGATTAGCGAGTTCTACAAACGCGCTAGTCTAAGTGTGCGAGTTTCTTCAGGAACAGGGTTCTGCGAGTTTGTTCATCGTGCGAGTTTGAAAAACTCAGAAAATTTTCTAAGTGTTGGAACGCGCAAGCCATGGTTAGCGAGTTTGCTCAAACACGCAAGTAGTGCCTAGCGAGTTTTGGGAACGCGCACGTCTCCATTAGCGTGTTTCAAAGTGAATAGTTACTTGCGTGTTTAGGCATTAGCGAGTTTCAAAGAGAATAACTTGCGAGTTTCAACAATCAGCGAGTTTCAGCTATCTACGAGTTTATTAAGAACACTCAAGTCTTTGCGGGCGAATCTCACAAACGCGCAAGCTTTAGTCTGCGGGTTTTTCAGCAACAGTAACTTGCGAGTTCTACTGTGACTTGCGAGTTTTGTCACTTAGTCAAAAAAAAATTCAAAATTTCTGATTTTTCTATATTTCAAGATTTTTTCTGGTGATTTCATATTTGGACTAACGATCAGTTCTAGTTTCTTATTGCATATATTTTTCAAACAGGTTTATAAAAGATGACTTCCAAAGAGGCTCTTTCTATTGGCACTGATGTCAAACCTCCAGTATTGTTCAAAGGAGAATATGAACAGTGGAAAGACAGATTTCTGGATTTTGTAGATAGACATGCGAATGGTGAGAACATACTACTGTCAATTACAGAAGGTCCGATGATTCCACCTACTGTTCAAATCCCTGATGTTGAATCCTCAGACAGTGAGGATGGAAATGAGGATAGAGTACAGAAGATGAGAACAGTTCCAATGGATTTTTCCCAGTATTCTGAAGAGCAGAAAAGCCGATTTAAAGCAGATAAACAAGCACGGTCCTTACTTCTTCAAAGCATTCCGAACGAGATATACATCAAGATTGATAGTTACAAGGCAAATGCTAAGAAGATGTGGGATCAACTGCAAAAGATGATGATGGGATCCAAGGTTGGGAATCAAATGAAAGTGGCTAACTGCATTAACAGTTATGAAGAGTTTAAAGCTAAAGAGAATGAAAGCTTGGAAGATACTTATGAACGTTTTTTCTTGCTTCTGAATGAGTTATCAAAGAATAAAGTGAAAAAGAAGCAGCTTGAGAACAATGTTAAGTTTCTGAGTATTCTGCAACCTGAGTGGAAAAAACACACTCGTCGCATGAAACAGATGAAGGATCTAAGTGATATACCATTGCATGAGGTATACGAGACTTTGCGACAAAATGAAGAAGAAGTAGAAGAGAAAAGGAGTGAGAAGAAGAAAACAGAAAAAGTTGCAGATCCCATTGCACTTGTGTCCGGAGAGAAGAAGAAAGAAAATACAGAGTTGCAAAAAGAAACAACAAGATCTTTGAGCTTAATAAGTCCGTTATTGGGTACAAAGATCTAATTGATTCTTTACGCAAGTATGCTTCTGATTCTAAACTTCAAGTAGATTGTTTTGAAAAGAAGATTTCTGATTTTGAAGTTAAAATTTCTAAGTCTGAGTTTGAGAAGAAAGAATCTGCACTAACTATTCATAAATTGCAGGTTGAGAACAAGCTTTTGAATAAGAAGGTAAATGGTCTGGAAGCTAAACTCTATGCAAGAGGCCAAACAGATCAAACTATTTTTCTTAATGCACCTAACGAAGAGGATGATGTTAAGAGAAAATGGGGACTTGGTTTTGAAAACCCTCATTACTTAAAAAAAGCCATCAGAAAACAACCAACACTTTATAATTTTGATTTTCTTACTGCTGCTGGTAAACATACTCATTTAAAACCCAAATTTGTTACCAAATTACCAGAAGAAGTTGAGGCCAAGGAAACTGAAAATAGAAAGAATGTTAACAAAATGCAACTACCATTTAACTATGCAAAGTTAAATGATAGTTATCTTTCAGAGACACCAAAAGTTCTTTCAAACGACTACTTTACTAGTTATTCTGTTTCTGAAATGAAGGTTTATGTTCCTCCACTCATTCTTGAAAGCAAAATAGTTGAACTTGAAATTGTTGTTTCTGATGAAAGACTTTTGGTAGATATTGAACAAAGTGTGTTTTATAAAGTTTTAAAGAACACTGTTCTTCAATATAAATCTACAAAGTGTTCTACAGTTTCAAAGACACCTCAAATTTCGTCTGATAATTTTGATGACTTATTTGTGTCTGCAAATGACTTTCTTAATTCTGATGATGGGTGAATAGAAGAAATTGATATGTTTGACTTCAATGCTCCTCTTCCTGATTATTCTACTTGTCTTATAAATGGAAAAGTGTTACCAAGTGTTCTTAAGTCTGATGAATCATCAACTAAGGTTGGTGATCCTGTTTCTGTGACTGCTGAATATTATTCTAAGGGTAAGAAATATAAGAAACATCAATCACAGAAACGGATCAACACTGGTAAACAAAAGAACACTCAATCTCAGAAATCTGATTTTCCTAATCAATCTAAATCTTTTGTTTCAAATGTAAGGAAGAAAAGGTCGAAAGCAAGATCTGAATGGCGACCAAAAAGGAAGAATGATGAGACAGCTGAATCAATTTCTGATAATTCATGTAATAGATCTGATAGTAGTGATTCTGATGTAGTTGGTCAAATTGCTTCTCTTAAACAAAACCTTGTAACTTCTTACAAGCGTTATTCAATAAAGCAATTGATTCAATTATCTCCTACTACTACTAAATCTTTTCATTATCGGAGAAATGATTTTGCTTATTGTCATAATTCTAATGATTGGTTTGGATCTTATCATGTTTATTCTTCAAGATCAAATGTTTTTAGAAGTTTTCAAAGAAAAGGAGGATCCATATTTAAAAGGATACCAAGATCTTGTGCTAATCTGTTAGGACCCGTTTTTAAATGGGTACCTAAAATTTTTATTTCCTGATTTCTCTTGCAGACCCGGCATATGTGGTACTTGGATAGCGGCTTTTCCAAGCATATGACCGAGCAGAAAGCTTTATTGTCTAATTATACAGAGAAAATTCAGCGGCAATGTTCGTTTTGGGAACGACCAAGTTTCACCAATCTTAGGATTTGGTGATATCATTCAAGACAACATAACGATTAGGAAGGTGAGTTATGTCGAAGGCTTAGGGCACAACTTGTTTAGCATCGGTAAATTTTGCGACAAAGGGTTAGAGGTCAATTTCAAAGCTAAGAGATGTTCGGTTCGTTCTGAAGACGACACATAACTTTTAGTTGGCAATCGAAAGACAAATCTCTACACCATCAATCTTTCAAAGGTTCAGAATGACAGTCACGTTTGCTTATTGACAAAAGCTTCGATGCAGCAAAGTTCGCTTTGGCACAGACGATTATCGCACCTTCGTTATATCAACAAGTTGGTCAAAGATAAGTTGGTAAAAGGATTTCCTGAGCTGAGATATGAGAAAGAACACTACTGTGCTGCATGTGAAAAGGGTAAGTTGAAGAGAGCTGCACATAAACCGAAGCCTGAACCAAGCACCAGTTCTCCACTAGGGTTGTTGCATATGGATTTATGTGGTCTGAATTGTGGACGATGATTCAAGATACACGTGGGTCAAATTTTTACCTTCAAAAGATGAGACGCCTGAAGTTCTCATTACCTTCTTAAAGACGACCCAGGTGAATATGCAGAGACAAGTCAAGCTTCTTCGAACTGACAACGAAACAGAGTTCAAAAACAAAACAGTTGACGAATATCTCGAATCGGTCGGGATATCACATCAATACTCTGCTGCACGTACACCTGAACAGAATGGAGTAGTCGAAAGGAGAAATAGGACGCTAGTCGAGGCTGCTCGTACTATGCTTAGCCAATCGGACTTATCTCTATTTCTGTGGGCAGAAGCTGTGTCAACTGCATGTCATACTCAAAATCGATCCATGATACACCGCCGTTTCCAAAAGACTCCATATGAGCTGATCAACAACAAAACACCGACAATAAAGTATTTTCATATATTTGGGTGTAAGTGTTTCGTGCTTAACGATAGAGAGAATCTGAACAAATTCAGTGCTAAGGCGGACGAAGGCATCTTCATTGGCTATTTGTCAGGATCGAATTCTTAACAAGAAATAATTCTCAGAAACAATATCAAAGAAGTTTGCGGAATAACACTTTGATATTCAATGAAATAGTAAATCAACACAGTAAATATAAAGAACAAACTGTAAACTTGTATTGAATGCTTTGAAGTTACAAGATTACACACTCAACCTCAATATTGATGAACAGGCTCACCAATACGAATTCTACTTCTCTAGAATTAGGAACTATGCCTTGAGGTTGATTTTTTCTCTAGAACTAAAACTTAGAATTAATTTATATTCTCATTCTAAACTATTCTATCAAATCTGTACATATACTGAATAAAAAGATAATTACAATAAATAAAATATCTTCAGTATATCTTCCATGTATATCTCTAAGCTTCCATGAATATCTTGAATCTTTCCAGTTGTCATCCTTTCCATTCGGATCTTCAAGACATAAGCAGCACTAACTATGCTCAGCAGCATTAATTCCTTCTAGCAGCATTAACTACCAAGCAACACTAACCACTAGCAGTACTAACTAGCTAAGCAGTACTAACTTTGTTCAAGCAGCACTAACTTTGACTAGCAGTATTAATTCTACTAGCAGTAGTAACACTCAGCAGTATTAACCTTTAAGTCTTCTTCAGAGTCTGTTTCAACCACCACTTTGTCTAATGGATCTACCATAGTGGCTTCATCAGACAATTCCTTCCTATTCTTGGTCTCTAGCAAGTCTGATATAGGAGGGATGTAATTGTTGTTGTATGGTGCTGGTGTGGTGTTATAACCTATTCCTCTTCTAAGTTTGTCATGGATTTGAGTTTGGAGCAAAGAGTCCATTGCTTTAGAAGCATTAGAAAATTTCTCAATATCCAGCTTTGCTTTCTCAAACTCACTCTTTATCTTCTCATTCTCCTCTTCTTTCTGTTTAAGCTTAGACTCATACTGATCTTTCTCCCACTTCCAGTAGTTTGAGTCATAAGAGTGTTGAAGCTCATTGGCTTGGAAACTCTTGATCTGTTCCTCAAAACTCTCAACAATTCTTACATAGTCTTTTATATCTCTCTCTAATCTTTTAAGGTCATCACTCATTGTCTGGTTGTGATCCCTGTACCTTTTAACAATTTCCATACAAGTTTTAGAGCAAAGATTAGACATTACCTCTGTGGGGATTTCTGTGCTTGAAGAATCTGAAACTTTAGCCATTGATGAGTTCTGATTTCAAGGAAGAATGATGATTGCAGGTTTCTGAGAATACTAGCTCTGATACCACTTGTCAGGATCGAATTCTTAACAAGAAATAATTCTCAGAAACAATATCAAAGAAGTTTGCGGAATAACACTTTGATATTCAATGAAATAGTAAATCAACACAGTAAATATAAAGAACAAACTGTAAACTTGTATTGAATGCTTTGAAGTTACAAGATTACACACTCAACCTCAATATTGATGAACAGGCTCACCAATACGAATTCTACTTCTCTAGAATTAGGAACTATGCCTTGAGGTTGATTTTCTCTCTAGAACTAAAACTTAGAATTAATTTATATTCTCTATCTAAACTATTCTATCAAATCTGTACATATACTGAATAAAAAGATAATTACAATAAATAAAATATCTTCAGTATATCTTCCATGTATATCTCTAAGCTTCCATGTATATCTCTAAGCTTCCATGTATATCTTCAGATTATCCAGCTGTTATCCTTTCATGCATATCTCCATCTTATAAGCAGTATTAATCATAAGCAGCATTAATACTCTGAGCAGTATTAACTCTAGCAGTACTAACCATGCTCAGCAGCATTAATCTCTTAAAGCAGTACTAACTTTGAACTAGCAGTACTAATCTTGTTGAGCAACATTAATCATCAACTAGCAGCATTAATAAAAGAAGTACTAACTAGAAGTATTAACTGTTTTCTTCTAGCAACATTAACTTTGTTCCAGCAGCATTAACTACAACTAGCAACATTAACCACAGAAGTAGTAACCATGTTGAACTAGAAGTAGTAACCATGTTGAACTAGAAGTAGTAACCATGTTGAACTAGAAGTAGTAACCATGTTAAACTAGAAGTAGTAACCATTATTGACATATTTCAGATTGACATATTTCAGACCCAACACTATTCTTCAACATCTGCAGCATACCGTGTTTATCTGAAGAAGTCTAAGACAGTTGTCGAGAGCGTCAATGTAACATTCGATGAAGACATGGCTTCTGAACAACTCAGTTCAGAACCCGTGATCACTGGAGTATTAGCTTCTGGACAGATCAGTCCATAACCTGTTTCTACAGAGAACAATTCGGATAACGCTTCTACTTCACTTTCACATTTATCTGATTTAGATTTGTTATTTGAATTCTTTTATGATGAGTTTCTAGGATCTAATTTGCCTAAATATGTTGTGACTGACAGGTCTGAAGACACAAGTTGCAATCATCCAGTCACTTCAGAAGTTATAACTGAACTTGTATCCCCTGTTCAGTCAGAAACTCATATTCCATTGAATACTCCTACAGTTGAAGATATACAAGTAACTGTTGAGCCAGAAGTAATTATATCAGTTGGGTGTGATATACTTTCTACTCAACAGCCAGAGTCTGTTGTTCCAACTGATGCTTCTGCACCTGAACCTTCAACTGCAAACCCCCCTCCATCTATTCAAACTGAAGAGCCTGATAGTGGATTTCAAGATGATGATCATGTTCAATCAGTATCTAATCCACTCCCTCATGAGCATCGTTGGACCAAAGAGCACCCTTTACACCAAGTAATTGGAGATCTTAACAAGCCTGTGCAAACTAGGTCAGTAACCTTAAACCAGTGTCTACATGACTCATTCCTCAGCAAGATAGAGCCCACACGTGTATTAGAGGCTTTAGCTGATTCGGATTGGGTATCTGCTATGCAAGAAGAATTAAATCAGTTTGAAGCCTTGAAGGTTTGGAGATTAGTTCCAAAACCGGAAGGAAAATCCGTAATTTCTCACTAAATGGGTATTCAAGAATAAAAAGGATGAAGATGGTATTATCATAAGGAATAAAGCAAGACTTGTTGCCAAAGGTTACCGGCAAGAGGAAGGCATAGACTACGATGAGACATATTCTCCAGTAGCGCGTATAGAGGAAATACGCATGTTTATAGCTACCGAGCTCACAAGAGTTTCACAGTCTATCATATGAACGTGAAAACGGCCTTTCTGAATGACATTCTTAAGGAGGAAGTCTACGTGTCTTAACCAGAAGGGTTCGTGAATCCAGATAAGCCAGATCACGTATATATTTTGGATAAAGCCCTGTATGGTTTGAAACAAGCCCCTCGATCATGGTATGATGTTCTATCTAAATTCTTGGTCAAGTCAGGTTTTTCCAAAGGTAAAGTCGATACCACTTTGTTCATCAAAAAGGAAAAAGCCGATATCGTCCTTATTCAAATATATGTTGATGATATAATATTTGGCTCTACAAATCCAAAATATTGCAAAAAAAATTCTAACCTCATGGTGTCACGTTTTCAAATGAGTATGATGGGAGAGATGAATTTCTTTCTCGGATTACAAGTAAAAACAGTTTTCAATGGGGATTTTCATTAACCAATCTAAGTACATTTTGGATATACTTCGGAAGTTTAAAATGGAAAATTGTAAACCAATTGGAACCCCGATGGCACCAGGTACTAATATTAGCACTGATCCTTCGGGTAAAAGTGTTGATGTTAGAACTTATAGAGGTATGATAGGATCGTTAATGTATCTTACTTCAAGTAGGCCAGATATTATGTTTTCAACATGCTTATGTTCTAGATATCAGGCTGCTCCTAAAGAATCCCATTTGGCTGCTGTCAAAAGGATTTTTAGGTATCTGAAGGGGACTGCAGATCTTGGTCTGTGGTATCCTAAGGATACTAGGTTTCAACTGACTGCTTATTCAGATGCAGATCATGCAGGTTGCATGTTGGACATAAAGAGCACTTCAGGTCACATTCAATTTCTTGGAGACAAGCTCGTTAGCTGGGCGTCAAAGAAACAATTATGAGTTTTCACGTCGACTGCTGAAGCAGAGTATGTAGCTGCTGCCAGTTGCTGCTCTCAAGTCCTGTGGATGTGAACACAGCTGCGAGACTATGGATTCAAGTTTGATAAAATTCCAATATATTGTGACTCAAAGAGTGCAATCGCGATATCTACTAATGCTGTCCAGCATACGAAAACCAAACACATTGATGTCAGGTATCATTTTATCAAAGATAATGTAGAAAAAGGTACAATAGAACTTTATTTTGTAAAGACTGATTATCAACTTGCAGATTTGTTTACTAAAGCTTTAGATGAAAAGAGATTCAATTTTCTTCTTTCTAAGCTTGGGATGCTAAATCTCAAAGTCTAATCAGTAATTACCTATTAAAGTTTCTTTTATTGTAATTTTTCATCATTTCTTTATCATTAATTCTGAAAGGATACCTGCACTTTAACATGTTGTTGTTCTCACGGGGAGTGAGTAAGATAAGATTAAAGATGGTTATTATTCTTTTGAGGGGGAGTTTATCTAATTTCTGCATTTTACTTAAGTGACAAATTTTTGTGATGCATGAATTTAGGGGGAGTGTACAAGTCAAAAGGAGTAAGACTATGATTTCTGGTTACTTATGATCAGAACTCGTCCTTTAATTGTTTTACTGTTTTATGTCTTTTACATTTGAATAAACTTTGTGAATAAAAGTTGCTTTGACATAACTTTGAGACTTGTGCAGGATGAGAGGAAGCTATCAAGATCATATCTTTATGACTTCAGCTGACTTCATGAGATTCAAGACGAAGCGAAAAGGTTTAAAATTCTTATCTTAATCTCATATATGGTTGAAAGAAGGACAACTTTCAATCATAGAAAACATGTTCTTAAATATTTAAACCACTTCCCGATTCTTAAACAGATTTCATGAATTGGAAGTGTGATTTTAAATGTTTTCATTTTTATTTTTGAGATTCAATGTTTAACAAACCGTGTTTCCAAAGATAAATACTTGTGTATTGTCTTTTCATATACTTTCAAGTATTCACACACACTGGTTTGATTTCTTATTCAAATTGTTCTTACCATGTCTCATATTGAAACATTTTTTCGATAGTAAGACACCCCGCTTGTATTCAAAGAATTTTGAGCGTTATTTTAATTAGAAGCGTTCATTTCAAGAATGTCTGTATTTTGATTCATATAGACAATATCCATTATTCTTGACCATAAGCTTTGATTGTTATATCATTCATTTCTGATCATTTTTCATACAATGTCAGATTTTCAAACAAGTCTCTTGCATTCATATTCATTCATTCAATTTACTTGTTTGAAAATACTTAAATGTTTAAAAATGCTCATATTTTCTTGATTATATCTCTGAGCATATTCATATCTGACATTTGTATATGAGTTTTAACTAAGAAAGTTAAATCATGTGAGCAACATATGTTTTCTAGGATAATATGGGTTCTTTGTGCTAGGAAATAACTGAACTTCTATGGAATCACGTTAACCAGTGATTTCTACCCAAGAAGTTAATCCTTAGTAATTGAGTGTGAGAAGTCTATAAAGAAATGAGTGTGGGTGTGACGAGGTAAAATGGAAATGAGAGATTGGTTAGTAGTGAACTTAATGATCAAGAGAAAGAGGGTGTGAGAACAGAGTAAAAGATTATTAAACTCTGCACCAACTACTTTCTGAGCCGGGCAGCCACATTACTAGCGTTTCACAACTCTTTGGTGAACATTATTGAAATAGGCAACTAGCCCATGCCAACTCTTGCTAAAACTCCACTAGACACTCATTTTCTTCTCAAAAAGAAAATGTTTCATATTTTTCTAGGGACGCAACATATAATCTATCTGGTTTTCATTTGGAAAATCTGGATATTGAAAAAGAATAAAGTCTGCCCCACCTTCGCACTTCAATCATGCACTTAGAGTCTGTGTCTAGCTATTCTACTGTTGTCTCAGTGGTTTACACAATTTTGAGCCTTAAAAGCAATCATCTGTGCTTAATTCTTTCTACACTTGCACGAACACACAAAGAATTTGTTTCTTTGTCATAACGTTCATAGAAATTGCCTTTGTGGTGTTTCGATGATTGAATGGAAGTCCTGGGGGAGTGAACATCATAAAAGCTCCTTTACAATGTGTATTCGTTACACACAGTGACTTCGTGTTACTGACAGACATGTTAACTGATTCATTTGTTGATTCAGGTGTTATCTTCCTATTTTGTCTAGATTTGAAAAGATCTAGATGGTGACTTGACAAGTGAATCAGAGGCTTTTGACAGATTAGATTGGTCAATGACATTTCTTGGAGAAAGTTTTGATGATATCGATGCTCAAATCTTCAAAAAGGGGGAGATGATTTTAAAGAAATGTCCATATCAGAAGATTCAAAGTAAAGATTTGAAGAAGATCAAAGAATTTCTAAAGATGTGCTGATTTTGAGGAAATTTTCTTTGAAGATTATTTTGCTAAATCAATCCGAGTTGATTCTGAAGATAATTTCTTTCCAAATTCTGAAAGTATTTTGTGAAAGTTTTGGGGAGATTCTTAATCATTTGAAGACAGTTTTGGAAAGAATATCGTAAAAGAAAAAGGGGAGATTGTACTGACAGAGCTTAAAAGAGAATACTGAATTGCTAGATCTTTCAATAGTGATCTTGAATTCAAAGGGGAAGATTGTTAGAGCATAAATATGTTGGATACAAGATCAAGAAGATTGCTGAAGGTCAAAGATACAAGAATTCAAAGCTGAAAGTCAACTCTCATTAAAGTCAAAGTCAATTTGAAATAAAAGTCAAAGTGTATTGTTTTTGTATTTGCTTTTCTTGTATTTTAGATGTAGGTATAAATAGCTTTGTATTTCTGTTTTTAGTTGTAACTTGAGGAGTTGGGATTTTGATATACGATTTCAGAGAGAGAGAGAGAGAGAGATTGTAGAGAGAGAGAGCGAGTTCTAGAGAGAGAAAGTTGTAAACATTGAATTTGAAAGTGAAATCAAACAGGTAATTGAATTCTTGTTTATGTTTGATTCATTAATTGTGATTAGAAGCTAGAATCTAGGACACACAGTTAGATTTTGATGTTTAAACCTTGAGATTCCATTGTAATCGTTTGGGACAAACCCATTTGCTTGATTTCTATTTTTAATGTTAATTTTGGTTGAAGTTTCAATTGGTCTGATCAATTAGTTGAAATCTCTTATGGAAAATTGTTAGTCAAAATCGAGATACGTAATCGTCTTGAATTTTGATGAAGTAACAATGGATTTCATTCGGTCTCGATAAGGTTTCCGAATCGAATCCTTGAAATCTCGCGTTCAAAGCTTTAATAAACCGAGCTTGCGAGTTTATTGTTTTGAGTTGATGTTTTTGTAGTCCGATAATGCTAATCACATCTAAGAATTTGAGAGCTTATTTAATTTCTGATTTGTGATTATGATCCGGTTAAAGAGCTTATTTTAGCCGGTGTGAATTTAAGGAAAAATATAGGTCGTTAGAGCTTATTAACGACTATAATCAACTTGGGTTCGTTCTTTACGTTTACGTTTTTGTAATCAATGATAAGTGACAACATCTTAATCGAAACCGAACTAATGTAAGATTTTATTTTTTTCATATTTGATTAATTTTTAATTGCATATTTAGTTTAGTAAATCAAATCCAACCCCCCCCCCTTTCGTTTTTATTTTTAATTATTCGTTCATGTACTTGAATTTTTGGGTCATAATAAGTTAAAACCGAGTCTCTGTGGATTCGATCCGACTTACCACTATTACAATTTTGGTTGTAATTAGTCGATAGTTGGAATTATTATTTGGTGGACTCGACATTCGTCAAATTTTTGGCACTGTTGCCGGGGACTCGGTGTTTCTAACGGTTTATGCCTAGATCTTCACGTACAGATACACCTATCCCAATAAATTTTGAAATCGAACGGACTACGAAGCGACTAAGAAAACAAGCCAAGCTTCGAAAGAAGTTAGGTGAGGGACCTTCATCACCAGAGGTAAATATCTGGAAAGATATTAACCGGTCAAGCGATTCGGGCGAAGAAAAAAAAGAAAACCCAAAAATAAAAGCCGAAGACAAAATATGAAGAAGAAGAGGACAAAGAACCGAAGGTCAAGATGGTTGAAGGAGAAGTACGGACACTACGTGAATTAGCAACCCCAGACGTTGCCCATACTCCTATTTGTATCAGGTATCCAACAGCTAATCAAAATTTCGTTCTTAAGACTGGTTTGGTCCATCTCTTACCCACATATCACGTGTTAGAAAATGAGGACACTAATAAGCATTTGAAGCAATTCCACATAGTCTTAGCATGAAACCAATTGAGGTTATAGAGGACCTTATTAAGTTAAAGGCATTCCCTTTTTCTTTAAAGGACCATGTTACGGATTGGTTGTACTCGTTACCCCCAGATTCGGTAACGACGTGGAACCAAATGGCGAGGCTATTTTTAGATAAATTCTTTCCTGCCTCCCGAGCCGCTAACCTCCGAAGAGAGATTTGTAGCATTAGGCAACGAGATGTTGAAATTCTCCACGAGTATTGGGAGAGATTCAAACATCTCTGTGTGAGTTGTCCACACGGAATCTCAGAGCAATTGCTTTTGCAATATTTCTATGAGGGTCTCTTACCGATGGATAGAAAAATGGTTGACGCCGCAAGTGGCGGTGCCATGTTTAACAAGACCACGACCGAGGTTAGAGCTCTAATCACTACTATGGCCGAAAACTCCCAACACTTTAGTGTAAGGAGTGACATGAGGAGAGAGCCACAAAGAGCCAATGAGGTAAATGTGGCGATCATTGAGAGCCATTTATATGATCTTACTAACTTGGTTAAGCAACTTATAGTTAGCAAAGAACAGGTAAAAGCTTGTGGAATATGTTTGGTGAGCAACCATCCAACCAATGCGTGCCCACAACTTCAAGAAGATGTGAACGTCGTAGGAAGGTCAGCCACAATAGCAACAAAGGTATTTCAATAACAACTTTGGCAACCAAAGACCTCCTCAATTTCATAATTTCATGCAAAGGCCGCCACAACAGCAGTTTCTGCAAAGAGCAAATCAAGCTAATTCTAGTAGCTCAGGTATGTCTCTTGAAGACATTGTTAAAAACTTAGCCACTAACACTCTTCAATTCCAACAGAAAACGGAGGCAAGTATTCAAAATTTAGGAGCTCAAATGACACAACTTGCTACTTCCGTGAGCCGGTTGGAATCTCAAGGAAAGCTACCTTCCCAAATGGAAACGAATCTGAAGCAAAATGTAAGTGAAATAGTCTTAAGGAGCGGAAAAGAGCTTGAAGAACCAAAGTTGACGAAGAGTAAAGAAGTTGAGAAAGAGAAAGAGGTAACTCCAAAGCCGGAGCAAAGCGAGAAACAACCGGAATGCACCATTGAGGTAAGTGAGAAAGCAAAGGTAATTCCACCTCCCTTTCCTACACGTTTTCAAATGTCTAGCAAGGCGAGAGAAGAAAAAGAGATTTTAGAAACTTTTAGGAAGGTTGAGGTGAATATCCCTCTTTTAGATGCAATCAAGAAAGTCCCTCGTTACGCTAAGTTTTTAAAAGAATTGTGTACCAATAAAGAAAACTTAGGGGTAACGAGACGGTCAATACGAGTGAAAATGTGTCGGCTGTGCTTCAACAGAAGCTTTCCCCCAAGTGCAAAGATCCCGGTGTTTTCACCATTCCTTGCAAATTGGGGAATGTGATGCCATATTCTATCTTTAAGACTTTAAATGTAGGCCCCTTACAAGAAACCGGGGTGGTCATTCAATTGGCCGATAGATCCGTAGTACACCCAAAAGGTGTATTAGAGGATTTATTGGTTCAAGTGAATGAACTTGACTTCCCCGTGGATTTTTATGTCATTGATATGGAGGAGGATTCTCATCCGAAATCCACATCCATTTTGTTAGGGAGGCCATTTTTGAAAACTTCGAAAACAAAGATAGATGTTCATAATGGCACACTTTCTATGGAATTTGATGGTAATACCATTCATTTTATTATCTATGAATCCATGCATTTTCCAAGTGATGTTTCCTCTCTTTGTGCCATTGACATTATTGAACCGATGTCTCAAGAGTTTTTTAAACTAACCCATTTTGATGTTTTAGACACAACTTTGAGTAAGTCTTTAGATGAAGTAGGAGTGACTAAACTCATGAAGAGGATTGAGTTCGGACCCGAGTTTCACGAGCTAGTAGCTTCTATGGATCACAAGAAGACGACAAGGTATGATATTGCTCAAATTTCTTTACCACCATCTAACAAAAAGCTACTTCCTTCTATTTTACAGGCACCCGAATTAGAGCTAAAGCAACTCCCGAATCACCTCAAGTATGCCTTTCTAGGAGAAGGAGAGAAACTACCGGTGATCATTTCAAGTATCTTAGATACATCCGAGGAGGAGAAGCTTATAGGCGTGCTCAAACGATACAAGGAAGCCATTGGATGGACGATAGCCGACATAAAAGGATTGAGCCCCTCCACTTGCATTCATAAGATATTGATGGATGATGATTTCAATCCGTTTCGTGAGGCTCAAATATGTTTGAATCTACCCATGATGGAGGTTGTGAAGAAAGAGATTCAAAAGTTACTTGATGCGGACATGATCTTTGCTATTTCCGATAGCAAATGGGTGAGCTCGGTGCAAGTCGTTCCAAAGAAAGCTGGAGTAACGGTAGTAGAGAATGCTGATGGTGTGATGGTCCCGACGAGAGTACAAAGTGGTTGGCGAGTATGCATCGATTACCGATGGTTGAACGCTTCAACTCGAAAGGATCACTTCCCTCTACCGTTTATCGATCAGATGCTCGAAAGATTGGCAGGTAAGTCCCATTATTGTTGTTTAGATGGTTTTTCTGGTTTTTATCAAATTCCGGTTGCACCGAAAGACTAAGAGAAAACCACATTTACATGTCCTTTCGGCACTTTCGCCTATCGCCGAATGCCCTTTGGCCTATGCAATGCACCAGCTACTTTTTAGCGGTGTATGATGAGTATTTTTTCTGAGTTTGTTGAAAATATCATTGAAGTTTTTATGGACAATTTTACCGTCTATGGAAACTCCTTTGATGACTGTTTAGAAAATCTCACTAAAATCCTTCAAAGGTGCATAGAGACCAACTTGGTTTTGAATTATGAAAAATGTCATTTTATGGTAAACCAAGGGCTGATTTTAGGACATATTATTTCAAGTAAGGGTATAGAAGTAGATATGGCAAAAATAGATGTGATTAAAAGCTTACCCTACCCCACTTCGGTGAGGGAAGTCCGGTCATTTTTAGGTCACACAGGTTTCTATAGGCGCTTCATCAAGGATTTCTCACGCATTACTCGACCGATGTGCATTCTACTTCAAAAGGATGTGGAGTTCAAGTTTGATGAGAAATGCAAGGAAACTTTCGATAGGATTAAGGAGATGCTCACATCCGCCCCGATCATGAAACCACCAAATTGGGAACTTCCCTTTGAGATTATGTGTGATGCAAGCAACCATGCTATTGGAGCGATACTCGGACAAAGGGTTGGAAGGAACCCACATGTTATTTATTATGCCTCGAGAACCCTCGATAGCGCGCAAGAAAACTACTCCACCACGGAGAAAAAATTGCATGCGATTGTCTTTGCTTTGGAAAAATTTTGTCAATATCTCTTGGGTACTAAAGTTATTGCTTTTACAGATCATGCAGCGTTGCGGTATTTGATGACAAAGAAGGACGCCAAGCCAAGGCTCATCCGATGGATTTTGATGCTTCAAGAATTCAACTTGGAGATTAGAGACAAAAGTGGAGCACAAAATCTAGTAGCAGATCACTTGAGCCAAATAGTTTACAATGAAAAGCCGTTACCGCTAGATGACAAGTTCCCGGATGAGCATCTCTTCGAGGTGAAGACCGCAGTTCCTTTGTACGCTGACATAGTCAACTATTTAGTTACCGGGACCACACCCAAGGAACTACCGAGATCGAAGAGAGACAAGATAAAGAGTGACTCCAAGTACTACATGTGGGATGATCCTTATTTGTGGAAGCAAGGATCCGATCAAATCATCCGGCGATGTGTAAGTGCTGATGAGGTAACTTCTATTCTAGAATTTTGTCATTATCACGCATGTGGTGGCCATTTTGGCCCAACAAGGACAGCTCGTAAGGTTCTCTAGAGTGGACTCTTTTGGCAACATATTCATCGAGACGCATACATGTTTTGTAAAGCTTGTCCTCGTTGTTAACACACCGAAAATCTTAGCCGTAGGGATCAAATGCCTATGACTCCCATTCATGCTTGTGAGATTTTTGACATTTGGGGCATTGATTTCATGGGCCCTTTTCCATGTTCTTGTGGTTTTTATTACATCTTACTTGCTGTCGATTACGTCTTTAAATGGGTAGAGGCGAAAGAGACAAGGACTGGCAGTGCTAAAGATGTTTCAGATTTTGTGAAGGATAATATTTTCTGTAGGTTTGGAGCCCCCAAGGTGGTGATAAGAGATAGGGGCACCCATTTTGTAAATGGAATGACGACGGCATTGTTCAAGAAGTATGGTGTAAAGCACCGAATATCCACCGCCTACCATCCACAAACAAATGGGCAAGCGGAAGTGTCAAATCGGTATATTAAGCAAATTCTGGAAAAAATAGTGAACCCGAGTAGGAAAGATTGGAGTTTGAGGCTCAATGACGCGTTATGGGCCTACCGGACCGCCTACAAATCCCCGATAGGTATGTCCCCTTTTCGTTTAGTTTACAGGAAAGCTTGTCATCTTCCCGTTGAGTTGGAACATAAGGCTTCTTGGGCCGTGAAAAAGATGATGCGTACAAGAGTAGTTACTCCAACTCCAAGAATTGGAAGAGATACCTAATGATGCGTACAAGAGTAGTTACTTATATAAAGAAAAGACCAAAGCTTTTCATGACAAAATGTCTTCCCGTAAGACATTTGTTTTAGGTCAAAAGGTCTTACTTTTTCACTCTCGTCTCAAATTGTTTCCCGGTAAACTTAGGTCCCGGTGGGTGGGACAATTTGTTGTTACTAATGTGTTTGGTCATGGTGCAATAGAGATAAAAAGCGAGAAAACAGGTAAAGTGTTCAAGGTTAATGGCCATCGTCTAAAGCCATTTTATGAAGATTTCAAACCTCTTGATGTTGAGGTTTTCAAGGTGGAGGTGCCGGAAGGAGGAGCACCTTAGGCATGAAGGAATCTAGCCAAAGACGTTAAAGAAAGACGTTGCATGGGAGGCAACCCATGGATTTCCATTTATTTGCTTTTTATCATTTTTTTTCGTATTTGCTTTAATTCTTTAGATTCTTCTCTTTCACTCTTTCACTCTTGTGTTTTCCTTGATTATCTTTAGGATTCACCCCGGAGTTGGAGCTAAATGGATGTACCTACCTTCACTGACCCATACATTAGAGGACTATTCACCAAATCAGGGGAGTTTACTTTTTCCCCTTATTCTTTAAATGCTTTGAATGTCGTTTAATTTGTGTTATTTAAATACATTGAGGACAATGTATGGTCTAAGTGTGGGGTGTGGGATGTAAATTTTTAGTCTGCATGATTTGGGGTAGATAATTGTTTTTAGGGTGTTTTTTTTAGGGTAATTGTTTTTTATTTTTAATGTGTTTTTGGGGTAATTTTTGCAAAATTATGTGCTTAAATGTGGATTTTTGTCCGTTTTAACAATATGTTAGCATGTTTTTATGGCTTAAATTGTTGATGATGATGAGTTTGGATGTATGTATAGCATGATTGAGTTTGATTGATAGCACTTAGAGTCGACTAGTGATAATATACCGATTAAAGTTAGACTCTTGCTAATCTCTTGAACAAATTTAACACCGTGAGACTTTGAGCCTATTAGACTAAACACTTGATATTAGTCTCAATTTCAGCGTCGTGTCTAGACATGCGCTTCTAGAACTTGACTTATCTCTCGTTAAGACTACATGATAATTACATGCTAATAAATATGACAAAGGCCATCGTTTACTCATTTTTATGTTAAACCAATAGCCTTAAGCCTACCGTTATGTTATGTTATGATTACCATCTTTGCACACCACCTTGAGCCTTAGCCTATTTTATTTGTCACCTACGTCATAAGCCAATCCAAACACAACCACCCGACCAATTACCAATGGAGTAGTAGCGGTATCCCTATATGCTCGAAAGTAAGAAGTTATATGTTGGGAAAGAAAAGAAGAAGAAAAAGAAAAAAAATGAAAAAAAAAGAGAGAGAATCAAAAAGAAAAGAATGATAAAAAAAATTTGTCGTCAATAAATAAATAAAATAAGACGACGGAAACTGATGATATGATTGATTATAAACGTTTCATCTTTATTCCCTATCATCATCCAAAGGGAATTGTGCTTCAATTGAGAGATATGATAACCTTTGAGGAAATAAAGTTTTATGCTTGAAAATAATCGGTTTCTCCATTGGTGTGAAGTTTTTAGCCACTCTCCCCAAATATATCCTACCTTACCCAAAGCCTTGGTTTATATTACAACCCTTAAAAAGTCCTTTTGATTTATATGCATGTATTCTATCCAAGTAGTGTAGGGTGAGAGGCATTTCAAGCTTATGGTAAGTACATACTAGTATATTGACGGTTTGAGCGATATACCTTAACCCAAGAGCGAATTGAGTGAATGCTCTATTTTTCCATTCGTGAGAGTTCTCGTGATTAGCTTGTGTCTACTTGATTGTGTGTACTCACTCTTTGGTGCTAAGTTGCAAATCTCAAACTCATGGTATGCTATATGTGTGGACTTTCTCGTTTGATTCATTATCATCTCTACGTGCTAACTTAAGTCATTGTCGGGGCGGACAATAATTCAAGTGTGGGGTGATTTGATAAATGTGTTTTTCTACTCATTTTTTATGTCTAATTATCCTAAAAATCAATGGTAATTATATGTTTAAAGTTCCCCTTTTAGTTTAAGTTTTATATTTTATTATTTGTGATTAAAAAAAATATACTTTTATAATTAAATGATGTTTTTATTTTGTGTGTTGTAAAGAAAACAAAAAGAAAAAAAAATAAAAGTTTTGTCCAAAGTTAGTGGATTTCTCCACTATGTACCATCCATCATTTCCCATTAAGTTAGTGGATTTCTCCACCAAGTATCTTTTGTAATATATATATATATATATATATATATGTGTGTGTGTGTGTGTGTGTGTGTGTGTGTGTTTTCTTACTCGAGGAGAGGGATTTCATAAATAGGTTAAGGGGCCGTTTACCAAACGCTTACCCGGGTAAGTGCTTATCAAGTCATATTACCTTATGTATGAAGATGGCAATGACCAAAAATCTTACCCGGTAAGAGCTAAGGCAAGGACCAAGAGTCTTATCCTGGTAAGTGATAGCGAAGACTCTTACCACGATTAGCACTTACCGGGAAAATTGTTGCATACGATACCGTTTTGGTGGACTAAAATCTTACCCGGTAAGTAAGTGATAGTGTTAAATTTTACCGTTAAGCGCTTATCGGGAAAATTGTTGCATACGATACCGTTTTGGTGGACTAAAATCTTACCCGGTAAGTAAGTGATAGTGTTAAATTTTATTGGTAAGCGCTTATCCGGGTAACCGATTGGTAAACGACCCCTAAATGATGTTTGGAGATCCATGACTCCCTTAAATTATGTTATCTTATTACTGAAGAGCTTAAGAGACTTCGTTGACTCATCGAAAACGCATCAGCAAGTGGAGGTTGATTTGGGAAGAATTTTACCAATTTCATCTTATTTTTGGTAAATTCTTGAACTATTTTTCGAATTGGTGACTTAGATTTAGTTATATGTGGCTAAGTCTTTTTATTCCAACATTAGTTGGGTTAGATTTTGATGTTTAAACCTTGAGATTCCATTGTAATCGTTTGGGACAAACCCATTTGCTTGATTTCTATTTTTAATGTTAATTTCGGTTGAGTTTTCAATTGGTCTGATCAATTAGTTGAAATCTCTTATGGAAAATTGTTAGTCAAAATCGAGATACGTAATCGTCTTGAATTTTGATGAAGTAACAATGGATTTCATTCGGTCTCGATAAGGTTTCCGAATCGAATCCTTGAAATCTCGCGTTCAAAGCTTTAATAAACCGAACTTGCGAGTTTATTGTTTTGAGTTGATGTTTTTCTAGTCCGATAATGCTAATCACATCTAAGAATTTGAGAGCTTATTTAATTTCTTATTCGTGATTATGATCCGGTTAAAGAGCTTATTTTAACCGGTGTGAATTTAAGGAAAAATATAGGTCGTTAGAGCTTATTAACGACTATAATCAACTTGGGTTCGTTCTTTACGTTTACGTTTTTGTAATCAATGATAAGTGACAACATCTTAATCGAAACCGAACTAATGTTGGATTTTATTTTTATCATACTTGATTAATTTTTAATTGCATATTTAGTTTAGTAAATCAAATCCAACCCCCCCCCTTGTTTTTATTTTTAATTATTCGTTCATGTACTTGAACTTTTGGGTCATAATAAGTTCAAACCGAGTCTCTGTGGATTCAACCCGACTTACCGCTATTACAATTTTGGTTGTAATTAGTCGATAGTTGGAATTATTATTTGGTGGCTCGACATCCGTCAGAATTGAAGATGGAAAAAGATTCATTCTGTCCAACTTGTGAAATCGGCAAGATGAAAAAGAGTTCACATAAGCTGAAAATGTTATCAAATTGTACAGGATCTCTTTAGCTTATTCATATGGATCTTTGTGGGCCAATGTGGACACAATCTATCAATGGCAAAAAGTCTATCTTAGTAATGATTGATGAATATTCAAGATATACTTGGCTAGAGTTCTTGAGGCAAAAGTCAGAAGCTCCAGATCTAATCTTCAAATTTATCAAAAGAATACATGTTCTTCTTCAATGCCAAGTTCAACAGTTGAAAAGTGACAATGGAACTGAATTCAAGAATGCAACTCTTCAAAGCTATCTTGATTCTGTTGGTATTTCACATAATTTCTCGGCAGCAATGACACCTTAATAGAATGGTGTTGTGGAAAGAAAGAACAGGACATTGGTGGAAGCAACATGCACAATGCTTGCTTATTCAGATCTACCTCCGTTCCTATGGGCAGAAGCAGTAGCCACTGCATGTTTCACATAGAACAGGACCATCATTAATAAACGTTTTAATAAAACTTCTTATGAGATTATAAATGGTGGAAAACCTACGGTTAAATTCTTTCGTGTGTTTGGATGCAGGTGTTACGTGCTAAATGACAGAGAGAATTTATTTAAAATTCAGAAGAAAGTTGATGAAGGAGTGTTTATTGGCTATTCTCTCCAATCCAAATCATACAGAGTCTACAATCTTCGAACAAAGACTGTGATTGAAAGCATCAACGTATCTTTTCATGAATCTTCAACAAGGACTTCTGAACATTCCAGTTCAGGACTCGCACCTAGTGACATAGCTTCTACATCAGAAAGTGTAGAACTTGAGATAAAACATAATAAGATTTCTAAATCTCAAACCTTAACTGAATCAGATCTTGATTTGTTATTCTTTGATGCTTTTAATGATATAATTGCAGATGATAACAAGAATGTCAGGATCGAATTCTTAACAAGAATTAATACTCAGAAACTAATATCAAAGAAGTTGCGGAAAAACACTTTGATATTTGATCAAACAGTAATAAAAAACAGTATATAATTATCAAACAGTAAACTTGTATTGAATGCTAAAAACTACAAGATTACACACTCAACCTCAATATTGATGAACAGGCTCACCAATACGAATTCTACTTCTCTAGAATTAGGATCTATGCCTTGAGGTTGATTTTTTCTTATGAAAAACGATTATCAAAAGTTATTTCTATCTCTTCTAAACATTCTATACATATACTGATAAAAAGATAATTTACAAAGAATAAACAAATCTTCAGTATATCTTCCATGTATATCTTCTAAGTATATCTTCAGTATATCCAGCTGTAGTACATTCCATCTGGATCTCTTTAGCAGCACTAATAATGCTCAGCAGCATTAACTTCAACTAGCAGCATTAACTTCAAGCAGTACTAACTACTAGCAGTACTAACTAGCTAAGCAGTACTAACTTTGTTCAAGCAGTACTAACTTTAACTAGCAGTAGTAATTCTACTAGCAGTAGTAACACTTAGCAGTATTAATCTTCAACTTGTTCTGGCAGTAGTAACTACACTTGTACTAGCAGTAGTAACTACACTTAGTAGAATCTTCAGTTCCCAACAATCTCCCCCTAACTTGACTTTTAGAAGAGAAGTCAAGTTCTTCAGATATTCTTTCAGATGCTCTTTTTGATGCTTCCAAAACTTCCAAGATCATGCTCCTAAGTCTGGATTCAGTCCCAAACTCTGATTGATTATCCTCTGAATTAGATACTTGGCCATTTCTGAATTTGGTGCACAACCCAACTTCTTCTTTAGCATGGCATGAACCTTCAGTCTGGTGTGATTATATACTCTATCCACTAGGAAGTATTCTGTGTGATTTCTATCCAAAGTCACTGCATATACTCCACTAGTTTCATATAGAGTCCAACTTGTGACTTCTTTAAACACACTCTTGATGACCTGGTCCACTCCTTCAGGTTTGAACATCATGCATAGATACTCCATCACCAGTTTTGTAAGAGAAATTCCTGGAGTATTCAGATGATCTGCATACAGCTTAATTCCTATGTCAAACATCTCTTCTATATCAGATCTAGAGCATGTTCTGACAATCTTGACCCAAGTGTTGAATACTTCATACTTATCACCCTTCCTCTTGAGTCTGATGTAATCTTTCCCATCCATTGTCAGTACATCCCAGTGAATGATCTCAGGTGGCTTAACTCCAACAGGTTCTGCATAAATTGGTTCAGGCACTTTGTCCATCACTACCATATATAAGCTTACATCATCTTTGATTGATGACCCTTGCTGGCTTGATGACTCAGGTGCCACTTCTTCTTCAGCAACATTTTGTTCTTCTTCTACTCTAGGCTTCTTATCTTTCTTTCTTTTGGCCATCATCTTGGTTCTTTTCAAAGTCTTTTGAACCTGTACTAGAGTAACTTCCTTCTTCTTTTCTTCCTTTTCCCTTGCCATTTCTTTGATAGGAGTTCCCTCTTCACTTTCAGGGAATGGTTGATTCATATCTATATCATTACTCTCCTTGGCCTTCTTTTCAAACTCTACTCTTTTCTTTTCATTGCTCTTCAGATTCCCCATTTCTTTTTCATAGAGCTCTCTGATTTGATCAAAACTCATCTTCACAAACATTTCTTTCTTTACCCCAATTGCACTCCTCAAGAAAGTTACCATTTTGTTTCTTTCCTGAGTGGCAAGGTAAGTTTGTGAAGGTCTTCTTTTCTTTGCACTTGTATTAGCCATCATAGCCTTTCTCAGACTTATAGCCCTTTGTTTAGCCTTTTCAGTTTCAAGCCCCTTTTGATGGGCTTTATTTAGCTCAGCAGCTAAAGCCTTTGCCATTTCCCTGTCCTTCTCCACCTGAGCTCTTTCTTCTTTTTCCATCTCCTTCTGCATTTTCCTTGCTAAAGCTTCATCTGATTCAACCAACCTTTGTTTCTTGATTGGTTGATCAGATTCCACTATCTTTTCTTTTCCCTTATTCTTTGATTCTGCAGCTTTGACTTTCTGTTCTGATTTTCTGTCTCTCCCTTCATTTATAACCACTCCCTTTGCTTTGGGAGTGTCATTCTTAGCTTTGATTAGCACTTCAGCTACTTCAATTTCTGTTGGTGTTAACTCTGTTACTGCTGCTTGTTTGGTTTCAGCAGCATTAACAGTTTCTGCTTCTTTTTGTACTGAACCTCTTTCTGTTTCTGCTTCCTTCTCCCCCTCAACTTCAACTCTCTCTTTATCAATCTCCCCTTCCCTTGATGCTTCTTCCATGTTGATCTCCCCCTTTTTGGGAGCATCAGTCACTGGTTTCCTCCTTCTGAGCACAAATTGTTTCTTCTTCTTTTGCAGAATCAGTTTTCTTACCATTTGCTTCAACTTTATGATTTGTTCTTGTTGTGACAGTACTATGAGTTTTAGCTCTTCTATATCTTTGCCCTGTTTGAGTACATCCATGTTGATGTTGCCCATTGCCTCCATCAATTCATCATAGTTATATCTGTCCTCACCTTCTCCAGGAGTGTTACCCCCTATTGAAGGATCATTGGATCTTTTAGTAGTGGAAGTCTTCTGCCTAGCAGAAGCACTATCCACCCCTGTGGTTTCTTGGCACCAGGGACCTTCAAATGATTGCTCATTCAAAGTTGCCATGGGGGAGGTCTTATTGATGTTACCACTTTCCTCCTCTGTGCTAGCAGGAGTAGTGGCAGCCTCATCACCCATATGCTCTACCTCCTCCTCAGAGAGCACCTCCTTTGGGTTGGGAGATACCCTTGTGGTTTCCCTTTGGATATTCTCTAGGGGAGAATTCTCCCTTAGAGGGCTTAAAGGCTTAGTTGGTGATGGTACAAGAAGGGAAGGAGCCTTCTTTACCTGTTTTCTTTGATAAGTTTGGGTAATTGTAGAAGTGGGCTTATTCAGAAGGGACTGTGGAATTGATTTTGAGAGGGAAGGTTGGGATTGGCTAGCAGTGGGATGGTCTAATGAGGGCCTTGACCCTGCTGCCATACCTTCAGTGTTTTGGGACACCACCATCATTGTAGAGAACAATGGGGTGTCAACTCCTTCCGAGTCCCCAGCAGATCTTCTCATATTTGAGAAAACCTTGCCTTTTGGGGGTTTAGGTACATATACTCCAACAGGTTGAGGTATATCCGTCAATTCATGGTTAATTACTTCCTGAACAAATCTGGGATACATAAAGAAACTCTTTTTGTTTCCCATATTTGATACAAGATCACTGAAAATCATCTTTGAGAAATTGTACCTTCTGGATGTAGCCAAGCATACCAAAGCATATGCAATTGGACTGCTGAACTCACTCCATCCAGTGGTCTTTTTGGAGATGCAATGCATCAGGGTATGAACAAGAAAACGCCATTGGGGTGAAAACTTTGCTTTTGAGAATTTGAAAACACCCAATGGGCCTCCATACCCCATTCTAGTAAGATTAGAAAACAGTTCATCATTAGAGATAGTCGTTATACCAGAGGCATCGTCTAGACGTAGACTGATGCGTATAACCTCTTCAGTAACTGTTAGTGGTTGATCACAGATTCTTGTCTTGATCATTTGCACACCATTTTCCACAACAATGGTTGCATTGGCCCAGAACTGCCTTTGATGCTCAATGTAGATTGTAGGGGATACAGTAAGAGCATGAGCAATGTGGCTTGACTTGAGGAAATCCACAATCTGATGAAAGCCTTCTGCTTGTTTTGGCTTTTGGAGCATTGCGATTTCATTGTGCTCGTCAATGAACGCCATTGATGCCATTGACCTTGAAGATTTTTGCCTGAAAGCTTGGAACTTTGAGAGAGAAAGGGTTTAGAGCGCAAGGGAACAGTATGCAAAGAGTCGTTATGAACTTTTAGGCGGGCAAAGAGTATTTATAGTATTCGGAATATAAGCAGTATTAACCTAGAGCAGTATTAACTACTAGCAGTAGTAACGGCTAGCAGTATTAACTAACTAGCAGTATTAACTGAAAGCAGTATTAACCACTAGCAGTATTAACTACTAGCAGTAGTAACGGCTAGCAGTATTAACTAACTAGCAGTATTAACTGAAAGCAGTATTAACCACTAGCAGTATTAACTACTAGCAGTATTAACTGAAAGCAGTATTAACCACTAGCAGTATTAACTACTAGCAGTAGTAACGGCTAGCAGTATTAACTAACTAGCAGTATTAACTGAAAGCAGTATTAACCACTAGCAGTATTAACTACTAGCAGTATTAACTGAAAGCAGTATTAACCACTAGCAGTATTAACTACTAGCAGTATTAACCACTAGCAGTATTAACTACTAGCAGTATTAACTACTAGCAGTATTAACCACTAGCAGTATTAACTACTAGCAGTATTAACTATACTTACTCCTTTTAAACTTGCTAACACTGAGTACTGCTATGTATATCCTGAAAAAGAAGATTAGTAACACCAAGAATAAAAATATACAGGTATAAAACCACTTTTTGAGAAGAAGATTATTCAGAGTTTATCATTCCCACACCTGTGACCAAGAAAGTGAATCTACCCACATCAAAAGCTTTAGTGAATAGATCAGCAAACTGATTATCAGTGTGGACTTTGACAACTTGAATAAGTTTCTTTTCATTACAATCTCTTATAAAGTGATACCTGATTTCAATGTGCTTTGTCTTTGAGTGCTTGACTGGATTATTTACAATGCTAATAGCACTGCTGTTGTCAATAAAGATTGGAGTGTGTAGAAAGGTTACCCCATAGTCCAACATTTGATTCTGAATCCATAAGACTTGAGAACAGCAACTTGCAGCTGCTATGTACTCTGCCTCTGTTGTAGATGTGGATACTGTGGTTTGTTTCTTGCACTGCCATGAGACTAGTCTAGCACCCAAGAACTGACATCCTCCAGAAGTAGATTTTCTGTCCAAGTTTGCCCCACCTAGATCACTGTCTGAGTATGCTATTAGGTCAAAAGGGGAGTTATGAGGATACCAAAGTCCCAATCTGGGTTGCCCTTTGAGATATCTGAATATCCTCTTAACAGCTTGAAAGTGAGATTGCTTTGGCCTAACTTGAAATCTTGCACAGACACAGACTGGAAACATTATATCTGGCCTAGATGCTGTGAGATACATGAGAGAGCCAATCATGGATCTATAATAATGCACATCCATGTCCTCCCCCTCAAGATCTGCTGTGATCTGCTTGTGTGTTTCCATAGGTGTGCTGGCAGGTTTTGATTCTGAGAAACCAAACTTGGTTAGAATATCCTGCACATACTTGGATTGACATATGAAAATGCCATCTGACTTCTGTTGAACTTGGAGTCCAAGGAAGAAAGTAAGTTCCCCCATGGAACTCATTTTGAACCTTTGATGCATTAAATCCTCAAATTCCTTGCACATGTTGTTTCTTGTAGATCCAAAGATAATGTCATCAACATAGATTTGGACCAGCAAGATATCCTTCTTCTTTCTTTTGATAAAAAGAGTCTTATCTATGACTCCTCTTTCAAAGTCATTTTCCAAGAGATAGGATGACAGAGTGTCATACCATGCTCTTGGGGCTTGATGTAGTCCATAAAGTGCTTTCTTTAATTTGTATACCCTGTCTGGATAGCTTGGGTTTTCAAACCCTGGTGGTTGACAGACATATACTTCTTCTTCAATTGATCCATAGAGAAAAGCACTTTTTACATCCATTTGATAGACTTTGAAGTTCATGTAAGAAGCATAGGCTAGGAATAGTCTGATTGCTTCTATCCTAGCCACAGGTGCAAAAACTTCTTCATAATCTATACCCTCTTCTTGAGTATAGCCTTGAGCCACCAGCCTTGCTTTGTTCCTTATGACAATACCTCTTTCATCTCTCTTGTTTCTGAAAATCCACTTTGTGCCAATTGCTCTGTGACCTTTAGGAAGGTCTACTAGATCCCATACATCTTGTAGCTTGAACTGTAACAGTTCTTCTTGCATTGCTTCTATCCAGCTAGATTCTTTCATAGCATCATGTGCCTTTTTAGGCTCAAGCTGGGATAGAAAACATGAGAGCACTGTATGTTGTTGATCTTGCATTTCCTGAAGCCTGCTTTGATGTCTAGTCATCATGGGAGAAGAGATATCTCCTATTACCAGCTGTGAAGGATGATTCTTTTGAACTCTGGTGTTATGACTAGGTTCTTCATTCAGTCTAGCCTCCAGATTAGAGTCATGCAACTCAACTGAAGTGTCTTCAGATGTCACTTCTGATTCTTGAGTCTCCTCATCTCTAGTGTCTTCTTCACTCTGACTTGGTTCAGTAAATGATTCCTTTTCACAGTCTTCATTTACTGTGGATATGGGAAAAATCACAGATTTAGATATACTTTCTTGAACTTGTGTGATCTCTGATTCTCCACCATCTGTTCCTGTATACTCATTACTGAAACCAAAAGAGTTAGTTAGTGAATCAATGTCAAATAGCCATTGAGGTCCAGACCCAACAGGATTTGGTGTGTTCTCATTGCATTTGACATTGTCACTTTCTTCAATTATTCTAGAAGAAGAGTTAAAAACTCTGTAGGCCCTACTCTGAGATGAATATCCAACAAGAAATCCATCATCTGCCTTGCTATCAAACTTACCTAAGTGAGATTTGGTATTTAGAATTGTACAAGGACACCCAAAAGGTTTGAAGAAACCAATAAAAGGTTTTCTTTGATTTAAAAGCTCATATGGGGTCTTGTTCTTTTGCTTGACCACTAGAACTCTGTTTTGGACATAACAAGCAGTATTAACTGCTTCAGCCCAGAATGTAATTGGCAATTTTGAATCAGCCAACAGAGATCTAGCAGCCTCTATTAGTGTCCTATTTCTCCTTTCAGCAACACCATTCTGTTGAGGAGTCCTAGGAGCACTATATTGTCTCTCAATACCTTTTCCTTCACAAAAGGTGTTTAAATCATGATTTTTAAATTCAGTTCCATTATCTGATCTAATGACTTTTACTCTTTGATTAGTTTGGTTTTCAATTCTTAGAATAAAGGATTTGATAAGACCACTTGTTTCATCCTTAGTCCTTAGAAAATATACCCAAGTAAATCTGGAGTAATCATCAACAATAACCAAGCAGTAAGATTTCTTTCCTATACTCATAACATTTGTAGGACCAAACAGATCCATATGCAATAACTGGAGACAAGAAGAAACAGAATTTAATTCTTTGGTCTTATGAGAAGTTTTGTGTTGTTTGCCTTTAAGACAAGCAACACAATGATCATCACATGAAAAGACTTTTGAAGGTAAACCTCTTACAAGGTTATTTTTAACAAGATTGTTCATAGTCTTGAAATTCATGTGACACATCCTTCTGTGCCAAAGGGAGGATTCATCTATAGAAGCTTTTGAAACAAGACAATTTAAAGATGAATCACTATCAACATTGTCCAAATCAAGACAGTAAACATTGTCCTTCCTAGGAGTTCTAAGTAGTATCATGTTTTCATCAACTACCTTGAACCCTGGAGCAAGGATCATACACTCAGTATTAGTAAATAATATACTATGTTGTTTGTCACACACCTGTGATACACTTAACAGGTTGTACTTTAATTGATCAACATAGTAGACATCCTCAAATGTCATCTTACCTTTGGTGACATTACCTTTTCCACTTATCTTACCACCAGTAAGATTGTCTCCAAATGCAACATGTCCTCCATTGATATGTGTGAAATCCTGAAGACATGATATGTTGCCTGTCATGTGCCTAGAGCAACCACTATCAACATGCCAAATGCTCTTTCTCTTGAGCTGTTGGTTGCCCTGCACATTAGATAAATCAATTAGTATGATTAGGGACCCAAGCCAAAGTGATCTTGGGTCTTCCTTTCTAATCAAAGTATTTACATTCCTTTTTAATGAGGTTTTTAAACTCAGAGCACTCTTTATTAGAGTACTTTGTCAATATGATTGGCTTAGCAGAATCAAC
Organism: Arctium minus; assembly: GCA_954870635.1. Taxonomy (NCBI): domain Eukaryota; kingdom Viridiplantae; phylum Streptophyta; class Magnoliopsida; order Asterales; family Asteraceae; genus Arctium; species Arctium minus. The sequence goes on along the minus strand of OX941087.1, from coordinate 80,505,698 downwards.
ACTAGAAGCAGTACTAACCTTAGAAGTACTAACAGAGTTAGCAGTACTAACAGGTGTAGCAGTACTAACAGGTTTAGCAGTGCTAACCTTGTTAGCAGCATTAACATTGTTAGCAGCACTATTTGTGATAGCAGTACTAACAGTTTTATTGCTTTTAGGAATCCACATATTGACACTTTCTTTCACAGAATACTTTTTCTTCATGTGGCTTTTAGTTTTAACAGTTTTCTTAGCCACATGGTTCTTTTCAATTTTCTTATAACCAAAGGGTTTTTGCATGGATCTTTGGAAATTCATTCTTTGGTTCATAGGATTGAAATAACAGAATTTTGCAAGATGATTCAATTTGCCACAGATAAAACAAGGTTTTGGTCTATTGATTTTACTCAGATCAACCCCTTGTTTATGTGCCCATTGATTATTCCAGTTTCTTTGATTTCCCCTCTTTTTGTCCTGTTTTTGGGGCTTATTCTTCTTACAAGCACACTGTTTGCAAGGACCTGGATTCACAACTGTGGTCTGTTTATAATGGACCTTACCAGACTTTTCCTCTGTCTTCTCTATGTTCTTGGATTTGATCCAAGCCCTTCCACAATCCTCATTGGTGATAATGTTGTTTTCTATAGAAATCTCACCACTCACCTTGTTCTCCTTACTCTTGCCAACCTCTTTCTCAGTCTTATCCTCAACAATTACCTCATCTAAGGGATCTATTTCAGTGGCTCCCTCAGGCAAGTCCTTCCTATCTTTGGTGTCTAACAGGTCTGAAGTAGGAGGAATATAATTGTTGTTATATGGTGGAGGTGTGGCATTGTACCCAATTCCTCTTCTCAACTTATCATGAATCTGATTTTGCAGTAAGGAGTCCATTGCTTTAGAAGCATTGGAAAACTTTTCTACATCAAGCTTAACCTTGGTTAACTCCTCTTTTAGTTTTTCACTCTCCTCTTTAGATTTGGTCAGTTTAAGTTCTAAATCCTTTTTCTCCCACTTCCAGTAATTAGTGTCATATGAGTGTTGTAGTTCATTGGCTTGAAAACCTTTGATTTGATCTTCAAATCTCTCTACTATCCTCACATAGTCTTTTATATCCTTTTCTAGTCTCTTCAGGTCATCACTCATCTTCTGATTGTGATCCCTGTACCTTTTAACAGTGTCTATGCAAGTTTTAGAGCAGAGATTAGAACTTACCTCAGATGGGAGATCAGATACTTTAGCCATAAGAGCTTGATTCTGAATAGCTTCTTCTGCTTGATCACTCCAATCAAACCCCATTCCTTGTTGAGAAACAAGGGCTTGAGCAGAGTTTCTGTTGTTATTGAAGCTTCCAGATTGAGCTTGTTGATGGTTGTTGTTGTGAGACATTCCACTTCTGCATTCTCTAGCAAAATGTCCCTTCAGATGGCATTTGTAGCATTCTACCTTTGATTTATCAAACCCTGCTCCATCTTCTCTTCTTTGTGAGAAGTTGTTTCTTCCAGTCCTCTTTATAAACTTTTTAACCCTCATGGAGAGCATGGCCATCTGCCATTTAATATCCATCTCTTCCAGATCATCAGGATGAAGTTGTTCTAAGTCATCATTGATCAAAGAAGAATTTCCATGATTAGAAAGAAGAGCTTCAAATACATAATCAGTGCCTTTATCTAAATTTGATCCATTAGTAGCATTAACTGATTCAGGATTAGCAGTAGAATCAATTGATGCTGATAAGAGTGCAGCATTATGAACATATCCAGAAGGCTTCTTCTTTGCCTCCACCTCAGCTTCAAATACTCTAAGATCATTGTACAGATCATCAAGTTCTTTGTCTTCCAACTGATCATTCTGTCTGAATGACACAGTGTACATGGTCCATTCATCTCCAAGGGACCTTAAGAACTTTCTGTTCACATCATCTTGATCAATCTGTACTCCCATAGTAGCTAGTTCACCAATTAGTTTATTAAACCTGTCAAAAGTTTGAGTCATGGACTCATTCTTAGTTGAGATGAAGTTTTCATACTGTTGTTTTAAGATTGCCTTTTGATTTCTCTTGGTACTTTTAGTACCTGAGAATCTCTTCTCTAGAGCATTCCAGAGCATCTGTGCATCAGTACAATTGCAGAATTGGTGTTGATACTCATTTGGAATGGCCAAGAGCAGTGTGCTCAAGGCTTTCATCTCTGTCTGTCTTGATTTCCTGTCTGTATCTGTCTTTGGAGGAGTTCTTTTGCCATCTTCACCAATCTTTCCTCCATCAGATGGACCATTCTCAATGATGTCCCACATAGAGTAATCTGTGAGGAGAATATATTGCTTGATTCTGATTTTCCACATGTCAAATTCATTGGATCTGAGCATTGGAACTTTTGAGACCAAAGTACTGCTTGATTCTGTAAGATTTTCCATGATGAATAACTGTTTCTGAGAGAATTTGCTCTGATACCACTTGTCAGGATCGAATTCTTAACAAGAATTAATACTCAGAAACTAATATCAAAGAAGTTGCGGAAAAACACTTTGATATTTGATCAAACAGTAATCAAAAACAGTATATAATTATCAAACAGTAAACTTGTATTGAATGCTCAAAACTACAAGATTACACACTCAACCTCAATATTGATGAACAGGCTCACCAATACGAATTCTACTTCTCTAGAATTAGGATCTATGCCTTGAGGTTGATTTTTTCTTATGAAAAACGATTATCAAAAGTTATTTCTATCTCTTCTAAACATTCTATACATATACTGATAAAAAGATAATTTACAAAGAATAAACAAATCTTCAGTATATCTTCCATGTATATCTTCTAAGTATATCTTCAGTATATCCAGCTGTAGTACATTCCATCTGGATCTCTTTAGCAGCACTAATAATGCTCAGCAGCATTAACTTCAACTAGCAGCATTAACTTCAAGCAGTACTAACTACTAGCAGTACTAACTAGCTAAGCAGTACTAACTTTGTTCAAGCAGTACTAACTTTAACTAGCAGTAGTAATTCTACTAGCAGTAGTAACACTTAGCAGTATTAATCTTCAACTTGTTCTGGCAGTAGTAACTACACTTGTACTAGCAGTAGTAACTACACTTAGTAGAATCTTCAGTTCCCAACAAAGAAAGACAACTCAACGAACATTAACACACCAACCACAAGTGCAGACATATCTGACCCATCTGAAGGAGTTGGTGGGGCTTCTACCAGTCATGAACAAGTTGTTTCTGGAAGTGCTACACTAGACAATTCAGTTGATCCGGTTTCATCATTAGTTGAACCCTAATCAACATCAGCTGTGTCTGGAGAATTACCATCAGAAACAAAACCTGAAGAAGCAGTGCCATCACCAAGTGCAACAAGTCCAGAAATTCTTGAAACTGAATTGCCAGCAGTACAAGATGAGTTTGATAAAACAAATAATCAGACTAATATTGATCATCTACCGAGCACACACAGATGGACAAAGGCACATTCTCCAGCTAATATCATTGGTGATCCGAATGCAAAAGTAACTGTTAGGACTGAAAGTCTTGTGTGTTGAAAATGGTATAAAGCATTTATAAGGGTTTAAATTGTATTTATTTGTTAGTTGGTTTGTTAATGGGCCTAAAGCCCATTAGGCCTTGTGCGTGCCATATATAAGTCGTGTTGATTTTCATATTTCAGGTTAGAGAAAGTTTAGATCTCATTCATAATTCTCTAGTCAATAGGTTTACCTTGCTTATCAGATATTCTCTCTGTAAACCTAATCCTTTCTTGAATATTAATCATATGACTAGAGATTGTGGCATATTAACTGTTCTTCATTGATATTATTGTTCGTGATTGCACTGTACTGGGATCTACAATTGATATCAGAGCAAAGAGACTGAAGTCTTGATCCAAAAAGGTTTGTCTAAAACCCTTTAATCGATTACTTGATTATATTCTGTGCTCACCTGATTATCTGAGTTCATAATTGATTGATCCGTGTTTCTGTTAAATTGATTTTCTAAAATCCTTGTTGATTGAAGTTTTTTCTGGAATCGATTAAATCTGGGTTTACACTGGTCGATTGATTGGAAAAATTGATTGAGTTGATTCTAATAGTCTGTCGATTCAATTTTTTTTTAAGTTGGGTCGATTGCTTTCTTGACTGATTCTGCTTTTCTGGAAAATCAAGTGATAGACTATTTTTTTCTGTGTTCAATCTGAGATCTGTATTCATTCTGTGTTCAAGTGATTTTTTTTGGTTAAGTTCAATCGATTGATTTATGGTCTGTTAAGTTCGATTTCTGAGTTTGTTAATCGATTGATTTTCTGGGTTTGATTACGATCGATTTCCAAATTCATCGATTTTTTCGGTGATTGTCTGTTATCGATCGCTTATCTGTTATCAAATTGTGTTTATCTGTTATTGATCTTGACCGGATCCCTGTGACCGGACCTCATCGACCGAACCCGACCGGTTCCTTGTTGACCGGTAGTTTACGACCGGATGCTTGTGGACCGGTGCTTTGCTCTTGACCGGTATCTTGCGTGCGACCGGTACCTTGTTGACCGGTCCTTGCGCCCGATATCTTGTTGACCGGTGTTCTGCGACCGGATCGCTTTGGCGACCGGTACTTTGTATTGGGTCTGAATATGATAAGGATGGATACTACTGCTAGTTGAAAGGTATTACTACTGCTTGTAATTTTAAAACTGCTAGTAGGATTAATACTGCTTGAAAAGTTAGTGCTGCTACTTGAATAGTTAGTACTGCTTGGAGAGTTAGTACTGCTAGTAGTTAGTACTGCAAGCATAGTTAATACTGCTGAGGATGTTAATGCTGCTGGATGATTAATACTGCTGAAAATGGTTAGTGCTGCTTATAAAGATAAAGATGACTTGAAGATAAAGATGAACTGGAGATAAGGCTAAAGATAATTATGGTATTGATGCTGAAGATCAATTTTATTTTGATAATTATCTTGTAATCAACTCTATATATATAGTATAGAAGTCTTTCTTAGAAAAAAAAAACAATTATTCATACGTTTTGTTTAAGAGAAAATTAACCTCAAGAATAGTTTAGATTCTTTCTATAGAGAAGTATAGAACGTCTGTTGAATCTGTTCAACAGATTGAGGTTTTGTGTGTAATCATTAAGTTTTATGCAATATAAACTTATGATTTGAGTTGTTCTATACTGTTCCATTGATTTTCTGTTAAAGTGTATTTCCGCAACTTCTTTAACATAAGTTTCTGAGTGTGTTATTTAAATTCTTGTTTGAGTTTCGATCCTGACAAGTGGTATCAGAGCTAGAAAATTCAGAAACCTTTAATCATGGACAGTTCAAGCGACAGTGTTTTGGTATCAAAGGTTCCCATGCTCAAACCCAATGAGTTTGACATGTGGAAGATCATAATCAAGCAGTACATTCTTCTCACAGACTTCTCAATGTGGGACATCATTGAGAATGGTCCTTCTGATGGAGGAAAGATGGATGCAGAAGAAAAGAGACCTCCACCAAAGACAGATGGAGAGAGAAAGTTGAGGCAGACAGAGATGAAAGCTTTGAGCACTCTGCTTTTGGCTATACCTAATGAGTACCAACATCAATTTTGCAACTGTTCTGATGCACAAATTCTTTGGAATTCTCTGGAGAAAAGATTTTCTGGTACCAAAAGTACCAAGAGAAATCAGAAGGCCATCCTAAAGCAGCAATATGAAAACGTCATGTCTACAAAGAATGAGTCCATGACTCAAACTTTTGATATATTTAATAAGCTAATTGGTGAATTGGCTACTGTTGGTGTCCAGATAGATCAAGATGATGTTAACAGAAAATTTCTAAGATCTCTTGGTGATGAATGGACTATGTACACTGTCTCCTTCAGACAGAATGACCAATTGGAGGACAAGGAATTGGATGACCTCTATAATGACCTTAGGGTGTTTGAAGTAGAGGTAGAAGCAAAGAAGAGGCCCTCTGGATACTCATACAATGCTGCTCTTTTATCATCCTCTACTGATTCTGCTGCTAATACAGAATCAGTTAGTGCTTCCCATGGATCAAAGCAAGATGGATCAAATGACTCAGTTTTAAAAGCTTTTCTAGCCAGTCATGCTAATTCCACTATAATTAATGATGACTTAGAACAGATAAATGCTGATGATCTGGAAGAGATGGATATCAAGTGGCAGATGGCTATGCTGACTATGAGGGTAAAAAGATTCATCAAAAGGACTGGAAGGAACAACTTTGCTCAGAAAAGAGAAGATGGGGTTGGATTTGATAAATCCAAGGTTGAATGTTACAAGTGTCACAAGTTGGGGCACTTTGCAAGAGAATGCAGAAGTGGAATGCCTCAACAGCATACTAGAAACCATCAACCATCACAGTCCACTAGCTTCAATAGTAGGAACTCTTCTCAAGCTCTTGTTTCCCAAGAAGGAATGGGATTTGATTGGAGTGACCAAGCAGAAGAAGAAGTTCATAATCAAGCTTTAATGGCTAAAGTTTCAGAGTCAGCAAGCACCGATATTCCCACAGAGGTAACTTCTAATCTTTGCTCTAAAACCTGTATTGAAACTGTTAAAAAGTACAGGGATCACAATCAGAGTATGTGTGATGACCTTAAAAGGTTAGAGAAAGATAGAAGAGAGTATGTTCTAATTGTTGAGAGGTTTGAAGAATAAATTAAGTCTTACCAGGATAATGAACTTCAACATTCCTATGATACAAACTACTGGAAGTGGGAGAAAAATCAGTTAGAGGTTAAGCTTAAAAAGTCTGAAGAGGAATGTGAGAAGATAAGGAGTGATTTTGAGAAAGCCAAGCTAGATATTGAGAAATATTCCAATGCTTCTAAAGCAATGGACTCACTTCTAAAAGCTCAAGTCCATGACAAACTGAGAAGAGGAATAGGCTATAACACCACCCCTCCACCATAAAACAATAATTATATACCTCCCACCTCAGATCTCTTAGAAAGACAGGACATGAAGGAATTACCTGAGAGATCCACTGAAGTAGATCCTTTAGACAAAGTAGTGGTTGAAGAAGATTCTGAAGAAGAGGACTCTGAGAGTAAGAATGAGGAAGACCACAAAGATATTCCCTTAGAAAACCACATACTGACAAATGAAAGGGGGGTAAACCTTTTGTCAAGAGTGAGAAAGTGAAGTCTGGGGAAGAGACTGTTAAGAATGAAAAAGCTGAGACCCCTAAGAGAGGAAAGGAAAAGGTACAGGGAGTCCATTACATGCAAACCACTGTTGTTAATCCCTGTACTTGTAAACAGAATCAGCCCCAACAACATGATAAAACAAGGGGAAATCAAAGAAATAGAAATAATCAGTGGGCTTTAAAACAAGGAATTGATCTGAGAAAAATTAACAGACCAAAGTCTTGTTTTATCTGTGGCAAGTTAAATCATCTAGCCAAACACTGTTATATCAATCCTATCAACCAAAGGATCACTTTTCAAAGAAATATACAAAATCCTGTTGGTTATAGGAAGCAAATAAAGAATCATATGGCTGAGAATAGTGCACCTGTAAAATCTCATGCTCAGAATAAGTTTGATAATTCAAAGAAAAATACTCCAAATAAGCCTAGGAGTAACTTAAAGACAAAGAAAGCAAACAACTTTATTCAGGTTTGGGTTCCAAGAGTAAAGAAATCTGTTAGTACTGCTAGTTCAAATAGTACTGCTGACAGAAATAATGCTGCTGCAAGTAATACTACTGCTAACCCAGTTAGTACTGCTAACCTAGTTAGTACTGCTAATGATGTTAGTACTGCTAACAAAGTTAGTACTGCCAATCAAGTTAGTACTGCTTCCAGTGACAGACCCATTATTGTGACAAAGTATTCAAGCAATAAGATTTCTCAGTGTGATAATCTCATCCAGTCTGAATATGAATATGTTGATGAGAATGGAAAACCCAAGACCACTTTGGCTTGGGTTCCTATTAAAAACTAACTGCTTTATTAAATGTGCAGGGCAACCAACAGCTCAAGGGAAGGAGCATTTGGCATGTTGATAGTGGTTATTCCAGGCACATGACAGGTAACATGTCCTGCCTTCAAAACTTCAAAAGAATTGATGGAGGACATGTTGCTTTTGTTGATAATCGAGCAGGTGGAAAGATAAGTGGAAAAGGTAATGTGTCAAAAGGTAAGATGATCTTTGAGGATGTATACTATGTTGAGCAATTGAGATACAACCTGTTAAGTGTATCACAGGTCTGTGACAAGAAACATAGCATATTATTCAATGATACTGAATGTATTATCCTTGCTCCAGGGTTCAAGGTAGTTGATGAAAGTATGATACTACTTAGAACTCCTAGAAAGGACAATGTTTATTACTTAGACTTGGAGAGTGTAGCTTCTGATTCATCTTTAAACTGTTTATTTTGAAAAGCCTCTTTAGATGAATCATCTCTTTGGCACATAAGGATGTGTCACATGAACTTTAAAACAATGAACAAACTTGTGAAAAACAGTCTTGTAAGAGGTTTGCCACAAAAGGTATTTTCATGTGATGATCATTGTGTTGCATGTCTTAAAGGCAAACAACACAAAACTTCTCATAAGTCCAAAGAGAAAAATACAATTTCTTCACCTCTTAATTTACTGCATATGGATCTGTTTGGTCCTACAAATGTGATGAGTATTGGTAAGAAATCCTACTGCTTGGTTATTGTTGATGATTTCTCTAGATTCACTTGGGTCTATTTTCTGAGGACAAAGGATGAGACAAGTGGACTGATCAAATCCTTTGTTCTTAGAGTTGAAAACCAAACAAATCTAAGAGTCAAAGTCATTAGGTCTGATAATGGAACTAAATTTAAAAACAATGACCTAACCAACTTTTGTGAGTAAAAGGGCATTGAGAGACAATACAGTGCTCCTAGGACTCCTCAACAGAATGGTGTTGCTGAAAGGAGAAATAGGACTCTGATAGAAGCTGCTAGATCTCTGTTGGCAGACTCAAAACTTCCAATTACTTTTTGGGCAGAAGCAGTTAATACTGCCTGCTATGTTCAAAACAGAGTTCTAGTAGTGAAATCCCAAGACAAGACACCTTATGAGCTTGTTAAAAAGAAGAAACCTTTTATTGGATTTTTCAAACCATTTGGGTGTCCTTGAACAATTCTCAATACCAAAACTCACTTAGGTAAATTTGATAGCAAAACTGAGGATGGGTTTCTTGTTGGATATTCATCTCAAAGTAAGGCCTACAGAGTTTTTAACACCTCTTCTAGGATTATTGAGGAAAGTGACAATGTCAAATGCAATGAGAACACACCAAATCAACTTGTTCAGGTCCTAATTGGCTATTTGACATTGATTCACTGTCTAATTCTTTGGGTTTCAGTAATGAGCATAATGCAGGAACTGGGACAGAACAGGTGCAAGTACAAAGACAAGAGTTTGTGCTGTTCCCAACACCTACTGCTGATCCTATTGAATTCTGTGACCAAGATAAGAAAGAGTCTTCAGATTCAAAGGACACCGAACCAGATCAGAATGAATAGGACAGAGGTGAAAAGGAAGATCAACCTTCATATTCAGAAATCAAAGGTCCTAAGATGCCATTTTTGGAAGAGAATGACACAGATGATGATTCTTCAGTATATGGTGGAAGCACACCAGAAAAGAATGACACCAATCTTGAAGTCAATCTTAATGAAGAGGCTGTCAATGCTACAAGAACTCAGAAGAATCATCCTCCTCAATTAGTGATTGGTGACATCAATTCTCCAATGATCACAAGGTAACAAAGCAAGATAGGGGGATTGAAAGGCCTACAATCAGGTTTATTATATTGCTTTCTATCACAGGTTGAAACCAAAAAGGCATTTGATGCAATGAAGGATCCAAGATGGATAGAAGCAATGCAATAGGAGCTACTGCAGTTTGTTCTGCAGGATGTATGGGATCTGGTGGATCTTCCAAAAGGACACAGAGCAATTGGCACAAGATGGATCTTCAGGAACAAGAAAGATGAGAGAGGAATAGTAATAAAGAACAAGGCCAGATTAGTGGCACAAGGGTATACTCAAGAAGAAGGAATTGACTATGAAGAGGTATTTGCACCAGTGGCAAGGATAGAGGCAATCAGGCAATTTTTAGCCTATGCTTCTTTCATGAAGTTTAGGTTCTATCAGATGGATGTAAAGAGTGCTTTCCTGTATGGGAAAATTGAAGAAGAAGTGTATGTCTGTCAGCCTCCAGGATTTGAGAATCCAAAGTATCCTGACAGAGTTTACAAATTGAAGAAGGCACTCTATGGGCTACATCAAGCACCAAGGGCATGGTATCACACTCTGTCTACCTATCTCTTGGAAAATGGTTTTCAAAGAGGACTCATAGACAAGACTCTGTTCATTCAGAGGAAGAAGAAGGACATCCTAATAGTGCAAATCTATGTGGATGATATTATCTTTGGATCCACAAAAGATCAAATGTGCAGACATTTTGAAGATTTGATGCACAAGAGATTCAAGATGAGTTCTATGGGTGAACTTACCTTCTTCCTTGGCCTACAAGTTAAACAGAAGAAAGATGGGATATTTATAAGTCAATCCAAGTATGTGCAGGACATTCTTAATAGGTTTGGATTCTCAGATTCAAAGCCTACAAGCACACCCATGGAGACACACAAATAGATCACTGTAGATCTTGAGGGGGAGGATGTGGATGTTCATCACTACAGATCCATGATTGGCTCCCTCATGTATCTCACTGCTTCAAGACCAGATATCATGTTTCCAGTTTGTGTGTGTGCAAGATTTCAAGTAAGGCCTAAGCAGTCACACTTTCAAGCAGTTAAAGGGATATTCAGATATCTCAAAGGCCAACCTAGATTAGGTCTTTGGTATCCTCATGACTCACCATTTGACCTACTTGCTTATTCAGACAGTGATTTGGGTGGTGCAAATTTGGATAGAAAGTCAACTTCAGGGGGATGTCAGTTTTTGGGTGCAAGACTAGTGTCATGGCAGTGCAAGAAACAAACCACAGTGTCCACCTCTACAACAGAAGCAGAGTATATAACTGCTACAAGCTGCTGTTCACAAGTACTATGGATTCAGAATCAAATTCTGGACTATGGTATGACTTTTCTTCACACTCCAATCTTCATAGACAACAACAGTGCTATTAGCATTGTTAATAATCCTGTCAAGCACTCCAAAACAAAGCATATAGAAATCAAGTATCACTTTATCAGAGACTGCAATGAAAAGAAGCTAATTCAGGTTGTGAAAGTCCATACAAGTAACCAATTTGCTGATCTATTCACTAAATCTTTTGATGTGGGTAGATTCACATTTTTGGTCACAAGTGTGGGCATGATAAACTCTAAATAAACCTATTATCTTTGGAATCAAGTACCTGTATAGTTTCCCTCCTGTCTACTTTCTCATATTGTATTGTGCATGGTGCTGCTAACCTTGTGTGTTTCAGTGTTTCAGATTGCTTCAAATGGATACTTAGTACTTCTAATTAAGTTAATACTGTTCGTTATATTACTCATGATAACATTTCAAAAATGGTTAAGTATGGTTACTACTGCTAGGTGGTTTATACTGCCATTGCAAAGTTACTACTGCTTGCCTGATTTATACTGCTAACCAGTGTTACTACTGCTGGTTTGTGTTAATACTGCTAGTTTGTGTTAATACTGTTAGTCTGTGTTAGTACTGCCAGTATGTGTTACTACTGCTAATATGAGTTAATACTGCGAGTTAGTTAATACTGCTAGGGTACTTAGTATTGCTTCTAACTGAAACCCTCCACCTATAAATACCCTGTGTGACCGCCAAAATACAAACGGCTCTTTGAACTTCCATTGCGTCTCTTTCTCTCTCTCTCTCTCTCGATTTCTTGCTTACCAGTGTCAACCCTAGTCATGATTCGAACGCTAGAATCAATCAGAACGATGGCAGGACGAGCATTCTTTGATGAACACAACGAGCTCGCCATGTTACAGAAACCAAAGCAAGCTGAAGGTTTCCATGCCATCATGGATTTCCTAAAATCCTCACACATCGTCCACGCTCTAACTGTCAATCCCATAATCTATGTGGAACATCAAAGACAGTTCTGGGCCAATGCTGCTATTCAATCTGAAGAGGGCAATCAGGTCATCAAAACAAGGGTATGTGATAAACCCCTGACCATCACAGAAGGCTGTATTCGCATCCATCTACGTTTAGATGATGCCTCAGGTATTACCTTTCTTCCTAAGGAAGATCTCTATGTTGCACTTTGTCAAATGGGGTATGAAGGTCCCACTGATGTTTTCAAATTTTACAAGAACAAATTTTCACCTCAGTGGAGATTCTTTGTTCATACCCTACAACATTGCATTTCACGAAAAACAACTGGATGGAGTGAGTTTAGCAGTACCTTAGCTTATGCTTTGGTCTGCTTAGAGACCTCTAGAAAGTTTAATTTTGCTCAAATGATTTTCAATGATTTAATGTCAAACCTGGATACCAAATCCAAAAGCTTTTATATGTATCCTAGGTTTGTACAAGAGATTATACTAAAGGAATTGACGGATCTACCCTCTTTTCAAGAGGTGTATGTACCAAAACCTCCCAAAGGTAAGGTATTCTCAAACATGAAAAGGCCTAGCAAGGACTTTTCTGGACAAGAGACACCATTGTTCTCTACAATGATGGTTATGTCTCATTCCCATGGTGAGGCATCAGGGTCACAACCCACATCTGACCACCTAACTGATGACCTACCCACACCATTCCATTCTAGTAACCATCCTCATATTCCTATTGTAAAGCCCACATCCCCCATCACCAAAATTTATATAAGGAAAAAGGTAAAGAAGGTTCCTTCCCTTCTTGTACCTTCACCTACAAAGCCTTCAAGCCCTCTAATGGAGCATTCTCCATTAGAGAATATCCAAAGGGAAACCACAGGGGTGTCTCCTAACCCCAAAAAGGTGCTCAATAAGGAGAAGGAAGAGTATATGGGTAGTAAGGCTCACACTACTGTCTTTGCACAAAGTGCAGGGCAGGACAGTGTGAACATCTCTAAGACCTTCCCCATGGAAACTTTGGGTGAGAAATCATCCAAAGGTCCCAGGTGCCAAGAAACCAAGGGGGTATAGGGTGCTTCTGCTAGGCAGAAGACTCCTACTAAAAGATCCAAGGATCCTTCAAGGGTGGTCAACACACCCAAAGGAGGTGAGGATAGATATAACTATGAGGAATTGATGGATACTATGGGAAACATTAATCTTGATGTCCTCAAACAGGGTGCTGATATAGAAGAGATGAAACTGGTGATTCTATCTCAACAAGTGCAGATTACCAAACTAAAGAAGATGGTTCTGAGGTTGGTGCAGAAAAAGAAAAGAAAGCAGTATGTATTGAAGAAAAGGGGAGATGCTTTCAACAAGGGGGAGAGACAAGCTGAAGGGGAGAAACAAAGTCCTGTTGGAATGGAATCTAAATTTGAGGGGGAGTTGGGAACAGAAGCAGAAGTAGTAAAACAGCAGAAAAAGCAAAAGAAGTAGAAACCACACCAGCAGCAGTAACTACACCAGAAGTAGTAACAACAGCAGTAGAAACAGAGAAAGCTGCAAAAGAAACAGGGCTGACGATTGAGGAAATAGCAATTGCAGAGACTTTATTAAAGGCAAAGAATGACACTTCCAAGGCTACTCAAAAGGATAAGGGAGTGGTCATTAAAGAAGGACGATCAGAACAGAAAAATAAAAAGATCAGTGAGGCTGAAATCAAAAAGAAGGGAAAAGAGAAAGTGGTTGAGTCTGAGAAACCTCAAAAGAAGCAGAAACAGATAGAGTTGGATGAGGAGCTAGCCAAGAAGCTGCAAGCTGAATTAACACAAGAGGAAGAGTCTCAAATTGCAAAAGATAGACAGATTGCTCTAGATCTGTCTATAAAGGTCAATGAAGAGTATCAAAAGAGTTTGAAGGCTGCAGCTGCTGCCAAGATAGTTACAAAGAAGGCTTCAAGGCAAAGGCTGGTATTAAAGAAAAGACAATGACAACCTTCAAAGACCTTCCTGGCTAATCAAGAGAGAAGGAAAATGATAAACTTCCTGAAAGGAGCTCTTGGAGTTCCTGAAGGAATGTTTACCAATATGCCTTATGGTAGGATAGAGGAGATGTATATGAAGGAGATGGCCAATCTGAAAGGGGACTCCACTCAAAGGGAAGAAGCTGAAAGGAAGATGAAAGAGAGGCATGATCTCAACATACAACAACCCTTCTCTAAAAGTAAAGAAGGCACTCCCATTAAAGAAAAGGCAGAAGCTAAGCAAGAAGAGACATTAGCTCAACAGATTGGAGCTATAAAAAGAAAGAAATATATTGCTACCAAGCCAAAGTCAAAGAGGCCAAGAATGGAAGAAGTTGAAAAGGAGAAGGAAAGTGAAAAAGCAGAACCAGAGCAGAATCCAGAACAGTCCAATCAACAATGCAATGAACAAGTCCATTTGTACATGACTTTGACAGATGAAGAACCTATACAAGATGATCCAATATCAGTCCAAGCTCCTGAAATTATCTATTGGGAGATCCTGGAAGATCAAAGGAAGAAATATTTCAGGATTAAAAGGATGGGAGACAAGTATGAGATTTACTCTACTTGGGGCAAAATCATCAGAAGTTGTTCCAGATCAGACTTAGAAGAAATGTTCAAGGTTGGAATGAGCTTGTATGAAAAGGACTTAACAGGAGCTGAAATGAGCTTAATCAAATTAGCCATGGAGTACTTGTGCATGATGTTTGATCCTAGCAAAGTTCAACATGTGGTCAGAGATCTGCATCTGGAGAATAAATTCCAAAGAATAGAAAATTGGATGCTTTTTGAAAGGTGTGGAGTCTATGTCATCACTGTTGACAGATCTTATCATGAGTACTATCTGGTGGATAAAATCTATGATCACAGCAAAGTCAAGTTGCAAGGTATGTTGAATGCAAAGATGATATGTTGAAAGGATTCAGAAATGGCCAGGATAGTAGTCAGAAGAATTATCAATCAAAGTCTGGGACTGGATCCAAATCTGGGCAACTGAGCTGAAGTGTTGAAAGCATCATGAAGACCCTATGCTGAAGAACTTAACTTCTCATTCTAAAAAGTTAAGTTAGGGGAGATTGTTGGGTCTAAATATGCTAAGGATGGATACTACTGCTAGTTGAAAGGTATTACTACTGCTTGTAATTTTAAAACTGCTAGTAGGATTAATACTGCTTGAAAAGTTAGTGCTACTACTTGAATAGTTAGTATTGCTTGGAGAGTTAGTATTGCTAGTAGTTAGTACTGCTGAAGATTACTACTGCAAGCATAGTTAATACTGCTGAGGATGTTAATGTTGCTGGATGATTAATACTGCTGAAAATGGTTAGTGCTGCTTATAAAGATAAAGATGACTTGAAGATAAAGATGAACTGGAGATAAGGCTGAAGATAATTATGGTATTGATGTTGAAGATCAATTTTATTTTGATAATTATCTTGTAATCAACTCTGTATATATAGTATAGAAGTCTTTGTTAGAAAACAAAACAATTATTCATACGTTTTGTTTAAGAGAAAATTAACCTCAATAATAGTTTAGATCCTTTCTATAGAGAAGTATAGAACGTCTGTTGAGCCTGTTCAACAGATTGAGGTTTTGTGTGTAATCATTAAGTTTTATGCAATATAAACTTATGATTTGAGTTGTTCTATACTGTTCCATTGATTTTCTGTTAAAGTGTTTTTCCGCAACTTCTTTAACATAAGTTTTTGAGTGTGTTATTTAAATTCTTGTTTGAGTTTCGATCCTGACACTTTGGTTGACCAGACTCGTGTCTCGACCGGTACCGCAACCGGTACCTTGTTGACCGGTGCCTTGCGCTTGGTGTCCTGTTGACCGGACTAGTGTCGACCGGAATCTTGCTTCGACCGGGTCCTTGTTTGCTTATTATATATTTTTTTGGATCATCTTGTTTTGTCTCACGATCGCTACAGTGCTTTTAAGATTTAAAGAGTTAAAGAGTTAAGATGAATTCGAGAGACACCCTAGCCATTGGTTCAGATCAAAAACCTTTGGTGCTCTATCGGGGAGAATACCCATAATGGCATGATCGCTTCATGAACTTTATCGAAGCGAAACTAGACTACGAGGAAATACTCAAGTCTCTGAAGGAGGGGCCGTAACCTTGGCCGATGAAAGTTCTGCCTGAAAACCAAGATGAAGGTCGACCAGACCGTCGTGTTCGGAAAACTCTCGGTGAGTTTACCCCCCCAGAAAGGAGCATGTTGACGCTGAAAAGCATGCCAGGTCTTATATTCTCCAAAGTCTACCCAACGACATATATGCCTGCATCGATAGTTACAAGGAGACAATAAAAGGAATGTGGGACCAGATTGAAAAGATGATGATGGGTAGCAGAATAAACTCTCAGCTGAAGGTGACAAATTTCATCACCCGATATGATGGATTCAAAGCTAGAAAAGGCGAGACGCTCACGGAAACCTATGAACGGTTCAACCTGCTTCTGAACGATATGCATAAAAACTAAATCACGAAGACGAACACCGTGAACAACATCAAGTTCATGAACAATCTTCAGCCAGAGTAGAAGAAGTTCATCTCTTATATCCGTCATACTCAAGCCCTAGAGAAGATTGCAGTACCTGAACTATATGAAATGATTCTCCAAGATGAAGAGGAAGTTCTTGAGTTGATGGGAAATCAAAAAGCAGATGAAAAGACAGTGGTTGATCCGTTAGCACTTGTCTCAGATAAAAGAGGTAAATCTGTCAGCCGCTCATCTGAAAAGGAGCCAGTGAAAAGTGATTCTGAACCCGAAGACACTGACAGTGACTCGGATCCAGAACACACTCAGATTAAAGAGGCAGTGTTGTTCTTAACCCAAGCGTTCCAGAAAAGGAAGTTCTTCAACAAGTCTTCCTCAAACAAGCAAAGATACTCCACTACTCCTCTCAATTGACGTGATCATAAAGAGAAGTATGAAGGGAAGAGACGTGCTGATGACGGTAAGAAGCCTGAGAAAAGACCTGAAGAGAAAGCAAAAGAGGAGCCGATCAAATGCTATAACTGTGGTCGGTTGGGTGACTTTGCCAAAGACTGCCGAAAGCCTGTTGTGCGCAACTCAGATTACTACAAAGCCAAGATGTTGCTGGCCAAAGAAAAGGAAGCAGGTAAGGCTCTCATGGAAGAAGATGACTACTGGCTAAATGTATCTGATGAAGAAGAAGCACACTTGTGTTTCATGGGCAAGCATTCAACACAGTCCCATACTGATGATGATGATCGTAATTCCCCATGTCAGGTATGTGCTCCTTACCAAGAAGCCTTAATTGATTAGATGAAAATCACTATGCAAAAATTAGACTCCTGTAAGCGAACCATAAAAGAAAATGAACAACTCATCTCATCTCTGAAAAAACGTGTGCCATCACAGTCTAAATGTATTGAAAAACAAAGCATAGAAATTGATGGCAACATGTGCATAATTTCAAATCTCAAAGAAGAGTGTGAGAGTTGCTCAAAAGAATCAAAAGAGTTAAAGACCAAAGTAGATGATCTTACCTATAAGCTTCGCATGTCAGAAAATGAGAAAATTGATATTGTAACTCAAAGCGTGACTTATAAATATAAGAATCAAAGGTTATCTACTCAGTTAAAGGATCTTGAATAGAAACTTTATAAAATTGGTCAATCTCATCAAACGCTGAATCAAATTACACCAAAAGAAGTCAAATATTCAGAGACGGGTATTGGTTACGATAACCCACGTTATCTGAAAAAGGCCTTATCCAAAGTTCCTACGTTATATGCGTTCGAATTTTTTGGAATAGATAAAATCTACCCAGAGTACAAAATCAATTGGACCAAGCCACTTGATGATGAGGACAAGGAACGGGACAATTTGCGAAGGAAGAACTCTACCAAAATGCAACTTCCTTTTGTTTAAGATTCATTGAATGCATCTTACAACGCTGAAAAATCCTGTTTCCTGTCAAATGACTATTTTCGAAGCTACACTCAAGCTGAACTAGATGCTAAAATCGTTGAAACTGAGGAGGAACTAATAGACCATAAAGTTTATGTTCTACCTCTGATTTTAGAAAAGAAAATTGTTCAGCTAGAAGAGTCATTTGAACAGGAGAGGAACATTTTTCAAAAGGAAAAACAAGAGCTATTATCCCAAATTGAGTGTCTCAATTCCGATAAAAAGGAAACTGTGTCGGCGGAGGAAAAGGAGTTCTTTTAGATAGAAATAAAGAAGCTTAATTCACAACTGGCTGCTGTGGCAGCAGATCTGATGAAAGAGCGACTTCACAAAGCTCAGCCTCAAGCTAAGCCTGAAACTCTTCGAGTTGAGAAAATTCATCTGTCTGAAAATTCCTATCCACCCTCGGATACATCTTCCTGTAAAGCTTTTATGGGTGACTCGTCACAAAATCTTTCAAATAAAGGAAAAGAGCCTCAATCTTTAGAAACGTATCATTGTTCTAATTTTCAAAACACTTCCTCCTATGATCCGCTTAAAACAAATCCTTTTGATGTCCTGAATTCGTCAAGTGATAAGGCTCCTTCTAATGAGGAAATGGAATTTTCAGCCTTTCTGAATTCTGAGGTGTGTCTAGACAGTCATTTAGACCAATTTGATTTTAATCCTTCTCTACCAAGTCACGTTGATTTTCTAAATTCTACTTGTGAGTCTCCGGTAAAATTTTACATGGGTGAATGTTCCACATCTGCCCAACAAAACTCTTCTGTGAACAATTCTTTAAATTCTAAATCCAAAAGGCGTTCACAAAAGAAGAAAAAGACCGGTCGCTTTAAAAAGAACCAATCTTCAAAATTCAAATCTTCTCACTATGGGTTTAACGGTATTTCAAATACTTTTGGTCGACGCAAAGAAGTCAAATACGCGTGGGTAGCTAAGAAGTTTAAGGACAGCACGACGACGACAGAATTACTTAATCCCGTTTTAAATTCTAGGAAAAACAATAACAGTCATGATGTTTTTAATTCTAAACCTTTGGTTGAATGTAATGGATTTTTCCCTTTAAATGTTTATTCCATTAAGCAATTACTTCAACTGTCTCATTATTATATTTGTTGCTCATAATGTGGATTGAATGATTTTGTTAATCGTAGATTTGCATCTGATTGGTTTGGGTCGTATCATGTTTCTAATAATCATTCAAAGTTTGATGCTCCCCGCCATAGGAACAGACCCAAGTCCAAACGGGTCTCCCAGTCGGGTGTTAAGTCTAATCCAAAAGGACCCATTTACGAATGGGTACCTAAAAAGCCTTAACTTGTTTTGCAGGACGGTCATGTGTGGTATTTAGATTCAGGCAACTCCAAGCACATGACCGGAAGAAAGGAGCTTCTCACAAACTTCACTGAGAAGTTTTGTGGAAATGTACGTTTTGGGAATGACCATTATTCTCCCATCTTGGGTTATGGCGATATCGTTAAGGATAATCTCACCATTAAGAAAGTGTCATATGTCGAAGGTCTTGGTCACAACTTGTTCAGCATCGGTCAATTATGCGATAAGAATCTAGAGGTCACCTTCAAAGCAAAAAGGTGCAGCGTTTGGACTGAAGATGGAAAAGAAATTCTTGCTGGAACGCGTCGCACAAATCTCTACACGATTGACCTCTCGTCTCTTAAAGCAGATAAGGAAGTTTGTTTGATGTCTAAAGCCTCAGTCGAACAAAACTGGTTATGGCATCGTAGACTCTCGCACCTGAACTTCAAGACTATCAATAAGTTGGTGCTCGGTGGACACGTCAGGGGAATGCCAGATCTTAAGTTTGAAAAAGATCACTTGTGTGCCGCCTGTGAAATGGGCAAGATGAAGAAGGCTTCTAAGCAAATCAGCTTAGGACCCGTACTTCAATGGAGTTTGACTTCTAAACACAACAGTTTAGGACTCGTACTTCAGTGATCAAAAGACCTTACTCCTGTCCCGATAAGAGATTGTACTCAAATACTTGAATGATGAAATCAACCGTGAAGGGGGAGTACATTCTTTTCATTTGCATCCGATAAGATATGACGATCTACAATTCAATAGGGAGTTGTATTGATTTCTATCGTGTGTTTTTTTTTACTGACATATTTTAGATGCATAATTTATAGGGGGAGTAAAGGTGATAACTTCTGATTAGAACAGATCAGGACCCGTTCTTTAATGTTAAGACTTGGATATCTTGCAAATATCCAGGGGGAGCTTAAAATACCTAAATCATTCTATCATGATTTGAGGGGGAGCTTAAAAGGTAAATATCTTCTGATCTAGATCTCTCATTGTTTGAAAGAAGAACAACTTTCGAACATGAAAAACGTTTTTTTGAAATGTTCAAACCACTTCTGGTTCTCAAAAGATTTTATGAATTTAGAAGTGTGATTTTAAATGTTTTTCAATTTTTGAGCATTAATGTTTAACTGACCGTGTGTTTCCAAAGATAAATACTTGTGTATTATCTTTTCAATATATTGTCAAGTATTCATACACACCGGTTCAGTACTTCATTTGAAATTGTTATTACCATGTCTCATAACGAACCAATTTTTCGATGGTAATACTCCCGTTTGCTTTCAAATATTGTTCAGCATCAATCATAATTTCCAATTTTGTGCTTTCATTGCTAAATTGTTTATATTTGTTCATATAAACAAAATATCCAGTTCTTTGATACCCTAACCATTTTATTTGATCTGATTGATACATTGTCGGATTCTCAAAACAATTCTCTTGATTTCATTTTATTCATTCAATATCTTTGTTTTGAGAAATCTTCAAAGTTCAATTGCTCAAATCTCATGAGCATACATTTTGACAATGTTATCATACATTTTGTACTTAACTGTTCAATTAAATTGTTGAGCATCTATTGTTTGTTAGGACTTACATGGGATTTGTATGAGAACTTAAACAACACTTCCATGGATTCACGTTAAACAGTGCTTCCTACCCCGAAAGTTATCCTTGAGTGATTGAGGAGTGAGGGGTCTTAAATCAAAGAGTGGGGGAGATAACCGGTTGAGTTTTTCTCATTGTGCTGAGCGGAAAAATGTAAATGAGAGTTTGGTTAGAAGTGAGCTTTAATGACAAAAAGAAAGAGGGTGTGAGAACAGAGTAAAAAGAATATCAAAACTCTGCACCAACCACTTTCTGAGCCGGGCAGCCACATCTTCTGATTGGTTCACATTCTTTGGTGACCATCATTGAAACAGGCAGTGAGCCCATGCCAACTCTTGCTATAACCCCACCAGCCACTCATTTCTTTCCCAAAAAAGAAATGTTTCATTTTCATTGGGGACACAACACATATGCTATCTAGTCTTCAATCGGAAGATTTAGATATTGAAAAAGAAGGAAAGTTGCCCCACCTTCGCACCTCTTTCATGCACATTGAGTCCATGTAATATCTGTTACTGTCTCAACAATTTACACATTTTTTAGCCTGAGAAAGCTAAGTAGCTTCAATCATTCTACACTTGCACGTACACACAAGGAATGAGTTTTCTTGTCATAACATTCATAGAAAATTCCTTTGTGGATTTTCGATGATTGAATGGAAGCTCTGGGGGAGTGAATATCACAAAAGCTCCTTTCCAAAGTACATCCGTTATACAAAGTGGCTCGGTGCTACTTACAGGCATACTAACTGTATCATTTGTTGATTCAGGTTTACGATTCCTATTATATCTGAGTTTGAAAGATTCGGATATATACATTTCATGAATTGACGGATACTCAGATCAAAGGGCGGAGAATGTCATATTATCCTAAAGGGGAGAAAAGGAGGAGATTAAAGAATGTGTTGAAATTGAAGAGTTTTGATAATCATGATGTTTACAATCATCAAAAAGGGGGAGAGGTTTACAAAGTTCAATTTCAAAGTCAAAAAGTCAAATCTTAAATCTGAGGTTGAAAAGAAGATTTTATTGAAGCAGAAAAGATTTTATTGGTTCTTCTATCTCGTATCATGTGGTGTTTGCTACAAGTCATTTCCTCTCCTACGAGCTGATTGAAACAAGTTCTTAAGCTGAAAGTCTATTCAACTCGCGGTTCAAAGACAGATTCTTTGTTATTAAACTGAAGATGCATTGTGGAATGTCACGTAACTCGCACATTATCTTTCTTGTGTGCTGATCCGATGTGTTGAGTTTCTATAGTTGAAAGCTGCTTATTAGTGCGTTCAGTCGAGGCTACTGTACATTGAATCTGATTACAAAGTTGAAATTATGAAAACAAGAGCTTTATTCAAGGAGGAGCTTGGAAAGACATGAAGACATGCAACACCAAAGTCTTTCAAAGATTTAAGAGGGAAAGAAGATCAATGCCTAAAGATTTCAAGAAGATAAATGCCTTATTCAACTTTAGAGGGAGATTGTTAGGAATGAAAGTCCTGTGTGTTGAAAGTGGTATAAAGCATTTATAATGGTTTAAATTGTATTTATTTGTTAGTTGGTTTGTTAATGGGCCTAAAGCCCATTAGGCCTTGTGTGCACCATATATAAGGTGTGTTGATTTTCATATTTCAGGTTAGAGAAAGTTTAGATCTCATTCATAATTCTCTAGTCAATAGGTTTACTTTGCTTATCAGATATTCTCTCTGTAAACCTAATCCTTTCTTGAATATTAATCATATGACTAGAGATTGTGGCATATTAACTGTTCTTCATTGATATTATTGTTCGTGATTGCACTGTACTGGGATCTACAGTAACAACCAGATATGTATCTGCGTCTGCAAATTATTGCATGTTCGTCAATTTTCTAAGCAGCTTGGAACCTAAAAAGCCGTCAGAAGCACTGAAAGATCCAGACTAGATAAATGCCATGCATGATGAGCTAAACGAATTCACAAGAAATCAAGTGTGGAGGTTGGTACCAAGACCCAAGGATAAAATCATTGTCAGAACTAAATGGGTCTTTCAGAATAAGAAGGACGATGCAGGTATAATTGTTAGAAACAAGGAACGGTGTTAAGTCAGATTTTATAGTAATCATTGTATTTATAGTCTTGTGCTAATACTGTGTACTTAGCATGTTTTCTATCTTGTATTGGCCAAGGGTATTTAAGCCCCTTGTGGCCTTTGTGTTGTGTAAGGAATAAGCGCATATTGAATACATTGATACTTTACGTCTCATACACTTTTTCTCTCTACTTTCCCTCTCTAAGATTAGATCGATCTTGGATTATCAATTCGTATCAGAGCCTAATCTTAATCTGAGAGAATTGAGAGATTCATCTTTTCAATCTGAATTCGTTATCAATTCAGAGAATTTGATTGATTTTCTTGATCTCGATCAAGAAAATCTCATTTTCTGAATTTTTCACAAATTCTTACTGAAATTTGAATGAATTGTTTTTTAATTTGGTTAGTTGGGTTCGTTTTCATTGATAGATCATTGTTGATTCACTTCAAATTGGAAGAAAATCACTTTTTGGAGATCAATTTTAAGATTTTTGTGCTTTCTGGAAAAGTTCGATAATGCGTACTGTTCGATTTGTAAATTTTTGATTATGTGAAATTTGTTCAAATTGATTGTATATTTTGATTAGAAAACAAGTTTCGATCATATCTGAGTGGGCAGATTTCATCATATTTTTGTTTGAGATCGAATTGGAAGATTTCTTAAGATTTTCGCCAGATTTAAATTTTGCGCCAAATTCATCCTCATTTGCGCCATCTTTGTCGTCTTGAAGATTGCCTACCAAGTCTTCAAGAAGTTTGTGCAAGATCTTCATTTCTGCGCCAGTTCATCAGGGGTTAAGATTCTCGAGCAAAAGTTAGATTCTCGCCATATTCAGTAGCGCAAATCTCAACTTTGCGCCGGGTTCTTCTTTAGTTTTTCGCCAAAGTCCGGAATATCGCCATCAGTTATTCGCGAAAAGTCTCTTTTGCGCCACCTTCTTCTCGCGCAAAATCTATTTTGCGCCACATTCGTCTAGCGCAAAACTTGTTTGCGCCAACCTCTCTTTTTCAAGACTTGGCATTTTTCTAAGTTTACTGACTTTATGGAAATGTCAAATTTTTCTCTTCAAGCTCAGATCTACAAGAACGACATCATGATGTCGTTGGGAACAAATACTCGTCCTCCGGTTCTGGTCAACGAGAACGAGTTTCAGCAATGGCAAGATCATTTCATCAACTTTATAGAGCGACAAGCAAACGGAGAAAACATGATGAAGTCACTCACTGAAGTACCATTTGTCAAGCCTATGAACGATATTCCTGCCACTGCCGAAGAAATTTCGCGAGAGCGAGCTGATCACGAAGCAAAGTCTAACCTGATGCTAGCATTCCCTAATTCCATCTACAATCGAATTGATTGTTTCAAGCACAATCCGATGATGATGTGGATCCAGTTAGAAAAGATCATGCTTGGGTCAGTTGTTGCAACACAACTCCGACAGACACGCTTCATGAACAATTTCGAGGAGTTTAAAGCCAAGGATGGTGAGTCTCTGTAGAGTGTCTTTGACAGGTTCTCGGTAGTGCTGAACGATCTGCAAAAGGTCAAAGTGACCAAGACTAAGTTAGAGACTAATCTGAAGTTCCTCAACGCTCTTCAACCGGAATGGAACAAATCATGTCACCGATTGAGGAATCATGTTCGGGTCTCTACCATGCAAATACAAGAGATTTATGAGATTTTAATGACAGATGAGAGCATTGTCAAGGTGAAGAAAGCCAAGCTTGATAAGAAGAACAAGCCAAAGACAGTCGACCCGGTTGCACTTCTCGCGAGCAAATTGGCTGAACAAGCATTGTCTGAGAATGCTTATGACGGGGCAACTGATGACGATGGCGAGGCACTAGAAAAAGAAATGATTCTTCTCTCTCAGCAATACAACAAGAAGTTCCAGCATCGTTCGGGTTCCAACAACCTTAGCTTCACTTCGGCATCTAAAAAGAATGAGCCGGCCAAAGTGCCCGAGCCTAAGAAAGCTACTACGTGCTTCAACTGTGGAAAGTCGGGGCATATTGCAAAGGAGTGTAGAGTAAAGGTGGTTCGGGATTTGGCATATTACAGGAAGAAGATGGAACTAGCCGAAAAGAGAGAGAATGGAATCGTTCTGCTTGTTGAAGACGAATACTGGCTAGAGCACTCCGATAACGAAGCAGAAAATTAGGAAACTGCAGCTATGTGCTTTATCGGAGATGATGACAGTGATGATGATGATGATGAAGACACTTCTACTGACAAATCTGAGGTACCTTCCGATAAAGCAGCTATGTGCTTTATCGGAGATGATGACAGTGATCATGATGATGATGAAGACACTTCTACTGACAAATCTGAGGTACCTTCCGAGTTTGATTACAAATTTATTTCATCTTAAATGAACTTCATTATAACTACTTTACATGACTTACGTTCAAAAATTTTATCTGAAAAACATATTAATCAAGAAAAGTCAAATTTGATTGAAAAATTGCAAATTTCTTTGAAAGATGAAAAAGCCATTTTGACTCATACAAAAGAGAACTTTCAAAAGAAATTGGATGACTTGGAAATTTCAAATCAGACTTATCTTGATTCTTTGACGAAAATGACCAAATTAAAAGATAGTTTTTCTGATAAAATAAATGAATTGGAAGAAAAATTATATTTGAGAGATAAAACTGAACAAACAATATATATGCATAAACCGAGGAGTTATAAGTCTATAAAGGAAAGATGGGGACTTGGTTTTGAAAATCCACATTGTTTAGACAATGCTATAGAAAAATCCTCCACTTTATATAAATTCGATTATCTAAATCTTGCTAGATATTCTCCTCAATTCAAAATTGATTGGATGAATGAAAAGGAAGTTTTAGAAATCGAAAATGAGAAAAGGATGAACAACACGAAAATGGAACTACCGTTTGTTTATACTCGCGAAAATGAAAAATATTTTCCTGAAAAATCAAAGAAGTCCAGAAAATCTAATAATGTTTTAAATGTCACATCTTCCATTAAATCTTCATTACCAAACGATTATTTCGATATATATGCTATTAATGCTAATAAGAAAAATATATCTCCAGTTTCTTATGATTCTAAGAGATATATATTCCCCCAATAGTGTTAGAGGGCAAAATCGTTGATCTTGAAGTGAAAGTGGAAGAACAAAGTCTTCAAAACGAAGTTGAAAACGATTTACTTATTTTTATTATGAAATCAAGTTTTGAAGAAAATTTAATTTCTCAAAAGCAAGATTTTGATGACAAAATTAATTCTGGATTTTCTACTGATTCTAAGGAAAATACGCAAAAAGTTCCAAATAGTGATAGTTTGCGCCAACCACTGGTACAGTTTGCGCCAGCAGCTGGTAGCGCAAAATTCAGTTTGCGCGATTAGTGAGTCGCGCAAACTTTGTTCAGCCATATGTTTTTTCTGAAAATTATGACTCCGAGGCTAGTTCAAAATCGATGAATGATCAGTTTGTTTTCTTTGATAAAATCTCTTCTTCACATTCAAATCTTAAATCGAAATTTCTTGATGAATGTTTTACGCTAAATGATGAGTATTATAAACCAAAGCGTAAAAGAAGAAGGTCAAGGAAGTCAAAGAAGCAAGCTAATGTCATTTCTGAAAATTCTAATTTTTGTGATTCTAATGTTTCAGATAGGACTTTGAGGACCTTTACAAGGCAGATATGGAGGGTCAAGCAGAAATCAAATGAATCTGAAATTCAAGAGGATAAATGTGTAGATAATCTTTGTCATAGTGATTCATTTGTTGTTTGTAATAAATACAACAAATATTCAATAAAGCAAATGATTCGAATTGCAAAAGATGTCTCATATTCTTCCTCTGGTTCTAGTTCAGATGATTATGCTTCGTCCTCTACTGATGATTATGTTCATTACTCTGATAATCTTTCTCATGCTTTGTTTGTCAAATCTAACAAATTTACTCCCATTAGAACTGCAACTAACAAACATGGACCCAAATACATGTGGGTACCAAAACCAAAGATTGATTTTGAGTTGTAGGCACCTAATGTCAAGGGGGAGTAAGAGAACTAAGGCTTCTAAGTAAATAAACTTAGAACCCGTACTTCAACTTCGACTTCTAAACATATCTGTTTAGGACTCGTTCTTCAAATGTTAATGACTTATGAGTAAAGCAGCTCAGGACTCGCCCTTCAATGTGTTTAAATTTCTTTGCTTATGAGATACTGTGAGCGCATCTACTTTAAATTCCGCTGCACCTATCTCTGACAGTGATGTTGTTCCAGTTACATCAAGATTTTCAAGAATCTGAGCTAGTTCGATCAGACCCTGAATAAGTGCAAACCAAACACATAGATATGCGGTACCATTTCATTAAACATCATGTGGAAGAAGATATTATTGAATTATATTTTGTTCGAACTGAATATCAACTTGCCGATATCTTTTACAAAAGCCTTAAACGAAAAACGATGTAATTTTCTGTTTTCAAAACTTGGCATGTTGAATTTAAAAGTTTAAACCTAAACAAATTTTATTCTATAAAGTAAATTTGTTACACTTTTTCTTTCTTTTGAATAAAATGTGTGTCTAGGATAAATTTTCAAGTTGCTTTGTTTATATCTAAGTTTTATATGTTCAACTTTCACTCCTTACAAAAAAAATCGAAAAGTCAGCAAAACATGTTTGAAATTTTGAGAATGCTTTAAAGTTGTGTCATTCGGAATATTTATAGTTTACAATGCTTAGAAAACCTAAAAAGTCAGAATTATGGATCGTAATGAAAATATAGGCTAAGCACTTAGATGTAAAACTGAGTGATTGAGATGAAAATTAAATATATAAAATTCAGATATTACTAAGTTTAAAAGTTTGTACCTGTGACCTTTCTGGTTTGGGAAAGTAAGTTCCGTGGGATGTTTATCATCTGATCCCCTAAGGTCAATTGGTCTGGGAGTGATCGAACCCAAATCCTTCTATAGAACCAGATCGAAAGTCATGTTCTACTGGTATGAATGGGTTTAGAATGTTTCGATGTAGACTTTCTGATCTAGGAAAGTAAGTTCCAAGGGGTGCTTAACACCTAGTCCCCTAAGGCCAACTGGTCTGGGAGCGGCTGACACAAATCCTGCAATAGGATCAGATAGAAAGTTACGTTTACGACATGTTTTTTACTTATCAAACTTCTTGATCAAAAGATGCCACTGAACACACATCTCATGATACTTGGTGATATTTCTGAGTTGCGATAAATCTATAAATTTGTGGAAGTCTTAATTCTTGTCAGAGTGTGAGTAAAGGCAAAGTTCTCTATTATATTTTTGGAATTACATTTTCTTGAAGCTAATCAAAGTTCTCATGCTAGCACACTGAATAGATTGTTGAAAGTTTTTGAAACTGAACATGTATTAACTTGATATGCAATGAAACTTGTATCTGTATCCAAAAACACACACTTGATTTCAATTGATTGATTAATCTGTGATATTTTACTGAATAGAATTTAATTTGTTTGGTGTTTAAAATTTTATATATTTAGTTGTTTCAAAATCTAGATTCAATATATTTTTCTTTATACATTGATGTTTCTATGCGTGTGTTCCCATATCCTTGTAATTTGGTTTGTGCATATTTTGAGGGGGAGTGAATAAGAAGAAATTTATGAAAGAACATCTCATGTCTCATTTCGAGGGGGAGTGTATACAGTCACTATCGTAGAAAGTGCAGTTGTATAGGGGGAGTAAAAGAGTTCAACAGGTGAATCATATCAAGTCAGAGTTCTGCCTCTTATAGATTTTGTGATAGCTTCTTCGACTCAGTCTTGCAGATCTGAAGATGTCTCTTCTCTTGCGTAGACATGACCAAGATGATTCAGATCATCAAGGTCATGAGGGGGAGATGTTAAAGAGAAGTTAAAGAGACAAAGAGTTCAAAGTTTATCTGCTCAAGATTCTATTTCTTCAGCTATACTAGTTCTTTTGCTGTTCCAGCTCCGACCACCACAGCTACTTCGAGAACATTTGAAAGAGGTGTGTCGTTTAGAGCACAAGCTGATGTTCCTGTTTCTGAACCGATTGTTCCTCCAAACTTATTACAAACTGGTCCAGTCTTGTCAAGGCAGCAAAGACAACATAGATTGAAAGATGTTGAGAAGAAATTTTTTTTAGTCAAGAAGCTTCACTAAGTCGCTTAGAAGGTCTGTTTTGTTTTCGAAGATGGGTGTATCAGCCTACATTGAAGACCGGAGTGCCAATGATTACTAAGGGGGAGATTGTTAAGTCAGATTTTATAGTAATCATTGTATTTATAGTCTTGTGATAATACTGTGTACTTAGCGTGTTTTCTATCTTGTATTGGCCAAGGGTATTTAAGCCCCTTGTGGCCTTTGTGTTGTGTAAGGAATAAGCGCATATTGAATACCTTGATACTTTACGTCTCATACACTTTATCTCTCTACTTTCTCTCTCTAAGATTAGATCGATCTTGGATTATCAAATGGTTAGTTGGAAAAGGCTATAATCAGCAAGAAGGTATAGACTATGACGAGACTTACGCACCCGTTGCCAGGATTGAAGCCATAAGGATTTTTCTTGCATATGCTGCTCATAAGAATATTAAAGTATAACAGATGGATGTTAAATTAGCATTCCTGAATGGTATTCTACACAAGGAAGTATCAGTGAGTCATCCGGAAGGCTTCATTGATCCAAAGTCTGGATTTCGCACGACGCGCATGGTATGAGCCATTAATAGTTTACCTTTTCGAGTCTGGATTTCGCAAAGGTACAATCGACACCACTTTGTTTTTAAAGAAAAAAAGGTGAGGATTTAATTGTTGTACAGATTTATGTAGATGATATTATTTTTGGCTCTACGAACCCTAAGCTTTGTGATGAATTCCAAAACATCATGAAGAATAGGTTTCAGATGTCAATGATGGGAGAGATGAATTTTTCTTGGGATTACAAGTTAAATAAATCCCGGAAGGGATTTTCATTAACTAGTCAAAGTATATTAAAGATATGCTTAAGAAATTTAATATGACTGATTCAACTCCCAATAAGACTCCCATGCAATCTGGAAGTTTGTTGGATGTTGATATCTCTGGAAAATCAGCAAATCAACGGACCTACAAAAGCATGATAGGCTCTCTTCTGTATTTGACATCAAGTAGGCCTGATATAATGGTCTCTACTTGTTTTTGTGCACAATATCAAGCGAATCCAAAGGAATCCCATCTTGCTGCTATTAAAGCAGAATATGTGGCGGCTGCTAGTTGCTGTTCGCAAATTTTGTGGATGAAGACTCAACTTAAAGACTAGGGATATACGTTGAACAACGTCCCCATTTACTGCGATTCTAAAAGTACAATCGCAATAACGGCAAATCCGGTGCATCATTCAGAGACCAAACACATAGATATCATGTATCATTTTATCAAAGACCACGTAGAAAAAGGTAATATTAAAAATACATTTTGTATCTACTGGTTTTGAGGTTGCTGGCCTATTTACAAAACCTCTTGATGAAAAGAGATTCAATTTCTTAGTCAGCAAACTCGGAATGTTAAATCTGAATGCATGAAAATATTTTCCTATCTTGATTTAAGGGGGAGTGTGTTCTTGTTTTGATTGTGTAAGTGTTTTGATTGAATAACGTTTTCTAAGTCTGATACATATAACCAATGCATTATTGCTAAATCATTATCATGGACTTGACTTTTGATCAACTCAGATCAGGACTCATACTTCAGTATGATGAACTGAATGCATAATTCTAGGGGGAGTACACATCTATGCACACTTCAAGGGGGACTATCAGATAAAAGTCTGTAAGTGTGTGTGTGTTCAAAAATTTTGAAAATCTAAAATTTTTTCAAGTGAGAGATGCTATTTTCAGCTTTAAAGTGAATTTTTTTGCAAAGTTACTATTTTTGGAAAGCCAAAAGTCAAAGTTTCAAATTTTCTGTTTTTGGAAAGTTTTCAATTTTTTTCTAAGTCTAGAACTCGCAGGTAGTGCTTTGCAACAAGTAACTTGACGCAAGCTTTGGTTTGCGACAAGCTACTTGACGCAAGCCATTGTCTGCGACTTCTGAACTTGACGCAAGCAATGGTCTGCGATAAGTTATTTGATGCAAACCAAAGCCTGCGACAAGTGAAGAACTCACAAGCTTCGTCTTGCGACAACCTAGAAATCGTATGACACATCTTGCGACTTCTTTCCTAGGCACAACTTGTCACAAATCGTGCCTTCCGACAAGTTCACACACTCTTGTTGATTCTTTGCGACAAGCTGTTTTTGTTCTTTGGTTTGCGACAAGTGGGAGGTCCAATCCACTCGTGCTACGTGTCATGCCCAATTTTGAGTATATATACAAGTTGTTTCCTCAGATTAATCCCACTTGTCTCAAAAGCTTCTTTGCGATTTCTACACTTAGACGAATTCTCTTAGATTAATAACTTGCGAGTTCTTGTTTTTCATTCGATTTTCAGATTACTCCATCGATTCAGTGTAGGTTTTCCATTTTATTGTTTGTTTCTTTGTAATTTGTATCTTGTTTTGTATTTTGATTTTTGTTTCCAGATTTGAAAATCATTAGATTTAGGGTTTTAAGCTCGTGACTGTTCATCTTATTCTTAAACCCTTCGAACCGAACTCATAATTGTTGGACATTAGACTGAAATTTGTTGTTTAATTCCTAAATATAACTTGATAATATTGTTGGCATTTTGAAATCGATCATATTAATGCTAATATTGTGCTGAAAATCACTTTCCTTGACACTGGATTTCGATGATTGACTCTTGGACTGTTCGAACTTTTGAAGGACTGATTTGGAAATTATTTGACAATCTCAGTAACATTTAATCGAAATTAGCGTTCTAAATCATGTTTAATATGTTTAACCAAAGTTAATCAATTTTAAGATGTTTAATGTGATTTTGATTTTTCAAGATTCAAATAATATCAAGTATGAACTCTGCGAGTTCTTCATTTCAACTTTGCGAGTTCTTGGGGTTGAACTTCTGAATTTCATGACAAGTCCGTATAGTGATGAGTTTTGCGATTTCTTTCAAGTGTCAAAATTTTCTAAGTTTTGTTGCAATTGTGTTCTGCGACAAGTTGCCAAATTTTATCCTTTTTGCGACAAGTACTTTGATTCAGTACTTTGAGACAAGTTTTCTAGTCCTAAGTCTGCGACTTCTGGACTTAGAAAATTTGTTCAAAAAGTTTTCTAAAAAATCATTTTTGGATTTCACTAACAATTTGGACATCTGTCCAATACTTTTCAACTTTTCAGGTGACATCATGTCCAGTGAAACTTCTGATGATCCTATTGTTCAAATGGATGATAATGATCCAAATGTTTCTAAGGAGACACCTATGTCATCATCCAGATCTCATTATTAGTCTGCAATTGGTGAAAATCTAGACATGGCACTCATTCATCCAACTGATTATCTGTTGTTGTACCCAAACAATCACCATGTTGATTTTGATCATCTCAACATCGATCCATGGGTGCTGGATATCTTTAGAGGCCATTCTCTTTACTATGCTTTGATTGCTACTACATCAGTACCACTGATTTACCTACAACAAGCTTGGAGATCTATTACTTATGTGAGCACCAACAATCAATGACACTTTCAGATTCAGATTGATCACTTCACATCAACTCTAAACTATCAAAGACTTAGGCTAATTCTTGATCTTCCTGAGAAAGATTCAAGAGATAGAATATTAAAGCACATTTTTATTGGATTCAAGATCATCATTATCTGAAGATGGAAATATGAAGTCAAAGCTGGAAAAGTCATCTCAACAAATAGTCTAGGGTCTTTTGTAATAAATAGTCAAAGTGTGTTTCCGTATTTTCGTTTTTAGTCTTTTTCCTTTAAATCATTATGTTTTAGTTGTTGGGCCCAAGCCCATTAGGCTTATACGCCTTTGTTTAAATTAGATGTTTTAGTGTTAATTAGGTTGGTTAGGTTAGTTGGTGTGTGCTCCGTATACAGAGAGACTTTGAGAGAGAGAGCAGAGGCGATAGAGAGAAAAACAGAGAGAAAGAGATTGATCAAGAAACCTTGTAATCATTCAATTCGTTGGTATAATCGTATCAGGTTTGCATATTCTTAATGCTTATTTGTTTTCTTGATTTAATCGTTAATCAAAGGGACACTCAATTGGTATTGGCTTAGGGCACAACCTATTCAGTATTGGCCAATTCTGCGACAAAGACTTAGAGGTGAACTTCAAGGCCAAGACATGTTCGGTACGCACTGAAGACGGGAAATAACTCTTGGTCGGCTCTCGCAAGTCAAACCTCTACACCATCAACTTGTCAAAGGTCAAGAATGACAACCAGGTATGTCTATTATCAAAGGCCTCGATGCAACAAAGCTGGTTATGGCATCGACGGCTCTCTCACCTCAACTTTCGGTACATCAACAAGCTGGTCAGTGGAAAGCTATTGAAAGGACTTCCAGAGCTGAAGTATGAAAGAGAACACCTGTGTGCAGCGTGTGAAAAGGGAAAGATGAAGAAAGCTCCACATAAATCAAAGCATGAACCAAGTACTAGCTCTCCATTAGAGTTGTTGCATATGGATTTATGCGGTCCTATGCGAACGCAAAGCTTAGGCAGAAAGAAGTATGTGCTAGTTATCGTGGACGACTTCACGCGATACACTTGGGTCAAGTTTCTACGGTCTAAAGATGAGACGCCCGAAGTTCTCATTACATTTCTGAAGATGACCCAAGTCAATCTGCAGAAACAAGTCAAGATTCTAAGAACTGACAACGGCACAGAGTTCAAGAATCAATTAGTTGAAGAATATCTCGAATCGGTCGGGATATCACATCAATACTCTGCTGCTCGTACGCCTCAACAGAATGGAGTCGTCGAAAGGCGAAATCGTACACTTGTCGAGGCCGCTCGAACTATGCTCAGCCAATCTGAGTTACCTCTATTTTTGTGGGCTGAAGCTGTATCGACTGCATGTCACACTCAGAATCGCTCTATGATACACCGCAGATTTCAGAAGACTCCGTATGCGTTAATCAACAACCGAACACCAACCATTAAATATTTTCATATTTTTGGTTGTAAGTGTTATGTTCTAAACGACAGAGAGAATCTGAACAAGTTCAGTGCTAAGGAGGATGAGGGCATCTTCGTTGGTTATTCCTCTACATCTACTGCATATCATGTTTACTTGAAGAAGTCAATGACTGTGATCGAGAGTGTCAACGTTACATTCGATGAGGAAATGGATTATGAGCACGTCAGTTCAGAACCCATAATTACCGGAGTACTAGCTTCTGGACCAACCAGTCCAGGACCTGCACCTCAAGAGAACAAATCAGATGGCGCTTCATCGTCTACTTCTAAACTATCTTATTTGGATTTATTATTTGAACTGTTTTATGATGAATTTCTTAGATCTCGTGTGCCTAAATCTGTTGTGGTTGACAGGATGGAAGACTCGATGACTACTCAACCAACCACTTCCGATATCTCGACTGAATACAACTCCCCGATTCGGCTAGAAGTTCCAGTTCAAATGCCTACTCCGACAGTTGAAGTTGTGACCAACACCAACATGACAGAAGTAGTTAACTCAGTAGGATGTACTGTAAGGACTGATCAACAGACTGATCAAGCTGTACCTACTGCACCTTCTGCAACTACTACTTCAACTGAAACTCCCATTCATTCTGAACCATCTGAAGGAGATAATAGTGGATTCCTAGATGTTGAAAATGATCAATCTACATCTAATCCACTCTCTCATGAACATAAGTGGTCCAAAGAGCACCCGATACATCAAATCATTGGAGATCCTTCAAAACCGGTGCAAACTAGGTCTGCAACATCAAATCTATGTATGTATGAATCCTTTCTGAGCAAGATCGAGCCTACTAGCATATCTGAGGCCCTTGCCGATTCAGATTGGGTAACTGCGATGCAAGATGAGCTGAATCAATTTGAAGCACTGAAAGTCTAGAGACTCGTACCCAAACCTGAAGGTAAAACTATCATTGGTACGAAATGGGTGTTCAAAAACAAGAAAGATGAAGATGGTACCGTTATCCGAAACAAAGCACGACTTTTTGCCAAGGGATATAGGCAAGAGGAAGGGATAAACTACGATAAGACTTATGCTCCAATGGCGCGTATAGAGTCAATTCAGATGTTCTTAGCCTACGCAGCACACAAGAACTTCACCGTCTATCAAATGGACGTGAAGACAGCTTTTCTGAATGGAGTACTCAAAGAGGAAGTCTACGTATCGTAGCCAGAAGGGTTTGTAAATCCAGATAAGCCTAATCACGTTTACATCTTGGATAAAGCTCTTTATGGACTGAAACAAGCTCCTCGCGCCTGGTATGATATTCTATCTCAGTTCCTGGTCAAGTCAGGTTTTACAAAAGGTACGGTTGATACCATTCTTTTCATTAAAAAGGATAAAGGCGATATCATTCTTATTCAAATATATGTGGATGATATTATTTTTGGTTCTACAAATCCTAAGTACTGTAAGAACTTTGCAAACCTCATGGTGTCACGTTTTCAAATGAGCATGATGGGAGAGATGAATTTTTTTCTCGGATTGCAAGTGTTAGTGTATTAAATTGTATCCAAGATTTAGTGAGAAAAGTCATGTAAAAGCCTTTATTCTTGAATAGTCAATGAAAGTCAATGATAGTCAAAATGTAGAAAGTCAACATAAGCCTTAGAGTGTTTTAAAGTACTTGAGAGTTTGAGTGGGTCATTGTTCAAGTTACTTGAGAGTTTAGTTGGATTAATTGAGTGTTTCTTAGTTCATATAAATAGGTTTGTTTCTTGTAATTTTGTAAGAGCTTACATTGTAATATCAGATTTACTTTCTCACTCTACTCTCTCTCTAGAATAATACTGTCATATTCTTAATTGAGAGTGTTTGAATTGCTTGATTGAAACTGGGAAATACATTTTCAATTGGTATCAGAGTTGTACCAAACAAATATAAAGAAATTTGCAAAGAAAATTGGGATTAATTTCTAGATTTTTCAAGAAATTTTCAAGAACACAGAGACGGTCACTGTTGAAATTTTTTTGAATTAATTGTGAAAATGGTTCACATGATTCTTATTGTTTGATAAATTTTGTTTGAATTCACAGATTAATCAAACAAACAAGTTTAAATTGAAGTTGTGAATCTATTTTCTTGAATTTCAAAATCACACAGATTGTTTTCTGGAAATATAGAATTTGATCAGTTTGTCATTGTTTTGTTGATGTTTGGTTGTATAAGTAATTAGATTGTGATCGATCTTAGTTTAGAAACACTTTGTATTCACTAAATCTCACAAAACAATCACAAAATCAAACTGAAATTTGAATTTTATTTTGGATCTTGAGTGACAAAAATGTCGAGCAATGTAATGTTGAAAATTGCACTGAGGTTGTTGTTTTTAGAATGATTGGATTGCTAAGATTTTGTTTGGATTTGTAATTTGATTGTATTGATACATGTTTGAGATTCAATTTTGCAGATTTGAATTTCTTGGATCGATTCTGTATAAAGTTCAAGAACACGCAAGTGTCAATGAAGAACACGCAAGGCACAGGGGTGAAATCGACCCTTTGATTTGAAAGTCTGTAAAACTCGCACGACATTGAATTGAAATTGAGCCTTCGATCTGCGAGTTTGAGAAAACACGCAAATAAGCATCTGCGCGTTCTACAAACACGCAAGGCATTACCTGCGTGTTTCAGGCATTGGCGCATTTCAGTCTAAATTTGACTTGCGCGTTTCAGAAATCATTCAATCTGCGCGTTTAATTCAAACAATCTGACTTGCGAGTTTGGGATTATTCAACTTGCGCGTTTGAAGTTCATCTCATCGATCTGCGCAAATACTAAATCGATTTGAGAGTTTTGTGATGTTCAATTTCAATTAACTTGTGTTTTCAATTTCAATCAATTGGGCATTTTAATTTCATTAATTTTTGATCAATTGCGAGTTCTAATTGATTGGATTCAATTTGCAGGTCGAATTGTACAGGACATCGATTCTTTTTACACTGGTCAACATATGACATCGGTCAATTGATTCACACTGCATATTTCAAAATTCATGTGATTTGTTTTGAAATTTCAAGTTAAACTTTGTTTGATCTGCAGATTGTCAAGAGATGTTTGTGGTTGTAATCTGTGTTTGAGTTTGTAATCTGTGTTTCAACAATTCACACAGTAAGTGAGTTCCAGTTTACACATTTTGTCAAAGTAATCTGCAAGTTTTATTTGATCATTCTGTATGCAGGTTTCAAGTTTAAAGGATCTGTGAAACACAGTTTGTAATTGATTGGGATCACTTGGTTTGATTTGTGTGCTTTATGATCTTTGATTTTTGAGTTCATTTGGTCTGCACATGATCTACAAATTGATAGATAAACTCAGTCTACATCAATTTCACAGTCTGCAAGTTTGAATGTTTAATTCACAGTCTGCAAGTTTCATTCACAGTTTGTGATTTTCTACCGTCTGCAATTTTCAAGTCTAGATTGATTGGATTTCAATTGCAAGTAATCTGTGATTGTTGAAAGATTACATAATCTGCACAGTTTGTGGTTTATTTTCAAGTAAACACAGTTTGTAAATTGGTCTGCACAGTCTCAAATCATAGTCTGCAAGCTTTACATAGTCTGCACATCTGTTTCACATCTGTTTGATCTGTGAGCTATATTTCAAACAAGCATTTGTGAGTTTCACATCTGTTTGATCTGCACAGTTTACACATCTGCAGTTCCAATTTGTGTAATCTGTGAGTTACAGTTTGTGTGCAGTCTGCACATTTCACTTCACATAGCCTGCAGTTTACATTAATTCAGTTTGCAGTTTTGATTTCACATAAGTCTGTGAGTTTAATGCAGCTTCTTTTCATGAAAACAGCCTGCAAACACCTGCCTGAATACAGTTTGTGAATTGTTTCATATTATCTGCGAATTGTTGGATTATTGATTTGTGTTGTGCATTTCATTTGGACTTTTTCACTTGATTTGCACAGTTCACAGTCTAAACACAGTTTGTTCCATTTGACAGTAATCTGTGTTTTAACAGTCTGCACAGTCTGCAAGTTTGTGATTAATTAGTCTGTGAGTTTTCAAGTGCAAGTTTCAAAGTGGTTTTGAGAGATCAAGAGACAGAATTTTTTTTCAGAGATAGACAATTTTCTGAGATTCTTTTAAGTTTGACTTCTAGTCAACTGTTCTGAAATGTTTGGGAACGATCTTTCCTAATCAAGCTAATCATTCAAGATGTTTTCTACAGGTAAACATTCTACAGAGAGAAAGCGAAAGATCAACAACAAAGATTTGGAGCCTATTGTTTTAATTCCACGTATAATTGAGACAGGGACTACCTCAGTGACATCAGGAAATGAATCTAAAACTACATCACTAGTTTCTGATTCATCTGAAATCATAATTACATGTCCAATTATAGTGGATGGCAATGAAACTGTGCCTGAGATACCAAGAAAAGAAGTTGAACAAGATAGACCGAAGAATCAGAATTAAGAGCTTCTTAAGAAAATTCAGGAGTTGAAATTTAAATTGTCAAATTCTGATAAAACTCATGTTTGTACAAAATGTACTGATCATGCTAAATCCGATTGTGCAGGTATCATCAGTGCAAAAGAGAACGAGATAAGAGAGAAAGAGAAAGAGAGAAATAGAAAGAGATTAAAGAAAGAGAGAAAATCATTGTTCTAAAAGAAAAAACAATTATCACATGTGAAAAAGAATTAAAATTGAAAGAGAAAAAGATTCAAAAACTTCAAAGCCAACTGAAGAAAACTGAACAGAAATCATCAGATTTCCAAGTTGAATCAGTTGAGATTCAACAAAAGTTTACGGCTTTTGAAGACAAGATATATGCCTTGGAAATACAGAATGCTGAATTAATAAAAAGCATCCAAGCAGATAAAGAAAAATCAAAACTGGAAACATCTTCAACTCAAAAGATATCTGACTTTTCAAAGAAAACACTCCAAAAGAAAAAGGATTTCGAGCTTAGATGCATAAAACTCTCCAAGCAAGTATCCGACTTTGAAAAGATTTTGATAACTGAACGGGATATATTTGCTAAAGAGAAACAAGTTCTTGAAAATAAAATTACCGAACTTCCCAACCAGATTTCCACTTTACAAGACCTACTTGAGAAAGAAAGTAAATGCTTTAAAGAAAACAAGAGGTCTTATGAGCTTGAAAAGAGAAATGTTGAAAAAAGAAATACTAGGATTTTCAAAGATATTTCTGAAAAGAACAAGAACTTGGAAAAAGAATTTGAGCTTGAACGTTCACATTTTGAATCTGAAATATCAAAGCTCCAATCCAAAATAACTGTTTTGTTATCAGATTATCAAAAAGAAAAGAAGGCCAAATCTGATTTGAAACAGAAATTTGACACACTTTTAGATGAAAGAAACATATTGACTAAAAAGATAAAAGACTTAGAAGCTGCAAACGTTGATTTGTCAGAAAAGATAACAACTGATGTGATTAATCAATCACCTGTTGATAATTCAACAGAATCAGTCTGTTCTTTCAAAACAGCTTCAAGTTCTATTCATGATCAAAATGTTTTGAAAAACAAAAGTGTCAAACCAATCTTTGTCAAATCAAGTCAGATCAGACCATCAAATTTATTTTATGACAAATCTGTTGATGGTTCAACGAGCTATTATGTAAAATCTCTTGGAAAGCAATAAAAGAAAAGTCAGATGGTCTGGAGAGTTAAAGATTCTCCTGAGGAGAAGAAGAATGACAAGAAGAATGACAAAGCATATGCATCCACATCCAAAG
The DNA here is from genome assembly GCA_954870635.1 of Arctium minus. NCBI lineage: Eukaryota > Viridiplantae > Streptophyta > Magnoliopsida > Asterales > Asteraceae > Arctium > Arctium minus. Next base: position 80,465,888 of record OX941087.1, on the reverse strand, counting down.
CCAAAAAGAACATAGCACATAAAGGTAAATCTTTTGATAATCCTGATATGTATGATTCTACTAACCATTTGATCAGGGTTGCTCAAAAGAAGATTTGTTGTTCTTACTCTGGAGCACATGACTTTGTAAGTAAAAATTTTGTTAATTACTGGTATGGTTCATATAATGTAACCCCCACAAGAACTGCAACTAACACTTCAGGACCCAAATACCAGTGGGTACCAAAAGCTAAAACTGTGTTGCAGGCACCCAAAGTTTTAGGGGGAGCATGATGTTTGACTTCTAGACAAAACAGTCTAGGACTCGTACTTCAAAGTACAAGTTTATGGCTCTTGAATAATTCAGTTCAAGACCCGTACTTCAAAGTTAAAAGACTGTGGCTTCTGATCACATGACAGATCAAGACCCATTCTTCAATGTTCAGACATGGATATTATGCTAATATCCAGGGGGAGCTTAATAGACCTAAATCATGATATAATGATTTGAGGGGGAGCATAAATGTAAGTATTTTCTGATCTAGATCTCTGATTGTTTGAAAGACAAACAACTTTCAAGCATGAAAAATGTATTCTTAAATGTTCAAACCACTTCTTTATTCTCAAAAGATTTCATGAATTAAGAAGTGTGATTTTAAATGTTTTTCATTATTGAGCTTCAATGTTTAACTGACCATGTGTTTCCAAAGATTAATACTTGTGTATTATCTTTTCATATACTGTCAAGTATTCATACACACCGGTTCAGTACTTCATTTGAATTAGTTATTACCATGTCTCTAAAACGAAACAACTTTTCGATGGTAATACTCCCGTTTGATTTCACTGTTGTTGAGCAACTTTCATCATTTCAATATTTATGCTTTCATTGCTATAATTGTTTATATTCGTTCATATAAACAAACTATCCAATTCTTTGATACCCTAACCAATTTTATTTGATCTGATTGATACATTATCAGATTCTCAAAACAATTCTCTTGATTTCATTTCATTCATTCAATATCTTTGTTTTGAGAAATCTTCAAAGTTCAATTGCTCAAATCTCATGAGCATACATTTTGACAATGTTATCACATTTTGAGCTTAACTGTTCAGTTAAATTGTTGAGCAACCATTCGTTATAGAACTTACATGGGATTCATGTGTGAGCTTAAACAGAACTTCCATGGATTCACGTTAACTAGTGTTTCCTAAAATGAGGATCCCAAATTGCAACAGGGTTCTATGGTCGGTCCGTGACCCCTCAAAATCTCACTCAAAAGGTGCGTTGTTTATTTCAAGAATAGGCTGGATCCAGTTATCCTAGAGTGATTGAGGGGTGAGGGGTCATAAATCAAAGAGTGGGGGAGATAACTCATTCGGTTGAGTTTTTCTCATTGTGTGGAGCGGTAAAATGGAAATGAGAGTTTGGTTAGAAGTGAGCATAATGATAAAAAGAAAGAGGGTGTGAGAACAGAGTTAAAAGAATATCAGAACTCTGCACCAAAAACTTTCTGAGCCGGGCAACCACATCTACTGATCGGTTCACATTCTTTGGTGACCATCATTGAAATAGGCAGTGAGCCCATGCCCACTCTTGCAATTACCCCACCAGCCACTCGTTTCTTTCTTAACAAAGAAATGTTTCATTTTCTTTGGGGACGCAACATATATGCTATCTAATCTTCACCAGGAAGATTTAGATATTGAAAAAGAAGGAAAGTTGCCCCACCTTCGCACCTCTTTCATGCACATTGAGTCCGTGTAATACTTGTTTTTGTCTCAACAGTTTACACATTTTGAACCTTATGAAACAAAATCATTGTGCTAAATTCTTTCATACACAAGCACGAGCACACAGAAAATTTGTTTTTCTGTCAGAACATTCATAGAATTACCTTGTGTTTTTCAATGATTGAATGGAAGTCCTGGGGAGTCATCATCAAACCGGCTCCTTAAATTGTACATTCGTTGTACACAGTAACTCCGTGTTACTGACAGGCACTCCTAACTGTTTGATTTGTTGAATCAGGGTTACCAAGTTCATTATATCTGAATTTGAAAAGATTTGGGTATATACTGTTCATGATTCAGATGCTCAGATCAAAGGATGGAAAATGTCATATCATCATAAAGGAGGAGATTGTTACGTTGAGTACAAAGGGGGATGATCAAAGAATGTGTTAAAATTGAAAAGTTTTGATGATCATGAAGCTCACAATCATCAAAAAGGGGGAGATATCTACAAAGATCAATTTCAAAATGATAAAGAGATGTCAAAGTAAAAAGACTGTTGATCCAAACTCTCTCAATAATTTGATAACGACCCTTTTCTATACTTAGTGAAAATTACGTTTAATATGTATTAGTGTTTCACTATCAGCGATCAGACTGAGTCTATTCAGTTATCGCTGATAGTCCTTCTTGTAAACATTTTATGTATTAGTGTTTCACTATCAGCAATAAAACTGAGTCTGTTCAGTTATCGCTGATAGTTCTGATGTAAACAGTAACGTAATCCTTGAAGACAAGTCTCGCGTCAACAGATGTTCATAGCTGAATCGAAGACGAAGCTGCTGAACAAAGAGAAGTCTACTAGTGACCTGATGCAGATATCAGTGAAGCAAAGACATCTCTACTTATACGCGAAGGAACATGAGGAAGGCTTCAACGATCGCTAACTTCTTGATGTCTCTAAAGAAAGAGATATTCAGCGATCAAATGATCACTTAGCTTATACCTCAAGTTTCCTTTTGTCTAACCTTGCACAACCTTGTACTATGTGTCAGAACGGACATGTGTCTACCACAATTCGTACACAACTCTGTCTACTACACTGTTCATGATCCGGCTGAAAGCATGTCTCCAAAAGTCAGACTCCCAAAGCCAGTCAGTGAATGCCACGTGTAAAGTGCCCTGCCATGCATACGGTATAAATAGGAAGATCACCTCTTCATCTAAAGTATGCTCAACCTTGAACCCCAAATAGAAACCTTTGTTTTCTATATTCTAAATCCCCCACTCTCTGAAATTCTTGTGCAACCATCTTAGTGTTTTCTTAAGTTTGTTTAGATTGAGTCTTACTTAATCTTATTCCGCAACAGACTTGTAAATTGTGTTTTATTTATCAATAAACAATTTATTAAATTTTAAATTATGTGTTTGTATTCAACCCCCCCTTCTACAAACTTGTTAAGCACCTTAGGGGCCAACAAGTGGTATCAGATCAGTTTGTTTAATCTAATAAACAAGATCTTGCTTTACTCTCTTCTTTGCTATTCTAAATGGCACTTAACACAAACACAAACTACTATGATAATGGTTGTCTTTCTAAACCTCCTCGATTTAGTAGATATAACTTTTCTCTATGGAAAAATCGAATGATGCTATTTCTTGAAGGTGTTGATCCTACTATACCTGAATATATAGAAAATGGACCCTATGAACCTGTTAGAATTATAGCTGCAGTTCCCGCTACTGCCACCACTGAAGCTGTCCCTGAACGCTATGTCGTTAAGGAAATAAGACAGTGGAGTGATGAAGACAAAAAGAAAGTAGGGATAGATGCAAGAGCAAAGACCATTATCTCAATGGCTCTGCCTGATGAAGTTTTCCATTCCATCATGCATCTGAAAACTTCTAAAGAAATGTGGGAAACCATATGTGTTCAATATGAGGGCACCACTGAAATCCAAGAGACTCGAAAGATTAACTTGGTAAGACAGTATGAAAGTTTCATCGCTGGTAATAATGAGTCTCTTTCTGCCGTTCATCAGCGGTTTAACTGCTTAATCATTGATCTAAGAACTGTTGGTAGGACCTATTCTAATTCTGAGGTCTTAACAAAATTCTTAGAATGTCTTCCTGAAAGCTGGGACAGTTATTCAATATGTCTTAAGCTGACAAAAGACTTAAATTCTCTCTCTCTAAGCACTATGTATGGAATATTGCTCAACTATGAGCAATCGAATCTCCTGAAAAAGAATATTGTAAAAGATTCTAAAGACTCCAAAAGCACTCCTGTTGCTTTAGTCTCCTCAGAGATAATTCCATCTCAACGATCTACTCTCACCATCACTAAGTTAGATTCTGAATCTGAGGGTCTATCAGACCCTGATCTTTCAGAGTTCGATGAGTCCTTAGCACTCTTGACAAACTCTTTTAAGAGATTTGCAAGAAAGAGCAATTTCCGAAAAATAAGCCTCTCTCTCTTACTGAAAAGCCAAAATCAACTCCTGTTGATAAGGCTACTGCCACTTGCTATAACTGTGAAAAGATTGGACACTTTGCTAGTGAGTGCAGGTCTAAAAAGGTCTTCAAGCCTTATACCTCTAGAAGATCCAGTGATGACAAATACCTAAAGCTGAAGGATAAATATCAAAAGATGAAAAGCTACAAGCGAAAAGGTAAAGGTCTCATCGCTGAAGAACATGACTGGGCTGAATCAGAAGAATCAAGTTCTGATGAAGAAGAAGTCGCTAATCTCTGCCTCATGGATGAGATTAAAGAAGAGGTGGAAGAACCATCTGAACCTTCTATGAGCTACATATCATCTCAGGTATCTATCTCTACAAATACCTCTCTGCCTGAAGATGAGAGAAGTCGCGCTGTTGATGTGCTGACGATTGACCTTTATAATGCTCTAAACAACAAAACTCAAGCTGAGAATAAAAATGTTCATTTAACTCAAGAGCTAGAGAAATGTCATGAAAAGATCAGAGAACTAAATCTTTTAGAAGAAAAGTTGAAAGATCAAGTCATTATAAATGAAATCATCAGCATTGAACGCGAACAAGCCATCGCTGCTCTAAAAGCAGAAAAGGCTCATGTTGAAAAATGGTGCAAATCATCAACAAATATCTCTGAGATAATAAATGCTCAAATTCCTGAAAGTGATAGAACTGGTCTTGGTTTTTGGAAACCACAAGATGAAACTAAAGAAGAAAGTTCCACGCTTAAGTTTGGAACGTTTGTCACTTCTTTCTTTGACACTTCTTATAATCAATTCTATCCCTGTTCTTCTTCAAACTCTATCCCTGAGGAAAAATCCAAAGACACTAAGTCTGCGGATAAAGGAAAATCCATTCTTCGTCCTCAGAAGGCTACCAAGAAATCAAAACTGAAAGTTCCTTCTAAACCTTCAGTAAATCAATCCTCTAGCTTTGTGATAGAAATCTTCGATCTCTGTCCTCCAAAGCTAAAGATTGATCTTAGACCCATAAAATCTGAAGAAATGAAAATTCTTCCCAGATCTCATGAGAAAAGCATTCTTGGACCTGGCCCTGCTCATCTTAAACTTGCAAAACCTTCTACTTCTGGTCCTAAAACCATTTTCAAATATAGAAAATCCTATCACTGTGGTTTTACTGACCATATTGCAAGCAAATGTCCAACTGCCACTAAAGCTGATAAATCAGCTAAAGTGAAGATGAATGCCTCCAAGGCTGAAAAGGTCACTAAAGCTGAAAAATCGACCAAGGTAAAGAATACCACTAAGGTTAAGAAATTAACCAAAGTAAAGATCACCATTGAAGCTGAATCTTCATCTCCTGTGAAGACTGCTGAATCTTCCACATCCACTGACTCTAAAGGACCCATTGAAAAGTGGGTACCAAACAATGCTTAATCTTCCTTATGTGTGCAGGGATCAAAGGGCATCTGGTATCTCGATAGTGGATGTTCTCGTCATATGACTGGACAAAAAGACCTGCTCACTGAATACAAGGAAGAGAAAGGTCCCTCTGTGACCTTCGGTGGAAATGGAAAAGGATATACCCGAGGGTTTGGTGTCCTCAGCAATGGGACAACAACCTTTCGAAGAGTCGCTTATGTAGATGGACTGAAGCACAACCTTCTGAGCATCAGTCAACTATGTGACAAAGACTACGAAGTTCGCTTTTCTAAGAAAGCATGTTCAGTGGTGGATGAGAAAGGAAAACTTGCTCTCAGTGGTTATCGCAGAGAAAATGTCTATGTAATAGATATGGACTCTACTACCACTGAAAACTTATGTTTTCTCTCTAAGGCCTCTGCTGATGTCAACTGGCTATGGCACAAAAGGCTCTCTCATCTAAACTTCAAAACCCTGAATTCTCTCTCATCTAAGGAACTGGTTTCTGGTCTTCCTCAGCACTCATATGCTAAAGAATCTCTCTGCTCAGCATGTGAAAAAGGAAAACAAACAAAAGTTGGTTTCAAGTCTAAACAAGTCTCTTCAGTGACAAGTCCTCTTCAGCTCTTACATATGGATCTGTTTGGCCCTGTCAATATCCAATCAATTTCTGGAAAGAAATATACGCTTGTCATTGTAGATGAATTCTCTCGCTATACCTGGGTTATCTTTCTTCGCTGTAAGAGTGATACTCCAGAAGAACTAATATCCTTTGTTAAAAAGATGAAAGTGCTAAATAATCTTACTGTTTGTACAATAAGAAGTGATCATGGAACTGAATTAAAAAACAGTTCCCTGAATAATTTCTTTGAGAATAAAGGAATTTCTCATAACTTTTCCTCAATAAGAACACCTCAGAAAAACGGAGTCGCTGAAAGAAGAAACAGAACGATCATTGAAGCTGCTAGATCAATGCTCAGCGATTCTCATCTTCCTACTCAATTTTGGGCAGACGCTGTAAACACTGCATGTTTTACTCAAAACAGATCGCTGATAGTAAAGCGATTTGGAAAGACAACTTATGACCTTTTTCATAGAAGGAAGCCTTCTATCAGCTTTCTTCATATCCTTGGTTATCAGTGCTTTATCTTAAACAACAAAGATCAGCTTGGAAAGTTCGACCCAAAAGCAGATGATGGAATATTTCTAGGATATTCCTCCATCTCCAAAGCCTACAGAGTTTTCAACAAAAGAAGACAATCTGTGGAAGAAACAATTCATGTCACATTCGATGAAACTCGCTCAGCGAACTCTAAATTAATCACTAACAATGAAGAGTTAAATGCTTGGATGCTTTCTCACTACAGAGAAACAGAACCTTTCTTCTCAAACCATCAGCATTCAGATCCTCCAGCCGCTGATGATGATCCAAACATTATACATCCTAACGCTGAATCCACCTCATGGGTTTCAGCTGAACCTCTTAACACACTACTACCATCAGATCTACCTTCGTCTGAAAACCTCTCTGATAACAACAGCATGTCCACTAATCAACAGTTAATTGCTGATGAACCTCAAACGTCCTCATCAGTAACCATTCCAATTGTTGATCCAACCTCTGAGTTAAGCAATCATGCTCCTGCTCAGCGATGGACCAAATATCACCCAATAGATCAAATTCTTGGTGATCTCGATGCAGGTATTCAGACACGACGAAGCTCAGGTAATATCTGTCTCTTTGTCAACTTTCTCTCTTTAATAGAACCAAAGAAGACTGATGATGCCCTCAGAGATCCAAACTGGGTCAGCGCTATGCAAGAAGAGCTGATTGAGTTCTCTCGCAACAAAGTTTGGAATCTCGTTCCTAGACCATCTGATAAAACTGTTATAGGCACCAAATGGGTGTTTAGAAACAAGTTAGATGAACATGGAACTGTAACCCGCAACAAGGCTCGACTTGTTGCTCAGGGATACAGACAAGAGGAAGGCATAGACTATGATGAAACCTTTGCCCCTGTGGCTAGGCTCGAAGCAATTCGACTATTCTTAGCTTATGCAGTTTACAAAGACTTCATTGTGTATCAAATGGATGTAAAATCAACATTCCTCAATGGAAAGTTGAATGAAGAAGTCTATGTAGAAAAACCTCCAGGGTTCTATGACCCTAAGTATCAAAATTATGTTTATAAATTGGATAAGGCTCTCTATGGTCGAAAACAAGCCCCTCGTGCTTGGTATGACACTCTCTCATCATTTCATATCTCTGAAAATTTTGAACGTGGCAAGATTGATAATACGTTATTTTTCAGAAAGATAAAAGGTCATATAATTCTTGTACAAATATATGTCGATGACATAATATTTGGTTGTACTAACCCATCTCTATGTACTCGCTTCGCTGAAAGAATGAAGAAAGAATATAAATTGAGTATGATGGGTGAGCTGACATATTTTCTTGGTCTTCAGATTAAACAATCTGACAAAGGTACTTTCATCAGCCAAGGTAAGTATGTTAAAGATATGCTGAAGAAGTTTGATCTTACACAAACTTCAGCGATGAAAACTCCAATGGCACCACCCCTTACACTTAACAAAGATCCTTCTGGAAAACCTGTTAATGTCACTGCCTATAGAGGAATGATAGGCTCCCTGCTGTATCTTACAGCGAGCAGACCTGACATCATGTACTCCACTTGTTTATGTGCACGCTATCAATCTGAACCCAAGGAATCCCATCTGATCGCTGTTAAACGCATATTCAGATATCTGAAAGGAACTCCTAACCTCGGTCTTTGGTATCCCAAAGACTTAGGGTTCGATCTAACTGATTATTCTGATAGTGATTTTACAGGTTGTAAACTTGATAGAAAGAGTACAACTGGTGGATGTCAACTCCTAGGAGGAAAGCTGGTAAGTTGGACAAGCAAAAAGCAAAATTCAGTGTCCACTTCTACAGCTGAAGCTGAATATGTAGCCGCTGGAAGCTGTTGTTCTCAGATCTTATGGATGAGAAATCAACTATTAGACTATGACCTTCAGCTATCAAAGATTCCAATCTATTGCGACAGCACTAGTGCTATCGCTATAGCAAATAATCCAGTGCTACATTCAAAGACGAAACACATAGAGATCAGATATCACTTTATCAGAGATCATGTGATGAACTGTGATATTGAACTTCATTTCATCCCTACTAACTATCAGCTTGCTGATTTATTCACCAAACCTCTTGATGAGACAAGGTTCAACTTTCTCATCAGTGAGCTTGGAATGCTGAATCTCGAAGAATAATTCTTCAGCGTTCATGCATTGTGTCAGTAATCAGAAGTTCCCCTTTCATCACTCTGATAAACATTTTGACTCTCAGGTATGTTCTCACCATCCCTACAACTGAATCTTCATTCAGTTAAGATGTTTTTCAAAATATAAACCTTAATCACTGAACTTTCTTCAAATGATTAAAAGCTTTTTTGAAAAAGAAATTTATCACTGATATTTCTAGTCAGTGATCCTTTAAAAGAAAATCTATCCCTATCTTTACCATCAGGGATACTTTCAAAAAGAAAAATCTATCGCTGGCTTTTTTCAGCGATAATTTCAAAACGGACAAATGAACAGTCTCTCTTCTATTACGTCATCTGAACCGACAATCCACGACATGCCTTTTTCTGACACGTTCGTCCGTTGCCCTTCCATCCAATCAACTTCGTGGGACGTGTCCATGTCATGATGAGCATTTGTTTTCCCGCCTCTCACATTCTCTCTCCTTTCTCACACGTATAAAAGGAATGTTTTTCCATTCTTATCACTTTACGCTTTCTGGAAATACTTTCAAAGCAAGAATTCTCTCTCAAGCATTCTAGCATTCTAGCATTCTCAATCATTTGCATCATCCTCTTCAAAGATCAACAAGTTATTCTTGATCTTTTTCTTATTCTTATCTTAAATCTTTTTACATAAAAATTCATTTATGGACTACCATTATGAGTTTATAAGATTCTTATCACATAAAATCATTTTCATTTGTGATTTTATTCTTTAAAAACCATTTTATTTTGATTGTTCTTCATTCAAAATCTTTGGTTTTTCTTCTTGTTCTTGTATCTTATATTAAGAACACCATTTTTTTAATCTTCAAAATTGTTGATTTCTCTATGTTTCTTTCCCAAAATAGAAACTGGAAAAATCTTCTTTATTTTTTAGACTAAAACCTTTCTTCTATTCGTCTATCTGTTTACTCTCAGAATGTCTCAATCTGCACTTGTTGCCTCTAAGAACGTCAAGTTCGCCATCACTGACTCGGAGCTTTCGAAGAACAATCATCTCGCTCGCCTCGATTTTGACGGTGTTAAGTACCCACATCTGAAGGAAGCCACAATGTTTCTAAAGGAATCCTGCATTGCTTACGCTATCACTGTGGATCCCACACCCTCCAAAGCTCTTCTCCAGCAATTCTGGTTTACCGCTGAAGAAGCCTCTATCACCAACAAAAAGGGTGAACAGGTTCCTGCTATCTCTTTCAGCACTGAACTAGGCTCAGGGATGATGACTACCTTAGGGCTGAGGAAAGCTCTGCGTTTTCCTGACAAACCCAGGAATGGATTCGACGCCTTGCCAACTGATGCTGAACTCCTCCAATTCCTGGATGCAATGGAATACTTTTGGGAACCCAAGCCAAGGACGAAGATTCCAAACAAGAAGCTGACTCTTGTGAAGAAGGCACTGATGCCTTCTCAGCTTAACTACATCTTCTCACACTTCATTCAGTGTATGAGTGGGAAGAGTGGGTCACTGGACCAAGCCAGCAAGATTCAGGTCCAGATGGCTTACTCAGTGATCGCTGGAAGAAACTTCGACTACGCAACAGCTATCTTTGACGATCTCAAGTCAAAGATAGAGAAGACCGAGAGGGATCCCAAGGTCCCCTACGTACGCTTCATCTGTGCATAACTAAAGTTCCTCTACCCTGCTACTTACCCCACTAACTCGGATGCATCTTTTCCAAAAGTGGGTCAGCGCTCCCTGGAGGTCAAGACGCTCCCCAATGAGGTAAGTATCTCTGAACTTCGCTCCCTACTGTCTCTCCTCACTTCTTCTTCAGCGGCCACGCAGGAGGTTCCTTCTTCTGCTATCCCTGCCGCTACCCCTTCCAAACGACCATCAAATGGCTCCCTTGGTCCTTCAAAGAAGGCCAAGGTGACCAAGGAGAAAGCTACCTCTAGCTCAAGACCTAAGGATGTTTCTCAACAAACCTCCTTAGATGCTTTTGTGGGTCTCTCCTCCACATCCTCAGCGATAACCACTTCAACCGTGCCAGCGATCTCGGTCGCTGTCACAACAACAGTGACCCAACCTACAATCTCAGTTCAACAACAACCTGAGGTAACTACCCCTATCCCTACATCTTCTATCCCCATCTCTAGTCCTTCTATTTCTTTGATCTCTAACCCTCCATCTATTTCTACTCAACCACAATTTGGACCCATAGGACCTGAACATCAATCTTTTGAGGAATCGTTACAATTCTACAAAATGTTTGATAATTTAGGTATCCCTATAACCTTAAACACTTCTCCCAACTCACCATATAAGCCTGTTTCTCAAAAACTAACTTATATTTCAGGTCCTAGTTTGGCGACTGTTGACACCAATGTCAACAATCTGAGTGCAAAGGTGGAATCTCTGACTGCCTCTCTCAACAACACCACCAATGCTGTTCAATCAGCTGGTGAAGCACTGAAGACGCTAACAGCCACCTGCGCCTCCAAAGCTGACGTTTCTCAAATCGCTACTCTCCAAGAAGCGATTGTCAAAGTCAGGGAAGACTCACAGCAACAGTTTGCAGCCCTGGCTACAAAGGTTGATTCCTGTGAAGTTCTTATTCAGCAGATCCTGACTCACCTGAAGGCACCAGCTCCAGTTCCTGCTCCTTCATTTACAGAAGACGATCGCACAGCTCTAGGCGTAGCTGTGGAGTTTATTCATCAAGCTACGTTAGAAATCCCTGAAATTGAAGACTGACTCAAAGGATTGGAGGCTGAAGTTCAGGTGTTGGCCGCAGCAAAAACTTCCTCTCCTTCCAAATAACTCTCCCTCCGTAATAATGAAAAATAGGGGGAGAAAGCTGCTGAAGAAAATACGGAGTTTGAAGTCGTTGCTGAGGTCCAACAGAAGGAAACTCCCTCTCAGGTTGAGGGGGAGATAGCTGCTGAAAAAGCCCCTCCTTCTCTCGAAGATTTAATCGACGATGAAGAAGAAGAGGATGATGAAGATGAAGCCCTTGATCTTGAAGATCAAGAGGAAGAACCTCATCAAGATGATGATGATGACGATGAAGAAGATCCATCGCTATGGTGTTCTTCAGCCGTCACTTCATCAGCGATAGCTTCGAAAGAAGTTATCATAGCAGGGGGGGAGCCATGGAACTTCTTCAGGAACCCCTTCCCAAAGCAAAGGTGCAACTGCTGAGGGAACCCTGAAGATGATTTCACTACCTGAGGAGAATCCTTCTCAGGTATGCCTTACTCTTGTTCCCTTATCATTCTATAAAAATCCAACCCCTGTTTCTTTCTAGCCTTTATCTCTCTCCTTCCCTAAAAATAAATCTAACCTTTTTGTTTTTCTGACCAGATAGTTCTCTCCCCTGCTTAAGGGTAAAGAACTCCAAGTAATCCGAGCTGCTGAAGCTGATGATCAAATAATCCCAATCTCTGTAAGAGAGATTGATGAAGAGGATGAAGAAGAAGAGTCCCTGCAACATCATGGAAGGCCCTCCAGACCATCTCATTGGTCAGAGGAAGAGAGAAAGAAAAGAACGGAGTTTATCTCTCATCTGGAGAGTCAACGACGAAAGATCCCCTCTCAATCATCAGATCTGGAGTTCCTGACTGATGCTGAAATCGAAGAATCCGTCAGGGCTGAGAAGTTGATTGCTGACTGTCAAAGAGATGCCTCTCTGGCTCTCAAAATTCAGTCTTCTCAAGTAAAAGACAAGAAGCTGAAAAGCAAACCAGTGGAAGTCCAGGCAGCTCTTTTGAAAGAGATTGAAGAGGAACGCTCCAAAGAAAATGCGGTCAGCGATAATACAGTCGATTGGTGCAAGCACAAAATTAACTATCGCTCTGACCCAATGAATATCGTAGCTGTTGCTATCTCTGGGAGAAAGAAGAAGGATAAACTCTCTGTCACCATGGAGATTACCAGAGAGGATGGAAGCTGCAAGGCTATGTTCATTTCAATTCTGGAAGACTTCGGCTACATGGAATGGCTTGAGTTCAAAGATGCGCTGAAGAAATCAAAGTCAACATACAGAGGCTATGTTGAAAGGGTAAATGATGCCCTCATCAACAGAGTCGCTGCTATACTAAAGGTGTCATCTACTCTTCCTCCAAAGTCCAAGCAAATCAAGAGAAAGCCTGTCTCCTCCTCATCTGATAATGTCGCAGTGATCAGAAATGAAACCTCCATCAAATTCTCAAGAGAAGCTCTGTTCGGTCCTCCTCCTGATCTTTCCGTTCTGGATCTATCTCTGCCTCCTGGCGGACCATACGTTGCAGGACAAGTTCTTGAAGAACCTTTTGGAATCTTCTTCAGAGATGACGAGGAACAGCTCAGATTTCAAAGAGTCTCTGAAATCCCTATCTGTCCCCTCGCTCTTCTCAAGGATCTCATGTGCCTATGGTGTACTCTCTCTCCTGCTGCTGAGCCAATCATAGCGATCATCTGCAAAGAATCTTTAGAGCGAAGACAAAAAGGAGAAGAAATACCTGAGTATTTGATAAATACTCCTAAACCCTCTTTAGATAACTGATAGATTAGTTTTCTTTCTTGTAATCTATTAGTTTAACTTACAGTAGTTAGTACATCACTTGTATTTGTAATTTTCATACCTTGTAATTCCTTTCTTGGATTAATGAGAATTTCAGTGAAGTACTTAACTATATCAGTACTGTAAAAGATCCCTCAAAATAGTAATTGGGACATGTATGTTATGAGTCCTGATTATTCCATCATTTTGAATTATAAAGTAATTTTCTTCAGTTACTTTGTCATTATCAAATAGGGGGAGATTATTGATCCAAACTCTCTCAGTGATTGATAACGACCCTTTTCTATACTTAGTGAAAATTACGTTTAATATGTGTTAGTGTTTCACTATCAGCGATCAGACTGAGTTTGTTCAGTTATCGCTGATAGTCCTTCTTGTAAACATTTTATGTATTCGTGTTTCACTATCAGCAATAAAACTGAGTCTGTTCAGTTATCGCTGATAGTTCTGATGTAAACAGTAACGTAATCCTTGAAGACAAGTCTCGCGTCAACAGATGTTCATAGCTGAATCGAAGACGAAGCTGCTGAACAAAGAGAAGTCTACTAGTGACCTGATGCGGATATCAGTGAAGCAAAGACATCTCTACTTATACGTGAAGGAACATGAGGAAGGCTTCAGCGATCGCTAACTTCTTGATGTCTATGAAGAAAGAGATAATCAGCGATCGAATGATCACTTAGCTTATACCTCAAGTTTCCTTTTGTCTAACCTTGCACAACCTTGTAATATGTGTCAGAACGGAGATGTCTCTGCCACAATTCGTACACAACTCTGTCTACTACACTGTTCATGATCCGGCCGAAAGCATGTCTCCAAAAGTCAGACTCCCAAAGCCAATCAGTGAATACCACGTGTAAAGTGCCCTGCCATGCATTTAATGCATAGGGTATAAATAAGATGATCACCTCTTCATCTGAAGTGTGCTCAATCCTTGAACCCCAAATAGAAACCTTTGTTTTCTATATTCTAAATCCCCCACTCTCTGAAATTCTTGTGCAACCATCTTAGTGTTTTCTTAAGTTTGTTTAGATTGAGTCTTACTTAATCTTATTTCGCAACAGACTTGTAAATTGTGTTTGATTTATCAATAAACAATTTATTAAGTTTTAAATTCTGTGTTTGTATTCACCCCCCCCCCCCTTCTACAAACTTGTTAAGCACCTTAGGGACCAACAAAGACTTGTGATGAAATTTTGAAGGTTCAAGTAAAATGAAGATCAAGTGTTGTTTCAAGACATATGAAAGTTTGTTTGGAACAAGAAGATTAAAAAAAAGATTCTGAAGAAAGTTAATTCAAATACAAATTCAGATGATTTGAGAAAGTTCGTTTTTCTGAAGACAATCAAGAGATCACAAGAGATGAAGACACAAGATCAGAGATTCCTTAAAGCTGTTTCAAAGCTCAAAGTTTCAAAAGTTTTTCAAAGTTTTCAAAGATTTGTTTAAGACTTGTTGACTCTACAAAGATGCAATGTGCAAAAGACTTTTCAAATATTCTTCAAAGACTGAAGATTATTAAATCTTCAAAGTTCAAGACTGTCAAAGATAGAAGTTGAAGAATCAAGCGCTGAAGACAAGTGTCAATTTTTTTTTAAATCTTGAATACAAAGGGGGAGAATGTTAGTATATTAACTTGTATCCAAGATTTAGTGAGAAAAGTCATGTAAAAGCCTTTATTCTTGAATAGTCAATGAAAGTCAATGATAGTCAAAATGTAGAAAGTCAACATAAGCCTTAGAGTGTTTTAAAGTACTTGAGAGTTTGAGTGGGTCATTGTTCAAGTTACTTGAGAGTTTAGTTGGATTACTTGAGTGTTTCTTAGTTCATATAAATAGGTTTGTTTCTTGTAATTTTGTAAGAGCTTACATTGTAATATCAGATTTACGTTCTCTCTCTACTCTCTCTCTAGAATAATATTGTCATATTCTTAATTGAGAGTGTTTGAATTGCTTGATTGAAACTGGGAAATACATTTTCAGCAAGTCAAACAATTTTCAACGGGGATTTTTATCAATCAACCTAAATACATTCTTGATATTCTTCGGAAGTTCAAAATGGAAAATTGTAAACCGATTGGTACCCCGATGGCACCTGGTACTAAGATTGCCACCGATCCTTCAGGAAAGGCTGTTGATGTGAGGAATTATAGAGGGATGATAGCTTCTTTAATGTATCTTACTTCTAGTAGGTCGGATATAATGTTTTCTACATGCTTATGTGCTAGATATCAGGTCAATCCTAAAAAATCCCATTTGTCTGATGTTAAGAGGATTTTCAAGTATCTGAAGGGGACTGCAGATCTTGGTTTGTGGTATCCTAAAGATACTAGCTTTGAACTAACAGCTTATTCAGATGCAGATCATGCTGGTTGCATGTTAGACAGGAAGAGCACCTCGGGTCATATACAATTCCTCGGAGGTAAACTCGTCAGTTGGGCATCAAAGAAGCAACTATGTGTTTCCACATCAACGGCCGAAGCAGAATATGTAGCTGTTGCTAGCTGCTGTTCTCAGGTCTTGTGGATGAGAACAGAAATGCGAGACTTTGGGTTTCATTTCAATAAAATCCCGATTTATTGTTACTCGAAGAGTGCTATTGCGATTACCGCTAACCCTGTTCAGCATACTAAGACCAAACACATAGATGACAGGTATCACTTTATAAAGGATAATGTGGAAAAGGGAACAATTGAACTTTACTTTGTAAAAACTGATTTTCAGCTTGCAGATTTGTTCACCAAACCTTTAGACGAAAAAGAGATTCAATTTTCTTGTCTCTAGGCTTGGTATGCTAAATCTTAAGACCTAATTGGTGGTTACCTGATTACTTCCGCACGATATCTGCTCTTTAATAGTTTGTTCATGATCTTAGGGGGAGTGTGAGATGTACTTCATAGATGTTCAATGTTACTTTGAGGGGGAGCATATGTAAATGCATTGTGTTTACTGATAACTTGTTAGTGATGCATGATTTTAGGGGAAGTACAAGTCAAAGGAGTAAAGGCTATGACTTCTGATTATCTCTAATCAAAAATCGTACTTTAATCGTTTTATTGCTTTCTGTCATTTCAATTTCAGTGAATAAAGTTACTTTGACTAGACCTTAAGACTTGTGCAGTTTGAGAGGTGCTTACAAGATTATATCTTTATGACTTTAAGCTTGACTTCATGAGATTTAAGACTGCACTCAAAAGGTATAATTTTTTATCTTCGTCTCATTTATGGTTGAAAGAATGACAACTTTAAATCATAACAAAACATGTTCTTAAATGTTCAAACCACTTCCCAATTCTCAAACATATTTCTTGAATTGGAAGTGTGATTTTTAATGTTTTCTACTTCATCTATGCACTTTTAACTGCTAAAGTTAAACCATCTGAGCATCATATGCCTTATAGGATAACATGGGATCAGTGTGCTAGGACTTATCTGAACTTCTATGGATTCACATTAACCAGTGTCTCCTACCCAAGAAGTTAATCCTTAGTAATTGAGTGTAAGGAGTCAAACGAAATGAGTGTGGGATGTGTGATGAGAGAAATTATAAAAGAGAGTTTGGTTAGTTGTGAGCTTAATGATAAAAAGAAAGAGGGTGAGAGAGCTGAGTAAAAAAATATTAAACTCTGCACCAACTACTTTCTGAGCCGGGCAACCATATTTCTAATGCTTCACATTTCTTTGGTGAACATTATTGAAACAGGCAACTAGCCCATGCCAACTCTTGTCATTACCCCACCAGCCACTCATTTTCTTCTCACCAAGAAAATCTTTCATTTTGAAAGGGGACGCAACACATATGCTATCTGATTTTCATTTGGAAAATCTGGATATTGAAAAGAAGGAAGTCTGCCCCACCTTTATACTTCAATCATGCACATTGAGTCTGTGTTTAACTAACTGTTGTTTCAGTGGTTTACACATTTTGAGCCTTATAAGCAATCATCATATGCTTAATTCTTTCTATCACTTGCACGAACACACAAAGAATTTGTTTCTTTTTCATAACGTTCATGTAAATTGCCTTTGTGGTGTTTCGATGATTGAATGGAAAGATTGGGGGAGTGAACATCCTAAAAGCTCCTTTATATTGTGTATTTGTTACACACAGTGACTTTGTGTTACTGACATGTCATTTTAACTGGTTCATTTGTTGATTCAGGTGTTACCTTTCTATTTTGTCTGGATTTGCAAAGATCTGGATGCACATATTTATGAATTGACAGATTATCAGTGGTTCTATTTGCAAGTTCAGTGGTGGAAGACATTTCTTGAAGAAAAGTTTTGATGAATTCTTTGCTCCTTTCATCAAAAAGGGGGAGAAGCGTCAACCAAAAATGGAGAGAACACAAGTTTTTGAAAGAATTTCTGAAGATATGCTAAATTGAAGAAATTTTCTTTGAAGATGATTTGCTAAAGCATTTGGAGCTGAAACTGGAGATAATTTCTTTCCAAGAGATTTTATTCTCATCGATTGGGGAGATTGCTACATTCTGAAGACAAAGAGGGAGATTGCATCTTTTGAGCTTAAAGAGAAGGATTGAATTGCTAAATCTTTTTAGTAATGATCTTGATCGAAAGGGGGAGATTGTTAAAGCACAGTTTTATTGGATTCAAGATCATCATTATCTGAAGATGGAAATCTGAAGTCAAAGTTGTAAAAGTCATCTCAACAAATAGTCTAGGGTCTTTTGTAATAAATAGTCAAACTGTGTTTCCGTATTTTCGTTTTTAGTCTTTTTCCTTTAAATCATTATGTTTTAGTTGTTGGGCCCAAGACCATTAGGCTTATACGCCTTTGTTTAAATTAGATATTTTAGTGTTAATTAGGGTGGTTAGGTTAGTTGGTGTGTACGCCGTATACAGAGAGACTTTGAGAGAGAGAGAGAGAGCAGAGGCGATAGAGAGAAAAACAGAGAGAAAGAAATTGATCAAGAAACCTTGTAATCATTCAGTTCGTTGGTATAATCGTATCAGGTTTGCATATTTTTAATGCTTATTTGTTTGCTTGATTGAATCGTTAATCAAAGGGACACTCAAGGAAGGACCAGTTTTGACAACTATCCAATTGATTCTAAAGTTTTTGAAGGCATCCGAGCCTTAGGATATGTTAGTCAACTTACAAAGATCAGTCAAATCAAGAAGAAAAATTTGCCACCATTCTGGTATCAAATGTTCTCAATCATTAACAGGTGTTTCTCTGCTAAGCATACCAGAATAGACAATACCAACATGCACATCCTCAGACTTTTCCATGCCATTGTGTACGATCTACATGTGGACTATTCTGTTGTTTTTTGGACAGAGTTGTATGAAAGAGTTCAGTTAAAGAGAACTACAAAGAAGCCAGTCTTTGTACCATAGCAAAGATTTCTACAACCTATAATCTGAAGCATGCTTCGGTCTAACCGAGACATTCCGAAGAGGAACAATTATGAGGTAGAACATGAGTTTGTCATGAGGTACCTACAAAAGCAGAAAAAGACATTCAATTATTCCATGCCAGTACCAGAAACATTACTTGCTTATGTTGATCTGAACTCAGAGAGTGTTTGAGCTTATAAAGAGTTTACTGGACGACCAGAACCGGTTGCCCCTACCCCAGACTCAAATCTTAGACGAGCGTACTCAATGAGGGTTCAATCTACCACGAGGCTAATTGAACGGGGAGAGCTAAGGGAAAATATTGAGAGGGGAACTGGAGTGGGTCAGTCTTCTAGACTAGAGGCTGTGGAATCCCAGGCAGTTATTGGCACACATCAAGTGGGTTCCACATCTCAACCTGAGCAGGCTATCATACATCAATTAGGCCCTCGGGAAGAGAACTTCAAGGAAGGTCAAAACTCTGAAACAGAGTCGGATCATGGAGCAAGTACAAATCATGAGAGTATCCCATCTGCTACTTCTGACATAGATGAGGAAAATGATGAAAATCTGAATGATCAAAGAGATGATGATGATGATGATGATAACATGGGTCATGATTTTGGATTTCTAAACGATGATGCCATGGATATTGATGCTGAAACTACCATTCAAAATGTGGTTGAAATATAAGGAGACTCGAGGGAGACTTAGTTGATGTTAGAACATAAATGTTCTATTTAGAAGTTTAGTAAAGTAATCCTTTTATATTTGTATTGGGCCTTGTACTTGGGTTTAGGCTTAATTGTGTAACAAGGGTGTAAGGGGTATAAATAGCAGTATGTTAGTTAGTTGTTTGTAACTTTCATTTTTCACAATGTAGCTCTCATACGAAATATGCTCTTTCCAGTTAGTGTTTGTTTCATGTGAATAAAACTACAGATTTCCTTCCCAATCATCCTTGTCTATGTTAGATTAATCAATTCAATCTTGATCATGGACCTCACAAGTGGTATCAAAGCCTAACGAATAATTTTTCATCGAACGATCGAGATCAAGTTGGTTGATGTTGAACAGTTCACTTTCGCACCTTCATGTTTCTATGAATTTCTAATTTTGATGAATTAATGCTAATTTGAATGATCTTTGATGCTAAATTGATTCAGAGGATAGTGTCGAACCTCATAGAATCAATTATTAGATTTAAATTCAACTTATTTGGGTTAATTGGATCGATTTTGAGTTTTTATGTTCGAAACTTTTATTTCATTGTGTTGAGATCGATTGGGCTACAAAAGTGTTTTTGGTCTAAATCATCAACAACAATTATGCTCCATTGTTAGTTTCGAACCTGCTCTCAAATTGTCAGACTCAAATTTGACGTTTTGAAGATTGAATTCGAAGGATTTTGGAAAAACAATCGCAGATTCAAAGAATTCGCATGATTATCGAAGAACTCGCATAATTTGGAAGAACTCGCATAATAAGAATTCGCATGCTGAAGAGCTTTGAAGATGATATTTTTGAAGTACAAAATTCGCAGGAGAGAGATATGTGAATTGTACAGAATTCGCATTACAGAGACATGCGAAATGTTCAAAATTCGCATCCATACGAATTCCTTGTGGCTAAAGAAAATTCTAAGTTCAGAATTCGCATGGAGTCATATGCGAGAAGTCAAGAATTCTCATGGAAGAGTTATGCGAAAAGTGAGAATTTGCTTAAATGTTCATGCGAGAAGTGAGGATTTCACACATAGGCATATGCGAAAAGTAAGAATTCGCATATAGGCCTATGCGAATTGTGGGGATTTCGGCTAAAGCTTCATGCGAATTGTATTCAAATGAATAGTGATCTACGAATTGTGAAGGTTATGCGAAATGTTTGTGATTTTATGCGAAAAGTGATTGTTCTGAACACATTTTGATACAAGTTTGCCCTGTTCCTGATATTTTTTGCGTAATGCATATGTGACATCATTCCTATCTTCCGTTGGTCGAATATTTTTAGCAACTGATCTAAATTTTCACGAGTGCTCATGTTTGTCAAGATTTTCATATACTGGATGTCTGGATTTAGTCTCTGATTGGATTGAATTAGCAGTCTGAGTATTTGCAATCATTATTCTGACTTTTGAGTGCTTATAATCATCCAACTGATTCGTGAAGAAAGGAGGTCTGAGTTTGTTCGTTCAGTTTTCTGGAAAGCATCTAGAAAATGAGCATGTTTCATCAGTTGTTGAACAATTGTCAAAGTTGTCTTCTAACCCTTGCCTTGTAGTGTTTGCTACCAGATGCTACCTCCTGCAAGCTGATCAGAATAAGTTCTTAAGCTGAATTCTTATTCAACTCTTGGTTCAAAGACATATCATATGTTATATACTGAAGACGCACTTTGGGTGTCATTCCATAATCTGCACATTTCATTCTTGTGCGCGTAACGAATGTGTTGGGTTTACAAAAGTTAAAAGTTGTCTTTATGTGCACTCAGTCGAGGTTATTGTCTACATCAGATCTGATATTAAAGTTGAAACTTCAAGGATAAGAGCTACATTATAGGGGGAGCTGAGGATGCTTTGAAATTAATGCAACGCTATGTTTCTAAAGAAATCAAGGGGGAGAGGAGCTGAAGTTGAGCTGAAGTCGATGATTACTTTACAAAACTTAGGGAGAGAATGTTAGAACATAAATGTTCTATTTAGAAGTTTAGTAAAGTAATCCTTTTATATTTGTATTAGGCCTTGTACTTGGGTTTGGGCTTAATTGTGTAACAAGGGTGTAAGGGGTATAAATAAAAGTCTGTTAGTTGGTTGTTTGTAACTTTCATTTTTCACGATGTAGCTCTCATACGAAATCTGCTTTCTGTAGTTAGTGTTTGTTTCATGTGAATAAAACTACAGATTTACTTCCCAATCATCCTTGTCTATGTTAGATTAATCAATTCAATCTTGATCATGGACTTGAATTGTCAGTCAAAACGTTGTGAAGTGATAACGGCACATAGTTCAAGAACGATACACTTTAGAGTTATCTCACATCTGTTGGGATTTCACATAACTTCTCTACTGCCTACACTCCACAACAAAATGGAGTGGTTGAAAGGAAGAATCGAACTTTGATCGAAGCTGCAAGAACGATGTTGGCTTATTCTAGTCTACCAATGTATCTCTGGGTAGAAGCCGTTGCGACCACATGTTTTACTCAGAACCGGACAATAGTGGTTAAAATATTTAACAAAACAGCGTATGAACTTATTAATAAAAGAAACCCGAACATTAAATTTCTACGTGTTTTTGGTTGCAGGTTATATATTGAATGACCGTGATAATCTTGGAAAGTTTGTGCCGGTCCACAATATTATGATCAAGTTCTTATCGAAAATAACAATAACAAGATTACCAACATGTTTGATTAATATTCAACGATTACAACGTTTGGTGTTTGACACTTTGAAGCTCTCAACGTTTTTCTCTCTGATTTACACCGTGAGTGTGTGTGTGTGTGTTGTGTTTTTCTGATATCTGATTCTTGCTTCCTAGACACACTAACAAACCACTTGCAAACTTAATAATATTAAACTAATAATAATATCTAACTAAAGATATTATAATATCTAACTAATTAAACTAATATCCTAATATCTATTAATTAGATATTTAGGATAAACAACAAATACAATAAACAATACTTTGACATTTACTACAAACTGACTTTTAGACTAATATTAAGAGTCGACTTTCCGGCATTAGCTTCAGATTGCGAACTTCAGATTGGATGATCTTGAATCCAATAGATCTGTGCGCTAACAATCTCCCCCTTTGGATCAAGATCATTACTAAAAAGATTTTAGCAATTCAGTCTTCTTTTTCAGCTCAGAAGATGCAATCTTCTTCTCTGTCTTCCATATGTAATAATCTCCAGGTTTTAGCTCAGAATGCTTTAGCAAAGTATCTTCAAAGAAAATTTCTCTAAAATCAGCATATCTTCGATGCCATAGCCAACTTTGCTACATCCAGGCTTTAGATAGTAGACAAACCTGCTTGTCAGTCTGGACGTTTGAAAAATTGATTGTGTAGAGGTCAGACTTTCTCGTGCCGACCCAGAGTTCATCGCCTTCTTCAGTGCGAACAGAACACCTCTTGGCTTTGAAATTGACCTCTAAGCCTTTGTCACAGAACTGGCCTATACTGAACAGGTAGTGTCCTAAGCCTTCAACATAGCTCACCTTCTTGATCGTGACTTTTTCATGCACCATATCACCATAACCCAGTATTGGTGAAAACTGATCATTGCCGAATCTAACTGTTCCGCAATACTTCTCTGTAAAGTTGGTCAACATACCTTTTTGTCCAGTCATATGCTTGGAACATCCGCTATCCAAGTACCACATATGACGGATCTGCACAAGAGAAATTACAAAACAAGAGATTTAGATATCCTTAAAACAAAATTTGAAGTAAAGACTTTTGAGCATTGAAATGCGGGTCTTGAACTGTGGTATTCAAGAGCCATTATTCTGTGAGGTACGAGTCCTTGACTGTTTTGTCTAGAAGTCATACTTCGTTGAAGTACGGGTTCTAAGCTGAATTGCTTAGAAGCCTCCATCTTGACATTTAAGTCCGGGTTTTGACCTGATTTGTTCAAAAGCCTATGTTCTATGCTCCCCTTAAACTTTGGGTTCCTGCAACACAGATTTAGCTTTTGATACCCATTGGAATTTGGGTCTAACTGTGTTAGCACAAGATTTTGGTACCCATTGAAATTTGGGTCCGATTTTCATTTGAAATTCATTGGAAGCATAAGAATGATTAGAATGCACATGATAAGCTCCAAACCAAACATCATAATCTTTACGAGAAGCATAAGCATGTCTATCATAAAATGAAGACTTTCTAGTAGATAAAGATAACTCGAATAATTGCTTCATAGAATATTTCTTGCGATAAACGACAAGTTTTGGTTTCAAAATAGTAGCAACATTCGCATTTAAAACATCTTTACTAGGCATAGTCTTATTACAATTAACACTTGAAAAAGATTTTGCATTCTCATCTATCTTCTATTTTGGTTTCCATTCAGACTTAACTCCCTGTCTTTTCTGGTTCAAATCTGAAACATTTGAAACTTGTGAGTTAGACTTTTGAGCAATAACTGAATGCATCTTCTTTGGGTTACCAGTAGTGATCGATTTCTATGAATGTTGAGATTTCTTCTTACCTCTCGCATTCTTAGCTTTCACAGAAGCTGATTTATCAACTTTCGTTGATGATTTACCTTTTTTAGACATACTGGTTGATCCAAAGGATTTTACAACAAAAGATGAATGGTTAGGAAGTTTGGCATGAAAATCAAATTGATCAATACACTCATCTAAACACCATCGGAGTTTAGAAAATCAAACCCTCCATTAGCTAAACCAAACATATCATCAGATTTTGAAGCCTTTGAAGATTTAGAAAGAACAGTACTCTTAAGCACAGTTGAAAAAACTTTTTGTTCAATATCAATCAAAAGTCTTTCATCTGTTAAAGAAGTCTCAAGTTCAGAAATTTTACTTTCCAAAACGAGAGGAGGGACATATAGTTTACCTTTAATAGGCTTCGCCTCCATTTCTTTGACAGAATAACTCTGAAATAAGTCATTTGAAAAATATTTCTTTTGACATTTCGGATCATCATTATAACTTGTTAAAGCACATATTTATTAGATTCAAGATCATAATTATCTGAAGATGGAAAACTGAAGTCAAAGCTGATAAAGTCGTCTCATCAAATAGTCTAGGGTCCTTTTGTAATAAATAGTCAAAGTATGTTTCCGTATTTTATTTATTAGGATTTATATTTTAGTTAGTAGATTTGTTTTAGTAGTTGGGCCAAGCCTTGCAAAGCCCATTTGGCTAATATGGCCTTTGTATAAATTAGTTTAGTTTAGTGATAATTAGGGTTAAGGAGCTTAATTAGAAAATTATTCTTTGTGAGGCTAGCTGTTTGTTGGCGCCGTGAACAAGAGGAAACAGAGAGATAGAACGATTTCTTCAAGAACACTTGTAACCTGTTAAATCATTTGATTAATCGTATCAGGTTTGCATTATTGTATTGATTATATGTTTGCTTGATTGAATAGTTATCACTGGGACACACAATTGGTATTAGAGCATGTACAGATTGAATTGAATAATTTTTGTTCGGTTCTGTTTTTTCTGTCAAAGATTCATAATTTTTATTGTGTGATTGTTCTTTCAAGTTTTTATATATTGGGTTGTAATCGATATGCATATTCTATTGATTTGGTACTGTTTAATTTGAATATTGCATCGATTTTGATTATCAATTTGGTGAATTTACTGTTCTGGGTTCGTTCACGAGTCGGCACTGCCATCAGAAATCAAATATCTCTTAAAGTGGTTTTTATTGAAATTAACTGATTGGAATCTGTTCTAGTTGGTTATTTGAATGTTTTAGCAATGTTTGGTTGTTTAATTCGAGATATCGAGTGTTTTCTGGGTTGATTTTGGTTTATGGGTCGATACTGTATCAAGAACATATCGGTCTTTGTTATTATCGGTCTTTGTGTTTTATCGGTCGACCGCATTCTATCGGTCTTTCTTACCGGTCAAAGACTAATTCCGGTCGAAGACCATTACAGGTTGAAGACCTCTATCGTTCTTTGATTAATTTCGGTCGAATTTCTTTTATCGGTCCATACTTCACCGGTCGAATAATCTATATCGGTCTAGACACCCTATCGGTCGACAAGAATACCGGTCGTAGCTATACCGGTCTACCGTATTATATCGGTCAACTCTAGGTATCGGTCATAGCAAATTACCGGTCGAACTCTACCGGTCCAAGCCAATACCGGTCGAAGTATCATACAGGTCCAAGCATAATACCGGTCGAAGCAACATCCCGGTCGATGCAAGGTACCGGTCTCTCTCTCAGCTTTGCGCCACCCACGTGTCACGCAAACCTCATCTTGCGCGACCTACTTCTCGCGCAAACTGATTTTGCGCCAGATCCTCTTAGCGCGAATTAGCTCTTTTGCTCCACTTACACAAATTTTTGCGAATTAGCGGGACCCCCGTGCTAAGTCTGCGGAGGGGGACAAAATTCTATTCTTGATCAAAATTATCTGAATTTCATTCTAAGATTTTCCGTATTGTTTGATTTTATCTGGACTAACGGTCATTTTTCAAGTTCTTATCTTATATCTATGAGAATGAATTCTAGTGAAACTCCTTCAATCAGTACAGATGAGAAGCCACCGGTACTTTTCAAAGGAGAGTATGATGCATGGAAAAATCAGTTCATAGATTTCATTGATAAACATGCATTAAGGGACCTGATTAGAATATCTCTGAGGGAAGGAAGTATGACAGCTCCAAGGAAAGTTTTTAATCTTATAAAGGATAATGGAGAAAGCGAAGAAAAAGAGCTTCCATTACCACTTGATATGTACTCAGACGAGCAAAGAAAAAGGTATGAAGCTGACAGATTAGCTCGATCTTTCCTAATGAAAGGAATGTCAGAAGTGATTTCAAAAGAGATCTTTTTTACATTAGACAGTAAAAAGGCTACAGGAAAGCTATTATGGGAACATATTGAGAAGATTGAGACACGACCAAAGTTGTCTTCAAGAGTAAAGTTTCTGGAATTTGAGAACTCTAAACTAAAAGAAAAGATTTCTGCCTTGGAAGCTCAAATCCAGAAACTAGATTCTGTTGAGAATAATGAGAAAGTTAATGATTTAGAGAGTGCAAATGCTGATCTTCAAAAGAAGATATCTGATCTGGAGAAAAAGATGGCCAAAGAAAGATCTGAGTTTGAGATTGAAAAGAAAGCATTTGTAAAGATATTCTCAGATTTTTTGAGAAAATGTGCAGACGAAAAGAAGGCAGTTGAGCTGAAATGTTTAAAGCTTTCTCAACAGACTTCGGAGTTTGAGAAAGTAATTATTCTGGAAAGGGAAAAGTTTGCCAAAGACAAGAAGGCCATTGAACAGAAGAACACTGGATTCTTTATAGAAATATCCGGCCAGAGAAATGATGCTGAGAAGAGATTTGAAGAAGAGAGAAATTTCTTTCAAACTGAGATTAGAAAGCTGACTGTGAAGCTATCTGACTTATCTGAAAGTGCCTTGAAAGATCAAAAAGCTAAGTCTGAATTCAAGAAAGAGATTGACCAACTTGTTAAAGAAAGAGACAACTTTGCTTCAAAGATCAAAGAGCTTGAAAAGATTGTTTGAAAGGTGGTGGTGACTGAGCAAACGACTCCAGAGTCACAAATCCACACACCTAGAAATAATTCAGCTGACTTCAGAAAGACAGCCTCAAGTTCACATTTGAAATTTGTTTCTTCAAAAAGGTTAGTCAATTCATTTGATTAGATTCGTACTACTAACATTTTCTTTGATGATAATGTAGATTGTTCAGATACATACAGCAAAAGAAGAAGAAGAAGGAGAAGATACAAAGAAGAAGAACTGGTCTGGAAGAAGAAACCAGTTGAAAATGAGAAGAAAGACGAGAAAGGAAAGAAGTCATGTGTACATAACCATAATGCCGAGAAGAACAATGCGCATAACGGTAAACCTGAACATATCTACACGAGAGATCAATTAATCAGGTTGTCAAGTAAGCAATTCTATTGTTCTTACTGTCGTACACATGATCTTGTTCATAAAACAAGTGATCATTTCTGGTATGGTTCTTACTCAGTTACTCCCATAAGAACTACAACTAACAAACATGGACCCAAATACCGGTGGGTACCAAAGAAAAAGGATGAATCTGTGTTGCAGGCACCTACTGTCAAGGGGGAGTAAGAGAACGAAGGCTTCTAAGTAAATCAGCTTACGACCCGTACTTCAATGGAGTTTGACTTCTAAACACAACAGTTTAGGACTCGCACTTCAGTGATCAAAAGACCTTACTCTTGTGCTGACAAGAGATTGTACTCCAATACTTCAATGAGGAAATCAACCGTCAAGAGGGAGTACATACTTATCTGAAATTTTATGTATCTGTCAGATATGATAATCAACATTTGAGGGGGAGTCAATGTTTATATCTTTCACTGATAAGTTTTCTGATGCATAATTTCAAGGGCAGTAAAGGTGATGACTTCTGATTATTTCTGATCAGAACTCGTACATTAATTGTTTTACTGCTTTATGTCATTTCATTTTAAGTGAATAAAGTTATTTTCACTAGACTTTTAGACTGTTGTAGGTTGAGAGATGCTTCAAAGATCATATCTTTATGACTTTAAGCTTGACTTCGTGAGATGTAAGACTGCACTCAAAAGGTATAATTCCTTATCTTCATCTCATCTATGGTTGAAAGAAGGAAAAATTTCAATCATAAGAAAACATGTTCTTAAATGTTCAAACCACTTCCCGATTCTTAAATAGATTTCTTGAATTGGAAGTGTGATTTTAAATGTTTTCTGATTCATCTTTGAGCTTTAACTGACAAAGTTAAACCATCTGAGCATCATATGCTTCATAGGAAAACATGGGATCAGTGTGCTAGAATTTAAAAGATACTTCTATGGATTCACGTTAACCAGTGTTTCCTACCCAAGAAGTTAATCCTTTAGTGATTGAATGTGAGGAGTGAAAAGAAATGAGTGTGGGATGTGTGATGAGAGAAATTGCTAAAAGAGAGTTTGGTTAGATGTGAACTTAATGATAAAAATAAAGAGGGTGTGAGATCAGAGTAAAAGAATTTTTAAACTCTGCACCAACTACTTTCTGAGTCGGGAAACCACATTTCTCATGCTTCACAATTCTTGGTGAACATTATTTAAATAGGCACCTAGCCCATGCCAACTCTTGACATTACCCCACCAGCCACTCATTTTCTTCTCAACAAGAAAATGTTTCGTTTTCAAAGGGGACGCAGCACATATGCTATCTGATTTTCATTTGGAAAATCTGGATATTGAAAATAAGGAAGTCTGCCCCACCTTCACACTTCACTAATGCACATTGAGTTAGTGTTTACCTACTTGTATCAGTGGTTTACACTTTTTTAGCCTTGTAAGCAATCATCATATGCTTAATTTATTCTATCACTTGCACGAACACACAAAGAATTTGTTTCTTTGTCATAACGTTCATAGAAATTACCTTTGTGGTGTTTCGATGATTGAATGGAAGCCCTGGGGGAGTGAACATCATAAAAGCTCCTTTATATTGTGTATTCGTTACACACAGTGACTTTGTGTTACTGACAGACAATTTTAACTGATTCATTTGTTGATTTAGGTGTTACACTTCATTTTCTAAATCGTCTAGATTTGCAAAGATCTGGATGAACATCTTAATGAATTGACGGATAATCAGTGGTTCTGTTTGCAAGATCAATGGTGGAAGAAATTTCTTGAAGACACGTTTTGATGAACTCTTTGCTCTTTTCATCAAAAAGGGGGAGAAACGTCAATCAAGAAATGGAAGATATTCTAAAGATATGCTGAAATGAAGAAATTTTCCTTGAAGATGATTTGCTAAAGCATTCCGAGCTGAAACTGGAGATAATTTCTTTCCAAAAGATATTCTCATCGATTAGGGAGATTGCTACATTCTGAAGACAAGGAGGAAGATTACATTTTCTGAGCTTAAAGAATGATCTTGATCTAAAGGGGGAGATTGTTAAAGCACATATTTATTAGATTCAAGATCATAATTATATGAAGATGTTAAACTGAAGTCAAAGCTGATAAAGTCGTCTCATCAAATAGTCTAGGGTCCTTTTGTAATAAATAGTCAAAGTATGTTTCCGTATTTTATTTATTAGGATTTATATTTTAGTTAGTAGATTTGTTTTAGTAGTTGGGCCAAGCCTTGCAAAGCCCATTTGGCTAATATGGCCTTTGTATAAATTAGTTTAGTTTAGTGAAAATTAGGGTTAAGGAGCTTAATTAGAAAATTATTCTTTGTGAGTCTAGTTGTTTGTTGGCGCCGTAAACAAGAGGAAACAGAGAGATAGAACGATTTCTTCAAGAACACATGTAACCTGTTGAATCGTTTGATTAATCGTATCAGGTTTGCATTATTGTATTGATTATATGTTTGCTTGATTGAATAGTTATCACTGGGACACACATAACTATTATTCAGCTTCGCATAATAAAATGGAAGATGAACTTTAGATGATTTCTTTCATTTTTCAGTTTCCTTTGCTTCATCCTCTTTAGATAGTCCAGTCCATAAAACTTCAAGTTTAGGGATTCTTCGAGCTAGTTTCAAAAATGTTAGATCATAAAGTGTTGGCACTTCAGATATACCCTTTTTTAAGATAACGAGGGTTCTTATAACCAAGTCCCCAGCTCTCTTTATTCTCTTTGGGTTTGTTTAGATGAATGGTTTGTTTAGTTTGACCCAATGAGTATAACTTCTTTTCCAAAGCATTTAATTTTGCAAGTAAAGATTCGTTTTCTTTAGAAGTTAAAGAATACAATTTCGTAAGTTCTTTGAAATCAAACTCACTTTTTTGCAACTTAGTCTTTGTTTCAGTAACCTCTTTAAGAATTATGGTATGTTCTTTTGCGCTGGTGTCATTGTTTTTGTGTAAAGTCTCAATCAATACTTTCTTCTCAGCAAGGTCATCGTTAAATTTATGTATTGACTGGTTTTGTTCAAGAATAACACCCTTTTCGCGCTTAAGCTTTGACTCTAATTCTTCGAGTTTTGACATCATGGCATGCATTTGATTTATGAAATCAGATTGAGTTAAATCACATACCTCATCGTTGTCATCGTCATTGGAGTCAACTTCAACTTCTGCTTCTATGTTGCCCATTAAGCACATGTTTGCTTTCTCGTCATTCTCTTCATCGTCATCTTCCTGGTCTGAATGATCTAGCCAGTATTCATCTTTTGCAATCAATGCCTTTCCAGCCTCTTGTTGCTTGTCTAGAAGCATTTTGTTTTTGTAGTAGTCTGAGTTTCTGACTTTGGGTTTTCGGCAGTCTCTTGCAAAATGTCCAAATCTACCACAGTTGTAGCACTTTGGAGGTTCTGTCTGACTAGATTGTCAGGATCGAATTCTCCACAAGAATAAATTCTCAGAAACTAATATCAAAGAAGTTGCGGAATAACACTTTGATATTCAATGTAACAGTAAACAAACAGTATATGATTAACAACTTGTAAACTTGTATTGAATGATTAAAATCACAAGATTACACACTCAACCTCAATCTTGAAGAACAGACTCCTTGAAGACGAATTCTACTTCTCTAGAATTAGGAACTATGCCTTGAGGTTGATTTTTCTCTCTAGAACAAAAACGTAGAATAAAAAATTACTCTAACTATTCTAATCAATTCTATACATATACTGAAGATAAAGATAATTACAAAAGAATAAAAGATCTTCAGTATAATCTTCCATCATTATCTCCAAGCTTTCCATACTCTTCAATCTATCTAGCTGTCATCCTCGTAATTCTGATCTCCATCTCATAAGCAGTATTATTCTTCAGCAACATTAATACTCTGATCAGTATTAACTCTAGCAGTACTAACCATGCTCAGCAGTATTAATCTCTTCAAGGAGTACTAACTTTGAACTAGCAGTACTAAACTTGTTGAGCAGCATTAATCTTCAACTAGCAGCATTAACCACAGAAGTACCAACTAGAAGTAGTAATTGTTTTCTTCTAGCAGCATTAACTTTACTTGTGCTGTACTTGTGCAATTCTTCAGTTCCCAACAATCTCCCCCTAACTTGACTTTTAGGAAGAGAAGTCAAGTTCTTCATATCTGATCTTCAAGATGCTTTCAACACCTCTCATTCAGTTGCCCAAATTTGGATCTAGGCCCATACTTTGATTGATAGTTCTTCTCACCACAATTTTGGCCATTTCAGAATCCTTAGCACATACTAGCTTAGCTTTCAGCATCCCTTCAAGTTTCTGCTTGCTATGATCATATATTTTGTCAACTAGGTAGTATTCATGATAACATTTATCAATTGTAATCATGTACACACCACAGTTTTCAAAGAGTATCCAATTATCAATCTTTTTGAACACATACTCATGATGAAGATCTTTAATCCTATGCACCACCTTCTCTGGATCAAACATCATACATAAGTATTCCATTGCTACTTTAAGAAGATTCTCTTCAGTACCTTTCAACACAGGCTCATAGAGTTTCATTCCCACTTTGTACATTTCCTCTATGTCTGCTCTTGAACAACCTCTGATTACTCTCCCCCATGTTGAATATGCTTCAAATGCACCACCTTCTCTTTTGAGTCTAAAGAAATCCTTTCCATTGTCTCTTAGAATATCCCAAAAGATGATCTCTGGAGCCTTCATGGAGATTGGAACAACCTGTACAGGTTTAACTATAGTCATATACAGCCCCATATGCCCATCTGATTGCTCTTTGGACTGTTCTAGATTCTGCACAGGTTCTGTTGAAGGTGTGACTGAAGGTTCTGCTTCCTTTTCAGCTTCTTCCACCCTTGTCCTTTTAGACTGCCTTTTGGAAGCAATTGTCTTCACCCTTTTTGCAGATTTTGTCTCTACACTTACAAACTCAGGCTCTTCCTTCTTTTCTTTTGTAGGTGTAACTTCCTCAGGAAATGGTTGTTGAATGTTTAGATCATGTCTTTCCTTCATTCTTCTTTCAGCCTCTTCCCTTTGTGAGGAGTCCCCTTGAAGCTTAGCCATCTCTTTCTTGTACAGATCCTCAACCTGACTGTATGCCATGTTGGTAAACATTTCCCCTTTGACACCAATTGCACCTCTCAGGAAGTTAATCATTCTTCTTCTTTCCTGATTGGCCAAAAAGGTCTTGGAGGGTTGTCTTTTCTGCTTTTGAATTGGCATTCTTTTGACAGGTAACTTCTTGGCCTGAGCTGTTTCTTTTATGCTTTTCTGATATTCTGCATTTAACTTTCTACCCATGAGCTTTGCAAGTTCTCTATCTGTTTCTGTTTGAATCTGCTCCTCCTTTTCCATTTGATCTTGAAGCTGCTTTGCTATCTCCTCATCCATTTCAATCTGAGTCTTTTTCTTTGAAGGTAGTTCAGTTTCAACTATCTTTTCTTTTCCCTTTTCCTTCAAAGTTGCTTGACTTGTTTCTTTTCTCTTCTTTGAGCCTCCTCCTTCATTAATGATCACTCCCTTGGCCTTTTGACTAGACTTAGGAGTGTCATTCTTGGCTTTAACCAAAGTCTCTGCAATCTCCAGTTCCTCTACAGAGAGCCCTGTTACTACTTCTTCTGTTTCTGCTATTTTAGCAGCATTAACAGTTTCTGTTGCTTGAGAAACTTCAGTTTCTGCCTCTATTACATCCTCTGTCTCCCCCTCAACTTCAGTCTCCCCCTCAACTTCAACTCTCTTTTCAACTGAACTTTCTTATTCTGTTTCCCTTTCTTGCTTCTCCCCCTGGTTGGAAGCATCTTGAGCATTGTTCCGCTTCTTTAGAACAAATTGCTTTCTCCTCTTCTGTTGCAATAACCTTGTCACCATTTTCTTTAGCTTGGCAATCTGGACTTGTTGGGACAGAACTACAAGTTTAAGTTCTTCTATATCTTTGCCCTGCTTGAGTACATCCATGTTGATGTTTCCCATGGTTTCCATCAATTCATAATAGTTATACCTGTCCTCACCTTCTCCAGAAGTGTTACCCTCTTTTGATGGATCATTGGATCTTTTTGTAGTGGAAGTCTTCTGCCTAGCATAAGCACTATCCACCCCCTTGGTTTCTTGGCACCTGGGACCTTTGGATGATTGCTCACCCAAAGTTGCCATGGGGAAGGTCTTATGTATGTTACCACTGACCTCCTCTGAGCTAGTAGGAGTAGTGGCAGCCTTAACACCCATATGCTCAACCTCCACCTCAGTGAGCACCTCCTTGGGGTTGGGAGACACCCCTTTGGTTTCCCTATTGATATTCTCTAAGGGAGAATTCTCCCTTAGAGGGATAGAAGGCTTAGTGGGTGATGGTACAAGAAGGGAAGGAGCCTTCTTTACCTGTTTCCTTGTATAAGTTTGGGTAATTGGAGAAGTGGGCTTATGAAGTAGGGACTGTGGGATAGATATAGAGTGGGAAGGTTGGGATTGGCTAGCAGTGGGATGATCTAATGAGGGCCTTGACCCTGCTGCCATACCTTCTTCAGTGTGGGACACCACCATCATTGTAGAGAACAATGGGGTGTCAACTCCTTCCGAGTCCAGAGGGGATCTTTTCATGTTTGAAAAGACCTTACCTTTGGGAATTTTTGGTACATATACCCCATCAGAATGAGGTATATCCGTCAATTCATGGGTTATTACTTCTTGTACAAACCTGGGGTACATATAAAAACTCTTTTTACTTCCCAGGTTTGAGACAAGATCATTAAAAAGCATTTGAGAAAAATTATACTTTCTGGCAGTGGCCAAGCACACCAAAGCATAAGCTATGGTGCTACTGAACTCACTCCATCCAGTAGTCTTTTTAGAGATAGAATGCATAAGGGTATGGACAAAGAAACGCCATTGGGGTGAAAATTTAGCTTTTGAGAACTTAAACACACCCAATGGGCCTCCATACCCCATTCTTGTAAGAGTTGAGAATAACTCCTCATTAGGAATAGAGGTTATACCTGCAGCATCGTCTAGACGTAGACAGATGCGTATCACCTCTTCAGTAACTGTTAGGAGTTTTTCACATACCCTTGTCTTGGTCATTTGGACACCATCTTCAGTAACGATGGTGGCATTGGCCCAGAATTGCGTCTGATGCTCTATGAAGATGGTAGGAGATACAGTGAGAGAATGAGCGATGTGGCTGGACTTCAGAAAGTCGACTATCTGGTGAAAACCTTCAGCTTGTTTTGGCTTTTGGATCATCGCGATTTCATTGTGCTCGTCAATGAACGCCATGGATGCCATTGAACTTGAGTGTTCTTACCTGAAAACTTGGTACTTGAGAGAAAAGGGTTAGAGCGCAAGTGAACAGTATGCAAAGAGTCGTTATGAACTTTTTAGGCGGGGAAAGGGTATTTATAGCTTGTGGATTATAAGCAGTACTAACCCAAAAAAAATTAGTGAAAGCAGTATTAACAGTGAGCAGTATTAACTGAAGGCAGTATTAACTGAAGGCAGTATTAACTGAAAGCAGTATTAACTGAAAGCAGTATTAACTAACTAGCAGTATTAACTGAAAGCAGTATTAACTGAAAGCAGTATTAACTAACTAGCAGTATTAACTAACTAGCAGTATTAACCACTAGCAGTATTAACTAACTAGCAGTATTAACCACTAGCAGTATTAACTAACTAGCAGTATTAACTGAGAGCAGTATTAACCACTAGCAGTATTAACTAACTAGCAGTATTAACCACTAGCAGTATTAACTAACTAGCAGTATTAACCACTAGCAGTATTAACTAACTAGCAGTATTAACCACTAGCAGTATTAACTAACTAGCAGTATTAACCACTAGCAGTATTAACCACTAGCAGTATTAACCACTAGCAGTATTAACCACTAGCAGTATTAACTGAACACTGGCAGTAGTAAAGTTGTACTGGCAGTACTAAAACTGTACTGGCAGTATTAATCATACTTACACTGTTAACCTTTGTGAAGGACTGAGTACTGCTATACTTTTCCTGAAAAAAAAGATTAGGACCACCAAGAATAAACAATATACAGGTATTGAACCACTTTTTAAGTAGGAGCTTATTCAGAGTTGATCATTCCCACACTTGTTACCAAGAAAGTGAATCTACCCACATCAAATGCTTTGGTGAATAGATCAGCAAACTGGTTAGCAGTATGAACTTTTACAACTTGAATAAGTTTCTTTTCATTGCAGTCTCTTATAAAGTGGTACCTGATTTCAATGTGCTTTGTCTTTGAGTGCTTGACAGGATTATTAACAATGCTAATAGCACTGCTATTATCAATAAAAATTGGAGTGTGTAGAAAGGTTACCCCATAGTCCAGCATTTGATTCTGAATCCATAAGACTTGAGAACAACAACTTGCAGCTGCTATGTACTATGCCTCTGTTGTAGATGTGGACACTGTGGTTTGTTTCTTGCACTGCCATGATACTAGTCTTGCACCCAAAAACTGACATCCTCCAGAAGTAGATTTTCTGTCCAAGTTTGCTCCACCTAGATCACTGTCTGAGTATGCAAGCAAGTCAAAAGATGAGTCATGAGGATACCAAAGCCCCAATCTGGGTTGCCCTTTGAGATATCTGAATATCCTCTTAACAGCTTGATAGTGAGATTGCTTTGGCCTAACTTGGAATCTTGCACATACACAGACTGGAAACATTATATCTGGCCTAGATGCTGTAAGATACATGAGAGAGCCAATCATGGATCTATAGTGATGAACATCCATATCCTCCCCCTCAAGATCTGCTGTTATTTGCTTGTGTGTCTCCATAGGTGTGCTGGCAGGTTTTGAATCTGAGAAACCAAACTTGGTTAGAATATCCTGCACATACTTGGACTGACAGATAAAGATTCCATCTGACTTCTGCTGAACTTGGAGTCCAAGGAAGAAAGTAAGTTCCCCCATGGAACTCATTTTGAACCTTTGATGCATTAGTTCCTCAAACTCCTTGCACATGTTGTCTCTTGTGGATCCAAAGATAATATCATCCACATAGATTTGGACCAGAAAGATATCCTTCTTCTTTCTCTTGATGAATAAAGTCTTATCAATGACTCCTCTTTCAAAGCCATTTTCCAAGAGATAGGATGACAGAGTGTCATACCATGCTCTTGGTGCTTGATGCAGTCCATAAAGTGCTTTCTTTAGTTTGTATACTTTGTCTAGATAACTTGGGTTCTCAAACCCTGGTGGTTGACAGACATATACTTCTTCTTCAATTGATCCATATAGAAATGCACTTTTGACATCCATTTGATAGACTTTGAATTTCATATAAGAAGCATAAGCCAGGAATAATCTAATTGCTTCTATCCTGGCTACAGGAGCAAATACTTCTTCATAATCTATTCCCTCTTCTTGTGTATACCCTTGAGCCACCAACCTTGCTTTATTCCTTATTACTATGCCTCTTTCATCTCTCTTATTCCTGAAGACCCATTTTGTTCCTATTGCTCTTTGGCCTTTAGGGAGGTCTACCAGATCCCAAACATCTTGCAGCTTGAATTGCAGTAGCTCTTCTTGCATGGCTTCTATCCAACTGGACTCTTTCATAGCATCATGTGCCTTCTTAGGCTCAAGCTGGGATAAAAAACAAGAGAGCATTGTATGCTGTTGGTCTTGCATTTCTTGCAGCCTGCTTTGATTTCTAGTCATCATAGGAGAAGATAGATCTCCTATTACCAGCTGTGGAGGATGATTCTTTTGAGTTCTGGTGTGATGGCTAGGTTCTTCATTAAGTCCCACCTCTAGATTCGAGTCATTCAACTCCACTGAGGTGTTTTCAGCAGCTACTTCTGGGTCTTTATCTTCTTGACTCTCCTCTTCTCTACTTTCTTCTTCAATTTGATTTGGTCCAGTAGATGGTTCCTTTTCACAGTCTTCAATAGAATCCACTGTAGGTATGGGAAAGATCACAGATTGAGATAAACTGTCTTGAACTTGTGTAGTTCCTGATCCTTCACACCCTGAACCTGCATAGTCATTACTACTGAAACCAAAAGAGTTAGTTAGTGAATCAATGTCAAACAGCCACTGAGGACCAGACCCAATAGGATTTGGTGTGTTCTCATTGCATTTGACATTGTCACTTTCTTCAATTATTCTAGAAGAAGAGTTAAAGACTCTGTAAGCCTTACTCTGAGATGAGTAACCAACAAGAAATCCATCATCTGCTTTGCTATCAAACTTACCTAAGTGAGATTTGGTATTGAGAATAGTACAAGGACACCCAAAAGGTTTGAAAAATCCAATAAATGGTTTTCTTTTATTTAAAAGCTCATATGGGGTCTTGTTCTTTGGCTTGACCACTAGAACTCTGTTTTGGACATAACATGCAGTATTAACTGCTTCAGCCCAGAAGGTAATTGGCAGTTTTGAATCAGCCAACAGAGATCTAGCAGCCTCTATTAGTGTCCTATTTCTCCTCTCAGCAACTCCATTCTGTTGAGGAGTCCTAGGGGCACTATATTGTCTCTCAATGCCTTTCTCTTCACAAAAGGTGTTTAGATCAAGATTTTTAAATTCAGTCCCATTGTTTGATCTAATGACTTTTACTTTTTGATTAGTTTGGTTTTCAATTCTTAAGATAAAGGATTTGATCAGTCCACTTGTCTCATCCTTAGTCCTTAGAAAATATACCCAGGTAAATCTAGAGTAATCATCAACAATAACTAAGCAGTAAGATTTCTTGCCTATACTCATAACATTTGTAGGACCAAACAGATCCATATGTAATAACTGGAGGCAAGAAGAAATAGTATTTAACTCTTTGGTCTTATGAGAAGTTTTGTGTTGTTTGCCTTTAAGACAAGCAACACAATGATCATCACATGAAAAGACTTTTGATGGTAGACCTCTTACAAGGTTGTTTTTAACAAGTTTGTTCATTGTCTTGAAGTTCATGTGACACATCCTTCTGTGCCAAAGAGAGGATTCATCCACAGAAGCTTTAGAAACAAGACAGTCCAGGGATGAATCACTAGAAACATTGTCCATATCTAGACAATAAACATTGTCCTTTCTTGGAGTTCTAAGCAGTATCATGCTTTCATCAACTACTTTGAACCTTGGAGCAAGGATCATACACTCTGTATTAGTAAATAATATGCTATGTTGTTTGTCACAAACCTGTGATACACTTAACAGGTTGTACTTCAACTGATCAACATAGTAGACATCCTCAAATGTTATCTTACCTTTTGTAACATTACCTTTTCCACTTATTTTACCACCAGTAAGATTATCTCCAAAAGCAACATGTCCTCCATTGATATGCTTGAAATCCTGAAGGCATGACATGTTGCCTGTCATGTGCCTAGAGCAACCACTATCAACATGCCATATGCTCTTCCCCTTGAGCTGTTGGTTGCTCTGCACCTGAGATAAATCAGTTAGTATGAAATAGGAACCCAAGCCAAAGTGGTCTTGGGTACCCCTTTCTCATCAAAATACTTGCATTCCTTTTTAATAAGGTTTTTAAAATCAGAACACTTGTTATTGGAGTAGTTTGTCAAGATTGTAGGTCTAGCAGCACTAATACTAGAAGAAGTATTATCTTTAGAAGTACTAACAGAGTTAGCAGCACTAACAGGTTTGGCAGTATTAACCTTGTTGGCAGCAGTAACAGAGTTAGCAGTATTAATATTTGCAGAAGTACTAACAATGTCAGCAGCACTAACATTGCTAGCAGCCGTATTGCTTCTAGCAGTACTATTACTGTCAGCAGCACTATTTGCATTAGCAACACTAACAGTTTTAGTACTTTTAGGAATCCACATCTTGACACTTTCTTCCACATTCTATTTCTTCATGTGGCTTTTGGATTTAACAACCTTTTTAGCCACATGGTTCCTTTCTTTCTTCCTATAACCAAGGGGTTTTTTATTAGGTCTTTGAAAGTTAGACCTTTGGTTCATAGGATTGAAATAGCAATATTTGGCAATGTGATTAAGCTTTCCACAAATAAAACAGGGTTTTGGTCTATTGATTTTGCTCAGATCAATCCCTTGTTTTTGTGCCCATTGATTGTTCCAGTTTCTCTGATTTCCCCTTGGTTTATCATGTTTTTGGGGCTCAGATTTATTGCATGCACACTGCTTGCAAGGGATAGTGTTCACAACAGTGGTCTGCTTATAGTGAACCTTCTTGTTCTTTCCCTCAGTCTTCTCTATCTCATTGGACTTGACCCAATGCTTTCCACATCCCTCATTGGTAATTATGTGGTTTTCTATAGGAATCTCACCACTCACAGTGTTGTTCTTATTCTTGACAACTTCTTTCTCAGATTTATCTTTAACAACTACTTCATCTAAGGGATCAATCTCAGTGGCTCCCTCAGGTAGGTCCTTCCTATCCTTTGTTTCTAACAAATCTGAACTAGGAGGAATGTAGTTGTTGTTATAGGGTGGTGGTGTGGTATTGTACCCTATTCCTCTTCTCAGTTTATCATGAATCTGAGATTGTAGCAAAGAATCCATTGCTTTGGAAGCATTGGAAAACTTTTCTACATCTAGTTTGACTTTAGCTAGCTCTCCTCTTAGCTTTTCACTCTCTTCTTTGGATCTGGTCAGTTGAAGTTCTAAGTCATTCTTCTCCCACTTCCAGTAGTTTGTGTCATAAGAGTGTTGAAGCTCATTGGCTTGAAAACCCTTAATTTGCTCTTCAAATCTCTCAACAATCCTCACATAATCTTTTATGTCCTTTTCCAATCTCTTAAGGTCATCACTCATGTTCTTGTTGTGATCCCTATACCTTTTAACAGTGTTAATGCAATTTGGAGAACAAAGATTGGAGGTTACCTTTGTTGGGAGATCAGACACCTCTGCCATTAGAGCTTGGTTTTGAATGGCCTCTTCAGCTTGATCACTCCAGTCAAACCCCATACCTTGTTGAGAGACAGGGGCTTGTGCAGAGTTTCTGTTATTATTGAAGCTTCCAGATTGAGCTTGTTGGTGGTTATTGTTTTGAGACATTCCACTTCTGCATTCTCTAGCAAAGTGTCCCTTATTATGGCATTTATAGCATTCCACCTTTGACTTGTCAAATCCTGCTCCATCTTCTCTTCTTTGGGAGAAGTTGTTCCTTCCAGTTCTTTTGATGAACTTCTTAACTCTCATAGAGAGCATGGCCATCTGCCATTTAATGTCCATCTCTTCAAGATCATCAGGATGGATTTGTTCCAAGTCATCATTAATAAGAGAAGAGTTTCCATGATTGGACAGAAAGGCTTCAAATACAGTTTCAGTGCCTTTCTCTTGATTTGCTCCATTGGCAGCACTAACTGATTCATGATTGGAAGTAGAATCAATTGATGCTGAAAGGAGTGCAGCATTGTGAACATATCCAGAAGGCTTCTTCTTAGCCTCTACCTCAGATTCAAAAACTCTTAGATCATTATATAGATCATCAAGTTCCTTTTCTTCCAGTTGATCATTCTGTCTGAAAGACACAGTATACATGGTCCATTCATCACTCAGGGACCTTAGGAATTTCCTGTTTAGATCATCTTGATCAATTTGTACTCCCACTGTAGCTAGTTCACCAATAAGCTTGTTGAACCTGTCAAAAGTTTGAGTCATGGACTCATTCTTGGTTGACATAAAGTTCTCATATTGTTGCTTCAGAATGGCTTTCTGATTTCTCTTGGTACTTTTGGTACCTGAGAATCTCTTCTCTAGAGCATTCCAGAGCATC
Organism: Arctium minus; assembly: GCA_954870635.1. Classification (NCBI taxonomy): domain Eukaryota; kingdom Viridiplantae; phylum Streptophyta; class Magnoliopsida; order Asterales; family Asteraceae; genus Arctium; species Arctium minus. The sequence goes on along the minus strand of OX941087.1, from coordinate 80,424,768 downwards.
TCTGCATCAGTGCAATTGCAAAACTGATGTTGATATTCATTGGGAATAGCCAAGAGCAAAGTGCTCAAGGCTTTCATCTCTGTCTGTCTAGTATTTCTTTCAGCATCAGTTTTTGGTGGAGTTCTCTTTCCATCTGCACCAATCTTTCCTGCTTCAGAAGGGCCATTCTCAATGATGTCCCACATAGAATAGTCAGTGAGGAGTATGTACTGCTTGATTCTGATCTTCCACATATCGAATTCATTGGGTCTGAGCATTGGAACCTTTGAGACCAGAGTACTGTTTGATTCTGCAAAGTTTTCCATGATGAAAGAATAGATGTTTCTGAGAGAACTTGCTCTGATACCACTTGTCAGGATCGAATTCTCCACAAGAATAAATTCTCAGAAACTAATATCAAAGAAGTTGCGGAATAACACTTTGATATTCAATGTAACAGTAAACAAACAGTATATGATTAACAACTTGTAAACTTGTATTGAATATTAAAATCACAAGATTACACACTCAACCTCAATCTTGAAGAACAGACTCTTTCAAGACGAATTCTACTTCTCTGAAATTAGGAACTATGCCTTGAGGTTGATTTTTCTCTCTAGAACAAAAACGTAGAATAAAAAATTACTCTAACTATTCTATTCAATTCTATACATATACTGAAGATAAAGATAATTACAAAAGAATAAAAGATCTTCAGTATAATCTTCCATCATTATCTCCAAGCTTTCCATACTCTTCAGTCTATCTAGCTGTCATCCTTGTAATTCTGATCTCCATCTCATAAGCAGTATTATTCTTCAGCAACATTAATACTCTGATCAGTATTAACTCCAGCAGTACTAACCATGCTCAGCAGTATTAATCTCTTCAAGCAGTACTAAGTTTGAACTAGCAGTACTAAACTTGTTGAGCAACATTAATCTTCAACTAGCAGCATTAACCACAGAAGTACCAACTAGAAGTAGTAATTGTTTTCTTCTAGCAGCATTAACTTTACTTGTGCTGTACTTGTGCAATTCTTCAGTTCCCAACATAGATGCTTCAGCTTTATACTTTCTTTCTTCCGGCTTCCTTTCCTCTACTCTTTTACTTTCAATCCTCTCCTTGTGAATATAGTTGCTTGGACTAGAAGAATACCTCTGACTGTTAGAACTTGGCTTCTTGTAAAACTTTTTCTAAAAACCCTTAGTCAGCATAAGCATAGCCTGTTTCAGTTGTTCACAGTCATCCGAGTCAGAATTCGCTTCATTTTCAACCTCTTCTGGTTCAGACATAAGCATTTTCTTTTTCTTCTTTTTCACAACAAGAGCAACCGTATCATCAATTGTCTTCCCAGTCTGCCTCTTTTCATCGAGTATTTCATCCACCTATTCTTCATTCTGTTTGAGGGTTTCATACACCTCATGAAGTGGAATCTCGTTTAAATATTTGATTTGCATCTTCTTCCTGGCAAACCTCTTCCATTCAGGCTGGAGAATACTTAAGAATTTGACATTCAGCTCTATTTGCGATTTGGTGACCTTATTCTTGCTTAGTTCGTTCAGCAAGGTCACAAACCTTTCGTATGTTTCTGCTAGTGACTCTCCAACTCTGCCTTTGAATTCTTCATAATTGTTTAGGCAGTTGGATATCTTCAGCTGGTTCCCAACCTTTGAGCCTAGCATCATCTTCTCTAGCTGATCCCACATCTATTTTCCTGAGGCCTTATAGCTGTCTATCTTCACGTATATTTCATTTGGTATGCCTTGAAGAATATAAGACTTTGCTAATCTATCACCTTTTGCTCTGTTTAGGTTTTCACCATCTAGATCTTCATACTTAAGTTGATATGGTTGCTCATCAGTTCCCTCTGGAGGAGTCCTCCAAAGTGGTGCCATAAGTCCCTCTTCTATTGACTTCCTGATGAATACTCCCAAATCATGTCTTTCAATAATGTCCATGAACCGATCTTTCCACTGTCCATACTCTCCTCTGAAGAGTACTGGTGGCTTTGAGTTAGTTCCGATCGCTTGAGCTTCTCTTGAAGTCATTCTGATTGAATAAGGCTAGGTTTGGTATTGGAGCAAAAGATACACTTTGCGCTAAAGGTTGCTGGCGCAAAAGAGTTTTGCGCGAGGTGTACGTGGAGCGAAGTAACGATTTGCGCTAGAAAAGGTTGGCGCAAAAGATGGTTTGCGCTATAAGGAGTTGGCGCAAAAGTCAATTTTGCGTTATGAGGTGTTGGCGCAAAAAGTGACGAGATCAACCTTGCGTTATGAACTTTGCGTGAACTTAAGATCTGAGAATTGCGCGAGGAAAAGTTGGCGCAAGCTGAGGTTTGCGTTAGATGAAGGTCGCGCGAAAGGAAGTTTGCGCGAAGTGTTGATAGCGCAAAAGTAGAGATGATATTCTCGTCCGGTGTGAATGGCGCAAAGGTAGATTTGCGTGAGAAGTTGTTGGCGCGAATTGAGGTTTGCGTGAGACGTTGGTCGCGCAATCTGAGGTTTGCGCGACGAGTTAATGGCACAAAAGTGGCTATGAACTCGCGCAAATGTGGACTTTGCGCGAGTTCGTCCCTGCAACTTCAAAATTCGACTAAAAACCTATCTAGACTTCGATTAGCAGTTCTAAAATTTGACAGATTGACCACTAACACTTCTAGAACAGATCGCTAACCTTAGATCTCAATAAAAATCACTTTTTGAAAAACCAATCGATGGAACAGTAAGATATGCTCGTGAACTGTTTTGCAACAAAATCACCAAATTTGAATCAATTGAAGTTCTATACTGAAATCAAACAACACCAACTCGATCTAAACCACAAATCGATCACAACTTGATCGATTTCAACTCCTAAAACACACTTAAACTTGAAAATGATTTTGAAATGAAGAACACAGAGTCGTTCTTTTTAAAACTTGATTTGAATATATTTTCAGGCTCTGATACCAATTGTCGGTCCACAATATTATGATCAAGTTCTTATCGACAATAACAATAACAATATTACCAATCTGTTTGATTAATATTCAACGATTACAAGGTTTGGTGTTTGACACTTTGAAGTTCTCAACGTTTTTCTCTCTGATTTACACCGTGAGTGTGTGTGTTGTGTTTTTCTGATATCTGATTCTTGCTTCCTAGACACACTAACAAACCACTTGCAACCTTAATAATATTAAACTAATAATAATATCTAACTAAAGATATTATAATATCTAACTAATTAAACTAATATCCTAATATCTATTAATTAGATATTTAGGACAAACAACATATACAATAAACAATACTTTGCATTTATTAGAAACTGACTTTTAGACTAATATTAAGAGTCGACTTTCGGGTATTAGCTTCAGATTGCGAACTTCAGATTGGATGATCTTGAATCAAATAGATCTGTGCGCTAACAGTTTGATAAGAAAGCGTGCGTCCACAAAGAAAATGAAACATTTCTTTGTTAAGAAAGAAACGAGTGGTTGGTGGGGTAATAGCAAGAGTTGGCATGGGCTCACTCCTGTTTCAATGATGGTCACCAAAGAATGTGAACCAATCAGTAGATGTGGCTGCCCGGCTCAGAAAGTGGTAGGTGCAGAGTTCTGATATTCTTTTAACTCTGATCTCACACCCTCTTTCTTTTTAACATTATGCTCACTTCTAACCAAACTCTCATTTCCATTTTTCCGCTCCACACATTGAGAAAAACTCAATCGGAAGAGTTATCTCCCCCACTCTTTGATTTTGACCCCTCACCCCTCAATCACTCAAGGATAACTTCCTGGGTAGGAAACACTGGTTTATGTGAATCCATGGAAGTTCTGTTTAAGCTCACACACGAATCCCATGTAAATCCTAAAAAAAACATCATTGCTCAACAGTTTAACTTTAACAATTAAGCTCAAAAAGTTATCAATGTCAGAATGTATGCTCATGAGATTTGAGCAATTGGACAATTAAGATCTCTCAAAACAATAAAATTGAATGAAAGAAATAAAATCAAGAGAATTGTTTTGAGAATCTGACAATGAATCAATTAGATCAAATCAAATGGTTAGGGTATCAAAGAATTGGAAATTTGTCTATATGAACGAATATAAACAATATATCAATGAAAGCACAAATATGAAAAAGATGAATGATGCTCAACAACTTTGAATTTCAAACGGGGGTATTACCATCGAAAAAAAATTGTTTCGATATGAGACATGGTAATAACAAATTGATAAAGTACAGAACCGGTGTGTATGAATACTTGACAGTATATGGATAAGATAATACGCAAGTATTGATCTTGAGAAACACACGGTCAGTTAAACATTAAGATCAAAATTTTGAAAAACATTTAAAAGCACACTTCTAAATTCATGAAATCTGTTGAGAATAAGAAGTGGTTTGAACATTTAAGAAACTGTTTTTCATGTTTGAAAGTTGTTCTTCTTTCAAACAATCAAAGATCTAGGACCAGAAGATATTTACCTTTTCAGCTCCCCCTCAAATCATGATATAATGATTTAGGTCTTTTAAGCTCCCCCTGGATATTAGCATAATATCCTTCTTTGATCATTGAAAAACAGGTCTTGATCTGTCATGTGATCAGAAGCCACTTTATTCACATCATTTATTCAAAAATAAAAGGACAGAAAGCAGTAAAACATTTTTATAGAATGAGTTCTGATCTGAAATAATCAGAAGTCATCACCTTTTACTCCCCCTTAAATTAGGCATCTGAAATATGTCAGTTAAAACAGGATAGAGATCAGACACTCCCTTTTGAATTGTAGACCATCATATCAGAAAAATCTACCAGTGAAAAAGAATAGGATAGAGATCAGATCAATTCTCTTGGGACGTAGACCATCATATCCATCGGATGCAAAAACAGGAGTAAGGTCTTTTGATCGATGAGGTCCGAGTTCTAAACTGTTGTGTTTAGAAGTCAAACTCCTTTGAAGATCGGGTCCTAAGTTGTGTACTTAGAAGCCATAATCTTGACATTGAGGTGCGGGTTTTGAACTGTTGTGTTCAAAAGCCATTGTTCTCTTACTCCCCCTTGACTTGAGGTGCCTGCAACACAGAATTAATTTTCTTCTTTCGTACCCACTGGTATTTGGGTCCAGAAAAGTTAGTTGCAGATTGCGTGGGGGTAACCGAGTAAGAACCATACCAGAAATGATCACTGGTCTTGTGGATATGATCATGTGTACAGCAGTAAGAACAATAAAATTTATTACCTGAAAACCTAAGTAATTGGTCTTTTGAGTATTTAAAGTCAGGTTTACTTTTATGCAGTTTGTTCTTCTTTGCTTTATGAACATGTACACATGATGTGTTTTCTATCAACTCATCTTTCTTGTCATCTTTGACTGATTTCTTCATCCAGACCAGTTTCTCTTTCTCGAAGCTTCTTCTATTTGGAGATGTACTTGAACCATCTAAATATCCATCATAGAAGATGTTAGTTCGACGAATCTGATCAAAAAATTTAACTGACCTTTGTGAAGAGATAGATTTATGATTTGAACTTGAGGCAGATTTCTCAAGCTTTTTGATCTTTGAAGCAAAGTTATCTCTTTCTTTCACAAGCTGGTCAATCTTCTTCAAGAACTCAGACTTCGTCTTCTGCTCTTTCAGCGCAGTAGCAGATAGTTCAGATAACTTTGAAGTTATCTTTTTGATTTCAAACGAAAAGATGGATCGTTCTTCTTCAAATCCTTTCTCTGACCAGATAGTTCTTTGAAGAATCCCACACTCTTCTGTTCTATGGCCTTCTTTTCCTTAGCAAACTTCTCTCTTTCCAAAATAAGTATCTTCTCAAAATCGGAAATTTGTTGAGAAAGTTTTATGCATTTAAGCTCAACTGACTTTTTCTCTTCAAAACATTTCTTTGAGAAATCTGAGAACTTCTTTGAAAAAAATTTCTTTTCAGTATCAAAATCAGCTTTATTTTCAGCAAGCTGTTTTTCAAAATCAGATAAATTCTTTCTAAGCTCAGCATTCTCAGATTCCAGTTTCTTTATCTTCTCATCATTCTGCCCAGAAGATCCTTTCAGAAGATCTTCATTGATATTCTTTAAAGCACTGATTTCTTCTTTCAGTCTAATAATTTCAGCAAAATACTCTCTTGATTTTTTTGAATGGAAGTCAACAGCATGACCCAGATTAATTTTCTCTAAATTTAGCTTTCTAATCTTCTCTTCAAGATCTGCAAAATATCCCATGATTAATGAGTAATCAGCCTGATATGAATGATCGTTCCAAACTATATATCAGAAAATCAAAAATCAAATCAAATTGAAATCTAGCACAAAATTTAAAACTTTAACACTTGTAAAGGCGCAATATCGAGTTTCGCGTGAGCTATGTGTTGCGCAAACTGAGCTTTGCGTAAGCCAAGTGATGCACGAACTGAGCTTTGTGTAAGCCAAGTGATGCGCGAACTGAGCTTTGCGTAAACCAAGAGATACACAAACTGATCTTTGCGTAAGTTGCTGATAATGAGAACTGAGCTTTTCGTAACAAGTGGAAGACGCAAAGTGAGCTTTGCGTGAGTGCCTTGAAGCGCAAAGTGAAGTTTTCGTGATCCACGTATGGCGCAAGGTAGCTTTGCGTGAACCGAAGGATGCACAAAGTGAACTTTGCGTGAGCCGAAGAATTCGCAAAGTGAACTTTGCGTTATAAGTGCAAGACACAAAGTAGCTTTGCGTGAGCTACAGGATGCGCAAACTATGCTTTGCGTGATCAACTGAAGACGCAAATGGTAATTCTCAAAGCCCGGATAATCTTGCGCAAATGTCTATGCGCTTGTGCAAATGGAAGATGAACTTGCGCAAATCGTATGAACTTGCGCAAACCGTGGATCTTGGCTCTTTCTTTCTCAAATTTATCCAAATCTGCAAATTTGATCTCAAAAATTCATCAGAATCATCGAAAAACAATATGAAACACAAATTTACAAACAAATTTCGATTAAAACCAACAATTCACACAAAATCAATCAAGAACAGTGTTCGAGTTTGACATTTCAAGAAAATTAAAAAAACAAGAATTGACATCGAATTTAATCGAATTATGATATGAAATTAATACAAGAATCAATCCTAAACACAAACCGAATCTAATGATTCCATTTTCTTGTATCAAAAACGAATTTTCCACCAAAATTCGGATGAACAGTAAACACGAGTTCTTGAAAAAAAAAATTCAAAAAAATTTCAGTTTTCAATCTAAAAACTCCAGATTTCAATTCAAACTTTGACAAATTCATTTCTGAAAACTTTGGTTCAGCTCTGATACCAATTGTTAATTAATAAATCCCAAACAATCAAGCAATTACTCAAAATACGATCAAGAACTAGAGAGAGAGTCTAGAGGGAGAAAGTAGATCTTTAAACCATATGTCATATATCTCACACTGCTGAATGTTTACAATGACGTTCTTACATGCTTTAGAAACCAAACAACTATTTATACAACAAAACTAAACAAGACTTAATGACTAAGAAATGCTAAACATGCTTTGACAATTCTATTACAAAGACTATGTTGACTTTTACATCTTTTACTTTCCTATTAAATCTTGGATACAATATTTAGACTTAAAAACATCTACATCGAATATTTCTGAAAGTGCTAATAATGATTCTGCTTCTGCAGATACAAATTCTGGACGAGAAGTCCAGAGTACTTCCTCTTTCGCTCCAGAATTACATGAGTCAGAAACACCTGTACCGGATGTTCCATCAACATCAGAGGTTGCTCCTGCTATTTATGATGAATATGATGACGATAATACGCAAAAAAACGTTCAATCGATTCCAAGTACAACACACTGGACAAGAGATCACCAAATTTTGCAGTGGTGTACAAACACATGCAGCATCAGCAAATTTTGCTTATATTCAACCTTCCTTAGTTCCTTGGAGCCTAAGAAAGTCTTAGAAGCCTTACGCGATCCCGACTGGATTCTTGCAATGCAAGACGAGCTTCTGCAATTTGAAAGGAACATGTTAGACTAATATTGTATTCAAGATTAAAAGTGAGGGTCTTTATTGTAATTTTTGTTTAGTTTGAGGGTTTGGTTGTAAAGTCAACACAAGATGACTTAGTATAAATAGATTAGTTTCTTTGTAATCTTTAGAACACGCACGAACGAATACATACAGATTGGTAAGAACTTGCACACACACAGTGACCGTGAGACTTGTGATTACGTGTGAGATCTGTGGTTAATTGTAATATCATGATTTGATTAATAAACTTGTGTTCATAATCTGTGTTGTGTGATTGGTATTCTAGTAAATCTGGGTCACAATTGGTATCAGAGCTCAGAAATCCATCGATTTGAGTTTTACGAAAAGTTCGTTTTCTGTTAAAGTTTTCTTGATTGAATTTTTGAGTAAAAATGAGTTTTTGGCAGAATTGGTTATTGATTAGTGATCGTTTGATGTTTTAAAAAAGGTTTTGTCGGATTGATTTTCACAGAAAAACATTTTCTAATCGTGAATTTGAAATTTTTATGGTTTTTGGTCGAACGAGTTATCGAGTCACTGTTTCATAGATTTGATTATGCAATTGTGTGAATGGGATTATAATATTGCAATGGATTGTTCTTTGGACTAACCTTGTTGAATCTGTGAAGTTACAACTTCAAATTTGGAGATTTTGATCACTTTCTGGATCAAAATCGATATTTTTGGACTAAGTAACCAAGAACTCGTAAGATCTAAACGATTCGTATGATTAACTCGCTAGTTTGATAGATTTCACAATCAGATTTCGAAAGATATCATTTCTGAATTCTTTAAGTAAAGAATTCACATCAGTGTATATAACGAAATCTAGAAGAAATCGCATAATCTTTTGAAAATTTGTTCAAGTACAGAATTCGTTTATCTCTCTGTTACGAAAAGCTAGAATTCGTAAAAGTAAATTTTGCGAAAAGTGGTGTTTTAAAATGTTTAAGTGAGGAATTTGTTTCTGTGTCTGTTACGAATTTTGAAGAATTCGCTTTTGTGTTTATAACGAAAAGTGAGATTTCGTATCACTCTATGAAACGAATTCTTAAGATTTCGCAATGCTTTTTCAAAAATTCTTCTAAGTCAAGAATTCGTATGTGTTACGAAATGTTTGTGAAAATTAGAAATTTTTTCTAAGTAAAGGATTCGTATTCCTGAAGCACACAAATTCATTTTACGAATTCCTGTTGAGAATTGTGTTTTGCGAATTGCATTTTCAAAGTTTTTTTAAAGTATAGAATTCGTAGAAGAGAGACTTACGAATTGTAAACTTTTCGCAGATAGCCATTTGCGAATTGCTCAGTGTTTGTTCTCTCTAGCTTGCGAATTTCTAACTTGTGCGAATTTCTAAGCTTTGTTTGGCGAATTTCAAGGGGTTTACGAATTCTCGTACACTTTGTTTTGCGAATTGTTCTTGTTTAGTGTTGCTTGCGAATTCTGAACTTGGAATTTTTAGAAATTTCATTTTCTGAATTTTTTCAAGTTTTTTTCAAATTGATTGGGTTCAAAGATCATTACTAGATTATATTTTTTTTGTTGTGTGCAGATAAACCAACTTTCTCATCATGTCTAAAGAATTACTCTCAATGGGTTCTCAATCGAAACCTTCGGTTCTGTCTATCGGGGAATATTCACAGTGGAAGAGGAGAACGATTCAGTTTCTTAAATCATAAGAACAGAGGTTATTTGAAGTCTATTATTGATGGTCCAGTTCAACCAGTGGTAACAGTACCTGGACAAGCAACTACAGAGACTTCTCCAGAAATCCCAGTGAGATATGTGCCAAGACCATATGAGTACTACAGTGAGAGGGAAAAGGAACTTCACAAGATAGATGAAGAGGCACTTATCTACCTCACCATGGCTATCCCAAATGACATCTACAACCAAGTAGATAGCAGGGAGTCTGCTAAAGCTATGTGGGATGAATTGGAGAGACAATTCCAGGGTACTGAGAAATCCATTCAAGCCAAGTTGAACCAAAGCATTAATGCTTATGAAGGCTTTAATGCAAAAGAAGGAGAGACACTTCTGGATACATACACAAGATTCAATGTTATCTTGAATGACTTGAGAAGGAATGAGATGAACAAGACCGTATCTGAGATAAACTACAAATCCATCAAGAATTTGAATCCTAAGTGGAAGAGTTATGCAATTAATATCCAGATGACAAAGGACATGGCACTTGAAGATGTGAATGACATCTTCACAACATTATCTCAACATGAAGATGAGGTAAAGCATCTTAATGAGGAAAAGAAGATTGTCAAAGATTCACTTGCCTTGTTGTCTGAAAGAAAGAAAGGATCAAGTTCTAAATCCAGTTCCTCATCCAAATACAAGTCAAGGAGATCCAGAGCTCTTCTAACTGAACTGTTTGACTCTAGTTCTGATGATTCTTCCTCTGAAGCTGAGAAACATTCTGATAAAGATGTTCAAAGCTTTGCTGATAATCTTGCCCTCATTACAAAGCAGTTTCAGAAAAGATTTGGCAAGAAAAGATATTCACAGTCTAAATATGAGGGATACAAGAAAGACAGATCAGACAAGTACAAGCCAAGGTTTGAGAAGAAGGATGGAAAGCGAGATGAGAAGAGAGATGAGAAAAGAGTTGAAAAAGACAAGAAAAGAAGGAAGAGAATGTTGAGCCTAAGTACGTCAGGTGTTACAATTGTGGTAAACCTGGCCATTTTTCAAAGGAATGAAAGTTCAAGAGGACAAAGAATTCATAGTATTATGCAAAGAAGTCACTGATTGCAAAGAAGGTAGAAGATGGAAAAGAACTTATGGCTGAAGAAGAGAATTGGTTCTTCCAAAGCTCCGATGAAGAATCAGCACATTTTACTCAAGTGTGTATGATGGCCAAGGTGAATGATGAAGCTGAAACATCTTCTGACCAGTCTGATTGTGATTCTGAGGTAAGTACTCTTTCAAATTCTAAACTTGTTCAATCTCTGATGGCTCAGATTCATAATATGGAAAAAGAGTTTGAAAATTTAAAAGTCAAACTTAACAATGAAAGACAATCAATGATGCATTTTCGTGACGAAAATGCATTATTGAAAGTTGTTGTTGAGGAAAAAGAATCTGAAAAAAGATGCTTTAAAGAAACAAAAAGAAGATTTGAAAATCAAAATTGTTGAGCTTGAAAGGAATCTTGTTAATATTAATTCTTAAAAAGGTGATTTTAAAATCAAGTTTGAAGTTTGTTTTCAGGAGTGAAATGAGGCTTATTGCAAGATTAAGCAGTTAGAGGATTTAAATCTTAAGAGAGGACAAACTGAGTAAACATTGAAGTTATTAACAAATAAACTCCAAGATGTCCGTTTTTATAATGCTAAAACGGGATTAGGTTTTGAAGAAAACGATGTTTTGAAACGAGCACCAGAAAACTTGTATAATTTTGATAAACTAGGCTCAACACCTAAGAAAATCCCGAGCATTCATGACACTTTCATTAAAGTTGAAACTCTCATGTCTAATATCTCTTCTAAAGGTAAAGAAGTGATTGATGATGATACATCAAGTTGTGCTGATTCCGTCTCAAGTTTTAAATCTGTTGGATTTTTTTATAAAGAACTGAACAAAAGTTATAAATATAGAAAACCTGAATTTGTTGAATTTCAATCATTGTTTTCTACATGTTCACCAACAGAATCAGCACATACTGAAGTAGACATTCCTGAAACTCAATGTAAGTATGATGAATACGAATCAGAAACTGATGTTGAGAATCAGGCTCCTTTAACTGAATCAATCATTTCTGAATCTTCAAAAGAAATTTAGACTGATGAGTGCATAAATGTCATGAATCAAAGTATTAAAACTGATTTTTCAAAGAAGATGACTGAGGAGATTTTTACAAACATGATGAATGCTTCAGATCCTGTTCCGATCATAGAGAAGTTAGAATCAAACTCTGAGTTGCATCAAAAATCTGTTTTTGAAAAACAAATTAAAGATCTTCAAAAGACTATTGAAGAGTTGGAAGATGAGAACAATGATCTCATATTCAAACTTGACAAGTCTTCTGAAGAGAACAAAGAACTCTCTAAAGAGTTGAGTGCTTTAAAAGTTGATTTGTTTAAACAAAATTTGAATGAGAAAAAGGTGTTTGATTCTACCACATGGAATGTGAATTCAAATCCAGAGTTTGAGACTATCACTTCTAAAACCTCTATTGTTTATACTAATACTCCTGAATATCCTCCTACTATCTTTGAAAAAGGTGAAGCTTCTGGTATTTCAACGAAAAAATGATCTTCTAAGAAGAAAACTGATAAGATTTCATTTCTTGTTTAAGATTTGAAAAAGCAAAAAGATAAATGAGAATGGGTGAAGGAGAAGTGTGACAATAAAGTTGTTGAAAATAAATGTAATGTCACTGATAGTGTTAGTTTGAAATGTACAAGTTCAAATGATATGAAATGTCAAAAGTGTATGAATGTTTGTATTCATAGTGATAAATCTAAGCTATTGACATTTGCTCGTATGAACTTTATTTGCAAACACTGTCATGACAACTCTTTCCAACTTCACACCATTCCTCCTAAATCTAAACTTTCTAGAAAAGCATCTTGGGCTAAATCTGTCTTTAAATCCTCGATACAACATGCAAAAGTCTTTCATGTTAATAATGATTATCTTTCTAGAAATCAAAAGTTTAATGAGCTTAACGTAAAAATGGTTTGGAAATGTATACCGAAGCCTCGCTATGAATGGTGAATTAAGGCTAAGGTAGATGATTTAAATAAATTGCAAAAAGCTAACCAAAAAGGACCCATCTGGATATGGGTACCTAAGAAGAAGTGATTTGTTCTTTTGCAGGCCTCACATCTGTGGTACATAGATTCAAGATGCTCGTGTCTCATGACTGGATTTAAGGATCTTCTAAATGATTATGTTGAGGAACCCGTTGGAACAGTGAGTTTTGCAAATTTTGAGCTTACTGGATTCATTCGAGGACACGGTTCATTAACAAATGGCACCGTAACCATCAAGAAAGTATTGTTCGTAGATGGTCTTGATCATAATCTTTTCAGCACTATTCAATTATGCGACAGTAAATTTCAAGTTCGGTTCACTAAAGATAGTTGTTTAATTGAAGATAAAGACGGTTGTATGATTTTCAAAGCAGAGCGACATGGAAATTTATATGCAGTCCATTTTCCATCACTTTCTCCAACTAGATTTGTTTGTCTAATTGCAAAAGCTTCAAAATCTGAAAGTTGGATTTGGCATCGACGCCTGTGTCATCAAAATTTTCAAGAGATAAATCAATTGGCGAGACATGGAATAGTCAAGGGTCTTCCAGAATTGAGGTTTGAGAAGAATTCACTTTGCCCCGCCTGTGAGATGGGAAAAATGAAACGTAGCTCACATAAGTCAAAGACATAATTCTTTTCCTCAACACCTCTTGAGCTTATACATATGGACCTTTGCGGCCCTATGAGAACTCAGTCTATCAATGGAAACAAGTATATTCTAGTGATGATAGATGAGTACTCCAGATACACATAGTTGGAATTTTTGCGAAGCAAATCAGATGCACCAGAGCTCATCATTGCTTTTCACAAGAAGATCCTGGTTCGACTTCAATTGCCGGTAAAGTCTTTGAGAAGTGACAATGGCACAGAATTTAAGAATTCAACTCTTCAGAGTTATCTCGTATCAGTCGGGATCTCTCACAATTTTTCTGTTGCCTATACTCCTCAACAAAACGGCGTAGTTGAAAGGAAAAATCAAACTCTGGTTGAGGCAGCAAGGACGATGTTAGCTTATTCTGGTTTTCCATTGTATCTATGGCCTGAAGCCGTAGCTACTGCATGTTTCACTCGAAACCGTACCATTGTGATTAAAAGACATAAAAAGACAACATATGAACTTATAAATAAGAGAAAACCGAATATTAAATTTCTCCGTGTTTTTGGTTGTAGGTGTTATATCCTCAACGATCGTGATAATCTTGGGAAATTTGACAAGAAGGCAGACGAAGGCTACTTTATCGGATATTCCTTGACGTCAAAAGCCTATCGTGTCTACAACAGAAGAACCAAGACTATCATGGAGAGTATGAATGTGTCTTTCGATGAAACATCTACATTGACTTCTGAATACTACAGTTCAGAACTCAAGCTAAAACATAAGGCTTCTATTCAAGACGGAATAGAACCCGAATCGTCACTGACTAAGTTTTCTAACTCACAAACTATAACATCTGAGTTAAATTTATTATTCTTTGATGCATTTTTGGATATATGTGCAGATTTTGACTAATCAAACATATTTGCATCACCTTCAGAGGTTTCAATTACAACTGGAGATATTTCAGGAGTTTCTGAGAATGTCACTACATCAATCTCATCAGGTACAATTACACATGTTCTCTCTGATGATACTAATTTGACTTTTGCTTCTGCAGATACAGCTTCTAGAAAAGAAGTCCCGAGTACTTCTTCTGCTGTTCCAGAACTACATCAGTCAGAAATAAACGTACAAGATGTCCCGAGTACATCAGAGGTTGAGCCTGCTATATATGATGAATATGATGAAAATAACACACAAATTTTTGTTCAGCCACTTCCAAGCACTACCAGATGGACACGAGATCATCCTCTACACAACATAATCGGTGATATCCAAAGTGGAGTGAAAACACGGGCGGCATCTGCAAATTTTTGTCTTTACTCGAGTTTCCTTAGTTCCCTTAAGCCAAAGAAAGTATCAGAAGCCTTGTGTGATCCTGATTGGATTTTAGCCATGCAAGATGAGCTTCTACAATTTGAGCGGAACAAGGTATGGAGACTTATCCCACTACCATAAGGCAAATCTGTCATTGGAACAAAGTGGGTCTTCAGAAATAAGAGAGATGAAGCAGGAGTTGTGGTTCGAAATAAAGCTCATCTCATTGCAAAAGGGTATTGTCAACAGGAGGGGATTGATTATGATGAAACATTTGCTCCTGTTGCAAGGATTGAAGCTATTCGGATATTTCTTTCGTACGCAGCCCACAAGAATTTTACGGTATATTAGATGGATGTAAAATCTGCTATCTTGAATGGGATTCTGCATGAAGAAATTTACGTTGCTCAACCTGAAGGCTTTGTTGATTCAAAACATCCTGAGAGTTCCAAGATCACTGATTCTTAGAGAGAGAAAGTAGAGAGAGAGTAACAATGAAGCGCAAGATGTGTATTCTCAATATTGTGCGTGTCTAACTTACAAGACACAAAGACCAAAGGGACTTAAATACCCTTGGTCAGATACAACACTGATAAGACTCTAAAACACAGTATTTGACCAAGACCTATAAATACAATGATTACTATAAAATCAGACCTAACAATCTCCCCCTTAGTAATCATTGGCGCTTTGGTCTTCAAAAATGATCTTCAAAATCAGCACGGACTATAAAAGCGACTTTGTAAAGCTTTCTGACTTTTTATAGAAAAATTTCTTCTCAGCATCTTTCAGATAAAGTAGTCTTTACTGTCTTGAGCTCTAGACGATACACCTCTTTTGAATGATCTTGAATGAACTGTGGTGTTCGGAGCAGAAACAGCAAAAGAATTTGTTGTAGCTGAGAGAATAGAATCTTTGAGCGAATCTTGATCAACAGATAAACATTTGTGCTCTTTGTCTCTTTAAAATCTCCTTGACTTCTCTGATTTCTCCCCCTCATGACCTTGATGAACTGGTTCAACTAGGTCATGCCAATGTTGGAAACGAGACAGCTTAAGATCTGCAAAATCAAAGATACAGAGAAAATAGAGGAGGTTTGCGCTTCATGATGGATGCGCAAACCAAGATTTGCTTTCATGAAGGACGCGCAAACCAAAGTTTGCGTTTCCAACGGAATACGCAAAGCTGACTTGAACAAAGTTTACCTTTTTGAGCTCTTTGACTCCCCCTACACAAATGCACTAGATATAACACTTTGAGATTAGCATTCATATAAAGAAAATCAGATACTCCCCCTCAAAACCAGATATAATCTTTGAAATACATTCTCTTTGTTTACTCCCCCTTGAATAATGCATAAACCCATTAAAATATATTTATGAGAACACAATGATCAAATATTAATGTAGAAAGAAAAATATACTGAATGTAAATTTTGAAACGACTAAACATATAAAATTTTAAACACTAAACAAATAAAATTCTACTTAGCAAAATATTACAGATTTATCAATCATTTGAAATCAAACATATGTTGTTGGGTACAAGAACAAGTTTTATTGCATATCAAGTTAAAACATCTTCAGTTTCAAAAACTTCCATCAATCTATTCAGTGTGCTCACATGCGAATCTTCGATTAGCTTCAAGAAAATGCAATTCTAAAAATATTATAGAGAACTGACACTAATTCAACAAAAATTAAGACTTTCACAAATTTACAGGTTTATCACAACTCAAACATATCACCAAGTGTCATGAGATGTGTGCTCATTGACATCTTTTTAGCAGTGTGCACATTGGCATCTTGACATGAGTGTGCTCTTTGGCATCTTTTAAGCTTGTGCACTTTGGCATCTTTTGATCAAAAAGTTTATTAAGTAAAGAACATGCCGTAAACGTAACTTTCTATCTGACCCTATTGCAGGATTTGGGTCAGCCACTCCCAGACCAGTTGGCCTTAGGGGACTAGGTGTCAAGCACCCCTTGGAACTTACTCTCCCAGATCAGAAAGGCTACATCGACATATCCTAAACCCATTCATACCAGTAGAACATGACTTTCGATCTGGTTCTATTGAAGGATTTCTGTTCGATCACTCCCAGACCAAATGACCTTAGGGGACCAGATGACAAGCATCCCGAAGAACTTACTTTCCCAAACCAGAAAGGTCACAGGTACAAACTTTTAAACTTAGAGATTTCTATATTTTAAGAATTTAATATTCATCTCAATCACTCAAATCAACGTCTAAATGCTTAGCCCATATTTTCATTCCGATCTATAATTCTGATCATTTAGGTAGTCTAATCAAAGTAAACTATAAAAATTCCGAATTACACAACTTTAAAGCAGTAATAAAAGTTTCAAACATGTTGCTGACTTTTCGACTTTTGTAAGACTTGAAATTTGACCATATAAAAACTTTAATATAAGCAAAAGAACTTGAAAATTTATCCTAGACACATATTTTATTCAAAGGAAAGAAAAAATGTAAAACTTTACTTTATAGAATAGAATTTGTAAAGATTTAAACTTTTAAACTCAATATGCCGATATTAAAAATTTTCATTAAAGACAAAATGTAAAGAATTCAGCAAATTGATATTTAGTTGGAACAAAATAAAATTCAATTATTTCATCTTTCACATTATAAAAATAATTTGTGTCTCATATTAAAAGAAAATTTTGGGTAATACAGATTCATGAGTTAGATAAACAAGCTCAGATTCTTGAAACATTGAGAAAAACTGGAATACCATCATTATCAGAGATAAATGCAGCGGAATTAAATTTGATGAATTCACAGTATCTCATTAGTCAGAAGCTTAATCTATGAAGAACGAGTTCTAAACTGTTGTGTTTAGAAGTCGATGTCTATGAAGTGCGGGTCCTGAGCTGAATTACTTAGAAACCAATATTCCCTTACTCCCCCTTAACATGTGATGCCTGCAACTTTAAATCAGATTGAGATTTGGGTACCCACTTGAATTTGGGCCTGTGTTTGTTAGTTATAGTTCGTATGGGGAAATAATGAGCAGATTTGATATGAGAAGCATGAAGAATATCATCAGAATAATAAGCACAATCATCAGAAGAGAAAGCATAATCATCTGAACTAGAATCAGAAGACGAATATGAGACATTTTTGGAAATTTGAAACATTTGCTTTATAGAGTATTTTGAAACTTTATTACAAACAGCAAATGAATCACTATTATAAAATTTGTCTACACATCGATCTCCATCAAACATAGAATCAGTTGATGTCCGCCTAGCTCTCCAGATCTGCTTCTTTGACTGGCTCACAGTCCTATCTGAAAGAATAGAATCGGAAGAATTAGAACAGTCAGAAAGAACTGTATCTCGTTTCTTCGACTTCTTTGACCGTCTTCTTTTACGCTTAGGTTTATAATATTGATCATTGAGCGTAAAAGAATTATCAAGAATTTTAGACGAAATATTTAAATCAGAAGAAATAAATTTATCCAAGCAACCAATCTGATCAACTAATTAATTTGAATTCACCTCGGAGGCTGAATTATTTTGAGAAAGGATTTTAAAATTTGAAACTTCCTTTTTATTTTCCTTAGAATCAGAAGATAGGCTAGAAATAGAATCTGATTTTTGAGAAAATAAATTTTCTTCAAGACTAGAAGTCATAAAAGAAAGAATAATGTCAGATTCAATTTTCTTCAAAATATTTTGATCTTCTATCTGATCTTCAAGATCTATGATTTTCCCTTCTAATACTAACGGAGGAGTATATTTCTTCGAATCATAAATGATTGGAGAAATATTTTCCTTATCAGATCAGGGGCATAAGAAGGAATAAAATCATTAGACACTGAAGATTTAACAGAAGATATATCATTTAAAACTCTTCTTCCTCTTCTTGATTTTTCCGGAAAATATTTGGCATTTTCGGACGTATAAACAAAAGGAATTTCATTTTTCTTTTTATATATCCTTTTCTCATTTTCGAGATCTAACACTTCCTTTTCACTAGTCCAATGAAATTTGAACTGAGGAGCATAATGAGCAAGTGTCAGATAATCGTATTTATATAAGGTGGGAACTTCGTCTATTACTTTGTTTAAAAATTGAGGATTATCAAAACCAAATCCCCATCTCTGTTTTAAAGCCTCTTCACTCCTCGGCTTGTTCATATAGATTGTTTGTTCAGATTGGTCTCTTCGATAAAGCTTTTCTTCTAAATTAATTATTTTATCAGAAAATTCATCTTTTAAAGTAGTCATTGATGTCAAAGATTCAAGATAAGTTTTGTTAGAATTTTCCAAAGCATCCAATTTCTTTTGAAAGATGTCTTTAGTATTTTCTAAAATAGATTTTTCATCCTTTAAAGAAATTTTCAACATCCGGATTACGTCTACGTACTAGACAAGGCTTTATATGGACTCAAACAGGCACCAAGAGCTTGGTACGAAACGTTAACCCAATTTCTACTTACTTCAGTGTTTAAGAAAGGTACTATCGATACTACTCTCTTTCTAAAGAAAAAAGGTGAAGATATGATCCTAATTCAGATTTATGTGGATGACATTATTTTCGGTTCTACAAATCCTAAATTTTGTAAAAACTTTTCAAAAATCATGGAATCTCGATTTGAAATGTCGATGATGGGCGAACTGACTTTCTTTCTTGGTCTTCAAGTGAAACAGTTACCCGATGGCATTTTCATTAACCAGTCAAAATATATTAGAGATATCCTGAAAAACTTTTACATGATTAAAAGTTCAGTGATGAAAACACCAATGGAAACGGGTACACTATTAGATGCTGATTTATCTGGTAAACCAGTCGATCAAAAGATGTATCGTAGCATAATTGGTTCATTACTGTACTTAACAGCAAGTAGACCGGATATTATGTTTGCCACATGTTTCTGCGCTAGGTATCAAGCAAACCCGAAGGAATCACACCTAGTCGCTATGAAACGAATACTTAGGTACCTTAAAGGCACTCCAGAGTTAGGCCTTTGGTATCCTAAGGGTTCGAGTTTTGATCTGCATACACAGGTGTTGACCATGCAGGTTGTAAGCTGGATCGTAAGAGCACCTCTGGATCGTGTCAGTTTTTAGGTGACAAGTTGGTAAGTTGGACATCAAAGAAGCATAATTGTGTATCCACATCTACCGCCGAGGCTGAATATGTATTCGTTGCAAGTTGTTGTTCACAAGTCCTTTGGATGCGGACACAATTAAAGGATTTTGGCTATTCATATCAACGAGTTCCTATTTACTGCGATTCAAAGAGCGCGATAGCTATAACAGCTAATCCAGTGCAACACTCAAAGACAAAACATATTGATGTGCGATATCACTTCATCAAGGATCATGTGGAAAAGGGTGATATAGAGATGCACTTCGTGCAAACAGACTACTAGTTGGCTGATCTGTTCACCAAACCGTTGGATGAAAAAAGGTTTACCTTTCTAGTCAGCAAACTAGGTATGTTAAATGCCGCTACATGATTCAAGGGGGAGTATATCTTACTTTGTGCTTTAATGGTTTATGTCTTGGAAATTATGAACAGTCTCTATTATTCATCATTTACTGACAAAGGCTGAATCATTTTTTAAAAAATGATTACCAAAATCTTTTATTTTTGCAGGATATTTTTCATGTGACATTGGCTTCTGGTTACATCAGATCAGAACCCGGTCTTTATTGGTAAAGTTGAATATTACTATTCTCACCGGAGAATATGTAATAATGGCTTCTGAATAACTTAATTCATAACCCGTACTCAAATGTTTTCTTCTGAAGGATGCTAATCAGATAAAATCTTTTCTAGAAGTTTTTGATTTGAGGGGGAGTTAACTGTTATATCTTTTAAGGGGAGGAGATAATAGTTAGTTATACTATCATTTTCATATTTTTATGATAAATTGACTTTTTACAGGTATCGAGGGGGAGGATATCTGAGTTATTGTCACGGATACTTCATTGACAATATTCATTTCAGAGGGAGTTAAGGATTTTGATGTAAAGGTATATATTTCTAATCCTTACACTCTATCACTTGTTGAAAGATGAACAACTTTCACTTATGCAAAATGGTTTCTAAAATGTTCAAACCACTTCCTATTCTTCAAAGATTTTCATGAAGTGTTATTTTAAATAAATTTTTTTGGATACTTTGATGATTATCTGACCACGTGTTTTCAAAAGACAAATACCTGTTATCTTGTCGATATACTTTGTCAAGTATTCCTACACACATTGGTTCAGAATCTTCTATTTGACTTTGTTATTACCATGTATCAAAACTTAAATCTTTCTATGGTAATACTCTCGTTTGCTATTCACTGTTGTTTGAATCAAACATCATTTCTATTATACATGTACTTTCATTGATAATATGTTTATATATTGTTCATATAAACAACATTCATCTTTGATTTCCCTTATTATTTTTCTTCATGATAATCTGATCTGATCTTAATCATTGTCAGATTCTCAAAACATTTCTATTCTTTCATGATTATTTATTCATACAAAGTTTTGAGAAACCTTAAATGCTTAAAATGCTCAAATTTCATTCTGATTTTTGTTGAGCATACATATACTGATAAATGATTTCTTGTGCTTTAATGTCAAGAAAATCATTGAGATATATTTTTTTAGGACATATACATGGGATTCAGTGTGAGAGTTTAACAAAACTTCCATGGATTCACGATAACCAGTGTTTCCTACCCAGGAAGTATTCCCTGAGTGATTGAGGGGAGAGGGGTCAAAAGATTGAGTGTTGGTGTGTGAAGAGGAAAAATGGAAAAGAGAGATTGGTTAGAAGTGAGCTTAAATGATTAAAAGAAAGAGGGTGTGAGATCAGAGTAAAAGAATATCAAACTTTGCACCAAATTCTTTCTGAGTCGGGCAGCCACATCTACTGATTGGTTCACATTCTTTGGTAACCATCATTGAAAAAGGCAGTGAGCCCATGCCAACTCTTGCAAACACCCCACCAACTACTCATTCTTTTCTCAAAAAGAGAATGTTTCATATTTTCTGAGGATGCATCACATACGCTATTGGTTCTTCACTTGGAAGATACTGATATTGGAAAAGAAAGAAAGTTGCCCCACCTTCGATCCTTTCTCATGCACGTTGAGTCTATGTATAATCATTGCTGTCTCAATGGTTTGCATAATTTTGAGCCTAAACAACAATCATTGTGCTATTTCTTTCATAGCACAAGCACAAGCACACAGAAAATCTGTTTTTCTGTCAGAACATTCATAGAAAATAACTTGTGTTTTTCAATGATTGAATGAAAGTCCTGGAGAGTGAACGTCATTTCAAGATCCTTACATTTTACATTCGTTGTACACAGTAACTTTGTGTTACTGACGAGCATTTCTAACTGTTTCATTTGTTGATTCAGGGTTACAACTCTTAATTTGTTTGAATTTGAAAAGATTCGGATAAATACATTCATGAATTGACGACTCATTTAGATCAGGCAAAATATTATTTCATATTACTCTTTGGGGGAGATTGATCAGTTATTGTCAAAGGGAGAGATTGTTCATATTTCACCACAAGGAGGAGATTGTTAATCATGAAGACGGTACTTATTGATTATTTGGGGGAGATCATTAAAAGACAGCGTTGACATTGAAAAAGTTTTGATGATTCTGATTCTCACAATTCATCAAAAAGGGGGAGATATATCAAGGTTTCAAGTCAGAACAATGTTGATATTATTAAGAAGTCAAAGGAGAAGTAATGAAAGGGGGAGATATTCAAATCAGACAGATGATTGATTGAAAAAGTGAAAGATAGTTCAAGTTTTGAAAGTCAAAGTGAAAGCTAAAGCAATAAATGTCAAAAGAAAAAGAATGACAAAGATTTGAAGATGTAAAGTTCGTTTGAAGATTTCAATGATTGTGAAGAATGTGTTATAAGTTGTTGGAAAAGCCAAAGAGGGAGATTTATTTGAAAGCTGAAGAATGTCAAAGTTTTAAAATTTTGCTGAAGATATTAAAGTTTTCAAGATTCAAAGCTGAAAAAGATTTTTGCTGATGATCATTTCTGAAGACAAGAAGACCTGGAGATAATTGTCAATTTTTTTTAATCTTGAATCCAAAGGGGGAGATTGTTAGACTAGAATTGTATTCAAGATTAAATAGAGGGTCAAAGTTGTAATAGGTTGAAAGTTAAGGGGTTTTGAGTTGTAAGGTCAACTATGTTGACATAGTATAAATAGGTTGTTTCCTTTGTAATCAAGTGAGTACGCGCATTAGATACATTCAAAGTAATTGGTAAGAACTCTAACACACACACACACACATAGTGAACTACGTGAGATCTGTGACTATATGTTAGATCTATGACTTCGATGTAATCTGTGATTTGATCTAATAAAGATTGTGTTCTTAATGATTGTGTGAATATATTGTTTTGAATGCATTGGTTCATTCATTTGGAGTCGTGTAATGTGTAGACTGTAATGCAATGGATCCATAGGCATAGGAGTCGGTTTGTTCATCATAGAGTTTTGAGCTTTGTTCCTTACTACTACTCCAGCTTCATAAGAACTTTACAGTCTACCAAATGGATGTAAAGTCAGCATTTCTTAATGGCATTCTGCATGAGGAGGTATATGTATCTCAACCTGAAGGTTTTGTTGATCTGAAGTACCCTGATCATGTCTACGTTCTAGACAAAGCGCTATATGGTGAAACAAGCACCACGAGCCTTGTATGAAACTCTCACTCTGTTCCTACTCGCTTCTGGTTTCAAAAAGGGTACAATCGATACTACCCTGTTTCTGAGAAAGCAAGGTGATGATTTGATTCTAATACAAATTTATGTGGACGATGTTATATTTGGGTCTACTAATCCGAAATTTTGTAAGAACTTTTCTATATTATGGAGTCTCGGTTCGAAATGTCCATAATGGGTGAATTAACATTTTTTTCTTGGACTTCAAATAACAATCACCCGATGGCAATTTCATAAACTGATCGAAATATATAAGAGACATACTTATAAAGTTCAATATGACTGATAGTTCAGTAATGAAAACGTCGATGGCTACCGGAACACTTTTGGATGTAGATTTGTCCGGAAAATCTGTTGATCAAAAAGTGTACCAAAGTATGATTGGATCATTATTGTATCTAACAGCAAGCAGACCAGATATAATGTTTGCTACATGCTTCTGTGCTAGATACCAAGCAAATCCAAAAGAATCTCACCTGATTTCTATAAAAAGAATACTTAGATACCTTAAAGGCACTCCCAAGCTAGGTCTTTGGTATCCTAAGGATTCTAGCTTTGAATTAACTTCCTACACTGATGCCGATCACGTAGGTTGTAAACTGGACAGAAAAAGCACTTCTGGTTCATGTCAATTTTTGGGTGATAAGCTTGTCAGCTGGACTTCAAAGAAACAAAATTGTGTTTCTACATCCACTGCTGAGGCCGAATATGTAGCTGTCGCAAGTTGTTCTTCACAAGTCCTCTGGATGAAGACTCAGTTAAAAGATTTTGGATATACATACCAGCATGTCCCCATCTATTGTGACTTTAGAAGCGTCATTGCCATAACTGCCAATCCAGTTCAACACTCGAAGACAAATCACATTGATGTACGTTACCACTTTAACAAAGATCATGTAGAGAAGGGCGATATAGAAATGCATTTTGTTCAGACCGACTACCAATTGGCTGACCTTTTCTCTAAGTCGTTAGATGAAAAACGTTTCAAATTCTTAATCAGCAAATTAGGTATGTTAAATATGTCTGCTTAAAAGCTCGTGCATCATCTAAGGGGGAGTGTATCTTAATCTTTGCTTATATTGACTGTGTTTTGGAATTTATGAATAGATGCTAATATTCATCAACTACTAACTAAGGTCAAATCTTTTTAATAATGATTACCAATATCTTTCTTTTGCAGAATTTTTTTTTCAATTGACTATGGATTCTGACTACAACAGATCACGACCCGTTCTTCATTGGTAAAGCTGAAAATTACTATTCTCACCAGAGAATACGTAACAATGGCTTCTGAATACTTCAGTTTAGAACCCGACCCTCAATGTTTTTCTTCTGAAGGATGCTTACTAGATAACATCTTTTCAAGGAGTTTTTCTTTCGAGGGGGAGTTAATGAAAAATTTATTGTCATATCTTTTAGGGGGAGTAGATATAAGTTCGTTATACTTTGATTGTCATATTTTTCTGATGACTTGACTTTTTAGAGATATCGAGGGAGAGCATATCTAATGTCTTGTCAAGGTTGCTCACATGATGATATTCATTTTAGGAGGAGTTAAGGTTTTTATACAGAAGGTATATTTTTCTGAACCTTAAAACCTATCACTTGTTGAAAGAAGGACAACTTTCGCTTGTGAAAATCGTTTTCCTAAATGTTCAAACCATTTCGGGTTCTCAAAATGTTTTATGAATTTCGAAGTGTGACTTTAAATGATTTTCATTTGGATACTTTAATGCTTATATGACCGTGTGTTTCCAAAAGATAAATACTTGTGTATTATCTTGTCTATATACTGTCAAGTATTCATACACACATCGGTTCAGTACATTCTAATTGACTTTGTTATTACCACATCTCAAAAGATAAATCTTTCGATGGTAATACTCCCGTTTGCTAAACAATACTGTTGAGATCAGACGTCATTTCAACTTGAAATGTGCTTTCATTGTTAAAATGTTTATATGTTGTTCATATAAACACATATTCGTTCTTTGATACCCCGGTATATTTTTCTTCATGATAATTTGATCTGATTAAATCATTGTCAGATTCTCAAAACAATGAAATTAAATGCTCTTAAATATTCAAAGTTTTGAGAGATCTTAAATGTTCAATTGCTCAAATTTCATTCCTGTCTTTAATGAGCATACATACACTGACTATGATTTTCTTGTGCTTATTTGTCAAGATAATCATTGAGCAACACATTCTTTTTAGGACAAAATTTCATGGGATTCAATGTGAGTGCTTAAGTGACTTCCATGGATTCATGTTAACCAGTGTTTTCCTACCCCGGAAGTAATCCTAAGAGTAATTGAGGGGAGAGGGGTCAAAAGATTGAGTGTTGGTGTGTGATGAGGTAAAATGGAAAAGAGAGATTGGTTAAAAGTGATCTTAAATGTTTAAAAGAAAGAGGGTGAGAGATCAGAGTAAAAGAATATCAAAGTCTGCACCAAATTCTTTCTGAGTCGGGCAGCCACATAATCTGATTGGTTTACATTCTTTAGTGACCATCATTGAAAAAGGAAGTGAGCCCATGCCAACAACCCCACCAGCTACTCATTCTTTTCTTAACAAGAGAATGTTTCATATTTTTTGGGGAAGCATCATATCGTCTATTGGATCTTCATTTGGAAGATGATGATATTGAAAAAGAAGGAAAGTTACCCCACCTTCGACACTTTCTCATGCACATTGAGTCTATGTATAAATTGTTGTTGTCTCAATGGTTTACATAATTTTGAGCCTTAAAAGTAATCATTGTGCTAATTCTTTCATACACAAGCACGTACACACAGAAAATCTGTTTTTCTGTCAGAACGTTCATAGATTAACCTTGTGTTTTTCAATGATTGAATGGAAGTCCTGGGGAGTGAACATTACTCAAGATCCTTATAAAGTACATTTGTTGTACTTACAGGCACTTTAACTGTTTCATTCGTTGATTCAGGGTTACCATTCTCAATTTGTCTGAATTTGAAAAGATTCAGATGAATACATTCATGAATTGACGGTCATTATTAGATCAGATGGAGAATTTTCATGTTATTCCTTGGGGGAGATTGTTTACATCCTATCAAAGGAGGAGATTATTTTTGTTCACCATGAAGACTATGCTTATCTGATTATTTGGGGTAGAAGTTTCAAAGATAGAACTGATCTTGAAAGTTTTGATGATTCTGATTCTCAAAATTCATCAAAAAGGGGGAGAAGTTTCAGAGTTCAAGTCAGATTCAAGTTGATCGTATCAGAAAGGGGGAAAGTCTTCAAAGATAAATTTTTAAAGAGAGAGCAAAGTTATGAAAAGACAAGAAAAAGGGGAGATAGTTCGAGACTTCAAAGTCAAGGCGAAAGTTAAGCAAGAAGTGATAAAAGGAAAAGAAATTTGAAGATTTTCAAAAAGGGAAACTAATTTGAAGATTGACAAAGTTCATTCAAAGTTTCAAAGATTTGAAGATGTCAAAGCTGAAAAAGATTGTTTGCTGAAGATTGTTTTGAAGAAAAGAAGACCTGAAGATTACTGTCAAGTTTTTTTAATCTTGAATCCAAAGGGGGAGATTGTTAGATACAGATTGTATTCAAGATTAAAATAGAGGGTCTAAATTGTAAAGTTTGTACAGTGTGTTGGTGTAATATGTTAAAAGGTGTAAAGTGTTGACTATTGCTAAAGGTCATGTTGACCATATAAATAGCAATGTAAATGTGTTGGGTTTACAAAAGTTAAAAGTTGTCTTTATGTGCACTCAGTCAAGGTTATTGTCTACAGATCTAATATTAAAGTTGAAACTTCAAGGATAAGAGCTACATTCTAGGGGGAGCTGAGGATGCTTTGAAGTTTATGCAACACTAAGTTTTCTAAAGAAATCAAGGGGGAGAGGAGTTGAAGCTGAGCTGAAGTGGATGATTACTTTACAAAACTTAGGAGGATAATGTTAGAACATAAATGTTCTATTTAGAAGTTTAGTAAAGTAATCCTTTTATATTTGTATTGGGCCTTGTACTTGGGTTTGGGCTTAATTGTGTAACAAGGGTGTAAGGGGTATAAATAGGAGTTTGTTAGTTAGTTGTTTGTAACTTTCATTTTTCACAATGTAGCTCGTATACGAAATCTGCTCTCTGTTGTTAGTGTTTGTTTCATGTGAATAAAACTACAGATTTCCTTCCCAATCATCCTTGTCTATGTTAGATTAATCAATTCAATCTTGATCATGGACCTCACAGTTGAAAATACAGATAATGTGAGGCTGATAGTAAGGGAAGAAAAAGAATATGGTGAGAGAGTGTGCAACCTAACTACCATTCTAGAAGGACAGCCACATCTGCTATTGGAACTCATGTGTTGAGTTCTGGTATTGAACCAGACATAAGTAGCCCACTTACGTATTTGCACACCCAAGCCAACCATTCTGTCACCTCACAACAAGTGATAATCTCAAATACTCACGGGGATGTAGCACAACTGCTATCTGGCTCTCACTTGGAGAGTTTAGATATTGAAAATAGAGAACATCAGCCCCATTTCTCACTATCCTTCAATGCACAATCGAATCTAGAGCCAATTGTAACATCTATCTTTATTCCTAGGACATTGATACCAACTACTAATATCGGAAGTCTTTGTGACCCGATCAGAACATCTATAGTAGATTCACATTCTGAACTACGAGGATTAGATGGAAGTCCTATCATTGCTAACATCATGCCAGCTTTGAACACAGGCCACACAGTTGCTTCATCGACTGTTGTGACAACGAAAAGCCTAAGTGTCTCTGGCGTTACTATCCCTAACTTTATGTCAAAGGAATTTCTCAGCAACGCCTTAAAGGTTGTTGAAACTTCTTTCAAGGATCACCTATCTGAAGAGCTGAATGGAGTGATGAGGTTATTGAAAGGTAAAAATACGGTTACTGAAGAACCCCAGACACCTCCACCTCCACCGGTGCAACCTATTGATATGTTTGTGGAGGAGCTCAAATCACTATTGTTTGCCAAGTTACTTTCCCAAGCACCTGTTGATCAATCCGATGCCGACTTGATAGGTCTTTTGAGGTCTCAACAATCCTAGCCAATTTCTCAAGTTGTACCTCAAATTCCTGAAGGTGTGGTGACTATAACAGAATTCAATGCTTTCAAAGATGATGTGTTGAAATCTATCTAAGAGCTTACCAGAGTTGTTTAGAGTTCCTGTAAGTCTCAAGCAGTTTCCAAGAAAAGACATGACCATGATTCTGATCGTGATCATGAGGGGGAGATGAGCAAGAGAAGCGGATGTTAATATGAACTTAGAAGATGAGGAGGAGATACAACATCAGACTTTTGGCCAGGGTGATCAAAATGAATGTAGAGAACTTGTTTTGTATATGAATCCTGAAATAGAACTAAGGGTTGCAAAGCCTAAGGTTGTTACTAGAGCTGAGATTTTGGAGATTACTGGAATGGAAGTTGTTGATATTATTGATTTATCTTCATATTGATGAAGATGAAGCTTTTGAGAAATTTGCTAACTTTTGGAAAGTTAAGGAGGAAGAAAAAGAGAATTTTATGGAAAGTTCAGATGATGAGAATGCACAAGATAAGGTTATTCCTGATGATGAATAGAATGTTTTGGATACTTTGCTAGAGGAAAACAAAGATTTTGATGTTTTGCAAGCAATTTATGAGCAGGGTACTCCAGAAGACATTCATCTTAGTCCTGTACACAATGAAATTCCTGAAGTAACGAATGATGTCCCAGTGATTCCTTTGTTCAGAGAGTTCAACTTTCCTGAAGTCTCTGAAATTCCTGTCAGTCAAAGTCAATCAAGCCCTGTTAGACATCCAAGCCCAGTTCAAAATGATTCACATGTTCAAGATGTTCAGAATGAGATTGAGAAACCTGAAGATGAAACTGTTCATGTACCTGTCATGCCAAACAAAGGTGAAGCAGGCCCTTCCAATGCACCTGAAGCACCTCTTGTGCCTACTGAAGCTGAATTAAGGCACATGAGACATGCGCTTAGAGTTCCTTTTCTGGAAGAGCAGACGAAGAAGGTGTTTGTTCATAGAATCAGGCCAATAGACAAGTACAAAGTTTTGGGCGTTTCTTATCAACCAAAGGAATACCAAGAAGAGTATGCTAGTATGATAAACTATCTGAGAAAAAATGAACGAGCTGTGAAAAACAAGTCTGGAATTGTCACTTTGAAAGAAGTCAGACTAAAGAAGTTTTTCAAAATTTGGTATCCAGATTTCTATGTCCAAAGAAGAGATATGAGTGAATGCAGTTTTACTGAAGTTGATTTCAATTTTCTGAATATTGATGATCTTGAGCATATGTATCATCTTTTCAAAAACATGGCTATCAAAAGGGAGAATGTTGTCTTTGCTTTGGAAGCAATCAAAAGGTTCAAGAGAAGACATATTTTCTACACTTACTGCTATGACTTTCAACTGGGCATAAAGACCAATCAGAAGAAAGTCAACATGATAAAGCCAAATTTGACTCTTTCTGATATTGATAATTATGATGTGTTTACTGTGTTGGAAGAACCAGAGTTGGGAGTAGTCTACAAGAACAGTGAAAATGAGAAGAGGTTATTCAAAGTTTCTGAGATTACTAAGTTCTCTGATGGAACACTAAAGGTTATCAGACTCCAACTCAACTCAAGGTACAATGAAATTGAAAAGAAAAGATTACAAGATGGTGAGCACTTTCCCAGAAGAGTAAAGCTTGTGATGCAGAGGATTTTTTAGGCTCTTGATGACAGAATTGACTTTAGAAGAGGCGTCAGGAGGTTTGAATCATTATTGGGAATCAGAGACAATCATGTCAGGAGATTTACAAACTAATCTAAAATGGGGAGATTGTTAGAGTATTTTATTTAGATCATTTGTAATAGTTTAGTTTGACTTTTCATATCTTGCTTTATATGAGGTCAAGGCTTGTTTGACCCATATATAAGCCTTGATTTTGTAAGATTTTGAGTAGCAAGCGTGTGATGTCAGTAAGTGTAATCTTGTGACTTTGTGAGATATATGACATACATTTTCTCTCTCTAAAAACTCTCTCCATTGTGTTCTTAATTGTTTGATCATATTGTTTGATTGCTTGAATCTTGGACTAACAGTGACAATCATGAGATAGGAAGTTTTTCAGTTCCTCGACTAGTGTGTCGCTTGGCTGCCGAGTAAGTTAATCCATAGATATCGGAACCTCCAATCACGCAATTAATGACTTTAGCATGTTCTGGTGACGTTGGTCGAACGTTTATGCATAGCAAGTCTTGCAAGTGGCCTTTTGGTACAAGCCAAGCCAATTCTCGTCATAAGGCGATGCAGTCGTCTGTTACGTGGCCATAATCTCTATGAAAGTCGCAAAATTTGGATTTGTCTTTCTTGCGTCATCCCTTTCTTTTTTTGGAGGCCACTTGACGTTGGTCTGGACGTTCTTTAGGGCCTCGACCACCTCTTTAGATGTTCCTTTGAATCCGTACGATGAAATCTTAGGATACTGGGGGGACTTGTTCGCTGGTGCATTCTTCTTTTTGTCAAATCTCGCGTTCGAGATTTGTTTAGACGTCTTGACCTTGGAGGTCGATTTAGCCTTGAAGTCCGGTTTCTTGACGCTCAATGCTTTCTTATCACTTGAGTGCTTGCGAAGGAAGGAATGTAGGCCAGTGTCCGAGCTCGAACGTCTTAGAAGTTTTTTCAGTGGATACTTTGTCAGATATATATATAGGTCTAAACTGTTGTCGAGACCTCCCTTGTAAGCCTCGATCGCAGTCCGGACGTCACAATTTCGTACGCTGATCATCTCAAAATTGAAGCGATTGAAGTAGTTCTGAGATGACTCGCCTGTCTTCTATATGATGTAATAGAGGTCTCTAGTCTGCTTTTCCATCTTATGACTGCTAGCAAACTATTGAAAGAATTGGTTGACTAGCTCTGCGAAACTGCCGATAGACTTGGGTCGCAAGTTAATTAACCACTAAAATGCAACACCCGTGAGAGTCGCACCAAAGGTTTTACACATGAAAACCTCCTGATACTGATGAGGTATCGACACAGTCTACATAAACTATTTATATTGTGCGATATTCTCAGTCGGGTTGCTAATTTCGGAGTACTTCGGAGTGAACGTCAGGATGTGTTAAGTCTGATTTTATAGTAATCATTGTATTTATAGGCTTGGTCAAATACTGTGTTTAGAGTATAATATTGTGTAGTATTGACCAAGGGTATTTAATTCCCTTTGGTCCTTGTTCCTTGTAACACTTCACGCCACATTAATCAGATTAACATCTTTGCGCTTCATGCTCTCTCTCTACTTTCTCTCTCTAGGATTTAGTTGATCTTGGACTATCAATTGGTATCAGAGCTGTTCTAGATCTTGAGAGAATTGAGAGAATCGATTATCGTTTCTGATTTTGTGCATTAATTCGAAAACTTGATTGATTTTCTTAAAAACAATTTCAAGAAAATCTCGTTTTTGAATTTTTCATCAAATTCAGTTGTGTTTTTGAATGATTTTATGCGAAATTTGGTTTGTTGGATCCGATTTTACATGCTAAACACTTTTGATTCACATCAAATTTCAAGAAAAACAAGTTTTGGTTGTCGATTTTGAGATTTTTGAGGATTCTGGAAAAACCGTTTTTAACGAACTGTTCTTTTATCGAATTATGTGTTTTGTGATTTTTTATCGAAAAGTTGGATTGAAAGGTGTTGGAAACTTGTTTTCGATCATTTCTGTGTGATTTAGTTGCATTAATTTCATGGATATAATCAATTTTTGGTGATTTTTGTGGTTTTCAGCAGGTTTGTGCTAGATCTCAACTTTGCGCGAGTTCATAGAAATTTGAGCGAGTTCATAAGCTTTGCGCTAGTTCTTATCAAGGATTTCATCAAAGTTTTCTTCATCAACCTCTCACGCAAACTTAAGTTTGCGTCTTGAGTTAATCGCGCAAATCCAAGTTCTCACCAACTCTGTTTCACGCAAACACAAGTTTGCATTACCTTCAGCTCACGCAAAGTTCATCTTACGTCTTACTCAGCTCACGCAAATCTTGTTTGCGTCACTCACTGATCGCGAGAATCAAGTTTGCGCCACTGCTTTATCACGCAAACCTCCAGTTTACGTCTCCTCTGCTCACGCAAAGTAACATTTGCGTTACTAGTGCTTCACGCAAAGCTCCTTTGCGCCACAACTTGTTCACGCAAAGAACAGTTTTCGTCTCATATTGCTCGCGAGAATCTCAGTTTGTGCTACTTGCCTATCATGCAAACCTCAAGTTTGCGCCATCTCAGTCAAGACTTGGCATTATTCTGGATTTCTGCTATGGATTCTGACAAGTTTTCTTATCAAGCTCAGTTCTACAAAAGTAATCTTATGATGTCTTTGGGTACAGAAAATCGTCCACTAGTGGCTGATAGATGAAAATGAGTTTTGTTAGGACTGAAAGTCCTATGTGTTGAAAGTGGAATAAAGTATTTATAAGGGTTCATTCTGTAATTACTTAATAGTTTATTTAATTAGATGGGCCCAAGCCCATAAGCTCAATTGCTTGTAAAGCCTAAGTATATAAAGGCTTATTTATCTCATAATTAGGGTTGAACAGTTAAGAAAGGTCAGAAATTCATTATTCAGTTTTCTAGTCATTAGGTTTACATACCCTTATCAGAAATTCTCTCTGTAAACCTAAATCCTTTGAAGTATTATCAATTATATGACTAGTTGTTGTGATCTATAATTTGTTCATCTTTGATTGCTGTTATTCTGTTTTGCACTGCACTGGGATCTACAATTGGTATCAGAGCAGATAGGCAAAAAGGTTTGATCCAGTAAAAAGGTTTGTCTAAAACCCTAAAATCAATTACTTGTGATAATTGCTTGATTTGCTTTAATTGATTGTTAGTGTTTGCATTCTGTGTTTATCTGTTTAATCTTTTTCTGCAAAGTTAAAGTTTTGTTATGTTCGATCGAATTTTTTTCTTTTCTGGAAAATTAATATCTATCGATCGAATCTGGAAAGTTCATATTTTTTGCAAAACATTGGTCTAAGTGAGTTTTCTGTGTTTTCTATCGCATCCGGTCGAATTTTTGCTTGATTTTTTGTGTTTCATTCGATCGAAGGATAAAAGTTTCTGGGTTGGGTTTCGGTCGAATCCCAGAACTTCATCGTGTTCTTCGGTCGATTCATCGTGTTTATCGGTCGTATTTGTTATCGATCTTATCTGTTATATGTGATTATCGATTTTATAGTTTTGACCGATAGTCATTCGACCTGAGCCCTTCGACCGGATAAGGTATTCCCCGGTCTTGCACCTTCGACCGGATACGTATATTCCACGGTCTTGCCATTCGACCGGATACTTGCTACTCCGGTCTTACCCTTCGACTGGATACTTGCTACTCCGGTCTTACCCTTCGACCGGGTACTTGCTTACTCCGGTCTTACCTTCGATCGGTATCTTGCATATTTCGGTCCTTTGCTTCGACCGGACCCCTGCTTGACCGGGTGATCAAAAAAAAAAAAAAAAAGGTCATTTTGCAGTCCATTTATTTTAGCCCCCGTACTTCAAGGATTCAGCGTGTCATTTGTGACCCTAAACTTTCAAGTTTCACAAGTTGTCACTTTTGGTCCTTGCACTTTAGCGTACCATCTCTTTGAAAAGTTCAGTCACTGTATATCAAAAGGAATGCCTTCAAGCGAATCTCTTTCAATAAGTATGGATGAGATGCCACCGGTTCTTTACAGAGGAGAATATGACAAATGGAGGATTCAGTTCTTAGACTTCATTGATAAACATGACTTGGGTGATTATATCAGATTATCTCTGAGGGAAGGAAAAATGGAAACTCCGACAGATATTTGTTATTATATGGGAGAAAATGGAAGAACGGAACACTTAGTGTACACAATACCATTTAAGGATTACACAGATGAGCAAAGAAAGAGATTTGAAGCTGATAAATTATCTAAAGCTTTTATCTTGCAAGGAATTTCCGAGGAGATTTCAAAAGAGATTTCTGTAAGTTTAGACAGTAAAAAGGCTACAGGAAAACAACTGTGGGAACATCTTGAAAAGATAATGACAGGAACAAAGATGTCTTCAAGAGTAAAGTTTTTGGAAACTGAGAACTCTGAACTAAAAAGACAAATTTCTGATCTGGAAGTTCGAATTGTCCAAATCCAACAAGCAGCATCTGTTGAAAGTTCTGAGGAGCAGATTGAGCATCTGAAAGATACAAATGCTGAGCTTCAAAAGCAAATATTTGATTTGGAGCAAAAGCATGCTCAAGATAAATCCGAGTTTGAGAAATCGTTCGCAAAGAAGTTCTCAGATTTTTCGAGAAAATGTGCTAACGAGAAGAAAGAAGTTGAGCTGAAATGCATAAAACTGTCTCAGCAAGTTTCTGATTTTCAGAAAGTAATCATTCTAGAAAGAGAGAAGTTTGCCAAAGAGAATAAGGCCATTGAACAAAATAATGTCGGTGTCTTCAAAGAAATATCTGGCCAAAGAAACAATGCTGAGAAGGGATTTGAAGAAGAAAGAAGCTTGTTTGAGACTGAGATCAAAAAGCTTACTGCCAAGTTATCTGAACTATCTGAGAAGGCTCTAAAAGAGCAGAAAACGAAGTCTGAGTTCACGAAGAAGATTGACCTGCTTGTTCAAGAAAGAGACAACTTCGCTTCAACATTTAAAGTGATTAAACAGACTGCATCAAGATCAAATCAGAAATCGGTCTCTTCACAAAGGTCAGTTAAATCTTTTGATCAGATTCGTAAAGCTAACCTTTTCTATGATAGCAATATAGATGGTTCAGGTACACATCAAAGAAGAAGGAGATACAAAGAAGAGGAACTGGTCTGGAAGAAGAAACCAGTTGAAGATGAGCTGAAAGAAAGGGAATCATGTGTACATGCGTCTAATGCCAAGAAGAACAAAGCGAGTAAAGGTAAACCTGATCATATCTACTCGAGAGATAAATTAGTCAGGTTATCAGGTAAGAAATACCACTGTTCTTATTGTCATACACATGATCACATTCACAAAACCAGTGATCATTTCTGGTATGGTTCTTATTCTATATCCCCCACAAGAACTGCAACTAACATTCATGGACCCAAATACCAGTGGGTACCAAAGCCGAAAACCGATTCTTTGTTGCAGGCACCTACTGTAAAGGGGGAGTAGAAAAACAATGGCTTCTAAGTAAATCAGCTTAGAACCCGGACTTCAACGAAGTGTGGCTTCTGATCACATGACAGATCAGGACCCGTTCTTCAACGTTCAGACCTGGATATTTTGCAACTATCCAGGGGAGCTTAAAAGACCTAAATCATTATATCATGATTTGAGGGGGAGCTTAAAGGTAAATATTTTCTAATCCTAGATCTCTGATTGTTTGAAAGAAGAACAACTTTCGATCATGAAAAACAGTTTTCTTAAATGTTCAAACCACTTCTCTATTCTCAAACGATTTCATGAATTAAGAAGTGTGATTTTAAATGTTCTTCATTATTGAGCTTTAATGTTTAACTGACTGTGTGTTTCTAAAGATCAATACTTGCGTATTATCTTATCTTTATACTGTAACGTATTCACACACACAGGTTCAGTACTTCATTTGTATTTGTTATTACCATGTCTCATAACGAAACAATTTTTTCGATGGTAATACCCCCGTTTGATATTCAATATCGTTGAGTATAAATCATTATTTCTAATATTGTGCTTTCATTGCTAAATTGTTTATATTTGTTCATATAAACAAAATATCCAATTCTTTGATACACTAACCAGTTTAGTTGATCTGAATGATACATTGTCAGATTCTCAAAACAAATCTCGTGATTTCATTTCATTCATTCAATATTCTTGTTTTGAGAAATCTTCAAAGTTTAATTGCTCAAATATAATGAGCATACATTTTGAAAGTGTTATCTTATTTGAGCTTAAATGTTCAAGTTAAGCTGTTGAGCTACTATTCTTTTTAGGAATTACATGGGATTTGTGTGAGAACTTAAACAGAACTTCCATGGATTCACGTTAACCAGTGTTTCCTACCCCGGAAGTTATCCTAGAGTGATTGAGGGGTGAGGGGTCATAAATCAAAGATTGGGGGAGATAACTCATCGGGTTGAGTTTTTCTCGCTGTGTTGAGCGGAAAAATGTAAATGAGAGTTTGGTTAGAAATGAGCTTTAATGTTAAAAAGAAAGAGGGTGTGAGAACAGAGTTAAAAGAATATCAGAACTCTGCACCAACCACTTTCTGAGCCGGGCAGCCACATATTCTGATTGGTTCACATTCTTTGGTGACCATCATTGAAAAAGGCACCTAGCCCATGCCAACTCTTGCATTAACCCCACCAACCACTCATTTCTTTCTTAACAAAGAAATGTTTCATTTTCCTTGGGGACGCAGCTTATCTGCTATCTAGTCTTCACTCGAAAGATTTAGATATTGAAAAAGAAGGAAAGTTGCCCCACCTTCGCACCTCTTTCATGCACATTGAGTCCGTGTAATATCTGTTGCTGTCTCAACAGTTTACACAATTTAAGCCTGATATAGCTAAGTAGCTTCAATCATTCATACACTTGCACGAGCACATAAGGAATAAGTTTTCTTGTCATAACATTCATAGAAAATTCCTTTGTGGTTTTTCGATGATTGAATGGAAGCCCTGGGGGAGTGAACATCACAAAAGCTCCTTTCCAAAGTACATCCGTTGTACAAAGTGGCTCCGTGCTACTTACAGGCATACTAACTGTTTCATCTGTTGAATCAGGGTTACATTGTTCATTATGTCTGAATTTGAAAAGATTCGGATATATACATTTCATGAATTGACGAATAATCAGATCAACGGGCGGAGAATGCCAAATTTTCATAGAGGGGAGATCAAAGAAAGTGCTGAAATTGAATAAGTTTTGATGATCATGATGTTCAAAATCATAAAAAAGGGGGAGAAATGTTTACAATGTTCAATTTCCATGTATTAAAGAAAGAAAGTTATTTCTGAAGACAGCCTAGAGATCAAAGAGATGAAGATGTTGTTTCAGTTTTCAAAGATGAAGATTTCAAAGATTTTATTTCTTCTTTCCCGTATCATATGGTGTCTGCTACAAGTTTGTTTATCATTCCTCCTACGAGCTGATTGAAACAAGTTCTTAAGCTGAAAGTCTATTCAACTCGCGGTTCAAAGACAGATTCTTTGTTTTAAACTGAAGTTGCACCATGGAAAGTCACGTTACTCTCACATTATCTTTCTTGTGTGCTGATCCGATGTGATTGAGTTTCTACAGTTAAAAGCTGCGTGATAGTGCGTTCAGTCGAGGCTACTGTACATTGAATCTGGTTACAAAGTTGATACTATGAAGACCAAGAGCTTTATTCAAGGGGGAGCGTGGAAAGACATGAAGACATGCAACACCAAAGTTCTTCAAAGATTCAAGAGGGAAAGAAGATCAAGGCCTGAAGTTTTTCAAGAAGATAAATGTTTTATTCAACTTTAGGGGGAGATTGTTAGGACTGAAAGTCCTATGTGTTGAAAGTGGAATAAAGTATTTATAAGGGTTCATTCTGTAATTACTTAATAGTTTATTTAATTAGATGGGCCCAAGCCCATAAGCTCAATTGCTTGTAAAGCCTAAGTATATAAAGGCTTATTTATCTCATAATTAGGGTTGAACAGTTAAGAAAGGTCAGAAATTCATTATTCAGTTTTCTAGTCATTAGGTTTACATACCCTTATCAGAAATTCTCTCTGTAAACCTAAATCCTTTGAAGTATTATCAATCATATGACTAGTTGCTGTGATCTATAATCTGTTCATCTTTGATTGCTGTTATTCTGTTTTGCACTGCACTGGGATCTACAAGTTTACACAGTGGCAAGATCGGTTCCTAAACTTCATTGAACGTCAAAAGAATGGAAATGACATGATGATTATTTTATCAGAAGGACCGTTTGAAAAACCCAAGTTGGCTTCTGGATTATATAAGTCTACTAAACAATATTCACCTGAAGAGTTGTCAGCATATCAAGTTGATCGTGATATAAAGGCAAATATGATGCTAGCCTTGCCAAACTCTATCTACAACAGGATTGACTGTTTCAAAACTCATCCTAATCTTATGTGGCAACAGCTTGAGAAGATTATGCTTGGCTCTTCAGTTGTGACTCAACTCCGACATACTCGTTACATGAATAACTTTGAAGAATTCAAATCCAAGGACGGGGAGCCACTGAAAACTGTGTATGACAGATTTTATGCCATTATCAATGATCTGAGGAAGATTAAAGTAGAAAAGACTGAGCTTGAAACAAATTTGAAATTCCTCAATGCACTTCAACCAGAGTGGAATAAATCCTGCCACAGGCTGAGGAATGATATCAGAATATCTACAATGCAGATCCAAGAGATGTTTGAGATCTTACTTACTGATGAGTGCATTGCATCTGAGAAGAAAGCCAAACTAGAGAAAAAGAAGAAGTCAGTAGACCCGATTGCACTCCTCACGAGCCAACTGGCCGAACAAGCGTTGTCTGAAAATGCTTACAATGGGTCAACTGATGATGATGGTGAGGCACTGCAGAAAGCAATGATTCTTATCTCTCAGGATTATCAGAAAAAGTTCCAGCCACGGTCAGTTTCCAACACTCCTCGCTTCACTTCTGGTTCAAAAGTCAAAGTGCTCGAGCCAAAGACTGCTGCTTGTTACAACTGTGGAAAGTCGGGTCACATCTATAAGGAATGTAGAGTGAAGAAGGTTAGGGATTCGACATATTATCAGAAGAAACTGGAACTGGCCGAGAAAAGAGAGAATGGAACTGCTCTTCTTGCTGAAGAAGAATTCTGGCTAGATCACTCTGACAATGAAGCTGCAAATGTCGAGATCGCTCAGATGTGCTTAGTTGGAGATGATCAGACTTCTAATGATGACACTGATGAAGATGAGGTATATTCTGAGTTTGATTACAGTGTTATTTCTTCACAGATGGATATTATCATTACTGCTTTACATGATTTACGCTTAAAGTTATTATCTGAAAAGAATTTAAATTCTGAAAAGTCAGATTTGATTGACAAACTGAAAATTTCTTTGAAAGATGAAAAATCTATTTTAGAAAATACAAAAGACATCTTTCAAAAGAAATTAGATGATTTGGAAAAATCAAATAAGTCTTATCTTTAGTCTTTGACTGCTATGACCAATTTAAAAGACAGTCTTTCAGATAAAATAAATAAATTAGAAGAAAAGTTATATCGATGGGGACTTGGTTTTGAAAATCCACATTGTTTAAACAATGCGATTCAAAAATCCCCTACTTTATATAAATACGATTATCTAACTCTTGCTAAGTATGCTCCTCAATTTAAAATTGATTGGATGAATGAGAAGCAAGTGCAAGAAATCGAAAATGAGAAAAGGACAAATAACAAGAAAAAGGAAATTCCTTTTGTTTACACGTTTGAAAATGCCAAATATTTTCCTGACAAATCGAGAAGAGGTAGAAAAGTTTTAAATGATATATCTCCTGTCAAGTCTTCAGTATCTAATTTTGTTGATATTTTTGCCAATCAATCTGATAAGGAAAATATATCTCCAATCATTTATGATTCTAATATATATAGCCCTCCTTTAATATTAGAAGGAAAAATCATTGATCTGGAAGATAAGATGGAAGATCAAAATATTTTAAAAGAAATTGAATCTGATATTTTTCTTTCTTTCATGACATCTAGTCTTGAAGAAAAATTATTTTTTCAAAAACAAGACTCTATTTCTAGCCTTTCTTCTGATTGTCATGTAAACAAAATGGAAGTTTCCAATTTTAAAATCTCTTCTCAAAATAATTCTGACTCCGATGAAAATTCAAATTTATTGTCTGATCAGATTGGTTGCTTAGGTAAAATTATTTCTTCTGACTTAAATATTAATTCGGAAATTCTTGATGAATCTTTTACGCTAAATGATCAATATTATAAACCAAAGCGTAAAAGAAGAAGGTCAAAGAAGCCAAAGAAACAAGATAATGTTCTTTCTGACAGTTCTAATTCTTCCAATTCAATTCTTTCAGATAGGACTTTGAGCAAGTCAAAGATACAGATCTGGAGAGCGAAGCGGACATCTACTGATTCTATGACTGATGAGGATAAATGTGTAGACAGACTTTATAAAAGTGATTCATTTGCTACATGTAATAAAATTTCAAAATATTCAATAAAGCAAATGATTCGAATTTCAAAACATGTCTCATGTTCTTCCTCTGATTCTAGTTCAGATGAGTATGATTTGTATTTATCTGATTATTATGCTTATTATTCTGATGATATTTCTCGTGCTTTAATTGTTAAATCTAACAAATTTTTCCTCATAAGAACTGTAACTAACAAACACGGGCCCAAATTCAAGTGGGTACCAAAATCTCAATCTGATTTAAAGTTGTAGGCACCTCATGTCAAGGGGGAGTAAGAGAAAAATGGCTCTTGAGTAATTCAGCTCAGAACCCGTGCTTCAAAGACTTTGACTTCTAGACAATTTAGTCTAGGACTCGTTCTTCAAAGAATTTAGCTTCTGACTAATTAGAAACTGTGAGTACATCTACTTAATTTCCGCTGCATTTATATCTGATAATGATGATTGTTCCAGTTTTCTCATATGTTTTTCAAGAATCTGAGCAAATTTATTTCTACTTGAATTTGTTCAACTCAAATTTTTTTTACAAATGAGACACAAATTTCATTTTTACATTATGTGGAAGATGATATTATTGAATTATATTTTGTTTCAACTGAATATAAACTTGCCGATCAAATATTTCTATTTTTAAAATCTCGGCATGTTGTTTTAAAAGTTTAAACATTTACACATTTTATTCTATAAAGTAAAAGTTTTTCAATTTTTCTTTCTTCTGAATAAAATGTGTGTCTAGGATAAATTTTCAAGTTCTTTTGTTTATATCAAAGTTTTATATGTTCAACTTTCAAGTCTAACAAAAGTCGAAAAGTCAGCAACATGTTTGTAGCTTTTGATTTTGCTTTAAAGTTGTGTGATTCGGAATATTTATAGTTTATAATGCTTAGAAAACCTAAAAAGTCGAAAATTTTGGATCGTAATGAAAATATGGGCTAAGCACTTTGATATTGTTTTCCCAATGAATTCAAGCAATCTAACAATCAAGATATTGACAATATGAAGTTCTAGAGAGTATAGAGAGAGAAAGTTCCAATCATATATCTGACAATGTTAAAGCATACAATGAACTCTACTTACAAACAAGGTATTTATACCACAAGTCTATACAAGACAACTTAACACCTAAGTAACCTCATATTTGACTAAACAGACTTTGACTTTGTTGACTTATCTTGACTTGACTTTTCCTATTAAATCTTGGATACAATAATACACTAACAATCTCCCCCTTTGTATTCAAGATTTAATAAAAATTTGACATTAGTCTTCAGCACTTGATTTTGTCTTTGAACTTTGAAGCTTTTAACAATCTTCAGTCTTTGAAGAATCTTTAAAAATCTTTTGCACTTTGCATCTTTGTAAATCAACATGTCTTGAATGAATCTTTGAAATCTTTGAAAAACTTCATCTTTGAAACTTCTTTGAACTTCTTTGAAACTTCGAAGTTTTGACTTTGAAAAACTTCGAGGAATCTTTCAAAAACTTTATCTTCATCACTCTGATCTCTTGATCGTCTTTGGAAAAACAAACTTTCACGAATCTTCTAATTTGACTTTGAATAATCTCAGAATGATTTCTTTTCATTTGACTTGGACTTTCAGAATCTTCTTTAGAAAGTCTCTTTTCTTCAAATCAAATTTGAAATGTGAATCTTTCAGAAATTTCTTCCACTTTTTGACATCTCATCTCTGAAATTGATCTTTGTAGATTTCTCCCCCTTTTTTATGATTGTGAGCACCATAATCATCAAAACATCCTCAATTTCAGCACTTTCTTTGAATCTCCCCCTTTTACAAATATTCTCCCCCTTTGAGATACATTTGACATTCTCTGCACTTTGATCTGAATAGCTGAATCATGAACTGTATATACCCGAATCTTTTCAAATCCAGATATAATGAACTTGGTAACCCTGATTCAACAAATGAAACAGTTAGAAGTGCCTGTCAGTAACACGGAGTTACTGTGTACAACGAATGTACAATTTAAGGAGCTGGTTTGATGATGACTCCCCAGGACTTCCATTCAA
Source organism: Arctium minus (assembly GCA_954870635.1). Classification (NCBI taxonomy): domain Eukaryota; kingdom Viridiplantae; phylum Streptophyta; class Magnoliopsida; order Asterales; family Asteraceae; genus Arctium; species Arctium minus. The sequence continues at coordinate 80,382,121 of OX941087.1, read as the reverse complement.
TCATTGAAAAACACAAGATTTATCTATGAATGTTCTGACAGAAAAACAAATTTTCTGTGTGCTCGTGCTTGTGTATGAAAGAATTTAGCACAATGATTGTGTTTCATAAGGCTCAAATTGTGTAAACTGTTGAGACAGCAACAGATATTACACGGACTTAATGTGCATGAAAGAGGTGCGAAGGTGGGGCAACGTTCCTTCTTTTTCAATATCTAAATCTTCCGAGTGAAGACTAGATAGCAGATATGCTGCGTCCCCAAAGAAAATGAAACATTTCTTTGTTAAGAAAGAAACGAGTGGTTGGTGGGGTTAAATGCAAGAGTTGGCATGGGCTTACTGGCTTTTTCAATGATGGTCACCAAAGAATGTGAACCAATCAGATTTTGTGGCTGCCCGACTCAGAAAGTGGTTGGTGCAGAGTTCTGATATTCTTTTAACTCTGTTCTCACACCCTCTTTCTTTTTAACATTAAAGCTCACTTCTAACCAAACTCTCTTTTTCATTTTACCTCAACTCAATGAGAAAAACTCAACCGGATGAGTTATCTCCCCCACTCTTTGATTTTGACCCCTCACCCCTCATTCACTCAAGGATAACTTCCTGGGTAGGAAACACTGGTTTGCGTGAATCCATGGAAGTTCTGTTTAAGCTCACACATGAATCCCATGTAAGTCCTAAAATGAATGGTTGCTCAACAGTTTAACTTGAACAGTTAAGCTCAAAAAGATAATATTGTCAGAATGTATGCTCATTTAAAATTAAGAATGAAATTTGAGCATTTGAACAATGAAGATCTCTCAAAACAAGAATACTGAATGAATGAAATGAAATCAAGAGAATTGTTTAGAGAATCTGACAATGTATCAATCAGATCAAATGAAATGGTTAGGGTATCAAAGAACTAGATATTTTGTTTATATGAACAAATATAAACAATTTAGCAATGAACGCTCAAGTTGAAATGATGATTGCTATAAACAATTTAGCAATGAACGCTCAAGTTGAAATGATGATTGTTGCTCAACAACAGTGATTTACAAACGGGGGTATAAACCATCGAAAAATAGGTTCGTTTAGAGACATGGTAATAACAAATTAAAATGAAGTACTGAACCGATGTGTGTGAATACTTTACAGTATATAGGAAAGATAATACACGAGTATTGATCTTTAGAAACACACGGTCAGTTAAACATTAAAGCTCAATATTGAAAAACATTTAAAGTCACACTTCTTAATTCATGAAATCTTTTGAGAATATAGAAGTGGTTTGAACATTTAAGAAATTGTTTTTCATGCTTGAAAGTTGTTCTTCTTTCAAACAATCAGAGATCTAGATTAGAAGATATTTACCTTTAAGCTCCCCCTCAAATCATTATAGAATGATTTATATCAGATAAGCTCCCCCTAGATATTTTGCATAATATCCTTATCTGAACATTAAAGAACGGGTCCTGATCTGTCATGTGATCAGAAGCCACAGTCTTTACATTAAGGTGCGGGTCTTGAATTATGTTATTCAAGAACCATAAACTTGTACTTTGAAGTACGAGTCCTAGACTGTTTTGTCTAGAAGTCAAACATCATGCTCCCCCTAAACCTGTGGTACCTGCAAAACAGATTTAACAGGTTTTGGTACCCACTGGTATTTGGGTCCTGGTATGTTAGATTTAAGAATCCACTTCTCATTAGATGTATATCTTTTAAAATCCGAAATCTGAGAAGTAATTCTGTAAGATCCGTAATAGTTATGAGCAGATTCTTTTCGAATGAAGTCATTCTCTCCACAGTAAGAACAACAGATTTTCTTCTGAAAAATCCTGATAAGATGATTAGTAGAATAAAACGTATCAGAACTACCAAAAGAATTACCTTTATGCGCACTGTTCTTTTTGGCATTGGTTGTGGATGCAGATGCTTTGTCTTTCTTCTTCTCATCATCTGAAGAATCTTTTGCTCTCCAAACCATCTGATTTTTCTTCGAATTCTTTCCAAGAGATTTAACATAAAAGCTCGTTGAACCATCAACAGATTTGTTATAAAATAGATTTGATGGTCTGATCTGATTTGATTTGACAGTTTGTGATTTGACACTTTTGTTTTTGAAAACATTTTTGTCATGGATAGAACTAGAAGCAGTTTTAAAAGAGCAAACTGATTCGGTTGAATTGTCAACTGGTGATTGATTGATCACATCAGCACAAACGTTTTCTGACAAATCAACATTTGCAGCTTCTAAGTTCTTTATCTTTTCAGATAAAATGTTTCTTTCAGAAGTAAGTGTGTCAAATTTCTGTTTCAAATCAGATCTAGCCATCTGTTCTTTAAGAATATCTGATGATAGAACAGAGATTTTGGACATGAGCTTGGATATTTTAGTTTCAAAATATGAACGTTCTTGCTCAAAATCTTTTTGTAAGTTCTTGGATTTATCATAAATTTCATTGAAGATCCCAACATTTCTCTTTTCAGAAATTTTCTTTTCAGACTCAAAAGACTTTTTCTTTTCTTTGAAAATTTGTCTTTCCTTTTCTAATAAGTCTTGTAAAATTGAGATCTGTTTGGGAAATTCAGTGTTTTATCTTCAAGAACTTTTATTTCCTTAGCAAATGTGTCTCTTTCAGTAATTAGAATCTTTTCAAAATCAGACACTTGCTTGGAAAGTTTGAGGCATCTAAGCTCAAGATCCTTTTTCTCTTGCAAAGTTTTCTTAGAAAGTTCAGACATCTGTTGAGTAGAAGATGTCTTCCCACATGATTTATCTTTTTCTGCTTGGAGACTTGTTTTCAATTCAGCATTCTTCTTTTCCAGAGCAGATATCTTCTCTTCGAAAGCCTTAAACTTGTTTTGAAGCTTGACTGATTCATCTTGCAATTCTAATGATTTCTGTTCAGTCGTCTTCAGTAGGCTTTGAAGTTTTACAATTTTTCTCTCTTTTAACTTTAATTCTTTCTCACATGTAACAATTGTATTTTCTTTTAAAGCAATGATGTTCTCTTTCTCTTTAATCTCCTTCTCACTTGCACTATCATTACCTGCACAATCGGATTTAGCAATTTCAGTACATTTTGCACAAATAGGAGTTTTATCAGAATTTGACAGATTAAATTTCAACTCCAGAATCTGCTTTTGAAGCTTTGAATTCTGATTTTTCAGATTGTCTCTTTCTGCTTCTATTTTCGGTATCTCAGGCATGTACAAAACTGCCATATCTCTTGCGGACAATATAGTATTCTTTTTATCATCAGTAGTAGGCATCTTGACAGATTAGCTTAAAAGAAAGATCGTCAAAAATCAGAAAATTATGACCACAATCAAAATATGTCCCCCTCCGCAGACTTAGCACGGGGGTTCCGCTACCCGGTTAGCGGATGGGGTCAAGGGGCAACGCCCTTGCGGGGGTATGGGGGCAGCTCCCCTAGAGAAAAATTTCCTGACATATTTTTCTCTAGAAAGAAATGCTAGTCACTATTCACACTGAAACTCTCAAATGGTAATGTGCGCGTTTCTAGAACTCACAGGTCATTAGTAGCGCGTTTCGATCAAACTCGCATGCCTCTTAGCGCGTTTCTATCAAACTCGCACGCCTCTTAGCGCGTTTCAACCAAATTTGCACGCCTCTTAGCGCGTTTCAACCAAACTCGCAAGCTTCGCCCTGCGCGTTTATAGAACTCGCTCGCTTCAGTTAGCGCGTTTTAGCAAACTCGCACGTTTTGCTTGCGTGTTCTTCATACACTTGCGCGTTCTAGCCAAAACATCAAATCTCTTTGACTTGCGCGTTTGTTGATGAACTTGCGCGTTTGTTGATGAACTTGCGCGTGTGTCAGATCTTGCGCGTTTCGACACTTTTGTTCATGAAATCGATCCAATTCGACTCAAAACCTGCAAATCTAAACATGAAATTCCACCAATATGATCGAATTATCAATTATAACACAAATCTACCACAAGATTTCCATTAAAACATCAAAAATCAACAAATTGATTCAAGAAACAGTGTTTGAGTTCGAGTTTCACAAAAATAGCTATTTGATCAAATTGATCAATCTAATGTTCGAATTAGACAATGTGATCAGAACGAAAGTTGATCCAATTGATAAAACGTATACAATCAAATCAATTTCTTGATTTAATTGTACAAAAACAATAAAACCACGGATCAAACAGTAACTTTCAAGAAAACAGTTCGTGAAAATCAAGATTTCGAAAAATTTAATCAAATTTTGATGTAATGATCCTTCTGATTGCTTTGCTCTGATACCAATTGATATTGTATTCCCAATGAATTCAAGCAATCTAACAATCAAGATATTGACAATATGAAGTTCTAGAGAGTATAGAGAGAGAAGGTTCCAATCATATATCTGACAATGTTAAAGCATACAATGAACTCTACTTACAAACAAGGTATTTATACCACAAGTCTATACAAGACAAACTTAACACCTAAGTAACCTCATATTTGACTAAACAGACTTTGACTTTGTTGACTTATCTTGACTTGACTTTTCCTATTAAATCTTGGGTACAATAATACACTAACACACTTAGACGTAAAACCTTGTGTTTGAGATGATTATTAAATTCTTATAAATCAGAAATCTCTAAGTTTAAAAGTTTGTACCTGTGACCTTTCTAGTTTGGGAAAGTAAGTTATGTGGGATGCTTGTCATCTGGTCCCCTAAGGTCATTTGATATGGGAGTGATCGAACCCAAATCCTTCAATAGAATCAGATCGAAAGTCATGTTCTACTGGTATGAATGGGTTTAGGATATGTCGATGTAGCCTTTCTGATCTGGGAAAGTAAGTTTCAAGGGGTGCTTGACACCTAGTCCCCCAAGGCCAATTGGTCTGGGAGTGGCTGACCCAAATCCTGCAATAGGGTCAGATAGAAAGTTACGTTTACGACATGTTCTTTACTTAATAAACTTTTTGATTACAAAGATGACAAAAGTGCACAAGCTTAAATGATGCCAAAGAGCACATTCATGTGAAGATGCCATAGTGCACAATGCTAAAAGATGCCAATGAGCACACATCTCATGATACTTGGTTATATATTTCTGAGTTGCAATAAACCTGTAAATTTGTGAAAGTCTGAATTTTTGATGGATTAGTGTGATTATTTGCAAAGTTCTCTATTATATTTTTAGAATTGCATTTTCTTGAAGCTAGTCGAAGTTCACATGCGAGCACACTGAATAGATTGATGAAAGTTTTTGAAACTGAACATGTCTTAACTTGATATGCAATAAAACTTGTTTCTGTATCCAAATACATACATTTGATTTCATCTGATGGATTTTATTGTGATATTTTACTAAGTAGAATTTTATTTGTTTGTGTTTAAATTTTTATATATTTAGTCATTTCAAAATTTATATTCAGTGTATTTTTCTTTCTACATTGATATTTGATCATTGTGTTTTCATAAATATATTTTAATGGGTTTGAGCATTATTCAAGGGGGAGTGAAAAAGGAGAAATTTTCTTAATGATCATACCTGTTTTTGAGGGGGAGTATCTGATTCTCTATATGAATGCTAACTTGAATTGTCAAATTTAGTGCATTTGTGTAGGGGGAGTCAAAGAGCTTAACAGGTAAAAGTTTTTCAGATTTCAAGTTAGATTTGCGTCACCAGTTGGTAGAGCAAAGCTCAATTTGCGCCAATAGCTTCTAGCGCAAAGCAAGCTTTGCGTTTCCTGCATGTCGCGCAAATCTTACTTTGCGCTTCCTTCTGTTAATGCAAACCTAACTTTGTGCCACCAATGGTTAGCACAAACCTCTCCTGTTTTCTCCGTTTCTTTGATTTTGCAGATCTTAAGTTGCCTCGTCTCCAACATTTTCATGACCATGTTGATCCAGATCATCAAGGTCATGAGGGGGAGAAGTTAAGAGAAGTTAAGGAGATGATAAAGAGACAAAGAGCTCAAAAGTTTATCTGCTAATCAAGATTCGCTCAAAGATTCAAAATTTCTTCAACTTTAATTGTCTTTTGCTGTTCAAGCTCCGATCACCACAGCTTCTTCAAGATCATTTAAAAGAGGTGTGTCATCTAGAGCACAAGCTGATGAACCGACTGTTCTTTCAAGTTTATTTCAAACTGGTTCAGTCTTTTCAAGGAAGAAAAGATAACTCAAGCTTAAAAGATGATGAGAAGAAATTTCAAAAAGTCATAATGCTTTGCAAAGTCGCTTAGTTGGTCCATGCTGATTTAGAAGATGGATTTTGAAGGCCACAGCGCCAATGATTACTAAGGGGGAGATTGTTAAGTCTGATTTTATAGTAATCATGTATTTATAGGCTTGGTCAAATATTGTGTTTAGAGTATAATATTGTGTAGTATTGACCAAGGGTATTTAAGTCCCTTTGGTCCTTGTTCCTTGTAACACTTCACGCCACATTAATCATATTTACATCTTTGCACTTCATGCTCTCTCTCTCTCTCTCTAGTTCCTTGTAACACTTCACGCCACATTAATCAGATTTACATCTTTGCGCTTCATTCTCTCTCTCTCTACTTTCTCTCTCTAGGATTTAGTTGATCTTGGACTATCAGGATGTTGTACTTTTTTGGGACGTCGACCATGGCGATTTCGTCAACGAATGGTGATGCTTGAAATATGGTCCTTGGTTCAACGTCCACAGGTACAGCAACTCCTGGAAGCTTTGCGAGTAACGACAACATTTTTTCATTATGTTCTTCTAATTTCTTCAATCGTCATGTGACAGGATCGTCCAGATTGAAACTGTTGCTCATCGGGAGCGAAACTGGCACAAATCCAAAGTCTTGAGACGTGACACCTGCATTTGGAAAAAACTCATTGCGATACGATGTCTCTCCGGTATCACCATTGATTGGTGCTTGCATGGGAGGCAAAGACATCGATGAAAATGTCGTTGTTGGTGGTGGCATCGTTGGAATCATCGGGATAGAGAAAGTGACGACTCCCGTACCTTGCATCGGCCTGGGGTACGAAGGCAATGGAGGTTGAACACCTGCAAAAGGCATGTGAAAAGGTGGTCTTGTACCATGCTGAGGCTCAAATTGGTTTCCCACATTTTGATTCCTCATTGCTGAGATTTCTTCAGCTGCTCTGCAATTCTGATCATCCAGAGCATTAATGCGATAAAGGGCAACATCAAGTTCCATATGCATTTGAGCAATGATGTGGGCTTGAGTTCCTTGAGCTTCCATGATCCTACTAGTCAAAAAAGTTGCACTGAAACTGTTAGTAGGTCACACTCTTTGTCGAGGATTTTACTCTAGCTAGGGCCCCACGGTGATCTCCAAACTGTTAATACCAAAAATTGTCCCAAGGAAGATCTAAGTTCGGTGTGGTGCTTTAACAACCAAAGTAAACGATCGATCGACAAATCATGCGACATGTAATAAAAGTAAATAAAAGACAGAGAATTTGGTGACGCGGAAAACCCCGTCGAGGGTAAAACCTCGGACGATAGCAGAGATCATCAAGTGCACTACGGACGTCAAATAGGGACGTCGTTCTTTAGAAGGAGTGATCGAAAGTACAAATGACAATATTGCAGATAGAAACAAGCAAATCGTAAGTTTGTAGTTGTTCATCGTGCGATTAAAGCACTTTGCCGACAATTCTTGTTTGAAGAAAAGTAAGTTGAGTATTCTTGAGTGTTGAATGCTTCAGATGAGTTCAGATGTCTCTCGTCCTTGATATATAGATTTTGGTCGTCATAAATGAGAATTGAATGTCCAACGGTCTTGATAATGATTGATCTTGATGATGTTTGTCCGTTATATTTGTTGGCCATTATGTGCTTTAAACTTGTAATAAAGGATTCATAAAGAGAAAAATGTCGTATGTAATAAATGATAATCAATTGTTAGTCATGTTATAAAGGTCACGAGATATAAGTCTATTAAGAGGTTTCTTCTGGTCGCGGATGTGAGAAACTCTCGACCGTCGTTAGGAGGGACGACCGTGACTCTCGATGTGTGTGATCGTCAGGACATTATCTTAATACAAGAATAGTCCTTGGATTAGAGACGTTTGGTTTTCTTGCATCGATCGTGACTTGTAAAATTTTACCCAAACAGTTACAGTTACCACGTGTCTTTGATTTCCCACGAGAACCAGGCTGGCGGGACTGAGAGCTACCACCGTTTCTTCCTCCTGAAGACTGCTGATCGTTTCGGCCTCTGTCAGCAAACATGCCTTGACTGTAATTGTTCTCCCTGGGATTGTTACTGATCCTCATCTGAATTCTTTGATCTTCAGAAATCATTCCTATTTTCATATCAGACAAAGAAAGAGTTTCTCTTCCATATATAAAACTTTTAGTGAATTGGGAATATTTTTCGGGAAGTAAATACAACATGATCATAGCAAGTGCTTCTTCATCTTTAGCAAGAAGTGCATCTGTCGCCTTCAATGGTTGTATTTTCCTTCATTTTTGAAGAAAAGACACAACCACATCAATAACAATCTGTTGGTCAAAGTTTTCTTGAGATATAAATTCTCAAGCTTGCTCCAAATACTTGCAGCTGTCTTTGCAGACACAATCTCAGATATAATATTTTCTTCCATAGCCATCTGCAAAGTAGTAAATACCCATGCTTCTATTTCTTTAGCCTTAAGGCAGTCATATTTAGGGTCTAACTCGTCTTTAGCAAATATTACAAGATTGACACCATTTTTCCTAAGTGCAACATATGTTGTGAACTGGCATTTACCGATGTCATCGTCCAATTCCAAGTCTGTTCTCGAATCTCAACCCCGGATAAATTAAATGTACCTTCTTGGTACGACTTTTGGGTCTGGTTTAAGGAACCAGCACCAAATGGGTTTTCTACTTCAGCCATAGAAAAAAATGTGCAAACTAGTTTATGTATATTTTCTACACAAACCCAAATCTAGATCCAATGTTTTGATACCAATTGTTAGGAAAATTGTGTGCCTTACAAATACAATGTTAGCAAATGATTTCTAAGGTCCCAAACGAGTAGAAATTCAAGTGCACAATTAACACAACAACGAATGTGGATAACAATAATTAGACGTTGCGCAATAATTTCTATGGAAATAGACAACCCACGATAATAACAAATATGTTATTATCTACCAATATATATATATATATATATATATATATATTTATATATATATATATATATAGCAAGTTCAAAACAAATAACATCGCAATTTAACGTGGTTCCACTATCGGTGTGATAGTGTACGTCCACCAAATATAGAGAGCAAGAATATTATTACCAATCAAGGAAGATTGCAAGTGCTTGACAAGGATCTTGAGATGCAAGATCGCCTAAATAACTTCACAAACACCACCGAATATCAAGAATACTCTCGACCTCACATAAACTATGTATATCACTAGGGAGAGTATTGTTGGTGTTTTATCTAGAGAAGCTCAAGAAAGGGATATCTCAAATGTTGGGGTTGAAGGCCATATTTATACTAATGGAAGAGTAGGGACCAAGTTACATATCTTAGTGAGTAAGGTTTGGAGATTAGAATGTGGAGGCCAAGTTGGCAAACTTGGAGGCTAAGTCTTGGCTTTTCTTCCTTTCTTCTCTTTTCCATCACGTGTAGCATCCACAAAATAAAATAATATATATATATAGTAATATTAATATTATAACATTTAAAGGTGAAGTGATGGTTACACGATGGTTTGTTTTTGCACAATCCTCATCGACTTTTTATATGCTCTGGTGAGATGGGTCTTGAAGTGTTAAACTCCACTTTCTCATTGTACACTTCAATGACGGTATGACCGTCAATGTATTGACGTATATTCATTACATCTTCGTCGGCAATCAATGTTTCTAGTCCACTTAATAAGTCTGCATTCGACTTTTCAACATACAACTTATAATATTTGTGTTCGTCAATATCCTAGTTCTTTCATTATCTGGAGAAGTAGTTGCATGGAAAGATCGTCGAAATATAACATGTCAACATACACTTCTAGACCATGGAAACAATGTCTTCTTGGTGGTTCTGTAAAGTAGACTTGATGGTGGAGTTTCATGATGAACAATTTTGGATGAGTACTTATTCATGGAAATTATTAGGCATACACAAGATTTAACACAAATAAAACCCAAAAAGATATGCACACTAATCATATAACCCGGTAGCAGTAGTTGGAAATGATTGTGATAGACACCTGAAGTTTCAGACATGAAGATTTTAGGATGCCATGTAAGAAGATATGTAAAACGTTTGCCTTAATGAATACTTTTGCCTTGAGAACAGATGGAGATTTTATATGGTTTATGACTCCTCCATTATCGGGTATTTATAGGCAAAGGAGAAGGAGCATCCACATACCTGTTTTTTGCGTAAAGTTATCTGCTTAAAATTCTTACTATTTTATGAAATTTTAACTTTACGCATACATGTTTTCTGCGTAAAGTTATCTGCATAATTTTTTTTCTTTATTCCAAAAAAATTATAAACCTATTATTTCCTTTTTAATTTATTCTTTATTTTTTAAATTGACACAAATTTTTATACTTAATATATTTATTAAAAGATTATTATTACTTATGTTTAATATGAGTTAATAATTAAAGTGTCGACATTTACTTACTTAGAGTAATTGAAATATAATGTAAATTCCATCAGTCAAATACATCGAAGTATATAATAAACAAAAAACTAAGACAACTACACCACCAACGCATACAAGACTTTTGCCAAATCCTGTTGAAACTCCCGAGCACTCATTTCCATGTCTAACCCTGCGTACACTGCTGCATAAACTTGCAGATCCATACGCCACAGTCACCCGCCGCCCCTGCCTGCTCGGGTATGCTCAGGTCAAACTGAGATGAAAGTGTAGGTTTCTCTATGCCCACGTCACATGATAACACCGTCAAACAAACTTATGAGGGCCGCAAGCATAGAGTATGTATGTCTCGAATTGACCATGATGTTCATGAACCAAATAAATTACATGTTGTAATAAATGAAAAATAATTATTATTCTAGTAGAGTAATAATTATATTATGTGTGTGTATAAAACGTAATTATGATAATTACATAAATGGGCTTCATATGGATAATTAATTATTAAGTTAATAATTAATTAGGCCCAAAAGCCCAACATTGGAAAGTAATGGTTTGCTTGGGCATGTGATTAATTAATTATTAAGTTAATAATTTACTAAAAGGTCTTAAACCCATAAGCTTGTTTAAGTTAATAAGGGTCTGGTCCATTATGGAATGAGGGTATATAAACCTAACTATGATTAGGTTTAGGGTTAAGCTAATCAAACACAAGAAAAAACACTCTCCTCCCTCCTCTGTTTGGTGGTTGTCGATCACACACAAACCAAAAGGAAATTTGATTTTTTCCCTTGTGCAATTTTTGGTTGTACGACTAGCAACTGATTCGGGATAGGAGCATCTCATGTGGGGATACCGCTAGAGGAGGCCTACGTTGGTCTCTCGTGTATCAAATCCTCTTGTAGGCAAAAACCTTTGAGGTAGTATTCTTAAATATTTTGTGGTTGTTTTGTTCTTATTTTCGTTAGTTACGGATTTGGACTTGTTAGGGTTTCTCGGTTCCTTCTCTCTCTGTGTGTGTGTGTATATATATATATATAGGTCGATAATCAAATGAGAATCACAAATATGTTACAAACCCTTGAGAACCGATATAAAAATATTTTTTACATGATTTTTTTTCATCAAAACCTATGATTTAAGATATTGTTTCACCTATATTTTTGTTCACCTTGTGAAAAGATTGCACGTGAAATTTGATTTTTGATTCACCTAGTGAAATGAAAAATACAGGTCAAAAATATTCATGTGGTGAAACAAATACATATGAAACTATCATATTATGAAACAAATTTATAGGAAGCAATATCTTAAATTCAAGCATCTAGTGAAAATACATCATGTAAAATAATATTTTTATATCGGCTCTCACATGTTTGTAACATATTTGTGGTTCTCATTTGATTTAACTCTTATATATATATATATATGCATGTTTGTATTTTATTTTTCTGCTGCGTTTTGTGATCCTAACGAAACCCTACAATGATATCAGAGCCTCGTAGCAACGAAATAGGGCGTAAAATTGACAAGGACGGTCAAAAACAAAAAAACGACCAAAAACCGTCACCACCGTGCACCGTGTGCCGCAGTGCGACTTCGTGGTCGTGGGTTTTTCTTGTTGGTGACATATTGTTTTAGCCTTCCCTAATGTTTAATTTTGGGCCTAGGGTTTTTCATGGGTCGTGGATCAAAAGGTCACTTGGCCTTGACCGGGCTTTGGTCCAATTTTTGGGCTTGTTACTTTATGTTTATTGGACCCGAGCCCATTTTGGTTAGTTTGCCTTTTGGATTTGGTATTGGCCCGTTTGACCCTTGGTTGTATGTTTTATTTTGGGCAAATTAAAATGTATAATTCTGTGGGTTATATAATTTTAACGATCTGTGTATCGTTTTATTTATTCTAAATGTAATGTAATAGTTACGTTAGAATTTTTAGCCTGGCAATAGTGTTTTTTTTTGTAATTGGAAAACCGAAGAAATCGAAGACGGCATCCCGGAGTCCATCTCGGTTGGCAGAGCTAGTGGGAGTCAAGTCGTTGTCCTTAGGGTTTGACCGAGGGTTCCGTGTGGGCTCACGAAACCTCTTTAGTGGGTCGTACCAAATCCTTTGTGTGTTTTTAATTGTGTTTCTGTTGTTTTTCCACTTTATTATTATTATTTTTTGCTTTATAATTATATGATATAATTAATGCAACGTTTTAAAAAAGAGGAAATTAAAATACAATCGAAAAAACAAAAAAATCGGTAACATGTAAATGTTTTACAATAAATTGACAAGTTACCAAATCCAAACCGATTTATCGAGTTTTATAAATGAGAGATAACCTTAAATAAATACTGACTCGAAAATTGTTTTAAAACGAATTTAAAACGATAAAATTTTATAAGAGTTCGGTAGAACCCTTACGAACTAAAATGTGAGCTTTTCATCACCCATTTAAAACACTTATCGAACGTACAACTGTCCGATTTTGGTATGAGCATCGGTCAAGTCGGGTTGGATAAGTGAAGTGTAGTGTAAGACAATGAGTCGGATCACGAGATCACAATAGGTTGTGTATTGCCCGCTTATTGTGATAGTCATGACCCGGACGACCAATTTCTGAGTTGATACTTGGAAATAGAAATTGTGATGCTTTAGTATGGTTAAACTCAATTGAGGTATTTATGCATTGTGTATTGCCCATGCATAAGTAGCCCCAAGGTGAAGAAGTGGGATTAAACATGTCTTTAAATTAATAAAGAATCTCACAAAAGTCTAAGAATTGTGATGATCACAATTGGAAGTTACCTACCTAAATAACTATTTTCCACAGTTTGCGAATTGACCAATCGTGAGAAATAGAGAAATATGGATCTTAGCTCAATTTTGAATTATAAGGGTTATTCAAAACTTGGAGAACTGATTACTAAAATGAACTTTATTTTATGTAGATGTCTGCTAATCAAGAAAATACAAACTCAAACCTCACTCAATTCACTCTCCTCTCGATATTAGAAAAAGAAAAGTTAAACCGACAGAACTTCTTGGAATGGTTCCGCTTCCTGAGGGTTGTCCTCAGGCATAGAAATTCTATGTCCTCGAGAACCCCCATCTGAATCCTCCTGGTAGGAACGTGTAGATCCCAGATTTAACAACAATTCATGATCAATTTAATAAGAAAAAGATAAGATTGGGAGAGATACCTTTTATTCATATTGAATCGAAAAACTAAGTACACAACCCTAGAGAGAGAAAGTTTCTCTCTCTAGAACACGCTCTCAATCAAGTCGGATACATTGTGAATGAACGAACTTGACCTAATGATTAAGCAAACCTAAACTATATATACCCTCCCAACTCCCTTGTTCTAACCTAAAGCCCAAGCCCATTTACATTAAACCCCAATACAATTAAACTAAGCCCAATACAAATATAAAAAGTAAACCCCTTTACAAAACTTCCTAAACATGGATATTTTATGTCCTAACAATCTCCCCCTAGAGTTTGGTAAAGGAATCATCGTCTTTGAAGCACCAACTCTTCTCCCCCTTGATTTCATTGATAAACTTTAGCATTGCGCATCTTCAAGATAGCTCAGGCTCCCCTTGAATAAAGCTCTTATCCTTCAAATTTTCGACTATTAAAAAAACGACATTCGATGTGTGCAATAACCTCAATTGAGTGCACTAAAGACAACTTTTATCTCCAGAAACTCAACACATTCGTTATGCCCATAAAAAATAAATGTGTGAGTTTTACATGACAACCACAGTGCATCTTCAGTTTATAACAACGAATTTGTCTTTGAACCGCGAGTTGAATAGGAGTTCAGCTTAAGAAATTGTAGTGATCAGCTCGTAGGAGGAAACAACTTGTAGCAAACACTATTAGGCAAGGGTAGAAGAACCAATCAACAACTGTTCAACAACTGAAAAAGGATTCTCATTTTCATAACACTCTCCAAAACATTGAATGAGTAAACCCGGACCTCCAATCTTCACAAATCAGCTAAATGATTACAGGCACTCAAAAGTCTGGATCACAACCATAGCACGAGAACAATTATTGCAAGCACTTACAATTCTGATTGGTCATGTCAGAAAAATGATTAAGAGCACTCAAAGGTCTAGCATCGTCAAGAAAACTCAAGAATGATTACTCAAACTGCTAATCCAATCCAATCGGAGACTGAATCGAAACACACAATGTCTGAAAATCTTGACAAGCATGAGCTCTGTAAATCTGAGTTAGTTGCATAGAAATATATGGTAGACTGAATATCGGAATGATGCCACATATGCATTCAGCAAAAACCTTGTGAACATATTGTTGAAAATTAATTTGGATCACACAATTAAGCAACAGTCGAGAAAAACCGAACGAGAAAATTCCGGAACAGATACAAAATATTCCTTGAAGAATTTGTATCACGGATCACACGGTCAAAGCGCAAATTTAAAATTTGGATTATACACCTTTTGGATCAAAAGTCGGTTCTCAATAATTTGCAAGATAAAATCCGGTATCAATCTCCAAAAAATTTGGATGCCAAAGTGATTTGTAAAAAATTAGATCACTTAAGCCCAAAGAATGATTGTATATGGTTAAGCCCCAAACCCAAATATATGCGGCCCAATAAAAAAATAAATTATTAAACCCGGTTCCAACTTAACTCCCGGATGGAATGATATACATGTCCCGGATCCGGAGCTTTAATTCCCGGTATAAGCACTTACACGAAAACCCGGACCACAATTGATATAAGTTCCGGATGACACTATAACTCCCGAATTGGCCCAGATCACCAAGGCCACTCCCGGGTGATGAGGTCAGTCCCAGTTAGAAGCCCGAATGTCAAGCAAAATTCACTAACAATTAATTTTCCTCTAAGAGCCATCGGTTATAAATGAAGTTCCACCGACCATCAAGAATCGCCTATCACAAAATTTGAACCGCCGACCCATTATCTTGATCCACCCAATCACATTTGATCAATGTTTTAAAACCTGGGTTGACCCGGAAACCCGTGAAGAGACCGGGTCAATGACGACCGGTTTTTTGGGAAATTACGGCCCGGATCGAACCGCCGGTTTTTTTATAGAACCGGTAAAAAACCTGGGTTGACCCGGTTAAAAAATCAATTTTTTATGTTACATTAATATTTTTTTATTTGATATTCTAGAAAGGGACCATGTTGTTGATGATCATGAAGTTGAGAGTGAATTTCAATTACTAAGCGATCGTGAGCTTGATGCATTTAACACTCCAATGTCTCAAGATCCATGATTTGGTTTGAAAGTTATGTTTCGTTTTGATATATTTGGATTGATGAAAAACTTATGCTTATATGTGTGTTTTTTATGTTTTTGGATTGATGTAAAACTTGTTGTTATGTGTATTTTTAATGTTTTAACTTATGGACATCAATTTTTTGGTTTTATATATATATATATATATATATATATATATATATGTATGTATGTATGTATGCAGGAAAATGAAAAATACATATAATTTCTTGAAACCGGGTCTACCACCCGGTTGAACCGTGACCCGGTCACCACACCGGGTCAACCAAAAAACTGATTTTTAAAACATTGCATTTGATAGAAAAAAAACAATACTCGGTTCCATTGCTTTCTAATATGGATAACATATCAAAGCTTTAATGCCATGTACATTTAAATCTCCACCACCGTCCCATGATGTACAAGATGCATCCCATCACATTTGACATTAAAACTCAAGGATAGCATGGAATAATCGGACATTAAGGGGCCGTTTACAAAATGCTTACCCGGTAAGTGCTTACCAGGGAATTTACCATAACAGATGAACATGACAAGAGGATAGGATCTTACCCGGTAAGAGCGAGGATAAGGATGAAGAATCTTACCTGGTAGGAGAGAGTGACAAATCTTACCCGGGTAAGCGCTTACCGGGTAAATGGCTGTATAAGATACCATCGTGATGATTAAAATTTTACCCGACAAAGCAAGTTAGTGTGTTGAGTTTTATTGGTAAACACTTACCGGGCAAGCATTTAGGTAAACGACCCCTAAGTAACCTCACAGCCACGGGTAAAAAAATTACACCGCCGACCACAAAAGAAGCAGCCGTCGGTCACAAAATTTTAAACCACCGACCATTATTTTGTGGCCACCATCAACAAAACAGCTAGCGATTATGATTTTTTGTTCCACCGTCCCACGATGGTGTACACCAAATCAGAATTTAGCATTAAACAATATGGATGGCATGGCTTTGATTTACAGACCCGAATATCATGGAAAACGAGATGAACACAGTCACACCAAAAACTTTTCCAAATTTCACATTTACTATTAGATTACTCCAAAATTGATAAAATCAACAAATGCAATCGATTCTATTATGTGTATCAATCAACATCAAATTGATTTTGTGCAACTAAATGACAAATTAACACCAAAATTCACAAAATCAGACCCAAATCAAAGAAAAAGTTATTCAATCCGACTCTGATACCACATGTAGATCCCAGATTTAACAACAATTCATGATCAATTTAATAAGAACAAGATAATATTGGGAGAGATACCTTTTATTCATATTGAATTGAAAAACTAAGAACACAAACCTAGAGAGAGAAAAAGTTTCTCTCTCTATAGAACACGCTCTCAATCAAGTCGGTTACATTGTGAATGAACGAACTTGACCTAATGATTAAGAAAACCTAAATTATATATACCCTCCCAAGTCCCTTGTTCTAACTTAAAGCCCAAGCCTATTTACATTAAAGCCCAATACAATTAAACTAATCCCAATACAAATATAAAAAGTAAACCCCTTTACAAAACTTTCTAAACATAAACATTTTATGTCCTAACAGAACGCTTCTAAGAGTGTTCGATTTGCTTATAATAAGTATCGTCAAGACTCCCTGAGTGTTTCCTGTCTGATGTTGGCCTCAATGACCCTTGAACTTTTAAAGGAGCACGAGGAGTTGTCATCTTGGGAAATAATTACCTCCCCGTAGACCATGTTTGGTCAACAGGCTTGGCAGGAAAGATTTAACATTGTGTGATCACTACAGCTTGAATGATGTTGGAGGGGACACCGATCAGTGCCTACGTTCTAAGAATGAAAGGGTAAATTGACTGACTGGCTCGATTAGGGTATGATAGCGGAAAACCGTATAGTTCCACACAGTGGACACAACGTTCCCACGGTGGGGGAGCAAGTATACACCTCAACTATGATCGTTATAAGTAATAAAGTGGTAAGTACTACCAAATATCATTTCCACAGGGACTGGACTACTGAGAATCAGAGAGTTGAGTTTCATGAACTTCTTGCACACGTTTTGGTTGTGAGAAAAATTGTCGTTTTTGTTGGTGAAATAAAAAAACTTATGAAATTTAACGATGAGTTAAGGAATAGGTATGGTTGTAAGTTTCCCTTGAGATAAACGTAGTCACAAAGTGGTCAAGTGCTTGAGTGCATAGAACTGTTTATAAAAATCCCGATCTCTCAAAAACGAATTTTTATAAACTATGCCCACAGTGTGCCCACAATTATTGCACTTAAGTTTGACGATTTATCTAAGTTTGACTCTTAAACGCCAAGTTCCACCGGTATGGAGATTTACTCCCAAATCTCTTTGTGATGTAAATCTCGACCGACATCCTAAACCTTAGTAAATCATACAAAACTCGCATATCTGCGTGGTTATCAAAGACTTTATCAAACACGTGTGCATCACTTAAGCCGTATTTCAAATCCGCCCCTCTCAAGGTCAAGATTTAATATTAACACTTCAAAGTGATAAGCTTATCCGCATTTAGTTATGTCCCGACTCAAGTGACCAAACTTAAGAACAAGTAATTATGGACACACCCAAATGCACCCTACTAGTCTCAAGTTCACTCACACCCACACCCAATGAGGTGCTTAGCCCATAATTAAAACGGAAGACATAATAAAAGAAGATAAATAATTAAGAACTACTTGCATAAATTTAAATTACGGAAATAGAAATTAAGTACTTGAAAGTAAATTACACGTTAAACTAAAATGCTAGAAATTTAAAATTACAATCTTCAAGTTAGAGAGTAACTTTAAGATGAATTAAAAGCTAGAGTTGTTGGTGAATTATTGAATGTTGGATGGATGAAATAAATGCAAGACCATGCCTCTTTATATAGTCCAATAAAGCTAAATAATCATTGGACAAATCTTCACAAAACACCTTGGACAAAGCCCACGTACTATTCACCCCATGCCAAGAGGATTTTCAGGGATTTTGCAGACCAAGTATGTTTCAAAAATTATTATTTAACTACTCCCTTTTGTCCAGATAAATGCATCGACCGTTGGTGTCCATAAGAAATTCATCCGTGCTCACAGCGGGATGGTACCTGCCCAGAGTTGCCCACAAAGTGCAGTATTTTCCAAAAAAAATAAACTTTTGGTAACTCATCACCTCTTTATCACATTTTAGATAAAAATGAAAAGGATAGAAGCAAAGTGAGTATAAAAACGATATAAAATCCTAGAAACAGAGTAATAAATAACTCTAAAAAATGAGAGTTATCAGGGTACCTTCTTGGACAATACTTGGGGGTCGATTTGGTCCTCGATTCTTTATCTAATTCATATGATAATTTTTTGCTCAATTATCATATGAGCGGCCTGGAAAAATCTCTCACTGAGTTGCATGGAATGCTGAAAACTGTTGAAAGAGGGATTAGTTCCAAGTTGGAGAAAACCAAGTTTGTCCTGATGATCAAGGCCAAAGGAGGATAACCAAGAAGAAGAGTGTAGGGAATGTGACTGCAAAAGGAAAGGCAAAGGTTGGAAGCTCCAACAAACCCAAGAAGAATGAGGGAAAGATTCCCCCAGATGATGTTTGCTTTGAGTGTTCTGAGAAAGAGCACTGGAAAAGAACTGTCCTTAGGGAGTCGGACCTTTAGGTATGTATACTATCAATTTATTCACTTATGATTATGATTAATGGGTATTGGATATCGGGTGTAGAACTCATATTTGTTCCTCTATACAGGGACTAAGAAGTGAGAGGCAGCTGAGGCCAGACCAGTTGGAGCTCAGGATGGGAATGGGACAAGAGTGCATGTTGTGTCTCAAGGAGATTATGATATGATCCTTCCAAATGGTCTGGTTATGAAACTTAATGATTGTTTTTACGTTCCTAGTATCGTTAGAAACATTGTTTCGGTTGATCGTTTAAGACTAGATGGATTTATGTTTAAATTTCATGACGATAAGTCTATTTCTACATGTTTGCATGGGATTTCATATTTTGTTGCTAAGCCAGTTAATGAAATTTATTAAATAGATGTTCGTAATAGTCTTAATTTTGAATCGATATATAATGTGAATGCTAAAAGGCTTAAGCAAGACTTGAGCAAAACATACTTGTGGCATTGTCGCCTTGGCCATATAAACAAGAAACGCATTGCCAAGCTCCAAGTGTATGGAATCTTGGAATCAACTGATGATTCATTTGATAAATATGAATCTTGTTTATTAGGCAAGATGACTAAAGCACCTTTCAAAGGGTAGCCCAAAAGAGCAAATAAGTTGTTGGGAGTGATACATACGGATGTATGTGGGCCCTTCAACCTAGCCACAAGAAATGGTTGCTACTGCTTCATTACATTTACTGATGATTTCAGTAGATATGGATATATTAATCTAATGAAAAATAAATCTGAAAGATGATAAATCGAGAGGATGTGAAAGATTTGCAAAGTTCAATCGGAGGGTAATCCGGCAGATCTGTTCACTAAACCTATGAGTAAGAGCAAGAATGATATTCACACTAGCTCTATAGGTTTAAAATTCTTGAGTATTTGAATCGATCTGCAATTTTAGTATACCTTTTAGAACATTAAACAATGAAATTTTATCTGTCTTAGCATACTGGTATGAGTCATTACATTAATTTCGTTGTGTTCTATATTAATATGTTTAAATCCATATATAGTATGATATTATTTAAAACTATCCATGGTCAATTGGCACTAGGGGACTAGTAACAAATTAAGATCATTGTGAATTCTGGTTTAGGTCAAGTAAGACTAGCACGGAGTGTGGCAGAGTCACTTGCACTTATGGGTATAAGTGTTGGAAAGACCCGCCTTCAAGATCACTTCATAGATCGGCATCATAAAGTGAATCTTGAAATGATAGTTATTAATTTATCCTTTAACCTAAGATGTACATTGGGATCTCAAGCACAAGGAGTGTTGTGCTTTGATGTATTCCTAATGTCACCTTTCACCGGGTGATTATAAGGGCTATGTTAGGTACAATTTGAATTATGTAAGAGTCGTGTACATGGAATATGGAATTTGCTCCTCTCATGATGAGATATAAATCTCTGGACCCCTCGATGATATAAATTGAGAATTATGTGGCCACACACAAGTAGATTGGTTGAACCAATAATACTTGTTTACTCAATAAATATCGGGATCAAGGAACACAATAATTGAACAACCAACGGTGAGACTGATCTATGCCTTGAGTTCAATATGAGAGATCGTATAGAAAAGGGATAAGTGATATTCTATTCATACTAATGATTGTATCAATGAAAGCTAAGAAAACACATATTCATTTGACTTTAGGGGCGGTGACACGTTACTAGACACATAACCACTATATGTGTTTTATGTGTCGTGTGCAAGTGGGAGACTGTAGATTTCTCAATGCCCACGTCACATGAAAACACTACTGACGTCAAGTGAACCTATGAAGGTCGCACGCATAGAATAAGTATGTCTCGAATTGACCATGATGGTCATGAACCAAATAAATTACATGTTGTAATAAATGAAAAACAATTATTATTCTAGTAGAGTAATAATTATATTATGTGTGTGTATAAAACGTAATTATGATAATTACATAAATGGGCTTCATATGGATAATTAATTATTAAGTTAATAATTAATTAGGCCCAAAAGCCCAACATTGGAAAGTAATGGTTTACTTGGGGCCAATGATTAATTAATTATTAAGTCAATAATTAATTAAAAGACCATACGCCCATAAGCTTGTTTAAGTTAATAAGGGTCGGGTCCATATATGGAAGGAGGGAATATAAACCTCACTATGATTAGGTTTAGGGTTAAGCTAATCAAACAAAAGAAAAAACACTCTCCCCCCTCCTTTCTTTTAGTGGTCGTCGATGACACACAAACCACAAGGAAAATCGATTTTTTTCCTTGTACAATTTTTGGTTCTACGGGCTAGCAACTTATTCGGTATAGGAGCATCTCATGTGTGGATATCGCTAGTGGAGGCCTACGTTGGTCTCTCATGCTTCAAATCCTCTCGTCGGCAAAAACCTTTGAGGTAGTATTCTTAAACCTTCTTTGGTTGTTTTGTCCTTATTTTCGTTAGTTACGGGTCCGGGCTTGTTAGGGTTTCTCGGTTCCTTTTGTTTATATATATATATATATATATATATATATATATATGTGTGTGTGCATGTTTGTATTATATTTTTCCGCTATGTTTTGATATCCTAACGAAACCCTACAGAAAGTTCTTGTAATTCTTGGCCCGCTCGGTATCACCTATTGCCTGAAAAAAAATTCCTTGAGTACCTCCCTAAACTTCTTAACCTTTGTTGTCACAGTACTACGGTACTCCTTAATCCAATACGTATCATATTGTTAGGACTGAAAGTCCTGTATGTTGAAAGTGGAATAAAGTATTTATAAGGGTTTATATTGTAATTAATTGAAAGTTTATTAGTCAGATGGTCCCAAGCCCATAAAGCCCAATTGCTTGTAAGCCTAAGTATATAAAGGCATTATTTAGTTCATAATTAGGTTGAACAGTTTATAAAGGTCAGAGGTTTCAAGGGAGTCTCATTTTTTACAAACAACTAGTTTATAGGTTTACTCTCTCTGATCAGAAATCCTTTCTGTAAACCTAAACCCTTTGATTTCATATCAATCATATGACTAGTTGCTGTGACTCAAATTATGTTCATCTTTGATATAATTTGCTACTGATTGCACTGTACTGGGATCTTCAATTGGTATCAGAGCAACGAGACTAAAGTTTTGATCCAGAAAAAGGTTTGTCTAAAACCCTATAATCAATTATTTGTGTTAATCGCTTTTGTGTGTTTTAATTGATTATCTGTTTATGTGTTTTATCGATTTGGGTTGATTGTTAATCGTTCATTGTATCTGCTTGATTTCGATTTTTTTTTGGTTATCTGAGAAAGTTTTTTTTATCTATCGAAGGATTCTGATTTTTCAAAAAAAAAAATTTGATCAGTCTAATATTGATCTGGGTCTAATATTCATTATTTGATTTGATCTGCCTTATGGTATAATTGGTTTATCGATTTAAATTTTCTGGGTCGAATAATATTGAAATTCATCGAGTTCTTCGGTGTTCTTCGATTTTATCGATCTAATCTGCTAATCTGTTATTTGACCGATAGATATCCTTCGACCGGGAAGTTGTAATTCCCGGTCATTGTGTTCGACCGGTGCCTTGCATTTTTCGGTCCTTTGTTTACTATCACTATCGGTCATTTTGTTCGACCTACACCTAGCTTCGACCGGTACCCTGTTTTACTGGTCTTTCTGTTTGACCGATATAAGTATTGTCCTTTGACCGGTACATTGTGCTTATCGGTCATTTGGATTCGACCGATAGTCTGTCCTTTCCGGTCCTTTGGTTCGACCGGTAATTTGCTTATACCGGTCCTTTGCTTGACCGGTACGTTGTGCATACCGGTCCTTTGGTTCGACCGGTACGTTGTGAATACCGGTCCTTTGCTCGACCGGTACGTTGTCTATACCGGTAGATTGCTTTAACCGATACCCCTGCTCGACTGGGCTTAAAAAAAAAAAAGAGTAAAAAAGGTCAAATTTTTTGTCTCACGATCTTTTTGCAGTGCATTTCTTTTAGCCCCCGTACCTCAAGGTTTCAGAAGTGTGTCATTTGTGACCCGAAACTTTCAAGTTTCACAATTTGTCACTTTTGGTCCCTGCACTTTCAAGTTTCATCTCTTGTCAAGTTCAGTCCCTGGATATCAAGCCTTTCAAAGCCGGATCGAATTACATTCTATTCGGATCGATCAAAATGGTGTACACACCAAGTCTGCGGTCCAAAAGAGATTATGAACGGTGGAAAGCTGATTTTCTGTCTTGTGTAGATGAACATGAGGTGGGTCCCTACATCAGATTATCTTTGACGAAAGGAGAAATGCAATCCCAAATTCAGACAGAAGCTTCTCCTATGGAAAAGGAGAAAAGAGAAAGGGCTAACAATATAGCTCGAAATTATATGACTGATAGTATTACTTGTGAATTTTTTCGTGACATTTTTAGTGATCTTATTGATCAAATAAATACCTACAAAATGACAGGAAAAGAGTTGTGGGATTGTACTGAATGGTTGGTGTTAGGGCCAAATGAGATTTTAAAAGGAAGAAAATTGGAAGCTGAGAACTCTGAGCTAAAAGGAAAGATTTCTATTTTGGAAGCTAAACCTCAGCAACCAGTCTCCGCTGAAAGCTATGAGGAAAAGATCTCTGATCTGAAAGATGTAAATGCAGAACTTCAAAAGCGTTTATCTGATTTGGAGCAACTGCTTGCTAAAAACAAATCTGATTTTGAGACTAAAGAGAAATCTTTCGCAAAGAAGTTCTCAGAATTCTCGAGAAAATGTGCTAATGAGAAGAAAGAAGTGGAGCTGAAATGCATAAAACTTTCTCAGCAAGTTTCTGCTTTCGAGAAAGTAATCATTCTTGAAAGAGAAAAGTTTGAAAAAGAAAAGAAGGCCATTGAACAGAAGAATGTTGGATTCTTCAAGGAAATATCCGGCCAAAGAAATGATGTTGAGCAGGGATTTGAAGAAGAACGAAGCATCTTTGAGACTGAGATTAAAAAGTTGACTGCCAAGCTATCTGAACTATCTGAGAAGGTACTAAAAGAGAAGAAAACGAAGTCTGAGTTCACAAAGAAGATTGACCTTCTTGTTAAAGAAAAAGATAACTTTGCTTCGACGATTAAAGTTCTTGACAAGTCTGTATCAAGTTCAAATCAGAAATCTGTCTCTTCACAAAGGTCAGTTAAATCTTTTGATCAGATTCGTAAGACTAACCTTTTCTATGATAGAAATATAGATGGTTCAGGTACACGTCATAGAACGAGGAGATACAAAGATGAGGAATTGGTCTGGAAGAAGAAACCAGTGAAAGATGAGCTGAAAGAAAGAGAATCATGTGTACATGCGTTTAATGCCAAGAAGAACAATGCCAGTAAAGGTAAACCTGATCATATCTACTCGAGAGATCAATTACTTAGGTTTTTAGGTAAGAAATACCACTGTTCTTATTGTCATACACATGATCACATTCACAAAACCAGAGATCACTTCTAGTATGGTTCTTATTCTATATCCCCCACAAGAACTGCAACTAACATTCGAGGACCCAAATACCAGTGGGTACCAAAGCCGAAAACTGATTCTTTGTTGCAGGCACCTACTGTCAAGGGGGAGTAGAAGAACAATGGCTTCTAAGTAAATGAACTTAGAACCCGTACTTCAACGGAGTTCGACTTCTGAACACTTCAGTTCAGGACTCGTTCTTAAATGCTTAAAAGACCTAAATCATTATATCATGATTTGAGGGGGAGCTTAAAAGGTAAATATCTTCTAATCTAGATCTCTGATTGTTTGAAAGAAGAACAACTTTCGAACATGAAAAATGGTTTCTGAAATGTTCAAACCACTTCTGGTTCTCAAAAGATTTTATGAATTTAGAAGTGTGATTTAAATGTTTTTCAATTTTGCGCTTTAATGTTTAACTGACCGTGTGTCTCCAAAGATCAATACTCGTGTATTATCTTGTCCATATACTGTCAAGTATTCACACACACCTGTTCAGTATTTCATTTGAATTTGTTATTACCATGTCTCATAACGAAACAATTTTTCGATGGTAATACTCCCATTTGATTTCAAATATTGTTGAGCATCAATCATCATTTCTAAATATGTGCTTTCATTGCTACATTGTTTATATTTGTTCATATAAACAAAATATCCAGTTCTTTGATACCCTAACCATTTTATTTGATCTGATTGATACATTGTCAAATTCTCAAAACAATTCTCTTGA
This sequence comes from Arctium minus, assembly GCA_954870635.1. Taxonomy (NCBI): domain Eukaryota; kingdom Viridiplantae; phylum Streptophyta; class Magnoliopsida; order Asterales; family Asteraceae; genus Arctium; species Arctium minus. The sequence continues at coordinate 80,356,395 of OX941087.1, read as the reverse complement.
TTTCATTTTATTCATTCCATATTCTTGTTTTGAGAAATCTTCAAAGTTCAAATGCTCAAATTTCATTCATATTTTTAAATGAGCATACATTTTGACAGTGTTATCTTATATGTGCTTAACTGGTCAAGTTAAACTGTTGAGCATACATTCTTTATAGGAATTATATGGGATTTATGTGTGAGCTTAAACAGAACTTCCATGGATTCACGTTAACCAGTGTTTCCTACCCCGGAAGTTATCCTTGAGTGATTGAGGGGTGAGGGGTCTTAAATCAAAGAGTGGGGGAGATAACTCATCCGGTTGAGTTTTTCTTATTGTGCTGAGCGGTAAAATGTAAATGAGAGTTTGGTTAGAAGTGAGCTTTAATGAAAAAAAGAGGGTTTGAGAACAGAGTTAACAGAATATGAAAACTCTGCACCAAACACTTTCTGAGCCGGGCAGCCACATCTACTGATTGGTTCACATTCTTTGGTGACCATCATTGAAACAGGCAGTGAGCCCATGCCAACTCTTGCAAATACCCCACCAGCCACTCATTTCTTTCTTAACAAAGAAATGTTTCATTTTCTTTGGGGACACAGCATATTTGCTATCTAGTCTTCACTCGGAAGTTGTAGATATTGAAAAAGAAGGAAAGTTGCCCCACCTTTGCACCTCTTTCATGCACATTGAGTCCGTGTAATATCTGTTGCTGTCTCAACAGTTTACACAATTTGAGCCTGATCAAGCTAAGTAGCTTCAATCATTCATACACTTGCACAAACACACAAGGAATGCATTTTCTTGTCATAACATTCAGAGAAAATTCCATTGTGGTTTTTCGATGATTGAATGGAAGCCCTGGGGGAGTGAACATCACAAAAGCTCCTTTTCAATGTACATCCGTTGTACAAAGTGGCTCCGTGCTACTTACAGGCATACTAATTGTTTCATCTGTTGAATCAGGGTTACCTTGCTCATTATGTCTGAATTTGAAAAGATTCGGATATATACATTTCATGAATTGACGGATACTCAGATCACAGGTGGGAGAAAGTCAAATTATCATAAATGGGAGATCAAAGAAAGTGCTGAAATTGAAGAAGTTTTGATGATCATGATGCTCACAATCATCAAAAAGGGGGAGAAAAAGTTCAATTTCAACGTTTTAAAGAAAGAAAGAAAGTTATTTCTGAAGACAGTCTAGAGATCAAAGAGATGAAGATGCTATTTCATTTATCAAAGAGATGAAGATATGAGTTTAATGCAACTCAATTTTCAAAGATGAAGATTTTTTTAAAAGATTTTATTTTTTCTTTCCCGTATCATGTGGTGTCTGCTACAAGTTTGTTTATCATTCCTCCTATGCGCTGATTGAAACAAGTTCTTGAGAAGAAAACAAATCTATTCAACTCGCGGTTCAAAGACAGATTCTTTGTTTTAAACTGAAGAAGCACCGTGGAATGTCACGTAACTCTCACATTATCTTTCTTGTGTGCTGATCCGATGTGATTGAGTTTTTACAGCTGAAAGCTGCTTGATAGTGCGTTCAGTCGAGGCTACTGTACATTGAATCTGGTTACAAAGTTGATACTATGAAGATCAAGAGCTTTATTCAAGGGGGAGCGTGGAAAGACATGAAGTCAAGAAACACCAAAGTTCGTCAAAGAATCAAGAGGGAAAGAAGATCAAGGCCTGAAGTCTTTCAAGTTGTTAAATGCTTTATTCAACTTTAGGGGGAGATTGTTAGGACTGAAAGTCCTGTATGTTGAAAGTGGAATAAAGTATTTATAAGGGTTTATATTGTAATTAATTGAAAGTTTATTAGTCAGATGGGCCCAAGCCCATAAAGCCCAATTGCTTGTAAGCCTAAGTATATAAAGGCATTATTTAGTTCATAATTAGGTTGAACAGTTTAGAAAGGTCAGAGGTTTCAAGGGAGTCTCATTTTTTACAAACAACTAGTTTATAGGTTTACTCTCTCTGATCAGAAATCCTTTCTGTAAACCTAAACCCTTTGATTTCATATCAATCATATGACTAGTTGCTGTGACTCAAATTCTGTTCATCTTTGATATAATTTGCTACTGATTGCACTGTACCGGGATCTTCACATATATCGTGAACAACATCAAGTCAAGGTCAAAGTTAGCGAGCACCCAATGTCTATCCTTAACGTTTATCGGCATAAGTACCTGAAAATTGAATTTCAAGAGAAACTTATAAGTCAAAGTTGTTTAAAATATAAACAAATCAAATCTTCATAAATGTACCCCTCGAACGTCCCACCATGCTTGAAACATTGGCAATGTCCCATCAGCCTAGGGAACGGCCCTAGATATACCAACCAATCCTAATAGATACACCGTACAATCGGGATCGTCCATGTCTCGGTGGCGACCCTAGACTCCATAAGGTGCAGTACCCAAGCATGGATATGTTGTTCATCAAAGACAACTCGGTGAGGAAATTAAGAGCCTGAAATTAGAAAGTCTTAAGTTAGAACAAGATAACTAATTGTTTGATCGTACCAACCGAAGTTGATCACTCCCAAGAGTTGCCCCCACCATTCTATCTTCAATTCCAACTAAGGTAACACCAGTAAATGCAACCCGTCCGGAATGCGATGGGTCGCATATAACTGTTTCCCGGTCAATTTTTCAACGACCTCCTTTCATGGTCATGTGGCAACCATATCCGAATTTAGCTCCACATACGGCGATAATAAGATCGGCTTTCTTCTTATTCCGCATTGGCCTTTTTTGAACATCGGCAATAGGCGTCGTATGTGACGGATCCGCATGATATATCGGTGGCTCCTGAAAATGGAAAGGTGTAAATTCAATTTAAAATAAATTTATTCAATAATTCGGTAAATTGAGAAACCGGATGCGTCGTGAAGTTGGGAGATCCTACATAATAGGATGGTGGATAATAGATTTGTGGATTCTCTAAATGGAAAAGGTTTAAATTTAATATAATGTTTACAACACAAAGATAAATTATATTTATTCATTAATTCGGTAAGTATTAATAACCATATGTGTGGCGAAAGAGGGTGATCCGGCATAATAGGACGGTGGATTATGCAAATGGAAAAGGTTTAATTTCAATAAAACGTTTACAATACATATGAAAAATAAATTTTTTTCAAGTATTCGGGAACTTTGAATACCGATGGCGTGGTGTAGGAGAGGGTGGTGGTAGCAAAAGGATACAATCTGAATGCTTCGGCTGGACCGGTGAGCCTTTAAATGAAAAATAAATAAAGTTAATAAATGTTGTGGCGTAATAAAAAATTTAAGTTTGTACGATAACAACTTTACCATGGACAATTTAATAAGATCCATCTGCCCTGTAAATCTGCAAATTGATCCGACATAGGATATTGATTCCTCCACGTCTCCATCTTGCTATGCCGCCACTGCATTTTAGGGAAATAGTACCCCTCTATTGTTCTTATACGATCTTCGTGGTCAAGATCGTGTCCTTCCAATGTCCCTACTATCACCTCCAAACGTGGAGGGGAATGTGGTGAATAAAATGGCGGGGGTTGCGAGTTTCCCCATCCGGTCGGCGACGGTATTTGGTAAGACAGGTCGCTGGTGACATCATCCTCTCAACGCGTAGACCACTGTCGTGTTGCGATGCCCTGACTTCTGCTTGATGACGTTTACTAAAACTCCTGACCTAACCAGGGAGACATTTGTTGACCCACCAACAAAGTACGTCTCGCTATCTATCCATCACGACCGTTGCATCTCCTGAAGGATGGGTAGCACTGAAGGTGTTGATGATGTTGGGCCTAAAAAAATCTTAATTCGTTCTTATAATTTACGTGCACCCAATTACATTTTAAAAAAATAACTGAATGAAAGAAATTAAAATTTATGTAGATCCCAGTACAGTGCAATCACGAACAATAATATCAATGAAGAACAGTTAATATGCCACAATCTCTAATCATATGATTAATATTCAAGAAAGGATTAGGTTTACAGAGAGAATATCTGATAAGCAAAGTAAACTTATTGACTAGAGAATTATGAATGAGATCTAAACTGAATAATGAAACTAAACCAACCTTTATATAATAGGCGTACAAGCTTAATGGGCCTAAAGGGCTTTGTGCCCAACTAACAAATAAACTTTGAAATAATTACAATATGCACCCTGAACTTCTATTTAACATATAAAGACCCTAACAATCTCCCCCTTTAAATAGAAGTTCAAAATCACGCCAGTTCGGAACATATATTTTTCGAAACCCGAAACTGATCTCGAAATAGCGTATTGAGGTTCTGTACTCCAGCTGCTCTATGATAACACCCAGTGCTTCGAGAACAAGATTCTTGTATTTCTGATCCAGTAGCTGAATACCTTTTTCATCTTGATCAACTGAACGCTTTAACTTGTCTTTAAGCAACATCAAAGTACCATCACAGAATCTGGCAATCTGACTGAATCGAATAAAACGCATATCACCTTTGTCGTTCTCGTATGTCATGATGAATTCTGGAAAATTAAGAACTGTGAAAGCTGGTACATTCTGGGCATCTGACGGAATACTCAAATCAGGTTTAAGCAAATTAATCTTCGGTTGGTTGCTTTCTAACCCGATCTGAAAGTCTTCTACCGAGGCAAGCTTCATTGCACACTTCATGTATCTCTTTATGGCTTCAAGTGCATCTATAACTTCCCTGGGTTGGATAGTTCTGGTCTTTAAGTCTCTAAGCAGGAATAAAAGATCGTGTCGTTCAAGACGTTCAAAATCAGCTTCAGAAAAACTCCACTGCTTACCATCTTCTCTTGTCACCACGAAGAATGAATACTTTACACCTTTGAAGTAGCAAGCGTGAATCTGATCAACTGATTGAATTTTGAGCTTTGCCTTGTTGTATTTGTCTTTGAAGTAATTATACACGAATAGAAGCTCTCGTTGCTTCACCTTGTTTTTCATCGACTGAAGACCATGAGCCAGGACTTCATCATACTTCCGAATCCAATGGGCAAAGATTTTCTTCTGGCTCTCTTCAAGAAATGGTACTTTAATTCTGACTCTTTCCCATTTGGATGGCTGAACTGGCGGAGTACTATCTGTTCCCAAAACTGGTGATGCTGGCGATGCTTGAGGAGATCGTTCAGGAATGTCTGGTTATGGAAGATCAGGGTGTTCTGTTGTATAGGTCAAAAGTGGCACCTCGACAGAAGGTTGTACATCTAGCTGATAATCTTGAGCCGTATATTCAGAATTGAAAAGCTCATCAATCTCAGCTTGAAAAACTACCAGCGCTCTTTCCATGTTGATCGGTTCTTCCGTCGGGTCAGTATCTGAATATGGATCAACTATTATAGCCCATTTTTTCGGATCTATCGATGAACCCTCATATTGTTCCTCAGGCTTTTCAACCGTTGGAATATCGTATAAAACCAAATCCATAATCTGATCCTGGACCTGTTCTTGCCCTTCCGGTTGAGTACCAGAACCCGAACCCCTTTCTGTTTCCACCTGTACTGTTCCCACTGTCTGTGTCTCTAGCTCAGATAATCTTTGGCGCTTCTTCCCCTCATGGTGATCAGGATCATCCTGATCATCATGTCTGCGCTTGAGCCGCTCTGCCTGGCTGCGGCAGGTGTCTTCCAAGGATGATACTCTTTCAGTCAATACAAATATTGTGTGCTGCAAAGACTTAAGGAGTGCTTTTTGAAGTTGGAAGGCTTCAAGAGATATCGTGGGTAGGGGTGGTGGTATTGGAGTAGATGCTTGGGTACGAAGTAAGGAAAGTATATCGGCATCTTGGGTGGGTGCAACTTGAGATTGGGCAAGTAGTTTGGCTAGAAGGATGGATTTTAGATCATCGATAGACATATCTGAAGCAGTGGTAGAGGGTTGTGGTGTAGAAGGTATGGTTCAGGCTCAGTCACTGGACCTTTGCCTTTGATCAGACGTTTCAGGGCATCTACCTCTTCCCTCATCTCGCTACGCATGATATAGTGGACAGCCTTTAGGGCGCCGTCCATAAATTCCCTTGAGACAAACTCGGGTTGAATAACTCTTGGGTCACTTAGACTTCCAGTTGTGGTGACGACTGTAGAAGTCGCACCGCCTACGCTCACAGCTGCCGTAATGATAGCTGTGGTAGGACTTCCACCCAATCCTCGTAAACCAACCGAAGCTGGAATTACTATAGGTGTTCCGATCGGGCCACTAAGGCCTCCGGCAGTAGCTGAGAAAGGTACATGTGTCCTAGGAATAGGAGATATAATATCAAATGGCTCTAGGCGTTGTGTACCCAAAGAAGGCGAGGACGGGGGCTGATGTCCTCTTGTTTCAATACCAGAACTCTCCAAGCGAGAGACCGGTAGCGTTTGTGCTAAATCCCCGTGAGAAATTGAAACCAACATTGGTTGAGAGATATTGGAGTGGCTTGGGGGCGTACAATTGCGTCGCTAGGTCCACAACGGCTTCTTCAATACCCTGTCTCAACACATGAGACTGGGTAGCAGATGTGGCTACCTGGCTGGATAGGGTTAGGGGGAGGTCAACCGGGGATGGTTGCCTCATCACTCGTGTTCGCTCAGAATCAAATTTACTCTTCCTTTCCCTCTCTCTACTCACATTTACATTTTCAACTATAACTCCCTCCGCTCTCCTTGTCTCTCCAGGTGAGGGCTCGTCATCGTCACCATCAGAGTCAGAAGACTCATCACCTGATTCCGATGCTTGGGTGTTTGATTCCGACTGAATGTCGGATGTACCTGTTGTCTCCTCAGATTCGGTGGCAGAAGAGGACTGAATGTGAGCGGTTTCTATAGCTGTATCCTCTTCCACCGTCGGAGATGCTGTCAGTGATGGTGTAGACGGTCTGCGAGAAGTACTGGCCTGGCTTTGTCTAACGGCGTTGGCCGCTTCAGAACCCCTCACAATATTTTCACTCTGCACACCCTGTCCTGGAGCCCCAGCCCTCCGGACTTTACCGCCTCTCATACGTGGACCCTTACGTCGCTCAGGTCTCGCTCCCTGGGGAGGTCCTTCCGGATCTGGACGGACCATAGGAGCTGGTAGGTTGTGTGTGCGCCTATAATCTATCACACTCAGTGCCGTCGAACTAGCATAGGCCAGTAACCCGTCTGGAATCTGTCGGGCGACTATACCTTCGGGACCAGGACGGGTAGGTATGCGATGAGTCGGGTTATGTGGACATGTAGGATGCGAAGAGCGTCGAGCAATGGTTGGATGAAGATCCATGTAGTGGCGGATGAAGATCTGGAGAAATCGCATGAACGGAATGAAGTTCCGTCGTTTTGTAGCGTTGTCTTGGACCTTCTGGACGAGCTCGAACCATAGAATGTCCGCATAATCGGCATGGCGGTGGAATTCCATGGCATGGAAGAGGCGTAGGATGTTGATGCTCGTCTGGTCGATGCCTTTCGTTATAGCCGACAAGCACCGATTGAGGTACGTCAAAAGGGTGTACCAGATAGTAGTCAGATTCTTCCTGTTGAAGGTGGATGGAAGACGTAGAGGCGTGAGGGACCCCAAGGATTGTATATCTGAGTAGAGAATAGCGTCGGGGATGATTGGATCGAAATTGTTTCTCCCTGGAAACGAATTGGCGTTCGGTAAGTGGAGAATCTGGCGAAATAGTTCTCGCGTGAGCAGCACGGTTGTTGTGTCGATTCGGCCTTCCAGATGAAAGCCATCGTGATAGACTATTTTTTTCTGTGTTCAATATGAGATCTGTGTTCATTCTGTGTTCAAGTGATTTTTGTTTGGTTAAGTTCAATCGATTGATTTCTGGTCTGTTACGTTCGATTTCTAAGTTTGTTAATCGATTGATTTTCTGGGTTTGATTACGATCGATTTCCAGATTCATCGATTTTTTCGGTGATTGTCTGTTATCGATCGCTTATCTGTTATCAAATTTTGTTTACCTGTTATTGATCTTGACCGGATCACTGTGATCGGATCCTTGACCGGACCTCATCGACCGAACCTGACCGATTCCTTGTTGACCGGTAGTTTACGACCAGATCCTTGTAGACCGGTGCTTTGCTCTTGACCGGTATCTTGCGTGCGACCGTTACCTTGTTGACCGGTCCTTGCGCTCGGTATCTTGTTGACCGGTGTTCTGCGACCGGATCGATTTGGCGACCGGTACTTTGGTTGACCGGACTCGTGTCTCGACTGGTACCGCGACTGGTACCTTGTTGACCGGTGCCTTGCGCCCGGTGTCCTGTTGACCGGACTCGTGTCGACCGGACTCTTGCTTCGACCGGGCCCTTGCTTCGACCGGGCCCTTGCTTCGACCGGGTCCTTATTTGCTTATTATATATTTTTTTGGATCATCTTGTTTTGTCTCACGATCGCTACAGTGCTTTTAAGATTTAAAGAGTTAAAGAGTTAAGATGAATTCGAGAGACGCCCTAGCCATTGGTTCAGATCAAAAACCTCTGGTGCTCTATCGGGGAGAATACCCACAATGGCATGATCGCTTCATGAACTTTATCGAAGCGAAACCAGACTACGAGGAAATACTCAAGTGTCTCAAGGAGGGGTCACAACCTTGGCCGATGAAATTTCTACCTGAAAACCAAGATGAAGGTCGACCAGACCGTCGTGTTCGAAAAACTCTCAGTGAGTTTACCCCTCCAGAAAGGAGCATGTATGACGCTGAAAAGGATGGCAGGTCCTATATTCTCCAAAGTCTACCCAACGACATATATTCCTACATCGATAGTTACAAGGAGACAACAAAAGGAATGTGGGACCAGATTGAAAAGATGATGATGGGTAGCAGAATAAACTCTCAGCTGAAGGTGACAAATTGCATCACCCGATATGATGGCTTCAAAGCTAGAAAAGGCGAGACGCTCACGGAAACCTATGAACGGTTCAACCTGCTTCTGAACGATCTGCATAAAAACCAAATCACGAAGACGAACACCGAGAACAACATCAAGTTCATGAACAATCTTCAGCCAGAGTGGAAGACGTTCGTCTCTCATATCCGTCATACTCAAGCCCTAGAGAAGATTGCACTACCTGAACTATATGAAATGCTTCTCCAAGATGAAGAGGAAGTTCTTGAGTTGATGGGAAATCAAAAAGCAGATGAAAAGTCGGTGGTTGATCCGTTAGCACTCGTCTAAGATAAAAGAGGTAAATCTGTTAGTTGCTCGTCTGAAAAAGAGGCAGTGAAAAGTGATTCTGAACCCGAAGACACTGACAGTGACTCGGATCCAGAATACACTCAGATTAAAGAGGCAGTTCTGTTCTTAACCCAAGCGTTCCAGAAAAGGAAGTTCTTCAACAAGTCTTCCTCAAACAAGCAAATATACTCCACTACTCCTCTCAATCGACGTGATCATAAAGATAAGTATGAAGGGAAGAGACGCACTGATGAACGTAAGAAGCCTGAGAAAAGACCTGAAGAGAAAGCAAAAGAGGAGCCGATCAAATGCTATAACTGTGGTCGGTTGGGTCACTTTGTCAAAGACTGCCGAAAGCTTGTCGTGCGCAACTCAGATTACTACAAAGCCAAGATGTTGCTGGCCAAAGAAAAGGAAGTAGGTAAGGCTCTCATGGCAGAAGATGACTACTAGCTAAATGTATCTGATGAAGAAGAAGCTGATGAAGAATCACACTTGTGTTTCATGGGCAAGCATTCAACACAGTCCGATACTGATGATGATGATCGTAATTCCCCATGTCAGGTATGTGCTCCTTACCAAGAAGCCTTAATTGATCAGATGAAAATCAGTATGCAAAAATTAGACTCCTGCAAGCGAACCATAAAAGAAAATGAACAACTCATCTCATCTCTGAAAAAACGTGTGTCATCATAGTCTGAATGTATTGAAAAACAAAGCATAGAAATTGCTGGAAACATGTGCATAATTTCAAATCTCAAAGAAGAGTGTGAGAGTTGCTCAAAAGAATCAAAGGAGTTAAAGACCAAAGTAGATGATCTTACCTATAAGCTTCGCATGTCAGAAAATGAGAAAATTGATATTGTAACTCAAAGCGTGACTTATAAAAATAAGAATAAAAGGTTATCTACTCAGTTAAAGGATCTTGAACAGAAACTTTATAAAATTGGTCAACCTCATCAAACGCTGAATCTAATTACACCAAAAGAATTCAAATATTCAGAGACGGGTATCGGTTACGATAACCCACGTTATCTGAAAAAGGCCTTATCCAAAGTTCCTACGTTATATGCGTTCGAATTTTTTGGAATAGATAAAACCTACCCAGAGTACAAAATCAATTGGACCAAGCCACTTGATGATGAGGACAAGGAACAAGACAATTTTGGAAAGGAATAACTTTACCAAAATGCAACTTCCTTTTGTTTATGATTCATTGAATGCATCTTACAACGTTGAAAAATCTTGTTTCCTGTCAAATGACTATTTTCGAAGCTACACTCAAGCTGAACTAGATGCTAAAACCGTTGACACTAAGGAGGAACTAATAGACCATAAAGTTTATGTTCCACCTCTAATTTTAGAAAAGAAAATTATTCAGCTAGAAGAGTCATTTGAACAGGAGAGGAACATTTTTCAAAAGGAAAAACAAGAGCTATTATCCCTGTTAAGTCAAAATATTGTATCCAAGATTTATTAGGAATGTCAAAGATGTAAAAGTCAACAAAGGTCTATGTCAAAGTCAAGAAAAGTCAAAGTTGTTTAAGTTTCCTTAGTTGTTAAGTCTTGTATTAATATAGGTGGTATAAATAGGAGTTTACTTTGTATTTTGTAGTAAGAGCTTCAATGTAATAATTCAGAGACATGTGGTTATTCAAGATCTACTTTCTCTCTCTACTCTCTCTACTCTCTCTCTAGTTCTTGATTGTTAATTTGTATGAGAAAAGCTTGATTGTTTGGGATTTTATCATTCACAATTGGTATCAGAGCTTTACCAAACGATTTTTAGAAAAGATTTGCACAGAAAGATGGATTGATTTCTGGAAATTTTGGATCAAAATCTGAATTTTTTTTTTCAAGAACTCAAGAACTCAGAACGTATTTTCTGGAAAATGAATTTTTGATCGAATTCGATTTAATCTGTTGTTTTTAGATTGCTATTTTGGATTAGGTGTGATCGATTAGATTCAAAGATCATTTGTTGTTCATGTTTTCACTCGAATTAATCACATATTTGTTGATTAATTTGGATTTTAGTGAATTTTTGAAAACACGAACTTTATCACTGTAAACACGATGAGCACTGTAATTTCTGATTGTTAGTTGTTGATTTGAATTAGAAAAGTGTTCCAATTAACAAATCGACAAATCTTATACAATATCGTGTATCAATTTTGCAGGTTTGAATTAAATTGAATCAAGTTTGTACAATATCGATTGATGACAGGTCGGTGTCAATCCAAGTGATTCTGCACAGGTAGTGGTTAATTCAATTCATTCGGTGGTGGAGGCTGCGAATTCAAAGGAAGAACACCGCCATTAAAGTTGCAGGTCACAGACTCTGTTTGAAGGAAGAACACCGGTCCTTACACATCCCGGTCTCACACACCGGTCGCACACACTTACACACTCAGGTCACACACACATCGCACTTCTTGGTCACTGAACCGATTTGCACGAGCATCAGGTTCAATTTCGGTGGTTTGTTTTGCGCTATTCTCTATTGACGCAAACCTCGGGTTTGCGCCATAGCCAGTTCACGCAAATCTCAAGTGTAGTTGGCACAAATACATTGATTTTCGACTGAAAGTTTACGCTAAAAGTCCTGGCGCAAATTGATTATCAATTCCAAGGTTTGCGCTAAACGTTTCAGGCGCACAGGATATATTTGTGCCACTAGGTTAACAGGCTTGCGCCACCAGGTTAACAGGCTTGGCCATAGTCTTCTCACGCAAAGTTCATATTTGCGCCACTGCCATAAACAGATTTGTGCTATTCACTTTTAACCCAAACCTCAGGTTTGCGCCTCAGTCTGTTCACGCAAACATCTAATTTTGCATCATACTCATATTTGTTTTGCGCCATCAATGATTAGAGAAAAATTTAGTCAGTAGAATTAATTGCAATCTGTGGTATTGATTGTTCAAATCGGTGGTGCAGTGTTGTTTTTCAAATTGGAAATCAAATTTTGAATCTGATGAATGTGATTGGCTTTCAAAGTTTTATTCAAATTGATCTGTAAGTTTCTAATTTCAATTGATGTATTTGCAGGTTCCCGATTTCAATTGATCTGCAAGTTATATTTTTCCCATCGATCTGTGAGTTTCAGATTGAGTTTGTTTTTCAAGCATCTGTTACAATTAAAGCCTGTGATTTTCACAGTAATTGCATAAACACAGAACATCGAGTCTCATTTTCACAGCCTACGAGTTCAAGATTCAAATTAATTGCAAGTCCAATTGATCTTTTGATATTAATTTGAAGAACACGCAAACAAGTAGTCTAAGATCCGAATCTCAAATGAATATTCAATCTGCAAGTTTTGGGTCTGCGATTACAGTTTCATAAATAGATTTGTGCAACCATGTTAACAGAAATTGATTTGCAAACATCAGTCGAGTTCTTCAAGACACCGGTCGCTGAGTACAAGTAATTTGCAAATTCCATTTGAATCTGCAAGTTTCAACTTCAAGCTAAAGCAATCTGTTTAGTTTGCAAGTTTTAATCTGTTGGTACAAGTCAAATTTTAATTTGCGAGTTCTGTAAGCCCAGGTCGATACAGGTTTTGTTAAGCCCCGGTCACATCTCATGACACCAGTTGAGTTGAAGTGATCTGCAAATATCTATCTACGCATTTCTATTTGATTTTTCTGTACATTTGGTACAAGTAATCTGTGAGTTTCATTTGATCATTCTGTCTGCAGGTTTCATTTGGTACTAACTTCAGTATGTGTGTACTGTTTGTAATCTATGTTTTAACACAGTTTGTATTTTAACAGTCAATTTTTGAATGTAATCTGCAGGTTTCATTTAATCACAGGTTTCATTTTGTATAGTTTGTGTTTTAACAGTTTATGCTTTAACAGTCTACACAGTCTGCAAGTTGAAAGATAAATTCAGTTTGTTCAATTGTGTGAGTGTGTCTATGATCTGTGTATTTTTGTGTGACTTGCAAGTTTAAAGGATCTGTGATGCTTTGTTTGAAATTGATCTGTACAGTCTCAATTTACAGTCTGAACACAGCCTGCAAGTGTTTTATGATCTGTGATTTGTGAGCTTTATAAACATAGTTTGGATTTGCAAAGGTTTTCAGATTCAACCTGTGTTTCAATTAAATTTTTTTTCATGAACACGACCTGCAAGCACCTGCAATTGTGTTTTCAAAGGTTTTGTTAGTGATTGTTTGCTCTGCATATTTACAACAGTCTGCAGTCTCATGGTTAAATAATCTGCAAGCATCTGCACTTTTAATTCACACAATCAATCTGAGAATTTACAGTTTATGTGCAGTTTTGAAATTGTTGTGCAGTTTTAAAATTGTTTTGTGATTCAACTTTGACTTCCAGTCAATTGTTCTGAATTTCAAGATTCACCTGGTTTGCGAATTTCATTTCTGATCACCGAGAGTTTCATTGCTTTAAAAGTTTCAGCGTTACAATTTCTTAGAGATTTTTTTTTGCTGATCTGATTTTGACTTTCAGTCAAATATTTCTGAATTGTTTGGGAACGATCATTCATATCAAGCTGATTTCTCATTCAAGATGTCAATTATGTACAAGCCTGAGATATCTGTTCTAGAAGCTAAACGAAATACTCTGCAAATTAAGAATTCAGAATATCTCAAAAGGATTCAAGAGTTGCAACTTCAATTGTTCAACTGTGTTAAAACTTCTGAATGTATAAAGTGTACTAATACTATCTCTAATTTTTCAGGTATCATCTATGAAAAGGAGAAAGAGATAAAAGAGAAAGAGAGAGAGATTATAAATCTTCAAAGCCAATTGAAGACAACTGAACAGAAATCACCTGAGCTGCAAGCAAAATCAGTTGAGCTTCAAAACAAGTTTAAGGCTTTCGAAGAGAATATATCTGCCTTGGAAAGTACAAATACTGATCTTAAAAAGAGGATATATGTCTTGGTAATAGAGAATGTTGTTCTGATTAAAAGCATCCAATCAGATAAAGTTAAATCAAAACTGGAGACATCTTCTTTTCTACAGATGTCTGAAATTTCGAAGAAAACTCTCCAAGAGAAAAAGGGTTTGGAGCATAGATGCAGGAAACTTTCTAAGCAGGTGTCAGAATTAGAAAAGATAGTAATTTCTGAAAGAGACACTTTTGCGAAAGAAAGACAAGTTCTTGAAGCTAAAATAACTGAACTTACCACACAGATTTCTACTTTACAAGACTTGCTCGAAAAAGAAAGACAAATTTTCAAAGATCAGAAAAAGTCTTTTGAGCTTGAAAAGAAAAATACCGAAAAGAGAAATACTGGGATTTTAAAAGATATTTCAAACAAAACCAAGAACTTGGAAAAATATTTTGAGCTTGAACGTTTACATTTCGAATCTGAAATATCTATGCTCACATCCAAAATAATTGTTCTATCATCAGATGTTCAAAAAGAAAAGTTGGCCAGGTCTGATTTGAAACCGAAGTTTGACGCACTTTCAAATGAAAGAAACATTTTGACCAAACAGATAAAAGACTTAGAAGCTGCAAACATTGAAATGTCAGAAAAGATTACAGCTGATGTGATTGATCAATCACCTGTTGAAAATTCAACAGAATCAGTCTGTTCTTTCAAAACAAATTCAAGTTCTATTAATGAGAAAAATGTTTTGAAAAAGAAAAGTGTCAAATCTCAAACTGTCAAATCAAATCAGATCAGACCATCTAATCTATTTTATGACAAATCTGTTGATGGTTCAGCGAGCTTCTATGTAAAATCTCTTGGAAAAAATTCTAGGAAAAATCAGATGGTCTGGAGAGAGAAGGGTTCTTCAGATGAAGAGAAGAACAAAGACAAAGCATCTGCATCCACAACCAATGCCAAAAAAAACAGTGAGCATAAAGGTAAATCTTTTGCTAATTCTGATACTCTTTATTCTACTAATCATCTTATCAGGATTGCTCAGAAGAAAATATGTTGTTCTTACTATGGAGCACATGACTTTGTAAGTAAAAACTTTGTCAATTACTGGTATGGTTCTTACTCTATAAACCCCACAAGAACTGCAACTGACACATCAGGATCCAAATACCAGTGGGTACCAAAAGCTAAATCTGTGTTGCAGGCACCCAAAGTTTAAGGGGGAGCAAAGAACAAAGGCTTTTGAACAAAGAAGTTCAAAACCCGGACTTCAAAGTTGAAAGAAAATGGCTTCTAAGTACATCAGCTTAGAACCCGTACTTCAACGGAGTTTGACTTCTAAACACAACAGTTTAGGACTCGTACTTCAGTGATCAAAAGACCTTACTCCGGTAATACTTTGCATTCGATAAGATATGACAGTCTACAATTCACAAGGGAGTTGTATTGATCTCTATCCTGTGCTTTTTCATTGACAATATACTTACGATATGACGGTCTACAATTCAAAAGGGAGTTGTATTGATCTCTATCTTGTGTTTTAACTGACATATTTCAGATGCATAATTTAAGGGGGAGTAAAGGTGATGGCTTCTGATTACAACAGATCAGGACCCGTTCTTCAAAGCTCAGATAAGGATATTTTGCTAATATCCAGGGGGAGCTTAATAGATCTAAATCATTTTATCATGATTTGAGGGGGAGCTTAAAAGGTAAATACCTTCTGATCTAGATCTCTGATTGTTTGGAAGAAGAACAACTTTCAAGCATGGAAAACAGTTTCTTAAATGTTCAAACCACTTCTTATTCTCAAAAGATTTCATGATTTAGATGTGTGACTTTTAAATGTTTTTCAAATTTTGAGCTTTAATGTTTAACTGACCGTGTGTTTCCAAAGATCAATACTTGCGTATTATCTTGTCTTTATAATGTAAAGTATTCATACACACCGGTTCAGTACTTCATTTGAATTTGTTATTACCATGTCTCTAAACGAAACAATTTTTCGATGGTAATACCCTCGTTTGAAATCCAATATTTTTTAGCTTCAATCATCATTGCTAAATTTGTGCTTTCATTGCAAAGTTGTTTATATTCGTTCATATAAACAAAATCATCCAGTTCTTTGATACCCTAACCATTTTATTTGATCTGATTGATACATTGTCAGATTCTCAAAACAATTATCTTGATTTCATTTCATTCATTCAATATTCTTGTTTTGAGAAATCTTCAAAGTTCAAATGCTCAAATTTCATTCATATTTTTAAATGAGCATACATTTTGACAGTGTTATCTTATCTGTACTTAACTGGTTAAGTTAAACTGTTGAGCATACATTCTTTATAGGAATTACATGGGATTCGTGTGAGAGCTTAAACAAGACTTCCATGGATTCACGTAAACCAGTGTTTCCTACCCAGGAAGTTATCCTTGAGTGATTGAGGGGTGAGGGGTCAATATCAAAGAGTGGGGGAGATAACTCATCCGGTTGAGTTATTCTCATTGTGTTGAGCGATAAAATGGAAATGAGAGTTTGGTTAGAAGTGAGCTTTAATGTTAAAAAGAAAGAGGGTGTGAGAACAGAGTTAAAAGAATATCAGAACTCTGCACCAACCACTTTCTGAGCCGGGCAGCCACATTTCTGATTGGTTCACATTCTTTGGTGACCATCATTGAAACAGGCAGTGAGCCCATGCCAACTCTTGCAATTACCCCACCAACCACTCGTTTCTTTCTCGAAAAAGAAATGTTTAATTTTCTTGGGGAAGCAGCACATCTGCTATCTAATCTTCACTCGGAAGATTAACATATTGAAAAAGAAGGAAAGTTGCCCCACCTTCGCACCTCTTTCATGCACATTGAGTTCGTGTAATATTTGTTGCTGTCTCAACAGTTTACACAATTTGAGCCTTATGAAACACAATCATTGTGCTAAATTTTTTCATAACACAAGCACGAACACACAGAAAATTTGTTTTTCTGTCAGAACATTCATAGAATTACCTTGTGTTTTTCAATGATTGAATGGAAGTCCTGGGGAGTCATCATCAAACCTGCTCCTTAAATTGTACATTCGTTGTACACAGTAACTTTGTGTTACTGACAGGCATTCCTAACTGTTTCATCCGTTGAATCAGGGTTACACGTTCATTATGTCTGAATTTGAAAAGATTCGGATATATACATTTTATGAATTGACGGATAATCAGATCAAAGAGCGGAAATTGTCAAATTATTATGACGGGGAGATTGTAAAAGGGGGAAATCAAAGAAAATGCTGAAATTGAAGAAGTTTTGATGATCATGATGCTCACAATCATCAAAAAAGGGGAGAATTTTTAAAAGTTCAATTTCAAAGTTCAAGACTGACGAAAGTTTGTTTGGATCAAGAATTTCAAATTTCAAAGACTGATGAAGATATTTCTGAAAGATATTTTCGAGAAAGTTTGTTTTTCTGAAGACTGTCAAGAGATCACAAGAGATGAAGATACAAGTTTTTCAAAGATTCCTCAATCAAAGATGTTTCAAAGTTGAAGTTTCAAAGAAGTTTCAAGTATTCTGTTTTGTGTTCAAGACATGTTGACTTTCAAAGCTACAAAGTGTTAAAGACTTTTCAAGATTCTTCAAAGGCTGAAAGATTAAAGATTGTCAAAGCTTCAAAGTTCAAAGTTGTCAAAGACATAAGCTGATGAATCAAGTGCTGAAGACTAGTGTCAAATTTTTATTAAATCTTGAATACAAAGGGGGAGATTGTTAAGTCAAAATATTGTATCCAAGATTTATTAGGAATGTCAAAGATGTAAAAGTCAACAAAGTCTATGTCAAAGTCAAGAAAAGTCAAAGTTGTTTAAGTTTCCTTAGTTGTTAAGTCTTGTATTAATATATGTGGTATAAATAGGAGTTTACTTTGTATTTTGTAGTAAGAGCTTCATTGTAATAATTCAGAGACATGTGGTTATTCAAGATCTACTTTCTCTCTCTACTCTCTCTCTAGTTCTTGATTGTTAATTTGTATGAGAAAAGCTTGATTGTTTGGGATTTTATCATTCACAATCCCAAATTGAGTGTCTCAATTCCGATAAAAAGGAAAATGTGTCGGCGGAGGAAAAGGAATTCTTTCAGACAGAAATAAAGAAGCTTAATTCACAACTGGCTGCTGTGGCAGCAGATCTAATGAAAGAGCGACTTGACAAAGCTCAACCTCAAGATAAGCCTGAAATTCTCCAAGTTGAGAAAATTCATCCGTCTGAAAATTCCTATCCATCCTCGGATACATCTTCCTGTAAAGCCTTTTTGGGTGACTCATCACCAAATCTTTCAAACAAAGGAAAAGAGACTCAATCTTTAGACACGGATCATTGTTCTGATTTTCAAAATGCTTCCGCCTATGATCCGCTCAAAGAAACAAATCCTTCTGATGTTCTGAATTCGTCAAGTGATAAAGCTCCTTCTGATGAGGAAATGGAATTTTCAGCCTTTCTGAATTCTGAGGTGTGTCTAGACAGTCAATTAGACCAATTTGATTTTAATCCTTCACTTCCAAGTCACGTTGATTTTCTAACTTCTACTTGTGAGCCTCCGGTAAAATTTTACAAGGGTGAATGTTCCACATCTGCCCCACAAAACTCTTCTGTGAATAATTCTTCAAACTCTAAATCCAAAAGACGTTCACAGAAGAAGAAAAAGACCGGTCGCTCTAAAAAGAAACAATCTTCAAAATTCAAATCTTCTCACTATGGGTTTAACGGTATTTCAGATACTTTTGGTCGACGCAAAGAAGTCAAATACGCGTGGGTAGGTAAGAAGTCTAAAGAGAGCACGACGACGACAAAATTACTTAATCCCGCTTTAAATTCTAGGAAAAACAATAACAGTCATGATGTTTTTAATTCTAAACCGTTGGTTGAATGTAATGGATTTTTCCCTTTAAAAGTTTATTCCATTAAGCAATTAATTCAACTGTCTCATGATTGTATTTGTTGCTCCTACTGTGGATTGAATGATTTTGTTGATCGTAAATTTGCATCGGATTGGTTTGGGTCGTATCAAGTTTCTAATTATCATTCAAAGTTTGATGCTCCCCGCCATAGAAACAGACCAAAGTCCAAACGGGTCTCCCAGTAGGGTGTTAAGTCTAATCCAAAAGGACCCATTTACGAATGGGTACCTAAAAAGCCTTAACTTGTTTCGTAGAATGGTCATGTGTGGTATTTAGATTCAGGCTGCTCCAAGCACATGACCGGAAGAAAGGAGCTTCTCACAAACTTCACCAAGAAGTTTTGTGGAAATGTACGTTTTGGGAATGACCATTATTCTCCCATCTTGGGTTATGGCGATATCGTTAAGGATAATCTCACGATTAAGAAAGTGTCCTATGTCGAAGGTCTTGGTCACAACTTGTTCAACATCGGTCAATTCTGCGATAAGAATCTAGAGGTCACCTTCAAAGTAAAAAGGTGCAGCGTTTGGACTGAAGATGGAAAAGAAAATCTTGCTGGAACGCGTCGCACAAATCTCTACACGATTGACCTCTCGTCTCTGAAAGCAGATAAGGAAGTTTGTTTGATGTCCAAAGCCTTAGCCAAACAAAACTGGTTATGGCATCGTAGACTCTCGCACCTGAACTTCAAGACTATCAATAAGTTGGTGCTCGGTGGACACGTGAGAGGAATGCCAGATCTTAAGTTTGAAAAAGATCATTTGTGTGCCGCCTGTGAAATGGGCAAGATGAAGAAGGCTTCTCACAAGCCTAAAGCCACTCCTAGTACTTTTTGGTCCCTGGAACTCAATCATATGGATTTGTGTGGACCGATGCGCATTCAGAGTATCAATCACAAGAAGTATATCCTAGTGATGGTTGATGACTTTTCTCGCTACACGTGGGTTAGGTTCCTTCGTTCAAAGGATGAAACCCCCGAATTGATCATTTCTCTCTTGAAGATCATTCAAGTCAGTCTCAACCAATCAGTCCAGACCATTAGGACGGATAACGGCACAAAGTTCAAGAATCAAGTGCTCACTAGTTACCTGACGTCAGTGGGTTTTACCCACACTTTCTCAGCTGCTCGTACTCCTCAACAAAACGGGGTAGTAGAGCGTCGTAATCACTCTTGTCGAAGTCGTGCACACGATGTTATCTCAGTCCAAGATCCCGCTATATTTATGGGCAGAAGCAGTTGCTACCGCATGCTACACTCAAAACCGTACTATCATCAACAAGCGGTTCAACAAGACCCCATACGAGATCATCAACAAACGCATCCCGAATATCAACTACTTCCATGCATTCGAATTCACGTGCTTCGTACCGAATGACAAGGACGATCTGGGCAAATTCAGCCCAAAAGCGGACGAAGGAGTGTTCATCGGCTATTCACAGCAAGCCAAAGCTTACAAAGTCTACAACAAATGGACAAAGACCGTCGTTGAGAGTGTAAACGTGACTTTTGACGAGGCCGCTGATATGGCTTCTGAACACCTCAGTTCAGAATCCGCTTTAACTGGTGTGTGAGCTTCTGGACAATTATGTTCAGGATCTACACAATCTCCAATAAATCAAGATCAAGTGTCTACGTCAAGAGCACATCTTTCAGATTTGGATTTACTTTTTGAGCATTTTTATGATTATTACTTTCCTTCCATGCCTAATGTTATATCATGTAACAGGAATGATGCTCAAGCACAAGAAGTGACACAGGTCACTGGTCCAACAAACTCAGGTGATTTAACCTCGCCTGACCCCCCTCCAACTTCTCAAGCTCCTACTGACGCAACGTCAACAGTGGGAACTCCTGAACCGATCCCTGCTGAAGGTGCTACCGAAGTTCCCTCTCCGGCAATCTCGGATACCGTCATCGATTCATCACCCGCTGAGTCGTCCTCGGCCTCTCGCCCGACTCCAGCCCCGGAGCTTCCACCTCACAGGCCGTCATCCCACGAAGCAGTTCAGGATCTCCCCCCCCCCCCCCGGTGGTTATGTGGATTCCAATATGTTGATCTAAACTCTCTCAGTGTTTTGATAACGACCCTTTTCTATACTTAGTGAAAATTACGTTTTATGTATTAGTGTTTCACCATCAGCGATCAAACTGAGTCTGTTCAGTATCGCTGATAGTCTTCGTATAAACATCTAGTCTGTATTAGTGTTTCACTATCAGTGATCAAACGGAGTCTGTTCAGTATCGATGATAGTTTCTGATGTAAACAGTAACGTAATCCCTGAAGACAAGTATCGCGTCAACAGATGTTCATAGCTGAATCAAAGACGAAGCTGATGAACAAAGACAAGTCTACTAGTGACCTGATGCGGATATCAGTGAAGCAAAGACGAATCTACTTATACGCGAAGGAACATAAGGAAAAGCTTCAGCGATAGCTGAACTTCTTTATATCTCTGAAGTAAGAGATATTCAGCGATCGATGATCACTTAGCTTATGCCTCAAGTTTCCTTTTGTCTCTCCTTGCACAACCCAGTACGATGTGTCAGAACGGACATACCTCTGCCATAATTCGTACAACAACTCTGTCAACTACACTGTTCATTGCCCGGCCGAAAGCATGTCTCCCAAAAGTCAGACTCCCAAAGCCAATCAGTGAACGCCACGTGTAAAGTGCCCTGCCATGCATTTAATGCATAGGGTATAAATAGAAAGATCACCCCTTCATCTCTAGACACCATACAGTGTATGAAGAGTGCTCAATTCTTTAACCCCATATATAAATCCTTGTTTTCTATATCTCTTAATCCCCCATTCTCTGAATTTCTTGTGCAACCATCCTAGTGTTTCTTAAGTTTGTTTAGATTGAGTCTGTCTTAATCTTATTCCGCAACAAACTTGTAAATTGTATTTGATTTATCAATAAACAATTTATTAAACTTTAAATTTTGTGTTTGTATTCAACCCCCCTTCTACAAACTTGTTAAGCACCTTAGGGACCAACAAGTGGTATCAGAGCAGTTTGTTTAATCTAATAAACAAGATCTTGCTTTATTCTTTTCTTTGTTGTTCTAAATGGCACTTAACACAAACACAAACTACTATGATAATGGTTCACTTTCTAAACCTCCTCGATTTAGCAGAGATAACTTTTCTCTATGGAAAAATCGAATGATGTTATTTCTTGAAGGTGTGGATCCTACTATACCTGAATATATAGAAAATGGACCCTATGAACCTGTTAGAATAATAGCTGCTGTTCCTACTACTGCCACCACTGAAGCTGTCCCTGAACGATATGTCGTTAAGGAAATAAGACAGTGGAGTGATGAAGATAAAAAGAACGTAGGAATAGATGCAAGAGCAAAGACCATTATTTCAATGGCTCTGCCTGATGAAGTTTTCCATTCCATCATGCATCTGAAAACTTCTAAAGAAATGTGGGAAACCATATGTGTTCAATATGAAGGCACCACTAAAATCCAAGAAACTCGTAAGATTAACTTGGTAAGACAGTATGAAAGTTTCATCGCTGGTAAGAATGAATCTCTCTCTGACGTTCATCAGCGGTTTAACTGCTTAATCATTGACCTAAGAACTGTTGGTAGGACCTATTCTAATTCTGAGGTCCTAACAAAATTCTTAGAATGTCTTCCTGAAAGCTGGGACAGTTATTCAATATGTCTTAAGCTTACAAAAGACTTAAATTCTCTTTCTCTCAGCACTCTATATGGAATATTGCTCAACTATGAGCAATCGAATCTTCTGAAGAAAAATCTTGTAAAAGATTCTAAAGACTCCAAAGGCACTCCTGTTGCTTTAGTCTCTTCAGAGATAATTCCATCTCAGCGATCTACTCTCACCATCACTGAGTTAGATTCTGAAACTGAGGATCTATCAGACCCTGATCTTTCAGAGTTTGATGAGTCCTTAGCACTCTTGACAAACTCTTTTAAGAGATTTGCAAGAAAGAGCAACTTCCGAAGAAGTAAGCCTCTCTCTCTTACTGAAAATCTAAAATCAACGCCTGTTGATAAGGTTACTGCTACTTGCTACAACTGTGAAAAGATCGGACACTTTGCTAGTGAGTGCAGGTCTAAAAAGGTCTTCAAACCCTCTACCTCAAGAAGATCCAGTGACGACAAATACCTAAAACTGAAGAATAAATATCAAAAGCTGAAAAGCTACAAGAGAAAAGGTAAAGGTCTCATCGCTGAAGAACATGACTGGCTGAATCAGAAGAATCAAGTTCTGATGAAGAAGAAGTCGCTAATCTTTGCCTCATGGCTGAGATTAAAGAAGAAGTAGAAGAACCATCTGAACCTTCTATAAGCTACATATCATCTCAGGTATCTATCTCTACTAATCCCTCTCTGCCTGAAGCTGAGAGAAGTCGCACTATTGATGTGCTGACGATTGACCTTTATAATGCTCTAAACGACAAAACTCAAGCTGAGAATAAAAATGTCCATTTAACTCAAGAGCTAGAGAAATGTCATGAAAAGATCAGAGAACTAAATCTTTTAGAAGAAAAGTTGAAAGATCAAGTCATTATAAATGAAATCATCAGCATTGAACGCGAACAAGCCATTGTTGCTCTAAAAGCAGAAAAGGCTCATGTTGAAAAATGGTGTAAATCATCAACAAAGATCTCTGAGATAATAAATGCTCAAACTCCTGAAAGTGATAAAACTGGTCTTGGTTTTTGGACACCTCAGGATGATCCTAAAGAAGAAAGTTCCTCGCTTAAGTTTGGAACTTTTGTCACCTCTTTCTTTGACACTTCTTATAATCAATTCTATCCCTGTTCTTCTTTAAGTTCTATCCCTGAGGAAAAATCCAAAGACACTAAGTCGCGGATAAAGGAAAATCCATTCTCCTTCCTCAGAAGGCTACCAGGAAAGCAAAGCTGAAAGTTTCTTCTAAATCTTCAGCTAATCAATCCTCTAGCTCTATGATAGAAATCTTTGATCTCTGTCCTCCAAAGCTAAAGATTGATCTTAAATCCACGAGATATGAAGAAATGAAAATTCCTCCCAGATCTCATGAGAAAAGTCTTCTCGGACCTGGCCCTGCTCATCTTAAACTTGCAACACCTTATACTGGTCCTAAAACCATTTTCAAATACAGAAAATGTTATCAATGTGGTTTTACTGACCATATTGTGAGTAAATATCCAACTGCCACTAAAGCTGATAAAACAGCTAAAGTGAAGAAAAATGCCTCTAAAGCTGAGAAGGTCACCAAAGTTGAAAAATCGACCAAGGTGAAGTATACCACTAAGGTTAAGAAATTAACCAAAGTGAAGATCACCTCTGAAGCTGAATCTTCATCTGCTGAGAAGACTGCTGAAACTTCCTTATCCACTAACTCTAAAGGACCCATTGAAAAGTGGGTACCAAACAACGCTTAATCTTTCTTATGTGTGCAGGGATCAAAGGGCATCTGGTATCTCGATAGTGGATGTTCTCGTCATATGACTGGACAAAAAGACCTGCTCACTGAATAAAAGGAAGAGAAAGGTCCCTCTGTGACCTTCGGTGGAAATGAAAAAGGATATACCCGAGGGTTTGGTGTCCTCAGCAATGGGACAACTACCTTTCGAAGAGTCGCTTATGTAGATGAATTGAAGCATAACCTTCTGAGCATCAGTCAGCTATGTGATAAAGACTACGAAGTTCGATTTTCTAAGAAAGCATGTTCAGTGGTGGATGAGAAAGGAAAACTTGCTCTCAGTGGTAATCGCAGAGAAAATGTCTATGTAATAGATATGGACTCTACTATCACTGAAAATTTATGTTTTCTCTCTAAAGCCTCTTCTGATGTCAACTGGCTATGGCATAAAAGGCTCTCTCATCTAAACTTCAAAACCATGAATTCTCTCTCATCTAAGGAACTGGTTTCTGGTCTTCCTCAGCACTCATATGCTAAAGAATCTCTCTGCTCAGCATGTGAAAAAGGAAAACAAACAAAAGCTAGTTTCAAGTCTAAACAAGTTTCCTCAGTGACAAGTCCTCTTCAGCTCTTGCATATGGATCTGTTCGGCCCTGTCAACATCCAATCAATAGCTGGAAAGAAATATACGCTTGTCATTGTAGATGAATTCTCTCGTTATACCTGGGTTATCTTTCTTCGTTGTAAGAGTGATACTCCAGAAGAACTAATATCTTTTGTTAAAAAGATGGAAGTGCTGAATAATCTTACTGTTTGTTCAATAAGAAGTGATCATGGAACTGAATTCAAAAACAGTTCCCTGAACAACTTCTTTGAGAACAAGGGAATCTCTCATAACTTCTCCTCAGTAAGAACACCTCAGCAAAATGGAGTCGCTGAAAGAAGAAACAGAACGATCATTGAAGCTGCTAGATCAATGCTCAGCGATTCTCATCTCCCTACTCAATTTTGGGCAGAAGCTGTAAACACTGCATGTTTTACTCAAAACAGATCGCTGATAGTAAAGCGATTTGGGAAGACAGCTTATGAACTTTTTCATGAAAGAAAGCCTTCTATCAGTTTTCTTCATATCTTTGGTTGTCAGTGTTATATCTTAAACAACAGAGATCAACTTGGGAAGTTCGACCCAAAAGCTGATGATGGAATATATCTAGGATATTCCTCCATCTCCAAAGCCTACAGAGTCTTCAACAAAAGAAGACAATCTGTGGAAGAAACAATTCATGTCACATTTGATGAAACTCGCTCAGCGAACTCTAAACCAATCACTGACAATGATGAATTAAATGCTTGGATGTTCTCTCACTACAGATAAACTGAACCCTTCTTCTCAAACCATCAGCATTCAGATCCTCCAGTCGTTGATGATGATCCAAACATTATACATCCTAGCGCTGAATCCAACTCATGGGTTTCAGCTGAACCTCTAAACACCTTGCTACCATCAGATCTACCTCTGTCTGAAAACCTCTCTGATAACAACCGTTTGTCTACTACTCAACAGTTAATTACTGATGAACCTCAAATGTCCTCATCAGTAAACATCCCAATTGTTGATCCAACCTCTGAGTTGAGCAATCATGCTCCTACTCAACGATGGACCAGAGATCACCCAATAGATCAAATTCTCGGTGATCCAGTTGCAGGTATTCAGACACGACGAAGCTCAGGTAATATATGTCTCTTCGTCAATTTTCTTTCTTTAATAGAACCCAAGAAGACTGATGATGCCCTCAGAGATCCAAACTGGGTCAGAGCTATGCAAGAAGAGCTGACTGAATTCTCTCGAAACAAAGTTTGGAATCTCGTTCCTAGACCATCTGATAAAACTGTTATAGGCACCAAATGGGTATTTAGTAACAAGTTAGATGAACATGGAACTGTAACCCGCAACAAGGCTCGACTTGTTTCTCAGGGATACAGACAAGAGGAAGGTATAGACTATGATGAAACATTTACCCCTGTGGCTAGACTCGAAGCAATTCGACTATTCTTAGCTTATGCAGTCTATAAAGATTTCATCGTCCATCAAATGGATGTAAAATCAGCGTTCCTAAATGGAAAGCTGAATGAAGAAGTCTATGTAGAACAACCTCCAGGGTTCTATGACCCTAAGTATCCAAATTATGTTTATAAATTGGATAAGTCTCTATATGGTCTTAAACAAGCCCCTCGTGCTTGGTATGACACTCTCTCATCATTTCTTATCTCTGAAAATTTTGAACGTGGCAAGATTGATAATACGTTATTTTTCAGAAAGATAAAAGGTCATATAATTCTTGTACAAATATATGTCGATGACATAATATTTGGTTCTACTAACCCATCTCTATGTACTCGCTTCGCTGAAAGAATGAAGACAGAATATAAGATGAGTATGATGGGTGAGCTGACATATTTTCTTGGTCTTCAGATTAAACAATCTGACAAAGGTAATTTTATCAGCCAAGGTAAGTATGTTAAAGATATGCTGAACAAGTTTGATCTTACTCAAACTTCAGCTATGAAAACTCCTATGGCACCACCTCTGACACTTAACAAAGATCCTTCTGGAAAACCTGTTAATGTCACTACCTATAAAGGAATGATAGGCTCTCTGCTGTATCTTACAGCGAGCCGACCTGACATCATGTACTCTACTTGTTTATGTGCACGCTATCAATCTGAACCCAAGGAATCCCATCTAATCGCTGTTAAGCGAATCTTCAGATATCTGAAGGGAACTCCTAACCTCGGTCTTTGGTATCCCAAAGACTCAGGGTTCGATCTAACTGGTTATTCTGATAGTGATTTTGCAGGCTGTAAACTTGACAGAAAGAGTACCACTGGTGGATGTCAACTCTTGGGAGGAAAGCTGGTAAGTTGGACAAGCAAAAAGCACAACTCAGTGTCCACTTCCACAGCTGAAGCTGAATACGTAGCCGCTGGAAGCTGTTGTTCTAAGATCTTATGGATGAGAAATCAACTATTATATTATGACCTTCAGCTATCAAAGATTCCTAGCTATTGCGACAGCACTAGTGCTATCGCTATAGCAAATAATCCAGTGCTACATTCAAAGACGAAACACATAGAGATTAGATATCACTTTATCAGAGATCATGTGATGAATGGTGATATTGAACTTCACTTTATCCCTACTGACTTTCAGCTTGCTGATTTATTCACCAAACCTCTTGATGAGACAAGGTTCAACTTTCTCATTAGTGAGCTTGGAATGCTGAATCTCGAAGAATAAATCTTCAGCGTTCATGCATTGTGTCAGTAATCATAAGTTCCCCTTTTATCATTCTCTGATAAACATTCTGACTCTAAGGTATGTTTTTCTCAACTGAATCTTCATTCAGTTGAGATATTTTTCAAAATATAAACTTTAATCGCTGAAACTTTCTTCAAATGATTAAAAGATTTTTGAAAAATAAATTTATCACTGATATTTCTAGTCAGTGATCCTCTTGAAAGAAAATCTATCCCTATCTTTATCATCAGGGATATTTAAAAAAAAAAAAAAAAACTATCGCTGACTTTTCTTCAGCGATAATTTCAAAACTGACAAATGAACAGTCTCTCTCTTCTATGACGTCATTTGAACCGACAATCCACGACATGCCTTTTTCTGACACGTTCGTCCATTGCTCTTCTATCCAATCAACATCATGGGACGTGTCCATGTCATGATGAGCATTTGCTTTCCCGCCTTTCACATTATCTCTCCTCTCTCACACGTATAAAAGGAATGTTTTTCCATTCTTATCATTTTTACGCTTTCTGGAAAAACTTTCAGAGCAAGAATACTCTCTCAAGCATTTGCATCATCTTCTTCAAAGATCAACAGGTTATTCTTGATTTTTTTTCTAAATTCTTCTCTTAAATCTTTTTACATAAACCTTCATTTATGGGTTTATAAGATTCTAATCACATAAAATCATTTTCATCTTTGATTGTATTCTTTAAAAACCATTTTATTTTGATTATTCTTCATTCAAAATCCTTGGGTTTTCTTCTTGTTCTTGTATCTTCAAATTTGTTGATTTTCTGTGTTTCTTTCTTCAAATAGAAACTAGAAAATCTTCTTTATTTTTAGACTAAAATCTTTTCTTCTACTCTTTTATCTACTCATATTCAGAATGGCTCAATCTGCTCTTGTCGCCTCTAAGAATGTCAAGTTTTCCATCACTGAATCGGAGCTTCCAAAGAACAATCATCTCGCTCGTCTCGATTTTGACGGTGTCAAGTATCCACACCTGAAGAAAGCTGCAACATTCCTAAAGCAATCCTGCATTGCTTATGCTATCATTGTGGATCCCACACCCTCCAAAGCTCTTCTCCAGCAATTCTGGTTTACTGCTGATGAAACCTCAATCACCAACAAAAAGGGTGAACAGGTTCCTGCTATCTCATTCAGCACTCAACTTGGCTCAGGGATGATGACTGCCCTAGGCCTGAGGAAAGCACTGTGTTTTCCCGACAAACCTAGAAATGGATTTGAACCCTTGCCAACTGACGCTGAACTCATCCAATTCCTGGATGCAATGGAATATGCTTGGGAACCCAAACCAAGGACAACAATTCCAAACAAGAAGTTGACTCTTGTGAAGAAGGCACTGATGCCTTCCCAGCTCAACTACATCTTCTCGCACTTCATTCAGTGCATGAGTGGGAAGAGTGGGTCACTGGACCAAGCCAGCAAGGTTCAAGTCCAAATGGCTTACTCAGTAATAGCTGGACGCAACTTCGACTACGCAACAACTATCTTTGACGACCTGAAGTCAAAAATAGAGAAGACTGAGAGGGATCCCAAAGTTCCCTACATACGCTTTATTTGCGCGTACCTGAAGTTCCTCTACCCTACCACTTACCCCACCAACTCGGATGCATCTTTTCCGAAAGTGGGTCAGCAATCTCTGTAAGTCAAGCCACTCCCCAACGAGGTAAGTATCTCTGAACTTCGCTCCCGACTCTCTCTCCTCACTTCTTCTACTTTAGAGGCCACGCAGGAGGTTCCTTCTTTTGCTATCCCTGCCGCTACCCCTTCTAAACGACCATCAACTGGCTCCCTTGGTCCTTCGAAGAAGGCCAAGGTGACCAAGGAGAAAGCTACTTCTATCTCTATCCCTAAGTATGTTTCTCTACAAACTTCCTTGGATGATTTCGTGGGTCTCTCCTCCACATCCTCAGCTACAACCACTTCAACCGTGCCAGCGATCTCGGTCGCTGTCACAACAACAGTGACACAACCTACGATCTCAGTTCAACAACCTGAGGTAACTACCCCTATCCCTACATCTTCTATCCCCCTCTCTAGTCCTTCTATTTCTTTGATCTCTAACCCTCCATCTATCTCTACTCCACAGTTTGGACCCATAGGACCTGAACATCAATCTTTGAGGAATCTTTACAATTCTACAAAATGTTTGATAATTCAGGTATCCCTATAACCTCAAACACTTCTCCCAACTCACCATATAAGCCTGTTTCTCAACAACTAACTTATATTTCAGGTCCTAGTTTGACGACTGTTGACACCAATGTCAAAAATCTGAGTGCCAAGGTGGACTCTATGACTGCCTCTCTCAACAACAACACCAACGCTGTTCAATCAACTGGTGAAGCACTGAAGACGCTGACTGCCACCTGCGCCTCCAAAGCTGACGTTTCTCAACTCGCTACTCTCCAAGAAGCGATTGACAAAGTCAAGGAAGACTCATAGCAACAGTTTGCAGCTCTGTCTACAAAGGTTGATGCCTGTGAAGTCCTTCTTCAGCAGATCCTTTCCCGCCTGAAGGAACCAGCTCCAATTCCTGCTCCTTCATTTACAAAAGACGATAGAACCGCTCTATACGTAGCTGTGGAGTTTATTCATCAAGATACGTCCGACATCCCTGTCCTTGAAGATCGTCTCAAAGGACTGGAAGTTGAAGTCCAGAAGTTGTCCACCGCTGAGACCTCTACTCCTTCCCAAGGTCTCTCCCTTCGTGATAATGACAAAGAGGGGGAGAAAGCATCTAAAGAAAATAAGGAGAAAGAAGCTGATGCTGCTGAACAACTGAAGGAAACTCCCTCTCAGGTTGAGGGGGAGATAGTTGCTGACAAAGCCCCTCCCACGATCGCTGATCTAGTAGATGATGAAGAGGAGGAAGAAGACGATGATGAAGACCTTGATTTTGAAGATCAAGAGTATGATTCTCATCAAGATCATGATGATGACGATGAAGATCAATCTCTATGGTGTTCTTCAGCCGTCACTTCTTCAGCGATAGCTTCGAAAGAAGTTATCAAAGCAGGGGGGAAGTCAAGAAACACCTTCAGGAACCCCTTCCCAAAGCAAAGGTGCAACTGTTGAGGGAACCCTGAAGATGATTACACTACCTGAGGAGAATCCTTCTCAGGTATGCCTTACTCTTGTTCCTTTTTCCTTCTATAAAAATCCCACCCCTGTTTCTTTCTAGCCTTTATCTCTCTCCTTCCCTAATTATAAATCTAACCTTTTTCTTTTTCTGACCAGACAGTTCTCTCCCCTGCTTGAGGGTAAAGAGCTCCAAATAATCCCAGCTGCTGAAGCTGATGACCAAATAATCCCAATCTCTGTCAGAGAGATTGAGGAAGAGGATGAAGAAGAAGAAGAGTCCCTGCAACATCATGGAAGGCACTCAATACCATCTCACTGGTCAGAGGAGAAGAGAAAGAAAAGAACAGAGATGATCTCTCATCTGGAGGGTCAACGAAGAAAGATCCCCTCTCAATCATCAGATCTGGAGTTCCTGACTGAAGCTGAAATTGAAGAATCCGTCAGGGCTGAGAAGCTGATCGCTGACTGTCAAAGAGATACCTCTCTGGCTCTCAAAATTCAGTCTTCTCAAGTCAAATACAAGAAGCTAAAAAGAAAACCAGTGGAAGTCCAGGCAGCTCTTTTGAAAGATATTGAAGAGGAACGCTCCAAACAAAAAGCGGTTAGCGATAATTCTGTCGATTGGTGCAAGCACAAAATTGACTATCGCTCTGACCCAATGAAGATCGTAGCGGTTGCTATCTCTGGAAGAAAGAAGAAGGATAAACTCTCTGTCACCATGGAGATTACCAGAGAGGATGGAAGCTGCAAAGCTATGTTCATTTCAAAGCTGGAAGACCTTGGCTATATGGAGTGGCTTGAGTTCAAAGATGCGCTGAAGAAATCAAAGTCTACATACAGAGGCTATGTTGAAAGGGTAAATGATGCTCTCATCAACAGAGTCGCTGCTATACTAAAAGTGCCATCTACTCTCCCTCCAAAGTCAAAGCAAATCAAGTGAAATCCTATCTCCTCCTCATCTGATAATGTCGTAGTGATCAGGAATGAAACCTCCATCAAATTCTCAAGAGAAGCTCTGTTCGGTCCTCCTCCTGATCTTTCAGTTCTGGATCTCTCTCTGCCTCCTAGCGGATCATATGTTGCGGGACAAGTTCTTGAAGAACCTTTTGGAATCTTCTTCAGAGATGACGAGGAACAGCTCATATTTCAAAGGGTCTCTGAAATCCCTATCTGTCCCCTCGCTCTTCTCAAGGATCTCATGTGATTATGGTGTACTCTCTCTCCTGCTGCTGAGCCAATCATAGCGATCATCTGCAAAGAATCTTTAGAGCGAAGGCAAAAAGGAGAAGAAATACCTGAGTATTTGATCAATCCTCCTAAACCCTCTTTAGATAGCTGATAGATTAGTTTCTTTTCTTGTAATCTATTAGTTTAACTTACAGTAGTTAGTACATCACTTGTACTTGTAATTTTCATTCCTTGTAATTCTCTTCTTGGATTAATGAGAATTTTAGTGAAGTACTTAACTCTATCAGTACTGTAAAAGATCCCTCAAAATAGTAATTGGGACATGTATGTTATGAGTCCTGATTATTCCATCATTTTGAATTATAAAGTAATTTTCTTTAGTTACTTTGTCATTATCAAATAGGGGGAGATTGTTGATCCAAACTCTCTCAGTGTTTTGATAACGACCCTTTTCTATACTTAGTGAAAATTACGTTTTATGTATTAGTGTTTCACCATCAGCAATCAAACTGAGTATGTTCAGTATCGCTGATAGTCTTCTTATAAACATCTAGTATGTACTAGTGTTTCACTATCAGTGATCAAACTAAGTTTGTTCAGTATCGCTGATAGTTTCTGATGTAAACAGTAACGTAATCCCTGAAGACAAGTATCGCGTCAACAGTGTTCATAGCTGAATCAAAGACGAAGCTGCTGAACAAAGACAAGTCTACTAGTGACCTGATGCGGATATCAGTGAAGCAAAGACGAATCTACTTATACGCGAAGGAACATAAGGAAAAGCTTCAGCGATAGCTGAACTTCTTTATATCTCTGAAGTAAGAGATATTCAGCGATCGATGATCACTTAGCTTATTCCTCAAGTTTCCTTTTGTCTCTCCTTGCACAACCCAGTACGATGTGTCAGAACGGACATACCTCTGCCATAATTCGTACAACAACTCTGTCAACTACACTGTTCATTGCCCGGCCGAAAGCATGTCTCCCAAAAGTCAGACTCCCAAAGCCAATCAGTGAACGCCACGTGTAAAGTGCCATGCCATACATTTAATGCATAGGGTATAAATAGAAAGATCACCCCTTCATCTCTAGACACCATACAGTGTATGAAGAGTGCTCAATTCTTTAACCTCATATAGAAATCCTTGTTTTCTATATCTCTTAATCCCCCATTCTCCGAATTTCTTGTGCAACCATCCTAGTGTTTCTTAAGTTTGTTTAGATTGAGTCTGTCTTAATCTTATTCCGCAACAAACTTGTAAATTGTATTTGATTTATCAATAAACAATTTATTAAACTTTAAATTTTGTGTTTGTATTCAACCCCCCCTTCTACAAACTTGTTAAGCACCTTAGGGACCAACACAATACCTCCCAACAGACATATCAACCTCTTCCACACGCCACCAAGTGGACTCGAGCTCATCCTCTACATCAGATCATCGGTGATCCCAATTCACCTGTTCAGACTCGATCCACCACCGCGAATGACTGTCTATTCTCTTCGTTCCTTAGTCACATCGAACCTTCAACCGTCTCCGAAGCATTGAATGATCTATACTGGGTGATAGTTATGCAAGAGGAACTCAACAAATTTGAGAGCCTCAAAGTGTGGCGACTTGTTCCCCGGCCAAAGAATAAGACAGTGATTGGGACAAAATGGATTTTCAAGAACAAGAATGACGAAGATGAAATCATAGTCCGGAACAAAGCGCGTCTGGTAGCCAAAGGATATCGCCATCAAGAAGGTATAGATTACAATGAGACGTTTACGTCGGTTGCCCGAATTGAAGCGATTCTCATGTTCCTTGCCTACGCCGCTCACAAGAACTTCATCGTCTTTCAAATGAATGTGAAATTCGCGTTTCTGAATGGCGTTCTCAAGGAGGAAGTTTATGTCTCGCAACCCGAAGGCTTCGTGAGTTCCGATAAACCGCATCACGTCTATGTTCTTGACAAGGCCTTGTACAGTCTCAAACAAGCGCCATGAGCCTGGTATGATGCACTCTCATCCTTCTTAGTTAAATCTGGCTTTTCCAAAGGTAAGATCGACACCACCCTATTTATTAAAAAGGAAAAGCGTGATATTATTCTTGTACAGATCTATGTCGACGACATAATCTTTGGCTCAACAAACCCCAAGTACTGTCAGAACTTCTCAGCCCTCATGAGTAAACATTTTCAAATGAGCATGATGGGTCAAATGAATTTTTTTCTGGGTCTTCAAGTTAAACAATTTGCTACAGGAATTTTCATTAATCAATCTAAGTACATCTCGGATATTCTTCGGAAATACCGGATGGAAAATTCTTCACCTATGAAAACCCCCATGTCTACCAGTATAAAGCTACACTCCGATCCTGACGGAAAGGATGTGGATGCTACAACTTATGTTGGGAACTGAAGAAAAGCTCAAGTATGGTTAATGCTGCTAGTTCAGAATTACTACTGCTAGAGGACTTCAAAGTTAATACTGCTGAGTATTACTGCTTCTAGTAGAATTAATACTGCTAGTCAAAGTTAGTGCTGCTTGAACAAAGTTAGTACTGCTTAGCTAGTTAGTACTGCTAGAGGTTAGTGTTGCTTAGTAGTTAATGTTGCTTATGATTAGTGTTGCTTATGAATTGGAGATCCGGATGGAGAGGATGACAGCTGTAAAGAATAAAGATATTCATGGAAGGATTGAAGATAACTATGCAAGATATACTGAAGATATTCTATTTTTTGTAATTATCTTTTTGTTCAGTATATGTATAGATTTGACAAAATAGTTTTGATACAGATTTAATTCTAAGTTTTTGTTTTAGAGAGAATCAACCTCAAGGCACAGTTCCTAATTCTAGAGATGTAGAATTCGTCTTGAAAGAGCTTGTTCTTCAAGATTGAGGTTGTGTGTGTAATCTTGTGATTTTAATACAAGTTTGCAAGCTGTTAATTATATACTGTTTGTTTACTGTTACATTGAATATCAAAGTGTTTTTCCGCAACTTCTTTGATATTGTTTCTGAGACTTTATTCTTGTTGAGAATTCGATCCTGACAAGTGGTATCAGAGCCTGTTCTCTCAGAAACATCTATTCATTCATCATGGAAAACTTTGCAGAATCAAACAGTACTCTAGTCTCAAAGGTTCCAATGCTCAGACCCAATGAATTTGATATGTGGAAGATCAGAATCAAGCAGTACATACTCCTCACTTACTATTCTATGTGGGACATCATTGAGAATGGCCCTTCTGAAGCAGGAAAGATTGGTGCAGATGGAAAGATAACTCCACCAAAAACTGATGCTGAAAGAAAGACTAGACTAGACAGACAGAGATGAAAGCCTTGAGCACTTTGCTCTTGGATATCCCCAATGAATATCAACATCAGTTTTGCAACTGCACTGATGCAGAGATGCTCTGGAATGCTCTAGAGAAGAGATTCTCAGGTACCAAAAGTACCAAGAGAAATCAGAAAGCCATTCTGAAGCAACAATATGTGAACTTTATGTCAACCAAGAATGAGTCCATGACTCAAACTTTTGACAGGTTCAACAAACTTATTGGTGAACTAGCTACAGTGGGAGTACAAATTGATCAAGATGATCTGAACAGAAAGTTTCTAAGGTCCCTGAGTGATGAATGGACCATGTATACTGTGTCTTTCAGACAGAATGATCAACTGGAAGAAAAGGAACTTGATGATCTATATAATGATCTAAGAGTTTTTGAATCTGAGGTAGAGGCTAAGAAGAGGCCTTCTGGGTATGTTCACAATGCTGCACTCCTTTCAGCATCAACTGATTCTACTTCCATCCCTGAATCAGTTAGTACTGCCAATGGAGCAACTCAAGAGAAAGGCACTGAAACTGTATTTGAAGCCTTTCTAGCAAGTCATGGAAACTCTTCTCTTATTAATGATGACTTGGAACAACTCCATCCAGATGATCTTGAAGAGATGGACATTAAATGGCAGATGGCCATGCTCTCTATGAGAGTTAAGAAGTTCATCAAAAGAACTGGAAGGAACAACTTCTCACAAAGAAGAGAAGATGGAGCAGGTTTTGACAAGTCAAAGGTGGAATGCTATAAATGCCATCAGAAGGGACACTTTGCTAGAGAATGCAGAAGTGGAATGCCTCAAAACAATAACCACCAACAAGCTCAATCTGGAAGCTTCAATAATAACAGAAACTCTGCACAAGCCCTTGTCTCTCAACAAGGTATGGGGTTTGATTGGAGTGATCAAGCTGAAGAAGCCATTTAAAACCAAGCTTTAATGGCAGAGGTGTCTGATCTCCCAACAGAGGTAACTTCCAATCTATGTTCTCAAAATTGCATTAACACTGTTAAAAGGTATAGGGATCACAATCAGAACATGAGTAATGACCTTAAGAGATTGGAAAAGGACATAAAAGATTATGTGAGGATAGTTGAGAGATTTGAAGAGCAGATTAAGGGTTTTCAAGCCAATGAGCTTCAACACTCCTATGACACAAACTACTGGAAGTGGGAGAAGAATGACTTAGAACTTCAACTGACCAGATCCAAAGAAGAGAGTGAAAAGCTAAGGGTAGAACTAGCTAAAGTCAAGCTAGATGTAGAAAAGTTTTCCAATGCCTCTAAAGCAATGGATTGTTTACTACAATCTCAGATTCATGATAAACTGAGAAGAGGAATAGGGTACAATACCACACCACCACCCTATAACAACAACTACATCCCTCCTAGTTCAGATTTGTTAGAAACAAAGGATAGGAAGGACCTACCTAAAGGAGCCACTGAGATAGATCCCTTAGATGAAGTAGTTGTTAAGGATAAAACTGAGAAAGAAGTTGTCAAGGATAAGGACAACACTGTGAGTGGTGAGATTCCTATAGAAAACCACATAATCACCAATGAGGGATGTGGAAAGCATTGGATCAAGTCCAATGAGATAGAGAAGACTGAGGAAAAGAACAAGAAGGTTCACTATAAGCAGACCACTGTTGTGAACCCTATCCCTTGCAAGCAGTGTGCATGCAATAAATCTAAGCCCCAAAAACATGATAAACCAAGGGGAAATCAGAGAAACTGGAATAATCAATGGGCATAAAAACAAGGCATTGATCTGAGTAAAATCAATAGACCAAAGCCTTGTTTCATATGTGGAAAGTTAAACCATTTGGCTAAGCATTGTTTCTTTAACCCTATTAACCAACAGATGAACTTTCAAAGATTTGTGCAAAAACCTGTTGGTTATAGGAAGGCTGGAAAGAAACATGTGGTGAAGAAATCTGTTGAAAACAAAGGCCCCATGAAGAAAAAGGTTTTGAAGGAAAGTATTAAAATGTGGGTGCCTAGAAGCACTAAAACTGTTAGTACTGCTGACAGAGATAGTGCTGCTAGAAGCATTACTGCTGCTACCAGTGTTAGTACTGCTGAAAATTTTAATGCTGCTAATACTGTTAGTACCTCTTCAAAGATGAATACTGCTAACACAGTTACTGCTGCTAACACAGTTACTACTTCTAATAAGGTTAGTACTGCTAAGCATGCAAGTGCTGCTAATGCAGTTAGTACTTCTAAAACCAGTACTGCTTCTAGTAAAAGTGTTTCCAAGCCTATCATTGTGACAAAGTACTCCACAAATGAGGAGTCAAAGTTTAAAAATCTTGTCAAGAAAGGGGTACCCAAGACCACCTTGGCTTGGGTTCCTAAATCATACTAACTGATTTATCTTATGTGCAGGGCAACCAACAGCTCAAGGGAAAGAGCATTTGGCTTGTTGATAGTGGTTGCTCTAGGCACATGACAGGCAACATGTCATGCCTTCAGGATTTCAAGCATATCAATGGAGGACATGTTGCTTTTGGAGATAATCTTACTGGTGGTAAAATAAGTGGCAAAGGTAATGTTACAAAAGGTAAGATGACATTTGAGGATGTCTACTATGTTGATCAATTGAAGTACAACCTGTTAAGTGTATCACAGGTTTGTGACAAACAACATAGCATATTATTTACAAACACAGAGTGTATGATCCTTGCTCCAGGGTTCAAGGTAGTTGATGAAAGCCTGATACTACTTATAACTCCAAGAAAGGACAATGTTTATTGTCTAGATATGGACAATGTTGATAGTGATTCATCCATGAACTGTCTTGTTTCAAAAGCTTCTGTGGATGAATCCTCTCTTTGGCACAGAAGGATGTGTCACATGAATTTCAAGACTATGAACAAACTTGTTAAAAACAACCTTGTAAGAGGTTTACCATCAAAAGTCTTTTCATGTGATGATCATTGTGTTGCTTGTCTTAAAGGCAAACAGCACAAAACTTCTCATAAGACCAAAGAGTTAAATACAATTTCTTCTTGTCTCCAGTTATTGCATATGGATCTGTTTGGTCCTACAAATGTTATGAGTATAGGCAAGAAATCTTACTGCTTGGTTATTGTTGATGATTACTCCAGATTTACTTGGGTATATTTTCTAAGGACTAAGGATGAGACAAGTGGACTGATCAAATCCTTTATCCTAAGAATTGAAAACCAAACTAATCAAAAAGTAAAAGTCATTAGATCAGATAATGGGACTGAATTTAAAAATCTTGATCTAAACACCTTTTGTGAAGAAAAAGGAATTGAGAGACAATATAGTGCTCCTAGGACTCCTCAACAGAATGGAGTTGCTGAGAGGAGAAATAGGACACTAATAGAGGCTGCTAGATCTCTGTTGGCTGATTCAAAACTGCCAATTACCTTCTGGGCTGAAGCAGTTAATACTGCCTGTTATGTCCAAAACAGAGTCCTAGTGGTCAAGCCAAAGAACAAGACCCCATATGAGCTTTTAAATAAAAGAAAACCATTTATTGGATTCTTTAAACCTTTTGGGTGTCCTTGTACTATTCTCAATACCAAATCTCACTTAGGTAAGTTTGATAGCAAAGCAGATGATGGATTTCTTGTTGGTTACTCATCTCAGAGTAAGGCTTACAGAGTTTTTAACTCTTCTTCCAGAATAATTGAAGAAAGTGACAATGTCAAATGCAATGAGAACACACCAAA
Source organism: Arctium minus (assembly GCA_954870635.1). Classification (NCBI taxonomy): domain Eukaryota; kingdom Viridiplantae; phylum Streptophyta; class Magnoliopsida; order Asterales; family Asteraceae; genus Arctium; species Arctium minus. The sequence goes on along the minus strand of OX941087.1, from coordinate 80,317,431 downwards.
TCCTATTGGGTCTGGTCCTCAGTGGCTATTTGACATTGATTCACTAACTAACTCTTTTGGTTTCAGTAGTGATGATTATGCAGGTTCAGGGAGTGGAGGATCAGGAACTACCCAAGTCAAAGACAGTATATCTAAATCTGTGATCTTTCCCATACCCACAATGGATCCTGTTGAAGACTGTGAAAAGGAACCATCTACTGGACCAAGTCAGAGTGAAGAAGAAAGTAGAGATGAGGAGACTCAAGACAATAAAGAATCAAAAGTAGCTGCTGAAAACACCTCAGTTGAGTTGAATGACTCCAATCTAGAGGTGGGACTTAATGAAGAACCTAATCATCACACCAGAATTCAAAAGAATCATCCTCCACAACTGGTAATAGGAGATATATCCTCTCCTATGATGACTAGAAATCAAAGCAGGCTGCAAGAAATGCAAGATCAACAGCATACAGTGCTTTCTTGTTTTTTATCCCAGCTTGAGCCTAAGAAGGCACATGATGCTATGAAAGAGTCCAGTTGGATAGAAGCAATGCAAGAAGAGCTACTGCAATTCAAGCTGCAAGATGTTTGGGATCTGGTAGACCTTCCTAAAGGCCAAAGAGCAATAGGAACAAATTGGGTCTTCAGGAATAAGAGAGATGAAAGAGGTATAGTGATAAGGAATAAAGCAAGGCTGGTGGCTCAAGGGTATACACAAGAAGAGGGAATAGACTATGATGAAGTATTTGCTCCTGTGGCCAGGATAGAAGCAATTAGATTATTCCTGGCTTATGCTTCTTATATGAAATTCAAAGTCTATCAAATGGATGTGAAAAGTGCATTTCTTTATGGCTCAATTGAAGAAGAAGTATATATGTCTGTCAACCACCAGGGTTTGAAAACCCAAGCTATCCAGACAGGGTATACAAATTGAAGAAAGCACTTTATGGACTGCATCAAGCTCCAAAAGCATGGTATGACACTCTGTCATCCTATCTCTTGGAAAATGGCTTTGAAAGAGGAGTCATTGATAAGACTTTATTCATCAAGAGAAAGAAGAAGGATATTTTGCTGGTCCAAATCTATGTTGATGATATCATCTTTGGATCTACAAGAGACAACATGTGCAAGGAGTTTGAGGAACTAATGCATCAAAGGTTCAAAATGAGTTCCATGGGGGAACTTACTTTTTTCCTTGGACTCCAAGTTCAACAGAAGTCAGATGGAATCTTTATCTGTCAGTCCAAGTATGTGCAGGACATTCTAACCAAGTTTGGTTTCTCAGATTCAAAACCTGCCAGCACACCTATGGAGACACACAAGCAGATAACAGCAGATCTTGAGGGGGAGGATATGGATGTTCATCATTATAGATCCATGATTGGCTCTCTCATGTATCTTACAGCCTCTAGGCCAGATATAATGTTTCCAGTCTGTGTATGTGCAAGATTCCAAGTTAGGCCAAAGCAATCTCACTATCAAGCTGTTAAGAGGATATTCAGATATTTCAAAGGGCAACCCAGATTGGGACTTTGGTATCCTCATGACTCATCCTTTGACCTACTTGCATACTCAGACAGTGATCTAGGTGGAGCAAACTTGGACAGAAAATCTACTTCTGGAGGATGTCAGTTCTTAGGTGCAAGACTAGTTTCATGGCAGTGCAAGAAACAAACCACAGTGTCCACATCTACAACAAAGGCAGAGTACATAGCAGCTGCAAATTGCTGTTCTCAAGTCTTATGGATCAGCATCAAATGCTGGACTATGGGGTAACCTTTCTACACACTCCAACTTTTATTGATAATAGCAGTGCTATTAGCATTGTGAATAATCCTGTCAAGCACTCAAAGACAAAGCACATTGAGATCAGGTATCACTTCATAAGAGACTGTAATGAAAAGAAACTTATTCAAGTTGTAAAGGTTCATACTGACAACCAGTTTGCTGATCTTTTCACCAAAGCCTTTGATGTGGGTAGATTCACTTTCTTGGTAACAAGTGTGGGAATGATCAACTCTGAATAAGCTCCTTCTCAAAAAGTGGTTCAATACCTGTATATTGTTTATTCTTGGTGGTCCTAATCTTCTTTTTCAGGGAATACATAGCAGTACTCAGTTCATCACAAGCTTAAAAGAGTAAGCATTGTTAATACTGCCAGTGCATTTTTAATACTGCCAGTGCATTTTTAATACTGCCAGTGCATTGTTAATACTGCCAGTGCATTGTTAATAATGTCAGTGCATTGTTAATACTGCCAGTGCATTTTTAATACTGCCAGTGCATTGTTAATACTGCCAGTGCATTTTTAATACTGCCAGTGCATTGTTAATACGGCCAGTGCATTTTTAATACTTCCAGTGCACAGTTAATACTGCTAAGTAGTTAATACTGCTAGTTAGTTAATACTGCTTTCAGTTAATACTGCTAGTAGTTAATACTGCTTTCCGTTAATACTGCTAGTGGTTAATAATGCTTTCAGTTAATACTACTAGTGGTTAATACTGCTTTCAGTTAATACTGCTTTCAGTTAATACTGCTAATGGTTAATACTGCTTTCCGTTAATACTGCTAGTGGTTAATATTGCTTTCAGTTAATACTGCTAGTGGTTAATATTGCTTTCAGTTAATACTGCTTTCAGTTAATACTGCTAGTGGTTAATACTGCTTTCAGTTAATACTGCTTGTCCGGTAATACTGCTCTAGGTTAATACTGCTTATGTCCCGAATACTATAAATACCCTTTGCCCGCCTAAAAGTTCATAACGACTCTTTGCATACTGTTCACTTGCGCTCTAAACCCTTTCTCTCTCAAGTTCAAAGTTGTCAGGCAAGAAACTTCAAGATCAATGGCATCAATGGCATTCATAGACGAGCACAATGAAATCGCGATGCTACAGAAGCCCAAACAGGCCGCTGGTTTCCACCAGATTGTGGATTTCCTCAAGGCAAGCCATATTTCCCATGCTCTCACTATATCTCCTACCATCTTCATAGAGCATCAGAGGCAATTCTAGGCAAATGCCACCATTGTTACTGAGAATGGTGTGCAAATGATCAAAACAAGGGTGTGTGACAAACCCTTGACAGTTACTGAAGAGGTACTTTGCATCAGTCTACGTCTAGACGATGCCTCTGGTATAACTTCTATCTCTAATGATGAACTGTTTTCTACTCTTACAAGAATGGGGTATGGAGGCCCATTGGGTGTGTTCAAGTTCTCAAAAGCCAAATTTTCACCCCAATGGCGTTTCTTTGTCCATACCCTTATGCACTGTATCTCTAAAAAGACTACTGGATGGAGTGAGTTCAGTAGCACCATTGCTTATGCTTTGGTATGCTTAGCCACTGCCAGAAAGTATAATTTTTCCCAAATGATTTTTAATGATCTTGTCTCAAACCTGGGAAGTAAAAAGAGTTGTTATATGTACCCCAGGTTTGTCCAAGAAGTTATTACCCATGAATTGACGGATATACCTCATTTTGATGGGGTATATGTACCAAAAATTCCCAAAGGTAAGGTCTTTTCAAACATGAAAAGATCCCCTCTGGACTCGGAAGGAGTTGACACCCCATTGTTCTCTACAATGATGGTGGTGTCCCAAACTGATGAAGGTATGGCAGCAGGGTCAAGGCCCCCATTAGACCAACCCACTGCTAGCCAATCCCAACCTTCCCACCCTAAATCAATTCCCCAGTCTCTTCTTGATAAACCAACTTCACCAATCACCCAAACATACAAAAGGAAACAGGTAAAGAAGGCTCCTTCCCTTCTTGTACCATCAACCCCTAAGCCTTTAAGCCCTCTAAGGGAGGATTCTCCCTTAGAGAATATCTACAGGGAAACCACAAGGGTGTCTCCCAACCCAAAGGAGGTGCTCTCTGAGGAGGAGGAAGAGCATATGGGTGAGAAGGTTGCCACTACTCCTGCTAGCTCAGAGGAGGTCAGTGGTAACATACATAAGACCTTACCCATGGCAACTTTGAATGAGCAATCATTCAAAGGTCCCAGGTGCCAAGAAACCAAGGGGGTGGATAGTGCTTCTGCTAGGCAGAAGACTTCCACTACAAAAAGATCCTATGATCCTTCAAAAGAGGGTAACACTTCTGGAGAAGGTAAGGACAGATATGACTATGATGAATTGATGGAGACAATGGGTAACATCAACCTGGATGCTATTAAACAAGGCAAAGAGATAGAAGAAATGAAATTGGTAATCTTGTCCCAACAAGTACAGATTGCCAAGTTAAAGAAAATGGTGACAAGGTTGGTGCACAAGAAGAGGAGAAAGCAGTTTGTTTTGAAGAAGAGGTCAAATAATAAAGATGCTTCCAACAAGGGGGAGAAAGAGGCTGAAACAGAGAAAGAAAGTACAACTGAGAGGGCTTTTGAGGTTGAGGGGGAGGAAGAGGCAGAAAAAGAACCAGAATTTGCTGAAGCAGTAGAAACTGTTAATGCTGCTGAAGCAGCAGAAACTGTTAATACTGTTGAAGCAGCAGTAACAGAAGCAGCAGTAACAGGGCTTTCTGTTGAAGAAATGGAAATTGCTGAAACATTGGTCAAAGCAAAGAATGACACTCCTAAGGCTATTCAAAAGGCCAAGGGAGTGGTCATCAATGAAGGAGGAATCTCAATGAAAAGAAAAGAAACAAGTAAGGCAAGTTTGAAGGATGCTAAGGGAAAAGCAAAGATGGTTGAACATGAACAACTTTTAAAGAAGAAAAGTCAGATTGAGTTGGATGAAGAAATGGCAAAGCTACTTCAGGCTGAATTGGAAAAGGAAGAACAACTTCAATCAGAGAATGATAGAGAGCTTGCACAGATAATGGCAAGAAAACTCAATGCTGAGTATCAAGAGAGTTTAAAAGATGCAGCAGAAGCCAAGAAAAGATCTGTGAAAGTTTCTAAGCAAAGAATGCCATTCAAAAAGCAAACAAGACAACCTTCCAAAACATTTTTGGCCAATCAGGAAAGAAGAAAGATGATAAATTTCCTGAAAGGTGCAATTGGTGTTAAGGGGTAGATGTTCACCAACATGGCATACACTCAGGTTGAGGAGTTGTATCAGAAAGAGATGCTCAAGCTTCAAGGGGATTCAGCCCAAAGGGAAGAGGCTGAGAGAAGAATGAAGGAAAGGCATGACCTTAATATTCAAAAACCATTCCCTGAGGAAGTCACACCTACAAAAGAGCATAAGGAAGAATCAGAGAATGTTAGTACAGAGGTTAAATCTGCAAAGAGGGTTAAGACTATAGCCTCCAAGAAGCAGAGCAAAAGGCCAAGAGTTGAAGAAACAGCAGAAAAAGCAGAACCTCCAGTCACACCTTCAACAGAACCTGTGCAGAATCTAGAACAGTCCAAAGAGCAATCAGATGAGCATATGGGGCTGTATATGACTATAGTAAAACCTGTACAGGTTGTTCCAATCTCCATGAAGGCTCCAGAGATCATCTTTTGGGATATTCTAAGAGACAATGGAAAGGATTTCTTTAGACTCAAAAGAGAAGGTGGTGCATTTGAAGCATATTCAACATGGGGGAGAGTAATCAGAGGTTGTTCAAGAGCAGACATTGAGGAAATATACAAAGTGGGAATGAAACTCTATGAGCCTGTGTTGAAAGGTAAAGAAGAGAATCTTCTTATGTATGATGTTTGATCCAGAGAAGGTGGGGCATAGGATTAAAGATCTTCATCATGAGTATGTGTTCAAAAAGATTGATAATTGGATACTCTTTGAAAACTGTGGTGTGCACATGATTACAATTGATAAATGTTATCATGAATACTACCTAGTTGACAAAATATATGATCATAGCAAGCAGAAACTTGAAGGGATGTTGAAAGCTAAGCTAGTATGTGCTAAGGATTCTGAAATGGCCAAAATTGTGGTGAGAAGAACTATCAATCAAAGTATGGGCCTAGATCCAAATTTGGGCAACTGAATGAGAGGTGTTGAAAGCATCTTGAAGATCAGATCTGAAGAACTTGACTTCTCTTCCTAAAAGTCAAGTTAGGGGGAGATTGTTGGGAACTGAAGAAAAGCTCAAGTATGGTTAATGCTGCTAGTTCAGAATTACTACTGCTAGAGGACTTCAAAGTTAATACTGCTGAGTATTACTGCTTCTAGTAGAATTAATACTGCTAGTCAAAGTTAGTGCTGCTTGAACAAAGTTAGTACTGCTTAGCTAGTTAGTACTGCTAGAGGTTAGTGTTGCTTAGTAGTTAATGCTGCTTATGATTAGTGCTGCTTATGAATTGGAGATCCGGATGGAGAGGATGACAACTGTAAAGAATAAAGATATTCATGGAAGGATTGAAGATAACTATGCAAGATATACTGAAGATATTCTATTTTTTGTAATTATCTTTTTGTTCAGTATATGTATAGATTTGACAGAATAGTTTTGATACAGATTTAATTCTAAGTTTTTGTTTTAGAGAGAATCAACCTCAAGGCATAGTTCCTAATTCTAGAGAAGTAGAATTCGTCTTGAAAGAGCTTGTTCTTCAAGATTGAGGTTGTGTGTGTAATCTTGTGATTTTAATACAAGTTTGCAAGTTGTTAATTATATACTGTTTGTTTACTGTTACATTGAATATCAAAGTGTTTTTCCGCAACTTCTTTGATATTGTTTCTGAGACTTTATTCTTGTTGAGAATTCGATCCTGACAACTTATAGAGGAATGATAGGTTCACTGATGTACTTGACGGCTAGCTGGCTAGACATTATGTTTTCGACATTTTTGTGTGCCAGATTTCATTCAAAACCGAAAGAGTCTCACTTATCTGCAGTTAAGCGTATATTCCGTTATTTAAAAGGTACTGTTGATCTTGATTTGTGGTACCCGAAAGAGACAGGTTTTGAACTGATAGCTTATTCAGACGTTGACCATGCCGGAAATATGCTGGATCGGAAAAGCACGATGGGACATGTCCAGTTCTTGGGTGATCGTCTTGTCAGCTGGGCTTCGAAGAAGCAAAACTGCGTGTCAACCTCTACCGCCGAGGCAGAGTATGTAGCAACCGCCAGTTGCTGCTCGCAAGTCATTTGGATGCGCACCCAGCTGAAAGACTATGGCTTCCATTACTCGAAGATCCCCATTTACTGCTACTCGAAGAGCGCCATCGCGATATCAAGCAATCCCGTCCAACACACGAAGACGAAGCACATTGATGTGAGCTATCATTTCATAAAAGACCATATGGAAAGAGGTACCATCGAACTATACTTTGTTAATACAGAACATCAGATAGCAGACCTGTTTACCAAAGCCTTGGACGAAAAACGTTTTAATTATCTAGTGTCCAAGCTAGGTATGCTGAATCTGAAAGTTTGATCCCTACACAGACCTATACGAGTCTCATTCAATGACGAATGACTGTGACCTAATGCCCTGGTGTCTAGACTCTGGATGTTCATGATCACACTCATTGGTTTTTGCATTTTACTCGTTAAGTTCTGTACACGTTTCAAACTTCTGTATTAATAAATTAGATTTCGTTCGTTTTTATTTTTCTCGTGTGTTTCCTTGTTCTTCGTGGTGTTTCTTTTTCTCTTGCAGTACATTAAGTCGATCACTTCAAGAGTATATCGTTTGGGGTGAAGTTTCGACCTGTTCCTGTGTCAAGGGGGAGCACTATCGAAGATGATCAGTAAGTTTTCCGTGTTCTCACTCCAAGGGGGAGCAGGTAAGTTTTCTCTTGGTAATCGTCGAGGGGGAGCGAAAATTCCTTTCACGTAAGTGATTCCTGTTCGAGGGGGAGCAATTCGTATCTCTTAGGTTTAATTTTTTTTTAAATCCTTAGGTTTGTTTTTTATTTTTAATTTCTTGTTCATTTCCTTTTAATTTAAGTTTTTTTGTGTCACTAATTTTTTTTTAATCTTTAAGCTTAATTTTTTTTAGTTTATTTTCTTTGATTTTAAAAAAAACTTTTAATTGGTTTTTGGACCGGCCCATGTGAGTCTCGGCTCCGGCCCAAACCCCGACCCGACCTTCATCCATTCCGCCCTAACTCGCGGACCGGAGATTTAAAACACCCCGGGGGTCTCTCTATCTTCCTCATTCTCTCAAATCGATCTCCAAACTCACTCAATCGCTCTCTCGATCTCACAAATCCTCTCGATCGTCGCTCACTATCTCTCTCTCGTTTCTCATCGATCTTCAACTCGATCGACACCAGGTTTGTTACACTTTCTCTCTACTCTCTCTCGCCGGTATATCAAACTCCGGTCGACGCTTCATCGCCTCAGTCGAGGTGTCAGTCCACCCCGGTCGACTTATCGTCGATTAGGGTTGCCAAACGGTAATCGCCACCGCCGGACTCCGGCTAAGGCACCACGACCTCCCCCCCTTCACCTCCTCGTTGATTACTGGATCAGGGGTCGGGTTCAGATCGACCATATGTCAATTTAGGGATCAAGTGGTTGTCAATTTAAGCTCATATTTCTGATTGTTTTGGGTCTGATCGTTGTTTCGATACTAAGTGTTGGTGTATTAATATTATGTTTGTGTTGACACCGGTCGACACTAGGTCGACACCGGTCGATTGCGTAGACCTCGGTCGTTGAGACTCCGGTCAATAAGCGACCCGGTCGACCACACCGGTCGTAAGTGACCCCGGGCAAGTGACCCCGGTCGTTTGACCCCGGTCCTTGTCTAACATCGGGCAATGGGCAACCCCGGTCGAGGCTCGACCCCGGTCGAGGCTCGACCCCGGTCGATGCCATACCCCGGTCGTTGCTAGACCCCGGTCGTTTGGGTGTTATTATTTGCAATCTGTTTGAGTTACTTTTGTACTTAATAGTGTTATACATGATTGTGAGATGAGAGTGATAGTTTAGATGGTTGAGCTTACTTTATTGTGTGTTGAGAGACTTCGTCATTGACCCTGGTTCCCGAATTAGGGTCTGCACTGGTCATGGGGTTTAAACCTTGACCAAATAATTCCAAGGAGATGGTGTTTTGAATGTACCTAAGTAATAACATGTTATATCTTAACAGGTACCATGGCTCAAAACCCGAACCAGAAGATTGATCCCATTACTGACGCCGAACTGATACATCCGGATCAGTTCCTTCCACTCACGTCAAACAATTTCCATCTCGACGTCGCTCAACCTGAGTGCCAATTTCAAGTGATGGTCGAGATACTCCGTGGCCACCCTCTCTCTTATGCTCTCACGGAAACCGCCGACGTTCCACACATCTACTTGCAACAGTTCTGGCGCTCACTCACTCCGGTTGAGGCCGACGATGGCTTTCATCTGGAAGGCCGAATCGACACAACAACCGTGTTGTTCACGCGAGAACTATTTCGCCAGTTTCTCCACTTACCGAATGCCAATTCGTTTCCAGGGAGAAACAGTTTCGATCCAATCGTCCCCGACGCTATGCTCTGATCCCAATTGTAGATCTCAGTACAGTGCAATCACGAACAATAATATCAATGAAGAACAGTTAATATGCCACAATCTCTAGTCATATGATTAATATTCAAGAAAGGATTAGGTTTACAGAGAGAATATCTGATAAGCAAAGTAAACCTATTGACTAGAGAATTATGAATGAGATCTAAACTGAATAATGAAACTAAACCAACCTTTATATATTAGGCGTACAAGCTTAATGGGCCTAAAGGGCTTTGTGCCCAACTAACAAATAAACTTTGAAATAATTATATATATGCACCCTGAACTTCTATTTAACATATAAATACCCTAACAATTTACCTTCTGAATAGAAATAAACGACAGACAATTTATCCATGTGGGACTCGCTTTCCAATCCCATGTAGTGGCTCTCGATAAACGGTCCTGGGAACATCAAAACTACGTTCGAACGGAAAGGTCTTGTATGTCCATATATGTGAAGGTTAAAACATTATACATCAAAAAAATTTAAAATATTAAAATAATTGCATAGTATGTAATAAGTAATTTGAATTCACCTTAAATGCAAATATGAACCTAGTAAGCGAGTATCCTTCTTTCCCAGTAGAGGGTTCTGCGTAAGAGGGTTCTGCAAAGTCTGGGGACTTTACATAGAAGAAGAGGGTTCTGCATAACCCCTCTACATAAAGTCTGCCACATAGGTAGAGTGGTTACGGAGAACCCTCTTCTGCTTAAAGTCCAAAAAGTCTTTTTATTTTTATGTTTTAAACATTGAAAAAAACAAGAAAAACAAAACTTACGTAGATTGGCCATCAACATAAGTGTTCTGCGCAATTTTTGGCTAAAATGGGAAATGGGTTTTCAAAGTGGTTATTTTGTGAAAGTGAGATGAAGGAATGGTTATTTTAGACAATTTCCCTTGTCAAAATGATAAGAATCACTTTAAAGGTAAACTAGTGTTCGACACCGCACGTTGGCGGTGATTAAAACTCAATTTGTGAATATTCAATTATCACGGTTGTGACCCAGTTTATACTAGCAATATGAACAACACAGATTAACAAACAAATTCTTATTGATAAAACCACACAATTACAATGAAGTCATAGATCTAACAAAGTGTCACAAGTCTCACGTATGTGTGTGTTTTTAGTGTGCAAGTTCTTACCAATTATGTATGTGTTCGTTTGTGCGTGTTCTAAAGATTACAAAGAAACTAATCTATTTATACTAAGTCAACTTACGTTGACTTTACAACCAAACCCTCAAACTATTTAACAATTACAAAACAGACCTTCACTTTTAATCTTGAATACAGTATTAGTCTAACAATCTCCCCCTTTGGATTCAAGATTAAAAAAAATTGACAATAATCTTCAGGTCTTTTTATCTTCAGTAAAGTCTTCAAATTTGAAACTCTTCCAACTTTGACATCTAGAAAGCTTTGTCATCTTCAACAAACTTTGTTACTTTAAACAAGTTATCTCCCCATTTATTTGCTTTTCATGACTTTACTTTCTTTTTAACACAACAAACTATAATCTTCTCAATCAATCAAGTCTTCAAACTTTGACTAACTTTGACTTTGAAACCACTTGATTCAAACAACCATTAACTTCAATCTCCTCCTTTATAACAATTGTTTCTTCAGCTTTCAACCTGACTTTGAAAAACATATGTCACTCTTTCTTGATACAAATTTTAATCATCTAATCTTTAACTCTGATTTATATCCCCAATTCTGATATAAACTTTTCATCTGAACTTGAACTCTGATCTATCTCCCCCTTTTTAATGATTTGTCAGAATCAAAATCATTAAAACTCTTCAAGTTTAGATCTGTCTTTGGAACATCTCCCCCAAATAACCAATTTAGCACAGTCTTCATGATCTTCCTTTTTGATAAAATGTGAATAATCTCGCCCAGATAGGAAAATCAGATCTGAATGAGTCGTCAATTCATAAAAGTATTCATCTAAATCTTTTCAAATTCAGACATATTAAGAGTTGTAACCCTGAATCAACATATGAAACAGTTATGAATGCTTGTCAGTAGCACAAAGTCACTGTGTACAACGATTGTACAATATAAGGAGTTGGTTTGATGTTGACTCCCCAGGACTTCCATTCAATCATTGAAAAACACAAGGTATTTTCTATGAATGTTCTGACAGAAAAACAAATTTTTTGTGTGCTCGTGCTTGTGTTATGAAAGAATTAGCACAATGATTTTGTTTCATAAGGCTCAAAGTATGTAAACCATTGAGACAACAATGATTATACATAGACTCAAATGTGCATGAGAAAGGGTCGAAGGTGGGGCAACTTTCCTTCTTTCTCAATATCAGTATATTCCAAGTGAAGAACCAATAGCGTATGCGTTGCTTCCCCAGAAAATGTGAAACATTCTCTTTTTAAGAAAAGAAGGAGTAGTTGGTGGGGTTGTATGCAAGAAATGGCATGGGCTAGGTGCCTTTTTCAATGTCGTTCACGAAGAAATGTGAAACAACAGTAATGTGGTTGCCCGGCTCAGAAAGAAGTTTGGTGCAGAGTCTTATATTCTTTTACTCTGTTCTCTCGCCCTCTTTCTTTTAACATTTTAGCTCATTTCTAACCAATCTCTCATTTCCATTTTATCTCTTCACACACCAACACTCAATCTTTTGACCCCTCTCCCCTCAATCACTCTTAGGATTACTTCCGGGGTAGGAAACACTGGTTATCGTGAATCCATGGAAGTTTTGTTAAGCACTCACATTGAATCCCATGTATTTGTCCTAAAAACATGTGTATCTCAATGATTTTCTTGACATTAAAGCACAAGAAATCATTTATCAGTATATGTATGCTCAACAAAAATCAGAATGAAATTTGAGCATTTTAAGCATTTAAGATTTCTCAAAACTGTATATGAATGAATAATCATGAAAGAATATAAATGTTTTGAGAATCTGACAATGATTAAGATCAGATCAAAATTCATGAAGAAAAATAATAAGGGAAATCGAAGACGAATGTTGTTTATATGAACAATATATAAACATATTATCAATGAAAGTACATGTATAATAGAAATGACGTTTGATTTAAACAACAATGAATAGCAAACGGGAGTATTACCATAGAAAGATTTAACTTTTGATACATGGTAATAACAAAGTCAAGAAATATACTGAACCGATGTGTATAAGAATACTTGACAAAGTATAAAGACATGACAATTACACAAGTATTTGCCATTAGAAACACATGGTCAGATAGTCATCAAAGTATCCAAAATAAAATCATTTAAAGTCATACTTCTCAATTCATGAAAATCTTTTAAGAATAGGAAGTGGTTTGAACATTTAAGAAACCATGTTGCACAAGTGAAAGTTGTTCTTCTTTCAACAAGTGATAAAGTATAAGATAAAGAAAAATATACCTTTTAGCTCACTTAGACAAAAACCTCATATATCCTCCCCCTCGATACCTGTAAAAAGTCAATTTATCAGAGAAAAAAAAATATGACAATGATAGTATAAAAGAGTTATACCTCCTCCCCCTAAAAGATATAGTAATTAACTTCTCTAACTCCCCCTCAAATCAAAAACTTCTAGAAAAAATTTTATTTGATTAGTATCCTTCAGAAGAAAAACATTTGAGTACGGGTTTTGAACTTAAGTATTCAAAAGCCATGATTACTTATTCTCCGGTGAGAATAGTAATATGCAATTTTACCAATGAAGACCGGGTTCTGATCTGATGTAACCAGAAGCCAATGTCACATGAAAAAATAACCTGCAAAATAAAAGATTTTGGTAATCATTTAAAAAATGATTCCGCCTTTGTCAGTAAATGATAAAAAATAGACACTGTTCATAATGACCAAGACATAAACAATGAAAGCATAAAACAAGATATACTCCCCCTTGAATCATGTAGTGGCATTTATAATACCTACTTTGTTGACTAGAAGGGTAAACCTTTTTTTCATCCAACGGCTTGGTGAAAAGATCAGCCAACTGGTAGTCAGTTTGCACGAAGTGCATCTCTATATCGCCCTTTTCCACATGATCCTTGATGAAGTGGTATCGCACATCAATATGTTTTGTCTTTGAGTGTTGCACTGGATTAGCTGTTATAGCTATCGCGCTCTTTGAATCACAGTAAATAGGTACTCGTTGATATGAATAGCCAAAATCCTTTAATTGTGTCCGCATCCAAAGGACTTGTGAATAGCAGCTTGCAGCGGCTACATATTCAGCCTCGGCAGTAGATGTGGATACACAATTCAGCTTCTTTGATGTCCAGCTTACCAACTTGTCACCTAAAAACTGACACGATCCAGAGGTGCTCTTACGATCCAACTTACACCCTACATGGTCAGCATCTGTGTATGCAGTTAGATCAAAACTTGAACCCTTAGGATACCAAAGGCCTAACTCAGGAGTGCCTTTGAGGTACCTAAGTATTCGTTTCACAGCGACTAGGTGTGATTCCTTCAGGTTAGCTTGATACCTAGCACAGAAACATGTGGCAAACATAATATCCGGTCTACTTGCTGTTAAGTAGAGTAATGAACCAATTATGCTATGGTACATCTTTTGATCTACTGATTTACCAAATAAATCAGCATCTAATAGTGTACCCGTTGCCATTGGTGTTTTCATCACTGAACTTTCAGTCATGTTGAACTTTTTTAGGATATCTCTGATATATTTTGATTGATTAATGAAAATGTCGTCGGGTAACTGTTTCACTTGAAGACCAAGAAATAAAGTCAGTTCTCCCATCATCGACATTTCAAATCGAGATTCCATGATTTTTGAAAAAAATTTAGAAAATTTAGGATTTGTAGAACCGAAAATAATGTCATCCACATAAATCTGAATTAGGATCATATCTTCACATTGTTTCTTCAGAAAGAGAGTAGTATCTATAGTACCTTTCTGAAACCCTGAAGCAAGTAGAAATTGAGTTAACGTTTCATACCAAGATTTTGGTGCCTGTTTGAGTCCATATAAAGCCTTGTCTAGTACGTAGACATAATCCGGGTGTTTTGGATCAATAAAGCCTTCGGGTTGAGTAACGTAAACTTCTTCATGCAGAATCCCATTCAAGAAAGCAGATTTGACGTCCATCTGATATACCGTAAAATTCTTGTAGGTGGCGTACGAAAGATATATCCGAATAGCTTCAATCCTTGCAACAGGAGCAAATGTTTCATCATAATCAATCCCCTCCTGTTGACAATACCCTTTTGCAACAAGGCGAGCTTTATATCGAACCACAACTCCTGCTTCATCTCTCTTATTTCTGAAGACCCACTTTGTACCAATTATAGATTTTCCTTCTAGAAGTGGTATAAGTCGTCGTACCTTGTTCCGCTCAAATTGTAGAAGCTCATCTTGCATAGCTAATATCCAATCAGGATCGCACAAGGCTTCTGATGCTTTCTTTGGCTCAAGGGAACTAAGGAAACTCGAGTAAAGACAAAAATTAGCAGATGACGCCCGCGTTTTTACTCCACTGTGGATATCACCTATATTGTGTAGAGGATGATCTCGTGTCCATCTTGTAGTACTTGGAAGTGGTTGAACAAAAATCTGCGTGTTATCTTCATCATATTCATCATATATAGCAAGCTCAACCTCAGATGTACTCGGGACATCTAGTACATTTGTTTATGACTGATATGGTTCTGGAACTTCAAAAGAATTACTCGAGACTTCTTTTCCAGGAACTGTATCTACAGAAGCAAAAGTCAAATTAGTATCATCAGAAAGAACAGGTGTAGTTGTACCTGATGAGGTTGATGTAGTGACATTCTAAGAAGGTCCTGAAATATCTTCAGTTATAATTGGAACCTCTGAAGTTGATGCAGATATGTTTGATTTGTCAAAATCTGCACATATATCCAAAAATGCATCAAAGAATAATAAATCTAACTCAGATGATATAGTTTATGAGTCAGAAAACTTAGTCTGTGACGATTCGGGTTCTATTCCGTCTTGAATAGAAGCCTTCTATTTTAGCTTGAGTTCTGAACTGCAGTGTTCAGAAGTCAATGTAGATGTTTCATTGAAAGACACATTCATACTCTCCATGATAGTCTTGGTTCTTCTGTTGTAAACCCGATAGGCTTTTGACGTCAAGGAATATCCGATAAAGTAGCCTTCGTCTTCCTTCTTGTCAAATTTCCCAAGATTATCACGATCGTTGAGAATATAACATTGTTCTAGCAAGTTCCTCAACATAGTTGTGTAGAAGATGCTTAAATCCAGTCATGTGGCGCGAGCATCAGAATCTATGTACCACAGATGTGAGGCCTGCAAAAGAACAAATCACTTCTTCTTAGGTACCCATATCCAGATGGGTCCTTTTTTGTTAGCCTTTTGCAATTTATTTAAATCATCTACTGTTAGAGCACAGTCTCATTGGATTCAAGATCATCCAATCTGAAGATCGCAATCTGAAGCTAAAGCAGAAAAGTCGACTCTTAAATATAAGTTTAATGTCGTTTGTAATAAATAGTCAAAGTATTGTTTATTGTATTTTATTATTATTATTTCCTAATAATATCTAGATATTAGTTTAGTTTAGATATTAGTTATTTATTAGTTTAATATTTTTACGTTTGCAAGTTGTTGTTAGTGTGTTGTAGAAGCTTTCTAAGAAAACATATCAGATCAGATCTCATAACTCACACACACAAGAACACACATAAAAGGGTGTAAAACACAGAGAGCTTCAAAGAGAGAAATCGATCAATCTGTATTCTGCGTTTTTATTAATCAAACAGGTTGGTTAAATCGTTTATGTGTTATCGTCGATAAAACTTGATAGTATTGTGGACCGACAATTGGTATCAGAGCCTGAAAGCGGATCTAAATCAAGTTTAAAACCATTGACTCTGTGTTCTTCATTTCAAAATCATTTTCAAGTTATAGTGTGTTTTTGGGTGTGAAATCGATCAGGTTGTGATCGAATAGGGTGCTAAATCGAGTTGTTATAGTTTGATTTCATTTTAAAGCTTCAATTGATTCAAATTTTGTGATTTTATTGCAAAACTTTTCACGAGTAAAAACTCACTATGCCATTGATCATTTCGTCAAAAAGTGTTTGTTTTCGAGATCAAGTGGTTATAATCTGTTCTAGATTGGTTAGTGGTCATTTTGTTAGAGTTTAGAACTGCTAATCGAAGTACAAACAAGTTTTTAGATCGATTTTCGAAGAACAGGGACGAACTCGCGCAAAGCTCAAACTCGCGTCAGTTCATAGTCTCTTTTGCACCATCAACGACTCGCGCAAACTTCTGTTTCGCGCGATCAATTACTCGCGCAAAGATCACTTCGCGCTACCAACGTCTCGCGTAAACCTCTATTTCGCGCGACTAACTGCTCAAGCAATCTTCAAAACGCGCGACCCACTTCTAACGCAAACTTTGTTTTGCGCCAACCATTACTCGCGCAAAGTTCCATTTCTCGCGACCTACATCTCGCGCAAAACTCCAAGACTCACAAACTTCAGTTCGCGCAAATCTCAGAACGCAATCTTTTGCACCAATTTCACACTTAGACAATTTTTTGCAAACTGTAATATGGCATTTAATTGTGAAAATTTTTTTCTCTAGGGGAGCTGCCCCTCGACCCCGCAAGGGCGTTTTGCCTTTGACCCCACCGGCTAACCGGGTAGCGGGACCCCCGTGCTAAGTCTGCGAAGTGGGACATAGTTCTGATTGTGATCAAAATTTCTATTCAAAGATTCTGTATATTTGTTATTTTATCTGGACTAACTTTCAGTACAAGTTCTTATTGCAAATCAAATCAGATATTCAAGATGGAATATTTTTCTGATGATGATGATAAGATTGAAATGCTCAAATTAGAACTTCAGAAGTTTGCTTATTCAGCTGCAAATTATTCGGAGAAGTCAAAGAACTATCGTGATGAAAAGAAGGTACTGAAAGAAAAAGTCAATGCATTGAAAAAGATCAATGAGGATCTTCGGAAGCAAATTTCCGACTCTCAGCATTTGACAGATGGTGAAAGCATTAAAGATAAGAAAGAGTTTGAGAAGAAGTTCTTAGATCTTTCCAAGAAGAGTATTGAGAAGAAGAAGGTGCTTGAGCTTAGATTTTTAAAGATTTCTCAACAAATTTCTAACCTTGAGAAAGTAATCATTTTGGAAAGAGATCAGTTTGCCAAGGAGAAGAAGGCATTTGATCAGAAGAACGTTGGATTCTTAAAAGAGATATCAGATGGAAGAAAGGGTGCTAAGAAGGGATTTGAAGAAGAGAGAAGCACCTTTGAAGATGCAATTAGAAAGCTTAATGCAAAGCTATCTGAACTTTCTAAATATGCACAGAAAGAGAAGAAAAAGAAGTCAGAGCTTGAGACGAAGATTGACCTTCTTGTCAAAGAACGAAACAGTTATTCTTCAAAGAATAAAGAGCTTGAAAATATTATTTCAATGGTGGTGGTGACTGAGCGCAAGACTCCAGAGTCAATTGTCCACTCACCTAGAGATGATTCAGCTGATTTGGAATACTCTTTCAAGTCAGCTGCAAGTTCAACATTCAAACATGTTTCTTTAAAAAGGTCAGTTAAATCTTCTAATCAAATTCGTAATTCTAACCTTTTCTATGATAGAAATATAGATGGTTCAGGTACACATCAAAGAGGGAGAAGATGCTACAAAGAAGAAGAACTGGTCTGGAAAAGGCAACCAGTTAAAAATGAGCAGAAAAGTAAGAAGTCATGTGTACATACGCAGAATGCCAAAAAGAACAATGCGCATAAAGGTAAACCTGATTTTGTCTACACGAGAGATCAATTAATCAGTTTTTCAGGTAAGAAACTCTATTGTTCTTATTGTCGTACACATGATCCTGTTCACAAGACTAGTGATCATTACTGGTATGGTTCTTACTCAGTAACCCCCACAAGAACTGCAACTAACACTCATGGACCCAAATACCAGTGGGTACCAAAGAAAAAGGATGATTCTGTGTTGCAGGCACCTACTGTCAAGGGGGAGTAGGAGAAGAATGGTTCTTGAGTAAATCAGCTCAAGACCCGGACATCAATGTCAAAACTGGCTTTTGAACAAAACAGTTCAAGACCCGCACTTCAATGATCGAAAGACCTTACTTCCAAGATGATATGAGATTGTACTCCAATACTCGAATGAGGAAATCAACCATCAAGGGAGAGTACATGTTTGTCTGAAATTTTAATGCATATATTTTTAACTGACATATTTTTGGATGCATAATTTCAGGGGGAGAAAAAAGGTGATGACTTCTGATTATTTCTGATCAGGACTCATACTTTAATCGTTTTACTGCTTTTTGTCATTTTCATTTTCAGTGAATAAATTCGCTTTGACTAAGACATAAGACTTTTGTGATTTTTGAGAGATGCTTACAAGATCATATCTTTATGACTTTAAGCTTAACTTCATGAGATGTAAGATCGCACATAAAGGTATAATCTTTTATCCTAATCTCATATAAGTTTGAAAGAAGGACAACTTTCAATCATAGAAAACATTGTTCTTAAAAGTTCAAACCACTTCCCGAATCTTAAACCGATTTCATGAATTGGAAGTGTGACTTTAAATGTTTTCAAGATCAACATTGTGCTTTAACAGAAATAGTTAAACCAATTTGAGCATTATATGCATCATAGAAAAACATGATTTCATTGTGCTAGGAATTAACACAACTTCTATGGAATCACCTTAACCAGTGATTTCTACCCACAAAGTTAATCCATAGTGATTGAGTGTGAGAAGTCGAAAAGAATTGAGTGATGAGTTATAATGAAAAAGAGTGTTTGGTTAGAGTAAGCTAAATGTTTAAAAGAAAGAGGGTGTGAGAACAGAGTTAAAAGAATATCACAACTCTGCACCAACTTTTTCTGAGCCGGGCAGCCACAATTCTAATGTTTCACAATTCTTTGGTGATCATTATTGAAACAGGCAACTAGCCCATGCCAACTCTTGATCAAACCTCACCAACTACTCATTTTCTTCTTAAAAGGAAAATGTTTCATTTTCAAAGGGGACGCAGCACATTTGCTATCTGATTTTCATTTGGAAAATCTGGATATTTAAAAGAAGGAAGTCTGCCCCACCTTCGCACTTCAATCATGCACATTGAGTCTGTGTTTAACTTACTGTTGTCTCAGTGGTTTACACAATATTGAGCCTTATAAGCAATCATCAAGTGCTTAATTCTTTCTATCATAAGCACGAACACACAAGGAATTTGTTTCTTTGTCATAACGTTCATAGAAATTGCCTTTGTGGTGTTTTGATGATTGAATGGAATCCCTGGGGGAGTAAACATCAAAAAGCTCCTTTCCAATGTGTATTTGTTACACACAGTGACTTTGTGTTACTGACAAGCATGTTAACTGATTCATTTGTTGATACAGGTGTTACACAACTAATTTGTCTGGATTTGCAAAGATCTAGATGAATCTCTTATGAATTGACGAATCAGAGGCTACGAAGGATAGACATTTCTTGACATTAAATTTTGATGAACTCGTTCCTCTTTTCATCAAAAAGGGGGAGAAGCGCTAAAGAGCCAACACAAGAAATGTGGGACAATACAAGATTAGAGCAAGTATTCTGAAGACATGCTGATTTTAGAGAAATTTTCTTTGAAGATACTTTGCTACAACAATCTGAGCTACAACTAGAGATAATTTCTTCCCAACATCTGAAAGAGATTTTATCTACATCAAAAGGGGAAGATTATTACATTCTGAAGACTAAGAAGAAGATTGCATCTTCTGAGCTGAAAAAGAAGAAGATTGAGTTGCACAAATCTATTGGATAAATCTTTTTAAGTAATGATCTTGATCCAAAGGGGGAGATTGTTAGAGCACAGTATCATTGGATTCAAGATCATCCAATCTGAAGATCGCAATATGAAGATCGCAATCTGAAGCTAAAGCAGAAAAGTCGACTCTTAAATATAAGTTTAATGTCGTTTGTAATAAATTGTCAAAGTATTGTTTATTGTATTTTATTATTATTATTTCCTAATAATATCTAGATATTAGTTTAGTTTAGATATTAGTTATTTATTAGTTTAATATTTTTCATCTTTGCAAGTTGTTGTTAGTGTGTTGTAGAAGCTTTCTAAGAAAACATATCAGATCAGATCTCATAACTCACACACAAGAACACACACAAAAAGGTGTAAAACACAGAGAGTTTCAAAGAGAGAAATCGATCAATCTGTATTCTGCGTTTTTATTAATCAAACAGGTTGGTTAAATCGTTTATGTGTTATTGTCGATAAAACTTGATAGTATTGTGGACCGACATCTACCTTAGCCTTAATTCGCCATTCATAGCGAGGCCTCGTTATCCATTTCCAAACCATTTTTACATCAAGCTCATTAAACTTTTGTTTTCTAGAAAGATAATCATTCTTAACATGAAAGACTTTTGCATGTTGTGTCGAGGATTTTGTAAGAGCATATTGTTAGAGCATAAATATGTTGGATACAAGATCAAGAAGACTGAAGGTCAAAGTTCAAGAAAGTCAAAGCTGAGAAAGTCAACTTTCTTTAAAGTCAAAGTCTTTTGTAATAAAAGTCAATGTATTGTATTTGTATTTTAGTTTCCTTGTATTTTACTTGTAGGGTATAAATAGTTTTGGTTAGTTGTTTTTGTTAGAAGTCTTGAACATAATTGAATTCAGAGAGAGAGAATTGTAGAGAGAGAGAGAGAGATCTAGAGAGAGAGTCAAGAACACTGTTTGTAATCGTTTGGATTAAAGTTGAATCAAACAGGTAGTAATTCAATCTTATTTGTTTGATTGTTTGAATAATTGTGATTAGAAACTAGAATCTAGGGAATATGAATTGGTATCAGAGCAGATCCAACTATGAAATCAGATCAAGAAATGTTCGACACTGTGTTCATCAAAGTCCAGATTGATTTCTGAGTTTTAGTGTGTTTTAAAAGTTGTAATCAATCAGGTTTTGTGTGATTAGTGATTTCGATCAAGTCTGTATGATTTAATTTCGGTATTGGACTGTAATAGATTTGTAATTTTGAATTTTGTTGAAGTCTTTGTTCACGAGTTCATACGCACTGTATCATCGATCGTTTTGTATTTTGAATGTTTGTTTTTGAAATTCTTGCATTGTAACTTGTTCTAATATTGAAATCGATCATCCCTACAAAATTTCAAGTCAATTGGACAAGGTTTGGATCGAAATATGTGAGAAAAGATAGAATTTTGGTCGATATACGGAAGAACGCGTAAGATCTTCAGAACGCGCAAGTTCATCTGGAAGAATGCGCAAGTCGAAGGAAAATGGTTTTTGGACAAAACACGCAGAGGGTTATCTGTGAGTTCTAGAAACGCACAGATCGATGTCTGCGAGTTTAGCTCTTCAGCTTGCGAGTTTGAAGATTGGGAAAATTTTCTAAGTGTTGGAACGCGCAAGCCATGGTTAGCGAGTTTGCTCAAACGCGCAAGTAGTGCCTAGCGAGTTTTGGGAACGCACACATCTCTATTAGCGCGTTTCAACGTGAATAGTTACTTGCGTGTTTAGGAATTAGCGAGTTTTATCGAGAACAGTATCTTGCGAGTTTCAACGATTAGCGAGTTTCAGCAACTAGCGAGTTTATCAAAACACGCAACCCTTTGCGTGCGAGTTTCACAAACACGTAAGTTTAAGCCTGCGAGTTTTTCTGTGAATAGTGATCTGCGAGTTTTAGGCGTCTGCGAGTTTCATATTTTAATAGTGACTTGCGAGTTTCTATACTTAGAATATCTTCTGAGAAATTTTCAAAACTGTAATATGGCCTTTAATAGTGTGCGAAGGGACCCCCGTGCTAAGTCTGCGAAGGGGGACATATTTCTTTTTGTGATCAAAATTTCTTATTTTATATTTCAAGTTTTCTGTATTTTCTTGATTGTTTCATTTGGACTAACGATCAGTTTCTAGTTTCT
Source organism: Arctium minus (assembly GCA_954870635.1). NCBI lineage: Eukaryota > Viridiplantae > Streptophyta > Magnoliopsida > Asterales > Asteraceae > Arctium > Arctium minus. Next base: position 80,295,089 of record OX941087.1, on the reverse strand, counting down.
TATTGCATATATTTTTCAAAACAGGTTCATTCAAGATGACTTTTAAAGATGCTCTTTCTATTGGCACTGATGTCAAGCCTCCAGTACTGTTCAAAGGAGAATATGAACAGTGGAAAGACAGATTTCTGGATTTTGTAGACAGACATGCAAACGGGGAAAACATTTTGTTGTCAATTACAGAAGGTCCTATGGTACCAATCACATTTCAAATACCTGATGATGACTCATCTGATAGTGAAGATGGTACTGAGGAAAGAGATCAGAAAATGAAAACAGTTCCAATTGAATATGCTCAGTATTCTGAAGAGCAAAAGAGTCGGTTCAAAGCAGACAAGCAAGCAAGATCCCTTCTTCTTCAAAGTATCCCGAATGATATCTACGTTAAAATAGACAGCTACAAGGCAAATGCTAAAAAGATGTGGGATCAGTTGCAAAAGATGATGATGGGTTCCAAAGTTGGCAATCAAATGAAAGTAGCCAATTGCATCAATAGCTATGAGGAATTCAAAGCCAAAGAGAATGAGAGCTTAGAAGATACTTATGAACGGTTTGTCTTGCTGTTAAATGAATTGTCAAAGATCAAAGTGAAAAAGAAGCAGCTTAAGAACAATGTCAAATTCCTGAGTATACTACAACTTGAATGGAAGAAGCATACGCGTAGGATGAAACAAATGAAGGATCTAAATGACATTCCGTTACATGAGGTTTACGAGACTCTGAGGCAAAATGAAGAAGAAGTGGAAGAGAAAAGAGCTGAGAAAAAGAAGGCAGAAAAAGTTCCCGATCCTATTGCATTGGTAGCCGGAGAGAAGAAGAAAGAAAAGAAAGAGAAGAAGAAAAAGAAGAAAGTACTTACAAGTTCTGAATCGGAATCTGAATCAGATGGAGATGATGGAGAAAGTCTCAAACAAGCTATGCTTTTACTGACCCGAGCATTTCAAAAGAAATTCTACAAAAAGTCGGGATCCAATTCTCAAAGATACTCTTCATCCAGCTCTAAGAACCATGAGCATCGAGAAAGAGTTGAAGGAAAGCGACATGAAGAGAACCGGTATATGGAAAGGAAGCCGGAAGAAAAGAAGAAGTATGTGAATGATTACACCGTTGCTGAAAAGCCAGCAAATGATCCAATCAAATGCTACAACTGTGGCAAGATTGGACATTTTGCTAAAGAATGTCGAAAGCCAAAGGTTCGCAACTCCCAGTACTATCAGAACAAACTGCTATTGGCCAAACAGCAAGAAGTTGGCATAGCATTAATGGCTGAAGACGAATTTTGGTTGGATCATTCTGATCAAGAGGAAGAGAAAGAAGAAACTTCTCATCTCTGCTTAATGGGTAAAGAAGTCAAGTATGATGATTCAGAGGATGAGACATCTGATGAGGTATTAAACTTAACTGAAAAAGATTTCATAACCAAAATGGAAGCTATGATGGTTGAGCTTAATGATCTTCAAGTAAAACTAAAGAAAGAAAAAGACAGAGTTGCTAAAAGAAACAACAAGATCTTTGAGCTTAATAAGTATGTTATTGGGAACAAAGATCTAATTGATTCTTTACGCAAGTCTGCTTCTGATTCTAAACTTCAAGTAGATTGTTTTGAAAAGAAGATTTCTGAGTTTGATAAATTGCAGGTTGATAACAAGCTTTTGAATAAGAAGGTAAATGGTCTAGAAGTCAAACTCTATGCAAGAGGCCAAACAGATCAAACCATTTTTCTTAATGCACCTAACGAAGAGGTTGATGTTAAGGAAAAATGGGGACTTTGTTTTCAAAACCCCCATTACTTAAAAAAAGCCATCAGAAAACAACCAGCACTATATAATTTTGATTTTCTTGCTTGTGTTGGTAAACATACTCATTTAAAACCCAAATTTGTTACCAAATTACCAGAAGAAGTTGAGGCCAAAGAAACTGAAAATAGAAAGAATGTAAAGAAAATGCAAGTACCATTTAACTATGCAAAGTTAAATGATAGTTATCCTTCAGAGACACCAAAAGTTCTTTCAAACGACTATTTTGCTAGTTATTCTATTTCCGAGATGAAGGAAAAACCATCTATTACAAAGGTTTATGTTCCTCCACTCATTCTTGAAAGCAAAATAGTTGAGCTTGAAAATGTTTTATCTGATGAAAAACTTTTGGTAGATATTGAACAAAGTGTGTTTTCTACAGTTTTAAAGAACACTGTTTTTCAAACTAAATCTACAATGTGTTCTAAAGTTTCTAAGGCACCTCAAACATCGACTGATAATTTTGATGATTTATTTGAGTCTGCAAATGACTTTCTTAATTCTGATGGTGGGTGCATTGAAGAAATTGATATGTTTGACTTCAATGCTTCTCTTCCTGATCATTCTACTTGTCTTATAAATGAAAAAGTGTTACCAAGTGGTTTTAATATTGGTGAATCATCAGCTAAGGTTGGTGAATCAGTTTCTGTAACTGCTGATTACTATGCTCAAGGTAAGAAACATAAGAAACAGCGATTATAGAAACAAAAATACACTGGTACACAAAAGAAAAATCAATCTCAGAAATCTGCTTTTCCTAATAATTCTAAATCTTATGTTTCAGATTTAAGGAAGAAAAGGTCGAAAGCTAGATCTGAATGGAGACCAAAAAGGAAGAATGATGAGATAGCTGAATCAGTTTCTGATAACTCATGTAATAGATCTGATAGTAGTGATACTGATGTAGTTGGTCAACTTGCTTCTTATAAACAAAACCTTGTAACTTCTTACAAGCGTTATTCAATAAAGCAATTGATTCAATTATCTCCTACTACTACTAAATCTTATCATTATCGGAGAAATGATTTTGCTTATCATCATAATTCTATTGATTGGTTTGGATCTTATCATGTGTATTCTTCACGATCAAATGTTTTTAAAAGTTTTCAAAGGAAAAGAGGATCCATATTCAAATGGATACCAAAATCATGTGCTAATCTGTTAGGACCCGTTTTTAAATGGGTACCTAAATCTATTGTTTCCTGATTTCTCTTGCAGACCCGGCATATGTGGTACTTGGACAGCGGCTGTTCCAAGCATATGACCGGGCAGAAAGCTTTATTGTCTAATTATACAGAGAAATTCAGCGGAAATGTCAGACTTGGAAACGATCAACTTTCACCAATCTTAGGATATGGTGACATTATTCAAGACAACATAACGATCAGTAAGGTGAGTTATGTCGAAGGTTTAGGGCACAACTTGTTTAGCATCGGTCAATTCTGCGATAAAGGGTTAGAGGTCAACTTCAAATCTAAGAGCTGCTCGGTTCGTACTGAAGACGGCAGAGAACTCTTAGGTGGAAATCGAAAGACAAACCTTTATACCATCAATCTGTCAAAAGTTCAGATTGACAATCAAGTATGCTTAATGACAAAAGCTTCGATTCAGCAAAGTTGGCTCTGGCACCGAACACTATCACATCTGAACTTTCGTTATATCAACAAGTTGGTCAAAGATAAGTTGGTAAAAGGAATTCCTGAACTGATATATGAAAAAGAACACTTATGCGCAGCTTGTGAAAAGGGTAAGATGAAGAGAGCCGCACATAAACCGAAGCCTGAACCAAGCATCAGTTCTCCACTAGAGTTGTTACATATGGATCTCTCGGTCCAATGAGAACACAAAGCTTAGGAGGAAAGAAATACGTGTTGGTTATTATGGACGATTATTCAAGATACACGTGGTTCAAATTTCTTCGATCAAAAGATGAGACGCCCGAAGTTCTCATTACTTTCTTAAAGACAACCCAGGTGAATATGCAGAGACAAGTCAAGTTTCTTCGAACTGACAACGGCACAGAGTTCAAAAACAAAACCGTTGAAGAATATATCGAATCGATCGGGATATCACATCAATACTCTGCTGCTCGTACGCCTGAACAAAATGGAGTAGTCGAAAGGCGAAATCGGACGCTAGTCGAGGCCGCTCGTACTATGCTCAGCCAATCCGATCTACCTCTATTTTTGTGGGCAGAAGCTGTGTCAACTACATGTCATACTCAAAATCGGTCCATAATACACCGTCGTTTTCAAAAGACTCCATATGAGCTTATCAACAACAGAACACCGACAATCAAGTATTTTCACATATTTGGGTGTAAGTGTTTCATGCTTAACGACAGAGAGAGTCTGAATAAATTCAGTGCTAAGGCAGACGAGGGTATCTTCATTGGTTATTCTTCGACATTTGCAGCATATCGTGTTTATCTGAAAAAGTCAAAGACAGTTGTCGAGAGCGTCAATGTCACATTCGATGAAGACATGGCTTCTGAACAACTCTATTCAGAACCCGTTATCACTGGAGTATTAGCTTCTGGGCAGATCAGTCCAGAACCTGCTTCTACAGCGAATAATTCGAATAACGCTTCTACTTCAATTTCACATTTATCTGATTTAGATTTGTTATTTGAATTCTTTTATGATGAGTTTCTAGGATCTAATTTGCCTAAATCTGTTGTGACTGACAGGTCTGAAGACACAAGTTGCAATCATCCAGTCACTTCAGAAGTTTTAACTGAACTTGTATCCCCCGTTCAGTCAGAAACTCACACTCCAACAACTACTCCTACAGTTGAAGTTATACAAGTAACTGCTGAGCCAGAAGTAACTGTTTCAGTTGGGTGTGATACATTGTCTATTTAACAGCCAGAGTTTGTTGTTCCAACTGATACTTCTGCACCTGAAACTTCAACTGCAAACCCCCCTTCTATTATTCAAACTGAAGATCCTGATAGTGGATTTCTAGATGATGATCATGTTCAATCAGTATCTACTCCACTTCCTCATGAGCATCGCTGGACCAAAGTGTATCCTTTACATCAAGTAATTGGATATCTAAACAAGCCGGTGCAAACTAGGTCAGCGACTTTGAATCAATGTATGCATGACTCATTCCTCAGCAAGATAGAGCCCACGCGAGTATCAGAGGCTTTAGCTGATTCGGATTGGGTATCTTCCATGCAAGACGAGTTAAATCAGTTTGAAGCCCTAAAGGTCTGGAGATTAGTTCCAAAGCCAGTAGGAAAGACCGTGATAGGAACTAAATGGGTATTCAAAAATAAAAAGGATGAAGATGGTATCGTCATAAGGAACAAAGCTAGACTTGTTGCCAAAGGTTACCGGCAAGAGGAAGGCATAGACTATGATGAGACGTATGCTCCAGTAGCGCGTATAGAGGCAATCCGCATGTTTCTAGCCTACGCAGCTCATAAGAATTTCACAGTCTTTCAGATGGATGTGAAAACAGCCTTTTTGAACGGCATTCTTAAGGAGGAAGTATACGTGTCTCAACCAGAAGGGTTCGTCAATCCAGATAAGCCAGATCATGTCTACATCTTGGACAAAGCTCTGTATGGTTTAAAACAAGCCCCTCGAGCATGGTATGATGTTTTATCTAAATTTTTGGTCAAGTCCGGTTTTTCTAAAGGTAAGGTTGATACCACTTTATTCATTAAAAAGGAAAAAGTTGATATTATTCTTATACAGATATATGTTGATGATATAATATTTGGTTCTACTAATCCAAAATACTGCAAAAACTTTTCTAACCTCATGGTGTCACGTTTTCAAATGAGTATGATGGGAGAGATGAATTTCTTTCTCGGATTACAAGTTAAACAATTTTCAACGGGGATTTTCATTAACCAATCTAAGTACATTTTGGATATTCTTCGGAAGTTCAATATGGAAAATTGTAAACCAATTGGAACCCCGATGGCACCAGGTACTAAAATTAGCACTGATCCTTCAGGTAAAAGTGTTGATGTTAGGACTTATAGAGGTATGATAGGATCGTTAATATATCTTACATCAAGTAGGCCAGATATTATGTTTTCAACATGCTTATGTTCTAGATATCAGGTTGCTCCTAAAGAATCCCATTTGGCTGCTGTCAAAAGGATTTTTAGGTATCTGAAGGGGACTGCAGATCTTGGTCTGTGGTATCCTAAGGATACTGGGTTTCAACTGACTGCTTATTCAGATGCAGATCATGCAGGTTTCATGTTGGACAGAAAGAGTACTTCGGGTCACATTCAATTTCTTGGAGATAAGCTCGTTAGCTGGGCATCAAAGAAACAATTATACGTTTCCACATCGACTGCTGAAGCAGAGTACGTAGTTGTTGCCAGTTGCTGCTCTCAAGTCCTGTGGATGCGAACACAGCTACGAGACTATGGATTCAAGTTTGATAAAATTCCAATCTATTGTGACTCGAAGAGTGCAATCGCAATATCTGCTAATCCTGTTCAACATACGAAAACCAAACACATTGACGTCAGGTATCATTTTATTAAAGATAATGTAGAAAAAGGAACAATTGAACTTTATTTTGTAAAAACATATTATCAACTTGCAGATTTATTTACCAAACCCTTAGATGAAAAGAGATTTAATTTTCTTATATCTAAGCTCGGTATGCTAAATCTTAAGACATAATCGGTTATTACCTAATAAAGTTACGTATTGTTATTTTTCATCATTTTCTTTATTCTTATTTCTGAAGGATATCTGCACTTTAACATGATTGTTCATGATCTCAGGGAGAGTAAGAGAAGATTAAAGTTGATCATTATTCTTTTGAGGGGGAGCGTAACTAATTTCTGTATTTTACTTAACTGACAAATATTTTTTTGTGATGCATGATTTTAGGGGGAGCACATAAATCACATCAAAAGGAGTAAGACTATGATTTCTGATTATTTCATATCAGAACTCGTACTTTAATGGTTTTACTGCTTTATGTCTTTTATTTTTCAAATAAATTTGTGAATAAATTTGCTTTGACTAGACTTTGAGACTTATGCAGGATGAGAGAGGATGACACGATCATATCTTATTGACTACAGCTGACTTCATGAGAATTAAGATTGAGCGAAAAGGTAAGTTTCTTATCTTAATCTCATATGTATCTGAATGAAGGACAACTTTCAGATATGAAAACATGATTTTCTTAAATGTTCAAACCACTTCCCGATTCTTAAACAGATTTCATGAATTGGAAGTGTGATTTTAAATGTTTTTCAAGAATTACTTGTGCTTACATGATTATAAATCGTGTGTTTCCAAAGATAAATACTTGTGTATTGTCTTTTCTATATACTTTCAAGTATTCACACACACTAGTTTGAATTCTTGTTCAAAATGATCTTACCATGTCTCATATTGTAGCCAATTTTTTCGATGGTAAGACACTCCACTTGTACTTTAATGAATTTTGAGCGTTAATTCATTTCGAAACGGTTTTTCAAGAATGTCTATATTTTGTTTCGTATAGACACCTATCTTTTGTTTCTGACCATAAGCTTTGATTGTTATATCATTCATTTTCTGATCATTTTCATACAATGTCAGATTTTCAAACAAGTCTCTTGCATTCATGTTCATTTATTCAATTAACTTGTTTGAAAATACTTCACTGTTTCAAAATGCTCATATCTTCATGATTATATTTTGAGCATACTTTCATCTGACATTTGTATATGAGCTTTAACTAATAAAGCTAAATCATCTGAGCAACACGTTCTTTTAGGATTATATGGGTTCCTTGTGCTAGGACTTCAATGAACTTCTATGAAATCACGTTAACCAGTGATTTCTACCTAAGAAGTTAATCCTTTAGTGATTGAGTGTGAGGAGTCGAAAAGAAATGAGTGTGGGTGTGATGAGGTAAAATGGAAAAGAGAGTTTGGTTAGTAGTGAGCTTAATGATTAAAAGAAAGAGGGTGTGTGATCAGAGTAAAAGAATATCAAACTCTGCACCAAATACTTTCTGAGTCGGGCAGCCACATTACTAATGTTTCACGATTTTTGGTGAACGTTATTGAAACAGGCAACTAGCCCATGCCAACTCTTGAATTTAACCCCACCAGCCACTCATTTTCTTCTCAAAAAGAAAATGTTTCATATTTTTCTGGGGACGCAGCACATATGCTATCTGATTTTCATTTGGAAAATCTGGATATTGAAAAAGAAGGAAGTATGCCCCGCCTTCGCACTTCAATCATGCACATTGATTCTGTGTTTATCTACGGTTGTCTCAGTGGTTTATACAATGTTGAGCCTTATTTAAAGCAATCATCGTGCTTAATTCTTTCTACACGTGCCCGAACACACAAAGAATTCGTTTCTTTGTCATAACATTCATAGAAATTGTCTTTGTGGTGTTTCGATGATTGGATGGAAGCCCTGGGGGAGTGAACATCAAAAAGCTCCTTTATATTGTGTATTCGTTACACACAGTGACTTCGTGTTACTGACAGGCATTTTAACTGATTCATTTGTTGATTCAGGAGTTACATGTTCTTATTTTGTCTGGATTTGCAAAGATCTAGATGAATACTTAGTTATGGATCACAGAATCAGAGGCTCAGTTTGACAGATCAGAATGATCAAAGACATTTCTTGGAAGAAAAGTTTTGATGATATAGATGCTCAAATCATCAAAAAGGGGGAGATGGTATCAAGAAATGATAAAGTTTTGAGAGATGATTTTAAAGAAATGTCCAAGTCAGAAGATTCAAAGTAAAGATTTGAAGAAGATCAAAGAATTTCTGAAGGTTTGAGGAAATTTTTCTTTGAAGATTATTTGCTAAAGCAATCCGAGTTGATTCTAAAGATAATTTCTTTCCAAAGTCTGAAAGTATTTTGTGAAAGTTTTGGGGAGTTTGTTAATCGTTTGAAGACAGTTTTGGAAAGAATGCCATCAAAGAAAAAGGGGAGATTGTACTGACAGAGTTTAAAAGTTAAGACTGAATTGCTATATCTTTCAATAGTGATCTTGAATCCAAAGGGGGAGATTGTTAGAGCATATTGTTAGAGCATAAATATATTGGATACAAGATCAAGAAGACTGAAGGTCAAAGTTCAAGAAAGTCAAAGCTGAGAAAGTCAACTTTCTTTAAAGTCAAAGTCTTTTGTAATAAAAGTCAATGTATTGTATTTGTATTTTAGTTTCCTTGTATTTTACTTGTAGGGTATAAATAGTTTTGGTTAGTTGTTTTTGTTAGAAGTCTTGAACATAATTGAATTCAGAGAGAGGGAATTGTAGAGAGAGAGAGATATCTAGAGAGAGAAAGTCAAGAACACTGTTTGTAATCTTTTGGATTAAAGTTGAATCAAACAGGTAGTAATTCAATCTTATTTGTTTGATTGTTTGAATGATTGTGATTAGAAACTAGAATCTAGGGAATATCAAAAAGGGGGAGATGGTATCAAGAAATGATAAAGTTTTGAGAGATGATTTTAAAGAAATGTCCAAGTCAGAAGATTCAAAGTAAAAATTTGAAGAAGATCAAAGAATTTCTGAAGGTTTGAGGAAATTTTTCTTTGAAGATTATTTGCTAAAGCAATCCGAGCTGATTCTGAAGATAATTTCTTTCCAAAGTCTGAAAGTATTTTGTGAAAGTTTTGGGGAGTTTGTTAATCGTTTGAAGACAGTTTTGGAAAGAATGCCATCAAAGAAAAATGGGAGATTGTACTGACAGAGCTTAAAAGTGAAGACTGAATTGCTATATCTTTCAATAGTGATCTTGAATCCAAAGGGGGAGATTGTTAGAGCATATTGTTAGAGCATAAATATGTTGGATACAAGATCAAGAAGACTGAAGGTCAAAGTTCAAGAAAGTCAAAGCTGAGAAAGTCAACTTTCTTTAAAGTCAAAGTCTTTTGTAATAAAAGTCAATGTATTGTATTTGTATTTTAGTTTCCTTGTATTTTACTTGTAGGTTATAAATAGTTTTGGTTAGTTGTTTTTGTTAGAAGTCTTGAACAGAATTGAATTCAGAGAGAGAGAATTCTAGAGAGAGAGATATCTAGAGAGAGAAAGTCAAGAACACTGTTTGTAATCGTTTGGATTAAAATTGAATCAAACAGGTAGTAATTCAATCTTATTTGTTTGATTGTTTGAATGATTGTGATTAGAAACTAGAATCTAGGGAATATCATATTTAAAGACAGGTTTAGCCCAAGATGCTTTTCTAGAAACTTTAGATTTAGGAGGAATGGTATGAAGTTGGAAAGAGTTTTCATGACAGTGTTTGCAAATAAAGTTCTTACGAACAAATGTCAATAGCTTTGATTTATCACTATGAATACAAACATTTATACACTTTTGACATTGCAAATCATTTGAACTTGTACATTTCAAGCTAACACTATCAATGACATTACATTTATTATCAACAACTTTATTTTCACATTTCTCCTTCATCCATTCTCCTTTATCATTCTGCTTTTTCAAATCTGAAATAGGAAATGAAATCTTGTCAGTTTTCATTTTAGAAGATGATTTTTTCGTTGAAATACCAGAAGTTTCACCTTATTTCAAAAATACTCGGAGGATATTCAGGAGTATTAGTATAAACAACAAAGGTTTTAGAAGTGATAATCTCAAACTCTGGGTTTAAATGAACATTCCATGTCTTAGAATCAAACATCTTTTTTCTCATTCAAATTTTGTTTAAACAAATCAACTTTCAAAGCACTTAACTCTTTAGAGAGTTCTTTGTTCTCTTCAGAAGACTTGTCAAGTTTGAATCTGAGATCATTATTCTCATCTTCCAACTCTTCAATAGTCTTTTGAAGATCTTTATTTGTTTTTCAAAATTAGATGTTTGATGCAATTCAGAGTTTAATTCTAACTTCTCTATGATCGGAACAGGGTTTGAAGCATTCATCATGTTTGTAAAAATCTCGTCAGTCATCTTCTTTGAAAAATCAGTTTTAATACTTTGATTCATGACATTTATGCACTCATTAGTCTTAATTTCTTTTGAGGATTCGGAAATGATTGATTCAGTTAGAGGAGCCTGATTCTCAACATCAGTTTCTGATTCGTATTCATCATACTGACACTGAGTTTCAGGAACATCTTCTTTAGTGTTGTCTGATTCTGTTGGTGAACATGTAGAAAACAATGATTGAAATTCAACAAATTCAGGTTTTCTATTTTTATAACTTTTGTTCAATTCTTTATAAGAAAATCTAACAGATTTAAAACTTGAGATGGAATCAGCACAACTTGATGTATCATCATCAACCACTTCTTTACCTTTAGAAGAAATATTAGACATGAGAGTTTCAGATTTAACAAAAGTATCATGACTGCTCGGGATTTTCTTAGGTGTTGAGCCCAGTTTATCAAAATTATACAAGTTTTCTGGTGCTCGTTTCAAAACATCGTTTTCTTCAAAACCTAATCCCGTTTTAGCATTATAAAAACGGACATCTTGGAGTTTATTTGTTAATAAGTTCAATGTCTGCCCAGTCTGTCCTCGCTTAAGATTTAAATCCTCTAGCTGCTTAATCTTGCAATAAGCCTCATTTCTCTCCTGAAAACAAGCTTCAAATTTAATCTTAAAATCACCTTTTTCAGAATTAATATTAACAAGATTCCTTTCAAGCTCAGCAATTTTGTTTTTCAAATCTTCTTTTTGTTTCTTTAAAGCATCTTTTTCAGATTCTTTTTCCTCAACAACAACTTTCAACAATGCATTTTCGTCACGAAAATTCATCATTGATTGTCTTTCATTATTAAGTTTGACTTTTATATTTTCAAACTCTTTTTCCATGATTTTAATCTGAGCCATCAAAGAATGAACAAGTTCAGAATTTGAAAGAGTACTTACTTCCGAATCACATTCAGACTGATCAGAAGATGTTTCAGCTTCATCATTCACCTTGGTCATCATATACACTTGAGTAAAAATGTGTTGATTCTTCATCGGAGCTTTGGTAGAATCAGTTCTCTTCTTCAGCCATCAGTTCTTTTCCATCTTCTACCTTCTTTGCAATCAGTGATTTCTTTGCATAGTACTCTGAATTCTTTGTTCTCTTGAAATTGCATTATTTTGAAAAATGACCAGGTTTACCACAATTGTAACACCTGCCATATTTAGGCTCAGCATTCTCTTCTTTCTTTTCTTCTCTTTTCTCAACTCTTTTCTCATCTTTCTTCTCATCTCGCTTTCCATCCTTCTTCTCAAACCTTGGCTTGTACTTGTCTGATTTATCTTTCTTGTATCCCTCATACTTTGACTTTGAAAATCTCTTCTTGCCAAAGCTTTTCTGAAACTGCTTTGTGATGAGGGCAAGATTATCAGCAAATCTTTGAATATCTTCATCAGAATGTTTCTCAGCTTCAGAGGAGGAATCATCAGAACTAGAGTCAGTCAGTTCTGTTAGAAAAGCTCTGGATTTCCTTGACTTGTACTTTGATGAAGAAACGGTCTTGGAACTTAATCCTTTCTTCTTTTCAGACAACAAGGCCAATGAATCTTTAACAATCTTTTTCTCTTGACTAAGTTGCTTTACTTCATCTTCATGTTGAGATAAAGTTGTAAAGATATCATTCACATCTTATTGAGCCATGTCTTTTGTCATCTGAATATTGATAGCATAGCTTTTCTACTCAGGATTCAAGTTCTTAATGAACTTGTAATTGATTTTAGACATTGTCTTGTTCATCCCATTTCTTCGCAAGTCATTCAGAATCACATTAAACCTTGTATATGTATCCAGAAGTGCTTCTCCTTCTTTAGCACGAAATCCTTCATATGCATTTATACTTTGGTTCAGTTTGGCCTATGTAGACTTTTCAGTACCCCGGAATTGTCTTTCCAGCTCGTCCCACGTGGCTTTAGCAGATTCCCTACTATCTACACGGTTGTAGATGTCATTTGGGATAGCCATGGTAAGATAGATAAGGGCCTCTTCATCAATTTGGTGAAGTTCCTTCTCCCTTTCACTGTAGTACTCATATGGTCTTGGCACATATCTAACTGGTATTTCAGGAGAAATTTCAGTAGCCGCTTGTCCAGGTACTGTTACCACTGGTTGAACTGGACCATCAATTATGGATTTCATATAATCTTTGTTCTTATGATTCAAGAACTGAGTCATTCTCCTCTTCCACTGTGAATATTCCCCGATAGACAAGACCGGAGGTTTCGATTGAGAACCCATAGAAAGCAACTCTTTAGACATGATGAGATATTTAAGTAATCTGCACAAACAAGAAAAATTAGCTAGTAATGATCTTTGAATCCAACAATTTGAGAAAAACTTGAAATTTTTCAGAAAATGAAATTTCTAAAAACTCCAAGTTAGGAATTCGCAAGCAGCTTCAAATCAAGAACAATTCGCAATTCAAAGTGTACTAGAATTCGTAAAATCTTTGAAATTCGCAAAACAAGCTTAGAAATTCGCACAAGTTAGAAATTTGCAAGCTAGAGAACAAACATTGAGCAATTCGCAAATGGTTACCTGCGAAAATTTTACAATTCGTAAGTCTCTCTTCTGTGAATTCTATATTTAACAACTTTTGAAAAAATGCAATTCGCAAAACACAATTCGCAACAAGAATTCGTAAAAGGAATTCGTGAGCTTCACGGATACGAATCCTTTACTTAGAAAAAATTTCTAATTTTCAAAAACATTTCGTAACACATACGAATTCTTGACTTAGAAGAATTTTTGAAAAAGCATTGCGAAATCTTAAGAATTCGTTACATAGAGTGATACGAAATATCACTTTTCGCTTAAGACACAATAATGAATTCTTCAGAATTCGTAACAGACACAGAAACGAATTCTTCACTTAAACCTTTTAAAACACCACTTTTCACAAAATTGACTTTTACAAATTCTAGCTTTTCGTAACAAAGAGAGAAACGAATTTTGTACTTGAACAGTTTTTCAAAAGATTAAGCAAATTCTTCTAGATTTCGTAATATACACTGATGCGAATTCTTTACTTGACGAATTCAGAAAAAAATTTCCTGCGAAATCTGATTGCGAAATCTATCAAACTAGCGAGTTCTTCATACGAGTCCTTTAGATCTTGCGAGTTCTTGGTTTCTAAGTCCAAAAATATTGATTTTGATCCAGAAAGTGATCCAAATCTCCAAATTTAAAGTTGTAACTTCACAGATTCAACAAGGTTAGTCCAAAGAACAATCCAATGCAATATTATAATCCAATTCACACAATTTCATGTTCAATTTAATCAAACAGTGACCGAAACTCGTTCGACCAAAAATCAACAAAAATCTCAAATTCTCGATTACAAAATATTTTTCTGTGAAAATCAATCCGACAAAACCTTTTTAAAACACCAAACGATCACTAATCAATCACCAATTTTATCAAACACTCACTTTTTGTACAAAATTCAATCAAGAAAACCTTTTACAGAATTCGAACTTTCTAAAACTCAAATCGATGGATTTCTGAGCTCTGATACCAATTGTGACCAAGTTTATACTAGCAATATGAACAACACAGATTAACAAACAAATTCTTATTGATAAAACCACACAATTACAATGAAGTCATAGATCTAACAAAGTGTCACAAGTCTCACGTATGTGTGTGTTTTAGTGTGCAGGTTCTTACCAATTCTGTGTGTGTTCGTTTGTGCGTGTTCTAAAGATTACAAAGAAACTAATCTATTTATACTAAGTCAACTTACGTTGTTAACTATTTAACAATTACAAAACAGACCCTCACTTTTAATCTTGAATACAATATTAGTCTAACAACGGTGACACCTCAATACCCCCAAGGTTTTCTTTTTATATAGACACAAATACATTCCATTCACCTTTCTTATATAAACCACTTTGTTTCAACTTCTCACCAATGTGGGACAACTCTAAATCAATCACAATTAACCATTTGAGAATACTCAATTCTCATGGTGTCAGCTTAATACTCCAAGATTTTCCTCTTATATATATATAAAGATTATATAAAAATAATAATGATTACTAATACTTTTTTTTTTTTGCAAAAAATGATCATCCAAAATAAGACAACCCCTTGAATTTAAAAAAAAATTGCAAAAAAAAGAAAGGTCATCCAAAATAGACAAGCCTCTGAGTTAAAAGTTAAAACACATGAATTTACACAAATGCATCCCATCCACCTTTCTTTTGCACACCACTTTGTTCAAATCTTTCAACTTCTCACCAATGTGGGACAACTCTAAATCAATCACAATTATTCACCATTTTAGAATACTCAATTCTCATGGTGTCACCTCAATACTCCAAGATTTTCCTCTTATATATAAAAAGATATATATATATATATATATATAACGCTTATAATGACTACTAAGATTTTTTCTCGCAAAAAATGGTCATTGAAAATAAAACAACCCCTTAAGTCAAACTTTTTGCAAAAAGGTCATCCAAAATAGACAACCCTATGAGTTAAACCACATGAATTTACACAATGCATCACATTCACCTTTCTTATACAAACACTTTGTTCCAATGTTTCAACTTCTCACCAATGTGGGACAACTCTAAAACAATCACAATTTCACCATTTGAGAATACTCAATGCTCATGGAGCCACCTCAATAAATAAGATATAAAGATGATAATGAATTTTCTAATATTTTTTTTATAAAAGATGGTCATCCAAAATAAGACAACCCCTTGAATCAAATAATTATTTTTTTTGCAAAAAGAAGGTCATCCAAAATAAACAACAATATGAGTTAAACCACATGAATTTACACAATGCATCTCATCCACCTTTCTTATACACACCACTTTGTTCAAATCTTTCAACTTCTCACCAATGTGGGACAACTCTAAATCAACCACAATTCACCATTAGAGAATACTAAATTCTTATGGTATCACCTTAATACTCCAAGACTTTCTTCTTATATATAAAGAAGATATAACGATTATAATGACTATTAAGATTTTTTTTTTTTTTTTGTAAAAGATGGTCATCGAAAATAAGACAACCCTTTGAATCAAACTAATTTTTTTTGCAAAAAAAAAATGCAAAATAAACAACCCTATAAGTTAAACCACATTAATTTACACAATGCATCTCATCTGCCTTTCTTATACAAACCACTTTGTTCCAATGTTTCAAGTTCTCGCCAATGTGGGATAACTCCAAATCAACCACAATTAACCATTTAAGAATACTCAATTCTTACAGTGCCACCTCAATACTCTAAGATTTATCTCTTATATATATAAAGATTATATAAAAATGATGACGATTACTAAATCTTTTTTTTTTAAGATGGTCATATAAAATAAGATAACCCCTTGAATCAAACTAATTTTTTTTGCAAAAAAAAGTTCATTCAAGATAGACAACCCTATGAGTTATACCACGTGAATTTACACAATGCATCTCATTCATCTTTCTTATACACACCACTTTGTTCCAATCTTTCAACTTCTCACCAATGTGGGACGACACCAAATCAACCACAATTCACCATTTGAGAATACCCCAAGGTTTTCCTTTTATATATATAAAGATAAATATTTTGATTGATGATATGATTGATTTTTATACATACCCATCTTTTCCAATCTTTCAACCTATTACCACTGTGGAATATTTAAAACTCAACCACAATTAACATTATACTTTTATTTTTATATAATAAGATTTGTTTTGCAAAAATAATGTCATCCAAATAAGATAACTTTATGACTCAAGCCCATGAGTTGACACAATGGCATCATATTCTTCTTTTTTATACATGTCACTCTATTGCGATTTTTCAATCTCTCACCAATGTGGGATGTCTAAAATCATTCACAATTCACAAATACCACAATACACAATTCTAATGATGTCACCTCAATACTTTTGGTTCTTCTTTATATATATAAACCATTTAGTTATATTATATCCGGTTATCATATGTATTCCATTTATGTATGTGTGTGTGTGTGTATATATATATATATATATTGATTGCAATAAAGTTTTTTACATGTAAACTAAAATGTATTAATTGACGTGATTAATTGTCATCTTCATTTTATTTATTTATATTAACTATAATCAATTTATTATAATACAAATAAAAATATACATATATTACATTCAAGTGTCATGTAAATAAAAATAAAAATATTGATTCTAATTTCATTTATATAATGAGTTTTTAATATATTGATTATATTTCATTAATCGTTATGTAGATTAAAAAACAAGAGTAATATGAAATTAGAAGAAAATAAATAAATTTAGTTATAAGCAAAGAATATGAATAGTCTAACTAATTAAATGTTGATAATAATAATTACATCAATAAAAAAATCAAAAACATGAGAAAAAAGAAAGTTATGTTTTGGATGTTTAGAGGATGTCACCTCATTCTTGGTGGTTCTTCCTTTAATATATATATATATATATATATATATATAGACCCATTGTGAGTAGATTCTGGAGGGACTAAGTCCCAAGTGAGATTTCAAATGAGAGTGTGGTATTCTTCTGACATGGCATTGCACCATTGAGAATCCTTAAGGGTTTGAGTGATGATTTTTGGTTTTGTAGGGTGAGGGTGAACACAAGTGTGGTGTGCATATTTGGAGTTGGGTTTTCTGATGTTGTTTTGGAGAATGGTGGTTACTGTTCGAGTAGGAGGTGGAGGAGGGGGAGGAGGAGTAGAAAGTGTTGGAGAAATAGAAGAATAAGAGGTTGAGGATGATGGTATGGTGTCGTTGAGAGATGGTGAAGGAGAGAGAGGGAATGATGTTGGGGTAGGTGTTTGTATTTGTTGTTGGGAAATAGGAATAGTGAGAGTGCACCATTCATCAAGTGATGCACATGTTGTGGGTTGATGAGAAGGACACATCTCGGGGTAAGGAAAAACATGTTCAACAAACTTAACGTAACGAGACGTATAAATGCGGTTTGTAGGTGGATGTAGACAATAATAAGCACTTTGTGAGGGTGGGTAGCCTACAAAGATGCAAGACATAGAACAAGAGTCTTGTTTGTGAGATAAGTATGGCCAAAGCATGGATAACATAGACAACCAAAGTTTCTTAATTTATGGTAATTCGGTGGGATTCCGAATAATTTGTGGAAAGTTGACATATTTTGGAGAGTTGGTGTTGGCAAACGATTAATTAAGTAAGTGGCGGTAGCAAAACCATGTGTCCAGTGGGTAAGGGGAAGTTTAGAATGAGATAGGAGAGAGAGACCGGTCTCGACAATATGTCGATGTCGACGTTCAGCAAATCCATTATGTTCTAGTGTATGTGGTAGGGAGGTAAGATGAGATATGCCATTGGATATGAGATAAGGAGTGAGTTTTTCATACACCCCTGATAGCGGAAAACCGTATATTTCCACACAGTGGCCACAGTGTTCCCACAGTGGGGGCGCAAGTATACACCTCAACTATGATCGCTACAAGTAATAAAATGGTAAGTATACCGAATATCGTTTCCATAGGGACTGGTCTACTGAGACTCAGATAGTTTCATGAACTTCTTGCACACGCTTTGGTTGTGAGAAAAATTTGTCGTGTTGTTGGTGAAATATCTAAAATAATTATGAAATTTAACAATGAGTTAGGGATTGGGTATAGGTGTAAGTTTCCTTGAGATAATTGTAGTTACCAGATGGTTAGGCGCTTAAGTGCATAGAACTATGTATAAAAATCCCGATCTCTCGAAAATGAATTTTTATAAATTATGCCCAAAAGTGCCTACAAAGTGCCCATAATTATTGTACTTGAGTTTTCCGATTTATCTAAGTTTGATTCTAAGCGTCAAGTTCCACCGGTATGGAGATTTACACCCAAGTCTCTTTGTGTACTATCTTGATGAGTATTCGTGAATATTGATGAGGTTATGGCTGGCTAGTGAAGTTGTTTGATTTGAGGTTTTATTTCCATGAGTAGGCGCCAACTTTCGACATAGCAACCTGGAACGAAATATTTTGTAGTATACCCGCGTTTGCAGAATGGTCATTTCGAGGATAGGCGTCGACACTCTATTTTGAGGACAATGATTGTTGGTGTGCTTCAGTGTACTTCCGTTAGATCTGGTGTGTGTCTGTAGGACAAGCGGTAACCTTAAGTAAATTAGATGTTGTTAATTAAGAATCAATCATTGGTGTTTCGATAATTGTCAAGACTGTCGCTTATTTGGCAATCGATGCTTGAGTGCATGGTGGAAGTTGTGTAACCTTGGAGTGTGGGGATAAGCGACTATCCGTAGAGTGTGTTGGTACGTTTCTGGGGGAAACATCAGACCAATGCTGGGATCAATGGAAGTTTGGGAGCCCTTGCAGACATCGTGTTTGTGTCAGCTTTGAGGAACGGATTTAAGGTTATGCCGGTTCAGACCAAACTAGTCGTTAGAAAATTTCGTCGAAGGATGATAACTCTTTGGTGGTAATGTTTATTGGATACATTTAGTGAGAATGTCGAGGTGGAATTTAAGTACAAATCGACTATCGAGGAGACCTTGATGCGTCGTATTTAGAGGTATCTAAGGGAAAGGTTTCTTTGGGGTATTCTTGGTGGAAAGGACTGAATAAGGTCGTGAGTTACTCTTGAGGCTTTATGAGCAACATAAGGTTGGGAGGCAACCAAGATTTAATGTTAAAGAAAGTGATTAAGCCAAAACTCAACGTTCATCCCAACTTGGGTGAGTTATATGGAAAGTTGAGGTTGAGTTTACGATGGCTCGTTATGAGGAACGCAGCGACAACCTCAACCAGGATGTAATCGGGTTCGTATATGAGGTAAGGTTTCGTGAAGGTATTCCTTTTGGATAGGGAATAAGTTGATCTCTCCAAGGGCGATGTTGAGTGATTTGTTGGTGCTAGATTTCGAGGATGAAATCTCTTTTAAGGTTGGGAGGATTGTAACACCCCAAATTTCGAAAAACATCATTTCAAGTTAATACAAAAATCAGTAGCTTTAAAAGGAAAAATAAGATTTATGATTTGGACTTGAATCCTAGATTTTATAGTCTTGTTGGATAAAGGATTCAATTACGAGTCCAACTGTTCTTTCCGGAGCAAAAGCGGAGCTATAACGAAGTAGTTACGGCCAAAACAGTGAAAAATGAAGAAACCGGACAAACAGTGCACGGGGCGAGTTGTGGCGCGACTTAGGCCGCCCCGTAACCCGCCCGGAGCCCTGTTCAAGCATAAAACCCATTCGGGCGACTTGTGGCGCAACCTAGGCTGCCCGGTAACCCACGCGGAGCCCTGTTCGAGCTTAAAACCCAATTTTCAGCCACCAAACTTCATTTCTTCATAACTTTTGCATCCCAACTCCGATTTTGGTGATTCAAGTTGTCATGGTTCCTTTTTTGAGCGCTCTTCAAGGATTTATCAAGATATTGGAAGTATATTGGAATTTACAAGGGTATTTTATGGTGGTAAGCTTCTTATCTCTCTCAATGTTAAGCTAGGGTTTGATGGTTTCACCCTTTTTCCTTTCATCCTTCATCTTGGGTTTGATTTTGTTGGCTTGTGTAGTGAAGGTGATCTTGTAGATGTGTTGGATCTAAGATCTAGGGAGGTTTCTTGGTTATTCAAGCCTTCATCAAAAGAGATTCAAGTTTTGGGGGTAAAATCTAGATTTAGCATAAATCTAGCATGGTGAATTCAAGTTGATTTGTGAAAACGTTGTACATGCCAAAATGTCTATTTTAAAGTGTTTATGTGTTTTACATGAAATTATCAAATGTTGGGTTAGTTGGTAATCTTTGATTATTTGAAGTATTTAACTTTATAAACTTTGTAAAACACCCACATTTAGGATTTTGGACATTTTGATAAAGGTGTCACAAAAGACTGTGTTTTGATGATTTATTGCTTAAATAGATCTTTGGTCAAAGAAATACACTTTTAAATGCTGTCGGGTTTTATGCATCATTCATGAAAAGGGATGTTTTGAAAAGTACGAAAGTGTGAATCCTTTGGTTTTGCGCCGATCCCGACTTTAGGAACACTTTAGAAAATGACAATCCTTTTTGAGTTTTGGGCCGAAGGCCAATTGTGATTTGAGAAACAAAGTTTTGGGAAAGAATTATTTTGGGTTTATGTAACCACTTTGGCTCTCGTATTTTAGCCAAACGTTCATTATGCCTTTTGGGGCTTGGTTTACACTCAAATGAGTCTTTGGAACATTTGTTCAGTTTTGGTAGATCATTAAGGATCCTTGGACGTATGGTGTACTTAGTTGCATCTTATTTGAGAGTTACATGTTTTGAATGCGTTAGTTCATTCTTTTTGAGTCATGTAACATTTTAGACTGTAATGCATTGGATCCACAGGCATATGAGTCAGTCAGTTGGTTTAGTGGGGACTTTATCCCCGTTTTGGGACTGGATATTGTTTATGGCTAGCGGGAGGGCTCGAGGTATATATCGTGGGTGGTTGAACTCGATGACCGCGTAACCTTTATTGAAGGACTCGAGGTATATATCATGGGTGGTTGAACTCGATGCCCGTTTGTAATCTAGTCTGGTTACTCATCGTGGAATTTAGTGTCCGTGTTTGAAGTCTAGTGAGTGGTCCCCAAGTCATGTTGTTATGTAAGCTTGCGGTGGTGCTCTTGGAGAGCCGTATACGGAGCTAAGTCTTGTGGTGGTGCTCTTGGAGAGCCGGATACGGGGACTTGTGACTTTGTGGTGAGACTCATCTAGAGGTCGAGTAGACACTAGGATCAGTGGTGTCTTGCGGTGGTAGCTCAGATGAGCCGGATACGGGGAACCATGGTCTTATGTAAAGCTCGGGAACATTGATAAGTGGCTTAACTTTGTGTACCCGCCACTTTCGATGGAATTCGGGTATCCCCCGTCACCGAAAGGTGTTATTTTTGGGTATTGAGTTTTATTATCCAAGTTTCGGTGACGTTTATTTATGGGTTTAGTATTATGCCCCACCCGTGTTTTGGGTGTTTCGGGATACAAAGTTTTAACCGCATTTTTATAAATGTAGAGTTCGATTTCTATTCGCCTTTTGAGTGAGTTTTGGGTTGGAGTTTATTTACGAAAGAACGTTTTATATTGGGATCTTGTCCCCGAAGTAGTTTGGATTTGAAAACGTTTGTAATGGTGTTTTGCCCAAAATGCATATTATTGGAAAACGAGTCGTTTTCATATTCAAAGCATATGTTTTGAAAGATTATGATTTAAACTGCATTACCTCATTTCAAATATATCTTTATTCATATGGAAAACTCTTGAACTCACTAGGTGTTAGCCTAACCTTTTTATTTGTCGGCATGTGCAACAGGTTCGGTTGGGATTAGCTCTAGTGACACTGGGCTGAGAGGAGTGCTAGTCGTGTGCTCAAAAGATGGATATCTTAGTGAAGTCTTCCGCACTTGTTTTCGGGAAGAGCAGCTTATAGTTGGGATTAAGTAACACCGACTTTGGTCTAGTCCTTGTATAAGACTGGAGTTTATATTTGTTGAAGTTAAATAGAAAGTTTTATTTTGGAGAGTTATCTCTTATTTGATGAAATCTCGAAATTTTTAATTAGTTGCTCTTACCAAGTTTGAGGGTGTTACAAGTTGGTATCAGAGCTTAACTTGAGAGATTTAGGTGTTGATTTTGAATGCCTAGACTCAAACTAGCGTAATTTTAAGTGATTGAATGTGAGATTGCACAACTAGGCACTTTAAGATTTAATGATTCGAGGTGAGTGGAGTCACTAGGAATGGGAATCACGTCGAAAATGGCTAGGATGATCATGTACAGTACGTTCATAATAGCACCTGGCCAGTGTTATGGTGAACCTACGAGTTACGTGTGTATGCTTGAACTGCCTTGGTATGATAACCGTTGGGGTAGTGAAGCATTTTCTATATGGATAGCCATTAGAAGGAGTTGATGATTTTAGTATTCGTTACTTGGAGTGACGGTAAGCATGGTGATTGCATTAAGTGGACAGTTTCGAGTCGGATTGATTGGTTGGATTAGAACCATAGACTTTTGGAACCGATGATATTTTGAGGAGAAATTATGAGGTGAACCTATGAAATCTTTGATCTGCGCCTTATGATGTCGAACATTTGGATGACGATAGTGTAACTAAGAGATCGAGGAGCATGGTTTCGAGGTGTTGAGTGTCGATCAAATTCATGCACGAAATGTATTTCTAAAATAAATTATGTTATTTATTGCTCATGTTTCCAAATCGTCATGTGGATTATGTTATAAATCTTGGAGAAATGTTTTAGCACACACAAGGTTTTAAACTGTGAGTTCGAGCATGCACAAAGTTGTTTTATGGCATGAGGTTGCAAGCTTTGTTGAAGATTTTCTTTATTCACATTGTTGTCCAACGTTATTTCGGGTTTTGCGATGTGCGTATTTTGATGTTGTTTAGGGACTTGGATAAGTAACTGCGGTTTACGACTTTAACATTGGATCTCCTCCACGTATGTTAAGGTTTTGGACGAAAAGTTATCTCCCATTATCTTGGTTTTTGAGTTTTATTGAGGATTTTAATTCATGCGATTTTGTGGATTTAATGGGGTGACTTTAATGGAGTCAAGTGGTATCGTTTTCCTTGAGTTTTGTGTGAGTTGCATATAGTATGCATACATGTCTATGTGGAACTTCCGTCAATAAGTTTTAACTAGCATTTTAGAACGATGAGAGCGTATTATTATTTGGCTTTGAACTTGAAACCGACATATATTATTTTATGTTTTAACCAAAGAGCGTACACATGTCACTTTACTTGTATTGTGAAATAAACCGATGTATGCGAGTCACGTTGAGAAATTTTATTTTATAACATTTTATGGTTAGTACAAACGTTTCTAGAAATTGATTTCATGAATGTCCCTTCTGTAGTTTTATACAAATGCCTTGTTATACACTGTTTTTGTACGTAAAAACTATTTCTCATTCACTACATAAATTTATGCAAGTTGGGACCATAGCGGTCCCTTTGAAAAAGATTGTTGCAATATCTTTCGTTGGCGTCAGTATTAGTTTGATTATTGACCAAATATTTTCCGAAATGGTTTTATATATGTGGCGGTTGTAACCACTTGGTACACCTGCCGAGTAAACGGTAGTGGATTTTTATTCGTATGGCTAATGGTTATAAAGCTTTTACATTTAGAGATTTTATAAAAGTTAAATTGGCATAGTAGTTTGAAAAACCTTGAACTCATTAGAGCTATAGATGTAAGCCCCCCTTGTAATAGCGGTCGTGAATAAGGACCGAAGGAGTCCTCGGGGTTTGAAGCGTTAGAGGACCTGTCTTATGGTTAGTTTTGAATCTTTGGACTTCATCTCATGAACTAGTTCATGCGGAAGTATTTGAGGCGTTAGACTTATACTCTCTCCCAGTTAATTAAGTGATGATCTTTATGCTTCGATAAATCTTCGGGTTAAAACCATGTACGATTGTTTGGGTTAGGTTGGTTTTGAAATTGTGGGTCATTGGTACGATGGTATGCTATGTGTCGGTGGTGTACTATCTTTATGAGTATTCGTGAATATTGATGAGGTTATGGCTGGCTAGTGAAGCTGTTTGATTTGAGATTTTATTTCCTTGAGTAGGCGCCAACTTTCGACATAGCAACCTGGAACGAAATATTTTGTAGTATATCCGCGTTTGCAGAATGGTCATTTCGTGGATAGGCATCGACACTCTATTTTGAGGACAATGACTGTTGGTGTTCTTCAGTGTACTTCCGTTAGATCTGGTGTGTCTGTAGGACAAGCGGTAACCTTAAGGAAATTAGATGTTGTTAATTAAGAATCAATCATTGGTGTTTCGATAATTGTCAAGACTGTCGCTTATTTGGCAATCGATGCTTGAGTGCATGGTGGAAGTTGTGTAACCTTGGAGTGTGGGGATAAGCAACTATCTGTAGAGTGTGTTGGTACGTTTCTGGGGGAAACATCAGACCAATGATGGGATCAATGGAAGTTTGGGATCCCTTGCAGACATCGTGTTTGTGTCAGCTTTGAGGAACGGATTTAAGGTTGTGCCGGTTCAGACCAAACTAGTCGTTAGAAAATTTCGTCGAAGGATGATAACTCTTTGGTGGTAATGTTTATTGGATACATTTAGTGAGAATGTCGAGGTGGACTTTAAGTACAAATAGACTATCGAGGAGACCTTGATGCGTCCTATTTAGAGGTATCTAAGGGAAAGGTTGCTTTGGGGTATTCTTGGTCGAAAGGACTGAATAAGGTCGTGAGTTACTCTTGAGGCTTTATGAGCAACATAAGGTTGGGAGGCAACCGAGATTTAATGTTAAAGAAAGTGATTAAGCCAAAACTCAACGTTCATCCCGACTTGGGTGAGTTATACGGAAAGTTGAGGTTGAGTTTACGATGGCTCGTTATGAGGAACGCAACGACAACCTCAACCAGGATGTAATCGGGTTCGTATATGAGGTAAGGATTTGTGAAGGTATTCCTTTTGGATAGGGAATCAGTTGATCTCTCCAAGGGCGATGTTGGGTGATTTTTTGGTGCTAGATTTCGAGGACGAAATCTCTTTTAAGGTTGGGAGGATTGTAACACCCCGAATTTCGAAAAACATCATTTCAAGTTAATTCAGAAATCAGTAGCTTTAAAGGGAAAAATAAGATTTATGGTTTTGGACTTGAATCCTAGATTTTATAGTCTTGTTGGATAAAGGATTCAATTACGAGTTCAACGGTTTTTTCCGGAGCAAAATCGGAGCTATAACGAAGAAGTTACGGCCAAAACAGTGAAAAATGAAGAAACCGGACAAAGAATGCACGGGGCGAGTTGTGGCGCGACTTAGGCCGCCCTGTAACCTTCCCGGATCCTTGTTCAAGCATAAAACCCATTCGGGCGACTTGTGGCGCGACCTAGGCTGCCTGGTAACCCGCGTGGAGCCCTGTTCGAGCTTAAAACCCGATTTTCACCCACCAAACTTGATTTCTTGATAACTTTTGCATCCCAACTCTGATTTTGGTGATTCAAGTTGCCATGGTTTTGTTTTTGATATCTATTCAAGGATTTATCAAGATATTGGAAGTATATTGGAATTTCCAAGGGTATTTTGTGGTGGTAAGCTCCTTATCTCTCTCAATGTTAAGCTAGGGTTTGATGGTTTCACTCTTTTTCCTTTCATCCTTCATCTTGGGTTTGATTTTTTTGGCTTGTGTGGTGAAGGTGATCTTTTAGATGTGTTGGATCTAATATCTATGGAGGTTTCTTGGTGATTCAAGCCTTAATCAAAGGAGATTCAAGTTTTGGGTGTAAAATCTAGATTTAGCATAAATCTAGCAAGGTGAGTTCAAGTTGATTTGTGAAAACGTTGTACATGCCAAAATGTCTGTTTTAAAGTGTTTATGTGTTTTACATGAAATTATCAAATGTTGGGTTAGTTGGTAATCTTTGATTATTTGAAGTATTTAACTTTATAAACTTTGTAAAACACCCACATTTAGGATTTTGGGCATTTTGATAAAGGTGTCACAAAAGAATGCGTTTTGATGATTTGCTTAAATAGATCTTTGGTCAAAGAAATACACTTTTAAATGTTGTCGGGTTTTATGCATCATTCATGAAAAGGGATGTTTTGAAAAGTAAGAAAGTGTGAATCCTTTGGTTTTGGGTCGATCCCGACTTTGGGAACACTTTAGAAAATGATAATCCTTTTTTAGTTTTGGGTCGAACGCCAATTGTGATATGAGAAACAAAGTTTTGGGAAAGATGTATTTTGGGTTTTTGTAACCACTTTGGCTCTCATATTTTAGCCAAACGTTCATTATGCCTTTTGGGCCTTGGTTTACACTCAAATGAGTCTTTAGAACATTTTTTCAGTTTTGGTAGCTCGTTAAGGAGCCTTGGACGTATGGTGTACTTAGTTGCATCTTATTTGAGAGTTACATGTTTTGAATGAGTTAGTTCATTATTTTGAGTCATGTAACGTTTTAGACTGTAATGCATTGGATCCATAGGCATATGAGTCAGTCAGTTGGTTTAGTGGGGACTTTATCCCCGTTTTGGGACTGGATATTGTTTATGGCTAGCGGGAGGGCTCGAAGTATATATCGTGGGTGGTTGAACTCGATGACCGCGTAACCTTTATTGAAGGACTCGAGGTATATATCGTGGGTGGTTGAACTCGATGCCCGTTTGTAATCCAGTCTGGTTACTCATCGTGGAATTTAGTGTCCGTGTTTGAAGTCTAGTGAGTGGTCCCCAAGTCATGTTGTTATGTAAGATTGCGGTGGTGCTCTTGGAGAGCCATATACGGAGCTAAGTCTTGCGGTGGTGCTCTTGGAGAGCCGGATACGGGGACTTGTGACTTTGTGGTGAGACTCATCTAGAGGTCGAGTAGACACTAGGATCAGTGGTGTCTTGCGGTGGTAGCTTAGATGAGTCGGATACGGGGAACCATGGTCTTATGTGAAGCTCGGGAACATTGATAAGTGGCTTAACTTTGTGTGCCCGCGACTTTCGATGGAATTCGGGTATCCCCCGTCACCGAAAGGTGTTGTTTTTGGGTATTGAGTTTTATTATCCATGTTTCGGTGACGTTTTGTTTAAATGGATCTTATCCATGATTTATGGGTTGAGTATTATGCCCCACCCGTGTTTTGGGTGTTTCGGGATACAAAGTTTTAACCGCATTTTTATAAATGTAGAGTTCGATTTCTATTCGCGTTTTGAGTGAGTTTTAGGTTGGAGTTTATTTACGAAAGAACGTTTTATATTGGGATCTTGTCCCCGAAGTAGTTTGGATTTGAAAACGTTTGTAATGGTGTTTTGCCCAAAATGCATATTATTGGAAAACGAGTCGTTTTCATATCAAAGCATATCTTTTGAAAGATTATGACTTAAACTGCATTACCTCGTTTCAAATATATCTTTATTCATATGGAAAACTCTTGAACTCACTAGGTGTTAGCCTAACCTTTTTATTTGTCGGCATGTGCAACAGGTTCGGTTGGGATTAGCTCTAGTGACACTGGGCTGAGAGGAGTGCTAGTCTTGTGCTCGAAAGATGAATATAGTGAAGTCTTCCGCACTTGTTTTTGGGAAGAGCATCTTATAGTTGGGATTAAGTAACACCGACTTTGGTCTAGTCCTTGTATAAGACTGGAGTTTATATTTGTTGAAGTTAAATAGAAAGTTTTATTTTGGAGAGTTATCTCTTACTTGATGAAATGTCGAAATTTTTAATTAGTTGCTCTTACCAAGTTTGAGGGTGTTACAATTTATGTCCCGACTCAAGTGACCAAACTCAAGAACAAGTAATTACGGACAAACCCAAGTGTATCCTACTAGTCTCAAGTTCACTCACACCCACACCCAATAAGGTGCTTAGCTCATGACTAAAAAGAAAGACATAATAGAAGATGAGAAACAATCAAGAACTACTTGCATAAATTTAAATTACGGAAATTAAATTACAAGGAAAAGTAAAGTACTAGAAATGTAAAGTGCTAGAAAAGTAAAGGACTAGAAATTAAAATTACAATCTTCAAGTTAACAAGTAACTTGAAGATGAACTAAAGCTAGAGAATTGTTGGTGACTTTCTTGTGATGGATGATGGGTTGATAAAGTAAATGCAAACCAAGTCTTCTTTATATAGCCCCAAACAATCAAGAGATCCAATGGACTTTCTTCATAAAACACAATGGATAAGGCCCAATCCACTTTACAACCCATGCCAAAATGATTTCCAAATATTGTTGCAGGCAAGCATGCTTCAACAATTGTATTTTAATCTACTCCCTATTGTCCGGATAAACGCAGCGTCCGATGGTTTCTTCAAGTGGTTCGTCAGTGCTTACAGTGGGGACAACACCTGCCCACAATTACCCACAAAAGTGCAGATTTTCCAAGAAAATAAATTTTTGGTAACTCATCACCTCTTTATCATATTTTAGACCAAATGAACAAAATAGAAGCAAAGTGGGTATAAAAATGATAAAAATTCCTAGAAAAAGAGTAACAAATAACTCTCAAAATTGAGAGTTATCAACCCCCTATTGTTAGAGAAAACTTGGATTATGGGGAGATTGAAATATTTTTTGACTAGAGCTTGGAAGAATTTGAATATCTCATATGTATCAGATTTGCATTTAAGTAGGTATATCCAAGTATACTTTGTAAAGTGATCTACAAAAGTGACATAGTATTTGTAGTTGTCATAAGATAATATGGGAGAAGTCCATACATCAGTAAATATTAAGTGAAAAGGTGCATAAGATGAGAGAGTAGAAGTGGAGAAAGGTAACTTGTGACTTTTATTCATGTTGCAAGAATTACAATCCGACATCGCAAAATCAGGAATAGATAAAGAAAATTTAGAATTTAAAAGTCTAATAATAGAGAGCAAAGGATGCCCAAGTCTATGATGCCAATCATGCATGGGAGTTTTGAGACTTGTGAAGACTTGAGGAGAGTGTTGGTGCCACTCGTACATTCCATCTTTAGGTCGGCCTTGAAGGAGGATCGTTCTTTTCGAAAGCTCCTTTACACGAAAAAGGAAGGGGTAAGAATTCAATACTTGTTTGGTTGTCTTGACAAAACTTGGAAATAGATAGAATGTTTCGAGGGATAGAGGTAACATGTAAGACATTAGAAAATATAAAATTTTTAGAGGGGGTAATGAGGGAGAAAGAACCAGTTGTTGATCCAAACTCTCTCAGTGATTTGATAACGACCCTTTTCTATACTTAGTGAAAATTACGTTTTAATATGTATTAGTGTTTCACCATCAGCGATCAGACTGAGTCTGTTCAGTTATCGTTGATAGTCTTCTTATAAACATCTAGTATGTATTAGTGTTTCACTATCAGTGATCAAACTGATCCTGTTCAGTATCGCTGATAGTTTCTGATGTAAACAGTAACGTAACCCCTGAAAACAAGTCTCGTGTCAACAGATGTTCATAGCTGAATCGAAGACGAAGCTGCTGAACAAAGACAAGTCTACTAGTGACCTGATACGGATATCAGTGAAGCAAAGACGAATCTACTTATGCGCGAAGGAACATGAGGAAAAGCTTCAGCGATCGCTGAAATCTTGATATCTCTGAAGAAAGAGATACTCAGCGATCGAATGATCACTTGGCTTATGTCTCAAGTTTCCTTTTGTCTCTCCTTGCACAACTTAGTACGATATGTCAGAACGGACATGTCTCTGCCACAATTCGTACAACACCTCTGTCATCTACACTGTTCATTGTCCGGCCGAAAGCATGTCTCCCAAAAGTCAGACTACCAAAGCCAATCAGTTAACGCCACATGTAAAGTGACCTGCCATGCATTTAATGCATAGGGTATAAATAGAAAGATCACCCCTTCATCTGAAGTGTGCTCAATCCTTGAACCCCATATAGAAACCCTTGTTTTCTATCTCTTAATCCCCCATTCTCTGAATTTCTTGTGCAAACATCTTAGTGTTTCTTAAGTTTGTTTAGATTGAGTCTGTCTTAATCTTATTCTGCAACAAACTTGTAAATTGTATTTGATTTATCAATAAACAATTTATTAAACTTTAAATTCTTGTGTTTGTATTCAACCCTCGCCCCCCTTCTACAAACTTGTTAAGCACCTTAGGGACCAACAAGTGGTATCAGAGCAGTTTGTTTAATCTAATAAACAAGATCTTGCTTTACTCTCTTCTTTGCTGTTTTATATGGCACTTAACACAAACACAAACTACTATGATAATGGTTCACTTTCTAAACCTCCTCGATTTAGCAGAGATAACTTTTCTCTATGGAAAAATCGAATGATGCTATTTCTTGAAGGTGCGGATCCTACTATACCTGAATATATAGAAAATGGACCCTATGAACCTGTTAGAATTATAGCTGTTGTTCTTGCTACTGCCACCACTGAAGCTGTCCCTGAACGATATGTCGTTAAGGAAATAAGACAGTGGAGTGATGAAGATAAAAAGAAGGTAGGAATAGATGCAAGAGCAAAGATGTTGGGAACTGAAGATTCTACTAAGTGTAGTTACTACTGCTAGTACAAGTGTAGTTACTACTGCCAGAACAAGTTGAAGTTAATACTGCTAAGTGTTACTACTGCTAGTAGAATTACTACTGCTAGTTAAAGTTAGTACTGCTTGAACAAAGTTAGTACTGCTTAGCTAGTTAGTACTGCTAGTAGTTAATACTGCTAGTAGTTAATGCTGCTACTTGAAGTTAATGCTGCTGAGCATTATTAGTGCTGCTAAAGAGATATGAATACTACAGCTGGATATACTGAAGATATACTTAGAAGATATACATGGAAGATATACTGAAGATTTGTTTATTCTTTGTAATTATCTTTTTATTAGTATATGTATAGAATGTTTAGAATAGATAGAGAGAATTTTTTGATAATTGTTTTTCAAGAGAGAAAATTAACCTCAAGGCATAGATCCTAATTCTAGAGAAGTAGAATTCGTATTGGTGAGCCTGTTCATCAATATTGAGGTTGAGTGTGTAATCTTGTAACTTTAAGCATTCAATACAAGTTTACTGTTTGATCATCATATACTGTGTTTGATTACTGTTTTAATTAAATATCAAAGTGTTTTTCCGCAACTTCTTTGATATTAGTTTCTGAGTATTAATTCTTGTTAAGAATTCGATCCTGACAAGTGGTATCAGAGCAAGTATTCTCAGAAACCTACACTCAACATCACAGCATCATGGCTAAAGGTTCAGAGTCTTCAAGCTCAGAAATTCCTACAGAGGTAACATCTAATCTTTGTTCTAAATCCTGTATTGAAACTGTTAAAAGGTACAGGGATCACAATCAGAAGATGAGTGATGACCTTAAGAGATTAGAAAAAGATATAAAAGACTATGTAAGGATTGTAGAGAGATTTGAAGATCAGATCAAAGGTTTTCAAGCCAATGAGCTTCAACACTCGTATGACACAAACTACTGGAAGTGGGAGAAAGATCAGTATGAATTTAAGCTGAAAAAGTCTAAAGAGGAGAATGAGAAGATAAAGAGTGAGTTTGAGAAAGCCAAGCTGGATATTGAGAAATTTTCCAATGCTTCTAAAGCAATGGACTCTTTACTCCAAACTCAAATCCATGACAAACTTAGAAGAGGAATAGGCTATAACACCACCCCACCACCATACAACAACAACTACATCCCTCCTAGATCAGACTTGCTAGAGACCAAGAATAGGAAGGAATCATCTGATGGAGCCACAAAGGTAGATCCATTAGAAAAAGTGGTGGTTGAAACAGACTCTGAAGAAGAGAACTTTAATGAAAAGAGTAAGAAGAACACTGTGAGTGGTGAGATTCCTCTAGAAAATAACATTATCACCAATGAGGGATGTGGAAAGGCTTGGATCAAGTCTAAGGACATAGAAAAGACTGAGGGAAAGTCTGAGAAGGTCCATTATAAGCAAACCACAGTTGTGAATCCTGTCCCTTGTAAACAGTGTTCTTGCAATAAATCTGAGCCCCAAAAACATGATAAACCAAGGGGAAATCAGAGAAACTGGAATAATAAGTGGGCACAAAAACAAGGAGTTGATTTGAATAAAATCAATAGACCAAAACCTTGTTTTATCTGTGGCAAATTGAATCATCTTGCCAAACACTGTTATTTCAACCCTATCAACCAAAGAGTCACTTTTCAAAGAAAACCACAAAACTCTTTTGGTTATAGGAATAAAAGAAGGAATCATATGGTTGAGAACAGAGCATCTATAAGATCACATGCTCATAACAAGTTTGCTAAACCAAAGAAACTTACTCCAAATAAGCCAAGGAGTAATTTAAAGACAAAGAAAGCAAGCAACTTTGTTCAAGTTTGGGTTCCAATTGCAAAGAAACCTGTTAGTACTGCTAACCAAGTTAGTACTGCTAACAAGGCTAGTGCTGCTTCTAGTAGTAATGCAGCTAAACCTATAATCTTGACAAAGTATTCCAGCCATGAGATTCCTAAACAACTCATTCAGACCAAACTGACAGATTATATTAATGAGAAAGGTCAACCCAAGACCACTTTGGCTTGGGTTCCCTCCAAGACTAACTGATTTATCAAGTGTGCAGGGCAATCAAAAGCTCAAGAGGAAGAGCATTCAGAATGAAGAAAATGGTTGCTCTTGGCACATACCAAGGAACATGGACTGCCTTCAAATTCTTTAAAAGATTTGATGAAGGACATGTTACGTTTAAACCAGCAGAAGGTTGAAGTTAGAAATACTCCAGAGGGAGTAATGATCATGAAGGATCAAGAAGAAAAGGATCAGGGGATAAACAAAGTAGTAAAAAGTAAGAGAAAAAGGATGGTGTCAAAAAGTGTAAGAGTAGTTAATACTGCTAGTTAGTTAATACTGCTAGTGGTTAATACTGCGTTCAGTTAATACTGCTAGTGGTTAATACTGCTTTCAGTTAATACTGCTAGTGGTTAATACTGCTTTCAGTTAATACTGCTTTCAGTTAATACTGCTAGTGGTTAATACTGCTTTCAGTTAATACTGCTAGTGGTTAATACTGCTTTCAGTTAATACTGCTTTCAGTTAATACTGCTAGTGGTTAATGCTGCTTACGGTTAATACTGCTAGTTCAGTTAATACTGCTCGTGGTTAATACTGCTCGCGGTTAATACTGCTAGTTCGGTTAATACTGCTAGTTCAGTTAATACTGCTCGTGGTTAATACTGCTCGCGGTTAATACTGCTAGTTCGGTTAATACTGCTAGTTCAGTTAATACTGCTCGTGGTTAATACTGCTCGCGGTTAATACTGCTAGTTCAGTTAACACTGCTAGTTCAAGTTAATACTGCTCTAGGTTAATACTGCTTATATTCCGAATACTATAAATAATCTTTGCCCGCCTAAAAGTTCATAACGACTCTTTGCATACTGTTCACTTGCGCTCTAAACCCTTTCTCTCTCAAAGTTCAAAGTTTTCAGGCAAGAATCTTCAAGGTCTATGGCATCCATGGCGTTCATTGATGAGCACAATGAAATTGCGATGCTCCAAAAGCCAAAACAATCTGAAGGTTTTCATCAGATAGTCGACTTTCTGAAGTCTAGCCACATTGCCCATGCTCTCACTATGTCTCCAACTATCTACATTGAGCACCAAAGGCAATTCTGGGCACATGCCACCATTGTTACTGAGGATGGTGTGCGAATGATCAAGACGACAGTATGTGGCAATCCATTGACAGTTACTGAAGAGATAGTTCGCATCAGTCTACATCTAGACGATGCCTCTGGTATAACGTCTATCCCTAATGATGAACTGTTTTCTACACTGACAAGAATGGGGTATGGAGGCCCATTGGGTAATTTTAAGTTCTCAAAAGCTAAATTTTCACCCCAATGGCGTTTTCTTGTTCATACCTTGATGCACTGCATTTCTAAAAAGACTACTGGATGGAGTGAGTTCAGCAGTACCATTGCTTATGCTTTGGTCTGTTTGGCCACTTCCAGAAGGTACAATTTTTCCCAAATGATTTTCAATGATCTTGTCTCAAACATGGGAAACAAAAAGAGCTTTTATATGTATCCCAGGTTTGTTCAAGCAGTTATCAACCATGACTTGACGGATATACCTCAACCTGTTGGGGTAT
Organism: Arctium minus; assembly: GCA_954870635.1. Lineage (NCBI taxonomy): Eukaryota > Viridiplantae > Streptophyta > Magnoliopsida > Asterales > Asteraceae > Arctium > Arctium minus. Next base: position 80,260,746 of record OX941087.1, on the reverse strand, counting down.
ATGTACCTAAACCCCCCAAAGGCAAGGTTTTCTCAAATATGAGAAGATCTGCTGGGGACTCGGAAGGAGTTGACACCCCATTGTTCTCTACAATGATGGTGGTGTCCCAAACCACTGAAGGTATGGCAGCAGGGTCAAGGCCCTCATTAGACCATCCCACTGCTAGCCAAGCCCAACCTTCTCACTCAAAAACAATTCCCCAGTCCATTCTTACAAAACCAACCTCTCCAATTACCCAAACTTATAAAAGAAAACAGGTAAAGAAGGCTCCTTCCCTTCTTGTACCATCACCCACACAACCTTTAAGCCCTCTAAGGGAGAATTCTCCCCTAGAGAATATCCAAAGGGAAACCACAAGGGTGTCTCCCAACCCAAAGGAGGTGCTCTCTGAGGAGGAGGTAGAGCATATGGGAGATGAGGCTGCCACTACTCCTGCTAGCACAGAGGAGGACAGTGGTAACATCAATAAGACCTCCCCCATGGCAACTTTGAATGAGCAATCATTTGAAGGACCCTGGTGCCAAGAAACCACAGGGGTGGATAGTGCTTCTGCTAGGCAGAAGACATCTACTAATAAAAGATCCAATGATCCTTCAATAGGGGGTAACACTCCTGGAGAAGGTGAGGACAGATATAACTATGATGAATTGATGGAGACCATGGGAAACATCAACCAGGATGTCATCAAGCAAGGAAAAGAAATAGAGGAGATGAAGCTGATTATTCTATCTCAACAAGTTCAGATCACCAAACTGAAGAAAATGGTGACAAGATTGTTACAGAAAAGGAGAAGGAAGCAGTTTGTGCTCAAGAGGAGGACAAATGTTCAAGATGATTTCAACAAGGGGGAGAATTCAGAGGCTGAAGCAGAAAAAGAAAGTATTTCTGAGATGGGATTTGATGTTAAGGGGGAGAAAGCTGCAGAAAAAGAAGCACAAGAAGTAGAAACAGACAATGTTCAAACAGTAACAGGGCTATCTGTTGAAGAATTGGAAATAGCTGAAACCTTAGTAAAAGCAAAGAATGACACTCCTAAGGCTACTCAAAAGGCTAAGGGAGTGGTCATCAATGAAGGAGACCTTGAAAAGAGGACACAAGAAAGAAGTGAGGCAGGGTTGAAGGATACAAAGGGTAAAGCTAAGATGATTGAACCTGAACAACCTGCAAAGAAGAAAATTCAGATAGAACTGGATGAAGAAGTGGCAAAGCAGCTTCAGGCAGAAATGGAAAGGGAGGAACAACTTCAATCTGAGAAGGATAGAGAGCTTGCACTGAATATGGCCAGAAAACTAAATGAAGAGTATCAGAAGAGCATGAAAACAGCAGCTCAGGCCAAGCAAGTACAAGTAAAAAGAATGCCATTCAAAAAGCAGAAAAGACAACCCTCCAAGACCTTTTTGGCCAATCAGGAAAGAAGAAAGATGATAAACTTCCTGAAAGGGGCAATTGGTGTTAAGGGGGAGATGTTTACTCATATGGCATACTCTCAGGTTGAAGAGCTATACAGGAAGGAAATGACAAAGCTCCAAGGGGATTCCTCTCAAAGGGAAGAAGCAGAAAGAAGGATGAAAGAGAGACATGATCTCAACATCCAACAACCATTCCCTGAGAAAACCACACCTTCCAAAGAAGAAGCAGAAGAGAAGAAGGAAGAACCTGGAAATGTTGGTAGAGAAGCCAAGTCTGGAAAAAGAGTGAAAACAATTGCTCCAAAAAGGCAGTTGAAAAGGCCTAGGGTGGAAGAAACTGAAAAGGAAGCAGAACCCTCAGTCACATCCCCAACAGAGCCAGTACAGAGCCCAGAGCAGGTCACTAAGAAAACTGATGAAAGTATGGATCCATACATGACAATAGTGGAACCTTTGAAAGCTGTTCCAATCTCTATGCAAGCTCCAGAGATCATCTTCTGGGATATTCTGAGAGACAATGGAAAGAATTTCTTCAGAATCAAGAGAGCTGATGGTTCATTTGAAGCTTATTCAACATGGGGGAAAGTCATCAGAAGTTGTTCAAGAGCTGATATAGAAGAACTATATAAAGTTGGGATGAAACTTTATGAATCTGTGTTGAAAGGTACTGAAGAGAATCTTCTCAAAGTGACATTGGAATACTTGTGCATGATGTTTGAGCCTGCAAGAGTGCATCATAGGATTAAAGATCATATGCATGAGTTCATATTCAAGAAGATTGACAAATGGATACTGTTTGAAAACTGTGGAGTATACATGATTACTATTGACAATTGTTATCATGAATACTACCTGGTGGACAAAATATATGAGCATAGCAAGGAGAAGTTAGAAGGGATGCTTAAAGCTACACTGGTTTGTACAAAGGATTCAGATATGGCCAAGATTGTGGTGAGAAGAACTGTAAATCAAAGTTTGGGTCTAGATCCAAATTTGGGAAATTGAATCAGAGGTGTTGAAAGCATCTTGAAGAAGATCTGAAGAACTTGACTTCTTCTTCTAAAAGTCAAGTTAGGGGGAGATTGTTGGGAACTGAAGATTCTACTAAGTGTAGTTACTACTGCTAGTACAAGTGTAGTTACTACTGCCAGAACAAGTTGAAGTTAATACTGCTAAGTGTTACTACTGCTAGTAGAATTACTACTGCTAGTTAAAGTTAGTACTGCTTGAACAAAGTTAGTACTGCTTAGCTAGTTAGTACTGCTAGTAGTTAATACTGCTAGTAGTTAATGCTGCTACTTGAAGTTAATGCTGCTGAGCATTATTAGTGCTGCTAAAGAGATATGAATACTACAGCTGGATATACTGAAGATATACTTAGAAGATATACATGGAAGATATACTGAAGATTTGTTTATTCTTTGTAATTATCTTTTTATTAGTATATGTATAGAATGTTTAGAATAGATAGAGAGAATTTTTTGATAATTGTTTTTCAAGAGAGAAAATTAACCTCAAGGCATAGATCCTAATTCTAGAGAAGTAGAATTCGTATTGGTGAGCCTGTTCATCAATATTGAGGTTGAGTGTGTAATCTTGTAACTTTAAGCATTCAATACAAGTTTACTGTTTGATCATCATATACTGTGTTTGATTACTGTTTTAATTAAATATCAAAGTGTTTTTCCGCAACTTCTTTGATATTAGTTTCTGAGTATTAATTCTTGTTAAGAATTCGATCCTGACAAAAGACCATTATTTCAATGGCTCTACCTGATGAAGTTTTCCATTCCATCATGCATCTGAAAACTTCTAAAGAAATGTGGGAAACCATATGTGTTCAATATGAGGGCACCACTGAAATCCAAGAAACTCGTAAGATTAACTTGGTAAGACAGTATGAAAGTTTCATCGCTGGTAAGAATGAATCTCTCTCTGACGTTCATCAGCGGTTTAACTGCTTAATCATTGACCTAAGAACTGTTGGTAGGACCTATTCTAATTTTGAGGTCCTAACAAAATTCTTAGAATGTCTTCCTGAAAGCTGGGACAGTTATTCAATATTTCTTAAGCTTAAAAAAGACTTAAATTCTCTTTCTCTCAGCACTCTATATGGAATATTGCTCAACTATGAGCAATCGAATCTCCTGAAGAAGAATCTTGTAAAAGATTCTAAAGACTCCAAAAGCACTCCTGTTGCTTTAGTCTCTTCAGAGATAATTCCATCTCAGCGATCTACTCTCACCATCACTGAGTTAGATTCTGAATCTGAGGATCTATCAGACCCTGATCTTTCAGAGTTTGATGAGTCCTTAGCACTCTTGACAAACTCTTTTAAGAGATTTGCAAGAAAGAGCAACTTCCGAAGAAGTAAGCATCTCTCTCTTACTGAAAAGCCAAAATCAACACCTGTTGATAAGGCTACTGCTACTTGCTATAACTGTGAAAAGATTGGACACTTCGCTAGTGAGTGCAGGTCGAAAAAGGTCTTCAAACCTTCTACCTCAAGAAGATCCAGTGATGACAAATATGTTGGGAACTGAAGAATTCATCAAGTATGGTTAATGCTGCTAGTTCAAAGTTACTACTGCTAGAAGACTTAAAGGTTAATACTGCTGAGTGTTACTACTGCTAGTAGTTAATACTGCTAGTCAAAGTTAGTGCTGCTTGAACAAAGTTAGTACTGCTTAGCTAGTTAGTACTGCTAGTAGTTAGTGCTGCTTAGTAGTTAATGCTGCTGGAAGAGATTAATGCTGCTGAAGATTAATACTGCTTATAAGATGGAGATTCGCATGGAAGGATAACAGCTGGATGGACTGAAGATTATGGAAGGCTTAGAGATATACATGGAAGATATACTGAAGATATGTTTATTTATTGTAATTATCTTTGTGATTAGTAGATATATAGAAGATATAGAATAGTGAGAAAAGGAATTAAATTCTAAGTTTTAGTTCTAGAGAGAGAAGATCAACCTCAAGGCATAGTTCCTAATTCTAGAGAAGTAGAATTCGTATTGGTGAGCCTGTTCATCAATATTGAGGTTGAGTGTGTAATCTTGTAACTTCAAAGCATTCAATACAAGTTTACAAGTTGTTAATCATATACTGTTTTGGTTTACTGTTTTATTGAATATCAAAGTGTTATTCCGCAAACTTCTTTGATATTGTTTCTGAGAATTATTTCTTGTTAAGAATTCGATCCTGACAAGTGGTATCAGAGCCAAACTCTCTCAGAAACATCAATTCATCATGGAAAATCTTACAGAATCAAGCAGTACTTTGGTCTCTAAGGTTCCAATGCTCAAACCCAGTGAGTTTGACATGTGGAAGATCAGAATTAGACAATACATTCTTCTCATTGACTACTCAATGTGGGATATCATTGAGAATGGTCCTTCTGAAGCAGGAAAGATAGGACCAGATGGGAAAAGACCTCCACCAAAGACAGATGGTGAGAGGAAGATCAGACAGACAGAGATGAAGGCCTTGAGCACTTTGCTCTTGGCCATCCCCAATGAATATCAGCATCAATTTTGCAACTGCACTGATGCTCAGATTCTCTGGAATGCTCTAGAGAAAAGATTTGCTGGAACTAAAAGCATCAAAAGAAATCAAAGAGATGTTCTAAAGCAGCAGTATGAGAACTTCACTTCCTCAAAGAATGAGTCTATGACTCAAACCTTTGATAGGTTCAACAAACTCATAGGTGAACTGGCTACTGTAGGAGTAAAGATGGAACAAGATGATATCAACAGAAAATTCCTCAGATCTCTTGGGGATGAATGGACTATGTACACTGTATCATATAGACAGAGTGACAATCTGGAAGAGAAAGAACTTGATGATCTATATAATGATCTAAGAGTTTTTGAAACTGAGGTAGAAACCAAGAAGAAGCCCTCTGGTTATATCCACAATGTTGCACTTCTCTCAGCATCCACTGATACTACTACAAACTCTGAAGCAGTTAGTACTACCAGTGGAGTAAGTTCAGAAAAAGGAACTGAAACTATCTTTGAAGCCTTTTTGTCCAGTAATAGCAGCAATTCTATGATTAATGATGATCTGGATCAAATTCACCCTGATGACCTGGAGGAGATGGATATTAAATGGCAGATGGCCATGTTATGAATGAGGGTAAAGAAGTTCATTAAAAGAACAGGAAGGAATAACTTCTCTCAAAGAAGAGAAGATGGAGCTGGTTTTGACAAGACCAAGGTGGAATGCTATAAGTGTCACATGAAAGGACACTTTGCTAGAGAATGCAGGAGTGTTGTTCCAAACAACAACCACCAACAAGCTCAGAATGGAGGCTACAATCAAAACAAGAATCCTGCTCAAGCCCTTGTTTCCCAACAAGGAATGGGATTTGACTGGAGTGATCAAGCTGAGGAAGCCATTCAGAATCAAGCTCTTATGGCAGAAGTGTCTGATCTTCCCTCTGAGGTAATTTCTAATCTTTGCACTAAATCTTGCATAGACACTGTCAAAAGATACAGGGATCACAATCAAAGTATGTGTGATGACCTCAAAAGATTAGAAAAGGACAGAAGAGATTATGTGTTGATAGTAGAGAGATTTGAAGAGAAAATCAAAGGCTTTCAAGCTAATGAACTTCAACACTCTTATGACACAAACTATTGGAAGTGGGAAAAGAATGAGTTAGAGACCAAACTGTCTAAGTCCTTAGAAGAGAATGATAGGATAAAAGAGGAACTGTCTAAAGTCAAGCTTGACATAGAAAAGTTTTCATATGCTTCAAAAGCAATGGATTCTCTTCTAAAAGCTCAGATTCATGATAAGATGAAGCCTGGTATTGGATACAACAATACACCTCCTCCTTACAACAACAACTATATCTCTCCTACTTCAGACTTGTTAGAAACCAAGGAGAAAAATGACTTGTCTGAGGAAGCTCTTAAGATAGATCCTTTGTATGAGGTAGTAGTTAAGGATTTGACTGAGAAAGAAGCTAGTAAGAATAAGGATAATACTGTGAGTAAAAAGATACCATTAGAAAATAATATTATCACCAATGAGGGATGTGGGAAAATCTGGATCAAGTCCAAGGAGATAGAGCAGACAAAAGGAAAGGATAACAAGGTCCATTACAAACAAACCACAGTTGTGAATCCTGGATCTTGTAAACAGTGTGCTTGCAATACAACTAAGAGCCTAAATTCTGGTATAAAAAGAGGTAATCAAAGAAACTGGAATAATCAATGGGCTCAGAAACAAGGAGTTGATCTGAATAAGATCAATAGACCAAAACCTTGTTTCATATGTGGCAAGTTGAATCATTTGGCTAAGTATTGTTACTTTAACCCTATTAACCAACAGATGAACTTTCAAAGATTTGTGCAAAAACCTGTTGGTTATAGGAAGGCTGGAAAGAAACATGTGATAAAGAAATCTTTTGAAAGTAAAGGCACTTTGAAAAATAAGGTTTTAAAAGAAAGTATTTTACTATGGGTACCTAGAAGTACTAACAGTGTTAGTACTGCTAACAATATTAGTGCTGCTAACATGGTTACTACTGCTAACAGTGTTAGTACTGCTAACAATATTAGTGCTGCTAACATAGTTACTACTGCTAACAGTGTTAGTACTGCTGAAAATATTAATGATGCTAACACAGTTTCTACTGCTAACAAGGTTAGTACTGCTAAGCATGCAAGTGCTGCTAAGGCAGTTAGTACTTCTAAAACCAGTATTGCTTCTAGCAAAAATATTTCCAAGCCTATTATTGTGACAAAATACTCCAAGTATGAGGAATCAAACTTTAAAAATCTAGTCAAGAAAGAATGCAAGTATTTTGATAAGAAAGGGGTACCCAAGACCACTTTGGCTTGGGTTCCTAATTCATACTAACTGATCTATCTTATGTGCAGGGCAACCAACAGCTCAAGGGAAAGAGCATATGGCATGTTGATAGTGGTTGCTCTAGGCACATGACAGGCAACATGTCATGCCTTCAGGATTTCAAACATATCAATGGAGGACATGTTACATTTGGAGATAATCTTACTGGTGGTAAGATAAGTGGAAAAGGTAATGTCACCAAAGGTAAGATGACATTTGAAGATGTCTACTATGTTGATCAATTAAAGTACAACCTGTTAAGTGTATCACAGGTATGTGACAAACAACATAGTATATTATTTACAAACACAGAGTGTATGATCCTTGCTCCAGGGTTCAAAGTAGTTGATGACAGCATGATACTACTTAGAACTCCAAGAAAGGACAATGTTTATTGTCTAGATATGGACAATGTTGATAGTGATTCATCCCTGAACTGTCTTGTTTCAAAAGCTTCTGTGGATGAATCCTCTCTATGGCACAGAAGGATGTGTCACATGAATTTCAAGACTATGAACAAACTTGTTAAAAACAACCTTGTAAGAGGTTTACCTTCAAAAGTCTTTTCATGTGATGATCATTGTGTTGTTTGTCTTAAAGGCAAACAGCACAAAACTTCTCATAAGACCAAAGAGTTAAATTCTATTTCTTCTTGTCTCCAATTATTGCATATGGATCTGTTTGGTCCTACAAATGTTATGAGTATAGGCAAGAAATCTTACTGCTTGGTTATTGTTGATGATTACTCCAGATTTACTTGGGTACATTTTCTAAGGACTAAGGATGAGACCAGTGGACTTATCAAATCCTTTATTCTAAGAATTGAAAACCAAACTAATCAAAGAGTAAAAGTCATTAGATCAGATAATGGAACTGAATTCAAAAATCTGGATCTAAACACCTTCTGTGAAGAAAAAGGCATTGAGAGACAATATAGTGCTCCTAGGACTCCTCAACAGAATGGTGTTGCTGAAAGGAGAAATAGGACACTAATAGAGGCTGCTAGATCTCTGTTGGCTGATTCAAAATTGCCAATTACCTTCTGGGCTGAAGCAGTTAATACTGCTTGTTATGTCCAAAACAGAGTTCTAGTGGTCAAGCAAAAGAACAAGACCCCTTATGAGCTTTTAAATAAAAGAAAACCTTTCATTGGTTTCTTCAAACCTTTTGGGTGTCCTTGTACAATTCTCAATACCAAATCTCACTTAGGTAAGTTTGATAGCAAAGCAGATGATGGATTTCTTGTTGGCTACTCATCTCAGAGTAAGGCTTACAGAGTTTTTAACTCTTCTTCCAGAATAATTGAAGATAGTGACAATGTCAAATGCAATGAGAACACACCAAATCCAATTGGGTCTGGTCCTCAGTGGCTATTTGATATTGACTCACTAACTAATTCTTTTGGCTTCAGTAGTGATGATTATACAGGAACAGGAAATGGAGGATCAGGGACTACACAAGTCTCAGAAAGTATATCTAAATCTGTGATATTTCCCATACCCACAGTGAATTCTGTTGAAGACTGTGAAAAGAAATTATCTACTGGACCAAGTCATAGTGAAGAAGAAACTAGAGATGAGGAGACTCAAGAAAATAAAGAATCAGAAGTGGCATCTGAAAACACTTCAGTTGAGTTGCATGACTCTAATCTAGAGGCTGGACTGAATGAAGAACCTAGTCATAACACCAGAGTTCAAAAGAATCATCCTCCACAGCTGGTAATAGGAGAACATCAAAGTATGCTTCAAGAAATGCAAGATCAACAGCATACAGTGCTTTCTTGTTTTCTATCCCAGCTTGAGCCTAAAAAGGCACATGATGCTATGAAAGAATCTAGCTGGATAGAAGCAATGCAAGAAGAACTGTTACAATTCAAGCTACAAGATGTATGGGATTTAGTAGACCTTCCTAAAGGTCACAGAGCAATTGGCACAAAGTGGATTTTCAGAAACAAGAGAGATGAAAGAGGTATTGTCATAAGGAACAAAGCAAGGCTGGTGGCTCAAGGATATACTCAAGAAGAGGGTATAGATTATGAAGAAGTTTTTGCACCTGTGGCTAGGATAGAAGCAATCAGACTATTCCTAGCCTATGCTTCTTACATGAACTTCAAAGTCTATCAAATGGATGTAAAAAGTGCTTTTCTCTATGGCTCAATTGAAGAAGAGGTATATGTCTGTCAACCACCAGGGTTTGAAAACCCAAGCTATCCAGACAGAGTATACAAATTGAAGAAAGCACTTTATGGATTACATCAAGCTCCAAGAGCATGGTATGACACTCTGTCATCCTATCTCTTGGAAAATGGCTTTGAAAGAGGAGTCATTGATAAGACTCTCTTCATCAAGAAACAGAAGAAGGATATCTTGCTGGTCCAAATATATGTTGATGATATTATCTTTGGATCAACAAGAGACAACATGTGCAAGGAGTTTGAGGAACTAATGCATCAAAGGTTCAAAATGAGTTCCATGGGGGAACTTACTTTCTTCCTTGGACTCCAAGTTCAACAGAAGTCAGATGGCATCTTCATCTGTCAATCCAAGTATGTGCAGGACATTCTAACCAAGTTTGGTTTCTCAGAGTCAAAACCTGCCAGCACACCTATGGAAACACACAAGCAGATAACAGCAGATCTTGAGGGGGAGGATATGGATGTGCATCATTATAGATCCATGATTGGCTCTCTCATGTATCTCACAGCATAAAGGCCAGATATAATGTTTCCAGTTTGTGTATGTGCAAGATTCCAAGTTAGGCCAAAGCAATCTCACTATCAAGCTGTTAAGAGGATATTCAGATATCTCAAAGGGCAACCCAGATTGGGACTTTGGTATCCTCATGACTCATCTTTTGACCTACTTGCATACTCAGATAGTGATCTAGGTGGAGCAAACTTGGACAGAAAATCTACTTCTGGAGGATGTCAGTTTTTGGGTGCAAGACTAGTTTCATGGCAGTGCAAGAAACAAACCACAGTATCCACATCTACAACAGAGGCAGAGTACATAGCAGCTGCAAGTTGCTGTTCTCAAGTCTTATGGATTCAGAATCAAATGTTGGATTATGGGGTAACCTTTCTACACACTCCAATTTTTATTGATAACAGCAGTGCTATTAGCATTGTGAATAATCCTGTCAAGCACTCAAAGACAAAGCACATTGAGATCAGGTATCACTTCATAAGAGACTGTAATGAAAAGAAACTTATTCAAGTTGTAAAAGTTCACACTGATAATCAGTTTGCTGATCTATTCACTAAAGCTTTTGATGTGGGTAGATTCACTTTCTTGGTAACAAGTGTGGGAATGATCAACTCTGAATAAGCCCCTTCTTAAAAAGTGATTCTATACCTGTATCTTGTTTATTCTTGGTGTTACTAATCTTCTTTCAGGATATGTATAGCAGTACTCAGTATTTCGCAAGATTAAAGGAGTAAGTTAGTTCATACTGCTAGTAGTTAATACTGCTCTCAGTTAATACTGCTAGTTAGTTAATACTGCTAGTAGTTAATACTGCTCTCAGTTAATACTGCTAGTTAGTTAATACTGCTAGTAGTTAATACTGCTCTCAGTTAATACTGCTAGTTAGTTAATACTGCTAGTAGTTAATACTGCTCTCAGTTAATACTGCTAGTTAGTTAATACTGCTAGTAGTTAATACTGCTCTCAGTTAATACTGCTAGTTAGTTAATACTGCTTTCAGTTAATACTGCTAGTGGTTAATACTGCTTTCAGTTAATACTGCTAGTAGTTAATACTGCTCTAGGTTAATACTGCTTATGTTCCGAATACTATAAATACTCTTTGCCCGCCTAAAAGCTCATAACGACTCTTTGCATACTGTTCACTTGCGCTCTAAACCCTTTCTCTCTCAAAGTTCAAAGTTTTCAGGCAAGAATCTTCAAGGTCAATGGCATCAATGGCGTTCATTGACGAGCACAATGAAATCGCGATGCTCCAAAAGCCAAAGCAAGCTGAAGGTTTTCATCAGATAGTCGACTTTCTGAAGTCTAGTCACATTGCCCATGCCCTCACTATGTCTCCTACTATCTTCATAGAGCATCAGAGGCAATTCTGGGCACATGCCACCATTGTTACTGAGGATGGTGTGCAAAAGATCAAGACGACAGTATGTGGCAAGCCATTGACAGTTACTGAAGAAGTAATTCGCATCAGTCTACGTCTAGACGATGCCTCTGGTATAACTTCTATCCCTAATGATGAACTTTTTTCTACTCTTACAAGAATGGGGTATGGAGGCCCATTGGGTTTTTTTAAGTTCTCAAAAGCTAAATTCTCACCCCAATGGCGTTTTCTTGTTCATACCTTGATGCACTGCATTTCTAAAAAGACCACTAGATGGAGTGAGTTCAGCAGTCCCATTGCTTATGCTTTGGTCTGTTTGGCCACTGCCAGAAGGTACAATTTTTCACAAATGATTTTCAGTGATCTTGTCTCAAACATGGGAAACAAAAAGAGCTTCTTTATGTACCCCAGGTTTATCCAAGAAGTTATCACTCATGAATTGACGGATATACCTCAACCTGTTGGGGTATATGTACCTAAACCCCCCAAAGGCAAGGTTTTCTCAAATATGAGAAGATCTGCTGGGGACTCGGAAGGAGTTGACACCCCATTGTTCTCTACAATGATGGTGGTGTCCCAAACAAATGAAGGTATGGTAGCATGGTCAAGGCCCCCATTAGACCAACCCACTGCTAGCCAATCCCAACCTTCCCTCTCTTAATCAATTCCTCAGTCTCTTCTTGACAAACCAACTTCACCAATCACCCAAACTTATCAAAGAAAATAGGTAAAGAAGGCTTCTTCCCTTCTTGTACCATCACCTACTCAGCCTTTAAGCCCTCTATTGGAGCATTCTCCAGTAGAGAATATCCAAAGGGAATCCACAAGGGTGTCTCCCAACCCAAAGGAGGTGCTCTCTGAGGAGGAGGTAGAGCATATGGGTACTGAGGCTGCCACTCCTTCTGCTAGCACAGAGAAGGACAGTGGTAACATAAATAAGACCTCCCCCATGGCAACTTTGAATGAGCAATCATTCAAAGGTCCCTGGTGCCAAGAAACCAAGGGGGTGGACAGTGCTTCTGCTAGGCAGAAGACTTCCACTACAAAAAGATCCAATGATCCTTCAAAAGAGGGTAACACTTCTAGAGAAGGTGAGGACAGATATAACTACCAGGAATTGATGGATACAATGGGAAACATCAACCTAGATGTTATGAAACAAGGAAAAGATATAGAAGAGATGAAGCTGGTGATCCTGTCACAACAAGTCCAGATTGCAAAACTAAAGAAGATGGTGACCAGGCTGATTCAAAAGAAGAAAAGGAAACAGTTTGTGCTAAAAAGAAGGGAACCAGTGTCTGATGCTCCCAAAAAGGGGGAGTCAGAGGTTGAAGTAAACCTGGATGAGGAAAAAGAAAAAGTTGAGGGGGAGCATGATGGGGAGAAGAACAGTATTGAGGGGGAACTAGAAGCAGAAACTGAAAGAAACTCAGAGCAAGCAGCAGAAACTGTTAGTGCTGCTGAAACTTCACAAGCAGCAGTAACAGAGTTAACACCAACAGAGGTTGAAGTAGCTGAAATGCTCATCAAAGCAAAGAATGACACTCCCAAAGCAAAGGGAGTGGTCATAAATGAAGGGGGAGCAAAGAAAAGAGAAAAGAAAGAAATGGCTGCAGAAGCAAAGAATAAGGGAAAAGCAAAAATGATAGAATCTGATCAATCATCTAAAAAGCAAAAGATGATTGAGTCAGATGAAGCATTAGCAAAGAAAATGCAAGAAGAGTTAGAACAAGCAGAAAAGGAGCAGGTTGAAAAAGACAGAGAAATGGCCAGAGCACTTGCAAATGAGTTAAATCAAGCATTCCAGAAAGGGTTGGAAACAGAAAAGGCAAAACAAAGAGCATTGGTCTTAAGAAAGGCTATGATGACCAGAACAAGTGCTAAGAAGAGAAGACCTTCACAAACTTACCTTGCAACTCAGGAAAGAAACAAAATGATAACTTTCTTGAGAAGTGCAATTGGGGTAAAGAAAGAAATGTTTGTGAATATGACTTTTGATCAAATCAAGGATCTTTATGAAAAAGAAATGGGGAAGTTGAAGGGTAATGAAAAGGATAGAATGGAGTTTGAAAAGAAGGCCAAGGAGAGTCATGATGTGAATATCAATCAACCATTCCATGAAAGTGAAGAGGGAACTCCTATCAAAGAAAAGGCAGAGAACAAGGAAGAAAAGAAGAAGGAAGCTACTTTAGGGCAAGTTCAAAAGACTCTGAAAAGAACCAAAATGATGGCTAAAAGAAAGAAGAGTGTAAAGAAGCCTAGAGTAGAAGAAGAGCAAAAGGTTGCTGAAGAAGAAGAGGCACCTCAGAATGAAGCTAAATCTCAGGAAGTACCACAGAGTTCAGATGCAAACATGTACATGGTGATATTGGATAAAATTCCAAAGCCTATCTCAGCTAAACCTGTTGGATTCAAACCTCCTGAAGTTATTCATTGGGATACTATGGAGGTGGATGGCAAAGAGTACATCAGATTGAAACGAAATGATGAGAAGTATGAAGTCTACAGCACCTGGAACAAAATTGTCAGAGAGTGTTCAAGATCTGATTTGGAAGAAATGTTTGAAGTGGGGATGAAAATTTATGCAGATCAGTTGACAGCTCCAGGGTTACCTATAGTGAAGCTGGTCATGGAATACTTGTGCATGTTATTCAATCCAGAAGCAGTGAAGCACTTAATCAGAGATGTGTTCAAAACTGTTAGAGGATGGACTCTCTATGAAAGGAGTGGAGTCTATGAACTAGCATTGGATACTTTTCACATGGAGTACTACTTGGTGGATAGGGTCTACAATCACACAAATCTAAAGCTTCATGCCATGTTGAATAAGAAGTTGGGTTGTGCACCAAATTCAGAAATGGCAAAGTATCTAATTCAGAGAACTATCAATCAGAGTATGGGACTGGATCCTAACATTGGAGTAGATCAATGAAGATTTTGGGAGCATCTGAAGAACTTGACTTCTCTTCCTAAAAGTCAAGTTAGGGGGAGATTGTTGGGAACTGAAGAATTCATCAAGTATGGTTAATGCTGCTAGTTCAAAGTTACTACTGCTAGAAGACTTAAAGGTTAATACTGCTGAGTGTTACTACTGCTAGTAGTTAATACTGCTAGTCAAAGTTAGTGTTGCTTGAACAAAGTTAGTACTGCTTAGCTAGTTAGTACTGCTAGTAGTTAGTGCTGCTTAGTAGTTAATGCTGCTGGAAGAGATTAATGCTGCTGAAGATTAATATTGCTTATAAGATGGAGATTCGCATGGAAGGATAACAGCTGGATGGACTGAAGATTATGGAAGGCTTAGAGATATACATGGAAGATATACTGAAGATATGTTTATTTATTGTAATTATCTTTGTGATTAGTAGATATATAGAAGATATAGAATAGTGAGAAAAGGAATTAAATTCTAAGTTTTAGTTCTAGAGAGAGAAGATCAACCTCAAGGCATAGTTCCTAATTCTAGAGAAGTAGAATTCGTATTGGTGAGCCTGTTCATCAATATTGAGGTTGAGTGTGTAATCTTGTAACTTCAAAGCATTCAATACAAGTTTACAAGTTGTTAATCATATACTGTTTTGGTTTACTGTTTTATTGAATATCAAAGTGTTATTCCGCAAACTTCTTTGATATTGTTTCTGAGAATTATTTCTTGTTAAGAATTCGATCCTGACAAAATACCTAAAGCTAAAGAACAAATATCAAAAGTTGAAAAGCTACAAGCGAAAATGTAAAGGTCTCATCGCTGAAGAACATGACTGGGCTGAATCAGAAGAATCAAGTTCTGATGAAGAAGTCGCAAATCTTTGCCTCATGGACGAGATTAAAGAAGAAGTAGAAGAACCATCTGAACCTTCTATGAGCTACATATCATCTCAGGTATCTATCTCCACAAATCCCTCTCTGCCTGAAGCTGAGAGAAGTCGCGTTGTTGATGTGCTGACGATTGACCTCTATAATGCTCTAAACGACAAAACTCAAGCTGAGAATAAAAATGTTCATTTAACTCAAGAGCTAGAGAAATGTCATGAAAAGATCAGAGAACTAAATCTTTTAGAAGAAAAGTTGAAAGATCAAGTCATTATAAATGAAATCATCAGCATTGAACGCGAACAAGCCATCGCTGCTCTAAAAGCAGAAAAGGCTCATGTTGAAAAATGGTGCAAATCATCAACAAAGATCTCTGAGATAATAAATGCTCAAACTCCTGAAAGTGATAGAACTGGTCTTGGCTTCTGGACACCTCAGGATAAGCCTAAAGAACAAAGTTCCTCGCTTAAGTTTGGAACGTTTGTCACTTCTTTCTTTGACACTTCTTATAATCAATTATATCCCTGTTCTTCTTCTAATTCTATCCCTGAGGAAATATCCAAAGACACTAAGTCTGCGGATAAAGGAAAATCCATTCTTCGTTCTCAGAAGGCTACCAGGAAAGCAAAGCTGAAAGTTCCTTCTAAACCTTCAGCAAATCAATCCTCTAGCTCTATGATAGAAATCTTTGATCTCTGTCCTCCAAAGCTAAAGATTGATCTTAAATCCACGAGATCTGAAGAAATGAAAATTCCTCCCAGATCTCATGAGAAAAGCCTTCTCGGACCTGGTCCTGCTCATCTTAAACTTGCAAAACCTTCTACTTCTAATCCTAAAACCGTTTTCAAATACAGAAAATGTTATCACTGTGGTTTAACTGACCATATTGCAAGCAAATGTCCAACTGCCACTAAAGCTGATAAAACAGCTAAAGTGAAGATAAATGCCTCTAAAGCTGAGAAGGTCACCAAAGTTGAAAAATCGACCAAGGTGAAGAATACCAACAAGGTTAAGAAATTAACCAAAGTAAAGATCACCACTGAAGCTGAATCTTCATCTGCTGTGAAGACTGTTGAAACTTCCTTATCCACTAACTCTAAAGGACCCATTGAAAAGTGGGTACCAAACAACGCTTAATCTTTCTTATGTGTGCAGGGATCAAAGGGCATCTGGTATCTCGATAGTGGATGTTCTCGTCATATGACTGGACAAAAAGACCTTCTCACTGAATACAAAGAAGAGAAAGGTCCCTCTGTGACCTTCGGTGGAAATGGAAAAGGATATACCCGAGGGTTTGGTGTCCTCAGCAATGGGACAACTACCTTTCGAAGAGTCGCTTATGTAGATGGACTGAAGCACAACCTTCTGAGCATCAGTCAACTATGTGACAAAGACTACGAAGTTCGCTTTTCTAAGAAAGCATGTTCAGTGGTGGATGAGAAAGGAAAACTTGCTCTCAGTGGTTATCGCAGAGAAAATGTCTATGTAATAGATATGGACTCTACTATCACTGAAAACTTATGTTTTCTCTCTAAGGCCTCTTCTGATGTCAACTGGCTATGGCATAAAAGGCTCTCTCATCTAAACTTCAAAACCCTGAATTCTCTCTCATCTAAGGAACTGGTTTCTGGTCTTCCTCAGCACTCATATGCTAAAGAATCTCTCTGCTCAGCATGTGAAAAAGGAAAACAAACAAAAGCTAGTTTCAACTCTAAACAAGTTTCCTCAGTGACAAGTCCTCTTCACCTCTTGCATATGGATCTGTTCGGCCCTGTCAACATCCAATCAATAGCTGGAAAGAAATATACGCTTGTCATTGTAGATGAATTCTCTCGTTATACCTGGGTTATCTTTCTTCGCTGTAAGAGTGATACTCCAGAAGAACTAATATCTTTTGTTAAAAAGATGGAAGTGCTGAATAATCTTACTGTTCGTTCAATAAGAAGTGATCATGGAACTGAATTCAAAAACAGTTCCCTGAACAACTTCTTTGAGAACAAGGGAATCTCTCATAACTTCTCCTCAGTAAGAACACCTCAGCAAAATGGAGTCGTTGAAAGAAGAAATAGAACGATCATTGAAGCTGCTAGATCAATGCTCAGCGATTCTCATCTCCCTACTCAATTTTGGGCAGAAGCTGTAAACACTGCATGTTTTACTTAAAACAGATCGTTGATAGTAAAGCGATTTGGGAAGACAGCTTATGAACTTTTTCATGGAAGGAAACCTTCTATCAGCTTTCTTCATATCTTTGGTTGTCAGTGTTTTTTCTTAAACAACAGAGATCAACTTGGAAAGTTCGACCCAAAAGCTGATGATAGAATATTTCTAGGATATTCCTCCATCTCCAAAGCCTACAGAGTTTTCAACAAAAGAAGACAATCTGTGGAAGAAACAATTCATGTCACATTCGATGAAACTCGCTCAGCGAACTCTAAACCAATCACTGACAATGAAGAGTTAAATGCTTGGATGTTCTCTCACTATAGAGAAACTGAACCTTTCTTCTCAAACCATCAGCATTCAGATCCTCCAGCCGCTGATGATGATCCAAACATTATACCTCCTAGCGCTGAATCCAACTCATGGGTTTCAGCTGAACCTCTAAACACTTTGCTACCATCAGATCTACCTCTATCTGAAAACCTCTCTGATAACAACCGTCTGTCCACTACTCAACAGTTAATTGCTGATGAACCTCAAACATCCTCATCAGTAAACATCCCAATTGTTGATCCAACCTCTGAGTTAAGCGATCATGCTCCTGCTCAGCGATGGACCAGAGATCACCCAATAGATCAAATTCTTGGTGATCCAGATGCAGGTATTCAGACACGACGAAGATCAGGTAATATATGTCTCTTCATCAACTTTCTTTCTTTAATAGAACCAAAGAAGACTGATGATGCCCTCAGAGATCCAAACTGGGTCAGCGCTATGCAAGAAGAGCTGACTGAATTCTCTCGAAACAAAGTTTGGAATCTTGTTCCTAGACCATCTGATAAAACTGTTATAGGCACCAAATGGGTGTTTAGAAACAAGTTAGATGAACATGGAACTATAACCCGCAACAAGGATCGACTTGTTGCTCAGGGATACAGACAAGAGGAAGGTATAGACTATGATGAAACCTTTGCCCCTGTGGCTAGGCTCGAAGCAATTCGACTATTCTTAGCTTATGCAGTCTATAAAGACTTCATCGTCTATCAAATGGATGTAAAATCAGCGTTCCTAAATGGAAAGCTGAATGAAGAAGTCTATGTAGAACAACCTCCAGGGTTCTATGACCCTAAGTATCCAAATTATGTTTATAAATTGGATAAGGCTCTCTATGGTCTTAAACAAGCCCCTCGTGCTTGGTATGACACTCTCTCATCATTTCTTATCTCTGAAAATTTTGAACGTGGCAAGATTGATAATACGTTATTTTTCAGAAAGATAAAAGGTCATATAATTCTTGTACAAATATATGTCGATGACATCATATTTGGTTCTACTAACCCATCTCTGTGTACTCGATTCGCTGAAAGAATGAAGAAAGAATACAAAATGAGTATGATGGGTGAGCTGACATATTTTCTTGGTCTTCAGATTAAACAATCTGACAAAGGTACTTTTATCAGCCAAGGTAAATATGTTAAAGATATGCTGAAGAAGTTTGATCTTACTCAAACTTCAGCAATGAAAACTCCTATGGCACCACCCCTGACACTTAACAAAGATCCTTCTGGAAAACCTGTTGATGTCACTGCCTATAGAGGAATGATAGGCTCCCTGCTGTATCTTACAGCGAGCCGACCTGACATTATGTACTCTACTTGTTTATGTGCACGCTATCAATCTGAACCCAAGGAATCCCATCTGATCGCTGTTAAGTGAATCTTCAGATATCAGAAGGGAACTCCTAACCTCGGTCTTTGGTATCCCAAAGACTCAGGGTTCGATCTAACTGTTATTCTGATAGTGATTTTGCAGGCTGTAAACTTGACAGAAAGAGTACCACTGGTGGATGTCAACTCTTGGGAGGAAAGCTGGTAAGTTGGACAAGCAAAAAGCAAAATTCAGTGTCCACTTCCACAGCTGAAGCTGAATACGTAGCCGCTGGAAGCTGTTGTTCTCAGATCTTATGGATGAGAAATCAACTATTAGATTATGACCTTCAGCTATCAAAGATTCCTATCTATTGCGACAGCACTAGTGCTATCGCTATAGCAAATAATCCAGTGCTACATTCAAAGACGAAACACATAGAGATCAGATATCACTTTATCAGAGATCATGTGATGAATGGTGATATTGAACTTCACTTTATCCCTACTGACTTTCAGCTTGCTGATTTATTCACCAAACCTCTTGATGAGACAAGGTTCAACCTTCTCATCAGTGAGCTTGGAATGTTGAATCTTGAAGAATAAATCTTCAGCGTTCATGTATTGTGTCAGTAATCATAAGTTCCCCTTTTATCATCTCTCTGATAAACAATCTGACTCTCAGGTATGTTTTCTCAACTCCTACAACTGAATCTTCATTCAGTTAAGATGTTTTTCAAAATATAAACTTTAATCACTGAAACTTTCTTCAAATGATTAAAAGCTTTTTGAAAAATAAATTTATCACTGATATTTCTAGTCAGTGATCCTTTTAAAAAGAAAATCTATCCCTGTCTTTTCCATCAGGGATACTTTCAAAAAGAAAAATCTATCGCTAACTTTTCTTCAACGATAATTTCAAACGGACAAATGAACAGTCTCTCTCTTCTATGACGTCATTTGAACCGACAATCCACGACATGTTTTTTTCTGACACGTTCGTCTGTTGCTCTTCTATCCAATCAACTTCGTGGGACGTGTCCATGTCATGATGATCATTTGCTTTCCCGCCTCTCACATTCTCTCTCCTTTCTCACACGTATAAAAGGAATGTTTTTCCATTCTTATCATTTTACGCTTTCTGGAAATACTTTCAAAGCAAGAATACTTTCTCAAGCATTTGCATCATCTTCTTCAAAGATCAACAGGTTATTCTTGATCTTTTTATAATTTTTATCTTAAATCTTTTTACATAAACCTCCATTTATGGGTTTATAAGATACTAATCACATAAAATCATTTTCATTTTTGATTTTATTCTTTAAAAACCATGTTATTTTGATTATTCTTCATTCAAAATCTTTGGTTTTTCTTCTTGTTCTTATATCTTATATTAAGAACACCTTTTTAATCTTCAAATTTGTTGATTTTCTATGTTTCTTTTCTCAAATAGAAACTAGAAAATCTTCTTTATTTTTAGACTAAAATCTTTTCTTCTACTCTTGTATCTACTCATATTCAGAATGGCTCAATCTGCACTTGTCGCCTCTAAGAACGTCAAGTTCGCCATCACTGAATCAGAGCTTCCGAAGAACAACCATCTCGCTCGCCTTGATTTTGACGGTGTTAAGTATCCACATCTGAAGGAAGCTGCAATATTTCTCAAGCAATCCTGCATTGCTTATGCTATCACTATGGATCCCACACCCTCCAAAGCTCTTCTCCAGCAATACTGGTTTACTGCTGATGAAACCTCTATCACCAACAAAAAGGGTGAACAGGTTCCTGCTATCTCCTTCATCACTCAACTTGGCTCAGGGATGATGACTGCCCTAGGCCTGAGGAAAGCTCTGCATTTTCCTGACAAACCCAGGAATGGATTCGACGCCCTGCCAACTGACGCTGAACTCATCCAATTTCTGGATGCCATGGAATATGCTTAGGAACCCAAACCAAGGACGACTATTCCAAACAAGAAGTTGACTCTTGTGAAGAAGGCACTGATGCCTTCCCAGCTAAACTACATCTTCTCACACTTCATTCAGTGCATGAGTGGGAAGAGTGGGTCACTGGACCAAGCCAGCAAGGTTCAGGTCTAGATGGCTTACTCAGTGATAGATGGACGAAACTTCGACTATGCAACAACCATCTTTGACGACCTGAAGTCAAAGATAGAGAAGACCGAGAGGGATCCCAAAGTCCCCTACGTACGCTTTATCTGCGCGTACCTGAAGTTTCTCTACCCTACTACTTACCCCACCAACTCGGATGCCTCTTTTCCGAAAGTGGGTCAGCGCTCTCTGGAAGTCAAGTCGCTCCCCAACGAGGTAAGTATCTCTGAACTTCGCTCCCGACTCTCTCTCCTCACTTCTTCTACTTCAGCGGCCATGCAGGAGGTTCCTTCTTCTGCTATCCCTGCCGCCACCCCTTCCAAACGACCATCAACTGGCTCCCTTGGTCCTTCGAAGAAGGCCAAGGTGACCAAGGAGAAAGCTACTTCTAGCTCTATACCTAAGGATGTTTCTCTACAAACTTCCTTGGATGCTTTCGTGGGTCTCTCCTCCACATCCTCAGCAACAACCACTTCAACCGTGCCAGCGATCTCGGTCGCTGTCACAACAACAGTGACGCAACCCACAATCTCAGTTCAACAACCTGAGGTAACTACCCCTATCCCTACATCTTATATCCCCATCTCTAGTCCTTCTATTTCTTTGATCTCTAACCCTCCATCTATCTCTACTCCACAGTTTGGACCCATAGGACCTGAACATCAATCTTTTGAGGAATCTTTACAATTCTACAAAATGTTTGATAATTCAGGTATCCCTATAACCTTAAACACTTCTCCCAACTCACCATATAAGCCTGTTTCTCAAAAACTAAAGTAGGATAATTCAGGTATCCTACTTTGGCGACTGTTGACACCAATGTCAACAATCTGAGTGCAAAGGTGGAATCTATGACTGCCTCTCTCAACAACACCACCAACGTTGTTCAATCAGCTGGTGAAGCACTGAAGACGCTGACTGCCACCTGCGCATCCAAAGCTGACGTTTCTCACATCGCTACTCTCCAAGAAGCGATTGACAAAGTCAGGGAAGACTCACAGCAACAGTTTGCAGCTCTGACTACAAAGGTTGATGCCTGTGAACTTCTACTTCAGCAAATCCTGACTCACCTGAAGGCCCCAGCTCCAACTCCTACTCCCTCATTCACAGAGAACGATCGAACATCGCTGAACATTGTCGTGGAATTTATTCATCAGGCAACGTCTGATCTTCCTGCATTTGAAGGTCGTCTGGACTGTTTGGAGGCTGAAGTTCAGCTGTTGGCCGCTGCAAAAGCTTCATCTCCTTCCAAAGATCTCTCCCTTAATGATAATGACAAAGAGGAGAGAAAGCAGCTGAAGAAAATACGAAGTTTAAAGTAGCTGCTGAGGTCCAACAGAAGGAAACTCCCTCTCAGGTTGAGGGGGAGATAGTTGCTGACAAAGCCCCTCCTTCCATCGCTGATCTAGTCGATGATGAAGAGGAAGAAGACGATGATGATGAAGACCTTGATCTTGAAGATCAAGAGGATGATTCTCATCAAGATGATGATGATGACGATGAAGATCAATCTCTATGGTGTTCTTCAGTCGTCACTTCATCAGCGATAGCTTCGAAAGAAGTTATCAAAGCAGGGGGGAGTCAAGAGACACCTTCAGGAACCCCTTCCCAAAGCAAAGGTGCAACTGCTGAGGGAACCCTGAAGATGATTTCACTACCTGAGGAGAATCCTTCTCAGGTATGCCTTACTCTTGTTCCTTTATCCTTCTATAAAAATCCCACCCCTGTTTCTTTCTAGCCTTTATCTCTCTCCTTCCCTAAATAAATCTAACCTTTTTCTTTTTCTGACCAGACAGTTCTCTCCCCTGCTTAAGGATAAAGAGCTCCAAATAATCCCAACTGCTGAAGTTGATGACCAAATAATCCCAATCTCTGTCCGAGAGATTGATGAAGAGGATGAAGAAGAAGAAGAGTCCCTGAAACATCATGGAAGGCCCTCTAGACCATCTCACTGGTCAGAGGAAGAGAGAAAGAAAAGAACAGAGATGATCTCTCATCTGGAGAGTCAACGACGAAAGGTCCCCTCTCAATCATCAGATCTGGAGTTCCTGACTAAAGCTGAAATTGAAGAATCCGTCAGGGCTGAGAAGCTGATTGCTGACTGTCAAAGAGATGCCTCTCTGGCTCTCAAAATTCAGTCTTCTCAAGTCAAAGACAAGAAGCTGAAAAGCAAACCAGTGGAAGTTCAGGCAGCTCTTTTGAAAGAGATTGAAGAGGAACGCTCCAAAGATAAAGCGGTCAGCGATAATTCTATCGATTGGTGCAAACACAAAATCGACTATCGCTCTGACCCACTGAAGATCGTAGCGGTTGCTATCTCTGGAAGAAAGAAGAAGGATAAACTCTCCGTCACCATGGAGATTACCAGAGAGGATGGAAGCTGCAAGGCTATGTTCATTTCAAAGCTGGAAGATCTTGGCTACATGGAGTGGCTTGAGTTCAAAGATACGCTGAAGAAATCAAAGTCTACATACAGAGGCTATGTTGAAAGGGTAAATGATGCCCTCATCAATAGAGTCGCTGCTATACTAAAAGTGCCATCCACTCTTCCTCCAAAGTCCAAGCAAATCAAGAGAAATCCTATCTCCTCCTCATCTGATAATGTCGCAGTGATCAGGAATGAAACCTCCATCAAATTCTCAAGAGAAGCTCTATTCGGTCCTCCTCCTGATCTTTCAGTTCTGGATCTATCTCTGCCTCCTGGCGGACCATATGCTGCGGGACAAGTACTCAAAGAACCTTTTGGAATCTTCTTCAGAGATGACAAGGAACAGCTCAGATTTCAAAGGGTCTCTGAAATCCCTATCTGTCCCCTCGCTCTTCTCAAGGATCTCATGTACCTATGGTGTACTCTCTCTCCTGCTGCTGAGCCAATCATAGCGATCATCTGCAAAGAATCTTTAGAGCGAAGGCAAAAAGGAGAAGAAATACCTGAGTACTTGATCAATCCTCCTAAACCCTCTTTAGATAGCTGATAGATTAGTTTCTTTTCTTGTAATCTATTAATTTAACTTACAGTAGTTAGTACATCACTTGTACTTGTAATTTTCATTCCTTGTAATTCTTTTCTTGGATTAATGAGAATTTCAGTGAAGTACTTAACTCTATCAGTACTGTAAAAGATCCCTCAAAATAGTAATTGGGACATGTATGTTATGAGTCCTGATTACTTTGTCATTATCAAATAGGGGGAGATTGTTGATCCAAACTCTCTCAGTGATTTGATAACGACCCTTTTCTATACTTAGTAAAAATTACGTTTTAATATGTATTAGTGTTTCACCATCAGCGATCAGACTGAGTCTGTTCAGTTATCACTGATAGTCTTCTTATAAACATCTAGTATGTATTAGTGTTTCACTATCAGTGATCAAACTGATCCTGTTCAGTATCGCTGATAGTTTCTGATGTAAACAGTAACGTAACCCCTGAAGACAAGTCTCGCGTCAACAGATGTTCATAGCTGAATCGAAGACGAAGCTACTGAACAAAGACAAGTCTACTAGTGACCTGATGCGGATATCAGTGAAGCAAAGACGAATCTACTTATACGCGAAGGAACATGAGGAAAAGCTTCAGCGATCGCTGAAATCTTGATATCTCTGAAGAAAGAGATACTCAGCGATCGAATGATCACTTGGCTTATGTCTCAAGTTTCCTTTTGTCTCTCCTTGCACAACTTAGTACGATATGTCAGAACGGACATGTCTCTGCCACAATTCGTACAACACCTCTGTCATCTACACTGTTCATTGTCCGGCCGAAAGCATGTCTCCCAAAAGTCAGACTACCAAAGCCAATCAGTTAACGCCACGTGTAAAATGCCCTGCCATGCATTTAATGCATAGGGTATAAATAGGAAGATCACCCCTTCATCTGAAGTGTGCTCAATCCTTGAACCCCATATAGAAACCCTTGTTTTCTATCTCTTAATCCCCCATTCTCTGAATTTCTTGTGCAACCATCTTAGTGTTTCTTAAGTTTGTTTAGATTGAGTCTGTCTTAATCTTATTCCGCAACAAACTTGTAAATTGTATTTGATTTATCAATAAACAATTTATTAAACTTTAAATTCTTGTGTTTGTATTCAACCCCCCCCCTTCTACAAACTTGTTAAGCACCTTAGGGACCAACACCAGTGTTATTAATCGGAAGGCTTGAGCTTTCACCTATCACAAGTTCCTCAGTACCATCATATGGAGCATCAAGTGAGAGATTGTTGATGTCGTTGGTAACATGATGCGATGCACCGCTGTCCAAGAGCCACGTATTTGGAGATGAGGAAGTTATAGATGCCATATTAGCTTGCGGTGCATAAGGACGAGGTTGGTAGCGTTGTTGAGGTGCATGGTGTTGAGGAAACTGGGTTGTAGGAAACTATGCTTTGAAGGCATCACACTGATGAAGAGAATGTCCTTGCGTTTTGCACCATTGACATTTACCAAGATAAGGACGTTGGTGGCGAAGGGGTGCTTGATGACGAGGAAGAGGCAACAACGGTGGGGTTGGGGAGGACCATTGATGTTTCCCTCGATTGTTTTTGATGTTGGGGCGGTACTGAGCAGTAAGAACAGTAGTAGGTAAGGGAGTAGAGACGATGTTTTTGGTGGCAAGCTCCTTTGTCAGCGATATCCTCATGAAGCTCCTCAAAGGAAATAGGTGTGTCATGAGCATTGACGGCATCAATGACAGGTTTGTAAGTCTCATAATCAAGACCCTGAAGAACTTTGTCAGCGATATCCTCATGATCCATAGGTTTTCCCATGGAAGCCAAATGATCGGTACATGTTTTAATGGCCTGCATGTATTCAGAGATGTTTTGAGTATTCTTGGTGATAGTAGCAAGGTGATCTTTGATTTGTTTGAGATGGACACAAGAGGGGTTAGCATATGTTTTGGCTAAGATAAGCTAGGCTTCATGAGCGGTACTAGTTTGAGTGACAGGAGGAACCAAGTTTGGAGAGAGAGTTCCAACAAGGGCACCGAAAAATAGTCGGTCTTGACAGAACTAGGTGATGGCAGCAGGGTTTTCTGTAGTTTTACCATCATTGGTGAGCATGGTGGGTGGAGAAGGGTAAGTGTCATCTACAAATTTGTATAGATCATAACCTAGAAGGGTTGCTTGAATCTGAGTTTTCCAGGCAATGTAGTTTGTAGGTGTGAGTTTAATGGAGTTTTGAAGTTGAATGAGGGTGAAAGGTGTTGATGGGTCATTGTTGTTTGGTATCTTTACCAGTCATGGTGAGCGTAGAGAAGAAGAAAAAAAACAAGAAGGAAGAGATAGGATGGATCAGAGCTCTGATACCATATAAGATTTAGAGGAAAAGCTTAATTTTCCATTACAGAGAGCATAACATATATACAGCTTACAAGAGAAACACAAATGTACAAATCCCGATAATTAAGCATAATCAGAAGAATAAATACTAAAAATAAAGGATTACAATCAATTGTTTTTAAACAAGTAATTAAGTCTGATTTGATTGAGAATCTGTTGATTGAGGATTGATATCCTTTACTGTGTTTATATCTTCAACACGCCCCTGCAAGATGGACGACCTTTGGAAAAGTCCAATCTTGGAAAATAGATTCTGAAATAATGTGCGAGCTAGCGATTTGGTAAGAGCGTTGGCTAGTTGATCACTACCAAATATATGTTGAACTCGAAGTATACCAAGCTGTATTTGCTCCCGTACAAAGTGAAAATCTAGTGCAAGATGTTTCATTCTCGAATGTACCGGGTTGGCAGCATATTGGGGTGCACTTAAATTATCACAATATATACTAGGATGTTGATCTAGTCTAATACCCAACTCAAGAAGAAGGGAGCGCAACCATAGTAACTCAGATGTGGTGGAAGCGACCGCTCGAAATTCAGCTTCGGTAGATGAACGAGCTAGTCCTTTTTGTTTCTTTGAACTCCAAGACAATGGGTTTTGACCAAGATAAACAATATACCCGGTAGATTCCACCTTTCTTATACAAACCACTTTGTTCCAATGTTTCAACTTTTCACCAATGTGGGATAACTCCAAATCAACCACAATTAACCATTTGAGAATACTCAATTCTTACAGTGCCACCTCAATACTCCAATATTTCTCTCTTATATATATAAAGATTATATAAAAATGATGACGATTACTAAATCTTTTTTTTTTAAAGATGGTCATATAAAATAAGATAACCCCTTGAATCAAACTAATTTTTTTTGCAAAAAAAAGGTCATTCAAGATAGACAACCCTCTGAGTTATACCACATGAATTTACACAATGCATCTCATTCATCTTTCTTATACACACCACTTTGTTCCAATCTTTCAACTTCTCACCAATGTGAGACGACACCAAATCAACCACAATTCACCATTTGAGAATACCCCAAGGTTTTCCTTTTATATATATAAAGATAAATACTTTGATTGATGATATGATTGATTTTTATACATACCCATCTTTTCCAATATTTCAACCTATTACCACTGTGGAATATTTAAAACTCAACCACAATTAACATTATACTTTTATTTTTATATAATAAGATTTGTTTTGCAAAAATAATGTCATCCAAATAAGATAACTTTATGACTCAAGCCCATGAGTTGACACAATGGCATCATATTCTTCTTTTTTATACATGTTACTCTATTGCGATTTTTCAATCTCTCACCAATATGGGATGTCTAATATCATTCACAATTCACAAATACCCCAATACTCAATTCTAACCATGCCACCTCAATACTTTTTGGTTCTTCTTTATATATATAGAGACCATTTAGTTATATTATATCCAGTTATCATAAGTATTCTTTTTTTTTGTGAAAGGGTATCCTGGGCCTTTGGCTCAGACTAATCCCTTGGCAAAGAAACCGACTGCATGCTCGCATGCAGCCCTGAGGTTAAACCCAGTAGCCACAAAGTTGCGAATGCAGGGAATCGAACCCGGGTTGAACGCTATGAACTCCCCAGGTGATTACCGCTACACCACAAGCCTTCTGGTTTAAGTATTCTATTTATGTATCTCTGTGTTTGTGTGTGTGTGTGTATATATAATATATATATATATTTATTTATTGCAATAAGGTTTTTTTACATGTAAACTAAAATGTATTAATTGACATGATTAATTGTCATCTTCATTTTATTTATTTATATTAGCTATAATCAATTTATTATTATACAAATAAAAAATATACATATATTACATTCAAGTGTCATGTAAATAAAAATAAAAATATTGATTATAATTTCATTTATGTAATGAGTTTTTAATACATTGATTATATTTCATTAATTGTTATGTATATTAAAAAATAAGAGTAATATGAAATTAGAAGAAAATAAATAAATTTAGTTATAAGCAATGAATATGTATAGTCTAACTAATTAAATATTGATAATAAGTACATCAATAAAAAAATCAAAAACATGAGAAAAAAGAATTATGTTTTTGATGTTTAGAGGATGTCACCTCATTCTTGGTGGTTCTTGTCATCTTCATTTTATTTATTTATATTAACTATAATCAATTTATTATTATACAAATAAACATATACATATATTACATTCAAATGTCATGTAAATAAAAATAAAAATATTGATTGTAATTTCATTTATATAATGAGTTTTTAATATATATATTATATTTCATTAATTGTTATGTAGATTAAAAAATAAGAGTAATATGAAATTAGAAGAAAATAAATAAATTTAGTTATAAGAAAATGATATGAGCATCTCCAACAGCTATGCTATAATTTTTTTTAAAATAGAGTATAAAAAGTTGAAATCTCTAAAAAAATTATAACCAACTCCAACAACTACTCTATTTTAACAATTCTATCATAAATTATATTAATAAAATATTATTTCTCTCTTATAAACATAGAACTTCAATGTCTCCTATTGGTGAAAAAGAATTAAATATTATTTCTCTCTCTTCAATATGAGATTTTAGAGATTTCTTCAAATTTGGAGATTTTTTCCTTCTCTCTCATCTTTTCTCTATTTTAGCATATGATATAGCATAACTGTTGGAGCAAAAAAATTGTTAAAATCTCACATTTTTCTATTTTAACATAGTTGTTGGAGATGCTCTAACTAATTAAATGTTGATAATAACTGCATCAATAAATTAAAGAAATCAAAAACATGAGAAAAAAGAAAATTATGTTTTGGATGTTTAGAGGATGCCACCTTATTCTTATATATATAGGGAGAGGTTCATTTGAGAAATGGTAAATATATGAGAAATAGAGAAGTAATCTTAGCCATTCATCTGGTCAACATTTGCGGCTTAGACCGCGAAGCACCGGATAATTCCTTGTGTGGTCTTTAGAAGGTAGAGGGGTAATTTCGTAAAATACACGGGATGAGTTCATATATGAATCTGTATGAATCACAAAGATTCATATATGAATCTGTTAATTAGTTCAACTGATTCATATATGAATCTTTGTGATTCACAAAGGTTCATATATGAATCTTTGTGATTCATACAGATTCATATATGAATCACAAAGGTTCATATATGAATCTGTTAGTTAGTTCAACTGATTAGATTCATATATGAATCAGTTAAAAGAGTTCAGTTGTGAATTGCACTGGTTCATATATGAACGTATAGTTCATATGTGAATTATACATGTTCATATATGAACACAGCCCGTGTGTTTTGTAAAATTTACGAAATTGTCCTTTTATTTTTGGGATAGCCGCAACTTTTGACCGGTCAAAGCCGCAACTTTTGACCGGTCAAAGCCGCAATATTTGACTAGTCAAATCCAATCTTGACCATATGAATGGCTAGGATTACTTTTCTATTTTTCATATATTTACCATTTCTCAAATGAACCAAACACTATATATATATATATATATATATAGATATAGATTAGTCTGTATATTTCAACCAACTAAAATTTTGAAGTTAAAAAACCCAAATAATTAAACACGTAGGAACCATATTATCATATTCGAAGATAAAATCATTGTATTGGATATTGTTGTCGGTTTTACACGACCTCAAAGTACGTGTAAATAGATCTTGACGCTAGTAAACAACCTTATCTATTGTCGTCTTTTAAGCAAGTAATACCAGTAAAAATACCGGATATCGATCCACAGGGAAATGTTTGTAAAAGTTTCTCTAAAAGTTCAATCCCTAAAAACTAGCTTCATATGGCAAATTCGAAGAAACCTTTTGTTGGGTGTTTGGTTATCAACTATAAAAAATCAGTTGTAAAAAGAAGCAAAGGGTATAGAGGTCTATTAAATGATTCCGTAAAAAGATATTATAGCATTCCTTCGTCATCTCAAAAATCGATATTTAATGTAACTTAAAAGTTTTCATACATGTAACCAGTTGTCAATTGATTAAATGTAATATTCCACAAAATATAATTTTGATTTAAATAACTCTGACAATCATGTTATATTTAAAACACCTTTTTACCTTTTCACCGATCTCGGTCTTATTTTAACTTTATACTCCAAGCTAAGGCTCTTAGCCAATGTTCGAAAAAGCTCGCTGCAACAGCCGCCATGGCCCTGCGTGGCTTAAGGCTTGTGTCTCACGCCACGTTATGCTTGAGGCACGCCACGACGTAATGCGTGGTTTTTGTAACACGATATTTGATTTTTACTTATCTTTTTAATGTCTTATTTGTTAGTTTTGAACATATAACTTAATTTAAATTGCTTAGTATCATTGATTTATTGAGTCATAGTAGAAAACATATGTTTATGTATATAATTTTATATATGATATACAAATTTGCCGCCATAAGTCACGCCTTGAGAAACGTCGTGACCTCGCCATGGCTTCCAAGGCTTGAGGCTTGACCTCGCCGCCACGCCACGCCTCACGCTATTTAGAACCTTGCTCTTAGCCCATCATTGCTCGGTAATCTTAATAAAAGATGTAAGGATTTGAAATGTAAATAACAGAGATGGGAAATGCATGAATAAATTGCAGGTAGTAAAATTTAGGAAATGAAGCTTGTTGCACAAGCAACAAATTCTTTCAAGAAACGACTAAAGTTAAAGTGAATGGAATTGTAAATAACAATAATTAAGTTCCGAGAAATAAAATGCAAGAAAGTAAATTGTGGAAATTAAATGACAAGAAAAGTAAGTTGCGGAATGTAAAGTTGCGATAATATACATTACATAAATTAAATAACTAGAAAGTAGATACGAGAAAGAAATTAGGAATTTGCGCACCAAGTATCGTTTCGTAAATAAAAGACTTATTCATTTCACTTGAAAAAACCATACTTCGGCCTTTCAGGTTATAGCCACGAGCCGCAATTGGATTTGTTAAAGTCCAACGTAAAGCCACAATCAAAATTTTCCCCAAAAGTAAAACCAAATTATAGATTTTCAAGCCAAATGCGATTTTAAGAAACAAATATTTTTGAAGTCACACAATAATCACAAGGAACTTTGGTTTATAATAGTGTTTTGCACTATATATAAAACTGGGTCCTTGTAAAAAAATATAGAGTGAAGACTCAAAATTTGTAGAAAAATGGGAAGAGATTTATAAAGGGTTTGGAAAGGTAATTAAAAGAGATCGAGAGAAAATAATTGAACAACAACTTGTTTTGCTACCAAATAAACTTCTTGAATTGACTACTTGAAAATTTCGGCCAAAGTACATGAAAAACAAAAGGAACCGAAACGAAATTCTTGACTTCGTAGGTAACCTTCTCTTTTAAACTTTTCTAACTTAACAAAGTGAGAAAATTTTACCAGAGACTTGAACAACATAAATGAAGTCAAGCTTCAAATGTGTTTTTCATGGTTGCCTAGCATACATATTTATATAAAACAAAAATGGGCTTATGACCCATGGAAATTAAATTAACCTAATAACTAATTAAAAGTTTAGCCCAAAAACTTAAGCCAAAGCCCAATGTTTAATCTGTAAAATTCGGCCCAAACAATGGCCTAAAAGTGCTTCAAGAGGTCTTTATTTTCGGTGCATGAAATCAACCCATCAAGCCCAAAAATCCATCAACTCATCCTACAGCTACCTGCAGGATCCATTTTGACAGCCATTCTTGTAGGAATATGTAGGAAACACCTGAAATGAGTATTTTGATCAATTTAAAGCAAGGAAATGCAACTTCAACTCTAGTACAAGTATTATTCCTAAAAGAATGGTTGAATGAAAATAAGGGAACAAAAGACTCAATGGTTTAGGCTAGTTTGATACCAAAATAAATGAACAAAAGTGATGTAAATAAGATAAATAAATTAACCTTAACCAATTGAACTTTTTTCTCTATCAGTTCCTTTCAAGGCTTTCTAACAATCATGATTTCACAAACAAAATCAGTCAGATTCATTATTCAAACCATAATTATCAAATTGAAGCTACGAAGCACAATAACGATAATCAACTGACCTTGCCGATGAGGATTTCGTTGGTGTGAGGTCCTTAGAAACCAAAAGTATCAGGGTGAGTGATGCCGCAATTAATGGCGTGGCGAATGACTTTAATCATCTCTTGTTCGGGATGGTGGATTAGACAATTGAGGAGACGTATTTAGAGGTTTAAAGAGAAGAGGGGGAGAAAAATTAGGGGTTTTGAGAGGACGTGGAGAAGTGGCCGGAAGGAAGGAAGGAAGGGGAGGAGTGGGTTGGATCATGCGATGAAACTAATGGAGAGAGCCCACGTAACCGTAAAATAATTAATTTAAAGGGCTCGGATTTGGTTTTAGGTTTAATCCAACGATTGATAAAAAAATGACGGTTTTTTGACTCACCGTGGTCAGTAATATATATATATATATATATATAACTACTTCGTTTGTTGTATACTTGTATGGATTTGTAATTTATATTTTGTTGATTGTAGTCCTGTGAATATACTCTTCCTTTTTCTAGTTAATCCATAATTGTATATGATTCATCACTCATTTGACATGTTATTTGTTTGATTTCAATTTATTTATGCTTGTATGAATCTTTTTGGACATTATACGCAATTGGTCCAGTTGCATATTGTATATAACCTTAAAATAGGAATACGACATGTTCAATTCTATAAAAAATTGTAATAAACCATAATAGATCGCTCGTTTATTACAATAAAACATACATTAATACCTTTACGAAATTCTTGACATGTGGATCTTCGAAAAAAGTGAAAGAAAAAAAAATCATTTTTATACTCCTCAAAAGTATAATATATAGTCCTTCAACTAACTCAGAGACAATCAGGAAAGGATAGGGATCAAGTAAATAGCTCTATAAACAAATGGATTAGACGATTATAAGATGGGTGTACCTTAATTTGGCTCAAAGATGAAAATTGTATGTTCCTAAACTGATCGAATAAACAATGTTCTTAAAATCTTTGATTTACTTTTTAAATAGAATAAAAAAATTATCTGTTAAATTAATCGTGTTTAGTAAAAGAATTAACTGATCAACAATACAACAATGTAAAATGATCTAAAATCCTATTGAAAAATTACTTGAAAAAAATATAAGGGTATAACTAAAAAAAGTGAAAAAAAAAGCCAATGAACTTTCTTGAAACATCATTTGAGATAACTTTTTTAAAAAAATTATATCATGTATCACATCAAGCATGAGAACTCAAGTTTTTGTTATGTCCAGTCACGTCAACATATCAATCGCATTCGAAAGGAAGGCTTTCAAAGCGTAATTAAGAGCACACCTCCAATTTCTTTAAATAGTTCCAACATTGGTATCCAACTCCCACCATAACCATTCTAATTCTACTTGGAGATTAACAACATCTTGCATGATTCAACTACATGTATTTTTCTATTCACTCTTAGTTGCCAGAATCTTGATCTTCATCCGAAGATTTGTCTTCCTTCCTAAGTTCTTCGTGATCGCCCGCTTCCAACTTCATCCTCTTTTCTTGTTTCTTTTGTTTCTTCTTTTGGCGTTTCAAACGCTTCTTTGCAGTCCGCTCTTCTGTTGCTTTTAATCTTTCTTCTCTCCTCTTGTTAAACTCTGCCACTTCTTTCCTTTTCTGGAAGTCGACATCCATTCTTGCAAGCCGGTCTTGCTCTTTCCGTCTCATCTGTCGATACTGTTTCCCAAAACAAGTTTTTAGATGGTAACGACTAATGATATATGAATGGATAAATATGACACCAAAATATGAACAGAAATGTTTAGCTACTTCATTTAACAATAAAATCAAATCTTTATCGCATTGTCAATGCGCTTGTGGCCATGGAGGTTCACGTGCAATCATGGTTTTAAAAAGCGTGTGAGGTGTATGCCTCGAGGCGCACCTTGAGGCGAGGCGGTCCAAAATCACACCTGAGGCGGCGCCTCTCGATACCCATACGAGGCGTACGCCTCGGTCACTTGAGGCGGTGAGGCGGTAGAGAGGTGTACGCCTCAATATCGAGGCTAAATTATTTTAAAAAATGACTAAAACCTTCTCTATTTCTTTTGTAAAACCTTGTTCTTCTCCGGTTCTCCTAAGCCTCATCTAATACTCGTCTATTGTCCTTCGTGAGTTCCAGTTTTCTCCCGTTTTCTTCGCATTTTCTTCTTCGATTCTTTTCGGTTCACGGAAGTATTATGTATATGTATCTACTAGATATACTTCTTTTATATTTAGTCTCTACTACGTGTGAGGGTCACAGTCACACTAAAACTTTGTTGATATTTAATAAATAAAAAAATTCTTTATGAGTTGTGAGCATATTAATATAACTTTTTTTCTTTGTTAGTACATGTACATCTATATTTCGTGATTGAAAAAAGTATATGTAAATTCTTTTAGTAATTTAGTATGATATATATATATATATATATATATATATATATATATATATATATATATATTGTGTCTAGTACTCAGGTGTCAAGTGTGTGTAGTATATATATTGCATATATTTTCTGAGCAGAAGTAGTGGAATGAAGATTCGTGTGTATATATATATTGTGTGTAGTGTATATATTTCTGCCTTGGGGCTTACGCCTCGCCTCATTGAGGAAAAACGCCTTGAGGCACGATTCCGCTTTTTAAAACCTTGCCTACGATGACTCTAGGTCATTTGTGGTCGCCCAGGGGATTAGTTAGTGAATGTAGATACCCACAGTTACCCAAAAAGAGAAAATCTTTATCCCATAATTAATGAAGATGCTCAGTTTAAGAACAATTTCTCACACCTTTATACTCATATTATAAAAACAGTATACTTCTAGATCTGGATAGAGCCTCCTGGTCATTCCAATTTCCAACTGAACATGGAAAGTTCAAATTTTGACTTCCATGGAAAACCATTAGCTTCCATTGAGGCTATGCTTTGCTTTATAGATTAGAAGATTAGATTATCTTTTAACAAGCATTTTCAGAATAAAATTATCGTCTCTTCCACAACCTCACCAAGAAGAATATGAGCATGTTTCTTACCCACATTATAATGCTTATGTAGCTTACTGATAATCCTTTTTGAGGTAGGGGTTGTAACAGATCAAAATGGACATTATTCGTTGTTTGGCAATAGGAGCAGTTACTGAGCCTTCTTCATGGCTCCTCCTACAGCTATGTATTAAAGTTGGCTTATGAAAAAGATGCAAGAAAAGCATTTGGTATTGCTGACTTATACCCCTTCAACCATAATCAGTGGGACACAAGAATCGTGTGCATAATATTTATAGAAGTTGGTTTGGGAAAGGCACAAGAAAAGCATTTGGAATTGTTAATCAATAGCCTGCTGACCATAACCGGATGGAAAGGCCCACATTTAGTTATTTACTCTATATATTCCATTGGGGAAACTTTCTTTTCGTTCAGCACACTTCTCACAAGACAGGGTCTGCACGAATAGTTGAATACAGCCACTTCACTCTTTAAGAGAAGAGGTCAAGTCTCTATATATTATTATTGCTCTCCGAATAACAAATAATCTTGTCCAGATCTTTTACATTCCAAACTAGAAACAACATGAGAGAAAGCAAGAAGTTGGCAACAACGAAGTCTAGAGTGCTTCATCATGTCTCAAGATACAAGTTACGATAGAAACATATTGCAATTTATAGATTAGGCTACCCTTAAAACTTGAAGAGGGCGCATTCGGAGCCTCCTCTACAGGTACGATCAAGTTGAAAACTCATGGAAGAGTGAATGTTCATGGTAAAAGAAACACTGCCTGTATGTAGTATCTATGCTGTTAATATCGGCGATTTTGGCCGATATTTCAGCAATATTTACCGATATTTTGGCCGATATTTATCGATATTTTGGTCCACTTCTTTCCAGCCACAGGTCCACAGCTTCTGCTTAGTGCTGCTGCTTACAGCATAGTGCTTATTGCTTAGTCACTTAGGGGGCGTTTGGTTCGCAGAATGTTTTTGGATGGAATGGAATCTGTCAAAGGAATTTGACTTTGAAGGAATTGGAATGGAATGTTGTCAGGTTTGACCACCTGTTTGGTTGACAGAATTGGAATGGAATTTGTTAAATGAATTGGAATTTTTCTTTTTGGTTCACAGATTCTAGCTTTAGAATTGGAATGGAATTTTGGTAAATGACCAAAATACCCTTTTTGTTTATTTTAATTTTTTTCAACAAAAATTACTTTAATGAAATAGTCATTAAATAGTTTAATTTTTAACTAAAATTGCTTTGATTATTTTAGCACACGAATGATGATGAGAGAGAGAGGGAGAAAGAGAGAGAAGAGAGAGAGATGAGAGGAGAGAGGGAGAGGGAGAGGGAGAGGGAGAGAGGAGTGAGAGGAGAGGATAGAGAGAGAGAAGAGAGGGAGAGGATAGAGAGGTGGTGGAGGTGGCCGGTGTTGGTAGCCGGAGGTGGTGGTGGTTGGTGGTGGTCGATGGTGGCCGGAAGTGGTGGTGGTGGTGGTGGCCGGAGGTGGTCGATGGTGGCCGGAGGTGGTAGCCGGAGGTAGTGGTCAATGGTGGCCGGTGGCGGTGGCCGGAGGTGGTGGTGCATATTAAGATGAGGGGCAATTTTGTCCAAAAAAAATATGACATTCCATTCCAATGAAATACCACCTCCCCCCCAAGGAATGTTGAATTCCTTCATTTGTGGAATTCATTGAAATTCAACATTCCAATTCCTTAAAAAGAATGAACCAAACGATGTAATGGAATCTGGTCAACGGAATTCAACATTCCAATTCTATCAGATTCCATCAGAATCTGCGAACCAAACGCCCCCTTATAGTCTCTGCCTTCTGGTCCAGTCCCTCAACAGTCAACACTCAACACAGAAGGTTTATGCTTACTGTCTGCCTTCTGCCTTCTGTTTCTGTTTATTCCTTATAGTCTAGATCACTTATTCACTAGTTATAGTTAGAAGTTATAGTCTAGTGATCTAGTCACTTATAGTTAGAAGTTATAGTCTAGATCACTAGATGAATGGTTAATGTTTAATTTCTTATTTATTCACTTATTTTTGTTGTTAAGGCTTAGCTAAAGAAAGCAATGGAAATTAGAGAAGGGTTGTTTAATTTGATGTTGAAACTATGTTTTTAATTAATGCATTGTTAGACCCGATATACGTGTCACCTATTCTAGAAAGAATAGGAGGCAAGGGTAAATCTGTCTTTTTCAATTGTAATGAGTCGTTAGGAAGTTGTTTAGCTCTAATTGTTGTATAAAGGAGGATTTGTAAAGTTGGGGAAGAGATTCAGATAATAAAACAGATTCTGTTGGGAGAGCTACCTACCTCTCGAAAGTTAGGGATTCGATTTCGATTCTTGAATAATTTTGAGAATTGATCGAGAGTAACAATTTTGTTGATTAACACTCAACAAATTGGTATCAGAGCGACAATTACGAACCTGGTGAAGATGACGAGATCGTCGACTGCTAGGTTGGACGAGATGGAGAGCAACATGGGAGAATTTCAGACGAAGGTGACGAACTTAGAGGGCAACGTTCAAACAATTATGGAGCAATTAGGCGCTCTTTTACGATTACAAGAAGAATCAACGAGGAGAAGTGAAGGCGGTGGTGGTCAGACATCTGGAGAGAGACGTGATCGAAGTGAAGAAAGGGTTCATGAATATTCTTCTTTTTTGGCAATCAAAGGACGCAGATTAGAGATGCCCTTATTTGAAGCACAAGAAAAGGCCCATTGTAAATTGGGAAGAACTCAAGAGACTTTTATTGGCCCAATTTAGATCTAACGCAGAAGGAACCCTTTGTGAACAATTCTTGTCGGTCAAACAGGAAGGAACCATCAAAGATTATAAAAGAAAATTTGTAACCATGGCAGCACCATTGGATGGCATTC
This sequence comes from Arctium minus, assembly GCA_954870635.1. Lineage (NCBI taxonomy): Eukaryota > Viridiplantae > Streptophyta > Magnoliopsida > Asterales > Asteraceae > Arctium > Arctium minus. The sequence continues at coordinate 80,222,386 of OX941087.1, read as the reverse complement.
CGGAGGAGGTATATGTGAGCCAATTCATAAATGGCTTATTACCAGAAATACGAGCGGAAGTGAGACTCCTGTCACCAGTAGGTCTAAACAAGGCGATGGAGATGGCTTCAATGGTGGAAGAAAGGAATAAAGCTGTTAATCGGGGAAAAGGATTCAAGTCGTTTACACCGGTGAGAAAGATATACGAAAATACAGACGAGAAGGGGGCAGGAGCAGTTCGAACAAGTGGAGCAATTCATGAATTCAGGAAATTAACCGATAAAGAATTGCAGATAAAGAGACAGCAAGGTCTTTGCTATAGATGTGACGAAAAATACGCACCGGGTCATCGTTGTAAGAGGAAAGAACTCAGCGTTTTGGTGTTACAAGGTGCGGATAACGGAGAATTCGAAGGACAAGCAGAAGAAGAGACAGAAATGGCAAATTTAAACCAAGTCTGCGTTGTGGATATCTCATTGAATTCAGTAGTGGGGTTCTCGACCCCAAAAACGATGAAGATGGAAGGATGGATCGGGGAACAAAAGGCGGTAGTACTCATTGATAGTGGCGCATCTCACAATTTTATTACGAAACGATTGGTGGAAAATTTGGAAATCCAAGTGTACCCAACTGAAGGGTACAACATTTCCATGGGAGCAGGCGAAACAATGAAGGGCCAAGGAGTATGTAAAGGTGTAAGAAAAGGTGTAAGAGTATGGATACAAGGAATAGAAGTGTGTGAAGATTTCTTACCATTGGAACTTGGAAATTCAGATATTATCTTGGGTATGCAGTGGTTGTCTAAGTTGGGCACCATGCACGTCAATTGGAATACTCAGGTCATGAAATTTCAATTAGGAGGGGAACAAATCAAACTGAAAGGAGATACATCTCTGGGCCGATCATTGGTGTCTTTGAAGTCCATGTGCAAGACAATAAAACAAGAAGGTCAAGGGGTATTGGTAGAATTTGGGCAGGTTGAATTACCTGATGCAGATCACAGCCGCTGTCCAGCGCGAATTGCGGAAGTAGTGGAACAATTTCAAGAAGTGTTTCAATGGCCGAACGAATTACCACCGAAAAGAGGAAGAGAACACGCGATTAACTTGAAAGGAGGAGTGGAAAACATCAATGTTAGGCCATACCGATATCCGCAATATCAAAAAAATGAGATCGAAAAGCTTGTCAAAGAAATGATGGAGGCAGGAATTATCAGACATAGTCAGAGTTCGTTTTCAAGCCCGGTCTTACTTGTCAAAAAAAAAGATGGCAGTTGGCGTTTTTGCATTGATTATAGAGCTCTCAACAAAGGTACGATTCCAGATAAGTTTCCTATTCCTGTAATTGATGAGTTACTAGATGAATTGGGGGGTGCAAAAAAAATTTCGAAGTTGGATTTAAAGTCAGGTTACCATCAAATCAGGATGAAGGATGAGGATGTCCCTAAAACGGCGTTTAGAACCCACGAAGGCCATTACGAATTCCTAGTAATGCCTTTTGGGTTAACCAATGCCCCCGCCACTTTCCAGGCTCTAATGAACGAAATATTCAAGCCGTTTTTGAGAAGGTTCATTTTAGTCTTTTTTGATGATATTTTAGTTTACAGTAAGACTGAAGAGGAACATTGCCTGCATTTAAAAACAGCATTTCAGGTATTAATTCAATACCATTTGTACGTTAACAAAAAGAAATGTGAGTTCGGGAAGAAGGAACTCGAATATCTAGGCCATATTATTTCAGGGGATGGAGTGGCAATGGACAAAACGAAAGTGGAAGCCATGATAAGCTGGCCGCAACCCAAGAATGTCTCACAATTGAGGGTTTTTTTAGGTCTATCGGGCTATTACAGAAAGTTCACAGCACGATATGGGCAGATTGCGCGTCCTTTAACAGATCTTCTTAAAAAGAACAACTTTGCATGGAATGAGGAGGCTACAAGTGCTTTTGAAGCTCTCAAGAAAGCATTAACGCAAGCTCCTGTTTTGGTTTTGCCAAATTTCGAAAAACCGTTTGTTATAGAGACGGATGCCTCAGGCGGAGGGTTAGGAGCTGTCTTAATGCAAGAAGAAAAACCTATCGCGTTCCATAGTCAGGTGTTGGGAATGCAAGCTCGACAGAAACCCATTTACGAAAAAGAGTTAATGGCGATAGTCTTTGCAGTTATCAAATGGCGGCCTTATTTGTTAGGACGGCGATTTCAAGTAAGAACCGATCAACAAAGTCTGAAATATTTACTGGAGCAACGAGTGGTAGACCATCAGTACCAAAAGTGGTTGTTCAAATTAATGGCTTACAATTTTGATATCATTTACAAGCCTGGGAAAAGCAACTTAGCAGCTGATGCTTTGTCTAGAAGGGAAGTAGTATGCGCAGCAATGGTCGGACCACAGTGGAGGCATTGGGATGTAATAAAGAAAGAAGTAAGTGATGATGTGATGTTGGGAAAGATCAAACAGGAGATATTAATGGGAAATGACGATCACAAAGGATTTACGATAAAAGACGATTTACTTTGGTACAAAGACAGATTGGTGTTATCACGTACATCTTCGTTCATCAAGACAATATTGGAGGAATTTCATGCGTCACCAATGGGGGGACATTCAGGAGTCGAGCGAACGTATCATAGAATAGCGTCTGAACTATTTTGGGGAGGAATGAAGGCAGGTATTAAAGATTTTGTAAGAAATTGTGAAACGTGCCAACGTAATAAATCGTTAGGTGGATCTCCAGCAGGGCTATTACAACCGTTGGCTTTACCGATGCAAGTTTGGGAGGAAGTAACGATGGATTTTGTCAAAGGTTTACCAAAATCAGAAGGGATGGATACAATTATGGTTGTTGTGGATAGGTTGAGCAAGTTTGCTCATTTTCTGATTTTGAAACACCCTTTTACTGCTCAAAGTGTTGCAGCTCTCTTCACAAAGGAAATTATTAAGCTACATGGAGTTCCTCAAGTGATAGTGTCCGACAGGGATAAGATTTTTCTGAGCAATTTCTGGAAGAAATTTTTCGGTTACAAGGCACGAGGTTGGCATTTTCGACCGCTTACCACCCACAAACTGACGGGCAATCGGAGAGGGTTAACAGATGTGTAGAGCAGTATCTACGATACGATGCTTTGTATCGTCACAACCAAAGAATTGGAAGAAATGGTTGCATTGGGCTGAGTATTGGTACAATACAACATTTCATGGAGCCTTGCAGTGTTCTCCTTTCAAAGCCTTATATGGAAGAGATCCTCCGACTATTCTTAAATACAAAGAGGGTACGGCCACTGTACAAGCTGTAGAAGATATGTTAATCGAAAGAGATAACATGTTGGATGAGATCAGGTTTGAGTTGTTGCGAGCTCAACAACGGATGAAACACCAGGCTGACAAGCATAGGGTGGAAGCACAATTTATAGTGGGGGATTTAGTGTTCTTGAAACTAAGACCGTACAGGCAGAAATCATTACGTTCGGGATCAAATCAAAAGTTGGTTGCACGATATTATGGTCCTTTTGAAGTACTTGAACGAATCGGGAAAGTAGCCTATAAACTAAGATTACCTAGCTCGTCTCGCATACATCTGGTGTTTCATGTATCGCAACTAAGAAGGGCCATTGGACAGAATCTGTCTTCGCCGGACATTCCCCCACAATTAAACGAAGAAGGTGTGTTAGAGGTGGAACCAGAAGAGTTGCTGCAGTGTAAAAAAAAATTCAGCAGGAGAACTCGAGGTGTTACTAAAATGGCACGGCCTACCATTGTTTGAAGCTACGTGGGAAGATTATGTGGTGGCTAACCAACAGTTTCCCCAGTTCCACCTTGAGGACAAGGTGCATCTTTGGCAGGCGGGTAATGTTAGACCCGATATACGTGTCACCTATTCTAGAAAGAATAGGAGGCAAGGGTAAATCTGTCTTTTTCAATTGTAATGAGTCGTTAGGAAGTTGTTTAGCTCTAATTGTTGTATAAAGGAGGATTTGTAAAGTTGGGGAAGAGATTCAGATAATAAAACAGATTCCGTTGGGAGAGCTACCTACCTCTCGAAAGTTAGGGATTCGATTTCGATTCTTGAATAATTTTGAGAATTGACCGAGAGTAACAATTTTGCTGATTAACACTCAACATGCATATGATATGTTTATGGATGCAGACATATATATATATATATATATATATATAAAATTCGAAGAAATATTATATGAACCGATATACCACCGATATATCCAATATTTCAAATATCGGACCCTGAACGATATACCACCGATATCCGATATTAACAGCATAGTGTAGTATGCATCTTGTACAAATGCCTATAGTTATGACATTGTGCAAAATATACCAAATAAATTACAAATAAGGAAGTTATCACCCCTAAAACACAAAATAAATATATGGTATAAAACCAAAAGTTAAGTAGAAACATATAGAGCATCTTCATGAACTCAAGTGTTAGCCAACTTTACTAAAAGTCCATCCATGCTTTGGTCAATCATTGGTAGAAACCCAAGAGGAAAGAGAAGTTACAATAGAAATGACTTGAGTAAAGACTATGATTCAATTTACATGCTCAACCGTGCGCCCATAGAATCCTAGATTCATAGACACATGATTGGTATATAGGGTTAACTTCCCATGGAGGAATAATGGGCATTTCATTGTGACACAAACAGCATGACAATTGACACCTACCTTAGAGGAGTGATGAATCTACAACATCTCCCCATTTATTGAATTCGTTATACATGATTATGCTTAAAGGACCTTTTGTTTGATTAGATGTGGGAGGCGCATGGGATGTCCAAATTTCCAACACTTGGAATCACGATTCCAATGTGCAACTTTGGTATTTATGATAGATTTGGCACCAGAATGAGGTGTTATTTATACGTTCCGTTTTACAGGGCACTAGGTACTGAACAACCCAACTTTCCATTGAACTCATCAACCTTACTTAATCTGGATTCTTATGGAGATCGTGGTGGTCTGAAAAGAGTGTTCGTGAGTTCACTATATTCATTCGGAAAATAAGATATATTATGCTATAATGCACATTTGTACTCATGGCAAAATTAATGAGTTCTTCCTGTTCCATCAACCAAATTGAGCAAGTTTTTGTTTCAAATCTGAAATTATACAAGCAGCAGTCCGCAAAACACCAATGAAACCAAGCAACAAACTCAAACATAGAAGTGATCATCAATCAGTAGGTATGCAAGTCACAATACGCAACTCTGGGAATACGATTAGATGCGAATTTCAACCTCAAATTAACAGGAGTTAGAGGAAACACCTGATGGAAGTCTCCGGAGCCGGAACCGGCGGAACTACCAGAGGTATTGTTAACACGAACAGGAACGCAATCAATTATGCGACGAAGCTTGACTTCGAGATCCTCGTCTTCCTGATTGGGTGCAGGAGGCGTGTATTCAACAAGAGCCGATGAAGAACCAGTCGGATGGCGAGGAGGAAGGGCGGATATCGCTGTTCTATCAGAAGACGCCGATACGATCTGTAAGTCTCCACTCGCCGACGACGGCCTACCTGAACTGGACATCTTTTTTGTCCGGTGAAAACACTCTATCCCTTAAAATAATGCGAACAGACAGCGTTATCCACCTCCTGAAGGAAAAATCGTTGAGTGAGTATTCGCCGGAATACGGTGCCGGAGGAAGTCGACGATATCTACCTTGTGCGAACGAAATTGGGAAGATTGAATTGAATCAAAGTGCCCTTGGCCCAGTCACCTTTCAATGTTATTTTTGTACTGTTGGGCCAGTTTCGATTGGGCTTGGAGGAGCTTCGTTCTGTTCAGTTCATTATTCAGATTTAATTTGGATAAAAAGTTGATTATCGACAACCCTAATCAGTAGTTTGATATAAAACCCACCTATAAGGACATCAGGAACCCAATTATTGTCTTGTATTTGGTTATGATAATGAAATTTCATACATAGAATAATAATTATAACCACAATCCACTGCCTTATCAAAAAGAAAATCATATATTATCCCTTATATACGTAAATGGTTGAATCAACTTATGTCAAAATCAACGTCGTAAACTCAAAAGAATTTGAGTATCATAAATGAGTATATAAAACTCTTTTTGAAAAGATATAAGAAAATATCTAAAGTCCATCAACTCCCCAATTGACTCTAAAACCAACATCTTGAAAAAGTACAAGCAAATACCCTCATGTTTTCAGACGGCATATAAATCCTAAGTTTCATAGGAATACCTTTACTAGAAACCCCCGATGAAATGTGGGATGTCCTGAAAGGGATAATAGGGAGTAGTCATGAATATGTACTTCCCGAACTAATCGTACAGTGGAATGAAACCCACTTACTCGATTACAAAAAGGTAACTTATTTCAACAAAGAAATGTTATATCCAAAATGCGTCTCAATCTTTGTGGCAAGGAACTCACAGAAGATGACATGATTCGTAATATTATTTCCACCTTTCATATATCAAAAATATTAATGAACTAACGTAAGTTGGAAAGTAACCTTTAGACAAACTCATCAACCTACTGCAAGTGGTTGAGAGACATAACAAGGTTCTTTCGAATAACAACACCACATATGTCGAGACAAAGAAAATTCTCGAGATCAATAATGAAAGCATTAAAGGTGGAAACAACTCCAAAGAACAGAGAGTTAAAAAACAATTTCACACATGTGACATTATGTACTATGTGGACGAAAACCTATAACGGGGTTAGGGTCTCGGTAAGAGTCGGGAATGATTTTTCAACATCTGGAGTAGAGATACAACTACCGCCCCATGTAAAAATGGACAATCAAATAAGAAATGCACTAAAGAGTGTTCCTGTCGAAAAGGGAACAAGTTGAAAATGAACTATAACATATTAATTTAATATTTAATATTGATTAAGCATATGTTTCTTTGAAAATTAATTTTAAGTATCAAAATTAATTTCTCTGCTAAGTAATCGAATATGTAACCATTATAGATGTAAAGAAATACATCGTAACAAATGCAAAAAATTCAATATTCTCTGTTTCATGTAAGAATGTATCGAGGAGAATTGATGTTTTTACCTCTCACACAATCTAAAATGATAGACAAATACTTATTTTACAATTCATTCAACCGAAATACTTAGACGATGAACTGTCATTTTCTTGTTGGTACAAGATCAATAGGAACCTTGTAAAGATATTTGTATCAAATGGAAATTATAATGAGCATATATACATAAGTTCTAATGAATTTGAAAGTAACATATATCATGGAAATTATGTGTCAAACTAGCTAGTAGATTATTGAGTCATCGAAACATTTTTGTCACCAATAAAGAACTTTAGGGAAATGACACATATATGTTTCGACATGACCATGTGGGACACCATGGTTATGACATAGTGATCTGTGTATTGCAAAATACACATAGACACATTGTCTTTCGAGTGATAGGCAAAACGAGGCAAATTGCAACTGTTGACTTCTGCAGCATAAGAAACAACATTGCCATCATAATATGCCCTATCGAATACCTAGAACTTTTGTATATACCCTAATCCTTAGCCAAGACAGGAATGAGATCATCCTAAAGCTAAGGACATAATACAAAAATTTTCCATTGTTACAACGAATACAAGGTGATATTTATGGACATAAACATCCAGAATGTGGGCCATTAAAACTTTATGGTTCTGGTTTCGACACGATGAACGCATGTCGTATTATTGTCCACATGAAATACTGCACTCCTAGTACTAGCTATACGTTTAAGGGCTCACCACCCTGATTATTTTATCAAGTCTACATGACTTGGAATGTTGGAGAATTTACATCATAAGGATTTGATGTTAATTGCATATGTATGAGGATCAATGTAGAGTTTCCTATACCCCATGTGTATATATAAAATGGTCTCATAGAAGTTGTTATCAAAATAATATGATGACATCTAGGGTATTAGTAATACGCACCAATTTACCCACATCTACCTAGGGTTATGCAATTATTATATGCAGTTTATTTTTTCGTTTTTAGACCCACTGCTTGCTAACCAACCTCATCCGTACCAGTTGGTAACTGGATATAAGCCTGATACTTTACATTTATGCATGTTTGATTATATGTGCCAATTGCGCCCCCACAGCGCATCGAAATGGGTCCTTAAAGACGATTTGGTGTATGTTGGATATGAATCCCCAACAATTATCCGTTAATCAGAATATTTGACTAGTGATATCTTTACCGCTAGATTTGCGGGTTGTCACTTTCATGAGACAATTTTCCCGTCGTTAGGGGGAGATAGGAAAAAGGATTTTCCATGGGAACGACAGGAAGTGTCATTGAATATTTCCACTCTGTCTCATTTTTCACAACGTAATGTTGAAGTCAAACGAATCAGACTCAATACCTGATATGTTTAATGTTATTCCAGAAGTGACAAGATCACATATACGAGCTGCAAATATACTCGCAAGGATAAAGTCCCCAAACAAGGGCACAACGTCGCTGGAAAGTGCGTTGCAATCACACATGGTGGAGGTGTGGTTGAGGTCGTAGCTCCCAAACGGAAATGGGGGAAGCTACTTGGTTCGATAGATACTCATCTAAAGGAAGAGAAGAGTAAGGCACAACTATTTGTCATCAATACATAAACCTCTCATGAGATTGTCTCTGATTAAACTATGTCTATGAATCATTACCGGAGGACGCTCCAAAGTTAATATTGATTCCAGAGATTAAAGAAATTTCAAATGAATTATGAGAGTACATATGAGTCGATGGACAGATCATACATACTCATTGATGATATATTTCGCATATATTGTTGCTTATGAGATGATAAAGCACATTGACATCGAACCATGCTCAGTTGAAAACTATCAACAAAGAGCAAATTGGCCTAAATAAGCAATCCAGGAGAATCATATTATTTGACAAATGAACAGGTATTTGGTTTGGTAGTGCTAACCCACCAAGTGTTAAGCCTGTAAGACATAGATAAATCATTTGTCGTAAAGCGTAATGAGAATAATCAAGTCATAATGTATGAGACTCTCCTTTGGCGCAAAGTTTCTCACAACGCCCTGGATTGACCACGAGAAGACTTACTCTCCCGTGATGGACGTTATAACGTTATGCTAATTAATTAGCCTAGTAGTTTTCGAAGGACTGGAAATGCAGCTCATGGATGTGGTTAATACATATCTCTATGGGGATCTAGATTCAAAGATATAAAAGTGCTTGATGGAATTACATTACCAAAATCAAGTAACTCTAAACCACGAAGTGTGTTTGCAATAAAATTGAAACGCTCACTTTATAGATTAAAACAATTTATGCGGATGTGGTATAACCCCCTAAGTGAACACTTGATTGGGAAAGGATATATAAGAACAATGAATTGTGCCCTTGCGTATTTATGTAGAAAAACAAGTTCTAGACTTTCAAAGTAGCTTTATATGTCGATGTTATGAACATAATAGGCACTCTTGATGAAATAAGAGAAACCACAAGCAACTTGAAATCTAAATTTGAGATAAAAATCTTGGGAAAACTTGGGTTTGTCTAGCTATTTGAGCCAGGACATCGAGTTTGTGAAATATTCACCGATCGCATATGTCTAGAAAATAATAAGGCAATTTAATATGGACAAAGCGCATCCGGTTAGCACTCCCATGATTGGTCAAAGTGTTGGATATAAGGAATTGTCCATTTCGTCTAAAGGATGGTGACGAAAAAGTGTTGGGAGCTGTAATTCCCTATCTAAGTACAATATAAGCATTATCGTACTTAGCACAATACACTTGACTGTATATTCTATTTCTCAGTGAACTTGTTAGCTAGATTTAGCTCAGCGCCAACGCAACGCCATTTGGAATGATATCAAGTAAATCTTTTAAAACCATTGACATGAGCTTATACTTTCCCTGTAGAAATAAAAATGAGATTGATAATGGAAATTCAATACCTACTTAGAATGTAAGCAGCAAAAGTACTAACTCTTATAGAAAAACACCAAACAACCTCTTGGTATGTCTTTGCTGATATTAGGTATCTGTCTGACCCATACAAAGGTTGTTCTCAAATTGGATAAGGAATTACCACTGGGAATACGCCGATTGCTTGGAAGTAAGCTAAGCAAACCCTTGTAACTACCTCCTTGAACTAATCCAATAATATTACTCTCCATGAGATAATGTATATGATTAAGGACTATCATTACATATATTAGAGGAGTTAGTAATTCTGGGTTCAACCAGTATCCTACTTGCATATATGGAAATAATGCATCATGTATCGAAGAAATGAACATAAGATACATCAAATATTATGCTTAAGTCTTATACAATCAGCAATAAGAAAACTATCATCGAGATTCAATTAAATCAAGTAAGATGTCAGGAGAACATGACACATTTTACCAAATCATTACCTAAAACCACATATTAGGAAACATGTAGAAAGCAAACGCAAATGTTTTCCAAACTCCCTGGATTAATGCACGAATCAGGGGGAGTAGTAGACAAAAGGGGGAGTCTACTATATTTATGATATTGGTATGTTGTGCTCTTTCCTTAACCAAAGTTTTATTTTTCCCATTGGGTTTTGTTCCTTGGTGTAAGGTTTTAGTGAGACAACTGTTTATATACCATCATATTTTCCTAACTCTCTCGATTAATGTACGAATCTAAGAGAAAATTAGATTGAAGAAAAAGTCTATATATTGCAAAAAACTGGTGCGTTGTACTCTTTCCTTTATCAGACTTTTATTTTTTTCCACTTGGTTTTTATTTTGGCGTAAGGTTTTAACGAGATAACAATTGTGCACCATCACTCCTTTGACTCGACACAAGGGGGAGTGTTGTAGGATTATGTGCCATCATCAAAAGGAAGTGATTGATATAATATTTTCCTAGTATTAGAATTTACCATAATGAATGTTTCTTTTTCTTTGTAAACTTCTCCCTATTTAAAGGGCTTATGATTAATAAGAATTACAGATTTCATTCTCTCTATTTACTGTTGTTCTATTCTGCTTTTCCTATAATAAACAAAGATTTAATTGGATCAGATAATAAATTATTCGATCTGATTATTAAAATAGGATTTTTGAACATATTTTTTGCTTCAACAAATATGCTATAATATATGTTAAAATAGAAAAAAGAAGAGAGAGAAGGGGGGGGGGGGGTGGGATTGGAAATCTTTAAATTTAGAGAAATCTCTAAAATTTCATATGTAAAAGAGATAATATTTAACTTTTTGTCACCAATAGAAAACATTGAAACCAAATATTTAGAAGAAAGATAATATTTTATTAAATATGTCGAATATTTTAATAACATAATTGATGTTGAAATATGAATAGTTGTTGAAGTATGATATAATCTTTATATATATAAAAGCAAATCTTTAAGATGATGACATGGCACAATGAGAATCAAGAATTCATCAAATGGTGCATTGTGGTGAATTCTCCATTGTCCCACATTGGTGACAAATGTGAAAAGTTGGAAGTGAAAGTGCCTATATAAATGATAAGATATTGTTTGAATGTTCATCGAAAATTTAATCCATTCTTTGGGTTAAATAGTTTGTTTCATTTACATGACAAAACATTTCATTTATAAGTTAAAATCTTTATCTTTATATATATAAAAACAAATCCTTAAGATGATGATATGACACAATGAAAATCAAGAATCTTTATATTTATAAAAGCAAATTCTTAAGATGATGACATGGCACAATGAGAATCAATAATCTTTATATATATAAAAGCAAATCTTTAAGATGATGACATGACACAATGAGAATCAAGAATTCATCAAATGGTGCATTGTGGTGAATTCTCCATTGTCCCACATTGGTGACAAATGTGAAAAGTTGGAAGTGAAAGTGACTATATAAATGATAAGATATTGTTTGAATGTTCATCGAAAATTTAATCCATTATTTGGGTTAAACAGTTTGTTTCATTTACATGACAAAACATTTCATTTATAAGTTAAAATCTTTATCTTTATATATATAAAAGCAAATCCTTAAGATGATGATATGGCACAATGAAAATCAAGAATCTTTATATTTATAAAAGCAAATTCTTAAGATGATGACATGGCACAATGAGAATCAAGAATTCATCAAATCGTGAATTGTGGTGAATTCTCCATTGTCCTACATTGGTGACAAATGTGAAAAGTTTGAAGTAAAAGTGACTATATAAAGGATAAGATATTGCTTGAATGTTCAACCAAAATTTGATCCATTTGTTGGGTTAAATAGTTTGTTTTATTTACATGACAAAATTTCATTTATAAGTTAAAATCTTTATCTTTATCTTATATATATTAAAAGAAAAACCAAAGAAGATGACTTGGCATCGTGAGAGTTGAGTATCTTCCAAATATTGAAATGTGGTTAACTTTGTTTATCCAACATTTGTGGGAATAAGGAAAAATGAAAGTTGAAAATGTGTATATGAAAGGAGGAATACATCATTTTGTAGAAAATCATGTTGTTGGCTCAAATGAGTAAACACTCTAATCTTACAAAATGTTTTCTGTAAATCTTGAAATGTGGTTAAGTTTACTTATCCCACATTGGTGAGATAGAAGAAATTTGAAAGTTGGAATTGTGTATATGAAAGGAGAAAGTTTTTTTTTTTGGTATCAAATCATGTTATGAAAGGAGGAAGTATTTCAATACATAAAATAAAATAAAAAAATCTGAAAAAAACCAAAGAAGATGACTTGGTATAACGAGAGTTAAGTATTCTACAATCTTATATATATTAAAAAAAACCCAAAGAAGATGACTTGGCATCATGAGAGTTGAGTATTCTACAAATATTGAAATGTGGTTAACTTTGTTTATCCTACATTGGTGGGAAGAAGAAAAAATGAAAGTTGTAAGTGTATATATGAAAGGAGGAAGACGTCATTTTGTAGCAAATCATGTTGTTAACTCAAATGAGTAAGCACTCTAATCTTACAAAATGTTTTCTTTAAATCTTGAAAACGTAGTTAAGTTTACTTATACCACATTGGTGATATAGAAGAAATTTGAAAGATGGAATTGTGTATATGAAAGGAGAAAGTTTTTTTTTTTTTTTTGTAGCAAATCATGTTATGAAAGGAGCAAGTCTTTCAATACATAAAATAAAATAAAAATCTAGAATTTATATATATAATAAAAATTATAATCAGAACTAAAATTTATTAGAATCAATATGTAAAAAAAACGAAAAAAATGTTATATAAAGATTAATTTAGAATAACCAAACATATAAAATTAGAAATAATAGCTTATTACAATTATAATATATAAACTATTTTGGTTTAGTTTTTTTAATTTAAATTGAAATCAAACTATATATATCGAGAAAACAAACTATGAAGAAACAGTCTTATGTAGATCGAAAAATCTCGAACAAATGAAATGAAAAATTAACAACTTAATCAGACTTGCCTAGAGTCGAAGTGGTGACAATACTAACGAGTATTGTTACTCTTCGTGCAACCGTAGGTTTGGGAAAGAATGATTTCGAGAAAGGTTTTTGGTCAAAGTTACAAACAAGAACATTACAACAAATGTAAGGAAATTATCAAAATTTCTCGCAATTATGCAAAACTAGGTAACAACATCACATTTGCATGAGTTGCAAACAAGTAGATTTCAACAAATGTAAGGAAATTATCAAAATTTCTCGCAATTATGCAAAACTAGGTAACAGCATCACATTTGCATGGTAAATCAAATATTTTATGAGAATATATGTAAGAATATAAATCAATATATTATGAATTATGACAAAACAATTCTCATAATACACCTCATGATTATAATCATTAGTCTCACACATTTCTTTTTATCATTTTGAGTTAATTACAAAGCTTGATGATGCAGAGCTTATTAATTAATTATAAATATCAAAAGACACAATCGAGGATGATGAAAAAACTTCATATCAAAATTAATATCGATTTATATTAGTTTAATATCTGATATAAGATTATCGCCCATTTAACTTCAATATTTTAAAAAAAATTTATTATCACCGTGCAACGCGCGGTGTTGAATACTAGTTTGTTTTAGATATTTTGACTTTTAATACTTATTTTAGAAAACTATAGAATATCAGTTGGAGATGTTGTTAATAGAAGTTTGCTAAAATTGAGAAACAAAAAGGATAAATAACATGTACATGCCCTTTTGTCAAGGGTATTGGTTTTTTGACCTTCTAGGAGACCATGAGTTCAACCCTCACAAAAGATGAGAATGTACAAGTTTATTTGTTGTATTATATCCTTCAACTGGAAAACAATGTGAAATCCACATTATTAATTATTACGGTCAGAAACCAATAAATCAATTAATTATTTAGTTTTTAAACAGTGTTTTCAATAACGAACCTCAACATGACCACTCAAGTATCTAAATCAGTTTAATTGTTATCCAAGAATGACTCATTAAACGGCATAAATGCCAAGACCTAATGAACCATAAGTTATCAAGTCTCTTGTATAGTTATACTTGTTTCTATGTAGACCTAATGACCCATAAGCTATCGGGTCTCTTGAATAGTTATACTTGTTCCTATGTAGACCCAATGACCCATAAGTTATTGGGTCTCTTGTATAGTTATACTTGTTTCTATGTACAATAGCCCCTAATTATTATTACTCTTATAATCGGCAGGGATGTGGAAACCCTATTACGTAACTCTTCATACAAATGAGAACATGAATTGATATTAACATTTGATTTGTTACCAAAATTACAAACGCTTTGGAGATGAAGTATGGTGGATTTACCAAAGGGTATTTGGCATAGCGGCATCTGGGCCTTTAGTCTTCATAGGAGGTCACGGGTTTAGACCTCACCGAAAGTGAGGAGGGTGTGTGAGTTTATTTGTTGTATTTGTCGTATATAAATATTATATATGTTGCCAACGGTAGTATTTTTGGTCCAACCATCCCAACGAAAAGTCATGCCTTCTGATTGAGTTTGACATTGTAAATTGAACTAAATATAGGTTACACATTCACAAATAAAGAAAAGCGAAAGAAGCCTAGATTGATCAGGAAGTAACACAAAGTTGGTATGGATTAATGATCTCTCATTATGACACAAAGATTATACCTTAACAAAACATGGCCTAACTAAGGAATGTAGGTTGCTTTGAGGGGACCAACAAAACAAGTGAATCAAGCTTCACTATTGCAACTCCAAAGAAGAAAGAACTGAAAATGAATGATAGCAAACCATAAAAAGGCCATTAAATGATGATGTTGCAAGCTAAAGTGGAAAAGCTTGAGCATGTGGTAATCTTTGATGACTTGCATTAGGCCACATATGACACTCCGTAGAGCATTTCTTATTGCAAAAATCTTTGGAAAGATGACAAGTGTGGGTTGTTTAGGGACAGTGCCATTGACTGTCCCACTCAATCATTCTATGCAAGCAAGAATACAACAAACGGTATGGATTTGAACAATATATGCCGAAAAAGTTTATGCCGAACAATTAAATGAGTCATTCAGTGAGAGTAGAACAACTTTTTCACATTACTCGTAGAAAGCCTTAACAACAAATCAAAAGGAGTTTTAAAAAGGAAGACAATGTAGTAAATACCCATTTTTACTCAACGGGTCTTGGTTCTCTTGGACACTGATCCTCAAATAAAACTCTTGATACCCTAAATAAAATAATATGAAGAAGATGTGACTTATGTGAGCATACATTAAACTATGAATCTCTATTAAAATAGTTTCGCTATATTGTAGGGGTATTGGCAAATTATGCACTGGTACCAAACCAAGATACTATGCTAAAGCATGGTGTGGAACCATACCCTAAGCGCGATACACTTGAGTAGATAAAAGAACAATTCATGATCTGTAACACCCTAAAATTTAGAGTAATTTTAAAATTTGAAATTTCGGCAATATGACGTTTAAAATTGTAGTAAACCACCCAAGAGGGTAAATGTGTAAAGCGTTTACAAAACTTGTGAATGAATATGGAAATCAACAACAAACTAATCTAAATAATTCCTATCTAGATTACATTGGTTATCAACCCAAATTTTCAAAATAATAAAGTTGTTTGGAACGCCAAGACTCCAAATATCTATCATCTCAAAAATGCCCTCAAACGTCCACGCTCACCACTCAAACCTTAGGCAACCCACCGCTAAGGGAACCTGTGATACACATCATTTGAGAAAAAATGTTAGGCTTAAAGCCTAGTGAGAACATACAGTTATATAATAGTTGGGAAATAATTTAAATGCAACAATAAGTAATCCTTTCCAAAAGGTTTAGTTTACAAATGAAATGATATCCGCTTAGTGATCTTTCGGTCTAAAATACATCTTACGATGATGGGGGAGACCCGATTTCCAAGGATCGTGGCGGAACACAAAAGTAAGCCACTCTCCGAGTTATGAGCTCAACACTTGGAACCATGGCCATGAACAACGCCGGTTCGTACTCAGATGTGGGGGAGGGCACCCGAGGATCCAAGTCATACTCGTTCACTATGATTACATCTACGACCCATAGCTAGTAACCGGTCCCACATAACCGTACCAAATTGCCTCCAAGGACCCAATGTCTCAACTAGCTACATATGGGAAAAAACATCCCAAAATAAACCAACACATATTCCTATGGATCCAATAGTAATAGTCTAGAGGTTGTCACTATTTCATTAGTGACTATTGACAATAAAGCACATAGTTATCATAGGGGAGTTTCTCACATACCAAGATCTTGCATAAATTAACCTTTAATGCATTTAGGGGTTGTTTGGTAATTGTTGAATGGTTTGGTTGTTATTGTATTTTAGTTTAGATCATTTTATATTGACTTTTATTAGTTTACCTTTGTTCTTTGTTTGACCTATAAATAGGTCTTCCTTGTCTTTCATTTGAGGTAACTAGCAAAATTGTAATATGAGAGAATCCTTGAGAGAGAAACCTTGTAACCCTTTCACTTGTGACATCAATATACATGTGATTTCCCCATGATTCTCATTGTTCTTTGATTGATTTGTTTGTGTGATTTGAGAGGACAATTTCATTTGGTATCAGAGCAAACAAGAAGAAGCAGATTCGATCAGATTTGATTTTTTTTTTTAAAATTTTGGCGGACTGTTGTTTTTTCACTGTTTGATCTTTAGTTTTCTTATTTTTGCACAATTAAATCAATAAATTGATTTGATTGTGAACGTTTTATCATAAGGATCAACTTTCGTTCTGATCACATAGCCAAATTTCGACTCTAGATTGATCAATTTGATCAAATTGTTAGTTTCTTGAAAAGTCGATGTCGTTCACTGTAAATCGATCTGAGCACTGTAATTTTTAGTTTCTTTTGCCAATTCAGTGTTGTAATCTTGATTAGTTTGTTATCGTGAACTAATTATGTGATTTGCAGAATCAGAAATCAAGTTTTACTTGATTTTTGATCGAACAGGTGAAGAACTCGCAAGGAAAACCCAAGAACGCGTTAGATCTGTAAAACGCGCAAGTTCTTCGCAAGAACGCACAAGATCTTGAAACGCGCAAGTTGAAGAAGATTGTCTCAAACGCGCAAGTTGTTGCTAGCGAGTTCGTAGAACGCGCAAGTCGAAGTCAGCGAGTTCGTAGAACGCGCAAGTCAAAGTCAGCGAGTTTCGTCCATCTGCGAGTTTGCTTGCGAGTTTGCAAAAACGCGCGAGTAAGCATCTGCGAGTTTCTTAAACGCGCACGGTTCAGCTAGCGAGTTTGTTCAAAACAGTATGCTGCGAGTTTATTCAGTCTGCGAGTTTTACAAACGCGTACGTCACGGTCTGCGAGTTTGTTTGAAACAGTGTTCTGCGAGTCGTTCGGTCTGCGAGTTTGTTCGAAACAGTGATGTGCGAGTTTATTGATCTGCGAGTTTCAAGCAATTCAGTGGTCTGCGAGTTTGAGTACTTAGTCATTTTTGTCCGTTGTTTCAAATTTGATCAGTCTTCAATTTTACACACCGAGTGTAATCTGCACTTCTTGAACGATCATTTCAAATCACATTTCATTTACAATCATGTCTAGAGATCTACTCAGCATGGGTTCGAAATCCAAACCTCCGGTTCTTCAAGTCGATGAATACCCACAGTGGAGGATAAGGATGATTAATTTCTTCAATAATCAAGATAAGAAATTGATGGATTCGATTCTTAATGGTCCACATTTTCCACATGTGACAGTTGCAAGAATTCCTGCTACTGGTAATAATCCTGAAATTCCCAAAAGGATTGTAGCTAGAGATCCTATTCAATACAATGACACTGATAGAGAGCTAGTGGAAAGGGATGCAACAACTTTGACATTTCTGATAATGTCCATCCCTAATGACATTTTCAACCGTGTTGATAGTCGGGAATCTGCCAAGGACATTTGGGATGAGCTAGAAAAACAGTTCATGGGATCAGCAAAATCTATCAAGACTAAAAGGAATCAGAGTATCAATGCTTATGAAGGATTCAAAGCAAAAGAAGGAGAATCTCTGAGGGAAGCGTATGATCGTTACAACATCATTCTAAATGATTTGAGAAGGAACGGAGTTCAAAAGTCTGAATCTGAAATAAACTTCAAGTTTATCAAGAATCTTCAGCCAGAGTGGGATGTCTACACAATACAAATGCAAATAAATAAAGACATGGATGAAGAAAAGTTGAATGATCTGTTCTGTGCTTTAAACCAACATGAGGATAAGATAAAAGAGCAGGCTTCTGTGAACAAAGAGTTGCTTCAGTTAAAGGAGAAACAAAAGAAGGTAGAAGACTCTTTGGCTTTAATAGTTCAGGACAAGGGAAAGACAGTTAAGTCAAGTTCTAGTTCGGGAAAGAGTTTGAAAAAGAAAGCACTGATCACCAGCATGGTTAACAGTTCAGACAGTTCAGAGGATGATACTCCAGATGATTCTGATGATGATGAATTGAACGAATTTACAGAAAAGCTTGCACTTCTGACTTCAAGTTTCCATAAAAGGTTTGGTCGGAAGAAGTTTTACAACAAGCCGAAGCTCGATTCCTATAAGTACAACAAGCATAAAGACAGATATGAAGAAAGGAAAGAGAAAGAGAAGAAAGAGGAGAGAAAAGAAGAAAAGAAAGAAGAGAAAGAAAAGTCTGACAAATGTTTCAACTGTGGAAAGCCCAGTCACTTTATCAAGGACTTCCCAGAAAAGTGTGTCAAGAATTACGAGTATTACAAGAAAAAGGCTCAATTGGCGAAAGCAATGGAAAAGGGCACAACTTTAAAGGCAGAAGATGAGATATGGCTTGGCTACTCTGATGATGAAGAGACTGAGGTTGCTAAAGTGAATCTGATTCAAGTCCATTACAACTTAATGGCACATCTGAATGATCTGATTCAAGTCCATTACAACTTAATGGCACATCTGAATGATGAGTCAGATTCTGAGGTAAATTCTAATTCTGATTATTCTGATAATTCTGAATTTTTGAATGATAATGATGAAGCTATGAACTTGATGTCCCAACTTAATCTGATGAACTCTGAGTTTCTGAAATTAAAAGAAAATTTTAAACAACAAAGGAGTACAATACAAGAACATCAAGATCAGGCTTACATCTACAAAACCTTGGCTGATGAAAAAGAAGAAGAGAAAAATGTTATGAAATTGGATATAATTAAACTTCAAACAAGGATTTCTGAACAACAAAAAGAAATCATGACTTTAAAAGATAAGAATCTTGATCTAACACTTCAGTATGATATTGTTTTGAAAGATAGGACAGAAGCTTACATCAAGATCAAGGAATTGGAAGATCTAATTTTCAAAAGAGGTCAAACGGAACAGACTCTTAAGATTCTAACAAACAATCAGAAAGACACTCGGTTCTATAAAGCAAAACCAGGTTTAGGTATCTCTGATGTGGATGTGTTGAAAAAGGCACCCGAAAATCTTTATAACTTTAAAAAGTCGGGTGATGAACCTATTGTTTTAATTCCACACATCATAGAAACATTTGTAAAATCTGAGGCTCCTGAGCCTAAATCTCCTAAGACAGAAAAGGAAGAGATAGTAGAAGAAAAGACAGAAATTGAAACTGAATCAGAAACTCAGTATTTTAAATCTGTTAAATTTTCTTATGATGAACTGAATACTTCTTACAAAAGTAACAAGGATTCGTTTGTAGAATATGAAAATATCTTTAAAGAAAAACCTGAGTCTTCAAGATCTAATTCAAATTCTGACAATTCTGAAATTGTCTTGACCTGCTCAATCTTAGAAGATAAAAATGAAAATGTCATTTCTGATAAGTCTAATTCCGTTTGTAATTCTAAATTTTCTGATCTTGAATATCAACAAGCCTTGGATAAAATTGAAGAATTACAAAGGCAAATCTCCCATCTCAACAACATGATTGTTGAATTGGAAGACGCAAATGAGAATTTTGGGATGGAACTAGACTCAAGCTTTAATCAAAATGAATCTTTGCAAAAAGAAATCATAAGTTTAGAATCTCAAATTTTCAAATTATCAAAAGGCAAAAAGGTTATTGTTGATAAAGATATTCCAATTTCTGTGATTAAATGTGAGTCTTCATCTGAGTCTGGACAAGCAAAAGTAATAGGTGAATGTTCTTATTCTTCATCATCTGATAATATTTCTAAATCTGTTTCTATTTCAGATGACAATGTGAAGAAAGATTGTTTGAAGCAAAAGAAGATTACAGTGGAAAAGACTATGAATGAAATGGATAAATGTCAATGTAATAGAGTAGATAATGCTTGTTCTTCTGTCAAACAACAAAATTTCAATAAAACGAATATCTTTTCCCGAAAAGAGTTGTTGACGCAAGCTACTACTAGATTGCAATGTTCATATTGTCTTAGTAGTTCATTCTCTTGGAAACAAAAGTCTTCAAAGAAAATTAAACATATCCAATTTAAGAACATAAAATCTCTTAATCGTTTTAAAGTCAACAATGTTGAGATTTATTCTTTAAAGAAGAAAAATAATGATTTTCATGTTAATAAACTTGCTGATGTGAAGTTTGTGTGGAAGTGGATTCCAAAAGCTAAACTGAACACACAAACTCCACCAAAAGGACCAAGATTTGAATGGAGAATTAAAGGGTCATCAACAAATTTAAATACTGCTAAGAGTACTAACAATAAAGGACCCATATTCATATGGGTACCTAAAGTTAAGTGATTCTTGATTTCAGGCGTGTCATGTGTGGAACATTGATTCTGGAGCTTCAAGACACATGACAGCGCATAAACACCTGTTGTTCGACTACGTAGATCATTACGCAGGTACAGTAAGTTTTGGGAATGAGATGAAAGGATATGTCAGAGGTTATGGGACTATCAAGAATAATTTGATCACAATATCAAAGGTTCTGTATGTGGAAGGCTTGGCTTACAATTTGTTCTCCATAAGCCAATTTGCAGAAAAGAAATGCAAGATAGAATTTGATGCTGATTTTTGCTACATTAAAGATCAAAGTGGAGCAGAACTGATTAAAGCTGGTAGAATGGGATTGTTATACGGTGTTCACTTTCCAACACTGAAAGCTTCAAAGCCAGTATGTCTAATCTCAAAGACATCAACAGAAGAAAGTTGGTTGTGGCATCAGAGACTTTCTCATCAACATTTTTCGTGATTTGAACAAGCTGAGGACACAACAGTTAGTGATTGGACTTCCTGAATTGAAGATTGAACAAGACTCACTTTGTTCAGCCTGTGCAAAAGGAAAGATGAAGAGAAGTTCACACAAATTAAAGATGTTATCAAACTGTAATAAGTGTCTGGAGCTAATTCACATAGACTTGTGTGAACCGATGAGAACTCAGTCCATCAACGGAAAGAAATACATATTAGTGATGGTGGATGAATTTTCTCGGTATACTTGGCTAGAGTTTCTAAGACAGAAATCTGAGGCTCCTGATCTAATCATCAAGTTCATCAAGAAGATTCAAGTTCTGATGCAAAGCCCTGTAAAGCAACTGAGGAGTGATAATGGAACAGAATTCAAGAATGCTACTTTGCAAACATTTCTAGAATCTGTTGGCATATCACATAATTTTTCTGCTGTGATGACACCTCAACAAAATGGGGTCGTTAAACGCAAAAATAGAACTTTGGTAGAGGCTGCATGGACAATGTTGGCATATTCAGATCTACCAATGTTTCTATGGGCTGAGGCTGTAGCAACTGCATGCTTCACACAAAACAGGACTATTATCAATAAATGTTTTAATAAAACTTTTTATGAATTGATTAATGGTCGTAAGCCTACTGTTAAATTTCTTCGTGTGTTTGGATGCAGATGCTATGTTCTTAATGATCGAGAGAACTTATCCAAGTTTCAACCAAAAGCCGATGAGGGGATATTCATTGGCTATTATCTCCAGTCTAAAGCATACAGAGTCTACAATACTCGAACGAAGACGGTGATCAAAAGTGCAAATGTAACCTTTGATGAAAGCAAGACAAGGAATTCTGAACAAAGTAGTTCAGAACTCGGATCTAAAGAAAAAGACAAAGCTTATACTTCATCAAGAGTAGAATTTGTTCAACAACAGACTAAGAAATCTGAATCCTACACTGATTCTGATCTTGATATATTATTTCTTGATGCTTTTAATGATTTATCTGTTGAAGACAATAGACAAGAAAATTTAGAAAATACTAACTCAAACTCTACCAGTGCAGATATATCTGGACCAATTCCATAAGTTGGTGACGCTTCTACAAACACAACGCAAGAGATCTCTGAAAAAGTTGTTCCAGAAAACACAACATAAATGATCTCATCACAATTTGAAGTGGGATCAACATCAGCAACATCTGAACAACAACATAAGACAGAATCCACATTTGCAGAAGCTGAACCTTCTTCTAGTGCACAAAGTCCAACTGCAAGTGCATCTGAACAACATGCAGTAGTTGATGAGTTTGACATGACAAATAATCAAATTGAACGAGATGTTTTGCCAAGTACACATAAATGGACAAAAAGTCATCCCCTTGAAAATATTATCGGAAATCGGAATGCTAAGGTATCCACTAGATCTGCAACTGCTTCTGCATCGGCCAATTTCTTTATGTTCTCAACCTTCCTCAGCAGCATGGAACCCAAAAAGTCGTCTGAAGCTCTCACGGATCCTGATTGGATAAATGCGATGCAAGACGAGCTAAATGAATTTCAAAGAAATGAGGTGTGGAGACTTGTACCAAGACCCAAAGATAAGACCATTGTTGGAACAAAGTGGGTATTTCGAAACAAGAAAGACGAGGCTGGTATTATTGTAAGGAACAAAGCACGGCTTGTAGCGAAAGGTTATAATCAACAAGAAGGGATCGATTATGATGAAACCTACGCTCCCG
The DNA here is from genome assembly GCA_954870635.1 of Arctium minus. Classification (NCBI taxonomy): domain Eukaryota; kingdom Viridiplantae; phylum Streptophyta; class Magnoliopsida; order Asterales; family Asteraceae; genus Arctium; species Arctium minus. The sequence goes on along the minus strand of OX941087.1, from coordinate 80,199,026 downwards.
TGGCAAGGATCGAGGCAATACGGATTTTTCTTGCGTACGCAGCACACAAAAACATCAAAGTATATCAAATGGATGTCAAATCGGCTTTCCTGAATGGTATATTACATGAAGAGGTGTACGTGAGTCAACCCGAAGGCTTCGTTGATCCAAACATTTTAGATCATGTATACGTGCTAGATAAAGCTTTGTATAGACTCAAGCAAGCACCGCGAGCATGGTATGAAACACTTTCAATTTACCTTACCAAGTCAGGTTTCCGAAAAGGTACGATCGATACAACTCTTTTTCTCAAAAAGAAAGGTGAGGATTTGATGCTAGTACAGATCTATGTAGACGATATTATTTTCGGATCTACAAATAATGAACTTTGTGATGAATTTCAAAACATCATGAAGAAAAGATTTCAAATGTCAATGATGGGTGAATTAAATTTCTTTCTTGGCTTACAAGTTAAACAAACCCCGCAAGGGATTTTTATAAATCAAGCCAAGTACATTAGAGACATGTTAAAGAAATTTGACATGACTTCTTGTACACCCATGAAGACTCCCATGCAAACTGGAAGTCTGTTGGATACTGATATTTCTGGTAAATCAGTGGATCAACGGACATACAGGAGCATGATTGGATCTCTTCTATACTTGACATCTAGTAGACCGAACATAATGTTTGCTACATGTTTCTGTGCCCGGTATCAAGTTAATCCTAAGGAGTCCCATCTTGCTGCAATTAAGAGAATCTTCAGATATCTCAAAGGCACACCAAATTTGGGTCTTTGGTATCCGAAGGATTCTAGTTTTGAACTAATGGCCTATATAGACGCAGATCATGCAGGAAACAAATTAGACCAGAAGAGTACCTCAGGAGCATGTCAGTATTTAGGTGATAAGCTAGTAAGCTGGTCATCTAAGAAGCAGAATTGTGTCTCAACTTCTACAACTGAAGCAGAGTATGTAGCAGTTGCTAGTTGTTGTTCACAAGTTCTTTGGATGATGACACAGTTGAAAGACTATAGGTACAAATTCAGAAAAGTACTTCTAATCCGGTACAACATTCTAAGACTAAACACATCGACATCAGGTACCATTTCATAAAGGATCATGTTGAGAAAGGTAAACCTTGATGCATAGCAATATTTATTTTCTGTACCTGTTGTTGAGGGGGAGCTAGATGTATTTTTTTATATGCTTAAGTGTTTTGGTCAAAATGAATCTTGGAAAGTTTGATATCATTAACAATGGTGGACTCATGTTCAATGAGTACCAAAGACTCATTTTGTTTTGTAGTATTATCATACATTTTGGACTATGACTTCTGATTAACTCAGATCAGGACTCGTACTTCATGATTTGTGCTTCACAGTAAAAATCAAGGGGGAGAAATTAAGATGTGTGCATACTTCAAGGGGGAGCTTAATGCAAAAGTCGGTAAGTGTGTATATATATCTGAAAAGTTTGAAAACTTTTTCCTGAGAAAAATACTGGTTTTGTGCTAAAAAGTCAATTTTGAAAAGTTGCTATTTTGGGAAAGTCAAAGTTTTCAATTTTTGGAAAGATTTTTTTTCTGAAAATTTTTCTCAAAATTTTTCTAAGTATGGAAACGCGCAAAGCACTATGCTTACGCTTAAACGCGCAAGGCTTAGTCTGCGAGTTTGGAAAACGCGCAAGCTGAAGCTAGCGAGTTTGGAAAACACGCAAGCTGAAGCTAGCGAGTTTGAGTAAAACGCGCTTATAGAAGCGTGCGAGTTTCAAAAACGCGCAAGGCGTTACGTGCGAGTTTGGTCGAGAATTGTCTTTCAGCCTGCGAGTTTCAACATTCTTATTCCTTAGGCTTGCGAGTTTCACTAATTTTTCACTTAAATTGTTTCTTAAGTGAAAATCACACACCTATTTGTCGATTTTTGAGACGAATACCTTGTTTTCTTGATATGAGAGAAGAAAAAATCAAATCGTGCGTTGTGTGCGAGTTTTGTTCAATGAACAGTATCTAGCGAGTTCTATGAATGAACAATTGCTAGCGAGTTCTTTGACTTGCGAGTTCTATGAATGAACAGTGTCTAGCGAGTTTTTTGACTTGCGAGTTTTGTCGAGTATATATATGTTCCATCTCTTTCTCTCTCATTATCATTCTGCGGATTTCATCACTTAGCGACTTTTCTCTGAACTTTCTTGCGACTTTCATCTTTTCAGATTATTTCTCTCGAAGATTTCAGTGTAGGTTGTTGTTTCACATTTGTTTGATTGTTTGTTCTTATTTTTTATCGATTCTAGGGTTTCATTTTTTTTAGTTTGTCGATTCAAGTTTTTTTTACTATTCATCTTCTGGTTCATTTTGTTCTGAAAATTTGACAGAACACTAACTATTTTGGGTTTGTTCTTTCAAACTAATGTTAGTATTGAAAATAACAAATGATATAATCTGGGTTTTGCTCGATAGACTGATTTTTGCAGGTTACCATAACTATTGGATTTTTGAACCGAACTGTAGCTTCACTCTGGACTGAACTGAACTCGACTCATGTTCTGGACTCGAACTGATATCCTGAACTAAACTAATCTGGACTAAATGGATGGATGAATGATTTCATAATCTTTAATCATATTGTTCAAAGATTAAAAGAAGATTAAAAGTCAGATTTTTTAAAGTGAAAAGTTTGAATTTTGAAAAGTTTGAATTTTGAAAGTCAAATTTAAATTTTAAAATTTTCAAATAAAATGTAAATTGCAAAGTTTGGGTATTGAAGTTCATTTCAAAAAAATTCAACTTTAAAGAGTCAAAAGTTTTTGGTTACCTTTGCAAAATCAGTATGATTTTTTTTAAGCATTATTTTTAAATACAACATTAATTTGACAGAATAAATTCGAAATGTGAAGTATTGTTGTCAATTTTATGTTTTGTGTGTTGTTGTGCAATTTTGTTCATTCGAAGTTGCAACTTGTTTTCTGCAACTTACTGTGATTTCATTGCAAGATCTTAAAGTACATTGTTCTGTACTTCAAAATTGGTTTTTCTGAAAAACAGGTTTTTGGATTTATACTGACATATTGGATTTTATCCAATACATTTTATGATTTTTCAGGAAATCAATGGCGGAGGAAAATATTCATGACCAAAGTGTTCAGATGGATGAACATGATCCGAATGTTTCACGGGAGATGCCCATGCCTTTTTCCCGATCCCATTTTTCTGAAGTTGATGCTGATCCAGATCTTCAATTGATCAATCCTCAAGATTATCTCTCTTTGTCGCCAAATAATCATCATGTGATATTTGAAAATCTCATGGTCAAGCCATTGATAAAGGAGATACTGAAAAACCATCCAATCTGTACTGCCTTAACTGCAACTGCTATTGTGCCAATGATCTATTTACAACAAGCATGGAGAACTATTGAGCATGTAGTGCAAGGCAACAGAAAGTATTTCATCATTCGCATCGACAACTTCACATCCATTCTGACCTTTCAGAGGCTGAGATTGCTTCTTGATCTACCTTTGCCAGATTCAAGAGAAGGAAAGACAACTTTTGATCCTTATCCTACAGATCTCGAAATGTTTGCTGGTATTCGTGCTCTTGGATATGTTGGAAGTCTTTCAAAGATGAGTGACTTTCGGAAGTCAAGTTTGCCACCATTCTACTATCAGTTTTTCTCAGTGATCAACAAGTGCTTGACTTCACGACACTCTGTGCACGACAATACTAATATTCATACTCTAAGACTGTTCCATGCTATCATCTATGATTTGCATGTTGATTATGTTGTGGCCATCTGGACTAAGCTGTATGAGAAAGTTCTGAGCAAGAGACATTCAAAGAAGCCAAAATATGTGCCTTATCAGAGATTTTTACAACTTATTGTCCGAGGTATACTGAGATCTAGCCCAGATGTTCCAAAAAGATTACATCATGAAAGTGCCCCAGAAAATGAAATGACACATCTTCAAAAGCAGAAGCAATCCTTCGCTTTTGAGATGCCAGTTCCTGCTGCACTGCTTTCTTATGCCGATTTGAATGCTCCGAGTGTTAGGAAATATAGGGAGTCCATGGGATTGCCAGAGCCGGAGATCCCTACCCAGGACTCAGAACCAGTTAGTCGAGCGGAGTCAGTGAGGGTTCAACATACTACGGGAGTAGTTGAACGGGAAAGTGAGCAGAGAGAAAATATAGAGAGGGGTTCAGGAGTGGGTCGGATCTCTGTACTGGAGGGTGTGGGAACACAGGCACAATCTGCCACGCATTTAGTGATTCCTACATCCCAACCTGAGATTGCTATCATTCCTCAATTGGGCACTCAGGAAGAGAATCCCAATGAAAGTCAGAACTCTGAGAAAACTATATCGGTTGGTCAAGCAAGCTCTTCTAGTACTTCGGTACCTTCAGCAACATCAGAACAGGATGCAGCAAATCAAAGAAATGATCAGAATGATAATACTGATGATAACATGGGTCATAGTTTCGGATTTTTGGAAAATGTTTCTTTACACCAAAGTCTTGGTTCTACTGCAAGAGATCTTGACTTGGAAGGTGTTGATTCCACAATCAGGAATATTATTTCTGACTCTGGAGTTATAAGGCAGGAAGAGGGAGTATTAGTTGAAAACCCAGAAAATGTGAGGATTAGAGTGAATGTAGAAAAAGAACATGGTGAGCGTGAGTATATCCAAACCTACCATTCTAGAAGGGCAACCACATCTACTACCTCGCCGCATGTGTTGCGAGCAGGAGGTATTGAAACAGACATTAGTCGCCCACTAATGCATATGCACACCTCAGCCAGCCATTCTACTGCCTCTCAACAGGCTATAGTCTCATCTTTACACGGGGATTTAGCACATACTCTATCTGCCTTTCACTCGGAAATGGCAGGTATTGAAACAAGAGCTCAGCTGCCCCCGAGCTCGACTTCTTTCAGTGCACCATTGAGTCTAGAACCAATTGTTACATCTATTTTCATTCCTAGGACACAACCAACCATATCTGCTACCATCGGGAGTCTTAGTGCCCCGATCGGAACATCTGTAGTAGCTCCGCATTCCGGACTACGAGGATCAGGTGGAAGTCCTGTCATTGCTAACACTATGCCAGTTTTGAGCACAGGCCACACTGTTGTATCTTCAACAGCTGTGTTAACGGGAAGCTTGAGTAGCCCCGGTGTTAGTTTACCCGAATTCGTTTCAAGGGAATTTCTCAATGACGCCCTAAAGGTCGTTGAAAACTCTTTATCGCAGAAATTTCAGTCGGAGATGAGTAAGGCAACTGAAAATTTTGAGGAGGAGATTGGAAAGGTGATGAGAATGTTGAAAGGGAAAAATCCAGTTGTTGAGGATCCTGAGCAAACAGTTCCACCACCATCAGTTCCACAACCACCACCAGTTCAATCAGTTTCTGAGCTGAAATCTTTACTTCTAGCCCAGCTGTTATCCGAAGCTCCAGCAGATCAAACCGAAGCAGATCTTATTGGTTTACTGAGGAAACAATCCCAACCAATTGTTCCTCAGGTTCCAGTAGATTATGTCACACAGTCTCAGTTCAACCAATTCAAAGATTCAGTGGAAAAGCACTTACAGGACCTAACCACAGCAGTTCAGCTTTCTTGCAAGGCTCAATCTGATGAAGTTTTAAAGAAGAGGCATGATCGTGATTATGATCAAGATCATGAGGGGGAGATGAATAAGAGACAGAAAACTGCAGAAGATACTGTTATTGTTACTGTTGAGGAGCAGGGGACTGAAGTAACTGAAACTACACATGGAGAACAGTCAGAAAATGAACAGTTGGAAGAGAATGTTCCAGAGGCTGAAGTAGAGTTGATGATCTATGACAATACGGAATCAAGGGTTGAAAAGCCTACGATTGCCACTGTTGAGGAAGTAATGGAGATGTTGGGAGTTACTGCTGAAAACTTTGTCAACCTAGATGATTATGAAAGTGATGATGATGAACAGGCTGCTGCTAGGTATGACAGTTATTGGAGAGTAAAGCAGGAAGGAATGGACATTATTGAGCACAATATTCAAAGTGATGGACCAGATCCTGAGAATACAGTTACAGTTGAAGAGTTTGTACATAATGCCATTTCTCAAGGAAATCTGAGTCAGAGTGAAAATGTTCTGGATGATTTGTTTGGAGAAACTTTATATGAGAATTTTGATGATCTTGACAGTCAAGATGAAGAGATTGCAGATCTTGATTAAACTTTTCCAGTTCAACAAGCTGAAGTTGTGGAGGTTGCACAGATTGCTAGTACAGTTGATTATACTCCACCAACCTACAGACTGTTTGATGAAGATGAAATCTTGACTGCTATTCCTATTGTCTCTCCCACAAGAAACTTCTCTGTCCCTGAAAACCTTGATGCTTCTGAACCAAGAGTTGCTCTTCCTTTGCCTAAAGATTTTGATACTGAACAACCAGCTGATCAACCTAAGCAGAAACCAAAAGCTGATAAGCCCAGAAAGTCAAAAAGATCAATAATTCCTACCCCAAAGCCCAAACCAAAAGATCTAGAAGAAGAAAGGCCAATCATTATTGATATTCAAGACTTCAGGAATAAGCTATACAAAGAAAGAAAGCAAAGAGAAAAGGAGGAAAGACAGATATTCGGAGAAGCTAAAGCTGAATTAAGAAAAGAGGAAGAAGAAGCAGCCAGAGCAAAAGCTAGTGCACTTCCTTACATCTGAAACCCAGATAGTCCAAAGATATTAAGTGCAGCTGAAACCTCCATACAGTTAAAGCCAAATCCTGTTTTTGCTACTCCTATGGAAGTGGAAGAATTTTCAAAAGCTCATGGTCCATAATTTGAATCAATGCAAGCAGAAGAGCTCATCTCTTATGAATTCAGCAATATAGGGAAGATTACTTTTAAAGGAGATGTTAGAGTTGGTGTTGTTCCTTATACAGGATATGATGTTGAAGGAGATTATTTGAAGTTCATTGAGATCATCAGAAAGTCTCTCAAAGTACCATTCCTGGAAGAGTCAACCAAAATCTTTGTTTCTTCTCTGCAGCCGATTGATGAAGCTTGTTTTTATGGTGTTGGAGATAGAGATAAAGTTTATCAAGCCAATTACATCAGATTCATGAAGACAATGTGTAGTCTTTCTCCTTATGCCAAAAGAAAAGAGATTCTGCAGGTCCAAAATGTTCATATTTGCAAGATTCTTAATGTCCACTATCCAAAGTTCACAGTTCAAAGAAAATATATGCAGATCAGTACCTTTACAGAAGCTGATTTTGATAACTTGAACTTCTCAGACATTATGTTCATTGTAGATGAGTTCAGAGACAGGAGTAAGAGGAGGAGATCACAAGCTGTTGCTTATGCTTTGGATGCCATTAAAAGATTCATGATAAGGAGTGTCTACAATGCTTATTCATTTGACTTTCAGCTTGGCATTGAAACCAATCAGAACAGAGTAAACCTGTTGGCACCAAACTTCAATCATCATAAGATCAGAGTTCTAGAGCCTTTTCAGATCTCCAGATATCCAGAGTTGGGTGTGATGTATGTAAACACCAAGTCTCATAAGAAACAGTTCATGAGAGCATCAGAATTGGCTAAGTATTTAGATGGTACTTTGAAGTATGTGCGAAAAGTGTTTGAAGATAAGTTGTTTCTGTCAGAGCAGGAAAGATTAAGAAAGAATGAAGATGTAAGAACAGTTGAGTCTCTTAACATGGAAGCTATGCTAGAAGAGATCAACAAGAAGATTGATTTCAGAAAACACATCAGGAGGTTTGAAGCATACCTTGGGATCAGAAGAATCTGTTTTAGAAGATGGGACCAGAGCAAAATTGTAAAATGATCTAAAAGGGGGAGATTGTTATTGTATTTTAGTTTAGATCATTTTATGTTGACTTTTATTAGTTTACCTTTGTTCTTTGTTTGACCTATAAATAGGTCTTCCTTGTCTTTCATTTGAGGTAACTAGCAAAATTGTAATCTGAGAGAATCCTTGAGAGAGAAACCTTGTAACCCTTTCACTTGTGACATCAATATACATGTGATTTCCCCATGATTTTCATTGTTCTTTGATTGATTTGTTTGTGTGATTTGAGAGGACAATTTCATTGGTGCAGAATGATTAAGTGGTCAGAATGATTATGAGGCTTTTATGATATAGTGCGAAATGAAATATGGTTGTTTGCTAATTATTAAGAATGAAATCAGGGCTCTAAATGGTTAAGGCATGGTCAAGATACAAAATCATTCAGAGGGTTTTGGAACCATTAAGAGGCAGACCTTTTTTTTTTGCCAAACAAGATTTACCTCTTCACGATTCAGAGGTTGCCTCTTAATGGAACCATTAAGAGGTAAACAAACAACTCCCTAGTCCCAAAAATAGATTATTTATGGTTTATTCCCTTTTTCCATAACATAACCTCATACAAGAGTTTTCCAATGTTTCATGATGTTTAAAATCATTTCTTTACTACCAACAGCGCACCATCCCATTCCAACCAAAGTTTCCATTTTAGGAAACCCTAGTTACAATGAGAATGGCTTTTCCTTCATACCTTGCTCATACAAATGGGTAGGGCAAAAATTAGTTCAATAAGTAAGTTTCTCAACCATAGCTTCCCAAAGTATGATTAGAACTCTAAAATATCCAAAACTCATTTTTAGGTCAAAACATGCAAACCTGGAAATGTAAACAAGAAGATGATAAATAGTTCAAATGTTTATTTTTGATGTGTATAAAGTTTAAAAGAGTTGAATGTACTCACTATGTGGGTTTTATCAAAACCCTAGTTGAAGGGGATAATGATAGCACTTGAGAATGGAGGATCTTCACAAAAACTACCTTAGATCACCTAGAGTAACCACCATAAATGCATAAGAGTGAGTTTGTTGAAGGATTTAATGAATAAAGATGATTTAGGGTTGGAACTTACCAAATAGCAGCAGAGAAAACGACCAAGAGTTCTCCAAATCTGATAAAAATGATTTAGAAAATAGAGCTGACCTTTAAATGCCCCAGATCAGGCTCGACGACCTTGACTCAGCGATAGTGATATTGTCACTATCGCTGGGCATAATCTCCCGAATGGTACCACGACTGCACATCTTGGCGCGAGAGTGACAGGGCGATAGTGCCCGTGTCACAATCGTGGGGCACACTCGTGCGATACGTACCGTAGCCCCTTCTCCTTCGGCGATTTTGACACTAGCGACATTGCCAATGGCAAGGTCGTCGGGCACTGTCGTCTGGCTCATGTGGGCCGTCGAAAATGTGATATTTTCACGAATAGAAAGGTCATTGCTAGCTGGTCGATTCGATAAGAATATAAAGAGACAATTTCCAATAAGAGAGGGATAGAAAGAGCTTTGAGGGTATTTCCATTAAATTGAAATTTCAAGGTGTTACATGATCCATTTCATGGCCTACTAGCAAAAGGGATAACTTATGCCAATGTTGGTGTTGGTGCGACAAGGCCTAAAAAAGATCCTATGAATTGTGTATTAGAAAGAAGGTTAGGGCAGAACTTAATTTGATGTAAACCAAGGTCAAGATGATTTTTATGCACATTTCACAAAATGACCCCAAAACGTGATCTAATCAAACAACCCACTCTTAATCGTATTAAAATGTACATTAAAATTTCTATCAACATGTACGAATTGGAGCACGAATGAAACCCTTGGGATGATAGGAGGATCGTGAAAATGACAATGTTGGACAAGGAGGGAGGGAGGGATAGATAGATGGGAGAAAAGATTTGTGATGAAACAAATGTTAGTTTTCCTTTATCTTAATTTACATTTTACACCTTGGAGTTTTGGTGATTAACACGATTATATTTTGCATTTTTGTGACTTTGAGATATACGATTGAGTGTAAAAAGAAGTTCATGACTAGTTGTTGAAGCACAAACGTCGATTTGGAAAGCATACCAAAAGAAAGACACGTGTTAAAGCTTTCAGTCAACAATCATCTCAGGACTACTTTGAGGAAACGAATGGATGTTAGGATTAGAGATGGCAACAGAGTCGGGGATACTGGGGATCTCAATTGGCCAATTCCCATTCCCATCCCCATTCCACATCTCAATCCCCACCTGGGAATAAGTTTTTGTCCCCATCCTCGTCCCTATTGGGGAACGGGGATACCCACCAAGGAACAGAGGATATTCCCCCGATGACAAAATTATTTTTGTTATATAATATATTTATATATATATAGAAAGATTCAAACGAGAACGCTAACTATTTAAGAAAGCAAGAAAACAACAAAAAACAGCAGATCATACAAAATCATATGTGTTTTTACACTAACCAGAAAAAAAACGGACGCAGACGATGTCCAGCGCGACCTAAAGGTCGTGCGCAATGTCGTGTGAATCATATATGATTTTGTATGTACTCGGTTGTTCTCGTGTTTTCTTAAATAGATGTTGTTCTCGTATGAACCCACATCTCTCTCTCTCTCTATATGTATATATATATATATGTATGTATGTATGTATAAAAAATTCAATTTCACGTTTAAACGACGTATCATATGCTAATACTTGAATTAACGGAACTTTGATTGTTGTATTTGTATAAGAGCACCATCAAACAGACATAGTCCGAATACAAACATATCAATTACAATAGTTAATAATTGAAATTATATACATCCACGTTATATCAACTTAAGTTTCTCCACGAACCATCAAACCAATATTATAATTCTTTTTACAAGTTTCTAATAATCAAGGATTGGTTATATGTATATATCATATACATAAAAAGATTGAAGATTGATGTTCGTGATTTCCTATGGACTTCGATTAGCAAGTTCGTCGGTTTCGTATTTGGATTGTTTACTATGCGGGGGTTACAAATTGAAAAAGAGATGAGTTTTTCCCAAATACCCTCAAACACACATGTTCAGTATATTAATTACTCGATTTATTTTTTCATAATTAATTTATTTAAGTCTGACTAATCTCCACCGTTCATTCTAAGATCAATGATTATTATTTGGCTTAATAAGGTTAGTACAATAAATTGGGTTACCAAAATAACCCAACCCTATATAGAGGGGTGTTCAAATGCAAACTTTTTAATGGTGCAAACCCATGCAACCCACTTATCTACCACATATTTTATTTTCCCATTTTTTTTATTAAAAAGGTAAAAACAAAATATGTGGCAGATAAGTGAGTTGCATGGTTTGCACCATTAAAAAGTTTGTATTTGAAGGTGCCTATATATATATATATATATATATATAGGGGTAGGTTATTATGCAACCTTTTACATGGTGCAACCCATGCAACCCCTCTATCCACCACTCATTTTATTTTCACATTTTTTAATTAAAAAAATGAAAATAAAATGAGTGGTGGATAGAGGGGTTATATATATATATATATATATATATATATAAAGAGAGAGAGAGAGAGAAATGTAGGTTATTATGTAACCCCTTTACATGGTGCAACCCTTCTATTCACCACTCATTTTATTTTCAGCCTTTTCCCTTTTTTTAATTACAAAAGTGAAAATAAAATGAGTGGTGGATAGAAGGGTTGCATGAGTTGCATCATGTAAAAGGGTTGTATTTGAACGTCTCTCTCTCTCTCTCTCTAATTACAAAAGTGAAAATAAAATGAGTGGTGGATAGAAGGGTTGCATGAGTTGCATCATGTAAAGGGGTTGCATTTGAACGTCTCTCTCTCTCTCTCTCTCTCTCTATATATATATATATATATATGTTTACGCCTACTATCAAGTGTAGTCCCTATTTCAAATTAATTACATTTTTGGTTACTGTGGTTGCCAATCTATTTCACTTTTAGCCCCTTTGACTAACTCTGTTAAAAAAATCTGTTAACCTTAAGGGTATTTTGGTCTTTTTGTAATTTCCTTAAGTTTTATTAAAATTTAACTAATTACATACATATATATATATATATACACACACATACACTCAGCAAACCTGTGTAAGGACCATTCCTCAAAAGCAAACCGCCGTTTCCGGCCTCCAACTCTGTTTCTCCGGCGATCTACTCCACCACCGGCTACCGATGTATATCTCTCCCCCCTCTTCTCTCTTCCTTTTCTCCACCATCTTCTCTTTCTCTATTGTAATCGTTCATGATACCTAGAACATTTGCAATCGTCCTCGATGGTGATGCATTAACAGATCCAAAACCGAGATTGATGGTGAAAAGGTGCAACGTGGTCAAATATGAGGTGGGTAAGGGAAGATTTTGTAACAGATCCAAAACCCAGATGGATGCTCCCTCTCGATCTCTTCTTTCTCTCTCTGTTGGTTTTGATTATTTAGGTTTTGACTTATTGTTGGGGTCGCAGGACTGAGGGGTGTGGGTGAGGTGGTGGTGATCGAAATACAACAGATGCTAATGGTGATCGAGGGACACATATGATGGTGAATGGGTGGCCGGAGATGTTCACAGTTTGGTAGCCGGAGAAAGAGGGGGAGGAGGTTTGAATGGTTGCACCGATTTGGTTTGGCTAAATAACATGACCGGAGGGGTTGGGGATGGAATGAGGGTTTGTTTGATATGGGTTAAGGTTTTTTTGGTTTTTCCCCACTCTTACAAACACAGATCCATATTCATCTTTCTGGGTTTGCTTTTTGTGGAAACAAAAAGTTTCTTTTGATATGGATGCATTTAGTTTGTTTTTTTTTCCTGTTTCTTTGTTTGGATTCATCGAAGAAGGTGATCATAGAGTCCACCGGAGAGTTCACCGGAGACTTTACTGGACTATGGTGTGGGGTGGTGAGAGGTTATATGTATGCTTTAAGCATTTGTAAATTGAAGTTTATTTTTAAAAATAGAAAAAGATAAAAAAATATCTTATAAAATGAAAATATAAAAAATAAAAAAGACTAAAAAGACCAATATACCCTTTAGTTAACAGAGTTCTTTTAACAAAGTTAATCAGAATGATCAAATCAGAAACAAAATGGTAACCATTGTGACCAAAATTATAATTAGTTTGAAATAGGGACTACACTTGATAGTATGCGGTAACCACAGGGACCAAATGTGTAATTTACTCATATATATATATATATTACTTAGTTTAACACATACTTAACAAAAAGAAATTATAAGGAAATTGACCAAAATAGCTAGTTCCCTCACCAAATTCATTTTTTAGCCTTTTTTCAATCAAATTATTCTTATTTTAGTTGGACTTTATGCCATCGTCTTATGCATTTGTGTAATCTTGATTTTCAGTTTCTTTTTGCATAAGGATCCAAATTTTTGGATAGGGATTCAAAATTTTAGGTAAATAAAATTTTTCCTTTTTTTTTAATCTGAAAATAGGTTTTACATAAATACATAAGACATTTAAGTAAAATCTAACAAAAATAAAAATTTTGTTTCAAAAATTACTAAAAAATAAAGTTGATCAAAAAATTGACTATGTTGATGGATCCCCCGAAATTGCATGAAATTGGATGGGTAATTACCCCATCATTAGCTAACGGCCTTTTGATGGGTAATTGGATGACATCTCTAACGCCTTTTCTTCACTTTGTCATCCAAGAACCAACCGATCTAAATTGGATGTTGAGATTTTCAATCCCATCCGATCCAATTACAATTGGATATCCAATTATGATCGGTCGATTATAATTGGATTGGTCGGTTTCTATTGGATCGGTTGAATTTCTGCATACCCCTACAAATATTCGTGAGTTTAAAGCAAGGAGCGGGTCACAAAGTGAAGAAAAGGCCGTTAGATATGTCATCCCCACAGCTGGATTAGTGCTTTGTCGTTTTGTCCACCTCATCACCTTTTGTACCTTTTTTTTTTCTTCATTATATCAACTTGGCAACAAATCCGATTCAATCCACTCTTATTTACAGGACAAGTGCACTCCAGCCTGGCAAATATTCATCCTTATCCTTCTACTATTAAAGCTTTTCCTATTTCTATTTTCTTTAGATTTTTTTTAAATTTTATAACAAAAAATATATCCATTTCGATAAATAACTAGAAATGTACACTCGCAATGCAGCGGATTTTTGAAATCTAGGACTCGAACCCTTGATTATTATTCATACTTTTTGTTACTCTTTTTTTATTTTATTTTACGATTTTGAGAAACCTAGATTTAAAACAAAAATATATTTTAGTTTAGTTTAATTATGGTTTTTTATAAAAAATAATAATAAAGTATTTTGTTACGGGTCAAAAAATGTTTAATTTAAATGATAAATATATTTAAGATATTTTATATTTAAAATTAAAAAGATAACATACTTCAATAAAAAATAAAAATAAGGTGTTTTATCTCGAATTTTCTTATATTTATCGGTTAGTTATATCAATAGTTAAAAATTTTAGATATTTTAGAAAATAAAAATAAGTGCTTATCTGCAGTTAGTTACACGAATTCAAACACTGAGTTTTTATAAGCTGTACTTATGTTTAATCAATTTGTACTTTTGGATTTTAAGTAATATGCATTAATAAGTGATACATAATGCATAAAAATTAGTTTTTAAGAGTTTAGCTTAAATGCTTTATAATATAGTATAGATATATTAGTTAAAATTCAAAATTACAAGTTAATGAAACATAATTATAACTTATTAAAGTCCCATGTTTTTATTTGTATAACTAACTGTAAATCTATATCTATATCTATACTATATTATAAAGAAGACATAAAAAACTCTTAAAAACAAGTCAAAGTTTAATGTACTGCCATTTAATGTTAATTACTTAAAAAACAACTATTAAAACTATATATACTATATTTAATGCTATTTATTAATTTTCAATCATTATCTCTAACTATTTTAACTCCCCTAAAATCATTTCCCACTTTAAATTCCCGAAAATAACTCTCAGCATAATTAAATATAGAATAAAAATCAAAATTTAAATTTAAATATAAAAAATATAAAATATAATTAAAAAAATCTAACATAATATTTTATAAAAAAAATTATATTATGAAACCAAAATAAATTACATTATATTATTAAGTCTAAATTAAACAAATTTATATAAAAAAACATTATCAATCTCTCACAACCATCCAAAATCGTAATGTAAATCGACAAAAAACAGAAAATAAAATGAAACATTAAAATCGTGATTTATCTAGCTGCATTGCGCGAATACACTTCTAGTAAACATATTAAATACAGGATAAACACTATGAGATAAACTGTCTGTTTTATTTTTTTATTAAAATATATTATCAATAATTTTAAATATAATAACATAACAAAATAATTTATCATTATCTTTATAAACAGATCATAACTAAAATTAAAATAAATTACATTTTTATAATAAAATATAATATTTTGTGTTTAAAATGTTGTAATTAAAAGTTTTTTATATCTCTTTTATAATATAGTATAGATAACCAAATCAATTTTCAAAACAAGAAATATCAATCAAGTTTTACAAAGTTTCAAAATTATTATTTTAGTCATGGTCAGTATTAAATTTAGTTGTACCGATTAAGTTTTTATTTAAATTTATTTTTAAAATGGTGTTTTTTTTTGAAACTAGGCACATACCCGTGCGATGTAGCGGAATGTAAGTAAAGAACGAACAATTAATTTTATTTTCTTATAGACATGTCATCAACAATCAACTAAGAATCACAACTTATGAAATCATAAACCCATAAAAATATTCAATAATTAATTTATATTACAATTATTGACGAAAAAAATTATAATGATATATTTTATAATAAGAATGAAACGTATTTTACGATTATGTATTTTTAATGTGCTAACGGTGGAAAAAAGTAAAACGTATGGATAGAAAACAAATTAGTTCGTAGATATTCATGATATTTAATAGTAAGGTTAAATTAAAAAAAATATTCAATATTGTGCTCGTTTTAAAGATATTGATGAGACGATTATAATGATATATTTTGTAAAAAGAAGAAACGTATTGTTTATTCCATTCTTGTTCATATATGATTATTTATGTTAACATGATAGGTATGTAAAATAGAAAATAAGAAAACAAGAGATATAAAATAAATTAAATAACTAATTGTAAGGGTGATAAACGTAACATTTAATTGAATTAGGAAGTGAAACATTGAGAATTTTTTTTTGGCTTTCAAAGGTTTGTAAAAAACTGTATTAGAATTTTTATAATATAGTAAAGATTACCGTGATTTATTTATAATAAGAATGAAACGTATTTTTAATATATTTTACGATTATGTATTTTTAATGTGCTAACGCTGAAAAAAATAAAATGTATGGATATAAAACAATTTAATTCGTAGATATTCACGATATTTAATAGTACGGTTAAATTAAAAAATATTCAATATTGGGCTCGTTTTAAAGGTATTGACGAGACAATTATAATGGTATAATTTGTAAAAAAAGAAACGTATTTTTTCATTGTATTTTTGTTCATATACAATTATGTGTGTTAATATGATAAGAGTGTAAAATGAAAAATGAAAAAATAAGAAATATAAAGTAAATTAAATAATTAATTATAAGGTTGGTAAATGTAATATTTTTCTAAAAACCGTTTTTTTTCCAAAAACTACCTTTTTCAATAAGCGTAATAGAATTTTAATATATAGTATAGATATAGATAAAAATGGTGTTATTTATTAAACATATAAAAGATAGCGAGATATCTCATGACACAATCGAAGCACTCACATAATGACACGTGTAATGTGTACAGCTGTACGCTTCTCAACTACCTGCTTCAAAACTACCGTACCGATAACGTCTTTTTGGAGCATAGAGTCTAGACCCCAACCCTCTATATAAACCAAAACCCCTTTATTTCCCCTGTTCATCTTTGTATTACAAATGGACTCATCTAGAAAACATCTGGATCGAATCAAGGGCCCATGGAGCAGCGAAGAAGACGAGCTATTGTGTAAGCTAGTAGATCGCTACGGTGCACGGAACTGGACGTTGATTAGCAAATCGATTTCAGGTAGATCTGGTAAGTCGTGTCGTCTCCGGTGGTGTAACCAGCTGTCGCCGGAGGTTGAGCATCGGCCTTTTACGTTACAGGATGATGAGGTTATACTTCAGGCGCATGCTCGGTTTGGCAACAAGTGGGCTACGATCGCTAGGTTGCTCAACGGACGTACGGATAACGCGGTTAAGAACCACTGGAACTCGACGTTGAAGCGCAAGCACACGGCGGCGGACGGCGGAGATCGAGGAGAGAGAGACGCGCAGATTCCGAAGATATTTTCGGATCGAGATTTCAATGCGACGGTGACGATCTCAGGTACTGGCCGTAGCCTATCCGGATCCGATTTGTGCGATTCATCAGGCAACAATATTCCGTTAGTGTCCGTTGCAGAAACGTGTATAACCTCGCCGGAGTTTCAACGTAAGGTTGAAACGGAGCCTCCGACGGCGTTAACTCTGGCGCTTCCTGGAACAGGTTCGTATTTGTATGACGTATGTGATGAAAAAGCAGCAAAGAAGGGCAATGCGACGCCGTTTGGCGAAGAGATTCTTTCAGTGATGCAAGATATGATTCGTAACGAAGTTAGAAAATACATGGCGTGTGAAGAAGGGTTGATGCAGGTAAGGAATGCAGGTGTGAAGCGCATTGGTGTTGGCAAAAGTGATTATTCACAAAATCTTAAGTAACATTAGGTTATGGTTTGATTCAAATTAATTTGAGTTAATTAATTAATATATACAAAATATTTGAATATTGTGGATTATTGAAAATTGATTTTAGGTTTTTTTTGAATCATAGGAAAACACAATAAGGGGTTGTTTACCAAACGCTTACCGGTAAAATTTAACACTATCACTTACTTACCGGGTAAGATTTTAGTCTACCAAAACGATATCGTATGTAACAATTTTCCCGATAAGCGCTAACCGTAGTAAGAGTATTCGCCATCACTTACCAGCGTAAGACTCTTGGTCCTTGCCTTAGCTCTTACCGGTAATATTCTTGGTCATTGTCATCTTCATCCACAAGGTAATATGCCTTGGTAAGCGCTTACCCGGGTAAACGTTTGGTAAACGGCCCTAAATGCTTCGACTATTGGTGTTATTTTGTATCCAATGTTGTTTGATGGTTTGGCTTGTAGAATTAGTTTTTGTTAAGAATAGTAGTTATCGTGAGGGCAAAAATTGAAGGGATCTTCTATCTTTGAATCAATCTTAATTAAAAATCAATTTAAGGTTCCCTTTCTAAACTAATTCAAGGGATATTTTGGAACTTAGGGGCCGTTTCTTAGGGGTAATTTACCAAACATGTACCCCGGGTAAACGCTTACCAAATCACGTTACTTTACCGGTTGCATATGACAATGACCAAGAATCTTATCCGGTTAAGAACGAAGGCAAGGATTGAGAGTCTTACTCGGTAAATGAGGGTCATCATCTCTTACCACGGTTAGTGCTTACAGGTAGGGACGGATTTAGTGTAGGGAATACGGTGGCACGTGCCACCATATTATTTTTCCGTCGAAGGGTTAAAATTTTTACGATTATGAAAGGTGCAACCGTATTGTTTTAAAAGGTGTCACCGTATTGTTTTAAAAGGTGTCACCGTATGATATTCAAAAGTTCAAGAAGGTGCAAACATACCTTGTAATCAACCAAAAACCCAAAAAAACTCTTGAAATCAACCCAAAAATCCGAAAAAGCCCATCGAAATCGATAAAAAAAACTTAAAATCTCTCGAAATCAAGCAAAAAGCTATAAAAATCGCTCGAAACGGTGGAATTAGGCCAAAAACACGTCGGGCGATATTGAACGTTCGTAACACGTCGATAAAAACCGTGCTTATTGTAATTATTTTTTATCTATATGGTATAGTGCCACCGTATGAAAAAATTTCTGGATCCATCCCTGTAAGTACTTACAGGGTAAATTGTTGTATACGATATCGTTTTTGTGGACTAAAATCTTAACAGGTAAGAAAGTAATAGTGTTAATTTTGCCGGTAAACACTTACCCGGGTAAGCATTTGGTAAACGGCCCATTATCCGGGTAAGCACTTACCGGTAAAATAACATTATCACTTACTTACCGGGTAAGATTTTATTCCACCAAAACGATATCGTATGAAACAATTTTCTCGGTAAGCGCTAACCGTGGTAAGAATCTTCGCCCTTACTTATTGGATAAGACTCTTTGGTCCTTGCGTTAGCTCTTACCGGGTAAGATTCTTGGTCCTTGCCATTTTCATCCATAAGGTAATGTGACTTGGTAAGCGTTTACCCGGTATTGGTGAACGGCCCATAATCCCAACTATTAGATAAACACCGATTAAAACTTATCAAGGGTCTAAATCCCCTCTTGCACTTTTCGTCTTAACTTCTATTCTGACTCGATCATCCGTCTTCGTATGTTCATTTATTTGAAGAATAAATTATAAATTAATGGTTCAAATGTTTGCGAGTTTAAGAATTTATTTCTTAGATTTTAAATGATTTTTTTTGTTCAAAAAAACTTAAATAAGTTAAGAGTATCTCTAATGGGAGGTTTTTATAATTAAAAGTAAAAGTTATTGTAAGAACTACCATATCATTTTTGTTCTGGTCTCTTAGAAACTCCACACTTACCTCTCCTCATATATGGTGAAAAAAGAAACGTGATGAACAATATGCTTGTTTATTAAAGCTTTTTAAACAAGATGACGAGCTTGAACTTGAATTTGGTCTTTGTGTGATTGTCATCATTCTCTTTACCCACACTGCCATTTCAACACGATCTGATCCCTCAAGACATTCTTCATTCATCAGGGATATTTAAGTTTGAAATAGTAACATAAATGGTAAATGCATTAAACATGGCACCAGGGTAAAATGATTGTATGGAGAGTACTCCAATAGAATTATGTGGATCAACATGCATTTTGTATTTCATTAATATATATGAATCTTTTTATTAGTGATAACTCTCTAGTCATACCTTTTAAGCTTTAACGAGTTGCTATTTATTGATGAGATTCAGTGAATATAAGAACTTGTGAAGTGGGATTGTGTTGTTCAAATTGTATACTGTCCCTTAACATCAGGGACGGACCCAGAAACTTTTTTCATACGGTGGCACCATATTTTCTCATAACGTTTTTATCAACGTGTCTTCATTTTTTTACCGACGTTCAATATCGCCTGTTTGGGTCAAAATCCACGACCACGACGAGAAACATTAATGTATTAAGATAATGTCCTATCGATCATGCATATTTATGACACCCGTCGACACTTTTTTGGACATAGGTCGAGCGTTAGTCGCACGACCATCGCGAAACTCTCCTCGACCACGATTATGCTAACAGGCGACCAAACGTTTTGCTTGTTCATCCAATGCAGGTTTAATGCTCTTAAAATCCAATGGCTATAACCGACCAAGATACATGAAAGTCATTAAGGGAGGTTCGACCGTTACTCAAGGATTCAATGACACATTAATGACAATCAAGATTATAAATACCAAAGACATATACTTCACTCGGGACACACGAGAACTCAGAGATTACAAGCTATACTAAGAACTCATTCAACTCTCTCTTGAAGAATACACGACCGCATTACTATACACATGACCAAAATGTTTGATACACGACACAAGATCATTACTAGTTTTTACACTTGTGTTTCTTATGTATCTTGTGAAATATTGTAATACATCGCCCCTGTTTGGTGATCATAGTGCTTTGACGACTCCTCTTTGTCGTCCGCGGTTTTTTCCTCGTTGAGTTTTTTTCCGCGTCAACAAATTCTTTGTCTCTTTATTTTTTCCCTTGTCGTACGTATTGTCGCCCGGTTACTTTCTTTAGTTGGTAAAAGCTTCACATCAACCTTAAGTTATTCTAAAGGTGATTTTTGGCATTAACAGTTTAGCGCCCACCGTGGGGCCCCATCTAAAGAAAATCCATGACAAACGTGTGTCTTACTAATAATTTCCTCGAGTTTCTTTTATTTACAGGACAATGGCTAACCCTCAGGGTACTCTCGAACACATCATTGCTCAAATGAACATGGAATTGACAGCTGCACACTCCCGTATTGATGAATTGGCTACCCAAAACGTAAGAGAAGTTGAAGCAATCGCATCCCTGAGAAATCAATGTCTGAACAACTCAACAGGATCGCAAAACGGTATTGGGCCATCCAACATGCCTTGGTCAGGACCTCCTCTTCCCAATTATCCAAGATCTCCGTATCCTGGTCAACCTATACCAACGATGCCACCACCAACTTTTTTCAATACGACGATGCCAATTCCCACGATACTGTCTGCGACGTCAATTCCTACAATGCCAATGCCGACCTTCCACCACAATGGAGACACCTCGGATTCCTAGCAACGAAATGGTTTTCAGACCTCTGGATTCGTTCCTACGACAACCCAAGGAGTTAATCTAGACGATCCCATCGCCCAACGATTAAAAATGCTGGAAGAACAGAACGAACGTGTATTGTCACTACTTGCTAAGTTACCAGGAGCAGCAATACCTATCGACATCGAACCTTGAACCTAATTTCAAGCGTCACCTTTCATCGACGAGATAGCCATGGTCGACGTCCCCAAGAAATACAGCATCCCGACATTCACACCTAAATATTATGGTATTTTGAGATCCGGCAGAGCACGTCGTGCAATACAAGCAATTGATGTGGACTGTGTCGATCCCGCATCAATACCAGGAGGTATGTATGTGTAAGAGTTTTAGGGCGACTCTTACGGGTGCTTCCCTCCAATGATTGATCAACCTCAAACCTAATTCCATCAGTTCATTCACCGAATTGGTGAACCAATTCTCCCAACAATTTGCGAGTAGTCGTAAGATGGAGAAACAGACTAGCGACCTGTATTATGTCGTACAGAAGGTTGGGGAATCTATCAGGAGCTACTTTAACCTTTTCAACGTGGAGATGATCAGTGTCCGTAACTGTGATGTCAAGACCGCGATTGAAGCCTATAAACGTGGTCTAGACGAGAGTTCTGGTCTATACATTGACTTGACAAAGTATCCCACGGAGAATTTTGAAGATGTTCGAGTAAGAACTCTAGCCTACATGAGAGTCGAGGACGACACAGCCTTTCGTCGAAAGCACTCCCGCGATAAGAAATCGTTAAGCGTGAAAAATCCAGAGTTCAAGACCAAAGCGACACTCAAACCAGAATCATCGCGACAAATCTCGAACGTCCGGTTCGATAAAAAGAAAAGCTTGATCGCAACCAAGCTCCCATAGTAACCCAAGATTTCCTCTTATGGATTCAAAGGGACTCCTAAGGACTTGGTCGAAGCTTTGAGAAATGTACAGGCGAGACCATCCGGTGGACAAAGAAGAGTGATCAAAGCGACGACAAGAAAGACCAGACCAAATGGTGCGACTTTCATAGCTCTCATGGTCATATGACAAATGATTGCATAACTCTCAAAAAGGAACTCGCTTGGCACGTTCCAAAGGCAACCTCAAAGAAATAATCAACGAGCCAACAGTGCCCATCAATGACGTTTGACCACCATCTCCTATTTATGAAAAAATCGTGAACTGTGTTACGGGGGGTTCTGACGTTTGTGGTTTGACTTATTCTGCAGCAAAGAGGCATGCTAGTTGAGGAGCAAATGGTCAACTGATTCCTAGATCTTTACGACCAAAGGAAGAATTGGAGTTGGAATCAATGAAGATAACGTTCAACCAAGATGACCTGGGCGACTTACATCAGAAACATCACGACGGGTTGATTATTCAGCTCAAGATCGGCAATTGCTTAACCCGGAGGGTGTTGATCAATGGGGTCAGTTAAACAAACATAATCTTCCTTGACACCATCAAAGCCATGGGACTCGATAAGTCAGAAATCACTCGACGCTCGATGACCTTGGTAGGTTTCAATGGAGATGCGACAAAACCTCTTGGAGAGATTATTCTGCTAGTCTATTCCAAGGGAGTCAACAAATCAACCAAGTTCAACGCCGTCGATTGTTCATCAACCTATAATGTTATTCTTGGTCGACAATGGATCCACGACATGAAGGCAGTTCCCTCAACGTTCCATCAGACAATGAAATTCCCAACGCTATGGGTGGTCCAAGAGATCAAAAGCGAATCGAAAGTTTCTCGAGATTGCTACAAGACAACAATGAAGTCGCGAAAGCAATCCATCTAGCAATTACAGGACCAGGATGCTCCCGAAACCGTCGACGACTATCGTTTGGAGAAAGTTGTCCTGGATCAAAGCAAACCTAATCAAGTCGTCTTTATAGGTTCGTCCCTCGATCCTTCAATTAAAGAAAGACTAATATCTTTTTTGCAGGAGCATGCAGACTGTTTTGCCTGGACGCACGAAGACATGGTCGACATTGACCCCAAGATTATTTCACATAAGTTGAATGTGGACCCATCATTTAAACAAATCAAATAGAAACGTTGAAAGTTCGCTCCAGAACGAAACAAAGTAATCAATGACGAGGTCAACAATCTCCTCAAGACTGGAAAGAGTCGAGAAGTTAAGTACCCCGACCGGCTAGCTAACGTCGTGGTCGTACAAAAGAAAAACGACAAGTGGAGGGTGTGCATAGATTTCACCGACTTAAACAAGGCGTGTCTAAAGGATTCGTTTCCCTTGCCACACATCGATGCTTTAGTCGATGCAACCGCTGGACAAGATTTCTTGACATTCATGGATGCGTACTCAAGATACAATCAAATACTCATGCATGCCGACGACCAAGAGAAAATTGCCTTTATGACAGACAGAGGTATTTATTGTTACAAGGTCATGCCTTTTGGTTTGAAAAATGCAGGTTCGACATACCAGCGCCTAGTTAATCAAATTTTTAAGGAATGACTTGGCGACACCATGGAGGTGTATATTGACGTCATGCTTGTCAAATTGAGACAAGTTGTCGACCATGTCGGACATCTCTGACAATCGTTCGACATTCTCAGAAAATACCGTATGAAACTGAATCCGACAAAGTGCTCATTCGGTGTAAGTTCTAGGAAGTTTCTAGGATATATATGGTGGCCATGTGAGGAATCAAAGCTAATCCTGACCAGATCAAAGCCATAATCAAGATCAAGTCCCCAAGGAATTTCAAAGAAGTCCAACGTCTGACTGGTCAAGTAGCAGCCTTGAATAGATTTATCTCACGATCATCAGATAAATGTCACCTATTTTACAACGTCCTAAGAAAAAATAAAGGTTTTCAGTGGAATGACGACTATGAACTAGCATTGCAGAAATTAGAAGAATACATGGCGTCGCCTCCATTGCCATTGAAGCCTAAAGACAACGAGGTTTTGCAACTCTACCTGGCTGTAAGTCTCAACGCAGTAAGTGCAGTCCTAGTAAGAGAGGACGATAAATATCAATTGTCTATTTATTACGTAAGTAAATCTCTGCTTGATGCTGAGACCAGGTACTCCTCCATGAAAAAAGTATTATTATAGTTAGTCATAGCTGCTAAAAAGTTGCGACACTATTTTGAGTCACATCCAATAACTGTCGTTACTAACTGTCCCCTTAAGTCTGTTTTGAGAAAACCAGAATTGACAGGTCGACTAGCGAAATGGAGTATATATCTCAGCAGTTACGACATCGACTTCAAGCTAAGACCTCGATCAAATCATAAGTCTTGGCAGACTTTGTCACCGATTTTAGTCCTGAACTAGAAAAAGAAGCATAAGATGAGACTTATTATGTGGCGACTCTCGACGACAAACCCTGGAATCTACATGTCGACGGATCGTCCAACGCTAGAGGAACGGGACTCGGTGTCGTCTTAAAGTCGCCACAGGGGGGCAAGATGGTGTACTCCATACGATGTGATTTCAAAGCAACGAACAATGAGGCAGAGTATGAAGCCCTAATCGTGGGAATGAATATGACACACAACTTGGGGGCAAAAGGGTTGCACATCAAGAGCGACTCCCTCCTCGTCGTAAACCAAATGAATGGAGAATTTGTGGTGAAAGATTCGAAGATGACAACATATCTCAAAATAGCCAAAGCAAAATCAGAAAATTTCAAGCCATTTTCGATCGAACAAATTCCAAGAGATCAAAATACTCAAACTGACGCCTTGGCCAATCTTGGGTCGGAACTTAGCAAACCTCTGTTCGACACAGTACCCATGATCCACCTCTCGACATCATCCATCGACCATGACGACATTGTCCAGATCGATAATAAAGAAGAAGATTGGTTGAATGACATAATGAACTACTTAGTGCACGACCAACTTCCCGAAGACAAAATGGAAGCTCGAAAGATCAGATTCAAGGCATCCATATATGTCGTGATCCAAGGAAAGCTTTATCAACGATTGTCCACCAGACTCAACCTACGATGTGTTACTAGCAAAACCCAAGTTCAGAATATCTTGCAAGAAATGCACGACGGTGAATGTGGTAATCATTCAGGCGTTCGTAGTCTAGTCAATCGAGTATCACGACAATGTTATTATTGGCCGACATTACGACAGGACGCCATCAGGTATGTACAAAATTGCGACACATGTCAACGATACTCAGGTACGTCGCATAAACCTTCTGAACCCTTACATTGGACACTAATTCCATGGCCCTTCATGAGATGGGGAATAGATATTGTCAGCAAGCTACCACCTGCCCCCGGGCAAAAGGTATTTTTACTCATACTTACAGATTATTTTTCTAAATGGATAGAAGCAACCGCTTATTCCCAAATCCGGGACAAAGAGGTTATATCTTTTATCCAGACTAACATCATATGCAGGTTTCGAATACCATCCGAGATTGTTTGCGACAATGGATCTCAATTCATAAGCGACAGGACTTAGTAGTTCTGTGAAGATCGCAACATAAAACTGACGACCTCGATGCCACGATATCCCCAGTCAAATGGACTAGCAGAATCGGGCAATAAGACCATTATAAACTCGATCAAGAAAAGATTAAAAGCAACAAAAGGAAAGTGGGTCGAAGAACTTCCATCGGTACTCTGGGCAAATCGAACGACTCCAAGTACATCCACAGGGCAAACCCCCTTTTTTGGTTTACGGCTGCGAAGCAGTTCTCCCAGTCGAGGTCCAGCTACCAACGTCGAGGCATGATTCAGTTGACCATAACTTGGTTGACCTAAGTTAACCTAAGTTATGATCTCGACGCGTTGAAGAAATGAGAGAATCAGCATTGATCAGGATGGCATCTCAAAAACGGTCGGTTGAATGTCACTTTAATAAAAAACGTAAAGATCAAAGTCTTTCAAGAAGGCGATCATGTGTTACGTCGAGTGTTTCAAAACACTCAAGAACAAAATGTAAGTAGGGCTGTAAACGAACCGAACGGACACGAACAAAGCCTTGTTCGTGTTTGTTCATTTAAGTTAACCGAACAAACGAACGAACACGAATAATAAACGAACAAAACTTTTGATGTTCGTGTTCGTTCATTTAAAAAATGGGTTTGTTCATGTTCGTTTATGATAAACGAACAAATATAAACGAACCTTAACAAACATACTTGAACAAAATAAAAGGTGCATCCACTTTTTTAGGGTGCTCCAATCAACTTTTTGAATAGGCTCAAGCCAAAGGGCACAAGCCAAAGGCTTTAGCCAACACATGAAACCATACAATATAAATGTAAGGGATGAGGGGTTATTTATACTGAAGATAAACCATGACTTTTGTTTAACCCAACGATGTGGGACGAATTCACTCAGCACAAACTGAAGACAAAGGATTGTCTCATCTGTCTCCTACATCGCTAGAGGTAAGAATTGATTTAAGGCCACCACACTATATAAATAAACAATACTAGTGGTGGCATGCATTTGTCCTACTAATCATCCGTTTTAAATTAATATTCTCTTGTAAATTAGTAAATATAAATATAAATATTTATTAATAATTAATCAAATTTTAATTTATTTATAGTATTTTGTCTGTTAATTTAATATATTTATTATTAATAAACGAACAAAGTTAAACAAACGTAAACGAACAAAGCTAAACGAACAATACTAAATGTTTGGGTAGAAATTCCGATAGTCTATCGTCGTACGACCAACAATAACCGACGCCCTTCCTTTGGGCGACCTCGACTAAACGACTAATAACCCGTCTGACAAATTCTGTCGTACGTTACTAACCTACGACATACGTTATATCATGTTTAATGCAGGATTCAAAGACATTTATGACCAAAGATTATAACGGAAGCCATCATCAATAACAACGGACAAAACGGACGCTATTATCAATGTTAACCGGTCATTCTATTAATGAGCAAGATACGCATTTAAGACGTGCCAACGGAAAAATAGATTATAAATATGAAGATAGAACCTCACATTCGGGACGACTGATTCTCAAACCTTACAAGCTCACGTATTACGTTCTCGAGCTCGCTCAGTCTCTCTCGAAGTTCATAAAGCCTACTGCCGTTTGTTGCGCGACGCACGACCAAAGTTTAATTACACACGACGCACGACCGACTTTACTTTATTGTATTGTTTTACATTGTATTACACTTGTAACACTTGTTATAAAGGACGACGTCCCTAATTGACGTCCATAGTGCACGACGACTCACACTTGTCCGCGGTTTTTACCCATTTCAAGGGTTTTCCGCGTCACATATTCTCTCGTCTCATTTACTTTATTTTTATTATAATCGTACGATTATCGGTGTTACTCTATTTGGTTGGATCAAGCTTCACGTTTACCTTAAATTTTCCTTGGAAGATTTTTGGCATAAACAGTTTGGCACCCACCGTTAGAGCTGTAAACAAACCGAACGAACACGAACAGAGGCTTGTTCATGTTCGTTCGTTTAACTTAACCGAACAAGCGAACAAACACGAACAATAAACGAACGAAAATTTTTGTGTTCATGTTCGTTCGTTAAGAATATTTGTTTGTTCGTGTTCGTTTATGTTCGTTCATTAAATGTTAAACGAACATAAACGAACAAAATTTAACGAACATAAACGAACAAAATTTAACTAATATAAGAAAAATACTTGTACTAAAAGAAACTCAAGCCCATTAGGCTTAAGCTAATGAAACCCTAAGCCACCAAGCAAGACTCAAGCCAATGGGCTCAAACCACCAAGGGAGGCAAGGGGTGAAAGGTTTGAAAATAGATGAGGGTGAGGATCATATTTATACTAGAGAGTAGAGCACAATCTTGTTGTTTGCTATCGATGTGGGATGGAGAAAATCCCACTTCCCTTTGATTTTCACAGTGAAAGCTAGAAAGTAAAAGGTTGATGAGTGATGACTAACTATATATGTATCCCACATCAGTAGTTTACTTAAAAAATAGGTCTACAAGTATCTATATAATAGAAGGTGGTGTGGATGCATATTAACCCTTTTTTAGTTATTTTTTTATAAAAATGATAAGACTTTTTATTATTATCATATAATCATATAATAATATAAGTTATAATTAATTATTATATAAAATTGTTCAATATTAGTTTCTTAAATGTATAATTGTTGAAGTATTTTCATTAGTAAACGAACGTAAACGAACATAAATGAACGAACGTTAACGAACATAAATGAACGAACGAGACATTTGTTCATGTTCGTTCGTTTAACTAAACGAACAAGAAAAATTGTTCATGTTCGTTCATTTATTAAATAAACGAACATAAACGAACTTCCCGCCGAACGGTTCGCTGAACGTTCGGTTCGTTTACAGCCCTACTTGTCAGGCTAAAGCAAAATGCAAGGCATGCCCTTGAAAGGCATTTCAGGTACTTCAAAGTAGATAAAACTAAAAAGAAATTACATAAACAATTCTCTCTCCTTCTCCCCCTCTCATTCCCACTTCTCCCCCAACTCTCTTCTCGGTCTCTCATCGTCTCCCTCTCTCTATACATTACAAAAGAGGTTGAAACGAAATATTTCATGAGCATACCATAATGTTAAATTCATTGAAGTCGCAGTGAATAAGGCCATGCTCCGCCAGACGGACAATAATACCTATTATCTTCTCAAAGACAATATCGGTACTCTGCAACCGCTTCACCTGCACACTGCACCAAATATGATCTTCAAATGCAGGACGTAGTTTCTTAAAGCAAACCTTCCCTATTTTTTATACCATGACAAACATGAATGATAAATAGAATTGTCTAAATAGCAACATAAAAAAGAAGTGAAAGAAGTTGCAAATGAAAACTAGTCTAGAGGGTTAAAAAGGGCACATATGAAAAATCCAGGTCAGATCATGCTTCATTAAACAACTCCTCTAATGAACTCACATTTATTCACAAGATGTAGATACCATTTGATAAAATGAATAAGTTTTTTTTATGGTTTAGATGCATAGTATAGAACTGGTGTCGAATGAAAGTATTGTTTTAAATATGAAACATCTTTCTGCAAAAAAGGGTATATAATGCCACCCTCTGGTCCCTCACCATATCGGTCCCACTAGAGATGGAAATTTATCCACGGGGTAGGTATCCATGAGGCAAGGCTTCCCCATCTTGGCAGGTAACGGGGTGGGAACAGGGATTGATTTTATACCTGAAGCGGGTTAGGGGTGGGTCAGGGATGGTACTACTGCCCCTAACCCAACCCTGATATATATACACTCTATTATATATAATTTTATATATATATATATTCAATTTTTGATATATATATATATATATATATATTCTGTTTTCGACGTGTACATATATTCAACATTTTATTATTATTTTCATTAAACGGGTACCCAATGGGTTCTCCATACCCGACGGGGATTCCTTCCCCTAGCCCCTAGGGGATTAGACGGGGCGGAAACAGATGACATAAATGGGGAGTGGGGTCGGGATGGTGGGTACATTCCCTTCCCCGTTTTCATCCCTAGGTCCCACGGCCACGATGACATTTCTCTTTATAAGGTTTTGATCATTGTAGAAATGCAGATATTGGTCAGCTGAGATCCAAGTTCCAACTAGTATTTAAATTGTAATAACGTAGCTACCTCCATTGATTTAAGTACTTCAATTTCGAACTTGTTGAAAAAAGTACCTTTCAAGGATACTTATTGCCCACAAAAAGACAGAGAGAAGAATCTGGCAAAATAACAATGTATAACCTTACTTTCTTTTTCACAATGTTATAAAATCAAGGTCCAATACAACATTGCTCTATCTTATATATATAGGTAATGACAGGACTTCTTGCCTACGATATCAACCACACAATAACTTCAACAAAATGGTAAGTAGCAATAACCAAAGGCATGTACTTTGAAATGCATTTGCAACTGAGTACTTACAGCGGATAGCCTTGTACAAGCGACATAATCACACAATGACGATTGCAATCTATAGCATTTGGGACAGGAAAACCATGTTCCTGTAACGCCTAATAACAGGAAAAGTTTGAAATCAATAACCAGTAACAAGATCATTACTCAATACTTAACAATCAAGATTTGACAATTTGAAATGATACCTTCATAAAAGCAAATTCTTTGAGAGCAGCAAGACGAGATAGATACAGCCAATTGAAGCTACTGCGGTGCTTTAAGTAGTCACGCTTAGACTTGACAGCTCTGAAAGAGGTCCTACCTAGCCTGTGTAGTTTCATAGCCATAACCGTACCATCTTCATTTGCAACCTCAAAAATATCTTGAATACAGAGCAAGTTAGAATGTCTTAAATATTCCCGATTAAAGAGAGGTAAAGAAGTGTGTCAAATTAAAAGAGATTGGCATTACCAGACTCTTTCCCCACGCCAATTTGACGTCCCACTGATGAAAAAACACCTCGGTTTACCGTAGTCTTTATAGCAAGAAAATCATAACCAAGATAGGTGAGTCGGAACCCATCATCTAAAAAAAAACAAGCCCATCAGATGCAATCCCTAGCAATGGTGCTGCGAATGAGTATAGTCGCACTACTCACTTTGAAGAGTCGTGATGCAACAACTTGTGCTTGAGCAAATTCTTTAACACCTTATAAGTCCCTCCATGTCTATATACAATCCAGAAAACAAATATTCGTTATGACTATTGCATGTAACACAAACTAGCTAACTGTTGGAAACAAATGCAGAACGTAAACGCTTACAAAAGACCATAGACGATGGTAGTGATTAATAGTACCAAGATGTGTGCATGTGTATGCAAATGGGCACCAAAAAAAGAAATTATTGAAAGTAATAGCAATGAACTGTAGCACTAGAGGTGAACCACCACTACCTTAGTGACGCAATGCGGTCAATGAGCTCCGCAGGTACAATTTCATGCTGAGAAGAGAACAATACATGTATGTAGATGAGAATTTTCCAAAATGCAGGAAAAAATATAAAGTGATACCAAAGAGCAATTTAGAATTGACTTACGTTGCGCATTCCCATCTCAACAGCAGTGAGAACCCTGAAGTCATCTTTGGAGAGGTACCGCAAAACATTCACATCAAGCTTCATTACTCCTCCTTTTGCACTTTCTTCTCTATGATATTGTAAGTCTGTAAACCAACTAAATTAGGATGACACTTCATTCCATGCGGCAATAATGGTTCACGTGAGAGCGTTAGAGATGTAATGTTTTTTTGGAAAGGGTATCCTGGGCCTATGGCCCAGACTAATCCCTGGCAATTAGGGCCTTTGGCCCAGCTGCTAAAGCGTGCAACCCTGAGATTATCCTCAGTGGCCACAAGTGCTGCTAGAGATGTAATGTTAACAGGTTAGTTTTGAAAACTCTATGGAAATGGTAAATACTTATTTAGTGAGATAGTCACATATGTAAATTTGATGAGTTCAAGAATTTCTATCATGTCCATTAAATAAAAAATTCTCTGTTCCATCTCCTTGCTTTTATGTTCGGTTCAGAACCATGCTTGCAATTAAAAGGAATGCAGGTTAAGGTCTTGACAAGTATAATTTATCCAAATCATCCCCAAGGTTCTCATATTTTAATAAGAACTTAAGGACTCCAAACAAACTCCTCGGATATGTCTAGAGTGCAACTTTGTCGGATAAGTCAACCACTCGCTTCAATATATGTCCATCAGATTGAAACTAACAACTCCTGATGAAGAATAATGATATATTGTCTCCTCTAAAACCAAACTATCTTAAATTGTCAAGATTAATGGCATCAATTGAACTAATATGTCTCTTGATTTTGCTCCATCCCGTATTAGATGTTCCCCTTCTAAAATGAAAACTTGATTTCCTTCGGTCAACTCAACTTAATAAACAATTAAATTGTTATGTAATAAGCTTTCTAAGGGCCATGAATTCATTTTTCTTCATTGCACAAAACAAAACTCTATTGGAAACACTCGATTGAATCTTAGCATCCTAATTTCTGTTTCACACTTTCACTCATTCCACTAAATGTGTTTTCCTGGATTGCACAAAACCCCATAGTCTATTTTCTATTACTCTATCTCATTTTAAGAGAAAATAATGCAGAGGTAAGGAATGCGTCACTAAGCTTCAATTTGGTGTATATTATTACTTAAGGTTGCGTACTTGCGTTGCCAGTCGAATGACGGAATTAGGAGTGACATCGGCGGCCTGACCGTAGCCAGCGGCCACCAAATGCCGTCTACTGCGGCGATAATGCCACAGTAGGTTCAATAACAACATGTTGGGCTACCTTGAGCCTCAATCAAGTCATATAAACAATATATCAATTATATATGCAGTAGTAGTTGATATCCAATAAAGAATTTCGAATGAAACCAAACCTTGAGGCTTCGATGATGACAACTATCTTGGTAGAGTCGATTTGCTTCTTTATATCCTCTAATAATTGTTGAGCTTTGCCTGGTATAATGTTAGAAATCAAAAGCACAAAGAAATTCGAAGCTCCTTCTTAATGGCTGCTGGCCGTTTACACGAAGAAAAACATTAGACGTTGTGGTGCGCCAAGTCCCAAAGGGTGTGGGATGCTGCTGGGCTAAATGGTTGGATCGTAGTAGTTTTTTATATTCTTTTTTCTTTCTGAGGGGGGTTTGGTATTGCTTATTTAAAACAACTTATGCTTATTTTAAAAAGTCTTTATCAACTTATGCGGTGTTAAACCGGAGTTTTTAAAAAAGTGTTTGAATTAGCTTATTGTGGTACCAAAACGTAATAAGCTAATAAGTTGTTATTTGAAGGTGTTTGAGATTGCTTATACATATTAAATAACCAAAAAAGTCATAAGCACTTTTCAAAAAGTTGATAAGTTTAAAACCAAATGACTTATCAAAAAGGGTTTTTCAGCGGTTTGACACCGCTATAAGCCATTTTAATTTTTGCTCATCCAAACGCTCAAAAGAGCTTATCTCCGGTGCCAAATCGCAATAAGCTAAAAAGCCCCTCAGATAAGCAATCCCAAACACCCCCTTAAACATTTGGGTTAATGGAGTTTTGGGGATTCCTCGTATGGGTGGGTTATCATATCATGAGTAGGCCTGTAAACGAACCGAACGAACACGAACGGAGGCATGTTCATGTTCGTTCGTTTAAGTTAGCCGAACAAACGAATGAACACGAACATTAAACGAACAAATTTTTTGGTGTTCGTGTTCGTTCGTTTAAGAAATGGTTGTGTTCGTGTTCGTTCATTTAGGTGCTAAACGAACCTAAACGAACTGATAATCGAACATAAACGAACGGACGTAAACGAACAGCCTTACACGAACATAAACGACCATACTTAAACGAACATAAACGAACAGCCTTAAACGAACATAAACGAACGAACATAAACGAACAGCCTTAAACGAACATAAACGAACGAATAAAAAGAAACACAAACAACGACCAATTAACATCGTTTGAACAAAAAAAACCCAATTATCTAGTACACACCAATTATCCAAAGTTTAAAAGGAAATACGACCACCATTCAATTAACATCGTTTGAACAAAAAAACAACAATTCATCATGATTCTTCTAGCTTCATCCCGAAGTCTTCTTTCTTTTCCTTTTAGCATATGGAGTAGATTCGTCGTTGTTGACTACATTGGCCTCTTCTGTACCGGTGGCAGCGGTTGCTAGAACTTCTTCTCCTTCATTTGATTCAATAACCACCACTTCCGGATTATTTTCCATTCTTGACGTGTTTACACTTGATTCAACTTCCGTCGATTCAAATTCTTGAGGCGTTGGTAGATGATCTAAATAATGATCGTCAAGAAAGAAATATAGTCTGCTACAAGAGCCATCTGACATCTAAAATGTAAAACAAGTGTTAAACTGTTAGTTTTTTCATATGTGAGACAGAGAGGTCTCTTCAAAAGAGAACATCAAACATCAAACATGTATAGTTCCAAACAGAACACCTTACACAACAACTACCAAACTCTGATGACATCTCAAATACAAAGGCTCACAATGAGAAATATAAGCCAGAGGTCTAGCTTTGTAGCACAAGCTTCAACAATGTTCCTTCAAAAAACATAATACTTAAAAACATACTTAAAAACATAATTAAGAATTAGGCTAAAAATTCTTAATACTTAAGAACATAATACTTGAAAACATACTTAAAAACATACCTAAAAATTCAAACCACATATTATTTAACAATTTTAAACATAAAATTAAATCATGGGCCGTTTTAAATAAACATAAAGAATTAGGCTAATAAATCAACTAACAACAAAATTCGAAAACTCGGGATCATCAAGGGTTAACTTAAAAACCTAAGGCTTTTAGGTTTTAAATCTAGACCCAAAAATCAACCCCAATATAGAAATAAATTGATTTGAATTATAAACAACAACATCAAGAATAAGTTTTAATATACTTTGCTTATCTTGATGGAACCTGCAGTTCCTTTCTTCCCAAATGAAATAAACAACAGCAGCAAGAATAAGTCTATTAATAATACTCCCAATAGACTTGGTGGCATAAACATTAGACAACTCCCTCATCAATCTATTCCAAACATCTTCAACACCATTTAAACTTTGAATTATACCATATATACCAGAAACACCTTCAAGAGAACACCAGACTTCTTGAGTATATTTGCACTCAACAAACAGGTGTTTATGGGATTCCAGATCATCATTGCACAAAACACATAATCTGCTATTATTAACTCTCCAAGCAGCAAGTCTGTCCAGAGTTCTTAGTCTTCCTATCGAGGCCAACCAGAGGAATATACCATGTTTCCAACAAATAATACAAACTAATGTAAACAAACCTAAAAGAATCGAACCAAATGAAGAAATCAGATGAGAGCGTCGATTTAGAAATCAGATGAGTGCGTCGATTTAAACAAACCTACAACAATACAACATGAAGGACGAAAGACTAAAAGAAGACTTTCTATTAGATTAGTTTAGTCAAGGGCGCTGTGGTACCAGGTCAGTCCCTAACTATCTGCTTCCACTAAATACGCGGCTTGAGTCACGATGGAGCTTAGCTCTTGCTTCATGCTCGGTCAACCATCGGGGTTTTGAATTAGCCCCTTCCGAACCTAGATGAGAGTGTCGATTTAGGTTTCTTCCTCTGTGTTTCAATCTTCACGCAGTACGCAACAGTAGCCGGTCACGACTCACGAGACTTGAGAGTTGAGAGTGAGAAGATAGACCCAAATGTGGGGAAGAAATCAGAATTTAGTTTAGGGTTGGAAACAAATAAGAAAAGAATTTAGGGTTATTTTGCTGTATGACCTTCTCGGAACAACAGTTTTGTAAAATAACCTCTTTTTATTTTTATTTTATATTACATTATTTTTTAATTATATATGTTAAGTAAATTGCCAAATTACCCCAACACTAAATACAAATTATAAATCCCCAATTAGATCAATCATCAGTTAGAAGCCCTTATTTTATCTCCCTCTCAATTTACCGACTTCTTCCATCATTCACAACCCCGGCGTCTCCATTGCTTCTGTGAAGTTCGACCGTCGCTTCTATGTAGTCCGACCGCCGTTTCATGTTGCTTCATCAACCTCGCTTCCTGCGTTGTGCTTCTAATTTTGTTTTGAAGCTCAACAAGTGTTGCTTGTAGTCCGACTCTATTGCTCTGTGTTTCGACCACCGACAATGTTACCATCATATTCATTTCATCTGACAAAGATTTACTGATTTATTCAGTGATTTATGTTGAAAGGTAATGCATCTTAACCTAACCATAGTTTGCACTTTGCACCTATTAGATTGATTGACTGTTATGTTATGGGTGCTCTAATGGGTTTTTTGGTTGGCTATTATACTCTTGTTATGAATAAATTTGAAGGATTATAAATAAATTGTATGAGATTGGAAATTTAAGGTGGACTCATCAAACTCAAAATACTAGAAGAAGTCAAAGGGATTACAAATTTAAGAAATTTTCAAATCTCTATAAATCTGAGCATGATTTGGTTGTGAAGTTAGGTTTAAAACATTTGAACACTCAGTTGTTTGACCTCTTCGGCTACTTTCCTCTCTTTTCCTCTAACAAACTTCTTTGAAATTGTGTTTCAAAAAATCACTTTTCACCATTCTACTTCTTTTCACATCCCTCATTTCAAAAGTCGACCTCAAGTCTTGAACTTTAGATAATTGTTTATCCACTCAGGGAATTGTAATGATCCAACATCTTTTGGTTGTGAAATGCTTCTTTGAGTAATGTATATGTTTTTTAAACAATAGTTTAGCAAAGGTTTTGTTCTAAACAGTTGGCACACAAAATGATGATTCAAGAGGGAATTGGTTACTCCTAGACAGAGATCCAGAGCATGAGCAAGTAAGTCCTTTTCATGTTAAATTTAATATTACTTTTGTAACATAGTTTCTATTATTCAACTTGTAGGTGAATTTTCAACTTAATGTTCAACATCCTCGTCCATTGATTCCTATTTTGGATAAGAAGAACAATTTGAATGCAATAAATAATAATGACCCTCATGTGTTCTTTGAATAAAGTTGTGGAGACCCAGGCCATCGTCAACAAGTTAGTTGATTGAATTATACCTTGATAAATTAGTTGTGGATATACATGTTGCATTTGGATTACTCGGCTAGTTATATTGGTTCAGTTTAAGCAGTTAGACAAGACCAAGTTGAGTAGTTAGACATGACCAAGTTAGACTCGATAGTCGAGCAATTAGACATGACCAACTTGAGTAGATATCAAGCAGTTAGACAAGACCAAGTTGAGTAGTTAGATTAGGTCAATCAAGCAATTAGACAGGACGAAGTCGAGCAGTTAGACTGAGCAGTCGAGCAGTTAGACTGGACCAAGTTGAGTAGTTAGACTGAGCAGTCGAGCAATTAGATTGGACCAAGGTGAGTAGTGAGACTGAGCGGTCGAGCAGTTAGACTCAGCAGTCAACGGGGATTAGTCAGGTAGCACCCTTAAGTGGGAGCCCGGATACCCCGGGAACGTGTGTGTGTGTTATCTGTCGTTCAAAAAAAAGTTAGACTATGTTATATCAGTATAATTGTAATGATTCAATAACATCTTTTGGTTGTGAAATGCTTCTTCCAGTAGTCTATATGTTTTTCAACTATAAGTAACAAGTGCTTTGTTCTAAATGGATGGTAGAAGGAATGATGATTCAATATGGAATTGATGCTAATGATTCTAGTTCATCATCGTGGAGTTTAAGTGTTCGTGTGTCACCTAAACAAAGAGATCCGATCATTGAAGAACATGCACAAGTAAGTCATCTTCATGTTAAATTTAATATTACTTTGCAAAACAACTTATATCACATAAAAATATTTTGATTTGTAGGTGAGTGTTCGATTTGGTGTTCAACATCCTTGTGCATTAATTTCTATCTTGGATAAGAAAGAAGCAAGATAACACTCGAGCGTGCTTTGAATAAAGTTGTGAAGACCATTGTTAACGAGTTGGGTGATTGGCAATTTACCTTGATAAATTAGGTGTGGATATGTTCTTGTGCTGATTGAAACCCATAATATTAATTTAGTTTGGATTTGTCGTCAATGTAATAGAATAGTTGGATATGTTCTGGATGTAATCAAATTTGCCATGTTTTCAAGTAATTATTATTATAACAATATTGGCTAGTCGGCCTCTATCAATAAGTATGCCTGGACCAGTCTAACTCCACTTGATCTAGTCAATATTTTTTTAATTAGCATTATTGCACCGGTCCGACTCTACTAGACCGGTCGACCTCTATCAATGTCCATGGTTGTGACTTCTGTTAATGTGCATTACCGGACTAAACACTTGATTGGAACTATTTAAGGTATACCGATGAGATTGACTTAACACAGTCGGATGAGTCTAACTCTACTGGGTCCGGTCGATCTCTATCAATGTTCATGACTAACCAGTTAGACTGGAGCCAGCCTAGCTTTATCAATGAGCATGGTTTAACCAGTCGCACCTGGAGTTAGTCTAGCTCTTGGACAAGTCGCATGAGACTTATGTTATTCGAGCCTTTTTAAGAAGCATGATTAGACCCGGTCTAACTCTAATGCTCCATTTGATTTATATCAATGTGCATGACTCGACCCAGTCGCACTAGACTAAAGTTAGTCTAGCCTTATCAAAGAGCATGATTGAGCCAGTTAGACCATAGAGCCGATCGAGCTTTTTTAAGTATCATTACTTGACCGGTCTAACTCTCAATCTACCATTTTAAGTATGAAATCTTTTTAGATGGATGCAATCATTGTTAATTGGAATTAGTATATATGTTAAAAATTGGTGACAATTCAATTCAAAAATAGTTTAGTATGATCAAGTATCATGATTGCATACAATTAGTTCTATTGAGGACATGGTATCATGAAACCTTGGTGGAACAATCAAACATTGTAAATATATATGAATTGATATGTCAGTGTTGTAAAATATCCATCTTTTAATTTTAAGTAATTTATATTATCATTTTGGTTAGCTTTAGTGAGAATTCAATCTGAACTAGTTTAGCATTATCAACAATCATAATTGGATGCACTTGGGTTTTATTGAATACATGATACCGCCATATCGTATTGGACCATCAAGCATTATTAATATGTATGAATCGACATGTTAGAGTATTGTTGTTTCTAGTCTTTAATTTATAATCTTGGTTAGATTTAGTTAAAATAATTGCGCTTTTATTAATAGATTCATGAATTGTAAATTCTTTGAAAATCCTTTTGAACTAACACCGTGATATAAATTAAATTAATATCATTGTTAAAACAATATGTCATTGTTCTGAGGGAAAAAAAATTACAACATTCTAAGAATCAATGGGTCAAAGAGGAGAAACATTTTTCTGTGTGCACAAAGTCTATGCATATCTCACTTTTTTTTTCTTTTTTCTTTTACTTTATTTTCTCATTGATTTTGAGGGGACATATTTGCATTTGAGCTCTTTCGTGCCTCTTGGGAACATTAGGAGCTATTAACTTCAATAACTCATTTCCAATGGTATGTCAAACCGTTTATGGGGTCCCGAGTAAGGGTTTCTACATACATGAGCATTCAAATTGTCAACTTATAGTATTCAAAGCACCAAACATGTTCCAACGATTTGCTTACTTGTATGCAACTATAGCATGCACACATGAACGTTTATCAAGATCAAACACGAGATATGCACAATTATTCTAAATGGAATTAACTATAGATATTTTTCTTCTTTTAAAAGACGTTGATTTGTTATCCCAAAAACCGGAGCCATTCGAGTATTTTAGTGGCAAATAATCACAAATATCATATCCAAAGAAAGTTCATTAGGATCGGTCTAACTCGACTAGCTAAGTCTCGACTGGCCAGTCTTGCTCGACCGGGCCAGTCTAGCTGACCTGTTCATCTTCTTCGTCAAATGACGTTAATTTTTGATGAAAATTTGTTGTAAATCAACATTTTTATATTGAAAAAATATTTTACACAACTTAAACATTCTCCATTTAGGTTTTTTCAGTATTTCAAATCAAATATCATACATAAGTTATCTTTGTTACTTCTTGTGTGTTCTAAGAACTTCTTTTACCATCAATTGAAATGCTTGTTGACCGGAAATTTGATATCAACCATAATGTAGTAATAAGATCAGAAAACAGAAGAAATCTCGTTAAAAATGTTGAAACTGAATAAGAATGGAGGATTTATTAGGGGATGAAATGATGGTAGATTAGGGTTTTTTAGTTTAGAAATTGGGGAAGAAGGGGTCAACGCCCCTTTTGAGTTTACACAGTTTTTCAAAACTCATTAAGGGTATTTTAGTAACATTACAATTTAAAGTTTTTTTTAGTTTTTTAAATAACCTCATTAAGGGTATTATAGGAATAACATATTTATGAGGTCATCAAGTTAATTTTAGATTTTAAAAGGTCATGGAGCTAATTAAAACCTCATTTAGGTTTCTTCCTCTGTGTTTCAATCTTCACGCAGTACGCAACAGTAGCCGGTCACGACTCACGAGACTTGAGAGTTGAGAGTGAGAAGATAGACCCAAATCTGGGGAAGAAATCAGATTTTAGTTTAGGGTTGGAAACAAATAAGAAAAGAATTTAATAGTGACAGGCCCATGTAATCCATTCTAAAAAAATTATAAGGCCCAAATTAATTATTATTCAAAACTAATAAATAAAAAATTATATATATATATATATATATATATATAATTTTTAAAATATAAAACATAAACGAACGAACGTAAACGAACGTAAATGAACGAACGTTCACGAACGTAAATGAACGAACGAGACATTTGTTCATGTTCGTTCGTTTAACTAAACGAACAAAAAATATTGTTCATGTTCGTTCATTTATTAAATAAACGAACTTCCCGCCGAACGGTTCACGAACAGTTCGCCGAACGTTCGGTTCGTTTACAACCCTACCCACCGTGGGACCCCATCCAAAGAAAATCTTCGATAATCTTATGACGTACTAACGTTTTCCTTCGAGTGTTTCTCTTTTGCATTCATTCAGGACAATGACATTCCTAGGAACTCAAGATCATGTTGTGGCCCAGATGAACATGGAACTGACTGCTGCCCGTGCCCGTATTGACGCCCTAACAGCCCAGACTCGACAAGCGGCTGAAACCATCGAGCATCTAAGAAACCAGAGTGGAAACAATGTGGCGGGGACTACGAATGCTTATGCCGGTGCTTGGAACGTGCCCCCTCCATTGCCTAATTATCCTCGTCCACCACCAGTTAATCCTGTGACCTTCGTAATCCCAACCATGCCTATGGCCTCTATGCCATTCAATGGATATGCCTCTGATTCCTCGCAACAGACTAGCTTCAATGGATCAGGTTATGTTCCATTGGGTGTCCCAGGGGGTATCCTGATAGATACCGTTGCACAACGATTGAAGCTTCTGGAAGAGCAGAATGAGCGTGTCTTGTCAATGTTGGCCAAATTGCCGGGGGAAGCAGTCCCAGTTGATGTCGAGCCACGTACAGGATTTCAGGCGTCGCCGTTCGTTGATGAGATCGCGTTGGTAGACGTCCCAAAGAAGTATAGCATCCCGACCTTCACCCCAAAATATTCAGGTGTCACTGATCCGACAGAACACGTCGCCCAATACAAACAGCTTATGTGGAATGTCTCGATACCGCATCAGTTTCAAGAAGTCTGCATGAGCAAGAGTTTTGGAGCAACCTTGACTGGAGCAGCATTACAATGGTTGATCAATCTCAAACCCAAAACCATCGGGTCTTTTGCAGAGTTGGTGAACCAATTTTCTCAACAATTCACCAGCAGCCGAAAAATGGAAAAACAGACGAGCGACCTTTACTATGTCGTACAGAAAAATGGAGAGTCCATCCGGGACTATTTTAACCAATTCAATGCGGAGATGATCGGTATCCGAAATTGCGACGTAAAAACAGCCATTGAAGCATACAAACGGGGTATGGACGATAGTTCAGGGTTGTATCTCGACCTTACGAAATATCCTCCAGAAACCTTTGAAGACGTACGAGCAAGGACGCTCGCTCATATGAGGGTCGAGGATGACCTCGCTTTCAGAAATAAACACTCGAGCGACAGGAAAGGCCTAGGTGTTAAAAAGCCAGACTTCAAACCGAAACCGACTGGTCGATCAGAGCCTGCCAGACAGATTTCAAATGTCAGATTTGAAAAGAAAGGGCCGACGACTTCCAAATCTGTCCAGTATCCTAAGGTATCATCTTATGGCTTCCCTGGATCAGCCAAGGACGTCATCGCGTCCCTGAAACAGCTCCAGCAAAACATTCGATGACCAAAGAAAAATGATAAAGACAGTGATAAGAAAGACAAAACAAAATGGTGCGATTTTCATAATGACTTCGGTCATGTAACGGATGATTGCATCGCCCTGAAGAAAGAACTGTACTGACTTAACTCGAAAGGTTATTTACAAGAATTGACGGGAAAGAAGGATGTGTATCCCACATCCCCAGAGCATGCCAAGGTGATTAATTGTATCACCGGAGGTTCTGATGTCTGTGGGACCACATATTCAGCTGCTAAGAGACATGCTAGTCGCGGTCCCGACGACCGACCAATTCCAAAGGAGGCAAGACCCAAGGAGGACGCAGAATTAGAAGTTATGCCCTTGACGTTCGACCAAGCAGATCTCGACGACGTACACCAGAAACATCATGATGGACTAATTATCCAATTGAGTATTGGAAATTCCTGACAAAGAGGATACTCGTCGACGGAGGTAGTTCCGCTAACATTATCTTTTTTGATGCAGTGAAAGCTATGGGGATCGACAAATCCGAGATTACCCGACGTTCGACTACACTCGTTGGATTTAACGGAGGAGCGACAAATACCATGGGGGAAATCACACTACCAGTATATGCTAAAACAATCAACAGGCAGACGAAGTTCAATGTCATCGACTGTTCATCGGCTTATAACGTTATCCTTGGGTGACCATGGATCCACGATATGAAAGTCGTACCCTCGACGTACCACCAAACCATGAAATTCCCTACGCGATGGGGAGTACAGGAGATCAAAGGCGAAAGAAAAGTTGCTAGGGAATGTTACAAAGTCTCTTTGAAGCCCCCGAAGCAGACAGTATAGCAATTACAGAGCCAGGACGTTCCTGGGACTGATGACGATTATCGCTTGGAAGTTGTCGTCCTAAACCAGGATAAGCCTGATCAGATTATCTACATAGGTTCGACACTCGGTCCATCCTTTAAAAATAGACTAATTTCTTTTTTGCAGGACCACTATGATTGCTTCGCATGGACGCACGAAGACATGGTGGGTATCGATCCAAGTATTATTTCTCATAAACTCAACGTTTATCCATCATTCAAACCCGTTCAACAGAAAAGACGAAGATTTGCTCCTGAAAGAAATAACGTTATCAACGACGAAATTGATAATCTACTTAAAACAGGAAAGATACGAGAAGTCAAATATCCAGATTGGCTCGCCAACGTTGTTGTAGTTCAAAAGAAAAATGGCAAATGGAGAGTGTGCATTGATTTCACAGACCTTAACAAGGCCTGTCCAAAAGATCCATTTCCGTTGCCACACATCGATTCTATGGTTGACGCTACAGCTGGACACGAATTGCTCACCTTTATGGACGCATATTCTGGATATAACCAGATATTGATGCATTCCGACGATCAGGAAAAAACGGCCTTCATGACAGATAAAGGTATTTATTGTTATAAAGTAATGCCTTTTGGTCTTAAGAATGTAGGTTCGACGTATCAGCGGCTAGTGAATATGATGTTCAAAGAACATTTGGGCGACATTATGGAGGTATACATCGACGACATGCTCGTCAAATCGAAACATACGGACGATCATATAGAACATTTGAAGCAGTCGTTCGACATTCTGCGTGAATACAAAATGAAGTTAAATCCAACAAAGTGTTCTTTTGGAGTTCGAGCTGGCAAATTCCTCGGTTACATGGTCACACGACGAGGAATCGAAGCTAACCCAGATCAAATCAAAGCAATTATCGAGCTAAAATCGCCCAAAAATTTTAAAGAAGTCCAATGCCTAACAGGACGTGTAGCAGCATTAAACAGATTCATCTCTCGATCGTCCGACAGATGTCACCTATTCTACAACGTCCTGCGAAAAAACAAAGGATTCGAATGGACTGATAAGCATGAGGAGGCGTTGCAGCAACTCAAGGAATACATGACATCACCTCCCTTCCTCTCCAAACCCGAGAAAAGTGAAATTCTTCAACTCTATCTAGCCGTCAGTGCTAATTCGGTGAGTGCAGTCCTT
Organism: Arctium minus; assembly: GCA_954870635.1. Lineage (NCBI taxonomy): Eukaryota > Viridiplantae > Streptophyta > Magnoliopsida > Asterales > Asteraceae > Arctium > Arctium minus. Next base: position 80,154,957 of record OX941087.1, on the reverse strand, counting down.
ACACAAGAAACCGACGGGCGACAATTGCCGATCTACTATGTAAGTAAAACTCTATTAGACGCTGAAACCAAGTACTCGTCTATGGAAAAACTCTTGCTTTCGTTAGTTATGGCCACTAAGAAGTTACGGCATTATTTCGAATCGCATCCTATAACTGTTGTAACTAACTTTCCATTGAAGTCTGTGTTAAGAAAACCCGAACTAACAGGACGACTAGCTAAATGGAGCATCTACCTCAGTAGTTATGATCTGGATTTTAAGCCTAAAACGGCGATCAAATCACAGGTCTTGGCAGATTTTGTTACAGATTTCAGTCCAGAACTAGAAGAAGCGACGATGTCCAACGAGTTAATTGTGGCGACTTTGCACGACACCACTTGGACGCTCGACGTCGATGGTTCGTCGAACATACGAGGAACAGGCCTGGGTGTCGTCCTACAGTCCCCACAAGGGGGCAAGATAATGTACTCCATACGGTGCGACTTCAAGGCAACAAATAATGAGGCAGAGTACGAAGCAATGATTGCGGGAATCAAAATTGCTCATGACTTGGGGGCAACACATCTGCATGTCCGAAGCGACTCGTCCCTAGTTGTTAACCAAATCAATGGAGAGTTCGCAGCAAAAGATTCGAGGATGATTGCCTATTATAAAATAGTAAAAGAAGAAGCAAAGAAGTTCAGTTGCTTGGTAATCGAGCAGATACCAAGAGATCAGAACACTCAAGCTGATGCACTAGCCAATTTGGGGTCAACACTTAATCAAACGACATTCGACAGTATCCCAATAATCCACCTTGCAACACCATCCATCAAAGACGACGGTAATACTTTGGTCGCACCAATTGAGAAAGAAAACTCTTGGTCGGACGACATTAAAAATTATCTAGAGAACGATCAACTGCCTGATGACAGAATGGAAGCAAGAAAGGTCAGATTTAAAGCATCAAGGTACGTCATGATCAGAAGGCAATTATATCAAAAATCTTCGACTGGTTTGAATCTACGATGTATTACCAGCAAGACGCAAGTCCAGAAAATCCTACAAGATATGCATGATGGTGAATGCGGAAATCACTCAGGAAGTCGCAGTCTAGCCAACAGGATATCACGACAAGGTTACTATTGGCCGATATTAAGGCAAGATGCGATCAGGTATGTACAGTCGTGCGACGCATGTCAGCGACATGCAGGTATGTCTCATAAACCGTCTGAACCCTTGCACTCGACTTTGATCCCATGGCCCTTTATGAAATGGGGAATGGGCATCGTTGGGAAACTACCACCTTCCCCCGGGAAAAACGTATTCCTTCTAGTTTTAACAGATTATTTCTCTAAGTGGGTAGAAGCAGCGGCTTTCTCCCAGGTTCGGGACAAAGAAGTCGTTTCTTTCATCCAAACTAACATCATTTGCAGGTTTGGAATTCCATCCGAAATAACATGCGACAATGGGACACAATTCGTCAGTGATCGGACGCGAAGATTTTGTGAAGAAAGGAACATCAAGTTGGTAACATCGACATCTCGATATCCACAGTCGAATGGCCTAGCCGAGTCAAGTAATAAAACTATCATCAATTCGATCAAGAAAAGACTCAAAGCTGCCAAAGGAAAGTGGGTGGAAGAATTACCTTCCATTCTATGGGCTAATCGTACGACACCACGCACGTCCACAGGACAAACTCCCTTTTCCTTAGTCTATGGATGCGAAGTTGTGTTACCTATTGAGGTACGACTACCGACTTCAAGACATACGTCCGTTGAGCATAACTTGGTCGACCTGAGCTATGACCTCGACGCCTTAGAAGAACTTAGAGAAGCAGCACACATCCGCATGGCGTCACAGAAACAAGCGGTCGAGCGACATTTCAACAAAAATGTCCAAATCAAAGTTTTCCAAGAAGGAGACTACGTCCTACGTCGAGTGTTTCAAAACACTCAAGAGCTCAATGCAGGTAAACTTTCCACTAAGTGGGAAGACCCTTACCAAATCTCTGGCGTCGTGGGTAAGGGAGCTTATAAAATCCAAACCCTCGACGGTCAAGATATCCCACGAAGTTGAAATGCAGTTCATTTAAAGAGGTATTTCTTTTAAATTCCGAATTCATTTCCTTTGATTGTTTCTTAAGAAAGATTACTGACTTAAGCATCGGAGGGTCGTTGGTCAAACCGAAGACCACCCCACTAACGTTGTTTTTCGCAGGGATGCACGACTTAGTTAAAACCTTTATGTCGGGTATACTCATACGATAGCACGTATACGGTCGGTCGTAATTGTTGACAGGTTAATTTCTGCACTTGATGTCGATATTTAGATCCGAGAACCATTATTACAATTGCACTTGGTCGATCGTAGATCTCAGTTGATTTCATTATAGCACGTTAATGAATGATGGTGTGGTCAAACGTATGATATACCGTGATTATATATCCTCTTAAATTACTCGACGTACGATAAGATATAAGTTTGAAAAAGAAAAGCAAGTAACAAGCATCGACAGACAAAAGAAACTTTTCCATTAGATATTTAAAAGAAAATTACAAGGACAAGGGATGACCACAGACGGCCGACCCCTAATAGTAAATTCAAAAGAAACTAAGCTAAGAATGAGGAACGTCAGATTGTTACTGCACGACATCAGCTACTATAGTCTTTGCTGCCGCCGCCTCTTCTCCGCCATCGTTCCCCTCCAATTCATCCTCTTCATCAAGGTCCCTTTCGGTCCCCACGGTGTCGAGGTAGGTTTTGAGCTCCTCAGCGGCCGACACCATGGGATTCTTACCATTCAGATGACGCCTCATCAAAGCGGCTCGGGCCGTGAAACGAGAGAAGGCTTCGATTTGCCTATTCTCCTTCTCCAGGTCCTTGATGTCGCCCTCCAGCTCCTCGACCCTCTTCTTGAGGGACGCGACTTCGTCAGCAGAAGCAGCAGCAGCAGTGACGACCTTGATCTTCTCGACCTCCAGTTTGGTCGACGACGCCTCAAGCTCAAGGAGACGATCCCTGAGCTTAACCTTCTCACGATCCGAAATCTCTAGTAGACTCCGGGCATCGGTGAGCTCAGTCTTGAGGCCCTCGACCTTCGCCTTCTCAGCCTCGACCGCCTTCAGGGCGATCTTCTCCCTTTCAAGAGCCTCATCGGCCCTTTTCTCGGCGTCAGGGAAGGCCGCCCTAAGACCTTCCATCTGTACAAAGAAGCTCAGACAGGCTTGGAAAGCCTATACGACAGAAGGGAAATAGTTAATAACAAGAAAAATGAGTAACAAAGAAAATAGAAAATGAGTAAGACTTAAAATAAAAGAGAGACTAGCAGCGTGCGCCCCAGTGTCCTCGACCCGAGACTCCTTGTATCGTTCATAGAAGGCTGGGAGGAGGAATTTCCCCAGGTATGGAAAAATGACGTCCCTCTCAAGGACGTCATTGACCATGAAGTCAGATGGGAGAGTGACTTTAAACGTCGTCTCTCCCATTTTCTCCTTGTTCTTCTCCTCACTCTTGGAGGAGGAAGAAGATGCAAGGAAGGGCTTATCAATGCCCGACACCCCCGACGTTGGGGCGTCCTTCGTCACCTTGGTCGAGCCTCCCGAGCTCAACCCCAGCAACGGTCCCTTCGATGGTGTTGTCGACAGAGTAGCATCACCCGTCTTCCTGGGCGAGACCTGAGGTTTGCCTCGGACGCGTCTTGTGTCTACCCCCGCAGAAGGGGCAAATCTCTTCTTCGTTTTTTCCCTGCCTTGGCGGGCAAGTTCCAGTAGCTCGGCTCAGCTAGGGGCGGACGATTTTGCAGTTGTGTCCCCTGAATAAAATAAGTAAGTGAGAAAAAAAATGACATACGGTACAAAAACGAAAAACATTGTCGAACGACATACCAGACATCTCTTCTTCTCTTTCTTCTTCCCTCTCGTCTTCTCTCTCTTCTTCCCTTTTTTCCTCTTCTCTCCTCTCTTTTTCCTCTTCTTTCCTCTCTTCTTCTCTTCTCCTCTCTTCTTCTCGACGAGAACCCTCAACAAACGTCGCTTCAAAAACAACATCGTCTTCTTCGTCGTTCGACCGAGCAAAAAACGAACGATCAGAGATACTTCTTTCCAAGATCCTCTGAATCTTGTCGCGGGAATCGCTATTTGGCTTCACCTTAGTAAAGTCGATTGCTGTCAAACGGAAAAAGAAACCATCAGAATAGATATTATAAAAAATAAATAAGCGCACGACAAAGCGGCAAACCTACCCGATTCATTCCATCCGGACGACAACCATTGGTTGTCCTCATCGTTCACGGACGCCATTTGGATTAAAATGTACTGGCGTTTCCAACCACGGTCGTTCACCGCAGTATTATGCACCAGTACATTATCTCCCTTCGTTCGAGGGAATAGACTATACCGGTGATAGTTATCCTCCCGAACGCTGTAAGCAGTCAGGAGGTCGTTCAAGTTGAACGGAACCTCCCAATCGGCCGTGAGACACCCGATAACCTGGACAATCCGCCAAAACTGAGGCATTAACTGTTCAGGCGTCAAGTCGAATGCATACAAAAACGCCCTGTCCAAAGGACTAAATGTCCAAATAAATCCTATCTTGAAGGGATACTCGTACAGAACGCAGTACCCCTTCGGAACCTCGTCCGACCTTAAATCTTCCGGCGTCATCAGATTAATTTCATCTGGAATCCCGACCAATTTTTTAAAATAATCTATGTATTCCTCTTCCCTATACACACTCACGGGTTCGGTCGACATCTGAAAGTCTGGGATATTTAAGGTCGCACACCAGTAACTAAGGATATCTCAAGCTCTCCTAGGCTTTATAGCTATGGACTTCTTACGCATATAATCGACACAAAGGGAAAACAGGAAGTCGTACCTTAAATCGAACTCTAAACCTCGAACTTAGAAAGGAAAGGATTATGATCGCTCGGAAAGTGTATCTTGCCGGAGGTATATGATCTCTAAAAAGGGTAAGCGTAAAAAAGGAAAAGATTGAGGACAATCCCTATTTATACTGAAAATCGGAAAACGAATTGCCAAAAAATCGAATCGCCAGTCGACAAAATTGACACGTGTCGTCTGTGTCAGGCAACCTTTCGAGCACATCCGTCGGATGCATGACACCTGTCCAATATTAGCTGTCTAACCGTTTATTCTGCAGGAAATGGCGTCATTGTTCAGTTGGAAACAAACCGATTCAGTTCCATGCGAACTACCCGCGTTCTTTTATGACACGTGTCCTGATTTTAAATTTAAATTTCAAAAAGTTGCCGCTTGAATTTTAAATTTGGGGGCAAACTGTTTGGGTAGAAATTCCGATAGTCCATCGTCGTACGACCAACAATAACCGACGCCCTTCCTTTGGGCGACCTCGACTAAACGACTAATAACCCGTCTGACAAATTCTGTCGTACGTTACTAACCTACGACATACGTTATATCATGTTTAATGCAGGATTCAAAGACATTTATGACCAAAGATTATAACGGAAGCCATCATCAATAACAACGGACATAACGGACGCTATTATCAATGTCAACTGGTCATTCTATTAATGAGCAAGATACGCATTTAAGACGTGCCAACGGAAAAATAGATTATAAATATGAAGATAGAACCTCACATTCGGGACGACTGATTCTCAAACCTTACAAGCTCACGTATTACGTTCTCGAGCTCGCTCAGTCTCTCTCGAAGTTCATAAAGCCTACTGCCGTTTGTTGCGCAACGCACGACCGAAGTTTAATTACACACGACGCACGACCGACTTTACTTTATTGTATTGTTTTACATTGTATTACACTTGTAACACTTGTTATAAAGGACGACGTCCCTAATTGACGTCCATAGTGCACGACGACTCACACTCGTCCGCGGTTTTTACCCATTTCAAGGGTTTTCCGCGTCACCAATTCTCTCGTCTCATTTACTTTATTTTTATTATAATCGTACGATTATCGGTGTTAGTCTCTTTGGTTGGATCAAGCTTCACGTTTACCTTAAATTTTCCTTGGGAGATTTTTGGCATAAACACTAAACAAACATTAACGAACATAAATGAATGAACTTTTCACGAACGTAAATGAACGAACAAGACATTTGTTTATTTTCGTTCATTTAACTAAACGAACGAAAAAACTTGTTCATGTTCGTTAGTTTATTAAATAAACGAACTTTCCGCCGAACGGTTCGCTGAACGTTCGGTTCGTTTACAACCCTAAATGCAGGTAAGCTTTCTATCAAATGGGAAGGTCCCTATCATATATCTAAAGTCATAGGAAAAGGTGCCTATAGACTCCAGACCCTAGATGACCAGGATATCCGTCGTAGTTGGAATGCAACACATCTTAAGAGGTATTTTTTCTAAAGTTCCTTATTTTTCTTTTCTTACGATTATTTATCACGATCAATACTGACTTAAGCATCGGAGGGTCGTTGGTTAGCCAACAACCAACCTCTGACATTGTTTTCTCGCAGGATCGCACGACATAATCGTGATCTTAAGTCTATTACATGACTTAATCTCGTAAATCCAAGATCTTATGATCTAGATTTCTTAACTTAGAAAATTTTATCATACTATGGATAAATGACTTCGTCGCAAGTTTCCTTGGACTGAATTGTTTGAGTCATGTTAAACATCGATTGCACTTGGTCATACGATCCTAAAAATACGGAGATATAAAACTCTAAGTATTTTCCATTGCAGGTATTCTATTGCAGTTGGCCGCCATTACTAATCAACTGAAAGGCACATCTATGCACAGTTCAATGACAAATGATGGGATGCCAGACCAGTACTCGCAGTTTGAGTCGCTAGAACAAGTGAACTTCTTACAGAATCACAACCGCCAAAGTAATGACCCCTTCTCCAATACATATAATGAAAGATGGAAGAGACACCCTAATTTCTCGTGGAGCCAACCTCAGAATGGTCCAAGAGAAACCATGGGATAGCAACAACAACAGTTTGGTAATAATTCTAATTTCTCTTCTTCATCAATTTCTAATAATGTTTATCATCATCCAGGTCACAACCAAAGGAGACAAGAAGAAGGGCAAAATTCAGAGAAGAAGTCGGGACTGGAAGAGATTATGATGAAATTTGTCTCAAAGATAGACACTACCGTGGAGGGAATCACATCATCTGTGAGCACCTTAACTAGCACGGTGAGTACGGTGAAGGCGGCGACTGATCAAAGCACTGCATCCATTCACATCCTAGAGCGTCAAGTGGACCAGATAGCCGAAGCATTACAGTCGCGAATCCAAGGCCAATTTCCGAGTCAAACGAAGAAAACTCCATGGGCAATTGTAATGCAATCCAGTTGCGAAGTGGTAAGGAGTTAAGAGGAGATCCGACTAGAGAACCGGTGATGGTAGAAAAGAGTCGGAAAAAGTTGATCAAGAAGATGAGGAGGCGGTTGACGATAACATCGAGATGGAGAAACTAGATGCTAAAGAAAAGAGGAAGGAGCCAGAAAGAGCTAACGAAAAACTTCCGGTCAAGCCAATAACACCAAAAGTGCCTTTCCCAAACCATCTCAAAGCTCATAAGGACGATGTTAATTTTGCTAAATTTCTTGAAGTTTTTAAAAAACTGCATATTAACATTCCTTTTGTAGATGACTTGGCACAAATGCCATCTTATGTGAAATTCTTGAAGGACATACTCTCTAATAAGAGGAAAATTGAGGAGCAGGTTACCATGGCACTAACTGAAGAATGTAGTGCCATCATCCAGCACAAGCTTCCACCTAAACTGAAGGATCCATGGAGTTTTACTATTCCTATTCATATAGGAAATTCAGAGTTTAGTAAAGCATTATGTGATTTAGGTGCAGGTATTAACTTGATGCCGCTATCTATTTTCAGGAAACTTGGACTTCGAGAGGTGCAACCCACAAATGTCACTCTACAGCTTGCTGATAGGTCGATAAAGTATCCATATGGAGTGATAGAATATGTCCTCGTCAAGGTGGAAAAGTGTTACTTCCCAGTGGATTTTGTGATACTTGATATGGATGAAGACAAGGAGATACTTTTGATCCTTGATATACCGTTCTTAGCCACGGGTGGAGCGTTGATCGATGTGAGAGGAAGAAAGCTTACACTCAGATTTGGCGATGAGGAGGCCGTATTCAATGTATTTTGGGCGGCCAAACAGAAAATGAGCCGAATGAATGCTACCAAGTGAATGCTATTGAAACAGTGGTACGAGAGAGTAGAGAGTTGCTAGTGTCAAAAGATTTATTGCAGAATGCACTTACGGGTACTGATTCTGATTCAGGGAGTGAGGTTGTAATGCAATTAAATGCATTACCCAAGTACAAGGGGCATCGCAAACCAACAGTTGAGGATTTGGGAACACCAATCCCAAAATCTCAACCATCATCAAAAGTACCTCCTCATTTGGAACTCAAACAGTTACCATCGCATTTAGAGTACGCCTATTTGGGTGAGGGAGAGACATTTCCAGTAATCATATCAACTCAGTTAACTGCAGAAAACAAAGATAAGCTGCTTCGAGTTCTTCACGAGCACCAAACTACTATTGGATGGACGATAGACGATCTTAAAGGCTTAAGTCTGTTGGGAAATTCAGAAATGCTCAAGTATGGTTAATGCTGCTTCAACATAATTACTACTGCCAGTTGAAGTTAATGCTGCTGATACAACTTAATGCTGCTCATCAAGAATTACTACTGCCAGTACATCATGATTACTACTGCTAGTAGATTTTACTACTGCTAGTAGTTAGTACTGCTGGAGTTAGTACTGCTAGAACAAAGTTAATACTGCTGAGCATGGTTAGTACTGCTGAACTTAATACTGCTCAGAGTATTAATGCTGCTTATAAGATGAAGATTCGTATGGCATGGATGACAGCTGGATTGCAGATATCTATGGAAGCTTAGAGATAATGATGGAAGATTATACTGAAGATCTTTTATTATTTTGTAATTATCTTTATATTCAGTATATGTATAGAATAGTTTGTTTTTCTTTAGAAGTAACATTCATTCTGAGTTTTTAGCTTTGATAGAGAGAATCAACCTCAAGGTTAGAACCCTAATTCTAGAGAAGTAGAATTCGTATTGGTGAGTCTGTTCATCAATATTGAGGTTGTGTGTAAAAGCTTGTGACTTTCAATCATTAAATAAAGTTTGCAAGTTGTTCATCAGATTTACTGTTTTGTTTACTGTTTTATTGAATATCAAAGTGTTATTCCGCAAACTTCTTTGATATTGTTTTCTGAGAGTGTATTCTTGTTAAGAATTAAGATCCTGACAAGTGGTATTAGAGCCTGTATTCTCAGAAATCTTATTCATCATGGAAAACACAGCTGAATCAAATAGTACTTTGGTCTCAAAGGTTCCAATGCTCAGACCCAATGAATTCGACATGTGGAAGATCAGAATCAAGCAATACATACTCCTCACTGATTATTCTATGTGGGACATCATTGAGAATGGCCCATCCGAAGTAGGAAAGATTGGTGCTGATGGAAAGAGGACACCACCAAAAACGGATGCAGAAAAGAAGTCAAGACAGACAGAGATGAAAGCCTTGAGCACTCTGCTCTTGGCCATTCCCAATGAATATCAACACCAATTCTGCAGTTGCACTGATGCACAGATGCTCTGGAATGCTCTAGAGAAGAGATTCTCAGGTACCAAAAGTACCAAGAGAAATCAGAAGGCTATATTGAAGCAACAATATGAGAACTTTATGTCAACCAAGAATGAGTCCATGACTCAAACTTTTGACAGGTTTAACAAGCTAATTGGTGAACTAGCTACAGTTGGAGTACAAATTGATCAAGATGATCTAAACAGGAAGTTCTTAAGGTCCCTGGGTGATGAATGGACCATGTATACTGTCTCTTTCAGACAGAATGATCAACTGGAAGAAAAGGAACTTGATGATCTATACAATGATCTGTGAGTTTTTGAATCTGAGGTAGAAGCTAAGAAGAAGCCTTCTGGGTATGTTCACAATGCTGCACTCCTATCAGCATCAATTGATTCTACCTCCAACCCTGAATCAGTTAGTGCTGCTAATGGAACAAATCAAGAGAAAGGCACTGAATCTGTGTTTGAAGCCTTTTTGTCCAGTCATGGAAATTCTTCTCTAATTAATGATGACTTGGAACAACTCCATCCTGATGATCTTGAAGAGATGGACATTAAATGGCAAATGGCCATGCTCTCTATGAGGGTAAAGAAGTTCATCAAGAAAACTGGGAGAAACAACTTCTCTCAAAGAAGAGAAGATGGAGCAAGTTTTGACAAGTCAAAGGTGGAATGTTATAAATGTCATATGAAGGGGCACTTTGCTAGAGAATGCAGAAGTGGAGTGTCTCACAACAACAACCACCAACAAACACAGTCTGGAAGCTTCAATAATAACAGAAACTCTGCTCAAGCCCTAGTCTCTCAACAAGGTATGGGGTTTGACTGGAGTGATCAAGCAGAAGAGGCTATCCAAAATCAAGCTCTCATGGCAGAAGTTTCTGATCTCCCAACTGAGGTAAATTCTAATCTTTGTTCTCAAAATTGCATAGACACAGTTAAAAGGTACAGGGATCACAATCAAAGTATGTGTGATAACCTGAAGAGATTAGAAAAAGACATAAAAGACTATGTGAAGATTGTTGAGAGTTTTAAGGAACAAATTAGAGGTTTCCAAGCCAATGAACTTCAGCACATGTATGACACCAATTACTGGAAGTGGGAGAAAGATCAGTATGAGTTTAAGCTAAGATAGAAAGAAGAGGAGTGTGAGAAGATAAAAAGTGAGTATGAGAAAGCTAAGCTTGACATTGAAAAGTATTCATATGCTTCTAAAGCTATGGACTCTATTCTAAAGGTCCAAATACATGACAAGATTAAACCTGGAATAGGGTACAACACCACACCACCACCCTACAACAACAACTACATCCCTCCTAGTTCAGACTTGTTAGAGACAAAGGATAGGAAGGACCTGCCTGAGGGAGCCACTAAGATAGATCCCTTAGATGAAGTAGTTGTTGAGGATAAAACTGAGAAAGAAACTGTCAAGAATAAGGACAACACTGTGAGTGGTGAGATTCCTATAGAAAATCACATTATCACCAATGAGGGGTGTGGAAAGACTTGGGTCAAGTCCAATGAGATAGAGAAGACTGAGGGAAAGAATAAGAAGGTTCACTATAAACAGACCACTATTGTGAACCCTATCCCTTGCAAACAGTGTGCATGCAATAAATCTGAGCCCCAAAAACATGATAAACCAAGGGGAAATCAGAGAAACTGGAATAACCAGTGGGCACAAAAACAAGGGATTGATCTGAGTAAAATCAATAGACCAAAACCCTGTTTTATTTGTGGAAAGCTGAATCACATTGCCAAATATTGCTATTTCAATCCCATGAACCAAAGGCTGAACTTTCAGAGACCTACTCAAAAACCCTTTGGTTATAGGAAGAAAGAAAAGAACCATGTGGCTAAGAAAGTTGTTAAATCTAAAAGCCACATGAAGAAAAAGAATGTGGAAGACAGTGTCAAGATCTAGATACCTAAAAGCACTAAAACTGTTAGTACTGCTACCACAAATAGTGTTGCTGACAGTGATAGTGCTGCTAGAAGCAATAATACTGCTAACTCTGTTAGTACTGCCAAACCTGTTAGTACTGCTAACTCTGTTAGTACTTCTAAAGATAGTGCTGCTTCTAGTATTAGTGCTTCTAGACCAATAATCTTGACAAAGTACTCCAATAATAAGTGTTCTGATTTTAAAAACCTCATCAAAAAGGAGTGTAAGTATTTTGATGAGAAAAGGGAGACCCAAGACCACTTTGGCTTGGGTTCCCAATCAATACTAATTGTCTAATCTTATGTGCAGGGCAACCAACAGCTCAAGGGGAAGAGCATCTGGCATGTTGATAGTGGTTGCTCCAGGCACATGACAGGGAACATGTCTTGCCTCAATAACTTCAAGAAGATTGATGGTGGGCATGTTGCTTTTGGGAATACTCCAGATGGAGGTAAAATCAGTGGTAAAGGTGATGTGACCAAAGGTAAAATGACCTTTGAAGATGTTTTCTATGTTGAACAGTTAAGGTACAACCTGTTAAGTGTATCACAGGTTTGTGACAAACAACATAGTATATTGTTTACAGATTCTGAATGTATTATCCTTGCTCCTGGATTCAAGGTAGTTGATGAAAAGATGATCCTACTAAGAACCCCCAGAAAGGACAATGTATATTGTTTAGATATGGAAAGTGTTCCATCTGATTCATCCCTAAATTGTCTTGTTTCAAAAGCTTCTCTGGATGAATCATCACTTTGGCACAGAAGGATGTGTCACATGAACTTCAAAACAATAAATAAGCTGGTTAAAAACAACCTTGTAAGAGGTTTACCTTCTAAAGTCTATTCATGTGATGATCATTGTGTTGCTTGTCTTAAAGGCAAACAACACAAAACTTCTCATAAGTCCAAAGAGGTGAACACAATCTCTAATTCTCTTCATTTATTGCATATGGATCTGTTTGGCCCTACAAATGTTATGAGTATAGGTAAGAAATCATACTGCCTAGTTATTGTTGATGATTACTCTAGATTTACTTGGGTATATTTTCTAAGAATTAAGGATGAGACAAGTGGACTGATCAAATCCTTTATTCTAAGAATTGAAAACCAAACTAATCAAAAAGTAAAAGTTATTAGGTCAGACAATGGTACTGAATTTAAAAATATTGACCTAAACACCTTTTGTGAGGAAAAAGGAATTACAAGACAATACAGTGCTCCTAGGACTCCACAACAAAATGGTGTTGCTGAGAGAAGGAATAGGACACTGATTGAGGCTGCTAGATCTTTGTTAGCTGATTCTAAGCTTCCAATAACTTTCTGGGCAGAAGCAGTTAATACTGCTTGCTATGTCCAAAACAGAGTACTAGTAGTCAAGCCTAAAAACAAGACACCTTATGAGCTTTTTAATAAAAGAAAACCCTTTATTGGATTTTTCAAACCTTTTGGGTGTCCTTGTACTATTCTCAATACTAAATCTCACCTGGGAAAGTTTGATAGCAAGGCTGATGATGGTTTTCTTGTTGGTTACTCATCTCAAAGTAAGGCCTACAGAGTTTTTAATACTTCTTCTAGAATAATTGAGGAAAGTGACAATGTCAAATGCAATGAGAACACACCAAATCCTATTGGGTCTGGTCCTCAGTGGCTGTTTGACATTGATTCACTAACTAACTCTTTTGGTTTCAGTAGTGATGATTATGCAGGTTCAGGAAGTGGAGGATCAGGGGCTACACAAGTTCAAGACATTATACCTCAGTCTGTGATCTTTCCTATGCCTATAAAAGAACCTGTTGAATTCTGTGAAAAGGAGACTATAACTGAGCCAATACAGAGTGAAGAAGAAAGAAGAGAAGAGGAATCTTCAGTGCATAAAGAGCTAGAAGTAGCTGAGGTGATCCCCTCAGCTGACTTAAATGATTCCAATCTAGAGGAGGGAATCCATGAAGAACCTAGTTTTCAGACTAGAACACAAAAGAATCATCCTCCAGAGCTAGTAATAGGAGACATATCTTCTCCTATGATTACAAGGAATCAAAGCAGACTTCAAGAGCTGCAGGATCAACAACACACAGTACTCTTCTGCTTTCTATCCCAGATTGAGCCTAAGAAGGCCTATGATGCAATGAAGGATTCAAGTTGGATAGAAGCCATGCAAGAAGAGTTACTTCAATTCAAGCTACAGGATGTTTGGGACTTGGTAGACCTTCCAAAAGGTTATAGAGCTATAGGCACCAAGTGGATTTTCAGGAACAAAAAGGATGAGAGAGGTATTGTGATCAGGAACAAAGCAAGGCTTGTGGCACAAGGGTACACCCAAGAAGAGGGCATATATTATGATGAAGTGTTTGCTCCAGTGGCAAGGGTAGAGGCAATTAGGCTGTTCTTAGCCTATGCCTCATACATGAAGTTCAAGGTCTATCAAATGGATGTAAAGAGTGCCTTTCTATATGGTACAATTAATGAAGAAGTATATGTCTGTCAGCCTATTGGTTTTGAAAATCCTTCATATCCTGACAGAGTATACAAGCTGAAGAAAGCACTCTATGGTCTACATCAAGCCCCAAGAGCATGGTATGACACTCTGTCTACCTATCTCTTGGAGAATGGGTTTGAAAGGGGCATCATTGACAAGACCCTTTTCATTAAAAGAAGTAAGAAGGACATCCTATTAGTTCAGATCTATGTGGATGATATCATCTTTGGATCCACAAAAGATCAGATGTGTAGAGACTTTGAAGAGTTGATGCACAAGAGCTTTAAAATGAGTTCAATGGGTGAACTTACCTTCTTCCTTGGACTTCAGGTGAAACAGCAGTCAGATGGGATCTTTATCAGTCAATCAAAGTATGTGCAAGACATCCTGGAGAAATATGGTTTAAAAGACTCAAAGCCAGCAAGCACACCAATGGAAACTCACAAACAGATCACTGCTGATCTTGAGGGGGAGGATGTTGATGTCCATCTATATAGATCAATGATTGGATCTCTAATGTATCTCACAGCCTCAAGACCAGATATCATGTTTCCAGTATGTGTATGTGCCAGATTCCAAGTCAAGCCAAAACAATTACATCTTCAAGCTGTGAAGAGGATTTTCAGATACTTAAGAGGGTAACCTAGATTAGGTCTTTGGTATCCATATGAATCTTCATTCGACTTGATTGCATATTCAGATAGTGACTTGGGTGGTGGTAACATGGACAGAAAGTCTACTTCAGGGGGATGTCAACTTTTGGGTGCAAGACTAGTATCCTGGCAGTGCAAGAAACAAACCACCGTGTCCTTATCAACAACAGAAGTTGAGTATATTGCTGCTGCAAGTTGCTGCTCTCAGGTTCTATGGATTCAAAATCAGATGCTGGACTATGGGGTAACATTTCTTCACACTCCAATCTTCATTGACAATAGCAGTGCTATAAGCATTGTTAACAATCCAGTCAAGCACTCCAAAACAAAGCACATTGAGATCAGGTATCACTTTATCAGAGATTGCAATGAAAAGAAGCTCATTCAAGTTGCCAAAGTTCATACTGACAACCAGTTTGCAGATCTATTCACTAAAGCTTTTGATGTGGGTAGATTCACTTTCTTGGTCTCAAGTGTGGGCATGATCAACTCTGAATGATCTCATGTTTTTAAAAGTGTTCCTATACCTGCTATTTTGGTTATTTGTGTGCTGCTAATCATCTTTCACAGAAAGTTATTGCCTTGATCAGACCTTCATGAGCTTCAAAAAGAGTAAGTATAGTTAATACTGCCAGTGCAGTTTTAATACTGCTAGTGGTTAATACTGCTCTCAGTTAATACTGCTAGTTAGTTAATACTGCTAGTGGTTAATACTACTCTCAGTTAATACTGCTAGTTAGTTAATACTGCTCTCAGTTAATACTATTAGTTAGTTAATACTGCTAGTTAGTTAATACTGCTCTCAGTTAATACTGGTAGTTAGTTAATACTGCTAGTTAGTTAATACTGCTAGTTAGTTAATACTGCTCTCAGTTAATACTGCTAGTTAGTTAATACTGCTAGTTGGTTAATACTGCTCTAGGTTAATACTGCTTATGTCCCATACACTATAAATACCCTTTGCCCGCCTAAAAGTTCATAACGACTCTTTGCATACTGATCACTTTAACAGTAATGACTTGTTGATACAAAAACCTTTTCCAGATGAGCAAGAAACTCCAAAGAAGGAGGCCACTCTTGGTGAAAGTCTAAGAAATCTTAAAAGAACCAAGATGGTGGCAAGAAGAAAGATAATCAAGAAGCCTAAAATAACTGAAGGAGAGGCTGAGAAGGTTGCTGAAGAAGAAGGGGCACCTGAGTCATCTGAAAAGAAAGAGCCTTCAAGTACTGATGATGTAAAGATGTACATGGTAGTGATGGACAAAGTGCCTGAACCAATTTCAGCAGAACCTGTTGGTGTAAAGCCTCCTGAAGTTATTCACTGGGATACATTGACAGTGGATGGAAAGGAATACATAAGGCTCAAGAGGAAGGATGAAAAGTATGAGGTATTCAACACTTGGGCTAAGATTGTCAGAACATGCTCCAGGTCTGATATAGAAGAAATGTTTGAAATAGGGATGAAGTTATATGCAGATAAGTTAAAAGCTCCAGGGATTTCAATTACAAAACTGGTGATGGAGTATCTGTGTATGATGTTCAAACCTGAAGAAGTGG
Source organism: Arctium minus (assembly GCA_954870635.1). Classification (NCBI taxonomy): domain Eukaryota; kingdom Viridiplantae; phylum Streptophyta; class Magnoliopsida; order Asterales; family Asteraceae; genus Arctium; species Arctium minus. Next base: position 80,138,704 of record OX941087.1, on the reverse strand, counting down.
AGCATGTGATAAGAAGTGTGTTTCAAACAGTCAACAATTGGACTCCATATGAAACTAGTGGAGTATATGCAGTGACTTTGGATAGAAATCACATAGAATACTTCCTAGTGGATAGAGTATACAAACACAGCAGACTGAAGCTTCATGCAATGTTGAAGAAGAAGCTTGGATGTGGTGAAAACTCAGAAATGGCCAAGTATCTGATTCAGAGAATGATCAATCAAAGTTTGGGGCTAAATGTTGATACAGGGATCTGAAGAATGGTATTTTGGGAGCATCTGAAGAACTTGACTTCTCTTCCTAAAAGTCAAGTTAGGGGGAGATTGTTGGGAAATTCAGAAATGCTCAAGTATGGTTAATGTTGCTTCAACATAATTACTACTGACAGTTGAAGTTAATGCTGCTGATACAACTTAATGCTGCTCATCAAGAATTACTACTGCCAGTACATCAACTGCTAGTAGATTTTACTACTGCTAGTAGTTAGTACTGCTGGAGTTAGTACTGCTAGAACAAAGTTAATACTGCTGAGCATGGTTTGTACTGCTGAACTTAATACTGCTCAGAGTATTAATGCTGCTTATAAGATGAAGATTCGTATGGCATGGATGACAGCTGGATTGAAGATATCTATGGAAGCTTAGAGATAATGATGGAAGATTATACTGAAGATCTTTTATTATTTTGTAATTATCTTTATATTCAGTATATGTATAGAATAGTTTGTTTTTCTTTAGAAGTAACATTCATTCTGAATTTTTAGCTTTGATAGAGAGAATCAACCTCAAGGTTAGAACCCTAATTCTAGAGAAGTAGAATTCGTATTGGTGAGTCTGTTCATCAATATTGAGGTTGTGTGTAAAAGCTTGTGACTTTCAATCATTAAATAAAGTTTGCAAGTTGTTCATCAGATTTACTATTTTGTTTACTGTTTTATTGAATATCAAAGTGTTATTCCGCAAACTTCTTTGATATTGTTTTCTGAGAGTGTATTCTTGTTAAGAATTAAGATCCTGACAAAGTCCAACTTTTTTCACCCATCGCATCAATTTAGAGGAAGGACATCGACCAGTTGTTTAGCAGCAAAGGCGGTTGAACCCGAACATGAAGAAAGTGGTTCGGAAAGAGATATTGAAACTTCTTGATGCTAGGATCATTTACTCAATTCCTGACAGCCCGTAGGTAAGTCCAGTACAAGTAGTACCGAAGAAGGGTGGTATTACCATAGTGAAGAACAACAAAATGAATTAATCCCTTCTCGGACATTTACAAGGTGGCGAGTTTGTATTGACTATCGAAAGTTGAATGATGTTATCCGGAAGGACCATTTTATGCTTCCATCTATTGATCAGATGCTCGAGCGACTGGCGGGGCATGAGTATTATTTCTTCCTAGATGGGTATTCCGGATATAATCAAATACCAACCGCACCAGAAGACCAAGGCAAGACAACTTTTACATGCCCCTATGGTACATTTGCCTATCGGCGGATGCCATTCGGTTTGTGTAATGCTCCAGCAACCTTCCAGAGGTGTATGATGGCTATCATCTCAGATATGGTGGAATAAAGTATAGGGATCTCTATGGATCACTTTTTGGTGTTTGCGCCCTCATTTGATACGTGTTTAGTAAGTTTGGAGGCCGTTTTACGAAGGTGCAAGGAGACGAGATTAGTCTTGAACTGGGAGAAATATCACTTCATGGTGACGGAAGGAATAGTGCTTGGCCATAAGATATCAAAAGCTGGAATTGAAGTGGACAAAGCGAAGGTGGCCATAATTGAGAATTCGCCATATCCAAATTCGGTCAAGGGAGTCAGAAGCTTCTTGGGACACGCCGGTTTCTACCGACGATTTATAAAGGATTTCTCAAAATTACTAAACCTTTGTGTTCATTACTTCTTAAAGATGCTAAATTTGAATTTACTAATGAATGCATGTCTTCTTTTGATAGGTTGAAGAAATAGTTGATTTCAGCATCAATCCTCATGGCACCTGATTGGAGTCTTCCGTTCACTCTCATGTGTGAGGCGAGCGATATTGCGGTTGGAGTGGTATTGGGACAAAAGAAAGACAAGAAGATGCACGTCATCTATTATGCTAGCAAGACACTCGATGAAGCACAAATCAACTATGCCACAACCAAAAAGGAATTACTCACAATTGTTTATGCTTGCGAGAAATTACATTTATATTTGGTTGGTGCCAAGGTGATAGTCTATACCGATCATGCAACTCTAAAGTACTTAATGGCAAAGAAAGATATTAAGCCAAGACTCATCCGATGGTGTTACTACTTCAAGAGTTTGATTTAGAGATTCCGGACAAGAAAGGGTCAGAAAACACAATGACCGATCACTTATCAAGACTCGAGGAGAATGGAGAGAAAGACAATTCTATCATCAATGATTCCTTTCCGGACGAGCAGTTGTTGAAGGCAAGTCATTCAGATCCCTGGTATGCAGACTTAGTTAATTACTTAGTGGGATCGGTCATGCCCTACTATATGAATTCACATCAAAGGAAGAAATTCCTCTCAGATGTAAAGCACTATTATTGGGATGAACTGTGTTTGTATAAGTTATGTGCCGATGGGATGATTCGAAGGTGTGTACCAGACGAGGAAGAGACCGATATTTTGAACCATTGCCATGCATTAGAATGTGGAGGTCATTTCAGCACAGACCGAACGACGACAAAGGTACTACAATCCGGTTTCTTTTGTCCATCGATGTTCTAGGAAGCTCGGGAGTTTATTTCTCGTTGTGACCGCTATCAGAGAGTTGGAAACATTTCTAAGAGGGATGAGATGCCCATGAAGGTATTTATGGAGGTTGAGCTATTCAACACGTGGGCGATCGATGTCATGGGACCGTTTCCGAACTCATACCGTAATGAGTACATCTTGGTGGCAGTTGATTATGTTTCTAAGTGGGTCGAAGCAATCGCAACCCCCACAAACGACTCCAAGATGGTGATCAACTTTCTGTGAAAGAATATTTTCTCATGGTTTGGAGTTCCAAGAGCACTAATAAGTGACGGGGGTAGTCACTTTTGTAATCGGCACCTTGACGTATTATTGAAGAAATACTCGGTGAAACATAAGGTCACTACACCTTACCATCCTCAAGCAAACGGATTAGCCGAGGTATCAAACCGAGAGTTAAAGCAAATCCTAGATAAGACAGTAAATACATCTCACAAGGATTGGTCGATAAAACTAGACGATGCTCTTTGGGCCTACCAGACGGCATTTAAGACACCACTTGGAACCACACCGTACCAATTGGTATTTGGGAAATCATGCCATTTTCCTGTGGAGTTAGAGCATAGAGCCTATTGGGCAATTAAGCAGTTGAACATGGGATTAGATGTGGCTGGAAGGAGGAGATTCTTACAATTAAATGAATTGAAAGAGATCAGGCTGGACGCATACGAGAATGCAACGATCTACAAATAACGCACTATAGCTAAGAAATCCCACGACCGGGAGCTTAGTGAAAAGCTACTCACTCCAGGTTTGAACGTTTTCTTATTTAACTCACGTTTGTGCTTGTTCCCAGGTAAACTGAAGTCGAAGTGTTCAGGACCGTTCAAAGTGGTGGAAGTGTCTCCCTACGGTGTAGTCGAGCTTGAGGGAACTGATGGGCAGAAGAAGTTTAAGGTGAATGGTCAGAAAGTTAAACCCTGCATCGGAGGTGAACCCACCAATACCTCAAGCGTGTACTTGGACGAGCCTAAGGAGTGACCATCGAGAAAGGTCGTGCCAGGACACTAAATAAGGTGTTGGGTGGGAGGCAACCCACCGTAGATGTGTTTTATTTTCCTTTTTGCTTGTGTTTTAATTTCGTGTGTTAAGTTTTTTTTTTATCCCGTTGAGTTGTTATTCCTTGAGTTTTAGCGTTTGAAAAGTGCAAGAACAGGATTTGGAAGTGAAACTAGAGGAACAAAAAACAGTAAACAAAGCGAGTTCCATGCGGCTCAACCTGCATTGGACTCGCATTTGGTTATGTTTGGCCAAAATCAATTAAAGAAGCGGGAGGGTTTTCATGCGGTTAAACCCGCAATAAAGATATAGTCTAAAATGGTCTTATTAAGATAAATCCAAGAGAGGTTGGTTGGTTTTCATTTATATAAATTATTATAAGATACTTCTAAAAGTATATATATTTCTAGACACCGTTTAGAGTTTGGGTCTGTAGTTATATCAATTATTTTTTCAACAAGCTAGCTTATGGTAGCAACTTGAAAGACCTTGGCTTTTCTAAGGATGACCTAGAAACTGGTTATCTACTTTACAACTCAATAATCACCATGACCTATTTAAGATGACAAAAAAAAGGAAAAAAAAAACAGGATTTAAGAACTGATACATGAGAAACATGGTTTGAAAGGGTATGCTGAAACATCCCAACAGTTGTTAAATATATTGTTCAACATTGGTAATTTGTACTTTAACAAGTTTACTTGAATTCTACACCTTTTGGTTTACTCAAGTAGTCAAATATTCTTAATAAATATATAATATATATAATATTTTTAATAGAAAAATAGACAAAAAGGTAAATGACTGTAATCCCGTTGAATTGACAGATTACAGTTAACCACTGGGACGCTCAATTTACTTATTTTGAAAATAGGAACCGAATCTAGATTCTAAGCAAACCACAAGGACCTACGATGTAATTTACTCTTAAAATTACGAAGATAATGTATAAAACACAATATGTGTACAAAACGAAAAGTTCAAAAATAAAATGGTGCAAATAAAAAATATTTTATAAATGGAAGGGATTCAATAAATTGTTTAGTTCTTTTTTGCATTGAGTCTTGTATGAAATAAGTTGTTTTTATGAATTAAATTTTATTAACGTTATGGATGATAGAATCAGGTTTTTAGGATTAGAGTTAATGGATAAAGGTAGGGATGTACAAAAAATCGATCAACTCGGCCAATCTTGCCTGAAGCCACTCAATCTATGATGCTAATGTCGGTGATATATAGCTGATATCTCGAATATCGGACATTGGCAAAAAATCGGTAAAAATATCGGTTCCAATAATATCGCCGATTTTTGCCGATTTTTGAGCGATATTTTGACCAAAATATCGGTCATAAATACCGATTTTTTAGAGGGTCTCTTTTGGGATTTTTTATATAACTATTGAGCTTTATATATTACTTGGGCTTCTTTTAGTTAGTCAACTAAGTAGTCTTAGGTTTCCAATTCCAACGTTCTTCTACGGTTCTGCGAGCTTTCTTCCAGGCACGAATACCATTGAGCTTTCTTCGAGGCTCCAGCCCCTACTGATTTATTTTGTTCTTGTCGAGTTTTCTCTTCTCTTCTACACAAATAGGGATGATGACGATGACGTTGGAGATGAAGGAGAAGAAAAGGAAGAATGGGAAGCTAACCTAAACGAAGAAGTGAATGTATTAGATGATGTTGACTCGGATGCCGAACCTATTGTTTGTGATTAGCTCGTTTATGAACATTTTTCCTATTTTGTTTTGTGAAACTTGTTTAAGTTGATGTTTTGATGTTGAAACTATTTTTTTAATTAATGCATATGATATATTATGGATGCATATATATATATATATATATATATATATATATATATATATATATATATATAGGATCCTTCATCTAGAAACCTCTGATACTTTGCAAACTATGCAACCAGATCGTGTCCGTCCATTTGCAGATCAAAGGTTGTGAACCACGCGGTGGCATAATTGTAATATGGAACAAAAATAATGGTAATAAAAATATGAAAGGGATATTATGAGGGCATTCTTGGAATTAGGAAAAAACATTCGAAAAGGAAAGAATCAGTATGCGAAATTAAAGGGATTTTTTGAAGACGCTAGAACTACGAAAAATTGGGGGAAATAGGAAACCACGATCATCCCCACTACAATCATCGGAAAATCAGTTTCGCATCTACATGCCGGTGAAGTCAGATTACGAAAAAGAATTCAAAAAAATGGCGCAAAACAATGAAAATATTCGCGTGCGAGGTAAAAAAATTCAAAATTTTAGGGTTTCGCATAATTTTCAAGACCACTATAAAACGACGATCTAATCTTTGAAATTAATCACATTGATTTCAGTTCGAAGACCAAGCCAAAGGATACTGATGAGGACTGCTTTCTCAAGATTCGTCAACACTGAAGACGACCTAGTGTGCTTGGATCTAGACACCCCAACAGAGCCGACAACGAAAGGTAACAATGTGAATCCTCGTATATGAAAAGAAAACAAACTGATAAGCATCCAATTTATAACTGGTCAACAGGAACCCTATATATGAAACTAGTGTTATTGTTTTAAGAAATATGAATGACTATCAATGTCGTTGAATAACTAGGGTTTCTGACGTATTTGGGATACAACACACGGGATTGAGTAATGCATTCATATATGGATAACAGGCGAATATTTACATGTAGTGAATATATTTCATATTTGCGTTTTGAGTTTTGATATGAAACTGATAAGTCTATGAAATATTAAGAAGTAGTTATAAAGAAAAAAGAATATGAACTCAATGACGGGTATGTGTTTGATTGTTGATTGGTTCGAAAAAAGAATTTCTCTTTATTAGTTAATTGTTTCTTTGAAGAATTTCGTACCTAGGTTTAAACACATCGAATGTTTTATGTTTTTTGACAATGGATTTCGTTTTGCTATTTCATGCGTTACATTGGCAATCAGACCGTAGATTTATGTTTTCTTTAAATAGGAGACATTGAGTATGGTTTCAGTTTCATAGTGAAGGACCATCGATTTCGTCTGGTATAAGGTTGCTGCCTGACAACTTTCAAGCTATCGAATTTCTCTTTATTAGTTAACTGTTTCTTTAAAGAATTTCGTACCGTAGGTTTAAACCCATCGAATGTTTTGTGTTTTTTGACAAAGGATTTCGTTTTGTTATATATGAGTTTCATTGGCAATCAGATCGTACATTTATGTTTTCATTCCATCGATTTCGTTCGTTATAATCTAATTGCACACATGCTATATATGATATATATAGATCATTTCGAAAAACAACAATGACTTCACATAACATACATAATACGCAAATCTATCATCGCATGAATCATAGCGACATAGAGCCGTAAATAATCTTCAAACAGGAGACGTTATGTTTCCTCTTTCATACAATTCATATCCAACTATTCCAAAACCTCTTTCGATCCTAAAAGAAATAAAAGAACGTAAAAAGAAAACTATATATGCTCATTTATTATGAAGTAAAACGAAAACCTATTCATATCATTTGGGGCAAAAGCAAAATAAGGAAGATTTGTGGGGTTCCGCCATATTCATATAAAACTGAAAAGTATGAAACGAAACTAAAGATTCATAATAATAAGGGAAAATATATTCATAGACTGCCTACATATGATATTGCAACAAAAAAAACAAACCGATTACGATCAACACAACCCCCCCAAACATTGAAACCCTAAAACCCTTTCATTTGGGATAACATTCATACCATGTGACTGATTAGAACAAAATAAAAACTATGAACAAAGCCTACTAAACCCCAATATTGCACCAACCAAAAACCACCAAAAAAGAAACCCTTCACATCACCCACCTAACGACGACGGTATTGCCTAATCTTCGCAAGAACATTGTCAAGCTTAATAGTTTTATCCCAATACTTCCTTGAATCATATGGGACTTGGAAGCTCCAATACTTGCCGACGATGAATTATAAACGGTCCTATAATCCATGTATTGCAACTGACGATTCGCACGAGACAGTTTCTTATCGTCACCATTAAACAACGTATGGTTGTGTTTTTCCTCAAATTTGTATACAACATAATGCTTCTCCTTTTTCATTAATCGAAACTTAACACACGCCTTACATCCTGTTCTCTTCACATTTGAATTACGAACTTTACGTCCACCACTGATCATACCTAACACCTCATAGTTCTTACTAACTTTACGAACTACAAAGCAGGTACCTATTCTGAATATCACCTAGCTTATTTTTCTTCTTGTTCGAATGCCTAACATCGAACCTCGCCGCTTCAGCGTATCTCATGTATGCAACTTCATCCTGTTCAATCGTCGCAAACACCGAACCAATCTCTATTTTAACAGCGTCATGAACCTCAGGAACCAGATTCACGATCCTCCTCTCATCTCTAAGTTGTTATCAATTTCACCTAAAAATAGCAAAATAACAAACAAAAAACAATTGAAATTAACACACGGTATTGTACCATATTGACGACATAAAAAACGAAGCAGACTATACAAATTAAACAACAATGTCACTTTAATACGGGAAAATAACATAAAATGATATGAAACACCTTACATGCATATGCAAGATTGCAAAAAATAAATTAAAAATAAAAACCCAAAAGATCCAGTAGTTCATACTCCTCCAAACTTGAACAAAAAGAAAATTTCACCTTTTAGAAAAAAACACAAACATTAAACAAATACTAAAAAACCTAAACATAAACAATCAAAATTAACACACAGTATTATTTCATAATGACAACATAAAAACGCAGACAATATATGAAAAGGAGTCTAATACTCATCAAACATCACTCGAACCACGACGAAAAAATTGATATCACGATGCAGACTACACAAACAGTAAACAATTACTAAAAAACTTAAACATAAACCATGCATGAAATCAAACAAACTTAAAAAAAATCAAAGAAGGAGAACCACCAACAAGGCCTTCGACATCTCCACCTGCTTCATATTTATCGATTTCAAGATCATCTACAGTCGAGTCGAATATGTTACTATCGTACGGCGAACCATAAACATCAACATCCATTGCAGAAAATTCAATTTCATCGGCCATTGAAGGGAGAAAGAAACTGTATAATCTAAAAAAAATCGCTATAACGAAGGATGCGATATGTATGAAACGATAACTGCCAAAATAAAAAAACAAAAACCAATCATAAAATAATCATTACCATATTTAAAACAAATAGTAATGCAAATCTCAAAATAACCGACTCCCTATTAAATAGCAAAAATTAAAAAAATAATTTAAAAAATGGACTAAACATAGATTACGAAAATACCCTTTATAATTAAAAATAAAATATAATATCATCAAACAAGATCTACGGTCCTGATCGGTTTGCATGGATTAATGGAGTTTCTAAATGATTACTCCTCTCTCTCTCTCTATATATATATATATATGGGGTCATTCAAGGAAGAACTGTATATTTTGTGATAACTGTGAGATCCAATCTCATCCACACATCAAAGAATAAATTAGGAAATTAATATATTTGGTAATTTGACTTTAATTTTAAACTAAAGGGCATTTTAGGTATTATGATTCTCTCTCTCTCTCTCTCTCTCTAAAATCTGACCTTCGAGACCCACATACAAACATTCATCAATGTGATACCCAAAGTAAATATAAGACCCACTATTATACAACTATAATATCAATGTGATACAACTATAATACACAATGTGATACCTAAAAACATGTACAATGTTAAAAAAATATACATTCAAACGATCATGAGTGTGATACTCAAAATACATACAAGATGCATTGTGATACCCACTATGATACCCACTGTGATACGTTGTGACACTACTGTGATACGTTGTGACACTACTGTGATACATTGTGATACCATTATGGAGAGACGTGCGTTATCATACGTTTCAAAATGATAAGTATGGTAAATTGTAATCAATTAGGTAATTATGGATTGAGTAATTAATGATTTTATTTATAATAAAAAAATAAAAATTGTTAAATTACATAATTATCCTTTTACTTTATTTTAAGTATGACATTAATTATATGGAATGAGTGACTCATATTGGATCTCACGGTTACCACAGACTAACTAGTTCTCATTTGATTAGGCCCCTATATATATATATATATATATATATATATATATATATATATATATATATATATATAGGGGTTGTTTTATTTGCAACCCTTAAAAAGGTTGCAAACCTTGCAACCCACATCTTAACCGTCGGATTGATGATCGGCGGTTACAATAGATATGGGGCCCAATATTTTTAATTAAAAAAAATAAAAATAAAAATAAAATAACCGTCGATCATGAATGAAACGGTTAAGATGTGGGTTGCAAGAGTTGCAAACATACAAACCAATCAATTAAGATATCTATAGAAATAATGAAGATTCATTTATTATGATTTGACTATTTAAAGAAGATGATTAGAGTTCATTAATTATAATTAATACCTTATATTAGAAAACAATCGATGTATTTATGAAACTAGATATTGGTTAGAGTAGATGGACGGTTAAGATTAGTTTGTATGGTTTGTAACATTTGGTTGGTTTGTATTTGATGGGGACTTAAGTTCGCGTGAGACCAAACAGTTTCCGTGAGACCGGTGAAACCAAGCTTTAAAGTATGAAACTTCACACCAAAAAACTGTGAATGTAAAAAAAAATCGAACTTTTCATAGGGAAAACACCGTAAATGTTACGTTCACGGTGTTTTTTGCTGTGAATGTTCGTTTTTTTTTACCTTCACAGCGCCTTCACTGTGAAGGTTCGAATATACCTTCACAGTCTTTTATCTGTGAAAGTTTGATTTTTTTTAACTTGGTTTAGGTTTTTTTACCTTCATAGTGTGATTACATTATGAAGATTCGAATGTTTTTTACCTTCACAGTGTTTCGGTGTGAAGTTTCATGTTTTAAGGCTTGGTCTCACGGGGTCTCACGGAAACAACTTGGTCTCACGTGAACCTGACCCTATATATATATATATATATATATATATCTAACCCATGGGTTTGCACCATTAAAAAGTTTGCATTTGAACACCCCTCTATCTATCTATCTATCTATATATATATATATATATATATATGAACCAATATTTTCGGACCGATATCACCGATATACCACCTATATTTCAAATATCGGACCCCAACCATCTATCATTAATATCTGATATTAACAGCATAGCACTCGCTACCTAATCAAGTTGTGAAATCTTCAAACCGCGGGTATTGGGTTGTAATTGGGTTATGGCCATTTGATCCAAACCCACCCAATAAACCCGATGCTTTTCTATATCATGGATTTAATATTATTGTTATGTCCTTAATTGATATATGTAATTGTTAGCTTTAATAGAAAGTCTCATACAAATATCTTTTAATATCTCTTATGTAATTGTTAGTCATATTTCTATGATTTCATTCTGATTTTACTTATTTTAAACACAATTGCTTACCTAGCCACATTGTAAAATGTTATACCAATGATTCAACCCGACCAACCCAACCAAGGGTTGAGTTGTATTTTTGTTTAGGTTGGGTTGGACCTCAAATCCAAATATATTTAACAGGGACAAGATACAACCAAAAAAGTAAATTTAAGGTCTTAAATTTCAAGCAAATATATATAATCTCAATTGATGCAGTAAAACCACCACTGAGATCATTACAATGAGACATCTCAATCTTTTATCTCAAGATGGAAATTAATAAGTATCTATTATCTATGGCATGACTTCTATGCAACCTTCCAACTCGATGCTACATCTTGCCTTTGGCCTTCCTAGGACTCTCAACCTGAGTCCTACCTAAAAACATGCTATGGTGTGAAAACGTGGGTGAGACTGAATGGTCTACTGAATTTCTTGCACATGACATCAGTATAAACATCATAATATCACAAAACAAGATAGTTAACAAACTCAGGGTGAATGTAGACTCTACTTGAACTACATTTCATCCAAATAAAGACCGTTTGCTTAGGATAAATGCAGACTGTTAGTCCCAAATTATAATGGCAATAATAAGCTAGTATTGTAGAGGGGGGATTGAATACAATACTCACAAATTTTCACTATAATTTAGAACGATGAAAGCATATTGTTAATTTGGCTTTGAACTTTTTACTTTGTCTTTGATCTGGATGAGGGCATCGATGCATCCCTTGAGATTTGGGGATCATTCTCATCCATTTGGAAATTCTGATCGACAGAATTGTCACTGGCCATTATATCGCAAGATGTAAGACTGGAACGGTTTGAGGTTCAGTTCTTAAATGGTGGGGACTCAATATTGACATGAGAAACACGATGGAGTCAAGGAGGTCTTACACTTTCAAGGCCCGATTTGACAAGCAACTATTTATGGCACGAACTATCTAATTTGAGGACATCGTAACAACTTAGTTTTCAGAAAATAATCACCACTTGCTGGGATTTTGTTCCTTGAGATACAAGTTCAGGGTTTTAATGGGTTTCAAGAAGATTACGGATGAGATCTATCCCATGGGGGTTGTGGATTGTCAAATCAAATCTTTTGTCTTTCTCTATGTAACTCCTTTTCATGGCTCTAGCCTTTGAATTTGCTTTGTGTTTTTAGGGTTGTCACAACCTTCTCGTTGGTGATTTGTGTTTTTCGTGGTTGCCTTGCATTTAGATGGTTTTTCTTTTTCTTCTCGTGCTCCCCTCATGGTTTTGCATCTCGTGATTGTTCTCTATTATTTTTGGGCCCTTTATCTTTGTAGTACTTTTGTTTTTGGTTTCAGTAATATGCCCACTACTAGACAAAGGGCAAATTACGACGGATGTTTCCGGCGGAAGCCAAACAAGTCAAACCCAGTTGACTTCCGCCGGAATTTTTAAAAACATTTTATCTTTCAGTGGATTTCCGACGGATTTTAAATTTTCTTTTATTTTTTCATATTAGAGAAAATAAATTAAAATTTTCCGGAGGATTTCCGGCAGATTTTAATAAAATCCGCCGGAAATCCGTCTGAACATTTTAATTTAATTTTTTTTCATTTTCTCTGGAAAGAATTAAAAAAATAAATAAATAATCCGTCGAAAATCCATCAAAAATCCGCCGTAAATTCTTAAAAATTTCCGGTGGATTTCCGACGGATATTTTTTTATTTAAAATAATTAAAATTGGCATATGTTTTGAAGACAACAATTACTTTTAGGTGGTCTATATATGTTTCAATGTTTATACATTTAAAGATAAGAATCAAATAATTAAAAAAATACTTGATTTAAGTAAAAGATTGTTAAATAATTTTATTTTAATTTTCGAAAAACCTGTTAAAATAATTGCTTAGATGCTCATTAAAATAGGTTATTTTAATCATAAATATTTTAAAAAAATAGAATAAAGCTATATTATGTAATCATGCCAAAATAACTATCATCACTCAAAATCAAGAACACATTCAAATATTTTGATGTTAATAACATTTAAATTTACATTTACATTTACATTTACATTTACATTTAACATTTAAGGGTGGTTAGGTTCATGAAATTGGAATTACCAATTTCATTGATCAAGTTTCAAACTCATGTTTGATTCACAGAAGGAAAGCGATTAAATTATTTCAATTCCATTGAATTCCATCATATAAGGAATTTATCAATCTTTGCCTTAAGTGAAGGAAAATTGAATTTCTACCAATCAAATGTGTGGTCAAATTATATTCCAATTCCTTTAAAGTCAAAATTTCGATTAATTACAATTCCATCAAATTCCATTCTGTTAACCAAACGTTCATTTAGTTTTCTTTTCATCACTACCATATAGTTAATCATTTTTTAGCCGGCGTTGGAGTTTGGCCGGTGATGGACCAAATCACAGATGACGATGGTCCCTGTGTTTTACAATCACACACACACACACACACAATATATATATATATATATACTAGAGTAATTAACATATTTGGTCCCTAAACTTTTATGGTTTTATACAAATATAAGGAAAAAAAAGAGAATTGCAAAAAGGGGACAAAAATATGGTTGGACGAAAATGCCCCTGCCTCTAACGGAGTTTTTAATGTCGTTAGGTGTCGGGGACCATTTCTAGAGCAAAATCCAAACCCTGGGGATGTAAACTTGAATTATAAAACCATAGGGACCTCTTTCAAAGAAATCAATAAACCTTAGGGACCAAAGTTGGAGTCTACTGTTGATTATATATTCATTAGAATAAGATAAAGTTAGCCATAAATAGTAAAAAAAAAACGAAAAATGATTGGGTAAACGTGAAAAACAATTATTATGATTTTGAATCTAAGAATTAGGTTTTAGAACACATATAAATAATTAATTTGATTACAAGTTTAATATTTGAAATTTGCACTTCTACTCATAATAACTATTATCCTTTTAGTAATTAAATTTTTTCAAGGTTGTTGATTATTTTTAATCTCAAAAAATAATAAAATCAAAATTAACTTTATAAATATGATTATAGTAACTTCAGTTATATCTTTCTTATAATTGTTTTCTAAAAATTTATTGCAACAATTGATGCTCATTAAAATCTAATTATTCCAAGGTTTTATATTGTAACAACCTGATTTATAATCAAATATTTTTTTTTATTACAATTTTAAATCTTAACCAGAAATAGATTATCCCAATTTAATATTAAATTAATTACAAAAAAATACTAGAAAAAAAACATCTCCATTTCGGTTTAGGATATCTTGGTATAACCGTTTCTTCATCAATTGCCCCTATATAAACCCTCATAACCCTTCCTTCTTCTTCATTACTCGATCACTCTCTCTGAGTAAAAAGAAAATGTCTTCCTCCTTTCCTGCTGTTTCTATTTCTTCTTCGGTGCTTACCTTCCCGCTGTTTCTCTGTGTCATCACGTTTGTCTCCGTTTTTGCTTTCCTCCTTGCTCCCGGTGGTCTTGCATGGGCTCTCTCCAAATCCCGAACAAAAACAGCCATTCCTGGTCCTTCTGGTCTCCCCATTTTAGGCCTTGTCTTCGCTTTCACCTCCTCTTTGACTCATAGAACCCTTGCGAAACTTGCTACCACCTTCAATGCTACGCCTCTAATGGCGTTTTCTGTTGGGTTCACTCGTTTTGTTATCTCCAGCCATCCCGAGACTGCAAAAGAGATACTCAACAACACTGCATTTGCTGACCGTCCGGTGAAGGAGTCGGCCTATGAGCTTTTGTTTCATCGTGCCATGGGGTTTGCTCCTTACGGTGAGTATTGGCGTAACCTTAGAAGAATCTCGGCCACTCATATGTTTAGCCCTAAAAGGATATCAAGTTTTGGGGGTTTTAGGGAGAAGATGGGCCTAAAAATGGTCGATCAGGTTTGGTCTTCCATGGACCATAATGGTGTTGTGGAGGTAAAGAAGTTGCTCCACTTTGCTTCGTTAAACAATGTCATGATGTCTGTGTTTGGAAAATCATACGACAATTTCGGTGATGATGGCGATGATGGGTTTGAACTTGAGAAGCTGGTGAGTGAAGGATACGAGCTTCTCGGAATCTTCAACTGGAGCGACCATTTTCCGATGGTCAGCTGGTTCGATTTTCAAGGGGTGAGGAAGAGATGCAAACAGTTGGTCTCCAGAGTCAATGTTTTCGTTGAAGGAATCATCAATGAACACCGTGAACGAAGGGTTGAGAATGGTGCCGTTCTCGACGGCGATTTTGTTGATGTTCTGCTTGATTTGGAATCAGAAAACAAGTTTAGTGATTCGGACATGATCGCTGTTCTTTGGGTACGTTTCAATTCACGTAATTGCTTTTTTTCTCTCATTTCTTAATATTTCCGTCATGTGTATTTTTGAATCACAACCACAAAATTGTTCAAAACTATATATATATATTCCTTAATTAATTCGATAATATATATATATTAATTATTCTGCAGGAAATGATCTTCAGAGGAACCGATACGGTGGCAATCCTGCTGGAATGGATTCTGGCGAGGATGGTATTGCACCCGGACATTCAAGCCAAGGCACAAGCTGAAATCCAAAACGTTGTTGGGTCGGGTCGCCCCGTATCCGATGCAGACCTCCCGAACCTGCCATACCTCCAAGCAATTGTTAAGGAAACCCTACGTGTGCATCCACCTGGCCCACTTCTATCATGGGCTCGACTGGCCATCCACGACACTCAAGTGGGTCCACACATGGTTCCAGCTGGGACTACGGCGATGGTCAACATGTGGTCCATAACCCACAATGATCAAATCTGGGGTGAAGCCGAGATGTTTAACCCGGATAGGTTTATGGATGAAGAGGTGGCCATAATGGGTTCTGACCTCCGTTTGGCTCCATTTGGTGCGGGTCGGAGGGTTTGCCCCGGAAAGGCAATGGGTTTGGCTACGGTCCAGCTTTGGTTAGCTCAGTTGCTTCAGAACTTCAAATGGGTTGCTGCTGATGGGTCGGATCCGGGTGTCGTTGATTTGTCGGAGTGTTTGAAGATGTCATTGGAAATGAAGAAGCCATTGGTGTGCAAGGCTGTGGCTAGGGTTTGATAATCGTAGAGTATTTCCACTACATTTTCTTATGCAAAATTAATTAAGAATAAAAAAATTGGGTTGGGTAATTTTGGAATGTCAAATACTTGGGTGGTGGGGTAAGGCAATGATTTTGTACACCACTTTTTGCTTGGGACATATTAACCCATTTAATAACAAAATATAGCTAGATTCTCATTAAGTTTTTTATACATTTTGGCTCCTCTCTACCTAAATGATGATACACAATTACATAAAAATATATAATACATGCATGTCATATTCAACGTTTATATTTAATGTAACTTTTACATCAAACTTAATTAAATAAATATATACATATGTTGTAAATCAAATTGCATGACTATATCAACGAGGCCACATTGAGCACATGGACCAACACCATAAACTAGTCATTCGGTATTAAAATTATTTTATATTTGTATCCTATCATTCATTTAAAGTCTATATATGTCTAATGCATATTAACCATTTGATTAACATCAAGAACAAATCAAAACAAATGTAAATCAAAATCTAAATCTAAATCGAGTTCAAGTGATTGATTTCCGAAACTCAAAACTCTGAATCTATGGCTTCAATAAGATTGATTATATTGATTGCCCTTGTCAATGCTAATTTGCTTTTTGTCGAGCAATCCATCTCAATCCCTACCCTAATTGTACAAGATTGATATATATATTTATCCAAATAAATTATCACTTAAAAGACTATTTAATTTTGTTTTCAATATTTTTCTCATTTTAAAAATATTGACGAGATCATTAAAAAATATAATTTGTTAAAAACAGTAAATTAATTAGTTATATATTTAAAATAAGAGTACATTACATCGTAGGTCCCTGTGGTTTGATCAAAATCTGGATACAGTTTCAAAATAAGTACATTGAACGTTCATGTGGTTTGCATTTTGTTTCAACCTGGGTCCCTATCCCTAACGGAATATTCTTAATAAATATATAATATTTTTAATAGAAAAATAGACAAAAAGGTAAATGACTGTAATCCCGTTGAATTGACACATTACAGTCTCAATTTACTTATTTTGAAAAGAGGAACTGAATCTAGATTCTAAGCAAACCACAAGGACCAACGATGTAATTTGCTCTTAAGATAACGAAGTTTATGTATAAAACACAATATGTGTACAAAACGAAAAGTTCAAAAATAAAATGGTGCAAATAAAAACTATTTTATAAATGGAAGGGATTCAAGAAATTCTTTACTTCTTTTTTGCATTGAGTCTTATATGAAATAAGTTGTTTTTATGAATTAAACTTGATTAACGTTATGGATGATAGAATCAGGTTTTTAAGATTAGAGTTAATGGATAAAGGTAGGGATGTACAAAAAACTGATCAACTCGGCCAATCTTGCCTGAAGCCACTAGAACAATGTTGTTAATGTCAGCGATATATAGCTGATATCTCGAATATCGGATCTTGGCAAAAAATCGGTAAAAATATTGGTTCTGATAATATTGCGGATATTTACTGATATTTGAGCGATATTTTGCCTTGAGTCTTCAACACTAATTAGACCAATCGAACATCGAAGACCAAGTCATTCTAGTATCTAAAGTACATATCTTATTAACATAAAATTCATGACATTATAACCAATTTGGATGCTAAAAATGCATATTATATTCATTAAGAACGTGGTTAGAAAAAAATTATACGATATTTTTTCAACCAAATTTACTTGGAGTCAACAACATTAATTCATAAACATAAATATTGAAAAGTTTACTTGGAGTCAAACATTAATTCATAAACTAGGGTCGCTAGTTACCTGCCATTCAAGTTTGTTTATTTTATAATCGAATCCTCATAATATACATTTTGTGGCTAAAAGAACTCACTAAACGTGTTTTTCTCATTCCATTATAAGTTAATATAATAAAGAAAACAAAAGAAAAAAATGGTTGGTGCACGCTTAAGGGGGTTGTAGGCATATGCGATCCTTGTGCGCAACCCTCGCAAGGGTCGCATATGGGGTGGTCGCATATGGGGTACGGACTTATGATACATAAAATGCCACCCTGACACGCGAGGGTCGCATAATTTACTCCAAGGACTAGTTTCGCCAATTTTTGAATCTTGAGCGTTTTTCCATTTTCGGTTTGAAGCCGCTGTTTGAGAGGGGGAAGACCTAGAACGATTTCTAGAGCAAAGGAGAGGATTTTGAAGTTTTTCTATCATTTTCTTCTTGTTTAATTTCGTAAGTAACTAGTTTCTTCATTCCACAATAGTTTAGCCCTTGATTTTGATGCATTCAGTTTAGAGATTCCTATATAAAGATTTTTAACAAGTTTATTTGCTTGAATTCCGTATGAATGTCATTATCTTTTGGTTTATTAATTTATTTTGATCAATTGATTGGTACCCATTTGATGAAAAGTCATTTAAAATCCTAAATCTGTAATTGTTTGGGGATTTTGATATAGTGACAAAATATATTTGATATCAATAAGGTTTTCGAACCTATGCCAAGAATTCTGCGATCAAAGCTTTAGTAAGTCGAGTTTATGAGCTTATTGCTTTGAATCGGCGAATTTCCTAACTTGTTAATGCTAATCACACCCGAGGATTCAAGAGCTTGTTTAAAACCTCATTTGTTGTTAAAATTTAACTAAAGAACTTATTTTGATCAATTTATCCAAGGGAAAATCGAGGTTGTCAGAGCTTGTTGACAACCATAGCTGGTTTAGACTTGGCATGTCCTCTTCTGCACCATAAGAATCGATAATAAACATTTTGCATCATATCGAGGGCGAAGCTATTGTTAGCTTTTTAATTTTATTTCTTTTAATCGTATGTTGCTTATTTAATCGAATCCAAACCCCCTTTTACTAAAAATGTAGAAATCGAATAATTGTCACAACCAATCCCTATGGATTTAACTGAACTTACCACTATTACAATCTTTATTGTGATTTGGGATAGTTAGAACTTATTGTTTGCCAGTCTTGACAACCGTCAATCATTTATTGGATCACAAGTCCTTATAATTTAAAACAAAATGGAGAGACATTTCAAATACTTTCATATTTTCTTCCATGGAGCTACTCCTTATGATAATCAATATCAATTTATCTGATTGGTTTTATTTACTTTGTGCATTTCAAATACTTTCTTATTTTTTTCAGATTACAACATAGAAGTTCTTAATGTTACATATATTGGTCTAATTTGATGATATTATTATTAGGAGTTAATCTGCATATAACATAGATGCTCAACTTACTCTCCAACACTTGGTTCTCTAATTAAGTTATTTTCTTTGAGTTCACACAAACAAAGTGCGTTTGGTATGCATACGACATTGACCAAGACTGGACGAGATTGGTCGGGTGTGTAAATTAAAGTAGGCGAGTGAAATTTTTTTACACGATTTTGAGTTTTAATTTGACATGAAAGATTTTGTCAACTTTATACCATCTCCCTGATTTTTGTTTCACTTGTGGGATAAAAAAATGCACTTTGATCCCACTCTGTCTTATTGATACAGGGAGGATTCGAGAGCTATCATGGTGTTTCTTCTATCTTTGGAAAAGAAGAAAATGAGCTCGAAGAAGGCTCGGAATTTGGCATCGAGAAAGGAGCAAACAGCCCCTACCGATACTACAATCCGGTTTCTTTTGTCCATCGATGTTCTAGGAAGATCGGGAGTTTATTTCTCGTTGTGACCGCTGTTAGAGAGTTGGCAACATTTCTAAGAGGGATGAGATGCCCATGAAGGTATTTATGGAGCTATTCGACACGTGGGCGATCGATGTCATGGGACCATTTCCAAACTCATATCGTAATGAGTACATTTTGGTGGCAGTTGATTATGTTTCTAAGTGGGTCGAAGCAATCGCAACCCCCACAAACGACTCCAAGATGGTGATCAACTTTCTACGAAAGAATATTTTCTCATGGTTTGGAGTTCCAAGAGCACTAATAAGTGACGGAGGTAGTCACTTTTGTAATCGGCACCTTGACTTATTCTTGAAGAAGTACTCGGTGAAACATAAGGTCACTACACCTTACCATCCTCAAGCAAACGGATTAGCCGAGGTATCAAACCGAGAGTTAAAGCAAATCCTAGAGAAGACACTAAATACATCTCACAAGGATTGGTCGATAAAACTGGACGATGCTCTTTGGGCCTACCGGACGGCATTTAAGACACCACTTGGAACCACACCGTACCGATTGGTATTTGGTAAATCATGCCATTTGCCTGTGGAGTTAGAGCATAGAGCCTATTGGGAAATTAAGCAGTTGAACATGGGATTAGATGCGACTGGAAGGAGGAGATTCTTACAGTTAAATGAATTGAAAGAGATCAGGCTGGACGCATACGAGAATGCAACGATCTATAAAGAACGCACTAATAAATCCCACGACCGGGAGCTTAGTGAAAAGCTACTCACTCCAGGTTTGAACGTTTTCTTATTTAACTCACGTTTGTGCTTGTTCCCAGGTAAACTGAAGTCGAAGTCGTCAGGACCGTTCAAAGTGGTGGAAGTGTCTCCCTACGGTGTAGTCGAGCTTGAGGGAACTGATGGGCAGAAGTTTAAGGTGAATGGTCAGAAAGTTAAACCCTACATCGGAGGTGAACCCACCAATACCTCAAGCGTGTACTTGGATGAGCCTAAGGAGTGACCATCGAGAAAGGTCGTGCCAGGACACTAAATAAGGTGTTGGGTGGGAGGCAACCCACCGTAGATGTGTTTTATTTTCCTTTTTGCTTGTGTTTTAATTTCGTGTGTTGTTAAGTTTTTTTTATCCCGTTGAGTTGTTATTCCTTGAGTTTTAGCGTTTGAAAAGTGCAAGAACAGGATTTGGAAGTGAAACTGTTGGATCCCAGATCTAATCTCGTAACAATGATATAAACAATAAGAGTAATGACAGCGGAAGCAATACAGTTTAATATCAAAGGAGATTCAAATATCACAGTTCATAAAGCAGATAAAGATAAACAAGATATTCTTAGAATAAAATATTCAACTTATATTATCAGATATATATCTTCTTGAGCACGTTTGAACAATAAGGTGATGGTCCTATTTATAGGACCATAAAGTAAGCAGTGTACTTGCATGACAAAAAGAGCATGCTGAACAGTGACCTATTCTAGAAAGTAAATCTTATCACTAAGTGACGTGTCATCTGTTCTTCTGTTCATTAGAAAACTTGTGCATTCAGAGAGAATGTCTTCAGAGCTCTGACGTTGTCTTCAGAGCCTCTGATGAAGCTATCTCTGATGTAAGTTGCAATCTCTGATAAGTACTTCAGAGGCAGGATTGTCCTCTGGTATTCATCCTCTGATGTCTTCTGAGTTGCACTGATAAGTACTTCAGAGGCAGGTTTGTCCTCTGAAGTCTTCGTCCTCTGAAGTCCTCAGTTGCAATCTGATAAGTACTTCAGAGGCAGGTTTGTCCTCTGAAGTCTTCTTTCTCTGACGGTTATTTTCAACACTTTAACAGATGATTTGGAGCTAACAATCTCCCCCTAAGTGTCGAAAATAAAAGATACAAAAACAACAGAGAATTGAATTTTAATCTAGAAAGCATAGAGGAGAAAATCATCCTCTTAAGTATTACTCCTTAAACATTTGGAAGTTTAATACAAAGTAATATCAAAAAAAAATAAAGAAACAGACTACAATTTGTCACTTGAACAGATGCTATGGAATTTCATGATCAGAGCTCTGAAGTTGATCATCGAGTCAATCTCTAAGTCAAGCTTTGCCAGTAAATCTGCTCTGTGCCTTTCTTCTTTTGCATGGATCAATTTCTTTATACCTCTCAAGGTTTCATCAGAATACTTCGACACTTCTGAAGCTAGAAAGATCTTCTTTTCTTGATTTACTCTAAAGACGAAACCCAGAGGTTCTGCAACGATTGATCCAGTCTTCTGTTCTTTAAGTTTGTCAAATGACTCCACAGGTTCAGTTACCTCCAGCTTCTCTTCCCCTAGGTTCAGAGCTATTTGAAAGTCACGTTTTGCTCGGTGTTTGACATAGGCCTCCATTGCCCGTCGGACTTCAACCATGCCCATCCTGATTTCCCTTCTTCCATGATCATACCTGGCAGAGCAATAGGCATATAGATGTGGTAAATCATATGGATTTAGATTTACGAGATCATTGTCATTGAACTCGTAAATCTTCTGATCAGATCGAGTTACCACATAATTCCTATAGATAATCTTGTTGTAAGCAAAGGTCTTTTCTGAGATTTTGTTGATTTTGATGATTGGATCATCAGAAAGGACCTGTGCTCTTGGTTTGGTTTTATCTCTGATAAATCTTCGCTCATAGTCTGGCATGTCCTCTCTGATTCTTGGATTCAGAGGAATGACTAGTGTGTCTGCCATGTTGAACTCACAGTAGATGTATCTGAAGTGGTCTTCTATGGAAGCTTCGGGATTTGATTCGAGGAATGTGGGAGGTTTATTGAACACTTTTGCTGGAAGACCGATGCTTGTTTTCTGAACAGGATTCTCTGAAGGAGCCTGTTCATCAACAACCATGGTTTCTGGTTCCTTCGTCTGTGGAGGATCTTCTTTTGAGGGTTCAGAGATGTAGCCATCTATCTCTGGTGATTCCCTTAGCTCTGACGTTGTTGAAGTATGATGTGGTTGAGCATTCTTGAAGACATATTCTTCGACATTAACTACTTCAACTTCTTCTTCAATCTCTTTTCCAGAATCTGTTTTTTCTTCTTTTTCAGATTCTGATTCGTAAGCATCTCTCATCACATAAGTTGATCTTTCTGGTGATGAGAATGCATCTTCTGATGTTGAGAAGTCTACGAGCTGTTCATCTTCTTCTTCGTCCAGAGCTCCAATAGTTTCTTGAGATGCAGCTGTGATTTGTTCAGCTGTGATTGAGACTATTGGAGCACCTGAAGTGGATGGGGCTAGAAAGATGACAGGTACTGGCGACTTTAGAGTGGCTTGAATATCTTCAGCAGAGGTGGAGGTTGAACGTCTCTCTGTTCCTTTCTCCTTGTGTTGGTTTAATTCAGAGGGAGTGGACTCCTTTTGTGTGTCAACAGGTTTTGGAGTAGGAGTCTTCTCCCCCTTTTTAAGATCGGATGACCCCTGAGATTGGTCATCTTCGTCATCAGAATCTTCATACCTAGCCTTCTTCCGCGCTTCCTCAGAGCATGCGATCTCTGGTTCCTTTCTCTTCAATACTCCCTCTGAAGATTTGACATTCTTCAGAAGGTCTTCAATTTTCTTGTTCTGCTGAGTGGTCTTGGAGACGAACTTGCTAGATATAGTCATTACATTGCTGGTGATCTTCTTGGAGAAGTTGGTCAGGTCAGCCTTTGTAATAAACTCTGTGGCAGGAGCAGCAGTAGAGGTAGGGATCTTTGCAAGTACCTCTGCCAAAGAACGCAAGACTTCCTCTTTGAATTGAGAAAAGTCTGCATTTGTTGGAGTGGGGGCAGAGGTAGGTGGAATCGCCTGGAGGAGCTCTGTTTTTGAGTTCTGAATTTCCCTGGACAATACGGAGTCATTTTTTATGACCAAGCTTTCCAGAGCATCCAGTTTTTCGTTCTGATTGAGAACCGTCGTGCGCAGCTCAGAGACCTCTGAAGTGAGCTTTTCAACTTCAGAGTTAGAGGCAGAGGCCTCTGAGGTCTTCTCCATTTGAAGTTTTATCTCCTTCAGAGATTCTCTGATTTCATCACCAAAGATTCTGAACTCTTCTTTGGTAACGTAATCAGAGGGGGTAACCTTAGGATCAACACATGATTCCAAGTTTCCCTCGAGTTCAGAGGGGCCTTCTTTCGGAGGTGGTTTGAGGTTTTCTCCGGAAGGACTTCCCATTAATCCTTGGGGACCCTTTTTCAAGGATTTCCCTATAATGGTTCCGATTGGTCTCTGATCATCAGAGTCAGAATCTGATGATGAGAACCGAATGTGTTTGGAAACCTTGCTGTCCAGGCTAAGGATTCCTTGTGCAAGAAGGTCGTGCCATTCTTTTTCTTACAGGCAATGCTTACATTCTAAGGGACGGTCCAACTTAGTTTGAGCCACAAAGGCGTCATGTGTAGGTAGAGGTGACATACTCTGGGGTGATTGAGTATTTTTATCTTGGTCTAAGTCCTTTTGGGAGGACTTAGCCGTATCAGAGGTTTCCCCTCTGGTGCATGCTTCAGAGGCAGAAACAGATGCCTCTGAGCGGTTAGGATGGGTAGGGTTCGAGGTGTGCACCTCTGTTTCAATGTCCATTGATGCTGGACCACCTTGGACAGTAAATTTGGTTGCACTGGGATTTGGGCTTTGGATTCTCTCATTTGTGTCGTCAGGGACATCTTTTTCTACCTCACCGCCCTCAGATTCTAAGTTTAGAAACTCACCCTCTGGAATTCTCTCTTCCTCACTTTCCTCTGCTCTGACAGAGATATTCTCTTCGTCAGAGGGAGGGTTCTCATGTTCTCTCTTCCTCACTCTCTCAGAGCCACCCTCTGGTTGCGCTCTGTTAATGTTTTGAGCAGTATCAGAGATATCACTCTCTGATTCAGGCTCAGGCTCAGAACCTAAGTGTGTTGGGGATCCCATCATCGGTTCTGATGATTGGTCAACACGACTAAGTAGGAGATGGGTAGGAGAGTCAGTAGGAATTACCTCAATCATGGTGTGTGGGAATCGTCGGTCATGTGGATAAGGAGGAACCTCTGTTGCTTTGAATGAGTTCATCATAAACAGAGGAGTCATTGGGCCCTCCTCAGTGATGGAGAATTTCTCCATTGCTCGTTGAATGACCACAGAGATGAATCGAGGAAACAGTACCGATATTGGTTGTTTTCCTTTGGCCAAGTCCTTGTTCTTCTTGTCCACCGCCGTCAGCATCTCACAGAAGAGAATGTGAGCCATATTGATGCTTCTGTTGAAAAAGAGAGCATACATTATGGCTATTATCGCTGGATGAGTCTGATCCTGACTTCCAATCTTGCAGGTTATTGTTCGGTTGAGAACACTGAACATAAAGTTCCATTTGGGAGGCAGGTACTGACGTCTGAATTGACTTAGGCGTGTTATTTCTTTGTTGTAGCCCAAGTGGTGGAGGAACTGAAGAAGGACTTCTTGACTTGGTAGTTTCTCAAAAGCATATATTTGAAGATCAGTTGTCGTGAGGAGGTTGAATCGACGAGTCAGGGTTTGTGGGGTTATTCTTATTGTCAGGCTTTGTTCTCCTAGGTCAATGTGCCCAACCAGTCCTTCCTTTTCAGCGTCGTATTCACTTGAATACCACCATTGTTGGACAAAGCGAAGGGGAATATCTGAGGCATGTTTGGTTAGAACATCATTGAGTTCGCAGTTGGTGAAAAAGTCGAGGATTGGGCGAAACTGTTCATCGTATTTTGATGGGGTGACGTCCAGAAAGTAGTTATTTCCTTTGACTGGAACATCGAACTGTACCATATTTAAGCTTGGAACAAGTTTGCTTGAGTTATCTGAAGTTTGGGAATGAGCCGC
Organism: Arctium minus; assembly: GCA_954870635.1. Classification (NCBI taxonomy): domain Eukaryota; kingdom Viridiplantae; phylum Streptophyta; class Magnoliopsida; order Asterales; family Asteraceae; genus Arctium; species Arctium minus. The sequence goes on along the minus strand of OX941087.1, from coordinate 80,112,889 downwards.
CATTGTTGCAGGTTGAGAAAGATGAAAGCTTAGAAGGAGAGATTTGGGATTTTGGATTTAGAGAGCGTAAAGAATAATAAAAAGGGAAACAGGGTTTTTATAGACAAAGGGTAGAGGGAGAGGTTATGGAAACGGCGAATGAGAGTCCTAATGTCAGAAAGGACGTTCCATCATCCCCTAATTAATAGGTGACACGTTTAGGTATGTAGGGGAGAGTCGCTTTGTGTCAGAAAACCGCCAGTTGGTTTTAAAAAGAAACGAATGGTTATCCAAAAAGATTTATTATTTAAACGAATTTCCTGGAATATTCGTTTAATGAGAAAAGATCAGAAGCTCTGATATAAATATCAGAAGATCAGAAGCTCTGATATAAATATCAGAGAAGATCAGAGGCTCTGATATAAGTATCAGAGACAAGATCAGAGGCTCTGATATAAGTATCAGAGACAAGATCAGAGGCTCTGATATAAGTATCAGAGACAAGATCAGAGGCTCTGATATAAGTATCAGAGGCAAGATCAGAGGCTCTGATATAAGTATCAGACAAGATCAGAGGCTCTGATATAAGTATCAGAGACAAGATCAGAGGCTCTGATATAAATATCAGAGACTTTTCTTCCTCTTGAAAAGCTGAAAGGGTCTGTCTCCCCCTTGACCAAAGAAAGAAGTCTTTGATGTTCTCCCCCTTGACACATGCTTGGAGAAAAGTGATTTTTACCATTGGTGAAAAAGTCCAGAGGTTCTGATTGAAAGGATCAGAGACTCTGAAGTTTTCTTGTGGACATATGCTACTTGGTTCAGAGTTTCTGATAATTGATCAGAAACTGAGTTTACCAATTTTTTGTTAGGTAGACATATTCAACATTCCCAACTTGCTAACTAAAAAATTGAACCTTCGTTCATCTAAAGCTTTTGTGAAAATATCAGCAAGTTGTAGTTCAGTTGGTACAAAATACATCTCTATTGTTCCCTTTTCAACATGATCTTTTAGAAAGTGGTACCTTACATCGATGTGCTTGGTTTTGGAGTGTTGTACTGGATTGGCAGAGATGGCTATGGCACTTTTTGAATCACAGAGAATTGGAATTCTTTCAATTTGTTGGCCATAATCACTGAGCTGAGTTTTCATCCATATTACTTGTGAGCAGCAACTAGCAGCAGCAACATATTCTGCCTCTGCTGTTGAAGTTGAAACACAGTTTTGCTTCTTGGATGACCAACTTACCAGCTTATTGCCCAATAACTGACAGCATCCTGAGGTACTTTTTCTATCAAGCTTACATCCGGCATGATCTGCATCAGTGTAAGCTGTTAGATCAAAACTAGAAAGTTTTGGATACCAGAGGCCTAATGAGTGTGACCCTCTGAGGTATCTGAAAATTCTTTTGACAGCAGATAAATGAGATTCTTTTGGATTTGCTTGATATCTAGCACAAAGACATGTTGCAAACATTATGTCAGGCCTACTTGCTGTTAAGTATAATAGTGAACCTATCATACCTCTGTATGTTTTTATATCCACAGATTCTCCTGAAGGATCAGAGTCAAGTTTGACTCCGGTGGATAGAGGAGTTCTCATTGAAGTTGAATCATTGAGTTTGTATTTTTGCAAAATTTCAGAGACATACTTAGATTGACTTATGAATGTACCTTCTGAAGTTTGTTTTACTTGTAAGCCCAGAAAGAAAGTTAATTCTCCCATGAGGCTCATCTCAAATTCACTCTTCATCAACTCTGAGAACTTGTCACAATACTTTTGATTTGTAGAGCCAAATATAATGTCATCAACATAAATTTGTACTAAAAGCATCTCATTCTTGTACCTTTTGATGAATAAGGTAGTATCAATTGTGCCTTTTTCAAATCCATTTTGAGTCAGAAAGGTGGACAGAGTTTCATACCAGGCTCTTGGAGCTTGTTTAAGTCCATACAGAGCTTTATCCAAATAATAAACATGATTAGGATACTCTGTACTTTCAAATCCAGGTGGTTGCTGGACATAAACTTCTTCATTTAATTTACCATGAAGAAAGGCAGATTTAACATCCATTTGATAAACTTTGAATCCTTTGTGTGCAGCATAGGCCAAGAAGATTCTGATTGCTTCTAGCCTAGCTACAGGTGCAAAGGTTTCATCATAATCAATGCCTTCTTCCTGGCAATATCCTTTTGCAACCAACCTGGCTTTGTTTCTGATTATTATTCCATCCTCATCCTTTTTGATTCTGAAAACCCATTTCGTTCCAATTGCAAATTTTCCTTTGGGAAGGGGAACTAGGGTCCAGACTTTGTTTTTTTCAAACTCTTGAAGTTCATCCTGCATTGCAAAAATCCAATGAGGATCTTCAAGAGCTTCTTTTACCTTCTTTGGTTCAATAATGCTCAAAAAGTTTACATAGAAGCATTCATTGATGGTGGCAGATCTTGTTTTAACTCCTTCGGATGAGGATCCAATTATTTGATCAATTGGATGATCTTTTGTCCATCTTGTAATTGGAGCATAAATTTGGGGTGGAGTTTGAGCTTCAGAGTCTCTGACAGTTGGTGACACCTCTGTTGTATTGTTCAGAGGCTCTGTTGGTGATGCCTCTGTTGTACTGTTCAGAGGCTCTGAGTTTTGTTCCGGAGATGCAGATTTTTGTTCATCATTTGGTTCTGGAGTTGCTTCAGATACTTCTTGATCATCTTCTGATTCACTTTGTTGATCTGCATTTGGTGAAACAGAAGGTGTTGGTTCAGAGGGCCCTGAAAGGGTTGTACCTGTTTCTTGAGGTTCTTCTGAATTCTCTCTCTGTCTATCTCTGAAGATAACTTCAGAGATATCTTCATCATCAAAGAAATCTTCAAATATTTTGTTTAATTCAGATTCCCTTGATGATTCAAAGATTGGTGATGAACTTTCTTGTTGTTCAGAGCTTTTATTGTCGTCAAAAGTGATATTGATGCTCTCTTGGATAGTTCTTGTTCTAAGATTGAACACTCTAAAAGCTTTTGAGGCTAATGAATATCCAATGAATTTGCCCTCATCAGCTTTCTTGTCAAACTTTCCAAGATATTCTCTATCTTTCAGAATATAACACCTGCATCCAAAAACATGAAAATATTTAATATTAGGTTTCCTATTGTTAATGAGTTCATAGGATGTTTTCTGAAATCTCTTGACAATTGTAGCTCTATTCTGAGTGAAGCAGGCTGTTGCTACTGCTTCTGCCCAAAAATTTGTTGAAAGATCAGATTCAGCAAGCATTGTTCTGGCAGCTTCAACAAGTGTTCTGTTTTTCCTTTCAACTACTCCATTTTGTTGAGGAGTTCTTGCTGCAGAGAAGTTAGGGGTAATGCCTTCTTCTGATAGATAAGAATTGATTTTGGTATTTTTGAACTCTGTTCCATTATCACTTCTTAGTTTCTGAACTTTGCTGCTGAATAGAACCTGTAATCTTTTTAACAACCTTATTAATGTGTCAGGGACATCAGATTTAGCTCTAATGAATTCTATCCATGTGTATCTGGAAAATTCATCAATCAGAACCAGAATGTATTTCTTACCTGCTAGACTCTGTACAGAGATAGGACCACAGAGGTCCACATGTAGCATGTGCAGAGGTCTTGGACAGTTGTTTTCACTTTTGGTTTTATGGGAAGATCTTTTCATTTTTCCCATCTCACAAGCAGAACAAAGATGATCTTTGTTAAACTTTAGAGATGGTAATCCCTTAACCAAATTAAGTTTAACTAACTTATCAAGTGAGGAAAAGTTTAGATGTGAAAACTTTTTATGCCAGAGCCAGATTTCCTCACTGTTCAGAGATACAAGACAAAGTTTCTCTGAATCAGTGTTTGTGATTTTGGTAAAGTTCATTCTGTAGAGGTTACCTTTTCTGTCTGCTCTTAGCATTTCTTGACCTGATTTTGAGTGAAGAAGTGAACAATATTTTCTTTGAAATTTCACATCAAAACCATGATCACAAAGTTGACTTATGCTTATCAGATTGTGTTTTAATCCATCCACATAAGCAACCTTTGATACTGAAACATTTCCTCTTGATAACTCACCATATCCTTTAATCTGTCCTTGCTTGTTGTCTCCAAAAGTAACTGCTCCTCCAGATTTTGCTTTAAATGAGGATAGCAGTTCTTTATCTCCAGTCATATGCCTTGAACATCCAGAATCTAGGTACCATATCGGCATTGACTGTTTCTGCAAGACAGATTATAGTTTCTTAGGTACCCACCTCATTATGGGTCCTTTTGTGTTAGACTTTGGTGGATTTGAATGACTTTTTGGCATCTCATCTTTTGATGTCTTGCCTGTACGTGTCTTCTTTTGAGATTTTGTCTCTGAGATATTTTTCAGAGATTGATTCAAAAGGCAGTGTGATCCTTTAAAATGATTCTTCAGTTTCATCAGGAGATAAATGCAGTTACAATTAATAGAACAAGAAGAAGTAGGAGCAAAGTTTTTCTCTTTATTAAAAGCATTTGTTACATTTTGACTTCTTTTGAAACTAGCACTAGGAATATTACATTTATCCCTAACTACTTCTTTTCTTTTTGCTTGAAAGACAGTCTTCTTTTCAAGTTGCTTTTTCTTGTTCAAAAACATCTTCTTTTCTTTGCTGCTTACTGCACAGACAGGATCAATATGATTAGTTTTTGTCCATTTGCCCTTTTGTTCAGGAAAGAATTTTATTGTTTTATAGGTGTAAGAGCCAGAAGTGTTTGTTTTATTCTTTGCCTTTTCTTGCAACTCTTTTTCAAGTTCCAGAGATGTTTTTGCTTGTAAACACATATTTGCAAAATCAGGACTTATTGGTATTCTGGTTTTGGTTTTCAATACTGAAATTGGAACATTCAAAATACCAGAGCCAACAGTTTCTATCTTTTTGTGAATTACATTCCCTGGTTTACAAAAAATCTGTTCATCAATCTCTAAATCAGATTCTGAATCAGAGTCAAGAAAGTCTCTCTTAGATTTGATAGAGATATCTACCTCTACTGGTTTTTTAATTTCTTTTGATCTAGAGACTTTGATGATCCGTTTCATGCTTTCTTTTCTTTTTAAGTCCTCCATGACATTTTCTTTCCATATCCTTTGAACATCATCTTCAAACGTGGTTCTGATGTTTTCATCTGACTTTGGTGAATACAGAGGAGCATTTGGATTAAGTGAACTCTGAGATTCATTTTCAGAAGTACTTGTATCAGAGGTACTTGGTTCAAATGTCTCTGATTCACTTGAGATGAAGGCATCAAATCTGAAAATTTCTTTGGGATCATAGCTTTGAGGTTTTGTAAAGAGTACTTCTGAAGTTTCTTCTTTTACCTGTAACACAGACTTTTGAATGTCTTTTACTTCAGAGTACGTAGTATTTTTGAAATTCAAAGCTCTTGCTTTTGATCCCTCTGATGTTTTCATTCTTTTGAAATTATTCAGAGATGGACTTTCAAATCTTTGGACCTTTCCCATACAGAAAGTGGAAGAAAGTGAAGTTTTCTCCAATCCATTGAATGAATTCAACTCATTGAATCCTAGTCCTTGAGAGTCCATTTGCGATTTTATTTTGTCAAAGACACTTTGTGCATTAACATAGCTTTTGATTTGAAGATTTTTTCTATCTAGAGATTGATGTAAGATTTCTCTTTCCTTTTGAAAAAATTTGGTTAAGGCAATAGAATTGAGCCTTTCATACTCAGATTTCTTTACTTCTTCTTCTTTTCCTTTTAAAACTTTCTCTATTTCTCTTATTTCTTCTGAAAATGATTTTTCTTTTTGCTTGAAGGTTTCTTCAAGTTTAGTTTTTTCAAGAAAAATATCTTTCTTTTCTGATTCCAGAAGATTCTTTTCTCTTTTGTAAAAGATGAGCTCTTTTGTTGCTTGCTCTCTTTTCTGTTTTTCTTCAACAAATTTTTGCTCTAAATCCTGAAGTTTATTAATTAGTTTAAAAGCATCTATTTCAGGATCACTGTCAGAGGTGTAAAGAGAGTTTACCTTTTCAGAGTTGTCTTCGGATGTTTCATCAGTTTGATTTCCATCTGAAAAAGCCATACCACAGAGATTGGTAGGCTCTTCCTCACCATCACTTGTCGAGTCAGATAGCCAGTCTTCCATTTCTGCTACAAGAACTCTTTCTTTTACATTGTATTTGTATTTGTTCTTGTAGTAATCTTGATCTTTGACAAGTTTTCCTCTGCAGTTTGCAGAGAAGTGGCCTTGTTTTCCACATCTGAAGCATCTTCCATCATTTTGATTTGTTGGAAGAATGGCAGTACTTGTCCCTGGCTTCTGTTCTTGAGGTTTGAAGTATCTCTGTGGTTGTGGATACCTTGGTTGGAATGGTTGTTGTGGTCTTGTTTGTTGTGTTGCATCATCATGATTGAAGTTTGCACCCTTTTGATCACTATATGGAGTGAATCTGGGTTCTTGTTGAAATCTTCTTTCCGGATTTCTTCTTTCTTCATTCTCTCTCTTTCCTTCAAATACCTTCTTACCAAATTTCTTGTTAAATTGATGAGTGATTAATGCAAGAGATTTGGCAAAGGCATTGATATCTTCATCTGAGTCTGAATCTGAATGAGTTTCTTCTGCCATCAAGACCTTTTTGGATCTTCTTTTTGTTTCCAAACATTTTTGTGACTCTTCACAGTTGTTTTCTTTTGATATTTGTTTTGAAACAAGCGCAAGGGGTCCACCCAAAGAGGTTTTTGATTTTTGCTTCATAACTTCTTTTTCTTGTGCAACAAGAGTACCATAAATGTCAGTTAATGACCATGACTCAAGATCTTGATTAGCCTGTATAGACATGGACAGTTGTGACCATTCTTCATTCAAGCTTTTCAAAAAAAGAACATTGTTTTCCTCTTTTGTTCTCATTACTCCAAACTTTCTGCATTTGTTTATTAGAATGTTGAATCTTGAGTAAGTTTGGTGTAATGTTTCTTCTGGTAGAGCATGAAAATCATGATATTCATTGATGCATAGATTTCTTCTATTTTTCTGGGTTTGTAGGCCACCTTCAAGTTGATTTAACAACTGATCCCATATCTCTTTTGCAGTTTTACAAGAATCAAGTTCTTGAAAGATATCATTGGGAATGGCCATTATGAGTAATCTAACAGCTTTTGAGTCATTATCCATCATATTATTTTCTTCATCAGTGAAGTTTGTGGTTTTCTTTTCATAATATGCAGGTATTTCGGCAGTATCTGCTGTTGCAGGAACTCTTGGCACCAACACCATTGGAATGTGAGGTCCAATGTTCACAGATCTAAAAAGATCCCTGTCCATACCTTCTAGGAAATTTACCATCCTTATTTTCCATTGGGGATATTCATCTCTTAAAAGTGTAGGAGGTTTTGTTAATGACCCAGCTGTATAAATGGCACTTATGCTTGAGTTTGCCATTTGTAAAAAATGAAGATTTGAAGAACTGATGCTTTTTGTAATGAACTGAGATTTACTATCAAATCTAGAGCATATGATATTCTTTAATAAACTGGGTTTATATGAACATGCACAGATAATGAAAGTTTTAGAATCAATGAGATTTAAATCTATCCGAGTATGCAGATATGATCTTTCTTTGTTTAGAAACAAAGGAAGCTCTGATACCAATTGTTGGATCCCAGATCTAATCTCGTAACAATGATATAAACAATAAGAGTAATGACAGCGGAAGCAATACAGTTTAATATCAAAGGAGATTCAAATATCACAGTTCATAAAGCAGATAAAGATAAACAAGATATTCTTAGAATAAAATATTCAACTTATATTATCAGATATATATCTTCTTGAGCACGTTTGAACAATAAGGTGATGGTCCTATTTATAGGACCATAAAGTAAGCAGTGTACTTGCATGACAAAAAGAGCATGCTGAACAGTGACCTATTCTAGAAAGTAAATCTTATCACTAAGTGACGTGTCATCTGTTCTTCTGTTCATTAGAAAACTTGTGCATTCAGAGAGAATGTCTTCAGAGCTCTGACGTTGTCTTCAGAGCCTCTGATGAAGCTATCTCTGATGTAAGTTGCAATCTCTGATAAGTACTTCAGAGGCAGGATTGTCCTCTGGTATTCATCCTCTGATGTCTTCTGAGTTGCACTGATAAGTACTTCAGAGGCAGGTTTGTCCTCTGAAGTCTTCGTCCTCTGAAGTCCTCAGTTGCAATCTGATAAGTACTTCAGAGGCAGGTTTGTCCTCTGAAGTCTTCTTTCTCTGACGGTTATTTTCAACACTTTAACAGATGATTTGGAGCTAACAGAAACTAGAGGAACAAAAAACAGTAAACAAAGCGAGTTCCATGCGGCTCAACCTGCATTGGACTCGCATTTGGTTATGTTTGGCCAAAATCAATTAAAGAAGCGGGAGGGTTTCATGCGGTTAAACCCGCAATAAAGATGTAGTCTAAAATGGTCTTATTAAGATAAATCCAAGAGAGGTTGGTTGGTTTTCATTCATATAAATTATTATAAGATACTTCTAAAAGTATATATATTTCTAGACACTGTTTAGAGTTTGGGTCTGTAGTTATATCAATTATTTTTTCATCAAGCTAACTTATGGTAGCAACTTGAAAGACCTTGGCTTTTCTAAGGCTGGCCTAGAAACTGATTATCTACTTTACAACTCAATAATCACCATGACCTATTTAAGACAAAAAAAAAGGAAAAAAAAACAGGATTTAAGAACTGATACATGAGAAACATGGTTTGAAAGGGTATGCTGAAACATCCCAACAGTTGTTAAATATATTGTTCAACATTGGTAATTTGTACGTTAACAAGTTAACTTGGATTCTACACCTTTTGGTTTACTCAAGTAGTCAAATATTCTTAATAAATATATAATATATATAATATTTTTAATAGAAAAATAGACAAAAAGGTAAATGACTGTAATCCCGTTGAATTGACAGATTACAGTTAACCACTGGGACACTCAATTTACTTATTTTGAAAATAGGAACTGAATATAGATTCTAAGCAAACCACAAGGACCTACGATGTAATTTACTCTTAAAATTACGAAGATAATGTATAAAACACAATATGTGTACAAAACGAAAAGTTCAAAAATAAAATGGTGCAAATAAAAAATATTTTATAAATGGATGGGATTCAAGAAATTGTTTAGTTCTTTTTTGCATTGAGTCTTATATGAAATAAGTTGTTTTTATGAATTAAATTTTATATGAAAAACATTGCGCCCTCTACACAATTACATAAAAATATATAATACATGTCATATTCAATGTTTATATTTAATTTAACTTTTACATCAAACTTAAATAAATATATACGTACATGTTGTAAATCAAGTTGCATGACTATATCAACGAGGCCACATTGAGCACTTGAACCAAACACCATAAACTAGCAGTCATTCGGTATTAAAATTATTTTATATTTGTATCCTATCAACATATTCATTTAAAATCCATGGCTGATGCATATTAACCATTTGATTAACATCAAGAACAAATCAAAACAAATGTAAATCTAAATCTAAATCAAGTTCAAGCCATCGATTTCCAAAACTCAAAACTCTAAATCTATGGCTTCAATAAGATTATATTGATTGCCCTTGTCAGCGCTAATTTGCTTTTTGTCGAGCAATCCATCTCAATCCCTACCCTAATTGTACAAGAATGATATATATATATATATACTATATTATAAAAACGACATAAAAAACTCTTAATTACAACATTTTAAACACAAGGTACAACTAAATAAAGCCAATTACTTAATTTACAATTTCTTAATGCTTTGGTACAACCTTTCCAAGCACAGTATCTCACATAATCATCTATTTGTGGAATTGATACTCATTTATTAATATAAATATTTCTTTTTTTGGTGGAGGATTTTATAAAATAGATTTTAGATTAACATAATCTATTTTAAATGTAGATTTTACATTTAAATCTATATTAATGAGATGTAATATAAAACCTTTTTTCTTCCGTATTTTTTTATATTACATCTCATAATGATTTTTCCATATTTTATTTTATCTATACTATATTATAAAAACGATATAAAAAACTCTTAATTACAACATTTTAAGCACAAGGTACAACTAATTAAAGCCAATTACTTAATTTACAATTTCTTAATGTTTTGGTACAACCTTTCCAAGCACAGTATCTCACATAATCATCTATATGTGGAATGGATACTCATTTATTAATATAAATATTTGTTTTTTTGGTGGAGGATTTTATAAAATAGATTTTATATTAACATAATCTATTTTAAACGTAGATTTTACATTTAAATCTATATTAATGAGATGTAATATAAAATCTTTTTTCTTCCGTATTTTTTTTATATTACATCTCATAATGATTTTTCCATATTTTATTTTATAAAATATTTTTCCATATTTTATTTTATAAAATATTTTTACATAATGAGATGTAATATAAACTCTTTTTTCTTCCGTATTTTTTTTGTTAATGTAAAATCTATTTTATTTTATAAAATCTACACGTATTTTATATTAGCATAATATAAAATCTACACGTATTTTTTTGCTAATATAAAATCTACACGTATTTTTTTTCACGAGCATTAAAAGAAGAAAAAAGAAGGTTGATATGAATTAAAAATAAAAAATAACGAGATACACTAATAAATTATCGTATTCTTTAAAATAAAAATATTCCGCAATACTTTTTTATATTTTATTTTATTTACTGAGGATTTGTTTATATTTTTCAAAACCCACAATCATATTTTTCGAATTAAGGGAATAAGATATATATATATATATATATACATATATTTATTTTTATCGACTAATACTATGAGAATCTTAAAGTCAATAGTCAGATAAATTTTCAAGTGGTACTGAGTGAATGTGAACTATACCAGTTGAGTTGCCGGTTACAAAAGATATAAATCATTTATTTTATTTGTCATATTTGATGTGAGTTGAATGTTGTTAATTAATCTACAGATTTATACATTCAAAGTGATTGTCAAGTGTTGTCGAGGAGGTTTCAGAAAAATTGCAAAATCTGTAAAAACGTATGTTCATATTTATAATTATTTCAATAATAGTGATATGTTGTGAGACATGTCGTTTGAGTTTTAAATAATATATTACAAAACTATTACCAATATTATTGCACAAATTCATAACAACAAACGATTAAGAATATATGCAAGTTAACCACTTATGAAAATACATTCGTTTTTCACATTATATTTCATTAACTGTTAACAGAGAAATTACGTTTCATTTCAACTCGGTTCAATATTCCAACAAAAAATTTATCATCCCGTGCTATGCACGGGCCCAACACTAGTATATATATAGGGGCGTAATCAAATGAGAACTGACTATTTTGTGGTAACCGTGAGATCCAATGTGAACCACTCATTTAAAAAAATTAATTTTATTATTAATTAAATATGAAAGGGTAACTTGGTAATTTATATGTTTGACAACTCATAAATCTCTCTATATCTTTCCATATCTCAATCATCCCTAAAAAAAACGTATCTCTTTCCTTCTCCCTCAATCGTAGGCTCCAGATCTGTAACCACCTTGACCATCACCGCTACCTCCTCCGCTCCTCTGCCGCTACCAAACCCCATTCTACTTTCGGAGATCCGTGCTGGGACGCCGTTCATGGTTCCAGATCTTATTCAGGCGGTAACATCGGCTACATATACCTCGATTACGCCGTTCATGGTTCCCTCGTCGGCATCTGCTTCCTCCACCGTCTAGGTGCCAGAGACATCGGCTACGTATACCTCGCAAAGTGGTCGTGTCTATTGACGGAGTTCTATCCCGACGGAGACCTACACGTCATCCAGCAACGTGCCGATGAGAATAAAGTGGGATATGGAGTTTCATCGACGAGAAGAGAATGGGATTTGTTGTTTCGACATAGATGGGTCTAGTCTCAACATTCAAAATCCTTATTATTTTGAGTGTATCACAATGGTAATCACAATGTAACGCAATGGTAATCACACTGTAATACAATGATAATCACAGTGTATCACAATGGTAATCAACGGTGGTGTCTGTATTATACAATTTCTTCGATTCAAGTTCCTTCATCTGTCAAAAACAAATTTCTTTTGGGTATCACATAGGTATCATAATAGGTATCACAGTGGTATCATAGTGGGTATCACATTAGGTTTTGTATTTATTTTGGGTATCACATTGTATTTTATATCACAACTGGCCTGGTCTTTATGTATTGCATTTTGTATCATGTGGATATCATAGTATATTTTTATCACAGTGGGTATCACAATGTATTTTGTATCACAATGTGTACCCTAGTGTATTTCACCGGAATAACGCTCACCGGACTAGAGAAGAGAGAGAGGAGAGAGAAGATTTTTTAAATACCTAAAATACCCTTTAATTAAAATTTTAAATCAAAAATTACCAAATTACCAAAATTAATAATTTTCTAATTTATCATCTGATTTATGGTTGAGATTGGATCTCACAGTTATCACAAATAACTCAGTTCTCCCATGAAGGCCCCCCTATATATATATATGTATATATATATATATATATATATATATATATATATATTTAAAATAAGAATAAATTACATCGTAGGTCCCCGTGGTTTGATCAGAATCTGAATACAATTTCAAAATAAGTACATTGAACGTTCATGTGGTTTGCATTTTGTTTCAACCTGGGTCCCTATCCCTAACGGAATATTCTTAATAAATATATAATATATATAATATATTTAATAGAAAAATAGACAAAAAGGTAAATGACTGTAATCCCGTTGAATTGACAGATTACAGTAAACCACTGGGACGCTCAATTTACTTATTTTGAAAGTAGGAACTGAATCTAGATTCTAAGCAAACCACAAGGACCTACGATGTAATTTACTCTTAAAATAACGAAGTTTATGTATAAAACACAATATGTGTACAAAACGAAAAGTTCAAAAATAAAATGGTGCAAATAAAAAATATATTATAAATGGAAGGGATTCAAGAAATTGTTTAGTTCTTTTTTGCATCGAGTCTTATATGAAATAAGTTGTGTTTATGAATTAAACTTGATTAACGTTATATATGGATGATAGAATCAGGTTTTTAAGATTAGAGTTAATGGATAAAGGTAGGGATGTACAAAAAACCGATCAACTCGGCCAATCTTGCCTGAAGCCACTCGATCTATGTTGTTAATGTCAGCGATATATAGCTGATATCTTGAATATCGGACATTGGCAAAAAATCGGTAAAAATATTGGTTCCGATAATATTGTCGATATATACCGATATTTGAGCGATATTTTGCATTGAGTCTTCAACACTAATTAGACCAATCGAACACCGAAGACCAAGTCATTCTAGTATCTAAAGTACATATCTTATTAACATAAAATTCATGACATTATAACCAATTTGGATGCTAAAAATGCATATTATATTCATTAAGAACGTGGTTAGAAAAAAATTATACGATGTTTTTTCAACCAAATTTACTTGGAGTCAACAACATTAATTCATAAACATAAATATTGAAAAGTTTACTTGGAGTCAAACATTAATTCATAAACTAGGGTCACTAGTTACCTGTCATTCAAATTTGTTTATTTTATAATCGAATCCTCATAATATACATTTTTGTGGCTAAAAGAACTCACTAAACGTGTTTTTATCATTCCATTATAAGTTAATATAATAGAGAAAACAAAAGAAAAAAATGGTTGGTGCACACTTAAGGGGGTTGTAGGCATATGTGACCCTTGTGCGCAACCCTCGCAAGGGTCGCATATGGGGTATGGACTTATGATACATAAAATGCCACCCTGACATGTCAGGGTCGCACGCCAGGGTCGCATAATTTACTCCAAGGATTAGTTTCGCCAATTTTTGAATCTTGAGCGTTTTTCCATTTTCGGTTTGAAGCCGCTGTTTGAGAGGGGGAAGACCTAGAACGATTTCTAGAGCAAAGGAGAGGATTTTGAAGTTTTTTTTATCATTTTCTTCTTTTTTAATTTCGTAAGTAACTAGTTTCTTCATTCCATAATAGTTTAGCCCTTGATTTTGATACATTCGGTTTAGAGATTCCTATGTGAAGATTGTTAACAAGTTTATTTGCTTGAATTCCATATGAATGTCATTATCTTTTGGTTTATTAATTTATTTTGATCAATTGATTGGTACCCATTTGATGAAAAGTCATTTAAAATCCTAAATCTGTAATTGTTTGGGGAGTTTGATATAGTGACAAAATATATTTGATATTAATAAGGTTTTCGAACCTATGCCATGAATTCTGTGATCAAAGCTTTAGTAAGTCGAGTTTATGAGCTTATTGCTTTGAATCGGCGAATTTCCTAACTTGTTAATGCTAATCACACCCGAGGATTCAAGAGCTTGTTTAAAACCTCATTTGTTGTTAAAATTTAACTAAAGAACTTATTTTGATCAATTTATCCAAGGGAAAATCGAGGTTGTCAGAGCTTGTTGACAACCATAGCTGGTTTAGACTTGGCATGTCCTCTTTTGCACCATAAGAATCGATAATAAACATTTTGCATCATATCGAGGGCGAAGCTATTGTTAGCTTTTTAATTTTATTGCTTTTAATCGTATGTTGCTTATTTAATCGAATCCAAACCCCCTTTTACTAAAAATGTAGAAATCGAATAATTGTCACAACCAATCCCTATGGATTTAACTGAACTTACCACTATTACAATCTTTATTGTGATTTGGGATAGTTAGAACTTATTGTTGGCCAGTCTCGACAACCGTCAATCATTTATTGGATCACAAGTCCTTATAATTTAAAACAAAATGGAGAGACATTTCAAATACTTCCATATTTTCTTCCATGGAGCTACTCCTTATGATAATCAATATCAATTTATCTGATTGGTTTTATTTACTTTGTGCATTTCAAATACTTTCTTATTTTTTTCAGATTACAACATAGAAGTTCTTAATGTTACATATATTGGTCTAATTTGATGATATTATTATTAGGAGTTAATCTGCATATAACATAGATGCTCAACTTACTCTCCAACACTTGGTTCTCTAATTAAGTTATTTTCTTTGAGTTCACACAAACAAAGTGCGTTTAGTATGCGTACGACATTGACCAAGACTGGACGAGATTGGTCGGGTGTGTAAATTAAAGTAGGCGAGTGAAATTTTTTTACACGATTTTGAGTTTTAATTTGACATGAAAGATTTTGTCAACTTTATACCATCTCCCTGATTTTTGTTTCACTTGTGGGATAAAAAAATGCACTTTGATCCCACTCAGTCTTATTGATACAGGGAGGATTCGAGAGTTATCAAGATGTTTCTTCTATCTTAGGAAAAGAAGAAAACGAGCTCGAAGAAGACTCGAAATTTGGCATCGAGAAAGGAGCAAACTGCCCCTACCGGTAGTTACACCAAGACCTAAGTCCCGATACAAGTACAAGTGGCACTGGAATGTGCAGCGCCAACAACAGGGCCTATCGAGAGTTTCACCGAGACTTAACTCTCGGGACAACTCTCGAAAGCATATTTATTTATCTTAGTATTTCCTTATATTATATTTTCTTATCTTAGTATTTCCTTATACTATAAATCCTTATCTTAGTATTTCCTACCTTAGTTATCTCTAAGCCTAGTTATAAATAGGATTAATCCCTTTATTGTTTTCATTGAATTATCAAGTTTAATAAAAGTTCTCTTAGAGAGTTTGAGCTTTCTCCATATTCTTGAGTCTTACGCTTGTAAACTCATAAGCTTGTTTGGGTTTGACATTTGTCAATCCTTTCGCGTATTCCTACTGTGTCAGTTGGTATCAGAGCACATACTTTCCTGTCTCTTCACCTTCGAGATGGCAGACCAACCACCACCTCTCACTCGAGCAGATCTTGATTGGGTCACAACGACTTTTACTGCAGCCTTCAACACGCTGACAACCACCTTAGCCAATCAGATCGATGCCAAACATATTGAACGACGGAGACGAGACAGGCAAGAAGATTGAAATCGACCACGTGGTGGTCGATACAACCGGACCACTAGTTCAAGTTCCGACCCAGAATCCAAGGACGAAGCCGAACCACCCCGAAAAGACCCCGATTACCGAATGAAGACCGATATTCCCTACTTCTATGGAACCATGGGTGTAGAAGAGTTCCTAGACTGGCTAATCGAGTTCGCTCGTTTTTTCGATATCATGGGGATCCTGGAACACAAGAAAATAAAGATGGTTGCTTTCCGTCTAAAGAGTGTTGTCGCTATTTGGTGGGATAAATTGATCGTGCAAAGACGACGACAAAGAAAGGGACTAGTTCGATCTTGGAGGAGAATGAAACATCTTATGATGGAACGATTCTTACTAGAAGATTATGAATGGATCCTTAAAAAGCTATATCCCAAACCTGAAAACAACACCGACTCTATTATGTATCCCGTTTCGTCCCTCATCAAATAACCACCTGTTCCGAAGAAGCCACCCGAAAAAGATGAAGTCTTGCTGGGCAAATTTGAAGAGAGAGAGTCAACCCCGTCGTGGCCGAGCCACAACAAGAAATCTTGACCAAGTCCAAAGTATCTGAACTAGATCTCGAACCAGCCACCGAAGAAATCGAAAGTGAACCGGTTGAAAACATTCCCGAGCCAACGAAATCTATGTTCCCAGAAGTCAAGAAGATTAATCCCGAAGATTTTGTTTCTGTTCTGACCGAAACAATTCTCTTTAAGCTACTTTAATCTTTTACCCTTTCGAGTTTGATAAAATATCGCTCGTATGGAAACGATCACGACAACCTCAGTTGGGATTTGAAGACTGTTCAAATTTTTTGAATTTTGGAGGCCAAGTTGTGAATCCAAACGTTATGAAGAAACAAATGTTCTACAGGTCGGATGAATATATTTTTCAAGTGAACTCGAGGTCGAGTTCTTTTCAAGTGAGGGTGATTGATACAGGGAGGATTCGAGAGCTATCAAGATGTTTATTCTATCTTTGGAAAAGAAGAAAACGAGCTCGAAGAAGGCTCAGAATTTGGCATCGAGAAAGGAGCAAACAACCCCTACCGGTAGTTACACCAAGACCTAAGTCCCGATACAAGTACCGGTGGCTACTGGAATGTGCAACGCCAACAACCGAGCCTATCGAGAGTTTCACCGAGACTTAACTCTCGGGACAACTCTCGAAAGCATATTTCCTTATCTTAGTATTTCCTTATATTATATTTCCTTATCTTATTATTTCCTTATTTTAGTATTTCCTTCCTTAGTTATCTCTAAGCCTAGTTATAAATAGGATTAATCCCTTTATTGTTTTCATTGAATTATCAAGTTTAATAAAAGTTCTCTTAGAGAGTTTGAGTTTTCTCCATATTCTTGAGTCTTACGCTTGTAAACTCATAAGCCTTTTTGGGTTTAAAGTTTTTCAATCCTTCCGCGTATTCCTACTGCGTCACTTATCCTATCCCAATCTTAATGTCGTCCCAAACATTGGACAACATTTTTTTTCATGTTATGTCGGGTCATGTCTCACTTACAAAGCAGGGCTTATATGGTTAAGCTAGACTCCATATATTTTCTATTTGCTCAATCACATTGTTCTAAGTGACTGCTTCAATCTCAACTCTAATATTTCTTTGAAAGCAGAAGTTTCGTCATTTTGGGAACTATTATCAAATCCAACTCTTTATATAAGCACTATAGGGGCTCTACAAATTCACATTTTCTTTGTAACTGAGTGTTTGGGACAATTTGTCGGAACCTCGATTAATCCTATGGGGCCTTGGAAAACATCTATGAAAGTCTACAGAGGCTTTGAGGGACTCGAACCGGTGATCTCTGGGAAGAGCAAATGCCAGTGAGAGAACCCCTCATGGTTAAACAAATTCACATTGCATGTTAGTCACTTTGCAAGTCTACTCATGATTTGATGCGGACATCATTGAAACCAAGGCAAGTCTATACACGCGACGAATCAAGAAGGAAAGCTTCAACGATAGCTGATTTTTATCAGAACTCTATGATAAATAACTTCATCAGCGAGCACTGATCATGAAACTTACACTCCAAGGTTTGTTTGTCTCATCCTTGTACAAATAGTACAATTTGTCAGAAGAGACATACTTTTGTCCAAGATCATACAATAACTCTGAAGACTACACTGTTCACCATACGACTAGGAGCATATCGCTAAAAGTCAGAAGCATGCACCCAACCAAATGATCGATGACACGTGCAATGTACCTCTGCCATGCATTAAATGCATAGGGTATAAATATGAGAATTATACTTCATTTTGAAGTGTTGCTTTCTATCTCCTTTCTCTCAGTGTATTGTTCGATGAAATACAATACACAGAAACCAAATACGAAATGGATGAAGCCATAAAACATAAAATCCAGTCAGAATCTTGATTGTGGGTAAAGTCGAATTCAACATCGGTAGCGAAGAAAGCAAAAACACGAACTCAAATGGAACCCTAGAACAAAAATCCATTTGAATTTTGATTCAAAAAAAGAGAGTAGAAGATGTAGAGAGAAATTCACAAGCGGGAATTTGTGTTGATACTGTCCTGAGCGCCTAAAATGGATTCAATTTGAATTTTGAAAATAAACTAGTCCAAAAATGACTTTTTGTGACGGTTTTGAAAAATAGGTTTGTAACAGTTTGATAAAAAACCGTTACAAAAAGTCACAAAAAAGTTAGAGAATTGTTTTAGTAATGGTTTTTATAAAGAAATGTTACTATTACAAAAAAAGTAGAAATATAAAACAACGTTTTAGATAAAAACGTCAATAAAAGGTTCCCTAAGGTAACGGTTTAGGGCGGTTTTGATAAACCGTTGATTTATCTTGTGACGGTTTTTAAAAACCGTTGCCATATAATACCTTTTAGTAACGGTTTTTGTCTAAATCGTTGCTTTATGTCGTAACGGTTTTAAAAAAACATTACTGAAAACTAATATATGTATAACAACGCTTATTTGAAAACCATATCCAAAAGTCACCAAGTTTTATGGCAACGGTTTTGCAAAATTTGCATCACCAAAAGTTAGTGTATGGCAATGGTTTCTGAAAAAATTGCATCACTATATGTCATGCTTTGGTAACGGCATTAAAACATTTACATCACAATAGCTCAAACTATATTGATGGTTTCTAATAATTATGTCACCATATGTCATGTTATGGTGACGGATTTGAGTTCGTTACGATATGTCATTCTACGGTAACGATTTTGAAAAGTAAATGTCACCGTATGTTATGTTATGGTGACGGTTTTAAAAAACTATATGTCACAATGATGAAGGTTTTGTATAATAAATGTCATTATATATCATGCTATAGTGACGGTTAAAATAATAAACGTCCACGTAAGTTATGCTACGATGATGTAGATCCCATATACAGTGCAATCAACAGATATAATCAATGAAGAACAATATATGAGTCACAACAACTAGTCATATGATTGATATGAAATCAAATGATTACAGGCTTACAGAAAAGATTTCTGATCAGAGAGAGTAAACCTATAGACTAGTGTTATGAAAATAATGAGACTCAGCTAATAATCTTTCTAATGAAAACGTCTAACCCTAATTATGAGATAAATAAGTCTTTATATACTTAGGCTTTACAATCATAATGGGCTTATGGGCTTGGGCCCATCTAACAAAAAATAACTTTCAATTAATTACAAATCAAACCCTTATAAATATTTTATTCCACTTTCAACACTCAGGACTTTCAGTCCTAACAGATGACGACTTTGTATAAAAAGCGTGACCATATGTAATGTCATGGTGATAATTTTAAATAATAAACATCAGTGTACGTCATCCTACAGTGACGGTTTTAACAATAAATGTCATCGTACGTCATGTTACAATGACAATTATAAAAGATAAACGTCAAGGTACCTCATGCTATGGTGACGGTTTTGAAAAATAAACGTCACCGCATATGATGTTAAAATGATGGTTTTGAAAAATTTACGTCACCTAATGTCATGCTACTGTGACGGTTTAGAAAAATAAATGTCACCGCACGTCATGCTATTTGACGGTTTTGAAACTAAACGTAATCGTACGTTAAGCAAGGGTGACGGTTTTGACGAAAAACGAGCCACCCTGTGTCATGTTATTGTGACGTTTTCAAGTAATAAACGTCGATGTATGTCATGTTAAAATGATGTTTTTAAATAATGAACGCCATCTTATGTTATCCAATGGTGATGGTTTTGAAAAGTAAACGTCACCCTATGTCATTTTACAGTGATGGTTTTGACATCTAAATGTTACGGAATGTCATGTTACGGTAACAGTATTGAATGGAAAACATCACAATATGTAATGTTACGATGACAGTTTTGAATGATGAACTTCAGAATATGTCATTTATTGTGACAATTTTGATAAAGCTATGTCACCGTACATCATAATGTACATGTAGTGATGGTTTTGATAAATTTATGTCACTATATGTTAGATTATAATGATGCTTCTGAATAATAAACGCCACTATATGTTATGCTCAGATGACAACTTTGAATACTAAACATCACTATAAGTCATATTAATGTGAACGTTATGAAAAATAAACGTCACCATTTGTCATACTAGGCACTAGGGTGAGAGTGTGGAAAGATACAACGATGGTTTTGATTGATAAACGTCACCGTATGTCATGTTAAACATAATAAGTTATAAGAAATATCATTTTTTACAATTATGTGTTTAGAAATATCATTTTTTAAATTTAGTAATTACTTTATTCTAAACCATAAATCACACGTATTTAATTTATTTATTTTAACACAACATAACATATACATACATCAAATATTTTGTATATTTTTGGACAATATTTTAAAATATATTTGTAAGAAAATTATATAATAATTTATTACATTTGTATTTGTATTTGTATTTATATTTATATTTATTATGTTTCAACAATTTATTATGATAAAAATAAAAATATATTTTATATATTAAAAGTGTTTATGATATATATATATATATATAAATATATATGTTTAATGGATATAGATGGGTATATCTATGTTTATGTATAAAAAGTATGTAATTCTCTTAAAAGTTTAACAAATTATTCAAAATCCACTAAAATTTCCATTCGTATAAAAATTATGAACTTTCAAAGTATCTAGTCAAATTGCAAATACCTAAACACATGGTGCATCCATAATGATTGGCTCCTCTAAGTTGTTAGAGAAGACGTGTTTGAATATACGATAACGATAAAAGTTTTTTTTTTCAATCAAAAATTCTTATAATAACCTTGGTATGTATTTAAGAACTTGGGTCATTGTCTTGTTATCGTATTTTTATATTATTACTAGAAGCGTACTCGCGTAATGCAGCGAGATACATCACGATTTTAATGTTTTATTTTATTTTTTGTATTAAATATTCTGTTAGATTTTTTTAATTATATTTTAGATTTTTCATATTTAAAATTTGATTTTTATCCTGTATTTAATTATGTAGGGAGTCATTTTAGGGTAGTTGAAGTAATGAGTGATTTTAGGGAAGTTAAACTTGTTAGAGATAAGGATTAAATAGGAAAAGATTTTAAGTTTTAACAGTTGTTTTTAACAGTTTTTTATCCGTACTTTGTAATATAGTATAGATAGTATGAGAGTATTTAATTTTAATAAATATTATGTATATATATATATAAGTTTGGGTTCTTATGAGAAATAAAAATAAAAATAATAAATACTTGGGTTTTAATGAATCCACTTGAACTTTAATGGACCCATTTTGGCTTCAATGGATTCATTTCGTCTTTAATGGATCGATTGAGGTTTAATGGACCCATTTGGGTTTCAATTGATCCACTTGGGCTTTAATGAATCCAATCGGGCTTTAATGGATCTAATCGAGCTTTAATGGATCGATTGGGTTTTAATGGACCCATTTGGGCTTCAAATGATCCACTTGGGCTTTAATGTATCGATTGGGCTTTAATGGATCCAATTGGACTTTAATGGATCCAATTGGGCTTTAATGCACATATTTGGCTTTAATAGATCCAAATGATACAATAAGGTTTTATAGATCCAATTAGGCTTTAATGGAACTAATCGGTCTTTGATAGATCGAATCGGGATATAATGGATCGATTGGGTTTTAATGGATCCACTTGGGTTTTAAAGGATCCACTTGGGCTTTAATGGGTCGATTGGGTTTTAATGGATCCATTTGGTTTTTAATGGATCCACTTGGGCTTTAATAGATCAATTGGGTTTTAATGAATCCAATTGGGGCTTTAATGGATCCTGTTGGGAACTAAAGATGTGTCTAAGTGATTAATACTGCCAGGCTTTCATGATTACTACTGCTGAGCCAGATTAATATTGCTTGGAGAAATTAATACTGCTGAGCATAGTTAGTGCTGCTGGTGAAGATTAATACTGCTCAGAGTGTTAATGCTGCTGTGACTTAATACTGCTTATTTGATAGTCAAGATATGCGCAGATCAAGGCTTAAAGATAATCATGGAAGGTTGAAGATAACTATGGAAGAATATACAGAAGATCTTTTAAGTTTTGTAATTATCTTTTATTTTCAGTATATGTATAGATGTTTTCAGAATAGTTTTGATATACGAGATTTCTAAGTTTTTGTTTTAGAGAGAGAATTAACCTCAAGGTTTACAATCCTAATTCTAGAGAAGTAGAATTAGTCTTGGTGATCTTGTTCATCAAAGATTGAGGTTTTGTTTGAAAGCTTGTAACTTTAATCATTCAATAAAGTTTACAAGTTGAGATTCATATTTTACTGTTACATTGATAGTTTGAATATTAAAGTGTTTTTCCGCAACTTCTTTAATATTGTTTCTGAGTTTTATTATTCTTGTTAAGAACCAGATCCTAACAAGTGGTATCAGAGCATAGTATTCTCAGAAACCTTCATTCATCATGGACAACACAGTTGAATCAAACAGTACTCTTGTTTCAAAGGTTCCCATGCTCAAACCAAATGAGTTTGACATGTGGAAAATTAGGATCAAGCAGTACATCCTCCTTACAGACTTTTCTATGTGGGACATTGTTGAGAATGGTCCCTCTGCTGAAGGAAAAATTGGACAAGATGGAAGAAGACCACCTCCAAAAACTGATGCTGAGAAGAAAGTGAGACAATTGGAGATGAAAGCCTTAAGCACCCTGCTTTTGGCCACTCCTAATGAGTATCAACATCAGTTTCATCACTGCACTGATGGATTCTATGGAATGCTTTAGAGAAAAGATTTGCTGACACCAAGAGCACTAAGAGGAATCAAAGGGATATTCTCAAGCAGCAATATGAGAATTTTACATCTTCAAAGAATGAGTCTATGACTCAAACTTTTGACAGATTCAATAAGTTAATTGGTGAGTTGGCTACTGTTGGAGTTCAGATGGAACAAGATGATGTCAACCGAAAGTTCCTCAGATCTCTTGGAGATGAGTGGACCATGTACACTGTCTCATTCAGACAGAATGACATGTTGGAAGAAAAGGAACTGGATGATCTGTACAATGATCTGAGAGTGTTTGAATCTGAAGTGGAAGCAAAGAAGAAGCCTACTGGATATGTTCATAATGTTGCACTCCTATCAGCATCAACTGATTCTACTGCTAACCCTGAATCAGTTAATGCTGCCAGTGGAGTAAATCAAGAAAAAGGCAATGAATCTGTCTTTGAAGCCTTTCTTTCCAGTCATAGAAAGCATGGCCATCTGCCATTTAATATCCATCTCTTCAAGATCATCAGGATGAAGTTGTTCCAAGTCATCATTGATTAAAGAGGAATTACCATGACTGGAAAGAAGGACTTGCATGAGGGAGCCACTAAGATAGATCCTTTAGATGAAGTAGTTGTTGAGGACAAGACTGAGAAAGAAGCTGGTAAGAGTAATGATAACACTGTGAGTGGTGAGATTCCTTTAGAAAATAACATTCTTACCAATGAGGGTGGTGGAAGGGATTGGGTCAAATCTGAGGGTGTTGAGAAGACTAAGGGAAAGTCTAAAAAGGTCCATTACAAGCAGACCATAGTTGTGAATCCTGTTCCTTGCAAACAGTGTGCAGGTAATAAAGATGAGCCCCTAAAACATGATAAAAGGAGGGGAAATCAAAGAAATTGGAATAATCAATGGGCTCAGAAACAAGGAGTTGATCTGAGTAGAATCATCAGACCAAAACCTTGTTTCATATGTGGAAAATTGAACCATCTTGCCAAGCACTGTTATTTTAATCCTATGAACCAAAGGATAAATTTTCAAAGATCTAGGCAAAAACCCTTTGGTTATAGGAAGAATGAAAGGAACCCTGTGGCTAATAAACAGGTTAAATCCAAAAGCCACATGAAGAAAAAGACTGTAAAAGAGAGTGTCAAGATGTGGGTTCCCAAAAGCACTAAAACTGTTAGTACTACTACCACAAATAGTACTGCTGACAAAGTTAGTGCTGCTAGAAGCAATACTACTGCTATCAATGTTAGTGCTGCTGAGAGTATTAATACTTCTAAAACTAACATTGTTAGTACTTCTTCAAATGTTAATACTACTAACTCTGTTAGTGCTTCTAACAAGGTTAGTACTGCTAAACCTGTTAGTGTTGCTAACTCTGTTAGTACTTCTAAAATTAGTACTGCTTCTAGTGTTTGTGCTTCTAGACCAATCATCTTGACAAAGTACTCCAGTAAAGAGTTTTCTGAATTTAAAAATCTCATCAAAAAGGAGTGCAAGTACTTTGATGAGAAAGGGAGGCCCAAGACCACTTTGGCTTGGGTTCCCAGTCAATACTAATTGATTTATCTTATGTGCAGGGTAACCAGCAGCTCAAGGGAAAGAGCATTTGGCATGTTGATAGTGGTTGCTCTAGGCACATGACAGGGAACATGGCTTGCCTCAAGAATTTCAAGAATATTGATGGAGGACATGTTGCCTTTGGTAATACTCCAGATGGAGGTAAGATCAGTGGTAAAGGAGATGTATCAAAAGGTAAGATGACCTTTGAGGATGTTTTCTATGTTGAACAGTTAAGATACAACCTGTTAATTGTATCACATGTTTGTGACAAAAAGCATAGTATATTATTCACTGATTCAGAATGCATTATTCTTGCTCCTGGATTCAAGGTAGTTGATGAAAAGATGATACTACTAAGAACTCCTAGAAAGGATAATGTCTATTGTTTGGATATGGAAAATGTTTCAAATGATTCATCCCTAAATTGTCTTGTTTCAAAAGCCTCTTTGGATGAATCATCACTTTGGCACAGAAGGATGTGTCACATGAACTTTAAAACCATGAATAAACTTGTTAAAAACAACCTTGTAAGAGGTCTGCCTTCAAAAGTATTTTCATGTGATGATCATTGTGTTGCTTGTCTCAAAGGCAAACAACACAAAACTTCTCATAAGTCCAAAAAGTTGAACACAATTTCTTCTTCTCTTCAGT
The DNA here is from genome assembly GCA_954870635.1 of Arctium minus. Lineage (NCBI taxonomy): Eukaryota > Viridiplantae > Streptophyta > Magnoliopsida > Asterales > Asteraceae > Arctium > Arctium minus. The sequence goes on along the minus strand of OX941087.1, from coordinate 80,087,421 downwards.
TGTTGCATATGGATCTGTTTGGTCCTACAAATGTCATGAGTATAAGTAAGAAATCATACTGCTTAGTTATTGTTAATGATTACTCTAGATTTACTTGGGTATATTTTCTAAGGACTAAGGATGAGACAAGTGGACTGATCAAATCCTTTATTCTAAGAATCGAAAACCAAACAAATCAAAAGGTAAAAGTCATTAGGTCAGATAATGGTACTGAATTTAAAAATCTGGATCTAAACACCTTTTGTGAGGAAAAAGGAATTGAGAGGCAATACAGTGCTCCTAGGACTCCACAACAAAATGGTGTTGCTGAGAGAAGGAACAGGACACTGATTGAAGCTGCTAGATCTCTGTTAGCTGATTCAAAACTTCCAATTACTTTCTAGGCTGAAGCAGTTAATACTGCTTGCTATGTCCAAAACAAAGTTCTAGTAGTCAAGCCTAAAAACAAGACACCATATGAGCTTTTAAATAAAAGAAAACCATTTATTGGATTTTTCAAACCTTTTGGGTGTCCTTGTATCATTCTCAATACCAAAACTTACTTAGGAAAGTTTGATAGCAAAGCAAATGATGGTTTTCTTGTTGGTTACTCATCTCAGAGTAAGGCCTACAGAGTATTTAATTCTTCTTCTAGAATAATTGAGGAAAGTGACAATGTCAAATTTAATGAGAACACACCAAATCCTATTGGTTCAGGTCCTCAATGGTTATTTGACATTGATTCACTAACTAACTCTTTGGGTTTCAGTAGTGATGATCATGCAGGATCAGGAAGTAGAGTATCAGGGGATGAACAAGTACAAGATATTATTCCTCAGTCTGTGATCTTTCCTATACCTACAATGACCCCTGTTGAAATCTGTGAAAGGGAGACTGTTACTGAACCAAGTCAGAGTGAAGAAGAAAGAAGAGATGATGAGAATTTAGAGCATGAAGAGCCAGAAGTAGCTGATGAGATCCCCTTAGCTGACTTAAATGACTCAAATTTAGATGTGGGAATTAATGAAGAACCTAGTAATCAGACAAGAACTCAGAAGAATCATCCTCCTGAGCTGGTAATAGGAGACATCTCTTCTCCTATGATGACTAGGAATCAAAGCAGACTTCAAGATTTGCAGGATCAACAGCATACAGTACTCTCTTGCTTTCTATCCCAGATTGAGCCTAAGAAGGCTTATGAAGCAATGAAAGATTCAAGTTGGATAGAAGCCATGCAAGAAGAGTTGCTACAGTTCAAATTGCAAGATGTTTGGGACTTCGTGGACCTTCCTAAAGGTCATAGAGCATTTGGCACCAAGTGGATTTTCAGGAATAAAAAGGATGAGAGAGGAATAGTAATCAGGAACAAAGCAAGGCTAGTGGTACAAGGGTACACTCAGGAAGAAGGCATAGACTATGAGGAAGTGTTTGCTCCAGTTGCACAGGTAGAGGCAATTAGGCTGTTTCTAGCCTATGCCTCATTTATGAAGTTTAAGGTATACCAGATGGATGTGAAGAGTGCCTTTCTGTATGGAACAATTGATGAGGAAGTATATGTCTGTCAGCCACCTGGATTTGAGAATCCATCATATCCTGACAGAGTATACAAACTGAAGAAAGCTCTCTATGGTCTACATCAAGCCCCAAGAGCATGGTATGATACTCTGTCTACCTATCTCTTGGAAAATGGGTTTGAAAGAGGAATAATTGACAAAACCATTTTCATTAGAAGAAGTAAGAAGGACATCCTACTTGTTCAAATCTATGTGGATGACATCATCTTTGGATCCACAAAAGATCAGATGTGTAGAGACTTTGAAGAGTTGATGCACAAGAGCTTCAAAATGAGTTCAATGGGTGAACTTACTTTCTTCCTTGGGCTTCAAGTGAAACAGCAGAAAGATGGGATTTTCATAAGTCAATCAAAGTATGTGAAAGATATCCTGGATAATTATGGTTTATCAGACTCAAAGCCAGCAAGCACACCAATGGAAACACACAAACAGATCACTGCTGATCTTGAGGGGGAGGATGTTGATGTCCATCTTTATAGATCAATGATTGGATCTCTCATGTATCTCACAGCCTCAAGACCAGATATCATGTTTTTAGTGTGTGTGTGTGCCAGATTCCAAGTCAAGCCAAAGCAGTCACATCTTCAAGCTGTTAAGAGGATTTTCAGATACTTAAGAGGGCAACCTAGATTAGGTCTTTGGTATCCTTATGAATCTACTTTTGACTTGATTGCATATTCAGACAGTGACTTGGGTGGTGCTAATATGGATAGAAAGTCTACTTCAGGGGGATGTCAACTTTTGGGTGCAAGACTAGTATCTTGGTAGTGTAAGAAGCAAACCACAATGTCCTTATCCACAACAGAAGCTGAGTACATTGCTGCTGCAAGTTGCTGTTCACAGGTTCTATGGATTCAGAATCAAATGCTGGACTATGGGGTAACCTTTCTTCACACTCCAATCTTCATTGACAATAGCAGTGCTATTAGCATTGTTAACAATCCAGTCAAGCACTCCAAAACAAAGCACATTGAAATCAGGTATCACTTTATTAGAGACTGCAATAAAAAGAAGCTTATTCAAGTTGCTAAAGTTCATACTGATAACCAGCTTGCTGATCTATTCACTAAAGCTTTTGATGTGGGTAGATTCACTTTCTTGGTCACAAGTGTGGGCATGATCAACTGTGAATGAGCTCATGTTTAAAAAGTGCTTGTATACCTGTTATCTGTTTATTTATTTGGTGCTACTAATCATCTTTCTCAGGAAGTTTATTGCCATGCTCAGACTAATACAAGATTCAAACAGTGTAAGTATAGTTAATGCTGCCAGTGCAGTTTTAATGCTGCCAGTGCAAAGTTACTACTGCAGGTTCATTATTACTACTGCTAGTCTGAGTTACTACTTCAGGTATGTGTTAATACTGCTAGTAGTTAATACTGCTAGTTGTTAATACTGCTAGTGAGTTAATACTGCTAGTAGTTAATACTGCTAGTAGTTAATACTGCTAGTTCGTTAATACTGCTAGTCGTTAATACTTCTAGTTAGTTAATACTGCTAGTTCGTTAATACTACTAGTCGTTAATACTGCTAGTTAGTTAATACTGCTCATAGTTAATACTGCTAGTTAGTTAATACTGCTAGTTAGTTACTACTGCTCTCAGTTAATACTGCGAGTGGTTAGTACTGCTTTAACGGAAAATAGGGTTAATACTGCTTCTTTCCCGAATCATATAAATACCCTCTTTGCCCGCCTAAAAGCTCACAACGACTCTTTGAATAATGTTCATCTTCTCTCTCACTCTTTTCTTTCAAGCAACAAGTGTGTTTCAGTCCAGTATCCTCAAGAACGATGGCATCCATGGCGTTTATTGATGAACACAATGAGATCGCAATGCTTCAAAAGCCGAAGCAGGCTGATGGATTCCATCAAATAGTCGATTTTCTCAAGACCAGTCACATAGCATATGCTCTTACTGTGTCACCACCAATTTTCATCGAGCACCAGAAGCAATTTTGGGCCAATGCCACCGTTGTTACTGAAAACGGTGAGCAGATCATCAAGACAAGGGTGTGTGACAAACCCTTGATAGTCACTGAAGAGGTCATTCGCATCTGTCTACGACTAGACGATGCCTCAGGTATTACTTCTATCCCTAATGAGGACTTGTTTTCCAATCTAACAAGAATAGGGTATGAAGGCCAACAGGGTGTTTTCAAATTTTATAAAGCAAACTTTTCTTCCCAATGGCGGTTCTTTGTTCATACCCTTATGCATTGTATTTCTAGAAAAACTACTGGATGGAGTCAGTTCAGTAGTACCATTGCTTATGCTTTGATCTGCTTGTCTACTGCCAGAAAGTATAATTTCTCAAAAATGATTTTCAATGACCTTGTGTCAAACTTGGGAAATAAAAAGAGTTTCTATATGTACCCAAGATTTGTCCAGGCAGTTATAACCACTGAATTGACGGATATACCTCAGTTTAATGAGGTATATGTACCTAAAATCCCTAAGGGAAAGGTCTTTTCAAATATGAAAAGATCTGGCAAGGACTCGAAAGGAGTTGACACCCCATTGTTCTCTACAATGATGGTGGTGTCCCACAACCAAGAAGGTATGGCATCAGGGTCAAGGCCCTCACTAGACCATCCCACTGAGAGCCAAACCCAACCTTCAACCACTATATCACTTCCCCAGTCTCTTGTTCATAAGCCAACACCTGTGTTAACCAAAACTTATGCTAAGAGAAAGGTACACAAGGCTCCTTCCCTTGTTGTACCTCCTACGATCCCAGAACCTCAAAGCCCTCTAATGGAGCATTCTCCATTAGAGAATATCTATAGGGAAACCACTGGGGTGTCTCCCAACCCCAAGGAGGTGCTCACTGAGGAGATGTATGAGCATATGGGTGAGAAGGCTGCCACTACTCCTGCTAGCACAGAGGAGGACAGTGGTAACATCACTAAGACCTTCCCCATGGCAACTTTGGGTGAGCAATCATCCAAAGGTCCCAGGTGCCAAGAAACCAAGGGGGTGGATGATGTTTGTGCTAGGCAGAAGACCTCCACTACTAAATGTTCCAATGATCCATCAAAAGGGGTTAACACTCCTGGAGAAGGTGAGGATAGATATGACTACCATGAATTGATTTCTGCCATGTCCAAAATGGCAACTGAACTGGATGCTCAAAAGCAGGTTGTCAATGAGCTCAAGAAAGTCATCATCAACCAACAAGCAGAGATCAGCAGCTTAAAGAAGTTGGTTCAGAAGGTGGTCCAAAAGAAGAAGAAACAAAGGTTTGTGCTCAGAAGAAGGAATCCAGTGAATGATGCTCCCAAAAAGGGGGAGTCAGAAGCTGAGATCAACTTGGAGAGGGAGATTCATGGAGTTGAGGGGGAGCTCAATGTACAAACAGAAACAGGGATTGTGTTTGAAGAAGCAGCAGTAACAGATAGAGCAACAGAAATAGTTAATGTTGCTGAATCAAATGAAGCTGCAGAAATTGTTAAAGAGATACTATCTGATCTCATTAGCAGAAATTTGGAAGAATTTGAGATAGCTGAAGCTCTTATCAAGGCTAAACATGATACTTCCAAGGTCACTTCAAAGACCAAAGGAGTTGTCATCAAAGAAAAGGGTGAGGTTATCAAGAAAGCAAGGGTTGAGAAGGTAGCAAGCAAGGATAAAGGCAAAGCCAAGATAGTGGAATCTGACCAACCACTTAAAAACCAAAAGCTGATTGAGTCAGATGAAGCTTTGGCTAGGAAGATTCAAGCAGAACTTGAACAAGCAGAAACAGTTCAAATGAAGAAAGATAGGGAAATGGCAAAAGCTCTAGCTGCAGAGCTTAATGAAGTATATCAACAAAGCTTGGCAACAGAGATAGCACAGAAGAAAGCTGCAACTCTAAAGAAGCCTGTGTTGATCAAAATGGCTGCTAAGAAGAGGCAACCTTCAAAGACCTACCTTGGCACTCAAGAGAGAAAGAAGATGATCACTTTCCTCAAAGGTGCTGTGGGAGTCAAAAAGGAGATGTTCTCAAAGATGTCATTTGAACAGATCAAAGGTTTGTATGATACAGAGATGACTAAGCTTCAAGGGAATGACAAAGCCAGAGTTAAAATGGAAAAGAGGATGAAAGAGAGTAATGACTTTCTAATAGAAAAACCTTTTCCTGATGATCAAGAAACTCCAAAGAAAGAAGCTACTCTAGGTGACAGTTTGAGGACTCTGAAAAGAACTAAAATGATGGCTAGAAGGAAATCTGCTAAGAAACCTAGAGTGGATAAGGAAGAATCTCAGAAAGATCATAAGGTATCTGAAGAAGAAGGGGCACCTAAATTTGAAGAAAAAAAAGCTCAATCTCAGGAAGAACCATCCAGTACTTATGATGTAAATATGTACATGGTGGTGATGGAGAAAGTGCCTGAGCCTATAATTGCTGAACCAGTTGGTGTCAAGCCTCCTGAGATTTTTCACTGGGATACAATGGAAGTAGATGGTAAGGAATATATCAGGCTGAAAAGGAAGGATGAAAAGTTTGAAGTGTATCCTACTTGGGCCAAGATAGTAAGAGTATGCTCCAGATCTGACTTAGAGGAAATGTTTGAAGTGGGGATGAAACTATATGCTGACAAGCTGAAAGCTCCAGGGATACCAATTATAAAACTTGTGATGGAATATCTGTGTATGTTATTCAAGCCAGAGGAAGTTCAGCATGTCATCAGAAATGTGTTCAAAACCATCAACAACTAGACTCTGTATGAAAGAAGTGGAGTATATGCACTGGTTGTGGATACAAGTCATTTTGAATACTTCTTGGTGGATAGAGTTTACAACCATAGTAGATTAAAGCTGCATGCTATGTTAAAGAAAAAGCTTGGTTGTGCACCAAATTCTGAAATGGCTAGGTACTTGATCCAGAGAATTATCAATCAAAGTTTGGGGCTGAATCCTGATATAGGTGTATGAAAATGGAGTTTTGGGAGCATCTGAAGAACTTGACTTCTCTTCTCTAAAAGTCAAGTTAGGGGGAGATTGTTGGGAACTGAAGATGTGTCTAAGTGATTAATACTGCCAGGCTTTCATGATTACTACTGTTGAGCCAGATTAATACTGCTTGGAGAAATTAATACTGCTGAGCATAGTTAGTGTTGTTGGTGAAGATTAATACTGCTCAGAGTGTTAATGCTGCTGTGACTTAATACTGCTTATTTGATAGTCAAGATATGCGCATATCAAGGCTTAAAGATAATCATGGAAGGTTGAAGATAACTATGGAAGAATATACTGAAGATCTTTTAAGTTTTGTAATTATCTTTTATTTTCAGTATATGTATAGATGTTTTCAGAATAGTTTTGATATACGAGATTTCTAAGTTTTTGTTTTAGAGAGAGAATTAACCTCAAGGTTTACAATCCTAATTCTAGAGAAGTAGAATTCGTCTTGGTGAGCCTGTTCATCAAAGATTGAGGTTTTGTTTGAAAGCTTGTAACTTTAATCATTCAATAAAGTTTACAAGTTGAGATTCATATTTTACTATTACATTGATAGTTTGAATATTAAAGTGTTTTTCCGCAAATTCTTTCATATTGTTTCTGAGTTTTATTATTCTTGTTAAGAATCAGATACTGACAGATCCATTTGGCTTTAATGGATCCAATCGGGGCTTTAATGGATCGATTGGGTTTTAATGGATCCACTTGGGTTTTAGTGGATCCACTTCGACTTTAATGGATCGATTGGGTTTTAATGGATCTAATTGGGGCTTTAATGGATCCATTTGGATTATAATAGATCCAATTGGCCTTTAATGCATCCATTTGGCTTTAATAAATCCAAATGATCCAATAGGGCTTTAATGGATCCAATCAGATTTTAATGAAACTAATCGGGCTTTAATGGATCCAATCGAGCTTTAATGGGTCGATTGGGTTTTAATGGATCTACTTGGGTTTTAGTGGATCCATTTGGGCTTTAATGGATCGATTGGGTTTTAATGGATCCAATTGGGGCTTTAATGGATCCAATTAGCCTTTAATGAATCCATTTGGCTTTAATAGATCCAAGTGATCCAATAGGGCTTTGATTGATCCAATCATATTTTAATGAAACTAATCGGGCTTTAATGGATCGATTGAGTTTTAATGGATCCACTTGGGTTTTAATGGATCAATTCGGTTTTAATGGATTCAATTGGGGCTTTAATGGATCCAATTGGGTTTTAATGCACCCATTTGGCTTTAATAGATCCAAATGGTCCAATAGGGTTTTAATGGATACAATTAGATTTTAATGAAACTAATCAGGCTTTAATAGATCCTAATTAGTTTTTTTTATTATTTATAATAATATATCTACTATTTAAAATTCACAAAAAATATTAGATTTTAAAAATCTTAAAGTTTGAACTATTTAATATTTTAAATAAAATTTAAACAAAAACTTTAATCCAACATTGTTATTAAAAAACTTGTCTCCATGATTGCACGCAGTCGTCCATGGTGTTGGGTTTTATGTTTTAATTATTTCTGGCCCATTAGGAATAGTTAAAATAGCCCAACAAGAGTGGCCCGATACAAGCTATATATTGCCTTGTATTCTAGGGTTTTACAACAAGAGAAAAGAAAGTCCATCAAATACAAAAGTGAGAGAAAAGAGAGAATTTTCGTCTACAATTTTCAGCAAAGCGCAGTCGCGCCGTCTTGCCGATTTACGGAGTTTGAACCGTCGGATCGTCGTGATTTTTGGACAGTAGCTTCATGACATCTCTATCTACATTCTGAACGGTGGAGATCGATTTTGAATATATAGAGGTCACCATTTTGCTGTTCGACAATCTGCTGTTTTCTGGGTGATATTTCTTCCTCTTTTCTTTTGGTTTTGATTCCATACTTCTTGATGATTTGTTCTAAGAGTATGATGATTATGGTGTACCTCTAGTTTTATCTAGCGAAGATTTTTTTGTATTGTTTATTGGTGGTAGTGGATTTTTTTGTATTGTTTATTATGGTGTGCCTCTAGTTATATTTATTTGGATTTATCTTGTTGTAGGTACCACAAATGATTTCTAATCCTAATGACGAGAAGTATAAACATAAGAACCGAAACAACAGTTATACAATGATCAGCGGGATGGCGAAGAGATCGAAGCAAACAAAGAGTATAACTTAGATAAGAAAAAGTTGTTTATGATATTTATAACTTTTGTTATTGGTATTTTCATACATTATTCATATAATGTATATTAGTACTTTAAATTTTCTATGTACAATGTTAATCATTTGATTCATATTGAGTTTTTAAATTCATTCTCATGTCATCATTATATAAATGATAAAAACCATCAATAAAAGATGACTAGAGGCAATGGTTTTGATAATTTAACGTCACAATATCATTCTATAGTGATAATTTTGAATAATAAACGTCACCGTATGTCATGATACAGTGACGTTTTTGAAAAATAATCGTCATTGTACATTTGTTATAGTGACTGTTTTGAATAATAAACGTCACAATATGTAATGTTATGGTGGTGGTTTTCGATAATAAACGTCATTATACGGCATGCTACAGTGACGGTTTTGCATAATAAATGTTACCGCACGTCATGTTATAGAGCGACGATTTTGAAAAATGAATGTCACTATACGTCATGTTAGGGTTACGATTTTGAAAAATAAACGTTGTCGTACGTTATGATACGATGATGATTTTGAAAAATAAATGTCACCGTAAGTCATGTTATGGTAACGGTTTTGAAAATAAACATTATCGTAAGTCATGCTATTGTGACGGTTTTGAATAATAAATGTCATGGTACATTATATTTCGATTACGATTTTGAATAATAAACGTCATGGTACATTATACTTCGGTGACAATATTTAATAATAAACGTAATCGTATGTTATGCTATGATGACGGTTTTAAAAAATAAACGTCACCATATATCATGTTATAGTGATGATTATGAAAAATAAACGTCACCATATATCGTATTACGGTGATGATTCTGAAAAATAAACGTCAAGATATGTCGTTTTAGGGTGTCGGTTTTGAAAACTAAACATCACAGTATGTCGTGCTATGATGACGGTTTTGAAAAATAAACGTCACTGTATGTCGTGCTATGGTGATGGTGTGAAAAATAAACGTCACCGTATGTCGTCCTACGGTGATGCTTTTGAAAAACAAACATTACGGTACTCATCTTAGGGTGACGGTTTGGAAAAATAAATGTCTCCGTACATCATGATATGGTGATGGTTTTGAAGAACAAACGTCGCCGTACTTTATGCTACAATGACGCTTTTGACACATAAACGTCACTGTACGTAATCCTACAGTGATAGTTTTGACAAATAAACATCACCTTATGTCATGCTACGGTGACGGTTCTAAAAAAAAGGTCACATTATGTCATGCTATGGTAACGCTTTTAGGAAAAAAAACAACTTTTTTAATACACCTAAAGTGACGGTTTTAGCTTATGGCAACGGTTTTTTATGTGATTTGGTAACATTTTTTAAACGTAACCAAAAGTGTATCAAAAGTGACGGCAAGATAGGTAACGTTTTTTATGTCCACGAAAACCGTTACCGTATACCTACGATAACGGTTTTTAACCGTCACAAAAGATCTTTTTTGTACTAAAGACAAGAGAGTAAGACCATTCACAAAGAAAGAAAGCACAACTATTTTTTTAAAGAAAGGGTGTATGATGCTTTCCTAAACAACTCCCTGAGAGGGACCCCAGCGGTAAGAACTCAGTGATTCATGGTGGTTGTAAGAGTAAAATAGTGCATAGATAATTTGTACATTATGCCTCACAAGTTGTAATTCATAGTTTTTAAGTTTCATGTTTAAAAGAGTAGTACATTGTGCATTAAAACTTGTCTTTAAGATGTGTGTTAAATGTATTATAAGGTAGTAATATATATATATATATATATATATATATATATATATATATATATATATCTTCAAGTTTGGGAGGCGGCTACATCGACCATAAATCTATATCTAACGTCATTGTTGGCTAGCCTTTCCATGGCAGTGTTGATATACTCCATCTTCACCACCTCAATACTTGATTTCACCCCTTTTTCATTGCAAAATTCCAACAACTCTTCTATTTCTTTCATGCACCCTATAAACGTTCCTGTAATCGTTTTCCTCCCTTCAACACAAACTAATTAACTCAGTAATTAAATCACAATTACATTACTTTCAACATAATATAAATTCTGCAAATTGGAACAAATGAAGATTTTAGGGTCTCTTTGATTATATTTGGAATTGACAATTTCAATCTTACTTTTGGTTATAAAGGAAAGTTCAAAACTGAAATCCAATGATTTTTATAAAATCCTACAAACATGGGATTTATACAAAAAAGGTCTTTTGTGACGGTTAAAAACCGTTACCGTAGGTATACGGTAACGGTTTTCGTGGACATAAAAAACGTTACCTATCTTGCCGTCACTTTTGATACACTTTTGGTTACGTTTAAAAAATGTTATCAAATCACATAAAAAACCGTTGCCATAGGCTAAAACCGTCACTTTAGGTGTATAAAAAAAGTTGTTTTTCCTAAAAGTGTTACCATAGCATGACATAATGTGACCTTTTTTTTAGAACCGTCACCGTAACATGACATAAGGTGACGTTTATTTGTCAAAACTATCACTGTAGGATTACGTACATTGAAGTTTATGTGTCAAAAGTGTCACTGTAGCATGAAGTACGACGACGTATGTTCTTCAAAACCATCACCATATCATGACGTACGACGACATTTATTTTTCCAAACCGTCACCCTAAGATGAGTACCGTAATGTTTGTTTTTCAAAACCATCACCGTAGGACGACATACGGTGACATTTATTTTCCACACCATCACCATAGCACGACATACAGTGACCTTTATTTTTCAAAACCGTCATCATAGCACGACATACTGTGACGTTTAGTTTTCAAAACCGACACCCTAAAACGACATATCTTGACGTTTATTTTTCAGAATCGTCACCATAATACGATATATGGTGACGTTTATTTTTCATAATCATCACTATAACATGATATATGGTGACGTTTATTTTTTAAAACCGTCATCATAGCATAACATACGATTACGTTTATTATTAAATATTGTCACCGAAGTATAATGTACCATGACGTTTATTATTCAAAATCGTTATCGAAATATAATGTACCATGACATTTATTATTCAAAACCGTCACAATAGCATGACTTACGATAATGTTTATTTTCAAAACCGTTACCATAACATGACATACGGTGACATTTATTTTTCAAAATCATCATCGTATCATAACGTACGACAATGTTTATTATTCAAAATCGTAACCCTAACATGACGTATAGTGACATTAATTTTTTAAAATCGTCGCTCTATAACATGACGTGCGATAACGTTTATTATGCAAAATCGTCGCTGTAGCATGCCGTATAATGACGTTTATTATTGAAAACCACCACCATAACATTACATATTGTGACATTTGTTATTCAAACAGTCACTATAACAAATGTACAATGACGATTATTTTTCAAAAACGTCACTGTATCATGACATACGGTGACGTTTATTATTCAAAATTATCACTATAGAATGACATTGTGACATTAAATTATCAAAACCATTGCCTCTAGTCATCTTTTATTGATGGTTTTTATCATTTATATAAGGATGACATGAGAATGAATTTAAAAACTCAATATGAATCAAATGATTAACATTGCATATAAGAAATTTAAAGTACTAATAAACATTATATGAATAATGTATGAAAATACCAATAACAAAAGTTATAAATATCATAAACTGCTTTTTCTTATCTAAGTTATACTCCTTGTTTGTTTCGATCTCCTCACCATCATTGTATAACTGTTGTTTCGGTTCTTATGTTTATGTTTCTCGTCATTAGGATTAGAAATCATTTATGGTACCTACAACAAGATAAATCCAAATAAATATAACTAGAGACGCACCATAATAAACAATACAAAAAAATCCACTACCACCAATAAACAATACAGAAAAATCTTCTCTAGATAAAACTAGAGGCACACCATAATCATCATACTCTTGGAACAAATCATCAAGAAGTATGGAATCAAAACCAAAAGAAAAGAGGAAGAAATATCACCCAGAAAATAGCAGATTGTCGAACAGCAAAATGGTGATATGCAAATACCCAAAACCGATCTCACCGTTCAGAATGTAGATAGAGATGTCATGAAGCTACTGTCCAAAAATCATGACGATCCGACGGTTTAAACTCCGTACATAGTCAAGACGGCGCGGCTGCGCTTTGCTGAAAATTGTAAACGAAAATTCTCTCTTTTCTCTCACTTTTGTATTTGATGGACTTTCTTTCCTCTTGTTGTAAAACCCTATAATACAAGGCAATATATAGCTTGTATCGGGTCACTCTTGTTGGGCTATTTTAACTATTCCTAAAGGGCCAGAAATAATTAATACATAAAACCCAACACCATGGACGACTGCGTGCAATCATGGACTAAACGCTGCAATCATGGAGACAAGTTTTTTTAATAACAATGTTGGATTAAAGTTTTTGTTTAAATTTTATTTAAAATATTAAATAGTTAAAACGTTAAGATTTTTAAAATCTAATATTTTTGTGAATTTTAAATAGTAGATATATTATTATAAATAATAAAAAAAACTAATTAGGATCTATTAAAGCCTGATTAGTTTCATTAAAATCTGATTGTATCCATTAAAACCCTATTGGATCATTAGTATCTATTAAAGCCGAATGGGTGCATTAAAGCCCAATTGGATCCATTAAAGCCCCAATTGGATCCTTTAAAACCGAATTGATCTATTAAAACCCAAGTGGATCCATTAAAACTCAATCGATCCATTAAAGCCCGATTAGTTTCATTAAAATCTGATTGGATCCATTAAAGCCCTATTGGGTCATTTGGATCTATTAAAGCCAAATGGATGCATTAAAGGCCATTTGGATCCAATATTATAATCCAAATGGATCCATTAAAGCCCCAATTGGATCCATTAAAACACAATCGATCCATTAAAGCTTAAATGGATCCACTAAAACCCAAGTGGATCCATTAAAACCCAATTGAACTATTAAAGCCCGATTGGATCCATTAAAGCCCGATTAGTTTCATTAAAATCTGATTGGATCCATTAAAGCCCTATTGGATCATTTGGATCTATTAAAGCTAAATGGATGCACTAAAGGCCAATTGGATCCGTTATAATCTAAATGGACCCATTAAAGCCCCAATTGGATCCATTAAAACCCAATCGATCCATTAAAGCCAAAGTGGATCCACTAAAACACAAGTGGATCCATTAAAACCCAATCAATCCATTAAAGCCCCGATTGGATTCATTAAAGCCAAATGGATCTATTATAGCCCCAATTAGATTCATGAAAACCCAATTGATCTATTAAAGCCTAAGTGGATCCATTAATGTGACACCCCAAAATGAGGTAAATAAATAAATATGAGAGGAAAGGGAAAAAAATGTGTTTTATTTTTTTTATTGGATTAAAAATGTGAAGAAAAATGTGAAAATGGTCCAATTATCCCATTTAATGAAAGTGGAAAGTGAATAAAGGAGTTTAGGTTCAATCAAGACTAAATATTGAAGAGAATTTCATATCAAGGGTAAAAAGCGAAGTTTTGGCCAAAGCATAGAAGTCAGGGGGGTCAAATGACATTCCTTAATGGTGTAGGGTTAGTGTCAGACGTCAACTGGTCCAAAGTTGGGGGACCTGTTCTGTAAATATGGGAGATTTCAGTTTGAAAGGGACGTGACAATGCTGAGTTTTGAGGCCTTCTATTGGCTATTTTAGTCAACGAAAAAGCCAAAAATATTTACAGATCTAAATAGCCAACTGATCAGTGAACAAAATGATTCAAAGCATTTCGAAAAACAATAGAGTTTTGAGAGAGAAATCGGCACTTGAAGTTCATGATCGAGTTTTCGGGTTTCCGACGATTCAAGGTAAGATACTCAACGGAATATCGTGATTTTCATGTCTTTGGATTCGTTTTTAAGTTCTTTCTCAAATCCAAGTAGTCTCATGACTCATACCTACGTTAACAAGGTTCGATTTCATGTTCGAAATTTGTTAAGTTTCGGTTTAGAAACCAAACCTTTGGAATCAAAATACGAGTTCGTTTCTAAAACAGGGCTAAATGGGTTAGAAATCCATAGTCGGCAAATTGTAGACATGGCGCCATGGGAGCGTTTTTGGTCGCCGACGTTCCTGGTGGATCACATGGGCAAGGGACTTTTCTTGGGTTTTGAACATAATTGTTGGGCTAAATAGGTTTACATGACTTATTTATTTAAATAATGAATATCTTGAACATATTAATTTAAGATATTAGTATTAATTAACTAATATTTTGCATTTGCGATTTATTAAATTGTTTATTAATATAATAAATGTTTTAAATGTGTAGTAATTTGATTTTACAATTGTTTAGGACACCTTAATTCGGAACAAATGTTTCCTTTAGTTGTTAAAAAGATAAATCGACGTTGAGAGTTGTTATCAATCGTATACTCAAAGGTTTATTAAATTATTTTGATGACTTAATAATGAGATTAAAGCATCGTACTTTACGTTAGATAATTTTTGGGACGCTCTAATTTAAAGAGAGGTAGTTATTATATTATTTATTATGTAATAAATAATTTAATAATCACGTTTAATTAAGGTGTCGTAAGATCTATAAATTTCGAGAGACTCTAAGTTGGAACAAATGATTATTTTATTTTTCTAAAAGGATAAATCGACGTTAGTCGTTATTGAGTGTAACACTTAGAGATCTATTAAATTATTTTGATGATTTAATAATTAGATTAAAACGTCGTAATTCGAGTTCAGTATTTATTGAGACGTTTTAATTGGGAGATATGGATTTATAAGATTGTGAAACGATTATTTGACGTTTTAAGGCATCGTCGAGTTTTAGACTTGGGGGTTTGACTAAAATTGTTCGAGGTTGACCGGATTGACCAAGGGTTGACTTTTACCTAATTTGACCCACAAGTATTTTGACGATGAGATTAAATGGAGATATTTGAGTTATTAAGAGACCCGATTATGAAGTTTGACTTTAGGTTGAGTCGGGGTGACCATAGTTGACTTTTGTTGACTTTTGGAAAAATAAGCCATTAATTGGATATGGTGGTATGAAATGTGTAGGTTTTCAGTTGAGAGCTATCAGTAGCCGATCTACACGAAATCAGGTGAGTTTTTATGAGACTTACACTAGGATGCATACATATGTATAAATTTATTTTCAGCATTATATGATTTATATGGTGATGCGTATTTATGCATGATGTTTCAGTTTACATACATGATGCAATATATTTCATATGTATGTTATTTATGATCAATTGCATGCTACGTGTTTATTTTGTTTTCAAATAACTCTAGCATGTTATTTCATACGCAAGTTTTACGGACGGTTTCAATGGGTGGGCATTTGACTATTAAGTCATGGACAAGTGGCACGACCCAGTCAAGTGGGTGATCGAATAGAATAGAAAGTTCAACCCAGGGGCGTGTCAGTGACAAAATGACCCTTACCCGATGAGACAGTTTATGAGATCTCTTTTCTTTCAGCGCTGCATGTTTTCAGAAAGTGCATACTATTTGATACAATGTTTTGAAGTTGATATGTATTATGTGAAATGATTTTATTCACGCAAACCATGAACTCACTGAGCTTTATAAGCTGACAATAGTATGCATCTCAGGGACAGAAGGTTTCATGTTGAACAAGGGAAAAAGGGGGCACGTATAAAGACTCGTCTAGCCTATTTAAGTCCAATATTTATGTTCAGGTGTCTATGGTAGATAAATTTGTAAAGCAATCCGGTATGTATGGATTAGCATTTAAGTTATATATTTATTAATTTCAAGTCTTCCGCTGTAAACGGTTTTAATTTAGCCGTTATTTTGGAGAATTGTTTTAGATTATGTAACACTTATCAAGGCGAAAATATGGGTGTTACAATTAAAAACCAAGTGGATCCATTAAAACCCAATCGATCCATTATAGCCCGATTCGATCTATCAAAGACCGATTAGTTCTATTAAAGCCTAATTGGATCTATAAAACCTTATTGGATCATTTGGATCTACTAAAGCCAAATATGTTCATTAAAGCCCAATTGGATCTATTAAAGTCCAAATGGATCCATTAAAGCCCAAATTGGATCCATTAAAACCAAATCGATCATTAAAACCCAATCGATCCATTAAAGCCTAATTGGATCCATTAAAGCCCAATCGATCTATTAAAGCCCAAGTGGATCAATTGAAACCCAAGTGGATCATTTGAAGCCCAAATGGGTCATTAAAACCCTATCGATCCATTAAAGCCCGATTGGATCCATTAAAGCCCGATTGGATTCATTAAAGCCCAAGTGGATCAATTGAAGCCCAAATGGGTCCATTAAAGCTCAATCGATCCATTAAAGACTAAATGAATCCATTGAAGCCAAAATGGGTCCATTAAAGTTCAAGTGGATTCATTAAAACCCAAATATTTATTATTTTTATTTTGATTTCTCATAAGAACCCAGACTTATATATATATATATATATATATATACATAATAATTATTAAAATTAAATACTCTCATATTATCTATACTATCTATACTATATTATAAAGATGGCATAAAAAACTCTTAATTACAACTCACTAAGCTTTATGTACTATCATTTAAAGTTATCTACTTAAAATCTCTTAAAAATAACTACTAAAGCCTAATGTATTACCTGTAAAGTTTTTAACCCTAATTAATATATTTCATTCTTCTCCCCCAAAATCCTTATCTCTAATCCCCAAACCCTAAAATTATAAAATTTGAATTCTGATAAACATAATCAAAACAGGATAAACATCTCAATTTAAATATAAAAAATTTAAAATATATAAGATAATTAATGAACTTTAACAAACTATTTAATTTTTTTTATATAAAAAACATTATATTGTTAAGCCTAAATTAAACAAATTTATATATAAAAAACCATTATCACTCAATAAAAACCATCCAAAATCGTACTGTAAATCAATAAAAAAACAAAAAATAAAAATAAACATTAAAATCGTGATGTATTAAGCATTATGTACTATTATTTAATGTTAATCTACTTAAAATCTCTTAAAAAACAATTAATGAAGCAATATGTACTACTTTTAAATGCTTTTAACCCTAATTAATAAATTTCATCCTTATCCCCCAAAATCTTTATCTCTAATCCCCAAATCCTAAAATTATTAAATTTGAATTCTGATAAACATAATCAAAACAGGATAAACATCTCAATTTAAATATAATTTTTTTTTAAATATATAAGATAATTAATGAATTTTAACAAGCTACTTAATTTTTTTTATATAAAAACATTATATTGTTAAGCCTAAATTAAACAAATTTATATATAAAAAAACAATTATCACTCAATAAAAATCATCCAAAATCGTACTGTAAATCAATAAAAAACAAAAAATAAAAATAAACATTAAAATCGTGATTTATCTCGCTGCATTGTGCGAGTACGCTTCTAGTATTATAAAGTACGGATAAAAAAACTCTTAAAAACAACTGTTATAACTTAAAAATCTTTTTCTATTTAATCCTTATCTCTAACAAGTTTAACTTCACTAAAATCACTCATTACCTCAACTACCCTAAAATCACTCCCTACATAATTAAATACAGGATAAAAATCAAATTTTAAATATGAAAAATCTAAAATATAATTAAAAAAATCTAACAGAATATTTAATACAAAAGATAAAATGAAACATTAAAATCGTGATGTATCTCGCTGCATTGCGCGAGTACGCTTCTAGCAATAATATAAAAATACGATAACAAGACAATGACCCAAGTTCTTAAATACATACCAAGGTTATTATAAGAATTTTTGATTGAAAAAAAAAACTTTTATCGTTATCGTATATTCAAACACGTCCTCTCTAACAACTTAGAGGAGCCAATCATTATGGATACACCATGTTTTAGGTATTTGCAATTTGACTAGATACTTTGAAAGTTCATAATTTTTATACGAATGAAAATTTTAGTGGATTTTAAATAATTTGTTAAACTTTAAAGAGAATTACATACTTTTTGTACATAAACATAGATACACCCATCTATATCCATTAAACATATATATATATATATACACACACATATATTATTTTTATCATAATAAATTGTTGAAACATAATAAATATAAATACAAATACAATTGTAATAAATTATTATATAATTTTCTTACAAATATATTTTAAAATATTGTCCAAAAATATACAAAATATTTGATTTATATATATGTTATGTTGTGTTAAAATAAATAAATTAAATACGTGTGATTTATGGTTTAGAATAAAGTAATTACTAAATTTAAAAAAATGATACTTCTAAACACATAAATGTAAAAAATGATATTTCTTATAACTTATTATGTTTAACATGACATACGGTGACGTTTATCAATCAAAATCGTCGCTGTATCTTTCCACACTCTCACCCTAGTATGACAAATGGTGACGTTTATTTTTCAAAACCTTCACAGTAATATGACATATAATGATGTTTAGTATTAAAAGTTGTCATCTGAGCATAACATATAGTGGCGTTTATTATTCAGAAGCATCATTATAACCTAACATATAGTGACATAAATTTATCAAAACCATCACTACATGTACATTATGATGTACGGTGACATAGCTTTATCAAAATTGTCACTATAAATGACATATGCTGAAGTTCATCATTCAAAATTGTCTTCGTAACATTACATATTGTGATGTTTTCCATTCAATACTGTTACCGTAACATGACATTCCGTAACATTTAGATGTCAAAATCATCACTGTAAAATGACATAGGGTGACATTTACTTTTCAAAGCCATCACCATTGGATAACATAAGATGACGTTCATTATTTAAAAACATCATTTTAACATGACATACATCGACGTTTATTATTTGAAAACGTCACAATAACATGACACAGGGTGACTCGTTTTTTCGTCAAAACCGTCACCCTTGCTTAACGTACGATTACGTTTAGTTTCAATACCGTCAAATAGCATGACGTGCGGTGACATTTATTTTTCTAAACCGTCACAGTAGCATGACATTAGGTGACGTAAATTTTTCAAAACCATCATTTTAGCATCATATGCGGTGACGTTTATTTTTCAAAACCGTCACCATAGCATGAAGTACCTTGACGTTTATCTTGTATAATTGTCATTGTAACATGACGTACGATAACATTTATTGTTAAAACCGTCACTGTAGGATGTCGTACACTGATGCTTATTATTTAAAATTATCACCATGACATTACATATGGTCACGTTTATTATACAAAGTCGTCATCGTAGCATGACTTACGTGGACGTTTATTATTCTAACCGTCACTATAGCATGATATATAATGACATTTATTATACAAAACCTTCATCAGTGTGACATATAGTTTTTTAAAACCGTCACCATAACATAACATACGGTGACATTTACTTTTCAAAATCGTTACAGTAGAATGACATATCGTAACGAACTCAAAACCGTCACCATAACATGACATATGGTGACATCATTATTAGAAACCGTCAATATAGTTTGAGCTATTGTGATGTAAATGTTTTAATGCCGTTACCAAAGCATGACATATAGTGATGCAATTTTTTCAGAACCCATTGTCATACACTAACTTTTGGTGATGCAAATTTTGCAAAACCGTTGCCATAAAACTTGGTGACTTTTGGAAACGGTTTTCAAATAAACGTTGTTATACATATATTAGTTTTCAGTAATGTTTTTTTAAAACCGTTACAACATAAAGCAACGATTTAGACAAAAACCGTTACTAAAAGATATTATATGGCAATGGTTTTTAAAAACCGTCACAAGATAAAGCAACGGTTTATCAAAACCGCCCTAAACCGTTACCTTAGGGAACCTTTTATTGACGTTTTTATCTAAAACGTTGCTTTATGTTTCTACTTTTTTTGTAATAGTAACGTTTCTTTATAAAAACCATTACTAAATCAATTCTCTAACTTTTTTGTGACTTTTTGTAACGGTTTTTTATCAAACCGTTACAAACCTATTTTTCAAAACCGTCACAAAAAGTCATTTTTGTACTACGTAGGATTTAGAAATCCCATGGAATATATGGTATTTAGCACGATTTCATATAATTTCTTAGTAATAATATTTTAAAATATGTTAAAAAAACACTTATTTTGTAATAATCAATTAATTAAACAGAGTTGCAACCCGCCAAAAGCTCTCATTTCCTTTAGTTGTCGGTTGCTTTGCAAAACAATAATCAGATTTATTTGTTCATTATTTGATTATTGTATTTTGAAAATTGCCATTTTATAAAAAAAATCTTTTAAACTTAGTTGGAAATTCCTAAGAGTATTTTACAATAACCTAATTTGAAATTTGTTAGAGTATTAAGTGTTTAAATATTTTAATAATATAATTAATACAAATTATAGAACAAATATATAATATGCTCTTGCATGACTTTAGCAAATGGTTCTAGTTTATAATTTTGAGGATGAAGGAGACTAACTAGACATGAGTAAAGGAGAGAGGAATTGCAAAGGGGCCTTGACGACACCCAACAAGATCAAATTCCCATCAAGTTTCAGCATGGAAATGTAATCATCCATAGGATGGGGTATCGACACCGTGTCAATAAGATAGTCAAGTGAATTGGTCGCGACTTGCATTTCTACAGTTTCGAAGCTGACAAGATATTTGTTAGCTCCAAGAACATTCATAGCCTCTTCTCTCTTCTTTTCTGAAGAGCTAATGACGGTCACATGATGACCCATTGCTTTTGCAATCAAAACACCCATATGTCCGAACCCACCAAGTCCAAGTATGCTGCCTCTCAACCTGCTCTTTTTTAGCCCAAAGTGGCTCAACGGGCTGTACACCGTCACCTCAGCGCATAGTAGTGACGCTGCTTTCTCTGGTGACAACCCTTCTGGTATCTTAACCACAAATCTATGTTTGGAAATAAATGAAAACGCAAATTCTTGTTAAATTGGTTAGATTTAAAAGTAACAAAGGTGCTACTTCATCTATCCTAAAACAAGTATTCATATTTCGATTTTAATTTGACTCAAAATAAACGCTCATTTTCAAAAGTAAGTATGTATTACCAATTCTATCCTTAATTATGAGACCAAAAATGCATTAGTCTCTCTTTTATTAAGCATAAAATTATCATTTAGTTAATCAAAATACGTATATTTACACGTTTATAAAATAATGTATTTTTTATTTTATTATGGGCATTTATTTTAAGAAGAATGAAGTATTAGAAAAAGGTTCAAACAATAACGCTAACTATGTATAAGAAAACAACAAATCATGTGCAAAATCATATATGATTCGGCATTAACGACCAAAAAAATGGATGTGGGTGACTTTGCCCCTGACTTAAGTCGCTGCAAAGTCGCGTGAATCATATAAACGTGAATCATATATAATCTTGTATGTACTCGACAATTCTCATTATTTCCTTAAATAAATATTGTTTTCGTATGAACCTACCTCTGAATTATTAAGGTATAAATAATGAAATTGACGCAGCGTAGGTTTGCGGAAGGATCGACAAGCGTTTAAACCCTTAACGATTCGAGAATTAGGAATTGTAAAACTCAAACTTAAGAGAAAACTCTTTAAAACTGAACTTTTATTATT
Organism: Arctium minus; assembly: GCA_954870635.1. Taxonomy (NCBI): domain Eukaryota; kingdom Viridiplantae; phylum Streptophyta; class Magnoliopsida; order Asterales; family Asteraceae; genus Arctium; species Arctium minus. Next base: position 80,065,091 of record OX941087.1, on the reverse strand, counting down.
TGATCGATGATCTACAACGAAAACTAATAAGCCTACTTATAACTAGTTAGGCTAAAGAAAAGAAAGACAACTATGAATATTAAATTAATTCCTAAAACTAATCTAAAAGGGAATAGATAAATAAATTAAAGCAAAGCAATAAGATAAATATGAATATAACCATATTTATAACTAATTAGGCTAAAGAAAAGAAAGACAACTATGAATATTAAATTAATTCCTAAAACTAATCTAAAAGGGAATAGATAAATAAATTGAAGCAAAACAATAAGATAATTATGAATATGGGTGGATGGCTATCGTGGGTCGGTGGAATTATGTATCCATGGGACTCTTCATGCATGGAACCAAAAACACCACAGTGGCTATCACGAGTTTGGAGGCGTGTTTGATCACATGCTAGCCGCGGAAAAGGAAAACAAACAGTGTCTTATGCGGGTGTCATCCAGCTCAAGTCGCATGGCACTTGCGTTCGTTTTTGTTTGCGATTTACGATTTCGATCTTCATCGCAAGCCTTTTTATATCAGTCTCTTACACTTTCGAAGAACTCGACCCCGAGTTCTTTTCTAAAGGAATCAACTCATTCTTGTGATACTCATATATATCGGCTACGTTGAAGGTGTTCGATAATCGATATATGTAACGACTCAGGAAGGGCGACGACATAAGCATTGTCGTTAATTTTCTTCGTGATCTTGAACGGACCATATTTTCTGGGTTGGAGCTTCCCGTAAGTACCAATAGGAAATCGTTCTTTCCGGAGAAAAACCATTACCTCGTCTCCCTCGTTGAAAACCTTCTTACGGCGGTGTTTGTCGACCGCTGCCTTATTCTTCAAACCGGTAGCTTCAAGACGTAACTTGACGGCCTTTTTCATTGCTTGTAATTCCTTAGCCATGTTACCCGCTGCAATGCTAACTCCAGGATCTCGCGGTAGCTTGACTAAATCAACCACGTGCCTCGGGGATGATGTATAGACTAAGGAAAGAGAAGAGCAACCGGTGGCGACGTGGACGACACTATTGTACGCAAACTCGATCTGTGCTAAGGCCACGTCCCATTGTTTCGGTTTGTCACCACACACGCTTCGAAGAATATTTCCCAAAGTCCGGTTAGTAACTTCCGTTTGGCCGTCGGTTTGGGGGTGAGCGATGCTATTTTTCTTGAGAGTCGTTCCGAACATTCGCCAAAGTGTGATCCAAAAGTGGCTAAGGAACTTTGTGTCTCGATCGGAAGTGATCGTTTTCGGGACACCATGTAGACGCACCACTTCTTTGAAGAAAAGTCTTGCGTTGTTACTTGCATCGGCGGTTTTCTTGCAAGCGATAAAGTGGCTCATTTTTTAGAAACGGTCAAGCAAAACAAAAATAGAGTCCACCCCCCTTTGAGTACGGGGAAGACCCAACACGAAGTCCATAGAGAGGTCTTGCCAAATGTCTTCGGGAATCGGGAGAGGGGTGTAGAGACCGGTGTTTTGAGACCGTCCTTTTGCGGTTTGGCAAGTATAGCATTTTCTAACAATTGAACTTGCGTCCTTTAAATGTGGCCAATAATACCGTTCTTCCAAGCTACCAACGGTTTTGTCCCATCCGAGGTGACCGCTTAATCCTCCTCCGTGCATGTCTCGAACCAATTTTTCCCGTAACGAAGAGTCGGGAATGCATAGTTGGTTGCCCTTAAAAAGGTAACCGTCTCGGACATAGAAATCGCCGCTAGGGGTGCCGCTATTGCACTTTTCCCACATGTCTTTGAAGTCACCATCTTCACTATAAAGTTCTTTCAAGGCCTCGAAACCAACAATTTCATGTGATAAAGTGATGAGTAAGTTTGCCCTTCGGCTAAGGGCATCGACCACTTTGTTGAGACTGCCGGATTTATGTTTGATTACAAAATGAAATTTTTGTAGAAAACTTACCCAACGATCTTGCATCTTGTTAATCGTTTTTTAACTATTGATAAATTTTTAAGGCTTGATGATCGGTAAACAAAACGAACTCGTGTTGAACCAAATAGTGCTCCCATTGCCGTAAATCTCGAACCACCGCATAAAATTCTTGGTCATACGTGCTCCACTTTTGTCGGGCCTTGCTAAGTTTTTCACTAAAATAAGTGACCGGTCTTTTTTCTTAGCTTAGGACAACACCGATTCCAATGCCACTCGCATCACATTCAACTTCAAAAACCTTCTCGAAATCAGGTAATGCTAGAACGGGCGCGGTACTAAGCTTATCTTTGATTAAGGAAAAGCTTTCGTCTTGTTCAGGACCCCATGAAACTTGCCTTTCTTTAGACATTCCGTGATCGGGGCAGTGACGGTACTCAAATTTCGAACAAATCTCCGATAAAAGGTTGCTAGGCCATGAAAGCTACGAACATCGGTGACCGTCTTGGGTGTTGGCCACTCTCGAATGACTTTTATCTTTTCTTTGTCTACTTCGATACTGTTTTCTCCGACGATGAAACCAAGAAATAAAAGCTTGTCGGTGCAGAAAGTGCACTTTTTCAAATTGACATAGAGCTTGTTTTCTTGTAGTGCCGTTAAGATTTGACGGAGATGATTAAGGTGATCGGCTCTTCCTCGGCTATAAATGAGGATGTCGTCAAAGTAAGCGACTACAAAAGTTCCAATGAAAGGGCGTAGTACCTGACTCATAGTCCTCATGAAGGTGCTTGGTACATTAGATGTGCCGAAAGACATAACCAACCATTCGTAGAGTCTGAATGGTGTTTTGAATGCGGTCTTCCATTTATCGCCCGGTCGAATACGAATCTCATGATAGTTGCTTCTAAGATCGATCTTGGAGAATATGGTAGAGTCGGACAATTCATCAAGCATGTCTTCCAATCGTGGAATGGGGAACCAGTACTTGATGGTGATTTTGTTGATGGCCCTACTATCAATGCACATAATTCATTGATTATTCTTCTTTGGCACTAGAAGTACGGGTACGACACACGGGCTCATGCTTTCTCGTATAAAGCCCTCTTTAGCAAGTCTTCAACTTGCTCTCTTAGGATCTCGTTCTCTTTGGGACTCATCCGATAATGAGGCAAATTTGGTAGACTAGCTCCCGGAATCAAATCAATTTGATGTTGAATGTCCCTCATGGGTGGTAATTCAGGAGGCAAATCATCCTTAACTAATTCTTTGAAATCTTCAAGCATCTCGTTCACTTCTTTTGGGATTTCGGCCTCGACTTTTTCTGCAGTCATTAGCCCTTTAACGACAATAGGGCAAAATACTTCGACTTTCTTTGCATCTTCTTCCATCTCTCACTCGCTATTGGTCATGATGAGAAAATTGTCGCTTTTCTTGTCGGAGGTCTTTTCGAAACCATTAACAGGTGCCATAGCGATCTTTCGGTCGCCCCAATGGAACAACATGACATTGTCTTGCCCCTTATAAGTGAGGTCATTATCAAATTGACAAGGTCGACCCAATAGGATATGGCATGCATCCATATCGAGAACATCACATATGACTTGTTCTTGATAATACTTTCCGATTGATATGGGTACCCGACAAGTTTGTGACCCTAACTTGCGGGCCTTTCTTGCCCTACCCGAGAGAATAGGGAGCCTCACGAGGTTGAGTAGGTAGGTTAAGATGATCGACCAACTTTCGAGATACTAGATTTTCACAACTCCCGTTATCAATGATGAGGTTCCATACCTTTTTATGAACGGAGCAATGAGATCGGAAAAGGTTCTTCCTTTGACCTTCTTCCTTCGACGAGAAGAGAACTCGTTGGAGCACGATATTGATCTTCTCTTCAGACTCTTCTTCGGCAAAGTTGAATCGCTCATATGCGTTGTCTTCGCCTGTAACAACCTATACATCTTTAATTACATCAAAATAACATTTCCTGTTCAACTACAACCCCAGGCTTACAATTCAAAAGTATAAGGTTTACAACTATAACCTATTACACAACTGAGTCAAAAAGGAAACTATTACAAGGAGTCTTCTAGCTCCTGGAAATAGCTCACATCTTCTCCTTACCCTTATTAGTACCTGCAACCTTGCTATAACCTGAAACAGGATTATAATTTTGAAAGAGAGAGGATTAGACCAATGGTCTAGTGAGTCCCCTCCAAGCTTTACTGCAACAGTTCAAATATTATTTAAAACATTTAAACAAAGTCTTACGCCTCACGAGCGTAACTCACTCTACTGATCAAACATTTATCCTTTACGCTTTTCAAGCGTAACTCACACTACTGACCAACATTGCCGTCAAAGACGGTATGTCTGTCTCGTACTGCCTTATTTTGGGGACACACCCTAATGGCATAAACGAGCCACACTCTCCGGTACAATCAGGCGGGTCACACTTCTCGACTTAGGTCAAATCTCACGAATTAAATGTATGCATACATCTATTCAACAACATTATATAAAACGCATTTATATAATATAACATGAATATTCCAACATAATTAAATTAACCTTTTCAATAAACCTTCTCAACTTTCAATAATATAAACGTGAAATTCAGAAATCTCACATTTATCAAATAACTTTCAAAATCGTAAAGGATTTAGTTTGAAAGACTCACCTCAGATCCTTCTCGCTTAAAGTCTGCTTTCTAACGATTCACTACCTACGACAACACCGATAAATCGGTAAGCGAAATCACATATAACCCACTCTCACTGACTAAAATATAAAACACAACACACTGTGCACCCCGGTCGAGACCGCCCCGGGCGACACACCCCGGTCAGCACACCGGTAAACATAACACCGGTCGGCACCGGTCCGGTCCGGTCAACACAACACCGGTCGGCACCAGTCCACACCGGGTCCGGTCAATATTCAACCAAACTCAGACGATTCCAAAACTTCGTACAAAAACCCAGGTCCTTAAATCGATCTCAAAAACACGGTTACAAACTCAACAACGAGATCATTTACCGACTAAAACTCTTAGATGAGAGTATTAAACTAGAATCATACCTTTATTTGCAAAGAAACTGATCGATCCTTTGAGACCTAGTTTTTCTTTCTCCCTGCTTTCGCTCTGCTCTCGCTCTCCTTAGTCGGTCTTAGAATTTTATCAGATGATATTTTGATAAAATTCTTAGGGTTAAATATATATTTAACCAAAGTTTCATTTAACCCCCTTGAACTTTGGGTCTCGCTTAACTTTTCACCCAACTTATAAAATTAATAAAATTTTCGGACCCAGATATTACAATCTCCCCCTTTAAGAGAATTCCGTCCCCGGAATTCCATCGTTGAACAGATGGGGATACTGAGATCTCATGTCCGCCTCCACTTTCCATGTTGACTCTTGTCCCTTGTGAAATTTCCACTGGACTTTCACCAACCGAATCTCTTTGTTTCTCAATTTTTTCACCTTGAGATCCGAAATTTCTACAGGTTCCTCAATATAACTTAATTTCTCATCCACTCGAATGTCCTCTAAGGGAACTACTACATCTGCTTCTGCCAAGCACTTTTTCAAGTTTGACACATGAAATGTGGAGTGAATTCCACGCAAACTTTATGGTAGATCAAGTTCGTAGGCCACTTCACCAACACGTCCCATGATGGTAAATGGTCCAACGAACCTTGGCCTCAATTTCCCTTTCTTTCCGAATCGGACTACCCCTTTCCAGGGCGAGACTTTCAACATTACTTTGTCTCCTACCTGAAACTCTATCGGTTTCCTCCGCTAATCTGCGTACATTTTCTGACGATCTTGAGCTATCTTTAATCATTCTCGAATCTGGTTGACCTTATCGACTGTTACTTGTACGATTTCTGGTCCCGCTAGCTGTCTTTCACCCACCTCATTCCAACATAAAGGTGTTCTACATTTACGTCCATACAATGCTTTGAACGGGGCCGCTCGGATACTAGCATGATAACTATTGTTGTAAGAAAATTCAATCAACGGCAAATGAATTTCCCACGAACCCTTGAAATCAATGACACATGCTCGAAGCATGTCTTCTAACATCTGAATGGTTCTTTCACTCTGGCTATCGGTTTGTGGGTGATAGGTTGTACTCAGCTTGAGTTGAGATCCTAATTCCCTTTGCAAACTTCTCCAAAAAGCTGACGTAAAACAAGCATCCCTGTCTGACACAATTGACGATGGTACTCCATGTCTGGCTACAATCTCATCTATGTATAATCGAGCCAATTTCTATAATGGGTACGTCTCCTTGATCGGTAGAAAGTGGGCCGACTTTGTGAGTCGATCCACTATTACCCAAATGGCATCGTGCCCCTTAGGTGATCGCGGTAACCCGATAACAAGATCCATTGTAATCTCATCCCACTTCCAGACTAGAATTTCTAACGATTGAAGCTCCCCGTAAGGTCTCTGGTGCTCTGCTTTAACTTTCAAACATGTCAGGCATTGCTCGACAAAATGAGCAATATCTTTCTTTAAACCCGGCCACCAAAAGCTTTGCTTCAGATCTCGATGCATCTTGTTGGTTCCCGGATGTACTGAGTAACGTGACTTATGTGCTTCTTCCAATACTTTCTTCCACAGTTCTCCTGCTTTTGGAATCCACACTCTCTTATTGAAGCACTTCACTCCGCGATTATCGATGACTAACGAATAACAATTCCAACTATTCTCTCACTCTTCCAGTTTTCCTTTGACGCCGCTTCTTCTTGGTACTTTATAACTTCTTCCAAGAAATTGGAAACGACATCGATTCGATAGGCCACCACTTTTGTTGTTTCTCCATGTTCCTTACGACTTAGAGCATCTGCCACCACATTGGCCTTGCCCGGATGGTACAGGATATCACAGTCGTAATCGCTTAACAACTCCATCCACCTACGCTGCCTCATATTGAGCTCCTTCTGGTTGAAAAGATGTTGAAGACTCTTGTGATCCGTGTAAATCTGACACTTGATCACGTACAGATAATGCCTCCAAATTTTCAAAGCAAAGACTACCACTGCCAATTCTAAATCATGCGTTGGGTAATTCTTTTCGTGCTCTTTCAACTGACGAGATGCATATGCAATCACCTTGCCTTCTTGCATTAACACACACCCCAAACCCAGTTTAGAAGCATCACTATAGATTACGAATCATTCCGTTCCATTAGGTAGGGACAAGATAGGTGTACTACTCAGACTCTCCTTCAATTTACTGAACGCTTCATTCTGAGCTTCCGCCCATACAAACTTGACATTCTTTCTGGTTAACGCTGTTAATGACGTGGCTATCCTTGAGAAGTCCTGGATAAACTTTCTATAATAACCCGCCAATCCTAGAAAACTCCTTACTTCTGATGGTGTTTTCGGCGCTTCCCACCCTTTAATGGCCTCAATCTTAGCCGGGTCAACCTTAATCCCATCTTTCGACACCACGTGACCTAGAAACTGAACTTCTTTCAGCCAAAATTCACATTTTGAGAACTTGGCATACAATTTCTCGAGCTTAAGCAATTCTAATATTGCTCGCAAATGAATTTCATGATCTTCTTTGGACCGTGAATAGATCAACACATCATCTATAAAGACTATGACATACTTGTCTAATAACGGGCTACACACTCTATTCATCAGGTCCATGAAAGATGCCGACACATTGGTCAATCCAAAGGGCATAACTAGAAACTCATAGTGTCCGTACCTCGTACGGAAAACAGTCTTAGGTACATCCTCCTCCCTTACCTTCAACTGATGATACCCAGATCGTAGATCTATTTTCGAAAAGTAGCTCGCTCCTTGAAGTTGATCAAAAAGATCGTCAATTCTGGGAAGCGGGTATTTATTTTTGACAGTCACTTTGTTGAGCTCCCGATAGTCTATGCACATTCTCATAGACCCGTCTTTCTTCTTAACGAACAACACTGGCGCTCCCCATGGTGAGGTACTAGGACGAATAAACCCCTTGTCGAGTAGTTCCTGCAGTTGAGTCATCATCTCCTTCATTTCTGCCGGTGCCAATCAATAAGGTGCTCTTGCTATCGGTGTCGCTCCAAGTACTAGATCAATACGAAATTCCACTTGTCGATCAGGAGGCAGAGCGGTTAAATCTTCCGGAAATACTTTTGGATATTCACTTACCATCGGGACTGACTCTAATCCCTTCTTTTCCTTCTTAGCATCTATTACATAAGCTAAGAATCCCACACACCCTTTTACTAGACACCGCTTAGCCTTAATCATTGAGATCAAGCACGACTTTCTATCCCTCCGATCCCCAAACACTACTATCTCTTCTTTATCCGGCTGCGCGATACGAATTAATTTCTTATTGCATACGATATGAGCATCATTAGACGCCAACCAGTCCATTCCCACAATGACATCAAATTCTCCCATACCCATCGGGTACAGTTGAAGTGGAAATGACTGCCCATCGATGTCAATATTACACCCATTGTTATTCCTAGATTCAAGTTCTAATTGCTACACACAATCAAGATGATAATTCGTAATTACATGTCATTGATTAAACCATCAAGATTACAAACTCTCTTTACTTTCTCACTCTAGAAAGATATACAATGAACTCCTTCTCTCATAAGCTCTCTCTCTCTCTACAATCTGAAATCTACTCACTTACATACACGCTTACTTACAAAGGAAACAAGGTATTTATACCACACAAACAAATACAAGAAAACAAAATACAAATGTTGACTTTGACTTTTATTACAAATAGACTTTGACTTTAATGAGAGTTGACTTTTCCAGCTTTGACTTCTTGAACTTTTCTCTTCAATCTTTATGATCTTGAATCCAACAATTCTGTGCTCTAACAATCTCCCCCTTTGGATCAAGATCATAACTAAAAAGATTTAGCAATTCAGTCTTCACTCTTAAGCTCAATTTGAATCTCCCCCTTTGATGTAAAAACAAATCTTCTCAAGAAATCAACATTCTCCCCCTATTCGTATGAACAATGACGTTCTCCCCTTTCTTTGATAAACATTGTCTTTCAAAAACTTTCAGAAATTTACTCAAAATCTGATCTTCAAAAATAGTAACATTCTCCCCAAGGTTATAAACAAACCTCTTTCAGACATTGAAAGAAATTATCTTCATTTTCAACTCTGAATGTTCTATCCAACTTTCTTCAAATAAAATTTCTCCAAAATCTGCTTGCTTTCAAGATTCTTTGAACTTTCTCTTATCAACTTTGAACAAACTTATCTTCAACAATTCTGAAATCTTTTAATTCTTTCAGCAAACTTTCTTGAACAACTTTCTTTCACAACTTCAATATTGATTTGAATCACACATTTCTTGATATCTTCTCCCCCTTTTTGATGAATAGAGCATCTAATCATCAAAACTTTCTCCAATACATTTCTGATTTGTCAAACTGAGCCTCTGATTCTGTGATCCATAACCAAGTATTCATCTAGATATTTGCAAATCCAGACAAAATAGGAATGTAACTCCTGAATCAACAAATGAATCAGTTAAAATGCCTGTCAGTAACACGAAGTCACTGTGTGTAACGAATACAAAATATAAAGGAGCTTTTTGATGTTCACTCCCCCAGGGCTTCCATCCAATCATCGAAATACCACAAAGGCAATTTCTATTAATGTTATGACAAAGAAACAAATTCTTTGTGTGTTCGTGCAAGTGTAGAAAGAATTAAGCACGGATGATTGCTTTTTAAGGCTCAACATAGTGTAAACCACTGAGACAACAGTAGATAAACACAGACTCAATGTGCATGATTGAAGTGCGAAGGTGGGGCAGACTTCCTTCTTTTTCAATATCCATATTTTCCAAATGAAAACCAGATAGATAATATGTTGCGTCCCCAGAAAAATATGAAACATTTTCTTGTTGAGAAGAAAATGAGTAGCTGGTGGGGTTTAGTCAAGAGTTGGCATGGGCTAGTTGCCTGTTTCAATAACGTTCACCAAAGAATTGTGAAACGCTAGTAATGTGGCTGCCCGACTCAGAAAGTAGTTGGTGCAGAGTTTGATATTCTTTTACTCTGATCTCACACCCTCTTTCTTTTAATTCAATAAGTTCACATCTAACCAAACTCTCTTTTCGATTTTACCTCAACGCACAACCCACACTCATTTCTTCTAGACTCCTCACACTCAATCACTATGGATTAACTTCTTGGGTAGAAATCACTGGTTAACGTGATTTCATAGAAGTTCAGTTAATTCCTAGCACAAAGAACCCATGTATGATCCTAAAAGAACGTGTTGCTCATAATGATTTAACTTTATCAGTTAAAGCTCATATACAAATGTCAGATGAATGTATGCTCATAAAATATAATCATGAAGATTTGAGCATTTGAAACATTGAAGTATTTTCAAACAAGTATATGAAATGAATGAACATGAATGCAAAAGACCTGTTTGAAAATCTGACATTGTATGAAAATGATCAGAAATGAAATGATATATCAATTAAGACTTATGGTCAAAATAACAGATATTGTCCATATGAAACAAAAATATAGACTTTCTTAAAATGACGTTTCAAAATGAAATGACGCTCAAAATACATTGAAGTACAAGCGGAGTGGCTTACCATCGAAATTATGTTACAATATGAGACATGGTAAGAACAATTTGAACAAGAAATCAAACCGGTGTGTGAGAATACTTGAAAGTATATGAAAAGATAATACGCAAGTATATATCTTTGGAAACACACGGTTTGTTAAACATTGAAGCTCAAAAATAAAAATGAAAACATTTAAAATCACACTTCCAAGTTATAAAATCTGTTTAAGAATCGGGAAGTGGTTTGAACATTTCAGAACATGTTTTCTATATCTGAAAGTTGTCCTTCTTTGAGATATATTTGAGATTAAGATAAGAAATTTACCTTTTCGCGCAATCTTAAATCTCATGAAGTCAAGCTGAAGTCATTAAGATATGATCTTGTCAGCTTCTCTCATCCTGCAAAAATCTCAAAGTCTAGTCAAAGCAACTTTATTCACAAATTTTATTCAAAAATAAAAGACATAAAACAGTAAAACAATTAAAGTACGAGTTCTGATCTGAATTAATCAGAAATCATAATCCTTTTACTCCCCCTGAAATTATGCATCTAAAATATGTCAGTTATAAATCACATGATAGAGATCTACAACTCCATTTGAAGTGTAGTTCATCATATCTTCCAAATACATATTTCCAGAAAAATTTATGTACTCCCCCTTGAAGGTTGATTTCCTCTTCTGAGTATCTGAGTACACTCTCTTATCAGCCCGGGAGTAGCATTTCTTTTTCATCATTGAAGAGCGAGTCCTAAACTGTTGTGTTTAGAAGTCAAACTTCGTTAAAGTACGGGTTCTAAGTTGATGTATTTAGAAGCCTTGGTTCTCTTACTCCCCCTTGACAATAGGTGCATGCAACACAAAATCAATCTTTGGTTTTGGTACCCACTGGTATTTGGGTCCATAATTGTTAGTTGCAGTTCCTATGGGAGTAACTGAATAAGAACCATACCAGTAATGATCACTAGCTTTATGAACAAAATCATATGTATGACAATATGAACAATACCTCTTTTTAGATAACCTGATCAATTGATCTCTCGAATAAGCAAGATCAGGTTTACCTTTCAGCACTTTGTTCTTCTTTGCATTTGAGGCAGATACAAATGATTTGTTACCTGTCTTCTCTTCCTTCTTTCCTTTATTTTCTTCCTTCTTCTCATCATTCTTCTCATCTTCAACTGGTTTTACCTTCCAAACCAACTTCTCTTTTTCATATCTTTTTCTTCTCCTTCTATGTGTACCTGAACCATCTATTTTCCAATCATAGAAAATGTTAGTTGTACGAATCTGATCAAATGAATTAACTAACCTTCTTGAAGAAACAGTTTTCTGATGTGAGCTTGCAGCTGTCTTGAAAGAACCAACTGAACTATTTCTAGGTGAGTGGATTTTGGACTCTGGAGTCGTATGCTCAGTCACCACCACCTTTGAAACAATATCTTCAAGCTCTTTAATCTTTGAAAAATAACTGTTCTTTTCTTTGATGTGTAAGTCAATTTCTTTCTTTAATTCAGACTTCGCTTTCTGCTCTTTCAGTGCACTCTCAGATAATTCAGATAACTTTGCAGTCAGTTTCTTTATCTCTTTCTCAAATATAATTCTTTCTTCTTCAAAATCTTTTTCAGCATTCTTTTGTCCATCAGATATCTCTTTAAAGAATCCAACATTTCTCTGTTCTATGATCTTCTTCTCTTTGTCAAAATTTTCTCTTTCTAAAATGATCACTTTCTCAAAATCAGAAATTTGTTGAGAAATTTTTAAACATTTCAGCTCAACTATCTTCTTCTCATCAGCACATTTTCTTGAAAAGTCTGAGAATTTCTTAGCAAACTCTTTCTTTTCAATGTTAAAAACAGATCTTTCTTTGGCAATCTTTGTCTCCAGATCATATATTTTCTTTTTAAGTTCAGCATTAACATCCTTCAAATTCTTAATCTTAGAACTTTCAACAGATGCTGCTAACTGGAGTTGCTCAATCTGTTTTTCAAAATCAGAGATTTTTCTGTTCAGCTCAGAATTCTCAGATTCCAAACTCAGTACCTTCTCTTCACTAAACCTAGAATACTGTTTCTTTTCTTCAATGCTTTCATCATCTTTCAAATGCTGAGATTCATCATTTTTCAATGCATTGACTTCTTCTTTTAATACCTTCTTTTCATCATGATATTTCTGTGATCGCTTTGAATATCGCATAGCTGATAAAGTGAGATTTTGAATATCTGATTTGAGTGAAGCAATCTTTTCTTCATCATCAGAAAGACTCATCTTGAATATCCTGAAACAAAAAGAACTTGAACTTGATCATTAATCCAAATATGAAATCTCAAGAATATAGAAATACTTGAAATAAAAATTCAGAGATTTTGATCACAAAAAGAACTATGTCCCCCTCCTCAGACTTAGCACGGGGGTCCCTAGAGAAAAATTTTCACATTTAAAGGCCATATTACTATGTTGAAAATTTTGTCTAAGTATAGAAGACACTGTTTGCGCTTTAAGTTGTTGGCGCAAGATGGTAGTTTGCGTTACTAGAGGATGGCGCAAGACACACTTTGCGTGACACGAAGCTGACGCAAACCAAACTTTGCATTATACGTTACTGGCGCAAAGATAACTTCGTGTGACAAGTGGATGGCGCAAACGAAGGTTTTCACTTCTTGTAGACGACGCAAAGCTCACTTTGCGTTTCTGGTTAAAGACGCAAAGCTCCCTTTTCGTTTCTTGTTGAAGACGCAAAGATCACTTTGCGTTTCCTGTTGATCACGCAAACCTTAGAACAATCACTTGGAAAATTTCTCTCGATGAACTCACACAAACTATGACGAACTCGCGTAAATCATGACGAACTGGCGCAAACTTTAGATCTCGCGCAAACCTCTAAAATCGATCAAATCTTCATCAAAAACTCATCTAGACATCGAATTCTGATTCGAAACTTAATCAATTCGATCGTATAATCATCTAGAACCAAAATCTATCACTTAATTTCGATCAACAACACAAATCGTTACAAAATTGACTTGAACATAGTGTGTGAACTCGTGAACTGGAAAACCACAAAAATTCGAAATTTACAATCGATTACAGTGTAATTGACAAAATTTCCTATACAAACTCGATCAATTTTACTATACAAACAAAACCTAATCGATTACAACTCGAAAGACAAACTGAAAAATCAAAATCGATCTCCAAAGTCGATGAACAGTGCCGAACTCATTTTCTTGAATTGATTTCACTTTTGGATCTGCTCTGATACCAATTGTTATTCCTAGATTCAAGTTCTAATTGCTACACACAATCAAGATGAGAATTCGTAATCACATGTCATTGATTAAACCATCAAGATTACAAACTCTCTCTCTACTTTCTCACTCTAGAAAGATATACAATGAACTCCTTCTCTCATAAGCTCTCTCTCTCTACAATCTGAAATCTACTCACATACATACACGCTTACTTACAAAGGAAACAAGATATTTATACCACACAAACAAATACAAGAAAACAAAATACAAATGTTGACTTTGAATTTTATTACAAATAGACTTTGACTTTAATGAGAGTTGACTTTTCCAACTTTGACTTCTTGAACTTTTGTCTTCAATCTTTATGATCTTGAATCCAACAATTATGTGCTCTAACACCCATCATATACTTCCCCCACTAAGACTCGACTATTATCGGCTACTTCTACTTCAAACCCATGCCTAAGCTTCTTGGGCTTCACATGAAGTTTATGCACAAAATTTGGGGACACAAACGAACGGTTTGCACCTGAATCAAACAACACTTTAGCAAAAGTTGAATCTATAGAGAAAGTACCTGTTACCACATCCGGTATCTCTGCCGCTTCTTCTGCCGTCATATTAAAAATCTGGCCTTCGCCGAAGCTGGTTCCACCTTTTTCTCACCTCCCTTATCTACATACCCTCCAGCCGTTCCCTTCTTCAATTGTGGGCAATTAGTCCTGATATGATCAGGAGATCCACACTGGTAACAAGACCTTGACCCACGGCAATCCCGAGCCATATGCCCAATCTTTCCACATTTGTAGCAGCCTTCTTGTCCAATCATACATTCCCCTTTATGTCTTCGATTACACTTGCTACATGGCTTACATTCAAATTTATTAACAAACCGCTGATCAGATTTTGCAGATTTAAACGTTTTGGAGTCATGGACAGTTCCGTCCCATTTTCTTTTGTCTCCACTTCTTTCAGTAGTTTGCCGATTCTTTTCCTTCTCCCTCATCTCAGCTGCGTTTACTGCCGCCTGGAACGTAGTTGGTTCCTTGTTCAAGAAAAATTCTCGAATATCGCTTCTCAGCCCAAAAATGAAACGTTCTACTCGCCTTCATTCATTAGGCACGTAAACTTCTGCAAACTGAGACTTCTCTATGAACTTTGTAGTGTACCAACGAACTGACATCTCCTTTTGCTCCAGATCCAGAAACTCTTCTTCCAACTTTTTAACTGCCGCCAGAGGGCAAAACTGCGCTTTAAACCTCTTTACAAACTCACCCCAAGACATTTCTTTGGCTACTGCCGAACTTTGTCCTCCTACTTCAACATCCCACCACATTAAGCTTCATCTTTCAACATTGACAATGCAAAAACCACTTTATCTTCCTCAGCACACTTACTAGTATCAAATGCCAACTCCATCCCTTTTACCCATCTTAACGCTATCACTGGATCACATTCCCCTTCATAGGTAGAAGGCTTGCAGGCAGCAAACTCCTTAAAACTACATCCTCTCCCAGCTACCATTTTAGCCATCACAATGGGGTTTGACTGAGGGTAACTACCCACCACAGTTACTGGTGAGTCCGCTACCTCGGTCACCACTCTTTCTTCCCTCTTTTCCTTGCTTGACGAAACCTCATTAGTGCGTTGAACCAATAAAGCGTTCAATGTTTCCTGTAATCTTCCCATTTCTGTTGCGAAGGTTTCTTGAGTAACAAAACCCTGAGTTCTACCTCCACCACGGTTTCTTGTTTGCTTTCGGCCCCTCACTAAAGCTGAACTCTCCTGATGAGAGGTTTCTTGTTCGGATCTTTCCTCTACGCTTCCAACTTGACGAATACTATGAGCCGTCTTCCCGCCTTTAGTTCCCACAGTGGAAACCCTTACCTGAGTAGTCATCTTCTGAGCCGTTTTACCTCTAGGTCGGCCACGACTCTTCCCCGATTAGCAGTCGGGTTGACAGCAGTCGTTCGTTCTTCGGCAACGACTTCATTAACTGGTTCGATTTCAGGATTCGGCATAGACCTACTCCTTGTTACTCGCTCAGACATAATTCTGATAAGAAGAAACATACGACATTCAATCTAACATGATACACATTATGGCAAGTTAAGCACAAGCATGTACTTGTAAATTCACAATTACACTGGTCAGATGAAATTCCAAATTTACCTTACATGCTAGTCCTTACTACCCTAATGTTAATTTCCTACAGTCTTCCTAATTCTCAGTTGTGCTTCTACTTTCTCAGTTTAAGTCTAGGCCCATCTGGTCACCTAGATCCCTTAAACTAATGTTTTGATACTAATTGTAACAACCCATACATCTTTAATTACATCAAAATAACATTTCCTGTTCAACTACAGCCCCAAGCTTAAAATTCAAAAGTATAAGGTTTACAACTATAACCTATTACACAACTGAGTCAAAAAGAAAACTATTACAAGGAGTCTTCTAGCTCCTGGAAATAGGTCACATCTTCTCCTTACCCTTATTAGTACCTGCAACCTTGCGATAACCTGAAACAGGATTATAATTTTGAAAGAGCGAGGGTTAGACCAATGGTCTAGTGAGTCCCCTCCAAGCATTACTGCAACAGTTCAAAGATTATTTAAAACATTTAAACAAAGCCTTACGCCTCACGAGCGTAACTCACTCTACTGATCAAACATTTATCATACTTTACGCTTCGCAAGCGTAACTCACACTACTGACCAACATTGCCGTCAAAGACGGTATGTCTGTCTCGTACTGCCTTATTTTGGGGACACACCCCAATGGCATAAACGGGCCACACTCCCCGGTACAATCAGGCGGGTCACACTTCTCGACTTAGGTCAAATCTCACGAATTAAATGTATGCATACATCTATTCAACAACATTATATAAAACGCATTTATATAATATAACATGAATATTCTAACATAATTAAATTAACCTTTTCAATAAACCTTCTCAACTTTCAATAATATAAACGTGAAATTCAGAAATCTCACATTTATCAAATAACTTTCAAAATCGTAAAGGATTTAGTTTGAAAGACTCACCTCAGATCCTTCTCGCTTAAAGTCTGCTTTCTAACGATTCACTACCTACGACAACACCGATAAATCGGTAAGCCAAAACACATATAACCCACTCTCACTGCCTAAAATATAAAACACAACACACTGTGCACCCCGGTCGAGACCGCCCCGGGCGACACACCCCGGTCAGCACACCGGTCGACACACCGGTCACTCCACACCGGTCAACATAACACCGGTCGGCACCGGTCCGGTCCGGTCAACACAACACCGGTTGGCACCGGTCCACACCGGGTCCGGTCAATATTCAATCGAACTCAGACGATTCCAAAACTTCGTACAAAAACCCAGATCCTTAAATCGATCCCAAAAACACGATTACAAACTCAACAACGAGATCATTTACCGACTAAAACTCTTAGATGAGAGTATTAAACTAGAATCATACCTTTATTTGCAAAGAAACTGATCGATCCTTTGAGACCTAGTTTTTTTTTCTCCCTGCTTTCGTTCTGCTCTCGCTCTCCTTAGTCGGTCTTAGAATTTTATTAGATGATATTCTGATAAAATTCTTAGGGTTAAATATATATATAACCAAAGTTTCATTTAACCCCCTTGAACTTTGGGTCTCGCTTAACTTTTCACCCAACTTATAAAATTAATAAAATTTTCGGACCCAGATATTACATCGCTAATCTCTTCTCTGTCTACTAATGTTGTTGTTCTCCGGTTAGTGCACTCGTTGGATTTATGTCCCAGTTGGCCGCATCGGTAACACTTTGAACTCATCAGCTTAGCATACGGATTGGGGTCTTAAAAGGCGTAGGTTTTCCTTGCGGTACACCACTAGGATTGTTGGTATTAACTTTGTGAGGAAGGTTAGTGTCTTGAGTGGGGCTCTTTCCTTTATCGACGGTGGTGCTTGAGTTCTCGTTGGACCCTTGAAATCGTCGATAAAAATTGGAGGTATGAGCGGACTTCTCCATTAATTCAGGTTTTAAGGCCAAACTCGAGGCTTCGGTTACGGTCCACACGTTTTGGAGTCCTATCTTGTCTTGGATCGAGGTCTTCAAGCCACTGATATACCGGGCTACTTTTTGGCCTTCGGATTCTACGATTTCATTACGATCGGTTAACCGTAAGAACTCGGTGGTGTAGTCGGTTACGGATCTCGAGCCTTGGTTACAACCGAGATACATCTTGTAGAGGATTTATCGTAATCTTCGGGTAGGAACCGTTCTATCATCAAATGTTTCATTCGATGCCATGATCGAATCGGACCTCTCCGTTGTCGTTGCCGTTGGACTACTAGCTTGTCCCACCATACTGCGGTGGTGCTTTTAAGACGAAAAGCAACCATCTTTATCTGTTTCTGCTCGTGTACTTCCATTATGTCGAAGAATCTATCGACTTCGATCTGCCAGTCTAGGAACTCTTCAACTCCCATAGTTCCGTAGAAGAACGGGATGTCCGCTTTCATCCGGTAATCGTGCTCATTCCTTCCAAAGTTGACCGGTTCTTCTTCTTCCTCCTCTTCGGATTCGGAACTCAAAAGATCGACCCGGTTACGATTTCCATTGTGTGGACTCATAACCGGTTCTTTAATCCTGTCTCTTCTCCGACGATTGTCGTTGACGAAGTTGGGTTGAAGCTTGTTTACAGCCACCGTCAGATCAGCGATTGCCGCGGTAAAGGTCGTGTTCATCTCGGCTAAATCTGCTTTGGTAGCGGGTTGTTGATCTGCCATGGTTAGTGAAAATACAGGCGAACCTGGCTCTGATACCAACTGACGCAGTGTAGGTTTGCGGAAGGATCGACAAACGTTTAAACCCTTTTAACGATTCGAGAATTACAAATTGTAAAACTCAAACTTAAGAGAAAACTCTTAAAAACTGAACTTTTATTATTTGATCGATGATCTACAACGAAAACTAATAACCCTATTTATAACTAATTAGGCTATTTACAATGAAAACTAATAACCCTTTTATTTTTTCGGAATCTCTTTTATCCTTTAATGTGAACGAAAATATGACTAAAAATAAAAGAAAACGAGATTTAGAAACTTCATCTATGTTGTGGCACCAACGTTTAGGTCATATCTCACGAGAAAGAATGACGAGACTCGTGAAAGATGAAGTTCTGCCAAATCTTGATTTCTCGGATTTTGGAAAATGTGTAGAATGTATTAAAGGAAAAATGACCAAAGGAAATAAGAAAAGGGCCATACGAAGTAGCAGATTATTAGAATTAATCCACACTGATATATGTGGACCTTTTCTTGCGGGAATTGGAGGTCAAAAATCATTTATTACCTTTATTGATGATTATTCGCGATACATGTACTTGTTTTTAATTAAAGAAAAATCCGAATCACTTGAAATGTTTAAAACATTTAAAGCAGAAGTTGAAAATCAACTTGATCGAAAAATTAAAGTCATACGATCGGATATGGGAGGTGAATACTATGGTAGACATACGGATGTTGGTCAATCTCCCGGATCTTTCTTTGACTTTTGTAAAGAGAATGGGATAGTAAACCAATATACAATATCGGGTACCCCTCAGCAAAATGGTGTCGCCAAGCGGAGAAATCGTACCCTTATGGACATAGTTCGTAGTATGTTAGCAAATTCAAACCTTCCAGAATTTCTTTGGACCGAGGCATTGAAAACGGCTGTCCACATCCTTAATAGAGTTCCTTCAAAATCCGTTCCTAAGACGCCATTTGAAATTTGGACGGGAAGAAAACCTAGTTTACGATATCTACGGGTTTGGGGATGTCTGGCAGAAGCAAAGTTATACAACCCTCAATTAGGGAAACTGGACTTAAAGACTGTTAGTTGCTACTTCATTGGATACCCTGAACGATCAAAGGGTTATCGATTTTATTTCCCATCTCATAGTACCAGAATTGTCGAGACGCGACATGCAGAGTTTCTTGAGAATTCTAGCAATAGTGGGAGTGGATCATTTAGAAGAATTGAACTACAAGAGGATCGTGATGATGCACCTATAATTCATGTGCCTATCTCGATCAACATGCCACTTGACACCTCGAGTGATCATTTAATGTCACGAAATGAGAATACAACAAGTACAGAGGTAAATGAGTCAACTCCTCATGAATCTGCTCAAAAAATTAATGTTGAACCTCAAGAAACTCAAGAGCCTTAACGGAGGTCAATACGACCTAGGCGGCCCATAAACTATGATGATTATTTCACCTATTTGAATGAGGCCGATTTTGATTTAGGGAAATACAATGATTCAACATCCTATGAGGATGCCATTACTTGTGACCAATCAACTCATTGGAAGTAAGCTATGGAAGATGAGTTGAATTCGATGAATAAAAATGACGTTTGGGAACTTGTGGAATTGTCAAAGGGTGCAAAACCTGTTGGATGCAAGTGGGTTTTCAAAACCAAACTTGACCCAAATGGAAATATTGAGCGATACAAAGCTCGTTTGGTTGCAAAAGGGTATACTCAAAAGGAGGGAATTGATTATAAAGATACATTTTCTCCTGTATCGAGAAAAGAATCCCTAAGAATTGTAATGGCCCTTGTATCTCACTTTGACTTAGAGTTACATCAAATGGACGTCAAAACCGCATTTCTTAATGGAGATTTACATGAAGACGTGTTTATGACCCAACCGGAAGGTTTCAAGTCTAAGGGTCAAGAACACTTGGTTTGTAAACTCAAGAACTCGATTTATGGGCTTAAACAAGCATCTCGTCAATGGTATTTAAAGTTTGACGAAGTAATGAAAAATAATAACTTCATTAAAAATCAGGTAGATCAGTGCATATACCTCAAGATGAGTGGGAGGAATTTTATTATACCTGTACTTTATGTCGATGATATACTTTTGGCAAGTAATAATGTTGATTTGTTGCATGAGTCAAAACGTATTCTTTTTAGAAATTTTGACATGAAAGATCTCGGTGAGGCTTCATATGTTATTGGAATTGAAATTCATCGAGATGGAGCCAAGGGGATATTAGGACTATCCCAAAAGGCCTATATTGAACGTGTTCTTAGTAGGTTCAATATGCAACATTGCTCCCCCTCCGTCGCTCATGTAGTTAAGGGTGATGTTTTCGGGTCTTTTCAATGTCCGAAAACTGAGGTAGAATATGAACAAATGAGGATCATTCCTTATGCTTCCGTCGTAGGAATCTTGATGTATGCTCAGGTTTGTACTGGCATGCTAGGCAGATATCAATCTAATCTTGGCCTAGATCATTGGAAAGCCGCTAAGAAAGTTTTGCGGTATTTACAAGGAACAAAAGAATACAAATCGACTTATAAGAGATCAGATAGCCTTGAGGTGATCGGATATTCCGACTTAGACTTTGCAAAATGCAAGGACGATAAGAAGTCAACTTTGGGATATATTTTTATGCTATCAGGTGGGCCTATTTCTTGGAGGAGTCATAAACAACAGCTGACGACAACCTCAACAATGATGGCTGAGTATGTAGCAGTTTATGATGCGACGTGTCATGCAATGTTGTTGAGAAATTTGATTAGTGGACTCAAAGTAGTCAATTCCATTTCAAGGCCAATGAAGATTTACAGTGATAATAGTGCAACAGTAAACTTCTCGAATAACAATAGTTCGAGTGGAGCTGGATTATATCTCGATACAAAGTATTTATTCGTACGAGAACGAGTGGAGGAACAAATTTTATGTATCGAGCACATCAGCACTCATGAAATGCTTGCGGATCCGTTAACTAAAGGTCTAGCACCCAAAGTATTTCAACATCACGTTGTCAAAATGGGATTTCGACAAGACCTTACATGATGTTGTAACGAGTGAACTATTTTATGATGATGTTTAATATCCAAACAAACACTTGAATATTTAAACCTCCATTAATATCTAGTTTGTCTATATTAGTTAACT
Organism: Arctium minus; assembly: GCA_954870635.1. Taxonomy (NCBI): domain Eukaryota; kingdom Viridiplantae; phylum Streptophyta; class Magnoliopsida; order Asterales; family Asteraceae; genus Arctium; species Arctium minus. The sequence continues at coordinate 80,043,414 of OX941087.1, read as the reverse complement.
TTCAATTGTGTACACTTATGTTTCATTATGGACAAACGTATTTGTTTACCACATTACTTGACTGTCATTTTGGCTTAATAAAATCATGGATTTTATACTATTACCAATAGTATAATAGGTGGGGGTCTTGTGTCAATAACGACACATTAGACTGTATCTTTTTGCTTTGGTGCTATTGTGGAATTATGATGAATTGAATGAACTTATATTTGGCCAATATAATGTTAAGTCTATATGTAAATGGTTATACGGCCAAGTGGGAGAATGTTGGAATATTTCATTTAATGTGGCCTTAGACCATTTAGACTAAGACTTAACACATGATATATTTAGATATCATATCCTAAGTTTGCCTTAATGACATAATGTTTTCTTTACAACTACCTTTAACCAATAACCAAATTAACCAACTCCATGGCATTTTTTTGATGGAAAAAACTGCCACAAGGTGTATGTATAAAAAGGGGATTGTGGTTCATTTTATTGGTTGATATCAAATTAAGTATCCTCTCAAGAACACCATTACTTTGAGGGATTCTCTCCATCATATTCTTGATACACAACCATAATATCGACTCATCCCAACAAGATGGCTTCATCTTCTAAAGTTGATCCGAAATCGATGCTATCAAGTAAGTTTTACTTGATATTTTATAATGATATTTGACGATCTTGAGTTTAAGTCATATTAGATATTTTAATTTAATTAACAAGATATAACTATATTACTTTTGGTGGACGACCATGGAGTCAAAAAATCCACCTTGGGTGGGTTTGCCGTCGGTGTAAACATCATTGTAGACCCATATCTTTTTCTTGCAGTATTGCTCCGCCTCCGCCTGACATGTCAGGGCGGCAGCTGTTGCAGCAGCCGACCAGAAGCCCAACTCCGACGGTGTCACCTACTTTGAATTTGCTAACATCCGATCCCACCTCCTTCACTTGACCCACCACTTCATGCCTACATCCACCAACAAAAAAAAGCTTATTATACATACCAAAAAGGTGAAGCAATTTCATTCCACCAATTGATGATGTCAGAGAATCTAATTATAACTCTTTATTTAATTAATAAACTGCTTTAATAGAAAATTATATATAAACCCCAACAATTATGTGACAATAAATGGAATGACTGACCCTGGAACATGGGGTAATTGGATGTCATTTTTGATCTGATGAAGATCGGTATGGCAAACACCGCAGCAGATGACCTTGATCAACACGTCATCTTCCCCTGTTTTTCTGTCAGTTTTTGTACGAATTAATCAGAACAAAGTTTACGAATTCATAAACATAATTATCGTCTTTGCAGACATAACATGAGCTACCAAACGATCATCACTCAATTCGAAGCGGGTGGTTGAATTGTATATACAATTGTATATTCGTCACCAGCGGCAGATACATATGTATGGAAAGAGAGAGAGAGAGAGAGAGAGTGCCTGAGAGTGAGGATGTAGGGGGAGAGAAGGCCAAAAGGGTCTTTTGCAGCCCATTTTCTAAACAATAATCAAACCTCTGCACCAAAACATACACAAACGTCTTATATATATATATATATATATATATATATATATAGAGAGAGAGAGAGATGAACGATCGTTACAGAAGTTGAGTTAACCTGAGAAGCGAAATCCTTGATCAGTTATAATCTCAAACTTATCCATGAATCGCGTTTCATATGGGAATTAATTCTATACATCTTATCTCGGTGTATCTCATCCTAATGTACATCCAACAGTTGATAATTATTTCTCACGTTTCTCATGTTAACTCAACTTCTCACGAAAACCAACCTTATATATATATATATAGAGAGAGAGAGAGAGAGAGAGGGAGATCGGGAGAGAACCCTGATAAAACAACGAACTAAAGAACTCATCTAAGTCGTTTTTATTAAGATGATCCAATAATTAGGATTAAAAAGATGGTTATAAACACTTTTTTAAAATATAAAATAATCTCACCCTATTTTTAAATTAAAATTGACGAAATGTAACAAAAATTAAAGTAAAACAAATTACATCAAAAAAATTCGATCATTTTATTATATTTAATTTGACATCCATTTTAATATATTTTTACATCTCTTTTTTCAAGATTATTCGGTTCTTTTTTTTCCGAGTTCTCCCTTGATTTTAACCTCACAGAGAGATGTGTGCCCACTCTTTTATAAACCCAATTATCCATACAAATTTACAAGCCAACTTATATGTATTGTTTTATATATAAAATGAACATGTGTAAAAGTGAAGTGGTTATGCAGTGTTAGTTTTATATGTAAAATGTTTAAAACTGTATCTTTTCATACACAAAAGTCCTAGAAACTTTATATGTGATAAACAATGCATTTTCATACACAAAAGTACGTTTCATGTACAATAAATATTGTATTCAAATATGTTAGTTTATTAGTGAAACAACATATTAAAACTAATTATAAGTTTGTATAATTATGTAAGTACGAGGTCATTCAAGGGAGAACTAAGTAATTTGTGGTAACCGTGAGATCCAATATTAACCACATATCAGAAGATAAATTAGAAAATCAATAATTTTGGTAATTTTAATTAAAAATTTTAATTAAAGGTATTTTAGGTATTTTTTAGATGTCCTCTCTCTTCTCTTCTTTCTCCTCTATCCAGCAAATATTATTCCGGGGAATATTGATGCCCACTGTGCTACACTTTATAAACATCGAAAATACGTGATGTACATTGTGATACACTTTGTAACGATCGAAAATACATGATAGCACACTATGATACCCTTTTGTAAACATCGAAAATACGTGATAGCGCACCGTGATACACTTTGTAAAGATCAAAAAAACATCGAAAAAAAGTGATGCACACTGTGATACACCTTGTAAAGATCGAAAATACAGGATAGGGGGGCCATTCAAGGGAGAACTAATTAGTTTGTGGTAACCGTGAGATCCAATATTAACCACACTGTGTTAGGCCCCTATATAGGGGGACACACTGTGATACACCTTGTAAAGATCGAAAATACAGGATAGGGGGGCCATTCAAGGGAGAACTAATTAGTTTGTGGTAACCGTGAGATCCAATATTAACCACACTGTGTTAGGCCCCTATATAGGGGGCCACATTGTGATACACCTTGTAAAGATCGAAAATACAGGATAGTACATTATGATACCTTTTTGTAAACATCAAAAATACGTGATAGCACACTGTGGTACCTTTTTGTAAAAGAAAATAAGAAAATTTAGGAATTAGGTTATATTTTAGGAATTAAACAAATTTACTAAAATATCATTTTCTATTTATTTAAAATTAATTTTAATTATTCTAAATGTGTGGCTCATAATGGATCTCACAGTTACCACAAACTACATAGTTCTCATTTGATTAGGCCCCTATATATATATACACACATATATATACATATATATATATACACACATATATATATACACACATATATATACATATATATACACACACATATATATACATATATATATATATATATATATATATATATATATATATAAAGGGCGGTTTGAAGGTAACCATGGGAGATATGACACGAATCTTGTTGGTGAGATTTAGCAATTTTTGAAGATCACAAAAATTCTAGGTGGCTTTCTCTTTCAATTATCAAAAATACATCAGTCAGGTTTGCATTTTGTTACAAATGGCTTCATGGTAGCGGAACACTATGATCGCTACAAATAATAAAGTGATAAATATATCGAGATGGTATCCACAAGGGTTGGACTTCAAAGTTTTGAGTTCTAAGTCGAGAAACACCGATTTTAATGAGAGAAGAAGAAAATATTAGTGAGTTTGGGTTTTTAACAACGAAAACTAAACAAGTAATGAAAATGTGTATGAGTGTAAGTTTTCCTTGAGATATACGTAGTAACAGTTAGTCACTTTGTAGAACGAAGTGTCTATAAAAATCCGATCTTTCGAAAGTAGATTTTTATAGACTGGTCCTACAAAGTGCCCATAAAGTGTATTGTTACTAACTCTTAATCTTGACGATTTAACTAAGTTGATAAAAATCAAGTTCTATCAGTATGGAGATTTATAGCCAAATCTCTTTGTGATATAAATCTCGACCAACATTTGAACCTTAGCAAATCATACAAAACCCGTATCTCTACGTGGTTATCAAAGACTCTCTTAAATATTTGTACATCACTTACGCCGTATTTCGAATCCGCCCCTCTCGGGGTCAAGATCTAATATTAACACTTCAAAGTGATCAGTTTATCCGTGTTGGGTATAAGTCCCGACTCAAGTGACCAAACTTAAGAGTTGACAATAATGACAATACCCAATTGTCGCCTACTAGTCTCAAGTTTGACCCACACTCACACCCAAAAAGGTGCTTAGCTCATAATAATAAAATTAAAAGACATAATTTAAGGAAAAAAAAATACTTATTAACTACTTGCCAACTGTCGAACAGTGACGTTTTTAATCCAAAAATGATGTCTTTAACCATGAAACATCCTCAACAACTTTAAATAAAAATAAATTAATAAAAGGAATAAACACAAAAAAATAAAGAGGAAAAACAACTAAAATGGAAGAAATAACGCTCAAAACAAAAGTTATAACCTCACATGCCCTTTTACTGTGCATTTTAATATTTTATTTTGTAAAAAAGCTTTTACATTTAAAGAAACTAATGTAACCCCACTGATAATAGGACTGAGCCACCAATCCACTACAAACTCTTGTTTTACATCTGTCTCGGCATCTATGCTTATTTTTATGAAAAATAAAGGTTAGGTTTTTGGGATTCTTCTTCAAGTATACCCATTTGAATCCCGTAATAACATTAGAAAATTTTCAGATTGTTTTTTAAAACTCCTGAAATTAGTTAAGGTACACATAAATTGGCATAGAGACCACCAATTAGTATATATACATATACATATATACATATACATATATATATATATATATATATGTATATATGTTGGGTTCCGATGAGAAGTTGAGGTTAACGTGAAAAGTGTGCGAAATGGTTATCAACCGTTGGATGAGAAAATGATGCACATTAGGATGAGATATACCGAGATAAGATGTATCGAGATTGACCAGGTCAATTCCCGTCTAAGCCGCAATTCATGGGAGTGAATGAGATTAAAAGTGATTAACGGTTCAGATCTACTTCTCACGCTTCTCACGCTTCTCACGTTAACCTCAACTTCTCACACGATCATTCGCCTACATATATATATATATATATATATATATATATATATATATACACACATACATACATACATACATAGGGTTGGGTTCAAATGAAAACTCATTTTCATTGTGTACGTGAGGACCAATTTTAGCCATTGATCAAAACTTAGAAAATTAATCAATGGTTAAAACATAATAAGATTAATTTAGAAGTGATTAATGACAAAACTGGAAATTTGAATCAGCGTATACCTTATTTGACTTTTTATTTAAAAAACTTTTACCTCCTTAAAGTTTAAAATAAATTATCTTAAAAATTTCTAATGTTTTAATCAAACAAATTACATCAAAAAACGAGAATTTCGTGCTCTTCGATATGTCATCCATCTCGATATAGTTTTTTCTTCATTTTAACCGTTTTTTTATGTGAAATGCTATATATGTTTTATATTATGCACGTCCTCGTGTGTCCACATTCCGTATGAATAACAAAATTGAACGTTTGTTCACTATTAATGATAAATAATACAGTATTTAAGAGAAATAATATAACATTCAGGGTGAATAGTACATGAATTCATGATCCATGTATTATTCACCCCGAATGCTGTATTATTCATCATGAATGATACATTATTCATGATGAATAATATATAAATGACCCGTGAAGGTGTGGACACATGACACACTCTCTTTTGTTTCCCGATTCACAACCAAAATTTGGTTTAATTCATTATGAATATGTATGCACATCCCCGGGCGTCCCACATTCAGTATGAATAACAAATGTGAACGTCCATTCATTATTCATGATGAATAATAAAATATTCAGGATAAATTATACAACATTGAGAATGAATAATACATGAATTCATGAATCCTGTATTATTCACCCTGAATGTTGTATTATTTATCCTGAATGATACATTATTCATGATGAATAATACATGATTGACTCGTGAAGGTGTGGATACGTGACACACTCTCGATGGGTGTTGGGTTACGGTGATGAAAAAAGCGATGCCTTATGACATTGAAGAAAGTGTTGAATCGAGTTACGGGCTTACGGTGTCGAGGTGTTGTACACACTCGAACGTATATAAATATATTCATAATAAGTATAACACATATATAACATTTCACTTAAAAAATGGTTAAAACAAAAAAAACTATATCAAGATGGATGTCATATCGAGGTGCACGAAATTCTCGTTTTTTTGATGTAATTTGTTTGATTAAAATATTAATAATTTTTAAGATAATTTATTTTAAACTTTAAGTAGGTAAAAGTTTTTAATTAAATAAGAAAATAAAAGGTCAAATATGATAGACGTGAGTTTAAATTATCTTCCATTTTAATAATTTTAATTAAAAACTCTATTTAATATGAGTTGTTGGATCAATAGAGATGGCGGGGCCGATATTCGTCCTCACGTGCGCAATGAAAATTGAGTTTTCATTTGAACTTTCCTCTCTCTCTCTCTCTCTATATATATATATATATATGGGACCTATCTTTTGCAAACCAGTCAATTTATGCAAACTTTGCAAACCATTCCTAGCCAATCATTTTAATAATTTTACTAATTTCCTGATTTATTTAATTAATTAGCATGAAGGGTAGGGTAGTAAATTAGTAAATAATTAATTTTAATTTTTTTTAGAAAATTACATACATGGTAACTGCCTTATTTGTAGGGATCTCACTTTCATACGATTTTATCAAAACCGTCCGATATTTCATGTGCATCATTCCGGTTTCTTGTTGATTGGTTGTGATTTTCAATCAAGCAACATCTAAGAATTAAGGGATTCAATGGAAGCTCGATGATAAATTGTTTTTCCGGCATGAAAGAATTTGGCGGTGAAGTGTTTTTCCGGTGAAGTGTTTTTCCGGCATGAAAGAATTTGGCGAACATCCCGATTCGTGTTTTGACGATGATGGTTTTTTTACTGTTTTCTTCTAGGTTTCTGTTTCTGCATGTTTGTGTTTCCGCAACCTAGCTTCATGAATTTTGATTCCTTCAACATAGCTTCATAGATACTGAAATTATGGTGTTCATGAATGGTTGATGCAACATACCTTCATGATGGTTGATGCAACATAGGTTCATATATACTTAATGGTTCATGAATGGGTGATGCGACAGAGCTTCATGAATTTGTGTTGGATTTTTTGTTACTGCTTAAATGGATATTCAAAAAAAGGAGAGTTTATTAACACCCTCAAATTTGAAAAGAGCAACTAATTCAAAATTTCAATAATATATCAAGTAAAGTATAAAATTCTTTTCTACAAATCAACTCCTGAAATAACTCATATTGAATTATAGCATTAACCTCAACATTTATAACCCAAGTCTTAAACAAGGGCTAGATAAAGGTCGGGAGTTACTAAACTCATTATCAAATTGCTATCTCCAAAAGTGAGGAAGGCTTCATCCAATGGTTACACTCTTCTTGTCCATCTAACTAGCACTCAACTCTTCATAGTGTCGCTAGTACCATTCCCCAACAAAGACCTGATGCACTTGCCGACAAAATAAAAAGTTAGACTAACGCCTAGTGAGTTCAAGAGTTTTCAACATGAATAAATATATCGTAAAAAGGAAAGAATGCAGCTTAAATTATAATCTTTCAAATGATTTACTTGAAATATGAAAACAACCTGTTTTCCAATAATATGCATTTTTAAAGATGAAAACCCCAATGCAAAACATTCCTTCATTAACTGATGTAACCCAAAACTCACTCAAAACATGAATAGAAATCGAACTCCTAATTTATGAAAACGCAAATAAAACTTCATATCCCGAAACACCCAAAAAATGGGTGGGGTACAATACTCAACCCAGAAATCACGGATCATGATCCATATATATAAAAGGTCACTGAAAACATAGACACTAAAATTCAATACCCAAAACAACACCTTTTAGTGACGGGGGAGACCCGATTCCATTGAATGTGGTGGTCACACAAAGTTAAGCCCATTATCAACGTTAATCATATGACATTTTACTACATAAAAGTCCAAGTGCCCCTACGACTCCTTTCAAGCTACACCCAAAGAGACAACTGGCCTTAGCGAATGTTACCATGAATACCACCAAAGGCCCGACACAGTCGGGGGATACAACCATGGCATTACCCCGACATGGTGGAGGCCCCAAACACCCATCAACACGATAGCACGACTGGCCTCAACCTTCCTTGTAACACCCCGATTTTCAAAAAGTATTGTTTCAAGTAAATACGGAAATCGGTAGTTTAAGGGAAAAAGACGAGATAGGATTTTGGACTTGGATCCTAGATTTTATAGTCTTGTAGGATGAAGGATTAAATTACGAGTCCAACGGTCCTTTCCAGAGCGAAAACGGAGCTATAACGAATAAGTTATGACCAAAACAGTGATCGGGCACGCGACCAGTGTGTCAGGTGGACGTCCTCATAGGGAAACAAGTGGACGTATGCATAGGATCTTCCGCGGAAGCAGCAGAAGTTTCGTCAGTTTTCGTCCTGAAGCATGTGGACGTCCGCATAGGGCTTCAAGTGGACGTCCGCATTGAGTCTGACGAAATTTTCACCTTTTTTCACCCTCAACTTTTCCCTCCTCTCTCATACTTTTACCCCCACATCTAGATCTAATCTCCCTCTCCCTCATTTCAATTTTCTCATCCAAAAACCCCAAATCCTTTATCCTTCTCCATCTTTCCCTCCTAAATCAAACCCTACACCATTTTTATGAACCTTAACCTTTCTAGAACCATTTCACTTCATATTCTTCATCAAGTTTCTAAGGTTTCATCCAACTTTTTCTCCATCTTGAAGATTTGAAGTTTGTGGTTTATTTTGGAGATCTAGAAGAGTATTGTTGATAAGTTCAAGCTTTGGTGAAGGTAATCTTCTCTTTTCTTCAATTATGGAAATTAGAGTTTTGGTATAAGTAGAGATCTTCATGTTTAATGTTTGGGGAATGATCCAATATGGTTGAATATGGATATTTATGGTTGGAAATGTATGGATCTAGGTTTTTGGAAGTTTTTGGATTGAGGATCCAAGTGTTCTTCAAAGGAGCTCAAGTTGGGTAAAATCTAGATTTAGCCTAAATCTAGCAAGGTGAGTTCAAGTTGATTTGTGAAAACGTTGTACATGCCAAAATATTCACTTTAAAATATTTATATGTTTTGCATGAAATTATCATTTGTTGGGTTATTTGGTGAGTTGATTATTTGAAGTATTTGACTTTATAAACTTTGCAAAACACTCACATTTGGGATTTTTGGGTATCTTGATAAATAATTTTAAACTATTTTGGTGGTTTATTGCATAAATGGAGATTGTTTGGTGAAAATACACTTTTAGTGTTTGTTTGGGTAAAATGTTTGATTTTGTGTTATGGGACGTTTTGAAAGGATAAATAGTATAAATCCATTAGAAAAACCATTTGTTCCAATCTAAACTGTATTGGAGGTTGCACATTTTCTTTGTAAATTCTTCTAATGTCTTCTTCAAAGGTAGTTCTGATGCATTCATCTGTTTCAGGAGAGTACAGAGGGGTGCCTCTGGATTCAGTAAACTCTGAGGTTTTATTTCAGAAGTACTAGCTTCAGAGACCTCTGGTTCTTTAGTGATGAATGAGTTGTTGTTCTAGATTCTAGCTATTGATTGACACATGATTTATCAAGAAAACACTTTTTTATTGATCACACAACCTACAATAATTCATATCCCTATTTTGTGCATTTTACAATACGCTCTAAGTGTGTGTTTCTTACGATGTAATCTTACTCTGTATGCGCGTGTGTTCTTATGACAAAACTCACTAAGACCTTGCTATTTATATGGTCAACATGACCTTAGCAAATAATTCAACACTTTACCACATTTACAATATGAACCCACACACTTTACAACAATTACATTTCGGACCCTCCTTTTAATCTTGAATACAATTTAGCTCTAACAATCTCCCCCTTTGGATTCAAGATTAAAAAAAATGACACGAATCTTCAGGTCTTCTTTTCTTCAGAAAAATCTTCATCAATTAATCTTTCACGACTTTGACATCTTCAATTCTTTGACATTTTGATCAAACTTTGATAGCGCTTTCAGATTAATCTCCCTCTTTGGATTCCTTAATTACTCTTGACAGTCTTCACCTTTGATTACAACAATGCAATAAGCTATTCAGAAAACATTATCAGCTTGACTTTGCTTTCTCATTCTTGTACTCTCCCCCTTTGTAACAATTTACTTGACTTTCGCCTTGAAATGGTTCTGACTTTGAAATCTCTAATTATCTCCCCCTTTTTGATAGGATCAACTCTAATTTGACTTTGAAATCTTGAAATTCTCCCCCTTTTTGATGAATTTTGAGAATCACAATCATCAAAACATTTCAATATCAGTTATGTCTTTGAAGTATCTCCCCCAAATAAAAATTTAAGCCCAGTCTTCATGAAAACTCTCTCCAAGTAGGAAAATAATCAATCTCCCCCAATCTGATCTGATAAAATAATTCTGCCATCAATTCATGAATGTATTCATCCGAATCTTTTCAAATTCATACAAATTATAAGTGGTAACCCTGAATCAACAGATGAATCAGTTAAAATGTTTGTCAGTAACACAAAGTTACTGAGTACAACGAATGTACTTTATAAGGAGCTTGGGTGATGTTCACTCCCCAGGACTTCCATTCAATCATCGAAAAACACAAGGTTAATCTATGAACGTTTTGACAGAAAAATGAATTTTCTGTGTGTACGTGCTTGTGTATGAAAGAATTTAGCACAATGATTGCTTTTATAGGCTCAAATATGTAAACCATTGAGACAACAATAGTTATACAAATACTCAATGTGTATGAGAAAGGGTCGAAGGTGGGGCAACTTTCCTTCTATTTCAATATCAGCATCTTCCAAATGAAGATCTGATAGAGTATGTGTTGCTTTCCCTTGAAAATTTTAAACATCCTTTTGTTAAGAAAAGAATGAGTAGCTGGTGGGATTATATGAAAGAGTTGGCATGGGCTAGTTGCCTATTTCAATGAAGGTCACGAAGAAGTGTGAACCAACAGATTATGCGGTTGCCCGACTCAGAAAAGATTTGGTGCAGAGTTTGATATTCTTTTACTCTGATCTCTCACCCTCTTTCTTTTAAATCATTTGAGCTCACTTCTAACCAATCTCCCTTTTTCATTTTACCTCAACTCACACCCACTCTCAATATTTTGACCCCTCTCCTCTCCATCACTCAAGGATTACTTCCGGGGTAGGAAACACTAGTTAACGTGAATCCATGGAAGTCTTTTAAGCACTCACATCGAATCCCGTGTATTTTGTCCTAAAAAGAATAAGTTGCTCAACAGTTTATGTTGATAGTTAAGTACAAGATATCATCATCAGAAAATTGTATGCTCATTCAAAAATAAGAATGAAATTTGACCAATTAGAACATTTAAGATCTCTCAAAACTTTGAACATTTATAATAATTCAATTTCATGGTTTTGAGAATCTGACAATGATAAAATCAGATTAAATATCATGAAGAAAAATGAAATGGGGTATCAAAGAACGGACATTTGTTTATATGAACAAGATATAAACTTATTATCAATGAAAGCACATTTATAAAAGAAATGACATCTGATCTCAAACAACATTGAATTTCAAATGGGAATATTACCATCGAAAGATTTTTCTTTTGAGACATGGTAATAACAAAGTCAATAAAAATGTACTGAACCGATGTGCGTATGAATACTTGACAGTATATAGACAAGATAATACACAAGTATTGATCTTTTGGAAACACACGGTCAGATAAGCAATAAAGTATCCAAGTGAAAATCATTTAAAGTCACATTTCTCAATTCATGAAAACATTTTAAGAGTAGGAAGTGGTTTGAACATTTAAGAAAACAATTTTCACAAGCAAAAGTTGATCGTCTTTCAACAAGTGATAGAGTTTAAGAGTTCAGAAATATATACCTTTAACGTAGAAATTCTTAACTACCCTAAAAATGAATAATATCTTTTCAGCATCCTTGACAAAAACATCAGATACTCCCAATATGTATATGTATAAAGTCAATTCATTAGAAAAATAAGACAGTTAAAATGTTAATGAACTTTTATCTTCTCCCCCTAAAAGATATGACAATGAAAATTTCATAAACTCCCCCTCAAAGGAAAAACTTCTTTAGAAAGATGTTATCTATTAAGCATCCTTTAGAAGAAAAACTTTTAAGTACGGGTTCTGAACTGAGGTATCCAGAAGCCATAGTCACTTGAAATAACCTACAAAATGAAAGATATTGGTAATCATTATAGAAATGATTCCGCCTTAGTTAGTATTTGATGAATACCAACAATTGTTCAGAATTTCCAAAGACACATATATGAAGCACAAGTAAGATTCACCCCCCCCCCCTCAGATCATGGATAGGTAGTCAAACAAACATATTCAACATACCTAATTTGCTGATTAAGAATTTGAATCTCTTTTCATCTAACGGTTTAGTGAAAAGATCAGCTAATTGGTAGTCGATTTGAAAAAAGTGCATTTCAACGTCTCCTTTTTCCACATGATCTTTGATAAAGTGGTAGCGCACATCAATATGCTTTGTCTTCGAGTGTTGAACTGGATTAGTGGTTATTGCAATTGCGCTCTTGTAATCACAGTAGATTGGGATGCACTTGTAGGAATATCCAAAATCCTTCAATTGAGTCTTCATCCAGAGGACTTGCGAACAACAACTAGCCGCAACTACGTATTCTGCCTCGGCGGTGGATGTAGAAACACATTTTTGTTTCTTGAATGTCCAGTTAACAAACTTATCTCCTAGAAATTGGCATGATCCAGAGGTGCTCTTTCTATCCAGTTTACAACCTGCATGATCAACATCAGTATATGCAGTTAATTCAAAACTAGAATCCTTAGGATACCGACGGCCTAACTCGGGAGTGCCTTTGAGGTATCTAAGTATTTTTTTGATAGCGATCAGGTGAGATTCCTTAGGATTTTCCTGATATCTAGCACAGAAGCATGTAGCAAACATTATATTAGGTCTGCTGGTTGTTAGATACAGTAACGATCCAATCAAACTTCGGTACACTTTCTGATCAACAGATTTTCCAGACAAATCTGCGTCTAAAAGTGTTCCGGTAGCCATCGGCGTTTTCATTACCGAACTATTAGTCATATTGAACTTTTTCAAAATGTCTCGAATATACTTCGATTGGTTTATGAAAATGCCTTCGAGTGACTGTTTGACTTGAACTCCAAGAAAAAATGTTAACTCACCCATCATTGACATTTCAAACCGAGACTCCATGATTTTAGAAAAGTTCTTGCAAAATTTTGGATTAGTAAACCCAAATATAATATCATCCACATAAATCTGGATTAGAATTAAATCCTCACCTTGATTTTTAAGGAACAGGGTTGTATCAATTGTACCCTTTTTGAAACCAGAAGCAAGTAAGAACTGAGTAAGAGTGGCATACCAAGCTCGTGGTGCCTGTTTTAAACCATAAAGCGCTTTGTCTAGGACGTAGACATGATCAGGGTGATTCGAATCAATAAACCTTCAGGTTGAGCCACGTAAACTTCCTCATGCAGAATTCCATTAAGAAATGTCGACTTTACGTCCATTTGATAGACAATAAAGTTCTTATGTGCTGCATAGGACAAGAAAATTCTGATGGGTTTGATCCAGGCAACAGGTGCAAACGTTTTGTCGTAGTCTATGCCTTCCTGTTGACAATAACCCTTTGATGCCAATCGAGCTTTATTTCTTACCACAACTCCAGCCTCATCCCTCTTGTTCCTAAAAACCAACTTTGTGCCTATCACAGATTTACCTTTCGGTAGTGGGATCAATCGCCATACCTTATTCCTTTCGAATTGTAGAAGCTCGTCTTGCATTTCCAGAATCTAGTCAGGATCACGTAGAGCTTCAGATACCTTTTTCGGTTCTAAGGAACTAAGAAGGCTTGAGTATAAACAAAAGTTAGTTGATGCTGCACGCATTTTAACACCACTATGTAAGTCTCCAATAATATTGTGCAGGGGGTGATCTTTTGTCCAACGAGATGTGCTCGAAAGTGGTTGAACAGATTCTTGAGTATTGTGCTCATTATATTCATCAATAACAACAGGTACAACCTTATATTCATCTTGTTCAGGTGTTTCTGATGCAGGTAATTCTGGAGCGACAGAGGAAGTGCTCGGGACTTCTCGTCTAGAATTTGTATATGCAGATGCAGACTCAGTATTAGTACTATCAGAAACATTCGGTGTAGATATACCTAAAGAGGTTGTAGTAGTGGCTGGTTCAGAAGGTCCAGATATGTCTTCAGTAATTACTGGGACCTCTGAGGTTGATGGGGACGCGCCTGATTTGTCAAAATCTGCACATATATCCATAAAAGCATCAAGAAATAGCATATCTAACTCAGATGTAACAGTTCATGAGTTAGGAAACTTAGTCTGTGTAGATTCGGGTTCTATTTTGCTTTGAATAGAAGCCTTTCCCTTAAGCTTAAGTTCTGAACTGTTCTGTTCAGAAGTCAATGTAGTATTTTCATCAAGTGACACGTTCACGCTTTCCATGATACACTTGGTCCGTCTATTGTATACACGATTGGCTTTAGACATGAGATAGTATCCTAAAAAGTAGCCTTCATCAGCTTTCTTGTCAAACTTCCCAAGGTTATCACGGTCATTTAAGATATAGCACCTGCAACCAAAGACACACAAAAATTTAATGTTTGGTTTTCTTTTATTAATCAGTTCATACGTTGTTTTATTAAATCTTTTAACCACAATCATCCGATTTTAAGTAAAACAAGCGTTTGCAACGGCTTCAGCCCAGAGGTACATTGGTAGACAAAAATATGCCAACATTGTCCTTGCAGCTTCGACCAAAGTTCGATTCTTCCTTTCAACAACGCCGTTTTGTTGTGGAGTGCAGGCAACAGAGAAGTTGTGAGAAATCCCAACAGAAGTGAGATAACTTTGAAGAGTATCATTTTTGAACTTTGTGCCATTGTCACTTCACAATGTCTTTATCGGCAATTGAAGGCGAACTTGGATTTTCTTGATGATGGCAATGATCAGATCTGGTGCATCAGCTTTGCTTCGCAGAAATTCCGACCAAGTATACCTTGAATACTCGTCTATCATCACAAGAATGTACTTTTTACCGTTAATAGACTGAGTACGCATAGGTACACAAAGGTCCATATGAATTAATTCCAGAGGTGTTGAGCAAGAATAATCAGTCTTTGATTTTTGTGAACTTCGTTCCATCTTTCCCATCTCACATGCGGGACAAAGTGAATACTTCTCAAACCTCATCTCAGGTAGACCTTTCACAATTCCTTGTCTCGCTAATTTATTAATAGCCTTGAAGTTCTGATGAGACAAGCGGCGATGCCATGTCCAACTTTGAGCTTTCGATGCTTTTGCAAGTAAGCATACAGGACGTGTAGCCAAAAGCGTTGGAAAATTTACCGCATAAAGATTACCATAGCGTTCTGTAACACCCTGAATTCTGGAAATAGCAACTTATTTAAAATTTCTAAACACGTCAATAATTGAATCATCTACAACCACGAATTTGGATTCAACTACAATACACATATAACATCTTATACATACGGACTATAAATGACGGGTGCTACTCATACCCATGCATAGTCACTATCTCCATAAAGCGGAAGACTTCACCGAATACTTACTTTCGGATCTAGCTAAGGCTCTACTCTTCATAGGGTTGCTAGAACCAACTCCCAACCTTGAAACCTGATGCACATGCCGACAAATAAAAGGTTAGGCTTAACGCCTAGTGAGCTCAAGAGTTTTCCTTAGAGATATATAAAGCAAAGACTTTAAGAACATTATTTAAAAATCACGATTTCCAAAATGCAATACATTTGATTTGAAAGCAACCAAAATGAAATGCATTAAATCTTAAAAACAATCTCCTTTCCATCATTCACCCTTTTCGTGATTAAAAATCATAAAACAAACGCCTCCTGAAATAAAGCCAAAACCCAAAGCGCACGTAAAACATAATTGACATTATAATGATCAAACACGGATAACGTAGATAACCCCAACTTCCAAAACATCCCAATAACTCGAATGAGTTTCAAAAACCAAAACCTTAAAACGTAGATAAATGCCCACATTCAAACGTCTCCGAAAACATGGATTATAAAACTCCATAACCAAAACCTCACCTACTGGTGACGGGAAAATACACGATTACATTGTACGTGACGAAACACAAAAGTAGGTCACATAATCATGTAAGAAATCAAAACATGTGGGTTACACAAATAAAAACCCACCGAGCTCAACTCCTCTAAGTCTATCACTCGAAAACATCAAGTCAACCCCTCTAGGTCTACTCTTGAGAGTTCCAAAACGGGGAACTCTAGCACAAGGGAATTACACCTTACTGCCCATGGGACGCTGCCCGACCGTATAGGTCCACACCTTACTTACCATGGTGACCCGATGCCTATTCCGTGCCAAATGATGAACCAATGCCCAAAGCGGGGACATAGGAACACCGTGCCTATGGATCAGGAATTTGACATTGTTCTCAAGTTGCTTCTTTTTCACCTTATTCTTGGACAACTCATTCAGAAGCAAGACAAACCATTCATAAGTATCTTCTAAGCTTTCATTCTCTTTTGCCTTGAATTCCTCATAACTGTTGATGCAATTAGCCACTTTCATCTGATTGCCAACTTTGGAACCCATCATCATCTTTTGCAACTGATCCCACATCTTCTTAGCATTTCCCTTGTAGATGTCTATCTTGATGTAGATGTCATTTGGAATGCTCTGAAGAAGTAAGGATCTTGCTTGTTTATCTGCTTTTTATCGGCTTTTCTGTTCTTCAGAATACTGAGAGATATCCACTGCCATTGTTTTCATCTTTTGATCTCTTTCCTCAGTACCATCTTCACTATCAGAAGAATCATCATCTGGTATTTGAACCATGATTGGTGCCATAGGACCTTCTGTGATTGACAGCATAATATTCTCTCCATTTGCATGTCTGTCTATAAAATCAAGAAATCTGTCTTTCCACTGTTCATACTCTCCTTTGAACAGTACAGGTGGCTTGACATCAGTGCCAATTGAAAGAGCATCTTTGGAAGTCATCTTGTTTAAACCTGTTTGAAAACTATTTGCAATAAGAAACTAGAAACTGATCGTTAGTCCAAATGAAACAATCAAGAAAATACAGAAAACTTGAAATATAAAATCAGAAATTTTGATTACAACCAGAAATATGTCCCCCTTCACAGACTTAGCACGGGGGTCCCGCTAACCGTGCCTATGGATCCATGGTGACCCGATGCCTATTCCGTGCCAAATGATGAACCAATGCCCAAAGCGGGGACATAGGAACACCGTGCCTCTGGATCCATTGCACTAACTAAACCATTACATGACTCAAAGTGAATGAACTAATGCATCCAAAACATGTAATTCTCAACTAAGATGCAGTAAATGCAAATTATAACCATACGCTCTACAATGAGCTATTAAAACGGACAAGTGTCCTCAAAACCCAACAAAATCCAAATCGAGCCATAAGCTCGACAAACCCAAAAACCCAACGTTGAAAGTCGTAAAATGAAATCAAATATAAACAACTCGTACTTATATAAACCCATGCTCCAAAACATATGATTAATTCCAACGTAGTTTAGATTGGGACAATTTATTTCCCAAATGAGTTTGCAACATTTATTCTTTCAAAACGTCCCATAACATAAAACCATGCATTTCTCCAAAACACAAATTGAAACGCATTTATACTCAAAATCTACTTCCATAAAATAAATCATTAAAATACCGAAATACATGATTTATTTATCATAATGCCCAAAATCCCAAAGATGTGTGCTAAATGAGTTTATAAGGTCAAACACCTTTAAAATAACCAACTTATCAGCAGTTAACAAAACTTATTAGCAGTTAGCAAAACTTATCAACAGTTAACAATTTCGTGTAAGGCACAAAACCCTTTAAAACAAACATTTTGGCATGTACACCGTTTTCACAAATCAACTTGAACTCACCTTGCTAGATTTAGGCTAAATCTAGATTTCACCCAACGAGCTCTTTTGAAGGCCTCTTGAATCCTCAATCCGAGAACTTCCAAAACCTAGATCCATACATACCGAACCATAAATATCCATAAACAGCCATATAGAAACATTCCCCAACATTATATACCAAAAATCTCTAAAAGAGATCAAAACCCTAGTTTCTCCAAAACTACAAATCCGAGATTTGATAAACCAAACACTAGGGAAACACCCAAAGAACATATATAACCTTAAATCAAAGAAGCTTACAATTAAAGATGACAAGACTTTCTGAGAACACCCAATACAACACTTCAACCCGAGCTCCCAACCGTTGAACTTGATGAGGAAGATGAAGATGGAGGTTTTGTGACTCAAGCTCCCAACTAGCTAGATGGTGAGTAATCATGTGGTTTGGGGAGGAAAAACCCCTAAAATGGGTTAGGGTTCGGTTTTGGGGTTTGGGAGAGAAAAGGGAAGAAGATAGAAGTGAAAAATGAGAGAAATGGTGAGAAATTCGGACATTTAGAGAACCAGTGGCCGCGGGCGATTATGCCACGCGATAGTGACATTGTCACTACCGCGAGGGCCCTCTCGCGGGGAATGTACCGTGGGTGGTACACCCCCGGCGATTGTGCCACGCGATAGTGACACATGTCACTATCGCGAGTCACAGTCGCGCTACACGTACCGAGCCCGAAAAAGGTCGAAACTCGAGATTCTCTCATGGGTCGACTTATGGTTTGAAAGCACAACATTTACCACTCAAAAAGATGGACGAAAGGCAGAGAGATAACCAACGAAAGACGGAGCTTGCTTTACGAAAGACCGGGTGTTACAATCCTCCCAACCTTGAAATGATTTCGTCCTCGAAATCTAGGTTCCCACGAAACCTTACTTGCAGCAAGATGACCTTAACCCGTTTGCCAGCACCACTAACACAACCCTTACACCGATACTCACATTTACTGCCCCTCTTGGGCAAATTATACTCATAACCGAGCGAGCACTTAACTCTCTAATGTAACCTCTTGCCCACAAGGTTACGGTCGTCTCCCAACCTTGGGTGATAATTACTACCTTCAGGTAGCTAGTGGCCTCAACTTCCCACCGACCAACTCCTTTCGAAACTACACGGTTCCGAACCCAAAGCCAGAGATCATAACCAAACTTCCAAAACCCTCAGATGTCAACTGATCCATTCCTAATATCTGTAGAGATATTCTTCTAAGGCGCACCCATGCGTCCTTCAGGTGACTGGTTAGCCCCGATTTGGTTAGCACTCAACTCTGTTCCCATACCATTCTCACAACATTCCTATAATAAAACATTTATCACCATGGAATGCTTACACACACCGATACTTAATCCTCAATACCCACACTCCTTTCATATTCCATCACCGAAAGGTCAAAATTTTCCATGATCCGACCGGGATACTTCTGAACATTGCAAAATACGATGACCTCAAGAAAACAAGTCGACACCTAGAGTTAAACGGTGACTTCAAAAACATGGGCATCCCGTCCCAAAATCCCATTCCAGACGGATAATCGCACTAAGGTTGACACTTAACTGAGTGCTAAAATTCAACTCATGCATTTCTAACAGACGGACCACAAGTATATCCTTAGATCGCGAAGCCCACTAATACGGTACACCATCAATATAAATCATGATGCCACCCCGACGAGCACTTCACCAAAACGAACCCAAACTAATCGCCGATAATCACCTAAGACCTTATCTCGCAGATTTACCGAAGCGTAGAGGTCATCTCTTAATCAACTGGGGAACAAAATCTAATACCTCCATTATTCAAGCGTGACCTGATTCAAAATTTGAAACCCAATTTCAAGATCGACCACAAGTCGGATCATTCGACGCTTCAAATCCCAAGGACTCCTCTAGTCCCTTTATTATTGCTCCTGTCACGACAGGGGTTTAAATCTATAGGCCTAATGAGTTCAAGGTTTTCATCTAATATGCCAATTTAAACTCTTATAAAACTTTTAAATACACAAGTTTTATAACAATTAACCGTATAGTGAAAATACACTATCGTTCATCCGATAGGTTTCAAAACTGGGTACCAATACTATGCATATAAAACCATTTCAAAAATCCTTTAGCCCTTACTTACGCTAATCATGACAGTAATAAGGATATACAACAAGTTTTTCAAATGGGCCACTATGGTCCCGGTTCGCATCAACATACCCCATTCGTGGGAAAATAATTTTGTGTGCCAAAACAGTTTATAGCGAGGCGGTTGAACAAACTCCCAAGAGACAAGTTACGTAATCGAGTTCCAAAAATTTCTCATTTGACTAAATAAAGATAGGGAATAAAATTTCCGACAAGACTCGCATGCTGAGTTCGCTTCTCAAAATTTAGTAACACATAATATGCATGCGATTGGTCAACATATAATAAATTTAAATCAATTTTCAAACTTTAGGTCGTACAATGAAATGATCTTGTCCGAAACTAGTGGCTACCAAGACCTGTATACTAATAACCCACTTAACGTATTGCGGAATTTATAACATTAAAATCAACATCTGAAATATGTTCAAAGCGAAAGTTCAATACGAAACGACATAAACTTTTCATATGTTTACTCACACCAACAATTTAAAACAATTCAAATACCATGTAGCATACAACGAGTGACACCTGTATAAAACCCAAAAGAGAAATCACTTAATATTGAAACTTCCCAAAATAACATATGGGATATTATCTATTAACAGAACTCTCAAAATGCCTCTCATGGTTGCGAAAATACCGATACAAAACTCGCACGAGACAAAATATTAAATAAAAATTTATAAGTTAACGTCCACAATAATGCAAGTATACACCTTTCAAATTCAAGAGCACGACGCAAAATGTCGTAAAATAAGACACCATAAAACCCAACTGAATTTTCATAAAACCCACTAACGCTAAAAATCAAGCGGGGTTACAATTTTCATTTCTCAACATAAAAGCATAAGACGACAACAAGTCTAAAATGTTAAAATTCTAAAACCACAACGTACGATAAAGTGACCCTTCTTCGACAAAACTTTCATGAGGCGCGACGTCCAATAAGCTCGTAAACTTACATGCAAATAAAATTGAAACTCACGCACTTCAAAATACACTCGTGAGTAGTAAAGCGTCATAAAATAACGTTTCATAAACTCAACATGACTCGTACGGACTAAAATTCTCAAGAAAATTGCGACTCAATACATGGGAACAATTCTTCCTTTAAAACCTTAACATACGTGGAGGAGATCCAATATCAAAGTCAAAAATTCCACAGTTACTTGCCCAATAACTCAAATAACATTAAAACACGGATGTTACAATATCCAAAAACAGCGTTAGACACGAAACGGGGATAAAGAGATTTTTCAATAAAAATTGCAACCTCGTGCAACAAAACAATTTTATGCATGTTTAAGCTCACGGTTTAAAATCTGATGAGTGTTAAAGGCTTTACCAAGGCTTCATAGTACAACTCACTTTACGCTTCGAAAACATGGGAAACAATTGATGCAAACTTATTTTAGAAATAAATTTATGTGCATGACTTTGGTCAGCACGCAACATTCCGAAATCTTATTCCTCAATTTTCCATCATACTATTATCATCCGGGTGATCAAACATCTTAAAGCAATCATCGAAAATTTCATCCGTTCATCGTACAATTTCTCGTCGAATAATGTTGATTCCAAAAGTCTACGGTTCTATTCCATCCATTCATTCCGACCCGAAACGGTCCACTTAACGCTTTCACCATGCTTACTGTCATTCTAAGCATCGAATACTCAAATCATCAACTCTTTCTAACGGTTACTTATCCAGAAATTTCTTTACTACCCCGACGGTTATCGTACCAAGGCAGTTCAAGCATAGATATGTAACTCGCAAGCTCACCATAACACTGGCCAGGTATTATTATGAACGTACTGTACATAATCATCCTTGCCATTTTCGGCGTGATTCCCGTTCCTAGTCAATCCACTCACCTCGGATCATCAAACCTTAAAGTTCTTAATGGTGTGATCTCACATTCAAACACTTAAAATTACGCTAGTTTGAGTCTAGGCATTCAAAATCAACACCTAATTCTCTCAAACTTAAGCTCTGATATCAACTTGTAACACCCTGAATTCTGGAAATAGCAACTTATTTAAAATTTCTAAACACGTCAATAATTGAATCATCTACAACCACGAATTTGGATTCAACTACAATACACATATAACATCTTATACATACGGACTATAAATGACGGGTGCTACTCATACCCATGCATAGTCACTATCTCCATAAAGCGGAAGACTTCACCGAATACTTACTTTCGGATCTAGCTAAGGCTCTACTCTTCATAGGGTTGCAAGAACCAACTCCCAACCTTGAAACCTGATGCACATGCCGACAAATAAAAGGTTAGGCTTAACGCCTAGTGAGCTCAAGAGTTTTCCTTAGAGATATATAAAGCAAAGACTTTAAGAACATTAATTAAAAATCATGATTTCCAAAATGCAATACATTTGATTTGAAAGCAACCAAAATGAAATGCATTAAATCTTAAAAACAATCTCCTTTCCATCATTCACCCTTTTCGTGATTAAAAATCATAAAACAAACGCCTCCTGAAATAAAGCCAAAACCCAAAGCGCACGTAAAACATAATTGACATTATAATGATCAAACACGGATAACGTAGATAACCCCAACTTCCAAAACATCCCAATAACTCGAATGAGTTTCAAAAACCAAAACCTTAAAACGTAGATAAATGCCCACATTCAAACGTCTCCGAAAACATGGATTATAAAACTCCATAACCAAAACCTCACCTACTGGTGACGGGAAAATACCCGATTACATTGTATGTGACGAAACACAAAAGTAGGTCACATAATCATGTAAGAAATCAAAACATGTGGGTTACACAAATAAAAACCCACCGAGCTCAACTCCTTTGAGTCTATCACTCGAAAATATCAAGTCAACCCCTCTAGGTCTATTCTTGAGAGTTCCAAAACAGGGAACTCTAGCACAAGGGAATTACACCTTACTGCCCATGGGACGCTGCCCGACCGTATAGGTCCACACCTTACTTACCATGGTGACCCGATGCCTATTCCGTGCCAAATGATGAACCAATGCCCAAAGCGGGGACATAGGAACACCGTGCCTATGGATCCATTGCACTAACTAAACCATTACTTGACTCAAAGTGAATGAACTAATGCATCCAAAACATGTAATTCTCAACTAAGATGCAGTAAATGCAAATTATAACCATACACTCTACAATGAGCTATTAAAACGGACAAGTGTCCTCAAAACCCAACAAAATCCAAATCGAGCCATAAGCTCGACAAACCCAAAGACCCAACGTTGAAAATCGTAAAATGAAATCAAATATAAACAACTCGTACTTATAAAAACCCATGCTCCAAAACATATGATTAATTCCAACGTAGTTTAGATTGGGACAATTTATTACCCAAATGAGTTTGCAACATTTATTCTTTCAAAACGTCCCATAACATAAAACCATGCATTTCTCCAAAACACAAATTGAAACGCATTTATACTCAAAATCTACTTCCATAAAATAAATCATTAAAATACCGAAATACATGATTTATTTATCATAATGCCCAAAATCCCAAAGATGTGTGCTAAATGAGTTTATAAGGTCAAACACCTTTAAAATAACCAACTTATCAGCAGTTAACAAAACTTATTAGCAGTTAGCAAAACTTATCAACAGTTAACAATTTCGTGTAAGGCACAAAACCCTTTAAAAAAATATTTTGGCATGTACACCATTTTCACAAATCAACTTGAACTCACCTTGCTAGATTTAGGCTAAATCTAGATTTCACCCAACGAGCTCTTTTGAAGGCCGCTTGAATCCTCAAGCCGAGAACTTCCAAAACCTAGATCCATACATACCGAACCATAAATATCCATAAACAGCCATATAGAAACATTCCCCAACATTATATACCAAAAATCCCTAAACTGGATAAAAACCCTAGTTTCTCTAAAACTACAAATCCGAGATTTGATAAACCAAACACTAGGGAAACACCCAAAGAACATATATAACCTTAAATCAAAGAAGCTTACCATTAAAGATGACAAGACTTTCCGAGAACACCCAATCCAACACTTCAACCCGAGCTCCCAACCGTTGAACTTGATGAGGAAGATGAAGATGGAGGTTTTGTGACTCAAGCTCCCAACTAGCTAGATGGTGAGTAATCATGTGGTTTGGGGAGGAAAAACCCCCAAAATGGGTTAGGGTTCGGTTTTAGGGTTTGGGAGAGAAAAGGGAAGAAGATAGAAGTGAAAAATGAGAGAAATGGTGAGAAATTCGGACATTTAGAGAACCAGTGGTCGCGGGCGATTATGCCACGCGATAGTGACATTGTCACTATCGCGAGGGAACTCTCGCGGGGAATGTACCGCGGGTGGCACACCCCCGGCGATTGTGCCACGCGATAGTGACACATGTCACTATCGCGAGTTACAGTCGCGCTACACGTACTGAGCCCCGAAAAAGGTCGAAACTCGAGATTCTCTCATGGGTCAACTTAAGGTTCGAAAGCACAACATTTACCACTCAAAAAGATGGACGAAAGGCAGAGAGATAACCAACGAAAGACGGAGCTTGCTTTACGAAAGACCGGGTGTTACACGTTCAGCTCAAAGGATCTCATAACAGTCCGGATCATAAATAAAACAATGAGTGATTGTCAACCGAACTTGATAGTTACTATAGCAAAAATGACTTGTACTAAACAAGTTATGGTCGAGTCCTTCCACGTATAGTACTTTCTTGATGGTTACAGTGTCGTTCTTTAGTGAACCGTATCGTCTGATTTAAACAATCTTGACATTTATTTTCGTTTGAACGTTTGCATGTCAAATCAACACTATTAGTAACAATACATTATTTTCCAACATGATCTTTACAAACTATCTTGTAACTGTCTTTCTTTCTCCATTCTCCTTTACCACCACCTTTACTCAGATCTGAAACATGAAAGGAAATTTTATTAGTTTTCTTCTTTAAGGATGAACTCTTTTTCATAATTCCAGAAGTCTCTCCTTTTTCATAAATGCTTGGTAAATATTCAAGACATTCAGAGTAAACAACTGTCGGCTTTATTGAAGTCTCAAACTCTGGATTTGATCTGACATTCCATTTTTGATCTGACATTCCATTTTTGATCATCAAACATCTTTTTATCAGACATATTTTTCTTGAACAAATCATTTTTCAAATCATTAAGTTCTTTACAAAGCTCTTTGTTATCTTCAAAAGATTTATCTAGTTTAAATCTGAGATCACAATTCTCATCTTCTAAGTCCTCAAGAGTCTTTTGTAAACTTTTGATTTGTTTTTCAAAATCTGATGTTTGATCAATCACAGAGTTGGATTCAAGCTTCTTAATGATCGGGACAGGATCCGAGGAGTTAATCATGTCATAAAAAATCTCCTCAGTCATTTATCAACAAACTCGTTTTGAAAGCTTGAATTCATGACATTTGAATTCTCTTCCATCTTAGCTTCACTTGAAGATTCAGAAATAATGGATTCAGATATAGGAGTCTGAGCATCAATATCAATGTCCGATTCATACTCGTCGTACTGACATTCAGTCTCAGAAATAATTTTGTCTTCATTGGCTGATTCAGTTTAAGATGGTGTGGAAAACAATGATTCAAACTCAAAAAAATCAAGTTTTCTATTTTTATAGCTATTGTTTAAATCATTATATTGAAATCCAACTGATTTAAAACTTGATTGTGAATCAGCACAACTAGACGTATCATCATCCACTACCTCTTTACCTTTGTACGAAGTGTCAGATTTAGGAGTTTCAGCTTTAACGAAAGTATTATGAATATCTGGGATTTTCTTTTCTTTCGAGCCCAATTTATCAAAATTATACAAGTTTTCTTTCCAAAACTCTTGTGGAATTGTTTTAGTGATGAGGGCAAGGTTGTCAGGGAATTTCTAGATATCATCATCAGAGTGTACCTCAACTTCATCAGCTGATGACTCAGAACTGGACTGGGTTAGTTCAGTGAGAAAAGCTTTTGACTTCTTAAACTTTGACTTAGAAGCAGAAACAGACTAGGAACTGGAACCCTTCTTCCTTTCGGCCAACAAAGCTAGCGAATCTTTGACTATCTTCTTCTCCTCATTCGTAATTTCACTTCATCCTCATGTTGGGTTGAGAAGATATCGTTCACATCCTCCTGAGCCATGTTCTTTGTCATCTGGAGGTTGATTGTGTAGCTTTTCCATTCCGAGTTCAAGTTCTTGATGAACTTGTAGTTTATCTCCGATATCAACTTGTTCATCCCGTTCCTCCTTAAGTCATTTAAGATCACGTTGAACCTGTTGTACGTGTCTATCAGTGTTTCTCCCTCTTTAGCATGAAACCCTTCATAAGCATTGATGCTCTGGTTTAGTTTAGCCTGGATGGACCTCTCTGTTCCTTGGAACTGCCTCTCAAGTTCATCCCACATAGCTTTAGCAGATTCATAACTGTCTATACGATTGTAAATGTCGTTTGGGATTTCCATTGTTAAGTATATGAGGGCTTCCTCGTCTATCTTGGCCAGTTCCTTCTCCCTCTCACTGTAATACTGATACGGTTTTGGCACATACCTAACTGGTATTTCTGGAGAAGTGTCAGTAGCAGCTTGGCCTGGAACAGTTACAACAGCATTCACTGGTCCATCAATTATTGATTTCATGTAATCACGATTCTAGTGATTCAGAAACTGAGTCATTCGCTTCTTCCATTGAGCGTACTCTCCAGCAGATAATACCGGAGGTTTTGATTGCGAACCCATTGAGAGAAGATCTTTAGACTTTCTGATAATTCTGTAAAAAAATTTAGCTAGAATTGATAGTTAGTCTGACAAAATGAATCAACAAATGCATAACTTAAAAATTTTTAGAAAAATGAATTTTCCAAAAGACTTCTAAGTAAAGAATTCGTATACAAGAGATTAAAGAGCAATTCACATGAAAGTAAGCATTAGAATTCGTGTAACATGAAGAATTCATACAAGAGAAATCAGAATTCGCACAAAATCCACAATTCACATACAAATGATAATCAAAATCAACACAATTCGCATGAACCAGTATGCGAATTTTAAGAATTCGTATATAGCTAGATGCTAATTCTTCACAACTCGTATAAGTCTTTTAAGCGAATTCTTTACATTGAAATTTTTTTAGATTCAAGCTTTTCGCATAAGCATTTCGTATCACAGGATGATGCGAATTCTTCACTTAGAAAATTTTTCAAATTCAAAAACTTTTCGCATCGATACGAAATGTGGACATAGAAAAAAAAATTAAAAAGTTATGCGAAATCTTGAAGAATTCGTACAAGGTACATATGCGGAATCCTCACAATTCGTATCCTTCTATATGCGAGTTCTTCACAATTCGCATGAAGGCACGTACGAATTCTGTCCTTAGAAGTTTTAAATCAAACTTTTCGTATCAGGACATCTATGAATTCTAACTTTTCGTACATAAGAGTATGCGAATTCTGCACTTAAACAAATTTTCAAACAAAATATATGCGGATTCTAGTCCTGCGAATTCTTCATACGAAGTGTTAATGTTAAAGCACATATTTATTGGATTCAAGATCATAATTATCTGAAGATGGAAAAACTGAAGTCAAAGCTGATAAAGTCATCTCAACAAATAGTCTAGGGTCCTTTTGTAATAAATAGTCAAAGTATGTTTACGTATTTTATTTATTAGTTTTATATTTAGTTAAATAAGTTTAGTTTTAGTTGTTTGGGCCTAAATCTTGTCAAGCCCATTAGGCTTATTAGCCTAAGTTTAAATAGATTTTGTTTAGTGTTAATTAGGTTTGAGAGAGGTAATTGGTGCTAATTAGAGAAAAGAAATATAGAGTGTGGTGGTGGTGGTGCGCCGTTTACAGAAGAAAAGTAGAGAGAAAGGTCGATTTCTTGTCAAGAACAATTGTAACCGTTTGATTAATCAATATCAGGTTTGCATTATTGTGTTGTTTATTGATTTACTTGATTGAATGATTACATATTGGGACACACAATTGGTATCAGAGCACGTTACAGATTGAATTGAAATTTTTTTTTTGGTTCTGTTTTATGTCAAAGATTCATAATTTTTATTGTGTGATTATTCATTCAAGTTGTTATTGATTGGATTGTGTTTGTTTAGCATATTATCGTGATTGGGTATTGGTTGATTTGAATATTACATCGTTTTTGATTATCAATTTGGTGTTTTTGGAAATTCTGGGTTCGTTCTCATGAAGCCATTGTTTCATAAATCAAAATTCATTGTTAATGTTTTTTGTTGAAATTAACTGATTGCAGTCTGTTCTAGTTGCTAATTTGATCGTATTGGCAAAGTTTGGTTGTTGAATTCGAGAAATCGAGTGTTTTCTGGGTTGATTTTGGTTTCTGGGTCGATAAGTATCAAGAACATATCGGTCTAAGCCTATATCGGTAGAACTTTATCGGTCGAATATCTCTCCTATTATCGGTCTTTCACTATCGGTCGACCACACCTTATCGGTCGACCGGTACACACACCGTCCACCCCGATCGAATACCTTAAAGTCTATCGGTCAAGGCTAATATCGGTCTAAGACCTCTATCGGTCCAAGCTATTATCGGTCAAAGTCTATACCGATTGAAACCTTATACCGGTTGAAGCCAATACCGGTCTATAATCTATCGGTCGAACATCGCACTATCGGTCTAAGCACACTCCGGTCTAAGCATTCTATCGGTCAAAGCACACCCCGGTCTAAGCACTTTATCGGGCTAATCAAGTGTCTGGTCGAACAAGTATACCGGTCGAGCACTCCACTGTTTGCGCCAATCACTGTTCCTATCTTAGAATTTTTTTCTGAGAATTTTTCAAAACTGTAATATGGCTTTTAATAGTGGAAATTTTTTCTCTAGGGGAGCTGCCCCTCGACCCCGCAAGGGCGTTGCCCCTGACCCCACCCGCTAACCGGGTAGCGGGACCCCCGTGCTAAGTCTGCGAAGGGGGACAAAGTTCTGTTCGTGAACAGATTTTTCTGAATTTCATTCTAAGATTTTCAGTATTGTGTGATTTTATCTTGATTTCTAACGATCTCATCCAGTTGATTGTATCAATATCAGATAAGTTAGACTACTAATCGTATCAGTAAGAATGTCTCGGGAAGCTCTTGCCATTGGAACAGATGTAAAGCCACCAGTACTCTTCAAAGGGGAGTACGAGCAATGGAAGGACAGATTATTGGACTTCATCGATCGACATGATTTGGGAGATTATATCAGAAAATCTCTGAAAGAAGGAATCATGACACCTCCAACCAAGGTTCTCACTGTAGCCGGAGAAAATGGTGAAGAAGAAGAGACAGATTATAAGTTATCGATTGGTGAATATACGGAAGATCAGCTGAAGAGACACAAGGGTGACAAGCTGGCAAGATCATTTATTCTCCAAGGCATACCGAATGAAATATACGTCAAGATTGATAGCTACAATGCTACCGGTAAGCAAATGTGGGATCAGTTGGAGAAGATGATGCTTGGATCTAAAGTTGGCAATCAACTCAAAGTTTCCACCTGCTTGAATAATTATGAAGAATTCAAAGCTAAAGCTGGAGAATCACTTGAAGCCACTTATGACAGATTCGTCACAATACTGAACGAGCTGAGCAAGAACAAGATCAGCAAATCTCACGTGGAGCTGAATGTGAAATTTCTCAGCAACCTTCAGCCTGAGTGGAAAAGATTCACCAGACAAATGAGGCAGCTGAAGGATCTGCACGACCTTCCTCTTCATGAAGTTTATGAAATCCTCAGATAGAATGAGGAAGAAGTGGAAGAGATCAAGGCTGAGATGAAAAAGGCTGACAAAGCAGTTGCTGATCCAGTTGCTCTTGTGGTCAAAAAATCTAAGAAGAAGAAGGTGATAGAATCTGAATCAGAAGAGGCTGATAGTGAGGCAAAGTCTGACTCTGACGATTGTGAGCAACTGAAGGAAGCCATGCTTATGTTAACCAGGGCTTTCCAAAAGAAGTTCTATAAAAAGCCAAATTCCAACAGTCAGAGGTACTCGTCTGGTCCGAATAACTACAAGCATAAGGAGAAAGTTGAAGAAAATAAACCAGAAGATAAGAAGAAGGATGGAGCTGATGAGTTCAAGAAGGAAGAACCGATGAAGTGCTACAACTGTGGCAGACTCGGTCATTTTGCCAAGGACTGCCGCAAATCAAAAGTCCGAAACTCCGACTATTACAAGAATAAGATGCTTCTAGCCAAGCAACAAGAGGCTGGAAAAACATTAATGGCCGAGGATGAATACTGGCTCGACCATTCGGACGAAGAATCTGAAGAAGGAGAGAAGAACGAGACAGCACATCTGTGCTTGATGGGAAAGAACCAGTCAGAAGCTGAAGCTGATTTTGATGATGTAGATAATGATGAGGTATGTGACTTAGCTGAATCATATTTTTTGAACCGAATGCATACCATGATGTCTAAACTCCAAGAATTAGAGTCTAAACTGAAGCGTGATAAAGATGTCACAAATGAGAAAAATCAATCTATACATAAACTTAGTAATGATATTGCTGAGAAAAATGTATTGATTGAAACTTTGCACAAAAATATAGACACCAGCGCTAAAGAAAAGACTATAATTCATAAAGAGTTATCTGAAACTGTTTCAAAGTACAAAGAATGTGAGTTTAAGTCTATAGAGCTTGCTAAAAGATACTTTTCTACTTCAAAAGAGAATAAATCTTTAATAGAAAAGGTGAATGCTTTGGAAGAAAAATTACATACTATTGGTCAAACTGAACACACTATTCATTTGAACAAACCTAAAGAGAAACCTGATACTTGGGGTCTTGGTTACAAAAACCCACATCATCTCAAAAAGGTTATATCTGAAGTGCCTGCACTTTATGACTTTGGGTTTATGTTATTGGCTCCTCAACATCCGGAACTCAAACCTTTTTGGACTAGTCTGTCGGAAAAAGATAAAGCCAAGGAATATGATAAAAGAAAGAACACAACTAAAGTTCAACTTCCATTTCGCTATGAGAAGTTGAATAACAGTTATAGATCTAGTAAATCAAATTTTTTTTCAAATGATTATTTTGAGAGTTATTCTGTAAAAGAGTTGGAGGCTAAACCCATCGAAGGTAAGCTTTACGTCCCTCCTCTAGTTTTGGAAAGTAAAATTTCTGAACTCGAGAATACTCTTATAGAAGAAAGAATTTTGATGGACTTAGAACAAACAGTATTTTCAACAGTGTTCAAAACTTCTAATTTTCCTAAAATATCCAAGGCTTTAAATTCGGATGACAGATCTGGTTCACTTGATAATGAGCTTAATTTCTTAAACTCTGAAGGTGTTTTAAATGATTGTGTTTCTCAGTTTGATTTTTCTTCTAAACTTCCTGATCATTCATCTTGTGTTGTTCATTCCTTTGGATTACCCAGTGTTTTTGACAAAGGTGAAACATCAACGAAAGTTGATAAATCAGTTTCTGTGAAATCAAAGAAAGCAAAAGGTAAGAAACAAAAATCTCAACTTTCACAGAAACCGATCCACACTGGTAAGCCAAAGAAGAAGCATTCTCTTAATTCTCATCATTCTAACTCTAAAGTTTCACATGTTTCAGATTTGAGAAAGCAAAGGGTTGGAGTTAAGACTGCATGGATACCGAAACAGAAGATAGACGAGAAAGCTAAATCTAGTTCTAGTTTTATTTTGAATAAAAAAACTCTAGTAAAGATGATGTGATTGTGAATGTTGCTACTTTTAAATATAATCTTGTTGATTCTCGCAAGAAGTACTCTATAAAGCAATTATTCCAGTTAGCACCATCAAATAAAAAGTTTTTAAATTATAGTGAATGTGATTATGCTTCTCGTAAATATTCTGATGTTTGGTATGGTTCATATAATGTTTCATCTTATCATTATCATTCGTCTTATCATGCTTCTGGTTTTCAAAGAAAAAGCGGACCCAAATTTAAATGGGTGCCAAAATCAAGTACTAACAGTGGAGGTCCCATTTTTAAATGGGTTCCTAAACCTCTTCTTTCTTGATTTGTGTTGTACAGACCCGTCATATGTGGTACTTGGATAGCGGGTGTTCCAAGCATATGACCGAGCAGAAGAGTATGTTGTCTAATTTTACGGACAAATACTGCGGCACAGTTCGTTTTGGGAATGATTAGTTTTCACCTATTCTGGGATATGGTGATGTTGTACATGAAAATCTTACGATCAAGAAGGTGAGTTACGTTGAAGGCTTAGGGCACAACCTATTCAGCATTGGCCAATTCTGCGACAAAGACTTAGAGGTTAATTTCAAGGCCAAGACATGTTCAGTACGCACTGAAGAAGGAAAAGAACTCTTGGTCGGCACTCGCAAGTCAAACCTCTACACCATTAACTTGTCAAAGGTCCAGGTTGACAATCAGGTCTGTCTACTATCAAAGGCCTCGATGCAACAAAGCTGGTTATGGCATCGACGGCTTTCTCACCTCAACTTTCGGTACATCAACAAGCTGGTCAGTGGCAAGCTAGTGAAAGGTCTTCCAGAACTGAAGTATGAAAGAGAACATCTATGTGCAGCATGTGAAAAGGGCAAGATGAAGAGAGCCCCACACAAAACAAAGCCTGAACCGAGTACCAGCTCTCCTTTAGAGTTGTTGCATATGGACTTGTGCGGTCCTATGCGAATGCAAAACTTAGGAGGAAAGAAGTATGTGCTAGTTATCGTGGACGACTATACGCGATATACTTGGGTTAAGTTTCTACGGTCTAAAGATGAGACTCTCGATGTTCTCATTACGTTTCTTAAGATGACCCAAGTCAATCTGCAAAAACAAGTCAAGATTCTCAGGACTGACAACGGCACAGAGTTCAAGAACAAGATAGTTGAAGAATATCTCGAATCGGTCGGGATATCACATCAATACTCTGTTGCTCGCACGCCTCAAAAGAACGGAGTCGTCGAAAGGCGAAATCGTACACTTGTCGAGGCCGCTCGAACAATGCTCAGCCAATCTGACTTACCTTTATTTTTATGGGCTGAAGCTGTATCGACTGCGTGTCACACTCAGAATCGCTCCATGATACACTGTAGATTTCAGAAGACTCCGTATGCACTGTAAATATTTTCATGTTTTTGGTTGAGAGCGTCAATGTTTCATTTGATGAGGACATGGCTTCTGAGCACATCAGTTCAGAACCCGTCATTACCGGAGTATTAGCTTCTGGACCAACCAGTCCAGGACCTGCACCTCATGAGAATAAATCAGATGACTCTTCTTCGTCTACTTCTAAATTATCTGATTTGGATTTATTATTTGAACTGTTCTATGATGAATTTCTTGGATCTAAGTTGCCTAACTCTGTAGTGGTTGACAGGATAGAAGACTCGATGACTACTCATCCGACCACTTCTGATATCTCTACTGAATCAAATTCCCCGATTCAGCAAGAAGTTCCAGTTCAAAGGCCTACTCCGACAGTTGAAGTTGTGACCAACACTGATGAGACAGAAGTAGCTGACTCTGTAGGATGTACTGTAAGGACTGATCAACAGACTGCCCAAGTTGTACCTACTGCCACTTCTGCAACGACTACTTCAACTGAAACCCTCGTTAATTCTGAACCATCTGAAGGCGATAACAGTGGATTCCTAGATGCTGACAATGATCAACATGCATCTAATCCACTCCCTCATGAACATAAGTGGACCAAAGAGCACCCGGTACATCAAATTATTGGAGATCCTACTGCACCGGTGCAAACTAGGTCTGCATCTTCAAATCTATGTATGTATGAATCCTTTCTGAGCAAGATCGAGCCTACTCGCGTATCTGAGGCTCTTGCCGATTCAGATTGGGTAACTGTGATGCAAGATGAGGTGAATCAGTTTGAAGCACTGAAAGTCTGGAGACTCGTACCCAAACCGCAAGGTAAAACTATCATTGGTACGAAATGGGTGTTCAAAAACAAGAAAGATGAAGATGGTACTGTTATCCGAAACAAAGCACGACTTGTCGCCAAGGGATATAGGAAATAGGAAGGGATAGACTACGATGAGACTTATGCTCCAGTGGCACGTATAGAGGCGATTCGGATGTTCTTAGCCTACGCAGCCCATAAGAACTTCACCGTCTATCAAATGGACGTGAAGACAGCTTTTCTGAATGGAGTACTCAAGGAAGAAGTCTATGTTTCTCAGCCAGAAGGTTTTGTAAATTCAGATAAGCCGAATCACGTCTACATCCTGGATAAAGCTCTTTATGGACTGAAACAAGCTCCTCGCGCCTGGTATGATATTCTATCTCAGTTCTTGGTCAAGTCAGGTTTTACAAAAGGTACGGTTGATACCACTCTTTTTATTAAAAAGGATAAAGGCGATATCATTCTTATTCAAATATATGTGGATGATATTATTTTTGGTTCTACAAATCCTAAGTACTGTAAGAACTTTGCAAACCTCATGGTGTCACGTTTTCAGATGAGCATGATGGGAGAGATGAACTTCTTTCTCGGATTGCAAGTCAAACAATTTTCAACGGGGATTTTTATCAATCAGTCTGAATACATTATGTATATTCTTCGGAAATTCAAAATGGAAAATTGTAAACCGATTGGTACCCCAATGGCACCTGGTACTAAGATTGGCACCGATCTTTCGGGAAAGGCTGTTGATGTTAGGACTTATAGAGGGATGATAGGTTCCTTAATGTATCTTACTTCTAGTAGGCCGGATATAATGTTTTCTACATGCTTATGTGCTAGATATCAGGCCAATCCTAAAGAATCCCATTTGTCTGTTGTAAAGCGGATTTTCAGGTATCTGAAGAGGACCGCAGATCTTGGTCTGTGGTATCCTAAGGATACAAGCTTTGAACTAACATCTTATTCAGACGCAGATCATGCTGGTTGTATGTTAGACAGGAAAAGCACCTTGTCATATACAATTCCTCGGAGATAAACTCGTCAGTTGGGCTTAGAAGAAGCAATTATGTGTCTCCACATCAACGGTCGAAGCAGAATATGTAGCTGCTGCTAGCTGCTGTTCTCAGATCTTGTGGATGAGAACACAACTACGAGACTATGGATTTCATTTCAATAGAATCCCGATCTATTGTGATTCGAAGAGCGCTATTGCGATTACCGCTAACCCTGTTCAGCATACTAAGACCAAACACATAGATGTCCGGTATCATTTTATAAAAGATAATGTAGAAAAGGGGACAATTGAACTTTACTTTGTAAAAACTGATTATCAACTTGCAGATTTGTTTACCAAACCTTTAGACGAAAAGAGATTTAATTTTCTTGTCTCAAGACTTGGTATTCTAAATCTTAAGACCTAATCGGTGGTTACCTATTAAAGTTTCTTATTGTATCTCTTTATCATTTCTTTCTTATTATTTCCGCATGATACCTACTCGTTAATAGTTTGTTCATGATCTTAGGGGGAGTGTGAGAAGTATCTTATAGATGGTCAATGTTATTTTGAGGGGGAGCAAACCTGAATGCATTGTACTTACTGATAATTTGTTAGTAATGCATGATTTTAGGGGGAGCATACAAGTAAAGAGTATGGTTATGACTTCTGATTATTTCTGATCAGAACTCGTACACTAATTGTTTTACTGCTTTATGTCATTTCAATTTCAGTGAATAAAGTTACTTTGACTAGACTTTTAGACTTTTGTAGGTTGAGAGATGCTTACAAGATCATATCTTTATGACTTTACGCTTGACTTCGTGAGATGTAAGACTGCATTCAAAAGGTATAATTCCTTATCTTCATCTCATCTATGGTTGAAAGAAGGACAACTTTCAATCATAAGAAAACATGTTCTTAAATGTTCAAACCACATCCCGATTCTCAACTAGATTTCTTGAATTGGAAGTGTGATTTTAAATGTTTTCTGATTCATCTTTGAGCTTTAACTGACAAAGTTAAACTATCTGAGCATCATGTGCTTCATAGGAAAATATGGGATCAGTGTGCTAGGACTTAAAAGAAACTTCTATGGATTCACGTTAACCAGTGTTTCCTACCCAAGAAGTTAATCCTTTAGTGATTGCATGTGAGGAGTCAAAAGAAATGAGTGTGGGATGTGTGATGAGAGAATATGTCAAAAGAGATTTCGGTTAGCTGTGAGCTTAAAGATTAAAAGAAAGAGGGTGTGAGATTAGAGTAAAAGAATTTTCAAACTCTGCACCAACTACTTTCTAAGCTGGTTTAACTACTTGTCTCAGTGGTTTACACTTCACTAATGCACATTGAGTCTGTGTTTAACTACTTGTCTCAGTGGTTTACACTTCTTGAGCCTTATAAGCAAACATCATATGCTTTATTTCTTTCTATCACTTGCACGAACACACAAAAAATTTGTTTCTTTGTTATAACGTTCATAGAAATTACCTTTGTGGTGTTTCGATGATTGAATGGAAGCCCTGGGGGAGTGAACATCATAAAAGCTCCTTTATATTGTGTATTCGTTACACACAGTGACTTTGTGTTACTGACAGGCAATTTTAACTGATTCATTTGTTGATTCAGGTGTTACACTTCATTTTCTAATTTGTCTAGATTTGTAAAGATCTGGATGAACATCTTAATGAATTGACGGATAGTCAGTGGTTCTATTTGCAAGATCAATGGTGGAAGACATTTCTTGAAGAAACGTTTTGATGAACTCTTTGCTCTTTTCATCAAAAAGGGGGAGAAGCGTCAATCAAGAAATTGAAGATATTCTGAAGATATGCTGAAATGAATAAATTTTCTTTGAAGATGATTTGCGGAAGCATTCTGAGCTGAAACTGGAGATAATTTCTTTCCAAAAGATATTCTCATCGATTGGGGAGATTGCTACATTATGAAGACAAAGAGGAAGATTACATTTTCTGAGCTTAAAGAATGATCTTAATCCAAAGGGGGAGATTGTTAAAGCACATATTTATTGGATTCAAGATCATAATTATCTAAAGATGGAAAAACTGAAGTCAAAGCTGATAAAGTCATCTCAACAAATAGTCTATGGTCCTTTTGTAATAAATAGTCAAAGTTTGTTTACGTATTTTATTTATTAGTTTTATATTTAGTTAAATAAGTTTAGTTTTAGTTGTTTGGGCCTAAATCTTGTCAAGCCCATTAGGCTTATTAGCCTAAGTTTAAATAGATTTTGTTTAGTGTTAATTAGGATTGAGAGAGGTAATTGGTTCTAATTAGAGAAAAGAAATATAGAGTGTGGTGGTGGTGGTGCGCCGTTTATAGAAGAAAAGTAGAGAGAAAGGTCGATTTCTTGTCAAGAACAATTGTAACCGTTTGATTAATCAATATCAGGTTTGCATTATTGTGTTGTTTATTGATTTACTTGATTGAATGATTACATATTGGGACACACAGTTAAGATGTAACATCCCCCGTCCCCGTGGTTCAGAATGTGTGATGTCACGAACGAGACTTAACATAATAAACAACTAATTTCAGAGCTATTAATAAACTCTAAACATATATTACAATCCAAACTATCATACCTCAAAAAATCTTTATAACCTTAGAAAGTTATAAAATAAGGTGAGTCTAAGAACTCCAAAATATCACGCTCGATCACATGTCCCGTCCCCGTAAACGTCACTTCGAACCTGCCGTGTCAGAAAACAAAAACACGGCTGAATACATGGATCAGTGAATGGATTATAATATAAATTCGTAAATAATAATGAAAACATCGATAACGAAGCGGAAGACTTAAAAATTCATTTCGAAATATGTTCTTGAAACTCAAGTTCTTAGAAAAAGAAATGTTCAGTAATTTTCAAAGACAATAATTTCAAGAATGGTTAACACTTTAATTTCAAAATGTAATATAAATAAAGTCCGTCAATTCCTGTCGTGTTCGTGGGGTGATCAGCCACACGAACTGGGTCGGCATGCGGGCACACACAACGAATCCCCCGTGAATTTAACCACGGTCACATATTCTGTGGGTAAACTTCTAGAATCGATTCATCCACCCTGGAGCCAACAAAGTCAGCCAAGTCCCTCAGAGTGGGTTCACGTAAGCCACATAGGCTTAACTCTGGTGGACCGTCATCTGCAGGACTCCATGACAACAAAGCCGCCATAGAAGGCATCCCAAATAATGTGCCTATTTATTGGGTTAATCTAAAATCAACGAAAACTAAACATATGCCACTTACCCAAATGGCGATCATAGAAATTATAATCAATATACTTCACATTTTTCATAAAAAATCTCATACGAGACACATTTTAATAAAACATCAAAATGTTCAAACAATTGATTCAATAAACCAAAATCAATGTGTATGTGTGTGTACAATTTCGTATTTGTTGATCACGTTTGGTTGATCAATCACAAGGCGGTGAACCACCTTTAGGAAGGTTCAACTACAACAACTAGTTGCCCACAATTCAAAAGAAATGAAATCCATACCTTAACCAAATTGAGACGTACACGCGATCAACCGAGACTCACGACGAAGCTTAACCCGATCGATTGCCTATTTAAACCATAAATTACTATTACTCGCATAACATAAAACTCAAAGGCTATCATCTTAAGCGTAATCATGAATTTTTATTATCTTAGACATTAAACCGATCACTTGGTGTGCGGTTAAACATCTAGATATAAATATCACCATTTTGATTCTAAACTTTACCCGTTTGTAATTTTGACAAAAACAAACATTCCTAAACATATAAATGATTATAACTTTACAATATATAATCATAATCTACCAACCAACTTCAACTACCCTAACTTACCAACTTAAATAACTTAAGAAGAATTATATACCTCTAAGAAGGGTTCGTCGCGTAGATTCCGAATATGTAATTGTTTCGTTGATTGCTTCGACGGATTGAGAGAGATTTTAGAGAGAAGGTAAAAATCTAGTGAGAGAGAAAAAAAAGTGAGATGATAGAGGTGATGGTAATTAGAAGAAGACGATGAAAAGAATGGATTTGGTATTTGTATATATATTTTTTTCTTTTTTTTCTAATAATTAATTATAATGAGTTTGGTTAATTGACGGTTTTAACCCCTCAACTATCTTTGGCTGCCATTTTTAATTACGGT
Source organism: Arctium minus (assembly GCA_954870635.1). Classification (NCBI taxonomy): domain Eukaryota; kingdom Viridiplantae; phylum Streptophyta; class Magnoliopsida; order Asterales; family Asteraceae; genus Arctium; species Arctium minus. The sequence goes on along the minus strand of OX941087.1, from coordinate 80,003,872 downwards.
TCAATTCGGGTAAGAATAATTATACGTTTTTAAAACCGAGTCTTACAATTATTCTCCCCCCCCCCATAAAAGAGATTTCGTCCCCGAAATCGAATTTAGACAGAAAGCTTACATCGATAAAGAACTTGGGGTACTCCCGCATGTGTTCCTCAGTTTCCCACGTCGCCTCACATTCCGAATGATTTTTCCAAAGAACTTTTACAAAGGGAATCACTCTCTTTCGTGTACCTCTCTCATCATGATCAATAATCGCTTCAGGTTCCTCACGATAAGAAAGATCAGGTTCTATGTGTTCCAAGGAATATTCAATGACGTGGAAGGGATGATAGTTGTACCCTCGAAGTAAAGAAACATGGAACACGTTATGTATATGGGATAATTGCGGTGGTAGAGCTAAGCGGTATGCCACAACTCTAACCCTTTCTAGAATTTCGAAGGACCATTATATCTCGGGCTCAACTTTCCTTTGAGACCGAAACGTCTGATACCGCGAGTTGGGGAAACCTTTAAGAAAACTTTATCTCCCAGTTGGAACTCGATAGGTCGTCGTCGCTTGTCGACGTAGCTCTTTTGATGAGCTTGAGCTTCTTTCATCATTTGACGCACAATCTCAACCTTCTCGATAGTAACTTGTACCAATTCTGGGCCTTCGAGAATACGTTCTCCTTCGACATTTTCGGCTATAAAGTGTTTCATACGGGGCCATGCCGATACTCGACTGCCAAACTATTATTATAGGAGAACTCTATTAGGTACAAGTAACTATCCCAACTTCCATGCCATTCCAACGTACATGCTCAGATCATATCCTTCAATGTTTGAATCGTACGTTCAGATTGCCCATCAGTCTGCGGATGAAAGGTTGTACTAAAATTCAAACGTGTGTCCCAAACTTTATGTAAACCTTCCCAAAATCAAGATGTAAAACGTGGGTCTTGATCGGAGGTAATCGATACAAGAGTGCCATGGAGACGTATAATCTCACGTTGGAATACTTCTGTTAATTTATCAATTGACCATGTTTGTCGGATAGGAAGAAAATGAGCCGATTTCGTTATTCGGTCAATCACTACCCAAATTGTATCGTGTTTCAAGGTCGTGCGGGGTAGTCCGACTACAAAATCCATAGTTACATGTTCCCATTTCCATACGGAAATGTTCAGCGATTGGAGAAGACCACCTGGACGTTGATGTTCACTTTTAACTTGTTGACAAGTGAGACAACGAGCTACAAAGTCGGCGATATCTTGCTACATTCCAACCCACCAGTAATGGGTCTTTAAGTCGCGATACATTTTTGTTGTACTCGGGTGAACAGAAAACATAGATTTATGAGCTTCGGTCAGAATCTGATCTTTAAGCTTCGAGTTATTTGGAACACAAAGACGATCCCGAAACCACAACATGTGATCATCATCGATCCTGAATTCCAACGTAACATTCTCTTGTGGTTGTTGGAAGTTTGCCCACAATCCAATGTCGTCTTGTTGGGCTTCTTTCATTCGAGAGATTAGCGTCGGTTCTACCATCAGATTCGATAGAATTTCCGTTTGCGAACTTTGATAGATTTTCAGTCCGAACCGTTCGATCTCCAAAGCTAACTCTGTAGGAACAAGTAAAGAGGAAACCTGTTCCATGACTTTACGACTTAAGGCATCGGTAACTACATTAGCCTTACCCGGATGATACTGTATATGAACATCATAATCCTTTAGAAGTTCGAGCCACCTCCGCTGACGCATATTTAACTCTTTTTGAGTAAATATATATTTAAGACTCCTGTGGTCGGTGAAAACTTAACATGTCTCACTGTACAAATAATGACGCCAAATTTTGAGTGCGAAGATAACTGTAGCCAATTCAAGATCGTGATTCGGATAATTGACCTCATAATACTTTAATTGACGTGATGCATATGCGATCACTCTTCCGTTTTGCATAAGAACACAACCGAGACCTTTCTTTGAAGCATCACTGTAAACTTGAAAACTGTCGCTGCCAGACGGTAATACAAGAACAGGCGCAGTAACCAATCGATGCTTCAATTCCTCAAAACTAGATTCTTGTTCGGAATCCCAATCAAATTTAACTCCGTTTTGGAGTAATTGGGTTAACAGTAGAGATATTTTAGAAAATCCTTCAACGAATCGTTTATAATAACCATCTAGACCCAGAAAACCACGAACATCAGATACGTTAGTAGGTCGAGGCCATTTAGTGACGGTTTCAATTTTCATTGGATCGACTTTGACACCTTCCGCGGAGATTACGTGTCCTAGAAAAGATACTTGATCAAGCCAAAATTCACATTTGGAACATTTTGCGTATAACTTTTTCGTTCGAAGAGTTTCCAAAACAATGTGAAGATGTTGATCATGTTGCTCTCTTGACTTTGAGTATATCAATATGTCATTGATAAACACGATAACAAAGTCGTCGAGATAATCTTTGAAAATCCGATTCATAAGATCCATAAAGACCGTGGAGCATTAGTTAGCCCGAAAGGTATTACTCAGAATTCATAGTGCCCAAAGCGAGTTCTGAATGCGGTTTTCGGAATATCACAATCTCGGATACGAAGTTGATGGTACCTGTACTGAAGATCAATTTTGGAAAAGTATCGTGTCCCTTGTAATTGATCGAACAGATCGTCAATTCTTGGCAATGGATACTTGTTACGGATCGTCACTTTATTAAGCTCCCGGTAATCAATTCAAAGACGCATCGTACCGTCTTTCTTTTTGACAAAGAGAACCGGAGATCCCCAGGGTGAGACACTGGGTCGAATGAAACCTTTCTTCAATAAATCATCAAGTTGAGTTTTGAGTTCCTTCATTTCAGTTGGAGCCATTCGGCTGGGAGCCTTAGAAATAGGAGAAGCTCCCGGGAGTAGATCAATGGTAAATTCGACTTCCCGGACTGGTGGTATACCCGGGAGATCGTCGGAAAACACATCAAGATATTCAGAAACAATAGGTACGAGTGCAGAAGTAGGGAACCTGTTCGGGATCTTGTAACGAGACCAGAAAACATTCATTACTTTGCCAAGTATACTTCTTCACAGAAATAGAGGTTAAAGTGCTAACATCTTCTTTTTGAGTACCTCCTTGAAAGATTGCCTCTGATTTGTCAATATCCCCAAACAATATTTGTTTGGCGTTACAGTCTATAGTTGCACGGTGGTGTGACAACCAGTCCATACCCAATATTAATTGAAAGTAGGACATACGTATTGGAAGTAGAGTGACCTCTCGTATGCGGTCTCCAATAAATAATGGACAGTTGAAAATCGTGTTAACACACATATTGAACCACCCATAGGAGTAGATATCACGACTGGAAATTCGGTGGTTTTCTCATAAGGTTTTAACCGGAATTCTAATTGTTCAGAAACAACAGAGTATGTTGCCATGGTATCAAACAAGCAATAAACAGATAAATCAATTAAGTTAATATGGATGGCTCAAGGTATGTAGGCATCATACTTGACATGGTTTGACGAACCACATCAGCAATATTAGGTTCACTTCTAACCCTTACTGGATTGGGGTTTTGGTTACCCTCAGGTTAACATCTGGATTTGCGTGGGCGACCACGTCTCGACATTCTAACACATAACAAGATCAAGATTGGAATTCAAAACAGTTACGGATTGAAAATCGGTAAATAGAATTAAATTCTAGTCTACCCAATCCTCACAGGTCAAGCCTATTTAATCTACAAGTCGAAACCTATGCTCTGATACCATATTTGTAACATCCCCCGTTCCCATGGTTCAGAACGGGTGATGTCACGAACGAGACTTAACATAATAAACAACTAATTTCAGAGCTATTAATAAAATCTAAACATATATTACAATCCAAACTATCATACCTCAAAAAATCTTTATAAACTTAGAAAGTTATAAAATAAGGTGAGTCTAAGAACTCCAAAATATCACGCTCTATCTCATGTCCCGTCCCCGTAAACGTCACTTCGAACCTGCCGTGTCAGAAAACAAAAACACGGCTGAGCACATGGCTCAGTGAATGGATTATAATATAAATTCGTAAATAATAATGAAAACATCGATAACGAATCGGAAGACTTAAAAATTCATTTCGAAGAATGTTCTTGAAACTCAAGTTCATAGCAAAAGAAATGTTCAGTAATTTTCAAAGACAATAATTTCAAGAATGGTTAACACTTTAATTTCAAAACGTAATATAAATAAAGTCCGTCAATTCCTGTCGTGTTCGTGGGGTGATCAGCCACACGAACTGGGTCGGCATGCGGGTACACACAACGAATCCCCCGTGAATTTAACCACGGTCACATATTCTGTGGGTAAACTTCTAGAATCGATTCATCTGCCCTGGAGCCAACAAAGTCAGCCAAGTCCCTCATAGTGGGTTCACGTAAGCCACATAGGCTTAACTCTGGTGGACCGTCATCTGCAGGACGCCATGACAACAAAGCCGCCATAGAAGGCATCCCAAATAATGTGCCCATTTATTGGGTTAATCTAAAATCAACGAAAACTAAACATATGCCACTTACCCAAATGGCGATCATAGAAATTATAATCTATATACTTCACATTTTTCATAAACAATCTCATACGAGACACATTTTAATAAAACATCAAAATGTTCAAACAATTGATTCAATAAACCAAAATCAATGTGTATGTGTGTGTAAAATTTTGTATTTGTTGATCACGTTCGGTTGATCAATCACAAGGCGGTGAACCACCTTTAGGAAGGGTCAACTACAACAACTAGTTGCCCACGATTCAAAAGAAATGAAATCCATACCTTAACCAAATTGAGACGTACAAGCCATCAACCGAGACTCACGACGAAGCTTAACCCGATCGATTGCCTATTTAAACCATAAATTACTATTACTCGCATAACATAAAACTCAAAGGCTATCATCTTAAGCTTAATCATGAATTTTTATTATCTTAGACATTAAACCGATCACTTGGTGTGCGGTTAAACATCTAGATATAAATTTCACCATTTTGATTCTAAACTTTACCCGTTTGTAATTTTGACAAAAACAAACATTCCTAAATATATAAATGATTATAACTTTACAATATATAATCATAATCTACCAACCAACTTCAACTACCCTAACTTACCAACTTAAATAACTTAAGAAGAATTATATACCTCTAAGAAGGGTTCGTCGCGTAGATTCCGAATATGTAATTGTTTCGTTGATTGCTTCGACGGATTGAGAGATATTTTAGAGAGAAGGTAAAAATCTAGAGAGAGAGAGAGAAAAAAGTGAGATGATGGCGGTGATGGTAATTAGAAGAAGACGATGAAAAGAATGGATTTGGTATTTGTATATATATTTTGTTTTTCTTTTTTTCTAATAATTAATTATAATATGTTTGGTTAATTGACGGTTTTACCCCTCAACTATCTTTGGTTGCTATTTTTAATTACGGTTCAATTCGGGTAAGAATAATTATACGTTTTTAAAACCGAGTCTTACAATTAGATCTTGTGAGTTCTTCGTGTTTCGGTCCTAAAGGTCAAAATCTAGTCCAAAAATCCAACCAAATCCTCGAATTGGAAGATGTAAACTCACAGAAACAATCAGATTAGCATTAGAAACTATCCAAATCAATCAATTTCACAAAAAATACACTCAAGCATCGAATTCTGTGATCAAACAGTAACTACGACTCGTCGAACCAAAACCTTTCCAAAATCGAAATTTAGTGATCTAAATGTTGTTCCAGATTCTAGCTATTGATTGACACACGATTTATCAAGAAAACAAATTTTTATTGATCACACAACCTACAACAATTCATATCCCTATTTTGTGCATTTTACAATAAGCTCTAAGTGTGTGTTTCTTACCGTGTAATCTTACTCTGTATGTGCGTGTGTTCTTATGACAAAACTCACTAAGACCTTGCTATTTATATGGTCAACATGACCTTAGCAAATAGGTCAACACTTTACAACATTTACAGTATGAACCCACACACTTTACAACAGTTACATTTCTGACCCTCCTTTTAATCTTGAATACAATTTAGCTCTAACATGAGTCAGATCTAAAGATTTCTTTGGGATCATAGCTCTGAGAATTTGTAAATTTAACCTCTGAAGTTTATTTTTCTATCTGCAAGATAGGTTTTGAAACTGTTTTTACTTCAGAGTATGAGGTATTTTTAAAGTTTAGAGCTCTGATTTTTTATCCTTCTGAGGTGTTTATCCTTTTGAAAATGTTAAAATTGTTTAGAGATGAAAAGTCAAGCTTCTGGACCTTTCTAATACAGAAAGTGGAAGAAAGTGAACTTCTCTTCAATCCAGTGAATAGATCCAATTCATTGAATCCCAGTCCTTGAGTATCCATCTGAGAATTAATTTTAATGTGCACATCTTGTGCATCTAGATAACTCTTGATCTGAAGTTCCTTTATTTCCAGAGATTGATTTAAGATTTCTCTTTCCTTTTGAAAGAAATTTGTTAAGACAACAGAATTGAGCCTTTCATACTCATATTTTCTCACTTCTTCTTCTTTTGCCTTTTAAACCTTTTCAAGTTCTTTGAATTTTTCAGAAAAAGATTTTTCCTTTTGTCTCTGAGCTTTTTCAAGTTCTAATTTTTCAACAAAAGTTTCTTTCTTTTCTGACTCAAGAAGATCCTTTTCTCTTTTATAAAAGCTTAGATCTTTTGTCATTTGCTTTCTCTTTTCTTTTTCTTCAAAGAGATTTTGCTTTAAACTCTGAAACTCATGTTAATTTAAGAACATCCATTTCTAGTTCACTTTCAGAGGTGGATGAAGAATTTACCTTTTCAGAGCAGTTCTCTGATGATCCATCAGTCTGATCACCATCTGCAATAGCCATACCACAGAGGTTGGTAAGCTCTTCTTCTCCATCACTTGTAGAGTCTGACAACCAGTCTTCCATTTCTGCAACAAGTACCATTTCTCTGACATTGTATTTATACTTGTTTTTTAGTAGTCTTGATCTTTGATAAGTCTACCTCTGCAGTTTGCAGAAAAATGGCCTGGTTTTCCACATCTAAAACATCTTCCATCATTCTGGTTTGGTGGAAGAGCAACAACTGCTTCTGTCTTCTGAACTTGTGGTTGGGGCTGGAAGTACCTCTGAGGTTGAGGATACTTTCGTTGAAATGGTTGATGAGTTCTTGATTTGTCAGGATCGAATTCTCAACAAGAATTATGAATACTCAGAAACAATATCAAAGAAGTTGCGGAATAACACTTTGATATTCAATGTAACAGTAAACAAAAACAGTATATGATTAACAACTTGTAAACTTGTATTGAATGCTTGAAGTTACAAGATTAAACACTCAACCTCAATATTGATGAACAGGCTCACCAATACGAATTCTACTTCTCTAGAATTAGGATCTATGCCTTGAGGTTGATTTTCTCTAGAAGAATGAAAAAAACAAAAGTTATCTAACTATTCTAAACAATACAATATATATACTGAATACAAAGATAATTACAATAAATAAAATATCTTCAGTATATCTTCTATGTATATCTCTAAGCTTCCATGTATATCCTTTCATACGAATCTTCATCATATAAGCAGTATTAATCTTCAGCAGCATTAACTTCCTTCTAGCAGCATTAACTACTAAGCAGTACTAACCACTAGCAGTACTAACTAGCTAAGCAATACTAACTTTGTTCAAGCAGCACTAACTTTAACTAGCAGTATTAACTACTAGCAGTAGTAACACTCAGCAGTATTAACCTTTAAATCTTCTAGCAGTACTAACTCTGAACCAGCAGCATTAACCATACTTAATGAATTCTTCAGTTCCCAACAATCTCCCCCTAACTTGACTTTTAGAAAAAGAAGTCAAGTTCTTCAGATCTTCTTCAAGATGCTTTCAACACCTCACATTCAGTTGCCCAAATTTGGATCTAGGCCCAGACTTTGATTGATAGTTCTTCTCACCACAATTCTGGCCATTTCTGAATCCTTAGTACATACTAGCTTAGCTTTCAGCATCCCTTCAAGTTTCTGCTTGCTATGATCATATATTTTGTCAACTAGGTAGTATTCATGATAACAATTGTCAATAGTAATCATGTATACACCACAGTTTTCAAAGAGTATCCAATGATCAATCTTTTTGAACACATACTCATGATGAAGATCTTTAATCCTATGCATCACCTTCTCTGGATCAAACATCATACATAAGTATTCCATTGCCACTTTGAGAAGATTTTCTTCAGTACCTTTCAACACAGGCTCATAGAGTTTCATTCCCACTTTGTACATTTCCTCTATGTCTGCTCTTGAACAACCTCTGATTACTCTCCCCCAGGTTGAATATGCTTCAAATGCACCACCAACTCTTTTAAGTCTGAAGAAATCCTTTCCATTATCTCTTAGAATGTCCCAAAAGATAATCTCTGGAGCCTTCATGGAGATTGGAACAGCCTGTACAGGTTTTACTATAGTCATATACAGCCCCACATGCTCATCTGATTGCTCTTTGGACTGTTCTGGGTTCTGCACAGGTTCTGCTGAAGGTGTGACTGAAGGTTCTGCTTCAGTTTCTGCTCTTTCTTCCACTCTTGGCCTTTTAGATTGCTTTTTGGAAGCAATTGTCTTCACCCTCTTTGCAGATTTAATTTCTATATCAGCATTCTCTTGCTCTTCCTTCATTTCTTCAGCATTGTCCTTTGAAGGTGTGGTCTCCTCAGGGAATGGTTGTTGAATATTTAGGTCATACCTCTCCTTCATTCTTCTTTCAGCCTCTTCCCTTTGAGATGAGTCCCCTTGGAGTTTAGCCATTTCTTTCTTGTACAATTCCTCAACCTGACTGTATGCCATATTGGTAAACATTTCCCCTTTGACACCAATTGCACCTCTCAGGAAGTTAATCATTCTTCTTCTTTCCTGATTGGCCAAAAAGGTCTTAGAAGGTTGTCTTTTCTGCTTCATTACTGGCATTCTTTGCTTAGACACTTTCACAGAGCTTTTCTTGACTTCAGCTGCTGCTTTTAAATTTTCTTGATACTCTGCATTTAGTTTTCTGGCCATTATCTTTGCAAGCTCTCTATCTGTTTCTGTTTGAATCTGTTCCTCTTTTTCCATTTGCTCTTGAAGCTGCTTTGCCATCTCCTCATCCCTTTCAATCTGACTTCTCTTCTTTGAGGGTTGTTCAGGTTCAACCATCTTTCCTTTTCCTTTTATATCCTCCTTCATTTTCTCCTTTTGAGGTTCTCCTTCATTGATGACCACTCCTTTGGCCTTTTTAGTAGCCTTAGGAGTGTCATTCTTTGCTTTTACTAAAGTCTCTGCTATCTCCATTTCTTCCACAGAGAGCCCTATTTCTGCTGCTTCAGTTTCTGCTGCTACTTTTACTTCAGCAGCAGTAACTGTTTCTGTTTCCATCTCTTCCTCTGTCTCCCCCTCAACTTCAGCTTTCTTTTCAACAGTTTCCCCTTCATGCTTCTCCCCCTTGTTGAAAGAATCTTGAATTTTGTCTCTCTTTTTGAGTTCAAACTGTTTCCTTCTTTTCTTTTGAACCAGCCTGGTCACCATCTTCTTCAGTTTTTCAATCTGGACTTGTTGTGACAGGATCACCAGCTTCATCTCCTCTATTTCTTTTCCTTGTTTCAAAACATCTAGATTGATGTTACCCATTGCCTCCATCAATTCATCATAGTTATATCTGTCCTCACCTTCTCCAGGAGTGTTACCCCCTATTGAAGGATCATTGGATCTTTTAGTAGTGGAAGTCTTCTGCCTAGCAGAAGCACTATCCACCCCTGTGGTTTCTTGGCACCAGGGTCCTTCAAATGATTGCTCATTCAAAGTTGCCATGGGGGAGGTCTTATTGATGTTACCACTTTCCTCCTCTGTGCTAGCAGGAGTAGTGGCAGCCTCATCACCCATATGCTCTACCTCCTCCTCAGAGAGCACCTCCTTTGGGTTGGGAGACACCCTTGTGGTTTCCCTTTGTATATTCTCTAGGGGAGAATTCTCCCTTAGAGGGCTTATAGGCTTAGTGGGTAGTGGTACAAGAAGGGAAGGAGCCTTCTTTACCTGTTTTCTCTTGTAGGTTTGGGTGATGGGAGAGGTTGGTTTTTCAAGAAGGGACTGGAGAGTTGATTTTGAGAGGGAAGGTTGGGCTTGGCTAGCAGTGGGTTGGTCTAATGGGGGCCTTGACCCTGCTGCCATACCTTCATTGGTTTGGGACACCACCATCATTGTAGAGAACAATGGGGTGTCAACTCCTTCAGAGTCCCCAGCAGATCTTCTCATATTTGAGAAAACCTTGCCTTTGGGGGGTTTAGGTACATATACCCCAACAGGTTGAGGTATATCCGTCAATTCATGGTTGATAACTGCTTGAACAAACCTGGGATACATATAAAAGCTCTTTTTGTTTCCCATGTTTGAGACAAGATCATTGAAAATCATTTGTGAAAAATTGTACCTTCTGGCAGTGGCCAAACAGACCAAAGCATAAGCAATGGGACTGCTGAACTCACTCCATCCAGTGGTCTTTTTAGAAATGCAGTGCATCAAGGTATGAACAAGAAAACGCCATTGAGGTGAGAATTTAGCTTTTGAGAACTTAAAAACACCCAATGGGCCTCCATACCCCATTTTTGTCAGAGTAGAAAACAGTTCATCATTAGGGATAGAAGTTATACCAGAGGCATCGTCTAGACGTAGACTGATGCGAACTATCTCTTCAGTAACTGTCAATGGATTGCCACATACTGTCGTCTTGATCATTCGCACACCATTCTCAGTAACAATGGTGGCATGTGCCCAGAATTGCCTCTGATGCTCTATAAAGATAGTTGGAGACATAGTGATAGCATGGGCAATGTGGCTAGTCTTCAGAAAGTCGACTATCTGATGAAAGCCTTCTGCTTGTTTTGGCTTTTGGAGCATTGCGATTTCATTGTGCTCGTCAATGAACGCCATTTATGCCATTGACCTTGAAGATTCTTGCCTGAAAACTTTGAACTTTGAGAGAGAAAGGGTTTAGAGCGCAAGAGAACAGTATGTAAAGAGTCGTTATGAACTTTTAGGCGGGCAAAGAGTATTTATAGTATTCGGAATATAAGCAGTATTAACCTAGAGCAGTATTAACTACTAGCAGTAGTAACTGCTGGCAGTATTAACTAACTAGCAGTATTAACTGCTGGCAGTATTAACCACTAGCAGTATTAACTGAAAGCAGTATTAACCACTAGCAGTATTAACTGAAAGCAGTATTAACCACTAGCAGTATTAACTGAAAGCAGTATTAACCACTAGCAGTATTAACTGAAAGCAGTATTAACCACTAGCAGTATTAACTGAAAGCAGTATTAACCACTAGCAGTATTAACCACTAGCAGTATTAACTACACTTACTCCTTTTAGACTTGCTAAACACTGAGTACTGCTATGCATATCCTGAAAAAGAAGATTAGTAACACCAAGAATACTATACAGATATAAAACCACTTTTTAAGAAGGAGATTATTCAGAGTTTATCATTCCCACACTTGTTACCAAGAAAGTGAATCTACCCACATCAAAAGCTTTAGTGAATAGATCAGCAAACTGATTGTCAGTGTGAACTTTGACAACTTGAATAAGTTTCTTTTCATTACAATCTCTTATAAAGTGATACCTGATTTCAATGTGCTTTGTCTTTGAGTGCTTTACTGGATTATTTACAATGCTAATAGCACTGCTGTTGTCAATAAAGATTGGAGTGTGTAGAAAGGTTACCCCATAATCCAACATTTGATTCTGAATCCATAAGACTTGAGAACAGCAACTTGCAGCTGCTATGTACTCTGCCTCTGTTGTATATGTGGATACTGTGGTTTGTTTCTTGCACTGCCATGAGACTAGTCTAGCACCCAAAAACTGACATCCTCCAGAAGTAGATTTTCTGTCCAAGTTTGCCCCACCAAGATCACTGTCTGAGTATGCTATTAGGTCAAAAGGTGAGTTATGAAGATACCAAAGTCCCAATCTGGGTTGCCCTTTGAGATACCTGAATATCCTCTTAACAGCTTGAAAGTGAGATTGCTTTGGCCTAACTTGAAATCTTGCACATACACAGACTGGAAACATTATATCTGGCCTTGATGCTGTGAGATACATGAGAGAGCCAATCATGGATCTATAATGATGCACATCCATATCCTCCCCCTCAAGATCTGCTGTGATCTGCTTGTGTGTTTCCATAGGTGTGCTGGCAGGTTTTGATTCTGAGAAACCAAACTTGGTTAGAATATCCTGCACACACTTGGATTGACATATGAAAATGCCATCTGACTTCTGTTGAACTTGGAGTCCAAGGAAGAAAGTAAGTTCCCCCATGGAACTCATTTTGAACCTTTGATGCATTAAATCCTCAAACTCCTTGCACATGTTGTTTCTTGTAGATCCAAAGATAATGTCATCAACATAGATTTGGACCAGCAAGATATCCTTCTTCTTTCTTTTGATAAATAGAGTCTTATCAATGACTCCTCTTTCAAAGTCATTTTCCAAGAGATAGGATGACAGAGTATCATACCATGCTCTTGGGGCTTGATGTAGTCCATAAAGTGCTTTCTTTAATTTGTATACCCTGTCTGGATAGCTTGGGTTTTCAAACCCTGGTGGTTGACAGACATATACTTCTTCTTCAATTGATCCATAGAGAAAAGCACTTTTTACATCCATTTGATAGACTTTGAAGTTCATGTAAGAAGCATAGGCTAGGAATAGTCTGATTGCTTTTATCCTAGCCACAGGTGCAAAAACTTCTTCATAATCTATACCCTCTTCTTGAGTATAGCCTTGAGCCACCAGCCTTGCTTTGTTCCTTATGACAATACCTCTTTCATCTCTCTTGTTTCTGAAAATCCACTTTGTGCCAATTGCTCTGTGACCTTTAGGAAGGTCTACTAGATCCCATACATCTTGTAGCTTGAACTGTAACAGTTCTTCTTGCATTGCTTCTATCCAGCTAGATTCTTTCATAGCATCAAGTGCCTTTTTAGGCTCAAGCTGGGATAGAAAACAAGAAAGGACTGTATGTTGTTGATCTTGCATTTCTTGAAGCCTGCTTTGATGTCTAGTCATCATAGGAGAAGAGATATCTCCTATTACCAGCTGTGGAGGATGATTCTTTTGAACTCTGGTGTTATGACTAGGTTCTTCATTCAGTCCAGCCTCTAGATTAGAGTCATGCAACTCAACTGAAGTGTTTTCAGATGCCACTTCTGATTCTTTATTTTCTTGAGTCTCCTCATCTCTAGTTTCTTCTTCACTCTGATTTGGTCCAGTAAATGATTCCTTTTCACAGTCTTCACCAGAATGCACTGTGGATATGGGAAATATCACAGATTTGGATATGCTTTCTGAGACTTGTGTGATCTCTGATCCTCCACATCCTGTTCCTGTAGAATCATCACTACTGAAACCAAAAGAATTAGTTAGTGAATCAATGTCAAATAGCCACTGAGGTCCAGATCCAACAGGATTTGGTGTGCTCTCATTGCATTTGACATTGTCACTTTCTTCAATTATTCTAGAAGAAGAGTTAAATATTCTGTAGGCCTTACTCTGAGATGAATATCCAACAAGAAATCCATCATCTGCTTTGCTATCAAACTTACCTAAGTGAGATTTGGTATTTAGAATTGTACAAGGACACCCAAAAGGTTTGAAGAAACCAATAAAAGGTTTTCTTTTATTTAAAAGCTCATATGGGGTCTTGTTCTTTTGCTTGACCACTAGAACTCTGTTTTGGACATAACAAGCAGTATTAACTGCTTCAGCCCAGAAGGTAATTGGCAATCTTGAATCAGCCAACAGAGATCTAGCAGCCTCTATTAGTGTTCTATTCCTCCTTTCAGCCATACCATTCTGTTGAGGAGTCCTAGGAGCACTATATTGCCTCTCAATACCTTTTTCTTCACAAAAGGTGTTTAGATCATGATTTTTAAACTCAGTTCCATTATCTGATCTAATGACTTTTACTCTTTGATTAGTTTGGTTTTCAATTCTTAGAATAAAGGATTTGATAAGACCACTTGTTTCATCCTTAGTCCTTAGAAAATATACCCAAGTAAATCTGGAGTAATCATCAACAATAACCAAGCAGTAAGATTTCTTGCCTATACTCATAACATTTGTAGGACCAAACAGATCCATATGCAGTAACTGGAGACAAGAAGAAACAGAATTTAACTCTTTGGTCTTATGAGAAGTTTTGTGTTGTTTGCCTTTAAGACAAGCAACACAATGATCATCACATGAAAAGACTTTTGAAGGTAACCCTCTTACAAGGTTATTTTTAACAAGATTTTTCATAGTCTTGAAATTCATGTGACACATCCTTCTGTGCCATAGAGAGGATTCATCTACAGAAGCTTTTGAAACAAGACAATTTAGAGATGAATCACTATCAACATTGTCCATATCAAGACAGTAAACATTGTCCTTCCTTGGAGTTCTAAGTAGTATCATGCTTTCATCAACTACCTTGAACCCTGGAGCAAGGATCATACACTCAGTATTTGTAAATAATATACTATGTTGTTTGTCACAAACCTGTGATACACTTAACAGGTTGTACTTTAATTGATCAACATAGTAGACATCCTTAAATGTCATCTTACCTTTGGTGACATTACCTTTTCCACTTATCTGACCACCAGTAAGATTGTCTCCAAATGCAACATGTCCTCCATTGATATACTTGAAATCCTGAAGGCATGACATGTTGCCTGTCATGTGCCTAGAGCAACCACTATCAACATGCCAAATGCTCTTTCCCTTGAGCTGTTGGTTGCCCTGCACATTAGATAAATCAATTAGTATGATTTAGGAACCCAAGCCAAAGTGGTCTTGGGTACCCCTTTCTCATCAAAATATTTGCATTCTTTCTTGACAAGATTTTTGAACTTCAACTCCTCATTCTTGGAGTACTTTGTTACAATAATAGGCTTGGAACTATGTTTGCTAGAATCAGTACTAGTTTTAGAAGTACTAACTACCTTGGCAGCACTTGCATGCTTAGCAGCACTAACTTTGTTAGAAGTAGTAACTGTGTTAGCAGCAGTAACTGTGTTGGCAGTATTAACTTTTGAAGAGGTATTAACAGTATTAGCAGCATTAATATTTTCAGCAGTACTAACACTATTAGCAGTAGTAACTGTGTTAGCAGTACTAATATTGTTAGCAATACTAATACTGTTAGTACTTCTAGGCACCCACATTTTGATACTTTCTTTTAAAATATTTTTCTTTAAAGTGCCTTTACTTTCAACATATTTCTTTATCACATGTTTCTTTCCAGCCTTCCTATAACCCACAGATTTTTGCACAAATCTTTGAAAGTTCATCTGTTGGTTAATAGGGTTAAAGTAACAATACTTAGCCAAATGATTCAACTTGCCACATATAAAACAAGGTTTTGGTCTATTGATTTTATTCAGATCAACTCCTTGTTTCTGAGCCCATTGATTATTCCAGTTTCTTTGATTTCCTCTTTTTAAACCAGAATTTAGGCTCTTGGCTTTATTGCAATCACACTGTTTGCAAGGAATAGGGTTCACAACAGTGGTCTGCTTATAGTGAACCTTCTTGTTCTTTCCCTCAGTCTTTTCTATCTCCTTAGACTTGATCCAGTGCTTTCCACATCCCTCATTGGTGATAATGTGATTTTCTTTAGGAATCTCACCACTCACAGTATTGTCCTTATCCTTGACAACTTCTTTCTCAGTTTTATCCTTAACAACCACTTCATCTAAGGGATCTATTTCAGTGGCTCCCTTAGGTAGATTCTTCCTATCCTTTGTTTCTAACAACTCTGAACTAGGAGGGATGTAGTTGTTGTTATAGGGTGGTGGTGTGGTATTGTACCCTATACCTCTTCTCAGTTTATCATGAATCTGAGTTTGTAACAAAGAATCCATTGCTTTGGAAGCATTAGAAAACTTTTCTACATCAAGTTTGACTTTAGCTAGCTCTCCTCTTAGCTTTTCACTTTCTTCTTTAGATCTGGTCAGTTGAAGCTCTAAGTCATTCTTCTCCCACTTCCAGTAATTTGTGTCATAAGAGTGTTGAAGCTCATTAGCTTGAAAACCGTTAATCTGTTCTTCAAATCTCTCAACAATCCTCACATAATCTTTTATGTCTTTTTCCAATCTCTTAAGGTCATCACTCATGTTCTGGTTGTGATCCCTATACCTTTTAACAGTGTTAATGCAATTTTGAGAGCAAAGATTGGAAGTTACCTCTGTAGGGAGACCAGACACCTCTGCCATTAGAGCTTGATTCTGAATAGCCTCTTCAGCTTGATCACTCCAATCAAACCCCATACCTTGTTGAGAGACAAGGGCTTGTGCAGAGTTTCTGTTGAAGCTTCCAGATTGAGCTTGTTGGTGGTTGTTATTCTGAGACATTCCACTTCTGCATTCTCTAGCAAAGTGTCCCTTTTGATGGCATTTGTAACATTCCACCTTGGACTTGTCAAATCCTGCTCCATCTTCTCTTCTTTGGGAGAAGTTGTTCCTCCCAGTTCTTTTGATGAACTTTTTAACTCTCATGGAGAGCATGGCCATCTGCCATTTAATATCCATCTCTTCAAGATCATCTGGATTGAGTTGTTCCAAGTCATCATTAATGAGAGAAGGGTTTCCATGACTTGCCAGAAAGGCCTCAAACACAGTTTCAGTGCCTTTCTCTTGGTTTGTTCCATTGGCAGTACTAACTGATTCAAGGTTGGAAGTAGAATCAGTTGATGCTGAAAGGAGTGCAGCATTGTGAACATACCCAGAAGGCCTCTTTTTAGCCTCTACCTCAGATTCAAAAACTCTTAGATCATTATAAAGATCATCAAGTTCCTTTTCTTCCAATTGATCATTCTGTCTGAAAGATACAGTATACATGGTCCATTCATCACTCAAGGACCTTAGAAACTTTCTGTTCAGATCATCTTGATCAATTTGTACTCCCACTGTAGCTAGTTCACCAATAAGTTTGTTGAACCTGTCAAAAGTTTGAGTCATGGACTCATTCTTGCTTGACATAAAGTTCTCATATTGTTGCTTCAGAATGGCTTTCTGATTTCTCTTGGTACTTTTGGTACCAGAGAATCTCTTCTCCAGAGCATTCCAGAGCATCTCTGCATCAGTGCAGTTACAGAACTGATGTTGATATTCATTGGGAATAGCCAAGAGCAAGGTGCTCAAGGCTTTCATCTCTGTCTGTCTGATCTTTCTTTCTGCATCAGTTTTTGGTGGAGTTCTCTTTCCATCTGCACCAATCTTTCCTGCTTCAGAAGGACCATTTTCTATGATGTCCCACATAGAATAGTCAGTGAGGAGTATGTACTGCTTGATTCTGATCTTCCACATATCGAATTCATTGGGTCTAAGCATTGGAACCTTTGAGACCAAAGTACTGCTTGATTCTGCAAGATTTTCCATGATGAATAGTTGTTTCTGAGAAAACAGGCTCTGATACCACTTGTCAGGATCGAATTCTCAACAAGAATTAATTCTCAGAAACAATATCAAAGAAGTTTGCTGAATAACACTTTGATATTCAATGAAACAGTAAATCAACACAGAAAATATGAATAACAAACTGTAAGCTTTTATTAAATGCTTTGAAGTTACAAGATTACTCACTCAACCTCAATATTGATGAACAGGCTCACCAATACGAATTCTACTTCTCTAGAATTAGGATCTATGCCTTGAGGTTGATTTTCTCTAGAAGAATGAAAAAAACAAAAGTTATCTAACTATTCTAAACAATACAATATATATACTGAATACAAAGATAATTACAATAAATAAAATATCTTCAGTATATCTTCTATGTATATCTCTAAGCTTCCATGTATATCCTTTCATACGAATCTTCATCATATAAGCAGTATTAATCTTCAGCAGCATTAACTTCCTTCTAGCAGCATTAACTACTAAGCAGTACTAACCACTAGCAGTACTAACTAGCTAAGCAGTACTAACTTTGTTCAAGCAGCACTAACTTTAACTAGCAGTATTAACTACTAGCAGTAGTAACACTCAGCAGTATTAACCTTTAAATCTTCTAGCAGTACTAACTCTGAACCAGCAGCATTAACCATACTTAATGAATTCTCCAGTTCCCAACATGATTGTTGAGCACCTTCATGATTGATGAAATGAACACCCTTTTGATCACTATGCAGAGTGGATCTAGGCTCTTGTTGATAATCAATTTTCTGAAATCTTCTTTCCAGATTTTCTCTTCTTTCTTCATCATCTATCCTCTCTTCAAAAACTTTCTTGCCAAACTTCTTGTTGAATTGATGAGTAATAAAGGCAAGAGATTTGGCAAAAGCATTAATGTCTTCATCTGAGTATGAGTCTGAATGGTCATTTTCGTCAGCTATCATGGCCTTTTTAGATTTTCTTTTTGACTTTTCTCTAGAGTTCTTTGGTTCTTCATTATGACTTTCTTTTGACTCACCTTTTTGTTTTGAAATGAGGGCAAGTGGTCCACCTAAAGAGGTTTTTGATTTTTGTTTAACAACTTCTTTTTCCTGAGCAACAAGAGTGCCATAAATATTAGTCAATGACCAGGATTTAAGATTTTGATTGGCCTGTATTGACATGGACAGTTGTGCCCATTCTTCATTTAATATTTTAAGGAAGAGAACATTGTTTTCTTTTTTTGTCCTCATAACTCCAAACTTTTTGCATTTATTGATGAGAATGTTGAATCTTGAGTATGTTTGGTGCAAGGTTTCTTCAGGTAGTGCATGAAAGTCATGGTACTCATTAATGCAAGGATTTCTTCTGTTTTTCTGAGTTTGTAGGCCACCTTCAAGTTGGTTTAACAACTGATCCCACATCTCTTTTGCAGTTACACAAGAATCAAGTTCTTGAAAGACATCATTAGAATGACCATAATTAGTAATCTAACAGCTTTGGAGTCATTTTCCATCATATTAGTTTCTTCATCAGTGAAGTTTGAAGTTTTCTTTTCATAGTATGCAGGTATTTCAGCAGTATCTGTTGTTGCTGGAACTCTTGGTACCAACACCATTGGTTGGTGAGGTCCATCATTCACTTATCTTAAAAGATCCCTGTCCATACCTTCCAAGAAATTTGCCATCCTTATTTTCCATTGGGGATACTCATCCCTTAGAAGTGTAGGAGGTTTGTTTAATTATCCAGCTGTATAAACGGCACTTATACTGGAATTTGACATTGTGAAGAAAAGATGAAGATTTGAAGAACTGATGTTTTTCTAAGAAGATCTTTTTATCAAAAAGTGAAACTGTGAGTTACTTTCAAACCTGGAGCATATGGAGTTCTTTTAAATAAACCAAGGTTTATATGAACATGCACAAATTTTGAAAGCTTGAATCAGTAAGATGTACATCTATCTGAGTATGCAGATATGATCTTTCTTTGTTTAGAAAACAAAGGAGGCTCTCATACCAATTGTTGGATCCCAGATTTAATCTTATAACAATGATATAAACAATAAGAACAATAAGAACAGCGGAAACAATATAGTTTAAATATCAAAGAAGATTCAGTATCACAGTTAAACAATAATATGTATAAATCGTACTAGATCTTCCTTTTAATACTTTCCAATATATTAAAGATAAATCCAAATACAAGATATTTGAAAAGCACACATTTGTCAATGGAGTGATAGTTCTATTTATAGGACCATCAAGTGAACAGTGTACTATCCTGACATAAGAAGGATGCTTGAACAGTGTCTTACCTAAAAGGTAAGCTCAAGACATGCTTGAACAGTGACCTACTCTAAAAAGTAAATCTTATCACTAATGACGTGTCATATGTTCTTCTGTCAACACTTGTAGAATTCTTCAGCTTGATCTTCAGAGAGAGTGTCTTCAGAGCTCTAACATAGACCTCTGATGAAACTATCTCTGATCTCTTCTCCGCTGAAGAGTCTATCTCTGAACTGACTTCAGAGGTAGACTTGGCATTCTTGGCAGCAGTCTCTGATTGTCTTCAGAGGAAGACTTGGGATATTTTCAATACTTTTACTTTACTGAATTAGGGCTAACAATCTTCTTTTTATTTTTCTTATCCTTCTTCTCTTTCTTCTTCTCTACTACCAAAGCAATAGGGTCAACAACAGGTTTCTCATTCTTCTCTTTCTCTTCTCTCATCTCCTCAACTTCCTCCTCGTTCTGTCGGAGGGTTTCATACACTTCGTGCAAAGGAATACCGTTCAAGTCTTTCATATACTTCATTCTCTTTGTATGCTTTTTCCACTCTGGTTGTAGAACACTCAGAAATTTGACATTATCCTCTATCTGCTTCTTCTTGACCTTATTCTTAGCCAGCTCATTCAGTAAGGATACAAACCGGTCATAAGTAGCATCCAAACTCTCTCTCCCTCTTTTGCTTTGAACTCCTCGTAGCTGTTACAATTGGATACTTTCATCTGATTTCCAATTTTTGATCCCATCATCATCTTCTTAAGTTGATCCCACATCTTCTTTGCAGTAGCTTTATAACTGTCAATCTTGATGTAGATCTCATTCGAAATGCTTTGTAGTAGAAGAGATCTTGCTTCCTTGTCGACATTATATCTCTCCTTCTCTTCAGCAGAATATTTAGTGATGTCAAGTGGAACAGACTTTGTCTTTTGTTCTCTCGGTTCATTTCCATCTTCACTATCTGATAACTCTTAATCTGGAACCTCCACAGTGATTGGTTTCATCAACCCTTCTTCAATTGATTGCTTTATGTACTCTCTGTTGTCGTGTTTATCTATGAAATCGAGAAATTAGTCTTTCCATTGCTCGTATTCGCGTTTGAATAATACTGGAGGCTTGACACTAGTTCCAATGGCTAAAGCATCTCCTGAAGTCATCTTGAATAAGCTTGCACAGATCTTTAACAAAACTCAAAAAAAATTCAAAATTCTGAAAATTAGCCAAAAAAATGACTAAGTATGGAATTCACGGACTAAAGATATCACTTTCCGCAAAGCACTGATAACCCACTTTTCCGCAGAGAACTTTATCCGAAAAGTGTTGAATTCGCAAGCTGAGACGTGCAGATTCTTCACTTTCGGCAGGCTAAAGCTTGCATGTACTAGATTTCTCGGTGGCTGAAGCTTGCGAGTTATTGTCTTAGAAATTTTCAAAG
The DNA here is from genome assembly GCA_954870635.1 of Arctium minus. Lineage (NCBI taxonomy): Eukaryota > Viridiplantae > Streptophyta > Magnoliopsida > Asterales > Asteraceae > Arctium > Arctium minus. Next base: position 79,982,695 of record OX941087.1, on the reverse strand, counting down.
CACTTTTCAAATGAAATTCTCGTACACTCACGAGTTCTATAATTAGAAAATATTCTCTCAACTTTCAACTTGACACAAGATACTTGTCGTAAGGCTTCAGTGTACGAGTTCTCGAACTTACCGCAAACAAAATAGATGAACAGTAACTTCTCGCACCTCGAATCTTGCGAGTTGTCGCTTTCCGTTGACAAAGGTCTGTGGATTCTTTACTTTTCGTTCAAAAGTTTCTGCGAGTTCTATCCTTAGAGGGCGTTTGGTTCGCATAATGTGATGGAATCTGGTGGAATTGGAATATTGAATTCCTTTGACCAGATTCCATTCCTTTGTTTGGTTCAAGCTTTTCAATGGATGGAATCTTTGAATTCCAATAAATTCCATAGATATAGGATTTGAATATTCCATCATAAAACCCAAGGATTTCAATGGAATGGAATCTCATATTTTGGTAATTCCAAAGTTACCCTTTACCCCAAACTAAACCCTACTGATATTGATTATCAGCAGACACCAACTCTCTCTCTCTCTCTTCTCTCCTCTCTCTCTCTCTCTCTCTCTCTCTCTCTCTCTCTCTCTTCTCCTCTCTCTCTCTCTCTATCTCTCTCTCCTCTCTCTCTCTCTCTCTCCTCTCTCTCTCTCTCTCTCCAATCTCTCTCACTTCTCTCTCTCCCCTCTGTCCCTCCCCTCTCTCTCCTCTCTCTCTCTCTCATCATTAGTTAAAAATTAAACTATTTAACGACTATTTCATTAAAGTAATTTTTGTTTAAAAAACATAAAATAATCAAAAAGGATATTTTGGTCATTTACCAAAATTTCATTCCAATTCCGAAGCTACAATATGTGAACCAAACAGAAAAATTCCAATTAATTTAACAGATTCCATTCAAATCCTGTCAACCAAGCAGGTGGTAAAACGTGACAACATTCCATTCCAATTCCTTCAAAGTCAAATTCCTTTTTGACAGATTTCATTCCGTCCAAAAACATTCTGTGAACCAAACGCTCCCTTAGACTTTTTCAACAAAATCGAACACAAAAACGTCTTGTGGGTTCTTGCACTTTTCGGACACAATTGCTTGCGAGTTTTGTCCTTGAACAAATCACCAAAAACACAAAAAAAAATACCAAATATGAGCTATGCGAGTTCTTCAGACTTTGATACTTGCGGAAACTTTGGATCTTGCGAGTTCTTGAGTTTTCAAACTCAAAAACACAAAATTGATAAAAATTCAATTCAAACCTCCAAATCTACTCCTGAAAGTTGGACAATTGGTTCTCGAAGTGTTTCTGAGCAACAATCTAATACATGATTACAATCAACAACAACCAAAATTACAAATTGATCTCAATACAGTGCGTTTACAAACTCGAACTAAAATAAATCAAAATTCACACTTAACATATGTGAATTAGACAATACAACTCAAATCAAACATGTTTAAGACACTAAATTGAGTACTAATTGTGGCCCAAGATTTACTAGCATAAAAACATACAGAATATCACAAAACACTTTGTTTATTAATCACAAGAATTACATCAAGTCATAGATCTATTAGTGATTAACCTTTCAAGATAGAATGTGTTTGTGTGTGTACTCAATGTGTGCAACTATGTGTTTCTCCCAACTACCACCAAGATTACACCTTCACTTTCACACACTTACTCTCTTGCTTACATAGAAAACACAAAGACTTGCTTATATATAGGTCAACATGACCAAGCAAGGTCAAACCTTCTAAGCTCATTACAACTCACACACAAACACTAATTACAACAATGACCCTCATTTAATCTTGAATACATTTACAGTCTAACAATCTCCCCCTTTGGATTCAAGATTCAAAAAAATTTGGCAATAATCTTCAGGTCTTCATATCTTCAGAATTAACTTCAACTTCAAATCTTTTCTGGCTTTGACATCTCAAAAACTTTGACAAATCTTCAAACTTGTCTCTTCCTTTGAATTAGCTTTTGCATATTCTGAATAGACAACCGTTGCTTTCAAACTCTGACTTTCTTTCACTTTTTCTTTGACAAGCTTTCTTTAACCTTTAACTTTGATCATCTGAAAACTTTATCTCCTCTGAAATCTTTAAAACTTCAATCTGATCTTGAACTTTGATTATTATCCCCCTTTTTAATGATTTGTAAGAATCAAAATTATTAAAACATTTCAAGGTCAGATCTGTCATTGAATGAACTTCCCAACGTCTGATAAGCACATTCTTCATGAACTTTCATCTCCCCCTTATGATAATAGACAATCTCCCCCAGATAGGAAAATTATTAATCTCCCCAATACATGATGTGATAAAATTTGTCATCTAATCTGAAAGAACCGTTGAATCATGAATGTATTCATCTGAATCTTTTCAAATTCAAACGAAATAAGAGTTGTAACCCTGAATCAACATATGAAACAGTTAGAAATGCCTGTCAGTAACACGAAGTTACTGTGTACAACGAATGTACAATATAAGGATCTTGTTTGATGTTGACTCCCCATGACTTCCATTCAATCATTCAAAAACACAAGGTAATTCTATGAATGTTTTGACATAAAAACACATTCTCTGTGTGCTCGTGCTTGTGTTTTGAAAAAATTAGCACAATGATTGTGTTTCATAAGGCTCAAAATATGTAAATCACTGAGACAACAATGATTATACATGGACTCAACGTGCATAAGAAAGGTTCGAAGGTGGGGCAACTTTCCTTCTTTTTCAATATCAGTATCTTCCAAGTGAAGATCCGATAGATTATGTGTTGCTTCCCCAGAAAATATGAAACATTCTCTTTTTAAGAAAAGAATGAGTAGCTTGTGGGGTTATATGCAAGAGATGGCATGGGTTATTTGCCTATTTCAATGATGGTCACGAAAGAAATGTGAACCAATCAGTAATGTGGTTGCCCGGCTCAGAAAGATGTTTGGTGCAGAGTTCTGATATTCTTTTAACTCTGTTCTCTCACCCTCTTTCTTTTAATCATATAAGCTCACATCTAACCAATCTCTCATTTCCATTTTACCTCTGCTCACTCCCACACTCAATTCTTTTAGACCCATCTCCCCTCAATCACTCAAAGGATTTCTTCCGGGGTAGGAAACACTGGTTATCGTGAATCCATGAAAGATCTATTAAGCACTCACACTGAATCCCATGTTCCTAAAAGTACATGTTGTTCAATGATTTTCTTGACATGTAAAGCACAAGAAATCATATGTCAGTGTATATATGCTCATCAAAGATTAGAAATGAAATTTGAGCATTTTAAACATTTAAGATATCTCAAAACTTTATATGAATGAATAATCAAGAAAGAATAGAAATGTTTTCAGAATCTGACAATGATTAATATCAGATCAAATTATCATGAATAAAAATATTTGGGAATTCAAAGACGTATATTGTTTATATGAACAATATATAAACATATTAGCAATGAAAGCACATTAAAAATGAAATGACGTTTGATTCAAACAACAGTGAATAACAAACAACGGGTGTATTACTATAGAAAGATATATCATTTGATACATGGTAATAACATAATCAAATTGAAAATACTGAACCAATGTGTGTATGAATACTTGACAAAGTATATAGAAAAGAAAATACACAAGTATCATTCTTTAAAGAACACACGGCCAGATAAACAATAAAATTCACAAGTATCCAAAAATCATTTAAAATTCACACTTCTCAAATCAGAAAAACATTTTAAGATCGTGAAGTGGTTTGAACATTTTAAAAACATTTTTCACAAGTAAAAGTTGTTCTTCTTTCACAAGTGTTAGAGTATAAGGTTTTGAATGTTATACCTGTGGATTAGAATCCTTAACTCCCCCTGGAATGAATATAACAATTAAAGTATCCATGACTAGATATCCTCCCCCTTGATATCTGTAAAACGTCAATCTTTTTAGAAATATTATTAGAAAAGATATAGCAATAAAATATCTAAACTCCCTTTCAAACGAAAAACTTCCTGAAAAGATATAACCATGAAAGCATCCTTTAGAAGAAAACATTTGAATACGGGTTTTGAACTGAATTGTCCAAAAGCCATTATTCTTTGAAGCACGGGTTCTGAACTGATTTGTTCAGAAGCCTTTGTCACATAAAATATCCTGCAAGAAAAAAAAATTTGGTAATCATTATACAAATGATTCCGCTTTAGTCAGATAGCATATGATGAAATATCTAAAATATATGCAAATAAAGTACAAGGTTAGAAAACTCCCCCTAGAATCATGAAGTGGCGTTTAACATACCAAGTTTGCTAACTAAAAAGTTAAACCTCTTTTCATCCAACGGCTTGGTGAAAAGGTCAGCCAACTGGTAGTCTGTAGTCACGAAGTGCATCTCGATATCGCCCTTTTCAACATGATCCTTTATAAAATGATAACGCATGTCGATGTGTTTCGTCTTGGAATGTTGTACTGGATTGGTTGTTATCGCAATCGCACTCTTAGAGTCACAGTAGATAGGAACTCGTTGGTAAGTATATCCGAAATCTTTTAACTGTGTTCGTATCCAGAGGACTTGTGAACAGCAGCTTGCGGCAGCTACGTATTTTGTTTCTTAGATGTCCAGCTAACCAACTTATCACCTAAGAACTGACAAGAACCAGATGTGCTTTTTCTATCCAGTTTGCATCCTGCATGATCAACATCAGTATAGGCAGTTAAATCAAAAGACGAACCCTTAGGATACCAAAGGCCTAACTCAGTAGAACCTTTAAGATACCTAAGAATCCGTTTTACAGCGACCAAGTGTGATTCCTTCGGATTAGCTTGATATCTCGCACAGAAACATGTAGCAAACATAATATCCGGTCTACTCGCGGTTAAGTACAACAGTGAACCAATCATGCTACGGTACACTTTTTGATCTACTGATTTGCCAGAAAGATCTGCATCTAAAAGTGTGCCCGTTGTCATCGGTGTTTTCATCACTGAACTGCCAGTCATGTTAAATTTCTTTAAAATATCTCGAATATATTTTGACTGATTAATGAAAATGCCTTCGGGTAACTGTTTCACTTGAAGACCAAGGAAAAAATTCAGTTCGCCCATCATTGACATTTCAAAACGAGATTCCATAATTCTTGAAAATTTTTTACAAAACTTTGGATTTGTAGAACCGAAAATTATGTCATCTACATAAATCTGGATCAGAATCATATCATCACCTTGCTTTTTCAGAAAGAGAGTAGTATCAATTGTACCTTTCTTGAATCCTGAAGCAAGTAGGAATTGAGTTAGAGTTTCGTACCAAGCTCTTGGTGCCTGTTTAAGTCTATACAAGGCTTTGTCTAAGACATAGACATGATCAGGGTTCTTTGGATCAACGAATCCTTCTGGTTGAGCAACATATACTTCTTCATGCAATATCCCATTTTAAAATGCTGATTTTACGTCCATTTGGATGACCGTAAAATTTTTATGCGCTGCATAGGATAAGAATATTCGTATCGCTTCCAGTCGTGCCACAGGAGCAAATGTTTCTTCATAATCAATCCCCTCCTGTTGACAATAACCCTTTGCAACAAGGCGAGCTTTGTTTCGAACTACAACTCCAGATTCATCTCTCTTATTTCTGAAAACCCACTTTGTTCCAATAACAGATTTTCCTTTTGGAAGTGGTATAAGTCGCCAAACTTTGTTCCTCTCAAATTGTAGAAGTTCATCTTGCATCGCCAGTATCCAATCTGGATCGCGCAAAGCTTTTGAAGCTTTCTTCGGCTCGAGAGAACTTAAAAAACTTGAATACAGACAAAAATTAGCCGATGCTGCACGCGTTTGTACACCCGAATGTGCATCACCAATGATATTATGAAGTGGGTGATCTCTTGTCCATTTCATTGTACTCGGAATCGGATGAATTTCATCTTGAGTATTATCCTCCTCATATTCATCATATACTGCAAGTAAGTCTTTTTCAACCCCAGATGTGCTCGGGACATCTTGTACAGCCTCTTCTGAAGTAAATATTTCCGGAGCAATAGAAGAATCACTCGGAACTTCTGTTGCAGAATTTGAATCTGCATGCACAGAATCAACATTAGTATCTTCAGAATGTATATGTGTAGATGTACCTGATGTGGTTGATATTGTGACATTTTCAGAAGGTCCTGAAATATCTGTGATTATAATTGGAACCTCTGAAGTTGATGTGGATATGCTTGATTTTTCAAAATCTGCACATATATCCAGAAAAGCATCAACAAATAATAAGTCTAATTCAGCTGTAATTTTATTTGAATTAGAAGACTTATTCTGTTTGACTTCGGGTTCTATTCCGTCTTGAATAGAAACTTTCTTTTTAAGCTTGAGTTCTGAACTGTTGTGTTCAGAAGTCAACGGTGATGATTCATCGAATGACACATTAATGCTCTCCATGATCGTCTTGGTTCGTCTATTGTAGATCCGATAGGCTTTAGACGTTAACGAATAACCAATGAAATAACCTTCGTCAGCCTTCTTGTCAAATTTGCCAAGATTGTCTCGATCATTGAGAATATAACACCTGCAACCAAAAGTACGAAAAAATTTAATATTCGGTTTCGACGATTAATAAGTTCATACGCTGTCTTTTTATGTCTTTTGATGACAATCGTGCGGTTTTGTGTGAAACACGCAGTGGCTACGACTTCAGCCCACATAAATATTGGCAACTCAGAAAAGGCTAACATAGTCCTCGCAGCTTCCACCAGTGTTCGATTTTTCCTTTCAACTACACCGTTTTGCTGAGGAGTGTAGACAGCAGAAAAGTTGTGAGAGATCCCAACAGATATGAGATAACTCTGAAGCTTTTCATTTTTGAATTCCGTGCCATTGTCACTTCTCAAAGATAAAACCGGCAATTGTAGTCGAACCTGGATTTTCTTGATAAACTCAATGATCAGCTCTGTTGCATCTGATTTGTTCCTTAAAAATTCCATCCAAGTGTATCTGGAGTACTCATCTATCATGACCAAAATATATTTCTTACCATTGATAGACTGAGTTCTCATCGGGCCGCAAAGGTCCATATGTATCAATTCAAGAGGTGTTGAAGATGAAAATTCTGTCTTTGCTTTATGAGATGTTCGCTTCATCTTTTCCATTTCACAAGCGGGACAAAGAGAATTCTTCTCAACCCTTAGTTCTGGTAGACCTTTGACAATACCTTGTCTCGCCAACTGATTAATCGCATCAAAGTTTTGATGAGACAGATGCCGATGCCATATCCAACTTTCAGCTCGTGAAGCTTTTGCAATCAGACAAACAGGTCTTGATGCAGAAAGTGTTGGAAAATTCACAGAGTAAAGATTTGCATTCCGCTTAGCCTTAAAAACTGCACGACCATCTTTATCTTCAATATAACAGCATTTATCAGTAAACCGAACTTGAAATTGACTATCGCAGAATTGACTTGTACTGAAAAGATTATGATCAAGTCCTTCTACGTATAGTACTCTTTTGATTGTCACGATGCCATTTGTTAACGATCCGTGTCCTCGAATGTATCCAGTAACCTCAGAATTTGCATAACTTACAGTACCGGCAGGTTCCTCAACATAATTGTGAAGTAGATGCTTAAAACTTGTCATATGTCACGAGCATCCTGAATCTATGTACCATGTATGTGAGGCCTGCAAAAAGAACAACTTATTTCTGTTTAGGTACCCATATCCAGATGGGTCCTTCCTTGTTAGCTTTTTGCAACGCATCAACATCATCTACCTTAGCCTTAATTCGCCACTCATAGCGAGGCTTAGGTACCCATTTCCATACCATTTTAACATTAAACTCATGAAATGTTTTCTTTTTCGAAAAATGATCAATCTTAGCATGAAAAATTTTACCCTGATGAGTTAAGGATTTTGAAACTGATTTGACATGAGATATTTTTCTGGCAACTTTAGATTTAGGATGAATAGAAGAAATGATAAATGCATTATCCTGACAGTGTTTGCAAATAAAATTCTTACGTGCAAATGTCAAAAGCTTAGATTTATCCAATGAAGTACAATCATTCATACAACTTTGACATTTGGAAATGTTTGAATTTTTACACATCAAACTACCACTATCACTGATATTACATTTATTTTTAGCAACTTTATTTTCCTTCACATTCTTCATCCTTTCTCCTTTACCATTTTGCCTTTTTACATCTGAAACAGGAAACATAATCTTGTTAGTTTTCTTTGAAGAAGATGATTTTGGCTTTGAATTACAAGAAGCTTCTCCTTTCTCAAAAAATACTCGGAGGATATTCAGGAGTAGAAGTATAAACAACTGAAGTTTTAGAATTAACAGTATCAAACTCTGGATTAGAATGAACATTCCAGTTTGTAGAGTCAAACATCTTTTTCTCCTTTAGATTTTGTTGAAACAAATCATCTTTTAAAATATTTAACTCTCTAGAGAGTTCTCTGTTTTCTTCAGAAGACTTGTCAAGTTTGAATTTGAGATCAACATTCTCATCTTCTAACTCTTCAATCGTCTTTTGAAGATCTGTGATTTGTTTCTCAAAATTAGATGCTTGATTTACCTCAGAGTTTGATTCCATCTTTTCACTAATAGGAACAGGATCTGAAGCATACATCATTTCTGTAAAGATCTCCTCAGTCATAATTTTTGAAAAATCAGAATGAAGGTTTTGATTCATGATATTTTCACTTTTTGATCCATTTGAAGAATTAGACGTGAATAAATCAGATAATAACACTTGATTCTCAACATCAGTTTCTAAATCAGATTCATCAAACTAACACTGAGATTCAGTATTATTTTCTTCAACCTTGGCTGATTCTGTTGGTAAACAAGGAGAAAATAGAGACGTAAATTCACTAAATTCTATCTTTCTTGTTTTGTAACTTTCATTTAAATCTTTATAAGCAAAACCAACAGATTTTAAACTTGAAATGGAATCAGCACAAGATGAAGTTTCATCATCATTCACACTATTACCTTTTACAAAAGTATCATGAATATCAGGTTTTGTAGAAATAGAGCCCATTTTATCAAAATTATACAAATTTTCTGGTGCTCTTTTCAAAACAGTATTTGGTTCAAAACCTAAACCTTTTTTAACATTATAAAATCTGACATCTTGGAGCTTGTTTGTTAAAAGATTTAATGTTTGCTCAGTCTGTCCTCTTTTCAGATTTAAATCCTCCAGTTGCTTGATTTTACAATATGCCTCGTTTCTTTCTTGAAAACACGCTTCAAATTTTAGTTGAAAATCACCTTTTTCAGCATTTAAGTTTACAAGATCTCTTTCAAGCTCAGATATTTTTGAATGTAAAACATCTTTGTCCTTTTTCAAACAATCTTTCTCAGATTCTTTTTCCTTAACAACATCTTTCAACATTGAACTTTCATCACGAAAATTCAACATTGTTTGTCTTTCATGACTAAGTTTGCCTTTTAAAGTTTTAAACTCTTCTTTCATGAATTTAACTTGAGCCTTTAAGGATTGAATACGTACCTCGGAACCACAGTCGGAATGATCAGAAGATGATCCAATGTCCTCATCTACTTTGGCCATCATACACACCTGAGTAAAGTGTGCAGATTCATTATCAGAACTCTTGTACAACCAATTTTCTTCTTCCGCCATTAAGTTCTGACCATCTTCCACCTTCTTTGCTAAAAGAGTTTTCCGAGCATAATATTCCGAATTCTTTGTACGCTTGAACTTGCAATCCTTGGAAAAATGACCTGGTTTTCCACAGTTATAGCATCTTCCATATTTCAGCTCAGTCTCTTCTTTCTTTCCTTCTCTCTTCTCTTCTCGTTTCTCTTCTCGCTTTTCATCTCTTTTCTCTCCTCTTTTCTCATACTTCTTTTCAGATCTCGGTTTGTACTTGTCTTTCTTGTAACTCTCATATTTCGGCTTGTACTTGTTCTTTCCAAAGCTTTTAAACTGCTTTGTGAGAAGAGCCAGATTTTCAGCAAATCGTTGCATATCCTCATCTGAATGTTCTTCACTTTCAGTAGAAGACTTATCAGTGCTTGAATCAGTGACTTCAGTTAGGAGAGCTCTGGATTTCCTTGACTTTGATCTGTAAGAAGAACTGGACTTGAAACTTGACCCTTTCTTACGTTCAGACATTAAGGCTAGAGAATCTTTGACCATCTTCTTTTCAGCACCAAGCTGCTTTACTTCATCCTCATGATGAGATAAAGTTGTGAAGATATCATTGACGTCTTCTTGTGCCATGTCCTTAGTCATCTGAATGTTGATAGCATAGCTTTTCCATTCTGGGTTCAAGTTCTTGATGAACTTATAATTGATCTCTGATTCTGACTTGTTCATTCCATTTCTCCTTAGATCATTCAAAATCACATTAAAGCGATTGTATGTTTCCAACAAAGTCTCTCCTTCTTTCACATGAAAACCTTCATATGCATTTATACTCTGATTCAGCTTTATCTGAATTGACTTCTTTGATCCTTGGAACTGTTTCTCCAATTCATCCCATAAATTTTTTGCAGATTCCCTACTATCTACGCGATTGTAGATATCATTAGGGATTGCCATAGTGAGATAGATAAGTGCCTCTTCATCTAGCTTGTGTCTTGCCTTTTCCACATCAGTAAAGAATTGATATGGTTTTGACACATATCGATCTGGGATTTCTGGTGATGTAGTTGTTGCTACTTGTCCAGGTACAAACGATTGTGGATTTCCCGGTCCATCTATGATAGATGTCATATAATCTCTGTTCTTTAGATTTAAAAACTGAATTATTCTTTTCTTCCATTGTGAATAATCTCCGACAGACAAGACCAGAGGCTTCAGATGAGATCCCATAGAGAGAAATTCATTTGCCATGATTGAAAAATGTATGTACCTTTACAAGATGAAAAATATTAGCTAGTAAAGATCTTTAAATCCAATCAAATCAAGAAAAACTTTCAAAAAAAATTAAGTACAATACAGAATAAAACGTAAAACGTGTGAATAGTGTGAAACGCAAACCACACTTTGCGTTTGAAGTATGGTACGCAAACCTTGACTTTGCGTTTGAAGTGTGAAACGCAAACCTTAGCTTTGCGATTGCAGTGTGAAACGCAAACGCTACTTTGCATTTGTGATGAGAAACGCAAACCTTAGTTTGCGTTTGTAGTGTGAAGCGCAAATGCCACTTTGCGTTTGTGCTAAGGAGCGCAAACTGATACTTTGCGTTTGTGTTTGCTTGATCAATATTGCATACAACACTTTGCGTATGTGCTGAGGAACGCAAACCTTACTTTGCGTTTGCAGTGTGAAGCGCAAACGCTACTTTGCGTGTGTACTAAGGAGCGCAAACCTTAGTTTGCGTTTGTGCTGTGATACGCAAAGATATCTTTCAAACACTTTGCGTTTGTGTGATGAAATGCAAATAACACTTTGCATTTGTGTGATGAAACGCAAATAACAAATCAAACACAAAAAAAACTTTCGATGAATGAAACGCAAACCAGGATGAATCACACGCAAACTAGGATGAATCAAGGGCAAAGTTTGATGAACACCCGCAAACCTCTAAAATCGATCAAAAAAACACCAAAAACTCATCTAGACTTCGAATTTCGATCTGAAAATTTGACAATTTACTTACCAACACATTTTGAACACAATTCTAACAAGTAATTTCGATTAAAAACACACAAATCATCAAATTGATTCAAAAACAGTACGTAAAACTCGTGAACTCGAACTCAACAAAAAATCACAAATTCATGCTCGATTACAGTGCAATTAACAAATCTATCCAGACATACTCGATCGATTATACAATACGAACATAACCTGATCAGATTCAACTCAAAAATTCCACTAAAAATCAAAATTGATTTTGACTTCGTGAACAGTAACGTGAACAGTGTTGACTCAAAACATTTTCTTGATTTTCAAACGGATTTGGCTCTGATACCAATTGTGGCCCAAGATTTACTAGCATAAAAACATACAGAATATCACAAAACACTTTGTTTATTAATCACAAGAATTACATCAAGTCATAGATCTATTAGTGATTAACCTTTCAAGATAGAATGTGTTTGTGTGTGTACTCAATGTGTGCAACTATGTGTTTCTCTCAACTACCACCAAGATTACACCTTCACTTTCACACACTTACTCTCTTGATTACATAGAAAACACAAAGACTTGCTTATATATAGGTCAACATGACCAAGCAAGGTCAAACCTTCTAAGCTCATTACAACTCACACACAAACACTAATTACAACAATGACCCTCATTTAATCTTGAATACAATTACAGTCTAACACTAATCAACCAATTAGACAATCAAAAATACACAAAACACACAAATTCGAAACTCAACAGTGCGATCTATGAGTTCTTGAGAAATTGACCAAATTTTCAATTCTTGAACATGATTCTGATCTTTGCTTGCTCTGATACCAATTGTGTGTCCCAAATTGTGCAATAAAATAAATCAAGATGAACAAACTAGATGCAATTCAGATGCCATATGTATTAGACCAAACCACGCATTACAATTTGTATATCTCTCTCTCACTTACAGTATTTCTCTCTCTAAGAATGTAATCTATCAAAGTGCTACAAGCTTAATGAAGAAGGAAAATCTATTTATACCAAGGACATTACAAAGACAAAACATAACTAACTAAACTAACTAACAACTAAGCTAGCTTTGACTTTGCATGACTTTGACCTTTGATATTATTGACTTTGACTTTGTATTTGAAGGCTTTGACTTGGGCTTTGACTAATGATCTTGAATAAAACAAAATGTGCACTAACAATCGTGCCCTTGGTGCTTGTTTTAATCCATAGAATGCTTTGTCAAGGACATAGATATGATCATAAAATTATGGATCAACGGAACTTTTAGGTTGGCCAAAGTTTACTTCTTCATGCAATACCCCATTCAGAAAAGTAGACTTTACGTCCATCTGAAAAACTTTGAAATTTATATGGGTTGCATAGGGCAAGAAAATTCTGATGTCCTCGATTCGAGCTACTAGGGAAAGGTCTTGTCATAATCTATACCTTCTTATTGACAATACCGTTTAGCAACCAGTCTAGCTTTGTTTCTGATGACTATTCTAACTTCTTCTTTCTTATTTCTGAAAACCCATTTGGTTCCAATAATGGATTTATCTTTAGGTTTAGGAACCAACCGCCAAACTTTATTTCTCTTGAATTGTAAAAGTTCATCTTGCATTGACAGAATCCAATCAGGACCTTGTAATGCTTCTGAAACTTTCTTTGGCTCTATAGCACTAAGAAAATTTACATATAAACATTCATTTGTAGACGCAGATTTTGTTTTAACACCAATATTGACATCACCAATGATATTATGCAGGGGATGAACTCTTATCCACTTGTGAGTACTTGGTAGGTATTGTACATCAGTCTGATTGCTCTGATTATCATTGTCATCTAATATTGCAGGAATTTCTGAATTGCTCATTGTTTGAACTTCTTCCGTTGAAGGTAACTCTGATGTATTCAACTTTAGCATGACAGAAGCAGTACTTGGAATAGCAAATTCAGAGTTTTTTATCTGTAGGAACATAATTCGGATCAGAATAATCAGAGTTTTGTACTTGTGCTTGTAGAAGGGCTACAAAGAGCTTCAGATGGTCCATAAGTATTTGTTTCGCTTGACTCTGGGATCTTTGAATTAGAATTTCTAGATATATTTGATTTGTCAAAATATGCACAAATATCCAAAAAAGCATCTGTAAAATAGTAAATCGAGTTCTGAAACACTAGGATGTATCGTAGAATCAGAAGTCTTAATCAGTGTAGGTTTCACTCTGTGTTGAGTAGAAGCTTGGACTTTAGATCCGAGTCCTGAACTGCTTTGTTTAGAAGTCTGCACAAGCTTTTCATCGAAGGTTACATTGATGTTTTCCATGACAGTCTTGGTTCACTTATTATAGATCCGAAAAGCTTTTGAGGTCAATGAATAGCCAATAAAATATCCCTCATCAGCTTTGTTGTCGAATTTCCCAAGATTGTGTCGGTCGTTTAATATGAAACATATGCATCCAAGGATATGAAAATTTTCACATTAGGTTTATGATTATTAATAATTTCATAAGTTGTTTTGTTCAATCTTCTTGTGATGATTGTTTTGTTTTACGTGAAGCAAGAGTAGATAGCTTCAGCCAAGAGATACAATGGCACTTCTAAATATTCTAGCATTGTTCCAGCTGCTTCAACCAAAGTTTTGTTTCTTCTTTCAACAACTCAATTTTGCTGAGGCGTTCTTACGGCTAAAACATTCTGAGATATTCCAACAGACAGTAGATAGCTCTGAAGAACCTCATTCTTACACTCAGTGTCGTTATCACTCATTTATTTCTGAAGAGGAAGTTGTGAAAGAACTTGAATCTTTTCAATAAAAGCAATTATCATCTAAGGTGCATTAGATTTTGCTTTTAAGAACTCTAGCCAAGTGTATATTGAGTATTCATCAACCATGACTAAGATGTATATCTTTCCATTGATTGATTGAATCATCATCAATCCATACAGATCCATATGTATCATCTCAAGCGGTGATTTGCAAGAAGATTCCATCTTTGATTTTTGGAAACTTTGTTTCATTTTTCCTGTCTCACATGTTGAACACATGGAATCTTTTTCAAACCGCATCTCAGGTAGACTTTTAACTAGAACTCTACTTGCCAGTTTCTTCATTTGATGCTTTAGAAACTAAGCATACTAGTCATGAAGCCGTTAAAGTTGGAAAGTCAACAACATATAGATCACCGAATCTTTTAGCATTAAAAATCTCAACATCACCTTTATCATCAATTGAACAACTTGTTATTGTAAACCTAACATGGAAATGATTGTCACAAAATTGACTAATGCTGAAAAGATTGCGTCCCAATCCATCAACTTATTGTACTCTTTGAATGGTGACGTTTCCATTTGTCAGCATACCGTAACCTATGACGTAGCCAGTACTTTTGTTACCAAAACTTACTATTATGCCAGGTCTTTCAATATAATTATGAAATAAATGCTTGAATCTGGTCACATGTCTTGAGCATCCTCACTCTATGTACCACACATGACAGATGTGAAGAAAACAATTACTTCAATTTAGGTCCCCATATCAGTATGGGTCCTTTTTTTGTTAGTCTCATGAATCTTTTTATGATATGCTGAAGAGCCTTTGATTCTCCATTCAAATTTGGGCTTTTTGAGTGAAGATTGTGTTTTAGATGTGTCTTTTGGCACCCACTTCCACACAAATTTCACATCAACAGATTTGAAATTTTCTTTCTTTGAAAATCCTTTCTTTTAAGCACTAAACACATGAACAAACTGTTGAGATGAGGATCTAGAAAACAATTTGTTATGAGAGAAGCTTTTGATATTTTCTTATTTTTGAAAATTTAGAGAAAGAGAATGAATTATGTCCACAATGATTGCAATGCAGATTCTTTTGAGTTAATGTCAACAACTGTGAATGATCAAGATGATTACATTTATTTGAACCATATCGACATTTATTAGCATCAAAAGTATTACAACTGCTTCAGGAAAACCCATTACATTTATCATTGTTTACAATGACATTCTTAGCATTCTTAACAAAAGATCTAGATTTTGAAACTTTTTGTTTGTTCTTCTGTTTAGAGTCCATTCTATTCCAATCTATGCCTTTTGAACTTTTCCTTTATGAAACAACAAAGAAATTCGAGTAATGGAAGTCTTAGTAGTTGAACTTTCAATTTTAGAAGACTCATCAAACCCAAATCAGATTTGGTTCCTGAAGATTCTCCGACTTCAAAAACACTAGGCCTTTCTTCAAAATTTTGAACATTTAAAATTGAAGAATTGATCTAAGACACAAACTATGGATTACAATGAACATTCCATTTTTTATTCTCAAAACAGTTTTTATCAGACACAGAGGTTGATTCAATTTGATTTCTTCTGAAATTCAAATCCTATAATTGTTTAAACTTTTTGCGAAGCTTTTTATTTTCACTTATGCTCTTATCAAGTTGAAATTGAATATCAAATTTCTCATTATCTAATTCTTCAACTATCTTTTGGAAATCAGAAAGTTCTTTATGTAAAACAGAAAGTTTATCTGTCTCAGAGTTTGACTCAAGTTTTTTAGGGTCAAAATCAGAATCTAGAGCATTCATCATGTCATTAAAATTGTTTCCAGACATAGTATTGATGAATCCAGACATTTTTTCAGATTATGATACTGAAACTTTAACAGGATCCTTTATCTTATTCTTATCATAGGTCTAGAGGATATAGATTCATACATATTGACCTTTTCTTCAAAATTATCAGAATGACATTCAGACTTATCAAAATGACATTTAGATTCAGCAGATTCTTCAACTCTAGTCTTTGATTCAACAGATTTAGTTGATGTGTAAAGCAATGACTCATAATCAAAGTAAGAAAACTCAGGTTTTCTTGTTTTGTAACTTGTGTTTAAATCATCATATTTAAAACCCACATTCTTAAAACCCACATTTTTAAAACATGGAGTTTGTGAATCAGTACTGTCATCAGATAAAGCATCATCTATTTTCTCCTTACCTTTATTAGAAGAGTTAGATACATAACTTTCAGACTTCACAAATGTCTCATAAATCTCTGGAATTATGTCTTTAAGACCCAATTCATCAAAATCATAATGATGCAATGGGGCATTTTTCAAAACATTGTTTTCAGATAATCCCAATCCCATTTTTGGATTATAAAATCTAGTATCTTCGGGATTGTTTGTCAAGAGATTCAGAGTCTGTTCAGTCTAACCCCGTTTATACTTGAAATCTTCAAATTGTTTAATCTTTATGTAGGCCTCAGTTCTTTCTTCATAACAAACTTCATATTTTAACTTAAATTCAAATTTTTTCAGATATCAAATTAACTAAATCTTTTTGTAACTCATAAAGTTTTTCTTCTATCTTGGCTTTTTTAGCTCTAGTCTCAATTTACTCTTTTTCTTTATCCTCAACCAAACATTTGTAAAGTGCCCTTTCATTTCTAAAACATATAACTAAAGTTCTTTTTTGTTTGATTTTTTCTTTCAAAGTATCAAACTCTGATTTCATGAAAGCAATTTGAGATAATAAACATGAAACTTCATTTGAATAATCATGTTCAGAAGAGTGACATATCTCAGATTCAACATCAGAATTGATCTCCTCAACGTTGTTGGTATCATCATTTAGAGTAGCTATGAAGTTGTAATGAACTTGAGCAAAGTGGGCTGACTCATCCGCAGAATTTTCTTCAAGTCAATTATCTTCTTCTGCCATTAACACTTTTCCTTTTTCCGTACTCTTCACCAACTGAACATTTCTTGAGTAATAGTCTGTATTTTTCACCTTCCTGAACTTGCAATTCCTGACAAAATGACCAGGCTTGCCACAGTTAAAGCACCGATTATTCTTCTTATCTTCTTTGTCTTTGTCTTCTCTCTTCTCTTCTTTCTCATAATTTCTCTTCTCAGTCTTTCCTCTATACTTGTCAGCCTTGTAATAGTCAAATTTGGGCTTTGACTAAAACTATTTCTTTCCAAATGTTTTGTTGAAATTACTAGTCAACAAGGCTAGATTCTCCACAAATCGCCTTAAGTCTTCATCAGCATCTTTATCTCCATCAGAATTATCAATAGTCAAATCAAGCATCTCTGTTAACAACGAAGCTTTAGAATGCTTAGAGGAACTTAACTTCAGACTATTTTGCTTTTCAGCAAGTAAAGCAAGTGAATCAGCAACCATTTTCTTTTCAGCTACAGATCATGGATATCTTCTTCATCCATATTCTTGCTTCATTTTATCCTCGTGCTGATTAAGAGTCACAAACAAATCATGAATATCTTTTTCATCCATATTCTTGCTCATCTGGAGATTAACTAAGTATGTATCCCATTTAGAATTCAAATTTTTCACGAATTTGTAGTTAATCTCAGACATAGTCTTTTTCAAACCATTCCTTCTCAAGTCATTCAATATGATATTTAACCTATTGTAGGTTTCTGTCAGCGACTCCACTTCTTTGGCTTTAAACCCCTCATATGCATTTTATACATTGGTTCAACTTTGCTTTAACATATCTTTTTGTTCCTTGCATATGCTTCTCAAGCTCATCCTACATAGCCTTTGCTGATTCCCGACTATCAACTATATTATATAAATCATTTGGAATTGCCATAGTCAATAATGTTATGGCTTTGTAATCAATGTCAGCTCTGGCTTTCTCAGTGTCATTGTAAAACTCATAAGGCTTTGGGATTCTACTCTCAGGAATTATTGGATTTGTTGTTATTGCAGGACTACCAGGTATTGTAATATAGGGTTCAATAAGCCCTTCTGTGATTGACTTTATAAGGTTTTTTTCTTGATTGTTCAGAAACTGAAACATCCTTAGTTTCCATTGCGGATACTCTCCTATGGTCAAAACTAGAGGCTTAGACTAAGAATCGATACTCATCAAATCCTTAGACATCTTGATTACTTAAAATAAAAACTAAACTTGATATGATCTTTAATCGATGAAAATCCAAATACTTTGAAGCTTTCACTAAAGTCAACAGTCAAACCAAAAAGTCAATGCTCTAGAAGTCAAAACGGATTAAACACTTTAAACCAGTTTGTATCCCTTCTAGGACTTAGCACGGGGGTCCCACTAAAGTCAACTATCGCAACACTATTGATGAACAGTAATAAATCGCAGATGTCATGTGCGATATACTCCTCTTACCGCAGCCTTATTGTGCAATGACCTCCAACTATCCCACACTTTTGATGCGATACTTTCAACTATTGCAGGACTCTATGCGATATACTATAAAATTCAACCAAGTTTCGTGCGATAAACTCATATATCGCAGCTTTGTTGTGTGATAAACCACTATATCACACACAATTTGTGCGATAAAGGTACTGTTCCTAGCCTTTTGTTGTGCGATAAATCACCAAGAACGTGTGTTAAACTCTGAAAATCACAGATTGATCTAAATTTCTTCAAACTTGTCCAAATCAATTTAAATTTTATAATAATTTTACGGGTAAAAATTTAAAATTTTTTTGTCGGAAATCTGTCGGAAATTTCAAAAGAAAATTTTGAAATTTAATTTTATAACAAAATTTACTGGTAAAAATTTAAAAAATTAATTTAAAAAATTTCCCGATGGATTTGCAATGGAATTTAATTAGTATTTTTTGTAAATTAAATTATGCCGGGAATCCATCGAAAATTTTAATTAATTATTAATTAATTCTTTTAAATAAAAATTTAAATGATTTGTTTTTGGCGGATTAGCGGCAACAAGAATTCCGTCATAAATCCGCCACAAATTTTATCCGAAAAAATATATTTAAAAGAATATATCAGTGGCGGATTTGTACGGGTGTTGACTTTTTTTGACTCTTTCGTGATCCACTCGAAATTTATCGAATACTTTTCCGACAGAAAATTTGTCGAAAACGATAGTCGATGAAAGTCAATATTCTATTAGTGTTTCAATTTTGTCCCTTAATTTGTCAAACATAACGTTGTTAAACTTGAACTTATATATATATATATAATAAAAATATGTTCACTTTGAAATTTAATTATAACCTTAAGATCACAAGGAAGCCTAACATTTATTATTGAAAACAGATGTACACGAATTGCTCTTGGAATGCTACATTACATATATGCATTTGCACAATTAATGTAGCTAGTTCCTTATTCAAAAACAAATTTAACTACTTAATGGATTCAAATCAACAATAAAATAAAATGATAAATAATTTTTCTAATTAATTCTGCTACAATCACGTCTAATCTCTCCCTGCTTACCGGTCAAAACCCCAACACGACCGAGCTTTGTGATGGCGGTCACGAAAGCCTGGTTGAAAGCATTGTTGTTAGATGCAAACAGGTTGACCGTCGGCCTTGAACGGGTGTCGGTGAACAAGACTTGGTCGGACGTAAACAAACCCTTCCCTTGTTGGAGGTTCTTATAATACGCATTGTCGAAAGTTTGCGGTGTGGTGGGGTCCATGTTAATGGCGATCCTAGGGTCTACATTCACCGGACACATTTGTCGTAGCTGAAGAGCGTATTGCCGATTCAAGGTCGGGTCTATTCCGGCCTTCAAATAGATACGTTTCGAGAATTGATTACAGTGCGAGAATCCGAGCGTATGTGCCCCTACATAAAACATGAATAAAAATACATGTTTTAATTAAAAACATTAAGGGGTTGTTCGGTTCGTTTCCTATTAAGACCTGTATAGATAAAGTTGTCTGTATGTTAACAGATAAGTTGTTGTTCGGTTATTATGCTGAATAAATAGTCTGAATGTCAGAAATGACCATTTTACCCCCAATCTTTATTTTTGATAAAAATGTAATATATCCAAAAACTTTGAATATTCAAGAGACTTTGAAACAAAAACATTTGGAAACAGAATCGATTATTGAAATCGATATACAAAACAGAAAATCTATATTGATACATTTGGAAATCGACATAGAAAATAGAAAATCGATGTACCAAAGGAGTAGGAGATGCATTGGAGATCCAAACAAAATAATGAAAACAAGAAATCGAGGAGGACTTTGAACCTCCATTATCGGCTGGAGTTTGAGTGCACAGATAGCAGATCTGTGGAGGAGGAATTTAAACCTCCATTGTCGACGATGGAGAGGGATGAGGACGATGATGTCTCCATAGATGAGAAAGAGCAGATGAGGACGATGAGTGCACAGATAGCAGATCTATGGAGGAGGAATTTGAGTGGAGGCCGGAATTTGAGTGGTTGGATGGAGGCTCGAGTTTGAGATAGAGGCTGGAGTTTGAGTGGTTGGCTGGAGTTTGAGTGCACATATAGCAGATCTATAGAGGAGGAATTTAAACCACAGATGAGAAAGAGCAGATGAGGACGATAATGTCTCCACAGATCAGAAAGAGCAGATCTATGGAGGAAGAAGATTGGAAGAATGAATTTTGGGAAGAAAGAAGTGTATTTTTCTACAAGGGTAGTAAGGGAAAAGAGTGGGCTGAGTGTATATGACTCCATTTTGTGGGCTGAGCGAATAAGCCACTAATTTCTAGATTAAGCCATAACCGAACAACCAATTATGGTTGAGCGAATAAGCTATATGGGCTATACAACCCATTAAGCCACAACCGAACAACACCTAAACTAGTTAAAACAAACTCAGTAGATGAAACTAAAAAAATAAGCATTATTATTTACCTGACAAAGCAATCATATCGGTTTGAGAGAGACCATGAGAGGCGAACATGGTGTTAAGTTGGTTGAGGTTAAAATCTGCATGTGGGAGTTTGTGTTGGACACTTTTCTTTGTAGAGATTCTCCCATCTCTCCTTCCCAATTCCACCTTGTATGATGGCCCACCTGTCTATACATTTAGATGAAAATAAATAAATACTATCAAACAAATCCAAAAAAAAGGGTCTATTTCTAACTAATGTGACACTCTAACAAGTTTAAAATATATTAACTATCAAAAGAGATTTAGCTGAATTTTACCAAGCCAACGACATCTCTGGTGGCAAGAGCTAATATATCTGCACACGAGACTTTGTTACGACAATTGGGATTGTTGTCGACAGCGGCCTTGGCTTTGATGACGGTGTCGAATCCATCACCGGCAAGCGACAAGTCATCATGATGGTCTCTCTCGGCATTTGCATTCGTCAGAAACACAGAAGCGTCACACCCCTATACATACATGTATTTATATAAGGCAAATCAAATACACAATAAATGTTATAAACTTACAAATCGATTTTCATGTGTTAGTTCATATATGAAAAAGTACATCAAAAGCATGGAATGTTCATATAATGTTGTTTCAAGGTATTTAAAACTGTTCTGCGTATGGGAAAAATACGAAGTACGTTTATGTGAATGAAAGACACATACACACATTCATACACACACAAGAATAAAACATATGAAACAATATGAATCATAACGGAAAATCAATCTCATTGAACGGTTTATATTAGTTGTCAAGGGTTTGTAACATGTGGATATGGAGAAATGAATAAGGGAATTACCCGAACGAAACAGTCGTGGAAGAAGAGGCGGAGCGTTCCGGGAGCGGTGATGAAAGTCTCCTGGAATTTCTTGGCGACCGCTGATCGGACAATGGATTCGACTTTCGGGCAAGTAGTTTGGTAGAAATTTTCTCTAAGTTGTGCGTAAGATGAAACAACAAAGAAAGAGATGAACAAGAAACTTAGCATTTGCTTCTTCATTTTGCTTTTCTTTTCTCTGTGTTATAATATTGTGGGTAATGATGAACATCTTTATATAAGTACCTACAAATATTATTTTATTATTATATATCAAATTGTATTATTCTAAGTTTATATGGAAAAATTTATTTAATAAAGAAGGTGTCTATTAGATAAATCATATTTGAGTTGCCGTACATTGGATGTGTTAAAAAAGCATTTTACTTTCTTGTGGTATTTATATGTAATTGTTTTTGGAGTAAATTATATTTTTGGTCCTTGTGGTTTCCATCCATTATCAAGTTTGGTCCCTCTTTTAATCTAATTACAATTTTGATCACTATGGTTGTCATTTTGTTTCAATTTTGGTCCCTCTGACCAACTTTAATTAGTTAAATATAGGGTATTTTGGTCTTTTTATCTTTTCTTCTTTTTTTCATTTTTTTTGTTTTATTAGATTATATAGTAAATTGCAATTATAGTTCTTGTAGTTTGTATTTTTTTTCCTTTTCTTTTCTACTTTTTATTTATTTATTATTTTTCATTTTATACTTTTATAATATTAATTAATTAATTATAATTTTAACTAATAATATATTAAAAATACGTATTTTATTTTATAAATTACACCATTAGAAAAAATTTGTCGATACCTTTAAAATAAGTTAAGTTTTGAATATTTTAAAATTTTTATGCAATTTATTTGATATATATCTCAAAATCCGTTTATTATAATCCAAAAAAACTTTCAATTTAAGTTGTGTTTAAGAAATTTATCATTTTTTGGGCAACTGTTGGCAAGTATTGTCCCTATGTCTATTATGTCTATTAATAGATATAGATAAAAAGAAAAAAATATATTTTTTAAATTTATCTATGTCTATTAATAGATATAGATAAATTTCGATTTTTATAGACATAAATAAGGAAAACTGATAATTTTTAAAAGACAACTTAAAATGGAAAATATTTTGGATTAGTGTAAACGGATTTGCGGATATATATCAGATAAATTGCATAAAAATATAAAATAGAGTAAATTACATTTTTTGTCCTTGTGGTTGTACCCACTATCAAGTTTCGTCCATCTTTCAAACTAATTACAATTTTGGTCACTGTAGTTGCCATTTTATTTTCATTTTTGGTAACTCTAACCAACTCTAGTTAAAAAAAACATAATTAAATTAAGGGTATTTAGATCATTTTACTTTTTGTTTGTTATTTTTTTTATTAGTTTATATAGTAAATTACAATTATAGCCCTTGTGGTTTGTCTTTTTTTGATTTCTATTCTTTTATTTCCTACCTTTATTTCATTTTTCATGTTATGCTCTTATAGTATTAACTAATTAATGATAATTTTAACTCAAAATATATTTAAAATGCGTATTTGATTTTGTAAATTATACCATTATAAAAGTTTTGTTGATACCTTTATGATAAGTTAATATTAAATATTTTTTATATTTATATGCAATTTATCTGATATATATCCGCAAATCCGTCTACAGTAATCCAAAATGCTTTCTATTTTAAGTTGTCTTTACAAAAATTATCGTTTTTTCTTATTTATGTCTATAAAAATAAAAATTTATCTATATCTATTAATAGACATAGATAAACTAAAAAAATTATCTTTTTTTCTATTTAATTAATAGTCATAGATAAATTTTGATTTTTTCTTACATAAATAACAAAAAACGATAAATTTCTTAAACACAACTTAAATTGAAAAGTTTTTTTTTGGACTATTGTAGACGGATTTGGAGATATATATTAAATAAATTGCATAAAAATTTTAAAATATTCAATACTTAACTTATTTTAAAGGTATAGACAAGTTTTTTTTAATGGTGTAATTTACAAAATAAAATACGTATTTTTAATATATTATTAGTTAAAATTATAATTAATTAATTAATATTATTAGAGTATAAAATGAAAAAAGGGTAGAAAAGAAACGAAAAGAAAAGGAAAAAATACAAACTACAAGAACTATAATTGTCATTTACTATATAATCTAATAAAAAAAATGAAAAAGAAAAGAAAAGATAAAAAGACTAAAATACCCTATATTTAACTAAGTTTTTTAATTAAAGTTGGTCAGAGGGACCAAAATTGAAACAAAATGGCAACCATTGTGACTAAAATTGTAATTAGTTTGAAAGAGGGACCAAACTTGATAATAGTGACAACCATAAGGACCAAAAATGTAAAATATTTTATTTTAGATAAAATAATGAAGATTACATGGGTTAGGTAGGGATAGGGAAGGAACATGCGATTTATCTAGTTGTCACGCATCTACTTAATATTCTCCCGCTAAAGGTTTCTAACGGGTTAAAACTATGACCTATGCTATAAAATTATCCTACGTTGCTCCAAGATATGATATTTTCTAATTATTTAAACTATTTAATATTTATTATCATATATTAATAATTGTATAAGTTGCTGATAACTCTCGTTTTTTAGAGTTATTTAACACTATTTTTCTAGGATTTTATATTGTTTTTATACCCACTTTGCTTATATCCCTTTCACTTTGTCTAAAATGTGATAAAGAGTTGATGAGTTACCAACAGTTTATTTTTTTG
This sequence comes from Arctium minus, assembly GCA_954870635.1. Taxonomy (NCBI): domain Eukaryota; kingdom Viridiplantae; phylum Streptophyta; class Magnoliopsida; order Asterales; family Asteraceae; genus Arctium; species Arctium minus. Next base: position 79,957,855 of record OX941087.1, on the reverse strand, counting down.
GAAAAACTGCATTTTTGTGGGCAACTGTTGGCAGATACTAGGGGTGAGCATGGTACCGGTACCGGTACCGATTTTCCCGAATCCCGAATGTGGTCTAAAGGCGGTACCGAATACCGAACCGAGCAATCATATACGGTACCGGTACCGATACCCGGTATTCGGTATTCGTCCCGAATTTCCCGAACATTTCAATTCCATATAAAAAAAACATTCATAAATACGAAAATCTATATCAAAAAAAGTATTCATAAATACGAAAATCCATATCTATTCCATGTAAAAAAAACATTCATAAATACGAAAATCCATCCGTTCCAAAACAGGATTCAAGAAGTCAAGAAGCAAAGAGTTTTATATTAAATAATGAATAATCGTTTATAGGTTTATCAATGTATTATTTCAACTGGAACTTATTATTCTTTCTTTCTATAGGTAAATTTTATTTAAGTTATATATTCTTGGATTATCATATTGATTCACAAATGAAGGTTCCAAATGCATTTGTTGTTACAGTAGAATTGTTAGTATACTTAGATTTCTATATTTGTTGCTCATTTAAATGTGTATATATATATATATATATATATGTGTGTGTGTGTGTGTGCATATCATCTTATCGGGACGGTTCGGTATTAGTACCGAGTACCGAGTCCCGAATTTCCCGAATCCTGAATCAACGACATTACAAGTACCGAGTACCGAACCGAAAAATATAATCGGTACCGGTACCGGTTCCGGTACGGTTCGGTATTTTCGGTGCCGACGCTCACCCCTAGCAGATACTGTCCCCACTGTAAAGTCCAAAAGTGGGGCAGGTACTGTCCCCACTGTGAAGTGGTTCACTTTTTGGACTTTACAGTGGGGAAAATATATGCCAACAGTTGCCCACAAAAGTGCAGTTTTTCAAAAAAATAAACTTTTGGTAACTTATCAACTCTTTATCATATTTTAGACAAAGTGAAAGGGATAGAAACAAAGTGGGTATAAAAACAATATAAAATCCTAGAAAAAGAGTGATAAATAACTCTAAAAAACAAGAGTTATCAGCAACTTATACAATTATTAATAATTAGAAAATATCATATCTTGGAGCAACTCAGGATAATTTTATAGCATAGGACATAGTTTTAACCCGTTAGAAACCTTTAACGGGAGAATATTAGGTAGATGCGTGACAACTAGAAAAATCGCATGTTCCTTCCGTACCTAACCCATGTAAACTTCATTATTTTTTCTAAAATAAAATATTTTACAACTTTTATTGTCTTAAAAAATAAATATTTCTATTTCATTGATGTCAAGCATTTACGAATTTTGTGTTGCATGTTATGAGGTCACGAATGTTCATGGTTCGGCTGAAACTGCATAAATCATCTAACTGGTTTAGTTATTCAATATCTGTTATTTTTTACTTATTTCTTCATATCCCTCTAATAAAACCTTGACATGTCATCCCTTATTCTCTCACATTAACATTTAACTTATATACGAACTTCCTAACTATCATGTATTGGTCTCGTATCTTTACATATACCGAAATTTAATTGTCGATACAGAGAAAAAAACAATAAAGAAATAACAAAATATTTTTTTCCTACTGCGATCAAAGGTTTGAAAGGTCAACTACTCAACCTATAACTATATATAATTGGTATACATATGTTGATGGGTCGCATATCCATTTTCATTTATAAAAACAAGAGTAAATTACATTTTTGGTCATTGTGGTTGTCACCTATTATCAAGTTTGGTCCTTCTTTTAAACTAATTACAATTTTAGTCATTATAGTTGCTATTTTGTTTCAATTTTAGTCTCTCTGACCAACTTTAATTAAAAAACTTAGTTAAATATAGGATATTTTGTCTTTTTATCTTTTCTTTTCTTTTTCATTTTTTTATTAGATTATATAGTAAATGGCAATTATAGTCCTTGTAGTTTGTATTTTTTCCTTTTCTTTTCGTTTCTTTTCTACCTTTTTTCATTTTATACTCTTATAATATTAATTAATGAGAGTCCAAGATCACTGATTCTTAGAGAGAGAAAGTAGAGAGAGAGAGAGAGTAACAAGCGCAAAGTTCAAACTGTTGTATTGAAAGTGAATGCCAAAATTACAAAACAAAGGCTCTAAGGGGACTTAAATACCCCTAGCCTTTACAAAACAGTTACACTAATAAAAGCAGTAAAAGCTAGAAAATAAATACAATGATTACTACAAAATTAGACTTAACAATCTCCCCCTTAGTAATCATTGGCACTGTGGTCTTCAAAAACAATCTTCAAAAACAGCATAGACTAACCAGGCGACTTTGGAGAATCACAGACGCTCTTCTCTTTGACGAAGACGATTCAAACCAACTAAAACTTCCAGTCGTCTTAGAGTTGAGCGGAGATTCAATCTCTCTTGAATTGAATCTAAAGTCTTTTGGAGAAGTCGAATCTCTTCATTATCAACAAGAAATGCAATTGTTCTTGTTTCCACAAATCTTCTTTTAGCATCCTTCATACGTTGCTCTAACTGAAGCTTGATCACTTTTAAGGTTCCATCGGAGAAGTGAGCAATTTCTTCAAACCTGAGAAAGCATTTTTCATTAGACCCATTTTTGTACACTACTCCATATGGATCTTCAATAATAGTGAAAAATGGATAAGACTCTAAGTTCGGTAAGCTTCGGTTGGGCCTGAGAAGATTAACAATCGGTTGGAAACTTTCTACAGCCATCTGGAAATCAAAAACTCGGAAGAATCTGATTTGTCGACGTATGAATCTTTTGATGACGAACAAAGCTTGAGAAATATCCTGAGTTCTATGATACAGATTCCTGAAGTGATCAAATAAGAATTCAATATCGTCTATTGAAAGATCAGAGAAGTATGCCTCTGAAAATTTATACCGCTTGCAGTCTCTTCTTTCAACTTCAAAATCGGGATACTAGATGTTCACAAACTTATTGATTGTGACACTGATGACTCGAACAATCAAGTGCTGAGAAGAAACTGTACTATTCCTTTTGCTCTAACACTTGATAAACATCAAGTACTCATATTGATAGGCTTCTGACTCTTTCTCTACTCCAATGATTGCATAGATATTAATTGCCCTTCTTCTAGAGACAAAGATGTTTCTTTAAGTGTCTTCTAGAAAGGCTGATCTTTGCCTTGATGCCAAATATCTACGTTGCAAACTCCTTTGTCTTTGGCGTCTAGATAAAGCTGGTCCTCCTTCTAGAATGGATGGAGGAATAACAGGATCAGAAGGTGGAACATCAGCTTCTGCTCTTGACGACTGACCAATGTCAAATGATCTTGAAAGAATAGTGGCAGTCTGAGCTGAACTATCAACAGGAGTAGATGTGACATTAACTGATTCAGGAATCTCATCATGAGCAGGAAGATCACTATATAGCAAATCTGCTTCTTCTTCGTCTTTAGCATCCATGAACACTGAGTCGTCTTCTGTATCTGAAATGATAATGATGTCATCACAGTCTTCTTCATTGACTTGACATATCTTTTCCAATCTGACATCTTCATCATCATCAGAATTAATCTCGATGAAGTTAGCAAAGAATGACCTCATATCATTTGCAGCTTCAGATTCTTCAACTTCATGAACGCTTGCAGAAACGTCTGGATCCATGTAAACAACAATTTGCATATTATCATTAATATTGCTTTCAGAAATATTCAGTTCATTATGCATGGAAGACAGATCAACATTCTCAATCATCACATTCACTAAATCCTGAATGTTGCAGGCTTCAACAGATTCTCCACTCTTTCCTCTGTCACCAGCCGCTTCTTCTTGAATATTTTCTCTTGCTTCAGAAGATCCTTCAACTCTTGGTCTCTTTGCCATCTCCCCCTCATGGCCTTGATGATCAGGATCATCTTGGTCGTGTCGGCGCTTAAGAGACGGTCCGGCCTCACTTCTGCAGCTTTGGTCATGAGAATCAAGCCTTGAAGATAAATCAGAGAAGGCTTGAGACATAAATGATTGGAGATCAGCAAAACTTGATCGAACTTATGATCTGAATTCATGAAACTCATCAGATAAAGCAGTGATCCTGTCAGATTCAGACGAAGGAACTGGAGGCGGCGTAGGTTGGAAGTTTCGTAAAAGAGAGATAAGATCTTGATCTTGATGTTCAGGCGGCGACATAGAGAGAAGTCGAGCATAGAGCAGATCTGTCAACTCTGAAACTGGAATATCGTGAAGAGAAGATCTGGAAGGAGCAGATGTAGAAATTCTCGCAGATAAAGAAACCAATGAAGGAAATGGAAGAGAAACAACCGGAGAAGTAGATGTAGGCATAACAGAAGAAGGTTCACGAAGAACTACTCCAGTTGGTCTTCGGAATGGAATCTCTGGAGGAATTACTGAAGTATCAATCTCCGGCATCTTTCCTTTGAAGAAAGTCTTCAACTTCAGAATTTGAGCTTCCTTTTCTGCATCCATTCTTTCAGATAGCTGACGAAAAACATCATTCAACGTAGAGAATTTGTCAGTAGAAGCCCGAGTTTGATCAGAAGTAAGCTCTACAACTGATGGTGTAGGCTGAATAGTTGTAAGTGTAGTTGCTGGAGCTTGACTTTGAACCGATGTTGTGGCTTGATCAAAAGCTGTATCTAGTTCATCTACTTGAAGATGTGCAACTGAAGGATTAACTGGAACAGATTCATCTTCAGAGAGAATTTCTGTTAAGACAACCACTTCCGGTGTCTTGGACTTCCTTTCATATACTTGAATACGTGGTTGATCAGAATGATCACTATCATCATCATCAGAATCACTTTCATCCTCATCTTTATCACTAGCAAGAATAGCATCAACAGCAGTATCATCCTCATCTTCAAAATCAAAAGCAATATCATCAGTAGTTGCAGTACCAATATCAGCAATAACAGTCTCAATATGTTGAGAAGCAACATCCGCTTGAACTACTTCTGTTTCAACAATAACAGCAACTTCTTGCTCATCTTCAGCCTCTTTTTCAACATCAGGATCTTTGTGAGAAACAGCTGCTTCAACTTCAACATCTTGTTCAATAGCTTGATTTTCATGAGAAAGCTCTTCTTGTACGGCTTCCACAAACTCACTCTCAATACAATATTCTATGACATCCTCATTTGCAACATCAGCGTAGTTGGCAATAAGAGCATATGGAATAGTCATAGAATAGTTTTTCTGCTTCTGAATGTAAGACATTTCCGAGTCTGGAACCTGAGTCCAAGATAACCTGCGAGGAATAGCTGGATTGCTACGGAGCATGCTTCGAACAATGAGCTTCATAAATCTGACAAACGGAATGAACTTTCGTTTCTTGTTGGTGAACTTGTCATGTACCACCTCCGAGAGTTCGGTCCAAAATATAAACGTGTAGTCGACATGCAAGTCATAGACGACTGCATGGAACAATCGAAGATACAGTAGACTTACACTGTCTGTGCCAGAATGTTTCGACGTCAGGCACCTGATGAGAACAGAGAACAATGCGTACCATACTGGAGGTAGATTGGACTTGTCAAAGTCTGTAGGTTTGTTCAAAGTACCCACATATCCAAGATTCCGAATCCCTTCATAGACTTCCTCTTCAGATGGAAAGCTGTCATATGTAGTTCTGCCCGGTCTGGAATTTGGCTCAGGAAGCTCCAGTATCATTCTCAGTCGTTTGTAGGAAAGGAAAGATTCAAACTGATCTATTTGAAGCTCAAAGCGGTGCGGACGAGCTAGTTCATTCTTTGTTATGGTATTCCAAGCCTGTTGTAGATACACTTCAGGAACATCTGCGCAGTAAGAAAGAGCAGGGGCAAGTGGATGTCCTTTGAGAATTGCTCGTATCACTGGATGAATCTTGATTCTGTCAAAGTCCACGTGATAGTTGTTTGGCTTGTATGGCATATACATGATGGTTGGAAACACATCATTTGGTGTGCGACGAGAAGCAGAAAGATCGGCCCCAACAGAAGGATGTGACGGCATGGGAGTATCATGAGAGACTCGATCAGATGGATCATCGAGAATAGCATTCTCGTCTTGGATCATTGGATCAGTATGGGTTTTAGAAGACATAATAGACCTGAAAAACAAAAATAAAAAAAAATTAGGCAAAAACAAAAATAAAAAAAATTCTAAGTATGGTTTGCGTGCCAAGTTAGAAGCGCAAACCAAGGTTTGCGTTTCACTCAAGAGACGCAAAGGTGAGTTTGCGTGTCTAACATGGTCCGAAAACTATACTTAGACAAACAAAACAAAAACACACAAAAACGCAAGGAAGGTTTGCGTATCAAGTTAGAAGCGCAAAGTAGACTTTGCGTTTCTAGTTAGACGCGCAAAGTTCACTTTGCGTTTCTAGTTAGACGCGCAAAGTTCACTTTGCGTTTCTAACTAGACACGCAAAGGTCACTTTGCGTTTCTAGTTAGACGCGCAAAGTTCACTTTGCGTTTCTAACTAGACTCGCAAAGTTCACTTTGCGGGTCAAACGTACTTGATATCAAAACCTGACAACACACGAAAAAAAACAAAAGGAAAGTTTTTGTGTCAAAGAGGAGACGCAAAGTACACTTTGCGTGTCCTAGTTGATACGTAAACTATACTTGGAAAGAAAATACAAAATTTTACACAAGATAGAAGCGCAAAGTAGACTTTGCGTTTCTAGTTAGACACGCAAAGTTCACTTTGCGTTTCTAACTAGACTCGCAAAGTTCACTTTGCGTTTCTAACTAGATACGCAAAGTTCACTTTGCGTTTCTAGTTAGACATGCAAAGTTCACTTTGCGTTTCTAACTAGACGCGCAAGGTAGACTTTGCGGGTCTATCATCCTTGTTAAAAACCTAGGAAACGCGATTACAGGCCGAAAACCACAAAAATCACAAAATTAAAACAAAATACAAGAAGTTAGAGTAAAAGAACACATACCTGATGATCGATTTACTGATCTAAGCAAAACCCAATACTTGATTTTACGAAAAAATGCACCAAAAACACAATCTGTGAATTTTGAAGGAAACGAGAAATATGAAACATCAGTTTTTGGAAAACTCTAATCGATTAAGAGCTCAAACAAATGTATCTTCAACATCAATAAACGAAGTGAAAAGAAACAAAACATACCTTGATTTCGTGTAACAAATATGAAAGAAATCAGATTGAAATCAAGCACAGAGAGCGATAGAGAGAAAGAGGAGCCGAAAAGATGAATAGCAAAGAATAGTAGGCGGGAAAAAATGAAAAAAGAAAATAAAACACTATTTAACCTAGAAAACAAAAATAAAACTAAATCTAAAAAAAAATCATAAAAATAATAAAAAAAAATGTAAAAATATACCTGAAATCCTTTTGCTCCCCCTACACAAATGCACAAAAATATAACTGTTAGTATGGCAAATGTGTAGAAAAAATTTGAGAAACATACCTGTTTAACTTCTTATTAGCACAAATAATATTCTTCCTTACTCCCCCTCAACCACATAAAAGTTCAGAAAACCTTTTCAGATTAGCTCCCCCCCTTGAAAAATGCACAGACCATATACAACCAACATATATACTCAAACATAAAGACATCAATATGAAAGATGATCATATTGAATATAAATTTTGTAACAACTGAACATATAAAATTTTAAACACTAAACAAATTAAAGTCTACTCAGTAAATTTTCACAGATTTATCAATCAGTTGAAATCAAGCATATATTGTCGGATGCAAGAACAAGTATAATTGCATATCAAGTTAAGACATGTTCAGTTTCAAAAACTTCCATTTGTCTATTTAGTGTGCTCGCATATGAACTTCAAATAGCTTCAAGAAAAATGCAGTTCTAAAATAATTATAGAAAACTTTGCATGTACTAACACGAAGTCATCAAAAATTAAGACTTTCACAAATTTACAGGTTTATCACAACTCAAACATATCACCAAGTATCATGAGATGTGTGCTCATTGGCATCTTTTTAGCAGTGTGCACATTGGCATCTTAACATAAGTGTGCTCTTTGGCATCTTTTAAGCGCGTGCACTTTGGCATCTTTTTAATCAGAAAGTTAATTAAGTAAAGAACATGCCGTAAACGTAACTTTCTATCTGACCCTATTGCAGGATTTGGGTCAGCCGCTCCCAGACCAGCTGGCCTTAGGGGACTAGGTGTCAAGCACCCCTTTGAACTTACTTTCCCGGATCAGAAAGGCTACATCGACATATTCTAAACCCATTCATACCAGTAAAACATGACTTTCGGTCTGATTCTATAGAAGGATTTCTATTCGATCACTCCCAGACCAAATGACCTTAGGGGACCAGATGACGAGCATCCCACGGAACTTACTTTCCCAAACCAGAAAGGTCACAGGTACAAACTTTTAAACTCAGAGATTTCTGTATTTTTAAGAAAATTTATTATTCATCTCAATCACTCAGATCAACATCTAAATGTTTAGCCCATATTTTCATTCCGATCTATAATTCTGATCATTTAGGTAGTCTAAGCAAAGTAAACTATAAAAATTCAGACTTACATATCTTTAAAGCAGTATTAAAAGCTACAAACATGTTGCTGACTTTTCAACTTTTGTAAGACTTGAAATTTGAACATATAAAACTTTAATATTAACAAAGAACTTGTAAATGATCCTAGACATACGTTTTATTCAAAAGAAAGAAAATCTGTAAAATTTTATTTTATAGAATAAAATTTGTAAAGATTTAAACTTTTAAATTCAACATGCCTAATTTTGAAAGCAAAAAATTGAAACGTTTTTCATCTAAGGCTTTTGTAAAGATATCAGCAAGTTGATATTCAGTTGGTACATAATATAATTCAATAGTACCTTCTTCCACATGATGCTTTATAAAATGATATCTCATGTCTATGTGCTTGGTCTTGGTGTGCTGGACTGGATTGACTGATATGGCAATTGCGGATTTGCTGTCACAATAAATTGGCACTGTCTTGTACAGCATCCCGTAATCCCGAAGTTGCGTTTTCATCCAGAGCACTTGAGCACAACAACTAGCTGCAGCGACGTATTCAGCTTCGGCTGTTGATATTGAAACGCAGTTTTGCTTTTTCGACGCCCAGCTTATCAGTCTGTCACCTAAAAACTGAAGATGACCAGAAGTACTCTTCCTGTCCAATTGATTACCACCAAAATCTGCATCTGAATAAGCAATCAAATTATAGTAAAAACTTTTAGGATACCATAATCCTAAATAAGGAGTTCCTTTAATATATCTAAAAATGCGTTTGACTGCTAAAAGATGAGATTCTTTTGGTTTAGCCTGAAATCGGGCACACAAGCACGTGGAGAACATTATGTCCGAGCGACTGGCAGTTAGATACATCAGTGATCCAATCATCCCTCTGTATGTCTTTTGATCCACAACTTTTCCATCTGGATCGAGTCCGAGTTTGGCAACATGAGCCATCGGCGTTCCGATTGAAGTAGATTTGTCCATTTTGAATTTCTTCAAAATGTAAAATATATACTTGGACTGGTTGATGAAAATACCATCCGGAAGCTGCTTCACTTGTAAGCCGAGGAAGAAGTTGATTTCTCCCATCATGCTCATCTGAAATCTAGAGGTCATAAGATCAGAAAACCAAGTACACAAAGATTTGTTAGTCGCACCGAAAATAATATCATCTACATATATTTGTACTAAGCAGATATCAAGATTAGTTCTATAAATGAAAAGAGTAGTATCGATAGACCCTTTGGTGAAGCCGGATTTGACCAAGAAAGCTGACAACTCGTCATACCACGCCCGCGGAGCTTGTTTCAAACCATACAATGCTTTATCGAGAAAATATACATAATCTGGACGATCTTTGTCAACAAATCGCTCTGGATGAGATACATATACTTCTTCTTTCAGCTTGCCATTGAGAAATGCCGTCTTGACGTCCATTTGATATACTGTGAAGTTTCGATAAGCAGCGAAGGCAAGAAACATTCTGATAGCTTCCAATCTGGCAACGGGTGCAAACGTTTCATCGTAGTCAATACCTTCTTCTTGTCGATATCCTTTGGCTACCAACCTTGCTTTGTTTCACACGACGATACCATCTTTATCCTTTTTATTCTTGAATATCCACTTTGTACCAATTATGCTTTTCCCTTTCGGCCTAGCTACAAGTCTCCACACTTTGAGCGCATCAAATTGATTGATCTCCTCTTGCATAGCAATGATCCAATTCGGGTCCTCCAACGCTTCAGAAACTTTTGTAGGTTCAATCTTGCTTAGGAAGCAAGTGAAGAGACATTCGTTGGAAGTAGCCGTCTTGGTGCGTGTAGAAACACTGGATTGAGGATCTCCAATAATTTGATGAATTGGATGAGATCTTGTCCATTTTATTGTATGAGGGAGAGGATCAATTACATCTTGAACAACTTCCAATTGAAGAGAGGGAGGTTCAGAAACTTCAATATCAGATGAAGAGATAGAAATAGTTTCCACTAGAGGAGGAGGTATCTCAACAATCTCTGAATCAGATTCGGGAACAGTTTGTTGAATAACATCATGCTGTACTTCTTCCAGAACTGATTCCTCTTGAACAGGTTGTTCTTCTTGAACTGGTTTTGATTGTACAATTTCTGATTGAACAGGTTCTTGTTGTGCCGGTTTTTGATGATCAGGAGGGACTGGAGCAGCATCATTGTCAGAGATAGATGCAGCATAATTTGAAATAGATGAATTCTCAGTTTCCTGATTCAAAACATTAGAAACATTTACAGGGTTAGATTTAGGCACATCATCATAAAAATTTTCAAACAGAAAATCAAGATCAGAAAGAATAGGAGAGGAAGTAGAAGGATCCTAGTTATCCGGTGAAAGAACAGGTTCTGAACTGATTTGTTCAGAAACTGAATTTCCAATGATATCGGGATCTGAGCCTGAGTGACTAGAAACCAAATCAGCAGCTTCGTCAACTTTTACATTGACACTCTCTATGACCTTTCTTGCAGAGATCAGAAAAACTCTATAAGCTGCAGAGTTCGAAGAATAACCCACGAATACACCCTCGTCTGCCTTTGGACTAAACTTGTTGAGATTCTCCCTGTCATTCAGAACGTAGCATTTACACCCAAATGACTTGAAATACTTGATGTTCAGTTTGATCCCGTTCATAAGTTCATACGGTGTTTTGTTGAAGCGACGATGCAGAATTGATCTGTTCTGTGTATGACAGGCAGTTGACACTGCTTCAGCCCAATAAGACAAAGGTAGACCTGAATAAGCGAGCATTGACCTGGCAGACTCAATAATCGTTCTGTTTCTTCTTTCAACAACGCCGTTCTGTTGCGGAGTACGAGCAACAGAAAATTGTTGTTGTATTCCTTGAGATTCATAGAATGCCTGAAGAGTACTGTTTTTGAACTCAGTACCATTGTCAGATCTTACTACTTTCACTTGCTTCTGCTTATTTGTCTGAGTTGTCTTGATGAGGTTGATGAGTACTTCAGGAGTCTCGTCTTTTGACTTCAGAAATTTTACCCAAGTATATCTGGAGTAGTCATCAACAACCACCAAAACATATTTCTTACATCCTAAACTCTTTGTCTTCATCGGACCACACAAATCAACATGTAAAAGATCAAGAATAGCCGATGTGCAGTGTTCAGGTTTAGGCTTGTGAGGAGCTTTCTTCATTTTTCCTTTCTCACAATCCTGGCAAAGATGTTCTTTCTGGAACCGGAGAACTGGAAGACCTCTCACAGAATCATTCTTGACCAGGCGATCCATATACTTGAAGTTGAGATGAGCTAAACGTCTGTGCCAAATCCAACTTTCTTGAATTGAAGCTTTAGAGAGCAAGCAGATATCTGAAGGAATTTTGATCTTGGAAAGATCAACGGTATACAAATTTGATTGTCTTTTTCCCACCAGAAGATCCTTGCCTTTATCATTCTTCACAGCAACTCTTTTGAATTTGAAGCTGACTTCAAGGTCTTTATCGCAGAATTGGCCGATGCTGAACAGATTGTGACTTAGACCCTCGACGTAGCTTACTCTTTTTACAGTTATGTTACCTTGAACTAGATCACCAAAACCAAGAATCGGAGCAGTCTCACAGATACCAAATTTCACACGACCGCAACATTTATCTTTAAAATTAGACAAAAGTGATTTGTTGCCAGTCATATGTTTTGAACATCCCGAGTCCAGATACCATAATTGACTAGGCTGCACACACAGAAACTACACCTTTTTAGGTACCCATATGCTTATGGGTCCCTTGTTAGATTTATATCTTTTATTTCTCACAGATTTATTTTTCAAGAAAGAATGAAAGCAATTATCAATAGATGATAAAACACAATTATCAGAATCAGAACTAGAAGAAGCATATGAGATATTCTTTGATATATCAAACATTTGCTTAAAAGAGTATTTTGGAATTTTATTACAAGAAGCAAATGTATCAGTATCACAAAGATTGTCTACACAGTTTACTCCTAACAGTTTAGATTCTAATCTTTGCTGTTTCATCCTGCAAATCTGCCTTGTTGATTTCCTCACAGTCCGATCTGAAGAAGAAAGATCAGAAACATTAGAATTTTCAGATAAGACAGTATCATGTTTCTTTGACTTCTTTGGTCTTCTTCTTTTACACTTCTTTTTATAAAATTGAGTATTTAGTAGTAAAGAATTATCAATAATTGGATCAGAAGAAGAAACTTTATTAAAGAAATCAGTCTTAGCATTTGACATTGATGAACTAGCCTCGGAGTGAAGATTTTCAAAATTTCGCAAGACAAGAGGAGGTTTGCGCTTCCCATTGGAGGCGCAAACTGAGCTTTGCGCTTCCCACTGCACGCGCAAACTCTCAGTTTGCGTTTCCAATGTGGAACGCAAATGACCATTATTTTTTAAAACCTTAGCATTTTCCTCTGAAACTTTTGAAAAACCAGAAGAACTTTTATCTTCAAAACTTGTTTTCATTATAAAAAGAAATAGATCGTTTTGTAAACAAGTTTGAAGATTTTGTTCTTCCAATCTATCTTCAAGATCAACAATCTTACTTTCTAACACTAATGGAGGAATGTATTTCTTAGTATCATTAGATACCGGAGATACATTTTCCTTATCAGTATTAGCAAATATATCAATGAAATCTGTTGATAATGAAGATTTATTGGAAGAATTGATATTTAAAATATTTTGAAATTTTCTGGTTTTCTTAGACTGATCAGGAAAATACTTTGCATTTTCAGAAGTATAAACAAATGGTATTTCCATCCTCTTATTTTTCATCCTCTTCACATTTTCTTCTTCCAAATTTTGTTTCTCAGTTGTCCAAAAGAATTTAAACTGAGGAGCATATCTTGCAAAAGTAAAATAATCATATTCATATAAAGTAGAAACTTCATTTTTAGCATGATTTAAAAAATGCGGGTTTTCAAAACCAAGTCCCCACTTTTCTTTTATGGCTTATTCACTCCTTGGTTTATTCATGTAAATCGTTTGTTCAGACTGTTCTCTTTTATACAATTTCTTTTCTAAAACAATTATCTTTTCAGAAAGATTTTGATTTGAAGAAGTCATTTTAGTCAAAGAATCACGATAAGTCTGATTTGAATTTTCTAGATCAACTAATTGCTTTTGAAATTTCTCTTTTGTATCAATTAAAATTGATTTTTCATCTTTTAAAGAAATTTGCAGTTTATCAATTAAATCAGACTTTTCTTGATTTTTAACCTTTTCAGAAACGAACTTTGAGCGTATATCATGCAAAGCAGTGATAAAAACATTCATTTGAGATAAGAAGAAATTATAGTTAAACTCAGATATTACCTCAGAACCATCAGATGAGGTATCCTCTTCCTCATCATCAGAATTGTCATCACCTATAAAGCACATAGCCGCAGTCTCCTCATTTTCGGCCTCGTTGTCTGAATGGTCCAACCAGTATTCTTCTTCGGCCAACAGGATAGTACCACTTTCTTTCTTTTCAGCTAAAGCCAACTTCTTTCGGTAAAAAACAGCATCCTTAATCACCTTGACTCTGCAATCCTTAACCAAATGTCCTGGTTTCCCACAGTTGAAACAATTCATCATCTTTTTGTCATCTTTCTTTTGGTCAACAACCTTAGCCGATTCATACTTTGGAGTGAATGGCTTTGAAGAAGCACCAGGTTCTATCTTCTTAGAACCAGAAGTAAACCGCAAGTTGTTTGACCCAGATCTGTGCTTGAACTGTTTCTTGTAATGCTGAGTCAAAAGAATCATGGCCTTTTCAAGTGCTTCGCCATCATCATCTGTAGATCCATCATAAGCAGATTCAGTCAAAGCTTGCTTAGCCAGTTGGCTAGCTATAAGAGCAATGAGATCTACTGACAGAGGCTTGTTCTTTTTATCCATTTTCGCCTTCTTCTCCATTACCAAAGATTCATCTGTCATCAAGATTTCATATAACTCCTGAATTGGCATAGTTGAGATTCTAACATCATTTCTCATTCGATGGCATGCCTTATTCCACTCAGGTTGTAAAGCATTCAGAAACTTCAAGTTTGCCTCCAACTCAGTCTTGGTAACTTTAATCTTGTAGAGATCATTGATAACAGCCCAGAATTGATCAAAAACATTTTTCAAACTTTCCCCATCCTTGGCCTTGAACTTTTCAAAGTTGTTCATGTACCTGGTCTGTCGTAACTGAGTAGACATTGCAGTACCAAGCATGATCTTCTCAAGTTGTGTCCACATCAACATTGGGTTATGTTTGAAACAGTCGATTCTGTTATAGATGGAGTTGGGAAGAGCCAGTATCAGATTTGATTTGGCCTGGCTATCAGCTTGATGTCTTAACATTTCATCAGCATCATATTCCCTTAATTCTTTCGCAATAGTGGTAGCAAGAGAAGTTGATGTAGCTGGGATCACTTTCCTTGGAATTTCCATAGGACCCTGATTCAGTGATTTCATCATGTTCTCCCCATTTGGTTGCCTTTCAATAAAGTTGATGAACCTATCCTGCCATTGTTCGAATTCATTCTCATTGATGAGAACTGGTGAACGAGTATCGGACCCCAAAGACATCATGAGGTCATTCTTGTACAGTTGTGCTTGTAGAGACATCTTGTGAAAAAAACTCAGAAATTTCAGCAAAAAATGTCTAAGTAAGAGAGACCCGCAAACTAGAGGTTTGCGTTTGTAATGATGAGCGCAAAGTGAGCTTTGCGTGTGCTGAAGGGAACGCAAACTGAGCTTTGCGTTTGTAGAAGGGAACGCAAACTGTGCTTTGCGTTTGTAGAATGAACCGCAAACTGTGCTTTGCGTTTGTAGAAGGAAACGCAAACTGAGTTTTGCGTTTGTAGACTTCGCGGGTGATAAACTTCGCGGATGAGTGAAACGCAAACTGATGGTTTGCGTGTCAGACTAGAATCGAGAAACTTGGCTTTGCGTTTCCAATGAGAACCGCAAACCAATTGAGAGTCCAAGATCATTGATTCTTAGAGAGAGAAAGTAGAGAGAGAGAGTAACAAGCGCAAAGTTCAAACTGTTGTATTGAAAGTGAATGCCAAAATTACAAAACAAAGGCTCTAAGGGGACTTAAATACCCCTAGCCTTTACAAAACAGATTACACTAATAAAAGCAGTAAAAGCTAGAAAATAAATACAATGATTACTACAAAATTAGACTTAACAATTAAGTAATTATAATTTTAACTAATAATATATTAAAAATACATATTTTATTTTGTAAATTACACCATTAAAAAAATCTTGTCGATGGCTTTAAAATAATTTAAGTATTGAATATTTTAAAAATTTTATGCAATTTATTTAATATATATCTCCAAATCCGTCTACATTAGTCAAAAAAAACTTTTCAATTTAAGTTGTGTTTAAGAAATTTATCGTTTTTTTGTTATTTATGTAAGAAAAAATCAAAATTTATCTATGACTATTAATTAAAAATAAAAAAAAGATAATTTTTTTTAGTTTATCTATGTCTATTAATAGATATAGATAAATTTCTATTTTTATAGACATAAATAAGAAAAAACGATAATTTTTGTAAAGACAACTTAAAATAGAAAGCATTTTGGATTACTGTAGACGGATTTGCGGATATATATCAGATAAATTGCATATAAATATAAAAAATATTTAATATTAACTTATCATAAAGGTATCAACAAAACTTTTCTAATGACATAATTTACAAAATCAAATACGCATTTTTAATGTATTTTGAGTTAAAATTATCATTAATTAGTTAATACAATAAGAGTATAACATAAAAAATGAAATAAAGGTAGGAAAGAAAATAAAAGAAATGAAAAAAAGACAAACCAGAGGGGCTATAATTATAATTTACTATATAAAGTAATAAAACAAAAAAAATAACAAACAAAAAGTAAAATTATCTAAATACCCTTAATTTAATTATGTTTTTTTTAACTAGAGTTGGTCAGAGTTACCAAAAATGAAAATAAAATGGCAACTACAATGACCAAAATTGTAATTAGTTTGAAAGAGGGACGAAACTTGATAGTAGGTGACAACCACAAGGACCAAAAATGTAATTTACTCTTTTATTATATTTTTATGCAATTTATCTAATATATATCCACAAATCGGTTTATACTAATCCAAAATACTTTCCATTTTAAGTTGTCTTTAAAAAAGTTATTATTTTTCCTTATTTATGTCGATAAAAATCGAAATTTATCTATATCTATTAATAGACATAAATAATTAAAAAAATTATCTTTTTTTCTTTTTAATTAATGGTCATAGATAAAATTTGATTTTTTTCTTACATAAATAACAAAAAACGATAAATTTCTTAAACACAACTTAAATTGAAAAGTTTTTTTTGGACTACTATAAACGGATTTGAAGATATATTTAAAATAAATTGCATAAAATTTTTAAAATATTCAAAACTTAACTTATTTTAAAGGTATCGACAAGATTTTTTAATGGTGTAATTTATAAAATAAAATACGTATTTTTTATATATTATTAGTTAAAATTAAAATTAATTAATTAATATTATAAAAGTATAAAATGAAAAATAAAAAATAAAAAAAAGTAGAAAAGAAAAGGAAAAAGACAAACTACAAGGACTATAATTGCAATTTACTATATAATCTAATAAAAAAAATGAAAAAAATAAAAAGATAAAAAGACCAAAATACCTTATATTTAACTAAGTTTTTTTAATTAAAGTTGGTCAGAGGGACTGTTTGGGTAAAAATTTCAATAGTACATTGTCGTACGATTAACACTGAACAACAGGTAAGGAATTCCAACAGTCAGAACCTACTATGTCGCACGACCAAATAGATAACAGACGCCCTTTCTTCAAGTGACCTCAATCAAATTATCAGAACTTATCCGCAGTCTCGGTCGTACGACATAATTTCAGTTACTAATCTACAATATACATTATACCATGTTTTAATGCAGGATTCAAGGATATTTATGACCAAAGATCATAACGGAAGCCTTCATCAATAGCAACGGACATAACAGACGCTATCATCAATGTCAAAACGGTCATGCCATTAATGTGTAAGATACACATTAAAGGCGTCCTAACGGAAAAATGCACTATAAATACGAAGAGGAAATCTCACTCGGGGACATCTAATCCACAGACCTTACAAGCTCACAGATTACGTTCTCAAGCTCGCTTAGTTTCTCTCGAAGTTCATAAAGCTTATTGCCGTTTGTTGCGCGACGCACGACCAAAGTCTAATTACACACGACTGATTTTACTTTATTGTATTGTTTTACATGTATTACACTTGTAACACTTGTTATTAAGGACGACGTCCCTAATTGACGTCCATAGTGCACGACGACTCATACTCGTCCGCGGTTTTTACCCATTTTAGGGGTTTTCCGCGTCACCAATTCCCTTGTCTCATTTATTTCATTTTTATTATTATCGTACGATTATTAAAGCTACTTTCTTTGGTTGGATCAAAATCCACATTTACCTTAAATTTTCCTTGGGAGATTTTTGGCATAAACAGTTTGGCGCCATCCGTGGGACCCCATCCAAAGAAAATCTTTGATAATCTTACGACGTGCTAACGTTTTCCTTCGAGTATTCCTTTTTTTCAGTTACTCAGGATAATGTCATTCCAAGGAACTCAAGATCATGTTTTGGCTCAAATGAATATGGAGCTGACTGCTGCTCGTGCCCGTATTGACGCTCTAACAGCTTAGGCTCGTCAGGCGGCAGAAACCATCGAGCATCTCAGAAGTCAAAGTGGAAACAATATGACTGAGACTACGAATGCTTATACTGGTGCTTGGAACGTACCTCCTTCATTGCCTAATTATCCTCGTCCACCACCAGTTAATCCTGCGACCTTCGTAATCCCAACCATGCCTATGCCTTCTATGCCGTTCAATGGATATGCCTCTGATTCCTCGCAGTAGACTAACTTCAACGGATCAGGTTATGTTCCATTGGGTGTTCCTGGAGGTGTACCAACGGATCCCATTGCACAACGATTGAAGTTCTTAGAGGAGCAGAATGAGCGTGTCTTGTCTATGCTAGCCAAATTGCCAGGGACAACAGTCCCAGTTGATGTCGAACCACGAACAGGATTTCAAGCGTCGCCGTTCGTCGATGAAATTGCTTTGGTGGACATCCCAAAGAAATATAGCATCCCGACCTTCTCCCCAAAATATTCAGGTGTCACTGATCCGACAGAACACGTCGCCCAATACAAACAGCTCATGTGGACTATTTCAATACCGCATAAATTCCAGGAAGTCTGCATGTGCAAGAGTTTTGGAACAACTTTGACTGGAGCCGCATTACAATGGTTGATCAATCTCAAACCTAAAACTATCGGGTCTTTTGCAGAATTAGTGAATCAATTTTCTCAACAATTCACTAGTAGTCGAAAAATGGAAAAACAAACGAGCGACCTTTACTATGTCGTACAGAAGAATGGAGAGTCCATCCGGGACTATTTTAACCGGTTCGACGCAGAAATGATTAGTATCCGAAATTGCGACGTGAAAACAACAATTGAAGCGTACAAACGGGGTCTGGATGATAGTTCAGGGTTATATCTCGACCTTACGAAGTATCCTCCAGAAACCTTTGAAGACGTACGAGCAAGGACGCTTGCTCATATGAGGGTCGAGGATGACCTCGTTTTCAGAAATAAACATTCAAATGACAGGAAAAGTCTAGGTGTTAAAAAGTCAGACTTCAAACCGAAACCAACTGTTCGATCAGAGCCTGCCCGACAGATTTCAAACGTCAGATTCGAAACGAAAGGGCCGACGACTTCTAAATCAGTCCAGTATCCTAAGGTGTCATCTTATGGTTTCCCTGGGTCTGCCAAAGACGTCGTCGTGTCCCTGAAACAGCTCCAACAGAACGTTCTATGGCCAAAGAAAAGCGATAAGGATAATGATAAGAAAGACAAAACAAAATGGTGCGATTTCCATAATGACTTCGGTCATATAACGGATGATTGCATCGCCCTGAAGAAAGAACTGTCCTGGCTTAATTCGAAAGGTTATTTACAAGAATTGATGGAAAAGAAGGACGTGCGTCCCACATCCCCAGAACATGCCAAGGTGATTAATTGTATCACCGGAGGCTCTGATGTCTGTGGGACCACATATTCAGCTGCTAAAAGACATGCTAGTCGTGGTCCCGATGACCGACCAATTCCAAAAGAGGCAAGACCCAAGAGGACGCAGAATTAGAAGCTATAAACTTGACGTTCGATCAAGCAGACCTCGATGACGTACATCAGAAACATCATGACGGACTAATTATCCAATTGAGCATTGGAAATTGTTTGACAAAGAGGATACTCGTCGACGGAGGTAGTTCAGCTAACATTATCTTTTTTGATGCAGTGAAAGCCATGGGAATCGACAAATCCGAGATTACACGACGTTCGACTACACTCGTTGGATTTAACGGAGGAGCAACAAGCACCATGGGGGAAATCACACTACCAGTATATGCTAAAGGAATCAACAGACAAACGAAGTTCAACGTCGTCGACTGTTCATCAGCTTATAACGTCATCCTTGGGCGACCATGGATCCACGATATGAAAGTTGTACCTTCGACGTACCATCAAATCTTGAAGTTCCCCACGCAATGGGGGGTACAGGAGATCAAAGGCGAAAGAAAAGTTGCTAGGGAATGTTACAAAGTCTCTTTGAAGCCCCTGAAGCAGACAATATAGCAATTACAAAACCAGGACGTTCCTGGGACTGATGACGACTATCGCTTGGAAGCTGTCGTCCTAAACCAGGATAAGCCTGATCAGATGGTTTACATAGGTTCGACGCTCGACCCTTTTTTTAAAAAGAAACTAATATCTTTTTTGCAGGATCACAATGATTGTTTCTCATGGACACATGAAGACATGGTGGGCATCGATCCAAGTATTATTTCTCATAAACTCAACGTTGATCCCTCGTTCAAGCCTGTTCAGCAGAAAAGACGAAAATTCGCTCCTGAAAGAAATAAAGTTATCAATGACGAAGTTGATAACTTACTCAAAACAGGAAAAATACGAGAAGTCAAGTATCCAGACTGGCTCGCCAACGTTGTTGTCGTCCAAAAGAAAAATGGCAAATGGAGAGTCTGCATTGATTTCACAGACCTTAACAAGGCTTGTCCAAAAGATCCATTTCCATTGCCACACATCGATTCTATGGTCGACGCTACAGCTGGACATGAATTACTCACTTTCATGGACGCATATTCTGGATATAACCAGATATTGATGCATTCTGACGACCAGGAAAAAACAGATTTCATGACAGATAAAGGTATTTATTGTTATAAAGTAATGCCTTTTGGTCTTAAGAATGCAGGTTCGACGTATCAACGATTGGTGAATATGATGTTCAAAGAACATTTGGGCGACACTAAGGAGGTATACATTGACGATATGCTCGTCAAATCAAAGCATACGAACGATCATATAGGACATTTGAAGCAATCGTTCGACATTTTGCGTGAATACAAAATGAAGTTGAATCCAACAAAATGTTCTTTTGGAGTTCGAGCTGGCAAATTTCTCGTTATATGGTCACACGACGAGGAATCGAAGCTAACCCAGACCAAATTAAAGCAATTATCGAGCTCAAATCACCTAGAAATTTTAAAGAAGTCCAACGTCTAACAGGACGTGTAGCAGCGTTGAACAGGTTCATCTCTCGGTCGTCCGACAGATGTCACCTATTCTACAACGTCCTGCGAAAGAACAAAGGATTCGAATGGACTGATAAGCATGAGGAGGCACTGCAACAACTCAAGAAATACATGACATCACCTCCCTTCCTCTCTAAACCTGAGAAAGGTGAAGCTCTTCAACTCTACTTGGCTGTCAGCATTAATTCGGTAAGTGCAGTCCTTATACGAGAAACCGACGGACGACAATTGTCAATCTACTATGTAAGTAAAACTTTACTAGACGCTGAAACCAGGTACTCATCTATAGAAAAACTTTTGCTTTCATTAGTCATGGCCTCTAAGAAACTACGACATTATTTTGAATCGCATCCTATAACTGTGGTAACTAACTTTCCATTAAAGTCTGTTGTTAAGAAAACCTGAACTAACAGGACGACTAGCTAAATGGAGCATCTACCTCAGCAATTATGATATGGATTTCAAACCTAAGTCGGCGATCAAATCACAGGTCTTGGCAGATTTTGTTACAGATTTCAGCCCGGAGTTGGAAGAAGCGTCGATGTCCAATGAGTTAATTGTGGCGACTTTACACGACACTACTTGGACGCTCGATGTCGATGGTTCATCGAACATACGAGGAACAGGCCTGGGTGTCATCCTACAGTCTCCACAAGGGGGCAAAATAGTGTACTCTATACGGTGCGACTTCAAGGCAACAAATAATGAGGCAGAATATGAAGCACTGATTGCAGGAATGAAAATTGCTCATGATTTGGGGGAAACATGTCTACATGTCCGAAGTGACTCGTCTCTAGTTGTTAACCAAGTTAATGGAGAATTTGCAGCAAAAGATTCAAGGATGATTGCTTATTATAAAATAGTAAAGGAAGAAGCAAAGAAGTTCAGTCGCTTCACAGTCGAACAGGTACCAAGAGATCAGAACACTCAAGCTGACGCATTAGCCAACTTGGGATCAGCACTTAGTCGAACAACATTCAACAATATCCCAATAGTCCATCTCGCAACACCAACAATCAAAGACGACGGTAATACTATGGTCGCACCAATTGAGGAAGAAAGCTCCTGGTCGGATGATATTAAAAATTATTTGGAAAACGATCAACTGCCTGATGACAAAATGGAAGCCAGAAAGGTTAGATTTAAAGCATCAAGGTATGTTATGATCAGAGGACATTTATATAGAAGATCATCTACTGGTCTGAATTTGCGATTTATCACCAACAAGACGCAAGTCCAGAAAATCCTACAAGATATGCACGACGGTGAATGTGGAAATCACTCAGGAAGTCGCAGTCTAGCCAACCGGATATCACGACAAGGTTACTATTGGCCGACATTAAGGCAAGATGCGATCAGGTATGTACAGTCGTGCGATGCATGTCAAAAACACGCAGGTATGTCTCATAAACCCTCTGAACCCTTACACTCGACTTTGATCCCATGGCCCTTTATGAAATGGGGAATGGACATTGTTGGAAAACTACCACCTGCCCCTGGGTAAAAAGTATTTCTTTTAGTTTTAATAGATTATTTCTCTAAGTGGGTCGAAGCAGCGGCTTTCTCCCAAGTTCGGGACAAAGAAGTCGTTGCTTTTATCCAAACTAACATCATTTGTAGGTTTGGAATTCCATCTGAAATAACGTGCGACAATGGGACACAATTCATCAGTGATCGAACACGAAGATTTTGTGAAGAAAGGAACATCAAGTTGGTAACATCGACGCCTAGATATCCACAGTCGAATGGTCTAGCTGAGTCAAGTAATAAAACTATCATCAATTCAATCAAGAAAAGTCTCAAAGCTGCCAAGGGGAAGTGGGTGGAAGAATTGCCTTCCATTCTATGGGCTAATCGTACGACACCTCGTACGTCCACAGGACAAACTCCTTTTTCCTTAGTCTATGGATGTGAAGTTGTGTTACCTATTGAGGTACGACTACCGACTTCAAGACATACGTCCGTTGAGCATAACTTGGTCGATCTAAGTTATGACCTCGATGCTTTAGAAGATCTTAGAGAATCTTCACACATTCGCATGGCGGCACAGAAATAAGTGGTCGAGCGACATTTCAACAAAAATGTCCAGACCAAAATTTTTCAAGAAGGTGATTATGTCCTACGTCGAGTATTTCAAAATACTCAAGAGGTCAATGCAGGTAAGCTTTCCACTAAGTGGGAAGGTCCTTATCAAATCTCGAGCATCGTGGGTAAGGGAGCTTATAAAATCCAAACCCTCGACGGTCGAGATATCCCACGAAGCTGGAATGCAGTTCATTTAAAGAGGTATTTCTTTTAAATTTCATATTTATTTCCTTTGATTATTTCTTAAGAAAGATTACTGACTTAAGCATCGGAGGGTCGTTGGTCAAACCAACGACCACCCCACTAATATTGTTTTTCGCAGGGACGCACGACTTATTTAAAATCTTTGTGTCGAAGTAAAATTCACATGATCATACATATATGGATGGCGTAACCATTGACAGAAGTCAATCTTTTGCATTTGACGTTCGATATTTAGATTGCCTTTGGTTGATCATAAACCTCAATCAATTTCATTACAATGGATGATGGTATGGCTAAACATATGATATGCTATGACTATTTATCTTCTTCGATTACTCGGCATACAATAAAGTGTAAACTTAAAGCAAAACAATAAGCGTCAGTGGGCAAAAGGAATTCTTTCATTAGTCGTTCAAAAGGTAATTATAAAAGAAAAGGAACAACCATAGACGGCCGACCCCTAATAAAAGATTCAAAAGACAAAACTATTTCGGAGATCGAGAACAGTGACACCATCGACAATGTCAAGGCCAAGATTCAGAACAAGGAAGGTGGAACGTCAGAAAGAAATCTCGCTGATTATAACATCCAGAAAGAGTCAACTCTTCATTTGGCCTTGAGGCTAAGAAGAAGGAACGTCAGATCGTTCCTGCACGACCGCCGTCCCTGCTGCCGCCGCCTCTCCTCCGCCGTCGCTCCCCTCCAGATCGTCATCCTCGTCGAGGTCCCTTTCAGTCCCCACAGTGTCAAGATAGGTCTTGAGCTCCTCGGCGGCCGACGCCATGGGATTCTTCCCACTCAGATGACGTCTCATAAAAGCAGCTCGGGCTGTGAGACGAGATAAAACTTCAATTTGCCTATTCTCCTCCTCCAAATCCCTGACGTCGCCCTCCAGCTCCTCGACTTTCTTCTTGAGGGACGTAACCTCATCAGCAGAAGCAGCAGCAATAGTGGTGGCTTTTATTCTCGCGATCTCCAGATCAGTCGTCGACGTCTCAAGTTCTAGGACACGATCCCTATACTTGATCTTCTCACGATCTGAAACCTCAAGTCGACCGCGGACGTCAGAAAGTTCAGCCTTGAGGCTCTCGACCTTCGCCTTCTCAGCCCCGACTGCCTCCAGGGCAACCTTCTCCTTTTAAAGAGCCTCGTCAGCCCTTTTCTGTACGTCAGGGAAGGCCGCCCTAAGACCTTCTGTCTGAGTGTAAAAGCTCAGACAGGCTTGAAAAGCCTGCACGACAGCAAAGAAAAGGTTAAAAAACCATAACAAATAAGTAACAAAGGAAACAAAAAGTAATACAGGCTTACCATGAAGGAAAGACCAGCGACATGTGCTCCCGTATCTTCGACCCGAGAATCCTTATAGCGGTCGCGGAAGGTCGGGAGAAGAAACTTCCTCAAGTGTGGGAAAATGACGTCCCTCTCGAGGACGTCATTAACCATGAAGTCAGATGGGAGAGTGGCTTTGAATATCGTCTCTCCCACCTTCTCCTTGTTCTTCTCCTCCCTTGAAGAGGAAGAAGGAGTTTCAAAGATGGGATTATTAACGCCTGACACCCCCGACATGGGAGCATCCTTCGTCATCTTGGTCGATCCTCCGAGCTCGACCCCCGCAACGGTTCGCTTCAATGGTGTCGTCCCTGCAAGGGACGACAAAGTAGCATCGCCCGTCTTCTTGGGCGAGAGTCGAGGTTTGCCTCGAACACGTCTTGCGTTTGCCCCGAAAGAAGGGGCAGATCTTTTCTTCGTCTTTTCCCTGCCTTGACGAGCAAGCTCCAGTTGTTCGGCTCGTTTGAGAGCAGCAGACTTCGTAGATGCATCCCCTGGATAAGATAAGTAAGTTAGAAGAAGAAGGGACATACAATATAAAAAATATTGTCGAAAGACATACCAGTCATCTCTTCTTCTCTTTCTTCTTCCCTTTCTTCTTCTCTTTTCTCTTCTTCCTTCTCTTCTCCTCGACGAGAACCCTCGACAGGCGTAACTTCAGCTACGAAAACGGCCTCGTCTTCCTCGTCGTTCGACCGAACGGAAAACGAACGATCAACGATACTTCTTTCCAAAATCCTCTGAATTTTGTTGAGAGAATCTTTCCTTAGCTTAACTTAGTAAAATCAATGACTGTCAAAACAAACAAAGAAGAACATCAGAAAATGTTATAAAAATAAACGCACGACAAAGAAAGAACGCACGACAATGTAAGAAAACCTACCCGACTCATTCCATCCGGACGACAACCATTGGCTGTTCTTGTCACTCACAGATGCTACCTGGATGAAAACGTACTGGCGTTTCCAATCACGGTCGTTCACCGCAGTATTGTGCACCAGTACGATATCCCCTTTCGTTCGAGGGAATAAACTATATCTGTGATAGTTATCCGCTCGAACGCTATAAGCAGTTAGGAGGTCGTTCAAGTTGAACGGAGCCCCCCAGTCGGCCGTAAGACGATCGACCAACTGGACAATCCGCCAGAATTGAGGCATTAACTGTCCAGGCATCAAGTCAAAAGCATCCAAAAACTCCCTGAACAAATGACTAAATGGCCAGGAAAAACCTATCTTAAAAGGATACTCGTATAAAACACTGTATCCCATCGGAACTTCATCCGACTTTAAATCCTCCGGCGTCACCAGATTGACCCCATCAGGAATCTTAGCTAAATTTTTGAAGTAATCTAAATGTTCTTCCTCCTTAAACATGCTCACAGGTTCACTCGACATTTGGAAATCAGAAATATTCACTGTCGCTCGCCAATAGCTAAGAATATCCCAAGCTCTCCTAGGCTTCTTGGCTATAGACTTCTTATGCATAAATCGACACAGAGGGAAAAACAGGAGAATCGTACCTTAAATAGTGTTCTAAACCTCGAATTTAGAATGGAAATGATTCTCGTCGCTCGGAAATCTCGCCGGAGATATGTATTCTTTAGTAGGACAAAATGTAAAAAAGGAATGGATTGTGGGCAATTCATATTTATACTGAAAAATCGGAAATCAAATCGTCAGGAAATCGAATCGCCAGAAAATTAACGGTCAATGATATTGACACGTGTCGTTCGTATCTGGCAGCCACTCGAGTACACTCAACGAGGACATGACACTTGTCCTTTATTAGCTGTCAAATTGCTAACTTTGCAGGAGATGACGTCATTATCTGGTTGAAAATGAACCGATTCGGTTCTATGCAAATTTGCCGCTTTCTCTTTTGTGACACGTGTCTTAATTTAAAATTTAAAATTCAAAAAGTTGCCGCTTGAACTTTAAATTTGGGGGCAAACTGTTTGGGTAAAAATTTCAATAGTACATTGTCGTACGATTAACACTGAACAACAGGTAAGGAATTCCAACAGTCAGAACCTACTATGTCGCACGACCAAATAGATAACAGACGCCCTTTCTTCAAGTGACCTCAATCAAATTATCAGAACCTATCCGCAGTCTCGGTCGTACGACATAATTTCAGTTACTAATCTACAATATACATTATACCATGTTTTAATGCAGGATTCAAGGATATTTATGACCAAAGATCATAACGGAAGCCTTCATCAATAGCAACGGACATAACGGACGCTATCATCAATGTCAAAACGGTCATGCCATTAATGTGTAAGATACACATTAAAGGCGTCCTAACGGAAAAATGCACTATAAATACGAAGAGGAAATCTCACTTGGGGACATCTAATCCTCAGACCTTACAAGCTCACAGATTACGTTCTCAAGCTCGCGTAGTTTCTCTCGAAGTTCATAAAGCTTATTGCCGTTTGTTGCGCGGCGCACGACCAAAGTCTAATTACACACGACGCACGACCGATTTTACTTTATTGTATTGTTTTACATTGTATTACACTTGTAACAATTGTTATTAAGGACGACGTCCCTAATTGACGTCCATAGTGCACGACGACTCATACTCGTCCGCGGTTTTTACCCATTTTAGGGGTTTTCCGCGTCAACAATTCCCTTGTCTCGTTTATTTCATTTTTATTATTATCGTACGATTATTAAAGCTACTTTCTTTGGTTGGATCAAGCTACACATTTACCTTAAATTTTCCTTGGGAGATTTTTGGAATAAACAGGGACCAAAATTGAAACAAAATGACAACCATAGTGACAAAAATTATAATTTGTTTAAAAGAGGGACCAAACTTGATAATGGGTGGAAACCATGTTAAGACACAGTCTCATTGGATTCAAGATCATCCAATACGAAGATCGCAATCTGAAGTTAATGCTGAAAGTCACTCTCAACCATAGTCTAGGGTCTAATTTGTAATAAGTGTCAAAGTTATAATATCTAGATATTTATTATTTAGATATTATGTTTTTAGTTATAATATTAGTTTATATTTGTTTTGATAATATCTAACTAATAGATATTATCTATCTCTCTGTATTATCGTACAACACAGATCACAATTCACACACACAACACACATAGCAAAAGGTGTAAAGAGAGAAAAACAAACAGAGAGAAACCATATCAAGAAATCAACCGTGTAATCATCGTTTGTTATCGAAACAGGTTGGTTTATCTTCTATTTGTTTGTTATTTGATTATCTGGTAACGATCACGGACTCACAATTGGTATCAGAGCTGATCCAGATTCAAAATCAAATTTTTTTACTCTCTGTGTTCTTCATTTTTGAAGAACACTGATCAATAGATCAAAACTTGATTTTGCGGTTATTTTCGAAATCAAAGTGTTGTGTATTGTTGTTGTTGGTAAGGAGAACATTATGTCAAAATTTGGTGTGGTAAAACGACCTCTAGATTGTTCGATTTAAGAGTTGCAGGTCGATTAATCGAAGAAGACAACGTACCGGTCCTTTGATATATATCGGTCCTTTGTTATCGGTCTTTTACATTATATCGGTCAAAGGAAATTTACATTATATCGGTCTTTTACTATCGGTCGTTGTTATATCGGTCGAAGGTTTGTATTTACCGGTCGAACTTGGAATTTTATCGGTCGAAGGTTACCTCTTTTATCCCGGTCAAATCAACCTTCCGGTCTTCACACTTCCGGTCGAAACCCTCTTTGTACCGATCAAACATTTCCCGGTCGAATTGTTTGTTTATCGGTCGAATCACTCACAACCAATCCCGGTCAAACTCTCAATTTTATCGGTCAAACCCATCATTTTTCCGGTCATTGCTTGTGAACTATCGGTCTTTGATATATATAATATCGATCAAACATATCAAACAAAATTACGGTCATTTCAAATCCCGGTCAAACACCATTTATCAATTCCGGTCCAAACAATTTGTCAATCCCGGTCAAAACCCACAATCCCGGTCTTATCTCTCTCTCTCGGTCAAAACCTCACTTCCCGGTCTTAGAAGTTTCCCGGTCAAACTTACTCCTTCCCGGTCAAAACAATTCTCACACTTTCAGTCCTTCATGCAAACTCATGCAAACACATAAATTTGAAACCCTCTTTGTTTCGGTCCACTCACATAAATTCTAACTCTCACATTCAAATCTCATGCAAACTCTCATGCAATCAATTCCTCCACTCACAATCAATTAAACTTTTCTTCTCTAATTAAACTTTCGGTCCACTCACAATCAATTCCTCCATTTTATTATACCGGTCGAATTTCATTATATATCGGTCGAGATAAACTTTGTACCGGTCAAGCATAAATCAATCCTTTTTCCCGGTCAATCAGTTTTACCGGTCGAAAATTTTACCGGTATTTACATCTTACCGATCGAACATCTTATCGGTCAAAGCTTCACTTTGCGCAATCAACCTCTCACGCAAACCTTCTCAAAACGCAAAGTTTTTCCAGACTTCGAACTTTATTCAAAATGACATCCAGAGAAGCCCTTGCAATCGGAACTGACACCAAGCCACCAGTTCTCTTTAAAGGAGAATACGAACAGTGGAAGGATCGGTTTCTGAACTTTGTTGACATACATGAGCTGGGTGATTTCATCAGGAAATCTATAGAAGAAGGGGTTATGAAACCTGTTAAGACGACTCGCTTAGTTGGAGATGTGCCGACTGAGGTTGACCTTAAGTTTCATGAGCTAGGAGATGATAACCTTAGAAGAGGCAAAGGTGACAGATTAGCTAAGTCATACATTTTACAAGGAATTCCAAACGAAATATATGTAAAAATTGACAGCTACAAGGCCTCCGACAAAGAAATGTGGGATCAGCTCGAAAAGATGATGTTGGGCTCAAAGGTTGGAAATCAGCTTAAAATCTCCAACTGCCTAAATAATTATGAAGAATTTAGAGGCAGAGTGGGAGAATCCTTGGAAGAAACCTATGACAGGTTTGTGACTTTGCTGAACGAACTTAGCAAGAACAAAGTCCACAAATCTCAAATTGAGCTGAACGTCAAATTCCTGAGTATTCTTCAAACGGAATGGAAAAGATTTGCTAGGCAGATGAAGCAGATCAAAGATTTGAATGAGATTCCACTTCATGAGGTGTATGAAACCCTCAAACAAAATGAAGAAGAGGTGGATGAAATTCTAGAAGAAAAGAGACAGAAAGGAAAGACGGTTGAAGACACAGTTGCTCTTGTTGTCAGAAAGAAGAAGAACAAGACAATTGTGTATGAGTCAGAAGAAGATGAAGGTAATGCAAACTCTGACACGGATGATAATGAACAACTGAAGCAAGCAATGCTTATGCTGACATGTGCTTTTTAGAGAAAGTTCTACACAAATCCAAGTTCAAACAATCAGAGATATTCTTCTGGTCCCAACAACTACGCTCATAAAGAAAGGGTTGAAGGAAGTAGGTATTAAGGAAAGAGATTTGAAGGGAATAGAACAGAAGAGAGGAAACCTAAAGATAGAAGGTATCAGGATGAAGGAAAGAGGATAGAGGAGAGGAAACCGGAAGAAAGAAAGTTCAAAGCTGAAGGATCCAGTCAGCCAGAACCACCTACGTGCTACAACTGTGGCAAAACAGGTCACTTTGCCAAGGACTGCCGCAGATCAAAAGTCAGAAACTCAGACTACTACAAGAACAAGATGCTTCTTGCAAAGCAACAGGAGGCAGGCAAGGCACTGATGGCTGAGGATGAATACTGGCTCGATCACTCAGATGAGGAAGAAGAGGATGAAGAGAAGGATGAAGCCGTCAACATGTGCTTGATGGGCAAGATAGAATCAGATGCTGAAGCTGATTCAGATAATGAAGAAGAGGAGGTATGTAATTTATCAGATTCAGATTTCATGAATAAAATGCATGCCATGAGTTTAAAACAAAAAGAGTTAGAATCTAATATTGAGCAAGAAAATGGTGTCATAACTGACAAAAACCAATTGATACAGAAACTTAGCAATGAAATTGCTGAGAAGAAAGTATTGGTTGAGATTTTACATAAAGAAAATGACACCAACGCAAAAGAAAAGACAATAATTCTTAAAGAGAATTCTGAACTGAAGTCTCAACTGCTAAAAGGTGGGATTGATTTATATGAGCTTAAAAATTTGCATGCTTCTTGTACCAAAGAAAACTTTTCTTTACTTGGAAAATTAAAATTTTTGGAAGAGAAGTTATACAAAATGGGTCAAACTGAACATACTATTTTTCTGAACAAACCCAAAGAGGAAATAGAGAGATGGGGAATCGGTTATAAGAATCCTCACTGTCTACAAAAAGGGATGTCTGAAGTGCCAGGACTTTATGATCATCTTTCAATGCAATTAGCTCGCAGAATCCCTGAGTTTAAAACTTTCTGGACTAAACTGTCAAAAGAGGATGAAGCCAACGAAACGGAAAAACGGTTGAAATCATCTAAAGTTCATCTTCCATTTAATTATGCGAAGACGAATAATAGTTATAATGAAAATCCAATATATCAAAAGAAGAAAACTCTTTCAAGTGATTTCTTTCCAAGTTATTCTAAAAAAGAAATGGAGGCGAAGCCTATTCAAGGTAAACTATATGTCCCTCCTCTCGTTTTAGAACGTAAAATTTCTGAACTCGAGAATTCTTTATCAGATGAAAGACTTTTGATGAATATTGAACAAAACATTTTTTCAACTGTGTTTTCAAATTCTGTTCTTTCAAAGACTTCAAACTTTGAGGACATGTCTGGTTTAGCAAATAAAGAGCTTGATTTTCTGGACTCTAACGGTGGTTTAGATGATTGTTTTGAACAATTTGACTTTAATGAAAAACTTCCTAACCATTCATCTTTTGTTAAGAAATCTTTCAGAAAAACCAGTATGCCTGTGAACATTGCAAAATCAACGAAAGTTTTCGTTGATAAATCAGTCTCTGTGAATGCTAAGAGTGCTAAAGGTAAGAATATATCTAAGTATTCACAGAAACCGAACACTACTGGTAATTCTAAAAAGAAGCATTCGTTTGTTGCTCAAAAGTCTAACTCACCAGTTTCACATGTTTTAGATATGAGCAAGCAAAGGCCAGAAGTAAATTCTCAATGGCAACCCAAACGGAAGCTTGACAAGACCGTTCTATCGTTTAGTAGTGTTAATTGTAATAAGACTTCGCTTAGTAAAGATGTCCTAATTGCTGATATTGCTGTCTTGAACCCAAAACTTATTGTTTCTTGTAAACAATATTCAATTAAGCAATTATTTCAGTTATCTTTATCTGCTAGAAAGTCTTCTATTTATGATAAACATGCTTCTATTTCTTGTCAAGATTCTGAAGATTGGTTTGGCAATTATCATGTGCATTCATCTCATACTAATTCTTCCAATACATTTCAAAAGAAAAGAGGACCCAATTTGAAATGGGTACCAAAATCTTGTGCTAACACAGAAGGACCCAAATTCCAGTAGGTACCAAAGGCTAAATCTGTGTTGCAGGCACACAAAGTTTAAAGGGAAATCGACTTCTGATTATGTACAGATCAGGACTTGTTCTTCAATGACAAGACATTGGTTCTTGAGTAAATAAGCTCAAGACCCGAACTTCAATGTCAAAATTAGGCTTTTGAACAAATCAGTTCAAGACCCGCACTTCGATGATCAAAGTGTTTATTCCAATGTTGTCGTATGAATATCTAAATTTGTAATTTCTCTTATGCAGACTAGTCATACGTGGTTCTTGGACAGCGGATGTTCCAAACACATGACAGGGCAAAAAGAGATATTGTCCAATTTTAAAGACAAATATTGCGGAACAGTCAGATTCGACAACGACCAGTTTTCTCCAATCATGGGATATGGTGATGTACAACATGACAATGTCACTATCAAGAAGGTAAGTTATGTAGAAGGCTTACGACACAACTTGTTCAGTATAGGCCAGTTTTGTGACAAAGACTTAGAGGTCAACTTCAAAGCCAAGAGATGTTCAGTTCGCAATGAAGAAGGCGAAGAACTCTTGGTCGGTACTCGAGAATCAGACCTCTACACAATCAATTTATCAAATGTCCAGACTGACAAGCAAGTTTGTCTACTGACGAAAGCCTCGATGCAACAAAGTTGGTTATGGCATCGAAGGCTCTCTCACCTCAACTTTCGGTACATCAACAATCTGGTAAGTGGAAAGTTCATCAAAGGACTTCCAGAGCTGAAATATGAAAAAGAACATCTATGTGCAGCTTGTGAAAAGGGTAAGATGAAGAGGGCTCCACATAAACCAAAGCCTGAACCAAGTACAAGCGCTCCGTTAGAGTTATTGCATATGGACTTATGCGGTCCGATGCGAACTCAAAGTCTAGGTTGAAAGAAGTACATACTCGTGATCGTGGACGATTACTCGCGATACACATGGGTCAAGTTTCTATGTTCAAAGGATGAGACACCAGATGTTCTCATCACATTCCTGAAGACGACCCAGGTGAATCTGCAGAAACCGGTCAAGTTTCTACGAACAGACAACGGCACAGAGTTCAAAAACAACAAGGTTGAAGAATATCTCGAATCTGTCGGGATTTCACATCAATACTCTGCTGCTCGTACGCCTCAACAAAATGGAGTGGTCGAAAGAAGAAACCGAACGCTAGTCGAGGCTGCTCGTACTATGCTAAGTCAATCAGACTTACCTCTATTTTTGTGGGTAGAAGTTGTATCGACCGCGTGCTTCACACAGAATCGATCCATGGTACACCGAAGATTCAAGAAGACTCCTTATGCGTTAATCAACAACCAAACACCGACAATCAAATATTTCCATATATTTGGGTGTAAGTGTTTCGTGCTAAACGATAGGGAGAATCTCAACAAGTTCAGTGCTAAGGCGGACGAAGGCGTCTTCATTGGATATTCCTCGACATCAACTGCATTCCGTGTTTATCTAAAGAAGTCAAAGACGGTGATTGAAAGCGTCAACGTCTCCTTTGATGAAGAAATGGCTTCCGAACAATACAATTCAGAACCCGTTATAACCGGAGTACTAGCTTCTGGTCAACTCAGTCCAGAACCTGCGTCTCAACAGAATAAATCAGATGAAGCA
This sequence comes from Arctium minus, assembly GCA_954870635.1. Taxonomy (NCBI): domain Eukaryota; kingdom Viridiplantae; phylum Streptophyta; class Magnoliopsida; order Asterales; family Asteraceae; genus Arctium; species Arctium minus. The sequence goes on along the minus strand of OX941087.1, from coordinate 79,923,981 downwards.
TCAACATCTACTAACCATTTATCTGATTTAGATTTATTATTTGAATTGTTTTACGATGAATTTCTTAGATCTAATGTAAAGAAATCTGTTATGGTTGACAGGATGAAAGACTTAACGACTACTCATCCAACCAGTTCAGATGACTCTATTGAATCCAACGCCCCGATTCAACAAGAAGTTCCAATTCAAATGCCGACTCCAACAGTTGAAGAAGTGACAAATGATAAAGAGACAAAAGTAGCTGAAACAGTAGGATATACTATTCAGATCAATCTACAGCCGGAACAAGCTGTACCTGCTGAGCCTTCTGAACCTGCCACTTCAACTGAAACCATAATTCCTCTTGAACAAACTGACGAAGGTACAAGTGGATTTGTAGATGATACAACTGACATACATTCATCTAATCCACTGCCTCATGAACATAAATGGACCAAAGAGCACCCGATAAGCCAGATAATTGGCGATCCATCAAAACCGGTGCAAACTAGGTCAACATCAATGAACCTGTGCATGCATGACTCCTTTCTGAGCAAGTTCGAGCCAACACGCGTATCGGAAGCACTTGCTGATCCAGAATGGGTGATCTCAATGCAAGAAGAGCTAAATCAGTTCAATGCACTTAAAGTCTAGAGACTCGTACCGAAACCTCAAGGTAAAACAATTATAGGTACGAAGTGGATTCTCAAGATAAAGAAAGACGAAGATGGTACCGTTATCCGAAACAAGCCAAGACTAGTAGCCAAAGGATATAGACAAGAGGAAGGAATCGACTATGACGAAACATATGCTCCTGTGGCGCGATTAGAGGCAATCAAAATGTTTCTAGCCTACGCAGCCCACAAGAACTTCACGGTCTTTCAAATGGACGTGAAGACAACATTCCTGAATGTAATTCTGAAGGAGGAAGTCTACGTCTCTCAGCCAGAGGGTTTTCTCAATCAAGAGAAGCCGAATCACGTCTACATTCTCGACAAAGCACTATACGGTCTGAAACAAGCTCCTCGTGCCTGGTATGATGTCCTTTCCAATTTTCTAGTCAAGTCTGGGTTTTCAAAAGGTACGGTGGATACCACTTTGTTTATCAAAAAGGAAAAAGGCGATATCATTTTAATTCAAATCTATGTAGATGATATTATCTTTGGTTCTACAAATACTAAGTACTGTAAGAATTTTGCAAACCTTATGGTGTCTAGATTTTAGATGAACATGATGGGAGAGATGAATTTCTTTCTCGGATTGCAAGTCAAACAGTTTTCTACGGGTATTTTTATCAATCAATCAAAATACATTATGGATATTCTTCGGAAGTTCAAAATGGAAAATTCAAAAACGATTGGTACCCCAATGGCACCAGGTACTAAGATTGGCACCGATACTTCGGGTAAGGTTGTTGATGTTAGGACTTATCGAGGGATGATAGGTTCTTTAATGTATCTTACTTCGAGTAGGCCAGATATAATGTTCTGAACATGCTTATGTGCACGATATCAGGCCAATCCTAAAGAAATCCATATGTCTGCTGTGAAGCGCATATTTAGGTATCTGAAGGGCACTGCAGATCTTGGTCTGTGGTATCCTAAAGATACTAGTTTTGAACTAACATCCTACACAAATGCAGATCATGCAGGTTGTATGTTAGACAGGAAGAGCACGTCAGGACATGTGTAGTTCCTCGGTGACAAACTCGTAAGTTGGGCATCGAAGAAGCAACTTTGTGTTTCAACTTCCACGGCCGAAGCAGAATATGTAGCAGCTGCTAGTTGCTGTTCTCAGGTCTTATGGATGAGAACTCAATTGCGCGACTACGGTTTCCACTTCAACAAGATCCCGATATACTGTGACTCCAAGAGCGCCATCGCAATAACAGCGAATCCTGTTCAGTACACAAAGACTAAGCACATAGATGTCAGGTATCACTTTATCAAAGATAATGTAGAGAAAGAAACAATTGAACTTTTCTTTGTAAAGACTGATTATCAACTTGCCGATTTGTTTACCAAACCTTTAGACGAAAAGAGGTTTACCTTTCTTATCTCTAAGCTTGATATGCTAAATCTCAAGGTATAACCAGTAATTACCTATCAAAGTTTTCTAATTGTATACTTTTTCATCATTACTTCATTCTTAACTCTGATTGATATCTGCACTTCTATATTCTGTTCATGATCCAAGGGGGAGAATGAGAAGAAATTGACATCTGGTCAATATTACTTTGAGGGGGAGCTCATAAAATGTTGCATGTACCTATTAATGCCAATTTTTTTTAATGCAAGATTTTAGGGGGAGCTCTTCAAGAAAAAGGGGAGTACGGATATAACTTCTGATTATTTCTGATAAGGACTCATACTTTTAAACTGTTTTACTGCTTTTTGTCTTTTAATTTCAAGTGAATAACGTTACTTTGACTTGACTTAAGACTTTTGCAGAAGTTTGAGAGAAGCTTAAAAGATCATATCTTTATGACTTTAAGCTTAGCTTCATGAGATGTAAGATCGCACGTAAAGGTACAATCCTTTATCTTAATCTCATAAATGGTTGAAAGAAGGACATCTTTCAATCATTAGAAAACATTGTTTTTCATGTTCAAACCACTTCCCGATTTTTTTTTCAACATATTTTATATTTTGGGAGTGTATTTTAAATGTTTTCATGATCTAAATTGTGCTTTAACTGAAATAGTTAAACCAATCTGAGCTTCACGTGCATCATAAGAAAACAAGGAATCATTGTGCTAGGACTTAACACAACTTCTATGGAATCACGTTAACCAGTGATTTCTATCCAAGAAGTTAATCCATAGTGATTGAGTGTGATAAGTCAAAAGAAATAAGTGTGTCAAACAAAGAACTAAGTTTGATTAGAGTGAGCTAAATGTTTAAAAGAAAGAGCGTGTGAGAACAGAGTTAAAAGAATATCACAACTCTGCACCAACTTTTTCTGAGCCGGATAGCCACATTTCTAGTGTTTCACAATTCTTTGGTGATCATTATTGAAACATGCAACTAGCCCATGCCAACTCTTGATCAAACCTCACCAACTACTCATTTTCTTCTCAACAAGAAAGTGTTTCACATTTTCTAAGGGGATGCAACACGTTTGCTATCTGATTTTCATTTGAAAAATCTGGATATTGAAAAGAAGGAAGTTTGCCCCACCTTCGTACTTCAATCATGCACATTGAGTCTGTGTTTAACTTACTGTTGTCTCAGTGGTTTACACAATTTTGAGCCAATAAGCAATCATCAGTGCTTAATTCTTTCAAACACAAGCACGAACACACAAGGAATTTGTTTCTTTGTCATAACGTTTATAGAAATTACCTTTGTGGTGTTTCGATGATTAAATGGAAGCCCTGGGGGAGTCAACATCAAACAGCTCCTTTCTAATGTGTATTCGTTACACACAGTGACTTAGTGTTTCTGACAGGCATGTTAACTGATTCATTAGTTGATTCAGGTGTTACATGATTATTTTGTCTAGATTTGCAAAGATCAGGATGAATAACTATTGAATTGACGGATCAGAGACTCCAAGTGGTTGACATTTCTTACTCAAAGTTTTGATGAAGTCGTTGCACTTTCCATCAAAAAAGGGGAGAATATAAAGCTTGAAGAAATGTTCATTACAAGAAAAGCTAACCAAGAAATGCGAGATCAAAGTATTCTGAACACAAGCTGATTTCAGATAAATTTTCTTTGAAGATACTTTACTAAAGGATTCTGAGCTAGAGAAAGAGATTGCATCTTCTGTGCTGAAAGAGAAGATCGTATTGACAAATCATTTTCGTAATGATCTTGATCCAAAGGGGGAGATTGTTAAGACACAGTCTCATTGGATTCAAGATCATCCAATACGAAGATCGCAATCTGAAGTTAATGCTGAAAGTCACTCTCAACCATAGTCTAGGGTCTAATTTGTATTAAGTGTCAAAGTTATAATATCTAGATATTTATTATTTAGATATTATGTTTTTAGTTATAATATTAGTTTATATTTGTTTTGATAATATCTAACTAATAGATATTATCTATCTCTCTGTATTATCGTACAACACAGATCACAATTCACACACACAACACACATAGCAAAAGGTGTAAAGAGAGAAAAACAAACAGAGAGAAACCATATGAAGAAATCAATCGTGTAATCATCGTTTGTTATCGAAACAGGTTGGTTTATCTTCTATTTGTTTGTTATTTGATTATCTGGTAACGATCACGGACTCACAAACCACAAGGACCAAAAATATAATTATTTTAAATACAATTACATATAAATACCACAAGAAAGTAAAATGCTTTTTTAACACATCGAATGTACGACAACTCAAATATGATTTATCTAATAGACACCTTCTTTATTAAATTAAATTTTCCATATTAACTTAGAATAATACAATTTGATATATATTAATAAAATAATATTTGTAGGTACTTATATAAAGATGTTCATCATCACCTACAATAATATAACACAGAGAAAAGAAAAGCAAAATGAAGAAGCAAATACTAAAGGGACGTTTGGTTCACATAATGCTTTTAGATTGAATGGAATCTGTGAAAGCAATTTGACTTTGAAGGAATTGGAATGTTGTGTGGTTTGACCACCTGTTTGGTTGACAGAATTGAAATGGAATCTGTTAAATAAATTGAAAATTTTCTGTTTGGTTCAAAGATTGTAGCTTCGGAATTGGAATGAAATTTTGGTAAATGACCAAAATACCCTTTTTAATCATTTTAATTTTTTTAAACAAAAATTACTTTAATGAAATAGTCATTAAATAGTTTAATTTTTAACTAAAATTGCTTTGATTATTTTAGCACACGAATGATGAGAGATAGAGGAGAGAGAGATAAAGAGAGGAGAGACAAGAGAGAGAGAGAGAGAGAGGAGATACAGAGAAAGGAGATAGAGAGAGGATAGAGAGATGGGAGAGAGAGATGGGAGAGAGAGAGGAGAGAGAGAAAGAGAGGGTAGAGAGAGAGGAGAGAGAGAGGAGAGATAGAGAGAGAGGAGAGAGAGTGGAGAGAGAGAGAGAGAGTGGAGAGAGAGAGAGAGAATTGGTGTCTACTGATAATCAATATCAGTAGTGTTTAGTTTGGGGTAAAGGGTAACTTTGGAATTATCAAAATATGAGATTCCATTCCACTGAAATCCTTGGGTTTTATGATGGAATGTTCAAATCCTATATCTATCGAATTTAATGGAATTCAAATATTCCATTCATTGAAAAGCTTGAACCAAACAAGGGAATGGAATCTGGTCAAAGGAATTCAACATTCCAATTCCACCAGATTCCCTCACATTCTGTGAACCAAACGCCCCCTAAGTTTCTTGTTCATCTCTTTCTTTGTTGTTTCATCTTACACACAACTTAGAGAAAACTTCTACCAAACCTCTTGCCCGAAAGTCGAATCCATTGTTCGATCAACGTTCGCCAAGAAATTCCAGGAGACTTTCATCACCGCTCCCGGAACGCTCCGCCTCTTCTTCCATGACTATTTCGTTCGGGTAATTCCCCTTATTCATTTCTCCATATCCACATGTTACAAACCCTTGACAACTAATATAAACCGCTCAATGAGTTTTATTCTCCGTTATGATTCATATTGTCTCATATGTTTTGTTCATGTGTGTGTATGAATGTGTGTGTGTGTTTCATTCACATAAACGTACTTCGTGTTTTTCCCATACGCAGAACAGTTTTAAATACCTTGAAACAACATTGTATGAACATTCCATGCTTTTGATGTACTTTTTCATATATGAAATAACACATGAAAATCGATTTGTAAGTTTATAACATTTATTGTGTATTTGATTTGCCTTATATAAATACATGTATGTATAGGGGTGTGATGCTTCTGTGTTTCTGACGAATGCAAATGCCGAGAGAGACCATCATGATGACTTGTCCCTTGCCGGTGATGGATTCGACACCGTCATCAAATCCAAGGCCGCTGTCGACAACAATCCCAATTGTCGTAACAAAGTCTCGTGTGTAGATATATTAGCTCTTGCCACCAGAGATGTCGTTGGCTTGGTAAAATTCCGCTAAATCTCTTTTGATAGTTAATATATTTTAAACATGTTAGAGTGTCACATCAGTTAGAAATAGACCCATTTTTTTGGATTTGTTTGATAGTATTTATTTATTTTCATCTAAATTCATAGACAGCTGGGCCATCATACAAGGTGGAATTGGGAAGGAGAGATGGGAGAATCTCTACAAAGAAAAGTGTCCAACACAAACTCCCACATGCAGAGTTTAACCTCAACCAACTTAACACCATGTTCGCCTCTCATGGTCTCTCTCAAACCGATATGATTGCTTTGTCAGGTAAATAATAATGCTTATTTTTTTAGTATGATTTACTGAGTTTGTTTTAACTAGTTAGGTGTTGTTCGGTTGTGGCTTATTCGCTCAGCCCACAAAATGGAGTCATATACACTCAGCCCACTCTTTTCCCTTACTACCCTTGTTGAAAAATACGCTTCCTTCTTCCCAAAATTATTCTTCCAGTCTTCTTCCTCCATAGATCTGCTATTTCTCATCTGTGGAGACATTATCGTCCTCATCTGCTCTTTCTCATCTGTGGTTTAAATTCCTCCTCCATAGATCTGCTATCTGACCACTCAAACTCCAGTCGACCACTCAAACTCCAACCTCCATCTCAAACTCGAGCCTCCAGCCGACTACTCAAACTCCAGACTCCACTCAAATTCCTCCTCCATAGATCTGCTATCTGTGCACTCATCGTCCTCATCTGCTCTTTCTCATCTATGGAGACATCATCATCCTCATCCCTCTCCATCATCGACAATGGAGGTTCAAATTCCTCCTCCACAGATCTGCTATATGTGCACTCAAACTCCAGCCGATAATGGAGGTTCAAAGTCCTCCTCGATTTCTTGTTTTCATTATTTTGTTTGGATCTCCAATGCATCTCCTACTCCTTTGGTACATCGATTTTCTATTTTCTATGTCGATTTCCAAATGTATCAATAAAGATTTTCTGTTTTGTATATTGATTTCAATAATCGATTTTGTTTCCAAATGTTTTTGTTTCAATAATCGATTCCTTACTGTATTCTTTAAGCTTCAAAGTCTCTTGAATATTCAAAGTTTTTGGATATACTACATTTTTGTCAAAAATAAAGATTGGGGGTAAAATGGTCATTTCTGACATTCAGACTATTTATTCAGCATAATAACTGAACAACAACTTATCAGTTAACATAAAGACAACTTTATCAATACAGACAACTTTATCCATACAGGTCTTAATAGGAAACGTACCGAACAACCCCTTAATGTTTTTAATTAAAACATGTATTTTTATTCATGTTTTATGTAGGTGCACATACGCTCGGATTCTCGCACTGTAATCAATTCTCGAAGTGTATCTATTTGAAGGCCGGAATAGACCCGACCTTGAATTGGCAATACGCTCTTCAGCTACGAAAAATGTGTCCGGTGAATGTAGACCCTAGGATCGCCATTAACATGGACCCCACCACACCGCAGACTTTCGACAATGCCTATTATAAGAACCTTCAACATGGGAAGCGTTTGTTTACGTCCGACCAAGTCTTGTTCACCGACACCCGTTCAAGGCCGACGGTCAACCTGTTTGCGTCTAACAACAATGCTTTCAACCAGGCTTTCGTGACCGCCATCACAAAGCTCGGTCGTTTTGGGGTTTTGACCGGTAAGTGTAACATCCTTCCTAGACCCCAAAAGGTATTACGGAAAATAAGCAACAACAATGCTAAAAATGGAATAAACTCAAAATCTCATCCTTTAATTCAATAAAAATCTAAATCAATTTAGACAAATACGTCAAACCCAAGCTAAGAGCAGAAGCCTAAAACTGAATAACAAGAGTTGACCAACTAGTCCATCCCATACCGGACATTTTTATTACATCATAAATAATAAAAAAGCAACTTAGTGATTGAGCAAGCTAACGAACTACGCCGACTATTTCCCTTTGCTAGTTCCCGCATGAGTGCCTCCTGAGATACACAATATGGGTTAGCTTAAAAAGCTAAGTGAGTTCATGAAATACTAAGACAACATAATATTAAGCATTGCATAATAACAAAGTTAATTTAAACTGATTAACAAGTATGTGACTGATAACTAATCAATTATAAAATACTATTGTTCAATATTCTACTAGTACCTTTTGGCACCAACACTGAACTAAGCAACGTAACTGTTTCCAACTGGGTATCCAGTTCTGAGTACCACTGAGCTTAACTGAGCCATTAATCCTTACTAACAATTAATGCATGTCAATAATGTAAAACAACATTAACAATAATATCTACAACGACTAAACAATTAAATAATTTAACTGCATAAACTGAAATCAAACTAATTGTGTATCCTCCCCTTGGGGAAACGAGTCATGGAAACTAACCTTGATTTCTGAATACTTGAGCTACGTAGATTTTTGTGAGTTTGGTACGACCCGAACACCTAAACAGTAAATTTAGGGTTCCAAGGTTACGCTAATAATTATAAATTAAATTCGACGTAAAAGGTTTCGATTAACCAACAATCCAACTCATCTTCACTTACTTGACAACCTCTAGAATAATTTAATTTACACCCTTAGCTAATCAAAAATATTAATTAATATCATTAATGATATTTATTAATATTAATTATATGGCCATAAAAGAGACCATGGCACATCTCGATGCCATCAGAACGTATGCATGCATGGCTAAATATGCCATTCTTAACCTTTGGTTTTGACCACCAATGCCATGAGGCCGTGACTCTCTCCCTCTCTCCCCTTCACTGTTTCTTTTTTTTTTCTTCCTGTTTAAGTCGATCACACACACACACACACACATGCAATGACCCATCGTTGCCTTCACGCTGTATTCAACTAAGGCCAAAAATCAATGATTTATGTCCCTCGCTCGCTCGGAAGGAATCGAGGCTTCAACCCCTCTCCTATCCGTACTAAACCTCGACCGCGTGAAGACCATGTCGGACAAGGGTCCGCCATTTTTATCGGGAAGAAACGATGGTTACGGGACCACTTTTCTACCCCGTTCAATCTTCTCGACACTAACCCAAAACCCATTAAAACACCAATAATCACATCACTTGAACTCGAGTTTGACGTTACCCGGTCGCTAAACGGAATAGGGTCACGAAATCTAAAAAAAAACTAAATGAAAACGGGAGAGATTAACTTACCGAAAGCCAACGATTGAGACTCCAAACTTTCTTCACCAACTTGAATCGAGTCCTTAGAAGCCTTTCCTTCTTGCTAAACTCTCGTAGATTTATCTCGTTTTTTTTCTTCTTTCGAACTTCACAAAAATGATGGAGAGAAGGGTTTTTTTTTCTGATCTTCGTATGGAAAAAGGAAGACTTAAACCCTCTTTTGTTGGAGATAAATCAACAACCGAATCTTCCCCTTAACTTCCGACGATAAGGATGAGACTAAGTCTCCACGTCCATACTTGACTTATTCAATCCCTCATTTCATCCCTCCACTTCTACCCTAAATCCTCTTTATTCCTTAACTTGTACATATTTTACAAACGACCCCTAGAATTGGGGTGTTACAACTCTCCTCCCCTTACAAAAATTTCGTCCTCAAAATTTGCATCGGGTTGTGTTAAACAATAATATCCCAATCAATCAAGCTAATTACTCAAGATATGACATTAAAACTCAAGAACTAGAAAGAGAAAGTCTAGAGAGAGAAAGTAGATCTTGTATTGCACCCTCTAGAATATTACAATATGCATAAGCCTCTAGTTCGTTACTACATGATTACAAAGGCAAACATATATATACCACACATCTAATACAAAGCCTTAACGGCTAAGGAAACTAAACTTACTTTGACTAACTATTACAAGGTCAATGTTGACTTTTACACATTTGACTTTCTTATTAAATCTTGGATACAATATTTAGACTTAACAATCTCCCCCTTTGTATTCAAGATTTAATAAAAATTTGATGCAGATCTTCAACTCTTGATTATTCATCTTTTGTCTCTTGAAGCTTTCAAAAACTTTGCTCTTTTGCAGCTTTTGAAGAATCTTGGAAAGTCTTTTTAATCTTTGACGCTTTGGAAAGTCAACATGCCTTCAACAAAACAGGAAATTCTTGAAACTTCTTTGAAACTTGAAACTTCATTTCTGAAAAATCTTTCGTCTTCAAACAAAATTGTATCTTCATCAATTTGATCTCTGAATCGTCTTCGGAAGAACAAACCTACTTGAATTCTTGAAATTTTCTTTTGAAGAAGCTTTTGACTTTGAATCAGCCTTTGAAACAGCGTTTGAAACATCCTTTGAAACAGCGTTTGAAACATCCTTTGAAACAATGTTTGAAACAGCGTTTGAAACATCCTTTGAAACAACGTTTGAAACAGCGTTTGAAACATCCTTTGAAACAACGTTTGAAACAGCGTTTGAAACATCCTTTGAAACAGCGTTTGAAACAGCGTTTGAAACATCCTTTGAAACAGCGTTTGAAACAGCGGAAGCAAATTGAACTTTAGGCTTGAACTTTGAACTTGAACTCTGACATTGAATCTTTATAATTCTCCCCCTTTTTGATGATGTGAGCATCATTATCATCAAAATATCATCAATTTCAGCATAGGCTTTGATTTCCCCCTTTATGAACAACAAACAATCTCCCCTTGATATTGCTGTACTTTTGATCTGAAGAGCCGAATCATGAACAATATATATCCGAATCTTTTCAAATTCAGACATAATGAGCGTGTAACCCTGATTCAACAAATGAAACAGTTAGAAATGCCTGTCAGTAACAGGAAGTTACTATGTACAACAGATGTACAATGTAAGGAGCTGGTTTGATGTTGACTCCCCAGGACTTCCATTCAATCATTGAAAGACACAAGGTAATTCTATGAATGTTCTGACAGAAAAACATATTCTCTGTGTGCTCGTGCTTGTGTTTTGAAAGAATTAGCACAATGATTGTGTTTCATAAGGCTCAAAGTATGTAAATCACTGTGACAACAATGATTATACATGGACTCAATGTGCATGAGAAAGGGTCGAAGGTGGGGCAACTTTCCTTCTTTTTCAATATCAGTATCTTCCAAGAGAAGATCCGATAGATTATGTGCTGCTTCCCCCGAAAATGTGAAACATTCTCTTTTTAAGAAAAGAATGAGTAGCTGGTGAGGTTGTATGCAAGAGATGACATGGGCTATTTGCCTATTTCAATGATGGTCACCAAAGAAATGTGAACCAATCAGTAATGTGGTTGCCCGACTCAGAAAGTGGTAGGTGCAGAGTTATGATATTCTTTTAACTCTGATCTCACACCTTCTTTCTTTTTATCATTATACTCACATCTAACCAATCTCTCATTTCCATTTTACCTCTGCCCACTCCCACACTCTATTCTTTTAGACCCCTCTCCCCTTAATCACTCAAAGGATTTCTTCCGGGGTAGGAAACACTGGTTATCGTGAATCCATGGAAGATCTATTAAGCACTCACACTGAATCCCATGTTCCTAAAAGTACATGCTGGTCAATGATTTTTCTTGACATGTAAAGCACAAGAAATCATATGTCAGAGTATGTATGCTCATTGAAAAATATGAATGAAATTTGAGCATTTGTGTTTTGAAGATTTCTCAAAACAAGGATATTGAATGAATGAATATGAAGTCAAGAGAATTGTTTTGAGAATCTGACAATGAATCAATCAGATCAAATCAAATGGTTAGGGTATCAAAGAATTGGTAATTTTGTTTATATGAACGAATATAAACAATTTATCAAAGAAAGCACAAATATGAACAAGATGAATGATGCACAACAACTTTGAACGCAAACGGGGGTATTACCATCAAAAAAAATTGTTTCTTTATGAGACATGGTAATAACAGATTCAAATGAAATACTGAACCGGTATGTGTGAATACTTGACAGTATATGGACAAGATAATACACAAGTATTGATCTTTGGAAACACACGGTCAGTTAAACAATTAAGCGCAAAAAATGAAAAACATTTTAAAAATCACACTTCTATATTCATGAAATCGTTTGAGAATAAGAAGTGGTTTGAACATTTAAGAAAAGGTTTTTCATGTTCGAAAGTTGTCCTTCTTTCAAACAATCAGAGATCTAGGATCAAAAGATTTTTACCTTTTCGGCTCCCCCTCAAATCATGATCAAATGATTTATATCTTTTGAGCTCCCCCTGGATATTAGCATAATATCCTTCTTTGATCGTTGAAAAACGGGTCCTGATCTGTCATTTGATCAGAAGCCACTTTATTCATTTTATTTATTCAAAAATAAAAGACAGAAAGCAGTAAAACGTTTTATAGAGTGAGTTCTGATCTGAAGTAATCAGAAGTCATCACCTTTACTCCCCCTTAAATTAAGCATCTGAAATATGTCAGTTAAAACAGGATAGAGATCAAACACTCCCTTTTGAATTGTTAGACCATCAATATCAGAAAAATCTAGCAAAGAAAAAGTATAGGATAGAGATCAGATCAATTCACTCGGGATGAAGACCATCAATATCCATTGGATGCAAGCATACAGGAGTAAGGTCTTTTTGATCTCTGAGGTACGGGTCCTAAGCTGTTTTGCTTAGAAGCCATAATCTTGACATTTAGGTGCGGGTCTTGAACTGTGTTATTCAAGAGCCATTGTTCTCTTACTCCCCCTTTGATTGAGGTGCCTGCAACACAGTATCGGTTTTCTTCTTTGGTACCCACTGGTATTTGGGTCCAGAAATGTTAGTTGCAGTGCGTGTAGGGGTAATGGAGTAAGAACCATACCAGAAATGATCATTTGTTTTGTGAAAATGATCATGTGTACAACAAATAGAACAATAAAATTTCTTACCGTTAGGTGCTTTGTTCTTCTTTGCTTTGTGTACAGGTACACATGATTTCTTCTCTTTCAGCTCATTTTCCTTATCATCTTGGACTGGTTTCTTTTGCCAAACCAGTTTCTCTTTCTTGAAACTTTTTCTTGGATAAGTATCTGAACCATCTAAAAATTCATCGTAGAAAAGGTTAGTGCGACGAATCTGATTAAAGGATTTGACTGACCTGTTTGAAGAGATGAATTTCTGATTTGAACTTGAAATAGATTTCTCAAGTTCTTTGATCTTTGAGGCGAAGTTGTCTCTTTCTTTCACAAGCTGGTCAATCTTTGTCTTGAATTCAGACTTCGTCTTTTGCTCTTTCAGCGCAGCTGCAGACAGTTCAGACAACTTAGAAGTCAGCTTTTTAATTTCATTTTCAAAGATGGATCTTTCTTCCTCAAATCCTTTTTCTGATTCATTTCTCTGGCCGGATAACTCTTTAAAGAATCCCACATTTTTCTGTTCTATGGCTTTCTTTTCTTTATCAAACTTCTCTCTTTCTAAAATCTGAATTTTCTCAAAATCTGAGATTTGTTGAGAAAATTTTAAGCATTTAAGCTCCAACGACTTCTTTTCCTCAAAACATTTCTTTGAAAAATCTGAGAACTTTTTCGAAAATTTTTTCTTTTCAGAATCAAAATCAGCTTTATTTGCAACAAGCTGTTTTTCCAAAACAGATAAATTCTTTCTAAGCTCAGTGTTTTTGGATTCCAAAACAGATATATTCTCTTCGAAAGCCTTCAACTTGTTTTGAAGCTCAACTGATTCTGCTTGTAGCTCAGGTGATTTCTGTTCAGTTGTCTTCAGTTGACTTTGAAGATTCATAATCTCTCTTTCTTTCTCTTTTATCTCTTTCTCCTTTTCATAAAGAATACCTGCAAAATTAGAACTATTTTTAGTACAATTTATACATTCAGGAGTTTTAACACACGTGAACAATTTTAGTTGCAAATCCTGAATCTTTTTGAGATATTCTGAATTTTTCAATTTCAGATCATTTCGATCAGCTTCAATACCAGAAATATCAGATCTGTAGTAAATTGACATCTTGAAAAATTAATCAACTTGAAGTGAATGACCATTCCAAACTTATGTATCAGAAAATCAAAAATCAGATTGAATTGAAAATTTTCGAAAAAAAATATATTAAAAAATGAAAATTTGAAAAACACTAGAAATGACACAAAGTTTAACAGAAAAAATATGTCACAAAAAAAAAATTACAGACTTTTTTTTTTTTTTTTTAAACTGAGAAAAGTTCTTTTAAGTAAACAAGCCAAGATGACTTAAATACCTCAAGGCACTTACAAGATAGAAAAGCACAATAAGCACTGACAGATAAAGGAAATAAATACAATGATTACTATAAAATCAGATCTAACAATCTCCCCCTTAGTAATCATTGGCGCCAGGGTCTTCAAAAAAAAATCTTCAAAAACAGCATTGACCTTCTAGGCGACTTTGAAGGATCATTGACGTTCTTCTCGTTGACGTAGTCTGTTCAGCCCAACTAACACTTCCAATCGTCGCAGAGTTGAACGGAGATTCAGTCTATCTTGAATAGTAACCAAAGTTCTACGGATCAGACGAATTTCATCATTTTCAAAAAGATATGACTCTCTTCTTGTTTCCAAAAACTTTCTTCTAGCCTCTTGTAGACGATGGTCCAACTGAAGTTTGATCACCTTTAGAGTTCCATCAGAGTAATATCCAATCTCATCAAATCGTAGAAAGCATTTTTCACTTGAGCTGTTCTTATATACTACTCCGTATGGATCTTCGATAATGGTGAATAACGGATAAGACTCTAGATTCTGCAAACTCCGGTTGGGCCTTTCAAGATTAACCACAGGCTGAAAGCTTTCTACGGCCATCTGGAAGTCAAAAACACGATAAAATCGGATCTGTCGTCGAATGAATCGTTTAATAACAAAAAGAGTTTGAGAAACATCCTGAGTCCGGTGATAAAGATTCCTGAAGTGATCATATAAGAATTCAACATCATCAATTGAAAGATCAGTGAAATCAGCCTCTGAAAAGTTGTACCACTTGCAGTCTCTTCTTTCCACTTCAAGGTCTGGATACCAGATGTTCACAAACTTATTAAGTGTGACACTGAGAACTCGAACTATTAGATGAGGAGAAGCAACGGTGTTATTCTTTTTTGCGCTGGCACTTGATAAACGCTAAGTATTCATGTTGATAAGCTTCTGATTCTTTCTCTACTCCAAGTATGGCATATATATTGATTGTCCTTCTTCTAGAAACAAAGATGTTGCTTTGGATATCTTTAAGAAAAGCTGTTCTGAGTCTATTAGCCATATATCTCTGCTGTAGATTTCTCTGCCTTTGCTGCCTAGTTAAAACTTCTCCTTCTTCTAGAAGAAATGGAGGAATTACCGGTTCGGAAGAAGGATTATCTGCTTGAGCTCTATATGACTGACAACTTCAAATGCTTTTGATGGAATATTGGTTGTCGGAGCAGAACTAGTTACTGGAGTATATGAAAGTTGATCATCTTCTGGAATCTCACCTTGACTCGGAAGATCACCATATAGCAATTCAACCTCTTTTGTATCTGATGCATCCATGAAAACAGTATCATCCTCTATATCAGATAAGATGATGATATTGTTGCAATCTTCTTCTTTAACTTGAGCAACTTTGTCAAATCTAACTTCTTCATCATCATCTGAAGTTATCTCTATGAAGTTTGCGAAGAAAGATCTCATGTCATTTGCTGCTTCCGACTCTTCAACTTCATGAGCTCTACCTGAGACATCTGGATCCACATAAACTACAATTTGCATATTATTAATATTTGCTTCAGACATATTAAATTCATTATGCAAAGCAGTTACATCAGCATTGTCAACCATGACATTCACTAAATCTTGGATACTGCAATCTTGAACTATATCAGCAGTCTTTTCTCTATCTCCAGCCACTTCTTTTTGAACAACTTCTCGTGTTTCAGAAGACCCTTCTGTTCTTTGTCTCTTTGCCATCTCCCCCTCATGGCCTTGATGATGGGACCATCTTGGTCATGTCGACGTTTAAGAGACGGGCCAGCCTCAGTCCTGCATGATTGCTCTAGATGATCAATCTTGTTAGATAGATCGGAGAAAGCTTGTGACATAAAAGAACGAAGATCAGATAAACTGGATCTAACTTCTGATCTGAATTCCTGAAATTCATGAGATAAAGCATTAATGCGATCAGAATCGGAAGAGGAAGAAACTGGAGGCGGCGTTGGCTGGAAGTTCCTCAGCAGAGAGATCAAATCTTGATCTTGATGTTGTAGTGGAGATATAGATAGAAGACGCGCATAAAGAAGATCAGATAGCTCAGAAATCGGAGAATCATGAATAGAAGCCCTTGAAATACTCGCAGACTAAGTGAATATTGATGGAAAAGGAAGAGATACAATCGGTGATGTAGATGAAGACACCGCAGAAGAAGGTTCCCGAAGAATCACCCCTGAAGGACGGCGAAAAAGAATCTCAGGAGGAATAACCAAAGTATCTATCTCTGGCATTTTCCCTTTGAAAAACGACTTCAGCTTGTTAATATCTTCTTCCTTTTGAGCATCCACCCTTTCTGAGAACTGACGAATTACCTGATTCAGAGTTGTAAATTTCTCCGAAGAGACACGTGCAGGAACCATAGAAAGCTCAACAGCAGAAACAGTGGTAGCAGTAACATCAACAGTAAAAGAAGCAGGAGCTTGACTTTGTGTTTGAGTGGAGGTTTGAGCAAATGAGATATCCAGTTCATCAACGTTTAGACGGGCAGCAGAGGGATCAATAGATACCGATTCATCTTCTGAAACATCTTCTGGGACAACAACTACTTCCGGTGTTCTTATTTTCCGTTCATACACTTTCATGTTGGGTTGATCGGCATCATCATCACCATCGTCTGAATCACTTGTTGTATTTTCACCATCATCAGAAATATCAACATTTGTCGCATCATCATTAGCAACTCCAGTTTCATCAGGATTAGCATCTTCTCTAACATCAGCAGTAACAGTAGTGGCTTCAGCTTCAATAGCAGCAATGACAGATTTCACGTGATGAGTAGCAACGTCTTGTGGTGCTGCAGAAAGATCAACATCTGTCTCTAGTGTAGTTGCAACGGCAGTAACTATTTCCTGAGTAGTTGCTTCAACTTGCTCTTCATGAGTAGTACCAACTGGAGTGCCATGAGAAGGTTCTTCCTTTTCAGCCTCTACAAATTCATTTTCTAAACAATAATCGATGACACTGTAATTGGTCATGTCAGCATAATTGGCAATAAGACCATAAGGAATGGTCATAGAAAAAGTGAAGGACTTCTTCTGTTTATGAAGATAAAGCATCTCGGAATCCTGAACTTGCGGCCAAGATAATCTTCGTGGAATGGCCGGATTGCTTCGAAACATGCTTCTAATAATCAGCTTGAGAAACCTGATAAAAGGAATGAACTTTCGTCGCTTGTTGGTTAACTTGTCTTGCACTACTTCAGAAAGCTCGGTCCAGAAAATAATCGTATAGTCGACATGCAGGTCATAGACTACTGCATGGAACAGTCGAAGGTAGTGAAGACTAGAACTATCCGTGCCGGTATGTTTAGAAGTTAAGCACCTGTTGATGACAGAAAATAAAGAATACCAGACAGGAGGAAGATTAGACTTGTCAAAGTCTACAACCTTTTTCAGTGAACCAACATAGCCTAGTCGTTTGATGCCCTCAAAAACTTCCTCTTCGGATGGAAAGTTATCATACGTTGTCCTTCCAGGTCTAGAAGTAGGCTCAGGAAGCTCAAGAATCAACCGTAAACGCTTGTAAGAAAGATATGAATCAAATTGATCAATTTTGAGATCAAATCGATGAGGACGTGCCAGTTCGTTCTTAGTGATGGTGTGCCAGACTTGCTGAATGTAGACTTCCTCAACATCAGCAACTGAACAGAGAGCTTGAGAGAGCGAATGTCCACGAAGAATGGAGCGTATGACAGGATGAATCTTGATGCGATCAAAGTCAACAAAGTAGTTGTTAGGCTTATAAGGCATGTACATGATGTTAGGGAACACATTATTTGGAGTTTGCCTAGATATAGAAAGATCAGCCCCAACAGACGGAACAGACGGCATAGGTGTATCATGAGATGCCTGATCAGCCGGATCCTCAAGAACGACATTCTCGTCTTGAATCATTGGATCAGTATTTGTTCGAGAAGACATGATAACCTGAAACACAAAAACAAAACAAAGTTAAACATCCAACAGAAAACACGAAAAAATATTCCAAGTATGGTTTGCGGGTCCTTAAGGGAACGCAAAGGAAGAAATGCGTGACCTGAAGGGAACGCATAGGAAGGAATGCGTGTCCTTAATGGAACGCAAAGCATACTTTGAAACATCGAAACACACAATGAGTTTGCGTGTCACTAAGGAGACGCAAGATAGACATTGCGTGTTCTTAGTGAGACGTAAATTACACAAAGAAAACGAAACAAACAAACTAGAAGAATGCGGGTCACGGGTGAAACGCATAGTTCACTATGCGGGTCTAAAGGGACACGTAAAGCGCACTTTGCGTTTCTTTTTAGAAATGCACAGTATACTTTACGGGTCTAGTAAGACACGCAAAGAACACTTTGCGGTTCTAACAGGACACGCAAAGTAGCCTTTGCGGGTCTCAAAGACTTGAACAAAAACCCTAGAACTCGTTTGTTCGAACCCGAAAACCACAAAACAATAAATCTAAGCACAAAACAACAAAATTAAACCAAAATAAAACATACCTGATTGTCGATTATAAGATCTAAACAAATCCCAATACGCAAATCAATCAAAATCAACTCGAATCTGAGTTTTTAGAGATCGATGAACAATGAAAAATCACAAGTCAGATAAAACACACAATAAGAGACCAAGAATGAAATCAAAACAAAGTAATGGAACACTAATCAAACTACAAACATAGAACGAAAAACAAAAACATACCTGAAATTCCAAAGTCACAATCTGAAATGAATTAGATGAGAATGCAAGAAGAAAAACACAGAGAGAATGGAGGGAAGATGAATAGTCAAACTAGTTCAAAGGGAATAAAAAAACACACTCTTACTTCTATATATTCTAAAAACAAAGAACATTTAAAAAAAATAACTATGAGAAAATTACCTGATAAGCCCCCATTACTCCCCCTACACAAATGCACAAAATTTATCAAATTAGTTTAGCATTTGCATAGTAATTTCAGAAATACTTACCTTATGAATTTTTTATCATCTCAAGAAGTAATTAATCAACAACATTCACTCCCCCTCAAAAACAGAACATTAGCAGATATGGAACCCAGATATACACTCCCCCTCGAAAAATGCACAGACCATATGACAAAAACACAGATAGCAAACATAAAGACATCAATATGAAAGATGATCTTATGGAATATAAATTTTGTACAACTGAATATATAAAATTTTAAACACTAAACAAATTAAAGTCTACTCAGTAAAATTTCTCAGATTTATCAATCAGTTGAAATCAAACATGAGTTGTTGGATACAGAAACAAGTTTCATTGCATATCAAGTTAAGACATGTTCAGCTTCAAACACATGCAGGTATCTATTCAGTGTGCTCGCATGCGATCTTGGATTAGCTTCAAGAAAAATGCAATTCGAAACATAAAATGGAGAACTTTGCATTTACATACACTAAGACATCAAGAATTAAGATTTTCACAAAGTTACAGATTTATCGCAGCTCAAAATATATCACCAAGTATCAAGAGATGTGTGCTCATTGGCATCTTTTAGCAGTATGCTCATTGGCATCTTCACATGAGTGTGCTCTTTGGCATCTTTTAAGCGTTGTGCACTTTGGTATTTTTTAATCAAAGAGTTTATTAAGTAAAGAACATGCCGTAAACGTAACTTTCTATCTGACCCTATTGCAGGATTTGGGTTAGCCGCTCCCAGACCAGTTGGCCTTAAGGGACTAGGTGTCAAGCACCCCTTGGAACTTACTCTCCCGGATCAGAAAGGCTACATCGACATATCCTAAACCCATTCATACCAGTAAAACATGACTTTCGATCTGGTTCTATAGAAGGATTTCTGTTTGATCACTCCCAGATCAATTGACCTTAGGGGACCAGATGTCGAGCATCCCTCGGAACTTACTTTCCCAAACCAGAAAGGTCACAGGTACAAACTTTTAAACTCAAGAATTTCTGTATTTTAAATGCTTAAAAATAAAATCATCTCAATAACTCAGATCTATATCGAATAGCTTAGCCCATATTTTCATTACGATCTACAATTCTGATCACTTAGGATGTTCATGCAAAGTAAACCATAAATATGCCGACTTACGTATCTTTAAAGCAGTATCTGAAGCATCAAGCATGTTGCTGACTTTTTGATGTTTGTAAGATTTGAAAATTGAACATATAAAACTTTAATATAAACAAAGCGACTTGTAAAAGATCCTAGAAACACATTATATTCAAAAGAAAGAAAATCTGAAAGATTTTACTTTATAGAGTAAAATTTGTAAAGATTTAAACTTTTAAGTTCAACATGCCAATTTTGGAAAGCAAAAAGTTAAAACGTTTTTCATCCAAAGCTTTTGTAAAAATATCAGCAAGTTGATATTCAGTTGGGACAAAATATAACTCAATAGTACCTTCTTCCACGTGATGCTTTATAAAATGATATCGCATGTCTATGTGCTTGGTCTTAGTGTGCTGGACAGGATTGACCGATATCGCAATCGCGGACTTGCTGTCACAATATATTGGCACCGTCTTGTATAGCATTCCGTAATCACGAAGTTGCGTTTTCATCCATAGCACTTGAGCACAGCAACTAGCTGCAACGACGTATTCAACTTCGGTTGTTGATATTGACACGCAGTTTTGCTTTTTCGACGCCCAGCTTATCAGTCTGTCACCCAGAAACTGGAGATGACCAGAAGTACTTTTCCTGTCCATTTGATTACCACCATAATCTGCATCAGAGTAAGCAATCAAACTATAATCAGAACTTTTAGGATACCATAATCCTAAATAAGGAGTTCCTTTGATATATCTGAATATGCGCTTGACTGCTAGTAGATGTGATTCCTTAGGATTTGCTTGAAAACGGGCACAAAGGCATGTGGAGAACATGATATCTGGTCTACTTGCTGTCAGATACATTAGCGATCCGATCATCCCCCGATATGTCTTGACATCGACAGCTTTTCCATCTGGATCAAGTCCGATCTTAGTTCCATGAGCCATGGGCGTGCCAATCGAAGATGATTTATCCCAATTGAATTTCTTCAAAAGGTCAAATATTTACTTCGACTGGTTGATAAATATACCATCTGGAAGCTGCTTTACTTGTAAGCCGAGGAAGAAGTTGATTTCTCCCATCATGCTCATTTGAAACCTGGAGGTCATTAGATCAGAAAACCAAGTACATAGAGATTGATTAGTAGCACCAAATATTATGTCATCTACATAAATTTGAACTAAGCAGATATCCAAGTTAGAACGATATATAAACAAAGTGGTGTCGATGGTTCCTTTGGTGAATCCGGATTTGAGCAGAAAGGCAGACAACTCATCGTACCATGCTCGAGGTGCTTGTTTCAACCTGTATAAAGCTTTATCGAGGAAATATACGTAATCGGGATGATCTTTGTCCACAAACCCCTCTGGTTGAGATACATATACTTCTTCTTTCAGTTTACCATTGAGGAAGGCAGTCTTGACATCCATTTGATATACGGTGAAGTTTCGATAAGCCGCGAACGCGAGAAACATCCTGATAGCTTCTAATCTAGCAACCGGTGCAAAGGTTTCGTCGTAGTCAATTCCTTCTTGCTGTCGATATCCTTTGGCTACCAATCTAGCTTTGTTGCGAACAACGATACCATCTTTGTCCTTTTTGTTCTTGAATATCCACTTGGTTCCTATGATGCTTTTACCCTTTGGCCGTGGAACAAGTCTCCAAACTTTTAGCGCGTCAAACTGATTGAGCTCCTTATGCATTGCTAAAATCCAGTCTGGGTCTTCCAACGCTTCGGATACTTTGGTAGGTTTAATCTTGCTTAGGAAGCAAGTGTACAAACATTCGTTGGAAGAAGCTGTTCTGGAGCGAGTAGAAACACTTGCTTGAGGATCCCCAATAATTTGATGGATTGGATGAGATCTTGTCCATTTTGTTGTATGAGGGAGAGGATCAATAACTTCTTGAACCACTTCTAATTGTTGAGGAGGATCTTCAGATGAAATAATGTCAGAAGATGACACATATATGGTTTCAACTGGAGGAGGAGGTATTTCCATGACATCAGATTCAGGCTCTTGTTGACCAGACATAGCTTGTACTTCTTGTTGAACATTTTCTTCTGGAACAACTTCATCTACTACAGACTCCTCATGAACAGTTTCAGCAATTTCTGGTTCATGTAGGAATTGATCCGGATGATGTTCAGAAGGAAAGTCTTGAATTTCAAGAGGTACTGATGCAACATCAGGTTCAGAGGTTGATGCAACGGAAGTAGGATTAGATGCACTCACAGATTCCTCATTCAAGACATTTGACACATTATCAGTCTTTGGTTTAGGAACATCATCATAAAAATTTTCAAACAGAAAATCAAGATCAGAAAGATTAGACAGAGAAGTAGAAGGATCCTGATTTGTCGACTGAAGTGCAGGTTCTGAACTAATTTGTTCAGAAGCTGAGTTTCCAGTAATAGTGGGTTCTGAACTGCGTTGTCCAAAAGCCAAATCAGCAGCTTCATCAAATTTTTATTAAATCTTAAATACAAAGGGGGAGATTGTTAAGTCTAAATATTGTATCCAAGATTTAATAAGAAAGTCAAATGTGTAAAAGTCAACATTGACCTTGTAATAGTTAGTCAAAGTAAGTTTAGTTTCCTTAGCCGTTAAGGCTTTGTATTAGATGTGTGGTATATATATGTTTGCCTTTGTAATCATGTAGTAACGAACTAGAGGCTTATGCATATTGTAATATTTTAGAGGGTGCAATACAAGATCTACTTTCTCTCTCTAGACTTTCTCTCTCTAGTTCTTGAGTTTTAATGTCATATCTTGAGTAATTAGCTTGTTTGATTGGGATATTATTGTTTAACAATTGGTATCAGAGCCATACCAAACTTTTCAGAATTGATTTGATCATGATTTGAATTGAATTTTGTGTGATTTGGACTGAAAATCGTTATTTTCGAAAATTTTTCAAGAAAACGTGTTGTTTACTGTTTCATCCGATTTTTTTTTTGTGAAAAAAAAATCATTTTTAATGCAAGAAATTGGTTTCATTGTGATCGATTAGTGTTGGTGATTGTTTCTTGTTTTGATTCTATATCAAAATTCATTCTAATTCGATGTCAATTTTCAATTTTTGTTATTTTTTTAAGACAAGTTCACGCACTGTTCTTGAATCAAAATTGTTGATTTCTGTGTTTTTAATCGAAATTGCTTGCTAGAATTGTGTTCGAATTGTGTAGGTGAGTGAATTGTCAAAAGTTTCAGATCGAAATTTGAAGTCTAGATGAGTTTTTGGTGTGATTTTGATCGAGTTTAGAGCTTTGCGTGTGTTCATCAGAGTTTGCGGGTGTTCATATTGGTTTGCGCGTGCTTCATCCTGGTTTGCGTTTCATTCATCGTGATTTTCTTAAAATTTGACTTGAACTTTGCGGGTTCTTCTGGAATCGCAAAGTGTGGTTTCAATAGTTTGTGTTTTTTTTTGCGTATCATTCCACAAACGCAAAGTATATTTTGCGTATATTGACACAAATGCAAAGTTAATGTTTGCGCTCCACGGTTCAACCGCAAAGTAAGGTTTGCGGTTCACTCTACAACCGCAAAGTAAGGTTTGTGGTTCACACTACAACCGCAAAGTAAAGTTTGCGGTTCACACTACAACCGCAAAGTAAGGTTCGCGGTTCACACTACAACCGCAAAGTGAGTCTTGCGCTTCAAAGCACAAACGCAAAGTTACGATTTGCGTTCCATAGCACAAACGCAAACCTCAGTTTAAAAAAAAAAAAAAAAAAAGGGTCTTCTGAAGCACGAGAAGTTGTTCAAAAAGAAGTGGCTGGAGATAGAGAAAAGACTGCTGATACAGTTCAAGATTGCAGTATCCAAGATTTAGTGAATGTCATGGTTGACAATGCTGATGTAACTGCTTTGCATAATGAATTTAATATGTCTGAAGCAAATATTAATAATATGCAAATTGTAGTTTATGTGGATCCAGATGTCTCAGGTAGAGCTCATGAAGTTGAAGAGTCGGAAGCAGCAAATGACATGAGATCTTTCTTCACGAACTTCATAGAGATAACTTCAGATGATGATGAAGAAGTTAGATTTGACAAAGTTGCTCAAGTTAAAGAAGAAGATTGCAACAATATCATCATCTTATCTGATACAGAGGATGATACTGTTTTCATGGATGCATCAGATACAAAAGAGGTTGAATTGCTATATGGTGATCTTCCGAGTCAAGGTGAGATTCCAGAAGATGATCAACCTTCATATACTCCAGTAACTAGTTCTGCTCCGACAACCAATATTCCATCAAAAGCATTTGAAGTTGGTCAGTCATATAGAGCTCAAGCAGATATTCCTTCTTCCGAACCGATAATTCCTCCATTTCTTCTAGAAGAAGGAGAAGTTTTAACTAGGCAGCAAAGGCAGAGAAATCTACAGCAGATATATATGGCTTCTAGACTCAGAACAACTTTTCTTAAAGATATCCAAAGCAACATCTTTGTTTCTAGAAGAAGGACAATCAATATATATGCCATACTTGGAGTAGAGAAAGAATCAGAAGCTTATCAACATGAATACTTAGCGTTTATCAAGTGCCAGCGCAAAAAAGAATAACACCGTTGCTTCTCCTCATCTAATAGTTCGAGTTCTCAGTGTCACACTTAATAAGTTTGTGAACATCTGGTATCCAGACCTTGAAGTGGAAAGAAGAGACTGCAAGCGGTACAACTTTTCAGAGGCTGATTTCACTGATCTTTCAATTGATGATGTTGAATTCTTATATGATCACTTCAGGAATCTTTATCACCGGACTCAGGATGTTTCTCAAACTCTTTTTGTTATTAAACGATTCATTCAACGACAGATCCGATTTTATCGTGTTTTTGACTTCCAGATGGCCGTAGAAAGCTTTCAGCCTGTGGTTAATCTTGAAAGGCCCAACCGGAGTTTGCAGAATCTAGAGTCTTATCCGTTATTCACCATTATCGAAGATCCATACGGAGTAGTATATAAGAACAGCTCAAGTGAAAAATGCTTTCTACGATTTGATGAGATTGGATATTACTCTGATGGAACTCTAAAGGTGATCAAACTTCAGTTGGAGTATCGTCTACAAGAGGCTAGAAGAAAGTTTTTGGAAACAAGAAGAGAGTCATATCTTTTTGAAAATGATGAAATTCGTCTGATCCGTAGAACTTTGGTTACTATTCAAGATAGACTGAATCTTCATTCAACTCTGCGACGATTGGAAGTGTTAGTTGGGCTGAACAGACTACGTCAACGAGAAGAACGTCAATGATCTTTCAAAGTCGCCTAGAAGGTCAATGCTGTTTTTGAAGATTTTTTTTTGAAGACCCTGGCGCCAATGATTACTAAGGGGGAGATTGTTAGATCTGATTTTATAGTAATCATTGTATTTATTTCCTTTATCTGTCAGTGCTTATTGTGCTTTTCTATCTTGTAAGTGCCTTGAGGTATTTAAGTCATCTTGGCTTGTTTGCTTAAAAGAACTTTTCTCAGTTTAAAAAAAAAAAAAAAAAGTCTGTAATTTTTTTTTGTGACATATATTTTTTCTGTTAAACTTTGTGTCATTTCTAGTGTTTTTCAAATTTTCATTTTTTAATATTTTTTTTTCGAAAATTTTCAATTCAATCTGATTTTTGATTTTCTGATACATAAGTTTGGAATGGTCATTCACTTCAAGTTGATTAATTTTTCAAGATGTCAATTTACTACAGATCTGATATTTCTGGTATTGAAGCTGATCGAAATGATCTGAAATTGAAAAATTCAGAATATCTCAAAAAGATTCAGGATTTGCAACTAAAATTGTTCACATGTGTTAAAACTCCTGAATGTATAAATTGTACTAAAAATAGTTCTAATTTTGCAGGTATTCTTTATGAAAAGGAGAAAGAGATAAAAGAGAAAGAAAGAGAGATTATGAATCTTCAAAGTCAACTGAAGACAACTGAACAGAAATCACCTGAGCTACAAGCAGAATCAGTTGAGCTTCAAAACAAGTTGAAGGCTTTCGAAGAGAATATATCTGTTTTGGAATCCAAAAACACTGAGCTTAGAAAGAATTTATCTGTTTTGGAAAAACAGCTTGTTGCAAATAAAGCTGATTTTGATTCTGAAAAGAAAAAATTTTCGAAAAAGTTCTCAGATTTTTCAAAGAAATGTTTTGAGGAAAAGAAGTCGTTGGAGCTTAAATGCTTAAAATTTTCTCAACAAATCTCAGATTTTGAGAAAATTCTGATTTTAGAAAGAGAGAAGTTTGATAAAGAAAAGAAAGCCATAGAACAGAAAAATGTGGGATTCTTTAAAGAGTTATCCGGCCAGAGAAATGAATCAGAAAAAGGATTTGAGGAAGAAAGATCCATCTTTGAAAATGAAATTAAAAAGCTGACTTCTAAGTTGTCTGAACTGTCTGCAGCTGCGCTGAAAGAGCAAAAGACGAAGTCTGAATTCAAGACAAAGATTGACCAGCTTGTGAAAGAAAGAGACAACTTCGCCTCAAAGATCAAAGAACTTGAGAAATCTATTTCAAGTTCAAATCAGAAATTCATCTCTTCAAACAGGTCAGTCAAATCCTTTAATCAGATTCGTCGCACTAACCTTTTCTACGATGAATTTTTAGATGGTTCAGATACTTATCCAAGAAAAAGTTTCAAGAAAGAGAAACTGGTTTGGCAAAAGAAACCAGTCCAAGATGATAAGGAAAATGAGCTGAAAGAAAAGAAATCATGTGTACCTGTACACAAAGCAAAGAAGAACAAAGCACCTAACGGTAAGAAATTTTATTGTTCTATTTGTTGTACACATGATCATTTTCACAAAACAAATGATCATTTCTGGTATGGTTCTTACTCCATTACCCTTACACGCACTGCAACTAACATTTCTGGACCCAAATACCAGTGGGTACCAAAGAAGAAAACCGACACTGTGTTGCAGGCACCTCAATCAAAGGGGGAGTAAGAGAACAATGGCTCTTGAATAACACAGTTCAAGACCCGCACCTAAATGTCAAGATTATGGCTTCTAAGCAAAACAGCTTAGGACCCGTACCTCAGAGATCAAAAAGACCTTGCTCCTGTATGCTTGCATTCGATGGATATTGATGGTCTTCATCCCGAGTGAATTGATCTGATCTCTATCCTATACTTTTTCTTTGCTAGATTTTTCTGATATTGATGGTCTAACAATTCAAAAGGGAGTGTTTGATCTCTATCCTGTTTTAACTGACATATTTCAGATGCTTAATTTAAGGGGGAGTAAAGGTGATGACTTCTGATTACTTCAGATCAGAACTCACTCTATAAACCGTTTTACTGCTTTCTGTCTTTTATTTTTGAATAAATGAAATGAATAAAGTGGCTTCTGATCAAATGACAGATCAGGACCCGTTTTTCAACGATCAAAGAAGGATATTATGCTAATATCCAGGGGGAGCTCAGAAGATATAAATCATTTGATCATGATTTGAGGGGGAGCCGAAAAGGTAAAAATCTTTTGATCCTAAATCTCTGATTGTTTGAAAGAAGGACAACTTTCGAACATGAAAAACCTTTTCTTAAATGTTCAAACCACTTCTTATTCTCAAACGATTTCATGAATATAGAAGTGTGATTTTTAAAATGTTTTTCATTTTTTGTGCTTAATTGTTTAACTGACCGTGTGTTTCCAAAGATCAATACTTGTGCATTATCTTGTCCATATACTGTCAAGTATTCACACATACCGGTTCAGTATTTCATTTGAATATGTTATTACCATGTCTCATAAAGAAACAATTTTTTTTTATGGTAATACCCCCGTTTGCGTTCAAAGTTGTTGTGCATCATTCATCTTGTTCATATTTGTGCTTTCTTTGATAAATTGTTTATATTCGTTCATATAAACAAAATTACCAATTCTTTGATACCCTAACCATTTGATTTGATCTGATTGATTCATTGTCAGATTCTCAAAACAATTCTCTTGACTTCATATTCATTCATTCAATATCCTTGTTTTGAGAAATCTTCAAAGAACAAATGCTCAAATTTCATTCATATTTTTCAATGAGCATACATACTCTGACATATGATTTCTTGTGCTTTACATGTCAAGAAAAATCATTGACCAGCATGTACTTTTAGGAACATGGGATTCAGTGTGAGTGCTTAATAGATCTTCCATGGATTCACGATAACCAGTGTTTCCTACCCCGGAAGAAATCCTTTGAGTGATTAAGGAGAGAGGGGTCTAAAAGAATAGAGTGTGGGAGTGGGCAGAGGTAAAATGGAAATGAGATATTGGTTAGATGTGAGTATAATGATAAAAAGAAAGAAGGTGTGAGATCAGAGTTAAAAGAATATCAGAACTCTGCACCTACCACTTTCTGAGCCGGGCAACCACATTACTGATTGGTTCACATTTATTTGGTGACCATCATTGAAATAGGAAAATAGCCCATGTCATCTTTTGCATACAACCTCACCAGCTACTCATTCTTTTCTTAAAAAGAGAATGTTTCACATTTTCTGGGGAAGCAACACATAATCTATCGGATCTTCTCTTGGAAGATACTGGTAATGAAAAAGAAGGAAAGTTGCCCCACCTTCGACCCTTTCTCATGCACATTGAGTCCATGTATAATCATTGCTGTCACAGTGATTTACATACTTTGAGCCTTATGAAACACAATCATTGTGCTAATTCTTTCAAAACATAAGCACGAGCACACAGAGAATATGTTTTTCTGTCAGAACATTCATAGAATTACCTAGGGAGTCAACATCAAACCAGCTCCTTACATTGTACATCCGTTGTACACAGTAACTTCGTGTTACTGACAGACATTTCTAACTGTTTCATTTGTTGAATCAGGGTTACACGCTCATTATGTCTGAATTTGAAAAGATTCGGATATATATTGTTCATGATTCGGCTCTTCAGATCAAAAGTACAGCAATATCAAGGGGAGATTATTTGTTGTTCACAAAGGGGGAAATAAAAGCCTATGCTGAAATTGATGATATTTTGATGATAATGATACTCACATCATCAAAAAGGGGGAGAATTATAAAGATTCAATTTCAGAGTTCAAGTTCAAAGTTCAAGCCTAAAGTTCAATTTGCTTCCGCTGTTTCAAACGCTGTTTCAAAGGATGTTTCAAACGCTGTTTCAAAGGATGTTTCAAACGCTGTTTCAAACGCTGTTTCAAAGGATGTTTCAAACGCTGTTTCAAAGGATGTTTCAAAGGATGTTTCAAACGCTGTTTCAAAGGATGTTTCAAAGGATGTTTCAAACGCTGTTTCAAACGCTGTTTCAAAGGATGTTTCAAACGCTGTTTCAAAGGTTGATTCAAAGTCAAAAGCTTCTTCAAAAGTTTCTTCAAAAGAAAATTTCAAGAATTCAAGTAGGTTTGTTCTTCCGAAGACGATTCAGAGATCAAAGTGATGAAGATACAATTTTGTTTGAAGACGAAAGATTTTTCAGAAATGAAGTTTCAAGTTTCAAAGAAGTTTCAAGAATTTACTGTTTTGTTGAAGGCATGTTGACTTTCCAAAGCGTCAAAGATTAAAAAGACTTTCCAAGATTCTTCAAAAGCTGCAAAAGAGCAAAGTTTTTGAAAGCTTCAAGAGACAAAAGATGAAGAATCAAGAGTTGAAGATCTGCATCAAATTTTTATTAAATCTTGATTACAAAGGGGGAGATTGTTAAGTCTAAATATTGTATCCAAGATTTAATAAGAAAGTCAAATGTGTAAAAGTCAACATTGACCTAGTAATAGTTAGTCAAAGTAAGTTTAGTTTCCTTAGCCGTTAAGGCTTTGTATTAGATGTGTGGTATATATATGTTTGCCTTTGTAATCATGTAGTAACGAACTAGAGGCTTATGCATATTGTAATATTCTAGAGGGTGCAATACAAGATCTACTTTCTCTCTCTAGACTTTCTCTCTTTAGTTCTTGAGTTTTAATGTCATATCTTGAGTAATTAGCTTGATTGATTGGGATATTATTGTTTAACAGGTTGGAATAACTGAGGATACTTTATCCTCAACTATACTTTAGGTTATAAAGTTCTCTCCAACCCTTGATGGAACCTCTACTTCGCTAACACTAAGGGTATACTCGTATTTCATAATTAACTGGTTTATCTTTCTGTCAAACATTGGAATTGACATTTTTCTTGTGTAGCTCGACTTGTCGTTATTCTGAACACGCTTGAAGACACTATAGTCATCACGTCGATTACTCACTTTCTTAACTTTGACATGTTATACTTGTTAAAACATTCTTGTAGCTATGCTATCAATCTCTGTTGATCATGTGCTCCATCTACCCTCACAACTATTTCTATGGTCTAATGTGTAATAAGCTTTGCTTATCTTACTCGACAAAATTGGCCATGCCTTTATAAAGCAATTAATGTCGTTAACATCATTTTGTTATCTATTTGACACTTGAGTTGCCTATTCTACTTATTTCTCGTGTGAAGGCCCTTAGACCTACATTTTATTCTACTTACCTGATTTTGTACAAAGGCTCTATGGCATGTATTAGTCCTTACTGAAATTAAGGGCTTGCCCCGTTTACTGATACAGGTTTGACGTCTCAACGTCTATGTTCCTAAGCACTTGCTAAAAATAGCTTTTCACACTTTTACATACACTATCACTACTTGTACCTCACATACGTGGATTTTTTTTAACGTTCATTTCCTGAAGAGCATCCCATTAAACTACTTGAACATGGTCATTCAGAATCATTCTAACGTCTACTCTCGCAACTTGAACTCTGATAAATTTCGGCCTTTATTTCTACTCAACGCATTGGCAACTACCTTCGCCTATCCTAGACGACCGTGAGTCTCACTATCATAGCTCTTCTATGATGCTAGTCTACATATCTATTTCAACTTAGTCTTTTACGGTCGAACAATGATTTCTAAACTTATATGATTTTTATACATAACATTAATTTTTTTTCCACATGAGTGATTCCTCCATGATCTAAGTGCATTCACTGCTGGTATTAATTTTAAGTCATAAGTTAGGTACTCCTTATCATGTTCTCATAATTGACATGACGCATAGGTGATAAACTTGTTTTGCTGCATCAATACTCAATCTAATCTGAATTGTGAAGCATCGCAATACACTACGAGTTCTATTGGTACTACTAGCAAAGATAAAAATTTGATGCACTACTAAAAATTTAAATTACTTACTAACCTCTATTTAACTTATTGGACTTCCAGATAAATGCTGAGACTGCAATCTGTAACCTGGATAATCCTAAATGAATCTCTGACAATCGTATGCTAAACCATTTAATTTGCTCTTTCTTTGCTAATCTTGGTTGCTCTCGACTTGCCACAACCGCTAATTTGTTGGGTCTACTTAGATGTTATTCTTCTCACATACTTGACCACGAAACTAAACATTCAAATCTAAAATTGACGTTGAGTTTACCTTGCAATTTCTCTTTCTTTAAGGGTTGTAAGATCAACTTCTAGCGCAATACATGATTAGCCTTACTTTTTGAATAACTCAACATACTACAACAATTATAACTAACTTATTTGAGTGTGTCCACGCCTTATGCTCACTAAGGGCACAATACTATTGACATGTTCTCAACCCAAAAGACATAACTGAAGGCTCATGCTTTCAAACCAAACAATATCAAATCAAATGTTACTTAAATCATGTAACATTTAAGCTAAACTGAAATTGAAATGATGCAAGTAAACACCGTAAAATTTGCGTACTTTGAAAGTTGTACATACATAGCATGCTCCCCATACATCTAAAATTATGAATCAACATATTTTTCTACTAAACATACTGAAAAACAATTGAAGACACTCAACGTACTGACCATACCAAAAATTTAGAACTTCATATTATTGTATGTTTTCTTAGAACAACTATAGAATAAACAAATGTTGGTTAACTTTACATCAACTAAACGAAACATTAGGGTACTAGTATAGTTAGCAATAACTTACAGTTTATACAAACCATGTGATTATTACTCACAATTATTTCTATTAACTATTTTCTAGCTGACGGACATCTTTACTTGCTGAATTATTTCCTGATTGTTTCTACCGTCATGCCAGTTCTAACTGAACTTTTTTTTTAATTCTAGACTATCACAAAATGCTTGGATCATTTATTAGATCCTTCATGATTTTCTTTACTATTGCTTCTTTACTCTACAACCTTACCGTTGCTCATCTCTCTTATCTTGTCTATCTAAACTACTTTCACAAAGATCTTGGTAGCTAGCACCTCAACATACCTCCTATAATCTAATCTCAGACTGTCTAGAGTCTATATTACGTTGTTTGGCTGTCACACAAAGCGAGCCAACCCTTTATTTTCAACTATCTTGCTTGCATCATACCTTTCTCTTGTTCCAACAGTAGGAACCTGATCTTTAGTTACTTCACTTATGTCAGAAGATAATACTTTTCTATCATGAGCTATTTCATCTGGATTTAAACCATGATGACTATCTCATCCTAACTTCTTACTATAACCTTATTATCCGAATAATGCCAAGTTGTATATTAAATGGTGGTAGCTACAACTTGACTGACTACTCCTGATAGCACTCAAAAATACTGAAACAACTTTCTATCCTTCTTGATCATCCTACCAATGCAAGTAAAACTTTTCACTTTGAAGTTTTTTTTATTTATAACGAGTGCTATTGAGAGTCTTACAACCGCATCCCTTTACTTGTTGCACTATCAATATTATCACTAGTTCTTCCCTCACGATCTGGGATCCTTGGACGCCCAGTTCTAGCTCTTGTGGCCTTGTCTAAAATTTGAGTTGTAACTGGCTACTCTCTTTATGAGAATTTCACCCGTTATGAATGTTACATTTGGGTTTGCATTCTAAGTCCTCCCTTAACTTTGACCTTTGGTTGAACTATCCTTAGCTGATGTGCTAAGCTATGCACCTACTATGAATACTACTACTTTAGCTCTAATCTCGGCTAGCCGATAAATTGGCTGGGATGCCACATTCTCATTTTCTTCGCCAGTTAAAATAATTTTATATTGATATTTTATCATCATCTTAATCTTATAGTTGCATGATTTTCTTTAACAAATCTAAGCTAATTTCAATAGTTCACATGCAACGCACATTAACTGAAATTTAAACATGTGAAACCTTGGTTCTCGCAACTATACAGAAACACACGGAACCTTAGTTCCTTTTAACTGAATATCAAATGGAACCTCGGTTTCTCAACCAACGACATGCCAATGAAGGCACCATTGCTACTGGTAACTAGAGCCCTTATTCAGAATAGGGGTTATCAACCACCTATACTAAGCTACATCAATCAGGTGTGCCACAACAACCAAGTAGAGAAATACACTCACTACCGCTAACTGAAACTGAAATTGTCAACTATAAGATGATTTCTTATACAACTCAAGCTCTGACTGAAACCGTTGGTGCTACTATAATCAGGGTTGCCTTGGTAACTTTAAATTTGTGCAGTCAGATGTCTACCCCTCACGAGTAATCTCCAACTATCTATTCTTTCTGGATTTGTACGGGTATTAATTCTCAGCATATTACGTGCACGCTTAGCAATAAACATCTAGAGGGAAGAAAACTATATCACTTTCAACTATAATCAACTTATCGCATTTTAGTGTGCAACTATGTTGTCCTTGTAGCAAGTCCCGCCTAAGATATGCTATCTTTATACTGTCACATTGACTAGTAGTTAGACTGATGGATCATTCTTAAATTTAACAGTTCAAGCTTAGGATATACATTATAACCTATTTCTCTTGAACTATGGCTCTGATACCAACTTGTAACACCCTTCCTAGACCCCAAAAGGTATTACCGAAAATAAGCAACAATAATGCTAAAAATGGAATAAACTCAAAATCTCATCCTTTAATGCAATAAAAATCTAAATCAATTTAGACAAATACGTCAAACCCAAGCTAAGAGCGGAAGCCTAAAACTGAATAACAAGAGTTAACCAACTAGTCCATCCCATACCGGACATTTTATTACATCATAAATAATAATAAAGCAACCTAGTGATTGAGCAAGCTAATGAACTACGCCGACAACATAATATTAAGCATTGCATAATAACAAAGTTAATTTAAACTGATTAACAAGTATGTGACTGATAACTAATCAATTATAAAATACTATTGTTCAATATTCTACTAGTACCTTTTGGCACCAACACTGAACTAAGCAACGTAACTGTTTCCAACTGGGTATCCAGTTCTGAGTACCACTGAGCTTAACTGAGCCATTAATCCTTACTAACAATTAATGCATGTCAATAATGTAAAACAACATTAACAATAATATCTACAACGACTAAACAATTAAATAATTTAACTGCATAAACAGAAATCAATCTAATTGTGTATCCTCCCCTTGGGGAAACGAGTCATGAAAACTCACCTTAATTTCTGAATACTTGAGCTACGTAGATTTTTGTGAGTTTGGTACGACCCGAACACCTAAACAGTAAATTTAGGGTTCCAAGGTTACGCTAATAATTATAAATTAAATTCGACGTAAAAGGTTTCGATTAACCAACAATCCAACTCATCTTCACTTACTTGACAACCTCTAGAATAATGTAATTTACACCCTTAGCTAATCAAAAATATTAATTAATATCATTAATGATATTTATTAATATTAATTATATGGCCATAAAAGAGACCATGGCACATATCGATGCCATCAGAACGTATGCATGCATGGCTAAATATGTCATTCTTAACCTTTGCTTTTGACCACCAATGCCATGAGGCCGTGACTCTCTCCCTCTCTCCCCTTCACTGTTACTTTTTTTTTTCTTCCTGTTTAAGTCGATCACACACACACTCACACATGCAATGACCCATCGTTGCCTTCACGCTGTATTCAACTAAGGCCAAAAATCAATGATTTATGTCCCTCGATCGCTTGGAAGGACTCGAGGCTTCAACCCCTCTCCTATCCGTACTAAACCTCGACCGCGTGAAGACCATGTCGGACAAGGGTCCGCCATTTTTATCGGGAAGAAACGATGGTTACGGGACCACTTTTCCACCCCGTTCAATCTTCTCGACACTAACCCAAAACCCATTAAAACACCAATAATCACATCACTTGAACTCGAGTTTGACGTTACCCGGTCGCTAAACGGAATAGGGTCACGAAATCTAAAAAAAACCCAAATGAAAACGGGAGAGATTAACTTACCGAAATCCAACGATTGAGACTCCAAACTTTCTGCACCAACTTGAATCGAGTCCTTTGAAGCGTTTCCTTCTTGCTAAACTCTCGTAGATTTATCTCATTTTTTTTTTCTTCTTTCGAACTTCACAGAAATGATGGAGAGAAGGTTTTTTTTTTCTGATTTTTGTATGGAAAAAGGAAGACTTAAACCCTATTTTGTTGGAGATAAATCAACAACCGAATCTTCCCCTTAAGTTCCGACGATAAGGATGAGACTAAGTCTCCACGTCCATACTTGACCTATTCAATCCCTCATTTCATCCCTCCACTTCTACCCTAAATCCTCTTTATTCCTTAACTTGTACATATTTTACAAACGACTGCGATCCCCCCTCCGAGAACCGTATATGAGACTTTCATCTCGTACAGCTGAAGCAAAAACACCAAAATACTGGTTGGACCGGATATGTAATACAAAGTTTTAAACTTCTTACTTTCCGATTCAATCTGCTCTGAAGATACGAATAAAAAAATCTAATTAACTAGAAAAATTATTTATCATTTTATTTTATTGTTGATTTGAATCCATTAAGTTGTTAAATTTGTTTTTGAATAAGGAACTAGCTACATTAATTGTGCAAATGCATATATGTAATGTAGCCTTCCAAGAGCAATTCGTGTACATCTGTTTTCAATAATAAATGTTAGGCTTCCTTGTGATCTTAAGGTTATAATTAAATTTCAAAATGAACATATTTCTATTATATATATATATATATATATATATATATATATAAAAGTTCAAGTTTAACAACGTTATGATTGACAAATTAATTAATAAATTAGTTATTAGTTAATCTTTTTAATAAATTAGTTGTTAACTGATAAAGATAATAAAATAAATGATCTAAAGGGATATTTACAAAAAAACTGATTACAAAAATATAAGGGACAAAATTGAAACACTACTAGAATATTGACTTTCATCGACTGTTGTTTTCGATAGATTTTCTGTCGGAAAAGTTTCCGATAAATTTCCGGTGGATCACGAAAGAGTAAAAAAAAGTCAACACCCGTACAAAACCGCCACTGATATATTTTTTTAAATATATTTTTTCGGATAAAATTTGTGGCGGATTTATGACGGAATTCTTGTTGCCACTAATCCGCCAAAAACAAATCGTTTAAATTTTTATTTAAAAGAATTAATTAATAATTAATTAAAATTTTCAATGGATTCCCGGCGGAATTTAATGAACAAAAATACTAATTAAATTCCGTTGCAAATTCATCGGGAAATTTTTAAAATTAAAATTTTAAATTTTTACCAGTAAATTTTGTTATAAAATTAAATTTCAATTTTTTTTTGAAATTTCTGACAGATTTTCGACAATTTTTTTAAAATTTTTACCCGTAAATTTATTATAAAATTTAAATTGAAAAAAAAAATCTTTGAAATTTCCGGCGGGTTTCCGACTCTGCAAAGGATTACAAGTGATTTGGACAAGTTTGAAGAAATTTAGACCAATCTGTGATTTTTAGAGTTGAACACACGTTCTTGGTGATTTATCGCACAACAAAAGGCTAGGAACAGTACCTTTATCGCACAAAGTGTGTGATATAGTGGTTTATCACACAACTAAACTGCGATATATGAGTTTATCGCACGAAACATGGTTGAATTTTAGAGTATATCGCATAGAGTCCTGCAATAGTTGAAACTATCGCAAGAAAAGTGTGGGATAGTTGGAGGTCATTGCACGACAAGGTTGCGGTAAGAGGAGTATATCACACATGACATCTGCGATATATCACTGTTCATCAATAGTGTTGCGATAGTTGACTTTAGCGGGACCCCCGTGCTAAGTCCTAGAAGGGATACAAACTGGTTTAAAGTGTTTAATCTGTATTGACTTCAAGAGAATTGACTTTTTGGTTTGACTGTTGACTTTAGTGAAAGCTTCAAAGTATTTGGATTTTCATCGATTAAAGATCATATCAAGTTTAGTTTTTATTTTAAGTAATCAAGATGTCTAAGGATTTGATGAGTATCGATTCTCAGTCTAAGCCTCTAGTTTTGACCATAGGAGAGTATCCGTAATGGAAACTAAGGATGTTTAAGTTTCTGAACAATCAAGAAAAAAAAGCTTATAAAGTCAATCACAGAAGGGCCTATTGAACCCTATATTACAATACCTGGTAGTCCTGCAATAACAACAAATCCAACAATTCCTGAGAGTAGAATCCCAAAGCCTTATGAGTTTTACAATGACACTGAGAAAGCCAGAGCTGACATTGATTACAAAACCATAACATTATTGACTATGGCAATTCAAATGATTTATATAATATAGTTGATAGTCGGGAATCAGCAAAGGCTATGTAGGATGAGCTTGAGAAGCATCTGCAAGGAACAGAAAGATCTGTTACAACAAAGTTGAACCAATGTATAAAATGCATATGAGGGGTTAAAAGCCAAAGAAGGGGAGTCGTTGACAGAAACCTGCAATAGGTTAAATATCATATTGAATGACTTGAAAAGGAATGGTTTTAAAAAGACTGTGTTTGAGATTAACTACAAATTCGTGAAGAATTTGAATTCTAAATGGGATACATACTTAGTTAATCTCCAGATGAGCAAGAATATGGATGAAGAAGATATTCATGATTTGTTTGTGACTCTTAATCAGCATGATGATAAAGTGAAGCAAGAATATGGATGAATAAGATATCCATGATCTGTAGCTGAAAAGAAAATGGTTGCTGATTCACTTGCTCTACTTGCTGAAAAACAAAATAGTCTGAAGTTAAGTTCCTCTAAGTATTCTAAAGCTTCGTTGTTAACAGAGATGCTTGAGTTGATTATTGATAATTCTGATGGAGATGAAGATTCTGATGAAGACTTAAGGCGATTTGTGGAGAATCTAGCCTTGTTGACTAGTAATTTCAACAAAAGATTTGGAAAGAAATAGTTTTATTCAAAGCCCAAATTTGACTATTACAAGGATGACAAGTATAGAGGAAAGACTGAGAAGAGAAATTATGAGAAAGAAGAGAAGAGAGAAGACAAAGAAAAAGAAGATCAGAAGAATAATCGGTGCTTTAACTGTGGCAAGCCTGGTCATTTTTTCAGGGATTGCAAGTTCAGGAAGGTGAAAGATACAGACTATTACTCAAGAAAAGCTCAGTTGGTGAAGAGTACGGAAAAGGGAAAAATGTTAATGGCAGAAGAAGATAATTGACTTGAAGACACTTCTGAGGATGAGTCAACCCACTTTGCTCAAGTTCATTACAACTTCATAGCTACTCTAAATGATGATGCCAACAATGTTAAGGAGATCAATTCTGATGTTGAATCTGAGATATGTCACTCTTCTGAACATGATTATTCTGATGAAGTTTCATGTTTATTATCTCAAATTGCTTTCATGAAATCAGAGTTTGATACTTTGAAAGAAAAAATCAAACAAAAAAGAACTTTAGTTATATGTTTCAGAAATGAAAGGGCACTTTACAAATGTTTGGTTGAGGATAAAGAAAAAGAGTAAATTGAGACTAGAGCTAAAAAAGCTAAGATAGAAGCAAAACTTTATGAGTTACAAAATGATTTAGTTAATTTGATATCTGAAAAAGTTTGAATTTAAGTTAAAATATGAAGTTTGTTATGAAGAAAGAACTGCGGCCTATATAAAGATTAAACAATTGTAAGATTTGAAGTATAAACGGGGTTAGACTGAACAGACTCTGAATCTCTTGACAAACAATCCCGAAGATACTAGATTTTATAATCCAAAAATGGGATTGGGATTATCTGAAAACAAAGTTTTGAAAAATGCCCCATTGCATCATTATGATTTTGATGAATTGGGTCTTAAAGAAATAATTCCAGAGATTTATGAGACATTTGCGAAGTCTGAAAGTTATGTATCTAACTCTTCTGATAAAGGTAAAGAGAAAATAGATGATGCTTTATCTGATGACAGTACTGATTCACAGACTCCATGTTTTAAAAATGTGGGTTTTAAATATGATGATTTAAACACAAGTTACAAAACAAGAAAACCTGAGTTTTCTTACATTGATTATTAGTCATTGTTTACACAACAACTACATCTGTTGAATCAAATACTGGAGTTGAAGAATCTTCTGAATCTAAATGTCATTTTGATAAGTCTGAATGTCATTCCGATAATTCTGAAGATAAGGTCAATATATATGAATCTATATCCTCTGGACCTATGATAAGAATAAAATAAAGGATCCTGTTAAAGTTTCAGTATCAAAATCTGAAAAAATGTTTGAATTCATCAATACTATGTCTGAAAACATTTTTAATGAGATAGTGAATGCTCTAAATTCTGATTTTGACCCTGAAAAACTTGAGTCAAACTCTGAGACAGATAAACTTTCTGTTTTACATAAAAAACTTTCTGATTTCCAAAAGATAGTTGAAGAATTAGATAATGAGAAATTTGATATTCAATTTCAACTTGATAAGAGCATAAATGAAAATAAAAAGCTTCGTAAAAATATTAAACAATTATAGGATTTGAATTTCAGAAGAAATCAAATTGAATCAACCTCTGTGTCTGAAAAACTGTTTTGAGAATCAAAAATGGAATGTTCATTGTAATCCATAGATTACAAAAATGGAATGTTCATCGTAAACCTAATGTGAAAATTTTCATATCCTTGGATGCATATGTTTCATATTGAACGACCGACACAATCTTGGGAAATTCGACAAGAAAGCTGATGAGGGATATTTTATTGGCTATTCATTGACCTCAAAAGCTTTCCGGATATATAACAAGTGAACCAAGACTGTCCTGGAAAACATCAATGTAACCTTCAATGAAAAGCTTGTGCAAACTTCTGAACAAAGCAGTTCAGGACTTAGATCTAAAGTCCAAGCTTCTACTCAACACAGAGTGGAGCCTACACTGATTAAGACTTCTGATTCTACGATACATCCTAGTGTTTCAGAACTCAATTTACTATTTACAGATGCTTTTTTGGATATTTGTGCAGATTTTTACAAATCAAATATATCTAGAAAATCTAATTCAGAGATCCCAGAGTCAAGCGTAACACTTATCGACCATCTGAAGCTTTTTGTAGTCCTTCTAGAAGCACAAGTACAAATAACTCTGATTATTCTGATCCGAATTATGTTCCTACAGAAAAAAAACGATGAATTTGCTATTCCAAGTACTGCTTCTATCATGCTAAAATTGAATACATCAGAGTTACCTTCAACGGAAGAAGTTCAAACAATGAGCAATTCAGAAATTCCTGCAATATTAGATGACAATGATAATCAGAGCAATCAGACTGATGTACAATACCTACCAAGTACACACAAGTGGACAAGAGTTCATCCCCTGCATAATATCATTGGTGATGTCAATAGTGGTGTTAAAACCAGATATGTGACTACAAATGAATGTTTATATGTAAATTTTCTTAGTGCTATAGAGCCAAAGAAAGTTTCAGAAGCATTACATGGTCTTGATTGGATTCTGGCAATGCAAGATGAGCTTTTACAATTCAAGATAAATAAAGTTTGGCGGTTGGTTCCTAAACCTAAAGATAAATCCATTATTGGAACCCAATGGGTTTCCATAAATAAGAAAGATGAAGCTGGAATAGTCATCAGAAACAAAGCTAGACTGGTTTCTAAACGGTATTGTCAACAAGAAGGTATAGATTATGACAAGACCTTTCCCTAGTAGCTCGAATCGAGGAGATCATAATTTTCTTTCCCTATGCAACCCATATAAATTTCAATGTATTTCAGATGGATGTAAAGTCTGCTTTTCTGAATGGGGTATTGCATGAAGAAGTAAACTTTGGCCAACCTAAAAGTTCCGTTGATCCAGAATTTTCTGATCATGTCTATGTCCTTGACAAAGCATTGTATGGATTAAAATAAGCACCAAGAGTACGATTGTTAATGCACATTTTATTGTATTCAAGATCATTAGTCAAATACCAAGTCAAAGCCTTCAAATGCAAGGTCAAAAGTCAACAAGATCAAAGGTCAAAGTCATGAAACGTCAAAGCTAGCTTAGTTGTTAGTTAGTTTAGCTAGTTATGTTTTGTCTTTGTAATGTCCTTGGCACTTTGAGAGAGAGAGAAATACTGTAAGTGAGAGAGAGATATATACAAATTGTAATGTGTGGTTTGGTCTAATACATATGGCATCTGAATTGCATCTAGTTTGTTCATCTTGATTGATTTTATTGCACAATTTGGGACACACAATTGGTATCAGAGCAAGCAAAGATCATAATCATGTTCAAGAATTGAAAATTTGGTCAATTTCTCAAGAACTCACAGATTTCACTGTTGAGTTTCGAATTTATGTGTTTGGTGTATTTTTTTATTGTGTAATTGGTTGATTAGTACTCGATTTAGTGTCTAGAACATGTTTGATTTGAGTTGTATTGTCTAATTCACATATGTTAAGTGTGAATTTTGATTTATTTTAGTTCGAGTTTCTAAACGCACTGTATTGAGATCAATTTGTAATTTTGGTTGTTGTTGATTGTAATCATGTATTAGATTGTTTCTCAGAAACACTTCGAGAACAAATTGTCCAACTTTCAGGAGTAAATTTGGAGGTTTGAATTGAATTTTGGTCAATTTTGTGTTTTTGAGTTTGAAAACTCAAGAACTAGCAAGATCCAAAGTTTCCACAAGTATCAAAGTCTGAAGAACTTGCATTGCTCATATTTGGTATTTTTTGTGTTTTTGGTGATTTGTTCAAGGACAAAACTCGCAAGCAATAGTGTCTGAAAAGTGCAAGAACCCGCAAGACATTTTTGTGTTCGATTTTGTTGAAAAAGTCTAAGGATAGAACTCGCAGAAGCTTTTGAACGAAAAGTAAAGAATCCACAGACCTTTGTCTACGGAAAGCGACAACTCGCAAGATTCGACATGCGAGAAGTTACTGTTCATCTCTTTTGTTTGCGATAAGTTCGAGAACTCGTACACTGAAGCCTTACGACAAGTATCTTGCGTCAAGTTAAAAGTTGAGAATATTTTCTAAGTATAGAACTCGTGAGTATACGAGAATTTCATTTGAAAAATACTTTGAAAATATCTAAGACAAGAACTCGCAAGCTTCAGCCTGCGAGAAGTCTAGTACACACAAGTTTTAGCATGCGGAAAGTGAAGAATCCGCACGTCTCAGCTTGCGAATTGAACACTTTTCGGATAAATTTCTCTGTGGAAAGTGGGTTATCAGTGCTTTGCTGAAAGTGATATCTTCAGTCTGTGAATTCCATACTTAGTTATTTTTTTGGCTAATTTTCAGAATTTTGAAAATTTTCTGAGGTTTGTTAAAGATCTATGCAAGCTTATTCAAGATGACTTCATGAGATGCTTTAGCCATTGGAACTAGTGTCAAGCCGCCAGTATTATTCAAAGGCGAATACGAGCAATGGATAGACCGATTTCTCGATTTCATAGACAAACACGACAACGGTGAGTACATAAAGCAATCAATTGAAGAAGGGTTGATGAAACCAATCACTGTGGAGGTTCCAGATAAAGAGTCATCAGATAGTGAAGATGGAAATGAACCGAGAAAACAAAAGACAAAGACTGTTCCACTTGACATCTCTAAATACTCTACTGAAGAGAAGGATAGATATAAAGCCGACAAGGAAGTAAGAGCACTTTTACTACAAAGCATTTCGAATGAGATCTACATCAAGATTGACAGTTATAAAGCTACTGCAAAGAAGATGTGGGATCAACTTGAGAAGATGATGATGGGATCAAAAATTGGGAATCAGATGAAAGTAACCAATTGTATAAACAACTACGAGGAGTTCAAAGCAAAAGAGGGAGAGAGTTTGGATGCTACTTATGACCGGTTTGTATCCATACTGAATGAGTTGGCTAAGAATAAGGTCAAGAAGAAGAAGATAAAGGATAATGTCAAATTTCTGAGTGTTCTACAACCAGAGTGGAAAAAACATACAAAGAGAATGAAGCATATGAAAGACTTGAACGATATTCCTTTGCACGAAGTGTATGAAACCCTCCGACAGAACGAGGAGGAAGTTGACGAGATGAGAGAAGAGAAAGAGAAGAATGAGAAACCTGTTGTTGACCCTGTTTCTTTGGTAGTAGAGAAGAAGAAAGAGAAGAAAGAGAAGAAGGATAAGAAAACGAAAAAGAAGGTTGTTAGCCCAATTCAGTAAAGTAAAAGTATTGAAAATATCCCAAGTCTTCCTCTGAAGACAATCAGAGACTGCTGCCAAGAAAGTCAAGTCTACCTCTGAAGTCAGTTCAGAGATAGACTCTTCAGCCGAGAAGAGATCAGAGATAGTTTCATCAGAGGTCTATGTCAGAGCTCAGAAGACACTCTCTCTGAAGATCAAGCTGAAGAATTCTACAAGTGTTGACAGAAGAACATATGACACGTCATTAGTGACAAGATTTACTTTTTAGAGTAGGTCACTGTTCAAGTATGTCTTGAGCTTACCTTTTAGGTAAGACACTGTTCAAGCATGTTTCTTATGTCAGGATAGTACACTGTTCACTTGATGGTCCTATAAATAGAACCATCACTCCATTGACAAATGTGTGCTTTTCAAATATCTTGTATCTGGCTTTATCTTTAATATATTGGAAAGTATTA
This sequence comes from Arctium minus, assembly GCA_954870635.1. Classification (NCBI taxonomy): domain Eukaryota; kingdom Viridiplantae; phylum Streptophyta; class Magnoliopsida; order Asterales; family Asteraceae; genus Arctium; species Arctium minus. The sequence continues at coordinate 79,879,879 of OX941087.1, read as the reverse complement.
AAAGGAAGATCTAGTACGATTTATACATATTATTGTTGAACTGTGATACTGAATCTACTTTGATATTTAAACTATATTGTTTCCGTTGTTCTTATTGTTCTTATTGTTTATATCATTGTTATAAGATTAAATCTGGGATCCAATAATTGGTATGAGAGCCTCCTTTGTTTTTTAAACAAAGAAAGATCATATCTACATACTCGGATAGATGTACATCTTACTGATTCAAGCTTTCAAAATCTGTGCATGTTCATATAAACCTTGGTTTATTTAAAAGAACTCCATATGCTCCAGGTTTGAAAGTAACTCACAGTTTCACTTTTTGATAAAAAGATCTTCTAAGAAAAGCATCAGTTCTTCAAATCTTCATCTTTTCTTCACAATGGAAAATTCCAGTATAAGTGCCACTTATACAGCTGGAGCATTAACCAAACCTCCTACACTTCTAAGGGATGAATATCCCCAATGGAAAATAAGGATGGTAAATTTATTGGAAGGTATGGACAGGGATCTTTTAAGATTAGTGAATGATGGACCTCACCAACCAATGGTGTTGGTACCAAGAGTTTCAGCAACAACAGATACTGCTGAAATACCTGCATACTATGAAAGTAAAACTTCAAACTTCACTGATGAAGAAACTAATATGATGGAAAGTGACTCCAAAGTTGTTAGATTACTAATTATGGCCATTCCAATGATGTCTTTCAAGAACTTGATTCTTGTGTAACTGCAAAAGAGATATGGGATCAGTTGTTAAACCAACTTGAAGGTGGCCTACAAACTCAGAAAAATAGAAGAAATATTTGCGTTAATGAGTAGCATGACTTTCATGCACTACCTGAAGAAACCTTGCACCAAACATACTCAAGATTCAACATTCTCATTAATAAATGCAAAAAGTTTGGAGTTATGAGGACAAAAGAAGAAAACAATGTTCTCTTCCTTAAAAGCTTAAATGAAGAATGGTCACAACTGTCCATGTCAATACAGGCCAATCAAAATCTTGAATCTTGGTCATTGACTAATATTTATGGCACTCTTGTTGCTCAGGAAAAAGAAGTTGTTAAACAAAAATCAAAAACCTCTTTAGGTGGACCACTTGCCCTCATTTCAAAACAAAAAGGTGAGTCAAAAGAAAGTCATAATGAAGAACCAAAGAACTCTAGAGAAAAGTCAAAAAGAAAATCTAAAAAGGCCATGATAGTTGAAGAAAATGACCATTCAGACTCAGACTCAGATGAAGACATTAATGCTTTTGCCAAATCTCTTGCCTTGATTACTCATCAATTCAACAAGAAGTTTGGCAAGAAAGTTTTTGAAGGGAGGAGTGATGATGAAGAAAGAAGAGAAAATCCAGAAAGAAGATTTCAGAAAACTGATTATCAACAAGAGCCTAGATCCACTCTGCATAGTAATCAAAAGGGTGTTCATTTCATCAATCATGAAGCTGCTCAACAATCAAGAACTCATCAACCATTTCAACAAAAGTATCCTCAACCTCAGAGGTACTTCCAGCCCCAACCACATGTTCAGAAGACAGAAGTAGTTGCTGCTCTTCCACCAAACCAAAATGATGGAAGATGTTTTAGATGTGGAAAACCAGGCCATTTTCTGCAAACTGCAAAGGTAGACTTATCAAAGATCAATACTACTACAAAAACAAGTATAAATACAATGTCAGAGAAAGGGTACTTGTTGCAGAAATGGAAGACTGGTTGTCAGACTTTACAAGTGATGGAGAAGAGGAGCCTACCAACCTCTGTGGTATGGCTATTGCAGATGGTGATCAAACTGATGGATAATCAGAGAACTGCTCTAAAAAGGTAAATTCTTCATCCTCCTCTAAAAGTGAACTAGAAATGGATGTTCTTAAATTAACATGAGTTTCAAAGTTTAAAGCAAAAGCTCTTTGAAGAAAAAGAAAGAGAAAGCAAATGACAAAAGATCTAAGCTTTTATAAAAGAGAAAAGGATCTTCTTGAGTCAGAAAACAAAGAAGCTTTTGTTGAAAAATCAGAACTTGAAAATGCTCAGAGACAAAAGGAAAAATCTTTTTCTGAGAAATTCAAAGAACTTGAAAAGGTTTAAAAGGCAAAAGAAGAAGAAGTGAGAAAATCTGAGTATGAAAGGCTCAATTCTGTTGCCTTAACTAATTTCTTTCAAAAGGAAAGAGAAATCTTACATCAATCTCTAGAAATAAAGGAACTTCAGATGAAAAGTTATCTAGATGCACAAGATGTGCACATTAAAATCAATTCTCAGATGGATACTCAAGGATTGTGATTCAATGAATTAGATCCATTCACTGGATTGAAGAAAAGTTCACTTTCTTCCACTTTCTGTATTGGAAAGGTCCAAAAGCTTGACTTTTCATCTCTGAACAATTCTAACATTTTCAAAAGGAGAGAAACCTCATAAGGATAAAAAATCAGAGCTCTAAACTTTAAAAATACCTCATACTCTTAAGTAAAAATAGTTTCAAAACCTATCTTGAAGATAGAAAAAGAAACTTCAGAGGTTAAGTTTACAAATTCTCAGAACCATGATCCCAAAGAAATCTTTAGATTTGACTCATGTTAGAGATAAATTGTATTCAAGATTAAAAGGAGGGTCAACAATGTAATTGTTGTAAAGTGTGTGGGTTCATATTGTAAATGTTGTGTAAAGTGTTGACCTATTTGCTAAGGTCATGTTGACCATATAAATAGCAAGGTCTTAGTGAGTTTTGTCATAAGAACACACGCGCATACAGAGTAAGATTACACGGTAAGAAACACACACTTAGAGCGTATTGTAAAATGCACAAAATAGGGATATGAATTGTTGTAGGTTGTGTGATCAATAAAAAAGTGTTTTCTTGATAAATCGTGTGTCAATCAATAGCTAGAATCTGGAACAACATTTGGTATCAGAGTGAAATCCGACAAATTGATAGAAAATGTGTTCGTAAACTGTTTCTTGAGTTCTTGATCGATTTTTGAGTTCAAAAGTGTTTTTGGTCAAATCTTTGATTGGAAAGTGTTCGATATATGTTTTATATTGATTCTATGTGATTGAATTTCATTTCTAAATCGTTTTGGATCACTAAATTTCGATTTTGGAAAGGTTTTGGTTCGACGAGTCGTAGTTACTGTTTGATCACAGAATTCGATGCTTGAGTGTATTTTTTGTGAAATTGATTGATTTGGATTGTTTCTAATGCTAATCTGATTGTTTCTGTGAGTTTACAGCTTCCAATTCGAGGATTTGATTGGATTTTTGGACTAGATTTTGACCTTTAGGACCGAAACTCGAAGAACTCGCAAGATCTTAACACTTCGTATGAAGAACTCGCAGGACTAGAATCCGCATATATTTTGTTTGAAAATTTGTTTAAGTGCAGAATTCACATACTCTTATGTACGAAAAGTTAGAATTCGCAGATGTCTTGATACGAAAAGTTTGATTTAAAATTTCTAAGGACAGAATTCGTACGTGCCTTCATGCGAATTGTGAAGAACTCCATATAGAAGGATATGAATTGTGAGGATTCCGCATATGTACCTTGTACGAATTCTTGAAGATTTCGCATAACTTTTTAATTTTTTTTTCTAAGTCCAGATTTCGTATCGATGTGAAAAGTTTTTGAATTTGAAATTTTCTCTAAGTGAAGAATTCGCATCATCCTGTGATACGAAATGCTTATGCGAAAAGCTTGAATCTCAAAATTTTTCAAAGTAAAGAATTCGCTTAAGAGACTTATACGAATTGTGAAGAATTCACATCTAGCTATATACGAATTCTTAAAATTTGCATACTTGTTGATGTGAATTGTGGATTTTGTGCGAATTCTGATTTCTCTTGTACAAATTCTTCTTGTTATACGAATTCTAATGCTTACTTTCATGCGAATTGCTCTTTAATCTCTTGTATACGAATTCTATACCTAGAAGTTTTTGGAAAATTCATTTTTCTGAAAAATTTTAAGTTCTGCATTTGTTGATTCATTTTGTCGGACTAATGATCAATTCTAGCTAAATTTTTTACAGAATTATCAGAATGTCTAAAGATCTTCTCTCAATGGGTTCGCAATCAAAACCTCCGGTATTATCTACTGGAGAGTACGCTCAATGGAAGAAGCGAATGACTCAGTTTCTGAATCGCAAGAATCGTGATTACATGAAATCAATAATTGATGGACCAGTGAATGTTGTTGTAACTGTTCCAGGCCAAGCTGCTACTGACACTTCTCCAGAAATACCAGTTAGGTATGTGCCAAGACCGTATCAGTATTACAGTGAGAGGGAGAAGGAACTCGCCAAAATAGACGAGGAAGCCCTCATATACTTAACCATGGCAATCCCAAACAACATCTACTATCGTGTAGACAGTCGTGAATCTACTAAAGCTATGTGGGATGAACTTGAGAGGCTGTTCCAAGGAACAGAGAGGTCCATCCAGGCTCAACTGAACCAGAGCATCAATGTTTATGAAGGGTTTCATGCTAAAGAGGGAGAAGCACTGATAGACACGTACAACAGGTTCAATGTGATCTTAAATGACTTAAGGAGGAACGGGATGAACAAGTCGATATCGGAGATAAACTACAAGTTCATCAAGAACTTGAACCCGGAATGGAAAAGCTACGCAATCAACCTCCATATGACAAATAACATGACTCAAGAGGATGTGAACGATATCTTCTCAACTCTATCCCAGCATGAGGATGAAGTGAAATTACTGAATGAGGAGAAGAAGATAGTCAAAGATTCGCTAGCTTTGTTGGCCCAAAGGAAAAAGGGTTCCAGTTCTCAGTATGTTTCTGCTTCTAAGTCAAAACTCAAGAAGTCAAAATCTTTTCTCACTGAACTAACCCAGTCCAGTGTGAGTCATCAGCTAATGAAGTTGAGGTACACTCTGATGATGATATCCAGAAATTCGCTGACAACCTTGCCCTCATCACTAAACAATTCCACAAGAGTTTTGGAAAGAAAAAGTATTCTTTAAAGCCAACATATGAAGGGTATAAGAAGGAAAAGTCAGAGAAGTACAAACCAAGGTTTGGAAAGAGAGAAGAGAAGAGAGAAGAGAATAAGGAAGAGACGAAAGAGGAGAAAATAGATCCTAAATCTGGTCAGTGCTTTAATTGTGGAAAAGTAGGCCATTTCTCCAAAGATTGCAAGTTTAAGAGAGTGAAGAACTCTGAGTATTATGCCAAGAAGTCACTGCATGCAAAGATGCAAGAAAAAGGGAAAGCATTGATGGCAAAAGAGGATAACTGGCTCTACTAAAGCTCAGATGATGAGTTAGCTCACTTCACACAAGTATGCATGATGGCAACTGTAGATGACAATGCTGAAGCCTCTTCTGAACAGCCTGCTAAGTCTATTTTGAATAGTAATCAATGTATTTATTTTCTGTGGTGTAAACTGTGTTTAGTTAGCTTATCTGTTCTGTTTAGACCTTGGGGTATTTAAGTCCCCTTGGAGCCTTTTGTTTGTAACTTTTGAACTCATATTGAATACACTGTTACATTTGGCGCTCTCTACTTTCTCTCACTAAGGTTTAGAGATCTTGGACTTTCAATTGGTATCAGAGTTATTCTGAATTTGAGAGGATTGAGATAAATTGTTTTTAGTATCTGAATTTGTGATTAAATCAGAAAATTTGATCGATTTTCTTGATTTTTTCAAGAAAATCTCGTTTTTTGATTTTTTATCAAATTCGGACTGTTTTCTGGTCGAATTTTGTTGAAATTTGATTAGTTGGATTCGTTTTTAATAGAGGAACATATTTGATTCACATCTTTTTGCAAGAAAAACGGTTTTTGATCATCAATTTTGAGAAATTTCGATTTTCTGGAAAAACTCGTTTTACGTACTGTGTTTTTCAAGATTTATCAATTTTGTGGTTTTTGATCTATTTTATTGTCTGTATGTTGTTTTAAATCTGTTTTCGATCACTTCTGTGTGCGTTGTGGTCCAACAATTACTAGCATAAAACACATACAGATTGACACACAACACTTTTATTTATTTAATCACACATATTACATCAAGCCATATACCTATTTGTGATAATCATTTCAAGATAGCGTGTTTGTGTGTGTTCTCAAGATGTGCAACTATGTGTTCTATCTCTCTCTCTAATTACCACGCTCTCTACAAGAAACCAACACAAAGACTTGCTTATATATAGGTCAACATGACCAAGCAAGGTCAAACGTTCTAAGCTCATTTACAAGACACACACTCACACTTACAAAAAATACAATAATGACCCTCATTTAATCTTGAATACAATTTCAGTCTAACTCTCCCCCTTTGGATTCAAGATTAAATTTTTTTTGGCAATAATCTTCAGGTCTTCTTTTCTTCAGAAATGTCTTCAGCTTTCAGCTTTTGCTCTTTCTTAACATTGACATCTTCAAGACTTTTTACACTTTTTGTAGAATCTTTGACAATTCTTCAAACTTGTCTTTCCCTTTGGATTAAGTTTTGAATATTCTGAATAGTCACCTTTACTTTCAAACTCTGACTTTCTTTCACTATCTCTTTGACAAGTTTTCTTTGTCAGGATCGAATTCTTAACAAGAATAAATTCTCATAAACTAATATCAAAGAAGTTGCGGAATAACACTTTGATATTCAATCAAGCAGTAAACCAAAACAGAATATAATCAACAACTTGTAAACTTGTATTGAATGCTTGAAGTTACAAGATTACACACACAACCTCAATATTGATGAACAGGCTCACCAATACGAATTCTATCAAATCTGTACATATACTGAATAAAAAGATAATTACAATTAATAAAATATCTTCAGTATATCTTCCATCATTATCTTCAAGCCTTCCATGAATATCTTGATTCTTTCCAGCTGTCATCCTTTCCATCCGGTTCTTTAAGTCATAAGCAGTACTAAATATGCTCAGCAACATTAATTTCTTCTAGCAGCATTAACTTGGTCTTAGCAGCATTAACTACTAAGCAGCACTAACCACTAGCAGTACTAACTAGCTAAGCAGTACTAACTTTGTTCAAGTAGCACTAACTTTGACTAGCAGTATTAATTCTACTAGCAGTAGTAATACTCAGCAGTATTAACTTTGAAGTCTTCTAGCAGTATTAATTCTGAACTAGCAGCATTAACCATACTTGAAGAATTCTTCAGTTCCCAACAATCTCCCCCTAACTTGACTTTTAGGAAAAGAAGTCAAGTTCTTCAGAATTGATCTTCAAGATGCTTTCAACACTTCAGTTCACACTCCTAGATTAGGATCCAAACCCAAACTTTGATTAATGATTCTGCTAACCACAATCTTTGCCATTTCTGAATCTTTTGAACATGTAAGCTTTGCATTTAACATTGCTTGTAATTTGGCCTTGCTGTGATCATAGATTTTATCAACTAAGTAGTACTCATGATAAGCTCTGTCCACAGTGATAACATAGACTCCACACCTTTCAAATATCATCCAGTTTTCTATTCTTTGGAATTTGTTCTGTAGATGCAGATCTCTGATCACATGTTAAACTTTGCTAGGGTCAAACATCATGCATAAGTACTCCATGGCTAATCTGATTAAGCTCATTCCTTCTCCTTTCAGCTCCTTTTCATACATCTCCAACCCAACTTTAAACATCTCTTCTAAATCTGATCTTGAACAGCTTCTTATTAATCTACCCCAAGTAGAGTACACTTCATATATATCTCCCACTCTCTTAAGCCTGAAGTATTTCTTCCTTTGATCTTCCAAAATATCCCAAAAGATGACTTCTGGCGCTTTCATAGAAATGGGATCAGCTAAAACTGGTTCATCAGCTGTTGTAGTTATATATAGATCAAGATTATATTACTTAGTGGATTGTTCTGGGTTCTTTACAGATTCAGTTGTAGAAGTAGCTGAAGGTTCTGCTGTTTCTGCTGTTTCTTCAACTCTTGGCCTTTTGTTCTGCTTCTTGGAGGCTATAGTCTTCATCCTCTTCCCAGTTTTGGCTTCTACACCAACACTCTCAGATTCTTCCTTCATCTCCTCAGCTTTGTCTTTTGAGGGTGTGGTCTCCTCAGGGAATGGTTTTTGAATATTCAGGTCATGCCTTTCCTTCATCCTTCTCTCAGCCTCTTCCCTTTGTGCTGAATCCCCTTGAAGCTTGGCCATTTCCTTTTGATACAACTCTTCAACTTGAGTGTATGCCATGTTGGTAAACATCTCCCCCTTAACACCAATTGCCCCCTTCAGAAAATTTATCATTTTTCTTCTTTGCTGATTGGCCAAAAATGTTTTGGAGGGTTGTCTTTCCTGTTTCTGTTTTTGAATATTCAGGTCATGCCTTTCCTTCATCCTTCTCTCAGCCTCTTCCTTTTGTGCTGAATCCACTTGAAGCTTGGCCATTTCCTTTTGATACAACTCTTCAACTTGAGTGTATGCCATGTTGGTAAACATCTCCCCCTTAACATCAAATCCCATCTCAGACATACTCTCCTTTTCTGCTTCAGCCTCTGAATTCTCCCCCTTGTTGAAAGCATCATTAGCAGTTTTCCTCTTCTTCAAAACAAAGTTCCTTCTCCTCTGCTTGTGCACCAATCTTGTGATGATTTTCTTCAATTTGGTAATCTGTACTTGTTGAGACAGAATCACCATTTTCATCTCTTCTATTTCTTTGCCTTGTTTGATGACATCCATATTGATGTTGCCCATTGTTTCCAACAATTCATTGTAGTCATATCTGTCCTCACTTTCTCCAGGAGTGTTACCCCCTTTTGAAGGATCATGGGATCTTCTAGTAGTGGAAGTCTTCTGCCAAGCAGAAGCACTGTCCACCCCCTTGGTTTCTTGGCACCGGGGACCTTTGAATGATTGCTCATTCAAAGTTGCCATGGGGAAGGTCTTAGAGATATTACCACTATCCTTCTCTGTGCTAGCAGAAGTAGTGGCAACCTTCTCACCCATATGCTCTGCCATCTCCTTAGAGAGCACCTCCTGAGGGTTGGGAGATACCCTGTTGGTTTCCCTTTGGATATTCTCTACTGGAGAATGCTCCAATAGATGGCTTTGAGGCTCTTGGTTAATAGTAGGTACACCAAGGGAAGGAGCCTTGTGTACCTTTCTCTTAACATAGGTCTTGGATATTATGGGAGTGGGTTTAGCAGCAAAGGACTGAGGGAAAATTTGAGAGATGGAAAGTTGGGATTGGCTAGCAGTGGGTTGGTCTAATGGGGGCCTTGACCCTGCTACCATACCTTCATTAGTTTGGGACACCACCATCATTGTAGAGAACAATGGGGTGTCTACTCCTTCCGAGTCCCCAGCATATCTTCTCATATTTGAGAAAACCTTGCCTTTAGGGGGTTTTGGTACATATATTCCATCAGAATGAGGAATATCCGTCAATTCATGGTTGATTACTGCTTGAAAAAACCTGGGATACATATAAAAGCTCTTTTTGTTTCCCATGTTTGAGACAAGATCATTGAAAATCATTTGTGAAAAATTGTACCTTCTGGAAGTGGCCAAACAGACCAAAGCATAAGCAATGGGACTGCTGAACTCACTCCATCCAGTGGTCTTTTTAGAAATGCAGTGCATCAAGGTATGAACAAGAAAACGCCATTGGGGTGAGAATTTAGCTTTTGAGAACTTAAAAACACCCAATGGGCCTCCATACCCCATTCTTGTAAGAGTAGAAAACAGTTCATCATTAGGGATAGAAGTTATACCAGAGGCATCGTCTAGACGTAGACTGATGCAAATTACTTCTTCAGTAACTGTCAATGGCTTGCCACATACTGCCGTCTTGATCATTTGCACACCATCCTCAGTAACAATGGTGGCATGTGCCCAAAATTGCCTCTGATGCTCTATGAAGATAGTAGGAGACATAGTGAGAGCATGGGCAATGTGGCTAGACTTCAGAAAGTCGACTATCTGATGAAAACCTTCAGCTTGTTTTGGCTTTTGGAGCATCGCGATTTCATTGTGCTCGTCAATGAACGCCATGGATGCCATTGACCTTGAAGATTCTTGCCTGAAAACTTTGAACTTTGAGAGAGAAAGGGTTTAGAGCGCAAGTGAACAGTATGCAAAGAGTCGTTATGAGCTTTTAGGCGGGCAAAGAGTATTTATAGTATTCGGGACATAAGCAGTATTAACCTAGAGCAGTATTAACTACTAGCAGTATTAACTGAAAGCAGTATTAACCACTAGCAGTATTAACTGAAAGCAATATTAACTGAAAGCAGTATTAACCACTAGCGGTATTAACTGAAAGCAGTATTAACCACTAGCAGTATTAACTGAAAGCAATATTAACCACTAGCAGTATTAACTGAGAGCAGTATTAACCACTAGCAGTATTAACTGAAAGCAGTATTAACCACTAGCAGTATTAACTGAAAGCAGTATTAACCACTAGCAGTATTAACCACTAGCAGTATTAACTGAGAGCAGTATTAACTAATAGCAATATTAACTAACTAGCAGTATTAACTGAGAGCAGTATTAAAAATGCACTGGTAGTATTAAAACTGCACTGGCAGCATTTACTAGACTTACACTTTTTGACACCATCCTTTTACTCTTACTTTTTACTACTTTATTCATCCCCTGATCCTTTTCTTCTTGATCCTTCATGATCATTACTCCCTCTGGAGTAGTACTAACTTCAACCTGAAACACTTAAATACACAGGTTAGTAGTATCATGCTCAAAGAAATCTTCCAAGGGCAACTTATCTTTTAACTCATGCCCTGAGCATTTATTATTACTTCCCTCTGAATCAAATGCAACATGTCCTCCATCAAATCTTTTGAAGAATTTGAAGGCAATCCATGTTACCTTTTGTGTGCCAAGAGCAACCACTATCTGCATTCCAAATGCTCTTCTTCTTGAGCTTTTGGTTGCCCTGCACACTTGATGAATCAGTTAGTCTTGGAGGGAACCCAAGCCAAAGTGGTCTTGGGTTGACCTTTCTCATTAATATAATCTGTCAGTTTGGTCTGAATGAGTTGTTTAGGAATCTCATGACTGGAGTACTTTGTCAAGATTATAGGCTTGGCTGCATTACTACTAGAAGCAGCACTATCCTTGTTAGCAGTACTAACTTGGTTAGCAGTACTAATCAAGTTAGCAGCACTATTCTTGTTAGCAGTACTATCTGGGATAGCAGTACTAACAGGTTTCTTTGCAATTGGAACCCAAACTTGAACAAAGTTGTTTGCTTTCTTTGTCTTTAAATTACTCCTTGGCTTATTTGGAGTATGTTTCTTTGGTTTAGCAAACTTATTTTGAACATGAGACTTTTTAGGTGCTCTGTTCTTAGCCATTTGATTCCTTCCTTGCTTCCTATAACCAAAGGAGTTTTGAGTTTGTCTTTGAAAACTAACTCTTTGTTTGATAGGATTGTAATAACAGTATTTGGCAACATGATTAAGCTTTCCACAGATAAAACAAGGTTTTGGTCTATTGATTTTACTCAGATCAACCCCTTGTTTTTGTGCCCACTGATTATTCCAATTTCTCTGATTTCCCCTTGGTTTATCATGTTTTTGGGGCTCAGACTTATTGCAAGCACACTGTTTGCAAGGGACAGGATTCACAACTGTTGTCTGTTTGTAGTGGACCTAACCAGACTTTCCCTCTGTCTTTTCTATGTCCTTAGATTTGACCCAAGTCTTTCCACATCCCTCATTAGTGATAATGTGATTTTCTAGAGGAATCTTACCACCTACAATGTTCTCCTTACTCTTATCATTAGAGTTCTCTTCTTCAGAGTCTGTTTCAACCACCACTTTGTCTAATGGATCTACCTTAGTGGCTTCATCAGACAATTCCTTCCTATTCTTGGTCTCTAGCAAGTCTGATATAGGAGGGATGTAATTGTTGTTGTATGGTGGTGGTGTGGTGTTATAACCTATTCCTCTTCTAAGTTTGTCATGGATTTGAGTTTGGAGCAAAGAGTCCATTGCTTTAGAAGCATTGGAAAATTTCTCAATATCCAGCTTGGCTTTCTCAAACTCACTCTTTATCTTCTCATTCTCCTCTTTAGACCTTTTCAGCTGAAGTTCTAGGTCATTCTTCTCCCACTTCCAGTAATTTGTATCATAAGAATGTTGAAGTTCATTGGCTTGGAAAACTTTGATCTGTTCCTCAAAACTCTCAACAATTCTTACATAGTCTTTTATATCTCTCTCTAATCTTTTAAGGTCATCACACATTGTCTGGTTGTGATCCCTGTACCTTTTAACAGTTTCCATACATGTTTTAGAGCAAAGATTAGAAATTACCTCTGTGGGGATTTCTGTGCTTGAAGAATCTGAAACTTTAGCCATTGATGATTTCTGATTTCAAAGAAGAATGATGATTGCAGGTTTCTGATATCAGGATCGAATTCTTAACAAGAATAAATTCTCAGAAACTAATATCAAAGAAGTTGCGGAATAACACTTTGATATTCAATCAAGCAGTAAACCAAAAAAGAATATAATCAACAACTTGTAAACTTGTATTGAATGCTTGAAGTTACAAGATTACACACACAACCTCAATATTGATGAAAAGGCTCACCAATACGAATTCTACTTCTCTAGAATTAGGATCTATGCCTTGAGGTTGATTTTCTCTAGAAACTTAGAATGAATGAATTAATCTCACTCTAAACTATTCTATCAAATCTGTACATATACTGAATAAAAAGATAATTACAATTAATAAAATATCTTCAGTATATCTTCCATCATTATCTTCAAGCCTTCCATGAATATCTTGATTCTTTCCAGCTGTCATCCTTTCCATCCGGTTCTTTAAGTCATAAGCAGTACTAAATATGCTCAGCAGCATTAATTTCTTCTAGCAGCATTAACTTGGTCTTAGCAGCATTAACTACTAAGCAACACTAACCACTAGCAGTACTAACTAGCTAAGCAGTACTAACTTTGTTCAAGCAGCACTAACTTTGACTAGCAGTATTAATTCTACTAGCAGTAGTAATACTCAGCAGTATTAACTTTGAAGTCTTCTAGCAGTATTAATTCTGAACTAGCAGCATTAACCATACTTGAAGAATTCTTCAGTTCCCAACATTCTTTAACCTTTGACTTTGATCATCTGAAAAAATATTTATCTCTCCTGAAATCATTAAAACTTCAATCTGATCTTGAACTTTGATTAATCTCCCCCTTTTTAATGATTTGTAAGAATCAAAATCATTAAAACATTTCAAGGTCAGATATGTCGTAGAATAATCTCCCCCATATAACCAATGAGTACAGTCTTCATGAGCTTTCACCTCCCCCTTATGATAATATGAGAACAAATTCCCCCTTTGTGAAGAAATAGACAATCTGACATCTGATCTGGATTAGCCTTTGATTCACGAATGTATTCATCTGAATCTTTTCAAATTCAAACGAAGTAAGAGTTGTAACCCTGAATCAACAAATGAAACAGTTAGAAATGCCTGTCAGTAACACGAAGTTACTGTGTACAACGAATGTACAATTTAAGGAGCTGGTTTGATGCTGACTCCCCAGGACTTCCATTCAATCATTGAAAAATACAAGGTAATTCTATGAATGTTCTGACAGAAAAACAAATTCTCTGTGTGCTCGTGCTTGTGTTTGGAAGAATTAGCACAATAATTGTGTTTCATAAGGCTCAAAGTATGTAAATCACTGAAACAACAATGATTATACATGGACTCAATGTGCATGAGAAAGGGTCGAAGGTGGGGAAACTTTCCTTCTTTTTCAATACCAGTATCTTCCAAGTGAAGAACCAATAGATTATGTGTTGCTTCCCCAGAAAATGTGAAACATTCTATTTTTTAAGAAAAGAATGAGTAGCTGGTGGGGTTGTATGCAAGAGATGGCATGGGCTATTTGCCTATTTCAATAATGGTCACCAAAGAAATGTGAACCAATCAGTAATGTGGCTGCCCGGCTCAGAAAGATGTTTAGTGCAGAGTTCTGATATTCTTTTAACTCTGTTCTCACACCCTATTTCTTTTAAACATATAAGCTCACATGTAACCAATCTCTCATTTCCATTTTACCTCAGCTCACTCCCACACTCAATTCTTTTAGACCCATCTCTCCTCAATCACTAAAAGGATTTCTTCCGGGGTAGAAAATACTGGTTATCGTGAATCCATGGAAGATCTATTAAGCACTCACACTGAATCCCATGTTCCTAAAAGTGCATGCTAGTCAATGATTTTCTTGACATGTAAAGCACAAGAAATCATATGTCAGTGTATGTATGCTCATAAAAAATCAGAAATGAAATTTGAGCATTTTAAACATTTAAGATATCTCAAAACTTTTTATGAATGAATAACCATGAAAGAATACAAATGTTTTGAGAATCGGACAATGATTAAGATCAGATCAAATTATCATAAAAAATTTAGGAATTCAAAGACATATGTTGTTTATATGAACAATATATAAACATATTATCAATGAAAGCACAGTAAAGATGAAATGACGTTTGATTCAAACAACTGTGAATATCAAACGGGAGTATTACCAAAGAAAGATATATCATTTGATACATGGTAATAACAAAGTCAAAAGAATGTACTGAACCAGTGTGTGTATGAATACTTGACAAAGTATATAGAAAAGAAAATACACAAGTATTATTCTTTAAAGAACACACGGTCAGATAGTCAATTAAGTATCCAAAAATCATTTAAAATTCACACTTCTCAAATCAAAAAAAAAATTAAGAATATGAAGTGGTTTGAACATTTTAAAACCATTTTTCACAAGTGAAAGTTGTTCTTCTTTCAAAAGTGTTAGAGTATAAATATTAGAAATTTATACCTGTATTGCATAATCCTTAACTCCCCTTGGAATGAATATAGCAGTTAAAGCATCCTTGTGAAACAATAGATATCCTCCCCCTTGATTTCTGAAACAATCAACTTATCAGAAAAATATAACAATATAATTTCTAAACTTCCTTTAAAAAAAAACTTCTTGAAAAGATATAATCATGAAAGCATCCTTCAGAAGAAAACATTTGAATACGGGTTTTGAACTGAATTGTCCAAAAGCCATTGTCACAAAAAAATTTCCTGCAAAATAAAGATTTTGGTAATCATTATAAAAATGATTCCGCTTTAGTCAGTCAGCATTTGATGAAATATCCAAGATATCTTCAAATAAAGCACAGTGCCAGCAGGTTCCTCAACATAATTGTGAAGTAGATGCTTAAATCCTGTCATATGGCGCGAGCATCCTGAATCTATATACCATGTATGTGAGGCCTGCAAAAAGAGCAAATTATTTCTGCTTAGGTACCCATATCTAGATGGGTCCTTCCTTGTTAGCTTTTTGCAATTTATCAACATCATTTACCTTAGCCTTAATTCGCCACTCATAGCGAGGCTTAGGTACCCATTTCCATGTCATTTTCACATTAACCTCGTGAAATCTTTGCTTTTTAGAAAAATGATCAATCTTAGCATGAAAAACTTTAGCCTGATGTGTTAAGGATTTGAAAACTGATTTGACAAGAGATGTTTTTCTGGCAACTTTAGATTTAGAATAAATAGAAGGAATGATAAATGCATTATCATGACAGTGTTTGCAGATAAAATTCTTACGTGCAAATGTTAAAAGCTTAGATTTATCTAATAAAGTACAAGCATTCATACAACTTTGACATTTGGAAACGTTTGAATTTTTACAAATCAAACTATCACGATCACTGATACTACATTTATTTTTAGCAACTTTATTCTCCTTCACATTCTTCATCCATTCTCCTTTATCATTCTGCCTTTTTATATCTGAAACAGGAAACATAATCTTGTTAGTTTTCTTTTTAGAAGATGATTTTGGCTTTGAAGTACAAGAAGCTTCTCCCTTTTCAAAAATACTCGGAGGATATTCAGGATTAGTAGTATAAACAGCTGAAATTTTAGATTTAATAGTCTCAAACTCTGGATTAGAATGAACATTCCAGTTTGAAGACTCAAACATCTTTTTATCTTTCAAATTTTGTTTAAACAAATCATCTTTCAAAGCATTTAATTCATTAGAAAGTTCTTTGTTTTCTTCAGAAGACTTGTCAAGTTTGAATCTGAGATCAATGTTCTCATCTTCTAACTCTTCAATCGTCTTTTGAAGATTTGTGATTTGTTTCTCAAAGATAGATGTTTGATTCACCTCAGAGTTTGATTCCATGTTTCTATTATACGTACAGGATCTAAAACATTCATCAATTCTATAAAGATCTCCTCAGTCATATTTTTTGAAAAATCAGAATTGAGGTTTTGATTCATGATATTTTCAACTTTTGATTCTTTTGAGGAATTAGAAGTGAATGAATCAGATAAAGGAATTTGATTCTCAACATCAGTTTCTGAATCAGATTCATCATACTGACACTGAGATTCAGAACAAATTGCTTCAATCTTGGCTGACTCTATTGGTAAACAAGGACAAAATAGTGAAGAAAATTCACTAAATTCCGGCTTTCTTGTTTTGTAACTTTCGTTCCAATCTTTATAAATAAAACCAACAGTTTTAAAACTTGAAATTGAATCAGAACAAGATGAAGTGTCATCATCATTCACGACATTACCTTTAAGAAAAGTAACAAAATTATCACGAATATCAGGTTTTGTATGAGTAGAGCCCATCTTATCAAAATTATACAAATTTTCTGGTGCTCTTTTCAAAACATTATTTGCTTCAAAACCTAAACCTTTTTTGACATCATAAAATCGGACATCTTGGAGTTTGTTTGTTAAAAGATTTAATGTTTGCTCAGTCTGTCCTCGTTTCAGATTTTAATCCTCCAGTTGCTTGATTTTACAATATGCCTCGTTTATTTTTTGAAAACATGCTTCAAACATGATTTTAAATTCACCCTTTTCAGCATTTAAATTTACAAGATCTCTTTCAAGCTCAGATATTTTTGATTTTAAAACATCTTTATCCCTTTTCAAAATCTCTTTCTCAGATTCTTTCTCCTTAACAACATCTTTCAACATTGCATTTTCATCGCGAAAATTGAACATTGTTTGTCTTTCATGATTAAGTTTGACTTTCAAATTTTGAAATTCTTCTTTCATGAATTGAACCTAAGCCTTTAAAGATTGAATAAGTTCATAGTTAAACAGAGTACGTACCTCAGAACCACAGTCGAAATGATCAGAAGATGATTCAATGTCTTCATCCACTTTGGCCATCATACACACCTGAGTAAAATGTGTCGTTTCATCATCAGATCTCTTGTAGAACCAATTTTCCTCTTCCGCCATTAGGTATTGACCATCTTCCACCTTCTTTGCAATCAGTGATTTCCTAGCATAGTATTCTGAATTCTTTGTTCGCTTGAACTTGCAATCTTTTTAAAAAATGACCTGGTTTTCCACAATTATAACATCGTCCATATTTCGGCTCAGAGTCTTCTTTCTTTCCTTCTCTCTTCTCTTCTCGTTTCTCTTCTCGCTTTTCATCTCTTTTCTCTCCTTTTTTCTCATACTTCTTTTCAGATCTCGGTTTGTACTTGTCTTTCTTGTAACTCTCATATTTCGGCTTGTACTTGTTCTTTCCAAAGCTTTTAAACTGCTTTGTGAGAAGAGCCAGATTTTCAGCAAATCGTTGCATATCCTCATCTGAATGTTCTTCACTTTCAGTAGAAGACTTATCAGTGCTTGAATCAGTGATTTCAGTGAGGAGAGCTTTGGATTTCCTTGACTTTGTCTTATAAGAAGAACTGGACTTGAAACTTGACCCTTTCTTACGTTCAGACATTAAGGCTAGAGAATCCTTGACCATCTTTTTTTCAGCATTCAACTGTTTTACTTCATCCTCGTGATGAGACAAAGTTGTGAAGATATCATTGACTTCTTCTTGAGCCATGTCCTTAGTCATCTGAATGTTGATAGCATAGCTTTTCCATTCTGGGTTCAAGTTCTTAATGAACTTATAATTGATCTCTGATACTGACTTGTTCATTCCATTTCTCCTTAGATCATTCAGAATCACATTAAAACGTGTGTATGTCTCCAACAAAGTCTCTCCTTCTTTTGCATGGAAGCCTTCATACGCATTTATACTTTTATTCAGCTTTGTCTGAATTGACTTCTTTGTTCCCTGAAACTGTCTCTCCAGTTCATCCTATAAGGCTTTTGCAGATTCCCTACTGTCTATGCGATTGTAGATGTCATTAGGAATTGCCATGGTGAGATAGATAAGTGCCTCTTCATCTATCTTATGTCTTGCCTTTTCTGTTTCACTGAAGAATTCATATGGTTTTGGCACATATCTGTCAGGAATTTCTGGAGATGTAGCTGAAGCTGCTTGTCCAGGTACATGCGTTTTTGGCACAATTGGACCATTTATGATAGACTCCATATAATCTATGTTCTTGAGATTCTAGAACTGAGTCATCTTCTTCTTCCATTGAGAGTATTCTCCGATAGACAAGACTGGAGGCTTTAGATGAGATCCCATAGAGAGTAAATCATTCGACATGATGAGAAGATGTATAAACCTATACACGATGAAAAATATTAGCTAGTAAAGATCTTTAAATCCAACAAATCAAGAAAACTTTCGAAATAAAAAAAATAACACTGTATCTAGCTCAAAATTGAAGATTGCGTGAACAGGCTGTAATGCAAACATGATTTGTGTTATGGGTTTATGGCGCAAACTACACTTATCGCTAGAAGGGCATGGCACAAACCGAACTTCGCGTGACCAGTGTGTGACGCAAATCTGACTTTGCGTGATTAGTGTGTGACGCAAACCTGACTTTGCGTGATCATTGTGTGACGCAAACCTGACTTTGCGTGATCAGTGTGTGGCGCAAATCTATCCTTGCGTGACCTTAGTCTCGCGCAAAGTAAACACTTTATAATTTGAATTTTGTGTGAAAACAAGATAACGCAAACACTAATTTTCTTGAGTAATGTATGACGCAAATTGGGATTCGCGCGAAGAACTGATGATGCAAATAACACTTTGCGTGAAGTATGATACGAATCTGATATGAACTGGCGCAAAGCACTGATGAACTCGCGCAAACCGTGAAGAACTCGCGCAAACTTTAGATCTAGCGCAAATCGACTGTTTCGATCATATCTGCACTAAAAACCAATCTAGACCTCGAATCTCGATCTGAAAACGTGACAATTCACTCACCTACACATCTAGAATCTAATTCTGACAAGAAATTTCGATTAAAAACACACAAATTGACAATTTGATTCAAGAACAGTGCGATGAACTAGTGAAATACAAACTCGACCAAAATCAAAATTCAGACTTGATTACTGTGCAATTCACAAATCAAAATACACATACTTGATCGAAAATGATAAACGAACACAAATCAATCGATTACAACTCGAAATTTTCACTAAAATTCAAAATTGATTCTGACTTCGGTGAACAGTGACGATGAACAGTGCCGACTCAAAAATTTCTTGATTTCAAATTGGATTTGGCTCTGTTACCAATTGTGGTCCAACAATTACTAGCATAAAACACATACAGATTGATACACAACACTTTTATTTATTTAATCACACATATTACATCAAGCCATATACCTATTTGTGATAATCCTTTCAAGACAGAGTGTTTGTGTGTGTTCTCAAGATGTGCAACTATGTGTTCTATCTCTCTCTCTAATTACCACGCTCTCTACAAGAAACCAACACAAAGACTTGCTTATATATAGGTCAACATGACCAAGCAAGGTCAAACCTTCTAAGCTCATTTACAAGACACACACTCACACTTACAACAAATACAATAATGACCCTCATTTAATCTTGAATACAATTTCAGTCTACCATGCTTTAGTTTCATGAATTTCGTGTTAATAATCAAATTTTGGAAGTTTTTCTTGATTTTCAGCGATTTGCGCCAGATCTGACATTTGCGCCAGTTCATCACAGGTTTGCGCTAGTTCATCTGGATTTGCGTGAGTTCTTCTAGTGCCTCGTGCATCTTCGAGTTTTCTTCACGAGAAGTTTAGCTTTTCGTCTCTGGTTTATCACGCAAAGTGCAATTTGCGTCACCCTTGCATCACGCAAAGTACAGATTGCGTTTCCTTTATATCACGTAAAGTAAACTGCGTATTCCTCAGCTCACGAGAAGTTCAGTCTTGTTGCATCATTTTTACCTCGCGCAACTCCTAGTTTGCGCCATATACAGATCACGCAAAGTTACATTTGCCCCTTCAGCATCTAACGTAAAGCTTGGTTTACGTCATCCACGACTCACGCAAAGTTCGTTTGCGCCATCTTCGTCCCACGCAAATCCTAGTTTGCGTCTTCAACTGCTCACGCAAAGTTTCATTTGCGTCACTCTCTGCTCACGCAAACCTTCAGTTTGCGTCAGGTTTGAAGTTTTCAGACTTAGAACTTTCTGCTTCAGTCAAGATGTCTCTACAAGCTCAATTTTACAAAGACGACATAATAATGTCTTTGGGATCAGACACTCGCCCTCCAGTTCTGATAAATGAGAATGAATTTCAGCAATGGCAGGATAGATTCATCAACTTCATATAGAGACAACCAAATGGTGATAATATGATGAAGTCTCTGACTGAAGGTCCTATGGAGGGGCTCATGAAAGAAATACCAGCAACTGCAACTACTCTGGCTACAAGAGTTGAGAAGTCTATAAGAGAGTATGATGCTGAAGAGCTTTTGAGATATCAAGTTGATAACCAGGCAAAATCTAATCTGGTTCTTGCTCTACCCAATTCAATCTACAACAGAATTGACTGTTTCAAGCAGAATCAGATGCTAATGTGGACTCAATTAGAAAAGATAATGCTTGGATCAGCTGTTGCTACTCAACTCCGTCAGACTAGATATATGAACAATTTTGAAGAGTTCAAAGCTAAAGAAGGAGAAAGTCTGAAAAGCGTGTTTGATAGATTTTGGGCAGTAATAAATGATCTGTACATGATAAATGTGACAAAGACTGAACTGGAAGCAAATCTGAAGTTTCTGAATGCTCTTCAACCGGAATGGAGCAAATCTTGTCATTGAATGAGGAATTATGTCAGAATTTCCACCATGCCAATTCAAGAACTTTACGAAATCTTGATGACTGATGAGAACATGGTTCAGGAAAAGAAAGCAAAGATTGATAAGAAGAATAAGCCAAAGTCTGTTGATCCAATTGCTCTACTTGCTAGCCAACTGGCTGAACAAGCTTTATCTGAAAGTGCCTATGATGGGTCAACTGAAGATGATGGTGAGGGTATTGAAAAGGCGATGATACTTCTTGTCGGTTCACAATGTTTATATCAAGTTCTTATAAAATAACACATTAACGATTACCAACCTGTATTGATTAATAACAATGGTTACAAGGTTCGGTATTGATCGATTGAAGCTTTTCTCTATGTGTTCTCTCTCTGTGTATTACACCGTTTGTGTGTGTAAATTGTGTGATCTCATTATTATCGAGATTTGTTGAGTTTAGATCATATTTTTAGATCTTGTGTGTCTAACACACTACCTAAAACAACCACTTGCAACAACAAGTTGCAATATTAAACAATATAAACCAAATAATATCTAATCTAACTTATATATTATAAAGCTAACTAAACTAACTAACTAAACTAATAACAATAAACATTAATTACTTTGACATTTATTACAAATAAACATTAGACTTAATATCGAGAGTCGACGTTTCAGCTTTAGCTTCAGATTGCGATCTTCAGATTGGATGATCTTGAATCCAATAGATATGTGATCTAACAATCTCCCCTTTTGGATCAAGATCATTACTAAAAAGATTTAGCAATTTGGTCTTCTCTTTCAGCCCAGAAGATGCAATCTCTTTCTCTAGCTCAGAATGCTTTAGCAAAGTATCTTCAAAGAAAATTTATCTGAAATCAGCATGTCTTCAGAATACTTTGATCTCACATTTCTTTGTTAGCTTCTCTTCTCCAATGTCTTGTAATGTAATGGACTGAACATTTCTTCAAGCTTTATATTCTCCCCCTTTATGAGGAAAAGAGCAACACTTTCATCAAAACTTTGAGTAAGAAATGTCAACTACTTGGAGCCTCTGATCCGTCAATTCAAAAGATATTCATCCAGATCTTTCAAATCCAGACAAAATAGTCGTGTAACACCTGAATCAACTAATGAATCAGTTAACATGCCTGTCAGTAACACTAAGTCACTGTTTGTAACGAATACACATTGGTAAGGATCTGTTTGATGTTGACTCCCCCAGGACTTCCATTTAATCATCGAAACACCACAAAGGTTATTTCTATAAACGTTATGACAAAGAAACTAATTCCTTGTGTGTTCGTGCTTGTGATAGAAAGAATTAAGCACTTGATGATAGCTTATTTGGATCAAAATTTATGTAAACCACTGAGACAACAGTAAGTTAAACACATACTCAATGTGCATGATTGAAGTGTGAAGGTGGGGCAGATTTCCTTCTTTTCAATATCCAGATTTTCCGAATGAAAATCAGATAGCAAATGTGTTGCATCCCCTTTGAAAATGTGAAACACTTTCTTGTTGAGAAGAAAGGAGTAGATAGTGAGGTTTGATCAAGAGTTGGCATGGGCTAGTTGCCTGTTTCAATAATGCTCACCAAAGAATTGTGAAACACTAGTAATGTGGCTGCCCGACTCAGAAAAAGTTGGTGCAGAGTTGTGATATTCTTTTAACTCTGTTCTCACACGCTCTTTCTTTTAAACATTTTGCACACTCTAATCACACTCATTTCTTTTCGACTTCTCACACTCAATCACTATGGATTAACTTCTTGGGTAGAAATCACTGGTTAAGGTGATTCCATAGAAGTTGTGTTAATTCCTAGCACAATGAAATCCTTGTTTTCCTATGATGCATATGATGCTCAAATTGGTTTAACTATTTCAGTTAAAGCACAAATATGATCTTTGAAAACATTTAAAGTCACACTTCCAAATCATGAATTCGGTTTAAGAATCGGGAAGTGGTTTGAACATTTAATAACAATGTTTTCTATGATTGAAAGTTGTCCACCTTTCAACCATATATGAGATTAAGATAAAGGATTATACCTTAACGTGCGATCTTACATCTCATGAAGCTAAGCTTAAAGTCATAAACATATGAACTTGTAAGCATCTCTCAAAAATTCTGCAAAAGTCTTATGTCATGTCAAACTAAAATTTATTCACTTAAATTGAAAAGACAAAAAGCAGTAAAACTGTTAAAGTACGAGTTCTGATCAGAAATAATCAGAAATCATATCCAAACTCCTTTGACTTGAAGAGCTCCCCCTAAAATCTTGCATTACAAAAACTTGACATAAAAGGTAAATGCAGAAATCTTATGAGCTCCCCCTCAAAATAAGATTGACCACTTGTCAATTTCTTCTCATACTCCCCCTTGGATCATGGACAAAATATTTGAAGTGCAGATATCAATTAGAATTAAGAATGAGGAAATGATGAAAAAGTATACAATTAGAAA
Organism: Arctium minus; assembly: GCA_954870635.1. NCBI lineage: Eukaryota > Viridiplantae > Streptophyta > Magnoliopsida > Asterales > Asteraceae > Arctium > Arctium minus. The sequence continues at coordinate 79,856,410 of OX941087.1, read as the reverse complement.
ACTTTGATAGGTAACTACTGATTAGATCTTAAGATTTAGCATACCAAGCTTAGAGACAAGAAAGTTAAACCTCTTTTCGTCTAAAGGTTTGGTAAACAAATCGACAAGCTGATAATCAGTTTTTACAAAGAAAAGTTCAATTGTTCCTTTTTCAACATGATCTTTAATAAAATGATACATGACGTCTATGTGTTTGGTCTGGGTGTGCTGAACAGGATTCGCTGTTATTGCGATGGCGCTCTTGGAGTCACAGTATATCAGGATTTTGTTGAAGTGGAAACCGTAGACGCGCAATTGAGTTCTCATCCATAAGACCTGAGAACAGCAGCTAGCAGCAGCTACATATTCTGCTTCGGCCGTGGAAGTTGAAACACAAAGTTGCTTTTTCGATGCTCAACTTACGAGCTTATCACCGAGGAACTGTACATGTCCTGACGTGCTCTTCTTGTCTAACATACAACCTGCATGATCTGCATCTGTATACGCTGTTAGTTCAAAACTAGTATCTTTAGGATACCACAGACCAAGATCTGCAGTGCCCTTCAGATACCTAAATATGTGCTTCACTGCAGACATATGGATTTCTTTAGGATTGGCCTGATATCGTGCACATAAGCATGTTGAAAACATTATATCTGGCCTACTAGAAGTAAGATACATTAAATAACCTATCATCCCTCGATAAGTCCTAACATCAACAGCCTTACCCGAAGGATCGGTGCCAATCTTAGTATCTGGTGCCATTGGGGGTACCAATCGGTTTTGAATTTTCCATTTTGAACTTCCGAAGAATATCCATATGTATTTTGATTTATTGATAAAAATACCCGATGAAAATTGTTTGACTTGTAATCCGAGGAAGAAATTCATCTCTCCCATCAAATTCATCTGAAATCTAGACACTATAAGGTTTGAAAAATTATTACAGTACTTAGGATTTGTAGAGCCAAAAATAATATCATCTACATAGATTTGAATTAAAATGATATCGGCTTTTTCCTTTTTGATAAACAAAGTGGTATCCACCGTTCCTTTTGAAAAACCAGACTTGACTAGAAAGTTGGAAAGGACATCATACCAGGCTCGAGGAGCTTGTTTCAGACCGTAGAGTGCTTTGTCGAGAATGTAGACGTGATTTGGCTTCTCTTTATTGACAAAACCCTCTGGCTGAGAGACGTAGACTTCCTCATTTAGAATGTCATTCAGAAAGGCAGTCTTCACATCAATTTGAAAGACCGTGAAGTTCTTGTGGGAAGCGTAGGCTAGAAACATTCTAATTGCCTCTAATCGCGCAACAGGAGCATATGTCTCATCGTAGTCGATTCCTTCCTCTTGTCTGTATCCTTTGACTACTAGGCTTGCCTTGTTTCGGATAACGGTACCATCTTCGTCCTTTTTGATCTTGAAAACCCACTTCGTACCTATAATTGGTTTATCTTGAGGTTTTGGTACGAGTCTCCAGACTTGAAGTGCATCGAACTGATTCAGCTCTTCTTGCATTGAGATCACCCATTCTGGATCAGCAAGTACCTCTGATACGCGAATTGGCTCGAACTTGCTCAGAAATGAGTCATGCATGCACATATTTATTGATGCTGACCTAGTTTGCACCGGTTTTGATGGATCGCCAATGATCTGGCTTACCGGATGCTCTTTGGTCCATTTATGTTCATGAGGTAGTGGATTATATGAATGTATGTCAATTGTATTATCTATAAATCCACTTGTACCTTCTTCAGCTTGTTCAGGAGGAATGATGATTGCAGTTGAAGTGGTAGGTGCAGAAGGCTCAGCAGGTACAGCTTGTTCTGGCTGTAGATTGATCTGAATAGAACATCCTACTGTTTCAGCTACTTTTGTCTCTTCATCACATGGCACTTCTTCAACTGTTGGAGTTGGAATTTGAATTGGAACTTCTTGTTGAATTGGGGCGTTGGATTCAATAGGAATATCTGAACTGGTTGGATGAGTAGTCGTTAAGTCTTCCATCCTGTCAACCACAACAGATTTCTTTACATTAGATCCAAGAAATTCGTCATAAAACAATTCAAATAATAAGCCTAAATTAGATAATGATTATTTGACGTTGATGCTTTATCTGATTTATTCTGTTGAGACGCAGGTTCTGGACTAATTTGCCCAGAAGCTAGTACACCGGTTATAACGTGTTCTGAACTGTGTTGTTCGGAAGCCATCTTTTCATCAAACGTGACGTTGATGCTTTCAATCACCGTCTTTGAATTCTTCAGATAGATACGATATGCAGTTGACGTTGAGGAATAACCAATGAAGATGCTTTCGTCCGCCTTGGCGCTGAACTTGTTGAGACTCTCCCTATCGTTTAGCATGAAACATTTACACCCAAATATATGCAAATATTTGATTGTCGGTGTTCGGTTGTTGATTAACGCATATGGAGTCTTTTTGAATCTGCGATGTATCATGGAACGATTTTGTGTATAACACGCAGTCGATACAGCTTCTTCCCACAAAAATAGAGGTAAGTCTGATTGACTTAGCATAGTACGAGCAGCCTCGACTAGCGTACGATTTCTTCTTTCGACCACTCCATTTTGTTGAGGCGTACGAGCAGCAGAGTATTGATGTCAAATCCCGATGAATTCGAGATATTCTGCAACCTTTTTGTTCTTGAACTCTGTACCGTTGTCTATTCTTAGAAGCTTGACCGGTTTCTGCAGATTCACCTAGGTCGTCTTTATGAATGTGATGAGAACATCAGGTGTCTCATCCTTTGAACGTAGAAACTTGACCCATGTATATCGCGAGTAATCGTCCACGATAACGAGTATGTACTTCTTTCTACCTAGACTTTGAGTTCGTATCGGACCGCATAAGTCCATATGCAATAACTCTAACGGAGTACTTGTACTTGGTTCAGGCTTTGGTTTATGTGGATCCCTCTTCATCTTTCCCTTTTCACATGCTGCACAAAGATGTTCTCTTTCATATTTGAGCTCTGGAAGTCCTTTGACGAGCTTTCCACTAACCAGAATGTTGATGTACCGAAAGTTGAGGTGAGAAAGTCGTCGATGCCATAACCAGCTTTGTTGCATCGAAGCTTTCGATAGTAGATAAACCTACTTGTCAGTCTGTACATTTGACAAGTTAATTGTGTAGAGGTCTGATTCTCGAGAACCGACCAATAGTTCCTCGCCTTCTTCAGTGCGAACTGAACACGTCTTGGCTTTGAAGTTGACCTCTAAGTCTTTGTCACAGAAGTGGCCTATACTGAACAAGTTGTGTCTTAAACCTTCAACATATCTCACCTTCTTGATCGTGACATTGTTGTGTACCATATCACCATAACCCATTATTGGTGAATGCTGGTCGTTGCCGAATTTAACTATTCCGCAATATTTATCTTTAAAATTGGATAACATCTCTTTTTGTCCAGTCATATGCTTGGAACATCCTCTATCCAAGTACCATAAATGACGGATCTGCACAAGAGAAATAATGAATTTAGATATTCATATGACAACATTGGAATAAACTCTTTGAGTATTGAAGAGCGGGTCTTGAACTGATGTGTTCAAAAGCCATATCCTCTTGTTAAGCACGGGTTCTGAACAGACGTGTTCAAAAACCATTGTTTTATCTTTGAAGTGGGGATCTTGAACTGTTGTATTCAAGAACCTAGTTTCTTTGAGGAACGTGTCCTAGACTGTTTTGTCTAGAAGTCATACTTCGTTGAAGTCCGGGTTCTAAGCTGATTTACTTAGAAGCCTTAATTTCTCTTAAGCTTTGTGTGCCTGCAACACAGATTTAGCCTTAGGTACCCACTGGAATTTGGGTCCTACTGTGTTAGCACAAGATTTTGGTACCCATTTGAAATTGGGTCCTCTTTTCATTTGAAAGTCATTTGAAGCATTATTATTAGATGTATGCACATGATAATTGCCAAACCAATCTTCAGAATCTTGACAAAAAGTAGAAACATGTTTATCATTAATAGAAGACTTTCTAGCAGATAAAGATAACTGAAATAATTGCTTCATTGTATATTGTTTACGAGAAACAACAAGTTTTGAGTTCAAAATAGCAACATCAGTAATTAAGACATCTTTACTAGGTGAAGTCTTACTACAATTAACACTACACAACGATTTAACGGTCTTATCAAGCTTCTGTTTCGGTTGCCACCGAGATTTAACTTCTGGCCTTTGCTTGCTCAGATCTGAAACACGTGAAACTCGTGAATTAGACTGTTGAGCAGTAGTGTTCGGTTTATGTGAATGCTTAGATATAATCTTACCTTTAGCACTCTTTGCTTTCACAGGGACTGAGTTATCAACTTTCGTTTATTTTGCACTGTTAACAGGCATACTGGTTTTTCCCAAAGATTTCTTCACAAATGATGAATGGTTAGGAAGTTTTGCATTAAAGTCAAATTGATTAAAACAATCATCTAAACCACCATCAGAGTTCAAAAAAGCAAACCCTTTATTTGATGAACCAAACATATCCTCAGAGTTTGAAGTCTTTGAAATAATAACATTTTTCAGCACGGTTGAAAAAACGTTTTGTTGAATCTCAATTAAAAGTCTTTCATCTGTTAAAGAATTCTCCAGTTCAGAAATTTTACTTTCTAAAACGAGAGGAGGGACATATAGTTTACCTTGAATAGGCTTCGCCTCCATTTCTTTTTCAAAAAAACTTTGAAAGAAGTCATTTGAAAGAGATTTCTTCTTTTGATATATTGGATTATCATTATAACTATTATTCATTTTCGCATAATAAACTGGAAGATGAACTTTAGATGATTTCAAACGTTTTTCAGTTTCATTGGCTTCATCCTTTTTAGATAGTCTAGTCCAGAAAACTTTAAGCTCAGGGATTCTTCGAGCTAATTTTAAAGAAAGAAGATCATAAAGTGCAGGCACTTCAGATATTCCTTTTTGAAGATAGTGAGGATTCTTATAACCGATTCCCCATTTCTCTATTTCCTCTTTGGGTTTGTTCAGATGAATAGTTTGTTCAGTTTGACCCAACTTGTATAACTTCTCTTCCAAACTTTTTAATTTTGCAATTAAAGTTTTGTTTTCTTCAGTACATGAAGAATGCATTTTCTTAAGCTCATATAAATCAAGCTCACTTTTTCTGAGTTTAGACTTGATTTCAGAATTCTCTTTAAGAATTATTGTCTTTTCCTTTGCGCTGGTGTCATAATTTCTATGTAAAACCTCAACCAATACTTTATTTTCAGCAATTTCATCGCTAAGTTTCTGTATCGATTGGTTTTTGTCAGTAATAACACCATTTTCTCGCTTAAGTTTCGACTCTAACTCTTGTTGTTTTAAATTCATGGCATGCATTTTATTTATGAAATCTGAATAAGATAAATCACATACCTCATCTTTTGCATCCTCTTCTGAATCTGCTTCAGCGTCTGATTCCTGCTTTCCCATCAAGCACATGTTGACTGATTCATCTCTCTCTTCATCCTATTCTTCCTCGTCTGAATGATCAAGCCAGTACTCATCCTCTGCCATTAGTGGCTTACCCGCCTCCTGTTGATTTGCAAGAAGCATCTTATTCTTGTACTAATCGGAGTTTCTGACTTTTGGTCTCTGGCAGTCTCTAGCATAGTGACCTGTTTTACCACAGTTGTAGCACGTTGGTGGTTCTGACTGACTGGATCCTTCAGCTTGAAACCTTCTCTCTTCCGGTTTCCTCTCCTCTATTCTTTTCCCTTCAGACCGATATCTTCTCTCTTCCGGTTTCCTCTCTTCTGATCTCTTCCCTTCATATCTACTTCCTTCAACCCTTTCCTTATGAGCATAGTTGTTGGGACCAGAAGAATACCTCTGACTATTTGAACTTGGCTTCGTGTAGAACTTTTTCTGAAAATCCTTAGTCAGCATTGTCATTGCTTGCTTCAGTTGTTCACACTCATCGGAGTCAGAGTTTGGTTCAACTTCATTTTCTTCTGATTCATACACAATTGTCTTGTTCTTCTTCTTCTTGACAACAAGAGCAACTGTGTCTTCAACTGTCTTCACTTTCTGCCTCTTTTCATCTAGAATTTCATCCACCTCTTCTTCATTTTGTTTAAGGGTTTCATACACCTCATGAAGTGGAATCTCATTCAGATCCTTGATCTGTCTGGCAAATCTCTTCCATTCCGGCTGTAGAATACTCAGGAATTTGACGTTCAGCTCGATTTGAGATTTGATGACCTTGTTCTCGCTTAGTTCATTCAGCAAGGTCACGAATCTATCATAAGTTCCTTCTAGAGACTCTCCACTTCTGCCTTTAAATTCTTCATAATTGTTTAGGCAGTTGGAAAGTTTGAGCTGATTCCCAACCTTTGAACCTAGCATCATCTTCTCTAGTTGATCCCACATTTCCTTGCCAGATGCGTTATAGCTGTCAATCTTTACATAGATTTCGTTTGGAATTCCTTGTAGAATGCATGACTTTGCTAATTTATCACCTTTTGCTCTCTTTAAGTTATCATCTTCGAGCTCATGATACTTAAGTTCAATCTGTGTTAGCACAGTTCCAACCAAACGAGTCATCATAATTGGTTTCATAACCCCTTCTTCTATCGACTGTCTGATGAAATCACCCAACTCATGTCGGTCATCAAAGTTCAGGAACCGATCTTTCCACTGTTCGTATTCTCCTTTAAAGAGAACTGGTGGCTTGGTGTCAGTTCCGATTGCAAGGGCTTCTCTGGATGTCATTCTGAATAAAAAGATTTAAGTCTTGTATTGGCACAAAGAGAGGTTTGCGCGAGAGGTTGCTGGCGCAAAGTGTGGTTTGCGTGACGAGAGGGTTACGCAAACTGAGGTTTGCGTGACTAGAGGGTTGCGCAAACTGAGGTTTGCGTGACTAGAGGGTTGCGCAAAGTAGAGTTTAGCTTTTCGTGAGGATTTGATCACGCGAACTGAGGTTTGCGTGATGTGTTGGTGCGAGAGTTGAGGTTTGCGTTTGCTTGTTGTTGCGAGAAGTGAGATTTGCGTTTCAAGGGAGTTGCGCAAACTGAGGTTTGCGTTTGCAGTTGGTTGTGAAAACCGAGTCTCGCGCGAGACGTTGGTTGCGCAAAGTAAGCTTTGCGTGATCAGTTGGTTGCGCAAAGTAAGCTTTGCGTGATCAGTTGGTTGTGCAAAGTAAGCTTTGTGTGATCAGTTGGTTGCGCAAAGTTGGCTTTGCGTTATACGTGGGATGCACAAAGTAGACTTTGCGTTAGTAGTCTGTTGCGCAAAGTGAAACTTGCGTGATCCGTGTGTTGCGCAAAGTGTGTCACGCAAAGTGGGCTTTGCGTGAGTTCTTCTTCTGGTTTGCGCGAGTTCGTCTGTACTTCGATAAATCGACTAAAAAACCTGTTTTTCCAATATTAACAGACCCAAACTCTACTAATATGTCTAAAAACACTTCTTGAACAGATTGTGACTACTTGATCTCGATAAAAATCACTTTTTGAAAATTAAATTGATGGCATAGTAACATTTAAAACTCGACTTTCAGACCACTAAATCACCAAAAAGGAACTCGATTAAAGCTTTATACTGAAATCAAACCACTACAACTCGATCTAGCATGTATATCGATCACAACCTGATCGATTTTAACACCTAAAACACTCAAAATCTCGAAAATGATTTTGAAATAAGAACACATAGTCGTTTTTCTTAAAACTTGATTTTGATCTATTATCAGGCTCTGATATCAATTGTCGGTCCACAATGTTTATATCAAGTTCTTATAAAACAACACATTAACGATTACCAACCTGTATTGATTAATAACAATGGTTACAAGGTTCGGTATTGATCGATTGAAGCTTTTCTCTATGTGTTCTCTCTCTGTGTATTACACCGTTTGTGTGTGTAAATTGTGTGATATGATTATTATCGAGAGTTGTTGAGTTTAGATCAGATTTTTAGATCTTGTGTGTCTAACACACTACCTAAAACAACCACTTGCAACAACAAGTTGCAATATTAAACAATATAAACCAAATAATATCTAATCTAACTTAGATATTATAAAGCTAACTAAACTAATAACAATAAACATTAATTACTTTGACATTTATTACAAATAAACATTAGACTTAATATCGAGAGTCCACGTTTCGGCTTTAGCTTCAGATTGCGATCTTCAGATTGGATGATCTTGAATCCAATAGATATGTGATCTAACACTTCTCTCTCAACATTATCAGAAAAAGTTCCAACACAGATCAGGATCAAACAACCTTCATTTCACTTTTGGTTCAAAGAAAGTGGAACCCGGTGCTCCATCAAAGCCATATGTTCCAAAATATGAGCTTACTAAAGTGGTTGATCCGAAAAGGGAAGAGAAGAAGGTAATGAACTGCTTCAACTGTGGAAAATCGGGACACATAGCTAAGGAATGTCGAGTAAAGGTGATCAAGGATTCAATTTTCTACAGGAAGAAGATGGAACTAGCAGAAAAGAGAGAAAATGGAAGAATTCTTCTTGCTGAAGAAGAATATTGGCTTGACCATTCAGACAATGAACCCGAGAATGAGGAAACGGCTGCAATATGTTTTATTGGAGATGACAAAAGTGATGATGAAGAAGAGAATACTTCAACTGATGAATCTGAGCTTAGTCATTTATGGTATCTGGATTCGAGGTGTTCCAAACACATGACGGGCAACAAATCACTACTTTCAAATTTTAAAGAAAAATGTTGCGGTCGTGTTAAGTTTGGAAACTGCGAGACTGCTCCCATTCTAGGTTATGGTGATCTTGTTCAAGGCAATATTACTGTCAAGCGAGTCAGATATGTTGAAGGTCTTAGCAACAACTTATTCAGCATCGGGCAATTTTGTGATAAAGATCTTGAAGTTAGCTTCAAATCTAAACGTGTTGCTGTGAAGAATGACAATGGCAGGGATTTACTGGTTGGAAAAAGAAGATCCAATTTATATACCATTGAGCTTTCCAAGCTTAAAATCCCATCAGATATATGCTTGCTTTCTAAAGCTTCTGTTCATGAAAGTTAGATATGGCACCGACGACTAGCTCATCTCAACTTTAAATACATGGATCGCCTTGTCAAGACTGATTCAGTGAGAGGTCTCCCAACACTCCGTTTTCAGAAAGCCTACCTCTGTCAAGATTGTGAGAAAGGAAAGATGAAGAAAGCTCCTCATAAGCCAAAGCCTGAACCCTGCACTTCGGACATTCTTGATTTACTAGATGTTGATTTATGCGTACCGATGAAGACAAAGAGTATCGGAAAGAAAAGATATGTCTTGGTGGTTGTTCATGATTACTCACGGTATACATGGGTTAAGTTTCTCAAGTCTAAAGATGAAACTCCCGACATTCTCGTCAACCTCATCAAAACAATTCAGACCAACAAGCAAAAAGCAGTCAAAGTTGTCAGATCAGACAATGGTACTGAATTCAAGAACAACACTCTCCAAGCTTTCTACGAAGATCAAGGTATTCAACAACAGTTTTCTGCTGCTCGAACACCGCAACAAAATGGAGTTGTTGAACGAAGAAACAGAACGCTTGTCAAGGCGGCCAGATCAATGCTTGCTTATTCTGGTCTTCTTTTGTCTCATTGGGCTGAAGCTGTCTCAACTTCATGTCACACTCAGAACAGATCAATTCTTCATCGCCGATTCAACAAAACACCATATGAGATTATGAACGGTATCAAACCGAATGTCAAATATTTCAAGTCATTTGGGTGTAAATGTTATGTTCTGAATGACCGAGACAATCTCAACAAGTTTAGTCCAAAGGCAGATGAGGGTATTTTTCTTGGGTATTCTTCTACTTCTGCAGCTTACAGAGTTTTTATTAGTTCCACAAGAAAAGTGATAGAGAGTGTCAATGTTAAATTTGACGAAGCTACAGATTTGGTTTCTGGTTAATCAGGCTTAGAACCCGTACTTACAGGGAATTTAGCTTCTGGACAAGTCAGTCCAGAACCTGCAATTCAACCATCAAATCAGGATCCTTCTTCTTCCTTGCTGAATCTTTCTGATCTTGATTTTCTTTTTGAGAATTTTTATGATGATGTACCTAAATCTAATTCTGAAAATGCTTCATCTATGAATCAGGAAACTGTGAAAACATCTATTCCTAATTCTGCTGCATCTATCTCTGACACTGATGTTGTTCAAGTTATTTCTGAACTCCCTCAATATCAATCATAATCTGAGCATGTTAATACTGAATCTGGGCAAGAAGCATCTGTTCAAGAAACATCTGTACAAGCAGAACCAGTTCAAGAAGCAAAACAAGATGCTGATATTTCATCAACAATTCCAGAATCTGATTCAGAAGTTGTTGAAATACCTCTTCCTCCAGTTGAAACTGTTGATATTTCTTCATCTGACATAGAAGCTTCTGAACCTCCTTCTCAACAATTAGAAGTTGTACAAGAAAGTATTGATCCTCTCCCTCACACTACCAAATGGACAAGATCTCATCCTATTCATCAAATTATTGGTGATCCTCAAGCAAGTGTATCTACTCGTCCAAGGCGGCAACTTCCAACGAATGTCTTTTCACTTGCTTTCTAAGCAATATTGAACCAACAAAAGTATCTGAAGCGTTGGAAGATCCAGATTGGATTATAGCAATGCAAGAGGATCTCAATCAATTTGACGCGCTAAAAGTTTGGAGACTTGTTCCACGGCCAAAAGGAAAAAGCATAATTGGCACAAAGTGGATATTTAAGAACAAGAAAGACAAAGATGGTATCGTTGTTCGTAACAAATCTAGACTGGTTGCCAAGGGTTATCGACAAGAAGAAGGAATCGACTACGATGAAACTTTCACGCCGATGGCAATACTATAAGTTATTCGTATGTTTCTCGCTTTTGCTGCTTATCGCAATTTCACTGTGTATCAGATGGATATCAAGACAGAATTCCTCAACGGTAAACTGAAAGAAGAAGTTTATGTTTCTCAACCAGAGGGGTTTGTTGACAATGAACATCCTGATCATGTCTACTTTCTCGATAAAGCACTGTATGGCCTGAAACAAGCACCGAGGGCGTGGTATGATGAGTTGTCGACCTTCTTGATCAAATCCGGTTTTACCAAAGGATCTATAGATACCACTCTTTTCATCTATCATTCTAACTTGGATATCTGCTTAGTTCAAATATACGTAGATGATATTATATTTGGTGCGACTAATCAATCATTATGTACTTGGTTTTCTGATCTTATGACCTCCAGGTTTCAGATGAGCATGATGGGAGAAATTAATTTCTTCCTCGGCTTGCAAGTGAAGCAGCTTCCAGATGGCATTTTAATTAACCAATCGAAGTATGTGTTTGACATCTTGAAGAAATTCAAGATGGACAAATCTTCTTCAAGTGGCACGCCTATGGCTCATGGTGCAAAGATTGGTCTGGATCCGGATGGAAAAGAAGTGGACGTCAAAACTTATCGAGGGATGATTGGATCACTGGTGTACTTAACAGCAAGTCGCCCGTATATAATGTTTTATACTTGCCTATGTGCCAGATTTCAAGCCAAACCAAAGGAATCGCATCTGTTGGCAGTCAAGCGCATATTTTGATACATCAAAGGAACTCCATATTTAGGTTTGTGGTATCCTAAGAGTTCTGATTATAAACTAAAGGCTTACTCTGATGCAGATTTTGGTGGAAATCAGTTATACCGGAAAAGCACATCAGGTCACTATCAATTTCTTGGTGATAGACTGATAAGCTGGGAGTCGAAGAAGCAGAATTGTGTTTCTATCTCAACTTCAGAGGCAGAATACGTCGCCGCAGCTAGTTGTTGCGCTCAAGTGCTTTGGATGAAGACACAACTTCGTGATTACGGGATGCTATACAAAACTGTTCCTATCTATTGTGACAACAAATCCGCAATCGCGATATCAATCAATCCGGTCCAGCACACAAAGACCAAACACATAGATATGAGGTACCATTTCATAAAGCATCATGTGGAAGAAGGTACTATTGAATTATATTTTGTCCCAACTGAATATCAACTTGCTGATATCTTTACAAAAGCTTTAGATGAAAAACGTTTTAATTTTTCTGCTTTCAAAACTCGGCATGTTGAATTTAAAAGTTTAAATATTTACAAATTTTATTCTATAAAGTAAAAGCTTTACAGTTTTTTTCTTTCTTTTGAATAAAATGTGTGTCTAGGATAAATTTTCAAGTTGCTTTGTTATATTAAAGTTTTATATGGTCAAATTTCAAGTCTTACAAAAAAATTGAAAGGTCAGCAACATGTTTGAAGCTTTTGAAAATGCTTTAAAGATATGTGATTCGGAATATTTATAGTTTACAATGCTTAGAAAACTTAAAAAGTCAGAATTATGGATCGTAATGAAAATATGGGCTAGGCACTTAGATGTAAAACTGAGTGATTGAGATGAATATTATATATCTAAAATACAGAAATCTCTAAGTTTAAAAGTTTGTACCTTTGACCTTTCTGGTTTGGGAAAGTAAGTTCCGTGGGATGCTTGTCATATGGTCCCCTAAGGTCAATTGGTCTGGGAGTGATCGAACCCAAATCCTTCTATAGAACAAGATCCAAAGTCATGTTCTACTGGTATGAATGGGTTTAGGATATGTCGATGTAGCCTTTCTGATCTGGGAAAGTAAGTTCCAAGGGGTGCTGGACACCTAGTCCCCTAAGGCCAACTGGTATGGGAGCGGCTGACCCAAATCCTGCAATAGGGTCAGATAGAAAGTTACGTTTACGACATGTTCTTTACTTACCGAACTTTTTGATTAAAAGATGCCAAAGTGCACAAGCTTAAAAGATGCCAAAGAGCACACTCATGTGAAGATGCCAATGTGCACAATGCTAAAAGATGCCAATGAGCACACATCTCATGATACTTGGTGATATGTTTGAGTTGCGATTAACCTATAAATTTGTGAAAGTCTTAATTCTTGATGCCAATGAGCACACATCTCTATTGTATTTTCAGAATTGCATTTTCTTGAAGTTAATCAAAGTTCGCATGCGAGCAAACTGAATAGATTGCTGTAGTGTTTGAAACTGAACATATCTTAACTTGATATGCAATGAAACTTGTCTCTATATCCAACAACATATACTTGATTTCAACTGATTGATAAATCTGTGATATTTTACTGAGTAGAATTTAATTTGTTTAGTGTTTAAAATTTTATATGTTCAGTTGTTTTCAAAATTTATATTCAGTATATTTTTCTTTTTACACTGTTGTCTTCATGTTTGTGTATCCATATTTTTTTTCAAATTGGTCTGTGCATTTTTCGAGGGGGAGAGAACATCTGAATGAAATGTGACAATCTTATGTTTTTGAGGGGGAGTGAATAAAGTGGTCAGATTCATAGCTGATAAAATACTTCACGTGCTGATCAGAAATTCATCAGGTATGTATTTTTGATTTTTCTATACAAATGCTATACTGTTCTGTTTAATTTAGTGCATTTGTGTAGGGGGAGTAAAAGGACATTCCAGGTAACATTTCATTTTTTGTATGTATGCTATTAGTTATATTTTTTTTTTGTTTAGCATATTTTTTTTAGTGTTATTTTTTTTAGTATGTTTTTTTTAGTATAAATAGTGTTAGTTTTGTTCTTTCTTTCTTTTCTCGCTTCCTTCTACATTTTTGAACTGACCTTTCCTCTTCATTTTCCCTCTCTCTCTGTGCGATTTTCTTTTCTTGCTTTCAGTCTTATTATTCGATCAGGTATGTTTTTGTGGTTATTATCAGTATCGTTTTGTAGTTATTTGATTTTGATTTGATTTTGATTTGATTTTATGTTTTTCTTAATGTGCGATTTGTGTTTACTGTTCATCGTTTTTTACATCAGAATCGAGAGCTTCATTGCTAAAATTGCTTCTTGGGTTTGTCTTAGTTCCCTAATTCGATTGTCAAGTATGTGTTTTCTAATTTTGTTTTGTTGTTTTGTTGTTTTGTTGCTTTGATTTTTCGGTTTTATCAGATTGCGACTGTTCATCTTTGGGCATTCTAAATTTTCAATATTTTGAGTTCAATACTGATTTTACTCAGTATTATATTGATCAAAATGTGTTTTTAGTCATTATTTTATGTTTTTCGATCAATAATTTTCGTTTAACATCATTCTATTTGAATTTCTGAATCTCAAAGATGAACTTACGCAATGTTTTAAGTGTTCTAGGGTTTTGCGTATCAAGTTGGTTACGTAAAGTTTTCTTTGCGTTATCCTTAGGTCACGCAAAGTTTACTTTGCGTTACCCTTAAGTAACGCGAAGTTCAGTTTGCGTTTCACTTAGGTCACGAAAATCTAAGTTTGCGTTACCTGTTGGTCACGCAAACCTAAGTTTGCATTACCTGTTAGTCACGCAAACCTAAGTTTGCGTTAAATGTTGCTCACACAAACCATGACTTGCATTACTTCCTTTACATGCAAACCTTGTGTTTCTTGTGTTTTTGTTTCTAGTATAGTTTGCGCAACACGTTGGTCGCATAAAGTTTACTTTGCGTTACCTGTTGGTCATGCAAAGTTACCTTTGCGTTACCTCTGTGTCACGCAAACCTGAGTATTTTCTCTTATGTATGAAAATTTTACTAAGTTCAGTTTACGTCACAAGTACATCATGCAAACTTTGCTTTGCGCCATGTACTTGCTACGCAAACCTTCCTTTGCGCCTCAAGGTCATCGCGCAAACCTCAGTTTGCGTCTCACTCTTGTCACGCAAACCAGACTTAGAAAAAAAAATTTCATTTTTTTTTTTGTGTTTTTCATTTTCTATTTCCTTGTCTAATTTTTCTTCTTTTCTGTTTCTTAGGTGTTCTTATGGCTTCTCAGACTTTTACTGACCCAATGATTCAAGACGAGAATGTTATTCTTGATGACCCATCTGATCGTGCTTCTCATGAGACGCCTATGCCATCTATACCTTCTGTTGGGGCGAATCTTTCTGCTTCACGCCGAACACAGAATGATGTGTTTCCCACGATGCTATATGTGCTGCCATATAAGCCCAACAACTACTTCGTGGATTTTGACAGGATCAAGATCAATCCAGTGATACGAGCCATTCTCAAAGGACATCCTCTAGCTCCGGCTCTCACTTATTGCGCAGATGTTCCTGAGGTCTATCTTCAACAGGCATGGCACTCTATATCTAAGAATGAGCAAGTTCGTCCTCATCGGTTTGACTTAACGATTGATCAGTTTGATTCCTTTCTATCCTATAAGCGACTTAGACTGATTCTGGAGCTTCCTGAGCCCAATTCTCGACCCGGACGCACTTCTTACGACAATTTTCCTTCTGAATTGGATGTTCTCGAGGGTATTCGCAATCTTGGATATCTTGGTGCTTTGAATAGAGTAAGTGACTTTGACAAATCCAATCTACCTCCGGTGTGGTATGCTTTATTCTCCGTCCTCAACAGGTGCCTTACATCGAAACATTTTGGCACGGACAATGCGAGTCTTCACTATCTCAGATTGTTCCATGCAGTTACCTATGGCCTGCATGTCGACTACACGTATATCTTCTGGACCGAACTTTCAAAGAGAGTGCAAGACAAACTGACGCATAAGAACCGCAAGTTTATTCCGTTTGTCTGATATATGAAGCTGATTGTTCGCAGTATGCTCAGAAGTAATTCTGCTATTCCTCGTCGTTTGTCTTGGCCTCAAGTTCCGGATACTGAGATGACATACATTCAAAAACCGAAGCAGACTTTCAACTATTCCATGCCGATTCCTCATGAGCTCGTTGTGAATTATGCTGATCCATCTGATGATTGCATAATTCAATATTGTCTGGAAAATGATCTCTCTTTGGAAGCTGACCAAGATGAACCGTCTCATGATGAACAAGCTGCATCTTTTCATGCCGATCAAGAGGATGAGGTAGCTGTTGCCGATCAAGAGGTTGAAGCAGTTGTTGCCAATCAACAAATAGGTGATGTTCTTGTTGCTATCGACACTGACCCTGCTGGTAATGATATTGATGATGATGATGCTGCTGGTGATGATATTGCTGGAGATGAAGATGGGTATGATGATGACACTGATGGTAATGGTGGTAATGATGGTGACCACCCTGGTATTCTTGTTTATGAAAGGAAGTTGTCAGGATCTTAATTCTTAACAAGAATAAACACTCATAAAACAATATTTAAGAAGCTGCGGAATAGCACTTTAATATTCAGAAAAACAATGAAACTGTAAATCAAAATCACAACTTGCAAACTCTTATTGAATGATTGAAAGTCACAAGCTTTTACCCACAACCTCAATATTGATGAACAGACTCACCGATACGAATTCTACTTCTCTAGAATTAGGGTTCTAACCTTGAGGTTGATTCTCTCTATTAAAGCTAAAACTTAGAATTATTGTTACCACTAAAGAAACAAACTATTCTATACATATACTGAAGATAAAAGATAATTACAAAATAATAAAAGATCTTCAGTATAATCTTCCATCATTATCTCCAAGATTCCATGAATATCTTCAATCCAGCTGTCATCCTTGCCATACAGATCTTCATCTTATAAGCAGCATTAACCTTCAGCAGTATTAATACTCTGAGCAGTATTAAGTTCAGCAGTACTAACCATGCTCACCAGTATTAACTTTGTTCTAGCAGTACTAACTCCAGCAGTACTAACTACTTAGCAGTACTAAACTTGCTTAGCAGTAGTAACTTCTTTCAGCAGTATTAATCTTTGACTAGCAGCACTAACCTGTATCAGCAACATTAACATCAGAAGTATTAACCAGGTTCTGCTAGCAGCATTAACTGTACTTAGCAATTCTTCAGTTCTCAACAATCTCCCCTAACTTGACTTTTAGGAAGAGAAGTCAAGTTCTTCAGATGCTCCCAAACTACCATTCTTCAGATCCCTGTATCAACATTTAGCCCCAAACTTTGATTGATCATTCTCTGAATCAGATACTTGGCCATTTCTGAGTTTTCAACACATCCAAGCTTCTTCTTTAACATTGCATGAAGCTTCAGTCTGCTGTGGTTGTATACTCTATCCACTAGGAAGTATTCTATGTGATTTCTATCTAAAGTCACTGCATATACTCCACTAGTTTCATATAGAGTCCAATTGTTGACTGTTTGAAACACATTTCTTATGACTCCTTCCACTTCATCAGGTTTGAACATCATACACAGATACTCCATCACCAGCTTTGTGATTGAAATCCCCGGAGTTTTTAACTGATCTACATATAACTTCATCCCTATTTCAAACATTTCTTCTATATCAGACCTGGAGCATGTTCTGACAATCTTGGCCCAAGTGTTGAATACCTCATACTTTTCATCCTTCCTCTTGAGCCTTATGTATTCCTTTCCATCCATTGTCCATGTATCCCAGTGAATAACTTCAAGAGGCTTTACACCAAGAGGTTCAGCTGAAATTGGTTCAGGCACTTTGTCCATCAC
The DNA here is from genome assembly GCA_954870635.1 of Arctium minus. NCBI lineage: Eukaryota > Viridiplantae > Streptophyta > Magnoliopsida > Asterales > Asteraceae > Arctium > Arctium minus. The sequence goes on along the minus strand of OX941087.1, from coordinate 79,838,990 downwards.
TACCATGTACATCTTTACATCATCAGTACTTGAAGGTTCTTTCTTTTCAGATGACTCAGGTGCCCCTTCTTCTTCAACAACCTTCTCAGCCTCTCCTTCAGTTATTCTAGGCTTCTTGGTTATCTTTCTTCTTGCCACCATCTTGGTTCTTTTAAGAGTCCTTAGACTTTCACCAAGAGTGGCCTCCTTCTTTGAGTTTCTTGCTCATCTAGAAAAGGTTTTTGTAAGAAGTCATTGCTCTCTTTCATCCTTTTCTCCATTTCAACCCTTGCAGTTTCATCCCCTTGAAGCTTGATCATTTCTGCATCATACAACCCTTTGATTTGCTCAAAAGACATTTTGAAAACATTTCCTTTTTGACACCTACAACACCCTTGAGGAAAGTGATCATCTTCTTTCTCTCTTGAGCACCAAGGTATGTCTTTGAAGGTTGTCTTTGTCTTTTCTTTTCAGCCATTTTTATCTTTCCAGACTTCCTTAGAGATGTGGCTTTCTTCTTGGCTAGTTCTGTTGCAAGAATTTGTTGATAGGCTTTATTCAGTTCTGCAGCCATTGCTTTTGCCATCTCTCTATCCTTTTCCACTTGCACATTTTCTGCTTCTTCAAGTTCAGCTTGTATCTTTCTAGCCAGAGCTTCATCTGACTCAATCAACTTTTGCTTTTTCATTGGTTGATCAGATTCCACTAGCTTTGCTTTGCCTTTCTCTTTACTCATCACTTTCTGAATACTAACTTTCTTGACAGCTTCAACATTGTCTTTGATGACAACTCCTTTGGCCTTTGAAGTGACCTTGGGAGTATCATGCTTGGCTTTGATTAATGCTTCAGCTGTCTCAAGTTCTTCCAAATTTCTGCTCTGAAGATCACTTAACACTTCTTTCACCATTTCTATTGCTTCATTTAGTTCAGCAGCATTAACAATTTCTGCTTCTTTAATTGCTTGAGCAACATTAACTGTTTCTCCTGCTATTGATTCTGTTACTGCTTCTTGTACAAAATTTTCTGCAGTTGTTTGCTCCCCCTCAAACTCAACTTCCTCTTGCTCCCCCTTAGCTTTGGCATCTTCCATATTGACATCAGCTGCTCACTCCCCCTTTTTGGGACCATCAGTCACTGGTTTCCTCCTTCTTAGTACAAATTGTTTCTTCTTCTTTTGCAGAATCAATTTCTTCACCATTTGCTTCAGGTTGACAATCTGTTCTTGTTGTGACAGAACTATCATTTTCAGCTCTTCTATATCTTTGCCTTGTTTGAGCACATCCATGTTGATGTTTCCCATGGTTTCCATCAATTCAAAATAGTTATATCTGTCCTCACCTTCTCCAGAAGTGTTACCCTCTTTTGAAGGATCATTGGATCTTTTTGTAGTGGGAGCCTTCTGCCTAACAGAAGCACTCTCCACCCCCGTGGGTTCTTGGCACCAGGGACCTTTGGATGAATGCTCACCCAAAGTTGCCATGGGGAAGGACTTAGTTATATTACCACTGACCTCCTTTGTGCTAGCAGGAGTAGTGGCAGCCTTAGCACCCATATGCTCAACCATCTCCTCAGTGAGCACCTCCTTGGGGTTGGGAGACACCCCTGTGGTTTCCCTGTAGATATTCTCTAAAGGAGAATTCTCCCTTAGAGGGATTAAAGGCACAGTGGGTGATGGTACAAGAAGGGAAGGAGCCTTCTTTACCTTTTTCCTTATATATGTTTGGGTGATTGGTGAAGTTGGCTTATGAAGTAGAGACTGGGGAATAGATATAGAGTGGGAAGGTTGGGATTGGCTAGCAGTGGGATGGTCTAATGAGGGCCTTGACCCTGCTGCCATACCTTCTTCAGTGTGGGACACCACCATCATTGTAGAGAACAATGGGGTGTCAACTGCTTCCGAGTCCAGAGGGGATCTCTTCATGTTTGAAAAGACCTTACCTTTGGAAATTTTGGTACATATACCTCATCAAAGTGAGGCATATCCGTCAATTCGTGGGTTATAACTTCTTGTACAAACCTGGGGTACATATAAAAACTCTTTTTACTTCCCAGGTTTGAGACAAGATCACTGAAAATCATTTTAGAAAAATTGTACTTTCTGGGAGTGGCCAAGCAGACCAAAGCATATGCAATGGTGCTGCTAAACTCACTCCATCCAGTAGTCTTTTTGGAGATACAATGCATGAGGGTATGAACTAGAAAACGCCATTGGGTATAAAATTTAGCTTTTGAGAATTTAAAACCTCCCAATTGGCCTCCATACCCCATTCTTGACAAATTTGAGAATAATTCCTCATTAGGAATAGAGGTTATACCTGCAGCATCGTCTAGACGTAGACAGATGCGTATCACCTCTTCATTAACTGACAAGGGTTTGTCACACACCCTTGTTTTCAGAATCTGCACACCATTCTCTGTAACCATGGTGGCATTGGCCCATAATTGCCTTTGATGCTCTATGTAGATGGTTGGAGACACAGTTAGAGCATGGACGATATGGCTCGACTTCAAAAAATCCACTATCTGATGAAAGCCTGCAGCTTGCTTTGGATTTTGTCGCATCGCAATCTCGTTATGCTCATCTATGAATGCCATGGATGCCATTGAATCTTGAGTGTTCTTGCCTGAATCTTACTAAGGAGCTTAAGAGAGAAGGATTAGAGAGACGATGAACAATATTCAAAGAGTCGTTATGATCTTTTAGGCGGGCAAAGGGTATTTATAGTGTATGGGACATAAGCAGTATTAACCTAGAGCAATATTAATTACCTAGCAGTATTAACCACTAGCAGTATTAACTAACTAGCAGTATTAACTGAGAGCAGTATTAACCACGAGCAGTATTAACTAACTAGCAGTATTAACTGAGAGCAGTATTAACCACGAGCAATATTAACTAACTAGCAGTATTAACTGAGAGCAGTATTAACTGTGCACTGGCAGTATTAAAACTGCACTGGCAGTATTAACTATACTTACTCTTTTTGAAGCTTATGAAGGTCTGATCAAGGCAATAACTTCTTGTGACAGATGATTAGCAGTACACAAGTAACCAAAATAACAGGTATATAGACACCTTTTTAAACACATGAGCTCATTCAGAGTTGATCATGCCCACACTTGAGACCAAGAAAGTGAATCTACCCACATCAAAAGCTTTAGTGAATAGATCTGCAAACTGATTGTCAGTATGGACTTTAGCAACTTGAATGAGCTTCTTTTCATTGCAATCTCTGATAAAGTGATACCTGATCTCGATGTGCTTTGTTTTGGAGTGTTTGATAGGATTGTTAACAATGCTTATAGCACTGCTATTGTCAATAAATATTGGAGTGTGAAGAAATGTTACCCCATAGTCCAGCATCTGATTTTGAATCCATAGAACCTGAGAGCAGCAAATTGCAGCAGCAATATACTCAGCTTCTGTTGTTGATAAGGACACTGTGGTTTGTTTCTTACACTGCCAAGATACAAGTCTTGCACCCAAAAGTTGACATCCCCTGAAGTAGACTTTATGTCCATGTTAGCACCACCCAAGTCACTATCTGAATATGCAATCAAGTCAAATGAGGATTCATATGGATACCAAAGACCTAATCTAGGTTGCCCTCTTAAGTATCTAAAAATCCTCTTCACAGCTTGAAGATGTGATTGCTTGGGCTTGACTTCGAATCTGGCACATACACATACTGGAAACATGATGTCTGGTCTTGAGGTTGTGAGATACATGAGAGATCCAATCATTGATCTGTTTAGATGGCTATCAACATCCTCCCCCTCAAGATCAACAGTGATCTGTTTGTGAGTTTCCATTGGTGTGCTTGCTGGCTTTGAGTCTTTTAAACCATATTTCTCCAGGATGTCTTGCACATACTTTGATTGACTAATGAAGATCCCATCTGTCTGCTGTTTCACCTGAAGTCCAAGGAAGAAGGTAAGTTCACCCATTGAACTTATTTTAAAGCTCTTGTGCATCAACTCTTCAAAGTCTCTGCACATCTGATCTTTTGTGGATCCAAAAATGATATCATCCACATAGATCTGCACTAGTAGGATGTCGTTCTTACTTCTTTTAATGAAAAGGGTCTTGTCAATGATGCCCCTTTCAAACCCATTCCCCAAGAGATAGGTAGACAGAGTGTCATACCATGCTCTTGGGGCTTGATGTAGACCATAGAGTGCTTTCTTCAGCTTGTATACTCTGTCAGGATACGAAGGATTTTCAAAACTAGGTGGTTGACAAACATATATTTCTTCATCAATTGTACCATATAGAAATGCACTCTTTACATCCATTTGATAGACCTTGAACTTCATGTATGAGGCACAGGCTAGGAACAGCCTAATTGCCTCTACTCTTGCCATTGGAGCAAACACTTCATCATAATCTATGCCCTCTTCTTGAGTGTACCCTTGTGCCACAAGCCTTGCTTTGTTTCTGATCACAATACCTCTCTCATCCTTTTTGTTCCTGAAAATCCACTTGGTGCCTATAGCTCTATGACCTTTTGGAAGATCTACCAAGTCCCAAACATCCTGTAGTTTGAATTGAAGTAACTCTTCTTGCATGGCTTCTATCCAACTTGAATCCTTCATTGCATCATAGGCCTTCTTAGGCTCAATCTGGGATAGAAAGCAGGAGAGTACTGTGTGTTGTTGATCCTGCAGCTCTTGAAGTCTGCTTTGATTCCTTGTTATCATAGGAGAAGAGATGTCTCCTATGACCAGCTCTGGAGGATGATTCTTTTGAGTTCTAGTCTGAAAACTAGGTTCTTCATGGATTCCCACCTCTAGATTGGAATCATTTAAGTCAGCTGAGGGGATCACCTCAGTTACTTCTAGCTCTTTATGCACTGAAGATTCCTCTTCTCTTCTTTCTTCTTCACTCTGAATTGGCTCAGATATAGTTTCTTTTTCACAGAATTCAACAGGTTCTTTTATAGGCATAGGAAAGATCACAGACTGACGAATAATGTCTTGAACTTGTGTATCCTCTGATCCTCCACTCCCTGAACCTGCATAATCATTACTACTGAAACCAAAAGAGTTAGTTAGTGAATCAATGTCAAATAGCCACTGAGGACTAGACCCAATAGGATTTGGTGTGTTCTCATTGCATTTGACATTGTCACTTTCCTCAATTATTCTAGAAGAAGTATTAAAAACTCTGTAAACCTTACTCTGAGATGAGTAACCAACAAGAAAACCATCATCATCCTTGCTATCAAACTTTCCTAAGTGAGTTTTGGTATTGAGAATGGTACAAGGACACCCAAAAGGTTTGAAAAATCCTATAAAAGGTTTTCTTTTATTTAAAAGCTCATAAGGTGTCTTGTTTTTAGGCTTGACTACTAGAACTCTGTTTTGGACATAGCAAGCAGTATTAACTGCTTCAGCCCAGAAAGTAATTGGAAGTTTTGAATCTGCCAACAGAGATCTAGCAGCCTCAATCAGTGTCCTATTCCTTCTCTCAGCAACACCATTTTGTTGTGGAGTCCTAGGAGCACTGTATTGCCTCTCAATTCCTTTTTCCTCACAAAAGGTGTTTAGGTCATGATTTTTAAATTCAGTACCATTGTCTGACCTAATGACTTTTACTTTTTGATTTGTTTGGTTTTCAATTCTTAGAATAAAGGATTTGATCAGTCCACTTGTCTCATCCTTAGTTCTTAGAAAATATACCCAACTAAATCTAGAGTAATCATCAACAATAACTAGGAAGTATGATTTCTTACCAATACTCATAACATTTGTAGGACCAAACAGATCCATATGCAATAAATGAAGAGAATTAGAGATTGTGTTCACCTTTTTGGACTTATGAGAAGTTTTGTGTTGTTTACCTTTGAGACAAGCAACACAATGATCATCACATGAATAGACTTTAGAAGGCAAACCTCTTACAAGGTTGTTTTTAACAAGTTTATTTATTGTTTTAAATTTCATGTGACACATCCTTCTGTGCCAAAGTGATGATTCATCCAGAGAAGCTTTTGAAACAAGACAATTTAGGGATGAATCAGATGAAACACTTTCCATATCTAAACAATATACATTATCCTTTCTGGGGGTTCTTAGTAGTATCATCTTTTCATCTACTACCTTGAATCCAGGAGCAAGGATAATGCATTCAGAATCAGTAAATAATATACTATGTTGTTTGTCACAGACCTATGATACACTTAACAGGTTGTACCTTAACTGTTCAACATAGAATACATCTTCAAAGGTCATTTTACCTTTGGTCACATAACCTTTACCACTGATTTTACCTCCATCTGGAGTATTCCCAAAAGCAACATGCCCACCATCAATCTTCTTGAAGTTCTTGAGGCAAGACATGTTCCCTGTCATGTGCCTAGAGCAACCACTATCAACATGCCAGATGCTCTTCCCCTTGAGCTGCTGGATGCCCTGCACATTAGATTAAACAATTTGTATTGATTAGGAACCCAAGCCAAAATGGTCTTGGGTCTCCCTTTCTCATCAAAATACTTACATTCCTTTTTTATGAGGTTTTTAAAATCAGAACACTTATTATTGGAGTACTTTGTCAAGATTATTGGTCTAGAAGCACTAATACTAGAAGCAGCACTATCTTTAGAAGTACTAACAAAGTTAGCAGTATTAACCTTGGTAGTAGTATTATTGCTTCTAGCAGTACTATCACTGTCAGCAACACTATTTGTGGTAGCAGTACTAACAGCTTTAGTGCTTTTAGGTATCCAGATCTTGACACTGTCTTCAACATTCTTTTTCTTCATGTGGCTTTTAGATTTAACAACTTTCTTAGCCACATGGTTCTTTTCTTTCTTCCTATAACCAAAGGGTTTTTGAGTAGGTCTCTGAAAGTTCAGCCTTTGGTTCATGGGATTGAAATAACAATATTTGGCAATGTGATTAAACTTTCCACAAATAAAACAGGGTTTTGGTCTATTGATTTTACTCAGATCAATCCCTTGTTTTTGTGCCCACAGATTATTCCAGTTTCTCTGATTACCCCTCTTTTTATCATGTTTTTGGGGCTCAGATTTATTGCATGCACACTTGTTGCAAGGGATAGGGTTCACAATAGTGGTCTGCTTATAATGAACCTTCTTATTCTTTCCCTCAGTCTTCTCTATCTCATTGGACTTGACCCAATGCTTTCCACATCCCTCATTGGTAATTATGTGGTTTTCCATGGGAATCTCACCACTCACAGTGTTATCCTTATTCTTGACAGTTTCTTTCTCAGTTTTATCCTCAACAACTACTTCATCTAAGGGATCTATCTCAGTGGCTCCCTCAGGCAGGTCCTTCCAATCCTTTGTCTCTAACAAGTCTGAACTAGGAGGGATGTAGTTGTTGTTGTAGGGTGGTGGTGTGGTATTGTACCCTATTCCTCTTCTCAGTTTATCATGAATCTAAGTTTGTAGTAACGAGTCCATTGCTTTAGAAGCATTGGAAAACTTTTCTACATCTAACTTGACTTTAGCTAACTTTCCTCTTAACTTATCACTCTCTTCTTTAGATTTGGTCAGTTGGAGTTCTAGGTCATTCTTCTCCCACTTCCAGTAGTTTGTGTCATAAGAATGTTGAAGCTCATTGGCTTGAAAACTCTTAATCTGATCTTCAAACCTCTCAACAATCCTCACATAATCTTTTATGTCCTTTTCTAATCTTTTAAGGTCATCACTCATGTTCTGGTTGTGATCCCTGTACCTTTTAACAGTGTTAATGCAATTTTGAGTACAAAGATTAGAAATTACCTCTGTTGGTAGATCAGACACCTCTGCCATTAAAGCTTGGTTTTGGATAGCCTCTTCTGCTTGATCACTCTAATCAAACCCCATACCTTGTTGAGAGACTAGGGCTTGAGCAGAGTTTCTGTTATTATGGAAGCTTCCAGACTGTGCTTGTTGGTGGTTGTTGTTGTGAGACACTCCACTACTGCATTCCCTAGCAAAGTGTCCCTTCTGATGGCATTTATAGCATTCCACCTTTGACTTGTCAAATCCTGCTCCATCTTCTCTTCTTTGGGAGAAGTTGTTCCTCCCAGTTCTCTTGATGAACTTCTTAACTCTCATAGAGAGCATGGCCATCTGCCATTTAATGTCCATCTCTTCAAGATCATCCGGATGGATTTGTTCCAAGTCATCATTAATTAGAGAAGAGTTTCCATGACTGGACAGAAAGGCTTCAAACACAGTTTCAGTGCCTTTCTCTTGATTCGCTCCATTGGCAGCACTAACTGATTCAGGGTTAGAGGTAGAATCAATTGATGCTGATAGGAGTGCAACATTGTGAACATACCCAGAAGGCTTCTTCTTAGCCTCTACCTCAGATTCAAAAACTCTTAGATCATTGTATAGATCATCAAGTTCCTTTTCTTCCAGTTGATCATTCTGTCTGAAAGAGACAGTATACATGGTCCATTCATCACCCAGGGACCTTAGGAACTTCCTGTTTAGATCATCTTGATCAATTTGTACTCCCACAGTAGCTAGTTCAGCAATTAGCTTGTTGAACCTGTCAAAAGTTTGAGTCATGGACTTATTCTTGGTTGACATAAAGTTCTCATACTGTTGCTTCAGTATGGCCTTCTGATTTCTCTTGGTACTTTTGGTACCAGAGAATCACTTCTCTAGAGCATTCCAGAGCATCTGTGCATCAGTACAATTGCAGAATTGGTGTTGATATTCATTGGGAATAGCCAAGAGCAAAGTGCTCAAGGCTTTCATCTCTGTCTAGTTTTTCTTTCTGCATCAGTTTTTGGTGGTGTCCTCTTTCCATCAGCACCAATCTTTCCTGCTTCAGATGGGCCATTCTCAATGATGTCCCACATAGAATAATCAGTGAGGAGTATGTATTGCTTGATTCTGATCTTCCACATGTCGAAATCATTGGGTCTGAGCATTGGAACCTTTGAGACCAAAGTACTATTTGATTCAGCTATGTTTTCCATGATGAATAAGATTTCTGAGAATACAGGCTCTGATACCACTTGTCAGGATCTTAATTCTTAACAAGAATAAACACTCAGAAAACAATATTAAAGAAGCTGCGGAATAGCACTTTAATATTCAGAAAAACAATGAAACAGTAAATCAAAATCACAACTTGCAAACTCTTATTGAATGATTGAAAGTCACAAGCTTTTACCCACAACCTCAATATTGATGAACAGACTCACTGATACGATTTCTACTTCTCTAGAATTAGGGTTCTAACCTTGAGGTTGATTCTCTCTATTAAAGCTAAAACTTAGAATTATTGTTACCACTAAAGAAACAAACTATTCTATACATATACTGAAGATAAAAGATAATTACAAAATAATAAAAGATCTTCAGTATAATCTTCCATCATTATCTCCAAGCTTCCATGAATATCTTCAATCCAGCTGTCATCCTTGCCATACAGATCTTCATCTTATAAGCAGCATTAACCTTCAGCAGTATTAATACTCTGAGCAGTATTAAGTTCAGCAGTACTAACCATGCTCAGCAGTATTAACTTTGTTCTAGCAGTACTAACTCCAGCAGTACTAACTACTTAGCAGTACTAAACTTGCTTAGTAGTAGTAACTTCTTTCAGCAGTATTAATCTTTGACTAGCAGCACTAACCTGTATCAGCAGCATTAACATCAGAAGTATTAACCAGGTTCTGCTAGCAGCATTAACTGTACTTAGCAATTCTTCAGTTCTCAACAGAAGTCCAGGGAACCAGAAGTGCATGTTCAAGAAGATGTTTTGTGTGAAGAAGAATCTGTATCTATGAATCCTAAAGTGGCTGATATTCAAGTTGATGAGCTTGATCTAGCTTTTGCCAATTCTACAACTCACCATCGGGTTCAAGGTACAACATGTTCTCATTCTGCACCTGAGCTTACTTCTACTGTCGATACTTCTTCAGTTGCAGTACGTGATTCGTCGGAAAAATTTACAACTCTGAATGAGGTCATCCGACAGATGAGCGAACAATTTGAAGAACAAAAGAATGCAGAAATTCAGAAGTTGCGGGCTCTCTTCAAAGGTAAGATGCCAGAGATTGATGCTACTTCGATTCCACAAGAGATTCCTTTCAGAAGACCATCCGGGGTAGTTATCTGAGAACCGTCTTCTACTATTTCTACTACTGCACCTGCGATTGCTTCTATTCTGCTTCCTCCATCATTTACACAATTTGTTGGCATATCAACTTCAATTCCTCCTGTTTCTACTTCACGCTCTTCTGTTCAAGATCTTCCGATTACAGAATTGACTGATTTGCTCTATGCTCGTCTTCTTTCTATGTCGCCGCCAGAAAAGCAAAATCAAGATTTGATCTCTTTGTTACGGACTTTTCAACCGAATCCGTCTCCGACTCTGACTCCAGCTTCTACTTCTGCACCTGACAGGGTTTCTACGCTATATGAGGAATTCACTTCTTTCCGTACTGAAGCTCGGACGAATTTTTCGGAGATAAAGGAAGGCATATCTCTCATGACTCAAGCTCTAACCGCTCTCTCTGACCGATTTGATCGTCATGAACTGGACTGCAGAACTGAAGCAGGTCCGTTTCTTAAACGAAGACATGACCAGGATGATCCAGATCATCAAGGTCATGAGGGGGAGATGACTAAGAGACCGAGGGTGGAGGATTTATCAGTTAGAGAAGATTAAACGCAAGAAGAGGCAGCTGACAAAGATAAGAGTGCTGATAATGTTCAAGAATGCAGTGTTGAAGATCTCGTAAACAACATGATAGAAAATATTGATTTATCTGCTATGTCTAATATTTTGAATATTTCTGAACAGAATATTGAGAATAATTTGCAGATTCTCGTTTACGTTGATCCAGACACTGCAACAAGGGCACATGAGCTAGATGAGTCTGAAGCAGCTAATGATATGAGATCCTTCTTCGCAAACTTCTTAGAGATTAACTCAGATGATGACGATGACATCAGATATGAGAAGCTTTGAAAAGTAAAGGAAGAAGAGTATGAGGATATCATTGTATTGTCTGATACTGAAGATGATACTGTTTTTATGGATGCTAAGGATGAAGAAATTTCAAACACGCTGTACGGAGATCTTCCTTCTGAAGATGAGATTCCTGAAGCTGCTCCAGCTACTTCTACTCCTGCTGCTGATTCTGCTCCGACTGCTGATTCTGCTCCGACTATCACTGCTCCTATAAGCTCATTTGAAGTTGGTCAGTCGTCCAGAGCACAAGCTGATGTTCCTCCTTCTGAACCTGTGATTCCATCGACTATCCTAGAAGAAGGACCAGCTTTATCTAGACAACAAAGACAAAGAAGTTTGCAACTACGGCATATGGCTTCAAGGCTAAGATATGCTTTTCTAGAAGACTCACAAAGCAATATTTTTGTTTCTAGAAGAAGACAAATCAACATTCATGCAATTCTTGGGGTTGAAAAGGAGTCTGCTGATTATCAGTATGAATACTTAATGTTCATCAAGTGCCAACGCCGTGGAAAGAATCTCGTTTCTTCTCCGCATCTGATTGTCCGAGTTATAAGCGTCACGATAAATAAGTTTGTTAATATCTGGTATCCGGACTTTGAAGTGGAAAGAAGAGATTGCAAGTTATATACTTTCTCGGAGGTAGATTTTAGTGATCTATCTATTGATGACATTGAATTTCTGTAAAATCATTTCAGGGATCTTTATCATAGAACACAAGATGTCTCTCAAGCACTGTTTGTGATCAAAAGGTTTATTCGGCGCCAAATCAGATTTTATGGAGTGTTTGATTTTCAAATGGCTGCTGAAAGCTTTCAGTCGGTGGTTAATCTTCTAAGGCCCAATCGTAGCTTGCCGAACTTAGATTCTTATCCTCTATTCACCATTCTTCAAGATCCATTTGGAGTTATCTACAGGAATGGTTCAAGTCACAAATGCTTCCTCAGATTTGAAGAGATAAGTCATTACTCAGATGGAACCTTGAAGGTGATCAAGCTACAGTTGGAGCAACGTTTAAAAGCAGCTGAAAGAAGATTTTTAGAGACAAGAAGAAATGCATTCCAGCTTGAAAATGATGAAATTCAACTTCTCAAGAAGACATTGAATATTATTGGTGAGAAGTTGATTTTCCGCTCAACTCTAAGACGCCTAGAAGTATTGCTTGGACTAAATAGACTTCGTCAATGAGAAGAGCGTCATTGATTACTAAGAGGGAGATTGTTAAGTCTATTTTGAATAGTAATCAATGAATTTATTTTCTGTGGTCTAAACTGTGTTTAGTTAGCTTATCTGTTCTGTTTAGACCTTGGGGTATTTAAGTCCTCTTGGTGCCTTTTGTTTGTAACTTTTGAACTCATATTGAATACACTGTTACATTTGGCGCTCTCTACTTTCTCTCACTAAGATTTAGAGATCTTGGACTTTCACAGTCTGATGGTGACTCCAAGGTAAGTACTAACTTTGAAAACTCTGAATTTGTTGAATTTCTAATGGCACATATCCAGAACATGGAAAAAGAATTTGAGACTTTAACAAGCAAACTTATCTATGAACGACAAACAATGATGAGTTTTCGTAACGAGAACGCATTGTTGAAAGTTTTCGTTAAGGACAAGGAACATGAAAAAGATGCTTTAAAGAAAGAAAGAGAAACCTTGAAAACGAAGATTTCGGAACTTGAAAGAAATTTAGTTAATTTAAATTCTGAAAAGGGTGAATTCAAAATTAAATTTGAAGCTTGCTTTCAGGAAAGAAATGAGGCTTACTGGAAGATTAAACAACTGGAAGACCTTAATCTGAAAAGAGGAAAGACTGAGAAGACGTTAAAGTTGTTGCAAAAAAACTCCAAGACGTCAGATTTTATAATGCTAAAACGGGATTAGGTTTATCTGAAAAATGATGTTTTGAAGAATGCCCCGGAAAACTTGTATAATTTTGATAAATTGGGCTCGAAAGCAAAGAAAATCCCAGATATTCATGATACTTTCGTTAAAGCTGAAACTCCTAAATCTGACACTTCGTACAAAGGTAAATAGGTAGTGGATGATAATACGTCTAGTTGTGCTGATTCACAATCAAGTTTTAAATCAGTTGGATTTCAATATAATGATTTAAACAAGAGCTATAAAAATAGAAAACTTGAATTTGTTGAGTTTGAATCATTGTTTTCCACACCATCTTCAACTGAATCAGCTAATAAAGACAAAATTATTCCTGAGACTGAATGTCAGTACGACGAGTATGAATCAGACACTGATATTGATGCTTAGACTCCTATATCTGAATCCATTATTTCTGAATCTTCAAGTGAAGCTAAGATGTTAGAGAATTCAAATGTCATGAATTCAAGCATTCAAAACAAGTTTGTTGATAAAATGAATGAGGAGATTTTTGATGACATGATTAATTCCTCAGATCTTGTCCCAATCATGAAGAAGCTTGAATCCAACTCTGTGATTGATCAAACATCAGATTTTGAAAAACAAATCTAAAGTTTACAAAAGACTCTTGAGGACTTAGAAGATGAGAATTGTGATCTCAAATTTAAACTAGATAAATCTTTTGAAGAGAACAAAGAGCTTTGTAAAGAACTTAATGATTTGAAAAATGATTTGTTCAAGAAAAATCTGTCTGATAAAAAGATGTTTGGTGATAAAAAATGGAATATCAGATCAAATCCAGAGTTTGAGACTTCAATAAAGCCTATAGTTGTTTACCCTGAATGTCCTGAATATTTACCAAGCATTTATGAAAAAGGCGAGACTTCTGGAATTTTGAAAAATAGTTCATCCTTAAAGAAGAAAACTAATAAAATTTCCTTTCATGTTTCAAATCTGAGTAAAGGTGGTGATAAAGGAGAATGGAGAAAGAAAGACAGTGACAAGATAGTTTGTAAAGATCATGTTGGAAAAGAATGTACTGTTACTAATAGTGTTGATTTGACATGTAAACGTTCAAACGAAAATAAATGTCAAGATTGTTTAAATAAATGTACTTATTTTGATAAATCAAAGATATTGACATTTGCTCGTAAGAACTTAATATGCAAACATTGTGGTGACAATGCCTTTTCACTGTACTCCATTCCTCCTAAGCCAAAAGTTGTTAAAAGAGCATTTAAACCTAAAACTGCCTCCAAGTCCTCAACACAACACATTAAAGTGTTTCAAGCTAAGTCGGATAATCTTTCTAAGAAAAAGCAGTTTCATGATCTTAATGTCAAAATGGTCTGAAAATGGATGCCAAAGCCTAAATATGAATGGAGAGTCAAGGCTAAAGTAGATGATATTAAGAAACTGCATGATGCTAACAAAAAAGGACCCCTCTGGATATGGGTACCTAAAAAGAAGTGATTTGTTCCTTGTTGCAGGCCTGCCATTTATGGTTCGTTGACTCATGATGCTCCCGACATATGACAGGGTATAAGCATTTATTGCATAATTTTGTTGAAGAACCTGCAGGAACAGTAAGTTTTGCAAATTCTGAGCTTCAAGGATTCATCAGAGGATACGGTTCACTAAAGAACGACACTATAACCCGTCCAGAATATCCTTAGCTTAGGAAGGGTTCCGTGTAGTAAGGTTTATTATTGGAACATCAAGAAAGTACTATACGTGGAAGGGCTCGACCATAACTTGTATAGTACAAGTCATTTTTGCGATAGTCACTATCAAGTTCGGTTACAATCACTCATTGTTTTATTTAAGATCCGGACGGTTATGAGATCCTTCGAACTGAACACTATGGTAATCTTTAGGCGGTAAATTTTCCAACGCTTTCGGCTACACGTCCTGTATGCTTACTTGCAAAAGCATCGAAAGCTCAAAGTTGGACATGGCATCGCCGCTTGTCTCATCAGAACTTCAAGGCTATTGATAAATTAGCGAGACAAGGAATTGTGAAAGGTCTACCTGAGATGAGGTTTGAGAAGGATTCACTTTATCCCGCATGTTAGATGGGAAAGATGAAACGAAGTTCATAGAAATCAAAGACTGATTCTTCTTGCTCAACGCCTCTGGAATTAATTCATATGGACCTTAGTGTCCCTATGCGAACTCAGTCTATTAACGGTAAAAAGTACATTCTTGTGATGATAGATGAGTATTCAAGGTATACTTGGTTGGAATTTCTATGAAGCAAATCTGATGCACCATATTTGATCATTGCCTTCATCAAGAAAATCCAAGTTCGCCTTCAATTGCCGATAAAGACATTGCGAAGTGACAATGGCACATAGTTCAAAAATGATACTCTTCAAAGTTATCTCACTTTTGTTGGGATTTCTCACAACTTCTCTGCTGCCTACACTCCACAACAAAACGGCGTTGTTGAAAGGAAGAATCGAACTTTGGTCGAAGCTGCAAGGACAATGTTGGCATATTCTGGTCTACCAATATACCTCTGGGATGAAGCCGTTGCAACCGCCTGTTTTACTCAAAACCGGACGATTGTGGTTAAAAGATTTAATAAAACAGCGTATGAACTGATTAATAAAAGAAAACTGAACATTAAATTTTTGTGTGTCTTTGGTTGCAGGTGCTATATCTTAAATGACCGTGATAACCTTGGGAAGTTTGACAAGAAAGCTGACGAAGGCTACTTTTTAGGATACTCTCTCATGTCTAAAGCCAATCGTGTATACAATAGACGGACCAAGTGTATCATGGAAAGCGTGAACGTGTCATTTGATGAAAATACTACATTGACTTCTGAACAGAACAGTTCAGAACTCAAGCTTAAGGGAAAGGCTTATATTCAAAGCAGAATAGAACCCAAATCTACATAGACTAAGTTTCCTAACTCATCAACTATTACATCTGAGTTAGATATGCTATTTTTTGATGCTTTTATGGACATATGTGCAAATTTTGACAAATCAGGCGCATCCCCATCAACCTCAGAGGTCCTAGTAATTACTGAAGACATATTTGGACCTTCTGAACTAGTCGCTACTACAACCTCTTCAGGTATATCTACACCAAGTGTTTCTGACATTACTAATACTGAGTTTGCATCTGCAGATACAAATTCTGGACTAGAAGTCCCAAGCACTTCCTCTATTGCTCTAGAATTACCTACATCAGAAACACCTAAACAAGATGTTCCATCTACATGTGAGGTTGTACCTGCTGTTATTGATGAATATAATGAGCACAATACTCAATAATTTGTTCAACCACTTCCGAGCACATCTCGTTGGACAAAAGATCAACCCCTGCACAATATTATTGGAGACTTACATAGTGGTGTTAAAACGTGTGCAACATCATCTAACTTTTGTTTATACTCAATCCTTCTTAGTTCCTTAGAGCCGAAAAAGGTCTCTGAAGCTCTACGTAATCCTGACTGGATTCTGGCAATGCAAGACGAGCTTCTACAATTCGAAAAGAATAAGGTATGGTGATTGATCCCACTACCGAAAGGTAAATCTGTGATAGGCACAAAGTGAGTTTTTAGGAACAAGAGGGATGAGGCTGGAGTTGTGGTAAGAAACAAAGCTCGCCTAGTAGAAAAGGGTTATTGTCAACAGGAAGGCATAGACTACGACAAAACGTTTACACCTGTTGCCCGGATCGAAGCCATCAGAATTTTCTTATCCTATGCAGCACATAAGAACTTTACTGTCTATCAAATGGACGTAAAGTCGGCATTTCTTAATGGATTCTACATGAGGAAGTTTACGTGGCTCAACCTGAAGGTTTTATTGATCCGAATCACCCTGATCATGTCTACGTCCTACACAAAGTGCTTTATGGTTTAAAACAGGCACCACGAGCTTGGTATGACACTCTTACTCAGTTCTTACTTGCTTCTGGTTTCAAAAAGGGTACAATTGATACAACCCTGTTCCTTAGAAAGCAAGGTGAGGATTTAATTCTGATCCAGATTTATGTGGACGATATTATATTTGGGTCTACTAATCCAAAATTTTGCAAAAACTTTTGTAAAATCATGGAGTCTCGGTTTGAAATGTCAATGATGGGTGAGTTAACATTTTTTCTTGGACTTCAAGTCAAACAGTCACCCGAAGGCATTTTCATAAACCAATCGAAGTATATTCGAGACATTTTGAAAAAGTTCAATATGACTGATAGTTCGGTAATGAAAACGCCGATGGCTAACGGAACACTTTTAGACGCAGATTTGTCCGGAAAATTTGTTGATCAGAAAGTGTACCGAAGTATGATTGGATCGTTACTGTATCTTACAACCAGCAGACCTGATATAATGTTTGCTACATGCTTCTGTGCTAGATATCAGGCAAATCCTAAGGAATCTCACCTGATCTCTATCAAAAGAATACTTAGATACCTCAAAGGCACTCCCGAGTTAGGCCTTTGGTATCCTAAGGATTCTAGTTTTGAATTAACTGCATATACTGATGTTGATCATGCAGGTTGTAAACTGGATAGAAAGAGCACCTCTGGATCATGCCAATTTCTAGGAGATAAGCTTGTTAACTGGACATCCAAGAAACAAAACTGTGTTTCTACATCCACCGCCGAGGCAGACTACATAGCTACGGTTAGCTGTTGTTCGCAAGTCCTCTGGATGAAGACTCAGTTGAAGGATTTTGGATATTCCTACAAGCGCATCCCAATTTAATGTGATTCCAAGAGCGCAATTGCAATAACCGCTAATCCATTTCAACACTCGAAGACAAAGCATATTGATGTGTGCTACCACTTTATCCAAGATCATGTGGAAAAAGGAGACGTTGAAATGCACTTTGTTCAAACCGACTACCAATTAGCTGATCTTTTCACTAAGCCGTTAGATGAAAAGTGATTCAAATTCTTAATCAACAAATTAGGTATGTTGAATATGTCTGTTTGACTACCTATCCATGATCTCAGGGGGAGTGAATCTTACTTGTGCTTACATATATGTGTCTTTGGAAATTCTGAGCAGTTGCTGGTATTCATCAAATACTGACTAAGGCGGAATCATTTCTATAATGATTACCAATATATTTCGTTTTGCAGGTCATTTCAAGTGACTATGGCTTCTGGATACCTCAGTTCAGAACTCGTACTCAAAAGTTTCTTCTAAAGGATGCTTAATAGATAACATATTTCTAAAGATGTTTTTCCTTTGAGGGGGAGTTTATGAAATTTTCATTGTCATATCTTTTAGGGGGAGAAGATAAAAGTTCATAAACATTTTAACTATCATATTTTTTTAATGAATTGACTTTATACAGATACATAGGGGGAGTATCTGATGTTTTTGTCAAGGATGCTGAAAAGATATTATTCATTTTAGGGGGAGTTAAGAATTTCTACGCTAAAGGTATATATTTATGAACTCTTAAACTCTATCACTTGTTGAAAGACGAGCAACTTTCGCTTGTGAAAATTGTTTTCTTAAATGTTCAAACCACTTTCTACTCTTAAAATGTTTTCATGAATTGAGAAATGTGACTTTAAATGATTTTCACTTGGATACTTTATTGCTTATCTGACCGTGTGTTTCCAAAAGATCAATACTTGTGTATTATCTTGTCTATATACTGTCAAATATTCATACACACATAAGTTTAGTACATTTTATTGACTTTGTTATTACCATGTCTCAAGAGAAAAATCTTTCGATGCTAATACTCCCGTTTGAAATTAAACGTTGTTTGAGATCAGACGTCATTTCTTCTATAAATGTGCTTTCATTGATAATAAGTTTATATCTTGTTCATATAAACAAATGTCCGTTCTTTGATACCCCATTTCATTTTTCTTCATGATATTTAATCTGATTTTATCATTGTCAGATTCTCAAAACCATGAAATTGAATGATTATAAATGTTCAAAGTTTTGAGAGATCTTAAATGTTCTAATTGCTCAAATTTCATTCTTATTTTTGAGTGAGCATACAATTTTCTGATGATGATATCTTATACTTAACTGTCAACATAAACTGTTGAGCAACATAAACTGTTGAGCAACATAAACTGTTGAGCAACATATTATTTTTAGGAAAAAATACATGGGATTCTATGTAAGTGCTTAAAAGACTTCCATGGATTCACGTTAACCAGTGTTTCCTACGCCGGAAGTAATCCTTGAGTGATTTAGGGGAGAGGGGTCAAAAGATTGAGAGTGGATGTGTGCTGAGGTAAAATGGAAAAGAGAGATTGGTTAGAAGTGAGCTCAAATGATTTAAAAGAAAGAGGGTGAGAGATCAGAGTAAAAGAATATCAAACTCTACACCAAATCTTTTCTGAGTCGGGCAACCACATAATCTGTTGGTTCACACTTCTTCGTGACCTTCATTGAAATAGGCAACTAGCCCATGCCAACTCTTGCATATAACCCCACCAGCTACTCATTCTTTTCTTAACAAAAGGGTGTTTAAATTTTTATCAAGGGGAAGCAACACATACTCTATCAAATCTTCATTTGGAAGATGCTGATATTAAAATAGAAGGAAAGTTGCCCCACCTTCGACCCTTTCTCATGCACATTGAGTCTATGTATAACTATTGTTGTCTCAATGGTTTACATATTTGAGCCTATAAAAGCAATCATTGTGCTAAATTCTTTCATACACAAGCACGTACACACAGAAAGTTCGTTTTTCTGTCAGAACGTTCATAGATTAACCTTGTGTTTTTCGATGATTGAATGGAAGTCCTGGGGAGTGAACATCACCTAAGATCCTTATAAAGTACATTCGTCGTACTCAGTAACTTTGTGTTACTGACAGACATTTTAACTGATTCATCTGTTGATTCAGGGTTACCACTCATAATTTGTCTGAATTTGAAAAGATTCGGATGAATACATTCATGAATTGACGACATCTTGGGAAATTCAGAAATGCTCAAGTATGGTAAATGTTGCTTCAACATAATTACTACTGCCAGTTGAAGTTAATGCTGCTGATACAACTTAATGCTGCTCATTAAGGATTACTACTGCTAGTAGATTTTACTACTGCTAGTAGTTAGTACTGCTGGAGTTAGTACTGCTAGAACAAAGTTAATACTGCTGAGCATGGTTAGTACTGTTGAACTTAATACTGCTCAGAATATTAATGTTGTTTATAAGATGAAGATTCGTATGGCATGGATGACAACTGGATTGAAGATATCTATGGAAGCTTAGAGATAATGATGGAAGATTATACTGAAAATCTTTTATTATTTTGTAATTATCTTTTCATTCAGTATATGTATAGAATAGTTTGTTTTTCTTTAGTAGGAACATTCATTCTGAGTTTTTAGTTTTGATAGAGAGAATCAACCTCAAGGTTAGAACCCTAATTCTAGAGAAGTAGAATTCGTATTGGTGAGTCTGTTCATCAATATTGAGGTTGTGTGTAAAAGCTTGTGACTTCCAATCATTAAATAAAGTTTGCAAGTTGTTCATCAGAGTTACTGTTTTGTTTACTGTTTTATTGAATATCAAAGTGTTATTCCGCAAACTTCTTTGATATTGTTTTCTGAGAGTGTATTCTTGTTAAGAATTAAGATCCTGACAAGTGGTATCAGAGCCTGTATTGTCAGAAATCTTATTCATCATGGAAAACATAGCTGAATCAAATAGTACTTTGGTCTCAAAGGTTCAAATGCTCAGACCCAATGAATTCGACATGTGGAAGATCAGAATCAAGAAATACATACTCCTCACTGATTATTCTATGTGGGATATCATTGAGAATGGCCCATCCGAAGCAGGAAAGATTGGTGCTGATGGAAAGAGGACACCACCAAAAACGGATGCAGAAAATAAGTCAAGACAGACAGAGATGAAAGCCTTGAGCACTCTGCTCTTGGCCATTCCCAATGAATATCAACACCAATTCTGCAGTTGCACTGATGCACAGATGCTCTGGAATGCTCTAGAGAAGAGATTCTCAGGTACCAAAAGTACCAAGAGAAATCAGAAGGCTATATTGAAGCAACAATATGAGAACTTGATGTCAACCAAGAATGAGTCCATGACTCAAACTTTTGACAGATTTAACAAGCTAATTGGTGAACTAGCTACAGTTGGAGTACAAATTGATCAAGATGATCTAAACAGGAAGTTCTTAAGGTCCCTGGGTGATGAATGGACCATGTATATTGTCTCTTTCAGACAGAATGATCAACTGGAAGAAAAGGAACTTGATGATCTATACAATGATCTGAGAGTTTTTGAATCTGAAGTAGAAGCTAAGAAGAAGCCTTCTGGGTATGTTCACAATGCTGCACTCCTATCAGCATCAATTGATTCTACCTCCAACCCTGAATCAGTTAGTGCTACTAATGGAACAAATCAAGAGAAATGCACTGAATCTGTGTTTGAAGCCTTTCTGTCAAGTCATGGAAATTCTTCTCTAATTAATGATGACTTGGAACAACTCCATCCTGATGATCTTGAAGAGATGGACATTAAATGGCAAATGGCCATGCTCTCTATGAGGGTAAAGAAGTTCATCAAAAGAACTGGGAGAAACAACTTCTCTCAAAGAAGAGAAGATGGAGCAGGTTTTGACAAGTCAAAGGTGGAATGTTATAAATGTCATCTGAAGGGGCACTTTGCTAGAGAATGCAGAAGTGGAGTGTCTCACAACAACAGCCACCAACAAACAAAGTCTGGAATCTTCAATAATAACAGAAACTCTGCTCAAGCCCTAGTCTCTCAACAAGGTATGGGATTTGACTGGAGTGATCAAGCAGAAGAGGCTATCCAAAATCAAGCTCTCATGGCAGAAGTTTCTGATCTCCCAACTGAGATAATTTCTAATCTTTGTTCTCAAAATTGCATAGACACAGTTAAAAGGTACAGGGATCACAATCAAAGTATGTGTGATAACCTGAAGAGATTAGAAAAGGACATAAAAGACTATGTGAAGATTGTTGAGAGTTTTGAGGAACAAATTAGAGGTTTCCAAGCCAATGAACTTCAGCACATGTATGACACCAATTACTGGAAGTGGGAGAAAGATCAGTATAAGTTTAAGCT
Source organism: Arctium minus (assembly GCA_954870635.1). Classification (NCBI taxonomy): domain Eukaryota; kingdom Viridiplantae; phylum Streptophyta; class Magnoliopsida; order Asterales; family Asteraceae; genus Arctium; species Arctium minus. Next base: position 79,817,108 of record OX941087.1, on the reverse strand, counting down.
AAGACAGAAAGAAGAGGAGTGTGAGAAGATAAAAAGTGAGTATGAGAAAGATAAGTTTGACATTAAAAAGTATTCATATGCTTCTAAAGCTATGGACTATTCTAAAGGTCCAAATACATGACAAGATTAAACCTGGAATAGGGTACAACACCACACCACCACCCTACAACAACAACTACATCCCTCCTAGTTCAGACTTGTTAGAGACAAAGGATAGAAAGGACTTGCCTGAGGGAGCCACTAAGATAGATCCCTTAGATGAAGTAGTTGTTGAGGATAAAACTGAGAAAGAAACTGTCAAGAATAAAGACAACACTGTGAGTGGTGAGATTCCTATAGAAAATCACATTATCACCAATGAGGGGTGTGGAAAGACTTGGGTCAAGTCCAATGAGATAGAGAAGACTGAGGGAAAGAATAAGAAGGTTCACTATAAACAGACCACTATTGTGAATCCTATCCCTTGCAAACAGTGTGCATGCAATAAATCTGAGCCCCAAAAACATGATAAACCAAGGGGAAATCAGAGAAACTGGAATAACCAGTGGGCACAAAAACAAGGGATTGATCTGAGTAAAATCAGTAGACCAAAACCCTGTTTTATTTGTGGAAAGCTGAATCACATTGCCAAATATTGCTATTTCAATCCCATGAACCAAAGGCTGAACTTTCAGATACCTACTCAAAAACCCTTTGGTTATAGGAAGAAAGAAAAGAACCATGTGGCTAAGAAAGTTGTTAAAGCTAAAAGCCACATGAATAAAAAGAATGTGGAAGACAGTGTCAAGATCTGGATACCTAAAAGCACTAAAACTGTTAGTATTGCTACCATAAATAGTGCTGCTGACAGTGATAGTGCTGCTAGAAGAAATAATACTGCTAACTCTGTTAGTACTGCCAACAAGGTTAGTACTGCCAAACCTGTTAGTACTGCTAACTCTGTTAGTACTGCCAACAAGGTTAGTACTGCCAAACCTGTTAGTACTACTAACTCTGTTAGTACTTCTAAAGATAGTGTTGCTTCTAGTATTAGTGCTTCTAAACCAATAATCTTGACAAAGTACTCCAATAATAAGTGTTCTGATTTTAAAAACCTCATCAAAAAGAAGTGTAAGTATTTTGATGAGAAAGGGAGACCCAAGACCACTTTGGCTTGGGTTCCCAATCAATACTAATTGTCTAATCTTATGTGCAGGGAAACCAACAGCTCAAAGGGAAGAGCATCTGGCATGTTGATAATGGTTGCTCTAGGCACATGACAGGGAACATGTCTTGCCTCAAGAACTTCAAGAAGATTGATGGTGGGCATGTGGCTTTTGGGAATACTCCAGATGGAGGTAAAATCAGTGGTAAAGGTGATGTGACCAAAGGTAAAATGACCTTTGAAGATGTTTTCTATGTTGAATAGTTAAGGTACAACCTGTTAAGTGTATCACAGGTTTGTGACAAACAACATAGTATACTGTTTACAGATTCTGAATGTATTATCCTTGCTCCTGGATTCAAGGTAGTTGATGAAAAGATGATACTACTAAGAACCCCCAGAAAGGACAATGTATATTGTTTAGATATGGAAAGTGTTCCATCTGATTCATCCCTAAATTGTCTTGTTTCAAAAGCTTCTTTGGATGAATCATCACTTTGGCACAGAAGGATGTGTCACATGAATTTTAAAACAATAAATAAGCTTGTTAAAAACAACCTTGTAAGAGGTTTGCCTTCTAAAGTATATTCATGTGATGATCATTGTGTTGCTTGTCTCAAAGGCAAACAACACAAAACTTCTCATAAGTCCAAAGAGGTGAACACAATCTCTAATCCTCTTCATTTATTGCATATGGATCTGTTTGGCCCTACAAATGTTATGAGTATTGGTAAGAAATCATACTGCCTAGTTATTGTTGATGATTACTCTAGATTTACTTGGGTATATTTTCTAAGAACTAAGGATGAGACAAGTGGACTGATCAAATCCTTTATTCTAAGAATTGAAAACCAAACAAATCAAAAAGTAAAAGTCATTAGGTCAGACAATGGTACTGAATTTAAAAATCATGACCTAAACACCTTTTGTGAAGAAAAAGGAATTGAGAGGCAATACAGTGCTCCTAGGACTCCACAACAAAATGGTGTTGCTGAGAGAAGGAATAGGACACTGATTGAGGCTGCTAGATCTCTGTTAGGTAATTCTAAACTGCCAATAACTTTCTGGGCAGAAGCAGTTAATACTGCTTGCTATGTCCAAAACAGAGTACTAGTAGTCAAGCCTAAAAACAAGACACCTTATGAGCTTTTTAATAAAAGAAAACCCTTTATTGGATTTTTCAAACCTTTTGGGTGTCCTTGTACTATTCTCAATACTAAATCTCACTTGGGAAAGTTTGATAGCAAGGTTGATGATGGTTTTCTTGTTGGTTACTCATCTCAAAGTAAGGCCTACAGAGTTTTTAATACTTCTTCTAGAATAATTGAGGAAAGTGACAATGTCAAATGCAATGAGAACACACCAAATCCTATTGGGTCTGGTCCTCAGTGGCTGTTTGACATTGATTCACTAACTAACTCTCTTGGTTTCAGTAGTGATGATTATGCAGGTTCAGGAAGTGGAGGATCAGGGGCTACACAAGTTCAAGACATTATACCTCAGTCTGTGATCTTTCCTATGCCTATAAAAGAACCTGTTGAATTCTGTGAAAAGGAGACTATAACTGAGCTAATACAGAGTGAAGAAGAAAGAAGAGAAGAGGAATCTTCAGTGCATAAAGAGCTAGAAGTAGCTGAGGTGATCCCCTCAGCTGACTTAAATGATTCCAATCTAGAGGAGGGAATCCATGAAGAACCTAGTTTTCAGACTAGAACACAAAAGAATCATCCTCCAGAGCTAGTAATAGGAGACATATCTTCTCCTATGATTACAAGGAATCAAAGCAGACTTCAAGAGCTGCAGGATCAACAACACACAGTACTCTCCTGCTTTCTATCCCAGATTGAGCCTAAGAAGGCCTATGATGCAATGAAGGATTCAAGTTGGATAGAAGCCATGCAAGAAAAGTTACTTCAATTCAAGCTACAGGATGTTTGGGACTTGGTGGACCTTCTAAAAGGTCATAGAGCTATAGGCACCAAGTGGATTTTCAGGAACAAAAAGGATGAGAGAGGTATTGTGATCAGGAACAAAGCAAGGCTTGTGGCATAAGGGTACACCCAAGAAGAGGGCATCGATTATGATGAAGTGTTTGCTCCAGTGGCAAGGGTAGAGGCAATTAGGCTGTTCTTAGCCTATGCCTCATACATGAAGTTCAAGGTCTATCAAATGGATGTAAAAAGTGCCTTTCTATATGGTACAATTGATGAAGAAGTATATGTCTGTCAGCCTCCTGGTTTTGAAAATCCTTCATATCCTGACAGAGTATACAAGCTAAAGAAAGCACTCTATGGTCTACATCAAGCCCCAAGAGCATGGTATGACACTCTGTCTACCTATCTCTTGGAGAATGGGTTTGAAAGGGGCATCATTGACAAGACCCTTTTCATTAAAAGAAGTAAGAAGGACATCCTATTAGTTCAGATCTATGTGGATGATATCATCTTTGGATCCACAAAAGATCAGATGTGTAGAGACTTTGAAGAGTTGATGCACAAGAGCTTTAAAATGAGTTCAATGGGTGAACTTACCTTCTTCCTTGGGCTTCAGGTGAAACAGCAGTCAGATGGGATCTTTATCAGTCAGTCAAAGTATGTACAAGACATCCTGGATAAATATGGTTTAAAAGACTCAAAGCCAGCAAGCACACCAATGGAAACTCATAAACAGATCACTGTTGATCTTGAGGGGGAGGATGTTGATGTCCATCTATATAGATCAATGATTGGATCTCTAATGTATGTCACAGCCTCAAGACCAGACATCATGTTTCCAGTGTGTGTATGTGCCAGATTCCAAGTCAAGCCAAAACAATCACATCTTCAAGCTGTGAAGAGGATATTCAGATACTTAAAAGGGCAACCTAGATTACGTCTTTGGTATCCATATGAATCTTCATTTGACTAGATTGCTTATTCAGATAGTGACTTGGGTGGTGCCAACATGGACAGAAAGTCTACTTCAGGGGGATGTCAACTTTTGGGTGCAAGACTAGTATCTTGGCAGTGTAAGAAACAAACCACAATGTCCTTATCAACAACAGAAGCTGAGTATATTGCTGCTGCAAGTTGCTGCTCTCAGGTTCTATGGATTCAAAATCAGATGCTGGACTATGGGGTAACATTTCTTCACACTCCAATATTCATTGACAATAGCAGTGCTATAAGCATTGTTAACAATCCAGTCAAGCACTCCAAAACAAAGCACATTGAGATCAGGTATCACTTTATCAGAGATTGCAATGAAAAGAAGCTCATTCAAGTTGCCAAAGTTCATACTGACAACCAGTTTGCAGATCTATTCACTAAAGCTTTTGATGTGGGTAGATTCACTTTCTTGGTCTCAAGTGTGGGGATGATCAACTCTGAATGAGCTCATGTCTTAAAAGTGTTCCTATACCTGTTATTTTGGCTATTTGTGTGCTGCTAATCATCGTTCATAGGAAGTTATTGTTTTGATCAGACCTAAATAAGAGTCAAAAAGAGTAAGTATAGTTAATACTGCCAGTGCAGTGTTAATACTGCCAGTGCACAGTTAATACTACTAGTGGTTAATACTGCTATCAGTTAATACTGCTAGTTAGTTAATACTGCTCTCAGTTAATACTGCTCTCAGTTAATACTGCTAGTTAGTTAATATTGCTCGTGGTTTATATTGCTCTCAGTTAGTACTGCTAGCTAGTTAATACTGCTCTCAGTTAATACTGCTAGTTAGTTAATACTGCTAGGTAATTAATACTGCTCTAGGTTAATACTGCTTATGTCCCATACACTATAAATACCCTTTGCCCGCCTAAAAGTTCATAACGATTCTTTGCATACTGATCACTTGCTCTCTAACCCTTTTCTCTCAAGTATCAAGTATTTCAGGCAAGAACATTCAAGTTCAATGGCATCCATGGCATTCATCGACGAGTACAATGAAATCGCGATGCTCCAAAAGCCAAAGCAAGCTGTAGGATTTCATCAGATAGTGGATTTTTTGAAGAATAGCCATATTGCCAATGCTCTAACTGTGTCGCCAACAATTTACATAGAGCATCAAAGGCAATTCTGGGCAAATGCCACCATGGTCACAGAGAATGGTGAGCAGATTCTGAAAACAAGGGTGTGTGACAAACCCTTGTCAGTTACTGAAGAGGTGATACGCATCTGTCTACGTCTAGACGATGCTGAAGATATTACTTCTCTTTCCAATGAGGACTTGTTCTCAAACTTATCAAGAATGGGGTATGGAGGCCAGTTGGGTGGGTTTAAATTCTCCAAAGCAAAATTTTATACCCAATGACGTTTTCTTGTTCATACCCTTATGCACTGCATTTCTAAAAAGACTACTGGATGAAGTGAGTTTAGCAGTACCATTGCTTATGCCTTGGTCTGCTTGGCCACTGCCAGAAAGTACAATTTTTTCTAAAATGATTTTCAGTGATCTTGTCTCAAACCTGGGAAGTAAAAAGAGTTTTTATATGTACCCCAGGTTTGTACAAGAAGTAATAACACACGAATTGACGGATATGCCTCACTTTGATGAGGTATATGTACCAAAAATTCCCAAAGGTAAGGTCTTTTCAAACATGAAGAGATCCCCTTTGGACTCGGAAGGAGTTGACACCCCATTGTTCTCTACAATGATGGTGGTGTCCCACACTGAAGAAGGTATGGCAGCAGGGTCAAGGCCCTCATTAGACCATCCCACTGCTAGCCAATCCCAACCTTCCCACTCTATATCAATCCCCCAGTCTCTACTTCAAAATCCAACCTCTCCAATTACCCAAACATATATAAGGAAAAAGGTAAATAAGGCTCCTTCCCTTCTTGTACCATCACCCACAACGCCTTTAAGCCCTCTAAGGGAGAATTCTCCTTTAGAGAATATCTACAGGGAAACTACAGGGGTGTCTCCCAACCCCAAGGAGGTGCTCACTGAGGAGATGTTTGAGCATATGGGTGAGCAGGCTGCCACTACTCCTGCTAACACAGAGGAGGACAGTGGTAACATAAATAAGACCTCTCCCATGGCAACTTTGAATGAGCAATCATTCAAAGGTCCCAGGTGCCAAGAAACCAAGGGGCTGGAGAGTGCTTCTGTTAGGCAGAAGGCTCCCACTACAAAAAGATCATGTGATCCTTCAAAAGAGGGTAACACTTCTGGAGAAGGTGAGGACAGATATAACTATCAAGAATTGATGGATGCTATAGGTAACATACATGGATGTCATCAAGAAAGGGAAAGATATTGAAGAGATGAAAATGGTGATTCTGTCTCAACAAGTACAGATTACCAAACTGAAGTAATTGGTGACCAGATTGGTACAGAAAAGGAGAAGAAAGCAATTTATGTTAAAGAAGAGGGACGGTGTTAAAGATGCTTCCAACAAGGGGGAGAATAAAGAAGCAGAAACAGAGAAGGAAAGCAAATCTGAGATGAGACTTGATGTTGAGGGGGAGAAAGAAACAGAATTTGCTCAAGCAGCAGAAACTGTTAATGCTGCTGGGGTAAAAGAAGCAGCAGTAACAGGGTTGTCTGTTGAAGAAATGGAGATTGCAGAGACCTTGGTAAAAGCCAAGAATGACACTCCTGAGGCTAGTAAAAAGGCCAAAGGAGTGGTCATCAATGAAGGAGGTCTCTCAAAGAAAAGAAAAGAAACAGGTAAGGCAAGTCTGAAGGATGCTAAGGGAAAAGGAAAGATGGTTGAACCTGAACAACAACCATTAAAGAAGAAAAGTCAGATTGAGCTAGATGAAGAGTTAGCAAAGCATCTTCAAGAACAGATGGAAAAGGAGGAACAAATCCAAACTGAAACAGACAGAGAGCTTGCAAGGATAATGGCCAGAAAACTCAATGCAGAATATTAAAAGAGCTTAACAGCAGCAGCTGAGGCCAAGAAACTTCCAGTCAAAAGAATGCCACTCCAAAAGCAGAAGAGACAACCCTCCAAGACCTTTTTGTCCAATCAGGAAAGAAGAAAAATGATAAATTTCCTGAAAGGTTCAATTGGTGTCAAAGGGGAAATGTTTAATAATATGGCATACAGTCAAGTGGAGGAGCTGTATAAGAAAGAGATGGCTAAGCTGCAAGGGGACTCCTCACAAAGGGAAGAGACTGAAAGAAGAATGAAGGAGAGACATGATCTAAACATTCAGCAACCATTCCCTGAGGAAGTCACACCTACAAAAGTGCATAAGGAAGACTCAGAGAACTTTGGTATAGAGGTTAAATCGGCAAAGAGGGTGAAGACTATAGCCTCTAAGAAGCAGAGCAAAAGGCCAAGAGTTGAAGAAAGAGCAGAAACTGCAGCAGAACCTTCAGTTACTCCTTCAGTTGAATCTGTGCAGAATCCTGAACAGTCCAATAAGCAATCTCATGTGCATCTTGAGCTATATATGATCACAACAGATGATGAACCAATTCAAGTTGATCCCATTTCTATGAAAGCACCAGAAGTCATCTTTTGGGATATTCTGGAAGATCAAAGAAAGAAATACTTCAGGCTTAAGAGAGTGGGAGATGTATATGAAGTGTACTCTACTTGGGGTAGACTCATCAGAAGTTGTTCAAGATCAGATTTAGAAGAGATGTTTAAAGTTGGATTGGATTTATATGAAAAGGAGCTGAAAGGAGAAGGAATGAGCTTAACAAGATTAGCCATGGAGTACTTATGCATGATGTTTGATTCTAGCAAAGTTCAACATGTGATCAGAGACTTGCATCTACAGAATAAATTCCACAGAATAAAAAACTGGATGATATTTGAAAGGTGTGGAGTTTATGTCATCACTGTAGACAGAGCTTATCATGAGTACTACTTGGTTGATAAAATCTATGATCACAGCAAGGCTAAATTACAAGCAATGTTGAATGCCAAGCTTACATGTTCAAAAGATTCAGAAATGGCAAAGGTTGTGGTTAGCAGAATCATCAATCAAAGCTTGGGTTTGGATCCTAATCTAGGGGTGTGAACTGAAGTGTTGAAAGCATCTGAAGAACTTGACTTCTCTTCCTAAAAGTCAAGTTAGGGGGAGATTGTTGGGAAATTCAGAAATGCTCAAGTATGGTTAATGCTGCTTCAACATAATTACTACTGCCAGTTGAAGTTAATGCTGCTGATACAACTTAATGCTGCTCATTAAGTATTACTACTGCTAGTAGTTAGTACTGCTGGAGTTAGTACTGCTAGAACAAAGTTAATACTGCTGAGCATGGTTAGTACTGTTGAACTTAATACTGCTCAGAATATTAATGCTGCTTATAAGATGAAGATTCGTATGGCATGGATGACAACTGGATTGAAGATATCTATGGAATCTTAGAGATAATGATGGAAGATTATACTGAAAATCTTTTATTATTTTGTAATTATCTTTTCATTCAGTATATGTATAGAATAGTTTGTTTTTCTTTAGTAGGAACATTCATTCTGAGTTTTTAGTTTTGATAGAGAGAATCAACCTCAAGGTTAGAACCCTAATTCTAGAGAAGTAGAATTCGTATTGGTGAGTCTGTTCATCAATATTGAGGTTGTGTGTAAAAGCTTGTGACTTCCAATCATTAAATAAAGTTTGCAAGTTGTTCATCAGAGTTACTGTTTTGTTTACTGTTTTATTGAATATCAAAGTGTTATTCCGCAAACTTCTTTGATATTGTTTTCTGAGAGTGTATTCTTGTTAAGAATTAAGATCCTGACATGGCAGAATTATTTTATCAGATCAGATTGGGGGAGATTGATTATTTTCCTACTTGGAGAGATTTTTCATGAAGATTGCGCTTAAATTTTTATTTGGGGGAGATACTTAAAAGACAAAACTGACATTGAAATGTTTTGATGATTCTAATTCTCAAAATTCATCAAAAAGAGGGAGAATTTCAAGATTTCAAAGTCAGATTAGAGTTGATCTTATCATAAAGGGGGAGATAATTAGAGATTTCAAAGTCAGAACCATTTCAAAGAGAAAGTCAAGTAAATTGTTACAAAGGGGGAGAGTACAAGAATGAGAAAGCAAAGTCAAGCTCATAATCTTTTCTGAAGAGATTATTGCATTGTTGTAATCAAAGCTGAAGAATGTCAAGAGTAATCAAGGAATCCAAAGAGGAAGATTAATCTGAAAGCGCTATAAAAGTTTGATCAAAATGTCAAAGATTTAAAGATGTCAAAGTCGTGAAAGATTAATTGATGAAGATTTTTCTGAAGAAAAAAAGACCTGAAGATTCGTGTCAAATTTTTTTTAATCTTCAATCCAAAGGGGGAGATTGTTAGAGCTAAATTGTATTCAAGATTAAAAGGAGGGTCAACAATGTAATTGTTGTAAAGTGTGTGGATTCATATTGTAAATGTGGTAAATTGTTGACCTATTTGCTAAGGTCATGTTGACCATATAAATAGCAAAGTCTTAGTGAGTTTTGTCATAACAACACACACGCATACAGAGTAAGATTACACTGTAAGAAACACACACTTAGAGCGTATTGTAAAATGCACAAAATAGGGATATGAATTGTTGTAGGTTGTGTGATCAATAAAAAAGTGTTTTCTTGATAAATCATGTGTTAATCAATAGCTATAATCTGGAATAACAACTTATTCATCACTAAAGAACTAGAGGTCTCTGAAGCTAGTACCTCTGAAATAAAACCTCAGTGCTTACTGAATCTAGAGGCACCTCTGTACTCTCCTGAAACAGATGAATGCATCAGAACTACCTTTGAAGATGACATTAGAAGAATTTACAAAGAAAATGTGCAACCTCCAATACAGTTTAGATTGGGACAAATGGTTTTCCAAATGGATTTATACTATTTATCCTTTCAAAACGTCTCATAACACAAAATCAAACCTTTTACCCAAACAAACACTAAAAGTGTATTTTCACCAAACAATCTCCATTTATTCAATAAACCACCAAAATACTTTAAAATGACTTATTTATCGAGATACCCAAAAATCCTAAATGTGAGTGTTTTGCAAAGTTTATAAAGTCAAATACTTCAGATAATCAACTCACCAAATAACCCAACAAATGATAGTTTCATGCAAAACATATAAATATTTTAAAGTGAACATTTTGGCATGTACAACGTTTTCACAAATCATCTTGAACTCACCTTGCTAGATTTAGGCTAAATCTAGATTTTACCCAACTTGAGCTCCTTTGAAGAACACTTGGATCCTCAAGCCAAAAACTTCCAAAAACCTAGATCCATACATTTCCAACCATAAATATCCATATTCAACCATATTGGATCATCCCCCAAACATTAAACATGAAGATCTCAACTTATACCAAAACCCTAATTTCCATAGTGGAAGAGAAGAGAAGATTACCTTCACCAAAGCTTGAACCTATCAACAATACTCTTCTAGATCTCCAAAATAAACCAAACACTTCAAATCTTCAAGATGGAGAAAAAGTTGGATGAAACCCTAGAAACTTGATGAATAAGATGAAGTGAAATGGTTCTAGAAAGGTTAAGGTTCATAAAAATGGTGGGGGTTTGATTTAGGAGGGAAAGATGGAGAAGGAGAAAGGATTTGGGGTTTTTGGATGAGAAAATCAAAATGAGGGAGAGGGAGATCAGATCTATATGTGGGGGTAAAAGTATGAGAGAGAGGAGGGGAAAGTTGAGGGTGAAAAAGGGTGAAAATTTCGTCAGACTCAATGCAGACGTCCACTTAAAGCCCTATGCGGACGTCCACCTGCTTCAGGATGAAAACTAACGAAACTTATGTTGCTTCCGCGGAAGATCCTATGCGAACGTCCACTTGCTTCCCTAAGCGGACGTCCACCTGACACTGGTCGCGTGCCCAATCACTGTTTTGGTCATAACTTATTCGTTATAGATCCGTTTTCTCTCTGGAAAGGACCGTTGGACTCGTAATTGAATCCTTCATCCAACAAGACTATAAAATATAGGATCCAAGTCCAAAATCCTATCTCTTGTTTTTCCCATAAACTACCGATTTCTGTATTAACTTGAAACGATACTTTTTGAAAATCGAGGTGTTACAAGGAAGGTTGAGTCCGATTGTCCTATCGTATTGATGGATGTTTGGGGCCTCCACCATGTCGGGGAAATGCCATGGTTGTAACCCCCGACTATGTCGGGCCTTTCGTGGTGTTCATGGTAACATTCGCTAAGGCCAACTGTCTATTTGGGTGTAGCTTGAAAGGAGTCGTAGGGGCACTTCGACTTTTATGTAGTGAAATGTCATACAATTAACGTTGATAAATGGCTTAACTTTGTGTGACCGCCACATTCAATGGAATCGGGTCTCCCCCGTCATCAAAAGGTGTTATTTTGGTTTTTGAGTTTTAGTGTCCATGTTTTTGGTGACGTTTTATATATATGGATCATGATCCGTGATTTATGGGTTGAGTATTATGCCCCACCCGTTTTTTGGGTGTTTCGTGTAACACCCCGATTTTCGAAAGGTATCATCTCAAGTTTATACAAAAACCGATATATTAAAGAAAAATAAGATATTTTATTTTGGACTTGAATCCTAGATTTTATAGTCTTGATGGATAAAAGATTCAATTACGAGTCCAACGGTTCTTTCCAGAGCGAAAACGGAGCTATAACGAAGAAGTTATGACCAAAACGATGTTTAAGGCAACATTTGCGACCTGAAGGGGCGCACGGGTCGTGCGTTTCCCTTCACAAAAACGCACAGGTCATGCGTATTAGCAGAGAGTTCAGCTCGGGTTAAAAACCTAATTTCCGCCTCATTTCACCCAAAACTTCATTTCTTCATAACTTCTTCATCACAACTCCGATTTGGGTGATTCAAGTTGCTACAGTTTCGTTTTTGAGAGATTTTCAAGGATATAGTGAGATATTGGAAGTCTATTAAAGTATAATAGAGTATTTGGTGGTGGTAATCTTATCATCTCTCCCTATTCATCTTCTTCACCAAAGTTTTCTAGGGTTTCATCCACCCTTTGTTCTCCCTTTCATATATTGAAGGTTTATGATCATTTTGGTGAACTAGAGGTGTTTTGATTGGTGGATTCAAGTTTGGATTAAGGTAATCTTCTATTCTCTTCATTTATGGAAGTTAGGATTTCGGTATTAATGGAGGTATTCATGTATAAGGTTGGGAAACGATTCTTTGTGGTTGATTATGTATATTTATGGTTGGAACCTTGTGGATGTAGGTTTTGGAACATTTGGTTTGAAGAACCAAGTTTCTTCAAGGAAAGCTCTAAATGGGTAAAATCTAGATTTAGTCTAAATCTAGCAAGGTAAGTTTGCTAAACTTTTGTTAAAACTGGATACACATCATATTTGCTTATTTGTTGTTAATATCACATATTTGCTCAAAATGTTCATCTTTACGGGTTTAAGTAATTGATGGTATTTCCATGAGATTATGTGAGATATATGTATTACAAGTATCATCCCATGATTTACTCTATTTTGTGTAATTAATTGGGATTTACATTATTTGTCCCCACAGTGGGTATTTGACATGATTAAGGAATACATGTTTGGTATAATATGATGGTTTCTAGTTGGAATACCACTTTGGTGACATATTTATATGCATGATGAATATAATTGTCATTTGGGTCTTTTGTTAGACGTCATGAGGATAGGATGGTAATATTGTACCCGTAGTCGGTATGAAAATATATTGGGTTGAAATATACCTAAAGGACCTCCTATATGCATTATGTTGGAGGAACCAAGTCAGTACACTAGGAGGATGTAGTCTTGGGCGCCACTGTGATGGTATGTGCCTAGACCTCCGCCATTCGGGGAATTTTCTTTGCGATAGTCTTCGGGTGTGTCGGGCCTTTCGGGTGTTCCTTGTTAAGGGCATCAAGGTATATCGATTCTTGGGTGGGACTTGATTGGTGCTTTGGGTCTCCCCTAATGACTCCATATATATTGAACTCTTGTTAACTGTTGATAAGAATTGTAACTGTTCATGCATGCTTATTATTGTTCAACTCACTGGGCTTTTTGGCCTAACACTTGTTTGGTGTCGATGTGTATCTCAGGTTTTAGCGGCATCGGTTCTAAGCTGGCATAGTGCTTGGGTGATAGATTTGGGAATATTGCATTTGGACTTACTTTTGGTAGGAGAACCTATGGGTCTATAAATGACACCCTTATTTGTAATCTCTTTTCTAGTTATGGAAATTAGATTAGTTGGTTGTTATTTATTGTCCGTTTAATTACGACTGTATTTAAACAGGTTTGTGTATTTTCCCCATTTTTGGCAGGCTCTTGCTTTGACAATTTTATATACCGCATGTCCGTTTTTCGGATTTTTGTTATCCCTATTTTAGGGTGTTACATTTCAGGATATGAAGTTTTATCTGCGTTTTTATAAATTGGGAGTTCGATTTCTATTCACATTTTGAGTGAGTTTTGGGTTACATAACTTCATGAAGGAATGTTTTGGATTGGGGCTTTCATCTCTAAAAATGAGTATTATTGGAAAACAAGTTGTTTTCATATTTCAAGTAAATCATTTGAAAGATTATAATTTAAGCTGCATTCTTTCCTTTTTACGATATATTTATTCATGTTGAAAACTCTTGAACTCATTAGGCGTTAGCCTAACCTTTTTATTTTGTCGGCAAGTGAATCAGGTCCTTGTTGGGGAATGATACTAGCGACACTATGAAGAGTTGAGTTCTAGTTAGATGGAGAATAAGAGTGTAACCATTGGATGAAGCCTTCCGCACTTTTGGAGATAGTAATTTGATAATGAGTTTAGTAACACCCAACCTTTATCTAGCCCTTGTTTAAGACTTGGGTTTATAAATGTTGAGGTTAATGCTATAATTCAATATGAGTTATTTCCGGAGTTGATTTGTAGAAAAGGATTTTATACTTTACTTGATATATTATTGAAATTTTAAATTAGTTGCTCTTTTCAAATTTGAGGGTGTTACAATGAAAAACTCTCCCTCTTTCGAATATCCATTTAAGCAGTAACAAAAAATCCAACACAAATATATATATATAGAGAGAGAGGAAAGTTCAAATGAAAACTCAATTTTCATTGTGCACGTGAGGACGAATCTCGGCCCCGCCATCTCTATTGATCCAACAACTCATATTAAATAGAGTTTTTAATTAAAATTATTAATTAAGATGATTAGGGATAAAAATGAAAGATAATTTAAACACACGTCTACCATATTTGACTTTTTATTTTCTTAACTAAAAACTTTTACCTACTTAAAGTTTAAAATAAATTATCTTAAAAATTACTAATATTTTAATCAAACAAATTACATAAAAAACGAGAATTTCGTGCACCTCGATATGACATCCATCTCGATATAGTTTTTTTTTGTTTTAACCATTTTTTACGTGAAATGTTATATATGTGTTATACTCATTATGAATATATTTATATACGTTCAAGTGTGTACAACACCTCGACACCGTAAGGCCGTAACTCGATTCATCACTTTCTTCAATGTCGTAAGGCATCGCTTTCTTCATCACCGTAACCAAACACCCATCGAGACGAATCGAGAACCTAGCGGGTTTCGGTTGTGAACCGAGGAACAAAAGAGAGCGTGTCACGTCTCCACACCTTCACGGGTCAATCATGTATTATTCATCATGAATAATGTATCGTTCAGGATAAATAATACAACATTCAGGGTGAATAATAGAGGATTCATGAATTCGTGTATTATTCATTCTGAATGTTGTATAATTTATCCTGAATATTTTATTATTCATCATGAATAATGAATGGACGTTCACATTTGTTATTCATTGTAACACCCTCAATTCTGGAAATAGAAACTAATTTAAAATTTTCTAAATACACCAATAAATGATTCATCTACAATCACAAGTTAAGATTTAATCTCAATACACACATTCATTCAATACATACAGTCTATAATAAGGACGGGTGCTACTAAAACCCAAACATGGTCACTAAACGTTTCCATCTTGGGTGGCGAGAACATGTGAATGGGGCCACCCTTGATGTTATTGGAGTTCACCACGTATCCCGGACTTAGTTCCCATGCCATACCAGACATCACAACCTCAATCCGTTTTACTGCCTCTAGCCATACTCCGTCAAGTTCCTCCCCAAGGACTTACGGAAATTGGTGCCTATCCAATCTAGACAAGTTTCAACTCGGAGGCTCATGCCACCTATTGCCTACTCGCTAGAGAACCCAAGCGGTCAACTGTCATAACCAACCTTACCCGCTTTCCCAAACCAGACAGACTTACGTGCCTATGGATCCATTACAACACTGTCTAACATTACATGACTCCAATTGAAAGACCAAATCTCCCAAAACATGTAACTCTCAACTGACATAAAATAATTTCCATCATACTCAAACCCCACAACTGTTTTTGTGGCCCAAGAATTACTAGCATAAACACATCCAGATTTACACAAAACACTTTTGTTTATTTAATCACGCAGATTACATCAAGCCATATACCTATTTGTGATAATCCTTTCAATACAGAGTGTTTGTGTGTGTTCTCACGGTGTGCAACTATGTGTTCTAACTTCTCTCTCAATCACTACAACCACTACTATAACAACAACGACTTCAATCCATTATGAAACCAACACTAAAACTTGCTTATATATAGGTCAACATGACCAAGCAAGGTCAAACCTTCTAAGCACAATTACAAGACACACACTCTCACTTACAACAAATACAATAAAGACCCTCATTTAATCTTGAATACAATTTCAGTCTAACAATCTCCCCCTTTGGATTCAAGATTAAAATTTTTTTGGCAATAATCTTCAGGTCTTCTTTTCTTCAAAATTGTCTTCAGCTTTCAGCTTTTGCTCTTCCATAACTTTGATATCTTTAAGTCTTTTTACACTTTGTATAATCTTTGACAATTCTTCAAACTTGTCTCTTCCTTTGAATTAGCTTTTGAATACTCTGAATAGTCATCTTTACTTTCAAACTCTGACTTTCTTTCACTATCTCTTTGACAAGCTTTCTTTAACCTTTGACTTTGATCATCTGAAAATTATTTATCTCCCCTGAAATCTTTAAAACTTCAATCTGATCTTGAACTTTGATTAATCTTCCCCTTTTAATGATTTGTAAGAATCAAAATCATTAAAACACTTCAAGGTCAGATCTGTCGTTGAATGATCTCCCCCATATAATCAATTAGTACAGTCTTCATGAGCTTTCATCTTTCCCTTATGATAATATGAGAACAAATTCCCCCAGTGCGAATCTGACATCTGATCTATATTGGCCTATGATTCACAAATGTATTCATCTGAATCTTTTCAAATTCAAATGAATATGAGTTGTAACCCTGAATCAACAAATGAAACAGTAAGAAATTCATGTCAGTAACACAAAGTTACTGTGTACAACGAATGTACAATTTAAGGAGCTGGTTTGAAGAATACTGTATGTAGCGCAAGATAGAAGATTGTATGAAAAGGATGTAGCGCAAACTACACTTTTCGTAAGAAAAGTATTGCACAAACCTTACTTTGCGTGGCGAGTGTGTTACGCAAACCTGACTTTGCGTGTCTAGTGTGTTACGTAAACCTGACTTTGTGTGTCTAGTGTGTTACGCGTACCTGACTTTGCGTGTCCAGTTACTTGCGCAAAGCTAACTTCTCGTTAACTACTGATACGCAAACATCAATTATTATTGACACAAAGTACACTTTGCGTTTCTGGTTGAATACGCAAAGTTCAGATGAACCACTTAATAAATCTCTTGAAGAACTTGCGCAAACCGAGATGAACTTGCGCAAACGTATGACGAACTTGCGCAAACTTTAGATCTCACGCAAACCTCTAAACTCAAACAAATTCACACAGAAAATCACTTTAGACCTTGAATCTCGATTTGAAAACTTGACAATTCACTCACCTACACATCTAGAATCTAATTCTGACAAGGAATTTCAATTAAAAACACACAAATTGACAATTTGATTCAAGAACAATACGATGAACTCATGAACTCGAAAAACAACAAAACTTCAAAATCGATGATCATTTCAAATGAAATTCAAAAATTAAATGATACAGTCTCGATCGATTTCACTATATGATCATAACCTGATCAATTACTACTCAAAATTTTCACTAAAATTCAAAAATGATTCTGATTTCATGAACAGTGACGATGAACAGTGCCGACTCAAAATTTTCTTGATTTCAAAATGGATTTTGCTCTGATACCAATTGTGGCCCAAGAATTACTAGCATAAACACATCCAGATTTACACAAAACACTTTTGTTTATTTAATCACACAGATTACATCAAGCCATATACCTATTTGTGATAATCCTTTCAATACAGAGTGTTTGTGTGTGTTCTCACGGTGTGCAACTATGTGTTCTAACTTCTCTCTCAATCACTACAACCACTAATATAACAACAACGACTTCAATCCATTATGAAACCAACACTAAAACTTGCTTATATATAGGTCAACATGACCAAGCAAGGTCAAACCTTCTAAGCACAATTACAAGACACACACTCTCACATACAACAAATACAATAAAGACCCTCATTTAATCTTGAATACAATTTCAGTCTAACAGTTTTTAAATTGGACAAATGTCCTCAAGACTCCATTTAGTCAAAATTGAGCCAAAGGCCCAATAGTTTACGTAAATATCCAATGAAAGTATTTGTAAACATTAAACCACGTTTAACCAACGGTGATGTAGACACAATGACCGAAAGTACAATTAACTCAAACTCAACATTGGTTGAGGCAAACCATTTTCTAAATGGACTCGTTACCCTTATATTTCCAAGATGCCTCATAACACAATAATATGCATTTTCTGAAAAGGTTTATAAGATCAAATACACAAAATGACACTTAAATCAATTTGAAATCCAATTATATATGTAAAATCCCCATTGAGACATATTACATGATTTATTTACCAAAATTCTTAAAAATCCCAAAATGGGTGCTTCACGATGTTTATAAAACCAAAAATTTCAAAATAACCAAAACTTATCAGCAGTTAACAATTTAACGTAAAACACAAACACTTTAAAATAAACATTATGGCATGTACATCGTTTTCACAAATCAACTTGAACTCACCTTGCTAGATTTAGGCTAAATCTAGATTTTACCCCCAAAACTTGAATTACCATTGATAAAGTCTTGAAATCTCCAATCAATCTCCCTAGAGCTTAGATCCAACACATCTACAAGGTTACCTTCACCGCACAAGTCATCAAAATCACACCCAAGTTGAAGGATGAAAGGAAAAAGGGTGAAACCATCAAACCCTAGCTTAACATTGAGAGAGATGAGGAACTTACCACCACAAAATACCCTTGGATCTTCCAATAGACTTCAAATATCTTCTTATATCCTTGAATACCTCTCAAAAATGAAACCGAGGCAACTTGAATCACTGAAATCGGAGTTGGGATGAAGAAGATATGAAGGAATGAAGTTCTAGGGCTGAAAATCGGGTTTTATGCTTGAACAGGGCTCCGCGCGGGTTACCGGGCGGCCTAAGTCGCCCCATAACTCGCCCGGATGGGTTTTATGCTCAAACAGGGCTCCGGGCGGGTTACCGGGTGGCCTAAGTCGCCCCGTAAGTCTCCCCGTGCACTGTTCGTCTGGTTTCTTCATTTTTCATGCCCGATCACTGTTTTGGCCATAACTTCTTCGTTATAGCTCCGATTTCGCTCCGGAAAGAACCGTTGGACTCGTAATTGAATCCTTCATCCAACAAGACTATAAAATCTAGGATTAAAGACCAAAACCCATATCTTATTTTTCCCTTAAAATACCGATTCTGTATTAACTTGAAATGATAATTTTCGAAATTCGGGGTGTTACAAACCTCCCAACCTTAAAAGAAATTTCGTCCTCGAAATCTGGCACCAACCAAGCACCCAACATCGCACTTGGCAAGATTTATTTATTTCCTATCCAAAAGGAATGCCTTCACGAACCCTTACCTCATATACGTACTCGAATACATCTCGGTTGAGGTTGTCGCTGCGTTTCTCATAACGAGCCATCACAAACTCAACTTCAACGTTCGATATAACCCACCCATGCCGGGATGAACATTGAATCTTTGCTCAATCACTTTCTTAACATTAATCTTGGTTGCCTCCCAACCTTAGATTGATCTTATTACCTCAAAAGCAACTTACTACCTTATCTAGTCATTTCCACCAAGAATACCCCAAAGCAAACATTTCCCTTAGAAACCTCCAAATACGACGAATCAAGGTCTCCTCAATAATTGATTCATACTAAAAGTTTACCCCGACATTCTGACCCAATTCCTCAATAATCCATACTATAAAAGATTCATCGTCCTTTCCTTGACGACATTTCCTAACACCAGTTATGTTTGATCCAATCATAACACTCAATTCGTTCCTCAATTGTCACGACACAACATTGGTAGGCAAGGGTTACTCCAACTCCACGGTTACTCAAATTCCAGGGTGCAGTTAAGTATCGGTTGACGAATCAGTGTAACCTCGTTGATTACAGAATTAACAATGACCGTATCCTAATTTCCATCATCTAATATTTTTAAGGTTACCACTTAAATTGCTAGCGCACCGGTTTCATCAGAAGTTCGATGAAGCATCCCAACGGTTATTATCCTCAGATCGAATATCGACACCTATGTTCAAAACTTTTACACTTCAACCGTGGACATACCACCATAATTTCCTTCCATATTTTACACTGATGATTCAAAGTTGATACCTATCATGACACTAAAATTCCAATCTTACATCTTTAACAAAAGAACCCACAATATATCCTTTATTTCTGAAAACTCACCTGAATGGCACACCTCCAACTCATACATGATATTGAACAATCAACCTATCGCTTCATATCCAACCATAAGCAAATAACCACACGAATCTTTAACCCGGAGATTTATCGAAGTAGAAATTCCACCCCTTACTTAACTGGGAGAAAGCATAAATCTAATACCTCAATTATTCATGCATGACCCGATTCAAAATCTGAAACCCAAATTCAAGATTGACCACAAGTCGGATCATCCGAAGCTTCAGATCCCAAGGACTCCTCTAGTCCCTTAATTGCAATTCCTCTCACGATAGGGGTTTTAAATCTACAGCCTTAATGAGTTCAAGGTTTTTCAACCAGTATGCCAATTTGAAATTTATAAAACTCTCAATTACATAAGTTTTATAACCATTAAATGTGCGGTAAAAATACACTACCGTGCATTTGATAGGTTTCGAAATTGATCACCAATACTACGTATATAATACCATTTCCAAAACTCATTTGATCAGTACTTACGTTAATAAAACGGTAATAAAAGGTGTGTAACAAAATTTACACTATTAACATGAAAATAAATTCCTGCACCCCAACACGTGCGATAAATGTTTGTACAACCCCAAAAGAGAACTTCACAATTTTAACTTTAAAATTTTCCTCTTTAACCAAAAATGTTGTGGCATAAAATTTTCAACAAGTCCCATATGCACCAGTTTATTCCCCAAAATTCAGTAAAGTGATAGGGACGTACATAAATATCAAATCAAATTTAAACTTTGAGCTGCACAAATAAGGCACACTTGACCAAAATAGTAATTACAACGACTTGAAAACTGATACTCGTTTAATGCATTACGGAAAATTTCTAACAGTAAAATCACTAACTGAATTGACATAAATTATTTATATGCTTACTCAAATCAACAGTATAATTTAATCCAATGCAAATAGTATACAATGATTGACATTTGTATAAAGCCCAAAGTTAAATCACAAAATAATGAAAATTTCTCAAAACAACATGTGAGATGGCATCTATTAACAAAACTCATCGATTAACGCACGCAAAATGCATATGCACATGTTCCCAGAATTTATTTACGCGATGCAAAATGTCGTAAGATAAAATGCCCTAATTCCCAACTGAAAACCCATAAAATCATTAACGCTAAAATCAAGCGGTATCAAAGTTTTCGTTTCCCCAACATAAAAGCATAAGACGACAGAACGTCTAAAAACGTTAAAATTCTAAAACCACAACGTACGATAAGTGACCCCTTTTCAACAACACTAACATGAGACACGATGCCCAAAAGTTCCTAAATTCACACGCAAAATTAAAACCCATGCATTTCAAAGTACACTCACGCGCCCAAAACGTCGTAAAACAATATTCTATAAAATTCAACACAACTCGTACAAACTAAAATTCCCAAAAAATTCCGTCTCAAAAACATGGGAACAACTCTTCCTTTAAAACCTTAACATACGTGGAGGAGATCCAATGTCAAGGTCAAAAATTCCACAGTTACTTACCTAATACCCCAAATAATATTAAAACACGGATATTACAAGATTCGTAAATAGTGTTAGTCACGAAACGGGGATAAAGAGATTTTCAATAAACTATTTGCAACCACGTGCAACAATCATGCATGTTTAAGCTCACGGTTTAAAATCTGATGAGTGCTAAATGCTCTACCAAGATCTCATAACACAACTCACTTTATACTTTGAGAACATGAGAAACAATTTATGCAAACTTATTTAGAAATAAATTTAGTGCATGAATTTGGTCGGCACGCAACATCTTAGGACTACGTTTCTCAATTTCCCGTCATACTATTGTCATCCGGATGCATCAAACATCTTAGAGCAACAATCCCACTAATTTGGTTAACTTACAATTTCTCCTCGAAATAGAATCGGTCTAACAACCTTATAGTTCCAATTCCAACCAATAATTCTGACTCGATATGATCAACTTAATGTATTCATCGCACTTAACTATCACCCCAAAGTGACGTCGCTATAAACATCAACCCTTCCTTAGATTACTCGCTTAGAAATCTTCTCACTACCCCACAGGTCACCATACCAAGGCAGTCCAAGTATACACACGTAACACGTAGGTTCATCATAACACTGGCCAGGTGCCATTATAAATGTACCGTACATGATCAGTCTTGCGATGCTCGACAAGTTTCTCGTTTTAGCGACTCGGTCAATTCCAAAATATCGTATCTTAAGGTACCTAATGTGTCATTTCATTTTCAATTACCTAAAAGAACGCTAGTTTGAGTCTAGGCATAAAAAAATCAATACCTAATTCTCTCAAACTTAAGCTCTGATACCAACTTGTAACACCCTCAATTCTGGAAATAACAACTAATTTAAAGTTTTCTAAATACACCAACAAATGATTCATCTACAATCACAAGTTAAGATTTAATCTCAATACACACATTCATTCTATACATACAGTCTATAATAAGTACGGGTGCTACTAAAACCCAAACATGGTCACTATCTCCAAACTGCGGAAGACTTCACCAAATACTTACACTTGTGAAAAACTAAGCACATCACTTCATAGCACTGCTAGAACCAAACCCCCATCTGAAACCTGATGCACATGCCGACAAATAAAATGTTAGGCTTAACGCCTAGTGAGCTCAAGAGTTTTCAACATAATTAAATTAATCATTTAGAAAGGAAGGATGCAACAAAAATTATAATCTTTCAAATGATATGCTTCACTTATGAAAACGACTCGTTTATCAATAATTATGCATTTCAAACGAAAGAGACACCGAATAATCGATAACCAAACCAAACTGTTTTAAAGGCGAAGATCCCAATATAAAACGTTCTTTCGCAAATTTAAGTTCAACTCAAAACTTGCTCAAAATGAGAATAGGAAGAGGACTCCCAATTTTATAAAACACGTGTAAAATGTTATGTCTCGAAATACCTAACACGGGTGGAACATGACCCACAACTCATAAAGCCTAAAGATAAAAACCCATGTAAATAAATATCGTCGTCAACACGGACATTAGACCCAAAGCTCACGCAACCATAAAATTGAAAGAAACCAAATACTGAAACGTGGAACTGACGCATCCCATTCAAACCTTAATATACGTGGGGAAAACCCAATATTAAGGCCATCATTTATCGTCGACCACACAAAACCAAAGTTGGTAAAAATACGACATCAACATTTAAAATACCACAGATCTACGAAGGAGAGACCCGTATACAATGAGAATAGAGGAACACGCAAGTAGGTCGCCCATACAACTTCCTCGCGTGTCATCTAAACGTTTCCATCTTGGGTGGCGAGAACACGTGAATGGGGCCACCCTTGATGTTATTGGAGTTCACCACGTATCCCGGACTTAGTTCCCATGCCATACCAAACATCACAACCTCAATCTGTTTTACTGCCTCTAGCTATACTCCGTTGAGTTCCACCCCAAGGACTTACGGAAACTGGTGCCTATCCAATCTAGACGAGTTTCAACTCGGAGGCTCATGCCACCTATTTTCTACTCGCTAGCGAACCTAAGCGGTCAACTGTCATAACCAACCTTACCCGCTTTCCCAAACCAGACAGACTTACGTGCCTATGGATCCATTACAATATTGTCTAACATTACATGACTCCAATTAAACGACCAAAGCTCCCAAACACATGTAACTCTCAACTGGCAAAAAATAATTGCCATCATACTCAAACCCCACAACTGTTTTTAAACTGGACAAATGTCCTCAAGACTCCAATTAGTCAAAACTGAGCCAAAGGCCCAATAGTTTACGTAACTATCCAACGAAAGTATTTGTAAACATTAAACCACGTTTAACCAACGGTGATGTAGACACAACGACCGAAAGTACATTTAACTCAAACTCAACATTGGTTGAGGCAAACCATTTTCTAAATGGGCTCGTTACCCTTATATTAACAAGATGCCTCATAACACAATAATATGCATTTTTCGAAAAGGTTTATAAGATCAAATACACAAAATGACACTTACATCAATTTGAACTCCAATTATATATGTAAAATCCCCATTGAGACAAATTACATGATTTATTTACCAAAATTCTTAAAAATCCCAAAATGGGTGCTTCACCATGTTTATAAAACCAAACATTTCAAAATAACCAAAACTTATCAGCAGTTAACAATTTAATGTAAAACACAAACACTTTAAAATAAACATTTTGGCATGTACACCGTTTTCACAAATCAACTTGAACTCACCTTGCTAGATTTAGGCTAAATCTAGATTTTACCCCCAAAACTTGAATCACCATTGATGAAGTCTTGAAATCTCCAAGAAATCTACCTAGAGATTAGATCCAACACATCTACAAGGTCACCTTCACCACACAAGTCATCAAAATCACACCCAAGATGAAGGATGAAAGGAAAAAGGGTGAAACCATCAAACCCTAGCTTAACATTGAGAGAGATGAGGAACTTACCACCACAAAATACCGTTGGATCTTCCAATAGACTTCAAATATCTTGCTATATCCTTGAAGATCTCTCAAAAACGAAACTGAGGCAACTTGAATCACTGAAATCGGAGTTGGGATGAAGAAGATATGAAGGAATGAAGTTCTAGGGCTGAAAATCGGGTTTTATGCTTGAATAGGGCTCCGCGCGGGTTACCAGGCGGCCTAAGTCGCCCCACAACTCGCCCGGATGGGTTTTATGCTCGAACAGGTCCCCGGGCAGGTTACCGGGCGGCCTAAGTCGCCCCGTAAGTCTCCCCGTGCACTGTTCGTCTGGTTTCTTCATTTTTCATGCCTGATCACTGTTTTGGCCATAACTTCTTCGTATAGCTCCGATTTCGCTCCGGAAAGAACCGTTGGACCCGTAATTGAATTCTTCATCCAACAAGACTATGAAATCTAGGATTCAAGCCTAAAATACCATATCTTATTTTTCCATTAAAATACCGATTCTGTATTAACTTGAAATGATAACTTTCGAAATTCGGGGTGTTACAATCCTCCCAACCTTAAAAGAGATTTCGTCCTCGAAATATGGCACCAACCAAGCACCCAACATCGCACTTGGAAAGATAGATTTATTTCCTATCCAAAAGGAATTCCTTCACGAACCCTTACCTCATATACGTACTTGAATACATCTCGGTTGAGGTTGTCGCTGTGTTTCTCATAACGAGCCATCGTAAACTCAACTTCAACGTTCGATATAACCCACCCATGCCGGGATGAACGTTGAGTCTTTGCTTAATAACTTTCTTAACATTAATCTCGGTTGCCTCCCAACCTTAGATTGATCCTATTATCTCAAAATCAACTTACTACCTTATCTAGTCATTTCCACCAAGAATACCCCAAAGCAAACATTTCCCTTAAATACCTCTAAATACGACGCATCAAGGCCTCCTCAATAATTGATTCATATTGAAAGTTTACCACGAAATTCTGACCCAATTCCTCAATAATCCATACTATAAAAGATTCATCGTCCTTTCCTTGACGAAATTTCCTAACACCAGTTAGGTTTGATCCAATCATAACATTCAATTCGTTCCTCAATTGCCACGGTTACAACATTGGTAGACAACGGATTACTCCAACTCCACCCTATGTATGTATATATATATATATAGGCGAAGGATCGTGTGAGAAGTTGAGGTTAACGTGAGAAGCGTGAGAAGTAGATCTGAACCGTTAAATCACTTTTAATCTCATGCACTCCCATGAATTGCGGATTAGACGGGAATTGATCTGGTCAATCTCGGTATATCTTATCTCGTTATATGTCATTCTAATGTGCATCATTTTCTCATCGAACGATTGATAACCACTTCTCACACTTTTCACGTTAACCTCAACTTCTCATCGGAACCCAACATATATATATATATATATATACTACCTTATAATACATTTACACCTAAACTCTTAATTACAAACCATAAAGCACAAGGTACTGCTATTTTATGTTGAAATTTCAAAAAACTATGAATTACAAGTATATAAGCACAATGTACAAGCTTTTTTAACCTATACCACCTCCACCACCAATTTTGGTAAGGTGCAGATATTGCTTTATATCCTGCAAAGGCATGCCTTTCCATCCGAGACACATTGTACAACCTAATCTATCTTAATTACCACTTCTAATGCATTGGGTACAACTATTGTTGCCTTTTTAATCCCACACTATGGCTGCCGAGAATGGTATCTGAATAGTATTCTTTTGCCTGTGTAAAAGTCTCCCTTTCCATCTTCATGTACGAATTTAACTTCAAAGAATGCTCAAATTCAAATTCACCCATACCATTTTGTATTCTGCAATCCTAATTAAATTCAAATCCTCCATCGTCTCGCTCTCCTTTGGCCCTCTCCTCATCTTCAAAGCTTTCCTCCCACCACTGCCATACTCAATACTAAAGTCATTTCCATGTTATCGGAGTTTTAACATGAGCTTTCGGGTTCCATATTGAGAGGTAAAACTTGACCTTATTTTCGAAGTCATAGTACATTGTTATATATTAAAATCGAATTTCAAGTCCATTCGTTTATTTTATTTGAGTTTTGAGTGGCTGGAAGGTCACCGTTGTCAACACCGCCAACTCGAAAACGAATCCACGTATGTGACAGAAACAACTCGAAAACGAATTCACGTATCTTCTCTTTCACACTTCTGCATCAATGTTTTTTTTTTTTTGAAAGTTTTCCGATCGAGTTCAACAAGTGGGTCTACGAGTAAGTTGTGTTTGATCGATTTTATTGCTCCTAACATGTTCCTATGTTGATTTAGAGATCATAGCAAGTTTCAGGTTCGAATTTAGTTGAGAAACGAGTGAGATATCGTTGTTTGATAGTTCGTTGGAGCTTCACCGGACTTTTGCCGGAAAAACAGGTTTCGTCGGCGTTTGATTTTAACGATTGCTTTCAATGTATTAATCTCAGAATATCATTAATTTTTTGTTTCTCATCGTTTTCAGGTATTTTCAACCCTTTAAACAACGAAAAACACTCACTGAAAAATCATATTGCCGGAGCATAATCATGTCGAGATACAGATCATATAGCGTTGCATGATCGAACATTTATCATTGGGATCGGTTTATCATTAAACAAGGATCATTTTGCAAGAAATTTCGTGAATTTTGATTGAATAAGGAAGAAAATATCGAGGTTCAAAGTATAAAGATAGTTGGTAGGGATGATGAACAGTACTTTAACGGAGCATCGTTAAGTCTGGTAAACTCTTGACATTTTGGTCCCTGCTCCGTTAGTTCGTTTAAAATTCTTACATTTCAGTCCAAATGTCAGTTAACTGTCGTTAGTCTCGTTAATTAGTTTTAGAAATTTTCAGTGTTAGTCCCTATTGTTAATCTTTGTTACTTTTGTTAGGTTTTCTTACATTTTTAGTCCAAATCCGTTAAATCTGTTAGTTTTGTTAAGTAGTTTTAATTTTTGGCAGATTTAATCCCTTTAGTTTTAGTGTTAATGTTTGACAGATTTGGTCCCTCAAGTTACAACTTTCAGAAATTGTCACTTTCAGCCCCTGTAGTTTTTTTAACTTTTAGATTTTTACAGTTTTAGTCCTTATAGTTGATAGTTTTATATTTTATCATTTTTAGTCCTTATAGTTTGTAAGTTTTGTGTTTTTACATTTTTAGTCCCTAGACTTTATATTTTGTGTTTTTATCGTTTTAGTTCTCGTTTCTTTGTATTAGTTTCATATTTTATCGGTTTTAGTCCCTATTATCGTATTTTCTTTCATTCTTAGTCAATTTTTGTCATTTTTAGTCAAATTTTGTCATTTTTTGTCATTTTTTGTTGATTTTTCATTTTTGTCGTGTTTAGTCCCTGTTTTTCATTTTCTTTTCATTTTTAGTCCGTTTTGTGTCGTTTTTGGCTGTTTTTATCTTTTTCTGAGCGTAACTGATATATTTTTCATATTTTTGCAGGTTTGGATATTAAAGTCAAACTTTTTCCGAACTGACTTTTCAGAATTAATTTTTGGAAGACAAATTTATAATTTGTTTCTCATATTTTAATTTTCTTGAAATAGATTTTAATTGTTGTATTCATATTTCTTAAAAGTGTGCACAAAATTGTACTTATAATCGAAGTTTTCTTTTGACGATCACATCTTTTACAGATTTCAAGATGTCGTATATTGATGAAAAGGGAAATATTGTTCTCACAAAAAGAGATTGTGCAATTACGTACATGCCAGAAATACCTGCACTGGGAGCTGGAAATGAAAAATTAAAGATTCAGAATTTGTCTCTTCTTGATCAGATTAAGAAATTGAAAGAAAATTTTGATTGTTCAAAATGTACTTCTGATTCTAAGATAAATTTTGCAGAATTAATTGAAGCAAAAGAGAAAGCGATTTCCAATCTTCAAATCAAACTAAAAAAATCTGAAGAGGAATCCAGAATTTTGAAAGCCAGTAGTACAAACAATACTTGTTTGGTCAAAGAAAGAATTAATGCAAAAAAGCTTGATGATCTCAGAAGAAGAGCAAATATTGTTGGAGAAATATGTGATGGACTGAAAAAGATAAACTCACAAATCTTTTCTGAATGAAACCAATTAAGAGATAAAGTGTTTAGTCATGAGGTTGAGAAGCAAAAGACGGTGACATTCTTGGGTTTCCCTTTGGCGTCTAAAGGGTTTCTATCAATAACTTTTATCTGGAAATGTGCAGTACGTACTTTTTATATATAAAATAGTTTTATTCAATAAAAATATAATATATTCAAATGACTCATCTTTTCTTGAAGTACTTTTAAATATAAAATATTTTAATAATCACTATTCAGAAATTATGCATGGTTTCAAATTCAATTTTTCTTCAAA
Source organism: Arctium minus (assembly GCA_954870635.1). Taxonomy (NCBI): domain Eukaryota; kingdom Viridiplantae; phylum Streptophyta; class Magnoliopsida; order Asterales; family Asteraceae; genus Arctium; species Arctium minus. The sequence continues at coordinate 79,788,308 of OX941087.1, read as the reverse complement.
AAAAAGTAAATTCAATTAAAACTTATGCATTAAATTTACATTAAAATTTAATAAATGATACAATTACATAAATATAAATAATGCCATAATAAATTAGATATTGTGTTCTATAAAGTTTTTGATAAATAAAGTGACAATTACTTATAACAGTCATTTTTAATCAGTCAGCACTTAATGTAAAATAATGGGTAAACAAGATTTTTAATCTATCACTTAATTGAATCAGACCTGTTATTCCAGTCAGACCTCTTATTTCAGTAAGCGCTTACCCAAAAGTTTTGGTAAACAACCCCTTAGCTTAAAATAATTAAAAAATAGATAGATTCTTAACATAGATCTGATGGAGATTAGAGTTTGGTAAAGTTTATCCGACCATGATTAATCTTAAACATAGACCATTACTCAAAATATCTCCACAAATATCATGCAGAATCAAAGGGAAATAACTTATTGTTTAGTACACAAATATCATGCAGAATATGTTTTTGCTTTCGAAAGTAATTAAATTGCGAAAATTGCCGGAAAATAGGCTACTACAAAGTAAATTGCAAAAAAGGAAAAAAAATCTGTAACATCAATTAAAGTAATTGCAAAATGGCAGGCAGGAAAACATATATCACAAAATAGCTTTTCCTTTGCAATATATTTGCAGCCTACTCTCTGAATTGCAAAAAAAAATGTTGAACTTTGAAATTTGAGGAGTATCAACATATGAATGAAGGACAGTGGATGTTGCAGAACAAAACCCTCATGAAAAATACTCTTCATTAAATCCTAAAGAAAAAGATGAAATCTTGAACAAAAAATATCGGTGTCAGAAAAGTTATTTTCTTCAGAATTGTGATTCACCCGCGCTGCATTGCGCGGGTAGACAGCTAGTATATATATATATATATATATATATATATATATATATATGTGTGTGTGTGTGTGTGTGTGTGTATGTATATGAGATTTGATACAAAAAACAACTCTGAAGGGAAAAATAGCTTGGAAAAGTAGCATCGTACTTTCGATAATCATTCATATCTATAAGATAAGTTTTTTGCATGATTTAATTTTTTTAAATTATCCCGTGTAATACACGGGTTTGAAGCTAGTATATATATTGTGGGTCCAACAATACTCTATCAAGTTTATAGAAACAACAATAACGATTACCAACCTGTATTGATATATAACAAAGGTTACAAGGTTGATCGATTTAAGCTCTAGTTTGTGTTCTCTGTTTTTCTCTCTTTTACACCTTTTAGTGTGTGTTTGTGTGTGTCGATTATAATATGATCTATGAGAGAGTTGTTGAGATACACAATATCTAATCTAACTAATAACTAAATATCTAGATACTTTAATATCTAGATATTATCCTAGATAATATCTATTACAAAGATATTAAATAACTAACTATAATAAACTAACTAAACTAATAACTAACTAAGTTAACTAATATCTAACAAAGTAGATATTAACTTAACTAATACAATAACAAACAATTACATTGACATTTATTACAAACCCTACTTTGCGCATCTCAAGCAATCCGCAAACCTCACTTCTCGGATCCAACAGCATACGCTAACACTACTTTCGCATCACACTGATTACGCAAAGCTTGAACTCCACTTCTCGCAAGGATACGCAAAGCTCAGTTCTCTCAGTTCTCTCAGTTCAAGTGATAATCTCTTCACGAAAAGATCAAGTCCAGTTTGCGCAACCCTCTCGAAACGCAAAGTTCACTTTGCGCATCTAACGTGATACGCAAACCTCAGTTTGCGCATCCCACTTGATACGCAAACCTCAGTTTGTGCAACCCACTTGATACGCAAACCTCAGTTTGCACAACCTACTTGACACGCAAACCTCCATTTGCGCTCGCAAACCTTGATACGCAAACCTCTCTGCTCCAATCCAGACTTGCAATTTTTCTTCAAAATGACATCCAGAGAAACCCTTGCAATAGGAACTGACACCAAGCCACCAGTTCTCTTTAAAGGAGAATACGAGCAGTGGAAGGATCGGTTTCTGAACTTTATTGACAGACATGAGGTAGGTAAATTCATCAGGAAATCTCTAGAAGAAGGGGTTATGAAACCAGTTAAGACGACTCGCTTGGTTGATAATGTACCGACTGAGGTTGACCTTAAGTTTCATGAGCTAGATGATGATAATCTCAAAAGAGCTAAAGGCGACAGATTAGCTAAGTCATACATACTATAAGGAATTCCAAATGAAATCTATGTAAAGATTGACAGCTACAAAGCCTCCGGCAAAGAAATGTGGGATCAGCTCGAAAAGATGATGTTGGGTTCGAAGGTTGGGAATTAGCTGAAAATCTCCAACTGCCTAAATAATTATGAAGAATTTAGAGGCAGGGTAGGAGAAACTTTAGAAGAAACCTATGACAGGTTTGTGACTTTGCTGAACGAACTTAGAAAGAACAAAGTCCACAAATCTCAAATTGAGCTGAACGTCAAAATCCTAAGTATTCTTCAACCGGAATGGAAAAGATTTGCTAGGCAGATGAAGCAGATCAAAGATTTGAATGAGATTCCACTTCATGAGGTGTATGAAACCCTCAGACAAAATGAAGAAGAGGTGGATGAAATTCTAGATGAAAAGAGGCAGAAAGGAAAGACAGTTGAAGACACATTTGCTCTTGTTGTCAGGAAGAAGAAAAACAAGACAATTGTGTATGAATCAGAAGAAGATGAAGGTTATGCAAACTCTAACATGGATGAAAATGAACAACTGAAGCAAGCAATGATTCTGCTATCAAATGCTTTTCAGAAAAAGTTCTACACGAAGCCGAGTTCAAATAGTCAGAGATATTCTTCTAGACCCAACAACTATGCTCATAAAGAAAGAGTTGAAGGTAGTAGGTATGAAGGAAAGAGATTTGAATGGAAGAGAACAGAGGAGAGGAAACCGGAAGAGAGAAGATATCAGTCTGAAGGAAAGAGAATGGAGGAGAGGAAACCAGAAGGGAGAAAGTTTAAAGTTGAAGGATCCAGTCAGACAGAACCACCAACGTGCTACAACTGTGGCAAAACAAGTCACTATGCCAGAGACTGCCGAAGACCAAAAGTCAGAAACTCCGATTATTACAAGAACAAGATGCTTCTTGCAAAGCAACAGGAGGTTGGTAAGGCACTGATGGCTGAAGATGAATACTGGCTTGATCATTCAGATGATGAAGAAGAGGATGAAGAGAGAGATGAAGCAGTCAACATGTGCTTTATGGGAAAGCAAGAATCAGATGCCGAAGCTGATTCAGATAATGAAGACGAGGAGGTATGTAATTTATCAGATTCAGATTTCATGAATAAAATGCATGCCATGAGTTTAAAACAAAAAGAGTTAGAATCTAATCTTGAGCGAGAAAATGGTGTTAATACTGACAAAAACCAACTGATACAGAAACTTAGCAATGAAATTGCTGAAAAGAAAGTATTGGTTGAGGTTTTACATAAAGATAATGACACCAACGCAAAGGAAAAGACAATAATTCTTAAAGAGAATTCTGATCTCAAGTGAAAACTGCTAAAAAGTGAGATTGATAAATATGAGCTTAAAGAATTGCATTCTTCATGTATCAAAGAAAACTTTTCTTTACTTGGAAAATTAAAAAGTTTGGAAGAGAAGTTATATAAAATGGGTCAAACTGAACAGACTATTCATCTGAACAAACCCAAAGAGGAAATAGAGAGATGGGGAATCGGTTATAAGAATCCTCACTTTCTTCAAAAAGGAATGTCTGAAGTGCCAGCACTTTATGACCACCTTTCTATGAAACTAGCTCGAAGAATCCCTGAGTTTAAAACTTTCTGGACTAAACTGTCGGAAGAGGATGAAGCCAATGAAAATGAAAAACGTTTGAAATCATCTAAAGTTTATCTTCCATTTTATTATGCGAAGATGAATAATAGTTATAATGAAAATCCAATATATCAAAAGAAGAAAACTCTTTCAAGTGATTTCTTTCAAAGTTATTCTGAAAAAGAAATGGAGGCGAAGCCTAGTCAAGGTAAAATATATGTCCCTCCTCTCGTTTTAGAAAGTAAAATTTCTGAACTCGAGAATTCTTTAACAGATGAAAGACTTCTGATGAATATTGAGCAAAAAGTTTTTTCAACTGTGTTTTCAAATTCTGTTATTTCTAAGGCTTCAAACTCTAAGGATATGTTTGGTTTAGCAAATAAAGAGCTTGATTTTCTGAACTCTAAATGTGGTTTAGATGATTGTTCTGAACAATTTGACTTTAATGCAAAACTTCCTAACCATTCATCTTTTGTTAAGAAATCTTTAGGAAAAACTAGTATGCCTGTTAACAGTGCAAAATCAACGAAAGTTGATAACTCAGTCTTTGTGAAAGCTAAAAATGCTAAAGGTAAGAATATATCTCAGCATTCACAGAAACCGAACACTACTGGTAATTCTAAAAAGAAGCATTCGCTTGTTGCTCAAAGGTCTAACTCACCAGTTTCACATGTTTCAGATCTGAGCAAGCAAAGGCCAGAAGTAAATTCTCAATGGCAACCCAAACGGAAGCTTGACAAGACTGTTAAATCGTTTAGTAGTGTTAATTGTAGTAAGACTTCGCTTAGTAAAGATGTTTTAATTGCTGATGTTGTGATTTTGAACCCAAAACTTGCTGTTTCTCGTAAACAATATTCAATGAAGCAATTATTTCAGTTATCTTTATATGCTAGAAAGTCTTCTATTTATGATAAACATGTTTCTATTTCTTGTCAAGATTCTGAAGATTGGTTTGGCAATTACCATGTGCATTCATCTCATACTAATTCTTCACATGCATTTCAAAAGAAAAGAGGACCCAATTTGAAATGGGTACCAAAATCTTGTGCTAACACAGTAGGACCCAAATTCCAGTGGGTACCTAAGGCTAAATCTGTGTTGCAGGCACACAAAGCTTAAAGAGAAATCGACTTCTGATTATGTACAGATCAGGACTCGTTCTTCAATGTCAAAATAGGTTTTTGGATAATGCAGTTCAAAACCCAAACATCAAAGTCAAAATAGGCTTTTGAACAAATCAGTTCAAGACCCACACTTCGATAATCAAAGTGTTTATTCTAATGTTGTCGTATGAATATCTAAATTTGTAATTTCTCTTATGCAGACTCGTCATACGTGGTTCTTGGACAGCGGATGTTCCAAGCACATGACAGGGCAGAAAGAGATGTTGTCCAATTTTAAAGAGAAATATTGCGGAACAGTCAGATTCGGCAACGACAAATTTTCTACAATAATGGGATATGGTGATGTACAACATGACAATGTCACGATCAAGAAGGTGAGCTATGTAGAAGGTTTACGACACAACTTGTTCAGTATAGGCCAGTTCTGTGACAAAGACTTAGAGGTCAACTTCAAATCCAAGAGATGTTCAGTTCGCAATGAAGAAGGCGAAGAACTCTTGGTCGGTACTCGAGAATCAGACCTCTACACAATCAATTTATCAAATGTCCAGACTGACAAGCAGGTTTGTCTACTCACGAAAGCCTCAATGCAACAAAGTTGGTTAGGGCATCGAAGGCTCTCTCACCTCAACTTCAGGTACATCAACAATCTGGTCAGTGGAAAGCTCGTCAAAGGACTTCCAGAACTCAAATATGAAAGAGAACATCTTTGTGCAGCTTGTGAAAAGGGTAAGATGAAGAGGGCACCTCATAAACCAAAGCCTGAACCAAGTACAAGCGCTCCGTTAGAGTTATTGCATATGGATCTATGCAGTCCGATGCGAACTCAGAGTCTAGGCAGAAAGAAGTACATACTCGTGATCGTGGAAGATTACTGGCGATACACATGGGTCAAGTTTCTACGTTCAAAGGATGAGACACCAGATATTCTCATCACATTCCTAAAGACGACCCAGGTGAATCTGCAGAAACCGGTCAAGTTTCTAAGAACAGACAACGGCACAAAGTTCAAGAACCAAAAGGTTGAAGAATATCTCGAATCTGTCGGGATCTCACATCAATACTCTGTTGCTCGTATGCCTCAACAAAATGGAGTGGTCGAAAGAAGAAATCGAACGCTAGTCGAGGCAGCTCGTACTATGATAAGTCAATCAAACTTACCTCTATTTTTGTGGGCAGAAGTTGTATCGACCGCGTGCTACACACAGAATCGCTCCATGGTACATCGCAGATTTAAGAAGACTCCTTATGCGTTAATCAACAAACGAACACCGATAATCAAATATTTCCATATATTTGGGTGTAAGTGTTTCGTTCTAAACGATAGGGAGAGTCTCAACAAGTTCAATGCCAAGGCGGACGAAGGGATCTTCATTGGTTATTCCTCGACATCAACTGCATTCCGTGTTTATCTGAAGAATTCAAAGACGGTTATTGAAAGCATCAACGTCACGTTTGATGAAGAGATGGCTTCCGAACAACACAGTTCAGAACCCATTATAACCGGAGTACTAGCTTCTGAGCAACTCAGTCCAGAACCTGCGTCTCAATAGAATAAATCAGATGAAGCATCAACGTCAACTAATCATATATCTGATTTAGACTTATTATTTGAATTGTTTTATGATGAATTTCTTGGATCTAATGTAAAGAAATCTGTTATGGTTGACAGGATGGAAGACTTAACAACTACTCATCCAAACAGTTCAGATGTTCCTATTGTTTCCAACGCCCCGATTCAACAAGAGATTCCAATTTAAATGCCGACTCCAACAGTTGAAGAAGTGACAAATGATAAAGAGACAGAAGTAGCTGAAATAGTAGGAGATACTATTCAGATCAATCTACAGCCAGATCAAACTGTACCTGCTGAGCCTTCTGAACCTACCACTTCAACTCGAATCATAATTCCTCTTGAACAAACAGAAGAAGGTACAAGTGGATTTGTAGATGATACGACAGACATACATTCATCTAATCCACTGCCTCATGAATATAAATGGACCAAAGAGCACCCGATAAGCTAGATCATTGGCGATCCATCAAAACCAGTGCAAACTAGGTCAGCATCAATGAACATGTGCATGTATGACTCCTTTCTGAGCAAGTTCGAGCCAACACGTGTATCAGAGGCACTTGCTGATCCAGAATGGGTGATCTCAATGCAAGAAGAGCTAAATCAGTTCAATGCACTTCAAGTCTGGAGACTCGTACCAAAGCCTCAAGATAAAACCATTATAGGTACGAAATGGGTTTTCAAGATAAAGAAAGACGAAGATGGTACCATAATCCGAAACAAGGCAAGACTAGTAGTCAAAGGATACAGACAATAGGAAGGAATCGACTACGACGAGACATATGCTCTTGTGGCGCGATTAGAGGCAATCAGAATGTTTCCAGCCTACGCAGCCCACAAGAACTTCACGATCTTTCAAATGGACGTGAAGACAACATTCCTGAATGGAATTCTGAAGGAGGAAGTCTACGTCTCTCAGGTAGAAGGTTTTGTCAATCAAGAGAAGCCGAATCACGTCTACATTCTCGACAAAGCACTCTACGGTCTGAAACAAGCACCTCGAGCCTGGTATGATGTCCTTTCCACTTTTCTAGTCAAGTCTGGGTTTTCAAAAGGTACGGTGGATACCACTTTGTTTATCAAAAAGGAAAAAGCCGATATCATTTTAATTCAAATCTATGTAGATGATATTATCTTTGGCTCTACAAATACTAAGTACTGTAAGAATTTTGCAAACCTTATGGTGTCTAGATTTCAGATGAACATGATGGGAGAAATGAATTTCTTTCTTGGATTGCAAGTCAAACAATTTTCTACGGGTATTTTTATCAATCAATCAAAATACATTAGGTATATTCTTCGGAAGTTCCAAATGGAAAATTCAAAACCGATTGGTACCCCAATGGCACCAGGTACTAAAATTGGCACCGATCCTTCGGGAAAGGCTGTTGATGTTAGGACTTATCGAGGGATGATAGGTTCTTTAATGTATCTTACTTCTAGTAGGCCAAATATAATTTTCTCAACATGCTTATGTGCAAGATATCAGGCCAGTCCTAAAGAAATCCATATGTCTGCTGTGAAGCACATATTCAGGTATCTAAAGGGCACTGTAGATCTTGGACTGTGGTATCCCAAAGATACTAATTTTGAACTACCAGCCTACACAGATGCAGATCATGGAGGTTGTATGTTAGACAGGAAGAGCACGTCGGGACATGTACAGTTCCTCGGTGACAAACTAGTAAGTTGGGCATCGAAGATGCAACTTTGTGTTTCAACTTCCACGGCCGAAGCAGAATATGTAGCTGCTGCTAGCTGCTGTTCTCTGGTCTTGTGGATGAGAACTCAATTGCACGACTACGGTTTCCACTTCAACAAAATCCCGATATACTGTGACTCCAAGAGCGCCATCGCAATAACAGCGAATCCTGTTCAGCACACCAAGACTAAGCACATAGACGTCAAGTATCATTTTATTAAAGATCATGTTGAAAAAGGAACAATTGAACTTTTCTTTGTAAAAACCGATTATCAACTTGCTGATTTAATCAGTAGTTACCTATCAAAGTTTTCTAGTTGTATATTTTTTCATCATTTCTTCATTCTTAACTCTGATTGATATCTGCACTTCTATATTCTATTCATGAACCAAAGGGGAGAATGAGAAGAAATTGACATGTGGTCAATCTTAATTTGAGGGGGAGCTCATAAGATTTATGCATTTATCTTTTATGTCAAATTTTTGTAATGCAAGATTTTAGGGGGAGCTCTTCAAGTCAAAGGAGTTTGGATATGACTTCTGATTATTTCGGATCAGAACTCGTACTTTAACAGTTTTACTGCTTTTTGTCTTTTCAATTTAAGTGAATAAATTTTACTTTGACTTGACATAAGACTTTTGCAGAATTTTTGAGAGATGCTTACAAGTTCATATGTTTATGACTTTAAGCTTAGCTTCATGATATGGAAGATCGTACGTAAAGGTATAATTCTATATCTTCATCTCATATATGTTTGAAAGAAGGATAACTTTCAATCATAGAAAACATTGTTCTTAAATGTTCAAATCACTTCCCGATTTTTCATCAGATTTTATATTTTGGGAGTGTACTTTAAATGTTTTACATGAGTTTACAAGATAAGTTAAACCAGTTTGAGCAACATATTCTTTATAGGATATACGGGATCAGTGTGCTAGGACTTACAAGAAACTTCTATGGAATCACGTTAACCAGTGATTTCTACCCAATAAGTTAATCCATAGTGATTGAGTGTGAGAAAGCGAAAAGAAATGAGTGTGATTAGAGTAAGCAAAATGTTTAAAAGAAAGAGCGTGTGAGAACAGAGTTAAAAGAATATCACAACTCTGCACCAACTTTTTCTGAGTCGGGCAGCCACATTACTAGTGTTTCACAACTCATTGGTGAACATTATTGAAACAGGCAACTAGCCCATGCCAACTCTTGATCAAACCTCACCAACTACTCATTTTCTTCTCAAATAGAAAGTGTTTCACATTTTCTAAGGGGATGCAACACATTTGCTATCTGATTTTCATTTAGAAAATCTGGATATTGAAAAGAAGGAAGTCTGCCCCACCTTCGCACTTCAATCATGCACATTGAGTCTGTGTTTAACTTACTGTTGTCTCAGTGGTTTACACAATTTTGAGCCTATAAGCAATCATCAGTGCTTAATTCTTTCTATCACAAGCACGAACACACAAGGAATTTGTTTCTTTGTCATAACGTTTATAGAAATAACCATTGTGGTATTTCGATGATTAAATGGAAGCCCTGGGGAGTCAACATCAAAACAACTCCTTTCCAATGTGTATTCGTTACACACAGTGACTTAGTGTTACTGACAGGCATAATAACTGATTCATTAGTTGATTCAGGTTTTACACGACTATTTTGTCTGGATTTGCAAAGATCTGGGTGAATATCTATTGAATTGACGGATCAGTGGCTTCAAGTGGTTGACATTTCTTACAAAAAATTTTGATGAAGTCGTTACACTTAACATCAAAAAGGGGGAGAATGAATACACAAGAAATGGCAAAGATCACATGTTTCAAGAATCACGTCAAAGATTGAATTCTTCAAAAGCAAGTATTCTGAAGACATGCTGATTTCAGAACTAGAGAAAGAGTTTGCATCTTCTGAGCTGAACAAGAAGACTGAATTGCTAAAATCATTTTCGTAATGATCTTGATCCAAAGGGGGAGATTTTTAGACCACAGTCTCATTGGATTCAAGATCATCCAATAAGAAGATCGCAATCTGAAGCTAATGCCGGAAAGTCGACTCTCGATATTAAAGTCTATGTCGTTTGTAATAAATGTCAATGTAATTGTTTGTTATTGTATTAGTTAAGTTAATATCTACTTTGTTAGATATTAGTTAAATTAGTTAGTTATTAGTTTAGTTAGTTTATTATAGTTAGTTATTTAATATTTTTGTAATAGATATTATCTAGGATAGTATCTAGATATTAAAGTATCTAGATATTTAGTTATTAGGTAGATTAGATATTGTGTATCTCAACAACTCTCTCATAGATCAGATTATAATCGACACACACAAACACACACTAAAAGGTGTAAAAGAGAGAAAAACAGAGAACACAAACTAGAGCTTAAATCGATCAACCTTGTAACCTTTGTTATATATCAATACAAGTTGGTAATCGTTATTGTTGTTTCTATAGAACTTGATAGAGTATTGTTGGACCCACATATATATATATATATATATATATATATATATATATATATATATATATATATATATACTAATTGGTGGTATCCATGCCAATTTATGTGTACCTTAACTAATTTCACGAGTTTTAAAAAACAATCTGAAAAATTTCTAATGGTATTACGGGATTCAAACGGGTAACCTTGAAGAAGAATCCCAAAAACCTAACCTTTATTTTTCATAAAAATAAGCATAGATGCCAAGACAGATGTAAAACAAGAGTTTGTAGTGGGTTGGTGGCTCAGTCCAATTATCAGTGGGGTTACATTAGTTTCTTTAAATATAAAAGTTTTTTTATAAATAAAATATTAAAATGCACGGTAAAAGGGCATGTGAGGTTATAACTTTTACTTTGAACGTTATTTCTTCAATTTTAGTTGTTTTTCCTCTTTATTTTTTTGTGTTTATTCCTTTTATTAATTTATTTTTATTTGAAGTTATTGAGGATGTTTCATAGTTAAAGGTTGTTGACCCAGATTAATCTAGTTGATTAACAATCACAGAACACAATATAGATCAAGAGATATAAAGATTAGAATAACATACCAATCACTTGAATAATCAATGAAAACCTTGTGTGTTCTTGATACCTTGAATGTAGGATTACAGAGAATTACGGCTACCTCTCTCTACAAACAATAATTATGAAAGTAATTCTTAGAGGTTAACCTAAACACCTAATTAACTAAAACATTAAATACTTAGGCGTTTAAGGCCTAATGGGCTTGGGCCCATTTACAACTCAACTATCAACTTATTACACATTAGACCCTCTAACTAACTTTAACACAATTGCAATTTAAACCCTTAACTTTAACTTTAATCTTGAATACAATTTATGATCCAACAATCTCCCCCTTTGGATTCAAGATTAAAAAAATTTTGCAATTGTCTTCGGGTCTTCACGTTTCTTGAAAACTGTAGTAGATATGACTTTGACAGCTTCAAATCTTGTAGCTTTACACAGTCTTCAACTTTCTCTTACTTGAAGTGTCCTTCTGACGATCATCTTCAATCAGACTTTTGATAAATCAATTAAGTTTAGACACTTTGAATTCTTTGAAATCTTCAGCAGTCTTCATATTATATTCTCCCCCTTTGTATATTCTCCCCCTTTTTGATGAGTGGTGAGAATCAGCATCATCAAAACATAGTAAAACAATCTCCCCCTTTATGGGAAATCAGTAAATAAGCATTGTCTTCATGTAACGAGCCCTGTGTGAAATAAGAGCAGTCTCTCCAAATGGAAAGAGTGATTATTTCAATCTTTTCAGATTCATGAAATAAAAAATGGTAACCTTGAATCAATAAATGACTCAGTTAGAATGCCTGTCAATGACACAAAGTCACTGAGTAACACAAAGTTACTATATAAGGAGCTGGTTTGATGTTGGCTCCCTAGGACTTCCATTCAATCATCGAATACCACATGGTTATCTATGAACGTTCTGACAGAAAACAAATTTCTGTGTGTTTGTGCATGTGTATGAAAGAATTAAGCACCGATGATTGCTTTTCAATATAGGCTCAAAGTATGTAAACTTGTTGAGACAACAACAAATTATACAAAGACTCAATGTGCATGAGAAAGGGTTCGAAGGTGGGGCAACTTTCTTTCTTTTTCAATATTAGTATCTTCCAATTGAAGAACCAACAACGTATATGCGGCATCCCCAGAAAATGTGAAACATTCTCTTTTCGAGAAAAGAATGAGTAGCTGGTGGGGTTGTATGCAAGAGATGGCATGGGCTAGGTGCCTTTTTCAATGATGGTCACCAAAGAATGTGAACCAATCAGATAATGTGGTGGCCCGACTCAGAAAGAAGTTTGGTGCAGAGTTTAATATTCTTTTACTCTGTTCTCTCACCCTCTTTCTTTTAATTCTCACTTCTAACCAATCTCTCTTATCCATTTTACCTCTTCACACACCAACACTCAATCTTTTAACCCCTCTCCCCTCAATCACTCAGGGAATACTTCCTGGGTAGGAAACACTGGTTATCATGAATCCATGGAAGTTCTAATAAGCTCTCACACTGAATCCCATGTATTTTCCTAAAATAACATGCTGTTTAACAGCCATTTGTACATGAAAGCACAAAGGAATACAATTACATGAAGAATGAAATATGGAGAAGTCAAACCATACGATGTTTGATAATGATATTCTCCCCCTCAACTAAAAGAGTATGACAATTAAGCTTATAAACATTTGAAGAAGCTTAAGCGAAAACATTTCATGTCTTCATTCTTCATTGGATAGCTCTGACTCTGATTCTGGGTTAGATGACAAAAATGTGGATGAAGTATATAAGTCTATTAAGCACATAGACGATTAAGCTCCTTTTCTATTAATCTCCCTTTTCTATTAAGCTCCCCCTCAACTGAAGATTTTTTTTTAAATTCAATATATAACAGAATAATAAAGCACTGAAGTGCAGGTTCTAATCTGATGTGATTAGAAGCCATTGTCACTTGAACATACCTACATATAAAAGAAATTATGGCAATGATTTGTGAAAATGATTCCTCTCTCGTTAGCAACAGTTGTAGAATAAAGATATAAAACACAAGGCTAAGATTCTGAATACTCCCCCTTGAATCATGAGTAAGGTTAAGAAGACATGTTCAACATACCTAGTTTGCTGATTAAAAACTGAAATATCTTTTCATCCAACGGCTTGGTGAAAAGATCAGCTAACTGGAAGTCAGTTTGAACAAAGTGCATTTCAATATCACCTTTTTCTACATGATCCTTAATGAAGTGATAGCATACATCTATATGCTTGGTCTTCGAATGTTGTATCGGGTTAGCAGTTATGGCGATTGCGCTCTTGGAATCACAATAAATAGGAACACGCTTGTAGTTGTATCCAAAGTCCCTTAACTGTGTCTTCATCCAGAGAACTTGAGAACAGCAGCTTGCAGCAGCTACATATTCAGCCTCGGCAGTGGATGTTGAAACACAATATTGTTTCTTTGAAGTCCAACTTACAAGTTTGTCACCTATAAATTGACATAACCCAGAGGTGCTCTTTCGGTCTAGCTTACATCCTACATGATCAGCATCTGTAAAGGCGGTTAGATCAAAACGAGAATCCTTTGGATACCAAAGGCCTAAATTAGGAGTGCCTTTGAGATATCTAAGGATTCGCTTAACAGCATTATAGTGCGACTCTTTAGGATTAGACTGATACCTCGCACAAAAACATGTGGCAAACATTATATTTGGGCGACTGGCAGTCAGATAAAGTAAAGAACCAATCATGCTACGATACACCTTTTGATCAACAGGTTTCCCGGAGGGATCTGCGTCTAAGAGTGTACCAGTAGTAGTCATTGGTGTTTTCATGACAGAACTATCTGACATATTGAACTTTTTCAAAACATCTTTTATGTATTTAGCTTGATTAATAAATATGCCTTCGGGTAATTGCTTTACTTGTAAACCAAGAAAGAAATTCAATTCACCCATCATCGACATTTCAAACTTTGTTTCCATTATCTTTGAAAAGTTCTTGCAAAATTTCTGATTTGTCGACCCAAATATTATGTCGTCAACTTAAATCTGAATGAGAATCAAGTCCTCACCTTGCCTTTTAAGAAATAAGGTAGTATCAACTGTACCTTTCTTGAAACCAGAAGCTAAGAAAAATTTAGTGAGAGTTTCATACCAGGCTCGTGGTGCTTGTTTAAGACCATAAAGCGCTGTGTCTAAAACATAGACATGACCAGGGTGATGAGGATCAACGAAACCTTCAGGTTGTGCCATGTAGACCTCCTCATGCAGAACGCCATTCAGGAAAGCGGACTTTACATCCATTTGATAGACTGTAAAGTTTTTGTGCGCTGCATAGGCTAGGAAGATTCTGATGGCTTCGATCCTTGCAACAGGGGCGAATGTTTCATCATAGTCAATGCCCTCCTGTTGACGGTACCCTTTTGCAACCAATCGAGCATTGTTTCTCACAACTATTCCAGCCTCGTCTTTCTTGTTTATGAAAACCCACTTTGTTCCAATAACATATTTACCTTTAGGTAGTGGCATCAAGCGCCATACCTTGTTCCTTTCGAATTGCAGAAGCTCGTCTTGCATAGAAGAAAGCCAGAATGGATCATGTAGAGCTTCTGATGCTTTCTTTGATTCTAAGGAACTAAGGAAGCTTGAAAACATGCAGAAATTCGCTGATGCAGATCTTGTTGTGACACCAGATTGTACGTCACCTATCACGTTATGCAGGGGATGATCCTTAGTCCAACGATGTGTGCTTGGTAAGGATTCAACTGTTTGTTGCGTATTTGATGCATCGTTTTCATCATGCACGGCAGGTAGATCCACAGATGTACTTGGGACATCTTGTACAGGAGTTCCTTATACTGAAGCTTCTGGACTAGCAGGTGAAGTACTCATGACTTCGTTTCCAAAAGAACTATCTGCAGATACAGATTCAGCATTAGCAGAGTTAGAAACTAACGGTTTAGTTGTACCTGATGGAGATGAAATTTCAGTGACTTCTTCAGACGGTCCAGACATGTCTTCAGAAATAGTAGGGACCTCCGAGCTTGTTATTGATGTAGATATGCCTTTATCAAAATCTGCACAAATATCATCGAAGGCATCAATAAACAATAAATCTAACTTAGATAAAGTATAGTTAGAGTTAGAAGAAGTGGATCCTTTAGAAGCTGGTTCTATTCTGGATTGAATAGAATCTTTGTCCTTAAGACCGAGTTCTGAAGTGTTGTGTCCAGAAGTCCTAGTAGAATTCTCATCAAAGGAGACATTCATGCTCTCAACAACCGTCTTAGTTCGAATAATCTAAATTCGATAAGCTTTGGATGTCAGAGAGTATCCAACGAGATATCCTTCATCCGCTTTCTTATCAAATTTTGATAATCCTTGACGCTCTCAAAGAATGTAACACCTGCAACCAAAAACACGAAGGAATTTGATGTTAGGCTTACGATTGTTGATTAACTCATATGTTGTTTTATTAAAGCGCTTGACCACAATGGTACGATTCTGTGTAAAGCATGTTGTCGCGACTGCCTCGGCCCAAAGGTACATGGGTAGTTCAGAATATGCTAGCATCGTACGAGCAACTTCAACAAGAGTGCGGTTCTTTCGTTCAACAATGTCGTTCTGCTGTGGAGTATAGGCTGCGGAGAAGTTATGTGAAATTCCTACAGAGATAAGATAGCTCTGCAAGGTGTCATTCTTGAACTCCGTGCCGTTATCACTGTGAATCGTTCGAACTGGCAATTGAAGACGTACTTGGATGTGCTTGATAAAAGCGATAATCAACTCTGGCGCATCTGACTTGTTGCGAAGAAACTCGAGCCATGTATACCTTGAATAGTCATCTATCATTACTAAAACATACTTCTTGCCGTTGATAGATGTTGTTCGCATTGGGCCCCAAAGGTCCATATGAAGAAGTTCCAGTGCAGAGTAAGGTTTGCGCGAGCCCCGGGTGGCGCAAAGTGAATGTTTGCGCGAATATGAACTAGCGCAAAGGTGGTCGACCGGGGTCTTGCTTGGACCGGTACCTTGCTCGACCGGGAACTTGTCCGACCGGGATGTTGCACGACCGGTAGGGTCGACCAGTAAAGTCTTCGACCGGTGAGGTGCTATGATTGGTAGTGTGGACCGGTATTATAATTCGACCGATAATGTTTTGACCGGTAAAGGTCTTGTGAGAGGATCGGTAAGGTGTGACCGGTACAATGTATGTGATCGATAAGGTGTGGACCGATATTGGGTATTCGACCGGTATTCCTTGAGACCGGTATGGAATGTGTGTTAACCGGGCGACCGGAGTACTACTACGACCGGAACCAAACTGGTCTATTAACAGGGGTGTCCTCGACCGGTAAGTTGTTTACCGGGGAGAGTCGACCGGTAAAGTGCAATTAAAGAACGACCGGTATTATCTTGAAGGTTCGACCGATATGTTCTTACAGGTCGACCCAGAACGATGAAGATCAACCCAGAAACACTCAAGAACTCAAATTCAATGCAGAAAACAAACCTATGTATCCATAAACATATATCGATCTTAATGCAAACAAAATCAACGATTAAAAAACAACTTTTAATTCTCAATTTGATGAACACAGGCGTCGACAGTTCATGAACCCAGAAAACCAAAAATTCAATAAATTCAATGACTTGGTGCTTTATAATGCAATTAACCAATCAAATAGTGTTCATTGGCATAAAACACATATAATCATATCGATTTTAAGCATAAAAGCATGGTAATTCATGAAATCGATTTTCACAGATATAGATATCGATGAACACAGAATAAAATCGATGAACACAGTTTATAATCCAATTAACTTGATTCTTTTTGGCTCTGATACCACTTGTTAACCCAGATTAATCTAGTTGATTAACAATCACATAACACAATATAGATCAAGAGATATAAAGATTAGAATAACATACCAATCCCTTGAATAATCAATGAAAACCTTGTGTGTTCTTGATACCTTGAATGTAGGATTACAGAGAATTACGGCTACCTCTCTCTACAAACAATAATTATGAAAGTAATTCTTAGAGGTTAACCTAAACACCTAATTAACTAAAACATTAAATACTTAGGCGTTTAAGGCCTAATGGGTTTGAGCCCATTTACAACTCAACTATCAACTTATTACACGTTAGACCCTCTAACTAACTTTAATACAATTGCAATTTAAACCCTTAACTTTAACTTTAATCTTGAATACAATTTATGATCCAACAAAGGCATCCTTTTTTTGGTTAAAAAGTCACTGTTCGACAGTTGGCACATTCTGCCACTGTGGGCACCCGAGGGACCATTGGGTAAAATTATTAACCATTTTTGCAAGCTATAAATTGCTGGAAATTTGCTGGAATCAAGACACAAGATTTCTAAGGCAGTCATTACCCTCTTTTTTCCAAGGAATTCCAAGTATAAATACAACACTTCAAGGAAGCATTCAAGAGGAGCTCCAAAATGTGGAAATTCATAGTTTTATTTACATTTTAGTTCTCATTTACTATTTTAGTTGTAGTTTAAATTATAGTCTTTAACTTTCTTGCATTTAATTTACGCATTTACTTTCCGTCTAAATTTGTAGTTTATTTCTCTATTTATTTTAAGGCAAGTAGTTAATAAGTATTTTTTTTCCTTACATTATGTGTTTTAGTTTTATTATTATGAGCTAAGCACCTTTTTGGGTGTGAGTGTGGGTCAAACTTGAGACTAGTATGTGACAATTGGGTATTGTCATTATTGTCAACTCTTAAGTTTGGTCACTTGAGTCGGGACTTAAACCCAACACGGATAAAGTGATCACTTTGAAGTGTTAATATTAGATCTTGACCCCGAGAGGGGCGGATTCAAAATACGGCAAAAGTGATGTACAAAGATATAAGAGAGTCTTTGATAATCACGTAGAGATACGGGTTTTGTATGATTTGCTAAGGTTCAAATGTTGGTCGAGAATTATATCACAAAGAGATTTGACTATAAATCTCCATACTGATGATAGAACTTGATTTTTATCAACTTAGTTAAATTGACAAGATTAAGAGTTAGTAACAATACACTTTATGGGCACTTTGTAGGACCGGTCTATAAAAATCTACTTTCGAGAGATCAGGTTTTTTATAGACACTTCGTCCTACAAAGTGACTAACTGTTACACTCATACACATTTTCATTACTTGTTTTGTTTTCGTTGTTAAAAACCCAAAACTCACTCAAAATATTTTATTCTTCTCTCATTAAAATCGGTGTATTCTCTACTTAGAACTCAAAACTTTGAAGTCGAACCCTTGTGGATACCATCTCGATATATTTACCACTTTATTATTTGTAGCGATCATAGTGTTCCGCTACCATGAAGCCATTTGTAACAAAATGCAAACTTATGTATTTTTGATAATTGAAAGAGAAAGCCACCTAGAATTTTTGTGATCTTCAAAAATTGCTAAATCGCACCAACAAGATTCGTGTCATATCTTCCATGGTTACCTTCAACCCACCCCCTCTTTTATATATATCTATATATATATATATATATATATATATATATATATATATATATATATATATACTTACATATGGGCCTAATCAAATGAGAACTAGGTAGTTGTGGTAACTGTGAGATCCAATATGAACCACACATTTAGAATAATTAAAATTAATTTTAAATAAATAGAAAATTATATTTTAGTAAGTTTGTTTAATTCCTAAAATATAACCTAATTCCTAAATTTTTTTATTTTCTTTTACAAAAAGGTACCACAGTGTGCTATCACGTATTTTTGATGTTTACAAAAGGGTATCACAGTGTACTATCCTGTATTTTTGATCTTTAGAAGGTGTATCACAGTGTGGCCCCCTATATAGGGGCCTAACACAGTGTGGTTAATATTGTATCTCACAGTTACCACAAATTACTTAGTTCTCCCTTGAATGACCCCTATCCTTTATTTTCGATCTTTACAAGGTATATCACATTGTGCATCACTAATTTTCGATGTTTTTTCGATCTTTACAAAGTGTATCACGGTGCGCTATCACGTATTTTTGATGTTTACAAAAGAGTATCATAGTGTGCTATCATGTATTTTCGATCGTTACAAAGTGTATCACAATGTGCATCATGTATTTTCGATGTTTATAAAGTGTATCACAGTGGACATCATGTATTCACCGGAATAAGATTTGCTGGATAGAGGAGAGAGAAGAGAAGAGAGAGGAGATCTAAAAAAAATACCTAAAATACCTTTAATTAAAAATTTTAGTTAAAATTACAAAAATTATTGATTTCCTAATTTATCTTCTGATTTGTGGTTAATATTGGATCTCACGGTTACCACAAATTACTTAGTTCTCCCTTGAATGTCCCCCTACTTACATAATTATACAAACTTATAATTAGTTTTAATATAATTATACAAACTTATAATTAGTTTTAATATGTTGTTTCACTAATAAACTAACATATGTGAATACATTATTTATTGTACATGAAACGTACCTTTGTGTATGAAAATGCATTGTTTATCACATATAAAGTGTCTAGGACTTTTGTGTATGAAAAGATACAGTTTTAAACATTTTACATATAAAACTAACACTCCATAACCACTTCACTTTTACACATGTTCATTTTATATATAAAACAATACATATAAATTGGTTTGTAAATTTGTATGGATAATTGGGTTTATAAAAGAGTGGACACACATCTCTCTGTAAGGTTAAAATCAAGGGAGAACTCGAAAAAAAAAGAACCGAATAATCATGAAAAAAGAGATGTAAAAATATATTAAAATGGATTTCAAATTAATTATAATAAAATGATCGAATTTTTCTAGTGTAATTTGTTTTACTTTAATTTTTGTTACATTTCGTCAATTTTGATTTAAAAATAGGGTGAGATTATTTTATATTTTAAAAAAGTGGTTATAACCATCTTTTTAATCCTAATTATTGGATCATCTTAATAAAAACGGCTTAGATGAGTTCTTTAGTTCTTTGTTTTATCAGGGTTCTCTCCCGATCTCCCAGTCTCTCTCTCTCTCTCTACATATATATATATATATATATATATAAGGCTGGTTTTCGTGAGAAGTTGAGTTAACATGAGAAACGTGAGAAATAGTTATCAACTGTTGGATGTACATTAGGATGAGATACACCGAGATAAGATGTATATAATTCATTCCCATATGAAACACGATTCATGGATAAGTTTGAGATTATAACTGATCAAGGATTCCGCTTCTCAGGTTAACTCAACTTCTGTAACGATCGTTCATCTCTCTCTCTCTCTCTCTCTCTCTATATATATATATATATATATATATAAGCCGTTTGTGTATGTTTTGGTGCAGAGGTTTGATTATTGTTTAGAAAATGGGCAGCTTGAAACAAGAGAGAAAGATTACAGGATGGGCAGCAAAAGACCCTTCTGGCCTTCTCTCCCCCTACACCTTCACTCTCAGTCACTCTCTTTTTCTCTCTTTTTCCATACATATGTATCTGCCGCCGGTGACGGATATACAATTATATATACAATTCAACCATTCGCTTCGAATTGAGTGATGATATTGTTAGTCTCGATCGTTTGGTAGCTCATGTTATGTCTGCAAAGACGATAATTATGTTTATGAATTCGTAAACTTTGTTCTGATTAATTTGTACAAAAACTGACAGAAAAACAGGGGAAGATGACGTGTTGATCAAGGTCATCTGCTGCGGTGTTTGCCATACCGATCTTCATCAGATCAAAAATGACTACGGGACATCCAATTACCCCATGGTTTCAGGGTCAGTCATTCCATTTATTGTCACATAATTGTTGGGGTTTATATATAATTTTCTATTAAAGCAGTTTATTAATTAAATGAAGAGTTATAATTAGATTCTCTGACATCATCAATTGGTGGAATGAAATTGCTTCACCTTTTTGGTATGTATAATAAGCTTTTTTTTATTGGTGGATGTAGGCATGAAGTGGTGGGTGAAGTGAAGGAGGTAGGATCGGATGTTAGCAAATTCAAAGTGGGTGACACCGTCGGAGTTGGGCTTCTGGTCGGCTGTTGCCCGCCCTTGTCAGGCGGAGGCGGAGCAATACTGCAAGAAAAAGATATGGGCCTACAATGATGTTTACACCGACGGCAAACCCACCCAAGGTGGATTTTCCGACTCCATGGTCGTCCACCAAAAGTAATATAGTTATATCCTTCTTTATTTCATTATTTATACCTTAATAATTTAGAGGTATGTTCATACGAAAACAATATTCATTTAAGAAAATAATGAGAATTGTTGAGTACATACAAGATTATATATTATTCACGCGACTTTGCAGCGACTTAAGTCAGGGGCAAAGTCACCCACATCCATTTTGGTCGTTAATGCCGAATCATATATGATTTTGCACATGATTTGTTGTTTTCTTAGATAGTTAGCGTTATTGTTTGAACCTTTTTCTATTACTTCATTCTTCTTAAAATAAATGTCCATAATAAAATAAAAAATACATTATTTTATAAATGTGTAAATATACGTTTTTTGATTAACTAAATGATAATTTTATGCTTAATAAAAGAGAGACTAATGCATTTTTGGTAATACATAATTACTTTTGAAAATGAATGTTTATTTTGAGTCAAATTAAAATCGAAATATGAATACTTATTTTGGGACAGATGAAGTAACACCTTTGTTGCTTTTAAATCTAACCAATTTAACAAGAATTTGCGTTTTCATTTATTTTCAAACATAGATTTGTGGTTAAGATACCAGAAGGGTTGGCACAGAGCAAGCGACGCCACTACTATGCGCTGGGGTGACGGTGTACAGCCCGTTGAGCCACTTTGGGCTAAAAAAGAGCGGGCTGAGAGGCAGCATAGTTGGACTTGGTGGGGTCGAACATATGGGTGTTTTGATTGCAAAAGCAATAGGTCATCATGTGACCGTCATTAGCTCTTCAGACAAGAAGAGAGAAGAGGCTATGAATGTTCTTGGAGCTGACAAATATCTTGTCAGCTTCGAAACTGTAGAAATGCAAGCTGCGACCAATTCAATTGACTATCTTATTGACATGGTGCCGATACCCCATCCTATGGATGATTACATTTCCATGCTGAAACTTGATGGGAATTTGATCTTGTTGGGTGTCGTCAATGCCCCTTTGCAATTCCTCTCTCCTTTACTCATGTCTGGTCTCCTTCATCCTCGTAATTATAAACTATAACCATTTGCTAAAGCCATGCAAGAGCATTTTATATATTTGTTCTATAATTTGTATTAATTATATTATTAAAATATTTAAACACTTAATACTCTAACAAATTTCAAATTAGTCTATTGTAAAATACTCTTAGGAATTTCAAACTACGTTTAAAAGATTTTTTTTTTATAAAATGGCAATTTTCAAAATACAATAATCAAATAATGAACAAATAAATCTGATTATTATTTTGCAAAGCAACCGGCAACTAAAGGAAAGGAGAGTTTTTGGCGGGTTGCAACTCCGTTTAATTAATTGATTATTACAAAATAAGTGTTTTTTAACATATTTTAAAATATTATTATTAAGAAATTATATGAAATCGTGCTAAATACCATCTATCCCATGGGATTTCTAAATCCTACATAAATCCCATGTTTGTAGGATTTCATAAAAATCATTGGATTTCAATTTTGAACTTTCTTTTATAACCAAAAGTAAGATTGAAATTGAATTCAATTCCAAATATAAACAAAGAGACCCTAAAACCTTCATTTGTTCCAATTTGTAGAATTTATATTATGTTGAAAGTACTGTAATTGTGATTTAATTACTGAGTTAATTAGTTTGTGTTGAAGGGAGGAAAACGATTACAGGAACGTTTATAGGGTATATGAAAGAAATAGAAGAGTTGTTGGAATTTTGCAATGAAAAATGTGTGAAATCAAGTATTGAGGCGGTGAAGATGGAGTATATCAACACTGCCATGGAAAGGCTAGCCAACAATGACGTTAGATATAGATTTGTGGTCGATGTAGCCGCCTCCCAAACTTGAAGATATATATATATATATATATATATATATAGAGAGAGAGAGAGAGAGAGGTTCATTTGAGAAATGGTAAATGTTTGAGAAATAGAGAAGTAATCTTAGCCATTCATCTGGTCAACATTTGCGGCTTTGACCGCGAAGCACCGGATAATTCCTTACATGGTTTATAGAAGGTAGAGGGGTAGTTTTGTAAAATACGCAGGATGAGTTCATATATGAACCTATATGATTCACATATGAACTATATGTTCATATATGAATCAGTTAATTAGTTCATATATGAATCACAAAAGTTCATATATGAATCTGTTAATTAGTTCAACTGATTCATATATGAACTTACAGTTAATTAATTCATATGTGAATCGGTTAATTAGTTCATATATGAATCAGTTAAAAGAGTTCAGATGTGAATTACACTGATTCATATATGAACATATAGTTCATATGTGAATTATACATGTTCATATATGAACACAACCCGTGTATTTTGTAAAAATTACGAAAGTGTCCTTCTATTTTTGGAATAGCTGCAACTTTTGTCCGGTCAGAGCTGCAACTTTTGACCAGTCAAAGCCGCAATATTTGACTAGTCAAATCCGATCTTGACCATATGAATGACTAGGATTACTTCTCTATTTATCATATATTTACCATTTCTCAAATGAACTTAAGGCTATATATATATATATATATATATATATAGGACAATAATCAAATGAGAACCAAAAATAGGTTGAGAATCGTGAAAACCGATCTAAACCATTAACTGATTTTAATCTATGGTCATTAAAAGCAATGGCAATTTTGTAATAAATTAGAAGTTCATGGTTTTCATGGATTGGAATTAAAATTGAAAGGGTATATTGGGTATTAAAACCCTTTGACCAAATTTCTATCTGGGTCGATCTTATCAGCTCCATCAATGGCCAAACCCTTTCCCCACATCATCAAATCATACATGCTTTTATTGTGTATCAAAATATGGTAAATTCAAAGATGGTCGTGTTGATTTAGAATGCAGTGGCGATGGTGGTGGTGGTGAAACATCCGACCATCATATCTAGATTTCCACCTCCAACAAGAAACAATGCTTTTCAGATGTTGAAGAGGTTTTTTTTACTCCCAGTTTTACTCCGCATCATATAAAATCCAACATCTTACCCCTGCAACTCCAATGGTTCTAGATCTGAATTTCGAATTCGAACCGATCTTAACTTCGATTGAAGAACTCCACGCATAAAGCTTCTGGATCGATCCAGATAAGTTTTTAGTCGTTATTTTCATGCTTCAACTGTACAACTTGCTTGATGAAAACTTCGGGGGGATCGAGAAGGCACTGAAACTAGCGATTTCGTTGAACCCGAGTATCGTCACATTGGGGGAATACGAAACGAGTTTGAATCGGGTCGGGTATGACCCAAGACTTGTTGGCTAGGTTACAGGTGGATAGATCGTTGTTCGGGCGGTGAATAGTAGTGGGGGTAGGTCCTGAAGAAGAAGGAAGCAAAAGGGAAAGGATGGAAGAGAAAGAACAACGGCGGATAACAATGGAGAATTCTGGTTTTGAAACGGTTAATTTCTGCAATTACGCAGTGAGTCGAGCTAAGATACTGCTATGGAGTTACAATTTGAGAATTGCAATTTGATTGATTCTGATCCTAAATTATATCTCTTGCTTGGAACGATGTACCTCTTCTCCCAATTTAATTACAGTGAGAATTACAATTTGATTGATTTTGATCCTAGATTATATCTCTTGCTTGGAACGATGTACCTCTTCTCCCAATTTAATTGTCAAATTGTTTTTGATTTCATGTGGTAAATGTGTGTGTTTCATATGGTGAATCTCCGTGTTTCATATAGTGAATCTGTATATTTCATATGATGAGTGAATCTGTATGTTTCATATGGTGAATGCATCTATGGGTTTCATCTGGTGAATGAATCTTGTTACTAAAATGACAATTATGCCCTTTTTCATATAATGAAACACCTTTTAATTAAAACCATTGGATCAAAACCAAATTACGGCTTAGATCGGTTCTCACGGTTCTCAATCTTTTTTTGGTTCTCACAAGATTTAACCCCTATATATATATATATATATATATATTACTACCTTATAATACATTTAAAACACAACTCTTAAAGACAAGTTTTAATGCATATTGTACTACTCTTTTATACATGAAACTTAAAAAACTATGAATTACAACTTGTGAGGCATAATGTACAAATTATCTATGCACTATTTTACTCTTACTACCACCATGAATCAGGGAGTTTTTTAGGAAAGCATCATACACCCTTTCTTTAAAAAAAGTTGTGCTTTCTTTCTTTGTGAATGGTCTTTCTCTCTTGTGCTTTTCTTTTCAAAATTCAAATTGAATCCATTTTAGGCGCTCAGGACAATATCAACACAAATTCCCGCTTGTGAATTTCTCTCTGCATATTCTACTCTTCTTTTTTGAATCAAAATTCAAATGGAGTTTGTTCTAGGGTTCCATTCGAGTTCGTGTTTTTGCTTTCTGCGCTACTGATGTTGAATTTGACTTTACCCACAATCAAGATTCTGGCTGTATTTTTATGTTTTATGGCTTCATCCATTTCGTATTTGGTTTATGTGTATTGTATTTCATCGAACAAATAGAATCCATGTTTTCTATTTGAAAACCTTCATAAGAGTCTGACTGAATTTTAGTTTCATAAAAAATGGTGAGAATCTTGTTTATAAGGTTGTGGGTTGAAGTTTAATCACTGATCTTCATCAATATTTCTTAAACCTCAAGGAATCAAGGAACCTTGTTTCTTCCCTCCTAGGATATTCGGGCTTCATCTTTGCTCAACTTACGCAAGTGAATGAGATTAGAAGATTAACCTTGTTGGTAATGATGGGGTTTCTTCCCACTCTCTATATATGTATATGTTGTGCATCTACGTATGCTCTGCTTGTTTCTAACATGCTTATATGTATTTTTTTTAATGTGTGTGTGTTGTATATTGTGAGAGGAGGAAGATATTTGTCCATTTGTTGCCTGATGTATTTAAATGCATCAAGTAGATTGGTGTAATTAGATAGTATTCTCAGGTTTGTATTTTTATTGCTTTGATTACTTAGATTCATAGTTTTGATAGTAGACATGATTTGATTAGTGAATGGAAGATTTTCCTTATGTGAGCATCATTTGTTGTGTGGTATTACTTTCCATCGATGATGTTTGCTTCAATGAAACTGCAATTGCCTACACTCAAATTTTAATGTTTATGCAAATACAGAAGTGTCATTGAAGCCAAAACGTCATGTTCTGTTGGATCCCAGATTTAATCTTATAACAATGATATAAAACAATTAATAAGAATAAGAACAACGGAAGCAATATAGTTTTAATATCAAAGCAGATTCAATATCACAGTTTATAATAAGATATATAAATTGTAGAAGATCTTTCTCTTGAATACATTCAGTATATTAAAAGATGATTCATATACAAGATTTATCAAAAAGCACACTTTTGTCAATGGAGTGATGGTCTTATTTATAGGACCATAAAGTGTAAAGTGTACAATCCTGACATAAGAAGCATGCTTGAACAGTTTCTTACCTAAAAGGTAAGCTCAAGACATGCTTGAACAGTGACCTACTCTAAAAAGTAAATTTTATCAGTGAGGACGTGTCATCTGTTCTTCTTTCAATACTCGTATAACTTTAGCTTTCTTCATAGAAGGGGTCTTTAGAGCTCTGATGTAGGTGCCTCTGATGAAGCCATTTCTGATGTCTTCTGCTGAAATTCTCTAACTCTGGAAAGTACTTCAAAGGTAGGTTTGTCCTCTGAAGTCTATCTCTGGAAGTCCTTTGAAATAGGACTTAGAATATTTTCAATACCTTTACAATTTAGAATTGGGGCTAACAATCTCCCCCTAAGTAATGAAAATAAAAATTTGCAAAACTAGCAGAGAAATAAAATTTAATCTATAAAGCATAGAGGAGAAAGTCATCCTCTTTAAATGTTACTTCATCAAATGATGAAAATTACAAAAAAAAGAAGATAACATAAGCAACAAAAAAGTTACAAATAAAGAACTAATTACTTTCACTAGAGAATATCCTATGGAAATTCATTATCAACTATCTGAAGTTAATCATTGAGCGAATTTCTATGTCTAGTTTTGCCAATAGGTCAGCTCTGTGTCGTTCTTTCTTTGTATGAATCATCTTCAATACACCCATTAGAGTCCCATCTGAGTATTTAGCGACCTCTGAAGCCAGGAATATTTTCTTGACTTTATTCACTTTGTCTAAATCAAGGATCTTCTCTATTGGTTTAGTAACTCTGAGCGTTTCTTCTCCTAGATTCAGAGCTATCTAAAAGTCCAATTTTGCTCTAAGCTGGATGTGAGCGTTCATGGCACTGTAGATATCATACTTACCCATTCTGTACTGTCTTCCTCTGTCATATCTTGTTACACAGCATGCATGAATTTGAGGCAGATCATACGAATTTAGATTTACAAGATCATTACCATTGAACTCGTAAATCTTCTTGTCAGCTCGGATAACAACGAAATGCCTGTATATTATTTTGTTGTAGGCAAACTTCTTTTCAGAGATATCATTTATTTCAATGATGAGTTCCTCTAAATAGACTTGCTCTACAAGCTGTCTTTTTCCATGATCCTTGGGTTCAGAGGAAGCACTTGGGTGATATCTAGATTGAATTCAGAGTAGATGTATCTGAAATGATCTTCGATTGATGTCTCTGGATTTGAGGCAAGAAAGCTTAGAGGTTGGGTGAACCTTGATATGGCAGGAATACCAATGCCTGTGTTTTGAACAGGTACTTTTGGAGGAGCATGTTCAGCAATAACCATGGTATCTTCTTCAGCAGATAATGGAGTTTTCTCTGGTTCCTTTTCTTGGACTTTTGGAGATTGTGGAGGGGTGTCATTTATGGTGGACGAGAAGATGACTTCCAGCTCTGCAGTATCTGGAATTTAGAGCTTTGTCTCTAAAGTGGAGAGATGATGAGGTTGAGCATTTTTGTAAACATACTCTTCCACATTAATTACTTCAATTTCTTCTTCTTCTCTAGCTGCTTCTGTTTCTTCAGGTTGTGATTCAAAAGCATCTCTCATCACAAAGTGTTGTCTTTCTAGTGATGAGAATGCATCTTCTTCAGATGTTTAGAAGTCCAACAGTTGTTCATCTTCATCTTCATCCAGAGCACCAATGGTTTCTGGTATTGCATTTATTACTGGAATGATTGGTGCTTCTGAAGAAGATGGTGCTAAGAAAACAACTGGTACAGGAGATTCTTGTACTTTTAGATTTTCTTCAGTAGAGGTGGAGTGCCTCTCTGGTCCTTTTCTTGTACTCCCCTATCTCTGTTGGTTTGAGGAGTTGAGTCTTTTTTTTTTTCAGCCTCTCTTGATTGAGTTTTCTCCCCCTTTTGAAGTACTGATGACCCTTGAGGTTGATTATCTCTGTCATCAGAGTCATCAAACCTAGGCCTCTTCCTTGCCTCTTCAGAACATACAGTCTCTGGTGTTTTTCTTTTCAGAGTTCCTTCTGAAGATAGTGCATACTTCAGAAGGTCTTCAATCTTCTTGTTCTGGTGGCTTGCCTTAGCAACAAATTTGTTCAATATGGATACCATTATGTTGGTGACAAAATTAGAGAAGCGGTGTAGATCGACTTTTGTGAGCAACTCTGAAGGCAGGGGAGGAGTTGGAGCAACAGTTGGGATGGAAATCTTGGTGATAGATTCTACTAATGTTCTCAAGATTTCCTTTTTGAAATGAGAAAAGTCTTCAGAGGTAGTTGAAGGAGCAGAGAGAGTCGAGATTGCCATTAGAAGCTATGTTTTGGCTGCTTCAATCTCCTTTGATAAGATAGAGGAATTGCGAATTACTAGCTTTCCAGAGCCTCCATCCTTGAACTTTGAGCGTGGAGTGTTGTGCACAGCTTAGAGACCTCTGAAGTGAGCTTTGCAACTTCAGAGTTTGAGGCAGAGGCCTCTGAGGTCTTCTCCAGATGAAGTTTGAGATCTTTCAAAGATCCTCTGAATTCATCACCAATGATTTTGAACTCTTCTTTGGTGACATAGTCAGAGTGGGAAAACTTAGAATCAACACATGATTCTAATTTACCCTCGAGAACAGAGGAGCCTTCTTTTGGAGTGTGTTTGATGTTGGCTCCGGAAGGACTTCCCACTAATCCTTGAAAGTCCTTTTTCAAGGATTTCTCTATAATGGTTCTAATAGGTTTCACATCCTCTGAATCAGAGTTAGAAGAGGAAGAAAACCTAACGTGAGTGGACACCTTGCTGTCCAGGCCAAGGAGTCCTTGTGCAACTAGGTTATGCCATTGTCTCTCTGATAGACAATCCTTAGGAGAGATATGGAGTCTCTCTTGGACTAAGGGACGGACACGTAAATTATGAGGCACAGAGGCATCATGTGTGTGGGTAGGTATCGTACTCTGGGGAAATTGAGTACTTTTGTCTTTGGCAAAGTCCTTTTGGGAGGACTTAGCGGTTTCAGAGGTATCCCCTTTGGTGCTTGCTTTAGAGACAGAAGAATGTGCCTCTGAGCGTTTGGCTTGGGTGGGGTTCGAGGTGTGCACCTCTGTTTTAATATCCATGGGTTCTGGACCACCTTGGATAGTAGATTTGGTAGCACGGGGAGTTGGGCTTGGGAGCCTCTCATTTGTGCCTTTGAGGGCATCTTTTGCTACCTCACCTCTCTCAGCCTCTAGGTTAAGAAACTACCCTCTAGAGCACTCTCAGCCTCACCTTCGTCATCTCTGATAGAGTTAAGCTCTTCGTCAGAGGTAGGGTTTTCTGTTTTTCTCTCACTCACTTTCACAGAGCCACCCTCTGGTTGCTCTCTGTGATGATGTTGAGTAGCTTTAGAGATTTCACTCTCTGATTCTAACTCAGGCACAGATTCTAAATGTGTTGGGGATCCCACCATCGGTTCTGATGGTTGGGCAATATGACTAAGGAGGAGTCGGTTTGCAGAATCAGTAGGAAGGTATTCAAGCATGGATTGTGGGAATCGTCTCTCATTGGTGTAAGGAGGAACAACAATGGGTTTGAAGGAGTTTATCACATACAGTGGTGTTCTTGGGCCCTCCTCAGTAAAGGAATGGCGTTCCATGGCTCGTCGAATAACAAAAGAGATGAATCTTGGAAATAGTACATAAATTGGTTGCTTTCCTTTGGCAAGATCCTTATTCTTTCTCTACACTGCAGTTAATAATTCACAGAAAAGCAGATTCGCCATGTTGATGCTCCTATTTAAGAAAAGAGCATACATAATGCTAGGACAGTGGGATGAGTTTGATCTTGACTACCGATTTTACATGTTTGTGTGCGATTTAACACACTAAACATGAAATTCCAGGTAGGAGGAAGGTATTGGCGTCTGAACTGGCTGATGCGTGAAATCTCCTTGTTGTAACCCAAATGATGAAGAAACTGTAGAAGAACTTCAGGAGTTGGTGGTCTTTCAAACTGTTGGATTTGGAGTTCTCTTGTCGTCGGTAGGCAGAATCTTCGAGTCAAGGTGTCAGGTGTGATTCTGATGTTGATCCCGTTTTCGCCTAGGTCAATGTATCCAACCAGTCCTCCTTGTTTGTCATTGTATTCACTTGAATACCACCACTGTTGTACATACCTTAGAGGTACGTTTTGAGCGTAGTCAGTTAGGGGAACATTCAGTTCACATTGGCTGAAAAATTCTAGAACATGACGAAACTGTTCGTCGAACTTGGCAGGGGTGATGTCTAAGTGGTAGTTATTACCTTTGACTGGAACATCGAACCGAGAAAGGTTTAAACTTGGAACGATTCGACTAAAGTCGATCGTGTTTTGAGCTTGGTTTTCCATTGTTGCAGGTTTCGTGCTTGAGAGTTTAGAGAGAGAGAGAAAAAGCTGAGATGAAATTCTAAGAGCGTAAAGAATGAAGTGAGGAAGAAATGGGTTTTTATGGACAATGGTAGTGGGAGTGAGGCTATGAAACGGCGATTGTGAGTTCTCATGTCAGAAAAACGTGCCATAATTTCCCTAATCAATAGGGTACACGTGTAGAGGAATGATGAAGGGACGCTTGATGTCAGATAACCGTTAGTTGGATTTTTGATTTAAATTTGATGATTATCCATAAAAGTAACCCATACACACATACTTTTTCAAAAGAAATTCCCTTTTTTTTAAGACATTTTTAGAAGAAATTTATTTGAAAAGAATTTAAAACTTGATCAAAAGAATATCCAAAAAAAGTTAACATCAAATGTTTAGATATTGCTTTAGAGTATGATTTATCAGAGGTTCTGAAATCAATATCAGAGATCAAATGATAATCTTTTGGATACTTGAATTTTGAAAAGAATCAAGTTTGATCAGAGACTCTGATATGAATATCAGAGATAAGATCAGAGACTCTGATATTCATTCTCCCCCTTGAATAATGGTTGGTATTTTGAAAAAACATGTTTTCATAAGAATCAGAGGCTCTTAAGAATCAGAGACCCTGAAGCTTCCAATGTTCTATAGCTCCCTCTTAACAGATGATAAGTTTCTATTGCTCCCCCTTGACAGATGCATAGACACAAAAGAATGATTTCGACCCTCGGTTAAACGTCCAGAGTCTTTGAAACCAATCTCAGAGGCTCTGGGTTTAAACATGCTACTTGTGTCAGAGGCTCTAATGTATTGATCAGAGACTCTGAGGCTCTTTTGTGTTAGGTAGACATGTTCAACATTCCCAACTTGCTAATTAAGAAATTGAACCTTCATTCATCTAAGGCTTTTGTGAAAATATCAGCAAGTTAGAGATCAGTTGGTACAAAATACATCTCAATTGTTCCCTTTTCAACATGATATTTCAGAAAATGATACCTGACATCAATATGCTTTGTCTTAGAATGTTGTACTGGATTGGCAGAGATGGCTATGACACTTTTGGAATCACACCGAATGGGAATTCTGTCATATTGTAAACCATAGTCTCTGAGTTGAGTTTTCATCCAAATGACTTGGGAACAACAACTAGCAGCAACAACATATTCTGCCTCTGCAGTAGAAGTTGAAACACAGTTCTGCTTCTTGGATGACCAACTCACTAGCTTGTTACCCAATAATTGACAGCATCCAGAGGTACTTTTTCTGTCTAGCTTGCACCCTGCATGATCTGCATCAGTATATTCTGTTAAATCAAAACTAGAGAGTTTTAGATACCAGAGACCCAAGGAAGGCGTGCCTCTAAGGTATCTAAATATTCTCTTGACTGCAGATGAATGAGATTCTTTTGGATTTGCTTGATATCTAGCACAGAGACTGGTTGCAAACATTATATCAGGCCTACTAGCTATTAAGTATAGAAGTGATCCTATCATGCCTCTGTAATTCTTGACATTTAAAGATTTTCCAGAAGGATCAGAGTCAAGTTTGACCCCTGTGGCTATAGGTGTTTTCATAGAAGTTGAATCATTGAGCTTGTACTTTTTCAAAATGTCAGAGACATACTTAGATTGACTTATAAAAGTACTCTCTGAAGTTTGTTTTACTTGTAAGCCCAGAAATAATGTTAATTCTCCCATGAGACTTATCTCAAATTCACACTTCATCAACTCTAAAAACTTGTCACAGTACTTCTGATTTGTAGAACCAAAGATAATGTCATCAGCATATATCAGTACTAAAAGCATCTCATTTTTGTACCTCTTGATGAACAGGGTAGTATCAATTGTACCTTTTTCAAAGCCATTATTAATCAGAAATGTGGACAGGGTAGCATACCATGCTCTTGGAGCTTGTTTAAGTCCATACAGAGCTTTATCAAGATGATAAACATAGTTAA
The DNA here is from genome assembly GCA_954870635.1 of Arctium minus. Taxonomy (NCBI): domain Eukaryota; kingdom Viridiplantae; phylum Streptophyta; class Magnoliopsida; order Asterales; family Asteraceae; genus Arctium; species Arctium minus. The sequence continues at coordinate 79,755,161 of OX941087.1, read as the reverse complement.
GAAACTATGTATTTTCAAACCCAGGTGGTTGCTGAACATAAACTTCTTCATTTAATTTACCATTTAGAAAGGCAGATTTAACATCCATTTGATATACTTTGAACCCTTTGTGTGCAACATAGGCTAAGAAGATTCTAATTGCTTCTAGCCTAGCCACAAGTGCAAAGGTTTCATCATAATCAATACCTTCTTTTTGGATATATCCCTTAGCAACCAATCTAGCTTTGTTTCTGATTATAATGCCATCCTCATCCTTTTTATTTATGAAAACCCATTTAGTTCCAATTGCAAATTTGCCTTTAAGAAGGGGAACTAGGGTCCAGACTTTATTTCTTTCACACTCTTGAAGCTCATCCTGCATGGCAGTGATCCAATTAGGATTTTCAAGAGCTTCATTTACCTTCTTTGGTTTAATGATGCTTAAAAAGTTTACAAAATAGCATTCATTGATTGTGGAAGATTTGGTTTGTACTCCATCTGAAGGCGATCCAATGATCTGATCTTGGGGATGATCCTTTGTCCATCTTGTTATTGGAGCATGAATGTGATGTGGAGTTTGAGCTTCAGAGATGGCAGTTGGTGACATCTCTGTTGTGCTGTTCTGAGGCTCTGAAGTGGGTTCCAGAGATGGTGAAGCAGGCTCTGAAGTTTCTTCAATAGATGTCTCTGGAGATTTTTCAGATGTCTCTTGTTCATCTTCTGCTTCTGAAGAGATTTTTTCTTCAATTTGTCTTGATTCATTGCTTGGACCTGTATTTAAAGAAGCAGAAGTTGTGAATTCAGATAGACCAGAGAGAGTTGTACCTGTATTTTGGGGTTCCTCTAAAGTTGCTCTGTGAATATCTCTGAAAAGAAATTCTGAGTTTTCATCGTCAAAGAAATCTTCAAATATCTTGTTTAGTTCATATTCTATCAACTTTGATGATTCAGAGATATTTTTGGTTGTAGGATTGATATCTCTATTAGAAAGGCTTTTGGCATCATCAAAAGACACATTGTTACTCTCTTAGATTGTTCTTGTTCTTAGATTGAACACTCTGAAGGCTTTTGAGGCTAATGAATAGCCAATGAATTTTCCTTCATCTGCTTTCTTGTCAAACTTTCCAAGAGACTCTCTATCATTCAAGATGTAACATCTGCACCCAAAAAACATGAAAATATTTAACATTAGGTTTCCTATTGTTAATAAGTTCAAAAGATGTTTTCTTGAATGTTTTGACAATGGTAGCTCTGTTTTGAGTAAAACAGGTTGTAGCTACTGCTTCTGCCCAAAAGTTAGTTGGAAGATTCGATCTTGCAAGCATTGTTCTTGCAACTTCAACAAGTGTTCTATTTTTCCTCTCAACAACACCATTTTGTTGAGGGGTTCTTGCTGCAGAGAAGTTGGGAGTTATGCCTTCTTCTGAAAGATAGGAGTTTATTTTGGTATTTCTGAATTCTGTCCCATTGTCACTTCTAAGCTTCTGAACTTTGCTGCTGATCAGAACCTACAATCTTTTTAACAACCTTATTAAGATATCAGGTACATTAGACTCGGCTCTGATGAATTATATCCAAGTATATCTAGAGTATTCATCAATCAGAACCAGAATATACTTTTTACCTGATAGACTCTACACAGAGATAGGACCACAAAGGTCCACATGAAGCATATGCAGAGGTCTAAGACAATTATTATCACTTTTGGTCTTATGGGAAGATCTTTTCATTTTTCCCATTTCTCAAGCAGAACAAAGATGATCTTTGTTAAACTTCAGATATGGTAATCCCTTAACCAGATTTAGTTTGACCAACTTATCAAGTGAAGAAAAGTTCAGATGAGAGAACTTCTTATGTCAGAGCCAGACATCTTCACTGTTCAGAGATACTAAACAGAGTTTCTCTAAGTCAGTGTTTATGTGTTTGGTAAAATTCATTCTATATAAGTTACCCTTTCTGCCTGCTCTCATCATTTCTTGACCTGTTTTTGAGTGAAGAAGTGAACAATGTTTTTCTTTAAACTTCACATCAAAACCATGATCACATAGTTGACTTATGCTAATTAAGTTGTGTTTTAACCCATCAACATAAGCAACTTTTGATACAGAAACATTACCTTTTGTTAACTCACCACAACCTTTAATCTGACCTTGCATATTGTCTTCAAAAGTTACTTCTCCTACTTTGATACTTTGAAAGAGGATAGCAACTTCTTATCTCCAGTCATATGCCTTGAACATCCAAAATCTAAGTACCAGATGGGCATATACTGTTTCTACAAGACAGATTAGAGTTTCTTAGGTACCCATCTCATTATGAGTTCTTTCTTGTTAGACTTTTGAGGAGTTTAATGAACATTTGGCATTTCATCTTTTGATGTTTGCTAGAATTGCTCTTCTTTTTCTTTTGAGGCTTTATCTTTGAATTTTTGTTCAAAGTCTGATTCAGAAAACAATGAGAACCTCTGAAATGATTTTTCAGCTTAATCATGAGTTTAATGCACTTGCAATTATTAGAACAAGAAGAAGTAGGAGAAAAGTTTTTCATTTCATTGAATGCATTTGGTACACTTTGATTCTTTTTCAAACTAGCACTTGGAATATTACAAGTATTCCTAACTACTTCCTTCTTTTTGGTTTGAAAGACAACCTTCTTTTCAAGTTGCCTTTTCTTGTTCAAAAACATCTTCTTCTCTTTGTTGCTCACTGCACAAACAAGATCAAAATGGTTAATTTCTTACCATTTGCATTTTTGTTCAGGAGTGAATTTGATTGGTTTATAAGTATAGAGTTGGGAAGTGTTAGTTTTATTATTGGCCTTTTCTTTTAACTCTTTCTTATGTTCCAGAGAAGTTTTTGCTTGTAGACACATGTCTACAAAATCAGGACAAATTGGTATTCTGGGTTTGTTTTCTAAAACTGGAACAGGAATGTTCAAGATTCCAGAACCAACAGTCTGTATGTTTTTATGAATTACTTTCTCTGGGCTAAAGGATATCTGTTCATCTATCTCTAGATCAGATTCAGAATCAGAGTCAAGAAAGTCTCTCTTAGCCTTGTCAGAGATAACTACCTTTGTAGTTTTCATAATTTCCTTAGGTCTAGAGACTTTAATGATTCTTTTCATGCTTTCTTTCTTTTTCAAATCAGCCATGACATTTTCTTTATAAATTCTTTTAATATCATCCTCAAATGTAGTTCTGATGCATTCACATGATATTGGTGAATACAGAGGTGCATCTGGATTGAGTGAACTCTGAGGTTCATCTTCAAAAGTACTTGTTTCAGAGGTACTTGTTTCAGATGTCTCTAATTCTTTTGTGATAAAAGCATCAAACTTGAAAATTTCTCTGGGATCATTGCTTTGAGGTTTTGTGAAGAGTACCTCTGAAGTCTCTTTTTCTATCTTTAAGATAGGTTTTGGAAATGTTTTTGCTTTAGAGTATAAGACATTTATAAAATTCAGAGCTCTTACTTTTGATCCTTCTGAGGTTTTTTTTCTTTTGAAATTGTTCAGAGATGGACAGTCAGAGCTCGGGACCTTTCCCAAAGTTTTCTTCAATCCAGTGAATGAATCCAATTCATTGAATCCCAGTCCTTGAGTGTCCATTTGAGAATTTATTTTTATATGCACATCTTGAGCATCTAGATAGATTTTGATTTGAAGTTCTTTCCTTTCCCGAGATTGATGTAGGATTTCTCTTTCTTTTTGAAAAAAGTTAGTTAAGGCAACAAAATTGAGCCTTTCATACTCAGATCTTTTAACTTCTTCTTTGGCTTTTAACACCTTTTCCAATTATTTGAGTTTCTCAGAAATAGATTTTTCCTTTTGTCTCTGAGCTTTTTCAAGTTCAGATTTTTCAACAAAAAATTCTTTCTTTTCTGACTCAAGAAGATCCTTTTCTCTTTTATAAAAACTTAGATCTTTTGTCATTTGTCTTCTCTTTTCTTTTTCTTCAAAAAGTTTTTTCTTTAAATTCTGAAACTCATCTGTTAGCTTAAGAACGTCCATTTCAAGTTTACTTTTAGAGGTGGAAGGAGAATTTACCTTTTCAGAGCAGTCCTCTGATGATCCATCAGTCTGATAATCTGCAAAAGCCATACCACAGAGATTGGTAGGCTCTTCCTCTCCATCACTTGTAGAGTCTGATAGCCAATCTTCCATCTCTGCAACAAGTACTCTCTCTTTTACATTGTACTTGTTCTTGTAGTAGTCTTGATCTTTGAAAAGTCTTCCTCTTTAGTTTGCAGAGAAATGGCCTAGTTTTCCACATCTGAAACATCTTCCATCATTTTGATTTGGTGGAAGAGCAGCAACAGTTTTTATTTTCTGAGCTTGTGGTTGGGGCTGAAAGTATCTCTGAGGTTGAGGATACTTGGGTTGGAATGGTTGATGAGTTCTTGATTGTTGTGCAGCATCATGATTGTTGAAATTTGTACCCTTTTGATCACTATGTGGAGTGAATCTGGGTTCTTGTGGAAATCTTCTTTCTGGGTTTCTCCTTTCATCATCATCTTTCCTTCCTTCAAAGACTTTCTTGCCAAATTTCATTTTAAATTGGCGAGTAATTAATGCATGAGATTTGACAAAGGCATTGATGTCATCATCTGAGTCTGAGTCTGAATGTTCATTTTCTTCAGCCATTAGAACCTTTTTAGATTTCCTTTTTGGTTCCTTTTTCAAAGAGTTCTTTGTTTCTGCACTGCTGCCTTCTTTTGATACACCTTTTTGTTTTGAAATAAGGGCAAGTGGTCCACCTAAAGAGGTTTTTGACTTTTGTTTAACAACTTATTTTTCCTGTGCAACAAGAGTGCCATAAATATCAGTCAATGACCATGATTCAAGATTTTGATTGGCCTGTATTGACATGGACAGTTGTGACCATTCTTCATTTAAACTTTTAAGGAAAAGAACAATGTTTTATTCTTTTGTCCTCATAACTCCAAACTTTTTGCATTTGTTGATGATAATGTTGAATCTTGAGTATGTTTGGTGCAAGGTTTCTTCAGGTAGTGCATGAAAGTCATGGTACTCATTAATGCAAAGATTTCTTCTGTTTTTCTGAGTTTGTAGGCCACCTTCAAGTTGGTTTAACAACTGATCCCATATCTCTTTTGTAGTTACACAAGAATCAAGTTCTTGAATGATATCATTGGGAATGGTCATAATAAGTAATCTAACAGCTTTTGAGTCATTTCCCATCAATCTAGTTTCTTCATCAGTGAAGTTTGAAGTTTCTTTTCATAGTATGCAGGTATTTCAGCAGTATCTGTTGTTGCTGGAACTCTTGGTACCAACACCATTGGTTGGTGAGGTCCATCATTCATTGATCTTAAAAGATCCATGTCCATACCTTCCAAGAAATTTACCATCCTTATTTTCCATTGGGGATATTCATCCCTTAGAAGTGTAGGAGGTTTGGTTAATGATCCAGCTGTATAAATGACACTTATACTTGAGTTTGCCATTTTGACGAAGAGATGAAGGTTTGAAGAACTGATGCTTTTCTAAGAAGATATTTTATCAAGAAGTGAAACTGTGATTTACTTTCAAATATGGAGCATATGGAGTTCCTTTAAATAAACCAAGGTTTATATGAACATGCACAGATTTTTTTGAAAGCTTGAATCAGTAAGATGTAAATCTATCCGAGTTTATAATAATCTTATAACAATGATATAAAACAATTAATAAGAATAAGAACAAAGGAAGCAATATAGTTTTAATATCAAAGCAGATTCAATATCACAATTTATAATAAGATATATAAATCGTAGAAGATCTTTCTCTTGAATACTTTTAGTATATTAAAAGATGATTCATATACAAGATTTATCAAAAAGCACACTTTTGTCAATGGAGTGATGGTCTTATTTATAGGACCATAAAGTGTAAAGTGTACAATCCTGACATAAGAAGCATGCTTAAACAGTGCCTTACCTAAAAGGTAAGCTCAAGACATGCTTGAACAGTGACCTACTCTAAAAAATAAATCTTATCAGTGATGACGTGTCATCTATTCTTATTTCAATACTTGTATAACTTTAGCTTTCTTCAGAGAGGGGGTCTTCAGAGCTCTGATGTAGGTGCCTCTAATTAAGCCATCTCTGATGTCTTCTGCTGAAATTCTCTAACTCTGGAAAGTACTTCAGAGGCAGGTTTGTCCTCTGAAGTCTATCTCTGGAAGTCCTTTGAAATAGGACTTAGAATATTTTCAATACCTTTACAATTTAGAATTGGGGCTAACATGTTCTAACCATCTCATTTTGATACCAGATGTCAAACATTGATCTCACTAATGTTGAGAAGTTGCAGCATCTTCACCATCAATTAACTCACTCCTCTCTTTTCCAACACAAATTATTGAAGAACAACTTGAAGAGATAGTAGTGGAAGCACTTATTCAAGGTAATCATATAAAATTAGCATATATGGATAACCTTTTCTTTTACATTTGATTTAAAAATTTTAACCAAGTAAAGATGTTCTTGGTATTGAGGTGTATCTGAGTCTTCAATTGTGATAGGGTAGACTTAACGGGTCTACCGGTAATTTTCTTGTAAATATCTCTATATATGTGAATGACTAAATCATTTTCAACTGTTTTAATCTGATGCCCATTATTTTACAGAGCAACAACCACTGTTCAATGTCGATCATTGATCTTCCAAAATGCTCATACGAGTTATGCCTTAGTTGCTATCGTGAGATACAGAATAATGATCTTAGTAAAAGAAATGTGGACTTTGGGTACTTTGATAGAGGTCTTGATTTTATTCAAGGGGGAGACTTGGTACACGATTCATTAGTGAAAATAGTCTAACTAGCCACTGTGATCCCGTAATTAATGTGTAATTGAAGATGATGGAAGTTTGTTTTACACTACAAAAGAAATGGGTAGATGCAGTGACTGTTTATCGGATCTCAAGTGTATCTTATAAAAGGACCGGATTTCAACCTTGGAACTTAAAGAAGGTCCTCTAGACCAGTTCACACATGAAATGGAGCCCTTCTTGTGGAAGCAAGGGATGTCTGTGCGGTTAAATAAATGTTTTCATCTCTCTTTTACTAAACACACAGGAGGCAAGTAAAAGCCGAACTTCTGGGTTTTTTAATGCACGACGTTTTGACGAATTTTGAGGCATTTTTGTGTTAGAAAGAGGTATTTTTAAATCTGTCAGAAAATCATATATTTAAAAAAATATGTCCAAAGGTCATGCAGTTTTTTTTATCAAAAGGTCATACACCTAAATAACCCATATATAAAAGAACGATGTGCAAGTTTTCATTTATTGTCCTCTTGAGTCTTGATAATGTCAGTGATGAACACTTTTGTTTTTATATTTCTATTGCTATTTTGCGTGTGAAAAAATAATCAGTTGGGTCCGTCTATACATCATGGTTCGTTACTGTTCTATAAAACCTTGAAGCTTCGTGTGATATACCAAAAATGAAATGTTGCACTTCATGGTTGTGGTATGTGTAAGTACTTGGTAGTTTTCATTAGTTGTTCATAAAATGTAAAAAAAGAAATTCATTTTCTTCATAATTGTTATTTTCCATGTCCAGACCCCCAAGAAATTTTGAGAAGTTCAATATTTAATTTATTGATGTGTGGCTCCATTAAAGCAAAGTTTGTTATAAGAATTGTATATTTACATGCATTCATACTAATATACTATTGTTGTTGGGACATTATTACTGATAGTGTGTCATTGATAGTCATTTCTAATTAAACTTTGATAATTATGCAATGTTAAAACCGGAACCTAGCGTGAATCAAGTTGCTGAGTTGATGGGCATTATATATTCTTATATGAACTTTGGTTTCTTATTGCGGTGACTGGAACATCTATCATTCGACCAATATACTTTAGTTTGCACTTCTCATATGACATTTGATGTTTTTAATTTTACTACTGCTATTGTCATGACGATGTTCTTCTCGGGCTGCCATTACTCAACTGATGCTGTTGTGATGAATTCTCAAATGTTGTATAAAGATGGGGTTGGATTCAAGATAACTTTCTTGATATGTTTGATGGCAATATCATATACAAGATTGAAGAAATTTTGGTCCAATGATTTTTTTTTATGTTTGACATTATTACCATATCATCCTTAATTTAATGAACCTACAATAAATGAATTTTATATAAATTTTCATATACATCTTTCGTTATAGAGTCTTTTATTTATGTCCTTAACATCATCTTCAACTCAACAAAAAAAACACTAAAAGTAATAGGTATCTTAAACACTTAAGAAGACCAACTATATATATATATATATAGGCCTTTAATATATTACTAAATTTACTATGAGTCCTATTAGACACTAAAAAAGTTTGTCTCTTTTATTTTTTAATTACTTCTATATACTTAAAAAATTGGGTCCCTATTTCTTTTGGGCCTTGGGCATACCCCTCCCCCCCCGCGCAGAACGGAGTCAAAATTCTCCCTCCCCTCTGTCGCCTTGCCTGGACCAACGCTCTGCCCGCTGGACGCCTAGATGGAATGGAACAGATTAACGGAACCCTGCCTGTCTGCCGGCGCCAGACCGCCGGCGCCGGCCAAGTGAAGTCTGAACCAGTGAACCACTTATGCTGTTGTTTTGCTGTTGTAGCCTATTCTGCAGGTTAGGTTTTTTATTTTTTTTTTAGTTTAAAAAATTATGATTTGCGAACTTAGTGTCTTATAGTCTTAGTGATCTTAATTCTGAATCTGATCATACAAATCTGATCATATAAATGCTTTGTTGAATTGCTGCTGTTAACCTGCTTTGCTGCTGTCATTGTTAGCCTATTTCTCATATAAATCTGAATTTTGTTTTTGTTCCATACTACCACAGAACTACTAGCTTAGCATTCGAATTATATTTGCTTGATGTATTGATTGGTTTAATTTTTTTACAGTCAATAACGGATAAGTATTTAATAAAAAGAAAAACAACCGGTGATTCGTCATCAATGCCAGATAAGAATAATGTTGATAGTTGTAAACAAAGTCGAGTAGAAATCAATTTATCGGATCTTCCAACTGACCCTGGATTGTGGAATAGTATTTTGGATTACAATCCTAATATTTGTGATGAAGTTCACAGAGAATAGCTACTGAAAGGGCCTTGCCAACCTCGAAGCCATGATTTTCCTTACACCGCATTTGGGAAAAAAATAACGAAGATTCAACCCTTCTTGGTTTGATGAATTTTCTACTTGGCTTGAGTATAGTGTCAGTAAAGATGCGGTTTATTGTTTATGCTGCTATCTTTTCAAACCAAGTGTCGGAGATCAAATAGGCGGGGACACTTTTGTAGGCGCAGGGTTTACAAATTGGGCAAAGAAAGAAAAAACTAACAATTCATATTGGAGGCGTCAATAGTGTTCACAACCAAGCATGGGGAAAGTGTGAAGCTTTGTTGAACAAAAAGCAACATATTAAATCTCCTATCGTCAAACAGTTAGACCAAGCTAAGAGGGATTATAAGTTACGTTTGATCGCATCGATTGACTGCATTCTCTTTCTCTTAAGACAAGGTATTTCTTTCCGAGGCCATGATGAATGTGGAGATTCCAATATTGAAGTTTTTAGGTGATCATAATGAAAGCATCAAAGCAGTTACTCTTAATAATGCTCTCGAGAATTTGAAGTTAACTTCATTGGATATCCAAAAGGACATTGTTAATGTTGTTGCAACAGAAACAACAGAACTTATTGTACGTGATCTTGGTGATGATTTTTTCACGGTACTCGTCGATGAATCTCATGACGTTTCAATCAAAGAACAAATGAGCGTTGTGTTGCGCTATGTGGATATGAGAGGATATATAATTGAGCGTTTTTTAAGCATCGAGCGTGTCCCAATCACTACATCTATCTCGCTTAAGGCGACACTTGATAAATTGTTTTTACGACCTAGATTAAATATCTCTAAATTGCGTGGACAAGGTTATGATGGGGCAAGTAACATGCAAGGCGCCATTAGTAGGTAGGCTCAAGACACTAATTTTGAACAAAAATAAAAGTGTGCATTATGTTCATTGTTTTGCTCATCAACTTATGTTGGTCCCAAAATGTAAAGGCAGAAGTAAACAAGTATTGTAGAAGGGGGGGTTTGAATACAATACTAAACAATTTCACTTATTTTAATTCTTTATTGATATAACTATCAAGAATTACATATAAAAAACCTTTAAGATTGTTGCGAGAAAGAATAGATAAATCTATCCTAACAATCTTTCACAAAGTAACAAGAAAAACTTGAATACAGAAAGATTAAAAGTTACGAAGTTTCTAGAGAGAACAAGGTTGCAAACTTTCTTGAGTGCACTGAGATCTCTTTCAAAAGAGTAGCTTGCATGGAGAAGTTCTTCACCTTTAAATACCACCTTGTGCATTAAATGCAAAGAACACTTGTCAACTTGGTATTGGATGCCAGAGATTTTCTTACAAAAGGAATAAGATATTTGATGTGACCCATCATTAATCAAAGTTGACCTTTGTACCTTGATAAGACAACACCTTAATAAAATATATATGGCATGTATCCTTTTTCTGATCTTTTGGAGAAGGTCTCCATCATTTCAGAATTTGGGTGAAAATATTTGTGCAATAGAATTTTCCTATCCTTTTTGTCAAAAGGATGTTGGAAAATAGGGGACTATCCAAATTATCAAGATAATTTGGCTAGTAAGAAATCCTGCCGAAACTAAGGAGCTGATTCTCCAGGTAGGATACCTGCCGATTGAAGAGAGGCAATTTCGGCAGGTAGGTAACTTAGTAACGTTGGAAGTTCATCTTGATCCGCATCTGAAGATTTACTTCTTTCTGACTTCGGTTGGTCTTCGACTTCACGGATCTTTTGAGGCAAGACTAAGCTATTACAAAGAACCATGAAATAATCTAAGTGCAAGGATGATCTAATATTGCAAGAGTGAAATAATAAGCCGAAGGGGATGTCATCTTCAAATCTTTGATGACCCAACAATCTCCCCCTATTTGATAATGACATCCCATAATTAAAATAAAAGAGTAAGAAAATGAATAATGCATTTTGACCTTATTTTACTCTTTTAGTTTCTTTTTCAAATAGACCATTCTTTTTGTTTATTTTTGGATTTTTTTAAGTATACAACATTTACAAGTATAAAATGAATGAAAGAATAAGCTATTAACACTACTTTCTAAAGAAAATTGCACTTGTATTAATCTCATAGGTTGAGTACAAGATAAAGCAAAATTCAAGTACAATTTCAACAAGATAGAAAAAAAATACTAAGCTTCCTCAAAAGGATCATTCTGAATATATTCCCTCTTCTTCAGCTCATCGGTTACCGCTTGGAAGAGGTGAATTGCATGACGTCCTTTCGGAATGATTTGAAGATTCCCAACAAGGAAGAGGTTGTCGGAAATATGGATTTGTTCGGCTCTGAAGAAACGAATTTGGCCAAAGCCATCATTGAAGAAAATTTGATAGTCCCAAATTCATGTTCTAATTACACTCAAACAAAACAAGATGAAATCATATGTCATTGATTCATCACAGATTACAATCTCACAACCTTCTCTCTCTACATTCTCTCTCTCTCTCTCTAGAATGATATTCAATGAATCCATTCTCTGATTCGTATGAACTACTATCTTAATGTTACCACACTGAATTCTACTTACAATGAATTACAAGGAACCTATTTATACTAAGCAACAATTACAAAGAAATTAAACAATTACACTTTGACTTATTACAAATACCTTGACATTTATGCTTGAGAGTTGACTTTCAGCTTTGACTTTCTTTACTTTCACCTTTAGTCTCTATGATCTTGAATCCAACAAATATATGCTCTAACATTCTCCCCCTTTGGATCAAGATCATCAGTAAAAAGAATTAGCAGTACAATCTTCTCTATTTAAGCTCAATTTGAATATGCCCCTTTTATGTAAAAGCAACCTTCTCAAGCAATCAACATTCTCCCCTATTCATATGAAAAATTGACATTCTCCCCATTCTTTGAAAAAATCAGTATCTTCAAAAACTTTCAACAATCTTCTCAAAATCTGATCTTCAAGAGTATTAACATTCTCTCCAACGGTTGATATAAACTTCTTTCAGACTCTTAGAAAGAAATTATCTTCAGAATTTAGCTCAATTTACTTCAGCAAAATTTATCTTCAACAATTCTGAAAACTTTGAACTCTTGCTTTCAGCTTTCAACCATCTTGAATATCTCTTGATCTTCTCTCCCAACTTTAACATTTATGACTTCAAACAATTCTTGAACTCTTCAAACATACCTGATACAAACTGTTCTTTCCGGACATTTCTTTAACCTTGTTTTCTCCCCCTTTTTGATGATTGCGGCATAAAGATCATCAAAACATTCTCCAAGAAATGTCATTATCAATTTTGACCACTGATCTTTTGAACTCAAGAGCCTCTGATTTTCTGTCGATCCAAAATAAGGTATTCATCTAGATCTTTTCAAATCCAGACAAATTAGAGTGTAACACCTGAATCAACAAATGAATCAATTATAATGCCTGTCAGTAACATAAAGTCACTGTGTGTAACAAATACACATTGGAAAGGAGCTTTTTGATGATCACTCCCCCAGGGCTTCCATCCAATCATCGAAACACCACAAAGGCAATTTCTATGAATGTTATGACAAGAAAACAAATTCCTTGTGTGTTCGTGCAAGTGTAGAAAGAATTAAGCACATGATGATTGCTTTTTTAAGGCTCAACATTGTGTAAACCACTGAGACAACAATAATTATACACAGACTCAATTGTGCATGATCGAAGTGCGAAGGTGGGGTAGACTTCCTTCTTTTTCAATATCCAAATTTTCCAAATGAAAATCAGATAGATTATGTGGTGCGTCCCCTTAAAAATATGAAACATTTTCTTTTTAAGAAGAAAATGAGTGGCTGGTGGGTTTTTATCAAGAGTTGGCATGGGCTAAATGCCTGTTTCAATAATGTTCACGAAGAATTGTGAAACATTAGTAATATGGTTGCCTGGCTCAGAAAGTAGTTGGTGCAGAGTTTGATATTCTTTTACTCTGTTCTCTCACCCTCTTTCTTTTAATCAGTTGAGCTCACTGCTAACCAAACTCTCTTTTCCATTTTATCTCATCACACAACCCACACTCATTTCTTTTTGACTCCTCACACTCAATCACTAAGGATTAACTTCTTGGGTAGGAAACACTGGTAACATGAATCCATAGAAGTTTCATTTAAGTCCTACACAATGAACCCATATTGTCCTATAAAGCATAATGTTTCTCAACAATGGTTTAACTGTATCAGTTAAAACACAAATATACAAGTCAGACATATATATATATGCTCAGAGAATTAATCATGAATATATGAGCATTTTGAAACATTGAAGATATTTCAAACAAGTATATTGAAAAAATGAAATGAATACAAGAAACTTGTTTGAAAATCTGACATTGTATGAAATGATCAAAATCAAATTATATATCAATTAAGGCTTGGGTCAACAAGAATTGATATTGTCTATACGAAACAAAAATATAGACATTCTTGAAATGTCGTTCAAAAATGAAATCACGCTCAAATTCTTTGAAATTCAATCGGGGTGTATCACCATCAAAAAAAATTGGTCAAATATGAGACATGGTGATAACATATCCAACAAAAAAATTAAACCGGTGTGTGTGAATACTTGAAAGTATATAGAAAAGATAATACACAAGTATTAATCTTTGGAAACACACGATTTGTTAACGTTTAAGTACAAGTAAAATGAAAACATTTAAAATCACACTTCCAATTTATGAAATCTGTTTAAGAATCGGGAAGTGTTTTGAACATTTAAAAAATATGTTTTCTATGATTAAAAGTCGTTCTTCTTTCAACCATATATGAGATTAAGATAAGAAATAAACCTTTCCGTTCAGTCTTAAATCTCAAGAAGTCATCTTAAAGTCATAATGGTATGATCTTGTAAGCACCCTGTCAACCTGCAAAGGTCATAAAGTCTGTCAAAGTACAAAATTTATTCCCAAAATTTTATTGAAAAATAAAACACATAAAGTAGCAAAACATTGAATGTACGAGTTATGATCCGAAATAATCAGAAGTCATAATTCTTACTCCCCCTGAAAATATGCATCTAAAATATGTCAATGAAACAACATATGATAGAGATCAGATACAACTCCCTTTTGAATTGTAGATCGTCATATCTTCCGAATACATATTTCTAGAAAAATATATATACTCCCCCTTGAAGATTGATTTCCTCATTTGAGTATTGGAGTATAAACTCTTATCAGCCCGGGAGTATCATTACTTTTAATCATTGAACAGTGAGTCCTAAACTGTTGTGTTTAGAAGTCAAACTCCGTTGAAGTACGGGTCCTAAACTGATATATTCAGAAGCCTTTGTTCTCTTACTCCCCCTTAACTTGAGGTGCCTGCAACACAGAATCATCTTTCGGCTTTGGTACCCACTGGTATTTGGGTCCATATTTGTTAGTTGCAGTTCTATTGGGAGTAACTGAGTAAGAACCATACCAGTAATGATCACTATCTTTGTGAACAAAATCATAAGTACGACAATAAGAACAATACCTTTTTTTAGATAACCTGATCATTTGATCTATCGAGTAAGTAAAATCAGGTTTACCTTTTCGTACTTTGTTCTTCTTTGCATTTGATGTATGTACAAATGATTTGTTTTCTTTCTTCTTTCCTTTCTTTTCCTCATCAACAAGTTTCACCTTCCAAACCAGTTCTTCTTCTTCATATCTTTTTCTTCTTCTTCATATCTTTTTCTTCTTCTTCTTTTGTATGTATATGAACCATCTATTTTCCAATCATAGAAAATGTTAGTTGTACGAATCTGATCAAATGAGTTAACTGACCTTTTTGAAGAAACAGTTTTCTGATGTAAGCTTGAGGCTGTCTTTTTGGAGTCAGCTGAATTATTTCTAGGTGTGTGGATTTGTGACTCTGGACTCATTTGCTCAGTCACCACTACCTTGGAAACAATATCTTCAAGCTCTTTTATCTTTTAAGAATAATTGTCTCTTTCTTTAATAAGTTGATCAATCTTTTTCTTGAACTCAGACTTCGCTTTTTGCTCTTTCAGTGCACTTTTTGACAGTTCAAATAACTTGTCAGTAAGCTTTTTTAATCTCAGTCTCAAATATCTGTCTTTCTTCTTCAAATCCATTCTTAGCATTCTTTCTTCCATCAGATATTTCTTTGAAAAACCCAACATTCTTTTGTTCAATTGCCTTTTTCTCTTTGGCAAACTTTTCCCTTTCCAAAATAATGACTTTCTCAAAATCTGAAATTTGTTGAGAAAGCTTAGAACATTTAAGCTCAAACATCTTCTTTTCTTCAAAACTTTTCCTAGAAAACTCTGAGAATTTCATAGCAAACTCTTTCTTTTCTTTCTCAAAGACTGATCTTTCTTTTGCCATAATTTTCTCCAGATCAGAAATCTTTTTATAAAGATCAGCATTTTCACTTTCCAAATCCTTAACTTTCTTTTCATTCTTCTCAAAAGAATCTTGCTTCTGGATATTTACAATTTGAGCTTCTAGATCAGAAATCTTTCCTTTTAGTTCAACATTTTCACTTTCTATCTGAGAAATTTTCTTCTCCAGAAACCTATTTTCAGTCTCCAAGTCTCTTCCTTTTAATACACATTTTGGCCCTAACATCAACCATTCAAGAGAATCCCACAACTCTTTTCCTGACGTATTGTAGGTATTTATTTGACCAGAGATTTCACGAGAGATTTCACGAGAGATTTCACGAGAAATACTATCCGACATAAAATTTCGAGCTATATTATCAGCTCTCTGTCTTTTCTCTTGTTCCTTAGTACAATCTTTTATCGGAATTTTGGGTTTCATCTCTCCTTCAGTCAATGATAATCTGATATAGTAACCCAGCTCATGTTTATCTACGAAGTTTAAAAAATTAACTTTCCACTTTTCGTATTCTCCTTTGTACAACATTGGTGCCTTCATCATGTTGCAAAAAGAACTTGAAATGATCGTTAGAAATTCAGAAAAAGTAGATCACAATCAGAACTTTGTCCCCCTCCGCAGAGTTTGCACGGGACAATCAGAACTTTGTTCCCCTTCGCGCAAAACACAGTAAATTGCGCGTTTGAACTTCGCACACAAAGAATGATGCGAGTTCTGAGGTTCGCGCAAGCAGGCTTGTGCGTGTACTTGCTTCGCGCAAACTGAAGCTTGCGAGTTCCTTACTTCTCACACACAGCAACGTGCGAGTTCTTGACTTCGCGCACAATACTTCTCGCTATGTGTTTGCACGTTCGAAACTTAGAAATATTTTCGATTTTGACTTCGCGCTAAATGTAAACGCGCAAGATGATCACTTCTCGCAAAACATTACTTCTCGTAGATTACTGTTCACGCACACTGAAACAAATGAACAGTACAAACTCGCAGATAATGTTGTGCGAGTTTCTACTTCTCGCACGTCACAACGTGCGAGTTCTTCACCATTTTTGAGAATTTAAATGTCGTGCATGTTCTTTAGCTTATGAGTCTTGCGAGTTCTTTAGATCTAGAGAGTTCATGGGTTTTCGAACAAAAATCAAGTTTTTCCTCTGATTTCAACCCAATTCTTCACCAATTGCTTTGAAACTCTGCAGATCTTATCAACTTCATGTCTTGAACAGTTTACAACAATTGAATTTCGAATTAAAACAACAAAATTGAAACTTCGATCTGAAACAATATGTTTACAGACATCGAACTCAAATTTATACAAAAACTAAAATTCAGATCGATCTATTGAGAATTTAACAAAACTATTCAAACTAATCTTGTTCTAGACATATAACCGAATACTAAGACACAAAGATTAAATCAAAAACATCACTGTAGCAACAAAATCGAATCTGAATTGTTCAACTTGTGTGTTCTTGAAAAGTCGACCCAAATCTTGAAATTCAATCCAATTTCAATCTGTTTCTGAATTTCTTTTGCTCTGATAACAATTGATAGTCCCAAATTCAAGTTCTAATTACACTCAAACAAAACAAGATGAAATCATATGTCATTGATTCATCACATATTAGAATCTCACAACTTTCTCTCTCTACATTCTCTCTCTCTCTCTAGAATGATATTCAATGAATCCCTTCTCTGATTCGTATGAACTACTATCTGAATGTTACCACACTGAATTCTACTTACAATGAATTACAAGGAATGTCAGGATCGAATTCTCAACAAGAATTAATTCTCAGAAACAATATCAAAGAAGTTTGCGGAATAACACTTTGATATTTAATCAAAACAGTAAATCAACACAGTAGATATGAAGAACAAACTGTAAACTTGTATTGAATGCTTTGAAGTTACAAGATTACACACTCAACCTCAATATTGATGAACAGGCTCACCAATACGAATTCTACTTCTCTAGAATTAGGATCTATGCCTTGAGGTTGATTTTCTCTCTAATAGAATGAAGAAAACAAAAGTTAACTCACTATTCTAAACTATACAATATATATATACTGAATACAAAGATAATTACAATAAATAAAATATCTTCAGTATATCTTCCATGTATATCTCTAAGTTTCCATGTATATCCTTTCATACGAATCTTCATCATATAAGCAGTATTAATCTTCAGCAGCATTAAATTCCTTCTAGCAGCATTAACTACTAAGCAGCACTAACCACTAGCAGTACTAACTAGCTAAGCAGTACTAACTTTGTTCAAGCAGCACTAACTTTGACTAGCAGTATTAATAGTACTAGCAGTAGTAACACTCAGCAGTATTAACCTTTAAGTCTTCTAGCAGTAGTAACTTTGAACCAGCAGCATTAACCATACTTGATGAATTCTTCAGTTCCCAACAATCTCCCCCTAACTTGACTTTTAGGAAGAGAAGTCAAGTTCTTCAAATTTTCTTCAAGATGCTCCCAAAACTCTATCATGGCCTAAATTCCAGTGTTTGCATCCAATCCCAAACTCTGATTGATGGTTCTTTGAATCAAGTATTTAGCCATTTCTGAATCTGGAACACATCTTAACTTTTTCTTCAGCATGGCATGAAGCTTCAATCTGCTATGATTATACACTCTATCCACTAGGAAGTATTCAGTGTGATTTAAATGCAAAGTCACTGTATATACTCCACTAATTTCATATAGAGTCCAACTGTTTACTGATTTGAAGACATCTTCGATCAAATGCTCTACTTCTTCAGGTTTGAACATCATACACAGATATTCCATTACCAGTTTTGTAATTGAAATCCCTGGAGCCTTTAGAATATCTGCATACAACTTCATTCCTATCTCAAACATCTCTTCAATATCTGATCTAGAGCATGTTCTGACAATTTTTGCCCATGTGTTGAACACTTCATACTTTTCATCCTTTCTTTTCAGCCTTATGAATTCCTTTCCATCCACTGTCAATGTATCCCAGTGAATGACCTCAGGAGGCTTAACTCCTACAGGTTCTGCTGAAATTGGTTCAGGCACTTTGTCCATCACTACCATATACAAATTTACATCATCAGTGTTTGATGACTCTTTCTGTTTAGATGACTCAGGTGCCCCTTCTTCTTCAGCAACCTTCTCAGCCTCTTCTCCAGATACTCTAGGCTTCTTGATTTGCTTTCTTCTTGCCATCATCTTTGTTCTCTTTAAAGTCCTTAGACTTTCTCCCAGAGTGGACTCTTTCTTAGGAGGTGTTTCTTGCTCATCTGGAAATGGCTTTTGACAATCAAAGTCATTACTTTCTTTTATCCTCTTCTCCATCTCCACCCTAGCAGTTTCATTTCCCTGAAGCTTCAACATCTCTGAATCATACAGCTCTTTGATCTTCTCAAAAGACATTTTGGAGAACATCTCCTTTTTGACTCCTACAGCACCTTTGAGAAATATAATCATCTTGTTTCTCTCTTGGGTACCTAGGAATGTCTTTGAGGGTTTTCTCTTCTTTGCAACTGTTTTCACCACTGATTTCTTCATACTTGCAACTTTCTTCTATGCAATTTCAGTTGCCATACTCAGTTGATAAGCTTCATTCAGTTCAGCAGCTAGAGCTTTTGCCATCTCCCTGTCCTTTTCCATCTGAACTCTTTCTTCCTTTTCAATGTCATCTTGCATCTTTCTATCTAGGGCTTCATCTGATTCAACCAACCTTTGCTTTTTGATTTGTTGATCAGATTCCACCATCTTTGCTTTTCCTTTGTCTTTGCTGATTGCCTTCTTACTGTTATCTTTCTTGATCACTTCACCTTGTTCTTTGATGATTACTCCTTTGGTCTTTGAAGTGACCTTGGGAGTATCATTCTTGGCTTTAAGTAAGGTTTCTGCAATCTCAAGATCTGTTAAAACTTCTTTCACAGTTTCTGCTGCTTTATTAATGTCTGCAGTAGTAACTGTTTCTGCTTGCTACTCCCCCTCAACATCAAGTTTCTCTCCATCAAGCTCCCCCTTTCTTGTGGCTTCTTCCATGTTGATCTCCCCCTTTTTGGGAGCATCATTTTCAGTGGTCCTTCTCCTTAGTTGGAATTGCTTTCTCTTCTTCCTCTGTACCAGACTTAGCACCATCTTCTTCAGCTTAGCAATCTGTACTTGTTGGGACAGAATGACCAGCTTCATCTCCTCTATTTCTTTTCCTTGTTTCATAACATCTAGGTTGATGTTTCCCATGGTTTCCATCAATTCCTGGTAACTATATCTGTCCTCACCTTCTCTAGAAGTGTTACCCTCCTTTGAAGGATCATTGGATCTTTTAGTAGTGGAAGTCTTCTGCCTAGCAGAAGCACTATCCACCCCTGTGGTTTCTTGGCACCAGGGACCTTCAAATGATTGCTCATTCAAAGTTGCCATGGTGGAGGTCTTATTGATGTTACCACTTTCCTCCTCTGTGCTAGCAGGAGTAGTGGCAGCCTCATCACCCATATGCTCTACCTCCTCCTCAGAGAGCACCTCCTTTGGGTTGGGAGACACCCTTGTGGATTCCCTTTGAATATTCTCTACTGGAGAATGTTCCAATAGAGGGCTTAAAGGCTTGGGGGGTGATGGTACAAGAAGGGAAGGAGCCTTCTTTACCTGTTTCCTCTTGTAAGTTTGGGTGATAGGAGAGGTTGGTTTTTCAAGAAGGGACTGGGGAATAGATTTTGAGAGGGAAGGTTGGGATTGGCTAGCAGTGGGTTGGTCTAATGGGGGCCTTGACCCTGCTTCCATACCTTCATTGGTTTGGGACACCACCATCATTGTAGAGAACAATGGGGTGTCAACTCCTTCAGAGTCCCCAGCAGATCTTCTCATATTTGAGAAAACCTTGCCTTTGGGGGGTTTAGGTACATATACCCCAACAGGTTGAGGTATATCCGTCAATTCATGAGTAATAACTTCTTGAACAAACCTGGGATACATAAAGAAGCTCTTTTTGTTTCCCATGTTTGAGACAAGATCACTGAAAATCATTTTAGAAAAATTATACTTTCTGGCATTGGCCAAGCACACCAAAGCATAAGCAATAGTGCTGCTGAACTCACTCCATCCAGTAGTCTTTTTGGAGATACAATGCATAAGAGTATGGACAAAGAAACGCCATTGGGGTGAAAATTTGGCTTTAGAGAATTTGAAAACACCCAATGGGCCTCCATACCCCATTCTTGTAAGATTGGAAAACAGTTCATCGTTTGGGATAGAAGTTATACCAGAGGCATCGTCTAGACGTAGACTGATGTGAATAACCTCTTCAGTAACTGTTAGTGATTGATCACAGATTCTTGTCTTGATCATTTGCACACCATTCTCAACAACAATGGTGGCATTAGCCCAGAACTGCCTTTGATGCTCGATATAGATTGTAAGGGATACAATAAGAGCATGAGCAATATGGCTTGACTTGAGGAAATCCACAATCTGATGAAATCCTGCAGCTTGCTTTGGCTTTTGTAGCATCGCAATCTCATTGTGCTCGTCGATGAATGTCATGGATGCCATTGATCTTAGTGAAAAGCTTGCCTGAAAACTTCGAACTTGAGAGAGAAAAGGTTTAGAGCGCAAGAGAACAGGATGCAAAGAGTCGTTATGAACTTTTAGGCGGGCAAAGAGTATTTATAGTATTCGGAACATAAGCAGTATTAACCTAGAGCAGTATTAACTACTAGCAGTATTAACTAACTAGCAGTATTAACTACTAGCAGTATTAACTGAAAGCAGTATTAACTGAAAGCAGTATTAACCACTAGCAGTATTAACTGAAAGCAGTATTAACCACTAGCAGTATTAACTGAAAGCAGTATTAACCACTAGCAGTATTAACTGAAAGCAGTATTAACCACTAGCAGTATTAACTGAAAGCAGTATTAACCACTAGCAGTATTAACTGAAAGCAGTATTAACCACTAGCAGTATTAACTAACTTACTCCTTTAAACTTGCTAAACACTGAGTACTGCTATGCATATCCTGAAAAAGAAGATTAGTAACTCCAAGAATAAATAATATACAGGTATAAAACCACTTTTTGAGAAGGGGATTATTCAGAGTTTATCATTCCCACACTTGTTACCAAGAAAGTGAATCTACCCACATCAAAAGCTTTAGTGAATAGATCAGCAAACTGATTATCAGTGTGAACTTTGACAACTTGAATAAGTTTCTTTTCATTACAATCTCTTATAAAGTGATACCTGATTTCAATGTGCTTTGTCTTTGAGTGCTTGACTGGATTATTCACAATGCTAATAGCACTGCTGTTGTCAATAAAAATTGGAGTGTGTAGAAAGGTTACCCCATAATCCAACATTTGATTCTGAATCCATAAGACTTGAGAACAGCAACTTGCAGCTGCTATGTACTCTGCCTCTGTTGTAGATGTGGATACTGTGGTTTGTTTCTTGCACTGCCATGAGACTAGTCTAGCACCCAAAAACTGACATCCTCCAGAAGTAGATTTTCTGTCCAAGTTTGCCCCACCTAGATCACTGTCTGAGTATGCTATTAGGTCAAAGGGTGAGTCATGAGGATACCAAAGTCCCAATCTGGGTTGCCCTTTGAGATATCTGAATATCCTCTTAACAGCTTGAAAGTGAGATTGCTTTGGCCTAACTTGGAATCTTGCACATACACAGACTGGAAACATTATATCTGGCCTTGATGCTGTGAGATACATGAGAGAGCCAATCATGGATCTGTAATGATGCACATCTATATCCTCCCCCTCAAGATCTGCTGTTATTTGCTTGTGTGTTTCCATAGGTGTGCTGGCAGGTTTTGACTCTGAGAAACCAAACTTGGTTAGAATGTCCTGCACATACTTGGATTGACAGATGAAGATTCCATCTGACTTCTGTTGAACTTGGAGTCCAAGGAAGAAAGTAAGTTCCCCCATGGAACTCATTTTGAACCTTTGATGCATTAAATCCTCAAACTCCTTGCACATGTTGTTTCTTGTAGATCCAAAGATAATGTCATCAACATAGATTTTGACCAGCAAGATATCCTTCTTCTTTCTCTTGATAAATAGAGTCTTATCAATGACTCCTCTTTCAAAGTCATTTTCCAAGAGATAGGATGACAGAGTGTCATACCATGCTCTTGGAGCTTGATGTAGTCCATAAAGTGCTTTCTTTAATTTGTATACCCTGTCTGGATAGCTTGGGTTTTCAAACCCTGGTGGTTGACAGACATATACTTCTTCTTCAATTGAGCCATAGAGAAAAGCACTTTTTACATCAATTTGATAGACTTTGAAATTCATGTAAGAAGCATAGGCTAGGAATAGTCTGATTGCTTCTATCCTAGCCACAGGTGCAAAAACTTCTTCATAATCTATACCCTCTTCTTGAGTATATCCTTGAGCCACCAGCCTTGCTTTGTTTCTTATGACAATACCTCTTTCATCTCTCTTGTTTCTGAAAATCCATTTTGTGCCAATTGCTCTGTGACCTTTAGGAAGGTCTACTAGATCCCATACATCTTGTAGCTTGAACTGTAACAGTTCTTCTTGCATTGCTTCTATCCAGCTAGATTCTTTCATAGCATCATGTGCCTTTTTAGGCTCAAGCTGAGATAGAAAACAAGAAAGAACTGTATGCTGTTGATCTTGCATTTCTTGAAGCCTGCTTTGATATCTAGTCATCATAGGAGAAGAGATATCTCCTATTACCAGCTGTGGAGGATGATTCTTTTGAACTCTGGTGTTATGACTAGGTTCTTCATTCAGTCCAGCCTCTAGATTAGAGTCATGCAACTCAACTGAAGTGTTTTCAGAGGCCACTTCATTATTTTCTTGAGTCTCCTCATCTCTAGTTTCTTCTTCACTCTGACTTGGTCCAGTAAATGATTCCTTTTCACAGTCTTCAACAGAATTTACTGTGGGTATGGGAAAAATCACAGATTTAGATATACTTTCTTGAACTTGTGTGATCCCTGATCCTCCACTTCCTGAACCTGCATTCTCATTACTGAAACCAAAAGAGTTAGTTAGTGAATCAATGTCAAATAGCCACTGAGGTCCAGACCCAACAGGATTTGGTGTGTTCTCATTTCATTTGACATTGTCACTTTCTTCAATTATTCTAGAAGATGAGTTAAAAACTCTGTAGCCTTACTCTGAGATGAATATCCAACAAGAAATCCATCATCTGCTTTGCTATCAAACTTACCTAAGTGAGATTTGGTATTTAGAATTGTACAAGAACACCCAAAAGGTTTGAAGAAACCAATGAAAGGTTTTCTTTTATTTAAAAGCTCATATGGGGTCTTGTTCTTTTGCTTGACCACTAGAACTCTGTTTTGGACATAACAAGCAGTATTAACTGCTTCAGCCCAGAAGGTAATTGGCAATTTTGAATCAGCCAACAGAGATCTAGCAGCCTCTATTAGTGTTCAATTTCTCCTTTCAGCAACACCATTCTGTTGAGGAGTCCTAGGAGCACTATATTGCCTCTCAATACCTTTTTCTTCACAAAAGGTGTTTAGATCATGATTTTTAAACTCAGTTCCATTATCAGATCTAATGACTTTTACTCTTTGATTAGTTTGATTTTCAATTCTTAGAATAAATGATTTGATAAGTCCACTTGTCTCATCCTTAGTCCTTAGAAAATATACCCAAGTAAATCTGGAGTAATCATCAACAATAACCAAGCAGTAAGATTTCTTGCCTATACTCATAACATTTGTAGGACCAAACAGATCCATATGCAATAACTGGAGACAAGAAGAAACATAATTTAACTCTTTGGTCTTATGAGAAGTTTTGTGTTGTTTGCCTTTAAGACAAGCAACACAATGATCATCACATGAAAAGACTTTTGAAGGTAAACCTCTTACAAGGTTGTTTTTAACAAGATTGTTCATAGTCTTGAAATTCATGTGACACATCCTTCTGTGCCATAGAGAGGATTCATCTACAGAAGCTTTTGAAACAAGACAATTTAGAGATGAATCACTATCAACATTGTCCATATCTAGACAGTAAACATTGTCCTTCCTTGGAGTTCTAAGTAGTATCATGCTTTCATCAACTACCTTGAACCCTGGAGCAAGGATCATACACTCATTATTAGTAAATAATATACTATGTTGTTTGTCACAAACCTGTGATACACTTAACAGGTTGTACTTTAATTGATCAACATAGTAGACATCCTCAAATGTCATCTTACCTTTGGTGACATTACCTTTTCCACTTATCTTACCACCAGTAAGATTATCTCCAAATGCAACATGTCCTCCATTGATATGCTTGAAATCCTGAAAGCATGACATGTTGCCTGTCATGTGCCTAGAGCAACCACTATCAACATGCCAAATGCTCTTTCCCTTGAGCTGTTGGTTGCCCTGGACATTAGATAAATCAATTAGTATAAATTAGGAACCCAAGCCAAAGTGGTCTTGGGTACCCCTTTCTCATCAAAATACTTGCATTCTTTCTTGACAAGATTTTTGAACTTTAACTCCTCATTCTTGGAGTACTTTGTTACAATAATAGGCTTGGAAATATTTTTGCTAGAATCAGTACTGGTTTTAGAAGTACTAACTGCCTTGGCAGCACTTACATGCTTAGCAGTACTAACCTTGTTAGCAGTAGTAACTGTGTTAGCAGCAGTAACTGTATTGGCAGTATTAACCTTTGAAGAGGTAGTAACAGTATTAGCAGCATTAATATTTTCAGCAGTACTAACATTGTTAGCAGCAGTAACTGTGTTAGCAGTACTAATATTGTTAGCAGTACTAACACTGTTAGTACTTCTAGGTACCCACATTTTGACACTTTCTTTTAAAATCTTTTTCTTTAAAGTGCCTTTACTTTCCACAGATTTGACACTTTCTTTTAAAATCTTTTTCTTTAAAGTGCCTTTACTTTCCACAGATTTCTTTATCACATGTTTCTTTCCAGCCTTCCTATAACCAACAGGTTTTTGCACAAATCTTTGAAAGTTCATCTGTTGATTAATAGGGTTAAAGTAACAATACTTAGCCAAATGATTCAACTTGCCACATATAAAACAAAGTTTTGGTCTATTGATTTTATTCAGATCAACTCCTTGTTTCTGAGCCCATTGATTATTCCAGTTTCTTTGATTTCCTCTTTTTAAACCAGAATTTAGGCTCTTGGCTTTATTGCAATCACACTGTTTACAAGATCCAGGATTCACAACTGTGGTTTGTTTGTAATGGACCTTGTTATCCTTTCCTTTAGTCTTCTCTATCTCCTTGGACTTGACCTAGATTTTCCCACATCCCTCATTGGTGATAATATTGTTTGCTAATGGTATCTTTTTACTCACAGTATTATCCCTGTTCTCACTGGCTTCTTTCTCAGTCAAATCCTTGACTACTACCTCATCCAAAGGATCTATCTTAAAAGCTTCTTCAGACAAGTC
Organism: Arctium minus; assembly: GCA_954870635.1. Lineage (NCBI taxonomy): Eukaryota > Viridiplantae > Streptophyta > Magnoliopsida > Asterales > Asteraceae > Arctium > Arctium minus. The sequence goes on along the minus strand of OX941087.1, from coordinate 79,729,273 downwards.
CTTTTTCTCCTTAGTTTCTAACAAGTCTGATGTAGGAGAAATATAGTTGTTATTGTAAGGAGGGGGTGTATTGTTGTATCCAATACCAGGCTTCATCTTATCATGTATCTGAGCCTTTAGAAGAGAATCCATTGCTTTTGAAGCATAAGAAAACTTTTCTATGTCAAGCTCAACTTTTGACAGTTCCTCTTTCAGCCTATCATTCTCTTCTAATGATTTAGACAGTTTGGTTTCTAACTCATTCTTTTCCCACTTCCAATAGTTTGTGTCATAAGAGTGTTGAAGTTCATTAGCTTGAAAGCCTTTGATTTGCTCTTCAAATCTCTCTACTATCAACACATAATCTCTTCTGTCCTTTTCTAATCTTTTGAGGTCATCACACATACTTTGATTGTGATCCCTGTATCTTGTAACAGTGTCAATGCAAGATTTAGTGCACAGATTAGAACTTACCTCAGTGGGGAGATCAGACACTTCTGCTATAAGAGCTTGGTTCTGAATGGCTTCCTCAGCTTGATCACTCCAGTCAAATCCCATTCCTTGTTGAGAAACAAGGGCTTGAGCAGGATTCTTCTTCAGATTATATCCTCCATTCTGAGCTTGTTGATGGTTGTTGTTTGGAACAGCACTCCTGCATTCTCTAGCAAAGTGTCCTTTCTTGTGACACTTATAACATTCCACCTTGGTTTTGTCAAAACCAGCTCCATCTTCTCTTCTTTGAGAGAAGTTATTTCTTCCAGTTCTTTTAATGAACTTTTTCACCCTCATGGATAACATGGCCATCTGCCATTTAATATCCATCTCCTCCAGATCATCAGGGTGAATTTGATCCAGATCATCATTAATCAAAGAATTGCTGCTATGACTGGACAAAAAGGCTTCAAAGATAGTTTCAGTGCCTTTTTCTGAACTTACTCCACTGGCAGTACTAACTGCTTCAGGGTTGGCAGTAGTATCAGTGGATGCTGAAAGAAGTGCAGCATTGTGAATATAACCAGAGGGCTTCTTCTTGGTTTCTACCTCAGTTTCAAAAACTCTTAAATCATTGTATAGATCATCAAGTTCTTTCTCTTCCAGATTGTCACTCTGTCTATATGAGACAGTGTACATAGTCCATTCATCCCCAAGAGATCTGAGGAACTTTCTGTTGATATCATCTTGTTCCATCTTCACCCCTACAGTAGCCAGTTCACCTATGAGTTTGTTGAACCTATCAAAAGTTTGAGTCATAGACTCATTCTTTGTGGAAGTGAAATTCTCATACTGCTGCTTTAGAACATCTCTTTGATTTCTTTTGATGCTCTTAGTTCCAGCAAATCTTTTCTCTAGAGCATTCCAGAGAATCTGAGCATCGGTGCAGTTGCAAAATTGATGCTGGTATTCATTGGGAATGGCCAAGAGCAGAGTGCTCAAGGCCTTCATCTCTGTTTGTCTGATCTTCCTCTCACCATCTGTCTTTGGTGGAGGTCTTTTCCCATCTGGTCCTATCCTTCCAGCTTCAGAAGGACCATTCTCAATGATATCCCACATTGAGTAGTCAGTGAGAAGAATATATTGTCTGATTCTTATCTTCCACATGTCAAACTCACTTGGTTTGAGCATTGGAACCTTAGAAACCAAAGTACTGCTTGATTCTGTAAGATTTTCCATGATGAATAACTGTTTCTGAGAGAGTTTGGCTCTGATACCACTTGTCAGGATCGAATTCTCAACAAGAATTAATTCTCAGAAACAATATCAAAGAAGTTTGCGGAATAACACTTTGATATTTAATCAAAACAGTAAATCAACACAGTAGATATGAAGAACAAACTGTAAACTTGTATTGAATGCTTTGAAGTTACAAGATTACACACTCAACCTCAATATTGATGAACAGGCTCACCAATACGAATTCTACTTCTCTAGAATTAGGATCTATGCCTTGAGGTTGATTTTCTCTCTAATAGAATGAAGAAAACAAAAGTTAACTCACTATTCTAAACTATACAATATATATATACTGAATACAAAGATAATTACAATAAATAAAATATCTTCAGTATATCTTCCATGTATATCTCTAAGCTTCCATGTATATCCTTTCATACGAATCTTCATCATATAAGCAGTATTAATCTTCAGCAGCATTAAATTCCTTCTAGCAGCATTAACTACTAAGCAGCACTAACCACTAGCAGTACTAACTAGTTAAGCAGTACTAACTTTGTTCAAGCAGCACTAACTTTGACTAGCAGTATTAATAGTACTAGCAGTAGTAACACTCAGCAGTATTAACCTTTAAGTCTTCTAGCAGTAGTAACTTTGAACCAGCAGCATTAACCATACTTGATGAATTCTTCAGTTCCCAACAAGGAACCTATTTATACTAAGCAACAATTACAAAGAAACAAAACAATTACACTTTGACTTTGACTTATTACAAATACCTTGACATTTATGCTTGAGAGTTGACTTTCAACTTTGACTTTCTTTACTTTCACCTTTAGTCTCTATGATCTTGAATCCAACAAATATGTGCTCTAACAAAATTCTATATGTCGGCTGGAGGATGACGATAGCTGAGGGCTTAGGCACAAGAGTAGGACGAGAAAGATCAAGGTTGGAAGTCTTTAGGATCTTTCCTTCCTTGGCCATTTTGTTGGGAACTGAATATGTGACTAAGTCATTAATGCTGCCAGTTCAGATTTAGTACTGCCAGATGATCTTAAAGATTAATACTGCTAGGTATTACTACTTCTAGTAGAATTAATACTGCTAGTCAAAGTTAGTGTTGCTTGAAAAAAGTTAGTACTGCTTAGCTAGTTAGTACTGCTAGTGGTTAGTGCTGCTTAGTAGTTAATGCTGCTTCTAAGATAATGAGAAGATAATGCTGAAGAGATAGCGTCTGAAGATAAACATGGAAAGCTTGAAGATAATTATGAAGATTATTTTGAAGATCTTTTTAAGTTTTGTAATTATCTTTATTTTCAATATATGTATAGAATCGTTTAGAATAGAATGAATGGTCTGTGTTTTTGTTCTAGAGAGAAAATCAACCTCAAGGCATAGTTCCTAATTCTAGAGAAGTAGAATTCGTCTTGAAAGAGCCTGTTCTTCAAGATTGAGGTTGTGAATGAAAAGCTTGTAACTTGAATCATTAAATAAAGTTTACAAGTTGATTGTGATTCACTGTTTCATTTTTTTTTTGTTTATTGAATAATAAAGTGCTATTCCGCAGTTTCTTTAATATTGTTTCTGAGTATTCATAATTCTTGTTGAGAATTCGATCCTGACAAGTGGTATCAGAGCAAGTTCTCTCAGAAACATTCATTCATCATGGAAAACTTTGCAGAATCAAACAGTACTCTTGTCTCTAAGGTTCCAATGCTCAAACCCAATGAGTTTGATATGTGGAAGATCAGAATCAGGCAATACATTCTCCTTACTGACTACTCAATGTGGGATGTTATTGAGAATGGTCCCTCTACTGAAGGCCAGATTGGACCAGATGGGAAAAGATCTCCACCTAAGACAGATGGTGAGAGGAAGATCAGGCAGACAGAGATGAAGGCCTTAAGCACTCTGCTTTTGGCCATCCCCAATGAATATCAGCATCAATTCTGCAACTGCACTGATGCTCAGATTCTCTGGAATGCTCTAGAGAAAAGATTTGCTGGAACTAAGAGCATCAAAAGAAATCAAAGGGATGTTCTGACGCAGCAGTATGAGAACTTCACTTCTTCAAATAATGAGTCTATGACTCAAACTTTTGACAGGTTCAACAAGCTTATTGGTGAACTGCCTACTGTTGGAGTGAAGATGGAGCAAGATGATATCAACAGGAAGTTCCTCAGATCTTTTGGGGATGAATGGACTATGTACACTGTCTCATATAGACAGAGTGACAATCTGGAAGAGAAGGAACTAGATGATTTGTATAATGATTTAAGAGTTTTTGAATCAGAAGTAGAAGCTAAGAAGAAGCCCACTGGTATATTTATAATGCAGCACTTCTATCAGCATCTGCTGATACTACTGCCAACCCTGAAGCAGTTAGTGCTGCTAGTGGAGTGAATTCAGAAAAAGGCACTGAAACTGTTTTTGAAGCCTTTTTGTCAAGTCATAGCAATAACTCCTTGATTAATGATGATCTGGAACAAATTCACCCTGATGATTTGGAGGAGATGGACATTAAATGGCAGATGGGCATGTTATCTATGAGGGTGAAGAAGTTTATTAAAAGAACTGGGAGAAACAACTTCTCTCAAAGAAGAGAAGATGGAGCTAGTTTTGACAAAACAAAGGTGGAATGCTATAAGTGCCACATGAAAGGACACTTTGCTAGAGAGTGCAGAAGTGGTGTGCCAAATAACAACCACCAACAAGCTCAGAATGGAGGCTACAATCAAAACAAGAAATCTGCTCAAGCCCTTGTTTCTCAACAAGGAATGGGGTTTGACTGGAGTGACCAAGCTGAGGAAGCCATTCAGAATCAAGCTCTTATGGCAGAGGTATCTGATCTCCCCTCTGAGGTAATTTCTAAACTTTGTACTCAATCTTACATAGACACTGTCAAAAGGTACAGGGATCACAACCAAAAACATGTGTGATGACCTCAAAAGATTAGAAAAGGACAGAAGAGATTATGTGTTGATAGTTGAGAGGTTTGAAGATCAAATCAAAGGCTTCCAAGCCAATGAACTTCAACATTCTTATGACACAAACTACTGGAAGTGGGAAAAGAATGAGTTAGAGACCAAACTGTCTAAGTCAAAACAAGAGAATGATAAGTTGAAAGAAGAACTAGCTAAGGTTAAGCTTGATATAGAAAAGTTTTCATATGCTTCAAAAGCAATGGATTCTCTTCTAAAGTCTCAGATTCATGATAAGATGAAGCCTGGTATTGGCTACAACAACACACCCCCTCCTTACAACAACAATTACATCCCTCCTACATCAGACTTGTTAGAGACCAAGGAGAAAAAGAAATTGTCTGAGGAAGCATTTAAGATAGATCCTTTGGATGAGGTGGTTGTTGAGGATATGACTGAGAATGAAGCCAGTGAGAATAAGAACAATACTGTGAGTAAAGTGAGACCTTTAGAAAACAACATCATCACCAATGAGGGATGTGGAAAAATCTGGGTCAAGTCTAAAGAGATAGAGAAGACCAAAGGAAAGGCTAACAAGGTCCATTAGAAACAGACCACTATTGTGAATCATGGCCCTTGTAAACAGTGTGCTTGCAATAAAACTGAGAGCCTAAATTCTGGTACAAAGAGAGGTAATCAAAGAAACTGGAATAATCAATGGGCTCAGAAACAAGGAGTTGATCTGAGTAAAATAATTAGACCAAAACCTTGTTTCATATGTGGCAAGTTGAATCATTTGGCTAAGTACTGTTTCTTTAACCCTATTAACCAAAGGATGAACTTTCAAAGATTTGTGCAAAAACCTGTTGGTTATAGGAAGGCTGGAAAGAAACATGTAGCTAAGAAATCTGTTGAAACCAAAGGCCAAATAAAGAAAAAGGTTTTAAAAGAGAGTATTAAAATGTGGGTGCCTAGAAGCACTAAAACTGTTAGTACTGCTACATCAAATAGTACTGCTGACAGGGATAGTGCTGCCAGAAGTAATACTGCTGCTACCAGTGTTTGTACTGCTGAGAATATTAATGCTTCTAACACTGTTAGTACTTCTTCAAAGGTTACTACTGCTAACATAGTTACTGCTGCTGACACAGTTACTACTTCTAACAAGGTTAGTACTGCTAAGCATGCAAGTGCTGCTAATGCAGTTAGTTCTTCTAAAACCAGTACTGCTTCTAGCAAATGTGCAGCCAAACCCATTATTGTGACAAAGTACTCCAGCAATGAGGAGTCAAAGTTTAAAAATCTTGTCAAGAAGGAATGCAAATATTTTGATGAGAAAGGGATACCCAATACCACTTTGGCTTGGGTTCCTAATCAATACTAACTGCTTTATCTTATGTGCAGGGCAACCAACAGCTCAAGGGGAAGAGCATTTCGCATGTGGATAGTGGTTGCTCTAGGCACATGACAGGCAACATGTCATGCCTTCAGGATTTCAAGCATATCAATGGAGGACATGTTGCATTTGGAAACAATCTTGCAGGTGGAAAAATAAGTGGAAAAGGTAAGATGACATTTGAGGATGTCTACTATGTTGATCAGTTGAAGTACAACCTGTTAAGTGTATCACAGGTTTGTGACAAACAACATAGTATATTATTTACCAATACAGAATGTATGATCCTTGCTCCAGGATTCAAAGTAGTTGATGAAAGCATGATACTACTTAGAACTCCAAGAAAGGACAATGTTTACTGTCTAGACATGGACAATGTTTCAAGTGATTCATCCCTAAACTGTCTTGTTTCAAAAGCTTCTATGGATGAATCCTCTCTTTGGCACAGAAAGATGTGTCACATGAACTTCAAGACAATGAACAAACTTGTTAAAAACAACCTTGTAAGAGGCTTACCATCAAAAGTCTTTTCATGTGATGATCATTGTGTTGCTTGTCTTAAAGGCAAACAACACAAAACTTCTCATAAGACCAAAGAGTTAAATACAATTTCTTCCTGTCTCCAGTTATTACATATGGATCTGTTTGGTCCTACAAATGTGATGAGCATAGGGAAGAAATCATATTGCCTAGTTATTGTTGATGATTACTCTAGATTTACTTGGGTATATTTTCTAAGGACTAAGGATGAGACAAGTGGACTGATCAAATCCTTTATTCTAAGAATTGAAAACCAAACTAATCAGAAAGTAAAAGTCATTAGATCAGACAATGGAAATGAATTTAAAAATCTTGATCTAAACACCTTTTGTGAAGAGAAAGGCATTGAGAGACAATATAGTGCTCCTAGGACTCCACAACAAAATGGATTTGCTTAGAGAAGGAATAGGGCACTAATTGAGGCTGCTAGATCTCTGTTAGCTGATTCAAAATTACCAATTACTTTTCGGGCTGAAGCAGTTAATACTGCCTGTTATGTCCAAAACAGAGTTCTAGTGATTAAGCCAAAGAACAAGACACCTTATGAGCTCTTAAATAAAAGAAAACCCTTTATTGGATTTTGTAAACCATTTGGGTGTCCTTGTACAATTCTCAATACCAAATCTCACTTAGGAAAGTTTGATAGCAAGGCAGATGATGGATTTCTTGTGGGTTACTCATCTCAAAGTAAGGCCTACAGAGTTTTTAATTCTTCTTCTAGAATAATTGAGGAAAGTGACAATGTCAAATGCAATGAGAACACACCAATTCCTATTGGGTCTGGTCCTCAGTGGTTGTTTGACATTGATTCACTAACTAACTCTTTTGGTTTCAGTAGTGATGATTATGCAGGTTCAGGTAATGGAGGATCAGGAACTCCACAAGTTCAAGAAAACATACCTCAGTCTGTGATTTTTCCCATACCTACAGTGGCTCCTGTTGAAGACTGTGATAAGGAGCCATCTACTGAACCAAATCAGAGTGAAGAAGAAACAAGAGATGAGGAGAGTCAAGAAAATACAGAACCAGAAGTAGCTGCTGAAATCACCTCAGTTGAGTTAAATGACTCCAATCTAGAGGTGGGACTCAATAAAGAATCTAGTTATCAAACAAGAACACAAAAGAATCATCCTCCTCAGCTGTTAATAGGAGATATCTCTTCTCCTATGATGACTAGAAATCAAAGCAGGTTGCAAGATATGCAATACCAACAGCATACAGTGCTTTCTTGCTTTCTATCCCAGCTTGAGCCTAAGAAGGCTCATGATGCTATGAAAGATTCCAGTTAGATAGAAGCCATGCAAGAAGAGCTGCTACAATTCAAGCTGCAAGATGTTTGGGATCTGGTAGACCTTCCTAAAGGTCAAAGAGCAATAGGTACAAAATGGGTCTTCAGGAATAAGAGAGATGAGAGAGGAATAGTAGTAAAGAACAAAGCAAGGTTGGTGGCGCAAGGGTATACACAAGAAGAAGGAATAGATTATGAAGAAGTATTTGCACCAGTGGCTAGGATAGAAGCAATCAGATTGTTCCTGGCCTATGCTTCTTATATGAAGTTCAAAGTCTATCAAATGGATGTAAAAAGTGCATTTCTATATGGCTCAATTGAAGAAGAAGTATATGTCTGTCAACCACCAGGGTTTGAAAACCCATGCTATCCAGACAGAGTATACAAACTGAAGAAAGCACTTTATGGACTGCATCAAGCACCAAGAGCATGGTATGACACTCTGTCATCCTATCTCTTGGAAAATGGCTTTGAAAGAGGAGTCATTGATAAGACTTTGTTCATCAAGATAAAGAAGAAGGACATCTTTCTGGTCCAAATCTATGTGGATGATATCATCTTTGGATACTCAAGAGACAATATGTGCAAGGAGTTTGAGGATCTAATGCATCAAAGGTTCAAAATGAGTTCTATGGGGGAACTTACTTTCTTTCTTGGACTCCAAGTCCAACAGAAGTCAGATGGTATTTTTATTTGTCAGTCCAAGTATGTGCAGGACATTCTAACCAAGTTTGGTTTCTCAGACTCAAAGCCTGCCAGCACACCTATGGAGACACACAAGCAGATCACAGCAGATATTGAGGGGGAGGATATAGATGTTCATCACTATAGATCCATGATTGGCTCTCTCATGTATCTTACAGCCTCTAGGCCAGATATAATGTTTCCAGTCTGTGTGTGTGCAAGATTTCAAGTTAGGCCAAAGCAATTACACTATCAAGCTGTTAAGAGGATATTCAGATATCTCAAAGGGCAACCTAGATTGGGACTTTGGTATCCTCATGACTCATCATTTGACCTACTTGCATACTCAGACAGTGACTTAGGTGGAGCAAACTTGGACAGAAAATCTACTTCTGGAGGATGCCAGTTCTTAGGTGCAAGACTAGTATCATGGAAGTGCAAGAAACAAACCACAGTGTCCACATCTACAACAGAAGCAGAATTCATAGCAGCTGCAAGTTGCTGTTCTCAAGTCTTATGGATTCAGAATCAAATGCTGGACTATGGGGTAACCTTTCTACACACTCCAATCTTTATTGATAATAGCAGTGCTATTAGCATTGTTAATAACCTTGTCAAGCACTCAAAGACAAAGCACATTGAGATCAGGTATCACTTTATAAGAGACTGCAATGAAAAGAAGCTTATTCAAGTTGTAAAAGTTCATACTGATAACCAGTTTGCTGATCTATTCACCAAAGCCTTTGATGTGGGTAGATTCACTTTCTTGGTAACAAGTGTGGGAATGATCAACTCTGAATAAGATCCTACTTTAAAAGTGGTTCAATACCTGTATATTGGTTATTCTTGGTGTTACTAATGTTCTTTCTCAGGAAATGTAGAGCAGTACTCAGTTCATCACAAGCTTAAAAGTGTAAGTATGGTTAATACTGCCAGTACAGTTTTAGTACTGCCAGTACAATTTTTAACTATTGCTAGTAGTTAATACTGCTCTCAGTTAATACTGCTAGTTAGTTAATACTGCTAGTAGTTAATACTGCGCTCAGTTAATACTGCTAGTTAGTTAATACTGCTAGTAGTTAATACTGCTCTCAGTTAATACTGCTAGTTAGTTAATACTGCTAGTGGTTAATACTGCGCTCAGTTAATACTGCTAGTTAGTTAATACTGCTAGTAGTTAATACTGCTCTCAGTTAATACTGCTAGTTAGTTAATACTGCTCTCAGCTAATACTGCTAGTTAGTTAACACTGCTAGTGGTTAATACTGTTCACTGTTAATACTGCTTTCACTATCTTTTTAAAGGTTAATACTGCTTTTAATCCAAAAGCTATAAATACCCTTTCCCGCCTAAAAGATCATAACGACTCTTTGTCTACTGTTCATCTTCTCTCTCACTCTTTTCTCTCAAGTATCCAGTGCTCGCTAGGCAAGAATACTTGCGTACAGATGGCTTCAATGGCGTTTATTGATGAGCACAACGAGATAGCCATGCTCCAAAAGCCAAAACAAGCCGAAGGTTTTCACCAGATAGTCGATTTCCTGAAGTCAAGCCACATCGCTCATGCTCTCATTGTGTCTCCTACCATCTTCATCGAGCACCAAAGGCAATTCTGGGCCAACGCCACTACTAGCACTGAAAATGGAGTGCAGTGCATCAAAACAAGGGTTTGTGACAAACCCTTGACAGTTACTGAGGAGACCATTCGCATCTGTCTACGTCTAGACGATGCTTCAGGTATATCTTCTATTCCAAATGAGGATTTGTTTTCAAACCTCACCAGAATGGGGTATGAAGGCCAATTGGGGATTTTCAAGTTTTTCAAAGCTCAATTTACACCCCAATGGAGGTTCTTTGTTCATACCCTGATGCACTGTATTTCTAAGAAAACTACTGGCTGGAGCCAATTTAGCAGTCCCATTGCCTATGCTTTGGTATGTTTATCTACTGCTAGAAAATATAATTTTTCACTGATGATCTTCAATGATCTTGTCTCAAACCTGGACAACAAGAAGAGTTTCTTCATGTATCCCAGGTTTGTACATGCAGTTATAACCAACGAATTGACGGATATACCTCACTTTGATGGGGTATATGTACCTAAACCCCCTAAAGGCAAGGTCTTCTCAAACATGAGAAGATCTGCTAGGGACTCGGAAGGAGTTGACACCCCATTGTTCTCAACAATGATGGTGGTGTCCCAACCACAAGAAGGTATGGCCTCAGGGTCAAGGCCCTCATTAGACCAACCCACTGAGAGCCAATCCCAACCTTCACTCTCTCACATTTTTCCTCAGTCCTTTGCTGCTAAACCCACTCCTCAAATTTCCAAGACTTATGTCAAGAGAAAGGTACACAAGGCTCCTTCCCTTGTTGTACCTACTATTAACCAAGAGCCTCAAAGCCCTCTATTGGAGCATTCTCCAATAGAGAATATCCAAAGGGAATCCAATAGGGTGTCTCCCAACCCTGAGGAGGTGCTCTCTAAGGATCTGAATGAGCATATGGGTGAGAAGGTTGCCACTACTTCTGCTAGCATAGAGAAGGACAGTGGTAACATTTCTAAGACCTTCCCCATGGCAACTTTGGGTGAGAAATCAACCAAAGGACCCCGGTGCCAAGAAACTAAGGGGGTAGTTGATGTTTCTGCTAGGCAGAAGGTCACTACTACAAGATCCAAGGATCCCTCAAGGATGGGCAAAACATCCAAAAAGGGTGAGGACAGAACTGACACTGATGAATTGATGGAAAAAGATTCCAATGATCCTTCAAGGGTGGGTAAAACACCTAAAGAAGGTGAGGATAGCTATACTTACTTGGAATTGATGGAAACAATAGCCAAAATCAATGTTGATGTGGTTAATCAAGGAAAGAAAATCAAAGCATTGCAGCAAGTGGTCATCTCCCAACAACAGCAAATTTCAAAACTCAAGCAATTGGTGGGAAAGCTCATGGCCAAGAAAAGAAGAAGTCAGTTTGTTCTCAGGAGGAGAAAGGGGGCAACCAATAAGGAAAATGAGAATGCTTCCAAAAAGGGGGAGAGTTCAAGCTCAGAACAGTTGGATCAACAAATTGAGGGGGAGAATGTTGGAACCAGGGGAGAGTTTGTTGAAGAAAAAGCTGAAGGTGTAATAGAAGCAGAAACAACACCAGCAGCAGAAACAATACCAGCAGCAGAAACAACCCCAGCAGCAGAAACTGTTAGTGCTGCTGAAACTTCAAAAGCAGCAGTAACAGGGTTAACACCAGCAGAGATTGAAATAGCAGAGATGCTTGTCAAAGCAAAGAATGACACTCCCAAAGCAAAGGGAGTGGTCATAAATGAAGGGGGAGCAAAGAAAACAGAAAAGAAAGACAAGGTTGCAGATGCAATGAAAAAGGGGAAAGAAAAGATGACAGAATCTGATCAACCATCCAAAAAGCAAAAGATGGTTGAGTCAGATGAAGCATTAGCTAAGAAAATGCAAGAAGAGTTAGATCAAGCAGAGAAAGAGCAGGTTGAAATAGACAGAGAAATAGCCAGAGCACTTGCCAATGAATTAAATGAAGCATTTCAGAAAGGGTTGGAAACAGAAAAAGCAAAGCAAAGAGCAATGAGCTTGAGAAAGGCTATGATGGCCAGATCAAGTGCAAAGAAGAGAAGGCCTTCACAAACTTACCTTGCAACTCAGGAAAGAAACAAGATGATAACTTTCTTGAGGAGTGCAATTGGTGTAAAGAAAGAAATGTTTGTGAAGATGACTTTTGATCAAGTCAAGGGATTATATGAGAAAGAAATGGAAAAACTGAAAGGTAATGAAAAGGACAGAGTGGAGTTTGAAAAGAAAGCCAAGCAGAGGCATGATGTGAATATCAATCAACCCTTCCCTGAAAGTGAAGAGGGAACTCCTACAAAAGAAAAGGTAGAGATAAAGGAAGAAAAGAAGAAGGAAGCTGCTATAGGGCAAAGTCAAAGGATTCTGAAGAGAACTAAGATGATGGCTAGAAGAAAGAAAACTGAAAAAAAGGCCAGAGTAGAAGAAGAGAAAAAGGTTGCTGAAGAAGAAGAGGCACCAAAGAATGAAGAAAAGAGAACTGAATCTCAGGAAGTACCACAGAGTTCAGATGTAAATTTGTACATGGTGGTAATGGATAAAATTCCAAATCCTATCACAGCTGAACCTGTTGGATTCAAACCTCCTGAAGTTATCCACTGGGATACAATGGAGGTGGATGGTAAAGAGTATATCAGATTGAAAAGAAAGGATGATAAGTACTATGTGTTTGCAACATGGAACAAAATTGTCAGAGAATGTTCAAGATCTGATTTGGAAGAAATGTATGAAGTTGGTATGAAGATACATGCAGATCAGTTGAAAGCTCTAGGGTTACCAATTGTGAAGCTGGTCATGGAGTATTTGTGCATGTTATTCAATCCAGAAGCAGTGAAGCATTTAATCAGAGATGTGTTCAAAACTGTTAGAGGATGGACTTTGTATGAAAGGAGTGGAGTCTATGAATTGGCCTTGGATACTTTTCACATGGAGTATTACTTGGTGGATAGGGTCTACAATCACACACATCTGAAGCTTCATGCCATGTTAAAGAAGAAGCTGGGTTGTGCATCAAATTCAAAAATGGCAAAGTATCTAATTCAGAGAACTATCAATCAGAGCATGGGACTGGATCCTAACATGGGACTGGATCAATGAAAGTTTTGGAAGCATCTGAAGAACTTGACTTCTCTTTCTAAAAGTCAAGTTAGGGGGAGATTGTTGGGAACTGAAGATATGACTAAGTCATTAATGCTGCCAGTTCAGAGTTAGTACTGCCAGATGATCTTAAAGATTAATACTGCTAGGTATTACTACTTCTAGTAGAATTAATACTGCTAGTCAAAGTTAGTGCTGCTTGAACAAAGTTAGTACTACTTAGCTAGTTAGTGCTGCTAGTGGTTAGTGCTGCTTAGTAGTTAATGCTGCTTCTAAGATAATGAGAAGATAATGCTGAAGAGATAGCGTCTGAAGATAAACATGGAAAGCTTGAAGATAATTATGAAGATTATTTTGAAGATCTTTTTAAGTTTTGTAATTATCTTTATTTTCAATATATGTATAGAATCGTTTAGAATAGAATGAATGGTGTGTGTTTTTGTTCTAGAGAGAAAATCAACCTCAAGGCATAGTTCCTAATTCTAGAGAAGTAGAATTCGTCTTGAAAGAGCCTGTTCTTCAAGATTGAGGTTGTGAATGAAAAGCTTGTAACTTGAATCATTAAATAAAGTTTACAAGTTGATTGTGATTCACTGTTTCATTGTTTTTTTTGTTTATTGAATATTAAAGTGCTATTCCGCAGTTTCTTTAATATTATTTCTGAGTATTCATAATTCTTGTTGAGAATTCGATCCTGACACATTTTTTGAAAGACGCCTTCGTTCTTCACTGATCGAGACTTTGGCTTGGAGGAGGAAGAGGAGTGATGATCAACTTTGAGTTTCTGAAGGAACTCATTTTCTTCGGCAGTATGCATAATTCGGTAGCGGCTTCAGTAGGTCTTCATCTTATTCTGAAAGCACTCCTACTCTTATTCAAAATTTTGATGATTTTGAACCATTCACAAATGTCGTAAGATTTAAGCCATTCCAGCTTATCCGTTCGGCTCGTTCCATCCTCTCGTGATATAATAAGCCAGATTGGATCCTTTGAAGATTTTGGCCCTGAAATTCTAATCCCCGAGATTGGGGAGCTTTCGTATTAGCTGGTTAGTGACTTCTTGTACCACCGAATGCACTTTGCCTTTTGTTCCTCATATTCCTTTGTTGATTTTTCCAGGCTACCAATCTCCAGCTTTTGGGCTTCGATCGGATCATCAGGGAGGTTGGCCTTCTTAGCCTCATCTTCGGCAATTTTCCGAGCAAGCTCTTGTGTTTCATCAAAAGCTTTTTGAGCAAGATCGGTTGCCTTAATTTCTTCGGCCGACATCCCTAGCTGGGATGTTATCTTTGGGGATGTTGCAATCTTAAAACATTTGACCCTAAGGAGCGTTTGACTCTCTCTTCTTTCTTATTTTTCAATGCCTTGTCCTCCTTTTCAGGAGTCGTTTTATTTTTTCCTTTGTCTTTTGCAGGCTTCCCCTTAGACACTTTGGCCCGATCGGTAGGACCCGATCGGCCGGTTCCCTTACCTTCGGCCAGATCGGTAGCCGATCTGCCGGTGCCCTCTTCTTCTCTTTGGACGCTGGAAATTGTAAGGATTAGATGCTTCCCCTCAATAGGTTTCTCCTCCTCAGCGAATCCCAATACAATTAAACAAATCAAGATCAAGATTTAACAGTTTATGATCTAGAGAGAGAGTAGAGAGAGAAACTCAAGTCATATGCATATTGATATCTGACAATTACTACACGTACAATACTTGGTTACACTCAAGGTATTTATACCAAGGACTAAAACTCTCATATCACTATTTCTACAAAGAACTCTCTTGACCCATATGCTTATACAACAAGTTGACTTTACAAGACTTGACTATTTGACTTTACAACACTTTGACTTTTCCTATTAAATCTTGGATACAACGAAATACACTAACATTCTCCCCCTTTGTATTCAAGATTTAAAATTTTTTTGACAATCATCTTCTGCACTTGATTCTTCAAACTTTGTCTCTGATAGCTTTAAACTTTGAAGCTTTGACAATCTTTAATCTCTGATACTTTGAAGAATCTTGAAAAGTCATTCACTTTGCTATGAATAGTCACCAAGTCTTGATTAACAAACCATTTGAAATATTGAAGCATCTGAACTTTGAAACTTCAGGAATCTTTAAACTTTGAGGAATCTTTGATCTCATGTCTTCATCTCTCTAATCTCTAGATCGTCTCTGAAAAAAAAAAACTTTCTCGAATCATCTGTCTGATTTGTCTTTGAATCATCTCTGAATAATTTCTTTTCATCAGACTTTAGAATTTCTTCACAAATCTTTTCACTTTGACATCTTTTTATGACTTTGAAATTGAATTTGTAAATTTCTCCCCCTTTTTGATGAATTGTGAGAATCAAAATCATCAAACA
Source organism: Arctium minus (assembly GCA_954870635.1). NCBI lineage: Eukaryota > Viridiplantae > Streptophyta > Magnoliopsida > Asterales > Asteraceae > Arctium > Arctium minus. Next base: position 79,713,740 of record OX941087.1, on the reverse strand, counting down.
ATTCAATTGAAAATGTATGAATCCTAATTCAATCAAACAAATCAAGATCAAGATTTAACAGTTTATGATCTAGAGAGAGTAGAGAGAGAAACTCAAGTCATATGTATATTGATATCTGACAATTACTACACGTAAAATACTTGGTTACACTCAAGGTATTTATACCAAGGACTAAAACTCTCATATCACTATTTCTACAAAGAACTCTCTTGACCCACATGCTTATACAACAAGTTTACTTTACAAGACTTGACTATTTGACTTTACAACACTTTGACTTTTCCTATAAAATCTTGGATACAACAAAATACACTAACACTCGTGCACTAGGAAATAGGAATCCACATTCTTATCAGGTGAGCACATACAGATTAAATATGCATAAATTAAATATTTACCCAAGCCTATAATATTTGTCAACATATAGGATCCATAATCATCATACAAAGCTTCATAAGTTTAGATAAACCTAATCTTCCATTTTAACCAACTATTTTCCATTTTACATAGTTCATCAACCCATGTAACAAGTATCATTATAGTAGTAGTTTACATTCTCATGAACCTTTACTACAAAACTCAAGTCAACTAGTTCAAAACCCAAAGATTAGGGTATTATTCTATTTTTCTCACATAAATGCATAGTTTAAGAACAACAAAGGTTTGATTAAGCAAGTAAAATATAAAGAGTAAAGTTTATAAAAGAACTCACATTCTAGGGTTTGTAAAGTGAAAACCCTAGAAGGATAAATGAGGAGAGCCTTGATAATCTTCATTGAAGCTTTAATAACCCACACTTGCAATAACTTGAGTTCAACCACCCCCCTTTTTGAACACTTAAAGCTAGGGTTTTGTGGATGACAATAAATGAGAAGGAAATAGGAGTAGAAGGGAGGAAATCGGCCTACACTTAGAGAGCGTTCAATTGTTATCTAAAAATAAATGAGAGCATTGAGATTGGTCCTTAAATCAGCCCTCCCCCGTTTCACTGTTCATGTCGCGGGCGACAATGCTCTAGCGACATTTTCGGTCAAAACACATAAACTCAACCCTCACTAGCGACATTGACCCAACGATATTGCCCGTGGCATTGTCATCGGGCAATGTCGCCCCCGGCCCTCCACATGCTGATTGAACGAAGCTAAAAGTCTACAGTTCAAAGTTTGATCCTCACTCGAATTCTTTTGATCACTAGAGGATCGGGTAGGTGTTTCCTTGCGAAATGAGGCCACGAACTAAGGTGAAAACTACTACCGATTCGCTACTAAATAAGTTCGTGTGATTACCATACGCTTGCATCCGCACACACACACACAAGTACAAATGGTACCTAAATTCATACGGTACAACGTTCCCAACGCGATTGACATGAAAGATTCAAAGTAGAGCGATTCTATCAGACGTATGAATAGATTTTACACTAAAATGCTTACGGTGCTTACTTGAAAATTCCGGGGCGTTACAATCCTCCCCTGCCAGGATCGAAATTCAAACAAAAGTTTAATTCACACACACTCAGAATCAATGCTAAAGAAGTTGCGGAAAAACACTTTAACACTAACAATCAATGAAACAGTATATGCACTTAAATCACAAGTTTATATTGATTCAACTTGATGATTACACACAAAACCTCAATCTGTTGAACAGGCTCAACAGACGTTCTATACTTCTCTATAGAAAGGATCTAAACTAGTCTTGAGGTTAATTCTCTCTAAAACAAAACTTATGAATGAATTATTCTCTTTCTATCAAATACTTCTATACTATATAAACAAGACTGATTACAAGATAATTATCAAAATAAAATTGATCTTCATTCCATAATTATCTTCTTCACTTTAGCTTCAATCTATACAGCTGTCTTCATTCTCATACGGAGTCTTCATCTCATAAGCAGCACTATCTTCATGAGTAGTATTAATTCTGAACTAGCAGTATTAATCTCAGCAAGCAGTATTAATTTTGTCTCAGCAGCATTAACTCCTTCAAGTAGTAGTAATTGTGATCTGGCAATACTAACTTCCTCATGCAGTAGTAATAGTCATGTCTAGCAGTATTAACCATCCTTGGCACATTTTAGACCCAACAATCTCCCCCTAACTTAACTTTTCAAAATGAGAAGTTAAGTTCTTCAAAACTGGTCTTCATGATGCTTTCAAAACCTAAGTTTACACCCCTAGATTAGGATCCAAACCCAAGCTTTGATTGATGATCCTGCTAACCACAATCCTTGCCATTTCTGAATCTTGAGGACAGATTAGTTTAGCTTTCAGCATTCCCTGTAGCTTGGCTAGGCTATGGTCATATATCTTATCCACCAGGTAATATTCATGAAAGCTTTTGTCAATGGTTAAGATATACACCCCACACCTTTCTATAAGCATCCAGTTTTCCACAGACTTGAAGACATCTTTGATGACATGCTTGACAAGATCTGGACTGAACATCATGCATAAATACTCCATTGCTAGTTTCTTGATGTTCATCCCTGGAGTCTTCAGCACATCCCCATACAGATTCATTCCCACTTTAAACATTTCTTCCAAGTCTGACCTGGAACAACATCTGACTATCTTCCCCCAAGTAGAGTAGACTTCAAAGTGATCACCCATTCTTTTGATTCTGAAATATTCTTTGCCTTGATCTACAAGAATATCCCAGTGGATGATTTCAGGAGCTTGGACAGAAATGGGATCTGCCTTCACTGGATCATTATCTGTTACAGTCATGTATAGTTCAAAATGCACATCAGATTGACTTGGTTGCTGAGCACTTTGACTTGATTGCTCAGCTTGACCTGTAACAGATGGTTCTGTTTCTTTCTCAGTTTCTGCAACCCTTGGCTTCTTAGACAGTTTCTTGGAAGCTATTGTTTTCACTCTCTTGGCAGATATGACTTCCACAGAAACATGTTCTTCCTTCTTTTCTTCAGCGTTTTCTTTTGAAGGGGTGGTTTCCTCACTTTCAGGGAAGGGTTGTTGAATATTGAGATCATGTCTCTCTTTCATTTGTCTTTCAAATTCTATCCTTTGAGTGAAGTCTCCTTGAAGCTTTGCCATTTCCTTCTTGTATAGATCTTCAACTCTTGAGTAGGACATATCAGCAAACATTTCTTCCTTAACCCCCACGGAGTCTTTCAGAAAGTTAATCATCTTTCTCCTTTCTTGATTGGCCAGGTAAGTTTTAGAAGGTTGTCTTTTCTACTTCTTTGCTGGCAGTCTGTGCTTGGATGCTTTCAATGTACTTTTCTTGGCCTCAGCTGCAGCTTTCAAGCTCTTTTGATATACCTCATTCAGCTTAATGGACAGATCTAGAGCAATCTGCCTATCTTTGGCCTTCTAAGTTTCTTCTTCTTGTTGTAGCTCAGCCTGCAGCTTCTTAGCCAGTTCCTCATCTAGTTCAATCTGTTTTAGCTTCTTTGGTGGCTTTGCAGATTCATCCACCTGTTCCTTTCCTTTCCTCTTCAGTTCATCCTAACTGATTTCTTTCCTTTTTAGCTCAGGGCCTCCCTCTTTGATTTCCACTCCCTTGGCCTTTTGAGTGGCTTTGGGAGTGTCTGTTTTGGCCTTTAGAAGGGTTTATGCTATTTCTATTTCTTTAATAGAAAGCCCTGTTACTGCTGCTGTACTGATTTCTGCTTCTTTGCCCTTCTCCCCCTCAAAAGTAGAATCCATTCCAACAGGACTTTGCTTCTCAGATTCAGCTCTATTCTCCCCTCTTTGAAAGCATCATGAGGAATGCTCCTCTTCTTCAGTATGAATTTGGTCCTCTTCTCCTTTTGCACATGCTTGAGGACCATTTTCTTGAGGTTGGAAATCTGGACTTGTTGGGATAAGATCACTTGTTGCAGCTCCTCAATAAGTTTGCCCTGAGATAGGACATCATTATTGATATTGGCAATTGTTTCCATCAATTCATCGTATGTATATCTATCCTCACCAACTTTAGGTGTATTTACCACCCTTAGAGGATCACTGGAACTTTTAGTAGGGGTCCTCTGCCTAGCAGAGGCACCTTCTACCCCCTTGGTTTCTTGGCACCGGGGACCTCTGGATGATTGCTCAATCCAAAGTTTCCATGGGAAAGGTCTTAGATATGTTCACACTGTCCTGCCCTACACTTTGTGCAAAGTCAGTAGTGTGAGCCTTACAACCCATATGCTCTTCCTTCTTCTTATTGAGCACCTTCTTGGGGTTGGGAGACACCCCTGTGGTTTCCCTTTGGATATTCTCTAATGGAGAATGCTCCATTAGAGGGCTTGAAGGCTTTGTGGGTGAAGGTACAAGAAGGGAAGGAACCTTGTTTACCTTTTTCCTTATATAAGTGTGAGTGATGGGTGGTGTTGGCTTTTTAAGAAGGGACTGAGGGATGTTAATAGAAATGAGTGGTGTTGGTAGGTCATCAGTTTGGTTGTCAGATGAGGGCTTTGACATTGATGCCTCACCATGCGAAGAAGACACAACCATCATTGTTGAGAACAATGGTGTGTCAATACATGAGAAGACCTTAGAAATTGTTAGAGCATAAATCTGTTGGATATAAGATCAAGAAGACTGAAGGTCAAAATACAAGAAGTCAAAGCTGAGAAAGTCAAATCTCATCAAAGTCAAAGTCTTCTGTAATAAAAGTCAAATGTATTTTGTATTTGTTTCCTTGTTTTAGTTGTAGGTATAAATAGTTTATTTTCCTTTGTAATTAGTAAGGTGTATCAAAGTGAAATACCTAACTCAGTAGGTTTAGAGAGAGAAATATCTGAGAAAGAGAGAGAGTTCGTTAGAGAGAGATTGTAGAGAGAGAAAGTGTAATATTGGAATTGAATTGAAATCAAACAGGTAATTCTTTGTGATTTCTTGTTTTGTTTGATTAATCTTGAATAGAAACTAGAATCTGGGAATATCAGAAGTCCTCCTCATATTAGAAAACACCTTCCCTTTTGGGACCTTAGGTACATATACCTCATTAAAATGAGGTAAATCCGTCAATTCCTTATTCAGTAAAGCTTGCACAAACCTGGGATACATATAAAAAGATTTTGTTTTGGTATCCAGGTTTGACAGTAAGTCATTTAAGATCATTTGCGAAAAATTGAACTTCCTGGAGGTGGCTAAGCAGACCATAGCATAAGCAAGGGTATTGTTGAACTCTCTCCAGCCAGTTGTTTTCTTTGAAATGCGGTGCTGGAGGGTATGAACAAAAAATCTCCACTGAGGTGAGAATTTGTTCTTAAAGAACTTAAAAATCTCAGTGGGACCTTCATATCCCATTCTGCTTAGATTTTCAAAAAGATCTTCCTTGAGTAGAGATGTTATACCTGAGGCATCATCTAAAAGTAGATGAATGTGAATGTTCTCCTCCGAGATGGTCAGGGGTTTATCACAAACCCTTGACTTGATAACCTGAGTACCCTCTTCATTATGGATGGTGGCATTTGCCCAGAACTGTCTGTGATGCTCCACATAGATTGTGGGATTGACCGTTAAAGCGTGGGCGATATGTGTGGATTTTAGGAAGTCCACAATCTGATGAAATCCTTCGGCTTGGTTGGGCTTTTTCAGCATTGCCAACTCATTGTGGTCATCGACAAATACAAGACCTGCCATTTGAGAGAGATTCGACTGCGAACTAGGGTTAAGAGCTTGAAGAGCAAGAACGTTAGCTAGAACGAGAGAGAAAGAAGATAGATAAGTGCAAGAAATTCAAAGAGCCGTTTTGATTTTTGGCGGACTAAGGGGGTATTTATATAATTAGTTAAGCAGTTAAGAGCAGTACTAATTCACATTAGCAGTAGTAACTGACCCCCGCAGTAGTAACTCTTTGAAGCAGTAGTAATACTTACTAGTAGTAGTAATACAGACTAGCAGTATTAACACAGACTAGCAGCATTAACACAGACTGGCAGTAGGAAAACTAACCAGCAGTAGTAGCCCAGACTAGCAGTGGTAATACAGACTAGCAGTAGTAATACATACTAGCAGTATTAACGATACTTCATTTTTGTTTGGCCTATCTGCCTGAAGCACTTAAACACACAAGGGTTAATAGCACCAATTTAATGAAAGTAAATAAGGAGGAATCTATATAGGTACATAAAGAGAATGAAAATATACTTATTCATTGTTCATCATGCCCACACTTGTGACCAAGAATGTGAATCTACCCACATCAAAAGATTTTGTGAATAGATCAGCAAACTGGTTACTTGTGTGTACTTTCTGAACCTGAATTAGCTTCTTCTCATTACAGTCTCTGATAAAATGGTACCTTATTTCTATATGCTTTGTTTTTGAATGCTTGACAGGATTATTAACAATGCTAATAGCACTGCTGTTGTCTATGAAAATAGGAGTGTGAAGAAATGTCATACCATAGTCCATCATTTGATTCTGAATCCATAGCACTTGTGAGCAGCAACTTGCAGCAACTATGTATTCTGCTTCTGTTGTTGAAGTGGACACTGTGGTTTGTTTCTTACACTGCCATGATACTAGTCTTGCACCTAAAAACTGACATCCTCCAATTGTAGACTTTCTGTCCAAGTTAGCTCCACCCAAATCACTATCTGAATATGCAAGTAGGTCAAATGGTGAGTCATGAGGATACCAAAGTCCTAATCTGGGTTGACCTTTGAGATATCTGAATATCCTCTTGACTGCTTGAAAATGGGATTGCTTTGGCCTAACTTCAAATCTTGCACACACACAAACAGGGAACATGATATCTGGTCTAGAAGTTGTGAGATACATGAGGGAGCCAATCATGGATATGTAATAATGAACATCTACATCCTCCCCCTCAAGATCTGTAGTTATCTGTTTGTGTGTCTCCATGGGTGTGCTTGCAGGCTTGGAATCTGAGAACCCAAACTTGGTTAAAATGTCCTGCACATACTTGGATTGGCTTATGAAGATTCCATCTTGTGTCTGCTTAACCTGTAGCCCAAGGAAGAAAGTAAGTTCAACCATAGAACTCATCTTGAATCTCTTAAGCATTAATTCTTCAAAATCTCTGCACAATTGATCTTTTATGGATCTAAAGATGATGTCATCCACATAGATTTGCACTAACAGGATGTCCTTCTTCTTCCTTTGAATGAACAAAGTCTTGTCAATGATTCCTCTCTCAAAACCATTTTCCAAGAGATAGGTAGACAGAGTGTCATACCAAGCTCTTGGTGCTTGATGTAGTCCATACAGTGTTTTCTTCAATTTGTATACTCTGTCAGGGTACTTGGGATTTTCAAACCCTGGGGGCTGACAGACATATACTTCTTCTTCAATTTTGCCATATAAAAAAGCACTTTTCACATCCATTTGGTAGACTTTGAACTTCATGAAAGAAGCATAGGCTAAAAATAGCCTAATTTCCGCAATCCTAGCCACTGGTGCAAAAACCTCTTCATAATCAATTCCTTCTTCTTGAGTGTACCCCTGTGCTACCAATCTAGCCTTATTCTTGATCACTATCTCTCTCTCATCCTTCTTGTTTCTGAAAATCCATTTTGTCCCTATAGCTCTATGTCCTTTAAGAAGTTCTACCAAATCCCATACAATTTGTAGTACAAACTGCAGCAGCTCCTCTTGCACTGCTTCTATCCAGCTTGGATCTTTCATTGCATCATGTGCCTTTTTGGGTTTAACCTGAGATAGAAAGCAAGATAGTAAGCCTGATTGTATGTCTTTTAATCCTCCCAACTTACTCTGATTCCTTGTGATGATTGGAGAATTGATGTCACCAATCACCAACTGAGGAGGATGATCTTTATGCACTTTTGTTTGATGAATAGCCTCTTCAATAATCTCTGCATCCAGATTAGAGTCATTCTTTTCAGGAGAGCTGCCACCAAACACTGAAGAGTTCTCATCATCAGTATCATCTTCTGCCAAAGCAGGCATCTCAGGTTCTAGATGTTCTGAAGTCAAAAGTTGATCCTCCTTTTCACCTCTCTCCTCTTCATTCTGAGCAGTTTCAGTATCCTTTGAATCTGAAGCATCTTTCTTCTCTTGAACACAGAGTTCAATAGAATCTGCTGTAGGGATTGGGAATAGCACAAACTCTTGTCGTTTGTCTTGTACGGATTCTGTCCCTGTTCCTGCATTATTCTCATAACTGAAACCCAAATAATTAGTTAGTGAATCAATGTCAAACAGCCAATCAGGGCCTGTACCAAGTTTATTTGGTATGCTCTCATTGCATTTGACATTGTCACTTTCCTCAATTATTCTAGAAGAGGTATTAAAAACTCTGTAAGCCTTACTTTGGGATGAGTAACCAACCAGAAATCCATCATCTGCTTTGCTATCAAACATGCCTAAGTGAGTTTTGGTATTAAGAATTGTGCAAGGACACCCAAATGGTTTGAAAAATCCAATAAAAGGTTTCTTCTTGTTAAAAAGTTCATATGGTGTCTTGCCTTGAGATTTAACTATTAGAACCCTGTTTTGAACATAACAAGCAGTATTAACTGCTTCTGCCCAAAATGTAACTGGCAGTTTTGAATCTGCCAACAGGGATCTTACAGCTTCAATCAGTGTCCTATTTCTCCTCTCAGCAACTCCATTCTGTTGAGGGGTCCTAGGAGCACTGTATTGTCTCTCAATACCTTTTTCCTCACATAAGCTGTTTAGATCATGGTTTTTAAATTCAGTTCCATTATCAGACCTGATGATTTTAACTCTTTGATTTGTTTGGTTTTCAACTCTGAGAACAAAGAATTTGATCAGTCCATTTGTCTCATCCTTTGTCCTCAGAAATTGACCCAAGTGATTCTAGAGAAATCATCAACAATAACTAAGCAGTAAGATTTCTTGCCAATACTCATCACATTTGTAGGGCCAAACAGATCCATATGCAATAAAGTAAGAGGTGAAGTGATTGTATTTATCTCTTTGGACTTATGAGAAGTTTTGTGCTGTTTGCCTTTAAGACATGCAACACAATGATCATCACATGAAAATACCTTTTGTGGTAAGCCTCTTACAAGGTTGTTTTTCACAAGATTATTCATTGTTTTAAAGTTCATGTGACACATCCTTCTGTGCCAAAGAGATGATTCATCAACAGAAGCTTTTGAAAATAGACAATTAAATGATGAATCATTAGATACATTCTCTAAATCCAAGCAATAAACATTGTCCTTTCTTTGTGTTCTCAGTAGTATCATACTTTCATCAACTACCTTGAACCCTTTAGCAAGGATAATACATTCAGTATCAGTAAACAATATACTATGTTTGTCACAAACCTGTGATACACTTAACAGGTTGTATCTCAATTGCTCAACATAGTAGACATCCTCAAAGGTCATCTTACCCTTTGACACATTACCTTTTCCACTAATCTTTCCTCCAGATGGATTATCACCAAATGCAACATGTCCTCCATCAATTCTTTTGAAGTTTTGTAGGCAGGACTTGTTGCCTGTCATGTGCCTAGAGCAACCACTATCAACATGTCAAATGCTCTTCCCTTTTTGCTGTTGTTTGCCCTGCACATAAAGTGGAACAGTTAGTTTTTAATAGGAACCCAAGCCAAAGTGGTCTTAGGTTTCCCATTCTCATCAACATATTCATAATCAGTTTTGATGAGCTTTTCAGACTGGGGAATCTTATGGCTTGAGTATTTTGTCAGGATTATAGGTCTTGCAGTACTAACACTGGAAGCAGTACTAACTTGATTAGCAGTACTAATTGGGTTAGCAGTACTAGCTTTGTTAGCAGTACTATCTGAGTTAGCAGTAGTATTGCTTACAGCAGCATTATTTCTGTCAGCAGTACTATTTGAAGTAGCAGTACTAACAGCTTTCTTTATTTTTGGAACCCATACCTGAACAAAGTTGTTTGCTTTCTTTGTCTTTAATGTACTCCTTGGATTATTTGGAGTATTTTTCTTTGATTTTGCAAATTTGTTTTGAACATGAGCTTTTAAAGGTGCTCTTTTTACATTTTCAGCCATATGATTCCTTCTTTGATTCCTATAACCAACAGGATTTTGTATATGTCTTTGAAAATTTATCCTCTGGTTCATAGGATTGAAATAACAGTATTTGGCAATATGGTTAAGCTTTCCACAAATAAAACAAGGTTTTGGTCTATTGATTTTACTCAGATCAACCCCTTGTTTTTGTGCCCACTGATTATTCCAGTTTCTTTGATTACCCCTTGTTTTATCATGTTTTTGGGGCTGATGTTGTTTACATATATAGGGATTCACAACTATGGTCTGCATATAGTGGACTCCCTGTACCTTTCCCTTTTCTCTCTTCGAGCTATCTACCTTTTCACTCTTGATGAATGATTTACCCCCCCCCCCCTTTCATTTGTAAGAATATGATTTTCTACAGGAATCTCTTCTGCATTCTTACTCTCAAAATTCTCTTCCTCATTCTCTTCTTCAACCACCATACTATCTATAGGATCTACTTCTGTTGCTCCTATAGGTAAGTCCTCCTTATTTTGGTTCTCTAAGAGATCTGAAGAGGGAGGGATGTAATTATTGTTATAAGGTGGTGGTGTTGCATTGTATCCTATACCACTCTTGATCTTATCATGAACTTGAGCTTTAAGCAAAGAGTCCATTGCTTTGGAAGCATAAGAGAACTTCTCAATGTCAAGCTTAGCTTTCTCATACTCACTCTTTATCTTCTCACACTCCTCTTTAGATTTTTCTATTTGAATCTCTAATTGATCTTCCTCCCACTTCCAGTAATTTGTGTCATAGTAATGCTGAAGTTCATTGGCCTTGTAAGCCTTGATTTGATCTTCAAACTTCTCAACAATCACTTTATACTCTCTTATATCTCTTTCTAACCTTTTAAGGTCGTCACACATGCTTTGGTTATGATCCATGTACTTTTTAACAGTCTAAAGACACTCTTCAGTGCACAGTTTAGTTTTTACCTCTGTTGGAATATCTGTGCTTGAAGATTCTGAGACTTCTGCCATCAAGACTTGATTCTGAACAGCTTTTTCTGCTTGATCACTCCAATCAAATCCCATTCCTTCTTGAGAAACAAGAACTTGAGTGGAGTTTCTGTTGTTTTGGAAGCTTGAGGCATGTGCTTGCTGGTGGTTGTTGCTATATTGTTGAGGAGTTCCTCCTCTGCATTCTTTTGCAAAGTGTCCCATCTTGTGACACTTGTAGCACTCCACCTTTGACTTGTCAAACCCAACACCATTTTCTCTCCTCTAAGAAAAGTTGTCCCTTCCAGTCCTCTTTATGAATCTCTTGATCCTCATAGTTAGCATGGCCATCTGCCACTTTATATCCATCTCCTCAAGGTCATCTGCATTAATTTGTTCAAGATCATCATTAATTAAACCAGAATTAGCATGACTAGCAAGAAAAGCTTCTAATACAGAGTCATTAGATACATCCTGCTTAGATACATAAGCAGTACTAACTGCTTCTGTATTAGCAGCAGAATCAGTAGAAGAATAAGATGATAAAAGAGCAGCATTATGAGTGTATTCAGATGCTCTTTTCTTGGCTTCAACATCAGCCTCAAACACCCTTAAGTCATTATAAAGATCGTCTAGTTCTTTGTCCTCCAGCTTGTCATTCTGTCTGAAGGAGACAATATACATGGTCCATTCATCTCCAAGGGACCTTAAAAACTTTCTGTTTACATCATCTTGATCAATCTGCACTCCAACAGTAGCTAGTTCACCAATCAGCTTGTTAAACCTGTCAAAAGTTTGAGTCATGGACTCATTCTTAGTTGACATGAAGTTTTCATACAATCGCTTCAATATTGCCTTCTGATTTCTCTTGGTACTTTTGGTACCAGAGAATCTCTTCTCTAGAGCATTCCAAAGCATCTGGGCATCAGTGCAGTTGCAGAATTGGTGTTGATACTCATTAGGAATAGCCAAGAGCAGTGTGCTCAAGCTTTCATCTCTGTCTACCTTATCTTCCTCTCTCCATCCGTCTTTGGTGGGATTCTTTTTCCATCTGCTCCAATCTTTACTTCATTAGATGGGTCATTCTCAATGATGTCCCACATAGAGTAATCTATGAGAAGGATGTATTGCCTGATCCTAATCTTCCACATGTCAGACTCATTAGATCTGAGCATTGGAACCTTTGAGACCAGAACGCTATCACTTGAACCGTCCATGATGATTGTTGTTTTTCTGAGTTTAACACACTCAGAATCAACGCTAAAGAAGTTGCGAAAAAACACTTTAACACTAACAATCAATGAAACAGTATATGCACTTAAATCACAAGTTTATATTGATTCAACTTGATGATTACACACAAAACCTCAATCTGTGAACAGGCTCAACAGACGTTCTATACTTCTCTATAGAAAGGATCTAAACTAGTCTTGAGGTTAATTCTCTCTAAAACAAAACTTATGAATGAATTATTCTCTTTCTATCAAATACTTCTATACTATATAAACAAGACTGATTACAAGATAATTATCAAAATAAAATTGATCTTCATTCCATAATTATCTCCTTTACTTTAGCTTCAATCTATACAGTTGTCTTCATTCTCATACGGAGTCTTCATCTCATAAGCAGGACTATCTTCATGAGTAGTATTAATTCTGAACTAGCAGTATTAATCTCAGCAAGCAGTATTAATTTTGTCTCATCAGCATTAACTCCTTCAAGCAGTAGTAATTGTGATCTGGCAGTACTAACTTCCTCATGCAGTAGTAATAGTCATGTCTATCAGTATTAACCATCCTTGGCACATTTCAGACCTAACATCCCCTCCTTGAAAAAGATTTTGTCCCCGAAATCTTGCAGTCATCCGAAAAGGTGAGGATACCGCCTCCTCATGTCCTCTTCCGACTCCCAAGTCACGTTCGTGCCTCGATGGTGTTTCCATTGCACCTTCACCATGATCACTTCCTTATGATGAAGCCTCTTCGTTTCTCTTTCTAAGATGGATTCCGGCTCCTCAACACATCGATTGTTATCCACTCGAATCTTAGACAATGGGATGACATTTTCTTCTTCCGCTAGACATTTTCGGAGATAACAAATGTGGAAAGTAGGGTGAATCCCTCGCATCTCGGGCGGTAGGTCAAGCTTATAGGCTTGGAGTCCAACATGCTCGATAATAGGAAAAAGCCCAAGAAAACGAGGGCTAAGCTTCCCTCGCTTTCCAAACCTTATAATCCCTTTCCAAGGCGATACTTTCAACATGACTCGATCGCCCACATGGAATTCCATCGGCCGTCGCTTTTTGTCCGCGTAACTCTTTTGGCGATCTTGAGCCACCTTCAACCGCTCTCGTATTCCCCTGACCTTGTACGTCGTCTCTTGTACTAAATCCGGTCCAGCGAATTATTTCTCGCCCTCTTCAAGCCAATAAGTTGGCGTTTTACATTTCCGCCCATATAATGACTCGAACTATGCATACCCAAACTTGAGTGATAATTAACTATTGTTGTAGGCGAATTCCACCAACGGAAGATGGGAGTCCCAATTTCCCCCGAAATCAATGACACACGATCGTAACATGTCTTCTAACGTTTGAATTGTCCGTTCGCTTTGTCCATCTGTTTGAGGGTGGTACGTCGTGCTCAACTACACCTTAGTTCCCAATTCTCTTTGGAACACACTCCAGAAATGGGAGGTGAAACGACTGTCCCGATCGGACACAATGGATAGTGGCACTCCGTGCCTCGAGACCACTTCGTTAATGTAGAATCTTGCTAGCTTGTCCAACGTTAATGTCTCTCTCATGGCCAGAAAGTGTGTGCTTTTCGTCAATCGATCCACTATCACCCAAATGGTGTCGTGCCCCTTCAATGTCTTGGGTAATTTGGTCACAAAGTCCATTGTGATGTGATCCCACTTCCACTCCGGTATTTCTAAGGATTGCAAACTCCCATACGGTCGTTGATGTTCGACCTTGACCAATAACAAGTAAGGCATTTCTCCACATAGTTCGCCACATCAAGCTTCATCACCGACCACCAATAATTTAACTTCAGATCTCTATACATTTTCGTGCTCCCGGGGTGAATAGAATATCTTGATTTGTGTGCTTCTTCCAAAAGTAACTTCTAGCATCCACCCAACTTGGGTACCCGAACTCGACCCTGAAAGAGTTTTAATCCTCTACCATCCTCTGTCAAGATGAGATGTTGCTTTGACATTGCTTCATCCTTGAGATTCGTCTCGAGTAGTGCTTTGCCCTGAGCGGACTTTATCATGTTCAAAAGGTTGGAGATGACCTCAATCTTAGCCAATGAGATTTTCACGGATCCACTGTACTCTTTCCGACTTAACGCGTTTGCCACAACATTTGCTTTGCCCGGGTGGTAATGAAGCTTGCAGTCGTAATCTTTCAACAATTCAAACCATCTTCTTTGTCGCATATTCAACTCTTTCTGATCAAAAATGTACTTCAAGCTTTTGTTGTCGGTAAAGAGTGTGAATTTGGTGTCGTATAAGTAGTTTCGCCACAACTTCAAGGTGAACACAACTGCCGCCAATTCGAGGTCATTTGTTGGGTAATTCTTCTCATGCTCCTTCAACTGTCTTGACGCATACGCTATCACTTTACCCCTTTGCATGAGGACGCAACCCAATCCCATCTTGGACGCATCGCTGTAAACGACGAAGTCTTCCGTTCCCTCGGGTAGGGATAAGATTGGACCTTCACATAATTTCCGTTGCAATGTACGGAAAGCCTTCTCTTGAGTCTCGGTCCAAGCGAACTTCACATTCTTTCGAGTCAATGCGTTCAAAGATGAAGCGATCTTGGATAAGTCCTAGATGAACCTACGGTAATAACCGGTGAGTCCCAAAAAGCTTTGGATCTCGGTTGGAATTTTTAGAGGCTCCTAGTTCATCATTGCTTCTATCTTCGCAGGATCCACCTTCATTCCTTCCCGGGTCACTACATGGTCGAGAAATTGAATTTCTCGCAACCAAAATTCGCACTTGGAGATTTTGGCATAAAGCTTCTCCTCTAGGACCTCTCTCAAATGTTTCTCGTGCTCCTCTTCATCCTTAGAGTACACCAAAATGTCGTCAATGCACACTATGACCGACCGGTCTAGAAATAGTCGGCACACACGGTTCATTAGGTCCATGAATATTGTCGGTGCATTCGTCAAACCAAAAGGCATGACCAGAAACTCGTAATGTTCATATCGAGTCCTAAATGTCATCTTTGGAACATCCTCCTCTCGCACCTTCACTTGATGATAACCCGACCGGAGATCAATCTTGGAAAAACATCCGAACCCTTGCAATTGGTCAAAGAGATCATCAATTCGAGGTAATGGATATTTGTTCTTGATGGTCACTTTGTTCAATTCCCGGTAATCGATGCACATACGCATCGATCCGTCCTTCTTCTTCACAAAGAGCACCGGAGCTCCCCACGGAGACGAGCTCGGCCTCACGAACCCCTTCGCCATCAACTCTTGAAGTTAGAACATCATCTCCTGCATTTCGGTTGGCCCAAGGCGGTACGGTGCACGAGCTATTGGTGCCGCCCCTAGAACTAAATCGATCTGGAACTCCACTTGTCGGTCGGGTGGTAAGACGGGTAGATCGTCAGGAAAAACATCTAGGAATTCATTAACAATCTTCACGTCCTCTAATTTCTTCTTCTCTACCTTGGCATCCACCACGAAGGCTAGGTACGAGGAACACTTCTTCATCAAGTACTTTCTGGCTTTGATGGATGAGATAATGGCCATTTCGCCCTTTCGCTTCTCGCCATACACTAAGGTGAAGTTGCCATATCGGTTGGGGATCCATATGAGTTTCTTGGAACATAAAATCTCCGCTTGATGCTTTGCCAACCAATCCATTCCGATCACTACGTCAAAGCTCCCGATAGTCATGGGAAGCAAGTCTACCACAAAAGATTCCCCACCAATCTCTAAACGACAACCCTTTAAAATATCCCTTAGAACCACCTTCTCCCCACTAGATACCTCTATGACTAACGCATCACCAAGACTACTAATAGGTGCACCTAAAGATTTGCAGAATAAAATAGACACAAAAGAGAAGTTCGCACCAGAATCAAACAACACTCTAGAAGGTGTGGAGTTGAGTAAAAACGTACCCGACACCACGTCGGCGGTTTCCTTCGACTCCTCCTTCGTCATCTGGAAAGCCCTTCCCTGAGCCTTGGGAATGGACTCCCTCTTCAGTTGACTACCCGAACTTCCTCCTTCTCTCGTAACACTTCTCAGCTTGGGATACTCTCTTCGGACGTGGCCCGTCTCTTTGTATTCATAACAAATTTTCCCTCGAATGGAGCACTCAGTATTAATATGACCAGGCTTACCGCACTTGAAACATGAGACCGGATTGTGGTTAGAATTGGTGTTGATCTTGCAAAACCCGAAATGCTTACTTTTGAATTTATTACACCATTTCGCCTCACGGCGATTCCCAAAGCTTTTACCTCCCGATTGAAACCTCGACTTCTTAAATGAACTTGGCGGGATCTCCCACCTTCTCTTCTCTCCCATCTTCGCCTTCTATTCTCTATCTCGAGCATAGGGTCTCTCCATCACCTTGGCCTCCTCGATGGTCTCCCGAAGGTTGGAGGCTTTAGAGTTGCGGAGCATCGATACCATATTTGAGGGTATGCCCTTCAGATAGGCCTTTACTTTTTCCTTCTCGGTCGGGACCACATGCCCCACCAAATTTAGTTTTTCCATGAACAGATGGGTATACTCTTTTATCGATAAATCTCCCTTCTTGATCGATCTAAACTCCTCCTCTATTAGGTCCATATCCTCTTCATTGTAGTACTCCTCCAGTAACTTCCTTTTGAACTCAACCCAAGCCATCTTGGCTAACACAGATTCTTCCACTGTTGCGGTGAAAACATTCCACCATGTCAGCGCCGAACCCCAAAGCATCTGAGAACCGTACTTCACCTTCTGACCTTCGTCACAATCACAGGATCGAAATGCTTGTTCAATCTCCCTGAGCCAGTTCATGCATTTTACGGGCTCGTCGGTTCCGGCAAACTCTGGGGGTTTACAACAAAGGAAGGATTTGTATGAGCACCCTTTTCCCTGTTGTCTTGTTTCCAAGGTCACCAAACCTTCTGTGCGGTTCTCATCTTCGGTACCCCCCAGATCCTGCGACAATTACATTTTCCTCAATCGTCTCATGACGACAATGATTTTCCTCTCGGTCTTCAAGTAACTTCATGAACAATTCCTGTTGTTTCACCATGGCCTCATTCATAGTTCTCATCATATCCATCATCTGTGTCTGTGGGGTTACCTCAGTCATGATCGGATCCGCGGTGGCAATGTGGGTTCTCGGGATTTGTTCCACCATTCCAACAAGCATAGGTGGAACTGGAGGTTCTACCGTTACTGTTGCATTCGGCCTATCGGCCGTGGATTCAGTCACCGCATGACCCTCTGGCGATGTTTGAAGATGACTCTGAGTATTTACCATTTTCGTTTGTCATCAATTCAAAAGAGAGTGAGGAGTGGGCTACACAAGATTACACACAAGAAATGTACTAATACAATTCATTGATCATCACAATCATAGTAATTTAAGCATGCTCACAAAGAAGTACATTCATAATATCAGTAGCTAATTGAAATTATGAACGTACGCTACATAACGATTCTCGTTACCACTTTCATAATTTCAACAATGCAGTTTCCGTTGACTCTAGTATTGTCCCATCTTAAAAGTTCTACCGACTCTCACAATTTATTGCCTAATAGTCTCAGATTAAATCTAGGCATCGAGATTTCATACCTAGTTCACTTAAACTAGAGCTCTGATACGAACTTCTAACACCCTAAAAATTTGATCAAATAAAAATTGAAATTTTGGCAATGTGACGTCTAAAATAAAGACGTCCAAAAATTAACCTGTAAGGAGAAACTTCAATGTATAAACACTTCCCAAGGGGAAACTATAGACCCAAGAGAAATTGGGATAGTTGCACCATAAAGTTGGCCGAAGAATGGGATACAAAACAAATTACAACAACCTAATTAATCTAGAAGTAATTCAAAAACTAGATTAAAACGGGTGTTGCTAAACCACTATAATCTCTCTTCACAAAAGTCCCCCAAAATCCCGGCATCTCGAGATCTCCTACATGCCCGACACCTAGTTTCCACCGCTAGAGGGATTTGTGGAAAACAACAACCACAACAAGTGTTAGGACAAAACCTAGTGAGATCTCATAGAATAAACAATACGCTAACATAATGACATAAAACAAAATTTGTGTTACTGAACTCCATTGCTTCACATTGTTATTCCACTCGAAACAGTATTTCCAAACCTGAATATAACACTCAAGAAATAACTCTTGAAAATACGGGGGAGACCCGTTTCTATCGGGGTGACATATACACGGGATTGGAGTCACCCATAATGTTAATGGATTACACCTCATGTCCCAGTCCTAGTTCCCATGCCATCACGATATCACAACCTCAAACCATAAACGTTGCCTTTATTTCCTACTCCGTCGAGTTACACCTCATGGTCTTATGGGACATTATTGTCTATCCATATCTAGACGAGTTACACCTCAAGGGCCCATGACCCCGTATTGCCTACTCGCTAGAAAACCACAATGGCCTACAACGATAGGTCCAAAAAGATAAATATCCATATCCTCGTACACAAGGAAATAGGAATCCACATTCTTATCAGGTGATCATTTACTGATTAAATATGCATAAATTAAATATTTACCCAAGCATATAATATTTGTCAACATATAGGATCCATAATCATCATACAAAGCTTCATAAGTTTAGATAAACCTAATCTTCCATTTTAATCAACTATTTTCCATTTTACATAGTTCATCAACCCAAGTAACAAGTATCATTATAGTAGTAGTTTACATTCTCATGAACCTTTACTACAAAACTCAAGTCAACTAGTTCAAAACCCAAAGATTAGGGTATTATTCTATTTTTCTCACATAAATGCATAGTTTAAGAACAAGAAAGGTTTGATTAAGCAAGTAAAATATAAAGAGTAGTGTTTATAAAAGAACTCACATTCTAGGGTTTGTAAAGTGAAAACCCTAAAAGGATAAATGAATATGAGAGCCTTGATAATCTTCCTTGAAGCTTTAATAACCCACACTTGCAATAACTTGAGTTCAAGCACCCCTTTTTTGAACACTTAAAGCTAGGGTTTTGTTGATGACAATAAATGAGAAGGAAATGGGAGTAGAAGGGAGGAAATCGGCCTACACTTAGAGCGAGTTCGATGGTTATCTAAAAATAAATGAGAGCATTAAGATTGATCCTTAAATCAGCCCTCCCCCGTTTCATTGTTCATGCCGCGGGCGACAATGCCACGACATATTCTGGTAACCCGTTACCTACTAAATAGGTATTCGAGACCCTTAAATAAATATAAAGTTTGGTTTAAACCTTAAAGTGATAATTTTAAAAGTTGGTTCCCCAAAATAAGAACAAGACGAAAGTTGGTTCCATTTTGATGCAATTTTCCCAAAAAAAAAAACTAAGAGAGCATTTGATTCACATAATGGAATTTGATGAAATTCGAATACATCGAAGGAATTTGACTTTGAAATAATTGGAATGGAATTTGATCACTACAAGATAAATGACCTTCAGGGAAGGTTTTATTTGTACTTAAAAGTCTTAAAACCTTCTCTAAAACCTTTAGAGAAACTTTTCATTTCCATCAAAGAGTTTCTCTATATAACTTGATAATTCAATGAAAACAATAAAGGGATGAATCCTATTTATAACTAGGCTTAGAGATAACTAAGGAAGGAAATACTAAGATAAGGAAATATAATATAAGGAAATACTAAGATAAGGAAATATGCTTTCGAGAGTTGTCCCGAGAGTTAAGTCTCGGTGAAACTCTCGATAGGCTCTGTTGTTGGTTCTTCACATTCCAGTAGCCACCGGTACTTGTATCGGGACTTAGGTCTTGGTGTAACTACCGGTAGGGGTTGTTTGCTCCTTTCTTGATGCCAAATTCTGAGCCTTCTTTGAGCTCGTTTTCTTCTTTTCCAAAGATAGAATAAGTATCTTGATAGCTCTCGAATCCTCCCTGTATCAGTCACCCTTACTTGAAAAGAACTCTACCTCGAGTTCACTTGAAAAATATATTCATCCGACTTGTAGAACATTTGTTTCTTCATAACGTTTGGATTCACAACATGGCCTCCAAAATTCAAAAAATTTGAACAGTCTTCAAATCCCAACTAAGGTTGTCATGATCGTTTCCATACGAGTGATATTTTATCAAACTCGAAAGGGTAAGAGATTAAAGTAGCTTTACCGGGAATTGTTTCGGTCAGAACGGAAACAAAATCTTCGTGATTAATCTTATTGACTTCTAGGAACATAGATTTCGTTGGCTCGGGAATGTTTTCAACCGGTTCACTTTTGATTTCTTCGGTGGCTGGTTCGAGATCTGGTTCAGATATTTTGGACTCGGTCAAGATTTCTTGCTGTGGCTCAGCCACGGTGGGGATGACTCTCTCTTCAAATCTGTCCGGCAAGACTTCATCTTTTTCGGGTGGCTTCTTCGGAACAGGTGGTTGTTTGATGAGGGACGAAATGTGATACATAATAGAGTCTTTGTTGTTTTCAGGTTTGGAATATAGCTTGTTAAGGATTCGTTCATAATTAATCTTCTAGTAAGAATCGTTCCATCATAAGTTGCTTCATTCTCCTCCAAGATCAAACCGGTCCCTATCTTTGTCGTTGTATTTGCACGATCAATTTATCCCACCAAATAGCGGCGATACTCTTTAGACAGAAAGCAACCATCTTTATTTTCTTGTGTTCCGGGATCTCCATGATATCAAAAAAACGATCGACCTCGATTAGCCAGTCTAGGAACTCTTCTACGTCCATGGTTCCATAGAAGTAGGGAATATCGGCCTTCATTCGGTAATTGGGGTCTTTTTGGGGTGGTTCAGCTTCGTCCTCGGATTCTGGGTCGGAACTTGAACTAGTGGTCCGGTTGTATCGACCACCACGTGGTCGATTTTAATCTTCTTGCATGTCTCGTCTCCGTCGTTCAATATGTTTGGCGTCGATCTGATTGGAGAAGGTGGTTGTCAGCGTGTTGAAGGTTGTGGTAAAAGTCATTGTGACCCCATCAAGATCTGCTCGGGTGAGAGGTGGTGGTTGGTCTGCCATCTCGAAGGTGAAGAGACAGGAAAGTTTGTGCGCTGATACCAACTGACGCAGTAGGAATACGGGGAAGGATTGGCAAACGTGAAACCCGAACAGGCTTATGAGTTTACTAGCGTAAGACTCAAGAATATGGAGAAAGCTCAAACTCTCTAAGAGAACTTTTATTAAACTTGATAATTCAATGAAAACAATAAAAGGATTAATCCTATTTATAACTAGGCTTAGAGATAACTAAGGAAGGAAATACTAAAATAAGGAAATACTAAGATAAGGATATATAGTATAAGGAAATACTAAGATAAAAAAATATGCTTTCGAGAGTTGTCCCGAGAGTTAAATCTCGGTGAAACTCTCGATAGGCCCTGTTGTTGGCGCTGCACATTCCAGTAGCCACCGGTACTTGTATCGGGACTTAGGTCTTGGTGTAACTACCGGTAGGGGCTGTTTGCTCCTTTCTCGATGCCAAATTACGATCCTTCTTCGAACTCATTTTCTTATTTTCCAAAGATAGAAGAAACACCTTGATAGCTCTCGAATCCTCCATGTATCAATAAGACTGAGTGGGATCAAAGTGCATTTTTTATCCCACAAGTGAAACAAAAATCAGGGAGATGGTATAAAGTTGACAAAATCTTACATGTCAAATTAAAACTCAAAATCGTGTAAAAAAATTTCACTCGCCTACTTTACACACCCGACCAATCTCGTCCAGTCTTGGTCAATGTCGTATGCATACCAAACACACTTTGTTTGTGTGAACTCAAAGAAAATAACTTAATTACTGAACCAAGTGTTGGAGAGTAAATTGAGCATCTATGTTATATACAGATTAACTCGTAATAATAATATCATCAAATTAGACCAATATATGTAACATTAAGAACTTCTATGTTGTAATCTGAAAAAATAAGGAAGTATTTGAAATGCACAAAGTAAATAAAACCAATCAGATAAATTGATATTGATTATCAGAAGGAGTAACTCCAAGGAAGAAAATATGGAAGTATTTGAAATGCCTCTCCATTTTGTTTTAAATTATAAGGACTTGTGATCCAATAAATGATTGACGGTTGTCGAGACTGGCAAACAATAAGTTCTAACTATCCCAAATCACAATAAAGATTGTAATAGTTGTAAGTCCAGTCAAATCCATAGGGATTGGTTGTGACAATTATTCGATATCTACATTTTTAGTAAAAGGGGGTTTGGATTCGATTAAATAAACAACATACGATTAAAAGCAATAAAATTAAAAAGCTAACAGTAGTTTCGCCCTCGATATGATGCAAAATGTTTATTACTAATTCTTATGGTGCAAAAGAGGACATGCCAAGTCTAAACCGCTATGGTTGTCAACAAGCTCTGACAACCTAGATTTTCCCTTGGATAAATTGATCAAAATAAGTTCTTTAGTTAAATATTAACAACAAATGAGGTTTTAAACAAGCTCTTGAATCCTCGAGTGTGATTAGCATTAACAAGTTAGGAAATTCGCCGATTCAAAGCAATAAGCTCATAAACTCGACTTACTAAAGCTTTGATCGCAGAATTCATGGCATAGGTTCGAAAACCTTATTGATATCAAACATATTTTGTCACTATATCAAAATCCCCAAACAATTACAGATTTAGGATTTTAAATGACTTTTCATCAAATAGGTACCAATCAATTGAACAAAATAAATTAATAAACCAAAAGATAATGACATTCATACGGAATTCAAGCAAATAAACTTGTTAAAAATCTTTACATAGGAATCTCTAAACTGAATGCATCAAAATCAAGGGCTAAACTATTGTTGAATGAAGAAACTAGTTACTTACGAAATTAAATAAGAAGAAAATGATAGAAAAACTTCAAAATCCTCTCCTTTGCTCTAGAAATTGTTCTAGGTCTTCCTCCTCTCAAACAACGGCTTCAAACCGAAAATGGAAAAACGCTCAAGATTCAAAAATTGGCGAAACTAGTCCTTGGAGTAAATTATGCGACCCTCGCATGTCTGGGTGGCATTTTATTTATCATAAGTCCATACCCCATATGCGACCCTTGCGAGGGTTGCGCACAAGGGTCGCATATGCCTACAACCCCCTTAAGAGTGCGCCAACCATTTTTTTTGTTTTCTCTATTATATTATAATGGAATGATAAAAACACGTTTAGTGAGTTCTTTTAGCCACAAAAATCTATATATATATATATATAAGTAAAACCAAGGAGTTGCTTACGTGTCATTCTCACAAGTCAGTGTTTCAAGAAAGTCGATTCATTCCGTGAAGGCGTCCATGGACTGATTTTCTATCGAGATTTGATCGGGATCAATGGAAGAAGGAAGAGGACAAGAGGTTGCTGGATTTTCGGTTTGGTAACTTCAGCGGCGATGGAAGAGAAGAGGACCAACAATGCACAACCGTAGGAGAAAGGAATTTTTACGGTTTGTTTGACTAGGGTTTTTATACCGTCTATCTTCTAAATTTTTCTTTGCTTTTATACTTATATTCCTCAAATGTCAATAAAAATCCATTCATTATTTCAAGATTACCCACTGATTATGCATTTGGTGATTCCATTAATTGGATATTGACATCTATATCTAACAGGACATTATCATTATGGTTCAACCTGGAAAATTGTAGGTTAAAACTTAACTACAGAATTTTGATGGAACATGATTCATTGGTGAATCACCCTAACTATGAAATTTAAAGAATTAAAAGAAACCTAATCTAGCAGAAATAATCTCCCCTGATTCAGAACATTTTCATCAAAATAACAATTAAGGTATAGAAGTTGTAAATTGAGTTTATAAATTAAATATAAAGATTCATCAAGATTCAAAGTTCATTAATATATAGACCATATAAATTAAATATAGAGTGAAGAATGATACTGACCATATGATTAACATTGTCTTCTGGTGACCAAGGAAGCCGCTGGAAAGGGACCACCTCAATTTATTGATGGTGAAGAAAGTCGATTCATTGCGTGAAGGCGTCCATGGACCGATTTTCTATCGAGATTTGATCGGGATCAAGGGAAGAAGGAAGAGGACAAGAGGTTGCTGGATTTTTGGTTTGGTAACTTCAGCGGCGGCGATGGAAGAGCAGAGGACCAACAATGCACAACCGTAGGTGAAAGGCATTTTTACGATTTGTTTGACTAGGGTTTTTATACCGTCTATCTTCTACATTTTTCTTTGCTTTTATACAACATTGGAGAGAATCCATTCTCGACAAGGCCTTGGATTGAGAGGCAGAAAATCCAAGCATCATGGAAAGGGTGTTTAGTATTCCATTCGGTTAGTTTTCTTACTGCCATTGTATTCATTTTCCTGGGTTACTTTATTAATTCAAGTTTTTTACTTTCGACAACTTTGAGTAAGCTTCACGGACTATCCCCAAACTCTCTGCAAGTAAGGGACACAGAGTGGATATCGAATCCAAAAGTATATATAGCCATTTGTACATCTTTGGTTTATTTATCGTATATAGTTATCTATATTCAATAAATAATTTGTTGTTGATACCCATGTTTCTCACTATTTTTTTTCCCAGATGGCTATTAGCTCTCAGGGGTGATGGATCCTACAAAAAAGTTGGTTCATTTAGTTGAGATACATGCGTTTCAAGTATGAAGTTGGTATTCTCTAAAGAGTTATTATTGACATATGATATTCCTACAATAATATTGTTAACCCTAAAATGTTTACTGAATGTTTTGAGTTCTTAACCTGTATTTGGTGAATAAAAATATAGGTTTTTGATGTTGTGATTGATGATGTATGTAGCTTTCAAAGGACATGGATCATCTTTGTCAAGTGTAATACTTTCAAGGAAGGGTGTGGTAACCTGGTGTCAATGCTAGCTTTATCTTCCATCTTCTCTTCCTCAACCCTTTTGATTTCCTTTCTACACTTTTGTTTGCAACTAAGATATTATCCTCTTCCACCACCGCTACTTCTTTTTTATCTCCTACCGTTCGATTTCCTTTCTACCGATTATTTGCAACCGGAGGTATTTTCTAGCATCCTTTCCTAATCTTCTGCTGCATTTTTTTATTAATCTAATTGAATGTTGCAACCGGATGTTGGAGTTTGTTGATTACTATTGCTGTCGAATGTTGTAGTCGAATCAATTTGTTCGAGTTGGTTGGTTGAGGATAGGCCGAGTAGTTTAGTTAGCTAGGGCTATGGTTTGTGTTTGTGTTTCGATATAGCTGAAGGTTGGTACTTTATTGGTTTCTTTGCTAGATCCACATCCCTGTTAACGATCACACGCCGAAAACACGGATATTACCGACATTGGCGACAAACGAACATATACACGTTAGTTGAATAAAATTAGGTATTTGTTTATTTTTGTGTTTCCGTCACTTCAACTCTATTATAGCATTAGGTATTTGTTTATTTTTAACGGTATTCATCTTTATTTATTATAATGTATTTATTTATTGTTCAATTGTAGATTTGTTTTTAAATTAACTTTATTTGCTTTAATTGTTACAAAAAATGGAAAGATTTGGTTGATGAATTAGTTGGATCGAACCATGATGACCTTGGAGCAAGTACCTTGTCAATATAGTTTTATGTCTTCAATTTCTAGCCATATATATTGATATGAAAGATTTTGGTTGTACTTATCGCGGGTGCTTGCAACTGGGATAATCTCTTTTGTGAGTTTTTTTTTCCTGGTCCTTTTTAGTCTATGCGTCTATAAATATGTTTATGAAAGTTACTAATGCCTACTAGAATGAATGATCAATTAATGGTTAACCCTTTCAATAAGTCTGACTATCTTAATAAAATTTAATGTTCATTGTTCAGTATCTTTGTCTCAAGATTAGTGTATTTAGAGTGACATGGGACTTGGTTATAGACTTAACGAAGATCCCAAATAGCGTGTTATGGTTACATATGAGTCTTATGCATTCTGGTTAGGAGTATGGATTAAACACAAGCCACCATATGTAATTTTGTTTACTTGATAGTAATGGATTAGTTTTACCATATTCCTCTTCCAATAATACTTATCCAGTGGTTGAAAAATGAATCATGTCATAGAAGTAAATCCAACTGCATAAGCATATTGCCACATATATGAAAAGCACCATGGAGGGCAGGGATGGAAACGGGACGGGTAATGCATCCCCCGTCCCCGACCTCGACCCGATTAATCCCCGACGGGTTTGGAGAACCCGTTGGGTACCCGTTTAGTAAAAAAAATAAAAATAAAATGTATTTTAAAATTAAAATTATATTAAATTGTCACTATATTATTTACCAATATTGAAAATAAAAATGTATTTATCATTTGATAATAAATATATGCATATATACATATATTTATTTATACACACTATATACATATATTAAATAAATTAAAAAAGTTTAATCGGGGCCGGATTAGGGGCGGGTAATGCCATCCCCGACCCCGCTTCGGGTATGAAAAAATCCCCGCCCCCGCCTCATTAGACGTTAAAGCGGGAATCCCTTCCCCGTTAGGGTCGGGTACCGACACGAACCCGCCCCTACGGCTCTTGAAAAGTTGGGAAAAATAATTGATTGTATTGTTGTATCCACCCTTTACCTGGGTATCAAAATAATTGATTGTATTGTTGTTCTACAAATAATTCAATTGACAAATAGGATTGAAAAGACCAAGTTTTTTACATTTTTTTTGGAGTGAATGGCTTGCATGGGCTGTGATTAAATAATACATTCTCTTTGATCATATTAAATTTGGACGGATGCCAGAAATCTTTGTTTCAATTGCCAAATTAAAGTTGTTTACAAATGCCCATATCTTACTCTTATGTGATTTAAGTTACTTTATATTTTGTGATTTTTACATAAAAAAATATTGTCTTCCACTCCAAATTTCTACATTGGATTAGGTTTTTGACTACTTCTAGTTGCAGAATTTGATTAAATGAAATCATTGGTGCCTACGAAGTTTTGTATAAGAATTAAAATGTCATGGGTGTGAAACAAGTTATAAATAAGTTTCTTTTATTTCTAAAATGAAGAGAAGCAAAATAGATGTAAAAACCAAAAAAAGCTTCCCCAAGTGGATTTCTGTTATTTACTTCTTTCGTTTGTGATTTCGCTATTGAGACATTTTTTTTGTTACATCCCATCATTTTAATTTTTAAGGTGGTCCATTGCTTTTGTTGGAACTAGCAATTATATTAATTGGGGTTGGTGATAAAGTTTTTTGGATAATAAACCAAGAACCATATGGAATGTATGAGGAGGTATCTGACGGTCCTTATGATTGAACACGATCGTTTACCAGATAAATCAAACAACAAACAAGATAGATAAACCAACCTGTTTGGATTAATAATCAACGATTACAAGGTTGAATAAGGTTTACACTTTGAAGCGCTCTCTCTCTCTTGTTCTTGACTTGGGTCGATATTGATGATCTGAGATAGTGAAAGTTATGAGATAAATAATATCTCAAAACCTTTTATATCTCAAACATAATATCTCAAAATATAATATCTAAACTAAGATATTATAATATCCTAAAATATCTAATATCCTAAATATCTATTAATTAGATATTTAGGAATAATACATAATACATTAATTAAGACAATAATTAACTTTGACAATTATTACAAATTAACATTAAACTTATATTAAGAGTCGACTTTCCAGCTTTAGCTTCAGATTGCGATCTTCAGATTGGATGATCTTGAATTCAATAGATCTGTGCGCTAACAATCTCCCCATTTGGATCAAGATCATTACTAAAAAGATTTAGCAATTAAGTCTTCTCTTTCAGCTCAGAAGATGGAATCTCCTTCTCTGTCTTCAATATGTAATAATCTCCAGGTTTTAGCTCAGAATGTTTTAGCAGAGTATCTTCAAAGAAAATTTCTCTAAAATCAGCATGTCTTCAGAATACTTTGATCTCTCGCATTTCTTGGTTAGCTCTTCTCTTTTCCAATCTTGTAATGTAATAGACATTTCTTCAAGCTTTAGGATCTCCCCCTTTTTGATGAATAGAGAAACGATTTCATCAAAACTCTGAGTAAGAAATGTCTTTCATTTGGGGCCTCTGATTCGTCAATTCAAAAGATATTCATTCAGATCTTTGCAAATCCAGACAAAATAATCGTGTAACACCTGAATCAACAAATGAATCAGTTAAAATGTCTGTCAGTAACACTAAGTCATTGTGTGTAACGAATACACATTGGAAAGGAGCTTTTATGATATTCACTCCCCCAGGGCTTCCATTCAATCATCTAAATACCACAAAGGTAATTTCTATGAATGTTATGACAAAGAAACAAATTCTTTGTGTGTTCGTGCATGTGATAGAAAGAATTAAGCACGTGATGATTGCTTATAGGCTCAAAATTGTGTAAACCACTGAGACAACAGTAAGTTAAACACAGACTCAATGTGCATGATTGAAGTGCGAAGGTGGGGCAGACTTCCTTCTTTTCAATATCCAGATTTTGCAAATGAAAATCAGATAGCAAATGTGCTGCTTCCCCTTTGAAAATGTGAAACACTTTTCTTTTAAGAAGAAAATGAGTAGTTGGTGAGGTTTGATCAAGAGTTGGCAAGGGCTAGTTGTTTGTTTCAATAATGACCACCAAAGAAATGTGAAACACTAGAAATGTGGCTACCCGTCTCATAAAGTAGTTGGTGCAGAGTTCTGATATTCTTTTAACTCTGTTCTCACACCCTCTTTCTTTTAAACATTCAGTTTACTTTTTAACCGAACTCTCTTTTGCATTATATCTCATCACACAACCCACACTCATTTCTTTTGAATTCTCACACTCAATCACTATGGATTAACCTCTTGGGTAGGAAACACTGGTTAACGTGTATCCGTAGAAGTTGTGTTAAGACCTAGCACAATGAAATCCGATGTTTTCCTAGAAAGCATATGATGCTCAAAATGGTTTAACTATTTCAGTTAAAGTACAAATTATACCTTGAAAACATTTAAAGGCACACTTCCAATTCATGAAATCGGTTTGAGATTCGGGAAATGTTTTGAACATTTAAGAACAATGTTTTCTATGATTGAAAGTTGTCCTTCTATCAACCATATATGAGATTAAGATAAAGGATTATATCTTTACGTGCGATCTTACATCTCATGAAGCTAAGCTTAAAGTCATAAAGATATGAACATGTAAGCATTTCTCAAAAACTGCAAAAGTCTTATGTCATAGTCAAAGCAAATTTATTCACTTAAATTAAAATGACAAAAAACAGAAAAACAATGAAAGTACGAGTTCTGATCAGAAATAATCAGAAATTATCACCTTTTTACTCCCCCTGAAAGTATGCATTTGAAAAATTATGTACTCCCCCTTGATGGTTGATTTCCTCATTCGAGTATTGGAGTACAATCTCTTATCAGCACAGGAGTAAGGTCTTTTGATCACTGAAGTGCGGGTCTTGAACTGCATTATTCAAGAGCCATACTTCGTTGAAGTACGGGTTCTAAGTTGATATACTTAGAAGCCTTTTTCTTGACATTTAAGTTCGGGTCTTGAACTGTTGTATTCAAGAGCCTTTTGTTGACATTGATGTCCGGGTCTTGAGCTGATTTACTCAAGAACCATCATTCTCCTACTCTCCCTTGACAGTAGGTGCCTGCAACACAGAATTATCCCTTTTCTTTGGTATCCATTTGTATTTGGATCCAACTGTGTTAGTATACGATTTTGGTACCCATTGAAATTTGGGTCCGCTTTGCTTTTGAGAATCAAATGAAGAATAATGATGAGAGTGTACATGATATGTTCCAAACCAAACATCAGGATCTTTACGAGAAGCATGATCATATCTACCATAATTTGAAAACTTTCTAGTAGATTGAGATAACTGGAATAATTGTTGTACGGAATATTTCTTGGGAGAATCGACAAGTTTTGGTTTTATACAAGCAACATTCGAAAAAGATTTAGCAGTCTCGTTAATCTCCTGTTTTGGTTTCCATTCAGATTTAACTCCTGGCTTTTTCTTGCTCTGTTCTGAAACATTTGAAACTCTTGAGTTAGAATTGTGAGTTTCAAACGAATGCTTCTTCTTTGGCTTACCAGTAGTGATCGGTTTCTGTGAATGCTGAGATTTCTTCTTACCTTTAGCATTCTTAGTTTTCACATAAACTGTTTTATCAACTTTCGTTGATTTTACACTTTTTACAAACATACTGGTTTTTCCCAATGATTTCACGACAAAAGACGAATGGTTAGGAAGTTTGGCAATAAAATCAAATTGATCAAAACAATCATCCAAACCACCGTCAGAGTTTAGAAAATCAAAACCTCCATCAGTTAGACCAAAACTATCTTTAGATTTTGAAGCCTTACAAAGAACAGTATTTTTAAGCACAGTTGAAAAAACTTTTTGTTCAATCTCAATCAAGAGTCTTTCATCTGTTAAAGATGTCTCAAGTTCAGAAATTTTACTTTCCAAAACTAGAGGAGGGACATAAATTTTACATTTAATAGGCTTCGCCTCCATTTCTTTTACAGAATAACTCTGAAAGAAGTCATTTGAAAGATATTTTGATTGATATTTAGGATCATCATTATAACTATTATTCAGCTTCGCAAAATAAAATGGAAGGTGAACTTTAGATGATTTCTTTCGTTTTTCAACTTCCTTGGCTTCATCCTCTTTAGATAGTCCAGTCCAGAAAACTTCAAGCTCAGGGAATCTTCGAGCTAGTTTCAAAAATGTAAGATCATAAAGTGCTGGCACTTCAGATATACCCTTTTTAAGGTAATGAGGGTTCTCATAACCAAGTCCCCAGCTCTCTTTATTCTCTTTGGGTTTGTTTAGATGAATGGTTTGTTCAGTTTGACCCAATGAGTATAACTTCTTTTCCAAAGCATTTAATTTTTCAAGTAAAGATTTGTTTTCTTCGGTACGCGAAGAATACAATTTCGTAAGCTCTTTGAAATCAAACTCACTCTTTCTCAATTTAGAATTAGTTTCAGCAATCTCTTTAAGAATTATGGTCTTTTCTTTTGCGCTGGTGTCATTGTTTCAATGTAAAACCTCAATCAATACTTTCTTCTCAGCAAGGTCATTGCTAAGTTTCTGTATTGACTGGTCTTTGTCTTTAATGACACCCTTTTCACTCTTGAGTTTTGACTCTAATTCTTGGAGTTTTATCATCATGGCTTGCATTTGATTTAAGAAATCAGATTTGGTTAAATCACACACCTGTTCATCAGAATCAGCTTCGGATTTTATCTTCATCTGACCCATCAAGCACAAGTGTCTTGTCTCTTTCTTCTCTCTTTCTGCTTCCAAGGCAGAAATCTTTCCTTTGTAAAGTACAGGTGTATTCTCATCCATACTGATTGAATTTGCTTCGCTGGAATTCATTCTGTTTGATTAACAATGCAATAAGAACTTGTACTTATTGTAGATCCCAGTACAGTGCAATCAACAGCAAATAATCAACAATGAAGAATAATTGTATAGCCACAACCTCTAGTCATATGATTAATATGCAGTCAAAGGTTACAGGTTTACAGAATGAATTTCTGATCAGAGAAAAGTAAACCTATTGACTAGAGATCTGGAAATTATGAGACTCAACTGATAATGAATCTAAAACATCCTTTATATACTTAGGCTTAAAACGCAATTGGGCTTTATATGCTTGGGCCCATCTAACAATTAAACTTTCAATTAACTACAATTCAACCCCTTATAAATACTTTATTCCACTTTCAACACATAGGACTTTTAGTCCTAACAATCTCCCCCTAAAGTTGAATAAAGCATTTATCAACTTGAAAACTTCATGCCTTGATCTTTTTTCCCTCTTGAATCTTTGAAAGACTTTGGTGTTGCTTGACTTCATATCTTTCCAAACTCCCCCTTGAATAAAGCTCTTGGTCTTCATAATTTCAACTTTGTAACCAGATTCAATGTACAATAGCCTTGACTGAATGCACTATCACGCAGCTTTCAACTGTAGAAACTCAACACATCAGATTAGCACACAAGAAAGATAATGTGCGAGTTACGCGACTTTCCACGGTGCATCTTCAGTTTAAAACAAAGAATATGTCTTTGAACCGCGAGTTGAATAAACTTTCAGCTTAAGAACTTGTTTCAATCAGCTTGTAGGAGGAAATGACTTGAAGCATACACCACATGATACGGGATAGAAGAAATACAATCTTTGAAATCTTGAACCTTGAAAATAGAAACAACATTGAACTCATATCTTCATCTCTTTGATCTCTAGACTGTCTTCAGAAAAGCAAACTTTCACGAATCATCTTCATTCAGAAATTGAATCATTTTGGAATGATTTCTTTTTACCAATCTTGAAAAACTTGAACTTTCACAGAACTTTCTTTCTTTATAACTTTGAAATTGAACTTTGTAAAATTCTCTCCCCATTTTTGATGATTGTGAACATCATGATCATCAAAACTCTTCAATTTCAACACATTCTTTGATCTCCTCCTTTGTGATGATTTGACATTCTCCGCCCTTTGATCTGAGTATCCGTCAATTCATGAAATGTATATATCCGAATCTTTTCAAATTCAGATATAATAGGAATTGAAAACCTGAATCAACAAATGATACAGTTAGTATGCCTGTAAGTAGCACAGAGCCACTTTGTACAACGGATGTACTTTGGGAAGGAGCTTTTGTGATATTCACTCCCCAGGGCTTCCATTCAATCATCGAAAAACCACAAAGGAATTTTCTATGAATGTTATGACAAGAAAACTTATTCCTTATGTGCTCGTGGAAGTGTATGAATGATTGAAGCTACTTAGCTTGATCAGGCTCAAATTTTATAAACTGTTGAGACAGCAACAGATATTACACGGACTCAATGTGCGTGAAAGAGGTGCGAAGGTGGGGCAACTTTCCTTCTTTTTCATGTTAGACTGAAATTGTATTCAAGATTAAATGAGGGTCATTGTTGAAATTAGTGTTTGTGTGTGTGTTGTATTGTGCTTAGAAGGTTTGACCTTGCTTGGTCATGTTGACCTATATATAAGCAAGTCTTTGTGTTGTTTCTAGGTAGGCGTGTAAGTAAGTGTGTGAAAGTGAAGGTGTAATCTTGGTGGTAATTGAGAGAGAGTAATAACACATAGTTGCACATTGAGTATACACACAATCACTCAATCTTATGGTTTGATGTAATCTTTGTGATTAATAAACAAAAGATGTTGTGTGTAAATCTGTATGTGTTAATGCTACTAAATCTTGGGCCACAATTGGTATCAGAGCCAAATCCAATTAAAAATCAAGAAAGTTTTTGAGTCGACACTGTTCACTGTTACTGTTCACGAAGTCCAAAATCGACTTTGAGTTTTAATGAAAATTTCGAGTTGAAATCGATTAGGTTATGTTCGTAGTGTGAAATCGATCGAGTTCGTATATTTTGTTTCAAGAATTGCACTGTACTCGATTGGTATTTTTGTTTTTAAAGAAGTTTTCGTTCACGAGTTTTCACGCACTATTCTTGAATCAAATTGTCGATTTTTGTGTTTTTAATCGAAATTCATGATCAGAATTAGATTCGAGATGTTTATGTGAGTGAAATGTCAATTTTTCAGATCAAGATTTGAGGTCTAGATGAGTTTTTGGTGAGATTTAGTTGTTTTTAGTCGGTTTGCGTAAGATATAAAATTTGCGCAAGATTCATCCTGGTTTGCGCAAGATTCATCCTGGTTTGCGCAAGATTCATCGAGAATCTTATTGTTTGATCTGAACTTTGCGTATGCAACAACAAACGCAAGTTGATCTTTGCGTATCGTATATTAAGTGTGGATTCATTAGTTGCATAGTGTTTGCGTATCACGACACATACGCAAAGTAATGTTTGCGTATCACGACACATACGCAAAGTAGTGTTTGCGTATACGCAAAGTAAGGTTTGCGTATCACACGGGTTACGCAAAGTCAGGTT
Source organism: Arctium minus (assembly GCA_954870635.1). Lineage (NCBI taxonomy): Eukaryota > Viridiplantae > Streptophyta > Magnoliopsida > Asterales > Asteraceae > Arctium > Arctium minus. The sequence continues at coordinate 79,679,666 of OX941087.1, read as the reverse complement.
TGCGTATCTTCTTGACACAAGAAGTGTGGTTTGCGCACAACAGCCTGTTCACGCAAAATTCTATCTTGCGTTTCACACTGTGTTATACTTAAAAAAAAATTTCGAAAGTTTTCTTGATTTGTTGCATTTAAAGATCTTTGCTAGCTAATATTTTTTTTATCTTGTGTAAGTTTATACATCTTTTAATCATGGCAAATGAATTACTTTCTATGGGATCTCATCTGAAGCCTCCGGTTTTGTCTATCGGAGATTATTCACAATGGAAGAAAAGAATGACTCAGTTCTTGAATCTAAAAAACAGAGATTATATGGAATCTATCATAGAAGGTCCGGGAGAGCCACAAACATTTGTACCTGGACAAGCAGCTACAGCTACATCTCCAGAAATCCCAGATCGATATGTGCCGAAACCTTATCAATTCTTCAGTGATGTAAAAAAGGCAAGACACAAGATAGATGAAGAGGCACTTATCTATCTTACTATGGCAATTCCTAATGATATCTACAATCGAGTAGATAGTAGGGAATCTGCAAAAGCTTTATGGGATGAACTGGAAAGACAGTTTCAGGGAACAAAGAAGTCAATTCAGACAAAGCTGAATCAAAGTATAAATATGTATGAAGGCTTTCATGCGAAAGAAGGAGAGACTTTGTTGGATACATACAATCGTTTCAATGTGATATTGAATGATCTAAGGAGAAATGGAATGAACAAGTCAGAGTCAGAGATCAATTATAAGTTCATTAAAAACTTGAACCCAAAATGGAAAAGCTATGCTATCAACATTCAGATGACTAAGGACATGGCACAAGAAGACGTCAATGATATCTTCACAACTTTATCTCAGCATGAGGATGAAGTAAAGGAGCTGAGTGCTGAAAAGAAGATGGTCAAAGATTCTCTAGCCTTAATGTCTGAACGTAAGAGGGGGTCAAGTTTTAAGTCCAGTTCTTCTTACAAGACAAAGTCAAGGAAATCTAGAGCTCTCCTCACTGAAATCACTGATTCAAGTACTGATGCATCTTCTACTGAAAGTGAAGAAAATTCAGATGAGGATATTCAACGATTTGCTGAAAATCTGGCTATCCTCACAAAGCAGTTTAAGAAAAGCTTCGGTAAGAACAAATACTTCAAGCCGAAAGATGAAAGCTACAAGAAAGACAAGTACAAGCCAAGATTTGAAAAGAAGTACGAGAAAAGAGATGAAAAGCGAGAAGAGAAGAGAGAAGGAAAGAAAGAAGAGTCTGAGCCGAAATATGGACGATGCTATAACTGTGGAAAACCAGGTCATTTTTCCAAAGACTGCAAGCAGAAGCGAATAAAGAATTCAGAATATTATACTCGGAAATCACTGATAGCAAAGAAGGTGGAAGATGGTCAAAACTTAATGGCGGAAGAAGAAAATTGGTTCTACAAGAGTTCTGATGATGAATATGCACACTATACTCAGGTGTGTAAGATGGCCAAAGTGAATGAGGACATTGGATCATCTTCTGATCATTCCAACTGTGGTTCTGAGGTACGTATTCAATCTTTAAAGGCTCAAGTTAAATTCATGAAAGAAGAGTTTAAATCTTTGAAAGTCAAACTTAGTCATGAAAGACAAACAATGTTGAATTTTCGTGATGAAAATGCAATGTTGAAAGATGTTGTTAAGGAAAAAGAATCTGAAAAAGATTTGTTGAAAAAGGACAAAGATGATTTAAATTCAAAAATATCTGAGCTTGAAAGAGATCTTGTAAATTTAAATGCTGAAAAAGGTGATTTTAAAATAAAATTTGAAGTGTGTTTTCAAGAAAGAAACAAGGCATATTGTAAAATTAAGCAACTGGAGGATTTAAATCTGAAAAGGGGACAAACTGAGCAAACATTAAATCTTTTAACAAATAAACTCCAAGATGTCCGATTTTATAATGTTGAAAAAGGTTTAGGTTTTGAACCAAATAATGTTTTGAAAAGAGCACCAGAAAATTTGTATAATTTTGATAAAATGGGCTCTACTCTTACAAAACCCGATATTCATGATACTTTTGTAAAAGGTAAAGTCGTGAATGATGATGACACTTTATCTTGTGCTGATTCAATTTCAAGTTTAAAGTCTGTTGGTTTTGCTTATAAAGATTTGAATGAAAGTTACAAAACAAGAAAGATAGAATTTAGTGAATTTACGTCACTATTTTCTCCTTGTTTACCAACAGAGTCAGCCAAGGTAGAAGTAAATAGTACTGAATCTCAGTGTCAGTATGATGAATCTGATTCAGAAACTGATGTTGAGAATCAAATTCCTTTATCTGATTCATTTACTTCTAATTCCTTAAAAGATTCAAAAGATGAACATATCATGAATCAAAACCTTAATTCTGATTTTTCAACAATTATGACTGAGGAGATCTTTACAGAAATGATGAATGCTCCAGATCCTGTTCCTATAATAGAAAAGGTGGAATCAAACTCTGAGGTGAATCAAGCATCTAATTTTGAGAAACAAATCACAAATCTTCAAAAGACAATTGAAGAGTTAGAAGATGAGAATGTTGATCTCAAATTCAAACTTGACAAGTCTTTTGAAGAAAACAAAGAACTCTCTAGAGAGTTAAATGTTTTGAAAGATGATTTGTTTAAAAAAAATCTAAAAGATAAAAAGATGTTTGAATCTCCAAACTGGAATGTTCATTCTAATCTAGAGTTTAAGACTATTAATTCTAAAACTTCAGTTGTTTATACTACTACTCCTGAATATCCTCCGAGTATTTTTGAAAAAGGAGAAGCTTCTTGTAATTCAAAGCCAAAATCATCTTCTTCAAAGAAAGCTAACAAGATTCTATTTCCTGTTTCAGATATAAAAAGGAAGAATGGTAAAGGAGAATGGATGGAGAATGTGAAGGAAAATAAAGTTGCTAAAAATAAATGTAATATCAGTGATAGTGGTAGTTTGATGTGTAAAAATTCAAACGTTTCCAAATGTCAAAGTTGTATGGATGCTTGTACTTCATTGGATAAATCTAAGCTTTTGACATTTGCACGTACGAATTTTATCTGCAAACACTGTCATGATAATGCATTTATCATTCCTTCCATTTATTCTAAATCTAAAGATGCCAGAAAAACATCTCGTGTCAAATCTGTTTTCACACCCTTAACACATCAGGCTAAAAATTTTCATGCTAAGGTTGATCATTTTTCGAAAAAGAAAACATTTCATGAGCTTAATGAATGATATGGAAATGGGTACCTAAGCCTCGCTATGAGTGGCGAATTAAGGCTAAGGTAAATGATGTTGATGAATTGCAAAAAGCTAACAAGGAAGGACCCATATGGATATGGGTACCTAAGCAGAAGTAATTTGTTCTTTTTGCAGGCCTCACATACATGGTATATAGATTCATGATGCTCGTGCCACATGATAGGATTTAAGCATCTACTTCACAACTATGTTGAGGAACCTGTCGGTACTGTAAGTTATGCGAATTCTGAGGTTACTGGATACATTCGAGGACACGGATCTTTAACAAATGGCATCATGACGATCAAAAGAGTACTATACGTAGAAGGACTTGATCATAATCTTTTCAGTACAAGTCAATTCTGCGATAGTCAATTTCAAGTTCGGTTTACTGATAAATGTTGTTATATTGAAGAAAAAGATGGTCGTGTAGTTTTTAAAGCTAAGCGGAATGCAAATCTTTATTCTGTGAATTTTCCAACACTTTCTGCATCAAGAACTATTTGTCTGATTGCAAAAGCTTCACGAGCTGAAAGTTGGATATGGCATCGGCGTCTGTCTCATCAAAATTTTGATGCGATTAATCAATTGGCGAGACAAGGTATTGTCAAAGGTCTACCAGAACTAAGGTTTGAAAAGAATTCTCTTTGTCCCGCTTGTGAAATGGGAAAGATGAAGCGAACATCTCATAAAGCAAAGACAGAATTCTCATCTTCAACACCTCTTGAATTGATACATATGGACCTTTGCGGCCCGATGAGGACTCAGTCTATCAACGGTAAGAAATATATGTTGGTCATGATAGATGAGTACTCCAGATATACTTGGCTGGAATTTTTAAGGAACAAATCAGATGCAGCAGAGCTGATCATTGAGTTTATAAAGAAAATCCAGGTTCGACTACAATTGCTGGTTATATCTTTGAGAAGTGACAATGGCATGGAATTCAAGAATGAAAAGCTTCAGAGTTATCTCATATATGTTGGGATCTCTCACAACTTTTCTGCTGCCTACACTCCTCAGCAAAACGATGTAGTTGAAAGGAAGAATCGAACACTGGTGGAAGTTGCGAGGACTATGTTAGCCTATTCTGAGTTTCCAATGTTTCTCTGGGCTGAAGCCGTAGCCACTGCGTGTTTCACACAAAACCGCACGATTGTCATCAAAAGACATAAAATGACAGCGTATGAACTTATTAATCATCGAAAACCGAATATTAATTTTTTTCGCACTTTTGGTTGCAGGTGTTATATTCTCAATGATCGAGACAATCTTGGTAAATTTGACAAGAAGGCTGACAAAGGCTATTTCATTGGTTATTCGTTAACGTCTAAAGCCTATCGAATCTACAATAGACGAACCAAGACGATCATGGAGAGCATTAATGTGTCATTCGACGAATCATCAATGTTGACTTCTGATCACAACAGTTCAGAACTCAAGCTTAAGCAGAAAGTTTCTATTCAAGACGGAATAGAACCCGAAGTCAAACAGACTAAGTCTTCTAATTCAAATAAAATTACAGTTGAATTAGACTTATTATTTTTTGATGCTTTTATGGATATCTGTGCCGATTTTGAAAAACCAAGCATATCTGCATCAACTTCAGAGGTTCCAATTATAATAGCAGATATTTCAGGACCTTCTGAAAATGTCACAATATCAACCACATCAGGTACATCTACACATATACATTCTGAAGGTACTAATGTTGATTCTGTGAATGCAGATCCAAATTCTGCAACAGAAGTTCCGAGTGATTCTTCTATTGCTCTGGAAATTTTTACTTCAGAAGAGGCTGTACAAGATGTTCCGAGCACATCTGGGGTTGATCAAGACTTACCTGCAGTATATGATGAATATGAGGAAGATAATACTCAAGCTGACATTCATTCGATTCCAAGTACTATGAAATGGACACGAGCTCACCCACTTCATAATATTATTGGTGATGCACAGTCTGGTGTACAAACGCGTGCAGCATCAGCTAATTTTTGTCTATATTCAAGTTTTTTAAGTTCTCTCGAGACGAACAAAGCTTCAGAAGCCTTGCGTGATACAGATTGGATACTGGCGATGCAAGATGAACTTCTGCAATTTGAGAGGAACAAAGTTTGGCGACTTATACCACTTCCAGAAGGAAAATCTGTTATTGGAACAAAGTGGGTTTTCAGAAATAAGAGAGATAAATCTGGAGTTGTAGTTCGAAACAAAGCTCGCCTTGTTGCAAAGGGTTATTGTCAACAACAAAGGATTGATTATGACGAAACGTTTGCTCCTGTGACACGACTGGAAGCAATTCGAATCTTTTTATCTTATGCAGCGCATAAAAGTTTTACTGTCTTCCAAATGGACGTAAAATCTGCATTTTTAAATGGGATATTGCATGAAGAAGTATATGTTGCTCAACCAGAAGGATTCATTGATCCAAAGAACCCTGATCATGTCTATGTCTTAGACAAAGCTTTGTATGGACTTAAACAGGCACCAAGAGCTTGGTATGAAACTCTAACTCAATTCTTACTTGCTTCAGGATTCAAGAAAGGTACAATTGATACTACTCTCTTTCTGAAGAAGCAAGGTGATGATATGATTCTAATACAGATTTATGTAGATGACATAATTTTCGGTTCTACAAATCCAAAGTTTTGTAAAAACTTTTCAAGAATCATGGAATCTCTGTTTTGAAATGTCAATGATGGGCGAACTGAATTTTTTCCTTGGTCTTCAAGTGAAACAGTTACCCGAAGGCATTTTCATTAATCAATCAAAATATATTCGAGATATTTTAAAGAAATTTAACATGAGTGAAAGTTGAGTGATGAAAACACCAATGGCAACGGGGACACTTTTAGATGCAGATATTTCTGGCAAATCAGTAGATCAAAAAGTGTATCGTAGCATGATTGGTTCACTGTTGTACTTAACTGCGAGTAGACCGAATATTATGTTTGCTACATGTTTCTGTGCTAGATATCAGGCCAACCCGAAGGAATCATACTTGGTCGTTGTAAAACGGATTCTTAGGTATCTTAAAGGAACTACTGAGTTAGGCCTTTGGTATCCTAAGGGTTCGTCTTTTGATTTAACTGCCTATACTGATGCTGATCATGCAGGATGCAAACTGGATAGAAAGAGCACCTCTGGTTATTGTCAGTTCTTAGGTGATAAGTTGGTTAGTTGGACATCTAAGAAACAAAATTGTGTTTCTACATCCACAGCCGAGGCTGAATACGTAGCTGCCGCAAGCTGATGTTCACAAGTCCTCTAGATGAAAACACAGTTAAAAGATTTTGGTTATACTTACCAACGAGTCCCTATCTACTATGATTCTAAGAGTGCGATTGCGGTAACAGCTAATCCAGTGCAGCATTCCAAGATGAAACATATCGACGTGCGTTATCATTTTATAAAGGATCATGTCAAGAATGGCAATATCGAGATGCACTTCGTGACTACAGACTACCAGTTGGCTGACCTTTTCACCAAGCCGTTGGATGAAAAGAGGTTTAACTTTTTAGTTAGCAAACTTGGTATGTTAAATGCTACTTCATGATTTTAGGGGGAGTTTTCTAATCTTGTGCTTTATTTGAATATATTTTGGATATTTCATCATATGTTGACTGACTAAAGCGGAATCATTTTTATAATGATTACCAAAAAAAAAATCTTGTAGGATTTTTTTTGTGACTATGGCTTTTGGACAATTCAGTTCAAAACCCGTATTCAAATGTTTTCTTCTGAAGGATGCTTTAATGATTATATCTTTTCAGGAAGTTTTTCGTTTGAAAGGGAGTTTAGATATTCTATTATTATATCTTTTATAATAATATTTCTAAAAAGATTGACGTTTTACAGATATCAAGGGGGAGGATATCTATTCAAGGATACTTTAAATTGCTATATTCATTCCAGGGGGAGTCAAGGATTCTGATCTACAGGTATTTCTTTCTAATCCTTATATTCTAACACTTGTGAAAGAAGAACAACTTTCACTTGTGAAAAATGGTGTTAAAATGTTCAAACCACTTCACGATCTTAATATGTTTTTATGATTTGAGAAGTGTGAATTTTAAATGATTTTTGGATACTTATATGTTTATCTGGCTGTGTGTTCTTTAAAGAATAATACTTGTGTATTTTCTTTTCTATATACTTTGTCAAGTATTCATACACACACTGGTTCAGTACATTCTTTTGACTTTGTTATTACCATGTATCAAATGTTTAATCTTTCAATGGTAATACTCTCGTTTGGTATTTACAGTTGTTTGAATCAAACGTCATTTCATTTTTTAATGTGCTTTCATTGATAATATGTTTATATATTGTTCATATAAACAATATACGTCTTTGAATTCCCAAATATTTTTCTTCATGATAATTTGATCTGATCTTAATCATTTTCAAATTCTCAAAACATTTCTATTCTTTTCATTCATATAAAGTTTTGAGATATCTTAAATGTTTAAAATGCTCAAATTTCATTTCTGATCTTTGATGAGCATATATACACTGACATATGATTTCTTGTGCTTTACATGTCAAGAAAATCATTTAACAGCATGTACTTTTAGGAACATGGGATTCAGTGTGAGTGCTTAATAGATCTTCCATGGATTCACGATAACCAGTGTTTCCTACCCCGGAAGAAATCTTTTGAGTAATTGAGGGGAGAGGGGTCTAAAAGATTTGAGTGTGGGAGTGAGCTGAGATAAAATGGAAATGAGAGATTGGTTAGATGTGAGCTTATATGATTAAAAGAAAGAGGGTGAGAGAACAGAGTTAAAAGAATATTAGAACTCTGCACCAAACATCTTTCTGAGCCGGGCAGCCACATTACTGATTGGTTCACATTTCTTTGGTGACCATCATTGAAATAGGCAAATATCCCATGCCATCTCTTGCATATAACCCCACAAGCTATTCATTCTTTTCTTAAAAAGTGAATGTTTCATATTTTCTGGGGACGCAGCACATAATCTATCAGATCTTCTCTTGGAAGATTCTGATATTGAAAAAGAAGGAAAGTTGCCCCACCTTCGACCCTTTCTCATGAACGTTGAGTCAATGTACAATCATTGTTGTCTCAGTGATTTACATATTTTAAGCCTTATGAAACACAATCATTGTGCTAATTCTTTCAAAACACAAGCACGAACACACAGAGAATTTGTTTTTCTGTCAGAACATTCATAGAATTACCTTGTGTTTTTCAATGATTGAATGGAAGTCCTGGGGAGTCAACATCAAACAAGCTCCTTAAATTGTACATTCGTTGTACACAGTAACTTTGTGTTACTGATAGGTATTTCTAACTGTTTCATATGTTGATTCAGGATTACAACTCTTATTTCGTTTGAATTTGAAAAGATTCAGATGAATACATTCATGGTTCAACGGCTCTTTCAGATCAGACAACAGATTTTATCACATCATGTATTGGAGAGATTAATAATTTTCCTATCTGGGGGAGATTGTCTATTATAAAAAGATGGAGATGAAAGTTCATGAAGAATGTGCTTATCAGACGATGGGAAGTTCATTCAATGACAGGTCTGACCTTGATATGTTTTAATGATTTTGATTCTTACAAATCATTAAAAAGGGGGAGAATAATAAAAGTTCAAGATCAGATTGAAGTTTTAAAGATTTCAGAGGTGATAAAGTTTTCAGATGATTAAAGTCAAAGGTTAAAGAAAGCTTGTCAAAGAGAAAGTGAAAGAAATTCAGAGTTTGAAAGAAAGGTTGTCTAGTCAGAGTTTAGTCAAAAGCTAATTCAAAGGGAGAGACAAGTTTGAAGAATTGTCAAAGCTTTCAAGATGTCAAAGCCGGAAAAGATTCGAAGATGAAGATTAATTCTGAAGATAAGAAGACCTGAAGATTATTGCCAAATTTTTTTTAATCTTGAATCCAAAGGGGGAGATTGTTAGACTGAAATTGTATTCAAGATTAAATGAGGGTCATTGTTGAAATTAGTGTTTGTGTGTGTGTTGTATTGTGCTTAGAAGGTTTGACCTTGCTTGGTCATGTTGACCTATATATAAGCAAGTCTTTGTGTTGTTTCTAGGTAGGCGTGTAAGTAAGTGTGTGAAAGTGAATGTGTAATCTTGGTGGTAATTGAGAGGGAGTAAGAACACAGAGTTGCACATTGAGTATACACACAATCACTGAATCTTATGGTTTGATGTAATCTTTGTGATTAATAAACAAAAGATGTTGTGTGTAAATCTGTATGTGTTAATGCTAGTAAATCTTGGGCCACAATTCAATATCTAAATCTTCTGATTGAAGACCAGATAGCAGATATGTTGCGTCCCCAAAGAAAATGAAACATTTCTTTGTTAAGAAAGAAACGAGTGGCTGGTGGGGTTATAGCAAGAGTTGGCATGGGCTCACTGCCTGTTTCAATGATGGTCACCAAAGAATGCGAACCAATCAGTAGATGTGGTTGCCCGGCTCAGAAAGTGTTTGGTCCAGAGTTTTGATATTCTTTTAACTCTGTTCTCACACCCTCTTTCTTTTTTTTTGTCATTAAAGCTCACTTCTAACCAAACTCTCTTTTCAATTTTTCTGTTTCGCACAATGAGAAAAACTCAATCGGATGAGTTATCTTCCCCACTCTTTGATTTATGACCCCTCACCCCTCAATCACTCTAGGATAACTTCTGGGGTAGGAAACACTGGTTTACGTGAATCCATTGAAGTTCTGTTTAAGCTCACTCATGAATCCCATGTAAGTCCTAAAAAGAATGGTTGCTCAACAGTTTAACTGAACCGTTAAGTACAAAATGTATGATAACACTGTCAAAATGTATGCTCATAAGATTTGAGCAATTCAACTTTGAAGATTTCTCAAAACAAATATATTGAATGAAAGAAATGAAATCAAAAGAATTGTTTTGAGAATCTGAAAATGTATCAATCAGATCAAATGTAATGGTTAGGGTATCAAAGAACTGGATATGTTGTTTATATGAACAAATATAAACAATTTAGCAATGAAAGCACAAGAATAGAAATGATGATTGATGCTCAGCAACATTGAATTTCAAACGGGGGTATTACCATCGAAAAATTGTTTCGTTATGAGACATGGTAATAACAAATACAAATGAAGTACTGAACCTGTGTGTGTGAATACGTTACAGTATAAAGACAAGATAATACGCAAGTATTGATCTTTAGAAACACACAGTCAGTTAAACATTAATGCTCAAAAATGAAAAACATTTAAAATCACACTTCTAAATTCATAAAATCTTTTGAGAACCAGAAGTTGTTTGAACATTTCAGGAAACGTTTTTTCATGTTCGAAAGTTGTTCTTCTTTCAAACAATCAGAGATCTAGATTAGAGGATATTTACCTTTTAAGCTCCCCCTCAAATCATGATAGAATGATATATGTATTTTAAGCTCCCTCTGGATATTTGCAAAATATCCAAGTCTGAACATTGAAGAACAGGTCCTGATCTGTCATGTGATCAGAAGCCAAACTCCATTGAAGTCCGGGTTCTAAGCTGATTTACTTAGAAGCCATTGTTCTTCTACTCCCCCTTGACAGTAGGTGCCTGCAACACAGAATCAATTTTAGGCTTTGGTACCCACTAGTATTTGGGTCCATGAATGTTAGTTGCAGTTCTTGTAGGGGTAATAGAATAAGAACCATACCAGAAATGATCACTGGATTTGTGAATAGGATCATGTGTACAGCAATAAGAACAATAGTATTTCTTACCTGACAACCTGAGTAATTGATCTCTCGAGTAGATATGATCAGGTTTACCTTTACGCGCATTGTTCTTTTTGGCTTTGTGTGTATGCACACATGATTTATGACCTTTCAGCTCATCTTTCTTCTTATCTTCAACTGGTTTCTTCTTACAGACCAGTTCCTCTTCTTTATATCTTCTTCTTCTCCTTCTTTGTGTACCTGAACCATCTATATTGCTATCATAGAAAAGGTTAGTTTTACGAATCTGATCAAAAGATTTAACTGACCTTTGTGAAGAGACAGATTTCTGATTTGAACTTGATACAGACTTTTCAAGCACTTTAATCGTCGAAGCAAAGTTGTCTCTTTCTTTAACAAGCACGTCAATCTTCTTCAGTAAGCTTTTTGATCTCAACCTCAATTGTGCGTCTTTCTTCTTCAAATCCCTTCTCAGCATCCTTTCTTTGGTCGGATATTTCTTTGAAGAAACCAACGTTCTTGTGTTCAATGGCCTTCTTCTCTTTTGCAAACTTTTCTCTTTCAAGGATGATTACTTTCTGAAAATCAAAAACTTGCTGAGAAAGTTTTATGCATTTCAGCTCAACTTCTTTCTTCTCATCAGCACATTTTCTCGAAAAATCTGAGAACTTCTTTACAAAAGATTTCTCTTTAGTCTCAATCTCAGATTTTTGTTTAGCAAGCCATTGCTCCAAATCAGATATTCGCTTTTGAAGATTGGCATTTGCATCTTTCAGTTCAGAGATCTTTTCCTCATATCTTTCAACAGAGACTGTTTGCTGAGTTTTAGCTTCCAAATTAGAAATCTTTCCTTTTAGCTCAGAGTTCTCAGCTTCCAATTCTCTTCCTATTAATAAACCCTTTGGCCCTAGCATCAACCATTCAGTACAATCTGTTAGGGTGAATTTAAATGTTAAATAGAAGTTCAGGGTATATTTTGTAAAGTCCATAATAGTTATTGCTTGTTGGGCCTAAAAGCCCATAAGCCCAATTGCTTGTAAAGCCTGAGTATATAAAGGCTATTTCAGTTTCATTTGTTAATTTTTTTAGGTCTCATAATTCAGATTACTAGTCAATAGGTTTACTCTCTCTGATCAGAAATCCTTTCTGTAAACCTGTAACCCTTTGATTGCATATTAATCATATGACTAGTAGTTGTGACTTAAATCTTATTCATCTTTGACATTATTTGTTGTTGATTGCACTGTAC